>OW388167.1:3367500-8167500 GCA_936450015.1 Meganola albula
AAATGGACTACCTAACTGGTCTATTGGTTTACTAGTCCCTGGGATATATTTATCTTTACATAAAAATACCCAACCGCTCAAAATAATTTGTGTTAAAAATTCCTCCAATTTGTATAAAAATCTATCTAAGAACACAACCATTAATGTCGCAATACAGTTAGCAGTTTGCGAGATACGGGGTAACAGAAATAAAATTAAAATCATGCGCATACGGGACACGCCCAATACACAACTCTTCCTTGACAGTCTGGTAATAGAGGCGACCCTTTCAGGCATACAATTATCTGTGCGTATAAACATGTAGGCACATCGAAACGAGGGTATGCTAGAAAGATATAAAAGTCTGAATTACTTTTACCAAGACGTCTAGGTGGTAAGAAGATTTTTGTCTATGCATATATTTATTTGTATTGCAGATGGCAAGCCGACTCAAGTGAAACTAGAATGGCTAATATGGCGTCGTCGGTATATAGCAACACAAGGGCCCACTCCGGCGACGCTGGACGCGTTCTGGCGGATGATATGGCAACACAAAGTCCACACTGTTGTTATGATCACTAACCTAGTTGAACGGGGACGGGTGAGTGTTCATTATTATTAAGATACTTTTACATAACTTACCTACATTTTTACCTTTATGTAAACCTTATAACTTTAGAGAAATTCTTGTAAATATATTGTGCGTAATGTCGATTATTGCGCAAAACTATTACCTTCCTTCCTGTTGATTTTTGTTTTTAATATTATTTTTCTTCCAAGTGCTCTTTTATATGTTTTTTATCTCAATGTGTCTTAAAGACAGCTATACTATTTTATTGTTTGGTGGTAGCTATTCTGTTCGTGTAGGCGGCTTAAAGCGATCCATGGATGTGTAAGCTTTTAATACATAGTTGTGTGTTGATGCAGCGTAAATGTGACATGTACTGGCCGGCGGGAGGGGCGGGCAGTTCGGCGGAGTTCGGGGGAGTTCGGGTCACACTCTTGCGGGAAGATGTGAGGGCCGCGTACACTGTGAGACGGATGATCGTACACAAACTGCAGCAAGACTCGAGCCCGGTGAGTTTCGAGTTTTATGTACAATAAACGTCCTTAAAAACCGATCAACCAAACGTTGTTTAAGTTAAACGGTTTCGTAATACGTTAAATGTCTGAGTAGTATGGATTTAAGTGAAGCCACGCACATTAGTGGGTGGCTATAGAGTAGCAAAATTAAATATCGCTCGGTTTAGATCTGCGCTACGTGTTGCAGTGTAGCATTGATAGACACAGTAGTTAGGCAAATCTGAATAATTATGTCGATGAAAAAATGTACAGACGGACGAATTACTAGGTTAGCATTACAAATAGAGATGATGGATATTTTTTGTTCGTAATATAGATAAATTAAAATTATTGCCACGTATTTTTCTTTTCTTTTATTTGACCTAAAGATAACGGTGATACTTCCAAGCCAAATCACGAATGATTTTTTTTTTCAGGGGTATGACGTAACGCAATCCCACTCCATAACCTATTATGTTATATCTTATTACTGATTCATTTCAATGATAAAGCAAAAAAAAAACGTGTAACGTTTTATATGATACTAGCTGACTCGGCAGACTTCGTACTGCCTCAATCGATAAATAAAAGACCCAAAATTTTGTACATTTTTTTTTCTCACCTTTTAAACTTTCCCTAGACCTCCACGAACATTTCAAGACCAAGATAAGATAAATCCGTTCAGCCATTCTTGAGTTTTAGCGGGACTAACGAACAGCAATTGATTTTTATATTTAAAGATAATCATCCTTTGTGGTCATCCTTTTTATTACTAGCTGGCAGTGTCGGTCAACAATTATAGTGCCGTAAATGTGCTGGCTCAACATGTATCTCTGTGTACAGCAGGGTAGTTCCCCGGGCAGTAGCAGCCCGCAGGCGAACGGCACGAGCGTGCGCGAGAGTGTGTGCGGGCGCGAGGTGGTGCAGTACCACTACACGGTGTGGCCCGACCACGGCACCCCCCGCCACCCGCTGCAGGTGCTGCCCTTCGTCACGGCCGCCGCGCGGCATCCGGACACCGTGCTCGTGCACTGCAGGTATACATACCTTTTCAGATATTGTCACCATCATAAGCCTCGTATTGAGACTGACTGACAGACTCGACTGGGTCGAAGTGCTCTAAGTTTACCAGCTCCATTGATAAGATCATAAACCGTCATCGAAAGTGATAAAGTCCTACATTGGGGAAATGCAGTCATTGAATTAAGATGGCAGTGGTAACAATAGCACTTTACCTCGTAATAGATAAGTTTATGGCGAATTTTTTCTTCCAAATAAAACCTCAAGCGTTGCAAGTTTCATTAAAAAAAAATTAAACAAATTGTGTCATAATCTTTTACAGCGCTGGCGTCGGTCGCACGGGAACCTATATAGTCCTAGACGCACAGTTAAACCAACTCAAGTTGACTGGCACCTTATCTCCCTTGGGTTTCCTTTGCCGTGCGAGGACACAACGAAACCATCTAGTACAGACTGAGGAACAATACGTTTTTGTACACGACGCACTTTTAGAACACGTCAGATCAGGGGACACTGATGTAGAATACTCAAAAGCCAGGGAATACCTGGCCAAACTATTACAACCGATCACAGATGAAGAATTAGCAGTTTTAGACCTTAATCTTAATAAAAATAAGAGCGTAAATGATCTAACCAATTGTGTGGAGAATGGGGAGACTTCAAGTATCAAATCTAGCCAGAATGCAAGTGATAATGAGGTTTTAGAAAACGGTAGTCAAGTATCAATAAAGACTGATGATTTGAATAGTGAACAGAGTAAATCCGTAAAGGATTCGGAGGAAGAACGAACTGATGAGCAGAAGGAAGGAATGGTGAATGGTGATGTGAGTGAAGGAGTGTACGATTTGGCGCCGAGATCAACGGACACGTATAGCAAGAAAATGCAGGCGTATAACAATATGACTGATCAAGAAAAAGAGGAAATTAGAAGGTAAGCATTTGTCATTATTGTTTTTCTATTAACTTCTTAAAATTATGATTACTTGAGGAGAGAAATGTTTTGTAGGTCTATTAATTATAAAGAGTTACTGGTAGACCTATCCTGTTTAAATGGGTTCATGAGGTTGAAGATACGTTGTATAGGGATTAACATTTCTTATAGTAGTCGATATTTAGTTTACCTAGAACTTATTTTTGTTTCAGAGCGAATCGCGCAGAAAATTATGCGTTACTGGAACGTATGAGATCATTGGCAAATAGACACCACACATACCAAGGACCGCCACCTGTCAATCTGTTGGAGAAACAGTTTTTGGTAATAATTTTGATACTATAAAATTTCAGGAAACTTTGTAATATGATGAATGTGTGGTTATTTTACAGTTTTTTTTCCATTTTGTGACAGTTAATAACTCGATCGTGCGTGGAAGCGAGTGTATGCGCCCGCGCACCTCACAACGCTGAAAAAAATCGTCCCGGTGGAGTGTTACCTACCGACTCAGCGAGAGTTATGCTCGTGCCTAAGCCGGGAGTCGAAGGTAAGTCGGATGGGAAAGTAATATGACTATGTAAGCCAACCACTTAAACACCTTGATCTAGCTGTATTATAAAAAACCCTGACTTTAATGTATAACACCACCAATATAATTCTCCAGGTAGTGAATACGTGAACGCATCCTGGGTATGCGGTAGACGACGTGTTCGTGAATACGCAGTCGCGCAACATCCTAGCACTGCGCGCGCAGATCTGTGGCGGTTACTGTGGGACCACACCGCTCAGCTTGTTCTACTGCTCTCCGATACTAGTGATCCGGTAATTGCCCCTTGCGGGACACCATAAAATAGACTCTTGTCAATGTTCAAAAATTTTAAATAATACAACTGCTTTATGTATTGCAGTGCTTTTAAATGAAAAATAATTAACTGCAAACTTAGTTTACGATGTATTTGGCTAGTGATAAGATTAATTGGCTTTTTGTCACTTACTTCAATTTGTCAAAAGCCTTGTTTGTTACCGAAGTTTGCTAATGTCGATTTGGTACCATTTAGATAGCAAAGTTATCTACTTTACGTTTACAAGTAGTAATATAAAAAATATTTTCAGTATATTTTTTTTAATGTACTTTTTATTTAAACATACAATAAATTATTTTTTAGAGTTGCTATGCTGAATACAATATGGTTTTTTTTCGTAGGAGTGCGAACCATTCTGGCCAACGGAGGAAGAAAAGGAGCTGTTTGTTGCTAACTTTAGGGCTAGCTTTATTTCCAAAGAGACGTATGTCGCGTACAGGAAAGTTGATAGAAAAACTCCTGAACCTTCTGCAGAGCCAGAGATTAACGGTTACCGGAGACAAGAGAGTAGTGACTGCACCGATGATGAGCGACTTATACCAGAAAATAACTCGCCAGTCAAAGAACCGGAACCCGCGTACCGCTTCGATAGAACTGAACTTAGGCTCGAACGCCTAAGTGCTGGCAACAGAGACCTATCTACTAGAAAATCAATAGCCAACGGTGATCTTTTTTCATCTTTATCAGAAAAGAAAAACGGTCCAAAATCACCAAGAAGTCCTTCAAAAATGTCTCTCAAAAACTTTAAACTAAGTTCACCTACGAAATTCAAGTTTCCTGATTGGGGTTCACGGAGTGCTGGGTCACCTCCGGATACTGCACCTCCCCCACCCCCCGTAGCCCCCGCGTTAAGTGTAGAAGAAGAAGCGGAGTTACACCGCCCTTGTTATTACTTCGAGAAAGTAGAGAACATTCCAGAAGGAATTCCTTCAGACCGTGTAATAGAAGTGACGAACGTAAGCGTACATTCGTTGCAAGATGACTATCAGTTAAGTGTGAAGTTTATTAAGTGTTCCCAGTGGTTAGAAGGGGATACTACAGATTATATAGCGGGTAGGCCTGATGATAATGAATATGTGCGAGCAGTGCGGCATGCTGTTAGTGACAGTGACCGAGAACAAGCGATAGACAGACTTATAGAGCCTTATAGAGATTCATTCGCGCTTGTGGAATATGTAGCTGGGTGTCAGATGGAGTATAAAAATGGGCCTGTTGTTGTAGTTGATAAGTGAGTATAAATTTTCGTTAATCTGTAGTTTGTATTAGAGAGCATCGGTGACAAAAAGGAAATCGGTCAATGGTATCGGCTTTGACTTTGAAAATCTCGGCTTTGATTCTGAATCCACACACATCACATGTGAAGTGATTCTTGCTGTTCTAAATTGGTAAACGAAAATATTACGTCGTAGAACTACAGTGAGAAAATGTGACATCCATCAAACTGCGCTTGGTCAGCGTATCTGATATTGAGTCCTAAATCCTGTGTTCAATATTTTTTACTGTCTGTTTAGGATTACCCGTCCTATCAGATGGGCCTGAAAGTAAGGAAATAGGGAGTGCAACCTGTGTTTACATTTTGTCCACTATTATATCTCCTGGGTACTCCGCTAAACTCCCTGGATTGCCCGATATAAGGACAGGCAACGGTTACACTTATTACTATCCATAAAGTTACGCACCGCTGTTTTTTTTAATTGTATTTGTAACAACAGCACTAAAACACTAGCAAAAGAACGCATACTGCCTTGCGTTGGAAGAGATTAAAAATCGATATGGGAAGCAGTATCCGTAGAAAGAGATTATAATATTGAACATTTGTGACAGATACGGTGGATGGAAGGCGATGACGTTTTGCACGATGTCGGCCGGCGCTTGCGACGAGCGCGCGTCACTGTACTGCAGCGCGGCGCTCGGGGCGCACGCGCGCGCGCCGCAGGGCACACATGCGCGTGCGCACCGGCACGGCGCGCTGCTCGCTGCCTACGCGGCGCTCGCGGCCTACGGACCGCTACACGATAGGTCAGTATCTACTGCAGCGCGCCGCAGGGCACACATGCGCGTGCGCACCGGCACGGCGCGCTGCTCGCTGCCTACGCGGCGCTCGCGGCCTACGGACCGCTACACGATAGGTCAGTATCTACTGCAGCGCGCCGCAGGGCACACATGCGCGTGCGCACCGGCACGGCGCGCTGCTCGCTGCCTACGCGGCGCTCGCGGCCTACGGACCGCTACACGATAGGTCAGTATCTACTGCAGCGCGCCGCAGGGCACACATGCGCGTGCGCACCGGCACGGCGCGCTGCTCGCTGCCTACGCGGCGCTCGCGGCCTACGGACCGCTACACGATAGGTCAGTATCTACTGCAGCGCGCCGCAGGGCACACATGCGCGTGCGCACCGGCACGGCGCGCTGCTCGCTGCCTACGCGGCGCTCGCGGCCTACGGACCGCTACACGATAGGTCAGTATCTACTGCAGCGCGCCGCAGGGCACACATGCGCGTGCGCACCGGCACGGCGCGCTGCTCGCTGCCTACGCGGCGCTCGCGGCCTACGGACCGCTACACGATAGGTCAGTATCTACTGCAGCGCGCCGCAGGGCACACATGCGCGTGCGCACCGGCACGGCGCGCTGCTCGCTGCCTACGCGGCGCTCGCGGCCTACGGACCGCTACACGATAGGTCAGTATCTACTGCAGCGCGCCGCAGGGCACACATGCGCGTGCGCACCGGCACGGCGCGCTGCTCGCTGCCTACGCGGCGCTCGCGGCCTACGGACCGCTACACGATAGGTCAGTATCTACTGCAGCGCGCCGCAGGGCACACATGCGCGTGCGCACCGGCACGGCGCGCTGCTCGCTGCCTACGCGGCGCTCGCGGCCTACGGACCGCTACACGATAGGTCAGTATCTACTGCAGCGCGCCGCAGGGCACACATGCGCGTGCGCACCGGCACGGCGCGCTGCTCGCTGCCTACGCGGCGCTCGCGGCCTACGGACCGCTACACGATAGGTCAGTATCTACTGCAGCGCGCCGCAGGGCACACATGCGCGTGCGCACCGGCACGGCGCGCTGCTCGCTGCCTACGCGGCGCTCGCGGCCTACGGACCGCTACACGATAGGTCAGTATCTACTGCAGCGCGCCGCAGGGCACACATGCGCGTGCGCACCGGCACGGCGCGCTGCTCGCTGCCTACGCGGCGCTCGCGGCCTACGGACCGCTACACGATAGGTCAGTATCTACTGCAGCGCGCCGCAGGGCACACATGCGCGTGCGCACCGGCACGGCGCGCTGCTCGCTGCCTACGCGGCGCTCGCGGCCTACGGACCGCTACACGATAGGTCAGTATCTACTGCAGCGCGCCGCAGGGCACACATGCGCGTGCGCACCGGCACGGCGCGCTGCTCGCTGCCTACGCGGCGCTCGCGGCCTACGGACCGCTACACGATAGGTCAGTATCTACTGCAGCGCGCCGCAGGGCACACATGCGCGTGCGCACCGGCACGGCGCGCTGCTCGCTGCCTACGCGGCGCTCGCGGCCTACGGACCGCTACACGATAGGTCAGTATCTACTGCAGCGCGCCGCAGGGCACACATGCGCGTGCGCACCGGCACGGCGCGCTGCTCGCTGCCTACGCGGCGCTCGCGGCCTACGGACCGCTACACGATAGGTCAGTATCTACTGCAGCGCGCCGCAGGGCACACATGCGCGTGCGCACCGGCACGGCGCGCTGCTCGCTGCCTACGCGGCGCTCGCGGCCTACGGACCGCTACACGATAGGTCAGTATCTACTGCAGCGCGCCGCAGGGCACACATGCGCGTGCGCACCGGCACGGCGCGCTGCTCGCTGCCTACGCGGCGCTCGCGGCCTACGGACCGCTACACGATAGGTCAGTATCTACTGCAGCGCGCCGCAGGGCACACATGCGCGTGCGCACCGGCACGGCGCGCTGCTCGCTGCCTACGCGGCGCTCGCGGCCTACGGACCGCTACACGATAGGTCAGTATCTACTGCAGCGCGCCGCAGGGCACACATGCGCGTGCGCACCGGCACGGCGCGCTGCTCGCTGCCTACGCGGCGCTCGCGGCCTACGGACCGCTACACGATAGGTCAGTATCTACTGCAGCGCGCCGCAGGGCACACATGCGCGTGCGCACCGGCACGGCGCGCTGCTCGCTGCCTACGCGGCGCTCGCGGCCTACGGACCGCTACACGATAGGTCAGTATCTACTGCAGCGCGCCGCAGGGCACACATGCGCGTGCGCACCGGCACGGCGCGCTGCTCGCTGCCTACGCGGCGCTCGCGGCCTACGGACCGCTACACGATAGGTCAGTATCTACTGCAGCGCGCCGCAGGGCACACATGCGCGTGCGCACCGGCACGGCGCGCTGCTCGCTGCCTACGCGGCGCTCGCGGCCTACGGACCGCTACACGATAGGTCAGTATCTACTGCAGCGCGCCGCAGGGCACACATGCGCGTGCGCACCGGCACGGCGCGCTGCTCGCTGCCTACGCGGCGCTCGCGGCCTACGGACCGCTACACGATAGGTCAGTATCTACTGCAGCGCGCCGCAGGGCACACATGCGCGTGCGCACCGGCACGGCGCGCTGCTCGCTGCCTACGCGGCGCTCGCGGCCTACGGACCGCTACACGATAGGTCAGTATCTACTGCAGCGCGCCGCAGGGCACACATGCGCGTGCGCACCGGCACGGCGCGCTGCTCGCTGCCTACGCGGCGCTCGCGGCCTACGGACCGCTACACGATAGGTCAGTATCTACTGCAGCGCGCCGCAGGGCACACATGCGCGTGCGCACCGGCACGGCGCGCTGCTCGCTGCCTACGCGGCGCTCGCGGCCTACGGACCGCTACACGATAGGTCAGTATCTACTGCAGCGCGCCGCAGGGCACACATGCGCGTGCGCACCGGCACGGCGCGCTGCTCGCTGCCTACGCGGCGCTCGCGGCCTACGGACCGCTACACGATAGGTCAGTATCTACTGCAGCGCGCCGCAGGGCACACATGCGCGTGCGCACCGGCACGGCGCGCTGCTCGCTGCCTACGCGGCGCTCGCGGCCTACGGACCGCTACACGATAGGTCAGTATCTACTGCAGCGCGCCGCAGGGCACACATGCGCGTGCGCACCGGCACGGCGCGCTGCTCGCTGCCTACGCGGCGCTCGCGGCCTACGGACCGCTACACGATAGGTCAGTATCTACTGCAGCGCGCCGCAGGGCACACATGCGCGTGCGCACCGGCACGGCGCGCTGCTCGCTGCCTACGCGGCGCTCGCGGCCTACGGACCGCTACACGATAGGTCAGTATCTACTGCAGCGCGCCGCAGGGCACACATGCGCGTGCGCACCGGCACGGCGCGCTGCTCGCTGCCTACGCGGCGCTCGCGGCCTACGGACCGCTACACGATAGGTCAGTATCTACTGCAGCGCGCCGCAGGGCACACATGCGCGTGCGCACCGGCACGGCGCGCTGCTCGCTGCCTACGCGGCGCTCGCGGCCTACGGACCGCTACACGATAGGTCAGTATCTACTGCAGCGCGCCGCAGGGCACACATGCGCGTGCGCACCGGCACGGCGCGCTGCTCGCTGCCTACGCGGCGCTCGCGGCCTACGGACCGCTACACGATAGGTCAGTATCTACTGCAGCGCGCCGCAGGGCACACATGCGCGTGCGCACCGGCACGGCGCGCTGCTCGCTGCCTACGCGGCGCTCGCGGCCTACGGACCGCTACACGATAGGTCAGTATCTACTGCAGCGCGCCGCAGGGCACACATGCGCGTGCGCACCGGCACGGCGCGCTGCTCGCTGCCTACGCGGCGCTCGCGGCCTACGGACCGCTACACGATAGGTCAGTATCTACTGCAGCGCGCCGCAGGGCACACATGCGCGTGCGCACCGGCACGGCGCGCTGCTCGCTGCCTACGCGGCGCTCGCGGCCTACGGACCGCTACACGATAGGTCAGTATCTACTGCAGCGCGCCGCAGGGCACACATGCGCGTGCGCACCGGCACGGCGCGCTGCTCGCTGCCTACGCGGCGCTCGCGGCCTACGGACCGCTACACGATAGGTCAGTATCTACTGCAGCGCGCCGCAGGGCACACATGCGCGTGCGCACCGGCACGGCGCGCTGCTCGCTGCCTACGCGGCGCTCGCGGCCTACGGACCGCTACACGATAGGTCAGTATCTACTGCAGCGCGCCGCAGGGCACACATGCGCGTGCGCACCGGCACGGCGCGCTGCTCGCTGCCTACGCGGCGCTCGCGGCCTACGGACCGCTACACGATAGGTCAGTATCTACTGCAGCGCGCCGCAGGGCACACATGCGCGTGCGCACCGGCACGGCGCGCTGCTCGCTGCCTACGCGGCGCTCGCGGCCTACGGACCGCTACACGATAGGTCAGTATCTACTGCAGCGCGCCGCAGGGCACACATGCGCGTGCGCACCGGCACGGCGCGCTGCTCGCTGCCTACGCGGCGCTCGCGGCCTACGGACCGCTACACGATAGGTCAGTATCTACTGCAGCGCGCCGCAGGGCACACATGCGCGTGCGCACCGGCACGGCGCGCTGCTCGCTGCCTACGCGGCGCTCGCGGCCTACGGACCGCTACACGATAGGTCAGTATCTACTGCCAGCTACGATATACAGTCAAATTTTACCCATAAATGTTACTGTACTTCTGCGTAGTTGAGTAAAAAGTAGGCGTTTGTAAAGTGTGGATACTCCCAGAGTACAAACTATGTCCATACCAAATGTCATCTAAGTAGTTTCAGTGGTAATAGCGTTTAAATTCAAAGACTCGACGAAGTCAAGACAATACGACAGCCAGTTTAATACATTTGTAAGAGTTATTACATTTACACTTTTCTTCCACACAGGTGTTCAGCCACAAACGAGGAAGAGTCTCGTTGATACATCACAATTTGTAAGTAATACTCAGTGCGTTGTGTCTCGACGTTTGTAACGTCCCGTAGTAACCCGACAGTAGGGGGTGCTATAACGACCCGTAACCCGACGAGGGGGACTTGTAACAACTCGTTTTAGTCTGAGCGGGTAATGTAACGAACTTTATAAACCAAACGGGTGTTATAATGATTTGTGAAAACTCCAAGCGGGGTATTATAAGGACTTGTATAAACCTGAGGAGGATATTGTAACGTCCTGCTCCACCCAGACGGGAAGAGGGCTGTTGTTATAAATCGCACTAACCTAATGGGGGACATTGTAACGTAGCTATTTGTGATATGTGAGAGCGTTAGATGTATAGTTAATACGTGGTATAAACAGTGTTTATTCTAAAATTTATGTCCTAATCTCTGTGTAGTAAGGTGTATAATTGGTTGTATAAGGAGAAGACAATTAACCCAATAAAAATATCTGCCCCTTTACGTTTAATTAATTACTATTATGTATTTATTTCATATTAAAAAAAGGGGAATAAATTTTCATCAATATGGTAAAAGCATTTAACTAATTTTCTTAATAAAATTACTGTTTGCTTATATTTTTTTAAATATTATCTTTAGACACAGGAGAGATAGAAAGTAGTTCAAGTCTGTGGATATGTTTAAAATTTACCAAAATTATGTAAGTATTACTAGTAGATATAATATAATCGGATTAGGCATGTATTAAGGTCGATAATCAACTTTTCCACAGAGTTGAACTACTTGAAAATGAGCTATTTTTCACCATTATTTTTTAAGTATTTTTAAGGTAATTTGTTACAATGTGTCTGTGTTTTCTAGTAAAGGGGCAAATATTATCAACTGCGAGGTTCGTAAAACACGACACGTCCGATCGCATCGGTTTAGATAGGACGACACGTTACGTACTTTATTTATACTAATCGTGTCGCGACGAACAGATTGAGACGATTAGTCGTTCCTAACTTTTGTTGTGATGTCTAACCCCGCTATACTAACTTTACAATGTAAAATACTAATGAGATTTAACTAAATAGATTAGTGAAAAAATTTATTTATGTGTATAGCTAAAATGGTCTTTATTACATTAACGGTAAAGTGCGTATTCGCTCGACATGTGTTATTCCTAATAAATCAAGTTATGGTCCAGTATTTTTATTATATAGATATCGTAATCTAGTGTATCTATGTGAAGACTGCTTTTAGTGGTTCGTCAATTAAGGTGTAACGGGTTCCGTTTGGCTTTTGTGATGCCACTTAGTAAGAAGGATCTCTAAAAATATATCCATTGACCACAAATATTAATTATAATTCATTGATTTCAATATTAAACAGAAATATATTTTTAGTAGCGCCTGTTTTTACCTTTTTTGTACTATTTTATTTGTTACTGTTTGAATCAATAAGTTATATCATGGTGCGTCTACGCTTTCAAGCCTTGGAATTCATATAATGTATAGTTAATTTTTCTATACTTGTCCTATAATAGTAAACACAGAACACTAGAAAGAAAATCATGATCATCACCAAAGACTGCTTCAAATTGACTGTCCTAATACAATAATTATGATACAAAACAAAATATTATAAGAATTGGTTTACCAGTACACTATAATTTGTTTATATGATAGAACAAGTAGAGAAAAATAGAGTTCAGATTGCCTCGAATAAGGGTCAAGCATGTTACGATTGCGGTACGTCTGTGCTCCACTAATTAATGGTTTTAAGATGAACGAAAAGGAATGAACAGTGGAAAGTTACATTCAAAGATTAATCGTTAAAACCTTACCCCTTTATTCATAAACACTCACTTCAACCCTTTTAAGTGTCCCACTGCTGGGCACCGGTCTCCCCTCAACTATCTTACGAGTTGAGAGAGTTTAGGCCTTAGTCCACACACGCTGGTCAAGTGCGGGTTGGTACTTATACTAGGTATCTAAAATACTTGACGCCGCGAATGACAGCAAGCAGAGCGTAGATGCACCTTTATATATTTTTCCTTTTTTTGTGCTTGATAATAATTACAGTCACAAAAGTAGCTAAACACTTAAAATAATAATTCAAAACATTCAATAATTTGATACTCCAGAGTACAGTTCTATCGCCCTTCATTATTATTGGTCATCAATATGTTGAACAATGCATATTTAGTTTCACTCATGATACTATTAAAACAATTTTATAAAGCGATTCAACACTTTTCAGACTGCAAAAAATACTTCTTATGTCATTACAATCTATACGGTCGCAACTCTTAAAAAGTCATTTTTGATTGTAATGACATACTTCGAAATATTAATGTTGAATAATTATTTTCTTCTAAAAAAATACATAAAATATATCTTACGTATCCTTTTTATAAGAAAATAATTAATAAATGTACCGTCGGTTGCTTTATAAAGTTTACTGCTACTAAGAATGTGTAAGAAATATTTGGGCGGGTAAAGTTTGCGTAGGGTGTCCCGTGCGTGCCATTTTAGGCTTAGCTAAATATTGATAGATAGATAGCTTGGAATTATATTGCTCTTATTGTAAGGCACATTCGGCCTTATTCATAAAACTTGAACATGTCTAATGGCCAGGGGCGTAGCTACCGCCGTATTTGCCGTATCAATTATACGGGGCCCCGGGCCACGGGGGCCCCCAAAGTGTGTAAGGAAAAAGAAAAAAAACTTTCTAATTTATTTTATTTTACAAATGACAAAATTCTATAAAAAAATTCCTTTTTTATTTGTAAAATGGGTAAATTATGTGATAAATAAATATTTCTTCTCACAATATTTTTTTTCTTTTGTGAAAAATCTTTACCTCCATAGGTATAAGGGCCTCCAAAAATTTTTTTTATATGGGGCCCCGACAAGGCACGCTACGCCACTGCTAATGGCAGGAATTTTCTGTAGACAATCTCAATAGCTAGCTAATGAGTTGTTAGTTTTTATAAATATATAACAGGCGGTAGCACGCTGCAATATATTAATAGCCAAATATGTTGCAGCGTGTTACTGCCTGTTTTATACCCAGTGTGGGGGTGACTGCCTAATAAATACCATTAACCTATTATATTATAAATTTTGAAGTTAATAGTTATGAAGTTATGATCAATGTTTTATTTTTTATTAATTTTGTGCATTTGTTTCTCTAAAGTACGATTCGGTAGACCGGTTTCCCGAATGGTCTGAAATATCTGAAGGGTAAGGATGCTCATTATGTCATAAAGGAATTTTTTATATCTCTATTTATTTTTTTATAATTCATAATGAAACCAAAAATGTTTCGAAAAGAGTTTGAATAAGAAACATTTATAATAACTGGTATATTACACCTGAATTAGGTCCAGTGCTTGAATGTAATATTTTCGTCCTTTCAGGAAGCTTCCCTTTTAGGAATTTATCGGTTTTTAGGAATCTGGCCTTAGAGGAACAAAAGTTTTTCTGTCAAATCCACTTTGATGGTCCTTCGATCCAGATTTTTTCCAGTGGACTGTAATTTTGAGATATTCTTTATCAACCACGCACAAAGGATTGTTTGGTATAATTACCAGTTTAGAACGTTTTAGGGTTTTGTTAATGTGTTGTATCTGTTGCCAGTAATTTTTTTGATGTGATATTTATTTTACAAGATGACCTGATTATCTTTATAACAAAATTAAATTTTAGTATTAAATTACAGCTTATATTAACGAGCGCAATTATTGTACTGACTTGCCCGATGATGCTATCTCATTAAAAAATTAGGATTTATCTAAAATCTAGTTTTACAAAATCCCGTTCAAAGTAGAACAATTTTTAATATATGCGAAGGAAATTTGAATGTTAATTAGAAACAGATGAATGATTAATGATTCGCGCAAACTGCCCGCCTTTAGGTAACCAAAGATACGCGTGTTAGTATATATGGGTAGGCAGAGATAGGTAAGTGCAGCTAATTAGATTAATTACCGTTAGATTACACTATTCTGTAATTGACTGTAAATATGAATGGATTCGAACTGTAATTACATCGGTTATAGAAGACTCACGTTTTAAAAAAGTTTTTTTTTATTTTATTTTACTATGACATTGCAATATTTTTTGTTTTGTTTTGGTAGCTAAGTTCTTAAAGGCAGTAAGTCAGTTTTTGTCAAAATAGAGTTTACTAGTTTAATAAAGTTCATTTCACTAAATAGCTATACATTTTTTTCTAAATAAGAAACCAAATGGTTGAATTTGAGGACTGCGCTGTTCAATTATGGACATGATTTTTATTTATTTTATGGCTGGTTTTCCATTGGCATGACGACAATAACGTATGAATAGATTATCGGTTACAGTATTCTGTGTCTGTAGATTTGTTTAATCAATATAGAATTTGAAGGATTTTGTACGGAGCTAATGTAAAAATACCAAATCGACGAAAACATAGAATTTGAAGCCGGCCAAATTTAGATCAACAGACGAATCCATTCAACGTAATATAATATCGAAAACTAATATTGGCTCAATTTTACAATAATTTGAATGCAATATTTTTAAATTACACTATCGTGATGTGATAGACATTGAGGTTTCTCGCGATTTCAACATTTTCGACATACGACATATTGGATCAGGGTACTGTCATGTCATTCAACCATGGACTGTTATATGCTCATTTTAATGTGATAAATCTAGTATTGATCTATGACTACAGATGGACTAAATATCCAAAAACGTGGTACAAAAATATGAATATAAAAAAAAATCAACACTATTTTTTTTTGTCTTTAAATGAATAGAATCTATTAAGGTTTATTTGTTGGCGTTAAATAATAAAACTATAGCTAAACAGTGACCAATTCAAATAAGGGTGTACACCCACACAAGCGAAAACGTTCGTTGCAGAGTGAATAAAAATTTAAATGTTGTTGGTCGGTTCTAATCAGTGTGTTTAAGTGTAATAGAATTGAAATTATTTGAAGCTAATTAACAAAACATACATTTATTTACAACATAAATCTACAATTGAGAATAAATATAACTTAACGGAATAACAATATGGACACTAAACCTAAATAAAGATCTTATCTAATACCCAACCTAAACCAATGCGTCAAAAAACATCTTTTTTATTCTTTCCGGGAACGTGCCCAGAAGGCTAGCAGCATTTCCGCGTAAAACCATTTCAAAATTAGGTGGACTTAAATGTACGTGTTTAATTCAATCTGTTAGTCATAGCTGAAACAATAGTAGGTTTGTCTTTTGCTTTGTCTTGAGAGCGCTAGTTAGTACCTCCTTTTATATTAAATTGATTAATAATAGTGCGTCGAAATTCCGACCTTATTTCAATATGGTTAAGTATTACTGTGTGAGTGTAGTATGTAAATTTTTGTCACTCATATTGTAGATTAAGCTCCTAATGGTGACATTCTAAAGTTGATTTATTTGTGGTACATCACAAATTGTTAGTACATATTTCACCAGTTTAATAGTATTTCTAGTATTTTTCTATATAACATTTTATTAAGTACAATTTCAAAATCAGATAGAGAATAATGTAAAAAAATAACAAACAAGCTAAAATGGGCTAGATAACACTTTAAAGTTTTACACTGGAAAGGAAAATATAAAATATTTTATAAAACATTAAAATCATTTTGAAATTCCAAGCCACCCCTAAAATTGGGTAGAGAAGCATTATTATTATTTGACGTAAACCTAATCTTCCACCATAGTGTTATGGTCTAGATTATAAATAAATTAACTTAGTAATGTCACAATATTTATGAATACAGAAGAATGCTAGATTAAATAATAAATGTTCCATGTTGTGTGTACGCCGAAAGAATGTTGCTATAGCTTGTAAGTTTGTAAAAATGTTGCAAAGTTTTTAATAAAACTGAAATAATAATATCCGTAAACCGCCTTCTTAAGAACTGAATTGTGCCAATTTTTTATACTTCCTTGTACGACGCATTCCATTTTTGTTTCTTTGTGTTGTCCCCAAGCTCAATACTCGTTTATTTCTAAAACACAATAATACCTATTTCTTTATTGACTGATTTTTTCTGATTCGACGATAAGTATCTTTTTTTTATCTCTTTAGTATTTTTGTTTTTATTAATCAACAGAATGTAAGTATATTGTTTCTGGCATTTACAGTAAACTCGAGCATTTCATGCGCAAAAGGAGGGATTTTACTTTTACGTTATATTTTTTATTAATGTATTTGTGGGCATTTTTCTGTTCATAACTCAAACGTTCATTTTTACGTTAGATGTTAATTAAACAGCGCTGGCACGCTCTTTTACTCTAAGACTCCGTTCTGATACGGCGGAATGATACCGCTTAGAGCACTGAGGGTGGGTTTTGTGGTGAACACATTTGTGACAAAGATACTTACACGTGATACTGAAACTGCGCGGTTCCTGTCGTGTCTGAACGGAGGAAATATTAGGTATTTTATGATTTCTTTCTTTGACGACAGCCACAATGTGTCATATTATTATGAAACTGACTAATAAACAAATGACTACTTTTATACAGCTATTGTTTTTTATGTTATTATTTATTTATTTTTTGTTTTTTTTTTATTACGTAACACAAGATAGTTGACAAGACGAAACGTAGGTGTTATTCATTGTTCACACCTTTGGGTAGATCATTTTATTATTTATTCGGTCCTGAAGTTGTAGACTATGGGTACGCTGTAGTGGATAGCCACCTTTATAAAATTTTAGGTAACTTGGATGTGTGTACAGTCTTTATTTGTAATATTTTATTTTTTAAGGACACAGTAATGTAAATCTTACGAAGACTTATTTATTTTTTATGTAACCGCCTGTATTATTTGAATTGTAAAAATATATAAGAAATTTATCTACTACTGTGTTTTATTGTTTATTTCCTGTCAAACAATGTTGCATTAATTGAATTTTTTAACAAAAAAAATCTTAGTGCATCTTTCGACGCCTACAGGGATGCCAATCTTACCCGTTGTCCTAGGTGTCATGGGTCGCGCGCGATGTAATGCGACCAACTCCACGCGGGTATTCTCGTACACCGGCGCTGTCGTCCTAAAATGCCAATTTTACATTGCAACCTATTATTCATTTTTGTTTGTTGTCATTTAGCTTAACACAAGTCTTAAATAATAATGTTTGTATGTAGAACGGGCACGGGTCTTCTCACAACTATCTTACGAGTTGAGAGTGTAGGCCTTAATTCACACATGCTGGCCAAGTGCAGGATGGTGGATGTCACATGTCCTCGAATGATTGGTTCTTAAATGCCGGTTTCCTCACGAGGTATTTCTTCACCGATATTGAGCAGCGGCGATATAACAATTCACAAAGATGTGTGGGCGCGACTGAGAATCTAACCCGCCACTTTATATTTCTAAGGCGAGATCCTTACCGCTGCACCACCGCTGTTCGGACATCTATATATGTCCGTGTAGAACCAATCTGTATAATCCAAGCAAAGGATGCGCCGCGCTCTCTGCCGATGACACCTAGACTCTATGCACTCACACATGCAAAACTCAGTATAGGTCTCAAGGTACACCTTTTTTTTATTCTTCGATAGGCTGGCGGTAGACTACAACTTGCCTGAAGTTAAACAATGATATAGTCTACGTTGGAACGCGCCAGCCTAGTATGCCGATTCACTCGTGATAACGAATGATTATCGATGAGAAGGTAGCAGTGGAATGAGCCTCCATATGGTTAGAAACCTCAAAGGAGCAATAATTCCGACCCACCCTCTCTGTATGGTGTCACCAGACATCGCACCGGAACACGGCAAGGCCGCTTGGCGGTGCGGCTTTGTCTGGTGGGTGGTTACTAACCACGGCCGAAGCCTACTACCAGTTGATTGTCACCTGATTTGCACTACCCACAGACGAAGGTGACTCAGCCCCCGACTAAAGTAAATGACACTTACCTAAATTGTAAAAAAGTTTAGGTAAGTACCTACGTCATTTCTCCAATCGGTCAGTTCGAATCCAGATTAACTTACATATTTCTTCCTACAGCTTCGCCTTTAAAGACGTCATAGCGGATAACTTAGATGGATTGGAATACAATGAAATCGCCACCGAACTCGACTTGACCCAAAATCTGTGACCGCTTTGTGTTCCTATAAATAAAAGTTTATAGTAAACTGTTATTTCAAACAAATATAGCTCTATTCAGCTAAATATAACCCGGGTTACTGGAATTTGAGAACAATAACTGTTTTGGATTATAAAGGTCAGTCCACTTTGATAAAGTGCCATTGTTGTTGTAATAGAATTTTGATGAAAACTTAATTTTATTTGTGTAAGCTGTTGGAATTAGCCTCGTAAAGGCTATTAAATATCATTTAGGTACCTACATACCTACAAAAATATTTATATTAGGTATAAATATGTCTGATTAGTTAAATAATATAGCCAAATAAAGTGGAATGTTACATTGTTGATAAATTAATCTTGAAAAAAAAAGTAATGCAGTTTGTTGGCAAGTAACGCTCAGATAAATTAATACAATACAAATTGTACCTATACTTATATACATGATTTAAAAAAAATAATTAGTAGTGTATAGGTACTACCTACCTAAAGACGTAAGCCTCTACGGAAGATGACTGTGAGCGCTGGTAGTCATTTTTAACCCCTGACGAAATTGAGGGGGTAGGTACTTATAAGAGTTATGTAGGTAGGTACTTAAACAAATTTGACGGCTCGTAGCGCCTAAACATATGGACCGATTTTGATTTGGTTTACGCGCTAGAGTCGTCGAGATGGTTCTTTTTTCCTACAATAGGCTTGCGCTTGACCACAACTTTCCTGTTGATAAGCAATGATGCAGTCTACGATGAAACGCGCTTACCCAGTAAATACCTATTCACTAGTGTCTTGAATAACGGCAGATTATAGCTATCGGTAAACAGAGGTGCCTCCGCCGGCATCGAATACAGTAACGTGGTAGTTCGCACAATAAAAGTGGATAGTTCTTTACTAGTTCGCACAATAAAAGTGGGTAGTTTTTACTGGAGTGCACAATAGAAGTGGATATTTCTGTAAAGAACTACCCACTTTTATGTAATGTAATGTTATTGATTCTTGAAAAATACCTATTGAGAATTTCATCCACTCAAGTAATTATGTGGATGAAGTTTTCAATAGCTAGTTTTCAAGAATTCAAGATGTGGTGGGAGGTGTTATTAAAAATATAATTTAATTAATAAATAAATAAATAAATATTATGGGACATTAACACACACGGTCATCTGGTCCCAAGCTAAGCAGAGCTTGTGTTATGGAAACCAGATAACTGGTATATATACTATACATATAATACTTTTCTTTTGTAAATATATACTTATAATAAATATTTACACCCAGACTCGACACAAACACAAATGTTCATCACTAATGTTTGTCTCGGGTGGGAATCGAACCTACGACCTGCGGCGTGAAAAGCAAGTATCTTACCGACCACGCCACCGGCCCGTCGTTAGACTCGTGTCACAACTCTGAATGGCTAAACAAAGATTTTATTATCTAAAAATATCAGAACTGGACAGGCACTATAAATCTTGAGATAACTATCATATAACATTTTTACGTGATCTAATTTCGTAGATAAACAAGTGTCTCCATCCGGTAAATTATTCTGAACCAGTGCGACCCTGTCACGTAAGGGTCGTCTTCAAACTTTTCTACTTACGAATTTTGGCTAAAAATATATTCCAAGGTTCTTATACATACTTATTGCAAAACATTCTTGATACTTGTAGAGATACAACTGTGTAGATATATGTCCGGTATCTTGCAGTCGTAGTTATGGGGGCTGTCACCTTTATCCGTGGGAGTGCACCTTTTATCTGAATCCCCACACGTGGTGGTGTAAATCAGGTGAGAACAAATCAACTTATAATTGTGTTTACTGGTAGTTAACTGGTGGTAGACTTCGGCCGTGGTGGACGAGGTTAGAGACCACGCACCTGATAAAGCCGCACCGCCAAGCGGCCTTGCCGTGTTCCGATGCGATGTCCGGTGACACCATGCAGAGAGGGTGGGTCTTAATGTTGCACACCTAAACGCTTTAAAGATAATGTATGTATGTTTTGACGTGACAACGTCTTATAAATTGGTTTGCCGGGTGACACTTCAAGAAACTGCGTTACGCTCCGCTCACAATGAGAGCTAGTGAGAGGCACGCGTCCCTTCCACTCGGGCATGGTTAGCCCGCCTAAGAGCGAGAGAGACAGACATAAAAAGTGAAAGGCACGCGTCCCTTCCACTCGAGCACAGTTAGCCCGCCTAAGAGCGAGATTCTTTGTATAAATTAATGTTTTAAATATAATTCTTTGTATAAATAAATGTTTTAAATTGTTACTATTATTTCATCCTTCTTCCTACTATACGAATGAATATTCACATTAAAATTATTTTACCACTCACGTAAAACTTTCGCCCGTATACCGACTTTACAGGCAACCAATTTTTTTTTATGTTATGTTTCATCAGACAGTTCAGTTTATTTTCCCAAAGTTTGGGAACTGGTTAAAATGTATGTCGCAGTGTCAGCGAGTAGCTGTCATCCGAGTAGCTAATTATGAGAATTGATTTGACGTAACGGAAACGTCAAGTATTGACACTTGGGTAAGGTCAACACAGCGCTGGCGGCACCTGTCACTAGATGATCGATGAATGACATTTTTGACAACGTCATTCGTGTGGTTGACATAACGAACATCCGTAATGACTGGCATTCAGTAAGAAGGCGCAAAGGCGAACGGTCGTGTTGCCGCGTTGTGTTGAACTTTCCGCGTTTCCGTTTTGAATCTGTTTAGATCTGATGAATCCTTAGTTACTTTTGCGAACTGATTATTTATTGAGTGATTACACAGTGTATAAAGAACTTTAGCGTGTTATTTCGTGTCGACGACCATGAGTGCCCAAACTGATGACGGGGCCCCCGTGCTACCTCCCACATGTATTTAATTAATTATGCTGTTTTTAATTGGGGTTTCAAGGAAATCACACCATAGAAATATATTTTTGGTTTTTATGGTGTTATTCCTTCAAACCCCATTAATGAGCTCTATTTATCAGTGGGGAAGGGTGGAAATTTAAAAAAGGGAAGACGGAGTAAATTAATGACAAGTTTTTCTTGGTTACCTACGCCAGCTTCGAAACTACTAAAAAGTATGTACTGCATTTTTTATGCTATTTAAAACTTTTAGGCGTTACATAATATTTAATTAAGTACGTTATATTGACCAATTCCTAAAGGGAAGCCGGTAGTAATCGTGTTATATTGACTCTTGACCATTGCTATTTATTACTAGCGGACCCGGCAGACGTCATTCTGCCCGGTAAAGCAGTGCCATCTACCGGGTCTCAGACCTACCGAATATAACCAATAATAAATAATAGGTATCTAACCCGGTTTTCGGCACTTCTTCGCTTTCAAAAATTTTTTTTTTTAATTCTTCTCTTCGTAAGAACCATCCTCGTACATTACAGAAATATTTAAAAAAAAGAATTAGCAAAATCGATCCAGCCAGTGATGTCGTGACAACGGAAAACGGGTTTCATTTTTATATATATATAGATATATCACATCTACAGGAATCAATGTAAGCTATCAATTTCCCTGGCACGTGGCGGTGGTCGACCGCCCACTATCTACCCAATCGATCTCTCTTATTAAGCCGTCAGTCAGTCCCAACCGCGCCAATCAAACTTACTTTATACGGAGTCTGTAACTTCGGAAATGAGCGATTCCACCAAACTTTTACCTACCTGCCTTTGTTCGTTTTAATTAGACTAGCTAACTACCTCACTGAGTTTGGTATTGTGGTATTATATTATTCACTAGCGACCCGCCCCAGCTTCACACGGGTGCAATGTGTTATACTTATAAACTTTCCTCTGGAATCACTCTATCTATTAAAAAAACCGCATCTAAATCCGTTGCGCAGTTTTAAAGATCTATACATAGGGACATAGAGACAGAAAAAGCGACTTTGTTTTATACTATGTAGTGAAGTTACTTACCTACAATCCTTACTAAATAAATGCGAAATTAACTCTGTCTGTCGCGCTTTCAAGCCAAAACTACTGAAATGATTGATGAAAAAATGAGCCGCGATTACCGAGATATGCGCGGGTGCAGCCGCGGTCAGAAAACTTACGCGCGGGTAGACCCGCAGTCGGAAAGCTAGTGACTCTATAGATAGTGTCGAGTGGCTGTTCATTGTAAACTACTAATGAAAAGCTTATTTTCTTTTCTCGTCACGACACGTAAACAATTATTAAATTAAATATTAAAATTTAATCTGATAATTTCGGGGATAGCGAGATTATACAGACAAAACGAGTTTATAATTATTGGCTTTTTAATTTCTCAGTACTACTCGTAGACCCCCCCCCCCCCCGCCACTGCTCTGGCCTCGATTTTTTCTAGTGACAAAAGTCGAAAAAAATTGCGGATGCCATTGAAAACTAATACAGTCGCCATTTTATTCGACATATTTCTATTAGAGACTAATGCCTAAAATAAGATATCTTTATTTGTATAAACATGGTGTACCTTTAAACAATGGCATGCAAGATTATTAGTTTCAAAGTAAGTTCAGATATATTTAGTCGGGGCTCTGGCTACAATTTTTTCTCCTGCATAACGAAATGCTCCTAAATACATGTCTATTTTAAGCTCTCAACCTTGCTGCTATACTAAAACTTTCCTTTTGTAAATATATACAATAGTATAAATTTACACCCAGACTTGACAAACACAAATGGTCATCACTAATGTTTTTTTTGTTTTATATCTATTTTGAGTAGGTGTATATTTACTAAAGAAAAGTACCTATTATAAGTAGGTATTTCTCTGGTTTCTTTAACACAAGTTCAAGATGACCATGTGTACTAATGTCCCAGAATATTATTGCTATACTATCTCGAACGGGATGTTGTGTTGAAAACGACATTATATTATGATTGCGATTGCTATAGACTACTCATTGCATTTCGTGTGATGAGATTTCGTTGTTGATTTATCTCCAACGTAACGTGATATTCGGAGAATACAAAAATTAGTCTTCAATCGATATTCGCCATTTTTTCGACATATGACTTGTTCGAGATAAATCCCTAAAGAATTGAAGTCCAGTACCTACGCTTTATAGGGTTTTCACACTCGCAATATACGCTTATAGATAATGAAGTATTTACCGAGTGAATCGGTATTTATTGGGCAGGCGCGTTCCATCGTAGACTGCATCATTGCTTCACATCAGGCAACTTGTAGTCAAGCGTAATCCTAATAGGATAAAGAAAAATAGTTTGAAGAAGCATTACTTACTTACATAACGTGACTTAGTGCTGGAACAAATAACAACCGCGTTGCGGCGCTGCACCGCGAGAATCGGCAGTGCTGCCCTCTTCTACGAAGAACAAAATATACTAACAGTACGAGTATTGCGTTGCGGTGCGTTGCCATACGTAACGCGGATATGTGTTCCAGCCCTTAGAGCCTAAAGTGTGTGCGTTTAGCCTCTGGTGTTGCAGGTTCGAATCCTGTACTGCCGGACCTAAGTGTTGAAGCTTTTCTAATTTTCGATCGCTAGTCCGGAGTCAGAAAGGTGGTAGTGTGATACTCGTGCCTCAAAGACCACGTGAAGCCATCGGTCCTGCGCCTGAATTTTCACCAGTCGTGTCGGTCAACCCGTCTCACCGGACTCTGAGAGTAAAGGGAATAGGTAGAGCGTGTACTGTTTGCGCACTTTTATCTGAATGACAATCAACTGGTAATTAAGTTTACTTGTAATTAACTGGTGGTAGGCTTTGGCAGTGGTTGGTGACCACCCACCGGCCAAGCAGCCTTGCCGTGTTCCGGTGCGATGTCTGACACCATTTAAGAGGGTGGGTCGAAATTGTTACACCTTTAAGTTTTTTAAGGAGCATCATTCCACTGCCACCTTCTCACCGAAATTCATTCGTAACCACGAATGAATCGGTATAGTGGGCAGGCGCGTCCCATCGTAGACTAGTTGTAGCCAAGCGCAGGCCTATTTCAGGTTAAAAAAAATGTTCTATTTTAACTATGTACTCAGTAGTATTGTCTTAGGTTTTATCACACATTGAAATACAATTACCTTATATTGGTCAAACAAAAAGAAGTATAGAGACCCGTGTAAAAGAACACATAGCTGACGTAAAAAATCAACGCTCTACAAAATCTGCAGTGTGTAAACATACTCAAAAAGGCTCCAACCATTACCTGAGATTTGATAAAACACAAGTACCTACTTGTCAAAGAAAACCGGTTCCTACCAAGAATGTTTCGCGGAGCTATTGAAATTAAAAAAACATCCTAATTTTAACAGAGAAAATGGTTGGAATATACCACCATCTTGGAAAATCATCTTAGTATTCAAGACCCTGTGAGGTCAGTTTTCTTAAATAGCAACGTAAATAATAATGTTTGTTGATAGTCAGTAATAATTATGATTAATAATTTTGGACGTTAAATACCTCAGTCCACCCGTGACTATGAAGTCTGAAAAGACTTTGAAACGTCGGGATCTTAAATGTAAAATAAACCGCGATAAAATCCGTTATAAAGTAGTTTTATTTCAATGTATGTATTCAATATTAGGAATAAGGTAAATAAACGTTCTAGGAAAATACGGAAAACGCGAGTACATTTAGCACTTGGTTGACTTTTTTAAGTAGGTACTTGCTTATTGATTTTAAAACAACCAAGGTCTATATTAAGAATATCATTTTCTGACGACCTTGTTTTTTTAATGGTCCAACCAAACTATCATTACAAGTACACTCGGCTACACATCAATCTATACTTTTCCAGATTAAGCTGGTCTGGCATTGTTTATGATTGCCGTACAGCGAAAGTTCAGCATATATTGGTTTTGTATAGCTTGATGCGTAGCCGTGTACAAATCGCCATTTTAGATCCGTTTTTTTGGTTCTCTGCTATCTCTTGCGTTTCTCGAAAGTCAGCTTCGACAGGCCGCCAAAGACGGAAGACGGCTACAAAAGTATTATGATTAATATTTAGGTACGACACAAAATAAATAACACATTATGCTGAGTATGTAACTATCTTTATTTCCCAAAAAAAACACCAATGAATATACATTTTAAAACATTAATTTACCAATGAATAATTTTAATCGCATAGTTACTTCATCGGACAGACGCGGCCTTATTATTATTGTCCAATAATTATTGTCTTTTATAAAATACCGAGGCGAGCTACATCTATTAGATACATTTAATTCTGCAATAATACTACCGAATGCATTTTCAAACTGTTATAAACAAAATATTTTTGTGTTAACATTTTTGTCCTGCAGTGTACACGAAATGACATTTAGTAATAGTGTTGCTAAGATGAAAAAATAATCCCAAATTTAGGGTAAATGTAATGCTTGCATTCGATAGTTTTTGTTTGATATGGTCGACTGTATATGTTTATTCAGTTGCGAGTATAATCGCTAAGATATGTCAGTGCTAGTTATAGTATCTGAACAGTTTAATACGTTTCCCATAAGATACACACCTAATTTAATTACAATTACGCATCCAATAAACTCTACTCAATGTATTTATCAACTACCTACCTAACTATTAATGATTTTAAAAAAAAATAAAATAATTTGTAAAATTCTACAGAATATTGGTAGAAAATAATTATTTAAAAATAATAATATGTATAGATATTTTGCTAAATCGTAATGTGTAGGTTTGGGACCGTTGCGACGGCCATCAGTAAATAGAAGATAATGAGTTCATTGACTTGCTTAAAGTCACAATACATGACGTGTAATATAATTTTAAAGCCAAATTCTTTAGTCTGTGAGTTTATATGTTCGACATATCGCCGATACTTATATGTCGATAGTTGATAAGATATATAATATAATATATACGAGTATAATACACAAATAGATAACAACGTTCTTAGAATTACGCCTTCACATTCAGTGCATCGCCTATTATTTGTCCAAACAGTATTTTCTGTATATGTGTATATATATATATTATTTATTAATAAAGGAAATCCGTTCTATATTATTATAAACATGGCAGATTTTAATTTGGATAATTTAAATATCTGATTTTGGTGAACTTGTAATATACGTATATAATATAGAATAGAATAGTGTTCTTCAAACACAATACACATCAAAGTCGCTGACCCACCGACATGGACCGCCGACACCAATCCGACGGCGACGATGCGGCAGAAAGTTGAAATGTTGCCACACCAAAAAACATGCTGTGTTTATATTTTATATCGGCAATTCGGTGGCTCTAGTGTGTATTGTACTTAAATTTGAATTCAAGTATAAGGTTCTATTACACAGATATTAAATAAGCCGCGTACGGCGCACTAAATTACATTTATCTATGTATTACAATAAACGTGAAACATTAAATTGTAGTTAAAGCATTTATCTGTCGGGTCCGGTCACGCTATTGATCAAGGCACGTTCATATAGCTACATAAATGATACAATGTAAACGTGCCTTTAGGTATTATATCACTAGAGGTGTTGTAACTGCCGCGTCCCGTAGCCGACGTAGCCGTCCCGAAGGCTTTTGAATTATAATAACTGGTAAAGTTATACTTAGCGGCTAATCACAACAATTATCATCTATTATCATGAAACAGATACATGGATATTTAGAAGTTTATATTATTATATAGATTTATGTTTGGTAAGAGTTCCAATAGATTTGAATAAATGCAGAGGTTAATAAAAAAATCCGTAACAATGCGACAGTACTGTATTTATGTTGCATTTGCAAGAAATATATCCACAAATAGTATTTTTTTAAATAAATATGCTATAACAAATACAAAGTTAATATAAATTTAAAATATCTACAACCCAATAAACTATAACAACATAATTAAATAAGCATAAAATAGAATGCTGTTTCGCGCTTCGATTCTCTAGAGGCCGTTGGGCTCAAACTGCACCTCGAACAAACTTATTACATAATAAATGTATCATAAATACCACAAAAAAAGTGGAATCGAAGCGAAAACATAAAATTTTCTAATAAAACTTATTCCAGACCCATCGCCTTTCACAATTCTAATATTAAATTCCTTATTAATAAATGATTATTTTTACTTACACTTCTACTAAACATCGAATTGTAAACATCAATACAGATTAATACTTAATGTTCGATTACAATTTTATATTTTATTGTCATATTAATTTGATTATATTTAGGCATTTTTTTTCATTTTATTGTCCTACTCACATATTAGGAATTGACAGCAATGAGAGAATTGCATAAAATTGTATAATATAATTGATTATTGTCAATTTCGGAAGTCCCGTATAACATGAAGACGATTAACTCGAACCATTTAAGAATTCCTCTTTGAACCTTAAACCTATCGAAAAATACAATGCGACTATTCAAAACGGGTATATTAAAATTCAGAGATCGCATATCTACATCGAAAAATCTCGGTAATAATACAAAAATATTGAAAGTTAATGCAAAAAGCTCGCGTCTTACGAGATGCTAAGCGAAAGCGAACAGATATGCTTTCGATATGACGTTTTTAATAATGATATTTGGAATTGAAGCCCAAAAAATGTTTGTACATAAGGGACGAGCCCCGCAGCAGAATATTGTATTGTCGATTCTTCAGTTTTCAATAGTAGGCGATGAATTCAGGGAGGCCGTATTCGAAGTAGGGGTGGAGAACGGAACGGCGGACTGGAGGTAGCATCACGTCGGAGTAGCGAGAGAAGGCCTGACGGCTTCCTGATGGGGGTTTCCTGTCACAAAAGGAGCAAACAACAATTAAAACCAGTCAAGTCTATATTTAAACTTACCTAGAATCTTATAAAAAATAATTTGAACGTTATCCATATTCTTCAAAATTGGTTAAAGCAAAAATTAAAGTGGAATAAGGCATCATTGACATCATCCTCTGTAAACATGAAATACACAGGAACAGTCGGATAAAAGAGTATACCTGTTCAAGATGTATCTAATTAGAGAGTATGGCAGAATTGATTTGATGTAATGTAAACTTACTTGTTGTGTCTAGCATTAGGTTCGTCAGCAGGGTATTCCATCTGGATGGGTTTATAGCCTCGCGATTCTTGCTCACCATATGGACCGTAAGCGTAGTCATCCCTGTATAACAGCACTCTTTATTAGTATATCTTATAATACAGATGAAAAATAAAGAAGTAGAAACATATTTTAGTAATTCTTGGCTTGTTCTAGAGTTACCTAAGTGACAATGAAGGCGAAGACAGGACTCGTACAGTCATACAGTGGGAATAGAATAGTAAGGCTATTCGCATTTAAAAAATAATTGCTTCTGCACAAACCTAATTAATAAAATCAATATAACATATTGAAGTAGAACCAAGTAAATGTTAAGAAAATATTAGTTCACCCCAAATCTCATGAAATCCGTACAGCAGAATAATTAAAATACATCAAAAAGGGAATTAATATTATAAGCCAATTACAAGTAAGCAATTTTAATAAGGACAAAGCCTTTTACAGTTTGTTAGCAGTCTTCATTAAGGATAATGGAGGCGCTATATTTAAATGGCGTATGTATTAGTTACCACCCATTAAAATATACGAGTAAGTACCTGATTTAAAATTTCATTAGTACTCGGTTCTACCTAAAGTTAAACAAGGAAATAAATTATTCTTTACATTTCAAAATATATACTATATTAAGTATATATTAGTAAGGAGTAAACGCACCGCACTAAATACCTAGTTATATTAGAAAACCCCGCATCTAGGCATTTAGGTTTAGATCAATCAACTGGTAATTATGTTTACTGGTAATTAACTGGTGGTAGGCTTCGGCCGTGGTTAGTGACCACTTATCAGACAAAGCCGCACCGCCAAGCGGCCTTGCCGTGTGTGCATATAAGAGGGTGGGTCGAATTATTGCTCCTATGGTATTAACGTTAAGGAGCCTCATTTCACTGCGACCTTCTCACCAAAAGTCATTCTCACGAGTGAATCGGTAAATTGGGCTGGCGCGTCCCATCGTAGACTACATCATTGCTTAACATCAGGTAAGTTGTAGTCAAGCGCCAGCCTATTCAAGAATAAAAAAGAAAGATCATAGGTATCCTAGATACCCTAGTGCATAGGCACAGGGCACCTAATACCTAACGCCGTCCTCTATTTCAATCCTACGCAATACATAATCACATAAACGTAAAATGGATGCGTCATCGAAGTCGCTCAAGTCAACACATACATAAGTGAATACCACACCTGCAAACTGCAGTACAATCACCTGTTTGTTCTTTGTGTAATTCTCATCATCAGCAAATAAACAAGTGTCCGGGTTTCCTAAAGTTAACGCCTAACAAACTTTATAATTTTGCTCGCGCTAATAATTTATGTTTTATAGCTGTCTTAGCGACAGACACCCCGTTGTGTTGTGTAAACTTGTGTAATAGTAGCAATAGTTGTCGCAAATGTCCAGCCACGCTGCAGTCGCTACAAGTGGGATACTCCCTCCAACCCAATAACTGTTTGTATAGTGGTAGTTCTTATGGTGGAGAATGGGTCTCCTTTACATCAGCCTTTAGGGGTAGTAGAAGAAGTTTTTCCCTATTCGTATGGAGTAACTTGTATCGTACGAGTTAAAACTGCAACCGGATCGTACCTGCGCCCGGTTATTCGTCTCTGTCCGCTGCCTAACCAACAGTAGGTTGCAAGTTTAGCTATTAGTTCCCAAATTTAGTTTAGATGATGATTTAGCTTTGGAATTAGAGTTTGTTAGCTAGTTTATTATTTCAGCTCCGCATTTCATTTGAAGTTAACCCTTCAAGCCGGGGGAATAGTTGCGCCAATACTTTGAATTCGAATTTGCCGTTCAAAAAAAGTCGTTTACTGATTTATTTTCTGTATTGCATTTGATTGACACTTAACTACTGCCATTCTATATCCATCTCCCTTCCCGCACTACCTTTAAAATGACAAAGCGATAGATTGATTCCGCTCAATTGCCGCACCTTCACTTCGTCAAAGTTTCGCATAAATCATGGCGATGTCCACGCGTGGCTCTTAGAACATACTCCTTAATTTTTGGATTTGAATCGCTATGCATAGACTTATATTCTGATCGGATTGTGTAACTTGTATTGCCCAAGTGTGTGAGTGAAGTGAACGGCAGTTCTGGATCCAGGAGAAGTAGACCGGTGCACCGGCTACGTCAGCAAGTAACCGCTCAAGGTTTGTGCATCCTATCCTATTCTTCCTGGGTTGTGTTCATTGCAAAACCAACACCTGCCGCAGCCCGAATCGCCCTTTGGTAGTTATCAGTGTCGATTAAACCAAACCAAAATTCCATAGTTTGTCCCACAAAAATACAGTCCACTAATTCACGGCAAAGTAGGTACTCGCGCCACCATATGCTATTCATTAATTAACTCACGATTGGGTTTTATTCAGTCACTCTTAATATTACACTTTTGTTGGGAAATGTATCTAATAACTTGGCAACATTATATACTTTTCTACGAGTTTCGTTTTATAAAGGTGCGGTGGTGTGGAGATTATAAATAAGTACCTATTTAAGGCGTGCAATATTATTTCAAGTTTTCCCTCTTCCCCGAATATGATATAATCAATGTAAATAATGAATTTAACTTTTATAAAATTAAAAAAGTCTTTATGCTGATAGTGTTTACAGTATATTTTTCTTCAACAAAGGCCTCCAAGGACATCCGCTTATTCTGTCCTTTGCAATTCTGACCCACTGGCCTCTCTGGACCGGCAACACTTTTTAGGTCATTATTCCAGTAACGTTTTGTTTGTCGAACTTAGTTTCGTTTACCCTGTGGTAAGATTGTTACTGGTATAGGTACAAATGTCATTCTAGGTAATAGGATGTTGTACCGAAATAAAGGCTAACACTGGTCACGTTTTGTATTAGTCACCCGTGGTTCCCGGGTGGTGCAAATCAAGTGACAATAAACTGGTGGCAAACTTTGGCTGTGGTTCCGGTGCAATAGCTGGTGACACCATAATGAGAGCGTAAATAGTTGCTCCTTTGTGTTTTCCAACCATAATATGGAGCCTCTACTTCCACCTTCCCACCGAAAATCACTCGTAATGACCGTACCTACACTGGGTTACCTACTTGTTTTAAAATCAGTTGTGGTGAAACACAAGCCTATTCAGAAAAAAAATAGTACTTAGGTATACAAAAATAATAATAATAATAGTAATTGACAAAAGGCGTTCCCGTTCACTATAAATAATAATACCTACAGTTATTTTAAATATTTTCATAAAAAAAACGAAAATAATAATGCCCCTGCAGTCATAAATGTATTTTAAGCTCATTATAGCTAAAATAGTTTATGGGTGGCGCAGTTTGGTGGTGGGTTGGAATCCCAGTCGTGCCCAACACATCTTTGTGTAAATTGTAACATCGCCGCTTCTCAATATCGGTGAAAGCAAACATCGTGAGGAAACTGGCATGTTTAGAACTAATCATTTGAAGACAGGTCTGCCTAAATGCCTAAACTCTCGCTACTCGTAAAATAGTTAAGAGAAGACCCGTGCCCAGTAGTGGGATACCAAAAAGGGTTGAAGTGAACTATGTAGATTGAAGGGTTCTTGGGAACGCCCTTTATTAATTAACTTAAGTTCAGGAAACTTATTAACCAGTGCGCTAATTCTTTTTGGTGTGTCTGTATCCTTAATAGAACACATTTAATTGTTTTATACTATTTTTTTTATTCGACATAAAACCAGTAAATTATGGACTAGCTAATCGTAATAATGTATGAAAGCGCGCGGCGTAAAATTAGCGGTCAGTGACTAGCGAGCGCACAGCTGATACGGAGCTGCGCGAGTGACTGTATAATCAGTATCAATAGTAAAAATCTTTCGTTTGCAATGACTTCATTTTTTTTTACTACGACTTATAAAAATACGTATTTACTAGAATTTGATTAGTTTATTTTCTCAAAGTTGGCGCAATAGTTAAGAAGTTTTACCATAATAGAAAAATATATATAGCTCACCCGCGTCCATTAGAAAAATCCTTCATATCTTGCTTCTGATCCACGTTGTACGACTTTTGCATATCACGCATATACTCCTGATGGAGTATATTCCTCAGAACGTCAAACCTTAAGTAAAACAGAATAAAATATTAACAACAGGCCATTTATAACAACCAGTACCAAAACTGCAACAGGCCATTTGTATCAACCAGTACCAAAACTGCAACAGGCCATTTGTATCAACCAGTACCAAAACTGCAACAGGCCATTTGTATCAACCAGTACCAAAAATGCAACAGGCCATTTGTATCAACCAGTACCAAAACTACAACAGGCCATTTGTATCAACTAGCACCTGATTTTCTATTGGTTCACTGGACTTTTTCGGTGAGCCGTCCGAGGACGGTCGAACCGATTGAGATGACCCAGTATGAAATTACATTTAAACCTTGATTACACATACCGAGCAAAGGGCGAGACAGCGCTCTTGGCCGAGTACTTACTCGGTAGTAATCTATTTTTTTTTTTTTTTAATTATTAACATAAAATATGAATGCTTTATTAGCACTCCACAATTTAATTAGATATTTATCACAAACTCGATATGTCGAAAAAAATGGTGAATGTTGACTGATGTTAACTAATGAAATCGACATTTGTGATGTCGATATCGATTGCTATAGACTACTCGTTGTATGTTGACTGAATAGACTTGCTACTATCCTGACGTGTCATTCTGAGAATACGAAAATTAGTTTTGAATGGACATTATTTAGTATTTTTTTTTCAACATGTCGAGTTGGTGATAATTGTCTAAAGTGCGAAAATCGGGCTTCTAATGCAGTGGCAGGTTTACGACACGGTAGGATTTAAAAAAATTTAATTAGGTATCTATTAAGTAATTTGGCATAATTATTACATACTTTCTAATAAGTCTGTGCGGAGGCGAAGGTAGTGGGCTGCTCTATATCAATAAAACTCGCCGGTTTTTTGACAAGATGTTGTATAATTCCAAGGCACGATATAAAAAGGCGGGGTCATGCGGAGCGAGTGAATTAAAAAATTTGCGTGTATTTTTTGTAAACACGAGAGTTTGGAATACAAGACTAAATATGGAATGCATTATTGAACTAAGTGAGGCACAAGAGTAATGTTAACCAAAAGGCCGTTAAACTGTCATGTTTTTAGTTCTCAAAAGTTAAACTTGGTGTTGCCAATGCTACAAAGTTCATCAGGGATGCCCTCACACTCGAATCAACACTGCGTGTTAACACTGTGTGTAATTGACGTCTATTTTGAATCTGACAACCCTAGTGTTTGTTCTAGTGTGCTCCAGACACCGCGTTGGCGTTTCACCGTGGAGTTCTAATGAAATTATGGCGATACTAACAAAAATTAAAAAAATCCTATAGTAAAATTAATTATCTAGCTATTAATTACCTACCTTAAAAGGTTTCTATTAAAAAAGATTCCTTTAAAATATTGATTAAACGAGTACTTTGGTAAAATAACACAGGTTCAAATTTAATTTACGAGGGTAAGTTATATGAAATTAATAGGTACGACCTGTCGCCGTCCTATTTATGTAATTAGTCAAAAATTTGTCTGAGCTTTTACCTTTTAATAAGCTTACGTAGGAAGCTTTGTAGACTTATTTCTTTAGTAAATCTATAAATTGCTCAGACGATATATTTATAGCAAAATTAATTTGAGAAGTTATGATCGTAACTACGTTAGCTTATGAATAGAACGATATTATAGAAAAGATTTGAATATTTGTGACAGCATGTTGCCTTTACCCGTGGACGTCGTGGGATCGAATCCAACGAAAAATTTGTGTATACCGAGTGGAAGGGTCCTCCACAAACTGATAGGGTGAAATCCGTACCTCATCCTTGATGATGATAATCGGTACGTGTACTTAGCTCAAGAAGTTTATGGGTAAAATTATTATAATTATGAAATCAGAATGCAGCAGCTCAGTTTGTGGAGGGCTGTCCCTTCCAACCTGTAGGCAATGTTGGGACTTCTCCAATTTTACAGCACTACTCTGCTCTAGTTAGGAAGTTGGTAGTGTGTACCCTCATGCTTTAGAGACCACATCAACACAGATACCAGCTACGAGGTATATAACAGTATTTAAGAAGTTCTCACAGAAAACTAAATGATTTAGCATCGGTGAGATTGCCAAATTACAACTTATCTCGTAGTGCGGCAGCCGGTGTTACCCTTAGAGTATTTAATATGGGAGGTGTTATACGCAACTTATAGTACTAAGTTGATTCTGCCAATTTTTAGGGGAGGCGAGGTAACGTACAGTACACATGTGATGCGTCTTTATAAAAGCCCACGTAAATAAAAGCTACTCACAAACACACAACATGAACAGTTAATCAAGCAAATTGTTCATGTACCTTGGCAGAGGGGAACGCGTGCAATACGAGTTAGGTGTTAAATTTTGTAAGGGTAACCTCTTCCTAAACCCAGGTACAAACTACAATATTTCGTAGGTATCCCTAATGTATGGTAGGTACCTGTGGCGAAAGGTGTAAGTCTGAAAAAGGGGAGCCGGTGTAAAAAAGTTCTTCCCTAGGAAAATAATATCTGTCCACTACCGTCACCGATCGTTCTTACACTTGATGCTATACTTATTTTTATTGCGATTTAAAACTTTTAGGCGTTACATAAAATATTATTAAGTACGTGTGATATTGACCATTCATTAAAGGCTCGGCTAAAGAATCGGCTTATATGGACTCTTCGCCAGGTAGCTACTGATATAGAGTCAAAAAAACCTTGGCATTAAACGTGTTATTAATAAGTAAGTTTCTTTTATTATAATTATTTACTACTTAGTTTGTATTAGAATTAGTGTTATGAAATGTGTTATTTTTTACTTTGCACTTTAGTGATTAATAAAACATTGTCTGCCTTTTAAGCCTGAAACACAGGGCAACCTAGTTCAGGCAAATGTACACACTACCTATTATGAAATAAACCTGTACTCTAAGATATTAATTGTAACTACTTACTACATGAATAAATTTTACTTTACTTTACTTTACTTTACTTTAATCCTCACCTGTTTCTCTGTGGTGGTACCATGTAGGTGGAGGCTCCACGATGTCGCGAAGGTCCAGGGTAGCGCAGTATCTTACCTGAAGCATGAGGCATGTTCATCGTGCCATACATTTGTTGCTGTAACAAATTTTAATTTTCGATACAAAATGTAACAATGAGGTTTATTAACTGAGACTATGTTGTATTTCCTCAAATTTATCCATGACCATGAAGTCTGAAAGATTTTGAAACGTGGGGACTTAAAATCTATATTAAACCGCGATAATGTCTATCATAAAATAGTTTTATTTCAATTAGAGCTCAGAGCAATCGCTATATTTGCAAGCAGTGCGGTGGCGCAGTGGTATCATCCTCGCCTTTGAAATATATGGTCGCGGGTTCAATTCCCAGCCGCGCCCACACATCTTTGTGTGAGTTGTTATATCGCCGCTGTTCAATATAGGTGAAGGAAAACAGGAAACCGGCATGTGTAAGAACGAATCATTCGAGGACATGTGATATCCACCAACTCGCACTTGGCTAGCGTGTGTGGATTCCTTAATCCACACACGCTTTTATTTGCCAAGGTACTTAATTAAACAAAAATTTCGAGTAGGTTGTCATTAACAAAATGTAGGTAGGTACATCAAAAACACATTTCTTTGCAAATTATTTATTTAGAATAGAAGCAAACTTTGAATTCATTCTTTCTACTAAATAAAAAAATAAATAAATATTCTGGGACATTAACACACACGGTCATCTGCAGAGCTTGTGTTATGGAAACTAGATAACTGGTATATACTATACATATAAACTTTTCTTTTGTAAATCTTAAATCTTTAAATGAGCAATTCTTGTATATATATATATATATATATATATATATATATATATATATATATATATATATATATATATATATATATATATATAATTGGAATCTCGGAATCGGCTCCAACGATTTTCATAAAATTTATTAGGGGGTTTCGGGGGCGATAAATCGATCTAGCTAGGAATCATTTTTAGAAAATGTCATTTAAAAAAAAATACCGAGCAAAGCTCGGTCATCCGGATATCCTATCCTATCATATCCTATCCTATCCTACTAATATTATAAATGCGAAAGTAAGTGTGTGTGTGTGTGTGTGTGAAGGTTTGTTACCGCGTATCTCCATAACCGCTCAACTGATTTTATTGATATTTCAAATGTAGGTAGTGTATACCCTGGAATCGGACATAGGCTAACAATATTTTCAAAAATCATCCCCTAAGCGGGTTGAATAGAGGGGTGAAGTTTGTATGCAACTTTTTATTCCTTGGTCCTATTCATTTAAAATTCGGTACACATAAACCTTAAGACAAATAATGAGATACGGGTTTTTTATTTTTCCATAATTACCCCTATGAGGTGTGGATAATGAGTTTTATTGGTAAAAATTAAAATTTCTCATTATCTGTATAGTCTCAAGTCCGATTCACTCCAAATTTGGCACACATATACCTTAAAAAAAATCATGAAACACGTGTTTTCTATTTTTCCAAAACTACCCCCGTTGAGGGTGATAAATGAGTTTATTTGGAAAAATTAAATATTCCATAACTGTTTAGTCCTTGGTCCGATTTCCTTCAAATTTGGTATAAATAAAGCTCAAAACAAATAATCTAATACGTGTTTTTTATTTTTTCAATTTTTTTTATTTACATCCTAATATTAAGCGGGCAAAGCCTGAGAAATTATTCTGAGGGTGATTTTCTTCAAAGTTGATATCATAACTCCTTCGTAATTTTGATCTAAATTACTTTTTATTTTGACACAATGACATGTTTGATAACTCAATGCTACGAATAGAATTCGAAATTTAAATTTCATTTCTTATAAGTATGGTCTAAGAGCCGTAGTATTTTTAAGAAACGCCTATTGATTTATGGATATAGCTATGGGCGCTTGACGATTTCAAAATGTTGCTTACACTTCTACACTACTGAACTAATTTTGTATGAAGATTGTTCGAGACCCGTAAAGGATAGTTTTATCCGACTGCGAAAAAAGGGATTAATGGTCTAGCGCGATAACCAACATCCGCGGGCGAAGCCGCGGGCGGAAAACTAGTTATATACATTATATACATATAATAGATATTTACACCCAGACTCGACACAAACACATATGTTCATCATTAATGTTTGTCTCGGGTAGGAATCGAACCCACAACCTGCGGCGTGAAAAGCAATAATCTTATTGACCACGCTACCGGCCCGTCAAAATTTCGAGTAGGTTGTCATTAACAAATGTAGGTATCTTCAAAAACACATTTCTTTGAAGATTACTAATTATTTAGAGTAGCAGCAAACTTTGAATTCATTCGTTCTACTAAATACGTAAAAAGGCTGTTAATATTTCGTCCTACGTAAAAAATGACATCCTGCAAATAACAATTTTTTCGTAACCTTTTAAAACCATTTCAAAAGAGAATACACGACAAAAATGTCTCCGAATGTCTTGCGTGGGCACCCCGCATACTGCGTATAGCGGCGGCCATTTTGTGAAGGCTCATGCTAACCTGCTACTCAAGTAACATGAATGGGTTGTTCAATTGACCGAATAGTCTCTTATATTTTATTTTGATAAGGGATCCAAATGACCTATTGTTATCTGATTGGAGTTTATTGATGCAAGCAAATTCTGATTGTATTCACTTGTTCTGTTGCTAGTCTTCTCGACTTTTACCTATCTCTCTTTGGTTCAATTTTGGGTAAAAAATAGCAATATATTAATATTTTGCTGATGCCCTGATTAGTTCTTAGACATGACCAATTTCTCACGATGTTTTCCTTCACCGATATTGAGCAGCAGCGGTGAGACAATTCACGGAAAGATGTGTGGACACGACCGGGAATCGAAGCAGCTACCTTATATTTCAAAGGCGAGACCGTTAAAGGCCGTTAGAGGCCTCTTGTCAAAGAGGTAATGTGTGATAAACACATTAAAGAGATAACTCGATGTTCTTTTGTTCGTATCTCTTTTGTTTCTGTACCTTTGTTCAGAGTTCTTTATAACTTTAAGCTAATTCGTAGGGATTTCCATACGTTCTTAACGATATTATTTTATAACGGATTTTATCGCGGTTTTTTTTTCAGTCCACCATGTCACCATGAAGTCTGAAAAGACTTTGAAACGTCGGAATTTAAAATCTAAAATAAACCACGATAAGTATGTTACATAGAATAGTTTTATTTCAATGTGTGATGTTCGCGTGAATTCAAAAAAATACCATGCACCTTTATTTTTGAACTTGATAGCACGACGAACTTCGTACTGCTTTTACACCTTTTAAACCTTCCTTAGATCGCTAAAATCCAAAATCAGCCAAATCGGTTTAGCCGTCCTCGAGTTTTAGTGAGACATAGCTCAATTCAAAAATAAAGTATTAATTTCAGAAATCAAATTAGCAATTTTTTAACAAACAGTTAGGTAAGTTTAGGTTTCGTTTAAGCAGCGGTATGTGCCTCGCCTTAGAAATGTAAGCTCGCGGGTTCGATTACATCTCTGTGTGTATTGTTACTTCGCCGCTGCTCATTGAAGGAAAACATCGTGAGGAAAATGTGACATCCACCAACCCGCACTTGGCCAGCGTGTGTTGATTAAGGCTTAAATTATCTCTACTCGTAAGATAGTTTAGAGTAGACCCGTGCCCAGCTGTGAAACATTAAAATGGGTTGATGTGAGGTGAAGTTTCTTTTTGACTTTGTTATTCAATTTTAGATATAAAGTAGGTACTGTTATAATATAAGACTTTGTAGCAGTCTAATTAATTTTACTTTATTGCACTACATAAATAACGAAGACCGTGTGCTTTTTTTATCCGATTTCAAAAACAGAAATTATCATAATAATGTCTTAGATTTACGCGAATATCACACATTGAAATAAAACTGTTCGGGATCTAAAATCTAAAATGAACCGCGATGAAATCCGTTAAAAAGTAGTTTTATTTCAGAAATTATCAAGTCGGACCTATAATATAGGTCCGAAAAAACATATATTATATGTATGTTTTATGCGGTACAGCCATAACTCTCTTATAAGTAAATATGTAGATATATTTGATTTTAAATTGAAAGTTTGATTGATTAACCAATTCTTGTGTAAACGTCTGACATAAATCTGACATCTGTGTAAAACTATCGATAACGTTAAGTATTGTTAGAGAACATCACTAATCATTTGAGCCACGTTTATGCTTTTGTTTTTTCGTGAGAGTAATAGTAGATAATGAGGTAAAATCGCGTTGGCAAATTTATTTTTTTAAAAAAGGTAAAAAACGGTAAAAATGAGATAAAGAAACACATTTTAATTTGTACAGGTGACTGGCCCACTGCCACTTTAGCTTACTAAGCCGGCGGGCTACGTCGATTACTTTAGTTCTCTGTCGGATCACTTCATTACGGATTCGATCCTTCAGAGAGACTCCGAGCATAGCCCTTTCCATAGCTCGCTAAGCGACTATGAATTTGAATTTCAGCACCCTTAGTAAAAAAGTTTTTGAATACTATCTTGAACTTATCAAAATGCATGTAACAACGTCCTCAAATGCTTAGATCTTAGAAATGCCTGTTTCCTAACGATGTTTTCTTCAACGATATTAAACAGCGGTGATGAATAATTCATACAAATATGTGTTGGCACGACTGGGAATCGAACTTGCGACCTAATTAGACCTATCAGTGATGAGGAGGCTCCGGGAAGCATGAAGATAGACAGCTACTACCAACTCTGTCAGCATCTGGTAAAACAGCCCATAGGCAGTAGGTAAGTTTCTTTTAATGGTCTGTGGTACGTTGGAGTGTACCTAATTACGTTTCCACTGGATTGTAGCGACCGTGGCCACAAGTCCATTTCAGCCATTTTTGAGTGTCCATATGACCGAGAGTGTCCATAAGAAGAGATAATCATAAGGTTCCCGTTTAATAAGGTTTTCCATAGCACAACGCAAAATTTAAAAAAAGTACCTAAATACTCAATTTTCGTTTGTAAAACTTATCCCTACAAACGTTACAGTCACTAAAATGGCAACATAGAGTGAAAACCAGACTTTAATCAATATTAATACCAATTTCATCAACAAAACTCGTAATGTAATACTTAATAAATATAAGAAATAACAAGGGTACCTAATTTACTTTTAAACAATGAACAAAACCATTAAAATAACTTATTTTCTTTCGAAATTTACTCAATATTGGTTAAGAAACAATAAAGTTTGTGACAATACATTGGAAAACCTGATGATGCAAATTATTGCTAAATTTTACGAAGTAACAACTTCTCAAGAAACTTACAAAATCCAGTTTCAGGGCAATATTATTTGTTGATTAAATGGATACTAAAATAGAACCTTCGGAGACCTGTATTATAAACTTTTTAGGGTTCTATACGAAAAGAGGGTACGTTCGTTTGTCATTCACATGTTGGAAGGCTTTACGGTTTAAGCAACCTAATCGTCGGATTAGTAAGCTGAAGTGGCGGTGGGTTGGATATATCTGCCGCAAAACCGACTACCATGTCGGGGTAAATGAGTGGTCGAATGAAGATCACGGTTGTCGCCGTCCCTATTGCCCCTACACGTTGTGCTCAATCTACTTGTGTATCAAAATTTAAACAAAATTCTGTATTCAAGACACACCGTAAGCCCAGTTTGTAAAAAAACGATACGAAACTAAAATAATTCAATAACGTTTGAAAGTTGTCGATAGTAATTATTTTAATTTCTGAATTGTGACTAAAATACCTGTCTTAAAAAGATTTTAAGACAGGTATTTCAATGAGCTAGAGATTCCTTACCTTGATAAAATGTATAAATAACTAACCTCTTCGTATTCCCGTGCACGGACAGCGTTAGGTGGGGCCTTTGTTACCACCCTGCCGTACGCTTCGCGAGGCAATGGCGGCAATGAATATCGGACCCTGAAAATAATATTTATTTAGTCTAGGACCTATTTAATAGACTACTAAATTACCTGGTTAGTAAGAAATTTTATTTCATGTCGATAAAATTGAAAAAAATGAGTAGTCTAATGTAGCATAAGCTGCGCTTAGTTTTAGATAGAGTGTAGATGTCTGTAATGCGATTTCTGTAGTAATAACCCATGTATTATTATATTGTATATCAGTTATCTGGTTCCATAGCACAAGGTCTACTTAGTTTGGGATCAGATGGCCGTATATGTATTAATCTACATTATTCCGATTTTGATTTTGGCAGTATGACAATGGCAAAGGTATGGCTAATACGCTTTACTTATTGCGTCATCTGTCTGATAGTCATCGTGATAATCAGAATTGAAGATAATTTCAGTAACATGATGAGCAAATCCCGACTTGCCTACTTGGTTGGCTCCACTAGTTCCACAAGTATCGTATCTATAGTCGTTTCTAACGAGTATGGTCTGTGCATTTTCATTTTTACTCGTCTTTCTTGCCTTTTTTGTTAGTTTGGTGTATGTTTCAATTTTTTTTATGTACATCTGTCTCTTTCTACTCATCCTTGAGCGATAGTGATAGAGCTGTGATCCAAACTGTGCGTGACTTATGTTATAAGTCACGCACAGTTTGGATTATCGTAATTCAAGACAATATCCCCTTTATTTGTGACCAGCGTGTGTGACTTCTATGATTTGTATTTTTCTCCTGTATGACGTTTTTGATTCAATTGACAGAGACAAACCATTCCTTTATTTACTTATTTATTAATATAATATTTACATCTATCATTACACATGAGGTACATCTAATGCAATAGTGCAGGAACTTTAAAAATACCCTAAAACTAAATTAAATTATAACTCATTATATTATAAACAGCCTTCGAGGGCTTGCTCAGTGAGCGTGTAAACAAATTCGATTCGAGCTACGAGCATCTACGAGCAGCTCATATGGCGCGCAAAGACACACCTCCGCAAGCACGACCGGGTTGTGTATGATCCCCGGATCACTCTGAGCACGTAGGTGGCTAGAAAAGCTTCCCTAGTTAGGGAATAGTTATTCGTACCACATCGTTAATTTGTAAGGGGGTTAATATAGATTCAATGAGTTCCTAAACTGTAGGCTAATTGTCGTAATTAAATAAGTTTTGTTGCGGTCCAGTTGTAGTTAAGTTTCGATCAAAACAGGCCTTATCGTATTCTATTGATTCTTGAAAACCGCTGTCAGATACGCTCGCGTCAAGTTCGGGTCATACGAGCGCTTCAGCGTATATTAATATGTTATAAATGACACTTATTCTTGTAATTGTCATTGACCATTTTAAATTCTAAGCTTGATTGCAACTGCACCGCAACTTGATCGGCGCGTCAAGAAATTACGTGTATGTCATCAACTAAGTGTCAGAGCCGCTTGACAAAGTCACATCGCGAGATATCCAAAGATCGAAGAGAACATAAAAGCTTTCTCAAACAAATACGTTCCGACTTCAATATTTTAACAATAACTCAAAACTCGCTCCACTGATTTTGATAAAATTTTAAAGGGACCACAAAAAAAGTATACCGTTCGAGACAAAAAAATAATTATCAACATCGGTCTATAATTGGCGAAATTATCGCGTAACTTAAGTAAAAAAAAACCACAGTCTAATTAAGAACCTCTTCTCTTTTTGAATTCGGTTGAAAAATAGGATTCTACGAAATGTCACGTGTAAATCTCGCGTCAATCTCGTATATTTTGTTCCCTTTGATCTTTCGTTATCGTTTGGCTGTGACATTGTCTATGGGCCCAGTTTTATTACCTAGGTGCAGCTCTGGGTACCGCAGTGTAAATAGGCCACTCGTTGTACATCAGCGGGTCGCGGTACGAGCTCACCTCGTTCATTATCTCCGGCGCACGCGCTTGTCGCTTAGAGAATCTGTATAACAACACAAATATAGTTAAAAAGTGACACTAGCAGAGGCAAGAGAATTTACTTGACTCAACCCTTTATGGGGCTTAAACATAACCAGCGAAAAGTGGGCGACATTCACCTCTGCCTACACCTTCGAGTAATACAGGCGTGAAGGTATGCTCTATGGTAAGAAAACAGCTGTCCTACTTAATAGTAGAATTATATTTTTTATTCTATAATAGGTTGGCGCTTGACCACAACTTCCCTAATGAGAAGCAATGTTTTTTTTTTGCTGATGACTTAACCCAATTAGCCGGAGGGGCATCTATTGGTTCACCGGACTTTTTCGGTGAGCCGTCCGAGGACGGTCGAACCGATGAGAAGCAATGTTGCAGTCTACGATTTTATATTGTTAGATATTGCCGGTCTGAACGAAGAAGTTTGCCAGAATAACCGATCATTTCAGTTTAAAAGCGAGGTCTTCATAGGCTGAGGGCCCATTCATATTTGAATTGTCGTGATACCGTTATGCTGTGCTACCGTAACTAGTGTTGTAATACCCATTAATTCTGTGTAAATTATAGGTAATTATCTGTAAGTAATTTTGATTTGTCTTATTATTTTTTTAAAAATTTCATTTCTGTTTGCTTAAAAATATAGTTCATAGTCAAGTTTCTGTTTACATAATAGTAGGAAACAGTGTCAAAGGGTGGAAGTCTAAAAAACAAAGGTCTTTAATTTATTCTCATTCGAAATATGAGTGTTAAGGTTACTTCATTTCCAATTAATTCGTAATTGCTTCATAATTGGAGTGTAATTGAGAATTGTCTTTGACGTGATACAGTGAGTGACAAAGCGTTTAAAGATTTTAATAAAACATCCAATGCTATTGAATTACTTTATCACCTATTATTAGTGAAAGATATTTTTTCTATTAAATATTTTTTTATTTAGCAATAGGCTTGCGCATAACTACAATTAGCCTGATGTTAAGTAATGATGTAGACTACGATGGGACGCGCCCGCCCAATATACCGATTTACTCGTGATTACGAATGATTTTCGGTGAGAAGGTGGCAGCGGAATAAGGCTCCATCTGCGGGTGGTGCAAATCAGGTGACATATTCATCGTTAGTAGCCTTTACCAGAGCCGCACTCCCAAGCTGACCTTGCCGTGGTCCAGTGCGATATCTGATGACACCATTTGAGAGGATGCCTTCTTACCGAAAATTATTCTTAATCACGAGTGAATTAGTATATTAGGCAAGTATGTTTCATCGTAGCATTCTATTACTTAGTTGTAGTTAAGTGCAAGCTTAGTTTAGTTCGAATAAAAAACACTAACAGAACCGACAACAGTTGGGGTTATATCATGCTACCCCTCAGACCAGTGTAGCGTCTCTGACTAGTGGTAGGTGGTTGGAACTGGATGTGATAAACCGCGGAAAGTGCTCAGTGACGTGCTTTCATCATCAGCCCATTCTAGTAGGACATAGGCCTCTCAATATTCATATTATTTATAAATATTATTTAGTTCAATAAATTTTACTGTTAGTTAGATTTTCTATTTGATATTAATATATTCTATAGTAAAGAAGGTGATTCAACTTAATAAAAATTGTGACACAATTATTTGACGAACATAAATATAAAGAAAACAAATAGTTGCAAAAGTATCAGTTCAAAATGATCAGATTGTGACTCGAAGGGCGACGGGAATAGGCTATTTGAATTCCAGCGGAGGCGAAATGGCAATTATGTAAATTGCTATCCGATGATATTTTATCGGCATCCCGGGGGACATACCTGCCTCGTCTAATGTTCGACGTAGGTACCTTATCTAAATTGTGTTTTGAAAAGGTGAAAATTTTTGTCAAATACCTCGAATAAATTGTGTTTTATTTGGAGTGAAAATTAAGTTTAGAATGTAGTGAATTTTTCGTAAAGATGCCACATTATTGGCGCATTTTTAGTTTAGACATTAGTATTTGAGTGTTATGCAGTTAGGTCATTTTTATTGTTTAGTTCTATCTCTATGTTGTAACTATTAATAAATAAGACTTTGAAATCATTTGAGAGTGGCAATACGTGGATTATCTGTTCGTTTCTTACTAAAATTAAAGGAGTCCAGACTCTGAATATTCCTAATGGTCAGTGTTCATTTTTCGAAAACGTAGTTTCATCCGTTATTTGGAAGAAATTTACAGGTAATGTACGACGCGACGCGACGGTGAAATGTATGCCTGTTTTTGAAAACCTTTGCTCGCAATAGAAAGGGTCAACCATAGTGCTTGAAATTTCCACTCTGGATACGTGAAAACAGTTTGAAGTGTGGATTTTCAATTAAAATGTATGAACTCGCGGCTTCCAGCTGGACAGTACGTAGTCGAGTAGATTGTGGTGCCGAGTGGAGGGCACAAAGCGGAAGGTAGTGGGATGGCGTAACGGCATGCAGCGGCGAGAGAAATCGTGATAGGAATCGAATTGCATGATGCTATGCTCCACCCTGCTTCGCTCCGATTTTCATTGCTCTTCTCCGCTTCACTCCACTCAGCTCCTTGTCAGTGGAAACGCACCTTTAACTGCTGGATATGGTAGATACTTACTCAGGATACTAATTAAGGCCGCTTAAAGTCAATTAGGGTACCAAACTGAATATGGTTACAAAACTAAATGTGGTTACAAAACTAAATGTGGTTACAAAACTAAATGTGGTTACAAAACTAAAGTGATCCGCTCACCTCCACATAGCCTTAAGCTCGTCGCAGCTAGGCTCATCTGTCTTAACTAGTTCACCACGGTCGTGGGGCCGGGGCGAGCGAGGGGACATCATCGCCTCCTGGTCAATGCGCTGCGCTGCCACGGCGCACGCACATACCAGCACGCTACATGCGCGCCACAAGGACCACATCCTGACAACAAAAATATTTTTTTAATATTTTAACATTCAAAAGGTTTGCTTAATGTAGTATTTGGTCGAATACAAATATGCAAGGTTTTTTCAGTTTTATCAGGTCAGGGTGTCTGTAACCGTGGCCTTCCCAAGCGGAATGACTCAAAAATGCAAACATATCGGTTAGTAAAACAGTGAGAGCTTCTTGAAACTAACCCGATAAAATGCAACGCTTGGTGGCTTCTGATATACATTTATTTACAACATAAAGAATTAATTAGACAAGAAAAATTATCTAACTGACTAACAATCTCAACACTAACCTAAATAACGCACTTCACTTAGTAGCCTAACCTAAACTAAAACAGAAAAAAAAATTTTCGCATCGTTATCTTCCAGGACCGTATCCAGTCTCCTGCGAGAGTCGACGACAGGTGACCCGATGGTATGTCGTTGCCGCCTTGGAAGATGGGAAGGCCGTTGCTGTGGGATGCGACATGCGTCGATACCCTCGCGCAGTCCCATCTTTCAAGAACTGCAGGTTAAGCAGGTGCTGCTACCGCATCAGCTGAGAATGCTAAGCAGCGCAAAAACGCAAACCTTGCGGAAAATTACGTGTATGATTCGTTAGGTTTTGAGGACGGAGTCCATGAGGTCCAGAAGCATATAAGGTCTAGAAGGCTGGTTTTTATATCGGGCAAAGGATGAGTAGTACCATCGAATATGCAAGGCAGCCTTCTGGGTTTGCCCTTCAGGATTGTCAGTCATGGTTTCGCTGTAAGTTAATCTTTGAATGGATGTCCTCTGTTAAGCCGTCGGTCATTTAAAACATTTATAAGGTAGTCAGAAGCCTATTATAATCTGACACCTAGTCTAACCATCACGGTTACTGGTTCCCTACGGGTTTCGATGTCGATGGAAGTCGCTCGTTTAATTTTGTTGGCTAGGCGCATCAGGCTAGACGGTGACATTTTCTTAAGTGGTGACTATCTTTGGTGGTTGTAGGTATCTTGACGGTATCCTAGGTCAAGATCATTTCCTTATCGAGTGATGAGTGAGTGAGATGGTGGAGATTTCGTGATAACTGCGTCAGCTGTCCGAATTTTTAAATAATACGCTAATGAATATCAGAATTCCATCTCTATTAAACATGTAGGAAAGTTTATGTATTTGCTCCGTGGTTATGACAATGGATAAAAGATGTGACAGAAGTTTACCGAAGTTTCCTGAACCGGCTTTGTACAAGTTATGACAATGCAAGTCGTTCATTGATCAGTTATAATAATATCACCTACAGTTTCAAGGATTAAAGCAGTATCATTATCATTCCCCTTGCCTTTTCCCATTTCTATTGAGGTCGGCTCCCAGTCTAACCTGACACGGCTAGCTACCATTATACGAGCGATTGCCATCAGACCTCGAACCACCTTCGGAACCAGTAGCCGAGATGGTTAGATCAGGTGTCAGATTATATTGGCTTCTGACTACATTTAACGATTGTCATAGATGTGTTAAATGACAACCGGAACCGACGGCTTAACGTGCTCTCCGAGGCACGGAGGGTAGTCCTTCAACCAACCAGACACCGAAACAAATTTTTGTTGTTACACAAATATTGTCCAGGGCGATCTCCCAGGCACAGTATAGCCCAATCGGACGGCTTACACCGCTCGAATAACGAGGTCGTCAAAAAAAAATATGACATTACTAACAAAAAATTCATTTTAGATTTAACTTGCATAAAAAGCTTTTCAACAAGCCTTTAGGTAACTTTACCAAAATCTCAAAATCCTATACGTAAACACTCCTAAATCCGATTCTAAATGTTTATTTGAAAAGACGAGCGTAGGTAAACGTTTTTCCGGAACAGTTCATTCCTTTTTATGTGAACATATTGAGACTCCAGGGTTAAAAAACACAGATTATCTAAGGTGAAAGTAGGCCTATGGAGAGACAAAACAATAATAAGTACCCTTTTTACCTTAAAACTTAGTGACTTTTTTTTTAATCGCGTAAAAACATATTGCTTTTGCGCAATTGAGTAACAATAATTATTAGCGCAGCAGTTGCTTATGAGCAGCGGTATCGTCGTCTATTGTGAAAATTACTAATGAAAAATACCGGTGCGGTGTAGAACTAGATTGTTGAGAGTTCGAAGTGTTGTTGCACATCCACCGAAATTTTAGTTACCTACTCACTTCAACCCTTTATATCTCCGAAATGAGGGCACATAAAAACCAACTGTAACATCGAATTTTTGTAGGTAAATTCGCCTCATTTGTAATAGTTATTAGATGTTTTGTTCATTGACGCGTTGGTTGTTTGTTCATTTCTCTGCAACCCTTTTTAGTGCCTAACTGCCGGGCACGGACCACAGGTCCTCTCTCAACTATCTTACGAGTTGAGAAAATTTTAGGCCTTAATCCACACATGCTGGCCAAGTGCGGGTCAGTGGATGTCACATGTCCTCTAATGATTAGTTGATAGGCATGCCGGTTTCCTTACGCTGTTTTTCTTTACCGATATTGAGCAGCGGCAATGTAACAATTCACACAAATTTAGTTACGAGTTTGGTCAAATGCCGTATTCTCACGTTATTCTCTAGAATCAAATCTTAGCTGGACTTTTATATACTTTGTTTTACCGGACTCTCGTCATGTGTGACGTATATGCGATTGTTCGAATCAACGTGTTAAAAGGGTAAAAAAAAACTCGTCTGAAATAGGGGTACAAAATGAGAGAGTTTCAATTATGTTGAGCACTTAACGACATTAATTGAAGGATTGTGGAAAGTAAAACGATTATGTATTCAGTGTCTGATTATGGTATTAGGTAATTTGTGATGCAAATTCTCCCCTTTAGAGGGTTCTTAATATAACATACCAACTTATAAGTAGCGGTTGGAACGGTCTTGGTATCGAAAGGTTGCGGGTTCGATCCGCCCATACATTATGGTTGTTAAGAAGAAAAATATCTCGATGAATCCGGAATATTATAACTAAAAAACGAGGACATGTGCCATCATGATTGGGAGGAAGTCGTTTAAATTAAATCCAAAGTAAGTACCTACTGATGATAATAATAATAATATAGTGGGATATTAATACACACAGCCATCTGATCCCAAACTAAGCAGAGCTTGTATACTATGGAAATCAGATAACGGGTAATATACTACATATAATACTTTTCTTTTGTAAATATGTATACTTAAATATAGATAATTACACCCAGACACAAGACAACCAGATATATTTAAACAAATGTTTGTCTTGGGTGGGAATCGAACCCACGACCTGCGGCGTGAAAAGCAAGTATCTTACCAACCACGCCACCACCGGCCGGTTATGATACGTGGATGGCTGTTGTAACCGCCGGTGTAGTTAGAGCTTTGCTCCGGAGACTGAAAAACCGAAGAATCTCCGGAGATTGCCGATTTAGCGGGTAATCTTTTTTTTATCAATCTCCGGATATTTAGTACCAAGATAAAATATACATCCCTTTATTTCTCAAATATATTTAAAACACTGCTGTTTCACATTTTAAGTTTTTAAGTGAAAGGCGTAGTGCGCTGTTACCAGATTCCGTTGAAATGTTGTGCTTTTTTACCAAAATCAATGGGTTTTAGATTGAATCAACTACGGTTTAACTTTTAGTTCATAACATTGATTTATTAATACATTAGTATTAGATTAGATTTTAGTTATTAGATTATTTATGGATTATAATTTTTTTTTATTATTTATTTTGTATCTTTGATTTTTAAGTATTTAATATTTTTATTTGCTTTTATTATATTATAGTTACATTACAAATCTCCGGCAATCGGAGATTCTCCGGAGATTATGTGTAACCGGAGAAAAATATCCGGAGATTGAAATTGTATCCGGTGCAAAGCCCTGCTGTGTAGTCCTCGCCGGATGCTATTTATGAATGCGCCGCTTATCCGGACAGTTTCACGCCTAGACCCCGATACTTGCGCTTTATTTCTAATAAACATATTATTATATTGAAAAAAAAATGGTGATTTCATCCGTTTACAATCGCATTCGCCATTTTTTTCGACATTTTGAATTAGAGATTGTCCATGTATCGACATGTAAGACCGTGGTGCGCGGCCGAGGTTTTACGCTGCTCTTCAAAACACACTTGGCGTGGAAGTGCCACCCGCGACACTTGTAGTTATTTTTATATTTTATTTACTAGTACACCTATATAAATACATATATAGGTGCATTCCTCTCTGCCGAGGTACATGAACAGTTTTTATGCATTAACTGTTCATGTTTTGTGTTTGTGTGTAGCTTTTATTTACGTGTACGTGGTAACCCCAAAAACAGGCAGAAACAATTTAGTACTAGAAGTTGCAAACACCTCCCATGTTAAATTCTCTATGTTTTCTCCACACCTAGGTATGTATTATAGTTTACACAATAGGGCGCCCCAATAATGGTTGACAGCCACTCGGCTAAGCTAACAGAGGGTAAGTGCCGAGTTATACGCCCGCAGTGCTTCACAGAGAACTTAACGTTTCTACTGATGACTAAAACTACTTTATAACGGATTTTGTCGCGATTTATTTAATAACCCGATGCGTCGACGTTTCAATTCTTATACAGACTTCATACATATACAGTCCACTCTCGTTTAATTAAAGATCTCTAGTACCTATTAAAATCGTAAGACCTAAATATTACAATACCAAAGATAAATGTCTAAAACGCGAGAATCAGAGCACTGTTGGATTGACACACTTGGTCAATTCGCTATAAAAGCTGATTTTCTAACTAATTTTTTTAAGAATATTCCTTGAAGTACGAGGATGGTTCTTACACAGAGAAAAATTAAAAAAAAAACAACAATCACCTCCGAAACGGCTTGATCGATTTTTATGGAATCTTTTATCTATTTTCGTCGTAACCTATTTTCGGATGGTGGCACTGCTTTGCCGGGCAGGACGACGTCAACAGGCTTAAATGAAGAGACTGACTGAAATATCAATGCACATCCTAAACCACTGGGTCTAGATACTCTAAATTTGGCACATAGGATCCGTATGAGGCTTACCTAAGGGTGCAATAAGAAAAAACTTTTCAAAACTCATCCCCTAAGGGTGGAATGAGGACCACGCGGGCAAAGCCGCTGGCGGAAGAGGGAAGTGGGCGGGAAGTAATTGTTTTAGTCTGCCATGACGCAGTCTACGATGAAACGCGCTTACCCAGTTAATACCGAATCACTCGTGACAGGCAGATTATAGCTATCGGGAAACAGAGATGCCGGCAACGAATTCAACAACTTGGCAGTTCGCACAGTAAAATTGGAAGCAAAGCGTTGGGCAGTCAAATACCTAAGTCCCTTCGTGGCCTTGAAGTCTGAAAAGACTTAAACGTGATATAAACCGCGGTTAAATCAGTAGCAGTTTTACTTCTATGTGTATTACGTAAATTTTAGAAAAAAAGTTAAATGTTTGAATGAAAAGGTTTCACCTTTTGTCAAATGTATTTACAATTTTCTCAACAGAGAGGATTGAATGTGGGTGTTATCTCTTTACTGGTTGTGCCCAATGGAGTGAAATTTACTGTTATACAGCCTTTCACATGCGGCTCAAAAGCTTTTGTATCAACACAATTGTTGATACAAAGGCTTTTGAATCGGTAAAAATAGATCGAAAACAAAGAGTTCAAAAAACTGACTATTTGTCGGGGGATCATCGTAGGCAGTGTTGGATTAACAAAGCTGTCCGAAGGCTTAATTTTAACCCCATTTTCAAATACAAATATTCAAAGACATACACAGAGGGATAAGTGAAAATAAAAAAATGAAAAAGCTATTTTTATGACGACCTCAGTAGTCGAGCGGTGTAAGCCGTCCGATTGGGCTATACTGTGCTCGGGAGGTCGCGGGTTCGATTCCCGCCCCGGACGATATTTGTGTAACAACAAAAATTCCGGTGTCTGGTTAATTGAGGGACTACCCTCCGTGCCTCGGAGAACACGTTAAGCCGTCGTTCCTGGTTGTCATTTAACATATCTATGACAATCGTTACATGTAGTCAGAAGCCAATATAATCTGACAACTGGCCTACCATCTCGGCTACTGGTTCGCTACGGGTTTTAAGGTCTGATAGCAATCGCTCGTATAATTCTGGTAGCTAGCTGCATCAGGTTAGACTGGGAGCCGACCCCAATAGAAATGGAAAGAAGGCAAGGGGAATGATGATGAAAAAATCTATTTCATACCAAGCTTTTATTTATTATTTTTTATTATTTGATACCCATATTGTACGACAAAAAAAAACTAGTTTGCAATCTTAGGTATTCCGCCGTATATTTATTCTGAAATAGACTTGCGATTGACTACAACTTGGATAGATGTGTTATGTGTAAGTGTTAGCGCAGAAAGTATGAGATGAAGGAAAGAGATAGGATTAGGGAAATAGGAATAGGTTAGAAGGAGAGTAAGAATAAATCATCTTACAGTATCTTCTAGCACCAATACAAAATCGGGTGGGTCGCTACTTCTAACTAAAGCACAATAAATCTATAGATATAAAAATCAATGCCACTTTTCGTTGTAATTTTATAACTCAAAAACGGGCTTACCTATTCAAACCAAATGTTTAGGCATAGTTCGGACTATTTTAGTAGATGGTTTATGTGAAGTTTGCACAAAATCGGTTAAGCGGTTATCTATTTATCACATTTTTTGTAAATTGTTGAGTGGGCTGAAGCTACCCGGGCGAAGCTGGGGCGGGCCGCTAGTATTTATATAGAAATCACGCAATTTGTGGTCAAGCGCAAGCCTATTATAGCATAAAATATATATGACTAGTTACATACATAATTTTAATAACACTATTTATAGTCAACTAGCTGACCCCGCAGACGTCGTCCTGCCCGGTAAAGCAGTGCCACCTACTGGGGCCGAAAATAGATTACGACCGATTCTCAGACCTACCGAATCGGTTAAACTGTTTGTTGTTTTTTTTTCTTTGCGTAAGAACCATCCTTGTACTTCAAGGATTATTCTAAAAAAACAATTAGCTAAATCGGATCAGCTGATCTCGAGTTATGCGCTTACCAACTCATTTTTCGATTCATTCATTTAATTTTTTTCATTTTTCAATTTTCTTTGCTATAAACCTCACGGAGCCCAAGACCTTTCCAACGAATGCAAAACCGTGGAAATCGGTTCCTGCGCTCTGGAGTTATAGCGTCAGGAAGGAAAACCCAACTTAATTTTATATAGTAAGTGATTTTTACCAAATGCATCCTTAAAAATTCTACAATTCATTGCGGCTTGAAATAACCAAAAAGGAAAATACGAACTTAGAACATTACGGGAAACAGATGATTCTCGAAATAAGTAACTCTATTAATTAATTTAGAATTATCTTGTTGCCTACTTAAACCGGTAGAGCAACAGTGGGGCAGCGATATAAGTCTCGGCTTTGTAATATAAGGGCGCAGGTTTGAACCCCAGTCGTGTCCATACATTAGTGCGAATTATTTCAATAATGCTGCTCAATATCGGTGAAGGAAAACGTCGTGACGAAACCGGCATGTCTTGTGACATCCATTATATATATAGACACGTGTAGTACATATAAAATCATAATAAGGCTATCATATCCTGGGGTATTAACACACATGGTCATCTGATCCCATATTAAGCAGAGCTTGTGTCATGGGAACCAAATAATTCGTATACAAACTCCTGTTCATTTGAAAATACATAGGTACTTAAAATAGATGGGGGCTGAGTCACCTTCGTCCGTGGTCTTTTAATTGAATTCCCACACGTGGTCCCCGGGTGGTGCATATCGGATGACAATCAACTGGTGGTAGGCTTCGGCCGTGGTTTTTTTACTGGAAATGTATAGCTTGTTGTGTAGCTTGTTGTGTAGGCCAAAAACCTAAGGTTTATAACCTCTCTCAGCTTTAAGAGTTAAGAGAATTTATGCCTTAATCTGCACGCGCTGGCCAAGTGCGGGTGTCTCATAATAATAATAAATATCTGGATGACCGAGCTTCGCTCGGTATTTCTTTTTTAAATGGCATTTTCTAAAAATGTTTCCTAGCTAGATCGATTTATCGCCCCCGAAACCCCCTATATACTAAATTTTATGAAAATCGTTGGAGCCGAATCCGAGATTCCAATTATATATAATTTAAATACAAGAATTACTCATTTAAAGATATAAGATTTAACAATAACAATATTTTCACACAAACACACAGCGCTATCTAGTACCAAATTAAGCAATTGTATTTTCTTCATGAGTTGCTTCATGCTGGAACTTAAGTATCAATTTAGAAACTTTGTTTTTTGTAAATACATAGATATTATAGTCCAGGATCCCTGGTACATTTTGCACTTGATTACTATCAATCTAATTTTCCGTGAGTATAAACCATAGATTTTGTAGGACAAATATCTTGAGATTTAACAAAAATAAAAATCAGTTAGTAATAAATATTTGAGAATCATCAAATCGACATATTTCATCATTGCTACCTCTGATAGCTACCACAATCGAGATTTTCGTATAGGAAATTATTGGGCGTCACATCAAAATAAAGCTACTCACGGAAAATTTGCTTGATAGTAATCAAGTGTAAAAATGTACTAGGGATCCTGGACTATTATAGATAAATGACACCCAGACACAGAGCAAACAAACATGTTCATCACACAAAAAATTGTCCTGGCTAGGAATCGAACCCACAACCACCGGCATTACCATCAGGGTAATTAGCCACTACGCTAGCAGACCAGTCTCATGATCTCGTACTTTTTAGTTATTAGACAAGCCGGTTTTTCACGACGACGTTTGGTAAGCAATCGCGCGGCGGTAAAGCAGGGTCACAAATAAGTAGGTACTGGTACTATTAATATTTGGAAGAAGACACGTGCCCAGCCGTGGGACACGCAAAACGTTTGTGTAAATCCTCGCACTATTATTATCTAAAATTAGCTGCCCATTATGCTTTTACGAATGTTTCAAAAACAAAATTTGCCAAATTATTTCAGCCGTTCTTGAGTTTTTGCGTTAGAAACAAACATCAATTCATTGATTCAAGACAAGATTACAGCCTGTCAAATCTAAGACGTACCGTTTGACGGTTCTAAACGTAGTACATTTAGAATTTTATTTTTTGTATGAAAATTGTTCACGTTATGTTAAAATAAAAATAGCTTCATAATTCAATTATTTTATGGGAAAGCTAATAAAAATAGTGTGAATTACGCCTCTATAAAGCTAATTTAATACAAAACGGTGAAACATCAAACGGTACTTCTTAGATTTGATGGACTGTAATAAGATCTGTAGTCAAAGCCAATCATTCAGTCTTTGTCATCTGTTATACCAATATCAATCGTATCACAAAACAAATAGAGCTGATTTTCGATGGTATCTAAATATTTCAGTCGCATCGCTATTACTCCTCTCCACTGGCGTGTAGCCTATCTATATCTTTACAAATCTTCTGTCCGTGTATGTGACTGAACTACTAAACTACTGGACGCATTTTGATTTATTTTTATATGTATTCAAGTGGATCCTTGAATAGTTCGATTTACAACTCGGTCCACGGTACGTATCTGTCGGAGTCGGTTCAGCTAATACATAATGATCCAATATTACGCGTAATACTTATAGTACGTATTGAGGAAATAAAATTAATTAATGCTGGCGATAAATACGGTGAGTAGTTAATTATAGATATGTACAAATACTAGCGGCTCGCCCCGGGTTCGTATGGGTATTTATTTTATTTTATTTTCATTGAGATAACAAACAATTGCGTATTTTGCTAAATTCTATTTCTATTTCTTGACGGGCCGGTGGCGTGGTCAGTAAGATACTTGCTTTTCACGCCGCAGGTCGTGGGTTCGATTCCCACCCGAGACAAACATTAGTGATGAACATTTGTGTTTGTGTCGAGTCTGGGTGTAAATATCTATTATAAGTGTTTATTTACAAAAAAAAAGTATTATATGTATAGTATATACCAGTTATCTGGTTACCATAACACAAACTCTGCTTAGCTTGGAACCAGATGACCGTGTGTGTTAATGTCCCAGAATATTATATTATATTATTGTTCTTTAAATAAACTTAAGGTAATAACGCAACTAGCACCGTTATCTACAACATAATAACATAGTTTAAAGAAGTATTAGTTTTTAAATTGAAACATTGACAAGGCGAGTTATCAATATCAGTGAAATTATCATTGTAACATTATCCGCCTTAAAGGCGCTCGCCCGCCAGCATTTGTTCTACTTGGTACAGGAGCAAATAGTTTGGTAGCGTAGATTTATTATTTACAGGTATTCAATAAAATTAAGAAAAATAACGGTTTATTCATAAAGATATTAGAAGCCTCTTTAGTTAAAATGGACTTTGTCTTTTTCTTACTAGTATAGACAGACAAAGACAAACGAATTATAAACGTATTTTAGCTATAATGATAAGACGTTTAGGAATACAGGGGTTTATATTAATATTTTAATACACTCTTGGTACTTTTCAAGCTACTCGATAAAATCTATTTTGCGTTTGAAAGTTATGTTTCCGCGACAAACCACAGATAGATATGTCGCAGTAAGACAGATCAAGCCGTTATATAGTTATATCCCTAGGAATATAACTATATACCTACCGTACTATAGTTATACGAAAGCGATTCATTACTATCTCACTAGGAATATAGTTATAAAACGGTCCAAGTTTAGTGATATACTTATATTACTAGATTAAGTTTATTCTATAGGCCAACCGTTTAACTCGCGTATCGCCATCTGAGGTACAAAGTCATAAAACATTAATTAAATCTCTTAAAGAACTATTTAACCACAGATAAAAGTAATGTAAGACTATTCGTCACTAATATCCATATCGCTTGAATCATCATCACTGTCTGTGCAGCTTGAGGAGTCAGAATCATGGCGATAGAAGATACGCGAGTTAAACGGTCTATCTATAGATACTAAATTAAGTTGATACATCGTAGTGCCGAAGAGTATATATAACACGAGTCCCATCGGCTTCCCTTTAGCAATTGGTCAATATATCGTACTAAATTAAATAATAATATCTGGATGACCGTGCTTTGCTCGGTATTTTTTTTAAATGACGTTTTCTAAAAATGATTCCTAGCTAGATCGATTTATCGCCCCCGAAACCCCCTATATACAAAATTTTATGAAAATCGTTGAAGCCGATTCCGAGATTCCAATTATATATATATGTATATACAAGAATTGCTCATTTGAAAATATAAGATATAACGGCTCAAAGTTTTGAATAGCATAAAAAATGCCGTACATTATCATACTACTCAGTAGGTTTGATAGTCGGCGTGTGATTTTTTTGCTCAGTCTTCCCTTCTTCAAATTTCCACCCATCTCCACTTATACACAGATAAATGTATATAATACTCTGCCTACTCCTCTTACATTCATTTACACGTGACTACAGGAAGCATTAGTCAAATTTTATGTGAATATTCTGTTGTAGATTGTATATCAGTTGAACTCTTTTATTTAGTGTCATGTGATGATGTTTTAAAACGCGTTCTGTTTGACAAAACTTTAAATTCATAATTATAGTTAGAAATCAATTTAAGTAAAATGAAAACGTTGCAGAGGCAGTATTTATGTTTATTTAATATTTTAGTCACATATATTATATAATATGGTATTTCTGATTTGTATAATTCAACAATTTGTATTTGTTGTAGTGTGATGCAATAACCTAAAGATATTGTTTCATGACATTAGCGCGTTGAACGAAACAAACAAACTCTCCAGCTTTATAATATGTAACTGTATAACAGGTATATATATATATATGTAGTTAAAAGCACCATTCAATAGTGACTAGTCGCAAAATTTGGTAAATAATTTGTGATATGAATTAAATTTGTGATCAAAATACACTTATTTCGAATATAATAAGTACCTACGTAGTTGCTTTTTTTGTATATAAAGGAAGTATGACAGATAAGAAAAGTTTAATTTTAGTTCTAATTATTGGAGTTGTAGCAATTGACACAGCAGTGACACAAGACTCATTATGTAAACGTACTAATTATACAAGTAAGTCTCTGTTCGGTATATATTTGACAGGCCGATGGCGTGTAAAAGATATTTGCTCTTCACATTCTAGGCTAATTCACGTAATTTCTTGACTCGTCAATCAAGTTGCGGTGCAGTCAAGCCAAAATGGTATTCTTGTAATTGCCATTTAAATAACGTGACGTGAACTTGAAGTGAGCATATCTGACAGCGTTTGTCAAGATTACGAGAGTACGAAAATGGTCGTTTTGATCGAAACTTTACTGCAACTGCACCGCAGCAGAACTTACTAACGTGAATTATTGTCGTGGGTTCAATCTCCATCCGAAAAACACGTTTGTGTGATGAATCTGTTTGTCTCGAGTCTGGGTGTAATTATCTATAATAAGTATATATTTACAGAAGAAAATTAGGATAGCATATTATGTATGTAGTGTATATCACTTATCTTTCCATGCAAGCTCTGCTTAGTTTGGGATCAGATGGCCGTGTATGTTAGGGATATTAAAAAAATGTTCTACAATAGTATCGGAAAGCATAGCATCCCTGTTGCAGCGGGTGCGTGGCGCCTCCAACAGCCTCCTGGAGACAGTAGCAGGAAGATTGGATGTGGACAGTGCCATTATGAGGCACAGGACCCACATCCACCTAATTAAGGACACGGCAATATGTTTTGACGATTTGATTAGCAATGTACCTACATAATACATAGTATTATATTATCTGTGATAATACTAACATAGTTTGTAAGATCATTGTTACTAACACTATGGATTCCGGTCCGCTCTGCTTAACTTGGGACCAGATAAACGTGTGTGTTATTTTCCTGGAATATAATTATTGTTATTCTTTATTGTACACAAAGCACTTATATAAACAATTTATAAATAGGAAACAATACATGTACGCAGGTGAGCTTAATTCTAATGTGAAATTTCTACCCGTAAACCCCAAGTAGAGAAATCAAATAATTTTAAATATGTACATATATACACCTACATACTAACATTACGTAGAAATCTTGTTCTATGTAATGATAATGTAATCTTTCACACCCTCATATTCATAAACGTCTTAAGCTCATTACTGCTAAAATAGGTTTATAATCTATTGTTAGAACTGAATGAAAATACTGAGTGGCAGCACTGCAGCGGGCCTATATAAGAAGGAGCGCTCGCCATATTCGTTCAGTTTTTCGTTAGCCATCGTAGCGTGCGGAAGCTCTGTCCGAACTCGTGTCGATTTTGTCAGTTATTTTAAATTGTTAATTATTTGCTAAAATTGATTGTTAATAATTTCTTTTTTAAATTGGCCAGCCGGCCAATAAATTCTTTTTAAAAAATCAATTGTTGTTTCTATTTATAATATCAGAAGTGGGATTCGAAGGCTGAAAAGCCGTTGATGCCACGTCTGGTTTTGTAAAGGAATCGTAGTTTCCCTTAGCCTGGTTCAGTTGGTTGAAGTTCGGACGGAGTTCAGCTACGCGATGTCTGGCAACGCTCAGCGTGGTAGACGTAGAACCACCCGCCGCGAGCAGAACTCTTCTCCAAACCCGCTGGAAGAGATTCTCAGACGATTGCGCGCGCTGGAGGAACGGTCACGCGCGCCCGCGGAAACGCGAACTACTTTGACGGCCGACGCCGACCCCGGCCATGCCGTTGCTCTGCCTGACCCGACGCCACCGGCATCGGTGCCAGCCACGGTGTCAGAGGCACAGACTCCGCCACGTGAGCTCGTGGCCGCAGAAATGACGCCGCCGCCGTCGTGGACGTCACGCACCAGCAACGATGGATCAACTCAACCCGAGGACTTGGTGACACATGCTACAGAGCGTCTTTTAACCGCCATCAACCGTGCACAGGTCAGATCCAGCCATTATTTTGTCTCAGATTTTGATCCGAATGTTCATGACTTCGACACGTGGTGTACTGAAGTAGAAAAAGCCCGTAGTTTAAACCATTGGGACGACGGGGAGTGCCTTGCTCGTATCGGACATTGTTTAAAAGGGGAAGCTCGCACCTGGCTTAGCCAATGGACGAGTAATATTAGAACATGGTCAAATTTCAAACTAGAATTGAAGTCGTTATGCCCACGGTCTGTCGATGTCGCGAACATTCTATATGACGTAATGCGGACAGAGTCTGATAAATACTCCACATACGCTGAGTATGCTCGTAAATCTCTTTTAAAGTTACGTATAGTTAAAGGACTTGGCGACGAGCTGCTGACTGCTATTATTATACGTGGAATAACAGATCCACAGATTCGTGCTATGGCCACAAATGCTAAACTATCTTCTGATTCTATCGTGGAGTTTTTATCAAGCTTCGTTAAACCTGCAAACGCTAATAACTATACTAGGAAATTACATTCGAATGCTCCAAATCGATTAAATAAACCTTTTAATTACAATCCGTTAAAGCGTCAACACGATTCTAAAGATTTAAAAACTATAAAAATTAAATGTTATCAGTGCAATCAATTTGGCCATAAGTCCGCTAATTGTTATAAACGGCCTAATAATATAACTCCAACTAGCCCCAGCAATAACGAACAAGCAATCGCGTTACCCTCAACATCTCGAGCTGATACTTTAAAATGCACGTTTTGCAAAAAAATAGGTCATTCCGAGAACAATTGTTTTGCAAAAGAACGCACTATGTCACGGAATAAAAGTGGTGTTAATTTTTGCCGCGAACCTGCGGGTAGTTATAAGAATCGCGATGTGACAACTGCCGTGATTGCAGGGATACCGTTAGATGTATTAATAGATAGCGGCTCGTGTGTCTCATTAATGTCGACAAATTTAGTAAAATATTTCCCATGTCAAATAAAACCCACTACTCAATTATTATGCGGCCTAGGCGGTACGGAGGTTAAATCACACGCTTTTGTTACATTACCCGTTGAGTTTAGCGACATAACTTTAGAAACTGACTTTTACATAGTAGACGGTAATCATTTAAACGTACCCGTAATTATCGGTACCGACGTATTAAATAGGGATGGTGTTGCTTACGTTAGGACCAGTGGTAGCCAACGCATAGTGCATAGTGAGAAAATCGCGAATAGTGTTAGGCAAGTAAATTTAGTATCATTATCGGATCAGGTTAATACACCTGTTACTGGATTTAATAGGGAACGATTATTAGCTATCCTTGACAAGTATTCGGAATTCTTTTTAAGTGGTACCGCGACCACAACTGTGAAAGATAGTGAGATGCATATTAAGCTAACAACTAATGTCCCCGTGTATTATAGGCCCTATAAATTATCCCATGACGAAAAGTTAAAAGTCCGGTCCATAATTCGAGATTTGCTCGATAAGGGTATTATTCGTGAGTCCGATTCGGAGTATGCCAGCCCGATCTTACTCGTAAAAAAGAAAGACGGTTCTGATAGAATGGTGGTAGACTATCGCGCCCTTAATCGAATCACAGTTAAGACCAGACACCCTCTACCTTTAATTAACGACTACATAGATAGGTTAGGTAATGCGCGCTGGTTCAGTGCACTAGATATGGTTTCTGGTTTTCACCAACTCAGGGTGGCTGAGGAGTCCATTCACAAGACAGCATTTGTAACCCCTGAAGGCCACTACGAATACTGTAAAATGCCCTATGGCCTAGCGAATGCCCCTATCGTCTATCAGAAAACTATATCCAAAACACTTAAATCTTTCATTGATGCTGGACAGGTCCTGGTATACATTGATGACGTACTGTTACTGACCGACGGACTAGACGAAAACCTCGCCCTATTGGAATCTGTCATAAAAACACTAACAGAAGCAGGTTTTTCCATTAATTTAAAGAAATGCACTTTTTTAACTAACGAAATTGAATATCTAGGTAGGATTATAAGCAATGGTCAGGTCAGGCCGAGTACTTATAAAATAGACGCGTTAGTTAAGTCACCGCGACCGAGTAATGTCAAACAGGTTCGTCAATTCCTTGGCTTGGCGGGATATTTTAGAAGGTACATCCCCAACTATGCAATTAAAACTGCACACATTGCAGCTTTAACTAAAAAGTGTGTGACCTTTAACTGGAGTAGTGAACATGAAAAAGCGCGTCAAGAGATAATTTCTCATTTAACTAACGAACCAGTTTTGGCAATATTCGATCCGGAACTACCAACTGAGTTGCACACTGATGCGAGTGCTATAGGTTATGGAGGAATCGTCATGCAAATACATAAGGACGGCCGGAGACGTGTAGTTGCCTATTTTAGCAAGCTGACCGTTGGCGCGGAATCCAAGTACCACAGCTATGAGCTGGAGACCCTCGCGGTAGTAAAGTCACTACAACATTTTAGACAATACCTAATTGGTAAACCTTTTAAAATTATCACGGATTGTAATGCTTTAAAGATGACCCAACGTAAGAAGGATCTCCAGCCCAGAGTTGCTAGGTGGTGGATATACATGCAAGATTTCGATTTTACGTTAGAATACCGTAAAGGCTGTCTTATGTCACACGTAGACTATTTAAGTAGGAATCCGGTCAATGCTATTAATGTCGTCCAAAAACCACAAAACTGGGCTCAGGTGGCGCAGGCAGGTGACGAGGAGACCTTAACGTTGCTTGAAAAATTAAATAACGGCCAGTTAGATAACACGCGTTATGTAAAACGTAACGACCTTTTGTATTATAAGTATGACGTCACGGGTGAGCAAGCGCGATTCCTATGTTATGTACCCAAGGCATTTCGGTTAAGTTTGCTACGCGTTTTCCACGATGAGCATGAACATATCGGTATAGACAAGACTGTTGATCTGATCCTGCGGCACTTTTGGTTTCCCGGTCTTAGACGCTTTGTATCGAAATACGTCACCCACTGCGTAGTATGCATCGCGCATAAGCAAGTCCCTCGCGCACCCTTACAGCCAATATCTTCGTGGCAGAAAGCTCCAGTACCATTTGACACGATACACGTCGATGTGCTCGGACCCTTAAGAGAATGTGACGGTCACAAACATGTACTTATCATAGTTGACGCGTATACAAAATACTGTTTGTTGCACGCCATCTCAAAACAAGACTGTAGTGAATTGAAGCGCGTAATGACTCAAGTGATTTCACTTTTTGGCACCTTCCAACGATTAGTGTGCGATAGGAGCCGTATGTTCGACAACAATGAGTTTATTAACTGGATTACAAATTTCGGAGTCGAGGTGCATTTTATCACTCCTGAAATGCATCAGGAAAACGGCCAAGTGGAACGATATTGCCGTACTGTTCTAAACATGATAAGGGTTGAAGTAAATTATAATGAAAACGATTGGTCAAAAATATTGTGGAAATTACAACTAGTTCTAAATGTCACCAAACATAAGACTACACAATACTCTGCATTAAATCTGCTTATCGGCACTGATACTACTACGCCGTTAATAAATGCATTAATTAAGGACATTACTTATGAAGGTTCTAATCCAAATCGAGATGCGATTCGCGAGATAAGACGGCAACGCGCGGAAGGACTTATTCGCGAAAACAAGGACCGCCAGGACTCTTATGTAAATAAAAATAGGAAACCGCCAAAAAAGTTTAATATTAATGACTTGGTTTACGTGATCAAGAACTCTCAGAGCACAGGGAAGCTGGATAGCGGTATGAGAGGTCCCTACAAAGTCATCAAGCTTCTTCCTAATGACAGATATGAGCTTCAACTACTAGCAGGTGCTTATGGGAAGACCAGTCAGGCAGCTGCTGGATATATGGTGTTGTGGAGAGGTGAATGGACACCTGAAACCTGTGCTGCATTCTTCGAAGGTATTTATAAAACTCCGATGTCTATGTATAGGACTTTATTAGCTTGCATTTTCTGTTTTGCATTCCCCGGTTAAGTTATGTACCAAACTAGCATATTCTATTGTCGTTGGATATGTAAAATGTTGTGTGTTCAGAGGAAGAGACCCGCGTAAATCCTGGGTGCGCGTGGTATTGGGTTGACCCTGACACTGTTGGGAAGGTATCGGGGTGAGTCAGTAGCGCCGCTGACAACAGACCTGTTTAAATCCGACCCTAACTATAGGTATCTGGGTTGACCTACAAGAGACTGATGTAAATCCTGTGCGCACATGTATATGTGCGGGGTATTCGGTTGCGTAGGAACAGACCTGTATAAAGCCTATGTGATTTGAACGATTGACTGACTGGTACATGATGTGATCGCTTAATTTATAAAAACTCTGGAAAACGTTGGTAAGTACGCCTACTTAAAATGTGTTTATATTCGCAGGGAGCGATGAGCAGCAAGATACGCCGCACGTGGAGGGAGTTGCCGGTCCATCTGCAAGTTCCTGCTAAGGGCTTCGAGGACGTAGCCCCGTCAGGAAAAGGCCGTGTTAGAACTGAATGAAAATACTGAGTGGCAGCACTGCAGCGGGCCTATATAAGAAGGAGCGCTCGCCATATTCGTTCAGTTTTTCGTTAGCCATCGTAGCGTGCGGAAGCTCTGTCCGAACTCGTGTCGATTTTGTCAGTTATTTTAAATTGTTAATTATTTGCTAAAATTGATTGTTAATAATTTCTTTTTTAAATTGGCCAGCCGGCCAATAAATTCTTTTTAAAAAATCAATTGTTGTTTCTATTTATAATACTATTAAAAAGATTAAAAAAGTAATATGAAAGTAACCTACTCGCAGATTCGTTAAAGAACACTAAATTATTATGGAAAAAATATTATTATTATTATTATTATTATTTTCTTTTAATTGAGTGACTACTTAGATTGACAGACAAATAATTATTATTGATATACATATATTATTTTATTTAGTTTAAATATTACAGATATACATATTAGACATGTTATTCACGTTCGTATGTAAGTAATATTAGTATGTAGGTGTATGTATGTATTTAAAATATTTGTTGTGCACTTCTTCCCATTGTACAATGTTTTCTTACCTAGGGTTTGCTGGTAGAAAATTCACATTTGAATTAAGTTCGCCTGTGTACATGTGCTGTTTCCTATTTATTAATTGTTTATGTAAGTGTTTTGTGTACAACAAAGAATAAGAATAAGAATAAAAATATAAAATCGATTACCTATTTAAATAAGACAACAAATCAATGTATAGACTTACTAAACACTATGCCAACCCCAAAACAATCAGTTAACTTTGTAAATAATTATTTTGCTAATATCGGAAAAAATCTTGTGTGAATTTTTGCTGCTCAATATCGTGAGCAAATCGCATAGCTAAAAACTAATCATTCGAGGACAGACAGTGTGTGTGGTTAAGGTCTCTAAACTCTCTCAACTCGTAATATAGTTGAGAGAAGACCCGTGCCCAGCTGTGGGAAACTAAAAAGGGTTGGTGTGATATAAAAGGAGATCCGTTATTACACATATTGTTATATTCTATTCAAAAAACATTAGTGCTTCCTTTTGCCTAAACGTTACAGTCCATGAAATCTAAGAGGTACGTTGACGTTTCACTGTTTTCTATTAAATTAGCTTAATAGAGGCGTAATTCACACTATTTTTATTAGCTTTCTATAAAATAATTGAATTATGAAACTATTTTTATATAAACATTTAATAACTTAAACAATTTTCATACAAAAAATAAAATTCTAAATGTACTACGTTTGGAACTGTCAAACGGTACTTCTTAGATTTTGCTAACTGAATAAAATTTGTTTTAAACCTTAATTTGAAACATTTGTTCTAGCTCGAGAAAGGCGCTTTCTGACATGGAACGGTGTTGTTCGTGGCCTGGTGTTGCACTGTGGTAGCGCGCCGTCGTGTGCCGCAGCAGCGTTGCTACGTGTGATGCTGGTGCATACTTTTGCTTACCAGAATGTGAGCCTGCGCATCGGTCCTCATTTGCTAACGAAATTTACTCAAAACTATCCCCCAGAATTATCCGAAAACTATCTACAGTAAGTAATTCTTTATTTTCTCTTTACACACGAAATTTCAACTTAATTTACTTAACGTCGCGTAGGACTCCCTCGGGCTAGGTGGAGTGACGATCTTTGCAAGGTGGCTGGTTAGAGCTGGATGGGAGTAGCCACGGATCGTGCTCAGTGGCGTGCTTTGGGAGAGGTTTATGTCTAGCAGTAGATTAAAATAGGCTGATGAGGATGATGATGATGACCCGAACCCTTATTAACTGTTGCGTAATTTTATTAGGCAATTCTTTATCAGCAATCGAGCTCATTTCCAATTATTGTACAATAGGGTTTTTTTTTTATTTTTTGTTGTTGTGGACAATCTATTCGTAATAAGATCGATGAAATCGCACGGCGTAAATTTAGCGGTTAGTGAGGGTCACTGACGGCAAAGTAAATACCGCGGCAAGAGGGCGACCGTACCCTTAATATCAATAGTTAGTAAACATCTTTTTATTAATAATATTCACAGTAGTTTCACTTCCCTTTACACTGGAGGGTCACTACCACCCGATCCCCCAGTCTCTCCCAAAATAATATAGCGGATAACAAAGTTTATAAACAAAGTAGGATACGGCTTTATCACTTCACATTTTAATTCAATATATTTTCTACTATGTTTATAAAATTCTGTTTTAACAGTGCAATAGTGGATCTGTCGTCAGCGTGGCAGCCAGCCAGCAAACAGAATAAGACCCGTCTGAAAGGTTTCGGTACCAGTAACATCCCGACTAGACGCCTGCTACTTGCACACTTGTCCACTGTTGCTACAGCAACTGATTGTGCTAATTATAGATACTCCCACTTCTACTCGAACTTATCGTTACTACGCGATTGTGGATTTTTACCACATAACAGGTGAGACTCGCCCTTAATAATAGTATATTTATTTCTGGCTTTTTTACATCGCCGCAGGTCGTGGGTTCGATTCGCACCCGAGACAAACATTTGTTTAAATATGTTTGTTTATCTTGCGTCTGGGTGCAATCATCTAAGAAAAGTATTCACTAAAATGCTTTCATAAATGCTTTCACTTTTTATTTTAGTCTAATTTTCTTTACTTTTCTGTTTCTAATATTACCTACTTAATTATTTATTGCACATATACACGTATACAAGTCATAGTATATAGTACAGTAGTACATGACCCTCATAAGGTATACCATTATAATGTATTACTTCTCTATTATATGCACCCTTAATTAATTTTTGTTACAAAATAAGTCTCTTTAAACCTAATATATTATCGCTTCACTAATGTTATGTTTCCTTAGCCTATTAAATCTCCTAATGCATTTAATTCTCTATCTTCAAAATATTCTTTAATATTACAACAACATCACAATAACATTTTTCTATTAATAATAATTTAAGTTTAACTTTGTTTTTCGTAGCACAGAGGAGAAGGCACCTGTGTACGTTGTGAATGACATTCTCATAAATGAGGTTAAAGATAATGCGGAAGATTTGAATGCGCTAGTGTTTCACTTAAAAGAGCGCGTAACAGCTGCCGAGTTGCATCTGGATGTACAAAGTGCTACGCGGTTCGAACTGTCACAGCGGCTGCGTGAGAATCGCTCGCTGCTCTTTCTTGACTTCGATGTATGGCCAGACGAAGATATTATGTCTGTGCAGCCACCTCCTTGCGTATCCGGATCGATTTGCAATTACGATCTGGACACAGTTTTTCCAATGCGTGTCGCTGATGTTCAGCTACTGGTGACGTGGGGGCCCGAATTATTTGATCTTATTAGTAATTTCTTTCCTTCTAAGCATACTTTGAATGAGGTTCTTGAGTTAAGTTCTAAAATTGAACAATCTACTCCCCAGTCACCTAACAGAAGTATTGAAGTTAGTCTCATTTATGAACAAGCTGCTTGTGAGTGGGTTGATTCGAACATCGATGATTTCAACGCTTTGGGGACCAAAGTAACCGGTAACTTGTACCGAATCGTGGTATTCTTCTGCGAAGAAGATTACGATGTCTACGATAAGTCTGATCCGTATTACCGTCTTCTGGACGTCACACAATTATACATCAATAATATATTTGATTTTGAAGTCCTAATTCACATAGAAAAAGCGAAATGCTCTGATGCAAATCAAATGCGTTTGAAGTTAACAGAGAAGTATTTGCAACGGACTCACCAATATCGATTATTGGGTGTGTTGGTACCAAGAGGCGTGGGTGTGAGTTCATTGGCGCAGGTAGCTACTGACTACTACATGCTCACGATAGCGTACGACGCAGTGCACGCGCGTGAAGCGCCTTCAGTGTGGCAGCTGACACCTACTAACCTGAACGCGCGTGCCGTCGCCCATTTCGTACGTGCGTGCCGCTGGACGCGCATAGCAGTTCTGTCTGAAGACACTGCGTTAGCCAAAGATTTCGTCGAAGCTTTAAACCAAGAAGAGGGATTTGTCGTTGGCGGTTTCACATTGCCACATAACCTTTCAAAATCCAACATAAAAGAACAACTAAACAATCTTTCGGAAGATAAAGGAGCACGCATATTTTATATCAATGCAGACTCAGCGACGGCTTTCGAGGTTCTTACCGCTGCTAATGATCTGAGTTGGGATGACAAAGACAAATATATTTGGATTGTTCGCGACAAGCTTCCTAGTTTTAGGATTATCAGCCTGACGTATTATACAATCTCACCTTATGCTCGTAGCATCACTGACCTTGCCAATTGGACGAACGGAGGTGACTCTGAACTACGCCAGTTTTTGAACTCAACAATGAACATGACGTGGCCAGATAGACATACCACCGCCATTGTCGATGGACTGTGGATGCTAGCTAAGAGCTTTGATAAAGTAAGGCTACAGAATCCGGCCTTAAAATACGATTTGCGAAACAGCGATACGATCAGGTAGATTTTCCATTATTTAAGAACTAACTAAAAAGAAAAGGACCCTATGTGCTATTTTTATTTTTTACTATATAAAAATAAGTCCGGTTTTCCTTCCTGACGCTATAACTCCAGAACGCACGAACCGACTTCCACGGTTTTGCATTCGTTAGAAAGGTCTCGGGCTCCGTGAGGTTTATAGCAAAGAAAATTGAAAAAAAAATCAAATGAATGAATCGAAAAATGAGTTGGGAAGCGCATAAGTCGAGAACGGCTGAACCGATTTAGATAATCGTTTTTTTAGAATACTCCTTGAAGTACAAGGATGGTTCTTACGCAAAGAAAAAAATAAACAACTTCCTCAGAAACAGCTTAACCGATTCGGTAGGTCTGAGAATCGGTCATTCAAACCTGACTGGCAGCCAGATATGTGTTGGTATTAAGTAGGTAGTCCAAAGTGGCTATCACATCAAAATGGTCTTATATTTACTTCGCTAATCGTTATTTTGTAGGAGCAATTGGCCTGTTTTATACCTAAGGTGGCAGTTAGTTACCACTCATTAAAAATCAAATTCAATCCAGTATGTTGCGTATATTAAAAGAAATCTATTTTGACAGGAACCTAGAAAAGAATTTGAAAGAAGATCCCATCCACGGGTTTATCGAGACCCTGCGATTCGAAGATCACGCACTGGCCGCTAGGTGGATGTTTTTGGAGAGGAGGCACGGCTACCAGATAGAATTGCTCGACAAGTGGCGTTCGGACATGAAGCCAACAAAAAAGCTAATCGAAAACCCCCCGAATGACGGAGCAAAGTTTTGTGTGCTGCAACGCGGTGACCTATTTTCGCCAAATTGCTTAGACTCCGCGTGGGCGACCGGACTTGTTGCATTACTTATAGTGCCGATGGCAGCACTATCGGTGTTACGATACACGCTGCGTATCTTACAGCGTCGCGAAGAAGCAATACGAAGACAATTCTTGCTGAATCGGGCCCAGTGTTCTGTTGAGCTCGTCAATTGGCGTGTCTGTCGAAGCGATATACACATACTGGGGTTTCTCGGCGCGGGGCACTTCGCAAGCGTAAGCAAGGCCGTATTGCGAGTAAAAGGCGGCACGGTGTGTTATGTCGCGGTAAAGAAACTCCATCAGGGCGCGAGTCCCGCGGAGGAGAGCGAACTGCTTCGCGAGGCGTGTACGCTCGCGTCGCTGTCGCACCCGCACGTGGTGCGGCTGGTGGGCGTGTGCGACGACGGCGGGCCGCCGCTGGTGCTGACGGAGGTGGCGCTGTTCGGGGACCTGCTCGGGTACCTGCGGGCGCGCCGGCACCTGGCGGAGGGCGGCGCGGCGGTGCCCGAGGCGGAGCACGTGTCGGCGGCGGCGCTGACGCGGCTGGCGCGCGAGGCGGCGGCCGCGCTGCAGCACCTGGCGGCGCGCGGCGTGGTGCACCGCGACGTGCGCGCCGCCAACTGCCTGGTGGACGCCGGCCGCGCGCTCAAGCTGGCGGACTTCGGCATGGCGCGGCGCACGGGCGCGGCCGAGTACGTGTGCGTGCGGCGCGCCGTAGTGCCGGTGCGCTGGATGGCGCCCGAGGCCGTGACGCGCGGCGCGTTCTCGGCCGCGTCGGACGTGTGGGCGCTGGGCGTGCTGCTGCTGGAGGTGATGTCGCTGGGCGCGCGGCCGTGGGGCGCGGCGCCGCCGGAGCGCGTGCTGCGCCGCGTGGAGGCGGGCGAGCGGCCGCCGCTGCCGCGCGACGCGTCGCCTCCTGCGCGTGCGCTCACCGCGCTGTGCTGGGCCGAGGCGCCCGACCGCCCGCCCGCTGAAGAGGTGCGCGCCTACCTCGCAAGGAACCCTGAGGTGCTGAGCCCGGCACTCGCTACGCGCGACGTTGACGCTGACAGTTGTTTCGGGGAGCCTCCATGTTTAAGTACCTCCTCGTCGCCCGATGATTATACACTGATTTAAGCAGTAAGAAAAACACTACCATAATTTACACTTATGAGAGTAATTGCCAGATCCATTGTTATATTTTTATAATTAATCATCGAGTTCTATAGACTGTGTTATTAATAGGACTTTCATTGAGGCTTGGTATGTATTTGGTATCTACAGACTCACCGAAAAACAATTCTATGCAATATTACCTATGCTTCGAATACTACTAATACAACAATTCTCTCGGCCGACTATGCAGTACGTACAAACATTTTTACTGCTGGGCACGGGTTTTTAGTTTAAACCTTAATCCACACACTCTGACCAAGTGCGTTTGGGTGTCACATGGTGGTCTTCAAATAATTAGTCCGTAGACATGTAGGTTTCCTCACGATGTTTTTCTTCGCCGATATTGAGCAGCAGCAATGAAACAATCTAAGCAAAGCAAAGATGTTTAGGCACGACCGGGGGTCGAACCCCTAATCTTATATTTCAAAGGCGAGGTCCCTCGTCCTCTCATTCATTACGAGGATTTTAGAAATCGCCACAAAACCTAGTTGATATTGTTATTTGACATAATTTTAATTCAGGTAAGTGGCTATTTTTGTGTGACTAAGGAACCAGGTTTATGAAGCACCTAAATAATTATTAATAAAATAGTAATAATTAAAAAGTTAAATACATAATAATTATTTTGAATTAACTGTACTAATTATGCATGCTAATTTATTTATTTTTAAAATATGACATTAAATTTTTGTCTTTGTTAAACAATTGTAGATATGCATGGAATAAAAAGGCTTTATTATTGTTATTAATATCACTAAACATTTTCGGTAAAAAGACATAACAAACATGAATATTCGACATCTACCGTGATATCACTAGGGGTTTTATGTAATCCCTGATATCCTCATTTCCCTGCGACATATACAAATTAATAATAACAATAATAAATCTTTTTATTTATGGCATATACGCCAAACGCATCTTGCCAAAAAAAAAATCTTTATTGTACCAAAAAGTTGTTAACATAGATAAATGCAAACCCTGATTCCCAAACTAGCGTGAGTTGTGTGCTGGGAATCAGTTCCTGCCCAGTTAGGTGTATCATTAAGAAGTACAAGTTTTATTATTATAATTATATTAGTAATAAAAGGTATTGAGTGAGTAATGTAGAAATGTATCTTAAATTGCTCAACTGTACCCACAGTCCTTGTTGAGGGATTTGAATTTGATTTTGACGGGCATCACACCTCGCCTGAAGATCTTCCCTTTTCACTGGAGGGTCACTACCACCCGATCCTTTAGTCTGTTACTCGAATATTTAAGAAACTGAACAAAAGAAATATAATAAACTAGCGGCCCGCCCCATCTTCGCCCGGGTAGCTTCAGCCCACTCAACAATTTACCAAAAATGTGATATATACAGAACCGCTCAACCGATTTCGTGCAAACTTCACATAAACCATCTACTAAATAGTCCGAACAATGCCTAAACATTTGGTTTGAATAGGTAAGCCCGTTTTTGAGTTAAAAAATTACAACGAAAAGTGGCATTGATTTTTATATTTAAAAAATAGATATAACAAGTTACCAAATATGTTGAAGATGACAATATCACCTACTAGTATAATGAGCACACGACCGTACTCATAAGAAGACTATGTCCCTATTTAGCATTATAAAGGGTGATCCCAAAATACCTTTCCTTGGGTTTTTTATACCCGAGTCATGGCCAAAGAGTTTTTACCGATATAGATTAGGTTTGTACGCGGGTCCGTCTGTGCAACATTCCTTTTTATTAAAAAAAGAATATTAAAAACAAACATTCCACTTTATTATCATCATCATTGCCCTTGCCTTTTTCTCATTTCTATTAGGGTCAGCTCCCAGTCTAACCTGATGCGGCTAGTTAAGAGAATTATAAGAGCAACTGCCATCAGACCTCGAAACCCGTAGGGAGTAGTAGTAGCAGAGATGGTTAGACCAAGTGTCAGATTATATTGACTTCTGACTACATTTAACGGTTGTCATAGATGTGTAAAATGTGTTAAATGACAACCGGGACCGACGGCTTAACGTTCTCTCCGAGGCAGTCCCTCAACCAACCAGACACCAAAACAAATTTTTGTTGTTACACAAATATTGTCCGAGGCGGGAATCGAACCAGCGACCTTCCGGGCACAGTATAGCCCAATCGGACGGCTAACACCGCTCGACTACCGAGGTCGTCAAACATTCGACTTCATAATATTAGTATTAATACGAGATTGTGTATTAAGTCATTGTTCGCTATTTTTAGAGCATCCTTATTTTACATTTTCCTGTATGATCACGTTAAAATAGGTATATGGTCGATGGCGATAACATGAATAGATAAATGTACAGAATGAAAGCTTCATACAAACGCTGTGCGAGATTGCACTACTACACGCGCAGCTATGTGTGCGTGAGAAGTCACTGACAAGGCAACCCCCGCTCGAGGCGAAACTGGTTTGATCTAGGCGTGACTAAGGTTGTGCTAGCCGACAGTGATACGATTCTATAGGCCGACCGTTTAATTCGCGTATCGCCTATCGCCAAGATTCTGACTTCTCAAGCTGCACAGACAGCGATGATGATTCAAGCGATATGGATATTAGTGACGAATAGTCTTACATTACTTCTATCTGCGGTTAAATAGTTCTATAAGAGATTTAATTAATGTTTTATGACTTTGTACCTCAGATGGCGATACGCGAGATAAACGGTCGGCCTATAGTGATAGCGATTTTTTCTCTTTTTCTACTTCCGACCCTTTGACTGACTTTATTAACTAACAGACAAAAGATATAAACAAGTGCCTTCTATGCTTAATTTCGTTGACATTAGAAGTTATTTGAAAGACATCTGGATAACAAGAATCTCTGAGCTGGATAATACGGCTAAATTACGTAGTCATGAGGTTTAAAGACGTTTCGTATTGAGCTTGTGTCACTATTCTTGTCGGATTACTCAGAAAGTTATCCTTCGAGACGTTGCTTGGTAAGCGTTTTTATAATGTACAACTGTTGCTTGAGCGGATTTTTGGTGATTATTTTAATGAATACTATAATTAGATGACCTCTATAGTCGAGCGGTGTAAGCCGTCCGATTGGGCTATACTATGCCCGGGAGATTGCGAGTTCGATTCTCGAAAGATTTATTTTGGTGTCTCTTTAGTTGAGAGGGTACCCTCCGTGCCTCGGAGGGTAATTTAAACCTCCGCGCGTCGGTGCCGGTTGTCATTTAAAACATCTACGACAATAGTTATAGATAGTCAGAAGCCTAATATAATCTAATATCTGGTTAATTTCACCATCTCGGTTACTTGTTCCTTACGGGTTTCAGTCGCTCGTTCAATTCTGGTTGCTAGCCGTATCAAGCAAGACTGGGAGCCGACCCTAATAGATATAAATAATATATTGGAATAAATATAATAATATTGGAAAAAATACTAATACAATAAACTTCACATTCTGTGTAAGTGTCCGGTTGAAAACGATGCAATTTTTTGCACGTATTTATTTTCGATAAAATATTAGTAGCCATTATTTTGCGCCAAAATCTACTCCTGTAAGCCAAGATCGATGCGAGGTGCATGAAGAGACTCGGGATTTGAACCCAACCAAGTCCCGGGACACCTGAACTGTTCTGGATCCCGCACGAATTTAATAAGATAGATAATTAGAGTTGGAAGAATGTCCACTACCTTTAAGCAATGCCGCATAGAAAACAGACAGCATATAAAAAGAGGAAAAAGGTTAAAATTGCTTTATCAGAATGAACTAAACACGAACATTACATTAAAACATGTAGGTTGGAATTATTGCTCCATGGGTTTCTAACCATATGGAGACTCATTCCACTGCTACATTCTCAGCGAAAATCATTCGTAATCACGAGTGAATCGGTATGTTTGACAGGCGCGTTGCATTGTAGACTACGTCATTGCTTAACATCAGGCAAAAAAAATTTTCGAATACTAACTTTAACCGGTCATAACGCTATTTAAAATTAAGTATTTTCATTGAAAATTAGAAAGAAAATTAAGAAGGAAGTACAATGCTAGAAATAGAATAAAATGAATTGGAAATAGACCAAGCAAAATTATTTGTAGATAGTTTTGTATTTCAACTTATCAACTTTACATGTTACTAACAGTATTATAATTATAATTTGGGCCGATGGCGTGGTCGGCAAGATACTTGCTTTTCACGCCGCAGGTCGTAGGTAGGTACGATTACCACCCGAGACAAACATTTGTGATGAACATTCGTGTTTGTGTTGAGTCTGGGTGTAAATATCTGTTGGCACATCTGCTTCTCAATGCATCGGCTGTCATTTTATACTGTCATCGCGTCCGTCTTTGAAGTAACCTGTCATTCGAGAATGTCATTACGAACGAATGAACACCGAGCGCGCGCTGTGTCAGCCATTCTGAACGCTTTCGAAGGTTTTTTTTAGACTAAAAATATCAAGATTAGCAGACAACTTTAGGTAGGCGTGAATAATCGGGTAAGAAGACGGTATTTCAATAAAATAACTACAGCAAATATCACTTGACCCCAATCTCTCGATAGCACAATCATTAATTCTACCAGTTACATTGGATTAAAGCGTAACGTTCACCGAGCACGTTATTGCATCTGCACTACCGGACGCCACAACGGTTCAACGCGCAGTGTCAGCCATTCTAAGATGGCCGCCCCACCCGCGCTCGGTGTTCATTCGTTCGTAATGACATTCTCGAATGACAGGTTACTTCAAAGACGGACGCGATGACAGTATAAAATGACAGCCGATGCATTGAGAAGCAGATGTGCCAACACGGCCAACCCTGACGAATCGCACGACCTCGTGCGCATAGTATCAGTCTGCTCGATGACATGTCATTCTTTTCTACCTGTTCTAATGAAAAAGTAAAGATAGACATTAACATACGCTCGGTCCTTCCTGACCGAACTCAAATTCATCGCTATTGCATAATAATATGGACCGGGCATGCTAGTCTCCTTCATACAGTTACTCAACAGTGGCCCGAGCTTACCAGGCCCCTTTAACCAACTACTTAAGCATGGCCCGGGCATACGAGGCCCCTTCAACAACTTACCAAAGTATGGCCCGGGCATACGAGGCCCCTTCAATAAACAACCAAAGCATGGCCCGGGCATACGTGGCCCATTCAACCAATTACCAAAGCGTGGCCCGGGCGCACGAGGCCCTGTCAACCACTTACCAAGATACGGCCCGGGCATACGAGGCCCTTTCAACCAATTACCTCAACATGGCCCGGACATACGAGGCCCATTCAACCAATTACCAAAGCGTGGCCCGGGCATACGAGGCCCCTTCAACCACCTACCAAAGTATGGCCCGGGCATACGAGGCCCTTTCAACCAACTACCTAAACATGGCCCGGGCATACGAGGCCCTTTCAACCAACTACCGAAGTATGGCCCGGGCATACGAGGCCCTTTCAACCAACTGCTGAAGCATGGCTCGGGCATACGAGGCCCTTTCAACCAGCTTTACATTAACAACCGTCAAAGTGTGGCTTACGCGTACTAGGCCTCTTGCAACCACCTTACAATATAACACTTAAACACACATGGATGACTATTTCTTCGATTGGATACCGTCTCCTGTTGGTTTTACCCTTCACATCCCAACTTCTGATGAAGGCTTTCAAAGGTTTTTAGACTAAAAATTATCAGGATTAGCAGACAACTTTAGGTAGGCGTGAATAATCGGGTAAGAAGACGGTATTTCAATAAAATAACTACAGCAAATATCACTTCACCCCAATCTCTCGATAGCACAATCATTAATTCTACCAGTTAATTACAGATCGTTAAGATGACAGTGGATTAAAGCGTAACGTTCACCGAGCACGTTATTGCATCTGCACTACTGGACGCCACAACGGTTCAACGCGCAGTATCAGCCATTCTAAGATGGCCGCCCCACCCGCGCTCGGTGTTCATTCGTTCGTAGTGACATTCTCGAATGACAGGTTACTTCAAAGACGGACGCGATGACAGTATAAAATGACAGCCGATGCATTGAGAAGCAGATGTGCCAACATATCTATTATAAGTATATATTTTCAAAAGAAAAGTATTATACTTATGTATAGTATTTATCAGTTATCTGGTTTCCATAACACAAGCTCTGCTTAGCTTGGGACCAGATGACCGTATGTGTTGATGTCCCAGAATATTTATTAATATTTAGTATTCGGAAACTTTTATCATATTGACAAATTATACTTGGCAATTTAGCATAGCAACCATAATAATAATAATATAAAATATAGTGGGACATTAACACACGGTCATCTGATCTCAAACTAAGCAAAGCTTGTACTATGGAAACCAGATAACTGGTAATATACTATATATAATACTTTTCTTTTGTAAATACATACATATTAGATAATTACACCCAGACACAAGACAAACAGACATGTACACACAAATGTTTGGCTTGGGTGGGAATCGAAGATGCTTGGCTTTTACGCCCCAGGTTGAGAAAAGCAAGCATCTTACCTACCGACCACGTCACCGGAACGTCAAATCATAATAAACATTGGTCATTAATAAATTCAAATTCAAATTCAAATATTTTATTTCAGATTTACATCCATATATTGTTAGTAGAGATAGCTTATTCCTATGTTAGTATACACGTTCAATTAAATTTTACACCCTAGTTTATTTGGATAAGTGTGTCTGCACACTTACCCACCTATGTAAGAGGGGAGAGTCCCACCTGTCTGCAAACACATTCAGGATGCCATTGGAGGAGGAGCGCAAGCGCGTCATCATGGAAGCACATCTTTTTCGCATGATCGCGGCGAACCCAGACGGGACGCACGCTTCCGTGAACATCTCTGACGCACTACATCACCACGGCAACCCCAAAAGCACCCTGAATGCGTTGTTATACTGCACGCGTAGGTCGCTGTATGCCCGCTGCGTATACTTAGTCCACAGGCTGCACAAGACAACGAGGTCCCAACAACACTAGAGAATACAGCAAAATGAAAACGACATAAATATAACTCACTATAGGCTGCCATCAATATCAGGGGGCCGAATGATTGAATAACGTATAAGCTCCCGACAACATCAAGGAGCCCACAATAAAAGATGTAAGTTCAATAACGGCACTGACGAAAGGTCTGTGGTGTGTAGTTTTGAATAAAATAATAACCATAATCTTTAAATAATGTCATTTTGTACAATCCGCGGCTACTCTCATCCAGTTATTACCAGCCTCAAATATCCACTAACCCCCACTTGCTATCGCCTCGTTACATAGTTGAGAGAAGACCCGTGCCAAGCCGTGACACTAAAAAAGGTGGAAGCACATTGCAGCATCGTCATCGGTTCGAACGTCCTCGGACGGCTCACCGAAAAAGTCCGGAGAACCAATAGAGGCCCTTCTGGCTAATTGGGTTAAATCATCCGCAAAAAAAATGTAGACATCGACAATTTCCTAGCATAAGCGCCTCCTACGTTACGTATTTAAGTACAGATATAAATTTAACATTTTCCTTAAGAATTTCCCAGAAATCATTATGAGGTGTTCTACTTTGTGTAGCGTCTTACGCCTACTATCTTTACGGCGTAGGTGTACCTAATCGTCTTCATCCGAAGTGGATTAGTTTCAGTGCATTCAACAAAGTTAAAGCTATTTGAAGCGCTTGTTCCGAGGAATATTTTAAGTTTATTTCTGTTTGTGTTTTGGGCACTAAATGAGTGCAAAGTAAAACGGAGAAATATTTATGGTTTTCTCGTGTTATTTTCTATGATTCTAAAGAAAACGGAAACAAAAAGAGAAGTCTAAATTCACCCTTATTGAAAACGTAATAATAAAATGTTGGAATGGAATTTTCTTGGAAAATTATTTCTGATATATTATTCCTCAGTATAACAATCGATTTCAAAATAATCCAATTTTTATTGAAATAATATTTTTTTATTAAATATATTCTTATTCTTTATTGTACACAAAACACTGACTTAAACAATTTTTCTAAATAGGAAACAACAATGTACACAAGTGAGCTTAATTAACTCGATTTTTAATAAAATTAACATAATTTTACTGAAATTCTGAATTCCAAAAGTTTTATTTTTTATAGAGTTACCAAGTTTAGTAGTGGTCTTCACACTAGGCAAGCTCAACCCTAAAATGATATGCCAGTGGTAAATTTTTTATCTGTTAATAAAAATAGTAATGAAAAACAATTAATAGGTAAGTACTAAAAATTACTACTACAGATGAAATGATATAGCTCCCAAAGCAAACTGACAGCGGTCGCTAGTCATTTTAATAAAATTGCATTCCTAAACGGCGAGGCGTGATTAAGCGGTAGAAAGTTATTCAGCCGCCCACGCGGTGCTCAAACATTATGTAAATTGCAATGTGTACACGCCCTTAGACCGTCGAACCTTTTGTGCGCCGCAAATGTTACGTGATTTTTCTGTACTCGTTTATTTCTCAACTTACTTTCACCCCCGACTTTGACTGTGTAGAAAGAAAGAAAGGGGGCGTTTGTGGGCTGAGTCATCTTCGTTCGTAGGAGTGCACCTTTGATCTGAGTACCTACTGTGGTTCCCGGGTGGTGCAATTCGGGTGGCAATAATCGTAACAACTGGTAATAACTGGTGGTAGGCTTCGGCCGTGGTTAGTGACCGCTGCACCGCCAAGCGGCCTTGCCGTATTCCGTTGCGATGTCTGGTGAACCATTTAAGTGGGTGAGTTGGAGTTGTTGCTCTTTTATGGTTTCTAACCATATGAAGCCTCATGCCACTGCCACTTTCTCACCGAAAGTCATTCGTTATCTCGAGTGAATTGGTATATTTGGCATGTGCGTTTCATCGTAGACTACATTATTGCTTGACGTCAGGCAATTTGTAGTCAAGCGCCAGCCTATTGCAGACTAAAAAAAATTAAGAAAATATAGTAGGTACCTACTAAGTATCATCACCATTCCTCTTGCCTTTTTCCCATTTCTATTGGGGTCTGCTCTCAGTCTAACCTGATGCGGCTAGCTACCAGAATTATACGAGCAACTGCCATCAGACCTCGAAACCAGTAGCCGAGATGATTAGACCAGGTGTCAGATTATATTGGCTTCTGACTACATGTAACGATTGTCAAATGACAACCGGGATCGACGGCTTGACGTGCTCTCCCCGGCACGGAGGATAGTCCCTCAACCAACCAGACACCGAGACAATTTTTTGTTGTTACACAAATATTGTCCGATGCGGGAATCTAACCCGCGACCTCCCGGGCACAGTATAACCCAATCGGACGGCTTACAGCGACTACCGAGGTCGTCGAGGTACCTACTAAGTATAAAATAGTAAAATTCGAACATCATTAGTTCTAAATTTATATTATGTAACTACCCAATTAGGCACGAGTCTAATTTTGTCACAAAAATATAAATCTTCCTTATAATACGTCTCAAATAACTGCGTCAAAGAAAATTTTGTATCTAACTCACAATGACATATACATCATTTGATTTCAAGAAAATTTACAAAGGAGGACTTATCGCGCCCACGGGGGTAAAAATGTGTTGCCTGCGTGTGTCATACGCATTGATATTTTACGTTTGAATTTGGAATCGACAAAATGGCGTCCTGTTACGTCGACATTTCTGCAAAAAATCTTTCCAGTATAGTTATCATTTGATTTCAAGAAAATTGACAAAGGAGGACTTATCGCGCCCACGGGGGTAAAAATGTGTTACCTGCGTGCGTCATACGCATTGATATTTTACGTTTGAATTTGGAATCAACAAAATGGCGTCCTGTTACGTCGACATTTCTGTAAAAAATCTTTCCAGTAAATTTAAACGGGCCATTAGGAGTGTCGTAAGAATTTATGATTCTGCTGACACTATATACCTAACTATAGAAACAAAAATTAAGTACGTTCCTAATTCATATGTAGGTAAGTATTTTGGTAGTTAAATACTTGTGTCACCAAAATGACGGAAAGAGAAACCCAATAATAACTATTTTAATTACTTATCTTAACTTCACACACACAAGTCACAAACAGCTTATGCCTATGATATCTGGAGGAATAGACAGTTTTAAGTGACACAATCAGACTCTCAGACCAGGTTGAGTCACGATCTCAGCAGGACGGATGGCAAAAACTGGATGAATAAAGCCGCGGATCGTGTCAGTGACGTTGGTGGATAAGCCTATGTGCAGCTGTGGGCTAGAATAGACTGATGATGGCGATGTTGATCATGATGAAGTAACACAAGTCATTGTGTTACTTCATCAAAGTTCGATCTCATTTTGTTCAAATAGCCGCACACTTAAAGATGGGAAATGTTATGGCGGTAAACCTAGGCTACTTACATGAGCGGGCTACGGCGAGAATATTCGTGTAGCGTGACCGGGTAGCCCAGATAGTCGCAACGCGCAGTATTCGGGCGAAGACAATGAAGGTACTATAGGGGCATCGTCGATCAACTAGCGCGCACAAAGGGATTTGTAACGACAAAATATTCGCTTGGGCGGCTATACTTTAGTAACTTCAGTGTCATTCAGAATTTGTAGCCTACGTCTCGGTCGCACAACAATACAATGATCTTCGCCCGCCTAATGTAGACAAAAGCATACATTGCGTACCAGTGGCGAAGACATATAAAGCAGATTCCCATCGCCTTCTCATTAGGAATTGGTCAATATCTCACCTAATTAACAATATATTATGTAACGCCTAAAAGTTTTAAATAGCAACAACAATAAGTATAGTATCAAGTGTAAAAACGATCGGAGACTGTATTGCAGAGATATTATTTTCCTAAGTAAGAACTTTTTTGCTCCGGCTTCATTTTATCAAATTTCCACCGTTCGCCACACGATGCGATGTTTTTAGCGCGCCGCGTAAACGCGACACAAATCTTCGCCCGTGTAGCCACAACATTACAAGGACTCTATACAAATTACATAGCGAAGCGATAACAAAAGATCGTCACAGACAAAATGTATAAGATTGACGTAAGATTGTCACGTGATATTTCGTAGGTGAATGTCAATCCCCAATATTAGGTATTTCTTTTCTTCTTTTTGTAATTTTGTCTAGGGACCCAGATATATTATATTATTTGAAGGTCCCTATAGAATAACTATTTCCCTTTGCTTTTATTGCATAGAATTATTCAATAAAGGGCACGTATTAGAGGGAGCCTTCCCATTCAACCCTTATCATTGCTGCCGGACAATATTCCATTATTGTATTACCTATTGTTAAACGTATTTGGCCCGAGTTAACAGATAATACGCAGATAATTAAGTTTAATACCTGTATTACCTCTGTTATAATTAGATAAACAGTCCTGCTGAGGATTTAATTTATGCAGGAATAGCTACTGCCCGTGACTTCACGTGAATATAAGTACGGAAAACATAAAAATTATACATTTATTTAAACATTAAATTATAACTGACAAGAAAAAGGACCTAAATCAATAAATATCTCAAACTAATCTTAATAAAAAACTAAATTAATGCCTTACCTAAACTAATGCGTCAAAAAATTCTTCCGCATCGTTATCTTCCAGGAACGTACCCAGAAGGCTAGCGTTTTTACAATTAACTTCTAAATAATATTAGGGAAATGACTAATTAAAAAAATTAAAATAATTGTAAACTGAAAATTGTCTACGTTATTTAAAAAAAAATATTATAAAATTTCAGACTATCTAACGGATTAAAACGCTTGGAATTAGGTCGCTCTGATACAACACATTAAACAAAATGTAAAAGATAAAGTATTTCATATAAAAAAGAAAAAAGCCAACAAACACTTTTAGGGTTAGAGTGCCATAATAGTTATAACAAAATACGATACTTTTTAAAAATGGAACACATTCAAGTTATTATGAATACAAGCATAAAATTACTCAAGTATGGGATGTGTAATACAGATGTTATATAATGTTATACTGAAGTGGTTATTAAGAATTTATAACGTAATTTTATTTTATAAGGTGTTAAAAGCACTATTATTATTTATCCTCAAAGAAAAACAAAAACATCTTCAATCTTCCAACGCGTTTTGTCAAAAAAGTTACGTTGACGGATGAGAAGCAGAAGGATAGCAAAAGGTTCAGTTTACACATTTATAGAAAAAATATCTTGGTGTTCTTAGTTGACAATATTTGATAGATAGTGACAATATTACAGCCAAACATTCGTTGCTTTCCTTATCACCAGGTTTAACTTTACTCCGCAGTTCTAACTGGTGTTAAAATGATCTTCATACTGTAGCTACTCAATCAAACATGATGAACGAGACTAGCCCATGTTGATTTCAGGAAATATTAATTATAAGTAATGAAGATTTTTATATTTTTTATACAAATACACCCGTGCTCTCGCCCTATGACATTAAATCTAAACAGCAGGGCCAATTTGATCTATTACTAACATCATGACCATACATTGTACCTACTAACTTTATTTTGTTAACACTGGGTATCCCAAAGGCTCCTCACATATTTTTGTGCCAAGTGTGGTAGCCATATTTACATAAAACAACTACAATGTTTGAGGTATTATGACTTTCGAATTGGTCAGTTCAGTCACTAGAAAATATGTTTTTTACAGAACACTGATCAAACTATCTGTAACTAATAGTGCCATGATGACTTAACTGCATAGAAAAGTACCCATCCAAGGGTTTTATTCTACGTGTTAAGGAGCGTAGGTGCATACTTCCTCTTTTTCACGCACTGCATTCATTACCAACAGCCAATAAGAGGACAAGAAAATAAATTTCGGTTTCTAAATTATTAAATAGACGCATTGGATTTAAAGGTCCAATAAAAAATGGCTTCCAACTAAAACCGTGAATGAGCATTATTAAATTTTAAATTCTAAACACTAACATATAATTAGAATTATAGTTTTTTAATATATTTTTTATTGATCAATTATTTATTAATAATATATTTTTGTATTAAATTAATTTATAAATTATTTTTTATCTATAGGAGGATTACCTCCTTTTATTGGATTTTTTTCTAAATGAATTATTATTAATTTTTTAATTAATAATCAAATATTTATATTAAGTCGCGTAAGTAAGTTAAAAAAATAATATATTAAGTCTTATTATAATAAAAATGAATGTTATAATTCATTTTTATTATAATAAGAATTAATACATAATTTTTTTATATTCGAATCATTTCTAACATCATGAAATCTAACATCACGCAGCTACACTTTGTAACGAATTTTATTCTCTTTTCAGACTTAACGGTCACTAAAATACTTAAATACATCAGTCCTCCCGTAACCATGAAATCTGAAAACACTTTCAAACGTCGGGATACAAAACCTAAAATAAACTGCGATAAAATCCATTATAAATTAGTTTTATTCCAATGAGTGATATTCGCGTAAATATAAAAAAATACTACTTTGTTTTCTATTCAGTATTACAAACCTTCTGTACTTACATTTCTGTTATATGGGTAAGCTCTGTAACAAAACCACTAGAGTTATTTATAGAGAGAAATAAGACCTTTATTTTGTAGAAGCAACAGTGATATTGGAAGCTTATTACTTTGTTATCAACACTCGACATTGTTTGCGAACTGTATTTACTTATTGATTGTATAGAAATTGTTTTTTGGAATCTTGTTTACATTGTACTCTCCGATCTTAGAGAGAGATGTTCTACGCAACTTTTAGTACTAAATTGTTTCTGCCAGTTCTTGGGGGAGTGAGGTAACCAAGTAGGTACAGCACACATGTAAAAGTTGAAGCGTCTTTAATTCAATTCAATACTTTATTGCGTTCCACAATGTTACATAAATAAGGTGTTCAGTATAACAATTTTAGTATCAATTGTGAACCCTGTCGGGCACAGCAATATGTAGGAGAGAGGAGGAAATGAAAAAAATAAAGCAAAAAAATACAAATGCACACGTAAATAAAAACTAGTTACACACATACAAGACATAACCTGCCCCCCGATCCCCTAAAGCCCCCGATCCCCTAAAAACTTGAGTGTACGGCAACGTCCTGAGCCGAGGTTCGTCCCCACATGGGGAGCCGTCATTGCAGTTGCCACAGTACTTAATCGGTTCGACCGTCTTCGGACGGCTCACCGAAAAAGTCTGGTGAACCAATAACCCTTCCGGCCGATTGGGTTAGGTCATCAGCAAAAAAAAGCAAGACATAACCAGTGTACGGCGTGTAGGTACCTACGCATACAAACTGTTCATGTACCTCGGCAGAACAGAACGCGCGCAGTACCAGTTCCGAGTAATTTTTTCTTAGAGTTCAACTTACGATAGATATTTGGTAAATTATACAAAAAGAATCTAAACGAACTTGTAACCTTTAAACGAATTAATTTAAAAATAATGAATTAACTAATTATGAAACTTAAGAAATTAACCCACCCCTAACTAAATAGGGTACAAAAATGCCCAAGATGCTACGGACGGATGAAAGAATTAGGCGACATTTATACCCCTACTACCTACCCTTTTCCACCACTTCTGGGCACGGGTCTTTTTTCAACTATCTTACAAGTTGAGAGAGCTTAGGCCTTAATCCACACACGCTAGCCAACTGCGGGATAGTGGATGTCACAATGGATCATGTCCTCAAATTATTAGTTCTTAGACATGCCAGTTTATCACAATGTTTTCCCACACCAAAATTGAGCAGCGGTGATGCAACAATTCAGACAAATACCTATGTGTTGGCACCACTAATCATCGAACCCGCGAAATTATATTTTAAAGGCATGGCTAGTACCAAGGAATATTGTTACATAATATTTTAAACATGTTCTGTATTTCGTGGTAGGTAGGATCTATACATTGATTTGTAACCACAATTCTCTGTAAATTCTTGATACATGACGCAACAGATGCTATTCGGTATAAATGAGACCATACAGTCTAATCGTCTGTCTGGTTCACCAAATTATGTACGTTGATGGCCTCTGAAAATCCAGACCGTTCGGATAATCGAATTGCTAAATTTGTCCCAAGACCCGACAGGACACTTGATTTTGTGTATAGCTAAATTAAATTGTTTAGGTCCGATTCTATTCGGCATTAAAACACATTTTTAGATAGTAAATCTAAAGTTAGACTAGCTGCCCCAGCGAACTTCGTATCGCGAATTTCTCACCTTTTAAAACCTTCCTTAAAATTGTTAAATTACTTATATCGCTATTAAAAATAGCGGTTGGTGATAGAAGGGTGAAAATTTAGGGTTGTATGTATTTTTTAATGCCACATTATAAATAATATCTGATTTGCGAGATAAAACGAGTACTCCCACGGACGAAGGTGACTCAGCCCCTAAAACATTCCATATAACCTGCGTTCGATTTATTAAAGCGCGCGTGTGAGCACAAAGCGTATGAAGAAACTCATCATCATTCCCCTTGCCTTTTTCCCATTTCTATTGGGGTCGGCTCCCAGTCTAACCTGATGCGGCTAGCTACCAGAATTATACGATCGACTGCCATCAGAACTCGAAACCTGTAGGGAACCAGTAGCCGAGATGGTTAAACCAGGTGTCAGACTACATGACTTCTGACTACATGTGACGAATGTCATAGATGTGTTAATAACAACCGGGACCGACGCGACGGCTTAACGTGCTCTCCGAGGCACGGAGGGTACTCCCTCAACCAACCAGACACCGAAACAAATCTTTGTTGTTACACAAATATTTTCCGGGGCAGGAATTGAACCCACGACTTTCCGGGCACAGTGGTCGTCGTAAAAGCATATGAAGAAACTGCCACGCAAAAATACGTGCAATTAAAACAGATCTTTAATTAATTCATTTACATAACTAAATACAATACAAACAACGCGATTGTTTCCAGTGAATTATTAAATAAGATTACGAACAAAACAGCTTTCGTTCATTCACAAATTGAATGAATGAATGAACGAAACAGTAGGTATCATAAAATTCAGTGAGTTACGCAACCGTCGTCGCATCTATTTTGAAAAGGCTGTCCGCCTACGCAATAAGTTACAGAGTAATAAATCTAGTCAGATTTAATAATATTAATGCGAATATTTTGTCTTGATTTGTTTTTTCAACAAATTTAAACAAGGTTTTCTTTGTCAAGACTGGTATAGTATAACTGCCAATCATAAACACTTGCAGCCTGTTGAACTACTATAATATGTGGACTTACAGCGTCTTACGTGTCCAATATAATAGAGATGTTGACAACTTTATTTTAGTTTAATCCGTGAGATAAAGACATTATTCTCATTTTCATTCTTACGTCCAAGCGAAATCTTAGGTGACGTCACGCTTAGGTAAGTCTTATACCTCTTTATGACGTAGTGCACTTCTACTCCATAACTTTATAGCGTCAGGTCAGTAGGTACGGGTCTCGCCTTAGAAAAATAAGGCCGTAGGTTCGAATCCCGGTCTTGCCCACACATCTTTTTGTGAATTGTTTTATCTTCTCTGCTCAATATCGGTGAAGGCAAACATGGTGAGGAAACCGGAATGTCTAAGAACTAATCATTCGAGGACATCCACCAACCCGCACTTGGTCAACGTAAGCTCTCTCAACTCATAAGATAGTTGAGAGAAGACCCGTGCCCAGCAGTGGGACACTAAAAAGGGTTGAAGCGAAGTGATTTCTTATTATTATTTCATTTCAATGTCAATAAATATCTGATTTCAATAATACAACTTAAATACATTTTTTTTATTCTTCGATAGGCTGGGGCTTGACTACAACTTGCCTGATGTTAAGCAATGATGTAGTCTACGATGGAACGCGCCAGCCCAGTGTACCGATTCACTCATGATTACGAATGATTATCGGTGAGAAGGTGGCAGTGGAATGAGCCTCCTTAAGGTTAGAAACCTTAAAGAAGCAACAATTCCGACCCACCCTCTCTGCATTGTGTCACCAGACATCGCACCGGAATAAGGCAAGGCCACTTGGCGGTGCGGCTTTGTCTGCTGGGTGGTCACTAACCACGGCCGAAGCCTACCACCAGTTGATTGTCACCTGATTTGCACCACCCGGGGACCACGTGTGGGGATTCTATTAAAGGTTTACACCCACGGACGAAAGTGACTCAGCCCCCAGGTTATTATAAAAATGGGAAAAAGGCAAGAGAAATGATGATGAATTTTAGCGAATCCCTTTTTAACTAAAATACAACACAAGTCTTTAGATAAACTAAAACCTTATAAAGTTTATTCGGTTTCTAGTTCAGAACACAGTAATAAAAATGTCGGATTAAAATCCAAGTTTTAAAAGCTTGTTTTAAGCCGGTCGGTGGATTTTCGTTGAAAATGGAGCAAAATTTCAACAGTTGATGGTTTAAAATGGAATATTGGATACCTATTGCTTTTTGCCTCCGACGATAAATTGTATAAAAATGGAGAAAAAATGGGAATAGAACTAACTAACTATGCAACATATTTGTTGCATAGTTGTAGTAGTTTTTTGTATTCGAAATAGTTTTAACATGGACCTAAAAATGGCGGACACACACAATATCGCAAAGAAAACTGTGTCAGCCTGAACTAAAGAGTTCGTTGTAGATACAGGTCAAAAGGCTGCCGAGCGGGATCGGGAACGAACTGTCCCAACTCGGAGGAGAGCAAGGCGCCGGAGAACAGTTCACAACCCGCCCGCAGTGTCACAGTCTTCTGGAGTGGGGACTCCTGTCAGCTCTAGTTAGTGATCATGGGGTAGAAGAAGTCTGATATAGCCACAGGTTGCCTAACTTTTCTAAGATTAGGCAGAACGTGACGCGCACTTGGCGCGAGCGTATCTGACCGTGGTTGTCAAAATTACAAGAAGTTAAGCTCCGATCAAAACAAGGACTAGCCTAGAGAAATCACGTTTTATAGCTAACAATCTGAAACTGCAAAATCATCTCAGATGACTCCCAAGAACACCTGTCCAAGGCATTTGCTTTGTCTCAAAAATGCAAAATTTTCTAAAATTAGGACCTCAGGACCCTAATTAGAGCTGATTTCAATTAATAAGACCTAAGTAATGTAAGGAAAATAAAATATTTTCAAGTCACGAGTGAAACTGTATTCAACGGGGAATCGGGTTCCATCGTAGACCACATCATTGCGTAACAGCAAAGTTATAGTCAAGCGCAAGCATACTATAAGATAAAAAGTTAATAGGTAAAGGTATTTTTTCTAAGTTTTGTATTTTATTTTTCAAGATCTGAAATGTCATTTGCAGCCTAATTAAGTTGTGCTGAGACTCTGATGACCAGCAGATCAAACGCCGCAAGTGGAACTAGATCGGCCACACGCTCCGAAGAGATTCCGGTCACACACCGTGATAAACTCCTCCTTCCAAGACTGGAATCCCCAAGGAGAGCGGAAACATGGTCGCCCTATCAATGCTGGTGGCGAAAAGTCACTGCGGAAGCGAAGGTGAAAGGTTTTTTTTGCGCTTGCCTATAACTTGCACGATGGGACGCGCCTACCTAATATACCGATTCACTCGTGATTACGAATGATTTTCGGTGAGAAGGTTACAGTGGAATGAGGCTCCTTAAGGTTAGAAACCAGAAGCAACAGTTTCGACTCACCCACTTAAATAGTGCCACCAGAAAGCACGAAGCTCGAGACCGTTCAGGATGGCAACGTACTGTGGACGCCCTCTGCCCTATCCAGGGGAAATAGGACATTTAGTCAAAGTAAGTGAAGCCAAATTAGGTATGAATTATGTTTACCGAGCACTGCACAATTCCACCTAAAAGCTTTTTCAAAGATTTTTTCTAGGCAGGTAGGTACACAAATATGGTATTTTTATTCGAACCCGGGACCTTAGAGTTATTAAAAAAAAACATTTCGGTACCATTAAACCACCCTAGGCTTAAAGTAACTAGTTCATAAAATTGTTGCTCGAAATTCAAGTTAAAATTTAATTAAAACCGTCGACAAATTGATGCGGCGTGTTGCTTAATTGTTAGATGAGCGATATAACATAAAATAGTGATGTACCTATCGTCACTGTTATTTGTAACAGTTATTTAAGAGTCACAGTGACAGTCACTTTGATATTGCAGTTCTCAAAAGTACTAGTTCCCTGATTGTTACTTTTTTAGTAATGCAAGTACTGACAAAAAAGAAAACGCGTGTCTAAGTAACAAGTAGTATTTCCGTGTAAAATTTTTCTCTCTCTCTCTTTTTCTCCCTTTTTCGTTTTGACACAATCCTTACTAATCTATACTTACTAATATTATAAATGCGAATGTAAGTTTGTTTGTTACGCTTTCACGCAAAAACTACTGAACCGATTTGGATGAAATTGGGTATGGAGGTAGTTTGAAACCCGAGAAAGGACATAGGATAGTTTTTATCCGACTGCGCAAAAAGAAGCTAATGTTTTGGCGCGATAACCTACATCAGCGGGCGAAGCCGCGGGCGGAAAGCTAGTATCATACGAGTATATGCGAAAGTAACTCTGTCTGACTGTCGCGCTTTCACGGAAAAACTGCTGAAAAGATTTCGATGAAATTTGGTGTGAAGATAGTTAAAGACTCGGGGTAGGACTGCAAAAAAAGGGGTTAATGGTTTAGCGCAATAACTGATTTACGCCCGGGTGAAACCGCGTTCGAAAAGCTATTACCTACCTACATTATAATTTTGCTCTAAGCTAGCACTTTGATTTTAGAGTTGGGAATCGAGTATATTTTTAAGTTTGTTTAGGGTAAGTTGTAGATGCGTATCAAATAAAAACAGTATAACTTTTTACTTTTAATATCTTTTTATCCTATAAAATAGGCCTGTTCTTGACCACAACTTGCCTGATTGTAAGCAATGATGAAGCAAAGCGCTTTGATCATGCATTTAGAAGTACGTGCAAGCTTATAGTATTTCTTAGTTCATTTTGCCCAGTGGCTGACTGTAGTTATTAGGTACAGTAACCAAATACTGCTGCCTATTTTGTCCCTTTTATTTTGAACTGTTACTTTTATGTCACAGTTACTGTAACGGTTAGTTGTTTCGAACTATTACAGCCCATCTCTATTATTGTGGTTTTTTAATTGTTGGATTTAGAACTGAAACTAGATTTCAGAAGAAATTACTCTAGTTAAAGCTGTTAGCTGTCAGTTCAATATGTTGCAAACTATCTAGGTTAAAGCTATAAATAACTAAGTTAGAAGATAAAGTAGGTACTTGTCAAAAGTTTGCCAAGTGCGTGTCGGGCCAAGCGCAATGTAGTGTATGTGAATGTCTGAACCAATTACAATAATTCTTTTGTCGTTGTATATGTCGCAGCGTGAAACTTATAAACGTAGCAAGCTATTGCCTAAACAGACGGTTAGGTGTCACTTCAGTCACTTGTGATAGCATAAGGTTTGTCAGTTGTCAAACTTACAAGACGTCAACGTCACTCAGGTTGCTGGTCTGTGATTGTCTTTATAACATTAGGGGACATTCTGTGAGGTCGGTTGGGTGAGCATGTGGTGTGTGCAAACCGAATTAAACCGCACAAAAAAAAATCTAGTTCCATCCAAACATTTGACATGACGGGCCGGTGGCGTGGTCGGTAAGATACTTGATTTTCACGCCGCAGGTCGTGGGTTCGATTTCCACCCGACACAAACATTAGTGATGAAAATTTGTGTTTGTGTCGAGTCTGGGTGTAAATATCTATTAAAAGTATATATTTACAAAAGACAACTATTATAAGTATAGGATATACCAGTTATCTGGTTTCCATAACACAAGCTCTGCTTAGCTTGGGACCAGGTGACCGTGTGTGTTAATGTCCCAGAATATTTATTTATTTATTTTGTGAATATTTGTAATTAGGGAGGTGCTGTAATGGTATGTAGTAATGGTAGTAATGGTAAAGCAAAGGTAATGAGGTGTATATGGTGATCGCCGCCCTAGAACTCGCCAATATAAGTTATGATATTTCCAGGACAAGGTTCAAAAGAATGAAAAAAATAAAGTCGCGCGGAAAATTAAAAAAAAACGTCAGAAAACGACTACAAAAACATTTCTAATTTAAAAAAGATTATCTTGCCAAAAGGACTAAGGCTTTTGACAAGTTCGGTATCGCGTTAGAGGACAACTCCTGTCGGGTTAACTAGTAACTATAAAACAAATAAACAGCGTCTCGCCTGTATTACCCGAAGATGTAGGCAGAGGTGAATATTACCTACTTTCCGCTGGTTTTGATTAAATCCCATACGTAATAGGAGGCGAGCCTATTGCCGTTCATCGGGCAGAATTCTAAAATGCTTAAGTATATCAGTAAAGTACCTAGTTTTTGCTCGACCCGAGAATTCGGTTACAAGCCAACACTACCACTGGACTACCGCAAAAATAATAAAAAATAATCCGGACTTTTCCTCAGACCATGATCATTTAATAACAGTAATAAATTGTTTGTTTATTTTATAAGGTACATCATCGAATTAAAACTAATTTAATCTCATTTGTCGAATATGTGAGTAATTTCTTTAAACAGAATTATCTATGCTTTTGATATTGTTAGCAAGACCAAGGCTTCGCCCGCGTGAAAATTTTTATGCGCATTTGAAGAACAATAACTAATTTCATTTCACCTATGTAATGAGACGAAAATGAAAAACAAATGACGGAAATGTAAGCGCGAGAAAAGCGAGCACAAAATTTCAATTTCAAATTCAAATTTATTTATTTGTGAACATAGGTCTTATTCTAATACATATCGCTATGTTTAGCCTATCAGGCATACAATTTTTCATTGGTAATTACAAAAATAGAGATAAAATTATCTTCTATTCGCCATAATGTCTAATTGTGTCCAGCTTAATGGTCTACTGTTTTAATTAAAACAGTGTTTTCATTTAGCTGTTGGTCGGCAACAATTAAACAAGAATTTACCTATATAGTTTTACACCACCCGGAGCTCGCTCGCAGAATTCTTGGAATTGTTGACACTCTGGTGGCCATGGCAGTAAGATATTTGCTTTTCACGTTGCAGGGTCGTGGGTTCGATTAATGAACAGGTCTGTTAGTCTTGAGACTGGGTGTAATTATCTATATTAAGTATATATTTACAGAACAAAATTAGGATAGTATATGTATGTACTGTATATCAGTTATCTCTGCTTAGTTGGGATCAGATGACCGTGTATGTTAATGCCAGGATATTAAAAAAATATATTCAATTATTATTTTATTATATATCTATAGCAGTGCCTCGCGGTGATCATTGCGTCACTTAAAAGAGATCAAATGCAGGTCTATTTAAAAAAAAATTGCATTCTGTTTTCACCTACAATAGGAATGGAATACATAACCAACCTATTCTAGTCCTCTGCTGGACATAGACCTCTTCTATAGCCACCTCTGAGCACGATTCGCGGCTTTTCTTATCTAGTTCTCGCCAGCCGCCCTGCTTAGATCGTCACTTGACCTAGACTGAGGACGCTACGTCCACTCAGGAATTCGTTTACCCCAGCGGTTGTCGATTCTGCGGCAGATATGACCGGCCCACTGCCACTTCAGGGTACTAATCCGGTGTGATATGTCGTTCACGTTAGTTCTCTGTCGGATCACTCCGTTAAGTATTCGATACTTCAGAGAGACTTGGAGCATAGCCCTTTCCATAGCTCGCTGAGCGACTTTGAATTTATGGACTAGATGACGTCAAGGTATGAAAAACCGTATTTTAATTAATGCGTCAGTATCTTATAAAATGTTAGATAAGTATTTTTTGTTTTATTATTGAAACTAGCCTTCCGACAGCGGCTTCGCCCGCGTGTATGTCGGTTATCGCGTCAAAACATTACCTTCTTTTTGCGGAGTCAGATAAAAACTATCCTATGTCCTTTCTCGGGTCTCAAACTACGTCCTCCAATTTCATCCAAATCGGTTCAGTAGTTTAAGAAAGCGTAACAGACAGACAAATAGAGTTATTTTCGCATTTATAATATTAGTAGGGATGAAACAATTTTAAGATATAAAAGGCATTGAAGTTATGGATTGAGAGTGGACTACATCATACAGAGGTATATAACTTAGCGTGACGTCATTCGAGATATAATATAATATTTTTAATTTATCTATCTGAAGGACAAAACCAAAGAAAATATCTCTTTGGGTATGGATACTGGTCAAATACTTCAAAATGACTCCTCCAAATCGCCGTTATTTATTTAGTCTATTCCATTTCGAAACGTAATAACGTCTCGCTGTATAAATCGATGGTTTAAATGATACTTGTACAAACAGCTGAATCAATATTCCGCTTTCCTTCTCCAATATTCAACTTATGCTATAAATAGACTTAAGTATTCAGGGCAGAATTTATTTTGGGATGGTATTCTATTGCCTTTTTTAAATTACATGTCTCGCGTAGTTACTTTGTTAGTTGTTTACTTGTAGAGTTTGGTATTTGTAGTGTAGTGAAGCTTTTCGTATAAATTCCCGATAAAAAATGCTATCGGAAATTTCTCATCTTACCTTTTTTTACCCCCTTTTTTACCTGTGTTTGACCGTGTAAAGAACATTTTATATAGTGCCCAGCTGTATTATATGATATCTGATGCGAGACTTCCTCAATAAATGGGCCATTATGCAAGATTTTTTTTAAATTTATTGTATTAACAGTTCATGAATTTCACTTTTCCATACATTTTAAGACGCTACTTTGTTTGGTTTTTGGTATGAAGTTAGTCGCAAATCCAGTCCAGGGGCCTAATTCTCGTAATTTCTTGACGCGCCGATCAAGGTGTAGCGCAGTTTCAATTAAGTTTACGTCTTAGTGCAAAATGGTATCCTTGTAATTGCCATAAACTTAAACCACGCTAAAGCGCTCGCGTGACGCGAACTTGACGCGAACGTATCTGACAGCAGAAGTTGCCAAAATTACGAGAGTACGAAAAGGGCTATTTTGATCGAAACTTAACTGCAACTGCACTGCAACTGAACTTATTTAATTACGTAAATTAGCCTAATCTTATTTAAAACGTATAGTATCTACCTGGTTTCAATAAACCAAGATTAGATGACTCTGTGTGTATAATGTCCCGGCATATTATTGAATGGTAATTATAATAGTATTTTCTTCGCACGTACATACATACATACACACACGTTTATATTATAGTATTGTATCCCGATTAATTTCGTATTATGTCCACTAAAAACTGTCACTGCGGGTGAGGGTCCTGGAGGCCTGAAATACAGGGTTTCCGTAGTTTAGGCTCCAGTCCACTCACATATCTCCTACGTAACGTTCCTTCTTTCATAAGCTCTTATGTATGTAGTGGTGGAAAATAAACCTTATTATTATTATTATTATTATTATTATTACTGTTGGGGCTGGCCCCGTTATAAAATAGTTTTGTTTCAATCAGTAATTTTAAACTTAAAGTAAATTTCTGAGTTATATACCAGCTTTTCGGAGTTTCGCCATTTAATAACTCAAAAGTTATTTATTGAATTTCTTCTCTTAATTACTATTTTAATCAAACCTAAATCGGTCCCAAACTTTTTAAGGCCCAGATTAATCTTTTCGGCGCTCAATATAAGAAATAATTAAGAACAATGAAAAAAATTAGGCAAAAGGAAAATCTAACTGAAAAGGAAATACAAAGCCATTAGAGCAACGAAAACAAATTCATATTTTTGTTGAAATGAGTTTTTTCGTAACAACAATACATAAAAAACTTTCTTTGAGTAAGTATTTAAAATCATCATATTATTTTCCAGGTATAACATCTGTTAATTAGTGTAGCCGTTTACTAAAAAGATTTATTAAAATCTAAATAATCAAAATGGTGGATAGCCTCATTTGGGCGCCAAAAATATCTGCTAAGTACTTATTACTTATACTTCAGGTAAAGTGCGACATTTAATGTCACTGCTAGTCATATGTAAGTATGTATGAAGTATCTTAAGAGCGGTTATCAGTAGTCCAGCACATTTAGCTTTCTAATCATATGTGCTATGTCGATAACTTTATTTCTATGTCAGATAACTTCTCTCTCTTCGCAGTCCTCTTTTTTTGCAGTCGGATAAAAACTATCCTATATCCTTCCCCGGATCTCAAACTATCTCCCTACCAAGTTTTATCAAAATCGGTTAAGTAGTTGGACGTGAAAAGCGCGACAGACAAACAGAGTTAATTTCGCATTTATAATATTAGTAAGGATTTTATAATTCATAACAATTCGCCGGTTTTGTCTGAATTTAGAACTTTATATTTCATTGAATAAACTCAATATAACTTTATTCATAACGTGACTGGAAATACGTAATTTTATTAATGTAGTGACTTTAATATTAATTTTCTCTTTGGTGCCGCTGTGGGCGCCATTAGTGAACTAAGTTGTGGGTTGGATATTTTAGTTAGACTAAAATATTATTTTGATTTAATATTAGTAATTTAGTTGGGACGAAGCTGTTTTACGTGACTTGCTTTACAGCGAATAGGCAGAAATTATCTTTTAGCGTACCTCCAGGCCTTTCCCTCTGGCTCCACTTCATTTCAACCTTTTTTAGTGTCCCACTGCTGGACACGGTTTTCTCTCAACTGTCTTACTCCAAGTGCGGGTTGGTGGATGTTACATGTCCTAGAATGATTAGTTCTTAGACATGCTGGTTAGTTCACGATGTTTTCCTTCACGAATATTAAGCAGCGATGTAAAATTCACACAAAGATGTATGGTCACGACCGGGAATCGAACTCGCGACCTTATATATTTCTAAGGCGAGGCCTGTACTGCTGCGACACCGCTCCTCTGACTTAAATACTAACTACGACTGCGACTTAGATTCGTCTCATAAATCAGTATTATAAAAATATGGCTGTGTTTTAGCGCCAAAAAACGATTAGATTTAGATATTTTGCGATTACGTGTTTTGTTTTTTTTAATATTCAGTTTTTTTTTTCAGGGTAGGCATGTCAGGTTAGGGTTTTCTTGTTACAAATATCTGTTACCGTTTGCATGGTAAAATATGAAACGAATAGAGTAATAATAATAATAATACTTACGTAGATCAACTGTTCAACTATTGTTAAATGTTTGTTGCACTCACCTGAAACAAAAACAAAAATCGTTAAAAAACAGTTCAGTAGAAACAAGTAGATAATCAAAGTGTATTAATAACAGTTTGAACGAATACTTTAGAAATAAATTTTGGAACACATACCTACCTACTTACCTAAATAAAAAATAATTATAAAATAAACAAAAATAACTTAATATAAATATTAGAAATTAGCCTTTCGCCCACATCTTTGTTTTCATGAAGTAAATATATATCATTTTGGTCATTTCCCATACAAAAAAATTGTTTAACGGTGTGGGATTGAGCCGTCTACTTGGGAAATGCAAGCTACCAAACACGCAGAATGGAGGCATTATATCAACACAAAAGTGGATGACTTTGAAAACCATCGAAGGCGCGATCTTGATAATAAAAGAGACCATCTAAATCTTAAATCCCTCCAGCATACCTAATTTATAATAATATAGGTAGTGTTCTCACAAGCAGCATTTGTCACAGGATTTTTTCGCCTAAAATTGGAGATTTGATTTGATTTGATTTTTTTTAGATATTTGAGGACACACTAACCTACCAGAACAAGGTCGCTGTTGCCGAAATCGGTATTCATTCAATCATCAGTAATAGAACACATTTACATACATTACCTAATTGTTCACTACATTCATTCATTTCCCTTGCCTTTTCCCATTTCTATTGCGGTCGGCTCCCAGAATTATACGAGCGACTGCCATCAGACCTCAAAACCGGGACCGACGGCTTAACGTGCTCTCCGAGGCACGGAGGGTAGTCCCTCACCCAACCAGACACCGAAACAAATTTTGTTGTTACACAAGTATTGGCCTGGGCGGGAATCTCACCCGCACCCTCCCGGGCACAGTATAGCCCAATCGGACGGCTTACACCGCTCGACTACCCAAGTCGCCTTTTTTTGTTTGTTCACTACGTTATTTAAATTCTTTATTTGACTTAAAATCGGCAAATAATGGACAATTTATTCGTAATAAAATCGATGAAGCGCGCAGTGTAAAATTAGCTGTCAGTGACCCCAGCGAGAGCACATCTCAGCATAGCACAGTATCAAATAGAAAACATCTTTCTTTAGCAACATCGTTTTTTAGTATTAAATAATAGTCTAAATTATGAATAAATAATTAAAAATACATATATATCTGAATTAAAATTTGTTTAAGTTTATTTTTTGTTTATTTTAAGTTAGCACGTTAGTTGTGTGAAAGAAAATAAAAAAGGTCCTGGAAAGAATATAAATTCGATACTCGTACTGAATATCAAATTTATATTCTTTCAATACTTTATTTGCATATTCTACAATGTTTTTTGTTAGTTTAATTAATTTAATATATTATGTTACAATTATAGACCCTTTAGCAAATTAGGAGAGACGAAAATACTTTCATTCAAAATTATAAAAATGTAATTAAAATTAATAAACGGTAGGTAATTTAATTATGAGATAATTATTTAAATTAAATTAAAGATTATAAATATCTAACAGAAACAGAAAATACTTTCACCACTTGAGCGAATTTGGGGCGGGTAAAGTTATTAAACATATTTAATAGATATTCTAGAGAGGACGGATGATAGACGTTTGACGAAAGGTCAAAGGCGCTTTATAATCTCTGCTCACCCCATGGGAAAAAGGCGTAATTGTTTGTATAAATGTAAACAAAATATATTTTCATTTCCATTGTATTTTTTACAAGTATATTCTGTTAACTTTTCTCGTTTATGAATATAATAATAATAATAATGTAGTGGGAATAATAATAATATAACACACACGGCCATTTGATCCCAAACTATGAAAACCAGATAACTGGTAATATCCTACTACAATAACTTTCTTTTGTAAAACATACTTAAATATAGATAACCACACCTAGACTCAAGGCAAAAAGACGTGTTCATCACACATATGTCTGACTTTGGTGGGGATCGAACCCACAATATAATGACCACATCTTTCTAAATTGAGAATAACCTTTCATTGCTTTAACGCAATTTGTTTGTTTGACATGTGAAGTTAAAATCAGTTAACTTAGAAATGTAACTTAAAAGGTTTACTTGACTAAGGAAACATTCTCTAAGTTAAAAGTAATTAGAAAATTCCAAAGTATGAGTTTTGAGTGATTCAGCAATTATGTTAGAAACCTTTTGCGTCCTACAGCTGGTCTTTATTCACACACAAGTTGGCTTAGTTTGGACCAAAATGTGTGTGAATAAAGACTAAAATGCCTAGAAAAAGAAAAGATCCATCAAAATCTACTTCTAGTGCATAGCACTATATAGCCCTGAAGCGTGGAGAATGACGCAACGAGAGAGAGAGTAAGACTGGAGCCTATAGAGAGGTGGTAGTAGTAGAATGGAAAGAATTAGCTGGACAGAAAGAATCCCAAATTAAGAAAAGTTGGAAAGAGTAGGGAAAAAAAGGAAGCCTGTTAACCGCTATTGAGAACAGGAGGAAAGATGACTGACCGTTTGATACGACACGACGCATTATCGAGGACCATCATAGAAGGAAAGATTGACGGAAGAGAGGAAGAGTGAAACCGTGGCCGCACCACACATTAATGTTCAATTACGTAATTTGTTTGGTACATAACAAAAATTACAAAAAAATCATAGACGTCAAAATTTGCATGCTCATGTAACAGCAAAATGTGGAGAACAATATCTAAACTATAACATAGAATAAAGTGTCTGTGAATGTAATCATAATGGTTACAGATTTATAATTTAAATACATAAAAGATAATTAGAATATTACGAGTCATTTCACTTTTAAACACTAGGTACCTGTTGCAGCGGTGGCGCAGCGGTACCGGCCTCGTCTTAGAAATATAAGGTCGTGGGTTCGATTCCCGGTCGTGACCACACATCTTTGTGTGAATTGTATTATTGCCGCTGCTCAAAATCGGTGAAACTGGAATGTCTAACAATTAATCATTCGAGGACATGTGACATTCAGCAACCCGCACTTGGCCAGCGTGTGTAGATTAAGGCCTAAACGCTCTCAACTCGTAAGATAGTTGAGAGAAGACTTGTGCCCGGCAGTGGTACACTAAAAAAGGTAGAAGTGTGATCTGTTGCAGTGATTCAAGTGCTATGCTCGTCGCATAAATATACGTGCGCTTGTGTTATCCGAAGGTGTAAACAGAAGTGAACAGTGATTATTTACAGAATTTGCCGTCAAAACTTCTAGTTTGATTTTGTTTCTTCAACAAAGAATATAAAGTAAAAAGACTAAGAAAATACCTAGATATACTTTTGTAAGATATAAAATTCAACATTTTAAGTTGCAAAAGAAAGTTACCGGTGAGAAAACGTTTAGTTCAAAATAACTTTTAGTTATTTTACCTACTAATTTTTGGAGCAACGGTGGTGCAAGTGTCTCAGTTTTAATATTGAAATATAAGACCGCGGGTTTGATCCCTGGTCAATCACACATCTTTGTGTGAATTGTTCCATCGCTGCTGCTCTATATCGAAAACATCGTGAGGAGGTCAGCATGTCTGTGAACTAATAATTCGAGGACATGTGACATGCCTTCACTTGGCCAGTGCTCGTAAGATAGTTGAGAGAAGACCTGTGCCCAGTAGTTGGACAATAATGAGTTGTTGATTTTCTTTTTTATTGTTTTAATACATTTAAGCTTATAGCAATTAAATGTGGTCCAGTTAACGTATTTGCGTAATAACCTCGGATCGATTACTGGGTTGAGCAAAAATACATTTAATATACTTAGAAAATCTTAACTGATAACTTCAATGTTATAGCCTAAAACCCGCTACCGGAAAAGTATACCTTTGTAACAAAAATATAATTATCAAAATCATTCCATAATCAGCGGAATTATCGAGTAACATCTATTATAAAAAGGAATCCCTATTTCCCTTGGTCACGCCATTACGCTCACGCGTGAACGGCTCTACCGATTTCTCTAATTCTTTTTTTAGAATATTCCTTGAAGTACGACGATGGTTCTTACGCAGAGAAAAATTAATAAAAAACTCCTTTTGAAACGGCTTGACCGATTTTTATGAAGTCTTATATCTATATTCATTAGGTTAGGTTAGGTTAGGTTATTATTATTAAGACCCGGTAGGTGACACTTCTTTGTCGAGCAGATCGACGTCTGCGGGGTCTGCTAGTTATAGATTAAAATTAAAAAAAACATACAGTCGAATTGAGAACTTCCTTTTTGAAGTTGGTTGAAAGTAGTACGTACGTACTTTTCTAGTTTCAACAAAATTTGTATAGTATGGTGTCGAAAGAACATAAGGGATACGCCCGAAATACAGAAAACTTGTTTAAACTTGGTAGATAATGTTTCAGAAGGGATATAAAAATAAGGTTTATAGCTATCGACTTTTCCTCAAGGGATTCTCTTGAACGAAACTGCTTGATAGAGCAACTATACATTACATATATACGAGGTACCTACTCCGTTACTCCATACTGTTCTGTGGTATGATTTTTTATCCAATAGGTACCTAATAGATTTGCACGTAACGACATTTGCCTGTTGTTAAGCAATGATGTAGTGTTAATCCACCACCGCAATCCCACCACTCCTACTCTTGTTTGCCAGGATTAAAAGTGGCGCCGTCAACTCGGGATTTGACCCAGCCAAGTCCCGGGACACCTAAACTGCCTTGGATTCCACACGAATTTGGTTTCTGAGAAGCAGGAGTTGAAAGTTAGATTGTCCATTTCCCTCCAGGCAGAGTGGGAGACAGCATAGAGGAAAAAAAGAGGTTTAAATTATCTCATCAAAATGGACTACGGGCAATGTAACCTAAGGGCATCTATTAGAGATCGTTTGAACGCACGGAAATTAGCACCGGTTGCAACAAGATCTATATGATATACCGCCCTAGATAATGCTTGTACATTAGAGAGTATATACATGTCTAAGACCTAAATATGCGAGGACATGTGACATCCACCTATCCGCACTTGGCCAGCGTGTGTAGATTAAGGCCTAAACTCTCTTAACTCAAAAGATATTTGAGAGGAGACCCGTGCCCAGCTGTGGGATACTAAAAAGGGTTCAAGTGAATTAGCCTACTGAACAGTGGCGAGAAATTAATTAACAAAAAGATGTGTGGGCACGACCGGGTATTGAACCTGAGATCTATATTTCTAAGACGAGTCTAATAGATACCACTCAATAAGTATCTATACGTCGACCGTTTAAATCGCGTATCGCCTATCGCCAAGATTCTGACTCCTCAAGCTGCACAGACAGTGATGATGATTCAAGCGATATGGATATTAGTGACGAATAGTCTTACATTACTTTTATCAATGGTTAAATAGTTCTATAAGAGATTTAATTAATGTTTTATGACTTTGTACCTCAGATAGCGATACGCGAGTTAAACGATCGGCCTTTAGGTAAATATTTATAATTTATATTTATAAGTGCAAACAAAACCAACTAAGTAATAAATGGTTTTCCAATAATTTCGTTAAAAGTTAAAAGATCTCGACTGGCGAGTTTAATAAGTCGTAAATAAACTTCTACTGATTCCATAGAGCATCGAAACCTTCGCAGCAAACTAAAGATGGCAATGGCAATAATATTTTTCGATTAAATGAAGTGCTTTCACAAGTCAACGGGTTTTTGTTCAATATGTCAAGTAAAAAATATAAGACCCGTCGTAATTGAATCGTTTTATATTAATTAAAGGTATTTTTAATAAAGAGAGAATTATGCGTAATGTAAAAAATTGCTAGTGACAGTAAGTCTTTTGACTAGTTTAATATTTTAAATTGTTATTTATACAAGGACCAGGTACTTCTTGTTTATAATTTAAAAAATAATTATTACTTTTTCACATTTAAAGGTTTTTTTTTATAACTAAAGAAATAATGAAACATAAAATCACATAGTTATTAAAAGTTAATAACCACTTTGTATTGCCCTAACGGTGCGACCTCTATGCGTGGTATTTTGTGGTCTATGGCTAATACCAAGGGCGGGGTTTAGCTATAAAATTGGCGTACAGTTTGTATACTGTTGTCTTCGTTTTTATTTCTAGTAAGAAACCTTTCTAGTGATCAGACTAACTGTTAAAAGGTTTGAAGCTAAAATTAGACCTTCTCTTGGATATACAAAAATAATAGCGAGATAATATCAGTCGCGAGGTGGCTCTGGCCATGTATGTATTTAAGTTTTTACCACTTAGAGGGTGACCCACCCTCGAAATGGTGTCACCAGACAAAGTACCGGAACACGGCAAAGTCACTTGGCGGTGCAGCTTTCTCTGGTGAGTGGTCACTAACGACGACCGAAACCTACCACCAGTTACTACCAACTGTTACAACCAGTTTATTTTCTCCACCAGGAGACCACGTGTAGGGATTAAGATCAAAGGTTCACTCGCACGGACGAAAATGACTCAGCCCTCAAATTCTATAATAAAACTCTTTTGCATGGGGTAACGAAATGAAATAAAATGGAAATACTTTTTATACAATTTATATGATTCACTTTCCAAAACTTAATGAGACTTATTTTTATTTCACAATAAATAACAGTTTCGGCCTCCAAATTTTATTATTTCCAAATTGGAAACCGGTAATGTCATAGAAATAGAAGAACAGAACTACGACTACTGCGTTATACTATTTCAAGCCTAAATAATAGGATGGGACTGACTACCACGACAGCGGGGATAGCGTATTTGCCTATAGCCTCTGGGGGTTTCAAATCCAGCCCCGGACCAAAAATATAGTTGCGACTTTTATGATATCTCAGCACTGTTCTGGAGTCAGGAAGGTAGTGATGTAATGTGCCCGAGCTACGGGAGCATGTAAAGTAGTCGGTCAAGTGCCGGATCTTTCACCAGTCGTGTCGGATTGACCGACTCGAACAGAGGCAGTCAACCATTAGCTAACAGAAAAGACATTATTCTAAAGAATACTAAAAATATTTCTAGTTTTGTAGCAGAAATTATAGGACCAATATAAAAATAATTGGCGCTCAGGCAGTTCGAACAATAATGAAGGGGATAGGCTAGTTTTTAACGTGATAATCGACAAAACGCAGGCAAAGCTGCAGTATTAAGCTAGTTGTTGATATAAATTCTATCGATGAAGCCACATATGTGTGAAAATTGGTTTACCCACTGACCTAAGCTGATGTGCGGATAATTGGAACTAAATTATGGTCTGAGTTAAAGTAATTTTATTTTTAATGCGGGTTTAATAAGGTTTTATATCCCACTTTATTTATACCCACTTATGTTATATGGTGAAAGAAATCTAATTTAAAAGAAGAAACTGTCTGACTGACCGACTGACTGACATATCAACGCAGAGCCCAAACCGCTGGGTCTGGAGACTCTAAATTTGGCACATAGGTTCCTTATGGGGTCTAGGGGTGCACTAAGAAAGGATTTTTCAAAACTCACCCTTTAAGGGGGTGAAACGGGGTTCCAAAGTTTGTATGGAGAAACAAGATTAGTGATATCAATTTCACGGGCGAAGCCGCGGGCGGAAACTAGTTGTTTATATAGGTGCACCCACGCCGCAGTTATTATGTGGAATAACATTTTCAAAGGTATTAACATCTGATAACTTTAAAATAATTTATTGTTTAAATCTAAATTTCAAACTCAGAAGGGAGAAATTGAGTTAAACAGCAAGAATTATTAAGCCAGATTGGGTCAACAACATACAATAAACGAGTTAGCTGCCGAACTGCAGGGAGAGCGTAGTCTAACATTCTCCCGCCTTAAGAGACACAGCATCCCAGAACTAGCGACACGATAATCTGACAAAATATGAAAACTGCACGATTTAGTGCATGTTGTATGCTAAGAATAAATTTCCCGATGATTATCTATCTGTGATCATATTAGATTATTGTTTGGAATTGAGCAGCGGTGGCGCATGGGCCTCGTCTTAAAAAAATAAGGACGCGGGTTCGAATCCTGGTCGTGCCCACACATCTTTGTGTGAATTGTTTCATCTCCGCTGCTCAATATTGGTGAAGGAAAACATCGTGAGGAAACCGGCATGTCTAAGAAATACCTAATCATTCGAGGACATGTGACATCCACCAACCCACACTTCGCCAGCGTGTGTGGATTGAGGCCTAAACTCTCTCAACTAGTAAGATAGCTGAGGGAAGACCTGTACCCAGCAGTGGGACACTAAAAAGGGTTGAAGTGATATAACGAGTTAGCTGCCGAACTGCAGGAAGAGGGCAGTCTAACATTCTCCCGCCTTAAGAGACGCATCCCAGAACTAGCGACACGATTCTCTGACAAAACATGAAAACTGCACCATTGGGTGCATGTTGTCTGCTAAAGATAAATTTCTCGATGTATCTGACATTATATTAGATTATTGTTTGGAATTGAGCAGCGGTGGCGAAGCGGTGGCGGTGGCACCTCGCCTTAAAAAAATAAGGTCGCGGGTTCGATTCCCGGTCGTGCCTACACATCTTTGTGTGAATTGTATTATTGCCGCTTCTCAATATCGGTAAAACCAGAATGTCTAAGAATTAATCATTCGAGGACATGTGACATTCACCAACCCGCACTTGCCAGCGTGTGTAGATTAAGGCCTAAACGCTCTCAATTCTCAAATAGTTGAGCGAAGACCCATGCCCAGCTCAGTGGTACCTACACTAAAAAAGGTATCTTTGTGTGAATTTTTTGCGGTATACGGTATACCGCATTCCGGTCAACCACTAATGCAACTAATGTTCACTTATGAGTGTAAAGCATGGGTTTTGGTTTACTGTATCATTTCAGAAAAATAAAAGCTATACTACTAAAGGTGAAGCTAATAATCTCTGTTTTCAATATTATTACCGGTTCTAAGCTTCACACTGTAGAAACATAGCCGGAAGGGGGTGTAGCAGTGCGAAGAGTCCATTCAAGCCGATTCCCATCGCCTTCCTTTTAGGGAATGGTCAATATCACACGTACTTAATAATATGTTATGTAACGCCTAAAAGTTTTAGATAGCAACAAAAAAAATTGGTTGCCTGTAAAGTCGGTATACGGGCGAAAGTTTTACGTGACAACGACTTTGAGTGGTAAAATAATTTTAATGTGAATATTCATTCGTATAGTAGGAAGAAGGATGAAATAATAGTAACAATTTAAAACATTTATTTATACAAAGAATTATATTTAAATCATTAATTTATACAAAGAATCTCGCTCTTAGGCGGGCTAACTGTGCTCGAGTGGAAGGGACGCGTGCCTTTCACTTTTTATGTCTGTCTCTCTCGCTCTTAGGCGGGCTAACCATGCCCGAGTGGAAGGGACGCGTACCTCTCACTCGCTCTCATTGTGAGCGCATAACGTGAGCGGAGCGTAACGCAGTTTATTGAAGGGTCACCCGGCAAACCAATTTATAAGACGTTGTCACGTCAATAAGTATGACATCAACTGTAAGAACGATCGGTGACGGTAGTGAAGAGATATTATCTTCTTAAGTAAGAACATTTTTGCTCCGGCTTCCCTTTTTCAGACTTCCACACTCACACTAACACTTAAGAGTAATCCAGGTATGCCAATTATGTACTTATGCTGGAATATTCATTTCCAAAGGCAGTCGAAAATGGTTTTCCAAGTTTATTTAGATTTTTAAGTTGAAAATAATAATAATATAGTGGGACTTTAAAACACACGGCTCCCAAACTAAGTAGAGTTTGAACTATGGAAACCAGATAACTGTTAATATAGCACATAAAATACTTTTCTTTTGTAAATACATACTTAAATAAAGATAATTACACCCAGACACAAGACAAACAGACATATTTAAACAAATGTTTGTCTCGGGTGGGAATCGAACCCACGACCTGCGGCGTGAAAAGCAAGTATCTTACCAACCACACCGCCGGCCCGTTTTGTAAATACACACTTAAAGATAATTACACCCAGACTCAAGACAAACAGACTTGTTCGTCACACAAATGTCAAACTTATGTGGGAATCGAACCCACGACCTGCGGCGTGAAAAGCAGGCATTTCACCGACCACGCTACCGACCCATCAAATCGTGGAAAAGCGTATAAAACAAAGCTTTGTAAAGCTTAACAAAGTTCGTATTAAGCACGTTCTGAGCTTAATACTTGATCTCGTGTGTTTATTAAAACATTATATCTTATCTCCCGCCCCCAGCGATGAATTAAGTTGTTTAATATTAAGATGTTGCTATATTTAGAAGATAAACCTCTTGGCGTAGAAGATAGTTTGTCTTTTGTGGTTGAGGTGGCGGGTACAATTCCTGGGCTAGACAAAAAGCGTGTGGGGACTTTTCTAATTACTCAGCAAAATGTAGTTTCAATAAGTGGCATGATATAGTATTATAAAATTTCAGACTATATAACTGAACGCTTGGAGTGAAGTCGCCCTAATACGAGTACAACACACTAAACAAAATGTATTAGAAAAAAAAGCCGACTGAATTTTTTTGGCAGTGTTTCTCAGTAGTTGCCAATCATTTACTGCACGGTAGGTAAAGAAATTAAACTATTTTTATGTAGACTCAGAGACTAGTTGTCAGATTATATTGGATTCTGACTACATGTAACGATTGTCATAGATTTGTTAAATGACAACCGGGACCGACGGCTTAAAGTGCTCTCCGAGGCACAGAGGGTAGTCTCTCAACCAACCAGACACCAAAACAAATTTTTGTTGGTACACAAATATTGTTCGGGGCGGAAATCGAATCCTCAACCTCCCGGGCACAGTATAGCCCAATCGGACTTACACCACTCGACTACCGAGGCCGTTCTATAACCTACCATGCATTGTGATATATTCTGGTTCAGATAAAACGAAGTTAATTCATCATCGGAGCACACGTGCTGTTCCATACGACACACGATACACCCTTAATGACATCATAAAATGAGGACACCGAGCGACGCATTGATGACTTTATCGAGAATATAATGGGAAACGGGATAGCTCAGGGCCTTAGGGAATAGCACTCTCGCTTCGCTTCTGGGTAGTAGCTTCAAATCCCGCACCGGAACAAAAAAAATTTAAACTTATCTAATTTCTCAACACTAAAGGGCTGGGGGCCGAGTCACCTTTTCCGTGGGTGTGCACCTTTAATTGAATCCCCTCACGTGGTCCCCAGGTTGTGCAAATCAAGTGACAATAAACTGGTGGTAGGCTTCGGCCGTGGTTAGTGACCATTTACACGACAAAACCACACCACCAAGCGGTCTTGCCGTGTTCCTGTGCGATGTCTGGTGACAACATCTAGAGAGGGTGGGTCGGAATTGTTGCTCGTTTATGGTTACCAACTATGTGGAGATTCATTCTACTGACACCTTCTCCCGGAAATCATTCGTAGTCACGAGAGAATAAGTATACTGGGCTGGTGAGTTTCATCGCAGACTACATCATTGCTTAACATCAGGTAAGTTGTAGTCAAGCTTAAGCGTATTTCAGAATAACAAAAACTAGTCCGGTATCAGGAAGTTAGAGAGTTCGCTTTATCCGCGTGACTTGAAGAGCACGAAAAGCTGTAAGTATATTAGTTCTTGTCACAGGAATCAAACCCGGGACCTCGCGAGTATAGCGAACACACTTGCCACTGGACCCCTGCCCCAGTTTTGAAAATTTACTGTTGTATTAGTGTATGACAGATAGTTTAGGGCCAACCTCTTTATATTTAATTTAGTAAATTTATTCAAATTTAGTCCTCATTTTACTTAAATAGTACATTCAAAACTTTAACTTAAGATTGAACCGGAATAAAATTTACCTTAACTCAGTAGGTATGGTTACATTTTCCACTTCAACCCTTTTTAGGTGTCTCACTGCTGAGCACGGGTCTTCTCTCAACTATCTTACGAGTGGAGAGAGTTTAGACCTTAATCCACACACGCTAGCAAAATGCGGTTTGATGGATGTCACATGTCCTCGAATGATTAGTTCTAAGACATGCCGGTTTCCTCACGATGTTTTCCTTCACCGATATTGAGCAGCAGAGATGAAACAATTCGCACAAAGATGTTGTGAATGATGTGTGGGCACGACTGGGAATTGAGCCTTCGACCTTATATTTCAAAGGCGAGGTCAATACCGCTGTCCCTGTTTCCGATCAATAACCTATTAAGGTTATATTTTATATCCATTAGTTCTATGTAGTTTGAGTGCCCATAAAATGTACCAAAACGTTCGAATCATTATGTCTCATAGTGAGCAGCGGTGGCGCAGCACTATCAATCAATGGTGGTAGTGGGTAGTTCCTTAATACCGCATAATTAAAAGGAGTAGGTAGAATTGTTAATGTGTGTTTAATGTGTGTGTGTGTGTGTGTGTGTGTTAATGTCCAAAAAAAAAATTGCAGTTGTATTAGTAAAAACCATTGTATTCAATCAGGAAAGTGGCTACAAACTATCCTCGACGTGGAATCCAGTGTTAAAGTTAACTCGCTATTTGAAGATCGAAAAGTCGGACATAGTGAGTGTAGTGTGTAGGCTCCCTAACAATATTTAAATTATATTACAAGTGACGGTAGTTAGAGAAAATGTTGTTCTACGGCCGCCGTCATTAGCGGAGCTCTTTCGCTGGATCTGTAGGCTAATTCACGTAATTTCTTGACGCGCTGATCAAGTTGCGGTGCAGTTGCAATCACGTTGCAATTAAGTTTACGTCTTAGTGCAAAATGGTATTCTTCTGATTGTCATACAAATAACATACACGATAAAGCGCTCGCGTGACGCGTACGTGACGCGAGCGTATCTGACAGCGGTCGTCAGAATTAGGAGAATACCAAAAATGCTGTTTTGATCGAAACTTAACTGAAACTGCACTGCAACTGAACTTATTTAATTACGTGAATTAGCCCACAGTCTGCTTGCGACCACGACAGGTGCAACCCGTGTCGAAACGTACAGCCAAATTAAAGGTGAGCGCGTTAATTGCCCGTTATGATAAATATATATATTTAATAATGCAACGCGAAAGTTTAAAGGTATATAAAATTACTGTAGTTAATTTGCTTTTTTGTTTTAGGAAGTATAATCATAATAAATTAAAATTATTAATTCCCAGTTGTGCCCACACATCTATGTGAGGAGATGTGACACCGACCAATTCGCACTTCGCCAATCTGTCTCGACTCGTAAGATAGTTGAGAGAAGACCCGTGCCCAGCGTTGGGACACTGAAAAGGGTTGAAGTGCAGAGTGAATTAAGCATAAGTAAAATTGATTGAAACGAAATCAAAGGTCAAGTTGTAGGCAGAGACAAGCACTACCAAAGCTGTTACTAAGATTTTGTAAGTACATAAATTAGTATTTTTCTTCGACCCGGGATTAAACGCTGGGATCTTGTTTCTATCAACTGAACATATTTATCACTGAAAGGCAAACCATAAAGCAGTAGGTGAGTAATTTAATTATTTTAACACACAATCAAATTACGCCGTGATAATGACTATCACGGCGTATACGGCTTAACTAAGAACAATTAAAATTTCAATGAATACAAGTGCGAAGGTGTTTACTGACTGCGAATTTATTTAAGAGACTTAGTTTTAATTTTACCACTGCTACTTTTGTAAGCCAGGATCAACAGCATCGCCGTGAAAAGACTCGGGACTTGAACCAGGCCAAGACGGACACCTAAACTGTCTTGGATCTGACTGCTAAATATAAACATGGAAATCGTTGCCAGATAATTTTGTGCCAAATCCAGATTTTGGGACTTTTTGAGTGAAAAAAGTTACGTTTAAGTTTCCTTACGTCGAAAGCGGGACATAGTAAAAAAACGTATAAAACTATAGTAAAAATTTGATTTAAAAATTAGGACGTCCCGCCAAAATCGGGACGTGTGGCAACGCTGATTATGGATGACATATTTTTTGTTTTGTCTGTTAAATACATAAATTTAAAATATTTGGACACGTATTTTTGGTGACCTAACGATTACATTCAAGCAAATCTCGAATAACGTCACACTTTGATAAGTTTTATACAGAGGTATGACGAATATTTTAATATTGTTTCATTTCAATGATAAAGCAAAAAATACATGTCTTACATTTTTCTATAATCTTACTGAAGGACTAACTAAAATAATAATAATAATACCTTGTCGTCACCCCTATTGGATTAACTCAATTATAGAGAATTCGTTTAAACTTTCTACTACCTATAAAATAGTCACCCACCTCATATGTCTTTCTGTTTGAATGCACAAAACTCTCATAAACTGCAGATCGGATTTTTATTCAGTTTTCATCATAATATTAATCACATGTAGATAGGTATCTATAGTATGTACATACTTGATGTACAGTCAGTTACAAAAGTTGATATAACAGATTTAATAATTAATAACATGTTGCAACAACGTAAATAAGTGTCGTGTGTTTGTTCATTGTAACTACAATGACATGCGGATTTTCAAATCAAATCAAATCAAGGAATCTTTCATATTTAAGATAATTACACACTATGCAGATACGGCAATATTTCATCTGCGTTTAAAATTTTATTTACCTGAATGTTGACACTATTCAGATACATAAGTACCTATACGAGATGATACATTCACTCAGAATCGTTCAGACTTAGTAGACTTTTTGTTTGATAAGGATTTTTTATACAGAGTGTAACAATGATTTAGCGTTTTAAGAAAAAAACGCGTTTATTGCTTCTGAATTTGTTACACAGCTTATCAAAAGATCGTATCCATATTGTTTTTATATGCATGTGTAATATCATTCCATATTTGTATCGGCAGGTGTTATCCGCAGACAAACTTGGATTAATATATTTATTTATTTAACTAAAAGCTTACGTCTATTATTACAGTGCATCTAAACCAATGCAATAAAGTAGACATTTACATTATTTAATTTTATTACTAGCTTCTTACGCCCGCGAAATTGATCTCACTGATCTGGTTTCTCCATACAAACTTTGGAACCCCATTTCACCCCTTAAAAGGTGAGTTTTGAAAAATCATTTCTTAGTGCATCCCTAGACCCCATAAGGAACCTATGTGCCAAATTTGGAGTCTCCAGGCCCAGCGGTTTGGGCTCTGCGTTGATATGTCAGTCAGTCAGTCAGTCAGTCAGTCAGTCAGTCAGTCAGTCAGTCAGTTTCTTCTTTTATATATTTAAGATAGTATGCAGAGCTATTTTTGTAAATTAATCCAGAGATATGTCGATAAATAGTGAGATAATAATAATCTCACGATTTATCGATATATGTCGGTATCCATAGATACTTTACGATAAAGTATAAATTATTTGCGCTATGTGTGTAAGTCCATGTGAATTATATAGAGAGCGTTATTAAAAGAATACGATTATATACAGATATATAGATATCTTGCCGTAACTGCGTTGTGTTTTAGCCTTAAGATTTTTTGTGATATTGACTCTGTTAATCAACTTTTGTAGTTGAGTGTACCTTAGCAATGCCGGGTCGGGTCGCTATTTATAATAATAAAATTCATGGAAACATATTGTCATCAGGATTACGGCAACAAGTCTGTCCAATCAACCTTTTCCAATATGGAGGGAGAGCTTTTAGGGTTTGTCACATCCCGTTTGGATCACATTTTATATCTCCGAAAAGAGGGCACATAAAAACCAACTATAACATCGAAGTTTTGTAGGTAAATTCGCATAGAAATGTTGTAAAAATCATTTGTTATAGTTTATAGATGTTTTGTTCGTTTCTCTATAACCCTTTTTAGTGTCTAAACGTTGTATAAAGGGACGTTTTGTAAATTACCTCAATGTATTTAGTATCAGCACTGCACCCGTGCGAAGCCGCGGCGGGTCGCTAGTAACTTTAGAACTGGTATACAAGAGGATAAGAATGTACCCTGAAGAACGCTGCCGATAAACTGCTGGGCAGTTTGGCAGGCCTTAATTTTAAGACGAAAGTTGTATCTTCTTGTTAAGAAATTAATTAAAAAAAAAAAGTTTTGTAGGTAAATTCGCCTAGAAATGTTGTAAAAATCATTTGTAATATTTTAAAAATGTTTTATTAATTTCTCTTTAACCCTTCCAAGTGTCTCACTGCTGGACACGGGTGTGCCCTCAACTATCTAACGAGTTGAAAGAGTGTTGGCCATAAACCACACACGCTTGCCAAGTGCGGGTTGGTGGATGTCACATGTCCTCGAATGATTAGTTCTTTGACTAGTCTTACCATGTTTTCCTTTACCGATGTTGAGCAGCGGCGATAAAACAAATCACACAAAGATGTGTGGGCACAACGGGAATCGAACCTGCCACCTTACATTTTAATGACGTGCGTGCTCATTTAATGTGTTTATTTAATTTATTAAATTGTTGAAATAAAACCACTTTACAACGGAATTTATCGCGGTTTATTTTAGATTTTAGATCCCGACGTTACAAAGTCTTTTCAGACTTCATGGTCGCGGGTGGACTGAGGTATTTGACGTCCAAAAATATTAATCACAATTATTACTGACTACCTACAAACATTATTATTTAAGTTGCGTGAGCTCACAGTGTCTTGAATTCTGAGTTAATTTTGCTTGGGAAAGCAGAACAGAGGACTGACCACCTTTGGTCAAGCTCGTCCCGTCGAGGGAATGAAACAATAAATACCTACATAACTACTATACCGTCATGGCCGGAATTGCTACAAGATTATTAACTTAATTTAATTATGAAATCGCTGAAAAGTTTCCAAGTGGAAAATGTTTCAACATCAAAAACTTTTCGCCTTTAAACTTAGGTACTTATTTTTATTAAAATTTCCTACAGCCTTGTTTCACGTTTTAGGAAACAAGTAGGTACATTTAACACCATCAAGTTTTAAGGTAAACGGTTGCCTACTTATAATTTTAGTTGATGAAGTATTGGGATTTTTTAAGGTTTTAATTTCTGTGAAATTTCTACTGCTCAAAACCCATTAAACGGAAAGGTCTGACCTTTCCGTCCGCCGCCTGGTTTAATGTATTTTGTAAATTATACGAAATCATTACCATCCTTTTACGTAGTGAGTTAAATACTAGCATATACTAGTATCGCAGCGGTATTAGCTTCGTCTTTGTAATATAAGGTCGCGGATTCGATTCCCAGTCGTGCCGAAACATCTTTGTGTAAATTGTTGCATCACTGCTGCTCAATATCTGTCAAGAAAAATATTGTGAGAAAACCGGCATGTCTAAGAACTAAGCATTCGAGTGTGACATCCACCGACCCACCCGCATGGCCGGGCCTAAACTGTCTTGTATGATAGTTGAGAGAAGACCCGTGCCCAGAAGTGGGACACAAAAAAGGGTTGCGTTCCGATTTAAGCAAAACCCAAGCAAAATCCACTCAGAATTCAAGACACTGTGAGCTCAACGCAACTAATATAATAGGTAATAGCCCAATCGAATTAGGATTTTAGATTTACAAAAATTCCAAGCAGTAAATTTCCTTCGGAATTCGGTGGGGGGGGTCACTGGTAGTCTAAATTCAAAAAGTAGGGGTACCAAAGTTTTCACTTCAGCCGCCATCTTGATTTAAAGGGTTTTTTTTTGTATCTTGAATAACTCATGTATTTACAATTTTAGGCGAAAAATTGTGATGAACAAAGTTGTTTAAAATTAAATTTCCTACAATTTTTTTGTTGCAAATTTTTTTGTAGGATTTATATTTTTCGATTTATACCCGACGAGAGGGGGGTGAACTGAAGTATTCTATGATCGTGTATATTATTGATGTTGTACGATTATTTTTTCTGATTGTTTTTTTTGCTGATTGTCGTTGTAAATTTGATGTGCGAAAAATGTTATTTGCTATAATTATGATTCCGATTTTTTCTAAAGTGTATATTTTTGGGACGCACGTTCACGGTAAAGGAAAAGAGGGGTGTAAATAATCAGCTTATCGAACAGTATATTTTTTACAATTAAAAAAATGAAATTTATTTCCTTTCCAGTACATTTTTAGGTCTTTGGAAATTTCAATTACGTCTGTTTGGAACGTTTAGCCGATGGCTCGGCCAAGTTTTCGTCGTTCGATTCTTCTTCGTAATTGTCGACGAATTCGTCCGGAAGCTCAGGAGGGTCGGGGGTGACTCGTTCTGAGCGGTTTTCGTCACTACCAAGGTCATCTTCATCCAGCAGCTCTCGAATTGAGACAACGTTTTCGCACGTTTCTCCGTTGCAGTTGTGGCATAAGACGGAACATTTAAGTCCGGATTTGCGACAACCACACATTTTTCCGCACGTCGTTTTGCATTTACATGATATTGTCTTCATCAAAAATTCTGGTGCTGGATCGGCCATTGTAGCGACAGGTTCGAGTCCACGATTAGTTTTTCTCCACCCCCATTCCGTAGCGTCGACTTCATACTCCATCCACATTTGCACCTGCAGGTACGTCCTGTAGATATGTTGTTCTGCTGCTGCCGAGGTAGGTGGAAGTGTTGCAAAATTGAATTTGTTTCTCGTAACTGATTTTGTGAAGTTCTTGAATCTCAGGTGGTCGAGTGTTTTTACATTTTCATCGCCTCCAAACAATGCGATTAGGAAACATTCTCCAGCTTGAGCCAAGCAATGTTTGTGAATGTTAGCCTCGCGAAACAAGCTGAGAGCTTTGTTCAAATTGTTGTTTTTCTTGAGAGTCTCGAGGAATTTCAATTTTCCGACGTTGAATATCGAAGACGTCGTATCGCACCCGCTGAAGGCATGTAAGAACAAAATGTGTTTTGCTACAGACTCTTCATATTTAAAACTTGCCGGTGAGTACAATTGTTCCGGAGTCCGTCCTCTGCCGGGTTTCTTGAAGAAAACGTTTTTCAAATGATACCCTAAGGCAGTTAGTATCACGAGAAGATCGATGTCCTCGCCGATGATCGTAACTTCGTCGTGATTTGATGCTTCTTGAATCGCCGTTCCCACGATGAAAGAATCGGCGTCTGCCGGTGCTTGCTGAACAACGACACCAGAATCCTGCAAAGCTTTTTTCAAAATGTCAATAAGCCTTGCCTTGTTCTTGTCGTTGCTCAAAAATTTTTCCTGCGTCGTACAAGGAAATGCGGTCGCGTTGACAATTACTTCAGGTGAACGGTGCTTGGCTGCGCGTCTTCTCCGTTCCCAACCCTTCAAAACGACTGTTTGTAAATTTTCAGGGTAACCATCGAATACAACTACGACGTTTTTCTCGAAGTGTCTCTTCACGTATGACACGTAGTTATCGCATATTGTGTTGAACGTCGCGTTCGATCGAGGCCACACAACCTTGTGCAATAAAAAGCCTCCGTCGACGACATCGAGACGTTTTTCTCCCATTACTGCAGAACGTTGTAGAGGCTCAAAAGCGCTGTAAAGCGTGGACTTCGTACCTTTCCTCATTCCTTCCTCGTTAAACAAGGAAAGAGGGTACGGTGCAAGCTCATACCCAAAACAATCCTTCAGGTCTTCGTTTGTTTGTTTAGAAATGCTGATTCGTTGAAAAAGCAGGAGGGGATTTATGGGCACAGACGTTTTGTCGATCGTTATGCTGCTGCCAACTGCTGATAATGGAGCAACTTTATCTTTTCGTTTGAATGTCACCAAATCGTAATTTCTACCGACCACATTGTTCAGCAATTGTGTACCAATTTCTGAAGCGAGATGGCAATTGATGTTTTCAGTGCCGATTATACCCGAACTAATCGACATAATTTGAGGATCCGTCGGGAAAGGATTGTGTTCATCGAACCAGTGGTCAATTTTTTCCATATCTGAATTGTCTCTTCTCACACGAGTCGGTCGAAAGTCAACGTGCTGCTCAGTTGTTCCGGCGTGAACATCGCAGAAATCTTCCATTTGTTGGCAAATATTTTGCATATGTACCGCACTCATGGTCCACCTTACTGCCACGCTCTCGTTAGCTCCCCGCTTGAACATTCCACCAGGAATTTTTGATTCCCGATTCAGCGTTTGCTCTATTGTTTGATCGGACATGATGCCTGACCAAAATTTGTTGCTGCGCCTTATTGTGAAATAGCCTTGTGTTGTGAATTTTTCGAACTCATCCGCTGGCATTTTGCGAGGTAAATTTTCCATGTCTTGGAGGTACAGGTGAGCGCTCTTCGCGTACAGAAAGTGTCCGCTTGCGTGAAAGAAAGGAAGCATCCCTCGAATTGCATCGAGATGGAGATCCCAGTTACCGGAACGTTCTGCTTCGATGAAATGTTTTACCAAGGTGACCATTCTAAAGTACTGCACCCACAGTTTAGCGGTGGGTCCATTCTGCTCGGTTTGGTTCACCGCCGCTTCAAATTTTCGGACAGCTTCTTTTACAGCATCGTTTTCTCCAGCTGTGAGGACAACAGTCCGATCTGAGGTTAACAAAAGTCGCTCAACCTCTTCGCGTTCGATATCTTGAAAGTCAATCGTCTCCATGATCCGCTTCGCTAGGGATGCATGAACGAGGTAATGAGCACGAACTGCTCTCGAGTAAGCATGTCCAGAGAGAATCTTAGCAACGCTATTTTCAGCGTAAATGATTTTTAAAAGATCTTCGAGTCCGCTACCACTCATTATGTAGCCGATGGCTCCCATAAATGAAATTAGAATGTGGAATCCCCCGAGGCGAACGATGATGGAACTCAATTCAGAGGAAGGATCGGCGTTGGAAACAATGTCGTGAGCTTTCCAAAACAGCGGCTGGTCGAATGTAACGATACATGACTTGCACCTGGTAGCCTTGCTCCTGTCGAGAGCAGAGCACAGCGTCGTGTAAATCGTGTCGTAATCGGAAGGAGAACCGTTGATGAATGGGAGAAACATGACTTTTGACCTCACGAAGCTCTTGCCGACAGTAACTTCTTCCATAAAACCATTCCACCCAGGCACGCCAGCTACGCAGGCCCATTTCCCGTACAACCACATGAAATCGCCAATGGTTGGAAGACATGTTTTAGAAATAGTGCCCGCGGTTGCAATTTTCGCAACTTGAACTTTTCGGAGACCAGCCAATTTCTCTTTTCCGTAGTATCGCAGTTCTTCATGCCCCATTTGTGCAATAGCCGCAGCGGATTTTCTGACTGAGCTTCGAGTCATTTCTGTATCAGGTTCAATAGCGTCGAATGGCGTTACGCATTGTATTCCTCCCATACAATGAAACGTGTCATGCACGTCCAGCGTATTAATGTTGAAATCGGCATTGTCGTAAACGAACTGTATAAAACCGGTGTCTTTTACTTGGCGCTGTGGTCGCGTGATGGAAGTAGCTTCGTACGTTGATATGTCCTCATACGACGAGGAAAATCCCAGCGATGAAAGAATGTCAATCAAAAGTCTGGACCCAAATTTCTTGTACAACAAAGCGCCAACGCCAATTTTTAAAGAAGAAATGAAAGACCGTGGACGAACTGCCGATATAATCGCATGCGCGATGGAAGTACATTTCCTTTTCCAAGATTCCAGTGATCCTTTTTTGGTTTTACAAATAATTTCGGAGAGTAGCACGTTCAAAGAAGCGGGAATGGAGTCGTCTACGTTGTCGATGAAATTATCGGAGGGGGGATATGATTTTGTATCGTAGAGTCTTGAGCGTATGTCCTCGACAATAATGGCAGCTGCTTCGCGAATCACTCTCAACCTCTCTTCCTCCGGATTGGAATTCTTTGCACCGTACCACGCTTTCGAGAGTATTTTGTAACCAGTATTACGGAAACAAATTATACAGGGCGTTCCTTGTTTGTCGAAGATCAGAATTTCATGACCGTACTCTTCCTGTAAGCGGTGCTTTATCGTTCTCGGATCCGGCACGAAATTTCCTTTGATAGACTCCTGTAGTTCTTTCAATGAAAACTGACATTCGTCGCTATTCTCTTCGATGTAATCATAAATGTCCGCCATAGCACTGTTTACATCGTTGGAGACTGGTCTTCCGGCTCCATCTTTCGATAACGGGCGAATTATTTTAGAGACACACGAGGCGTGATACCGCGCGCCAACAGCCACCAAGTCACTAACATTTTGAATGCGCGCAATTGTTTCGGTTGCAGAGGCATCGGTGCGTGAATTACACCAATTCAAAATCGTATTTCTGATCGAATTTCGCGTGACAGTGCGAGCCGGCTTTCGCATTCTCGTATGTGATTTCACTTCTTCCGACAAAGTCGGTATTCTTTCCGCACAAATGAAGCAATGGGTGTTAAAATCAAACGTCGATGGTGCTTGGGATTCCACTGCTGAGGACGTAGACGGTGCAACAGAGTCACTGCGGCGTCGAGTTGCTCCCACATATCTTGTATCAGCGTAACGCATCCGGCACGCCACGTGTAGCGTAACGCTATCCACAGATTCAAGCATCTGCTGGTGTTCATTATCACCTCTAACAATGCTTGCCGATATAAGAGTCTTAATGCCACGTTGTTTCACAGTCACCTCGTTCTCTTCGCTTGTAGATTCTCCGCACACAAAACAATTCACCATGTTTGATAGATCGCGTCCACTCACTACCGAGCGTATTCACAAACTGAAACTCAGGCCCGCTCTCACGCGCTCTACGGAGCAGCTGCCGCGTTCTTTTGGGGTTTACTGTATACCTGGGTGTGACCCTTTTGTATACAGGCAACGATTGGAACAGTTAGGTTGAATGTGGGTCTGTTATTCAGAGAAAGCGGTCGTCCTTCTCGTTCTCGTCCCAGCTCAATACTGACTGTGTCGTCTCGTTCCTTCTCCCCACTTTCTCCCGATAATTTTATGGGGGGCTTATCCCCGACCTTAGTACGAGAGAAAAATCAATGATAATTGACATCCACATCCATAAATACTTCAGCAATTAGTGCAGTAATTATGAATTGAAGAGAACTTAAATGATAGGAAATTCCAAACAACTTAGGGAATAACCATTTTTCGTGTCAAATGGAGATTTAACGAGTTATTCAATGAACGAAAATTCTCCCCCACTACTTCTCAGGTATAAAACGAAAAATATTGATCGTACGAAAAAATTGCTAAGAACCAAAATTGTAGGAAATTTAATTTTAAACAACATTGTTCATTATAATTTTTCTCGTGAAATTGAGAAGAAATGTGATAATACAATGATAAGATTTTACCCCCACTCTTCTCGGGTATAAATCGAAATATATTGATCCTACAAAAAAGTTGATGAGAACAAAGTTGTAGGAAATTCAATTTTAAACAACTTTGTTTATACAATTTTTCGCGTAAAATTGAAAATAAAAGAGTTGTTCGATAACCAAAAATTCACCCCCTCTCGTCGGGTATAAATCGAAAAATATTGATCCTACAAAAAAAATAGCAACAAAAAATTGTAGGAAATTTAATTTTAAACAACTTTGTTCATCACAATTTTTCGCCTAAAATTGTAAATACATGAGTTATTCAAGATACAAAAAAAAACCCTTTAAATCAAGATGGCGGCTGAAGTGAAAACTTTGGTACCCCTACTTTTTGAATTTAGACTACCAGTGACCCCCCCCACCGAATTCCGAAGGAAATTTACTGCTTGGAATTTTTGTAAATCTCAAGCCTGTTTTCCATCTAATTCGATTGGGCGTATAGTGTTTTTATGGTAGTCAGTAATAATTGTGATTAATAAGTTTGGACGTCAAATACCTTGGTCCACCCGTAACCATAAAGTCTGAAAAGACTTTGAAACGTCGTCAGGATATTAATATCTAAAATAAACCGAGATAAAGTCCGATTTTTTTTTCATATGTGCTATATACGTAAATTTAAGAAAATCCTATACAAATGATATGGATTTTAAAACTGGAAATGTTAATCACAAATAATGATAATAATAATAATATAGTGGGACATTAACACACACGGTCATCTGACCCCAAACTAAGCAGAGCTTGTACTATGGAAACCAGATAACTGGTAATATACTGTAGTAAGTCGGTATATATTTACAAAAGAAAATATTATATGTATATAATATTTTCTTTTGTAAATATATACCGACTTAAATATAGATAATTACACCCAGACACAAGACAAACAGACATATTTATACAAATGTTTGTCTCGGGTGGGAATCGAACCCACGACCTGCGGCGTGAAAAGCAAGTATCTTACCGGCCACGGCCAAAAATAAACCGCGATAAAATCCGTTACAAACTAGTTTTATTACAATCCTTATAATTTTTCTCTGACAAACGAGAAAACTGGAATTTGAATCTCAAATTACAATCAGAAAACTTCATTTTATCAAGACAATGGCAAAAGAAGGACAGATTTAATTTGTCAACGGACCATTCACGACGGCACCATGGTAGAACAATAGCTTTGTGTTAATGAATGGTCTTCCTTAGGCTTTACTTGAACCGGACTTGTCGGGTTAATCTTTTTTCAAAGATTCCTCTGCTGATACTAATGTTAAATAATGTTTTGTGTGTATGTAGTAGACCTAGCCGGTAACTATAGCAAACAGCACAGCTGAAATCTTACTGATTATAAAATCAAAGTTTGAGATAAAATAGTTTCTAAGCTAAAGGAGCAAGTACATTTTTTTGCTCTAAAATTTTAATGGCACCAAATCGGATAAATCGGATAATAAAACGCAGCGTAATCGTATGTACACCAATAAAAAAATATACCAATCAAATTGAGAACCTCCTCTTGTAGGGTGAGCATGAACTTTTTTTACTCTCGTTTTTCGATATAGTTGTAAAGTTAAAACGTACTTTTGTATGGAAAAGCACTACGTCATCTGTTCATTTTCCATATAAAAATACGTGTAAACAGTACGACGGTTTAATGTATTTTGTAAATTATACAAAATAATTACCTTCCTTTTATGTAGTGAGTTAAATACTAGCATATACTATAGGCCGACCGTTTAACTCGCGTATCGCCATCTGAGGTACAAAGTCATAAAACATTAATTAAATCTCTTAAAAAACTATTTACCCACAGATAAAAGTAATGTAAGACTATTCGTCACTAATATCCATATCGTTTGAATCATCATCACTGTCTGTGCAGCTTGAGGAGTCAGAATCTTGACGATAGGCGATACGCGAGTTAAACGGTTGGCCTATAACAAATTTAAATACAAGTTAAAATTTCCCAGCTTATGAAATTAATACAATATTATAACAAGAATTCATTGAAATAGATTTATAGATATAAATAAATATATTTATATATATGCTGAACAATGGCCTTTAACATCAGCAAAATACAAATAGTTTGTGTTGTGTTCGCTGTTCACGATTATCTTGCCATACAGCTCAGTTTACGACCGAATCACCTCGTAAATTCGGGGCGCGATTTCGCCGCGAGTGTAGAGTGGTCTTAAGAATGATTGATTTCTCCAAAGTGCTGTTTTAAAGTGAAAGTCAAAAAATATTTACTTTACTTCAGGAAGAAAATAGTAATAATAGTATATTGGAAATCTATTTTTTTTATCCTGAAATAGGACTGAGCTTGACTACAACTTGCCTGATGTTAAGCAATGATGTAGTCTACGATGGGACGCGCCTGCCCTCTATACCGATTCATTCGTGATTACGAGTGAATTTCGGTGAGAAGGTGACAGTGGTATGATGCTCCTTATGGTTAGAAAACATAAAGGAGCAACAATTTCGACCCACCCTCTTAAATGGTGTCACCAGACATCGCACCGGAACACGACAAGGCCGCATGGCGGTGCGGCTTTGTTTGGTGGGTGGCCACTAACCACGGCCGAAGGCTACCATCAGTTAAACGTACTTAAGGGGCGTCTATTAATTACGTGAGGCATTTTTGAGAATTTTTCGATCTCCCCTATCCCTTTCGTAATGATCTCGTAAGATTTTCCTCAACTCCCTCTCACCTCCCCTAATCTCACGCAAGATTCTTCAAAAACTTCTATTTGGGCTGTAAACGGTAATATTATGTCTATTTAAAGTGTATATTCAGATTTTTTATTAACTTAATTATACATCCTGCAACTCACAACTTGTTTTGTCTTTGCGCAGATGAAGTTCTGCACCGTATGAATGTCCTACTAGCCAATGGATTCTCTCAAAAATCTTACGACTTGAGCCTTCGGGCCTAATCCACACACGCTGGCCAAACGCGTGTAAGTGGATGTCACATGACTTATTTCTGAATATTTCTTAGACATTCTGGTTTTCTCACAATATTTTTCTACGATATTTGAGCAGTGATGAAACAATTCTTACAAAAAAGAGTTACCTTCAGCTAGGCAGTCAGGGTTACTAACTATAAATTTTGGATTTGGACAAAGAGATTATGTTATGGAAAGTTTATGTTTAATTGATACCTGTGCGAAGTCGGGTGGGTTCATTAGTTCAGCATAATTCAGCTGTGTAGGCCGTCAAAGGTTGTTAGCAAGTTTTCAATTAAGCGTCCAAGTGAAAGCAAATAGTTCACAGACTACTTCTGAAGGAATGCGGTCTGTGGTAGATGCTGACTGCTTACCAGTAGTTTAGATGACCGAAGAAGATTAATCTAGTTTTAACTAGTTTGAAGTGGTTTAGTTTAGAGATGGATTATAATGGTAAAAACTGGTAACAGTAACAACAGTAACAATCGTTACTTCAAAAAACCGTTTCAAGTAACAGTGACAAAATATTAGGTAGTATTTTGTAGCTGTTACTACAGTCAATGTGACTGCTTATGGTTCTGAGACAAAATACTATCGATATCTCACTTTCTCTTTCTAAATTTATGATACTATTGCATGTAATGTAGTGTGAGAACACGTGACGGTAAGTATTTCTCAGAAGTAACTGTCTACTAAGCGCGTAAATAGGAATGATCTATTTCTTCATCGTCACCATCAGTCTATTTTAGTTCACAGCTGGACATAGGCATGTCCCAAATCACGCCACTGAGTACGATCCGCGACTACTCTCATCCAGCAGACCAGCGGAGCCGCGGTTGGACAGCTAGGATCCACCATTAGCTACTCAGCCCAGGTGCGCACGGGCGCAAAAGATATAAAGAAACCTACTATGTGCATTTAACTGAGATGTCATAAAAACGCATGAACACCTGTTTATATATTTTTTTAGGCTGATTGTAAAATTAATATTGCACGGTTTCGGACAGGTGCAATCACTTCAACCCTTTTTAGGGTCCCACGGTTGGGTCCTGGTCTTCTCTCAACTATCTTTGACCTGAGAGAATTTCGATTCACACAAAGACGTGAAGCTGTGTAAAGACGACCGAGGGATCGTACACGCATCCTTATTTTTCAAAGTAAACAGGTGCTTATTGCACTAAAATTGACTTAATATGTGGGCTAAAAAATTAATTAAAAAGAATAGTATATGATAATATACTTTTTTTTTAATTAATTCCACAAGGTATTCACCTCTGCCTACACTTTCGGTATTAAGGAACGGAGCGTTATTTATGTAATTTTGGTTGGTTTCTGCGAAATTGCAAATCTTCCGACAGTTGCTAATATGGGACGGCTGAAGAAGTCTATTTTGGTGACTTATGTTGTTATAGAGGACGCGTTTCCAGTTTATGGTTTTTTTTTGGATTTTCGGCATCATAGGAATTGGTAAAATAATAATAATATCGTGGGACAATAAAACTCGGGTTCACCTGATCCCAAACTTAGTAGAGCTTGTACACATGTCTACACATCAAGATATATATTTGCAGTATAATCTGATCTCGCATAGTATAGGATTACCGTAGAACGAGAGGTCAGGTTATACTGGAAATGTATAGCTTTATGTGTAGCTGTGTGTACTATGGACTGAAGTTTTGCACGAGTGGTACTATAATAACGGATATAAGGACGGGTGGTAACCCTAGACCACACGTGTCTTGTACAGTTTCTGGTGTGTATTCATTGTTCTAGGCCTGTAGACAAATTAGAAGCGATAACAAAAGATCGAAACGTATGGACTTGACATTCACCTTTGAAATCACGCTACAATCTTCAAAAATCGTTGGTCAATATTCTGTAAGTCTGTGAATAACAGAAACACACTAAAATCCGGGCACTGCGAAAATAAAACGTTTGCGACTTAAAATCGCAGATGCGAAAACTTACATTTTAATAATAATACAGTGGGACTTTAACACACACGGCCATCTGATCCCAAACTAAGCAGAGTTTGTACTATGGAAACCAGATAACTGGTAATATACTACATATAATACTTTTCTTTTGTAAATACATACTTAAATATAGATAATTACACCCAGAGTCAAAACAAACAGACATGTTCATCACACAAATGTCTGACTTGTGTGACAACATAACACACGACCCGCGCGTGAAAAGCAAGTATCTTACCGACCACGCCACAGGCCCGTGAGCGAAAAAAAAATATTTTGTAGGTACCTCATGCGATTTCGTTAGCGATTTTATATTGCACTATAAAAATCGCAATTAATAAATTCGTGGTGCGCGCTTAAAGCACGAACCGCGTGCGGCTTGCGGTAGTAGCTATTTCGATTTTTGTATGAAACCGCATGATCGCAACGCATGCATATACGCTGACCGCATTCCGGTTAAACGCTAGTACGTTCAAAGTTCACCCCAGCCCCTAAATAATAAAAACGACGTCTAGATATCCATTTCCATCCAAATTTCATTTAAAACGGTTTCATTGGTTTAAGAACGGGCTGAGTCACCTTCGACCGTGGGAGCGCACCTTTTATCTGAATTCCCGTGGTCTCTGGATGGTGCAAATCAGGTGACAATCAATCAACTGGCAATTATGTTTACTGGTAATTAAGTGGTGGTAGGCTTCGGCCGTAGTTAGGGACCACCCACCAGACAAAGCCGCACCGCCTATCGGCCTTGCCGTGTTCCCGTGCGATGTCTGGTGACACCATTTATGAGGGTAGGTCGGAATTTTTGCTTCTTTATGGTTTCTTACCATATGGAGCCTCATTCCACTGGCACCTTCCCACCGAAAATCATTCGTAATTACGAATTAATTCGTAGTTACGGTATATTGGGCGGGCGCGTCCCAACGTAGACTACATCATTGCTTAACATAAGGCAAGTCGTAATCAGTCACATGCCTATTGCAGAATAAAAAAAAGAATGCAAAGCCTAGCTGGTACAAAATTCATGTATTCCTCCGCGACCTATTTTATAAAACTAAAAGCAAATTTCTCAATATTTTCTCCTAGAATCTATTTAAATGACGAAATAACTATTAGATTCGATGCGGGTCCCTGATTTAGTTTAGATATTTATACAAAATAAATATCTTGGAACCCGTTCGATGCCCTTGATATATTTCAATTGGAGTAAAATCAAATAAGGATTTGCTATTAAGTACTGTTACTAAATCGTTTTTTATTTGGAGCAATAAAATTTTTAAACGGTCGCCAACGCGAGAGTGTTACCTCTGGTGTCAAAAGGGCCACAGTCTGATACAATAATACAGTCTGATACAATAATATGGTGGAACTTCCAGGCACAAAGCGTTTTGCTCCCAATTTTGTTGTTGAAACTGCCAAGTTTTGGTATTCGCTGGCGGTATCTCTGTTTCCCGATAGCTATGTGTTAGCTGTGTCTACTGTATGTATCTACTGAGTAAGCACGTTTCATCGTAGACCATATTCTTGCATAACAACAGACAAGTTATGGTCAAGCTCAAAGCTATTATAGGATAAAAAAATCTCCTGTTGTGACTATTTATCATCAGATATGCTTAAAAAAAACTACTTTTTTTTTCGGATTTTATCGCGGTATATTTTAGATTTTAGATCCCGACGTTTCAAAATCTTTTCAGACAGGTTACGGGTGGACTGAGGTATTTGACGTCCAAAAAAATTACTCACAATTATTACTGACTACCTACAAACAATATTATTTAAGTTACGTTCCGATTTAAGCAAACCACTGAGTCTTGAATTCTGAGTTGATTTTGCTTGGGTTTTGGTACAAGTAAATCACAGGTGGTATATTCCAACCATTTTCTCTGTTTTTTTTTGCTTGATTGCCGACTCGTAGTATAAAAGGTTCAAATAGCGACCCGCGTCAGCTTTGCACTCGGTACAAACTATACACCCAAACTTTCCCCATAGATCGGTCTGTCTATTGGTAAAAAGCGCGTGAAAATCTGTTCAGTAGGTTTTGTGTTTATCGCGAACAATCCACTAACTCGCATTTGGCCAGCGTGTGTGGATTAAGGCCTAAACTCTCTCAACTAATAAGATAGTAGAGTAAAGACCCGGTTTTGGCATTAGGGCACTTAAAAGTTGAAGTGAGACAGCGGAAGCAACTTCATTTTAAAATATGTACCTAAATATAAAAATAAGTTGACATCCCTGACGCGACATCTGGAATTTTCTAAATACCTATTTGCCTCATTAAAATCTTTTTCCTTTCTCATCAAAATTTGTATTTCAGATCTGTAAAATAAAAGAGCAGCGGTCGCGGGTTCGATCCCGGTCGTGCCTACACATCTTTGTGTGTATTATTTCATCTCCGCTGCTCAATATCGTTAAAGGAAAACATCGTGAGGCAACCAACATGCCTAAAAACTAATCAATCGAGGACATGTGACATCCATCTCCACGCACTTGGCTAGCGTGTGTTGTTTCGCGTAAACTCTCTCAACTGGTAAGGTAGTTGAGAGAAGACTCGTGCCCAACATCAGGACACTAAAAAAGTTGAAGTGAGACAGCGAAAGCGATTTCATTGTATACTATGTAAAGATAAAGAAAAGACTACATCCCCGACGCGACGCCTTGAATTTTCTAGAAACTTACCTACTTCATTAATTTTCTTTTCTTTTGTCATCAAAATTTGTAAACCATACTATTCCTGGTCAGTATTATCAATAGGTAATCTAACAGAAATGTATTTTATAAAGGAGTTACAATTGTTAAGTTTTTCTTTAATTTCCTCCGTCCTTCCTGTAATTTATTGGCTAAGTGTAATGGGTCTCCTATTGCAAAGCAAAAATAAATTTCATATCATTTTAAAAAAGTGATAAAACCGCAATAGCTATTTTAAATAGTTTAAAATTAATTGTAAAATTAATTGTAAAGTTAATTGTAAAATTAAATGTAAAATTAATTTTATTGTTAAAAAACGTGCAGTGCATTTTTTGACAATTTTATTTATTAATATCAAAGCAAGCACTTCACACATTTTTACAACAAAATTAATTACTGGATTTCATGTTTTACTTCTTTGTTCAGCTATGGTGCATTTCTTTTTTAGTTTTCTTAAATATAAGTTAATTTGGTTTTGTTTAAACGATATCGGGGTTAATTTTTTTTTGCGTGGACTTAAAGTAACTTGAAGTTTTTTTTTAATTTGTACTGATTTTTTTGCTTGACAGGTTCTAGGCAAAATAAGTATAGATTTTTAATGCTAATAAGAAGTACCATCGCAAAATTGTATGCAGCTACCTAGAAAAAAAATATTTTTTTCTATCAATTTGCATTGCGTTTATTGGGTTATTATAAACCGAAATAAAAACTTATGTTACAAATAATTCTTTATTGTGCTGTAAAGATTGTGAAATATGGAAAAATATTCAAACTCACCTGTTGTCCACTCGAATTCGCCTTCTGCTACCACAAAAACTGCTCGATCGAAAAATGTTCGCCAAATAAATCAGCAATACGCCAAAAATCTAATAATTCGGAAGAATAATTTATTGTCTTCGTATTTTTTTTTTCACAAACGTCAAAAATTCATGTTTCGAAAATAGAACGCTCGTTTAAAAATGGAAGTCAGGGCTCAGATTTCAAAATTATTGTCCGTTTATACCCAATTTTCGTGGAGCAGAGACGTGCGCCGTCCACACCGTTAGGGATGAAACTGAATTCTGTCTGAAATGTGGGCTGAAAACAGGGGCTGAAGCTACATGGCTCTACGAGTGGGTGTCTTTAGAGCGAGATGGGTATACAAGTACTTGGTATGGGTAAAAAAGATAGGTATACAGTTGTAGGGGGAGCACTGTCACGTACTCGACTCTGCGTGTCAGCCAGCCAGGAAGGATTTGTAGGCGTTCATAATTGTACCTTTGATTGAGGTTTCCGAATTTAATAAGTTTGTCTTTGGTGACGTTTTGTCAATTCGGCCGCTAATGCAATATGATGAATAGGTTTTAGGGGACATTTATAACATTGAGGTTTAATATTAAAAGGTTTTATTACGTTATTTTGTTGAATAAAAATGATTAGGCATTTGTATTTTGGATTTGGAATGTCATATTCTTTATAATTTGAAAGTATGGACTTTTGTTTTGATACTGGCTGGACATTTTAGGGAGGGAGATGGAAAGAAAAAGGCTCTTTCGGCACCTCATCATTAGTAGTCAGTGTTACCTATTTGTTTCAATAATTTAGTACAATTAGTTCTCAGTTAAAGTCTATCTAGATTAGTCTAGATAGACAGAACTGATATGATTTTTTATACTATAGTACCTACATAGAATCATATATTTTACAGAGCAGCCAATCACCCCAAAGCCGTTTAACTGTTGTGTGAGGTTTTTAAATTTAGAATTTGCTTCGAAATTTAAAAACACCATATAAAAAGTAAATTCATTTTAGTTCATGCATTTTTAATACAGTTACAGTAAGTACTACCATAATTAATTCTTAAAGATATAAAATACTTCAAAAGTTTTTATTGGAGTCGGCGTGGGCTTAAGCTGTTTCGAACAGACCCGCCTACGCACCAGTTTACCTGCACAAGTACTTGCGCTCGATGTACAAAAACATCCTTCACGCAACGGTGACACATCATAATTAAATCTTTGATTACTAATTATTTTCGGGTCGAGAAAAAATACTTTTCTAATATACTTATTAGAAACTTAGTTGTAGATGGAAGTTAGGAATTGTGTCCGACGAACGGCGATAGGCTCGCCCCTATTACGTATGGGACCTAAAGACAGCCGGCGAAAAGTAGGTGATCTTCACCTCTGCTTACCTTCGGGTAGTACAGACGTGACATTATATATATTGGTGACTAAAAAGTAATCCCCGTATTCATAAACGTCTTATAAGCTCATTATAGCTAAAATAGGTTTATAATTCGTTTGTCTTTGTCTGTCATCTTGATATTTATACTAGTAAAAAAGAGACAAAGTCCATTTGAACAAAAGAGTTTCATAAGATTTTTATAAATACAGCCAGAGGACCGGTGGCGCAGCGATACAAGCCTCACCTTAGAAATATAAGGTCGCGAGTTCGATTTCCAGGCGTGCCCACAAAGATGTGTATGTTTGTGTGAATTTTACAAAATAGATACATTTTAACTATAGTCTTTTAAGACTTTTATGAATAAGACCAACTTGCCTATTTGGTTATAGATAAGACTACACTAGAGCGTGGATACGCAGCAGTACGGGCCTCATCATCACCATCATCATTATTGGCCTGGGGACGTCCACTGCTGGACATTGGCCTCCCCTTTCGAACGCCACAGCGATCGCTTGTCGGTCTTTAACAACTACCCGCCTCCCGCAATTTTCACAATGTCATCAATCCACCTTGCGGCTGGCTGGTCGACGCTGCGGCGACCATTGCGCGGTCTCCAATCGAGAACCTTAATACCCATATACATATATCGGTTCTCACTTCAACCCTTTTTTAGTGTCCCACTGCTGGGCACGGGTCTTCTCTCAACTATCATAAGAGTTGAGAGAGTTTAGGCCCTAAACCACACACGCTGGCCAAGTGCGGGTTGGTGGATGTCACATGTCCTTGAATGATTAGTTCTTAGACATTCCGATTTCCTTACGATGTTTTCCTTTACCGATATTGAGCAGCGGAGATGAAACAATTCACACAAAGATGTGCGGGCACGACCAGGATTCGAACCCGCAACCTTATTTTTCTAAGGCGATCTTTAAATAAAAAGAAATAAATAAATATTTTGGGACATTAACACACACGGTCATCTGGCCCCAAGCTAAGCAGAGCTTGTGTTATGGAAACCAGATAACTGGTATATACTATATTGTCTTATGTAAATATATACTTAAAATAGATATTTACACCCAGACTCGACACAAACACAAATGTTCATCACAAATGTTTGTCTCGGGTGGGAATCGAACCCATGATCTGCGGCGTGAAAAGCAAGCATCTTACCGACCACGCCACCGGCCCGTCACCTTGTGTGAATTGTTTCGTCGCCGCTGCACATTATCGATGAAGGAAAATCTATAAGCCGACCGTTTAACTCGCGTATCGCCATCTGAGGTACAAAGTCATAAAACATTAATTAAATCTCTTATAAAACTATTTAACCACAGATAAAAGTAATGTAAGATTATTCGTCACTAATATCCATATCGCTTGAATCATCATCACTGTCTGTGCAGCTTGAGGAGTCAGACTCTTGGCGATAGGCGATACGCGAGTTAAACGGTCGGCCTATAAGAACTAAACATTCGAGGACATGATTGTGACACCCACTAACCCGCACTCTGCCAGCGTGTGTGGATTAAAGCCACTCGTAAGATAGTTAAGAGAAGATTCGTGGAGCACTAATTGTAGACTATGTGGGTTCTTGTGGGTTACTTTACACTTAGGAGAAGGAGGGTTGCAACGTTATTGCTTTTAGTGAATGGCATGCTAAGGAATGAAGGTGTTAGAAAATTCTATTCTCGATGTATTTGCACAAAATACACTAGACAATGAATGGACTTAATTTGTCTCGCTGTTATAGTGGATAGTGTATCTAGCCGGCGCGGCGAGGGCGACGCGTCGAGACTGTAAGTTCAAATTTATTTTAAAAATATAGTTTAATGTAAATTATCAGAACTATCACGTGGTAATGTATTTAAGACTGATAACTAGTCACCCTGTATTAGAAAAGTATTTTGCCCGACCCGGGAATCGAACCCCGATTCCTGCCATAAGGAATTTATCTCTATTATGCATTATGTCGAAAAAACAGGGCGATTTTATTAGTTTTCAATGACATTTGTCTATTAGAGATAAATGTCTAAAACGCGAGACACGGGGTTTGATGGTTCAGGGAGGGCATTATTACTGAGACTCACCCAGATGAATAGTATTAAAGTTAATAATAAATCACTTTTTATATTAATGTGTAGGTATTACGAGTACGACGGGCCGGCGGCGGCGTGGTCGGGAAGATACTTGCTTTTCACGCCGCCGGTCGTGGGTTCGAATCCCGTCCAAATCGGGCATTTGTGTGATGAACATGTCTGTTTGTCTTGAGTCTGGGTGTAATTATCTATATTTATGTATGTTTATACAAAAGAAAAGTATTGTATATACATAGTATAATTGATTTGAAATCAGATGGCCGTGTGTGTTAATGTCCCACTATATTATTATAATTAGTTTTTCGAATATGAAATTACAGAAGAAAATAACAACCAAAAATAGAACAATAAATTAATTTTATGGAACTCCAAGACACGAGAGAAAGTTAAATCAAGACAACTTCTAAAGATAAATATCTGAAAAATTCATTTTATATAATTAATGTATATTTTTGAATTTAGAATGATTTAGATCGAAAAAAGAAACGTAAGAGCGGCCAGGAACGAGGAAAGGTGGATAATATGAAGGCAGGTTGTATTAACCTTGTTACACGGAAACTCTAAGAGTAACCGCTTACCTAAGGTACTGAATTCGATTTCCGGGCCGGATAAAACCCGCATTTCATATCCGCATTGCGGCTTCAGTCAGATCAAGCTATATCCTTATACATCCAACATTTTCGTACGCCAATCCGTTCAATCTGACTGTATAAGAATTGAACCAAAAATACAGTGATTATTTTCCCGCCATTGAGAATCAAAGCCATTTATTGCAGGCTCCAATGAAAAATAATAGCATCTGACTGAACTGAACAAATGGGTTACCCACAGAGCACGTGTACTCCTGTTACTAGAGCCGGCATTATTTCTCAATATTTTGACTGCAAATTAGGCCTAACTCATTGTGTCTGGTTAAATGTAATATATATGCAGGCTTTCGACTACAATCAGGATTATCAGACAACTTTAGGTAGGCGTGGATTAACGGGTAAAAAGTCAGTATTCCTATAAATAGTACAATCAATTGCTCTACCAGATAATCACAGATCGTTAAGATTATATAGGATTAAAGCGTAATGTCCACAAAGTACGTAGTTGCATGCGCTCCTCCCGATGCACGATGCAGCGGTCCAACACAAAGTGTTAGCTCGTCTAAGATGGCTTTTTCACCTGTGCTTGATGTCGTTCGTTCATGTTGACATTTTCGAGTGGTTTAAAAAGCGGACGCGATGACAGTACAAAATGACGGCTGATGTATGTATTTATACTATTAGCATGCCTATTAAATACATAAATAGAGCTGTGAAATTATTTAAATGGTTATGGTGGATTCCACATGACTTAACAAAAGTCTTGTACTTCCTCAACTTCAACCCGCTAATCCAGTATCCTACATCGACGATCTATCTGCCTAATAACTTTAAAAATGTATTCAAACAGTATCTGTAGGTGTTTTAGCATGACCATAAAAATATATAACCAACTACCGAGCGACATAAAAAACAGAAAAGATTTTTAATCCATTTTTAAGAAAATTAAAATCTCTTCTGATACAAAATTGTTATAATTCTATAGAAGAATACCTAAATGATAAAATTTAACCGCAATAATGATAAAACTTTAATTATTACTGTATTTTATTTAAATAAAAGTAAGTAGCGCTCTTCCTCTATCCTACTTTTTGCTGTACCCTACAGGGTCCATAATTGAACACTTAAATTTATTTGTAATATCATAAATTGTACATTGGTTTGCAATAAACTATTGAATATTGAGTATTTATTGTAAAACTAGTTTCCGCCCGCGGCTTCGCCCGCGAAATTGATCTCACTAATCTTGTTTCTCCTTACAAACTTTGGGACCCTGTTTCACCCCCTTAAAGGGTGAGTTTTGAAAATTTTTTTCTTAGTGCACCCCTAGACCCCATAAGGAACCTATGTGCCAAATTTGGAGTCTCCAGACCCAGCGGTTTGGCTCTGCGTTGATATGTCAGTCAGTTTCTTCTTTTATATATTTAGATTGATGTTTCACAGCAACTGCCATGTCTATTAAGCGACTTCTTATTTGATCTGTGGAGTAACCGCAGCAAGCTTTGTTTGATTTTACCGCAAATAAAGGAACCCTTATTGTTTGACTATTTAGGTTCATAATGCGTCTGATCGCGCAAAGGAATATGAAAAAAAAACATATTGTTTCAATAAAGTATGTCTAACTTTTCACAATTATAAAATTCCTTTACATCATGTTTTCGAAGTGCCCACAGAATACTTAGTAAAAAGTATGAGATGTCCCTAGTGTCTGTACACTCGATAATAATAATAAAATTATAAATATTGACAGTGACATTAACACACACGGTCATCTAGTCCCAAGCTAAGCAGAGCTTGTGTATGGAAACCAGATAACTGGTATATACTCGACATATAATACTTTTCTTTTGTAAGTAATAATAATCGTTTATTTGTCAGAATATTGTTGATTACAGGGTGTTATAAAATATAGAGTCCATAATATCTTACCGTTTCCGGCGCGCGGCGTACAAACAGTTGCATATTGAATAATTGTTAAAATTAATTAAATAGATACAATATTAAGTGAAGTACAGTGCCGCAATATTAAATTAAAACATAATTATTAATTACATTAATAGTCAATTTATAATATGGCGCCGAATATTGCGGTGTCCATAGGTATCTGTAATCTAATTCTCGTAATTAAATAAGTTCAGTTGCAGTTAAGTTTCGATCAAAACAGCCCTGTTCGTATTCTGGTAATTTTGACAACCGCTGTCAGATACACTCGCGTCAAGTTCGCGTCACGCGAGCGCATAGACTAAATATGAAAACTAAATAATTATAAGAATCTTGCACTAAGACGTAAGCTTAACTGCACCTCCATTGCAACTCAAGAAATTACGTGGTTTAGGGCACTGGTCGGTGATTAAAAAATAATGGCCTAATACCCTCTATGATATTCTTAGTGTTTCTAACCTGTTTATGGAGTGATAGTACCACTAGTTCTGACGTAACAAATCTGACAAGATATCACTTGTCACGCTTGTCACTTGGTTGTCTTGTGCCTCCCCGGGGAAGCGCCCTTTAACATTGTACATGGCCTAAAAATGTGTGATGAGTGACACAAAACAAATCCAAGTGTTGGTAAAAGTAAATGTGTTGTCATTCAGGAGCGACTTGATACAAATTTACTACTTAGTACTTTTAGGTGGGCCATGCCCATAAAACTTGCTACTTACTACAAGGTGACTTGCCGGTCAGGGAGCAGTGATCGGAGGACCACGAGTTCCGGTCGGCGAGGTGCACCTCGCTGAAGATGTACGGGGCGAATACACTTCAATTTCGGCGAGCGCTCTTAGATTGGTTTAATAGATGAATATAATGACTGTGTTAATTAATTAACCTGTCAAACTTTGCTGAGGTACTTGGTATCAATAGCGATTTGAATTTTCGACTAGGAAAAATTAATCTATCAAAAATTCTTTCTTTCTTACTTTACCTATGATGACGAGCGCGTGGTCTGGTTCATAGTAGCGTACGGATAACTTATTTAGTAATTGACGCTAAATTAAATTTGCATAATATTTAAAACGATAGCTTATTTATAAATGCTTTATTTATAAACAATAGCTTATTTAAAATGTCGATTGTTCATAGAATATTATATTAAACAACCCATTCAATTTTGAAGATTTATTAACACCTTGAAATAAAACTACATCACAACGTATTTTATCGCGGTTTATTTTAGATTTTATATCCCCGTGACCGAAAGTGAAGGCTGAAAAGATTTTGAAACGTCGGAGTAGGTAAACCTAAAATCTTAAAATAAAACGTGTTAAAATCAAATATTAAGTTCTTATCCTGAAATAGAACTGATTTTAAGCAATGATGTAGACTACAATGGGACGCGCCTGCCCACTATACCGTTTTATTCGTGGTTACGAATGAGTTTCGGTGAGAGTGGCAGTGGAATGATGCTCCATATGGTTAGAAAACATAAAGGAGTAACAATTTTGACCCACCCTCATAAATAGTGTCACCAGACATCGCACCGGAACACGTAAGTATTGTGTTTTAATGTGTGATATTCGCGTAAATTTATGAAAATACTATAGTAACACCTTGTATAGTATTAAGTTATGCTTATAATTTTCGCATTATCGACACCGTATCAAACAGCGTTAGAGAACCTTGATGAATTCCGGATAAATTCCGCTTTAGTTCTGTTCATAGCATAATGTCGGTTTACCGTAGTGTGTAGCGTAGCGGATTTTAGCTTTCAAAGGATTAGTGCAAACTGCTAACACGCGCGTTTCACTATTTAAGTAATTCTAGCAGTAGAAATTATTAGAACAAGTTTCTGTTCAACCCTTTTGTGTCAAGTAATATAAGAGTTGTGAGAGTTTAGGACTTATAACCGCTGGGGAAAGCGAGTTCTTGAGTAGAGACCACGTCTTGGCAAACGCACGGAGGTAGTAGGATCTGCGAAAGACAGCCGGTACTGGCTGAATGCGACAGCATTTCACGCTAGAACAGCTTGAAATGGCGCTTATTGGAAGAGGCCTATGTCCACTAGTGGACTGCTATAGGCAGATGATGATGATGGTGATGATGATGAGAGTTTAGGCTTTAATCCAAACACAGTGGTCAAGTGCGGGTTGATGCATGTCACATGTCCTCGAATGATTAGTTCTTAGACATGCCGGTTTCCTCACGATGGTTTCTTTCACCGATATTGAGCAGCGGTGATGAAAAAATTTCACAAAGATGTATGGGCACGGACTGGGATTCGAACCCGCGACCTTATATTAAGGAGAGGCCTTACAACTGCGCCTCTTCTGCTCGCTGTATTGCGAATTCGCTATCTGCGTATAAGAACTAAAAAAAGGCAATAAGGAAAATAATAAGTATTCTTATATCGGAATACCGTTCAAAGACCCTTTTCAAAAAATGTGATACAGTGTCTATTAGTAGCGAAACCAATAATTGTATCCGATAAAACGCGTGGGCGTCCTCCAAGACATGCGTGGGAGGGCGAGTTGGTACATATTTGTGGCCGTTTAGCTATTCAGACAAAAACGAACGTCACTGTTTCAATTAATTTCAGTCTATTAATATCTTGTGGGTGCATACTACGCTATTGAGGTTTCGCTACAGCCATGGTGTTCATCATATTAATTCGATCTTTATTTAAATAATCATTCTACACAACACTGAACCTCCTGGAGCACCCTGACGAGTATCTCATCAAACAAATACTATTTACACATTACAAAGGGATGTATGTTATCAGGATATAAGGACTCACGTGTCTAGAGCAAAGGCGCAGTAGGTAGAGTGAGAAGGCCCTGTCAAAATCCGTGACCGTTAATTTTCACTAGTGATGTGGCAATACATTGGTGTTGAGCAGCGGCGATGTCACAATTCACATAAAGATGTGTGGGCACGAGAGGGAATCGAACCCGCGACATTATATTTCTAACGCGAGGCTCATACCGCTGCACCGCTGATAGCTAAGAGTCGAATATTTAGGTACAAATATCTTTTAATAACTTCCAACGAAAAACAGCGATATTATAAGTTGAAACGTGTCAGTATGTTTGTGCTTTCTTTGTGTAGTTTATGGCATCCTAGCGCATACTCAGGTAGGTAGCTACATGTTTTTCTTTAAGAATCACTTTTACATACATTTTAACACAATTATACTATATTTGGTTTCATATTTTGTGCTGATGCTACTTTTGCTTGGTGTTTGGTATGAAGTAAGCTGCGAGTCTAGTCTTATTCTTATTAGAAACGCATGGTAGGATAGATTTTTTTTACTATTACTCAATGATTTTCAGTTTGAGAACCAAGTCCATAGTCCATTGTTTACGTGAAATATGCTTTTTCCTTCGAGGAAAAATATTTTGTTTAAAAATATATAATTTTTGTCAATTTTTTTTTTATTACAAACTAGCGGACCACGTAGACGTCGTCCTGTCCGGTAAAGCAGTGCCACCTGCCGGGTCCGAAAACGGAATAAGACCTTTAAGATTTCATAAAAATCGGTCAAGCTGTTTCGGAGGAGTTTTTTTAATTTTTCTCTGCGTTAAAACCATCCTCGTACTTCAAGGACTATTCTTAAAAAGAATTAGCGAAATCGGTTAAGCCGTTCTCGAGTTATGCGCTTACCAACAGATTTTGCGAAAAAAATTTATATTATAGATAAACCCAATAGTTTTTGCAACTGACATACATACAATTTGAATGAACAAATTTAGACGTAGCTAATGTATATAGCATTAAAATAAAATTCTAAAAATAAAATAAAATATCTGGAAAAGAAATACGTTAAAGAAAGTACTCTTACTAATCCGGTGGCCCATTTACCGCTGGACTATGTCTATATTGAATAAGTATCTTTATTTAACAGCTTTTCATTAAAGGTTCTATTAGTATAAGTAAGCAAAGAAAAGCCTAATTTCTTCGCATAAAGCTTGTTTGAACGTGTCTTATAATTGTCTTGATTGATCACAGAGGGATATTTATAGATATACAGGGTGTATAACTTAGAACGGTCAGTATGGGAAAGTATGAAATTATAAGACATACGAAGATATGTTCATGGACCATGTCATCGATTCCAGTAACAAGAAAAACTGCATTTATACATTAAAAAAATACTTGTACTCGGCTCGAGAATCAAACCCGGACATTTTGAAAAACAAAACGACCACTTTCTTAGGTCTTAACTAAACTCATTAGGTTAGTATGAAACATGATTAACATTTAATTTATTTTTCAAAATTTCAGAGGTCCAAATTGAGTACATACAAGTTTTATTTTAATATATTATGACTGTAGTTTTTCTTGTTACTAAAATCGATGACATGATTTCTAACTGATCGTCGTAGTATGTCTTGTAGTTTTAGACTTTCCCCTGCTGATCGTTCTAAATGTTACACCCTGTATACAAAGATATTAGGTTAGTTTGTCTCATAGATTAATAATATTTGCTCCTTAAGCTTTGCCGAGGTCAGACAGTACTTACTTTCATTAGGGGTCCGTTTTTCAAAAAGGTAATAATTTAAGTTTAGAAAATTGTACTATTCAAAAAAATAAATATAGCCTTGCTATCAATAGCAGAATAAAACGAATGGGTTCAGGTACATTATATCGTTAAATAATAATCTAATTTTTTGAATATAAATAAATAAATAAATATTCTGGGACGTTAACACACACGGTCATCTGGTTCCAAGCTAAGCAGAGCTTGTGTTATGGAAACCAGATAACTGGTATGTACTATACATATAATACTTTTCTTTTGTAAATATATACTTATAATAGATATTTACACCCAGACTCGACACAAACACAAATGTTCATCACAAATGTTTGTCTCGGGTGGGAATCTAACCCACGACCTGCGGCGTGAAAAGCAAGTATCTTACCGACCACGCCACCGGCCCGTCAGGTAGTATATGAAGTTAGTATCAAGTGTTAGAACATACGGCTACATATCAAGCTATATTTTCTAGACTAAACTGACAGTAATAGTAATCATCGCCTCTAAAGGCGAATAATGTAACTATTTTATGATCTGACTGATGTTTGACTATATCATGAAGTGGCCATGCGTTTAGCTGTTTATATCGTTAAACGCTGATTGTTTATTGATCTGGCCAGGCCACATGATGTTGGCAGCTAATATGTTCTTTTTCATGGAATAGGACCGTTTTAAGATCTGGCCACAACATATACACTAACAAAGTACCTAACATAACGTCACGTCACGCCTGTATTACCCGAAGTGTAGGCAGAGGTGAACACCCTTCACCCACTTATCGCCAGCTATGTAGATCCCATTGGAATCAATTACAAATAAACTTAATATTCCGTAAGATTTTTTTTCATTCTTTTCGACCGTGGGTGTGCACCTTTAATTGAAACCCCACACGTGGTCCCCGGGTGGTGCAAATCAGATTACAATCAACTGGTGGTAGGCTTCGGCCGTGGTTAGTGACCACCCACCAGACAAAGCCGCACCGCCAAGCGGCCTTGCCGTGTTCCGGTGCGATGTCTGGTGACACCATGCAAAGAGGGTGGGTCGGAATTGTTGCTCCTTTAAGGTTTATATAAAGGCTCATTCTACTGCCACCTTCTCACCGATAAAATCATTCGTAATCACGAGTGAATCGGTATACTGGGGTGGCGCATTCCATCGTAGACTATATCATTGCTTAACATCAGGCAAGTTGTAGTCAAGCGCCAGCCTATCGAAGAATAAAAAATATATATTAAAATTCATCTTCTACATATTTGTTACGCATTGGTTCTGGGAGCAAGATATTAAAACAGTTATACCAACATGCAAATATAAGCTATATTTGTGTTGTAAAAGTTGCGTATTGATATTAGACTTCCATGGAAATACTTGTAATTGCATGCTGACAACTTCCACCCCACCCACTGTAACTATTGCCTTATTAAATGGAGTTTCTGTAGGTCTCAAAATATTTAACACTAGTTTTCCGCCCGCGGCTTCGCTCGCGGATGTCGGTTATCGCGCTAAACCATTAATCTCTTTTTTCGCAGTCGGATAAAACTATCCTTTCCCGGGTCTCGAACTATCCCTATACAAAATTAGTTTACCTAGTAGTGTAGGCGTGTAAGCAACATTTTGAAATCGGCAAGCCCCCATAGGCATATCCATAAAACTATAGGGGTTTTAAAAAAAAATACTACTTAGACCATAATGTAAGTTTTTCATTCAAATACCAAGAGCAACTAAAATTTTGTTTAGAATTCTATTTATCGCAAAGAGTTGTCAAACATGTCATTGTGTCAAAATAAAAAGTAATTTAGTTCAAAATCACGAAGGAGTATTGATATCAACTTTGAAGAAAATAACGCTCAGAATAATTCCGGAGGCTTCGCCCGCTTAGTATTATGATAAAAATAAGAAATATTGAAAAAATAATTTATTTATACCGAATTTGAACTAAATCGGACCAAGGAATAAACAGTTATGGAATATTTAGTATTTTCTAAAAAACGTATTTTACACCCCACCTGGGGGTAGTTTTGGGAGAATAAAAATCACGTGTTTCATAATTTCTTTTAAGGTTTATGTATGCTGAATTTGGAATAAATCAGACTTGGGACTAAATAGATCCAGAGAAACTTTAATTTTTACAATAAAACTCATTTTCCACACCCTGATAAGATTAGTACGATAGGATAGGATTAAAAAACGAATTTAAAATTCACCTTCATCCGTGGGACTTTTTAATCTGAATTCCCAAACGTAATCCCCAGGTGGTGCACACCCGATGACAATAAACTTATCAGGGTTGATGTGGTAGGTTTTGGCCGTGTTTAGGGTCCACCTACCAGACAAAGCCGCACCGCCAAACGGCGTTGCCCTGTTCCGGTGCGATGTCTGATGACACCATTTAAGAGGGACAGTCGGAACAGATGTTCCTCAATGGTTCTCAAACTTGATTGAGTTCCGACTCACCGAATAAAAACTGCCACAGGGACCCACTTTTTGTCTGTCATAAAAAGGGGCTATAAAACATTAGCAACGTTTGGATTTCCTAGTCTCTGTGAAATTATTAAATATGTACCTACATACTGCTATTACAATGAGAAAGGATTTTTTTATGGATGATCTAACTAAATAACCGGAAGGGCCTTTATTCGTTCCCCGGAGGCGTCAGAAGATGGTCGAACCGATCAAGTACTGTGTCAACTGCCTTAAGGGCTAGGGATGAACCTCGGCTAGGGACGGCCAGACAACAGATTTAGGGGATCGGACTGTAGATAAATGGGAAAGGTGTGTTGAAGGTCTATTTCTAGAAATCACCGCTTTAGCATCGATTTAAGCCCTAGTTACTTTTCGTGACAGTGAGTTTGAGACATTCAATTTATTTCGTTTGGGTTATCTTATGTTAAAAGGCTCATTGAAATAACACTATTTTATAACGGATTTTATCGCGGTACATACGGTTTTCAGACTTCATGGTCACGGGTGGTGAGGAATCCGTTATAAAGTAGTTTTATTTGAATGTGTGATATTCGCGTAAATCTAAGACATTACTATTTCAAGGCTCACTTAATATTCGCTATTCTTGGGAACTCCTGCCGTATACTATTAAAAGATAATATTTAACTAAGAGTAGATCCTATAATAGAGTTGCACTTGACCGCGACTTACCTGATGTGAAGAAATTATGTAGTCTACGAAGGAAGATTATAGCTATCAGAAAAGATAGATGCCAGCTGCGAATTCCACAACTTGTGGACACAAAGCGCTTTGTGTGTACCCGTGGAATTTCCACCATGAAACGTTATCGCGTACATAATATCTTCGGACATAGCTAGAGGTGACGGCTCCTAAGAGCATCTAAAAGTATAAGACCGAATGGATGAAAAGAGGTTAAAAGGGTTTTCACCTATTTGACCTACCTTATACAATCACTGACCGATATATCTATAGTGACACATACTCTCGCAACGCCGAACATCGCGCCAAGTGAAGACAAATTGTAAATTGCCCTGATTGTAACTGACAAACCTTTATGACCATAATACACATATTTTTAGACTTAAACTACCATCATAATCTCGCTGCTCTTACTCCTGTAAGCCAGGATTGATAGCGTGCTTAAAGAGGCTCGGGCTTTGAAGTCCCAGGAAATCTAAACTGTCTTGGATCCCGCACGAATTTCATCAAAGACATAGGTAATAGGTGTTGGAAAGTTAGATTATCCATTACCCCCGAAGGAACTTTCTTCTATCTGTCGACTACAACCATATAATAATAATAATAATAATATAGTGGGACATTAACACACACGGTCATCTGATCCCAAACTAAGCAGAGATTGTACTATGGAAACCAGATAACTGGTAATATACTACACACAATACTTTTCTTTCGTAAATATATATGAAAATGAAATAAAATGAAAATGAAAATAGGTACTTAAATATATATAATTACACCCAGACACAAGACAAACAGACATATTATAAACAAATGTTTGTCTCGGGTGGGAATCGAACCCACGACCTGCGGCGTGAAAAGCAAGTATCTTACCGACCACACCACCGGCCCGTCATATAAAATATTATGATTAATTATTTCATTTTCTATTCTAGAATAGGCTTGTATTTCACTGCAACTTGCATGATCATGCAGTCCACGATGGAACTCACCTGTCCAAAATACCGAATCACTCATGATTACGAATGATTTTCGGTGAGGTGGCAGTGGAATAAGGCCCTTATAGTAATTAGAAACCAATAAAGAGGAGCAATTCCGACCCACCCTTTCAAATGGTGTCACCAGACATCGCACCGGAATACGGCAAGGCCGCTTGGCCAGTTTATTGTCACCCGATTCACACTACCCGGGGACCACGTGTGGGGATTCAGATAAAAGGTGCACTTCTATGGATGATGGTGACTCAGCCACCGAACTATGCATAATTTGCCATGTGAACAAATTTTTATTTTATTCTACCTTAGTTTAATATTATCAGGTAAACTCAACAAGTGTCAACCCTAATTAATATGACCTTTCAAACGACTACAATTAGTGAGATCTACTTCTTAAGTGTAATTAACCGAAATCTATCGCTTAACATCTTGACACACAGATTGTCTTGCTAAATCTAAGAATTAACTAGTAAATTCTGTTTTAAAAGTGGTTGTATTTGTTTAAGGTAATTATCAAGTTGGAGCGAGGTACTGAAAGGTGTATTATACTAAAGATGTTATTGATTGGAGGACTCAATATGGTACAGAATGGGACTGATATAGTTGGGTGAATGGGTTTAAAAGGTATGGAACATTAGGCTTAACCTCTGAATAACTATCAAATAGCTATATTCTATCTATTGATTTTTAAAACCTATCTATATTTTTCTCTTGGTGGAGTGACGATCTCAGTAAGCAAAAACTGGATGAGAAAAACCGCAGGTCGTGCTCAGTGGAGCACTTTAGGAGAGGCCTATGTCCAGCAGTGGACTAGAATAGGCTGATGATGATGATGAAGATAATCTATATTTTTCGTTGTTCTGTCCGTTGACTTCAACTACGCAGAGTAATAAAACTATTTTAGCTTCCGCCCACGGCTTCGCCCGCGCTGTACCTATTCGGAAAACTCCGTGTGTTAATCTAAACCATAATCTATCTCTGGGCCAAATTTCATCAAATTCCGTCCAGTAGTTTTTACATTTGTCCAATAAGTGTGCTATAAAACATTGCTCCATGCTATATTTCAAGATTCTAGGTTGACGGGAAGTATCCTTTAGGTTTTAATTCTCTCAGTAGTTGCGAGTTTCCAAATATGCGACTTAAATTGCTGTTCCTAGATTGCGTTAACATAGAAGTTTATTATAGCTTACAGGTATTATAGACTTGAGTATTTGATATGAATTTCAATAATATCACTTTGCGATTATGAGGAAAGGGGTAGTAAGTTTAAAATTATTAAAAATATTTTAATTAAGTAACTAAAAATTCAAGATTTTCGCTATTTTTCCTTTACCTATGCTATAAGACGTTGCTTCTTATGCAGAATTTCAAGATTCTGAGTGCAACGTTTTGATTTCCTTGTGAGTTACGAAAATTTGCGTCATAAACGGCTGTATTTTTTGATCACGTTGGCTTAGAAGTTTGATTTATTCACAGCTTTAAGACAGCAGACTTTATAGGCCGACCGTTTAACTCGCGTATCGCTATCTGAGGTACAAAGATAAGACATTAATTAAATCTCTTAAAGAACTATTTAACCACAGATAAAAGTAATGTAAGTTTATTCGTCACTAATATACTATATCGCAGTCGGAATCTTGGCGATAGGCGATACGCGAGTTAAACGAACGGCTTATAGTATGTGATATAAATGTCAGCTTAATAGACAAACATCAAAATGATACCAAAAGGACCTTTTAAAGTGATACTTTAAGGTCCTTTTGAAGTACGGAAACCTAAAAAAAACGAAGAAATAACCGTATACATAATAGACACACCCACCATAGATAATTGTACCTAGCTGAACTTAGCAAAAAAAAATGAAGAGTCCAAATTTTGAAACAATCAGACCTATCACCTCACATAAACTTACTAGTGGCGTGGTCGGTAAGATACTTGCTTTTCACGGCGCAGGTCGTGGGTTCGATTCTCACCCAAGTCAGACATTTGTGTGATGAACACGTCTGTTTGTCTTGAGTCTGGGTGTAATTATCTATATTTAAGTATGTATTTACAAAAGAAAAGTATTATTATGTAGTATATGACCAGTTATCTGGTTTCCATATTACAAGATGTGCTTAGTTTGGGATCAGATGACCGTGTGTTTTAATGTTCCAATATATTATTATTATTATTATATCACCTCACAAACTAGAAAAGACGACGATCTTAAGAAAAATGAGGTTTTTTTTTTAATTAAAGAAAACTATCTCAATCACTAATCTTCTTTTAGATGCTTGTATTATGCCTACGTGCACATAAATATAAAGAAAAAGGGAGGAAGACAGAAAGGCAGTTAAGACCTTTTTTCGTTAGATGACTGACTCCTGTTCAGCCAGTTCACTCTTCAAGGTAAATCGCGTAAAAGAAAATCGTTTCAAACATAAATGAATCAAGGAAATTGTAAATCGCTTTTAATGCGTGACCAAGGGAAAAAAGGACTCTTTTTATATGTATAGAATACCTATATCGGATGGAAGGGACCGCCCTCCACAAACTCATAGAGTGAAATCCGTTCTGAGACGATCGGTACATGAGATTAGTTCAGGTGTTTTATGGGTATCCAATAAACGTGCTTTATTTTGTTATCTAGGGAAAGTATCGTTATCTTAGGAAACTCCCAAAAGCGAAATGGCAACTTTTGTCTGTATAGGGTTAGTCCTTACCACCAAGCGAACTCACGCCACAATATTTCACGCATCGTTCCTTAAATAAATTTGATTGATGGATGGTTTATTTTATTCAAATCGAGTGCTGTGTACAGAGTAATAATTGTAAATCGAAATAAAGCAAATTACAAACTAAGGTCCAGAAAGAATTTTCGATGGAAAATGATTCTAATATAGGAGCTAAATGCACCTTCAGTTTGCGGAGGGCTGTCCCTTTCACCCTGTGAATAAGAATATTTTATCAATCCTAATATCATACCTTTGGTCATCTGAAGATAATGTTATACCAACAAAATATCTCTCAAGAAAATACAAAGAAATTCTAACTAAAATATCTCAAACTTTTCTAATTCAAAAGTATGGGAGCATCAATCAAGTTTTCGAGTGATCTATTTCAGAGCAATTTTGTATTTGGACTATGAATATACGAGGAATATGTACGTAGTACAGGGCCCATTCTTGAGGCACCAGTTGCTTTATGAATGGGCCCATTCAATACTGCGGTGGGCCCTGCGCATGCCTCGCATCGATCCGTCGCGGCCGCGCGGGAGGAAGCGCCGCGCGTTCTCCAATGATCTTAACGTGTCGGGTGTCGACACGTAAGAATTATGTCATTCATGATTTTAGTAAAAGTAGGTCATGTTGCAAGTATTTTGCTATGTTATAAGACCACAGTTTGTGAGTATGAATGAGTACATAGGTACGTGAATCTTAAGTAATGATGTTTGTTTTATTTAATAGTGACTGCAACTAATTCTAGCCTGCTAAAACTAACTAAACCTTCTAATATATGAAACTATTATAATAATAATTTATTGTTTCAGAGATATACAGACAGTGGATGACAATTTTGTAAAAGCAGTCTTATGATATAACAAGTACCTAGTTCGGTTGATCACTGATACCCAAACTAACATTTAACTTGTGGCATGGGTATCAGGGCTCTGGTACATAGTTACACAACATAGTATTTTAATATTGGAGTAGTGTTTTGACATCGGACATGTCACATTTTTATGAAATTTATAACTATTAAATTTTGTTACACATTTATAACACAGATGCTTAACTAGTCGTTAATTTAGTAAAATCTATCTACTTATTCCTTACTTATAAGGTTGTCATTAAAATATGTACTCGGAAAATTAGGTAATCTACAAATGACATGATGGTTTTGTTATATAAATGGGCACTTTTTATTCGAGTGCGATGCTGTGGAAGGAACATTACAGTAACCGGTTGTGAAGACAAATAGAATATATAAGTTTAACCATTCGGTGAGTGACTGCAACTAATTCTAAGCCTTCTAAAACTTAGCGTAACCGCAGTTTGTCATTTAGCCTTTACGCATTATTAGTACGCATACGGATTTAGAAAAAGAAGTATTTTCATAAAGTCAAATAAATGTTTAATTTTTAATTAAAATTGTTATTAAAGACCATTAGTTTATCGCAATTTTTCGGAACAAACAACTTATACCTATAAATGACGTAGCGATATGTAGACATGTAAATATTCTACCTATAACTTCGCCTGTGGATGCCGAGAGATCAAGAAATGAAAAAAAATCTTAAATACCTGTATCAACGGGTGAAATGCGTGTCGTCAACTTCAGTTTTAATTTCCTATTTTTTAATAGATAATAGACACCTTTTCCGACACAGCATCAATTGGATAATGGCACCTATCCGAAATGTTACATTTTGGCAAATGGGGCGCCCTATCTAGGTGTATTAATATAACACGACACATATACACATTCAAGTACATCCGAACTACTCTACTGCGTGAGTGGAGACATTATCGAGATAATCTATTCATACCCTCATCACTTTAAGTTATTAACATCGTACTAATGGATTGCCTAGCTTTAACTTAAATGCAAATTAATATTCCTCCTGATCACGTGTACTCTTCAATAAGGTGGGTAGAGATGGTAAATGGCTACTTGATTACTGGCGCCCAACTGGGACGTAGTAAGATTTTTAAATATTCCTTTTTTATAGAAATGAATGATACAATTCACATTTATTTATAGACTGCAATAATTATTTTTGAAACAAAAATACAAAACGACTCCAAACGTAGGTACCTAGAATTATGCCTTTAGCAGAATTGATCTTATAATTTTGAAAATGAATCACCTTCATCCTCACACATCACCGGGTGGTGCAAATCAGGTAACAATCAACTGGTAATTATGTTTACTGGTAATTAACTGGTAGGCTTCGGCCGTAGTTAGTGTCCACAAGACAAAGCCGCACCACCAAGCGGCCTTGCCATGTTAAGGTGCGATACTTGGTGACACCATTTTAGAGAGTGGGTCGTAAATTTGGCTCCTTTATAGTTTTTAACCATATAGAGTCTCATTCCACTACCACCTTCTCACCGAAAATCATTCGATTGTTATCACGAGTGAAATAGTATATTGGTTAGGCACCAGGCAAGGTGTAGTTTCGCGCGAGCCTATTTCAGGAAAACATGGAAAAATATAAGTACATACGCACGTATAGTACCTAGATGTGAATTGCTCTATGACCTTATTTTATATGAAACTTGTACAATTTACCCAAGAAACAGAACTAACAATGTCGTTACAGCACAAAGAGCTAAAGCTTACTCAAAGCTCTCCGAGAGGCGACAAACTGCGATGTAAAGCACAATACAATTATTGTTACGAAAATACTCTTTTAGTTTGTGTAGCGCTTTGAAGTAGAACTGATTCTGGTTGAAGATTCTATTTGAACAGCAGTAGAATATTATTAAGCCTGCAATATCACTCGTATTTGTGAGGCCCTTGAGCCTTTAGCCCTTTTCCCTCTAACCTCTGGGGTCGCAGGTTTAAATCCCACGCCGGATCAAAAAAAGTGTCGGGACTTTTCTCATTTCTCAGCACTAACCCGGAGGGAGAATACCCCGTATGATATGTGTTACACCCGTGCCTCGGAGAGCACATAAAGCCGTCGGTACTGTGCCCAATTTTTTTAAAGGGAAGGAGGAGTGAAGTTGTTTTTGCACACACACTTGTGTCCTTTAATATTAGTAGTAATAAGGGGCTAGTATTAATGGCGCCCAAGCAGAGGCTAGCATTAATGGCGCCCTAGCAGGGGCTGATTTAAGCTTAAACATTGTGCCATCAAATGATTTTAAAGCCACTTGCGGATCAGATGTGCAGGTTTAATGGTTTATATTCGTGCAGGCTCTTGTTCAGTTTGAAACCCCACCTTAAGTTCTCAAAGCGTCTAAATATGATCAAAATTAGAGTTTAGGTGAAAAAGCAGTCAAAACCACAACGAGCTGATACAAGCTACGTGACCGAACAAAAATGACGGTTGGTCATGATACAATGTGGACATTATTGCTTTATATAGACTAGTATCTAACTCAATTTTTTTTCTGTGAAAGATGTTAATCACAAAAAGAAATGTGATCAAATTTATCTAAGCATAATAATGACAAACGTTAATGGCTACGCCAAATAAGTCATTTTGAACTCTATTTTGTGCACAATATGGATAACGTCCATTGAAAACCGCATTTTACGTTGTTGATTATTGCTCAATCTGTGGAACTACTAACTGGTTGGCGCCCATTTGGGGCTTTCTGTTTCCAAAGTGTAGATTTTTTTTATTGTTTTTAACATCTCTTTAGCCTAGATAATACCTAAAAATGTAGGTAAATATCACCGACACTGATCTCTATATTTAAATAATAGGACTTTAACTCAGAGCAGTGGTGGCACAGCGGTACGGGCCTCGCCTTAGAAAAATAAGGTCGCGGGTTCGAATCCTGGTCGTGCCCACACATCTTTGTGTGAATTGTTTCATCTCCGCTGCTCAATATCGGTGAAGGAAAACATTGTGAGGAAACCGGCATGTCTAATAACTAATCATTCGAGGACATGTGACATCCACCAACCCGCACTTGGCCAGCGTGTGTGGATTAAGGCCTAAACTCTCTCAAGTCATAAGATAGATGAGAGAAGATAACGATAATAAAGATGAGAGAAGATAACGATGATAAAGATAGATAAGAAGAGAGATTTAGTGTCCCACAACTGGGCACGGGGCCCAGTTGTGGGACACTAAAAAGGGTTGAGGCAGAGCAGATAAAAATAAAATCTCAGTTTATAAAGATATTCTCGTTTAATTCCTAGAACTCATGAGGTAAACAATACTAAACTATCATACCAATCAAACAAACAGATTTCGGACACGTGTTACTACTATACAAATGTATGACACACTTTGAATTTATAAATATAGGTTTGAACACTCCATTCCATTATAATTCAGAAATACTGAAGTCGAAGACATTATCATTCAGTTATTTAACGAATACTTAAAGCTACGTATTCTAAAATACATAAATACGCGATCAAATTATAGTTCGTTTACATAAATGTTAAGGAAGAAAACCTAAAGGCTTGTTCACGATTTTAGTTCACGTGCGTGAAATGTGTTTATTTTTCTAGACATATTTTACAGTAGTGTGTCGTCGTGGATAAGTCCATCGAGTCGATAAGTTATCTATAACTAAGCCAGTTATTTTGAGATAGGAACCCCGATCTGTATCTCACATTTTCACACACGTGAACTCTCGTGAACTTGTCACAAAATAAAAAAAATGAAAAATAAAATTAGTCAACAAACAAGAAAGATAACAAAAATAATGAATTGCCAATGAGCCTGTATTCAGTTGTTTGTAGTAGTAATAAATAGTTTTGACCAAAGTATATGGTGCTGATTTACTTATATTATTTATTCAATTTGACTATTATTTATGGCACGGCATAATGATAATAATTAAAAACAAAGAAATGGCCAGAAAAGTATAAATCTGACGTGTATTTTTTTAATTATTTAAAAGCCCTAAAAATATTTTTGAAAAAACAATTGAAGATAAAGGTAGTTAATATAAATGACATGTATGAAAAATGATTATATTTATTTATAAAATAAATGAATTAATTAAAATAAAATTGTGCATAGGAAAATCGTCTGGTACCAGTAAATCAATTGTTAGTTGTTAACAAGTTAACCGATCGGTCAACTGATGATTAACTGACAATTAAATTTAAATACTGGATAATGACGTCATACAAACAACTAATGGAGCTTACGCTACAATACTGATACATGCTAGGAATAGGGTTATATAACAGTTTTGGTCAAAAAACGGCTATTATTAACCATTTCTAAATCTAAACGGCTCAAACGGTTGCCAGGAATAAAAAAAGGAATGCAAAAGGTAGTTTTTAGAAGGACAAAAATATATAATACTGTATATATTGCGTTCAACCCTTAAATGTTCTTTTTTATGAAAATAAACAAAATCTCATGGTTTTATAAGTTGATGTTTTTACTTTTCTAAAAAGGTTTCATTTCCTTGCCCTGTTTAATTTTGTAGTTATTAGGTCAAACACTAAAAAATATTTAACCCAACAACTGAATAATTTAACAAATCGCATTTAGTTACCACGCATTTAAGGGTTAACGATAAAATTATTTTACCTAAATGACGTTTATGGCATTTTATGGCTACAGCTACCTCATGAATCACATACATATTAGCACTCAAATTCTGTAGTTCCTAATTTTTAATTTTATACATTAATTTTTTTACGAATATTTTTGTAATAATTACATTTTTTATTAACATAATTAATGTTTTTTATATAATCTAATCTTATTTACAACTTGTATTTTGTTATAGAATTGACAATTTTTATTAAATACGTTTTTTAATTTAATATAATATTTTTATTGTAAAACTAATGTTTTGAGATAATTTCTGACATTGGAATATATTATCTAATGCGCTGAGATATGGTATATTGAGTATTTTTTTATCAGAATTTATCACAAAATATGATATTGTCATGAGTTTTACCTTCCAGGCACAAAGTGGTGTTTTTAACCCATTATTTATTGCCTTTGTTACATAATTTCACGAAATTCTATATTTAATAATACTATTCGTAAAAATGTCTTTTTCATGGGGATGTAATAAATATAAATATTTTATACTAACAACTAATATTGGTCAGGATTTAGGAAATTACACACTTTTAAATATAATTGTACCTTTGTTTTATCAACAATTTTCACTATTTCTACTATTTGATCTCAAAGATAGTAAAAAAACATTTTTCATTGGTAGAAAATATAAAAAATTGTTGGTAACACAGCGTCCATTTTTACAAGCTTTACACATTGATTTGTTCATTCTTCGTAAGAAAATACTCTTAAATCACTATCGTATAATATAAATTCAACAATAGTAGAAACTAGTTTTGTTTGGCACTATAATTTGCCACTTACATTCCTGGTTGTGACTAAGGCACAAGATAAGGTCTAATACTACCATTTGGTAGATTTATACTACTTTAGTATGCATATAATTTTAACCTTCTTTTGTGTCAGGCTCTTTACAATCGCCTTTATAAACTGGTTATTTTAAATTTCTTAATATTTATTTATTTTCTTTTTCTATTGTATAACAAGTCTTTCACTTTATAGCATAAGTGTTTGTTTTCAGTTAGTGCCACTAGTAGAAGGTAGATTCGCTTCTTGGTGCTTGTACTTGTGTGACGTCATCTGGGATAAGCCTAGAACTGCGAATCCGCATTGTAGGCAATGATAGTGGGTTTGTTTCTTGCTGTGAATACACTGAGGCTCGTAACCGCAACCTAAAAAAATATAAACATGTATAAAAAAAAACTACCATTTTCCTGTACCCAATAGGGTCTATAATTATTATATTTTTAAACGCCTAGCACCTATTATGGAAATGCAACAAAAAAAAATTGAATATTCTTTTTCCAACTTAACTAACCAGACAACGTAATCAAATTATCACAATGGCGATTTAGTTCAATTTTGACTTTTTATTTATAAATTTAAATACCTAACTTATTTTCTATATTTTTTTTAACAGAATTAAAAAAAATTATGATGTAACAAGTACATACATATATTTTCCATTGGAGAAATTAAAAATATTCTTAACATACTAAAGCCATTTGGCCATTGACTGGCCAGGTGGCGTAGTGGTTAGTGACTAGTTAGTTAGTGAGTTGTTTGATTCCCACCCAGGACAAATCTTTGTAAGATGAGCACAAATATTTGTTTTGGGTCTGGGTCTTACAAAAAAAATGTATTTATGTATTATACCTATCCGTTCTTAGTACCCTAACACAAGCAAATATAATTGCTTAATTTGGCACTAGATGGCGCTGTGTGTTTGTGTGAAAATAATATTATGATTATATTATTTAAAAATACCTTCATAAAATACCTCCTTTGTGTGCCCAAAGGAGAGGAAGCATATTTAGGCCATTAAAAAAGAACTTACTTTTACTCGGTGGGAACTTTTCGAAGCCCGCTGCTTTTATGTTGTCAAGTTTTTGATGTTGCCGTCGATGTGCCACAACCTTATTAGTGTCTGTGCACACGAAGGGGCACATCAGGCAGTGGAAGTGGGACGCTTTGTTTTGCCCTGTACCTTAGAGAAAACAAAAAACTAATGTAATAAAAAAATATTAATTGTCACTTAAATAAATAGCTATATACCGTGCTGTGTCCAAAAGGATGCTTAAATGAAACTTTTTAATCCCCAACAATAAGTTTGACACGAGTCACCTAAACGCAGGAACTGATTTTGATGCAGGCTTATAATTAAACGCAACGTTATCGAGATGGTTTTTAGTTAGGTTAAGCATTAAGTAATAACTTCAAACTGTATAACTTATTTTATAATAAATAATAATATAAAACATTGTAACCAAACTAATAGAAATAGTAATGATTTTGGGTGCCAATAAGATATTAAGTAGATTTTCAAGCAATAAAAATCAAATGTTAGCTCCAATCATTAAGGTATGATCAAAAACAAAAATAAGTCGTTTAAGATATAAATTTTGAGGTAAAGGAATACGATTCTTTACCGAAGGTAGAAGCATGTGGGCACTCAGGACGTTTGCAGTACACGTTAGCACGATACTGCTGGAAGTCTCCACCCATCAATGTGTCCAACCTGTTGACAAATTATAGTCACAGTTCTATTAAAACTATACACAGATTTACTACTATCTACTAACGGGAGAGTTTCTTAAGATTAACAACTACTTACAAATAAATTTAAATGAATTGCTCACCTTTCGTGTCTAGCAGTGTGTTGAACAAAACGTGTTTTGTCACAAAACGAGTAGCCACAATCTTTTCTGGTACAATGAAAATGTGTTTGATGTTCTCTAAAAATAAAAACAATATCAATGATTAATGAATTCAAATAAACCATTTAAAGTTCATAAATAAATTTCAGAATAACTACAGGACCTAAAATGGCACCTTGCGGTATCCCACTTAGATTTTTAGTCAAAACTATAAATTAGTTTACATTTGCCTTATTTATTTACTATGATCTACTTTGTAATGTTTTAGGTGAACACTAAGAAAATAAAGAAACATGTGTAGGTAATGCTAAAAAGTATTTGCGTATTCTACATTATCTAATGCTTTTGAGTAAACTTTTTTCTGTAACACTGTTCTTGTTCCAATTCTGGATGTTCTTTATATATGTATTTGACAGCCAACAACAATGTGCAAGAAGGCAACTCGTTGTACCAAGCAATCGTTGCCTTAATTAAGAGAAAAATATTTGAAAACATTTCTATACCTGTATCCACAATGCTGATAAGCACAGTCTTCATTGAACCTAAAGCGAAGGTATCCTTCCGGGATCGGCTCGTCTTTCATAACACGCATGTGAGGACCTCGTGTGGTATGAGTTCGCCTGCTGGCAATACAAATAACATTAAAAGATATGCTGTAAACGTAATAGATGGCGTTAGGATCACTGTTTTATCTTAATGTTATGTATGAAATTTAATGGATTTTTAAATAGATATTGATTTTAATACTAACGATTTAGCAATCATTTCAGCTTCTTTATCCAATCCTGGTGGTAGACCGTGACCTTGGAGTAAGCTTTGTTCTAGTAACAGTTCAGGGGGGTACAGCATCGGTGGGTATAGTGGGAAAGGAGAGCCTCTGTAATATGAAAAAATCGTTAAGTTAACAATATTCTAAAAATTAAAAATTATCGCCCCTAACTTCAGTGGCAATTCTCAGCGTTATGGCTTAGTAGTGACTTATCATTAGTATCAAACTGATTTTAGCAATCACTATTACAAAATATCAATAACATTAAAAGGTAACGAAAATCTTGCTTACCCTTGAGAGAACAAAGCCACTTGAGCAAGCCCCGGTAGGCCTGCTAGAGATGCAGTGTACTGCTGCTGCATTTTGAGCTGTTCCTGAAGACTGCCCTTTTTCCCTCCTGCTAGATACTGCTGCAATAAAAGGCTTTGCACTGCCTGCACCTGTAAAAACATAAGCAAAAATTATAACCCTCATCTTAAATATACCTGTCAGTTTACAATTTCAATGATTTAAATTAAAATTGTAAAAAATCCTTTACATCCCAGGAAAATAATAATATAGATTGTACGGGATTGGCCACTTAAAATAAATAGAAATATAGTAGATACCTGATCAGCAGGGTTTGGTGGCCTCTGGCTTGGTGATGGAGCCTGACTGGTAGACGATGATGACGCAGTTGAAGGTAGTATCGAAATTTCCGGATATTCCCTTTCCAATGTCTCCTGTGTACAAAAAGTATTCTTAGTTTTGGAAAACATTTGGTGTATATTGAAAAAATACAACAAAAATCTCAATACATGTTGAATAGAATTAATAAAAGCGTTGGCAAGTGTAAAGCTCGCAAGCAGCTCGATCCATTTAAATTTTCTTTCGCAGCTATTAAATTCAGGAATTAGGAATTTAGATTTATTTATGCAAAGATGGTCGTTAGAAAAAAATAGAATATAAATATTCTATTTTTTTCTAACTGAGTTTAGCTTTAAAATATAATATTCACCTTAGTGGCAGCCAATCCAACTGGTGGTGACTCCATAGCATTGCTATGTTTCTTCATCATATGACTGAACAACAGCTTCAGATCCACATACGCTTGGCTACAGTGAGGACAATGGTAATGCAAGTTCATTCCAGTCGCATTCTTGTTCAAAGGACATGTCTGATCATGGCATGACGGAGGAATTGTTGGCCCAGTGTTCTTAGGAGGGTCAAAAGGTTTCTTATCATAGTCCATTCGTTTTGCTTCTTTCGATGGAGAAGCGTCGTAGATACTTCTTGGAGACGGCGATGAGGTGTTACTTCTTAAATGTGACGATGGGTAAAACGTTCCCGTCGCTTTTACTACTGGAATGAAAATTAATTTGGATTAGAAAACTGATAGGTATAAAACCTAACATTTATATATTAAGAACTTTATATTCAACAAATTTTGTACTACTGCAGAATCAAAAGCCATTATTTACAAAAGGTATGAGGAAATGTTCTTTTGGTCCGATGTTTTGGAATTTAGGTTTGACGAATTAATGCTATCGAAATCTAAAGGGGATCGCTTAGCTAAAATTTTTCCCTACTTGACCAAAAAAATCGCTAAAATGAGCCACTTTAGTGATGTTTTCAAATCAATTTACAAGAACTACTGTTAAATTTGGAAAGAAGCATGAAAGGGTCACTGTGATACAAGACACGCCCTACTAACCTACTACCCCAAAAATCTCTTAATCTTAACAATATAACAAAAAACAACACTCACCAGAAACGCTATCCTGCTCTCTTTCAAATTCACTTTTAATTGAAAAATTCGCTGCAAATGACTCATGTTGCTCTTTCGCCGAACAGACACTATCTACTGATGCTCTTTCTTTCAAAGAATAATCTTTAGCTTCATCGAATTGCTTTTCTTGATCATTCTCTGTTTTTATCACTGGAGTTCCTCTTCCATGCTTATGGGTTGCTAACGCAGAGTATTGAGTCAAAATTGCCGGGCAATTGTTGCCTTGAGCACAATGGAAATGAGACCGCAATTGGTTTTTGAAACAGCTTTTTCCTCCACATTGGTCGAATGACAGAAAATAATCAAAGCCTTCAAGTAGAGGGCTGATGCTGTGGGCTTCACGCATGTGTGTTTCCATTATGATATGTGTTTCTCCAGCAAAACTGCAGTTGAAGCAATGCAAGTGCAGTCTAGTTATACGAAGTTGGCAGTTCGGGTAGGATGAAGTGCAAACGTCTGGGCTGGTGAAAACTTCGAAGTGTTGGAATTTAATCCGCTGTAAAAATTAAAGTATGTAAAGATTAAAAAATATAACACTACTGTACAATTTCCAACACCTATTATCTACAGACATTGTTTACGCCCGTAATATCTTGAGGTGTACGGTGCAAATTCAAACTCAAAATTAATATTGATATAACCCGATAAAACTTTGTACTCATTGGATCCCAGGACCTATTCATTAATAATCTAGGAAAATGGCAACCAAACTTATCATTTTTCATTACTTCTATTTTACGCTGCAGAAAGTAATTAAAGACTTACTGGGAACTCTTCAACGGTCTGTATCACTGGAGACTGTATAATTGGCGGTAACTGATTACTCTTCGGCAGTTTGAACGACGTGAATATAGCTTGAGGCGTCACATTGTCAGTCCAAACTTCCACCACCCTGTTCTTCGGTGGTCTCCCTCTCTTCCTACTGAACATCTCATCCAAAGAACTCGAAGGGTTCACTTGCTGTGGGACTATTCCGGAATTTGGGCCAAGGTTCAATTGAGCTTGTAAATTGGGGTTCAGTTGAGAAGAAAAGCTAGGCGCCATTTGAGCTAGCTGAGCCAAATTTGGGGGTAAATTTGGAAGACTTGGCAAATTTGGTAGGTTTGAAACTTGGCCTAATTGTGCCGCCATGTTTGGATGGAGTTGGGCAGAGAGTTGGGGGGTAAAGTTGGGAGCGAATCTCGACGCTAAGTTGGGGGACATTGGGCTTAGAATCGCATGCTGCCTATGATGCTCCAAACGTCTGAATGGGTGTTCTTCAGAAGAAAGTATAACAGCTCCGCAGTTCTCCTGGAAACAACATTTCTTGTTATTAGTCTTGTCAAAGTAAATTTTGTACATCATGTTTGCTAAACTACTTTTAACAAATTTTGGTCTTAGTTTACGAAGATAGGCTCAATTTTTTGTTCTCTATAACTTCCCTTCAGAACTCCACTTCTTAACTTAACTTACTACCTATTACGGCTCATACATTGAATGTTTAGACAGTATCCTAAAAAAGACGATGTAGACTTACCCAAGTGCAATGATAATGCGTGATATCCCGTATATGCTGACAAGCTGAGTTAGAGCAAGGGTTATGTCTGGTATACGTCACGAAGTACGCTTCAGTCACTTGGTTCTGCTGTTCGTGCTCCAACACATGCTTCACTATTGTATTGTGGCAACTGGAAAACAAAATATGCATTATGTATTGTAACCATATCATGTTAGGTAGGTGTACTTATATTGAGATTGACCAGTTGAACGCAATTTTTAGTCTAATGGATACTAGGCCATAAATATATTGTGTATTGATGACATGCGGTAGTGAAGTTCACACAAAGCTTCGTCAGTAAAATTTAGATCTTGGGTCTAATCAAGTTGGTCATCCTATACATCATAATCAACATCATGGGCCTATTACAGTACATTGCTGGACATAGGCCTCTCCCTATAAGCGCCATTTCACCCTGCCTTTGGTTGGTTGCATCCAGCTACTGCCGTCTATCTTTCGCATCTTATCACTACGTTTGCCAAGACGTGGTATTATTTCATATTTATAGTTACCTGTGAGCCATTTTGCAGCCATCAGCTAAGCAATGGTAATGTTTATTGAAACCACCACATTTGTTACACTTGTCTTCTGGTTCCTTGCCGCCATGGAAGGTCTCGATATACTTCCTAGAAATCTCTTCTACTAGTACAGGATTCTGTAAATTAATGTAATGTTGTTTTGTCAATTAACCTGTCAAAAAATATACAAAATACCACAAAATAATATTTATCAATTTATTTAACCATTTCTATATCAGTTTATACTTTTCCAGTTTTAGACTATTTTAACTACTCTTTGTACATCTAGCTGTATCTTACTTTTCGTAAATCGTTACATAATCGATCGTGCACCTCGCCAAACCTTTTGTTTGTTAGCAACGATGTCAGAATCGAAGTAAATTGCCATGATTATAGACGTTTCTATAATATTTTTGTCAAATATAGCAGTAATCACAATATTAAAATATTTAGCTTCAAGTATCGCTTTGTTGTCACGAGATTTAGGACATTGAACATCATTTTATGATACTACAACGTGTCATGTCTTCCATTCAATTCATTTAATAGTACTTTAACTATTAATTTTATAAGAAGCTCTTCGTTATTGTTAAAAATAAACAGTCCAGTCCTATCTGACTCATCGCCATGACCGATGACTACATCAGTAACTTTATTACCATTAACATTCATAACTGGCGTAAAATTCTTCAATTTGAATCTGTCATGTCATTCCCTTATAACCACTTCATTACCACTAAGTGAGAAGAATTGATGCTCTGCGGTCTTTACTTGATACAACTAATGCCTTTTTATCCAAAAGTCTAGGCTGAACAATATTTTATACATTTGGTTGTTACTTTTTGGTTCTAATATAAATAATTGCCATGTAGCATACTCATTCTTATATCTCTATACTTTAAATTATTTTTAACCAGAAACCCGCTTGGACTAAACGATCTATTACAGTATAGAAGAAATGAGAGTATATTTTTCTTTCCCAAAATCAAAGTCTTCATCATCAATCACAACCAATGTATGTCGGATAACTACTTTTTCGCGTAAAATTTGTTGTATGGATTTGTATGACATGTATGCACCGACTAGGTACCTAATAGACATTATGTTCAAATCTAATATATAAAATTCTCGTGTCACAGTTTTTGTTGCCATACTCCTCCGAAAAGGCTTGACCGATTCTTATGAAATTTTTTATGCATATTCAGTAGGTCTGAGAATCGAGAATCTATTTTTCATCCCCCTAAGTGAACATTTTTTTTTAATAAATACGCGGTACGAAGTTCGCTGGGGCAGCTAGTATTGTATATAATTGAAATAGTCAAAAGTTGGTGGGGTATAGCCACAGAATAGATACAACTAGATAATGTAACAGTAGTTTCGGGGAAGATAGTGCATTTTGATTGGTTCGTTCAAGTTCTTGTCCTTGAACAAATCATTCAAAATTAGCTTATGGTCGGATGATATGTAGGAGTAAGACGTAAGTTAGGCGAGTTGCAGCTATGCGGTGTCTATAGGTATCTGGTCGGTGTATGTAGCGTAGCTTATTACCTGAATTGACAAAAGGGAACTTCAATTTAAAAGCGCACACAAGCGGTACTTACAAATGGATAAGGATAGTCTGAATCCATCATCGGGTTGGACAACTCGTCATCGCCGTGGAAGTTGCCTCCAGGAGAATACATGCTCAGGTCAGCTCCTTGCATCAAGGCACTTTGGATCACCGAAGTTGGGAGCCTGGTGTAAAAAGTATAATTTGTAGAAGAACTTTTTTTTATGGGACTTATAAATTGCAACTTAATGTCTCCCAAGTGGCGTTAGGTTATTTAATGCCACAAAAGTGACGGTGGACAAACGACTTTAGTAATAAATTTCTGTCGTCTTTCGTGTATAGAAAACTTACCCAAAACTCATTTCCTGTTCCTTCCTCTCATGTTTCCTCTTATGAGTGAAGATCTGGCTGCTGGAGTGCAGGACATAGTTGCAGTGCGGCCGGATGCAGTGGATATGGTTGCAGGTCTTACTGAACCGACAGTCTCTGTACGGACAGGCCTCGTTTTTCATGTACTTCTTGAAGCCATCTTTGGATAATGCTTCGTCCTTCACGTGGTAGGTTTTGTGCTTTTCTGTGGAAGAATTAGTTTATTGGTTTAGCCATCAAAACAAACTCCCGTTAAGAAGAGAAAAATAGAGTTACTTTTCCTTGCATAATTGATTCTTGCACATTACCGACCTAACCTCGCTTCGGACAGGTGCGATAAAATATCTATTTATATAAAAATGACGAAATGTATGTACGCACATAACTTCCGATCGATGCGGTTGCACTGAAGCGATTTTTTATTTTGTTTCATCTAATATGATCAGGACAAGGTAAACGAATTAAAAAAAAGGATACTTAACATCTGGCACTTAAACTTAAAGTATTTAAAGAACCTGCTCAAAGCTGGGGCGGGTAGCTAGAAATAAAATAAAAATCCATCTAACTAATGCCGGAAACCGCATGAAAATTCTTCCAGTAATTTTTGAGTTTAATTACTGTTATCTAATATAGAAATTTCTTTCTGTACTTACCCATATCGGCTTTATTTTTGAAGGTATAAGTGCATCCAGGTCTTCTGCAATGAAAATGCGTTGTCCTCTGTCCAGCGAAGACACAATGAGGAGTCGCACAGTTCTCTGTAGCACGGAATCTTTGGAACCCTTCTTGTAAGATGGCGGAATCTTTCCTATGGTAGTTGGCATGCATCTGGACATCTGATGTTGAAATGTACACCTGGAATTAAAAATAAAAATGAAAGAAAAATGTTTATTGTCAACATTACTTGGAATTACACAGGTTTCGTAGTGATCACACTAGGCAAGCTTGTATCGTGATAACCCAGGACACTACATTTCTCTCTCCACTATGTAAAGTTATACCCTTTATTATAACAATAAACTTAATACAAAAAATAACAATAAAGTATAGCTATAGTAACCCTAATAAATATTAACGAAACAGTATCAAATAAGTTTATTTAAAATCGGAGCGCGTCGTAATTGTGTGACTTAGGCCAGTACAAGATTAACATGTAAAAAATGGCGTTGCCTATAGTACGGCACAGGAGCTTTAGGGAAAGTTAAAGGGGTAGCGGGCGGAGGGTTGCATTCCAGGCGAGTCTCAACTTATCGCGCATGGGTATTACAATGTCTTATTAAATTAGACATTAAAATTGCATGATGTTTTAGTAGCATTTTTTTGTGTATTACTAACCAATACCTTGAAATCGATTAATTTCTAATAGGAATATTTGTTTCTAAGAATTTAGTTTATACGTTCAGAGAAAAAGTTGTTAAATTCTGTACTTGTCATGGATCAGTAACAATACTTTGAAGTAAAAAGGGCTAATAATCGATCAATTACTCAGTTATACTTAGAACTGATGCTTTTATTGCTTGTTACCGTGTGTTCTCTAGCAAAACCATTTATTCTGTTGCCTAATTAACTTTCAGTTAATGTTTTTACTAGTTTTAACTTACAAATGTTATTAATTATTTGTAAAACAGCGAATTCGTTTCTAGATAACTATGAATTATAAGTTTACTGAACCCTACGATAGTAGAACCCTACGAGAGTCTTAGATTTACGCATAAATATTAAATATCACACATTAAAATAAAACTACTTTTTACGATATATAACAAGAACATGAAGTCTGAAAAGATTTTGAAACGTCGGGATCTAAAATCTAAATATATAAAAGAAGAAACTGACTGACATATCAACGCAGAACCCAAACCGCTGGGTTTGGAGACTCCATATTTGGCACATAGGTTCCTTATGGAGTCTAGGGGAGCACTAAGAAAAGATTTTTCAAAACTGATCCTTTAAGGTGGTGAAACGGGGTTCCACCAAAAATAAATAAAAAAAATATGATAAAGGGTTCTTAAAGATCTGTCACTTGGCTAATTTTTATCCTAACGCCACGCGGGCGAAGCCGCGGGTGGAAGCTAGTCTGACATAAACTGCGATAAAATCTGTTAAAAAATAGATTTATTTCAATTTGAACCCTCCGATCTGCAAACCTATATGGGTAGGTTCATATTTGATGGAAGATTCGTGAAGCGCGTCATGTACGCATCATTGGTTATGTGTGAAAGGTTCAATGTTTTGCTATATTTGTCTGATAAAGCGTTTTCAACTAATTATACGCAACGCATCTTTACCTGGTGGGTGGTCACTAACCACCACCGAAACCAGAATTGTATTGCGAAAGTATTATCAAGATAATTATTATTGTTTATTGCCTCATTCCACTGCGAACTTTCACCGAAAATTATGCTTATTTACGAGTGAATCGGTATACTAGGCAGATGCGTTTCATCGTAGACCACATCATTGCTTAATATCAGGCAAGTTGTGGTCAAGCGCAAGCCTATTTTAAAATAAAAAATATATAATTATTATAGCGGAAATAGACAAGGAATTATATTTTATTTGACTTACCTTATCACAGCCATCTTGTATGCAATGGTAGTGGGTTTGACTCCTGTTGTGGGGACAGTCGGTGAACCTTTCAGAGCAGTCATCAAGTGGAGAATACCTCATGAAGCCGTGAGCTAAAGATTCGTCGCGTTTCTTGTGCCACTGTGGATAATAATACAACCAAAACTTAGCAAGTAATTTCATCATCATCATCAGTCTATTCTAGACCACTGCTGGACATAGGCCTCTCCACTGAACACGATCTGTGGCTTTTCTCATCCAATTCTTGCCGCACTGCTGAGATCGTCACTCCACCTAGTCTGAGGGCGTCCTACGCTACGTTTGCCAATTCTTGGTCTCCTCTCAAGAACTCGTTTACCCCAGCGGTCGTCGCTCTGCGGCAGATATGACCGGCCCACTGCCACTTCAGCTTACTAATCCGCAAGTAATCTATAATTATCTAATTAAAATTTGTATTGAATCAAAAACCGCATCAAAATCTGTTTAGTTATTTATTCATATAATCCCCATTTCACTGGCTATGAGGTCTCAAACATAACAGGAGGCGAGTCTGTTGCAGTTCATCTGGCTCAATTCCAATCTTCTAAGTGTAACAGAAAAGTATTTTTCCTTAACCCGGGACTCGAACCCGGGATCTCGAGGTTATTTAGCTAAAACGATTTCTACTGGACCAACTGGTATTTAGTTATTATTATTTGTAATAAAAACAATAATGGCTATGTGCCAACGTTATATTAGGTATGGTGGAAATTCCACGAGTACGCACAAAGCGCTTTGCTTCCACTTTCATTGTGCGAACTGCTAAATTGTGGGATTCGCTGCCGGCATCTATGTTTCCCGATAGCTATAATCTGCCTGTCTTCAAGTCACGAGTGAATCGGTATTTACTGGGTAAGCGCGTTCCATCGTAGACTGCATCATTGCTTCACATCAGGCAAGTTGTGGTGGCAAGCCTATTTTAGGATAAAAAAAATCTTCTAAACTACCTTAAAGTGTCTAATCATTTCTTCCTTCTTGCAGAAGACTCTAGCAGTGCAGTCCATGCAGTGGAAGTGTTCCCGGTAGCCCAGGTCCTTGCAGTACGATGATCCACATTCTAACGTAGAGCTGTACCTATAAAGATATAATATACTAAATAAATAAATATTCTGGGACATTAACACACACGGTCATCTGGACCCAAGCTAAGCAGAGCTTGTGTTATGGAAACCAGATAACTGGTATATACTGTACATATAATAGTGTTTTTTTGTAAATATATACTTTTAATAGATATTTACACCCAGATTCGACACAAACACAAATGTTCATCACTAATGTTTGTCTCGGGTGGGAATCGAACTGCGGCGTGAAAAGCAAGTATCTTACCGACCACGCCACCGGCCCGTCAACTAAGTATTTACATATATAATAACAATATTGTAGGACAATTACACACACGGTCATCTGGTCCCAATCTAAGCAGAGCTTGTAGAACGGAAACCAGATAACTTGTAGATATATACTATTCTACTTATTAGATAATTACACCCAGACTCGAAACAAACCGACATATACGTCACACAAATACCTGTCTCGGATGGGAATCGAACTTACGACCTGCAGTATGAAAAGCAAGTATCTTACCGACCACGACACCGGTCCGTCAATTTAAACGTAATAATCATCATCTGGCTTAGGCACGAGGGCACCACTAACTTCTAGACTTCAGACTAATAATGAGGAACTAAATAAGTCTTAACAAATTTGGCACAATGGTACCGTGTGAGGTCTACGGATGAACTAAGAAAGGATTTCTCAAAACTCACCCCATAAAGGGGTAAAAAGTGGACCACGCAGACTAAACTGCAGGTGAAGAATTATAAATACCTTAAGAATTATAAATATCTTTTAAGACAACTCTAATAAAACAAATATTTAATAGTCTACATTTCAATTATTAAAATCATTATAGAAATTAATATCAAAGTGTACTCAAGCAAAAACTAAACACGCTGTAACTTCTGATAGACTTTTTAATAATTTAAAAGGTCACGAGATTTTGTGCATCAAAAAACTGACAGGCTACCAAGAATCATTTCAGTAGCTGTTTTATATTCCAACTGGCTTCCGTCCATTATTTTTATTCATAATAAAAATATTATTTTTGATCGACATAAGCACGGAGCTGGTTACCAATACGAAAGTTCTTATTCATATTCTTATTCTTTATTGTACACAAAACACTTACATATACAATTATAAATAGGAAACAACAATGTACACAGGCGAGCTTAATTCAAAATTTAAAATTAAAATTAAAAAATAAATTTAAATTTAAAATTCATTTTTTATAATTAAAAGCATATAAGAGCATAACTTTAACTCCACCATTTATTGACCGATTGGTAAAAGAAAGTTTGAAAGAGTTTTTTTTGAAGTAACCCCTTTTCAATTTGAACTCATTATTAAAAAAAAATCATGTTAATTAAGGGGTCGACCTACCACCACAATCCCACCGCTATTGCTCCTTTAACCCGGAATCATATGAATTCAAGGTATCATAAAGAAGAGAAGGACAAAATACTTACAGCTATTCTCACCTTAATCTACGTTCATAACTAAGGAGGTCAGAAAAGAGATTTAGAAGTCATACCTCTTTACGTATCGCGAGTAGTCCACAGATGTTTGCAAAGAATTCTTCCTCGCCTGATCCAAATGATTCAACGCCGACAACAGACCTGAACAAAAAATAATAAACTCGTACATTGATACAACAAAAAACTATATTATGCTAATACATCGTAACAATCATTACTAACGAAACATTCAACCGTTCCTTTTCCGTCAAAACTTATTCTTTTGTTTGGAACAGCTAAATCACCTCCATGCATCATATTCAAGAACAATGTACTGTTTTCATCATATTTTAAAACTAGCTAGTCTCTATGCTCTATTTATTGTACGTTTGCGTTATCGAGCTTGTATTTAAGAGTTGTAGTACAGTAGTATAAGTAAAGCAGTAGTTCGACTGATGTGTCCTTGAATTCAATGTCTACTGTTAGTTAGAAGTAGGGTTGCTACTATCGGGTTTTAAGATGATTTTTATTACCTTTTGTATCTGTTATTACCTGTTGGCAAACTGTCATCGTACTCGATTAGATATCGATGGGCATCTCACTCATACAAAGAAACACAACCAAAAGTTTATTACACTGCGTATGTACTGTAAATTGGAAGTACCTCCCCAGTCAGGCATATAGCGAAGAAAGGTACTGTGCCCTAACTCTCTTTTACTTGGTTATAGTAGTTTAGTTAACACAAACACATGGTCACTATTGCTGTGGAACGTACCGTGAAGTATGGTAGCGGGCGGGGGAAAGGACGCATGTTTGATGACGAAAGTCGAGCTACTGCTTTATCTAATAGATCTACTGTGGTTTTAGTTCGAAAACAACTTAAACGTATACGTCGTGCAAGCCCCTCCCTATCAAGTTTTGGAGCATCAAATAAATTATTATGGTAATTAATCAATGTTTTCTCCTAGTCACTGCAGAGCGGGCTATTGTGAGTGATCGTTGACTCTATGTACAGTGGAGCACGAAACTGTTTTTGTACATCGAAGTCTTTTTTCTTATTTGAGATCTTATCATTTAAATAGAAACGAGTGTGTGGATCGAAAATCGAATGTCCGACACATTGAAATTTATACGGGAATCGAAGCGTTTCTAATCAATATTACGGTTAAAGCTAAGTTGAATTTGCTTAATAATATATTTACTTTTTCGTTTTTTATAGTTCCAATTTTGTCAATAGTTACCTATATTTTTATCAAAATTGTCTAAGTAGATATTTATTTTGTAAGCTGGACTTTAAAAAGATTACTTCTTCAGGTACTATTGTACCTACCTAGTTTTATAACTTGTAACAATGTGAAAGAGTATTTCGCTGGTTTATGGTAATTATTTTTTTTAGTTAACTATTAAAGCCATTAGTTATTTTCGTCTAGTTTGGTTTTGGTATCTCTGTGTCTTTATTAGTCAGTATTATAAGTGGTTTATAGTTTTTTTTATTAAAAAGCCTATTTGGTTATAATTTTTATTTAGCACTTTTGTACTCATCATTACCCACTGTTAGTATTAACTCGCGTGTAGTTTTAAGGAGAATAAAACTTAACATTACGGTGATGAAACTCGTCTCTTTTTTACAAAATCGTTTTTGAAAGACGAATTAATACCTATACTTATGTATATTAGTACGAACACAATGGGTTAACATGTAGATAGATAATTTTGGTGTTACATAAGCTGCGCATGAGTTGTGGTCGTGATTGTAGGAGTTTTAGAGAGCAGGTTATTTGTTATTAATGAACGAGGATCACTTGCTTAATGTTTAGGGTTGTCGAAAGATTACAAAGGACAATGAACCGTACTTGAAAATATTGAGGGCTGTTGAACCGAACATTAAATATTTGCGTGTTAAAAAAGAAATTAAAATTTGTTAAAATAGCAATAAAAGTGAGTTTTATTACAAAAATTGAGAAATTATTATTTTTTAACAAGTGAACATAAAGAAACCTATTTACGTAAAATATAATTTTATCTAACTAATATCATAATTACAAAAGTTAGTATAAATGTGTAAAAATGTGGATGCGTGGATGTTTCTAATTCTTTCACGCAGGAACTACTGGACAGGTTTGGATAAAATGCAACACAGAGATAGATTTTAGTCAGGAGTAGCACTTAGGCTACATATTATCCTAATACCACGCGGGCGAAGCCCTAGCTAGTAATATAAATAACAAAATCCGAAATATTATTATAAAAGTAGCAACTGCTGAAGCTTTCAGGTATAGTGTCCTTAACCATATACATAATACGGCCGGCTGGCATGGTCGGTAAGATACTTGCTTTTCGCACCCCGTGTCGTGGATTCGATTCCCGAGACAGACATTTGTGTGATGAACATGTATGCTATTTTCGAGTCTAGGTGTAATTATCTATTATAAGTACCTTTATATTTATACATAAGTAAAGTCATCTAGTATACACCAGTTATCTGGTTTCCATAACACAAAATCTGCTTAGCTTGGAACCAGAACCCCGTATGTGTATGTTGCGTCTGTACCTCAAAATTTCAGGTCCTCGAGGTGGCAAATGAAATTGAAAAGCTGCGTTTTGGTAGTTGTGCTTTAATATTTGACACTTTTACAATAAAAAAAATGTAACTCGTATGAACAACATGACTTTACTTCACTTCACTTTTTAATGTTTTTAGTATCCACCGTCATTCACAGTAAATCTGCCAACGTCAGGTTTATAAAGACACAGTATTTAAAAGTGTCTATGGTTTATAAAGTGTAGAACAAAATGACGCGAATTAATCCATTCGTTTTTTTTGTTGTCGTTGGTCATAAGATTTACAAAATGATAGCTTCAGTAAAATGAGTCAACATGTTGATATCTTAAAATATTATTATTACTACTATTAGACGATACTAATAAAGAGTAAAGTTACTCTAAAAGTAATGGAAGTACTAATCGAGACAACTTAAGGAATGATTGAACATTTTTATGAATGGACATTTTTAGACTATTTGTAATTTTTCATTCATACACATTAGTCGTGCAAAGGTAAGGAAATCATAAACACTATCGTAATCATAAAGTTACTACCTACTGTCTTTAAAATACACAATAAATATTAAAACAAAAGTATCAAACATTTTAAAACCAGCAACCCTAAATCATCAGATGTAACTATATTTAATAACTCACGATTTGTCGGTAAGAGTGCGAATATAGAAAAACAATTGCTCAGTACTTTGTGTTTATTGCTACTAATTTATAGAGATTAAACACAAGATGAGGTTAAATAAGATAGTTATAATAAGACGGATGTTGGAGAAAATGTATAGTTAAAATGCAATAATGACAAACTACAATAAAATTAATTAGATATATGATCTAATAATAAGCAGTAAGAACAAAATAACAGTGTAACCGATCGACGTAAAAGTGCAAAAGAAACATCTCAAGATATCTTTAACGATTGGTTTTATTTTTTAAGAATTATGTTTTGTCTTGTGTATGTTTTTTATATTAATTTTATTGGCAATCGAAGGATAAACTTGAATGATCTCTCAAACATTCTCAACAAACTCAAAGCTTCAGCTAAAAATACACAAGTAGCTCGGTTTATCAGTTACCGGAAACGATCTTGATAGGTATAATTAGATAGATATCTATTTTATAAAATAATCAGCAGACAAGCGTGCACGCTTGATGGCAATTGGAAATGATTTCCTGGAAAAGATTTGGGAACAAACGGGTATTAAGTAATATAACAAATTATGAAAACTATATTGAAATCCAGATATATACATCAAAAGTATTGTACAATGCCAAATAGAAAATTTTATGATACCAACGCATTTTTTATCATTATCACTTTTACTTAGCTTTTGAAGATACAAATCCTTATTAAAAATCGGTCCATTCGTACTACAAAACCAGAAATTAGTACACAAACGCACACGTCAAATTTAGAATACCCTTTTTTTGTCTGGGGTAAAAAAGGATGAAGAGAAATAATAATATAATACTGAGCGGATTAATTAATAAAGCAAAAAAACGTTTGAATATATATAAGCTTTTAGAAACTTTCAAAAGCTGCTACCGTATGTGTTATAATTGTGTAATGCGCAAATATAAGGCTAATTGCAATATTAAGTACTCTATAACTTTCAAAATTAAATTAAATTTTAATACCATCCGTGACTTGTTTATGAACTAGATAAGGTAGTTAATTATAATAAGGCTCAATTCACTGTCACGAACACTACCATCGACAAACTAGAAAATTTGATAAGACTGGAACTCAACATTGAACTCCTTCAATATCTTTTTGATTAAATTCAAGACAATTTTGCTATCAAGACTGGGTTGGGTATGATGAAAGATCCTGGCTTATAGGAAGCTGTGACAATGGTGAAAATGGTGATTGATGGTGGGGTTAGAACAGAAGCGAATGTCACCCACATTTCGGTGTTTAAGTCCAATATGTAATAGAGGGTATCAAATGTAATCAATCATAAATGCTTTATCTGGACACTCGTAACATATTATTAACATAATACTTTCCAAATTAAAAAAGCAACTCTCTAAATCTTAGTTATTACAAATCGTCGTGCTTAACGATTTTGAATTTCAAACACCGAAAACACAATGGACGTACAAATCAGATAAGTACCAACATAATAAACACACGGTGGTAGGTTTTTAGGAAATTTCGTAAGATATTGTACCGGGCCATTCAGCCGAAACAATGGGTTCCTTATAATGTCCTACATAATGAGTTTTTGTACTCAGCCAACGGAACCACGAGTGAACGAAAGTTCTCAGTACTGGGATTTATGGTAAGGAAATTGGGTGGAGACTTCCTTTCCAATTTGATTGTAGTTGACAGATTGTGATCTTTGTAATAAAATAGAGATATATGACAAACTTCATTGAATTACTCTTTCTTTTGTATAGCCAAAGCTATACTCAGTATGATACAATAGCTATCTACATAGCATTTTATGGACTATGGCTATTCTAGTATGAATTCTAAATAGCTTTTCGTAGATAAGTTATCATTCGAAGCATCATCAAGTATTTATGAAGACGAACAAGTAGTGGTTCATTTATGCGACTCGAGAATCAAAGCGAATACCTATTATCAATTATGCATCGCTAACTCTATGCTTTAAAATAGATCAGGATATAAAATAAACAGACAAAGTGGATACAAACTCGGATAATGACTGTGCAATTGACGTACGATTTCAAAATAATCATGACGATTGTAATAAAAAACTAAAACCACAATGGAATGTTGGCAAAAAATAACGAAATCGATATAATTCACACGTTTCTCGAGTTCCAATCGAATCGGTTGGTTTATTTTTAAGTTAAAGCAATTTACACAAGTCATTAGTCATTCCATTTCATATTTTGAACTTTATCTTAAAATGCAAGCATTTATTTCAACGTTAATGGTCATATTGCAAAAACAATAAGTATGACGCATTATTTTCCTTTTGTTCGCGCCGTTTCTTTCTCGTAATTATTGACAAATGTTACATACCAATAAAATTAATGTTTTTAGAACAACTAAACAAGTTTTCTGTTCGTATTATGATAGATTTTATGAGGGAACGTATCCACAATAAGACACATCTCTAAAAGGCAAACTCATCCAATCGTACGTGATTATAAATCATATTTTTCACATTCCCTGAGACATCTGAGACCGTTCAGAGAATGACTGGGAATCTTTATAATCCTCAGTTGGCATTTAGTTAAATGGAAAACGTATAAATGTCAGTACTCCTTCGTTTTCGACCACCATTTACAGTTCCGTCTAATTGAAATTAAAATGTCACTTAAGATTTAGATAAACGGATTTTGTTTGATCGATTTTGAAATATTTCTAAATGTATAAGATCGTTTAAGATTAGCTATCTGTTCATTCCTAGAATTACTTCAGTTTTTTACTTAACCTATCAATCAATTGTTAATGTTGTATTTGTAGTTATTACTGTTTTATTATACAGCAATATATTATAGTAGCTAATGACAATCAATATCTATAGATCTATAAATCTATCTTAAACAGCTTTTCCTTTGCACGATCACCAATCACTTCTTAAATTAAAACCGAATACTTTCAAAACGTATTCGATACCTCTCATTAATTATTCTATTGTCTTCACATCGACAATCAGATCATCGTGCAAGAGTTCAATAACTGCATCAATTTCTTGCATCAGTACCCGTCTTCCATCTAAATTGACATTTACTCTCTGCAAGTATGTCTAAAATGTAAATGCGGTTACTACACACACCAATTCACATGTCTTCACCAATGTTTGTCGTCTTTATATCATTTGCTTTCCAATTTTCAACTTTATCACAATAGAATAAGAAAATGTTTGTACTGTTCAACTGCAAATTTAAATCTTCTTCGGAAATACATGTCCAGTTTAACCTGATATGTAATGTTGATTGCTTTATTAATGTTTTTATTGAAAGCAGGGACCAAGGAAGGCTGGTTCGCGCGGTCAATGTGATAGTACATTAAAGTGAGGCTGTATCGTATAGGAGGTAATGAGGCGGGGCGATGGGAGTACGTACGGACAAAGATCTGACTATTGACATACACAAGATCATCTATCTATAAGTATCTACTTAGAATTTTTAAGCTTATTAACGAGTTATGATGTAGAAGACTTGTTTTGTTCTTTTAATATATTACCAGCCACGTCTGCAACAAAAACGCGAGATAAAATACTCATAAATGGCACTCAATAAAGATTGTTATTGAATACATACACATATGGATGTACCCGCGTATCTAATTGAATAAAAATATGAATCTTACATCCCAATTTGTACAGAAACGAGATGAATCATATCGTTCTTCGTACCATTGCGTCAATTGATGACCAATATGAGAATGCAGCTGAAATAATTTTTGTACACGAATCCAACCTTAATGTCTTAGAATTAGGATATTAAATTCCATAGCAAGAGAGTACGTTGTAAGTGGTATTTGTCATGCGCTAAGTACTTTTTATTACAATATTTCGTTTCAAGATGTACAGATAAGGAGCCAACGTGTCTAGTTTTATTTTTCCAAGGATCGGTATGCATTGTTGGCAACAGCATCGAAAACATGTATCGTTTTCCTTTAAAGAATATTATTATTTTAAGTTCTCATTGTGTGTATCTACTAATCTTGACGTCAGATTCATTGTAGTTTCAAATTTACATATTCTTAAAGTTCAATTTTCCTCATGATCAGTTTCTTGATAAAAAGAAAAAGGCGTGGGTTTCTCAAGGCGAGTTATTTGTTCCACTTCTTAAAATTCTGGATGTCAATCAAAATCCGGTAATAGCGGTAAAATCTGTAACTCAATCTATGAATTTAATCCGTTTACATCCATCAGTTATGTTATAATTGCTGTGTATTGTGTACAATGTAGTTAATTGTCTATAGCAGAGTTAGTAATGACCATTAATTACTTGCCAATATGATTTCAGACGTTTACACGAGGCAGGCGGTCGTAAAGTCGTCGGCGAATGAAAGAGCAAAGATAATTATGAATGTACGCATGCGTAGATCAAATCGGGATCCATCGATCGATAAGGAATCTAGATACGTTGGGCCGGATTTTGTTTGTATGTTTGTTGATGGTAATTTTATGTGCAATGTTACACCGGATGACGTGTGTGTCTAGTTAGACGTTGATTTGTTTCGTGAGTCTGTGCGATGATTGTATTGTCTTTCGTTTAATGGTTCAATAGATGATCGGTTCCAGGTTCATCAATTGTTAGATACTACTTGTAAAACATGGTGCTACAGTACAACTAGAATTAGAATGACTTCTTTGGAAATTTTGTTGACTAAATGAGTAAACTGCTTAATTACGTTTATTGGTATATGCTTAAATCTACACAAGATTATGTTAACTAAGATTTTTTCCAGAGACGTTTGAATAATTTAGTCTTTCTAACCTATAATTTAGAAATTACTTTATTGGCTTAAGGTTGTCATATGGTATAATAATTTGCCTTCTTTTTCAAATCCTCCTTCTCATTAACAACTACTTTGACTATTCTAAATTTCTATAGTCATTTATGTAATAATAGTTTCTTATTAATTAACACGCTATACTAAATATCACATAAATACAGTAGGATGTTAGTATTCATGCTTCCATCTCCGCAACAACTCATGCGCTGATTGGAGTAAATGATTCCGCATCGTCTACTGTTTTTTGTTTCATTTACTCTGTCTCACTCGACGTGTGTTTATTTGTTTTGTTCAACATTGTTTTTAATGGCAATTACAATTTATTGTGCTTGTTTAAGAAAGAGAGGGCAATATAATGATATATTTATGTAACTAACATCGCCTTAATTTCTGTCCCTTTTATTAATTTTACCTAGATGGCGTTATGGTCTCGATAAAAAGCGCTTTTGTTTTCTTACTAGAATGTTTTTACCTGTACTACAACAAGGTGTAGGTAGAGAGAGACCCATGCGGTTTATTGACACGACACTAATGAAGACCACCATAGATGGAAAGATTGAAGCAAAGAGGTAGAAGTGGTCAGAGGAGAAGTTATTTTAACCAGACAAAGAAGAAAACCACTAAGAGAGGCAAAGGATAGAGGCATATGGAAAGAACTCCACCAATATAACCAATTTTCTTAAAATCAAGATGAAGAAGTAGCTTATTGCTGTTCATCAAGCACAATTCCTTACTTCTAGCTGCTAAGATTTTTCTATAATAGAAACTTCTATTTGCTCGACCCTAAATTTGAACATGGGTCCTAGAGGTTATAAAGCAAACAGCCGGTTAACCGGCCTAATGAGCCAATGTTCTTCACACATTTCAAAAAAATTGTATTGACAGAATCATTACTTAATTCGTATTATTGGATAAGTTTAGTAAGATTAGATAGATCCAAATTCTCTTGCAATTTCTGAAATTAGTTATTGCTAAAATACTTGGTAAGGAATGTAGGACATTTCAACAACCCAAGTACGCTATCTTAGTATGTGAGTAGGTAATTCTAGGATTTAATACTGAGTGGTCTAAACGTGTGGGCGTGGTTTAAATACAAAATAGGTAATTGACTTGCGAACAGTGTCTTTGCGTCACTTCGAATGACGCATTTCATTGTGGTAAGTTTTGATATAAACTGTATAGATATAATTATTTGATAAATGTATTATCTATATACTAAAAATTAATCATTAAATGTGTTGTTAAGCGCAAAACTCGAGAACGGGTGAACCGATTTCCTTGAAGTATGAGGATGATTCTTACGCAGAGAATTTTTTTATAAATTGCCTGAAAATATCTAAAAACAATAGAAATCAATTTGAAATTTAATGAGCTGTTAGAGGGTACGAAGTTCGCAGGATCAGCTAGTATAGTTATAATTATCTGATAAACATATTATTTAACATAGATTTGGGAAGTAAACTCCTTGCTGTTTTCCGCCCACGGCGGCTTATTTAAGCTGGCTATTTTTTTATTTACTCAAAATCTGGATACATATTACTTAACTATTCCGCCAAACTGCATAACAGTTCGTAGGCAGCAGTTATCGTTTAAAACTAATTAGGTACAGATTTAATTCTTATGATACTTACTGATATCTAATTCTACTTATTCACTTCACTCACACTTCACTTCAACCCTTTTTGGTGTCCCACTGCTGGGCACGGGTCTTCTCTCAACTATATTACGAGTTAAGAGAGTTTAGGCCTTAATCCACACACGCTGGCCAAGTGCGGGTTGGTGGATGTCACATGTCCTCGAATGATTAGTTCTAAGACATGCCGGTTTCCTCACGATGTTTTTCTTCACCGATATTGAGCAGCGGAAATGAAACAATTCACACAAAGATGTGTGGGCACGACCGGGATTAGAACCCGCGACCTTATTTTTCTAAGGCGAGGCCCGTACCGCTGCGCCACCGCTGCTCTATTATTATCTAATTCTACTTATTACTCTATTAAGCAATTATGATTAGGTATACAAATTAACACAATTTTTTTTCTATCGATACAAAAAAGGTAATGTTTTTTAAAACCCTTTTAAATTGGGTTTTCGATGTGATGTTTGACAACAAATCAACAGGTAATTCATTACGTCGGTACTAGTATGTGTGTATTTGTAGAATGCGTGGAGTTTGGTGATGAAAACAATCACATAAAAGCACAATCGAACACTATATTTTAGTATTTTACAAAAAAGTTGTGTGTCTTGGGTGACTGTTCGTAGGCGAGAGAGCGTTGATGTTGCCAACACAAGAAAAATGTAATCTAACATAAATTGGTGGCAGGGTTGCCAACAGTATTCACAGTTATTATTCTTACACACTCTCTATTTCCTTAATGGATAGATTTACGTGTTTCCCGAGGCACATGTATATCACATCACCAGTTTCAATGACAGTAAGTATTAAGAAACTAAAAAAATATCAATACCTACACTGTTTGGTGTGATGCGGGTATTTGAACACACGTCCTCGGGGCTAGACGCTAACACGCTATCCCTAATACACCATCATTTCCCTAGCCTTATTCCCATTTCTATTGAGATCGGCTCCCAGTCTAACCTCATCCTGCTAGCTACCAGAATTAAACGAGCGACTACCATCAGACCACAAAACCCGTAGGGTACCAGTAGCCGAGATGGTTAGACCTTGTGTCAGATTAAATTAGGCGTCTGACTACCTGTAACGATTGTCATAGATGTGTTAAATGGCAACCGGGACCAACGGCTTAACGTGCTCTCCGAGACACGGAGGGTAGTCCCGCAACCAGACACAGAAACAAATCTTTGTGCTATCCCTAATACATCGAAGCAATCATCACTACATAGTATAAAACAAAGTCGCTTTTTCTGTCCCTTTGTCCGTATGTATGCTTAGATCTTTAAAGTACGCAACGGATTTTGATGCGGTTTTGTTTAATAGATAGAGTGATTCCAGAGGAAGGTTTATAAGTATAACACATTGCACCCGTGTGAAGCTGGGGCGGGTCGCTAGTATATCATACATAACAAGTCATAGGCAAAGATAGGTGTTTGTGACATAATTTATTTTGAATGAAATGAATATGCATAAAATGGTGCAATAACTCGGTGGAAACAGAGCGAACCCTGAGCACTAATGGGACTCTCCAAAGACAACTGACGCTGAAGCCCAAGTCCCATGGTGGTCACATCACTACAACACTAATTGAAAAAAGAATCAAACAAAATAACATAAAGAGGGCACCACAATGATGGATAGACGAGGGACAGGCTTCGATTATGTGGATAAATGCAGCGATAATCGATTCTTTTTGCTCGATTCACAATCGATACTTTTTGCTCAGGCAGGTGATATCGAGTACTCGTTTATATTATCTTTAGTTTATGGATCTCATTATCGATTGAAAATATCGAGATCATAATAAATCTCTCAAAATATTCGTTTTATTTTAGATTTTGAATGTAAGATTTTGAGAATTTCTTTCTGTGTTTATTTTTTGGTTATTCAAATTAATAAAATACACAGCCAATATATGTTACTATAAGTTACGCATTCTGGGTTTCTTACGTTATACAACTAATTTAAAACTATATATAATTTTGTCTCAATCCCGAAAGAACCCGGGACTTCGCGGTTATTAAGCGAACACGGTTATTTCTTGACCACCAACATATTTAGATAATTACCTATAACACCAAAAAAATTACATAGATATGTTTTTAGTTTTATACTGGTTCTATAATATTCTTATAAGATAAGTATAAAACTACAAATACAAATAGTCGTATAAGAAAGTATAACCAGACTAATCCTTTACATTATCTTTAGAACGTATTTTAGTTGATTAACAAAAGGAAACGAATCCTTCCTGCTGCAGCACAAAACATCCATTGAGTCGCACATGTGCACTGTGATAATTAACATAAACGCTACTCTGAACTATCTATGGAACATGGTCATGGAGATGCTTTGTTACTGCAAAATTTACAAAATATTATTTATATATTTTTGCCGTCCAAAATTAAGGATATTTTAAAATTAATCTGATTTTTAATTTGTAAATTTCTTATCAATCAAAATCTATTACAATCAATCTTAGCCGTCTAGGATAAAGCTGGACCATTCATATTTAAATGTTTTAGGCATGATTTCTTTGATAAACACATTTATTTAGCTTGTTAGGTCATTGTAATATAACAATTTTAAAAACCTTTAGTATTAAAATCTACATCATTGCGAACTCAGTGCAAAGCACAAATACATTATTAAACACCAACTCAGATCCATTCGAACGAATAAAACCTATCTAAAACTCTTTTAAAGGTCATACGCAAAAAATGATAAAAAAATCACACCTCCATGGAATTAATGTGCGTATAATTTCTTTGTGGCACCGCGTAGAATGTGAACAGACGTCATAAAATATGCATTTCTTCGTGCGCGCGCGCAGATTGCACACATACGTAAACTTCACGCATACTGTACGCATAACCCTCTCACGCACACGTGCATACAATCACAATAACTCAATTGCATACACTCGTATCTTTGCATATTCATTTAAGTTTTGCAGTCTGTATCTTTGTATAAAATTATAATGCATTATATGACCCGGTCGGTTCTTGGTCGTTTTTATAAAAGTCATGAATACAAGATAGTCCATTTAGTTTCTTGACCTTATTTTACAGGCTTTAACCGAGATTTTTATAAACTTATATGAAAACTTATTGTTTTATGGACTTATTGAACTTATTAAAACTTATTGACTTACTTGCTTTCCGCTGCGGCTATGCCCACGTGAACTACATATCATGCCCAGCAGTGGAATAAAAAGTGGCCTATAGCCTTCCTCAACAAATTGGCTATCTAACAGTGTAAGAATTTTTCAAATCGGACCTGTAGTTTCTGAGATTAGCGCGTTATAGCTTATAATATTAGTATAGATTGTCAAATAAATGTATTTCTTTCTTCTTCTTCATTTCTAAAATTGTCTACGGTGAAGTCAAAGTCAATGGCCAAGTTTTTGTCAGAGTGAAATATAATTTGCATTTGTAGCCCCTCCTTTTTTATATTTCAAAATTCTGTCTAAAAGCTATAATCGCGATTGAATAACAACTCATTTGTAATACAATGTATGTAAATAAGCAAATATTTTGAATAGATTTCAATTTAAATAATAAAGCTCATTATATTATATCATATTAAAGGTCACATTCCTGTAAAGTCACTTGTCATTTTTGAGAAATGGACAACTAATAGGTACATACATACGGCCTTATTTATCAAACTTAACACACATCGTAATGACTCGCTGCATTAGATTTTCTAAAAACAATTTTACTGCGAGCTTTTAGATGTGTAGTGAATTTATGTATGATAGTTGAGAAAGGCCTGTGCCCAGCAGTTGGATTAAAGGGTGTCATTTAAATTATTTGAATTTGAGGCCGCTCGAAGGTCGTATATGAGTCTTATAATAGCCAGTTTAAATGCTTCTGTCTTACGATCTTTAAGAGGCTACGGTATTTTCCGCCTCTAATTATTCTAATTTATAATTACTACATGTTTTTGCGCGTATATTTTTTACGCTGTCTACTTACTCCGTTTATCAACCTCTTAAGTACTTATAAAATTAATGATTATATTTGTGGTTTATTAACTAGCTAGCGGCTCCGTTCGCGCTTACGAAATACCCCTCTTTTCGCAAAGTTGATTACAAACTTAACACTGGCTACAGAGTTCGAACTGTTTCCATACCGAACTTTACCAAAATTGGTTCAGCGATTGAGCACAGGTAACAAACAAACAGACAGACAAAATTACTTTCTTATTCATAAAATTAATATAGATGAATGATTATTAATTAAAATTTAACACCTTTATAGCAGGTCAATCACCCAGGTAATCAAGGTTTTTAGTAATTAGAGACAGCTTGCGTAAAACATGAACAATTTCGATTTCCTAAAGGCCCCGTTTTTTTAATTATCATCTACTATAAGTACTCTGTAATTTAAATATATTTTACTTTCAAAAATCAAGTAATAAGTTTAATGTATCGTTTGAAACAGGATGTTGATTTTAAATTGCCTAAATAATTATTTATTATCTAGGTATTAAGAGCTTGGGTAAAAATACGAAAACAGTGTTCTCATAATCGATATTAATTAAAATTGTACATATAATATTATTGCCTCAAAAATAAGCAATTCTTGAAACAATTCTACAAAAAAGCATTCTCGTACAAGAAAATAATGCAGCTAATGTGCTAGATCTGTTAATTTTAAAAGATTAAAATAGTGTGTATCTTAAATCGTAAATACAATAATTCGATTCCCACCTAAGTCAGACATTTGTGTGATGAACACGTCTGTTTGTCTTGAGTTTGGGTGTAGTTATCTATATATAAGTATGTATTCACAAAAGAAAAGTATTATATGTAGTATATTATGAGTTATCTGGTTTCCATAGTACAAGCTCTGCTTAGTTTGGGATCAGATGGCCGTGTGTGTTAATGTCCTACTGTAAAAAAAATATAGTGCTACCAACAAACAAATTGATATGATCTATATTGGGTCTCTTGTAATGTAGTACTACATTAGTAGTAATCCTACCCTTAAATGTGATAGTTTATGAAATTGTATAGACGTCTTTTGCTCTATCATCGCATACTCCTAATCGAATTCAGACAAAAATTGTGGTTATCAGCAGTGGCGAACGGTGGAAGTCTGAAAAAGTGAAGACAGAGCTAAAAAGTTATTACTTAAGAAAATAATATCTCTTCACTACCATCACATATTGAGGACAGCCGATGGAAATAGGTTTGAATGGTCTCGTCGGCATTGGTAATCAGGAAAGCGATGCGATCGAGTACTATAGGCCGACCGTTTAACTCGCGTATCACCTATCGCCAAGATTCTGACTCCTCAAGCTGCACAGACAGTGATGATGATTCAAGCGATATGGATATTAGTGACGAATAGTCTTACATTACTTTTATCTGTGGTTAAATAGTTCTTTATGAGATTTGACGTTTTATGACTTTGTACCTCAGATGGCGATACGCGAGTTAAACGGTCGGCCTATAGTGAACTTTTAATCTGTAGTTAAACCTACCTTTCTACTTATTTAATATATTTGATTAGACCATTAAAATATTTCACAAAATCGTGTCGCGATACGGATATAATAATATCTGTTATCAACAAATCTAATATCGGATTTTAAAAATCAACCTCTATTCTAAACGTATAACCAAAAAAACCATATCCATATTGGTAACTACATACGTAATAATAACCGGAAAATCAATAAATTAATATTACGGTCACGACAATAGTTAACAACTAACTTCACAGTGAAACGGGTTTGTCAAATTAAGTGCTTAAACTATTTTATTGCTTATAACTATGATTGTGTTGTAAGTTTGTAAAGAAATCGTTACAAACGAAATCTAATTAAAAGTACAACAACCTAATCGATTAAAATCGATTCACGATTGCTCTCCCAAATTGGAACATAGGTAGTAACTAACTATATAGATTTTTATTCAGTATGAATTTGTTGTGAGATTTTGTTTGTGAGTATGGTTCCGTATGTTAGATTAAAGTTTTTATTGCAGTCTTGGGTATTATGGATTTTGATAAACTTTAATCCTCGCCTTACAAAAATAAGGTCGCTGGTCGTGCCCACACATCTTTGTGTGAATTGTTTCATCTCCGCAGCTTAATATCGGTCAAGGAAAACATTGTGAGGAAACCAGCATGTCTAAGAACTAATCATTGGAGGACATGTAACATTCACTAACCCGCATTTGTGGCTACGCACGCTCGTAAGGCTACGCAAGGCCTAAACTCTCTCAACTCATAAGATAGTTGAGAGAAGACCCGTGCCCAGAAGTGTGACACTAAAACGGGTTGAAGTGAAATCTAACTTCTAGTGTGTGCTTCACTTAATAACCGCATGCTCTAAAGTTAAAATCCTAGATCAAGCTATAAAAAGTAACTTCGACTTTTCTTATTTAGAAAAAAATTATAGCAAGCAGCTCAAAATTAAGAATTGTGTCCAGTAAATGGCTACAAGCTTACCCTTTGTTATAGATGGAAACTGAACAAGGTCATTGAAATGTGTTAGGTTCACTTTTACCTATACCTTCAGTTAAAACTTGAGCGTTATTGAAGCATTCCCAATTCTTATTAAAATCACTCAGTTTTATTAATAGGCGAACTGTATAGTGCAAAGTCAGAGCGGGTTACTAATACAAAGTGTAAAGTTAATGATGCTAAAATTAAATTATAAAGGCAGCTGAATAAATTAAATGAGACATTATTAAACAGTTAAAATATGGTCACAACTAAAAATGGTAACCAATAATATAACTTATGTATGTATTGAATTACGATGTGACAACAAAGTATAATAATCTAAAGTTATCTAATAATTAGTCATTCTTGTGACTCAAAATGATTTAACACTTCATTGGTGTCAAAACTTGCTTTAGAGTTAGCGTTGTCAAATTAAAATAAAAGTAGATTTATTGTTCGCATAAGAAATTAAAATTATTTAAATGACAACTGAATTAATTAGTGGTAATTTAGACTACTTAATAAGTTAGATAAATTTTAATTATGTATTTTAGACTTTTAATATACAATTTTTAAAGTGTTTGATGTTATCTTACAATTTTATTGGAAACTATATAGTGACCTGTCCCAGCTTTGCACGAATAGCACAGGTGAATTATACAACTAAAACTTTCTTAAAAATCTATCTATTAGTAAGAAACCTACGAAAACCAGTTCAGTAGTTGTTGTTACAATCGGGTACATAGGTACATACAAACAGAAGTGGAAGATTAAGTTTAATAATTTTATACTTTGATAAATTCACTAGTAAATCCCGTCTCCTACAGCCAGGATCAAGCGTGGAAAAGACTCTGAGTGTTACAAATTAAAATTACAATATTTTAAAAAAGGTATATTTTTTTTTATTTGTGCGGGTCCCAAAACATTTGTCTAGGATTTCAACACCCAGTGTCTTTTTCATAAGCTCGATAAACTTAAAATTCACTCTAATTTGATATTCTACTGGTCAGAAATAAGTATTTTTTACACATAGAAAAAGAAAGTGAAAAAAAATCCGTTACGGAACCCAAAAACGATTCACGATCACCAAGTAATCTTATAAAAATCTATAAATACCCACGATCTACGTAATAAACAACATAGAAATATGAACACAAACCATTTAATTATTGTAATTAACGGAATTTTGTATAAATTATAACTTTATCGCCTCAGGAACACATCGGCTAATACAATTTGTTTAGAAAGAGATAGGAAATAGTGGTCTAATACATTAAAAAGAGAGAGATAGTGTTAAAAACGAAATAATCGATGATTTTATCAGACAATCGGGTGTCACTTTTTGAAAATTTATTTGTTGGGTGTAAAATAGAGTTAAATATTGTATGAAGTCTTTATGCGGTTAATGACTGTAGTAATTAGGTTTTCGGTCTAGATATTATTATTAAGAAAACTAGATTAAAACTAGATTTTGGAGACATTTTGTCTAGCAGTAAAGGCTATTAATTAATGAGATGAATATTATGCATCCTGTTATTTAAATGTTACAGTGTGTTTGATTGCTTAATAAGCTTTGATTCTATAATTACTAATAGATACAGATGGAACTATGGTACAACAGTAATAATTTGATTAAAAAATATTACAAATTAAACCAGTGATTATTTTCTCCTTAGAACATTTAACACGGAAGTGTGATACGCAATCTGTTTCTGCCAGTTTTTGGGGGAGGCAAAGTAACACTTACAGCGCATTTTTACATGTTTTAAGAGTTTCCCTAACAAATTGTGGTCAAGCAAATTATAGATTGAAAAAATCGATACCCATATTTTAAGATAAAATTTTAGGTGGCGACCACACCTAAGTACCTATAGTTTATACATAGTTTTGTTATAAAAGAATTATTTGCCAAATTTTTTTTAAAACCTGCAAACTTTAAGCATATCTGAAATTTAAATTATTAATAATATGTTAATCTGCTGACCACGGATAGGGTTATTTTTAGAATTATAAGAGCCTTATAACACCATTACAAGACTATTGTCAATTCAAAAACAAGTAACAATTTTAAAATCTACTGAGAGCATTAGTACCGACGTTTCCTTTCTCAAGCATGTTAATTTCGGAAATGACAATTAAAGTCTCTATTCCGGTATAACGGGGAAACAAGTTAATAATCAGGTTAAATGAGAATTAATTTAAGAAATAATGACAGCTACATAATTATTAAGACCTTTTTGTATATTTGACTGGTACACATATAGATATACTTAACCGAGAATCTTAGTTTTTGGGACTTAACCCATCATCGCCATTGCGTAAGCAGAGATCGACAACGGCGCCCCGAAGAAACTTGGGATTTGAGCACGGCCAAGTCCCGGGACACCTAAACTGTCTTGGATCCCGTATGAATTTAATTAGAAAGATAATAGTAGGAGTTGGACTACACTGTCCACTTCCCTCCAGGAAAACAGGAGACAGCATAGAGAAAAAAGAGAGGTTTAAAATTGCCTCATAAAAATTGACTAGAACGAAGAATCTGCCGAGAGTTTTGTAGTGGTTCCAGGTGGTCAGGAATGAAAGTGAACTGTATTTAAATAAGTCGCTGATTTATTAGATTAACTATATGTATAGAAAACGTCACGTAAGTACGGAGCGGTGGTTCAAGGCGAAGTAGTTTTCGATGCGTATGCACCGCGCGTCCGTCCCGTCGCCCGCGCCCCGCCGTGCCGCCGTAGACTCAGCGGTAGTAGGCGCGCGGCTTGTGATTTATGGCGAGAGTCGAGGTTCGATTCTCGACAGTTTTTTTTTTATATTAAGCAGTTACATTGACAAACTAGCATACAGCCCAGATTAGAACAATAGGCTAAACATAGTAAGCCAAATTGTAATATTCAACTCTGCCTACACCCTCGCGTTGTCATGTGGCGCCGTGGTGACACTGGGTCACCACTTTGCCTCCTAGCTGCCTATACCCCGCACCCTACCGGAGACTATATAAGGCAAAGGCGAGACGACTGACCTCGCAGCCTGATCCCCTAAATCTAAAATTGTCCGGCAACGTTCTGAGCCGACACATAGATTGTACGGGGCGAGAATTGAACCCACGTCCTCCCAGACACAGTATAGCCCAATCGGACGGCTCACATAGCTCGACTACAGAAGTCATCATCATCATCATCGGCCTATAGCCGTCCACGGCTGGACATAGGCCTCACTTAAAAAACGCTATTTCACCCAGTCTTCGGCTTGTAACATCCAGCTACTGTCGGCTATCTTTCGCAGATCGTCACTCCACCTAGATGTAGGGCGTCCTACACTACTCTTCCCAAGACGTGGTCTCCATTCGAGAACTCGTTTACCCCAGCAATTATCAGTCCTTCGACAGATATTGCCAGCCCACTGCCACTTCAGCTTGCTAATCCTTTGCGCAATGTCAACAAATGTAGTTTTTTGTCGGATATAACCTCATTGCGGATTTTATCTTTTAAAGAAACGCCAAGCATAGCGCGCTCCATAGAGCGCTACAAAGGTCGTGGAGTCGTTATTACAATTTATAAATCTATGGTTTAAACTATAAACAGTTCCAATAAGTCCCCTAGAAGTAATTGCTAAAACCTCGGCAGTAATCTTTTCAACTAAGTGCTCAATGGAGGTGAATTTACTCAATTGGAGCTGCGATCGGGGCGATGTGAATACGGGACGTATTGTAAGACCGTTTTACTTATTAAAATGGACGGACTTTGATTGCATTGTTCGCGTGTGGCTGTCGCAACTGAGGTCGCGGGTTCGCATCAGATTTGTTTTACTACATTACTTTCAAATCCAGGTATTAACGAACTGTGAAAGTGAGAATTCAGTGGACTTGTAGTTACGCACACACTGAAGCGCTATGAAGTGATCCGACAGAGAGCTACGGTAATCGACATAGTTCACCGGATTAGTAAGCTGAAGTGGCAGTGGGCCGGTCATAACTGCCGCAGATTTGACAACGGCAAACGTAGCGTAGGACGCCCTCAGACTAGGTGGAGTGACGATATCAGCAGGGCGCCCGCAAGAACTGGATGAGAAAAGCCACGGGTCGTGCTCAGTGGCGTACTTTAGGAGAGGCCTATATCCAGCTGTGGACTAAAATAGACTGATGATGATGACAATATGCGCCTACCTAGATAGCTTAGATTGCCCGCCGTAGCTGGAACAACGGCCAGTAGGATATCATCAATGTTGGTAGTAATAACCTCCAAATTCCGTTGAACCATTTCTCATGAACATTACCATGCTATTCCTATCCCCACACTTATCAACACATATCAACGACCTAGCCTAGTATTATATATCCTAATTCCGTCCACAGAGGGGACACATAGTACCCCAGTTACGACATTTACTTGTAATAGTCAGTTTCAGTTCGTCCGGTATGGAATTGTCGTGTGACTCGCTATCAGGAAATCAACTGTTAGATTCACTAAATCAGTTTACTAAACGATTTAAGCATAGTTTACAATTTATTTTCATCTTCAAGCTTAATTTTTTTATTTTTTTAAAGAAGAAGAATAGAGCAATAATTTCCGATTTGATTGACAGATTTTCAAAAGCTAAACTGATATTAAACTGTACAATTGACGTCAATTGGCGCTTATGTCTGTTTAGAATAAACCGAAATTTTGACAAAGAAGTTGACGACCTCAGTAGTCTAGCGGTGTAAGCCGTTGATTGGACCTGGGAAGTCGCGGTTTCGATTTCCCCTCCGACAATCTTTGTTTAACAATAAAGTTCTTTTTCGGTGTCTAGTTGGTTGAGGGACCCTCCGTGCCTCGAAGAGTATTAGGGAGAAGAGTTGTTATTTAAAACATCTATGACAATCGTTATCGGTCTAAATACCGTCAAATTTCGAGGTTTGATGGCAAGCGCTTGTTAACAAACCGCTTATTTTTAGACTGGGAACCAACCTCAATAGAAATAGGGGGGAAAGGCAAGAGGAATGATGATGAATGAAATAAATAATATAGGTAGCCAAAAAATTGACTTTACTTCTTAAAGCTAAGTCAGAACGGGTTAAAACCAGTTGTCAAAAAAGTACTGTTAAGTTTGGGCGTTAAAGTATTTGGTAAACCAACAATAATTACGGACTTTCTCATTACCATAACCCGAAAAAAACCATAGATTTTCCCACCTTTCTCAATAGTTACTACATACAGAAAACTACAGTTGATTTTACTCACTAAATATTAGTTTGAATAGTTAATTATTAAAGAACCGAACAGATCATTGAATAAATTAGTAGCTCGTCAGATTTCACGCGGCGGTGTAAGAATGTACGATAATGTGATGTTTTGTGGATACCGCTGTTTCGGAGATGTTTGTTCATATTATGTTTACACACTGCGCGCGGGCTAAAGTTCACGGACTGTCTGTGGTAAAATGCTGAACTAACATTTATTACCCGACTGCGCCAGAAGAAGGGTTATGTGTTTCGAGTGTATGTATGTATATTTCTTTGGCACGCTCTAGAACCTAAACGGCTTGTCGCATCTCGATCTTCAGAGGTGCGTCTTAGTCGTAAAAGTGACACTGAGTACATAAAAAAATGATTTTTCGCGCCAAATCAGTTCTACATTCAGTAGCCGATATTGACACAGTCGGGTTTAGATTTTTTAAATAATTTTTGACATAGGTAATATTCCTTTGTGTATTAAGATTAAATTTTGCCTATACTTACAACTGTTAAAATTTTAGCACTATTATTAAGTCTGGTAACTAAATATCTTGTAGAGATTCGTGTTTACACCGACTAAGTGTGTCAGTTATGGTAAAATATCATAAAAATGCAGGTACAGCACTTTCCTAGGTTCTAAGTGACTATTTAAAATTTCGCGATACAGGAGAAGCTAAGCAAATAAAAGAACAAGAGAAAGAAAAACATTTAATTGACAAAGACAGGACACAAAGAATCAAATGCAAAGAAAACACATTAAAAGAGAAAAATAAAGAGTAAGTGTGACTCATTAGTGTCAAACATGGACATTGCTCAGTAAACGCTGTGAGTGAGAACGCTAAAGGCGACCAATTATAGGGTGAGCACGAACTTTTTTAGTCTCGTCTTTCGATATCGTCATAATGTCAAAGCGTAATTTTGTATGGAAAAAAACAACGCCATTTGTTAATTTTCCATATGTGACGTCACATACCTCACGCCACTCAAGAGACATGACGTCATAGTAATCCTGAATCGCACAAGCAAAGTTTCACCGACGATTAGCATTATACAACTTCCCGACAAGAACTGTCGGAGGTAGTACTGCGGTCGGCAGACATTAGAACTCGCCCGGCTGGAAGATCTTCTCTTTTCACACATACTAAAATACGCGTAAACATCACGACGATATCGAAAGTCGAGAGAAGAAAAGTTCGTGCCCCCTCAGTACTAATTTATCCCTTTCAAGAACTCTGAACTCTTTAGAACGCTCGCTGTGTACTCGGGACTTGGTCGTATCATTATTGAGATTGTTAAGAGGTTCTTTGCATACGTAATTAGAGTTTTACACGAATTAAGTAGTTTGGATTGGGTTTTAGTGGGATTTACATGGAGATATGAGGTTAAATTTATATTTAAGCATTTTTAATATGACTGTTTATTTATATTGATATATTTATAAATACTACCATTAAAATTTAAATATTGTTTGTTTGTATAACCGTGTACCTATACTTTGTTTCGTACCTAAACAACGCAACGTCTAGCACTAGCTACACTTCAACGCTTTTTAGTGTTCCACGGCTGGGCATGGGTCTTCTCTCAACTATCTTACGAGTTGAGATAGTTTAGGCCTTAATTCACACACGCTGGCCAAATGCGGGCTGGTGGATGTTTAGTTAATAGATCCTCGGATTATTAGTTAATAACCGGTCGTCTTACGATTTTTGCTTCACCGATATTGAGCAGCGGCGATGAAACAGTTGAAACAAAGATGTGGCATGTGTGGAATCGAACCCGCGACCTTATATTTCAAAGGCAACACCGATATCGCTACGCTGCCGCTGCTTATCACTAATTAACGCTAATTTGCTTAATACTAACCAGTGACATTTAGCGGAAATGCGAAAATATGCTAAACGACCTGTTTTCAAGATTGCGCAAATACTTATTTTCTATTTCAGTTATGTAAATACCATCTTGGTAATAAGACGGGCCGGTGGCGTGGTCGGTAAGATACTTGTTTTTCACGCCGCAGGTCGTGGGTTCGATTCCCACCCGAGACATTTCACAACATTTGTTTAAATATGTCTGTTTGTCTTGTGTCTGAGTGTAATTATCTATATTTAAGTATATATTTACAAAAGAAAAGTATTTTATGTAGTACTAGCTTTCCGCCCGCGGTTTCGCCCGCGTGTATGTCGATTATCGCGCCAAAACATTACCTTCTTTTTGCGCAGTCGGATAAAAACTATCCTATGTCCTTTCTCGGGTCTCAAACTACCTCCATACCCAATTTCATCCAAATCGGTTCAGTAGTTTTTGCGTGGAAGCGTAACAAACAAACTTACATTCGCATTTATAATATTAAAGTATATGAAGTATGAAGTATGATATTACCAGTTATCTGGTTTCCATAGTACAAGCTCTGCTTAGTTTGGGATCAGATGACCGATCGTGCTTAAGGAGAGGCCTATGTCCAGCGATTATAATGATTAGAAAAGATAAATAAATAGATAGGAGATTGGTACAATTTTGACATAAAATATGACACATTGTTATTTATTGTTATTATTTAATTGTTGTAATTTTAATTATGTTGTGTAGTAGTTAATAATAATAATTTATTTTAATAATTTCAATAATAATGTTTTAATAAGTTTAATAATAATTTGCACGCTTGCTCGCATGCAGGATACAATGACTTTTAAGGACATAAGATCTGACCCTGTAAAAAATTGTAATGTATTCTTGGCAAATAAATATTTGATTTGATTTTTTGATTTGATTTGTCTTTTGTCACCCGAATCGAACCGTGAACTCGCGGTTATTAAGCAAACACACTGGACCACCGAGATATATTTATATCTATACTTAATACATATTATAAATGCGAATGTAAGTTTGTTTGTTACGCTTTCACGCAAAAACTACTGAACCGATTTAAATGAAATTGGGCATGGAGGTAGTTTGAGACCCGAGAAAGGACATAGGATAGTTTTTATCCGACTGCGCAAAAAGAAGGTAATGTTTTGGTGCGATAACCGACATACACGCGGGCGAAGCCCCGGGCGGAAAGCTAGTACATTTATATTTCCATTAATCAAATCTTTTAAACCAAACTAGTGTTTATACGATCTATTATCGCAAATCATAATTATTTTTGGCACTAAAAGGATGTAAACATAAACGAGTTTAATTTTTAAATATCGTTCGATTTGCGGTGAAAGTTCTAATTATAGGTAAGTCGGAAATGAGTTTAAAATATAGTTTTTTTAACTGTTAACAGTAGTTAATGATTTCCCATTGGCAATTGGTTTGCATCTTTTATTAATTTATTATAATTTAACTTAATCAGAGGAAAATATGAGTGTTGACCGAGTTTATACTAACATCAACATTATAACCGATTTTAACATGGAAAGCTATTAATTTTCAATTCGGATATTAGGATAGGTGCATTGGAATTACTCAATGTTATTCCCCCATCCCCGTTATTACATTGGACAAGAAAGGTACGGCTATAGGCTTCTGATATATGGTGGTAATTCCTTGGGTACACACAAAGCGCTTTACTTCTACTTTTATTGTGCGAACTGCCAAGTTGTGGAATTCGCTGCCGGAATCCCGTTAGCTATAATCGTATATCGATAGTATTAAGTGGGTAAGCGCGTTCCATCGTAGACTGCACCATTGCTTCACATTAGGCAAGCCATGGTCAAGCGCAAGCCTATTATGGGATAAAAAAACACGGACGGAGAGTTAGTTTAAGAAAACACATTTTTCAAACAAAACAAATTAAAGATCCGTCTCTTTTATATAGAGTTACCAATAGGTAACTCTTAAAGTACTCGTATATTTTTTGCTTGGGAATACCCAAGCAAAAATTATATACAATTGAATTGAGAAGTTCCTCTATTTTGAAGTCGGTTATAGACAGTGTCGAAGAGGGTGCGACGCGAAAGTTTAAAAGTTTATACAAAAACACTTCAAAATCGGTTTGTTATGGAGCTACGTTCTAACAAACTTGTACCTACATAGACATACACGCGTCGAACTTAACACCCTTCTTTTGTTGGAGGTTAGTTTTTACCACTACTTACACTAAAACTTACCACTGGCTTGAAGCTTTCTCTCTTGTGAGTCTTCACCGTCAAGGGGCGAGTGTTTTTGAAAGAAACCCTGAAAAATACAATATTCTTCAATAATCACATTTTTTTTTAATGTCATTATCATACATACAATTACGGCTTTTTCCCATGGTAGGTAGAGACTATAGAGCGCCAGTTGCTACGATCTAAACATACTTCCTTAGCCTCACTAATGTCCATACATCTGGTCATATATGCTGCGGTTGTGAGTGTTACGCACCCTGTCCCTTTAGAAGGATAACAATGATGAGATCAGCGAATATCCTCCTCGGACGTCCTCTCCCTGCGGTTCCACTCATCCCTGTATTGTGTATACCTTTCGTCAATCGTCTATCATCCATCCTCAAGTGCCAAATAATAATAATATATGTAAACTAGCTGACCCGGCAGACTTCGTACTGCCTCAATCGACTGCTGTTTTTAGGGTGTTCCCGGGAATTATTCGAATTTTTCTCACCTTTTGAACCGTCCCTAGACCTCCAAGAACATTTCAAGACTAAGATAAGATAAATCCGTTCAGCCGTTCTCGAGTTTTAGCGAGACTAACGAACAGCAATTGATTTTTATATATATAGATATAGATTAACTATAAAGATTATAAGTACAAAGGAAGCATTTGACCTTTTTTTTCAATTCGAAATTAAAAAAATACTTAGTGAGACGTCTTTTTAGCATTTCTTAGTAACAACTATGAAACAAAATGATATATCCTCTATAGCAATAACGGCAGTATAAGCATCTAATTGTTATTAAAAGGCTAAATCTAAAAACATGAACTTTTAAGTTTAAGGTAGTGACCACGTTTCAACCAAATATTACAAAAAATTCGCCCTTTGTTATATGTGGTTGGATAGGTCTTCCCTTTCTTACACAGAAAAAGAAAGAGAGGTAATATCCACGGTAGCTTTTGTTTCAAAGGAGACGTTCAAAAAATGTATAGAGCCTGGAATTAAAATAATTGTAAATTTGAACAGCAATCTGAGTTACATATGTTAATAGAGCATAATTAATTAAATTTTTTGGTGTATTTAAAATAATTTTACACCCGCCCCCCCCCGTTTTTTTAAAAATTGAAATTGAAAATAAGAATCCTTAATGCAATATTATGATTATTGCAATTGGCAACCCCATGGCCAAATGACAATTGAGCAACCAAAAAAATTATAATTATTTAGAACGCTGTCAATCAAACTGATCAATGACAATGACATCATGACGTTTCCCGTAATTATATTTTTTTCCACGCGTTTTGTTATTACACTAATAAGATAACAAAAGAGGCCATAATTAAAAGAAGAAGAAGAAATATTTTTCGTCATAATTACATTAAACTGCAGCTAGAATAATATTACATAAGAAAAGTACTGTAATAGAATGCAATTACTCCCAAAATTCGTGTTTAGTTAAATTCTAATAGCTTATTAAACAAGCTTTCCAATGAGGTATATCACATTGGTGTTCAAAATACTATCCCACTTTTGACCTCTCCTTTGACCTCTATTTTGAACTAGAACTTTATGCTAAACATCAAATTTAATATCATTGTCTATGAAACAAATGCGTTCAACAATCCGCACATTGTGAAATAAGAACAAAAATACTAGTCTGAAATAATTAATTTGAAAGGTTTAGAAGGCTGTTTGTCAACCGCAGCTGACACCGGGAAGCTACTGTGAAACAGGCAGTGTATTTTTTGATCACCACTACTCCTATCTAGATTATCACGAGCCAAAGTGCCCGAACCGCCCTAATACCCGTCGCATATATGCGACAAATAGGCTTGTTCCCCAACGACCATCTAGCACTTATGCGACAAAAAACATGCATGTTTTTTTGTTTCATTTTCATACATTACACCTACCCTATTCAAGAGGCACGACCATTGAAATTTGATGGGGCGGTTAAAAGGTTAAATACACTTATACTCCTGTTTTCTACTGCGTTCTCGATGATGTTATTATGACAATGACGGTGGACAAACAGCCTTATACGTTCATCTTATTCGATACATAAAAATTAATAGCTACTCGAATCCAGCTAAAATTCGAAAATGGCTCCACCAATGTGTAGACTGTCGCCATGGTGGGATAGTTTAAAATCTTAAAAAGAGTAACTTATTATGATTTTAATTTTAATACCTACCTGCATTTGCAAATTTGCTAAATCTTCCAAGTTTTTCCTCATTTGTTGTTGTTCAAATTCTGATACACTATTGGCTGCGCTTGAGGTGGTTGATTGTTCCTAATAAATAAAAAAATCTCTCAAACCAACATTTAGCAACTTAAATAAAAAAAGTTTATATTCTATGGTATTTAGTTGTCTATGATAAGATCCCATACGTGTAACCTAGCCCTAAGCAGCTACTTTAATTTTTTATTAGAACAACTATGTATATTGGTACTTTTTAATCGCCCTAAGACTCAAAAGTGGGACCTCGAAACACTGGACGAACAGGATTGTACTTTTCAACTGACTTCAAACAGGAGAAAATTCTTACGTATGGATAAAACTCTAGTATAATTAAGAATTAATATAGATGCTTGAAATAAAATGTCTCCTTTTTTTGCTAATGACTAGACCCAATCAGCGGACTTTTTCGGGGAGCCGTCCTGTGGAACCGACCAAGTAATATAACAACTTTCTTGAGGGCTCCCCATGTAGGGAAGATCCTCGGCTCAGGACACTCTAGTTTTAGGGAGTCGGGCTGTTAAAATGTCTCCTAAAACTACCACATTTTTATTTATAGTATTTTTTTTGTAATAGGTAGGTTGACAGGCCGGTGGCGTAGTCGGTAAGATACTGTTTTTCACGCCGCAGGTCGTAGGTTCGATTCCCACCCGAGACAAAAATTTGTTATATATGTCTGTTTGTCTTGGGTCTGGGTGTAATTATCTATATTTAAGTATATATTTACGAAGGAAAAGTATTATATGTAGTATATTATCAGTTCTTTGGTTTCCATAGTACAAGCTGCTTAGTTTGAGATCAGATGACCGTGTGTGTTAATGTCCCACTATTATTATTATTATTATATTGTTGAATGTTTAAATAGAAATCGGGTTGACAATTAAGTCAAGAATTTTATTAAAGTTGGTGGTTCTAAGGCCTCGTTCAGTCGACCCGCGCCGACTTCGTTGTCCCCGCCTTATACACGCGCTTGTTACGCGCTAAATCAGTGGGTTTGTACGGGGGTAGGTATAACGTGGGTGCGGGGTAAAAGGCGGGTGCGTGGCGTATGGTTGGATTTTGATAAATGCAGTTTGAGATCTATTGGTAAGACTAAAAAAATGTATACAAAACAAAACATTTAACGCGCATGGAGTGTTCTTAGCAGGCGTGTCGTCTGAACGCAGCCTTAATATTATAATCATAATCACATGCCAACAATATACAAAAATGTTAAGTTTAAAGCTGAATTCTGAGAACTCGAGTTAGGAATCCCAAATACCAATGTATTGCCATGAACTTTGAGAATTTTGTTACATTTTTTGTTTAGGTAGGTACTCATGTCTGTTAGCACCCACGGTTTAATCATTTTGTTTTAACAAAACCACAAAAAGTTAACTTATTGTTGTAGAAACTTTAACGTATAGTTTAGTTTAGCTATATCTCCCCGTCTTTAAGGCAGATATACCTAAAATTTTAGGTATTTCTTGGGTAAGCGCGTTTCATCGTAGACTGCATCAGTGCCTAACAAAAAGCATGTAGTGGTCAAGCGCAAGCCCATTTTAGAGTAAAGAAATCACGAACAGAAACTAATGAAAGATAGGGTAAATGAGGGAAGTTGTTGCTCATTGGACCTATATCTCCCAGCTTGCCTGAAGCGATGTTTTAACTAGGTAACCTTTCTAGCAATGCTAGTGACAGTGTGATTTCTATACATGGGATAGTTCTTTTATCACAAAAAGTGCGGATTGATGCACGCAAAAATGAACAATTCAATAATCTGGGGCTTCTTCTTTTTGAATCCCCACACGTGGTCCCCGGGTGGTGCAAATCAGGGGACAGTCAACTGGAGGCAGGCTTCGGTCGTGGGTAGTGACCACCCACCAGACAAAACCGCGGCGCCAAGCGGCCTTGCCGCTTGTGATGTCTGGTGACACCATGCAGAGAGGGTGGGTTGGAATTGTTGCTCCTTTAAGGTTTCTAACCTTAAAAAGGCTCAGTCTACTGCCACCTTCTCACCGATAATAATTCATAATCACGAGTGAATCGGTATACTGGGCTGGCGCGTTCCATCGTAGGCTACATCATTGTTTAACATCACGCAAGTAGTAGTCAAGCGCCAGCCTATCGAAGAATAAAAAAAAACTACATAATGAAGTCAACCGCTTGCTGCCTACGGGTCCAAGAAGAAGCAGAATGCTACCTATTTCTATTTGATAGTTATTCTACTATACACGAGCCTTCTCTCAACCATCTTAAGAATGGTTCTGGCCTAATGCAATGTACAGTTACCATGTCTTTACAATATTTGATATTTTATTCTTACCTGTCCATCAGTATCTCTTGATACACTAAGGTCCAAAGTTTGTTCTCCATCATCAGAACCGCTGCCATCTTCTTCTTGGCTCTGAGATCTGAACAGCCTCATTGATTGTTGATTTATTATCTGTAATGCTCTTTGCCTGTAACAAATTAGACGAAATATACTGAGATGGTATACTAAGATCAATATTCCGACTTTCGTCAGACACATTTACTTTCCATACATTAAATTACCGCAGTCCTTTGAGTTTGGGGTACTAATTCTAAATCGGAACTGCTAAAAATTCAGAGAATTATTCGCTTGTCCACAACCAAACTATATAAAGTACACTGCGCTTGCTACTACTATAACACAAATTTGCAACCCATTGGTCTAGTTATTAATATTTATTGGACAAAATTGAACAAAAACAAAGACATAACAATTTCGGGTCATATTTAGATCAGCTTTAATGTGTTGCGTAGTATTTAAATTGATCTATTGTTCTGCAGCTCAATGATTTTGTTTTTAACAGTGACGTTTATTATCATAGACAATCCCACTATCTTAGGGCCTGATGGAACATTTTGTTGCATTTTAACGCTTACTATGAAAATAAAAAGCTAGTAAGCAAAAGTCCAACTCATTTCTAAATGATATTTACCTTTGCGCTTCAATGTCATTGTCAGGGGTTTTCGGAGGTGTAATATTAGTTGAACCCTCATCTTCTGTACCTGATGAGGATCTTCGTCTACTCCTATCAGTTGCGTCTTCCAGTCCTGAATCGTGCCGTCTTTTTAAACTTAGAGGCAATTGTGTAAATGGTTTACCTAAAACCAAGATTATTATTAAGTAACTAAATTTTTTCCATAGTTTAACAACTTCATTAAAATATGGAAAAACTTTATTATTAAATAATCAATAAATATTTTCTGATAATGTTACTTTACAAGCAAAATACTGGTGAATGTTTATTTTTTTATCAGAAAAAAGTTGTAAAAAAGTTGTTATAAAAGTTGTGTATTGGCTCACCTTGTAAAGCTTCTAAAGCTCTAATCTGTCCACTTATAGCGTCAGCCACTTCGTTTGATGACAAACCATAGATACCTAAAAGCTCCTTCATAGTGTTCATAGCATAGTCTCTCAATATTTTATTAGTAGTGTTAGACCCATCGCCGTTTTGATGTGTCTCAGTCGTGTCCATTTGCTCTAGATTTTCTTCCAATCTTTCATTTGCATTTATATCTTGACCCTTGTCTTCATCTGAATCCGAATCCCTTCTCCTTGGAGGAGAATTTGTCTTAATTAGTTGAGATATAGCAAAAGGATTTTTGGCACAGAATGTCTTATTTTGTAAATTACTAAAGTTCAGGACAGTCCGATCTCTTTCGGTGCCCTGGTTTATTTGTAAACTATGAATGTACGAATGTTGAAATGAATCAACTTTCTTATCATCCGGTAACCTATTTTGGTGATTTGAGTCTATGTTTTCATTTGAGTCGGTGCTTAATCTTCTACTGAGGTCAACAGCGCCACTTTTCAGAAGGCTGAAATTTTTGACGCTTATTTTTCCATAGTTGCCGTCATCTCTCTCATCACTCGGAGAGACCCTATCATTTCCATTGACAGGGCTGTTTGCATCGTCACAAGCACCATTAGAGTCGTCAGAGAAGGCAGTAGCGTTGGGAGCACATCTCGGCTTGAAATTCTTTCTCTTGTTTCTTTTTGGCATGTTGTAGTATGGAGACATGTCCGCGCTGTGCTCTTCCTGATGGTCCGATGACTCCGGCCATGATGAGGCATCGTGGTGGAGGTATAGGTTCTCCTCCGGCGCAGGCTGGAGTCTCTCGTGGATAGATTCCTGGTGCGCAGCCATCGCAGAAGTCATCGCAGTGTTTGGACTCTTTCGGGGACCACAACCTGAAACGAGTCCGTCCTGCACACAAAACACATGACAGTTTTATATAAACAATCAAATTTAACTCAATACATTTTAGTATCCAATCATAACAGTGATTCATTTTCGTTCAATTTAAATTGAAACAATGTGTTGAGAAGAAACAATAGTCTTTTGTTGACAAGATTAGCTGAATACTGTGGAATGTTTTGAATTTAAATGTTCTCTTCATTGTTTGGGAATAATAAAATCGATTATTGGCACATTCGTTACCTTGGGAAAAGCTTCATGAATCTATCATTTCCTAATTGGCTTAATAAATATTTAATCAGTCTTCGGAAACAGCCAATAGTGGGTGCATCTGGAACAAAAGAAAAAAACGTCAGTAAATACAGTTAGATAAAACTAATAAACTAGTTTCGAAAATTGGCGAAAATTATACGTCTAACTACAACAAAATACATGATGGAAGATATAGCAAACTGGTCATTAACTCCATATTATTAAAATAAAATTACTTTTATAATGAAATAGAATCTAAAATTCGCGTTAGCACGGAATTGAAGACACAAAAAATCCTTCAAACACCAAATTTCGCGTAAACCAATTTGTATTCAAAAAAACGTTCCGTTTTCTGTCCGAATTGACGTAATGCTGTAATTTAAAAATAATTATACTAAAAAAAAAAAACTACATCAAGTAACACGCATCGATCAAGTGAGTCGGTATGAAATTAATTATATTCAACATATTAGATCTATTTTCGAGAAAACGAGATTGCTTGGAGCGGAGCGAGATAAAAAAACGTGTATTCATGTTGAAATTGGTAACGTTGTTTGGTGTACAATTACTTATTAAAAACTAATACAACGAAACGGCCTTCGCTTCAGGTCACTACAGCTATTGATATCAAGTTACCGCACGGCACAAAATTGGTGTATTTACCCTACTTTTTGAGATCATTGATCTCAAAATATTGTCCGTGTTTAGTTGAGCAAGTAGCTAGACATGTAATTGGATTGTATACCTATAAATTTTAACTGTTTCCGTTAACTTAAACAGCGTCAAATTACTTTTTTAGAACATTAATTTTAGCTTATTTTATACTTGTTAGTAATAGTTAAACCTAAGTTTGATATATTGCTATTATATTAAATAGTATAGGTACGGTAAAAAGTACTTTTCCAGAAACATCTTTACTGTTAAATTTCAGTCATATATTATGTTCTTCATTGAAGTAAATCAACGCAGTTCGAAATATTTTACAGATGTTTTAATAACTTCTATAACAAAAACTAACCCTCGTATTCATAATTGTCTTATAAGCTCATTATAGCTAAAATAGATTTATAATTTGTATATCTTTATCGACATTTATACTAGCAAGAAAGAGACACAGTCCATTTCAACTAAAGTTTTATAAGACTTTTATGAATAAGACCGTAAGTCTTGTGTATACACGACTTAGTTTTGATGTCTTTTTCATCATCATACAGATCGGCCTCTCCGTTTACAGAGGCTTACCCATGTCAACTTATCACACTCTTACAGAGCCTAGTCATAGTCGGCTAGTCCTCGTGAAACACCGGGAACATATTTAACTAAAAACAAAATTAGTTTCCGCTCAAAGTTTACTATGCGCTGATACAGACAGACTATAACTACCCCCTTATTCATAAACGTCATTTAAGCTCATTATAGCTGAAATAGGTTTATAATTCGTTTGTCATTGTCTGTCATCATAACATTAATACTATTAAGAAAGAGACAAAGTACAATTATCTAAAAAAAACATATCTTTTTAATGAATAAGGTCAATAATCTCTATGTGTGCCAATTTTTGATCTAACAAAAATCCATTAAAAATCGCGTTTAATATAATTAGTAAGACTTACATAGAGCTACTTAGAAACATAATTAAAATCACCTAATGATTTAAACAAACAAAGAATGTGATATTTTTTGTATGTTATTTGATTAGCTACACATACAAGTAATATTATGTGTTATTAGATCATTCACACATTATAATAATTCAACCGGAGACACAACCGGACTTATCGTGCTTTAAATAGGGTTTAGGGTTAGAGTAGCGGTGGCGTAGCGGCACGGGTCTTGCCTTAGAAATATAAGGTTGCGGGTTCGATTCCCGGTCGAGCCCACACATTTATGTGAATTGTTTCATCTCCGCTGCTCAATATGTGAAGGAGTGAAGGAAATCATCGTGAGGAAAGATATCTAAGTACTAATCATTGGAGGACATGTGGCATCCACCTGTCCGCACTTGACCGACGCGGCTTTGTCTCTCTCAAATCGTAAGACAGTTGAGAGAAGACCCAAGCCCAGCAGTGGGACACTAAAAACGCATTTTCACATGTTCAAAATAATAATCCAAAACTTTTTTCGTAGTGATGAACTCGTGCTTGGGGTACACACATCAAGCTATACATTCCCAGTATAAGCTGACCTCTTGTTTTACGGAAATCCTATGAATGCGAGATCAGCTTATACTGGAAATGTATAGAATGATGTGTAGCCGTGTGTACAGTTCTATATTTACTCCTGGTGGAGAGATAAGCTCTCTTATGCTCATAATAATAATATAGTGGGATATTAACACACACGGTCATCTGATCCCAAATTAAGCAGAGCTTGTACTATGGAAACCGGATAACTGGTAATATACTACTTAAAATACTTTTCTTTTGTAAATATATACTTAAATATAGATAATTACACCCAGACACAAGACAAACAGACATGTTTAAACAAATGTGTGTCTGGGGTGGGAATTGCACCCACGACCTGCGGCGTAAAAAGCAAGTATCTTACCGACCACGCCACCGGCCCGTCAATACAGTTAGACAATTTAAAAAAAATGTGTTAAAAGCCACAATTGTAAATTCATGTGGCTACTTATTACTTTCCTAATAGTTTATTTATCAAAACCATCAAATTACCTAACGTTTTCCTTATGTGACATTGTTGACAGGTGTCAAATTTCTCTCTCTTGACATTTGTGACATGTAGGGACGGTGTTATCATTGTTTTGATCTTAAAATATCAACATTCATGTAAGTATGAATTAGCGTTGACTTCTTAGAAATTATGTACCTACGTACATAGGTACAATATAGTAATAACCACAAGTGCCAAAAGTGCCCCACAGCTGGGCAAAGAAAGAAAAAACATTTGACAGAGACAGGACACACAGAATCAAGTGTCAAAAGTTCAAACTCACATGAAAAGAGAGAGAAAAAACAAAGAGTAAGTGTCAGGTCTTCTCTCAATGATCTTAAGAGTTAAGAGTTTTTTTTAACCCACCACTCTTATCAGCGCTCTTTCTGGTTCGTCGTGGGATTTGAACCCGCGATCCCAGAGGCTAGAGGCGTAGACGCAAGTTCCTAAGCCTTACAATAGTAGCAGTGACGGGAATGGGTTATGGTTACCTACATGGGGGTCATATCCCCATGTAGAACGTACTTAAGTATTAGTGGTACCATAACTGAATCCCGCCAAAATTGATAATTGATTGGAGTCCAAATGAGAAGTCTTTAAAAAAAGAATAAGTCCAAAATGAGAAGTCTTTTTGTCACCAACCATACTTATTTAAACTGCGCGTCACAAACAACGGTGCGCAAGCGACTGCTCTCCCACCTCAAATCTATATCGTATTACCTTGGTACATAAGCCTACCAACATGAATGCTGACACCACAGTAAGTTTCCACCTCAACCCTTTTTAGTGTCCCACTACTGAGCACAGGCACTCCTCTCAACTATGTTACGATTTGAGAGAGTTTGGGCCTTAATCCTGGCCAAACACGGGTTGATGGATATCACATGTCCCCGAGTGATTAGTTCTGAAACATGCCGGTTTCCTCACGGCGTTTTTCTTCACCATTATTGAGCAGCGGCGATGAATCAATCACACAAACATGTGGTACAAACCCCGGGAATCAAACCCTCGACCTATTTCAAAGGCGAGCCTGATTACGCTGCTTCAAAATTAACCAAGAAATGTTTCTAGGCGCCAACTTAATTGAATTTATACATACTGATATTTTATAATACAATTTAATATAACAATAAGTATTACATATTCTTCTACTCGAATTATTACGCCATAAACATCTTAATAAGAACAGCAGAGTTAAAGAGCACATTGTCCATAACAGAAGTATGCCATTGTTGCTGTAAACAGGCAGTTATAACAGAGTCGCACCATTTTCGATACAGCCATTGCTGGAACAATATCCAATAATAACAATAAAACGTGCGTTTGCGCATTATTAATATTGATCAGGATCCAATATGGCGCGCAAGATGGCTGCCGAATACCGGAAATGGATTAAATTGAAATCTAGATGGCGTAGCTTTATATTCATTGAATACGCAAATATTATTGTGAAGTAAAGATGCAGAAGTACTACTTTTTAACCGACCTGAATAAGGAGGCCATATCTTTAGTATTTTATTTTGACTGGTCTGTTTGCGTAGTGGTTTGAGACTCAGACTGCTAAGTTGGATGTAGTGGGTTCGATTATAACCTAGGACAATTTTTTGGTTGTTTGTTCTGTGTCTGGGTGTAATTTATCAATAATATTTAAGTGTGTTTTTAGAATAAAATGTATCAAAGTAGAATATTAATTCGTATTGGCGGCTACAACACAAGCAAATATAATTGCTCAATTTAGGGCTAGGTGGCGCTGTATGTGAGAAAATATTATTATTAAGTCACGCAAAACTCCTTCAGATAGAGAAGGATTTGCAAAAAATCTTTGTTTTCAACGAAGTATGTTCTGAAATGGTCTAGTTCATATTATATTAACAATTTTAAGTGTTTTTTTATTCAATAGTTTGCTATAGATTATGTAATAGTTAAGTTGATTCAACTCATTACATATTATAACATTACAAAGATATTACGGATTTGCAAAATATTTTTTGTTTACTATAGATTAATTGCAATTATTGCAAACTGGTCCCATTTTAAATTGAAGTCGGTTTTTGATCAAAAATCTTGTAATAGTTTTATATTAGTTAAGTTTAAAATCCAATTTATTACTTATTATTAACTTAACAAAGATATTGGGCATTACAAAGTAGATTATACGAGTCATTTTATCTTGTAATCTAATCTGTAATCGTAATTAAGTTATTACACAAGGTAATGATTTCAAAAATCGCGTTTAATTATAATTTTTAACCTTTGCTCTTGATTTGTAAAGAGTTTGTCAATTATTGAGACAATGGAGGCTTTAGTTTGGACTACCTTTCTGACCACGGCCGCGGCGCCCACGCGTATGTCGGTTACCACGCTAAACCATTAACCTCATTTTGCGCAGTCGGATAAAATCCATCCTATATCCTTCCCCAGATTTCAAACAATCTCCATACCGAATTTCATCCAAATCAGTTCAGTAGTTTTGGCGTGAAAGTGCGACAGACAGATTTACTATCGCATTTATAATACTTTAAGCCGACCGTTTAACTCGCGTATCGCCCATCGCCAAGATTCTGACTCCTCAAGCTGCACACACAGTGATGATGATTCAAGCGATATGGATATTAACTAATGACGAATAGTCTTACATTACTTTTATCTGTGGTTAAATAGTTCTTTATGAGATTTTTAGATGTTTTATGACTTTGTACCTCAGATGGCGATACGCGAGTTAAACGGTCGGCCTATAGTAAAGATATTTAACTACATAGTTACAGTGAGCTGCATATAAATTGGCTAAACAGAAGTATATGGACGCATATTTGTGTCACATCGACTTTTGTGTACGTAAGGTGGTCAAGATATTTGCTGTTTACTGTAACAGTTCTACTGCCTCCCGATTGGTTTGTGGCTCGGTAGTTCAGTAGCAAGAGCAATGTAATTGACAAAAGGTCCTAGTTCGAAAATTGGTGACGCTAAATATAGAAAGTATGTCCCCGCGACCATGAAGTCTGAAAAGACTTTGAAACGTCGGGATATAAAATCATTACTGATAATACAAATGCAAAAGTAACTTTGTCTGCCTATCTGTCTGTCGCGCTTTCACACCAATACTACTGAACCGATTTAGATGAAATTAGGTATGGCGAGCAGCTGTGGCGTAGTACGGGCCTCGCGTTTGTGCCCACATTATCATTGTGTAAATTGTTTCATTTCCGCTGCTCAATATCTGAGAAGGAAAACATCGTGTGGAAACTGGCATGTCTAAGAACTAATCATTCGAGGACATGTGACATCCACCAACCGGCACTTGGTCAGCGTGTGTGAATTAAGGCCTAAACTCGTAAGAGAGAGTTGAGAGAAGGCCTGTGCCCAGCTGAGGGACCCTAAAAAGGGTCGAAGTGAGTTTGGCGAGGACGTATAAGTTTTTTATCCGACTGTGTAAAAAGAGGTTAATGGTTTAGCGCAATAACCGACATATCCACGGTCGGAAACCTAGTATTTACATATTTACCAAAATTTAAGAAAATACACATATACACATTCTCGATTGCATTTGAACACATAAAAAATAAGATCAAAAATCATCGAGCCGTTTAGAAGTTTTCAAGGAATTTTGCTTAACTCGGGATTCGAACCCGTTACTAACACGATTACCAGCGTCCCACCGAGGCAATTAATAAAGAGGTATTGTTATAGTTACAAGATTTATCGTCAAGGTTGACTGCTAGCACATGTGGCTAAATGTAGCGACAGCAAAAAAATACCAAGATACTTATTTTTTTGTTTATAATATTAAAGATTTTATCTAAATTGTGTTAATAACGAGTTCTATCCGATAAGGTTTCAATGGGAATAATATTTTCCTCATAATTTAAACTATTAGCAAATATATTTGAAAAATGATTATAAGTATATAATAATAATAGTAATAATAATATAGTGGGACATTAACACACACACCCACCCACCTGATCCCAAACTAAGCAGAGCTTGTACTATGGGAACCAGTTAACTGGTAAAATACTACATATAATACTTTTCTTTTGTTAATACTTAAGGATAATTATGCCCAGACACAAGACAAACAGACATGTTCATCACACAAATGCCAATGTGATATACCAACTTAAATAAGTATTTTCAACCCTTTTATCTTCTCTCAACTATCTCAAAGTGAGACGAGTGAGAGTGAGTTTAGACCTTAATCCACACACGCTGGTCAAGTGTAGGTTGGTGGATATCACATGCCAACATTCTTAGATACGTCGGTATCCTCACGATGTTTTCCTTCACCGAAATTAAGCAGCGGCGATGAAACAATTCACACAAATTGTGGGCACGACCGGGGATCGAAACCGCTTTGTTTCTATATTCTAAATAAGTACCTAGTAACTTGTATATAAAAATATTACTCATTTAACCTAATACTTATTGTATTATTGTACTAAATATAATAATTAAATTAACAAATACAGAATTGAAATAAATAACAATAAACTAAAAATATTCAATGAATAAAATACATCAAAGACATGCAATACAAAGGAACGACGTTTAAAAATAATCTTTAGAAGTAAACGACCCAGCGTACTCAAACTGACTAACTTTTAATCAGAAGATTAACTTTAAACTTTACATTTTCGATAACAAATATAATATTTAACTGTTAAACCTCTAGTTTAAGAGTTAGTGTGTGTTGATAAAAATCTTACGTATCATTAATCATTTTTGTTAGTAACAATACCTATTTTATATATCTAGTAATCTGATGTAAAGCAAAAAATATGTACTAAACAGAATAATATTTGTTTTGTTTTACTATGTATTCTATAATAATCTTCTACCCGTATTTTGGCTTATACTAGTCTAAGCTGACCAGTCAATAACGCAAGAGTAGTGTAATATCATCACAGTGTAAGGAAACTCTTACGCTACCCACACACAGCCGATTAGTCTAACAAATTTTGTGACCTTTGAAATATAAAGTATCGGGTTCAACCCCCGGTCGTGCCTACACATCTTTGTGTGAATCGTTTCATCACCGCTGCTCAATGTCGGTGAAAAAAAAATCGTGAGGAAACCGGCATGTCTAACATCTAATCATTTGAGGACATGTGATATCCACTAATCGCACTTGGCAAGCGAGTGTGAATTTAGGCCGAAGCTCTCTCAACTCGTAAGATAGTTGAGAGAAGGCTCGTGCCCAACACCGTGGGACACTAAAAACAAGGTTTTGCAAGTACTTCTTATCACTTTTATATATTAGTTTATTTATAAATTTGTTTCTTAAGTGATAAAATCGGCGTTCTTGGCAAATCAAAGTTTGGTTAAAACGTACGTTTTATATCTATGACAACAATATTTATATCAGTTCTACCCACGTTTATTAAAATACTTAATTATATGGAATCAACAAATTACGCCGGAGGCTAAAAGCATTTTACGGTTTCTTATATAAAATATATTAAGAAAAATTTTGTTTTTTTTTTGCTGTCTGTACGTTTGAAATTAATTTACAATTTTATTTTAGCATTCAGAACTAAGTCCTGGGTCAAGTAAGGTCTTTTCTAATTCACTGAAAAATATTAACAGAAGCTAAGAATTTCAGAATTATACCTCACTTCAACCCTATTTAGTGCCACTGCTGGGCACAGGTCTTCACATTACTATCATACGAATTAAGAAAGTTCAGACCTTAGTCCACACACGCTGGCCAATTGTGGGTTGGTGGATATCACATGTCCTCAAATAATTAGTTCTTAGACATTCCGGTTTCTTCACGATGTTTTCCTTCACCGATATGGAGCAGCGGGGGTGAAACAGTTCACACAAAAATGTATGAGCGCGACCGGGGATCGAACCCCATGAACTTATATTTCAAAGGCGAGGCCGATACCGCTGCGCCACCACTGCTCTTACGACCCTCTGGTATCTAAACATGGCAGTAATAATGTAGGAGATATAACCTAACCTAACTCTTTATTAAGTTAAAATTTAAGCACAGTCGCATGCGCATGTATGTTAAATCAGATAAGAAAAACTACTAGTTGCGCCCACGCACCTAACTCGATCTAATTAAATTATAAAATCGATACAAAATAATCGATATAAAAGTCAACTCGATTGCTTTTGATAACACAACTTTTGTAATCGAGTATTTTTAATAGAACTGTAGTGACGTGTAAGAATTTAATTTAGAAAGCTTTAACTCGTTTTGACGGTATAGACATACGTAATTTGTGTTTTATTGCGTAAAATGGAATTGCGTTGCCTTGTTTTGTAAATCAATAAGAAAAACTAGGTATGTACATAATTATTAGTACAAAAAGTTTTTAATAACATCCTGTGCTTGGTCTAGTACAGGGATAATGGTGCTTACAACCACACATGTCATGATTTTTATATTAATGATTCGTAAAACTCTATCTAAATGGCATAAAGAATAAAGTATGTGAGTCACAGGAAATTAAAAACAACGTAAAAAAACAAAACGGTTCGGATTTCAAAAAGTGTTCGGGAGCGGGCGATAACTCAAAGGCGCGTACTGGCTTGATAGTTATAGACCGTAAAGTCACCAATAAAAACGATTAGCCGCGTAATATTCAAATTTCGAATCGCTTCCAAAATATCAATGGAATTAGTTATAAAATAGTAGAGCTTAGACTGTATAGAGTAGACAGGTGATTTATTTTAATTATTTGATTTAGTGGTGATGATAGTTTTTACTTCGCATTTTTTTTTTACATTACTTAGACTCTTGTCAATCTACAAAGGAATAAAAACTTTAATGTATAAACATTCTGTACGTAATTACCTAAATTTAAATTAGTTTAGTATGTTCTTATATTTGCGCTTATAATATTGAAATAAAACTATTCAATTGCAATAATTGTGATTTTTATGCCTTTACGTTTTTGATGATTTTCAGTTTTTCTTGTCACAAGGGGATCTAATTAAACGACAATTTTTTTTATGAAATAGTTTTATTTTATGTATTTTTGAATACAAAAACAATTTTTGGAAATAGTAGCGTCTACAAGATTCGTAGCTCTACAAACTGAGCGCGCTGTCATGCTTGTTTGTCGAGTTATCTACAGACTTTTCTAAAAATAGACAAAACTACTTAATTGATCGATTATTACGATTCTGTTATCATAATATTGCTGTTTTATACAATTTTCACCAACGTAATCGGACATCCATAATTCAGCCACAGATAATTAATTACGAATAGATAATAATTTACCTTATATATCGAGTTTGTTAAACATTTTCGAACATTTTTGGAAAGCACTAAAGAAATCATTAATCAACGCTGATATATGAGTTTGTAGCAATTAGCCTTAGTGGTTCTAATTGACTAACTGTACTAAAATGATAGTTTATCTTTGTAAAAAATTGCTAGTTTTATTATACAGTAGTATTTATTGCCCACATAAAAAATAAAACACTTATAAGCATATTATTATCTACCTTAACAAAAACGCTGTTTACTACAATAATGTGCTAAATATCGTTGGCCTAGGTCCCAGATTCTAATCCCTAGTTAAGGAAAAAATGTCTGTTAGCTACTTTAACACCTCATTTTGAAAAATCTCAGCTCTCGTAGTTGCTAAAATTTAACATGCTCAATGTAAGGAAAAAGGTATAAAACAAAAATAAAGGCGGTGAAATATGGTTAATTGTCACTTTTACCTACGCACTCGGGTGTACAATAGTGATTGATCAATGAATTTAAATTTTAGTTTTTCTATGTGCTATTTCTAAATATAAATAAGTGTTAAAGTGTATGTGTAGTGTGAATACTATTTGTATGTATGTGTTGAAATAAAACATAAAAAAACAGTGTTCTAAATTTAAAAATGTTCAAATTATGATTTAAAACGTGTTCCGGTGAAACTGGGCGTCGAGCATATTATCTAGCGGCATTAAACTTGGGGTAATGACTAAACCAGCGGGCTAATACGACTTTAGCTCTATTAATAATTAATAGACCTAAAGCCGCGTAAATAATTTACTTAGTAGTAAGGTATGTACTATAAATACAAGTAACTAACAAATTAATAAAAAAAATTGGTTGCCTGTAAATTCGGTATACGGGCGAAAGTTTTACGTGACAACGACTTTGAGTGGTAAAATAATTTTAATGTGAATATTCATTCGTATAGTAGGAAGAAGGATGAAACATAGTTGAGTGGGAGAGAGACGCAAGGCATTCGGCGGGCCTCTCTCTCGTTCGGTGACTCATCGTAACGTTACCGAGCGTTACACTTTTTCATAAGTGCCTCCCAGCCGCAACCTAATTTAAGACGTTGTCACGTCAAAATAGAAAAAGTGTTCAAATCTTTAACGATTTTTAAAGGTTTTTAAGGAATCTTATCACTTTCAATTCTATAAGCATATAGGTCCATTAGATCTAATTACATAGATTCTAAATAAATTAAAATACAGAAAATTATAGGTATTTACTCGTAATACTAGAATTATGTTACACATTTTAAAAGCTCTGTAAGTGATGGTCCATCGTGAAAGGAACTGGTTTAAAGTTATGTGTAAAAAAAGTTGTTAGCAATCTGTGGTAAGATAAAAATCCGAATTCTAATGTCCGTTTTGCTGTCGTGTCTAACGAAGATAGTGTACTTTATAATAATATAATGTTTCGAATATTTCAAGGCTAACCGTTCTCAGCTGTCAATCATAATAAGCTTGCCGTCTCTTTCTAACTAACATATGGTGCGATCTCGTTATCTTGCTCTATCAAACGGGCTTGATCGACCGCCGCAAGTTCTTTATTTGAAAATTTGATTTTAAATGTGGAATGAATAAGCATTATCTTAAGGAATACGTTCTTTTATTTAAATTTTTAATTTCTTTTTTCGGTTCGACTACTGGCATTGTGATTATTTTTCTTTATTCATTTCGGCCAGTATTTTGTGGTTTAAGATTTATTAGAAGATGTAAATGTGTGCGGTGTACGTTCTTTTTTTTATTCTTATCCCTTTTCAAATTAAATTGACGTTAAGATTTGATTGTCTGAGTAAAAATGATAAAAAATTAATTATTTCTAAGTTAATATTTGTTTTTGTTCGTATATTTCTGAATGTAATTAAACTGTTGTTAAAGATATTTAACCATTTTGTTGCCATATATGTTTCACAGTAACAATAATCTTACATTTAGCATTCGTTTTGTTTATGTAACATGATAGGGATGTTAATGCATAAGGAATTTGTTCTGGAATTTGTCGCGTATGTTATTGTAAGAGTAGTCGTTGCATTAATTGTGCATTTATGCTGTTTTAGCGTCTGGGTCTACCCACATGTTTATGTATCACTTACTCAGAATTTTTTGTACAAAATGAACGTTATAGGTTAATGACTGGTAAATAAAGTATTTGCTTAGGTAACTAGTTTAAAAAAAGAACCTACATCATAAATATAAAAACTTTTGTAAAAAGTAGTTCGTATTTCAAATACCTCCCTATGTATTGACGTCACAATAAAATACAATAATAGGTAAGTAAGTATCTACCTCGTCACTCTAAGTGTGAATAATATGACGAATAATATATTTTATGACGTCAATAAGCTCAAAAATGGGCTATAGTTAAGTTAACTATTATTAAATCTGTGGTTAGATACATTGAACGACAAATGAGTTAAACTAACCGTAGGGGGGGAGGTTTGTTTGTGCACATTATCTTAATATATATATATTTCTTGTGTGCGTGTGTATGTGACTGAACTCCTCCTAAACGACTGGACCGATTTTGATGAAATTTTTTGTGTGTGTTCAAGGGGATCTGGGAATGGTTTAGATTCACAATTTTGCGCGGTACGAAGTTCGCTGGAGCAGCTAGTATTTATATAAAAAAGGATTAAGAAAAAAGTCGTGGTTGCTAGCTAAGTTATTTGTCATCTACTGTAAAGGCAGCATAGTCTACTATTTTCTAGTTCTACATTGTCTAAATAGAAGTTTTATTTTAAAATTTAATTTTGCGCTTAACGTTTATAAATGAAAACATAATAATTTATTTCAAGACACAAGATAAAGACCACCTAAAGCTCAGACCTACCGCGATAACTAATAACAAGACCTACGCACAAATCTGCGAATTGACACACGTAATATAACACCTTAACCGTTCATTTTGTAAACAATACGAATTCTGTTATTGTTATAATAATAAATACTTGAATCTAAAGATCTTAAGTTTTTTCTTAGAACCATTTGATACTTCAACGTATCAAATCCACTTTTGGTAAGTACTCGTCTAATTGTTTATGTCTGTGGATTTTATTTGAAATATGAATAAAACCTCTATGATGTGACGAGAGACGTTAGACCAAAGAGTTTGTTCAAATAAGTTTGGTCACATAAAAAATACATAACATTTAATTTTGATTACATTATTTGAAATTGGAATTGTTTTGTTAAAGAGCATATTATGCTGTGTTAATAAAAAAAAATTGAATTATTTTACAGTAATTTTCAAACTTAGAGCATGTCATACCATTTTTATACTATTTAATCTATGCTTTCAAAATATTTTTTTCCATAGTAATACGCATTTGATTATATTATGATAGGACAAGTTATGAAAAGTAGATTATCCTTAAATAATACTTACTAAACCTATATACTGTTGCAGCCTAATTAAAAACCAACACACAATAATGTCCGTCGCAATAATTTAATATTAATTATAAGCGGAAAGATATTATTATGTTCAGACGTGGATTAACTCGAAGTGGTTATGTGGACATGTATTTAATATTAAAACGCAAGTTTTCCACCACATCGACATTTTCCTGATGGTGAAGGACAGGCAGACGGTTTGAAATGCGTTTCGCTTGCAAATGTGCATAGAATTAGTAATGTTAGCATTTTGTTTACAAATCACAATTATGTTATTGAATACAATGCTTTAGTATAATAGCACGATTAATAAAATTGGCGTGCGCAAACATATCTGGATAACCCCTGTATCCATAAGAGTATTATAAGCTCATTATAGCTAAAATAGGTTTATAATTCGTTTATCTTTGTCTGTTATTTTGATATTTGTACTAAAAGAAAGACACAAAGTCTATTTTAATAACGAGTCATTAAGATTTTTATAAATAAGACTGTTAGTTTTTAATCAGTGCGCAAACCTAGAAAAATGAACTTACACAAATTTAAATAATCACGTATTTTTTATTTCGATATACTAAAAAAAATATTAATTGGTAACGAACAATGTTTATTATTGATAATAAGGGTACGGTCGCCCTCTCGCCGCCGTTTCTATTTTTACACCGCGCGCTGGCATAGATCTTATTACAAATAGATCGTCGATATTATTTGTGATTTTTTACACAGAATCAAATTTTAGAAATATTTCTATTCAAAAGCAATTCTTAAGGACTTATTGATGTGTGTTCTGTGACTGTACCTTTTGATAAATAAATAAACAATCTCAAACAATGAACAAATCTCAATCTTAAGCTTCAGATCACGAGCTGTCAATGTCATTGCGACATCTATTAACCGCACACAACCGACTTAGTTATTGAATAATCAATTTCAAACTGATTAGATTACTTTCTATAGTTTCTAAAATAGATAATGTTTTAATAAGTAAACGATCTGTCTTAATTTTGAAGGTACCGTGATGAAACCGACATGTTTTACCAAACATTTGAAAATCATTCTAAATTAAACCATATTTACTAATATAAATGCGAAAGTAACTTTGTCCGTCTGTCGCGCTTTTAATTTGGTATGGAGGTAGTCTGAGACCCGGGGAATGACATAGGTTAATATTTATCCGACTACACAAAAACTTCTAACTAACTTAGTATTACTTCACATTTCATTGCAGCGGTGACGCAGCGGTACGGGCCTCGCCATAGAAAAATGAGGTCGCGGGTTCGAATCCTGGTCGTGCCCACACATCTTTGTGTGAATTATTTCATCTCAGCTGCTCAATATCGGTGAAGGAAAACATCGTGAGGAAACCGGCATATCTAAGAACTAATCATTCGAGGACATGTGACATCCACCAACCCGCACTTGGACAGCATGTGTAGATTAAGACCTAAACTCAATTATGAGTTGAGAGAAGACCCGTGCCCAGCAAAGAGACACTAAAAAGGGTTGAAGTAAAATATATACCAAGCTTCGTCCTTCATCTTTTAAAATTATCACTCCTCTTTTTTGTCGAGGGTTAAAAAAGAGAGATTATGAAAAACGAGTTTAAAATTACATTGCTTTGTTTTACAAGTCACGAAGTTAACGGTGGATCTCGAGTCTAATTATAAAATACTATTTAATGTAGTTCAAGGCATCAATTTAAACATCTTAATGGCTCCTTATCGGTTCAAATACTAATATTACATCGTATCTAATTAATTTTACTATATTAAATTAATATACGACGGGCCGGTGGCGTGGTCGGTAAGATGCTTGCTTTTCAAGCCGCAGGTGGTGGGTTCGATTGCCACCCAAGTCAAACATTTGTGTGATGAACATGTCTGTTTGTCTTGTGTCTGGGTGTAATTATCTATATTTAAGTATGTATTTACAAAATAAAAGTATTATATGTAGTATATGACCAATTATCTGGTTTCCATAGTACAAGCTCAGCTTAATTTGGGATCAGATGACCGTGTGTTTTCACGCCGCAGGTCGTGGGTGCAATTCCCACCCCAGACAAACATTAGTGATGAACATTTGTGTTTGTGTCGAATCTGGGTGTAAATATCAATTATATGTATCTATTTACAAAAGAAAAGTATTATAAGTATAGTATATACCAGTTATCTGGTTTCCATAACACAAGCTCTGCTTAGCTTGGGACCAGATGACCGTGTGTGTTAATGCCCCAGAATATTTATTTATTTATTTACCCTCTTATTTTTCGGAAGTTTAAAAGGCATCTGACATTTCTTCTATAACTAAGTTTGAAACAATGAATATTATATTCATTGTATATTTTTTTACTTACGATAGCAGATTACTCTCTCTCAGTTCATTAAACTGATTTAGCCTAATTAAAATTAATTACTGGCATAAGATGACGACTTACAACAATGCTTTTAAACAAGCTTTATTAAAATCAAGTTACTCAACTTTTAAGTTTTATCTAAGCTTATATTGACCTCAATAGGTAATCGATACGGACCAACAAATTGACAAATACCTTAATGCCCATCACACTGTCTTACTAATAGATGGTTCACATTATGACCGATAGATTTATCGGAACGATAAAAATGTCGGATGATATAACACACATCTCAAAACTTTATAACGCAGTGAAGAAAAGACTGCCAGAATACTGTTACACTTCGTCATTATAAACAAGTTCAACAGTACGACTCACCTCAAATAAAATTAAACCATCACACGCACATAAAGATTGTTGTGCCAATTTATAAGACTATATTATCATCTTTGAAATCAATATGCCAGTAGGGCTCAAAGTTATGTAACAGCGAAATATTGAAATAGTTCAGACATAAAAAAGAACTTTTTTATCACCACAGTACTACCATTTCTAATCCTATATTCCAGGATCGACGGCACACTTGACAAAGTTTTTTATGTCAGTTTTTAATAACTCAACCAAGTCCTAGAAACACCTAAAATATCTTGGATCCCGTACAAATTTAATCTAAAAAATTGTAGTCAGTAAATACGATTAGTGTGTTACATCTATCGTTAACAATAAATCTATCGTCCCGATATAATGTGAACCGTCCATTACAAGTTACCACAATTTGAACAACGGATGAAGAAATTCCGAGCAAGTTTTAAGATTACAATTTCGAGGTGGCTAGAAACTGTATTAGCATACAAAGGAGTATTACTGTGCGTCCGTATGTCAGTTTATATATATAGAACCACGCCTTGTAACTGTCATATGTAGCCTAATTAGGCAAGCCGTTGAGCAACTATTAATTTTATTATGAAATTACGTGCGATATCGTTTTACTCCATTGTTTTGAAGATAGGTACTTATTAATGGCTCGAGGTGGACAGATGGCATTGTTAAAAACCCATCCCTGTGGTATGCTAAAGGTTTTCCTATTGTTCTGATGGGAGTTATGGAAACGAACCCCAGGTTTCATCAACTCAATAAAAACTAGCTCATTTTTAGTAAAACTAACGAAAATTATTTAAAATTCAATACATGACTACCTGAATACATGACTACATGAGCTACTAAAAGCTATTAAACACTAAATTTATTACACTATAAAGATTTTAACTTCAATATTTCCTATTAAACTTGATATAAGTAGGAATCGTTCCCTCAATAAAACATTAATCAGTGAACAAAACGTGATCTAATTGAAAATGAGGAAAAATCATAAAAGCTGTCAATGTATCCATATAAACAATAAAACGAACTATCATATACTTCCGCCGTGGCCACGGGACACTGCGTCGGGTGGTGCGACTGGAAATTTTGTAGTTCATTGCCCAGTCGCATTCTCTGGTCTTTAGACACTTCTAAAACAAAAACGCAATGAACAATGAAATCGCAAAACGCGCCGCCCGACGCCAAGTTCCGTGGCCATACCGTTCCGCCTGCTAGTTTGTATATTACCAAGGAATCACAAATAACCTCATGCATGTATTACTCGAAGTAATCTAATAATTTAAAAATAAACTAGAGACATTCTTTCTTGAAAAGGCTTATGACAGCATAGACGAATTTGATGTGGATAAAAAAATTGTGATTTAACATTTTTGACTATACATAATTGCTATTTATTTTGTAATTACATAAGTATGGGAAAAAGGTAGGTAGGTACCTACTGTGCGTTTGAAATAAGAATAGGATTGGAAATCCGCCATCTTGGACCAGAATGCGCAACAATTTCACATTTTTTAGTAGGTACAGTGGGCAACAATTTTTGTATGAAAAATTGATCACATCTAAATGAAGATTTCAAAAAACAAACTTCAAACTGTTACTAAGTATAGATGTATGCACAAGCAAAGCTTCAGCGACGTTTCATAACACGATTTCCGTTAAAATCAGTTGGGGCCGTGGTCGCTGGGCATCACACCTCAAGTGTCGACCAACATGCAATGTTTTTAAAGAAGATATCAATTCTAAAGCTCAGAAATATTTTGACAAAACCAATATAAGCTGATCTCTGGTTGTACTGAAATCATATACAACGCGAGGTCAGCTTAAACTGGAAACTATAGCTTAATGTGTAGCCGTGTGTAGAAGTCGCGGGGTGAAGACTACTCAGCTACTCAAGTAGTTGCTACCAGGAAGGCACAACACATCGCTGCTACGAACAAATATCATAAAATTCCTCACACTTTCTTATTTAAATTATTAAATATCCGGTGTAAGTACTGTAATTGGTATACCAATCACGTTCGAACAGTCGCGCATACGCATAACACACACTTACCTATATTTAATACTAGCTACGATACGTAACTTTGCTCGCTATTGAGATAAAAAAATGAGAGGTATATAACTTGAGAGGTGTCAAGGGACACCCGGATGGAACGAAGTTCCTTTCGATTAATTAGTGAAGGAATTGTTTAATTTTTTTTAAGTTATAATTTTTTTTTTAATTTTTTTTTCTATCTCTAGAGAGAGAGAGAGAGACAGACAAACAGACAGACAGAGAAACATGCGCACGCCGCACAGCTCACAATAGCTTACTATAGCAAAAACTGTCGTGACAACTTTTCGTAAGAATTTTTTCCGTCTAGCCCCCTTTCACAACGCGCGATAAGGAACTTCGTACCAAAAGTGCCTAAGTGTTATTCCAGACTGTGATTTATCTTTGCACCAAATTTTATCCAATTCTATCCAATAGGTTATGCGTGAGAGTCATAAATATGATGCAAATACAAATTTTCGCTAGGACTAGTTTTGATACACGATTTCGTCTATGTAACCTGGTTCGCACTGACGAAACATTCACAAGAAAACATGTTGCAAACACTTTTTATATCTATCGCTCAGGGATGAATAGAGAAAGACAAACAATGTCCTTAATACGGACGAACATTGTTTAAAAGCAATTTCTTTACGGACTTTCTTGGTCGGTAAGATAATTGCTTTTCTCGCCGCTGGTCGTGGGTTCGATTCCCACCCAAGTCAGACATTTGTGTGATGAACTTGTCCGTTTGTTTTGAGTCTCGGTGTTGTCTAAGTATGTATTTACAAAAGAAAAGAATTATATGTAGTATATTACCAGTTATCTGGTATCCAAAGTACAAGTTCTGTTTAGTTTGGGATTGACCGTGTCTGTTAATGTCCCACTATATTATTTAATATTATTAGGTATATGTTATAATTTATAACCAACGGCTATAAAACTTTCAACTACATATTTGAGCATGATATTGAGCAGCGGGTACGGCCGGGAATCGAACCCGCAACCTTACATCACTAAGGCGAGGCCCGTACCGCTGCCTCAAAAAACTATTTATCGCAAATAAAATTGACTTGTAGGTAAGTGCTTTTGGTAATTGCCAATTTCATTACATACATTACAACTTATAACTCGTTTTGTAGAAATTGCAACTAGGTCATTACACAACCACTCTATGTACGTATTTGCAACTATTTGATATTCACAAAAAAAAAAACTAAAATCTAATCTATTTTTGCAAAATACTTTTGCAAAACAACTTTGTACATTGGGATTAACATGTACGGTGACATCTTTTGATTGTTGTACCACTTCATGGCCTACAAACATTGGTAGAGTAATATCAATCGCATGAATTTAAACTGACAACCCGCACAATAACGTATATAATCTTACCAACATTAATATGTCACTGAGTGGCTCATGTCATGGTACAAGTCCTTAAATAAAAAAAAAAAAAAAATTACTTAAGAATCATGCGTAAAAGCAAATAGTTTTGCGTTCGAAAATTTACAGGAAAACAAATAAAATTTCCCATTAGTATTATGAAACTACGCAGTAGTGCAGGCTTTCAGTAGCCTTGTACGAGTTGTCATTACGAAAAGAGTTTGAAAATGAAAATGAAAATATGCTTTTTTTTTTTGCGACGCGAGTCTACTAAATAGTCCAATTTCTTTTCCTACCGTGCAGTGAATGACTGGCAACTAGCAACAAGAAACACTGTTAAAAAACTCAGAACTTTTTTTCTTTTTTAGGAAAGTTTAATAATACTACGTAAATCTATGTATTATTTTACAATTAGTTTCCAATCCATTTTAATATACTTCTAGCATTACATTTTCTTTTTAACAAATATTTTGTACTAAAGAAATTAATTTGGAAATGTATTTTGACAAGTACAAGATAGTTAGTATTCGAAAACATTTTTCGTATTGATGAACTCGTACGAAATGTACAAATGTAGGTACCGAATTCGGTTCCAATTCCTACTTTTGTCCTCACCCCACACAATTTTTTCGTGTGAATTTTGTATTATAAATAAGTGTCGTACAATTTGAATTTGGAATCTTGACATATGTACACATTAAGATTCCAAATTCAAATTTAAAGTGTACCACCAAAAAACGAGTAGTGATGTGCTGTGTAACATTTCAAAAATCGAATTCGACTCTACTAAGTTAGTTAAGATCGGTAAACTACCTTAATAACCTCTGTTGTTGTAAAATATTTACCTAGATATCAAGTTTATTTATATGCAGTACATATATTTCAGTCGAGATAGCACATTGCAATGTTTAGGCATGAAGACTTATTTTTAGTTCATCTAACACATTACCAAAAATTATTCGACAGGGTTTTTTTGACGTCATTGAAATTTGACCCAAAATTTCGCGTAGCTGCGCAACTTTTACTAAATATGACGTCGCGACAAGTAAATGGGTACTACTAGTAATATTGTTACCTATCATTGTTAACCGTAAAATACAAACAAGGCAAGTTTCATTCAAATTTGAAATTCTTAATGCGAATTCAATTATTATTTTCAATTACTATTTGCCCGCGGCCCGAGCGCTATTGTCCTACATATTTTTTATTCGTTTTATGCGTTGGTTGTATTGTGCGGAGAAATCTCTACGTAGGCTTAACATGAAATATAATTTATACCAAAATTACACAAAGACTGCGTATAATTTTAAATACAAAAGAAACTAGTGCGTTGTTCGAAATCGCTCACGATTTTAATCGAACTTGTTTCTCTTAGAGCGTTCTACGCAACTTTTAGTACTAAATTGTTTTTGCCATTTTTTGGGGGAGGAGAGGTAACCAAGTACAGTACACGTGTAAAATGAAGCGTATTTACTAATGCACATATAAATAAAAGCTACACCAAACACAAACATGAACACTTTATGCTTATAAACTGTTAATGTACCTACCTAGGCAGAGGGAACGCGCGTAATACCAGTTCCCTGTTAAATTTTCTAAGTGTTATAGCGTTATAGCTGACTGTTTGGTTCAGTGGTAAGCATGTACACTTAATAAACGCAAGTTATTGCATTCGAATCCAAAGTTAAGCTAAAACGTGTCTACAAAACCTTAAAAACCGCTTAAAGTTAGTAATTGTGCTGTGAATGGCGATTGAAAAACTTGACTCCTATTACATAAGGGATCTACACTTATCATAGCACCACATATGTATTATCCGAAGGTGTAGCCAGAAGTGAATATTACCCACTTTTCGCTGGCTACACGTAATAGGACCATGGGTAAAAAACTTGCCTCGTATTACACATGGGCCGTATATTCACGTCTTTTTTTGGACTTAATTAAATAATCCCGCCACTGCAACTACTGTAATCCAGGATCAACAGCAACGCTGTGAACAGACTCGGAATTTGAAACCGACTAAGTCCAGGGAAACCTGAAACTGTCTTGGATCAGAAAGATAATAGGAGGAATATTCAACTCTGCCTACCTCGTGTAATAGGGTTATGTTATGATATATTATAATTGACTTTTTTTCTAATACTCAGGTTGAATTGTTTTTTACCAAAGTTTGTACCGGCAATTTGTGTTGCGAAATTTGACTCGCTCTGTTAGTGAGATCATTAATCTTAAGTTGATCCGAAACTGTCTGTTTGTTTGAAAAATGTGCTCTCTTGTCAAATGTGGGGCGATGACGTCACACGCCTCCAGGTGGTCGTTACTAATTAGATTTGAATAAAAATGCTAGATATTGTTTTTGTTGAGCCAAGTAAGTTTCCGCCCATTGCTTTGCCTACGTGGTACTTATCGGGATAAAAAGTAGCTCATGTGTTAATCTAGACCGTAATCTATCACTGTGCTAAATTTCATCCAATTCCGTGCAGTAGTTTTTGCGTGAAAGAGTAACAAACATCCATACATTCTTACAACCTTTTGCGTTTATAATATTAGTAGGATTAGAATACAGCATTAAATAGTTGTTTTAAATGTCGGTTAGTGACAATTGGTCTGTTGATCGATTACCTAGTTTAATATGGTAAAAAGCCATCATACTTGTATTACTCGAAGGTAAGCAGCTGTGGCGCAGGAGCAGCGATGACGCAGCGGTAACAGCCACGGCAATAACACAAAAAATTGTGTATTTGAAATTCTTGCACTACCCGGGATACGAACCCGATACCTCGTGAAGCAACCACGTTTACCAGTAGACAGACGAGGTTATCAATTCGAAATTGATACAAATCGATTATCAAACTCGAAAATATGATTACATCACTATTCGAAATTATGGTTGGTACCTACTGATTCGAGAAACTATTAACTCTATCTAGAAAACTGTCAGTCAATATATAGATAATATTTCTTTTTGTAATACCATTTGCTTTTAAAACTACGTAACTACCTACTATTTTTAAAAAACTATTTTTTTTGGGATTTAGCCGGAAGGGCCTTTATTGGTTCACCCGACTTTTTCGGTGAGCCGTCCGAAGACGGTCGAACCGATCAAGTACTGTGACAACTGCCATGAGGGCTCCCCATGTGGGGACGAACCCCGGCTCAGGACGTTCCCGGACACTAATTTTAAGTGATCGGGGCCGTAGTCGTCTGGGGGTTTAACAGACTGAAACCAAGAGGTTATTTATACTGTAAAGTCCTCAAACAAGCATCCATACGTAGTCTATGGACTGGAGATAAACACAAATAAAAAAAAATGATGCTCCATTTGCATGAAGAGTTCGAATTAATCATCCATAATTTACATTTCGACAAATGTAATTTACTCTATAAAATACTAATTCAATATTAGCTGTATAATATATAGTTAAAAATAATCCTGTTAAGATTTGAATAATTAAACATAAGGATAAAAGGGATCCAAAATTTCATCATATAGAAACACCAGAAACCTTGGAACACCAGAGGCATCATCCATTGCCGACCCTTTAGACGTCTGTGCACTGGCTACTTTACTCACACGCGAACACAACCAACAATTGCTGTATGTAAGCTGTAACTTACAGTTGCCTAGCGAGTGGTTCCAACTCTCTCAACTTTTAAGATAGCTGAGAGAAGATCCATGCCCAGCAGTGAGACACTCTAGAGTTAAAGTCAAGTATACAGTAAGGTGGAGTTACCCCCCCCCCCCATCGTGATGCTTACTATCATTGAGCGAAAACAGTTACAGTGAAAACCTCTTTATAAAAATTTATAGATTTTCTTTTTTGGTGCTTATTACCATTTGCTTTTAAAACCGCGTAACGCTCATAAAAGTTATTACATTAATATTGAGTTATCTAAATGATCCCGCGTCTGTTTCTTCAATCGATCTTGTTTATTCTGAGAAATATTAATGCGCAAGAAGAAACCCAACATGGACGGTAAACAGAGATGTTATTATAAGGGGAAAAAATAGAGTTCGTCGACTCCAATGGTGTTCCCAGACACTCGAATATTTTATAGAGAAAACACTTCAAAACTTATATAACTATTTCCATACTTTAATTACGTACTTATACGCCTACAGACACACACACATACAGTAATTATAAGATAAACATATGGCCTCTTGCTCAAGCTTCGAGATTATTAGGTTACTTTCCTGTTTAAACTGTTGCTGGTTGTAAAAAACATTTGTTATGACTACAAGGGCTGTTATTAGTTTCAGATTAAGTACTATATTAGATGTGGTTTAAATCAGCGTTTAGTTTTCAATCCCTGACGAAAAAAAATATTGTTTACATGTGTAGCGATAGATAATCTGTCAATTTAGAGACCCTTTTTAGAGTCCTACTGCTGGGCACGGGTCTCCTGAGTCTCCTCTCAACTATTTTACCATTGGTGGTTGGTGGATGTCACAATTTGTCACCGAAAAATTAGTTCTTAGATATTCCAGTTTCCTCACGATGTTTTCCTTCATATTGAGGAGAGGTGATGAAACTATGTGTGGGCATGAACGGGGATTGGACCCGCTACCTTATATTTCAAAGGCAAGACTGATACCGCTCCCCCACCGCTGCTCTATCTGTGTTTCTATATATTTGTGTACATTTGTGGCATTGTAGCGCTTTTGACGCGGTTTTCTTTCGACATAGTTTTTAGTTAATTCAAAATTAATTTGATTTTTTCTTTGAGAATGTGATTCTACAGGAAATAGTAGTTTTTGCTGCCGTGCAGTGAATGCCGTGAAAGCTACTGAGAAACACTACCAAAAATACTAAGTTTTACATATTGGATTTGAATCTATTACAATTAAATTAATATTGTGCTGTATTAGAGCGATTTATTTCCAAACAGTTTTATCCGTTCAATAGTCCGAAATTTTTAAAAAAGGAAAAGCTAGGTCGGAGTTAAATAATTAAATCTTCATAAAAGTAATAATTGCTCATTGTTATTTTATCTATGGAATTGTCAGTGGCACGCGTCACGTCGCAACAGGAAAAAGAACCCGTTCCAAATTCAAATTGGTATAGAATTTGAATACGCGATTGTCATTGGTTGACAATCAATCATTATGGTTTTTGAAATTCGAATTCCTTGACATACGTGAGGTCGGATTTCACTATGAGTGAATGGATAGATTTTCTGAGGTCCAATCAAGTAATACATACTTATTTTTTTCTTTTTTTATTACAAATGTCATCAAATCAATTATCAATCATTAATTAACAACATCATTCGTTACCAAGCTACTAGTAACGAAGTGTCCAAAGTGTTCTACAAGCTTTTTTATAGCAACAGTTTTGGGTGACGGTAGAAAATTGTTACTGTCCGTTAGTATAAATAGTGTTTTTAATGTATATAGAAAACAACCCAAACCGATTTAAACACAGTATTTTTAACCTTAATTTTTGTAGATAGTTATCTTTATGTACCTACGTATTTTATTGAGCGGCACTATGGAAAACATATTTTAGATTTTAGATCCCGATGTTTCAAAGTCTTTTCGGAGTTCATGGTCAACGGGTGGACTGAGGTATTTGTCGTCCAAAATTAATAATCACTATTACTGTCTACCTACAAACATTATTATTTAAGTTGCGTTCCGATTTAAGCAAACTGAGCTCACAGTGTTTTGTATTCTGAATAGATTTTGCTTGGGTTTTGGTACAAATTAATTTAGCACTGGTCTAATTTACTTGCACCAAAAGACTGAAAAGACTTTCAAACGTCTGGATCTAAAATCTAAAATAAACCGCGATAAAATCCGTTATAAAATAGTTTCATTTCAATGTGTGATATTCGTATATCTACGAGTTTATCAATCAAGCATCAATTTGATAACTTAAATTTTGTCCAGATTGCGGTTTGAATCATTTTTGTACAACACGGTCCAAACAATATTCGTATATTTCATGATAATTATTTTTATCAATCTGCTAATTACCTAAATGAGTCTAAACATATTTTGTTCTCACACATTAAAGATCTTTTTCAATGAGGTCGTGTAGGACCTCAATATTATCTAAAAACGGAAATTGAATTTCTCAATTACACTTTTTTGGGTAATGAAACATATTAAACTGGTTATTAATACTTAAAACTGTTAATAACACACTTTTATATGTTTATAATCACAAAACGAGATGTGCGGGAGGAAATTAAAGGTCTTCGAACTGAAATTTTATTTATTTCATATTATTAACCCTCGTAAAAAAGGGTGTTATAAGCCTGACGTGTGTTTATGTACTAGTCTATGTGTAGTGTGTTGCCTCATAGCGTCTAAACGGATGGACAGGTTTGGATGGGTTTTTATACGAAAGCTGAATTGATCGAAATAATTCTTAGATAGGTTTCAAGAAAAGGCGTTGGGGGTGGGAATAAATTTTTAAGCATACGGTACTGATGGTAAGCCGTCATATGGACGCTTGCAACACCAGCGACATCACTTCTGCTGACCTTTGAGATGTCAAACAGATTCTTGCTCACACCCAAAAACAATTAAAAATTATTACAGTACATGTAACTTCGAAGTATTTTTTTTTGTTTGTATCTCCCCAATCAAGCTGCTCATCATCAGCGACAAGTCGCTGTGCCCTGCTTCATAAATGAAAAAAAAAACGTTGGTACCCATAGACAATTGACGTCTTTTTACTTTTTTTTGGACATTCATTATGTTTTACCACAGAGGTTTTACTTTCATCAAAGACAAAGGTTCGCAGAATTATAGTGAGATTGCATTGTCTGATTTAGCATATTCATTAGGTTGTATCTTTTATAATAAATGTTTATTGGCTACAGATATTCTCCGCGGCGTTTAAGAGTTGAATACTTGATGAATTTTAGAGAGGGCACGGTAATTTTATTCGCCGTACAGGCAACCCGACTGGTGATGTACATTCAATGCCAAAAGCATGTTAGGCGGCAGTTGAGCTGTTTGGTACATTTGATTAATACGTATTTTATAAATAATTCACAGCAACGAAAATTACCCATATTATAAATTACGCGAATTGACGCAAATTAGGAACATTAGTACTGAATTTCATCATCATCAGCCTATTTTAGTCTACACAGGCTTCACACAAAGCACAGCACTCTCACTCATCCAGCTCTTACCAGCCACCTTGCAGATTTTGTCACTCCACCTAGTCTGAGGGCGTCCTACGTTACGTTCGCCAATTCGTGGTCTCCACTCAAAAACTCGTTTACCTCATCGGTTGTCAGTTCTGAGAATGATGAGACATAATAAGCTATTTGAAAGTCCTAGATTGAAATAATTAAATAACAAAAAATTGGTAGATGTGAAACTGACTTTTTTTAGGCAGAATATACATACGTATTGTTACTCGCCAATATGCCACGATAACCCTTGACACTTGGTAGGCTTTATTTGTTTGCTGATTATGTAATATAGAAATATACACAAAGTGTGACGTAGTAAGTGATATAGCCAATTCCTAATTATCATGCTATTATTTTTATTATATTGATAAAATCTTCAATTATTTAAATCCAATTTCAAATTAAGAATCACAATAACGATTTTTCATTTATTTTTTACAACTGCTCAAGTATATGAAGACCATAGAGGTTTTATTCAAACATTCTTCACGAACGTACACACTTATGCTTTTTTTTTAAAAACGAACACGTTGTTTTTAATTTCTATTGCCACTGAGAACTTGTCGTAGTCAATACAGCTACTTATTCCAAGGCCTTCTAAAGATAATATTGTATCTTTTAACAAATGATCATAAAAAATTAAGAGGTATTATCATCGTAATATTACCGTTACATTATTCAAACACTCAAGTTAGTATTAATACAAACAAGCTTAAACGGTGAACAAAAAAATATTTTTATGAGCTGTGTTTTCTAAATGAAGAATTTTCGATAAAAAACGAGGATTGAACTCATGACTTCTTACTAAACCTTTAATAACTAGGCACTTACAAATTATTAAAGTGTAGATAACTAGGTTTTACCACTACTCCGTCCGTGTGATTTCACACCAAAAGCATCCTTAAAAATCATGTCTTCGAGATTAAAAATATCCTAATTGGTAAACAAAGTTGTACTATCAATATGCCATGTTTCATCCAACTATATCTAGTAATTCTTGAGTTAAAGAGAAACAATAAAACAAAACACAGTCTCGCGATCATGTCTAATATACCGTATAACTACACGTTATTTATATTATTATACTAGCTGCCCCAGCGAACTTCGTACCGCGTATTTATTAAAAAAAAAATCAGATAGTAGCCGATTCTCAGACCTACTGAATATGCATATAAAATTTCATAAGAATCGGTCAAGCCGTTTCGGAGGAGTTCGATTACGCACACCGTGACACGAGAATTTTATATATTAGATACCAATTAATTTTAACTCTTTCCAAAAATGTCCTACGTGCTAACAAAAGTAATATTCTATCAGAATACCAACTTACATCAAAGTATGATACGCAGTTTTTGTTTGAAAGACGGACAAACATCCATGGTTACCAATTTATAAGTTTATAATAGTGTATATTCAAATATACCAATTACTTGTAACTGTTTTCCATCAAAGCTGTGTTTTGGAAGTGTTCTGTATTTGGAGCAGAGTGCCGTAATAGCTGGCGGCAACAAATTCTATATGTATGACTGATTGCGTGATTATTTGACGGAATAAATGACAGTTTTTATCAGTTTTAACCACGTCGTGATTGGATACTTAGGCTTGGTTCCGGTTGCGTTCGAATTTCGAAATTTGAAATTTGAATATTTTTCATTCATCCAGTGGTGAGCGTGTTTGTCTTTGGTCTATGTAAACACAGTGCCAAACGCTGTTTCCTTTGACGATATTGAGCAGCGGCGATGAAGCACAAGCAAAGTTTAGCTTAAAATATACCTACCCTTTTCACTGGAGGATCATAACCCGATCCTGCAGTCTCCACAGTTTTATTTATATAACAAAACTTAAGGCTGTTGCCCACTAATCATAATAATCTAAACCCAATAAGTAATAAAGTAACCGCAAACATCAAATCTAATAAATTAAAAAGAAACTAGTTCATATCGCAACTATGTATTATAAAATTCACGATAATTGCAAGTTTATTTGCATAAACTTACTTAAAGTTCACGTCACATCAATTATACTTGTTTTATACTTTATTTGCAACTACGTAATAGATCAACTTCATTAGCTATTTACAATTTACATCTTTACAACATTTGTCGAAATTTGATTTGATCAAATCAGTAGTTTTATTTTGATTATGGCGAAATCTATAACAATCTATAATGTATATTAGGAGTTGATTGTTAGATTAGGCTAATTTAGGAGTTAGATCTATTCTAGATAAATATTGTTGTTAGAAATGCCGTACATAGTCAAAACTATAGGCGAATATTTTATGAAATGTATAAGTATTTGAAATGTAGGTAATTCCAATTTCGAAATTTTAAACAGCCCGTTTAAAAACAATAACACACAAAACTAAGAGTTCTTATTTCAAATAGGAGTACTAAGGATTTTATTATATTTTTTTTTAATTCTAATCATTTTAGTTGCCAACATGTAATTCGTAGGTATTTCTAATTTTAAATTTCGATCATTTCCTAATTATAAAGTCACGCATCGACCACCACAGCCTAAGCGTTATTAAGTGTTACACAACAAAATTATCAGTAAGCCCATTACTTTTGTCTATCACGATGATCTGTTGCATCATGTATGTACGTATGTCACGTCAACATACAAAAATCTTTTGATCTACACCCGCTAAACCTATGTGATTGGTCCTGACATTGCATGAAATTAATTAACTGTCGCAACATGTAGGTAGTGTAAAAGATACAGTAGGATTATGTGTTCGATATTTGAGGTCGCTATTTGAGACTAAGTCGATTATAATGCTATTATGTAGATACTATGCATAATTGTTTCGAAATAAACTGCAAGTAATATTTTTGACTGTTAAAAAAAATTAATAGCTTTTGTTTTTAAAGATTTTAAATACTTTTTAAGTAGATTAAAGTCGACTTTAAAATATTTTTAAAATTAAAATATCTAATTACTTATTCCCTCATTGCCCAAATTTCTAACATGAATATGTAATAATATTTAGATTTTTGTAAATAACCACTATTTACGCGGAAATTTCAACGTAGTTTAAACAGCCTATTATGTAACAAAGTACAAGTTATCCTAATTTTGTAGACAACGTTAAATTAAATGGTAGGTTCGTATATTATAGTATGCTATTAGTCAAATATTTTCGCAACCGTGAAATACTGTACCTAATATGTACTGTTTTTAGGATAGAATTGTACCTATCAGACTTCATTTTGACGTGACAACGTCTTAAATTAGGTTGCGGCTGGGAGGCACTTATGAAAAAGTGTAACACTCGGTAACGTTACGATGAGTCACCGAACGAGAGAGAGGCCCGCCGAATGCCTTGCGTCTCTCTCCCACTCAACTATGTTTCATCCTTCTTCCTACTATACGAATGAATATTCACATTAAAATTATTTTACCACTCAAAGTCGTTGTCACGTAAAACTTTCGCCCGTATACCGAATTTACAGGCAACCAATTTTTTTAGTAAAATAAACATATTATTTATTATAATGTATTATGTACTATAGCAAAACTAGTTGTACTACTTGTACTTATGTATTTCCCGCTATACGCCATGCAGTCTTCAATAGAGTCTACAAAACTAATTAAATACGTCATCTAATCCCTTTCAAAGTGTGTATGTTGTCACTATTAAAATTAGACTGTGGCACGTGTAGTAGCGGGCAGTTCGTTATCATGGTCGTGCATCAAACTTAACATTATTTTGAGAAGTAATTATTAATGTAACCGGCCACCGAATTTCAGGCCACTGCAACCAACAATGGCTAATGAATAATAGAAAACTGGACTGTCCAAGTAGCTGATATCGAAATTAGATAAATGATGAATGCGTTTTCGGTAGAGTATTTTTAAAGTAATTATCGATGGAATCTCTTTAGCTTTCTTTAGTTTATAGATAGGTACTTGTGTTTGTTTAGCTCAGAATAAAATGTACTGCAAGTAGGTGCCGACTTTGTAAAATTAATAAAGCAGTAAAATTAATGGTGTTTACTGGGTAAGCGTGTTACATCGTAGACTGCATCATTGCTTTATAACAAACAAGTTGTGGTCAAGTGCAAGCCTATTAAGATAAAACAAAATAAAAGTTATTATAATTTAGCAAGGAGGTCGCACTTTAGAATTAAACGGTGGATAGCATTTAAAACTTTTTGGCACGATACTCATTCAACTTTTTATTCGAAATTCGAAAATTTAAAAACTCGCCTAATCGTTATTCGTGAGAAAATCGCGCTGTGACAACAAGCGATCATTCAATGTACGTAATAACGATCGGTAAAAACATCGAGTTGGATGATTTCTTTAAAGAATCTCGCTGGGACTCTCATTCGGAACTTCGACGTAAATTTGACAAAAGAATTTTATGAACGTATAAATTCGCGTTGTCGGTGTACGTCATTCGATTTGTAAGGCCGATTGTATACAGGCCGGTTTTATTATTTTAAAGATACATAGGTACTTTATAATTACTTAAGTACCTACATAATATTTTAGCGATAAGTATAGGTACCTATTTACATTTATGTCTAACTAGCTGCACCAGCGAGCTTTGTATTTCTCATCTTTTAAATCCTTCTTGAACTTGTACAATTCCAATATCTAACCAAAACAATTCATTTTTAATAGAAATTTAAACTTACTTCAGACTGTATATTCTTTAATTTCTCAATACAAACTTACATACATAAAAAAATGTTTTACTAGGTACTTAAAATAATTATACAAAAAAAAAATACACAAATTAACAAATCGCCAAGTCCATTCCCGCCCTAATAAAAGTTTCACCGAACTTTTTACCATCTTCCTTCAATTACGTTTAAAATTAATGATTGAACATATTTTAACTCAAATAACTATCATATAGGTATGTATTTATATATTATATACACATAGTTCAAGCTTCACAATAGGATTACTTCGCCATAAACGGATACATGCAACTGGTTATGACCGCTTATGACTCGAGTTAACTCGATTTACATTTTTGTTGCTTTTGTTTCGAATAGAATTGTGTTCCTGCATTTTAATTCGGTTTTAGTGATACGAGTATCGTTTTATTGGCTGCCTTTGCCTTCTGTGATATTAAAAAATATGACAAATCTTTTATATGCCAAAAGTCCTGGCAACATTTTCGTTATTTTTTTTATTTATTTCTAAGGCATCATTTCTTTTTTGCGGCTTACAGTTAACTAACAGAAATTGCTTAGAGCATATAACACGGGAGCATTAGAATTTAACATTTTACGCAATTTCTAGTACAATCTTTTGTCTGCCAGTTATTGGGACAGGTGAGGTAACCATGTACAGCACACATGTAAAAGTTGAAGCATCTTTACAAATGCACACGTAAATAACAGCTACACACAAACACGAAACATGAACCGTTTATGCATACCAACTGTTCATGTAAATGTTCATGTTTCTCTCCCTTTCTCTCTATCCCTATCTCTTTCTGTATGGTATCAGTCTTCGTTTCATCAAAGTTAAATGTTTTTGGTATTCTACACTTTTTATTTAACATCTTCCGTCCAAATATTAAGGAGAAAAATTTTTTTGCGAAGCGTTGTGAACAAAATTTTATTCCACATTGTCCTCTTATTTAAGGGTTAGACCCTTGTTGGTGCAGCTGATAAAGCTTTTTCCACTTGGCTCTATCTAGAGCTGCATCTTTCACCTTCTTAAACGACATGACACCGACCTTTTCTTTAATTTGGTACACGTAGCGTATCCTTGGCATTTTTCTTCCACGCTTTCCTTCTATCTTTCCCTATAAGATGTTTTTCATAAAATTGTCATGTCGTATGAGATAACCTTCGGATGTAACCCAAAAAATCTAAGCCCTATTCAACCCCAAAAAAGTTGAAGTACTAATTCAAAATTTAAATACCGAAGTTTAGGTTTTGTCGATTAATAGTCGTAATATGTTATCTGTAATCGGAATCGAACAGCACAGATAAAAAATAAGTTGCATTATTGATGTATAAGTCACTAAACTTATTATGTATTCCAAATAATATAAGCAAGATTCGTATCCGTAACTGACAAAAAACATAGGTACTGAGAGAGCATTTAAATTAAGTCCAAAACCGCCATGTCACTTTAATGAACAATTTTGTTTCGTAAGCTCAAAATAGCTAGATTTTTTGAAACAATTTTTTACGCGATTTAGAAATAGTAACCTTACGAAAAGGCAAAGGCGACCTTCTTCTTTCTCTTTTTCCCTGACTTTTCTATTTACACATTATTTTTCTATAATTATTCTATTATATACAGTTAAATTGTGTGTGCGTGCGTGCGGTCAGTATAACGTCATATATCACACGTATAAAAATGATGCCTATTGAATTTATTTCTTGTTATTGTTTTAAGTTACAGTGTTTAGAGATATATTGCCAAAATTACAATTACAAAAACTTTACTCTTAACGGGGATTCCCCAAATGCGCGATTTTTCCTAAATTTTCACTACCGCGTTAGTTCTCGCAAACACACCTTTTGGCCGACATCTTCTTCAGGAAGGTCACTACACGTAAACTTTTACTGTGTTCGTATTAATAGATATCTGTACTACCTCGTTTACCTCTGTGATTAGTTTTTAAGTTTGGTAAGGGCAACCGGCTCAATTCTGATAAAAGTTATAAAACTCTTTTTAGCTAGTAATAAAACATTTATTTTCACAAAACAACACTTCTATTAAAAGCCGACTCGTTAACTAATCAAACGGAAGCCCATCGGTTAAATAAATTTTAATAAACACTACTTTTTATACATAACATTTTTAAAACTGGCAACTCCAGCCGGAGTTCGAAGCAATATTTCAAATTAAGAACAATTCAAATCAAATTTCGAATTCTCGTTAGACCCAGGACGCATAGGGTTGATGACCCGTTGAAATGTCAGCACATGTCATCCCACTCCTACACATAACTCATTCATATTCCTATCCTTCTCACGCAAGAGATGTTGATCTTGATACGTCACATTTTTAATAAACGAACTCTGTATGACATGGCGCACGGAAATTCGTTCCAATGATTAATATAGCCGCCTCATTCGAATAAGAATCTAATATAACTTTGTTTTTAAACGTTATTAGAAATATTGATAGTTCCATGTCATTGCTTGTGTTTGTGATCACCCGATAAACGTTTCGGAGATAGAAAGTATGACAGAACTAAATTGAATGCACGAAAGAATGACTGCGTAGGTAGCAACGCAAAAAAAAAACTTAAGGTACTTACATCTATTTCACAAGTATGGTGCTATTATCTTTTAGTTAGGTTTATTTTCTATCAATGAAGTTCATTTACTTCTCTAGCTTGAGTAGGTTCGTCAATTTTCGCATCGTTAACTATTAATTAGAACGGTTTCACAGACAAGCCCGCCTCAATATCGTAATAATCTTGTCGCCGTTGGCGTTTCTAGCTTTTGCTTGAATTTATATTTTAATTTTGACAGTAATAAGTGTGGCGGTACGTATAACAAAACAAATGAAAAACGAGCTCGGCTATCTAACACAAAAAAACTTTAGAGATGTGAGTACTAGACATCACACTGAGCGCGCGTTTCATTACATCTCAAATAAAAAGTTCATATTTGACGTTTAACAAATTGTTCCTTTTTCAAATCGACCAATGAGACTATTGTGTTCATTCCTAATGGCGTGTTCTATTTTCAAATCTCATTCTCTTTTCAAATCTCGCTCGCCTTTCAGATTCATTCGAATTTGGAATGCGTTGGTTAGATGTTAGTTTTCCCACACGACTTTAGTTAAATGAGTTGATTAATTGAACGTGAGTTGATGCGATACTTTTTGCGTGTTACTTTCGTGTCGTGTAGAATGTAAACGTTCGTAAGAGGTAGTCGTTTGTTAGCACATACACTCTCGCTAAAGACAAGACGAATTGCGTCTCAACACAAAAGTGAAACATCAATATGAAGGATTGTCATCATTAAATTGGCATCGCGTAAGCGCGAATGGGTGGGCCAAGAGTATTAAAGTTTTAATCTAAAATATGCATCAGTGAAATCCCCGAAACGGCCAAATGTCGCGCATCTAGCCGAGCGGGAGATATTGCCAAAATGCATAAACATCAAAGGGGTTTTTGTTAAAAAAAGATTTAAAATTGAAGGGCGCGTCCCCATATAGGCAAAATGGCGTCCGAGATTATAATAACGATTTTAAAAGTCCCCTCTGCTTTTTATTTTTAGTTTTTTGGAAGGGTTCTGTAAGTGGACGGGGTCCGATGGAAAATTTGACACTAGTGTTTCAAAAATAGGGTGAAAGTTTTGCATCTAGGTAAGTACATGTCCAGAGTACTTTTAAAATAGTTTTATTTTACTATTATTCCGACTTTGTTTCACAAACTGTTCTTTTAGTATTTTACTTATTTCTCTTTAAATACTAATCTTCCTTTCTTTAGTATCTATTTCTTCTTCTAGTAACTCTTGCATCTTCGATGTATTCATTAATGGTACAATTTACTATCTCAGCTAAAAATTTACTACTCGTTTATTTACTGGTTGTAGTGACTTGGGCCGTCACTACAACCATTTTACGATATGTGGGAAGTGCAAAAATAAACCAACTTCCAAATTATTAGTACTAATATCATTAGTGACTCTAGTAAAAAGCAATACCTGCTGCCGTCATAAGGAAAAACGTAAATATTCTCGGATCCAGTAAAATATACTGATTCTGATAATGTTTACTTAGCTATGAAAAATAAATTAGATGCGTCCTTTTTCCTTATAACGTTAGAACAGAAGACCAAGGCTCTGGAAACCCTAGAGGTTATGACAGAAACAAACTGAGTCCTGGCACCAAAACAGTATGGGATCACCGGAACACACACAAACACAAGTAAGTGTAGTAAAGTCTATCTATAGTATCTATAGATACATCACTTGGTCCCTAGTCCTGTCATTAGGCACTGTACAGAATTCCTATGCTCCTGCATTAGTAATTATGCTCCATTCTAAATAAAAATCTCCTACAAGTGTCGTACACACTTCTAGTACTTTGTCGAAACTATTGAAAAAGCTACCACTTATAAAACTGTATTTGACACAGACAGAAAAATAATATTTTCAGAAGAAAGCATAGTTAGTAATACTGCAGCAAAGTTGCAACAGTTTACGGTTCTTACGTGGTAGTTACATACTGAGTGTGTGTTCATGTAACTAGGGTACCAGTACCATTATAGTACAAATGTCCGAGGCCGCAGTGATTCGTCCAATTTACAGTCAAATCCGTACCAATTGTCGTCAGAGACGCTTTTATCAATAAAAATAAAAATCCTTCGAGGAAGTCACCAATTTGTTGGAGCGGCCATAACAGACCCTGTTAATGCAAATAAGACTTTATGTATGGCCATTAAAGTTTTAAATTGAACGCTTGTTGGATTTGATAGATTGTGAAATCAATTAAATTAGTACTTTATTGATGGGCCCCGTTTATTGGTGATGGTCGTAGTTTTTAATGTAATGTTGTGTTTTATTTGAACACTTACGACTTTAAATGATTAATTTGGAACGTCAGTCATACAAAATTTGAATGTACCGTTATATTTTGTTCGAAATTTGAATAAATCATTTTAAATTTCGAATAGCGAAATGCTTCGGACCCCCAAGAGTGAAGCAGTTTGGTTTGTAGTTACCTCGATTTTAAATATTGACATACATAAAGACACAAATAAATGTTATTTTGAGAGTATAATTTAGTCATTTTGAAGACAATATTATAATAATTATTAATAAGTGAAATAACTAGCGAAATTTCGGGTGATGTCCACTTCTAAATATTGATGTACATTATACCTAATATTTATTACCAATTACATAAAATTTATATCTTATATTCAAAGAGATAAATCATTAGTAACACGTAACATCATTGTGCCATACGTAAATACGCTACCTACCCAATATAGCCTCACTTATGTAAGTATTTTATATCATTGATTACCCACTTAATTACAAAATAGGATGTACAGACAAACACCTAATTATTATTTTACACGCGATCCTTTAATCCTTATAAATTGATTGACCATTCGGTATTCACTTCCCGCCAAAACGCAATAGTACGGCCATATTGGAATGTCATATACCAACAACTAAATACAGAACATTTTCAGTTCATAATGACACTTTGATACCCAAAACGGCGGGAAAGTAGAAATAATAATATATTTGGTGTATCACGGAGTGTATCATTTATAGGCTCTTCGTTGTTAGGTCTTGAATACTGATAGGGTTTATTGTGAATTTTCCGAAGCAACTGTCGCCCGTTTTCTATATAAATTGGTGATTTTAATTGGCATGATTAGGTAATTTAAATGCAAACTGCATGCGCGGGATTATCTACGATCTAATCGTTGGAATTAGAAAGAAAGTCTTGGTTTTACATGGCAGCTGTGATTAAGGACCAACGGACAAATTTAAAAATGTTAACCATAATGTTATTAAATAATGAATGCACTATGTTGCTATTGAGTCAATCACTTTATTAATAGTATAGTACCTAGGTAATACTATTTCAAAACATGTATAAGGTAAGTATGAAGTAGGTATGTAATGCTCAAAAAACCTCTACAAGTAGGTATATCACCTATGTAAAAGCGTTGTCAATAAAAAATAGAAACTGATATCGTCATCTTCTTCCATTGTTGTTGTGGTGCGCATGCGTAACCCGCATATTAAGGACCGTTGCTAACTACCAGCGAAAACGGGAAACAATTGCCGCCGTTCCATATTTGAAATCGTATGTTTGTTTAAAGAACTATTTAAAATTTCGAATCCGTTTGAGTTACTTATCGTTGCGACGCGACGTGCTAGTTTTCCGATTGTCCTTTGTTCTTTTTTAATTTTCATATTTGGATTTAAAGTATAAAGCGACGACACCTTGACTGGAATAATTTCTTTAACGGTACACATACCATCATACAGACAAACGGTTAATAATGTTTGCACATCCTTCCTGTGGAATTATCAATTGTGTCAGTCACTTTAAAGTTAACTACTTAACATATATTATACCAATTATTCGATTAAATTTTTACAGTTTGAAATTGTCTTCGCTTGTTTCTTCAAAAACATTCGTGATCGAATGACACGGCTGACTGGCTTAAATTCAAATAACTAACTATCGTATGTCTATCAATCTTAAACGAAATAAAAAGTCTTTATTTTAATTATTTCAAATACTTATAATCTCGGCTTAAACAGAAGAAATATAACGGGTTATGCCAAGCCAGCTTAAAAGAATATCGATTCTAAATTTGGATTCTGTTCAAAAAATAAAACACTAATACAACAACCTAATATTTAGTGATGTGATGAGGTCCAATCGAAAAAAAATTAACGATTTTGATTATTAAGTAAACACTATCCGAATGTTTTACAAAGGAACAATCGCATTGTTTCAAACTCCCACGGTGCAATCATTGGAAGGTTTTATGCGATATTATTAAAAAAGTATGTTCTGTTACTTTGTATTTTACAATATTGTAGCTGTATTGAGGTCTTTTAGTAATTATGTAGCTTTTTAAGAATAGTAATTAAATATGGAAACAATGGAATTTTAGTAAGAAACGAGAAACGAAATTAGTCCAAATGAAAACATTTATAAAATATTACATTAAGGCAATAGCTGTAAAGAAAAAAAAAAATCTATAAGGTTTACTGTTTTAATGCTATCTTATGGCCTGAGGTTATTTCTCCCAAAAATCTGCAACGGGCAACTTTCGACAATAACATTTCAAGCCGCGCGTCCACCATTCAGTATTACATAAATAATGTTAATACTGTATAAAAGGCGTTTTTCGATGAATTTATTCCCAAAAACGTCCGCTTTTGTAGCGAAACCAGGCCCGGGAAGTATAAAGTTGTTCATAAATTATTCATGACAACATACATTTTTGGGACTTAGTCACTGTTAAAATTTTCGCTGGCCAAAAGTCACGATTCACTTATATTATTCGATTTTTCATTCAACGCCTTTTAAGGCAGTCATTAGCCGAACGATTCAACGGTTACTTAATCATAATATTATTAAAATTTTAATCAAAATTCTGTTCATATTGTTGTTGGTGCAATCGATATCTAATCTTAACGATTATTAACGAATATAATTCAAAAGTTTGTATAGAAAAAGTACGTACCTACTTCATTCTGTGAATATAGACGTACAGACAAAGAACTGACTAAACGCAAGTCACTTCACACGAATTACTAACGCTTTGTTTCAGTTCGACAGACAAAAACATCTTTTTTAATATCAATACATTCGTTTGATTCGATATTCGAACATAATTATACACATTCGATTATAATTATCGAATGGACAAAGAAACTTTGTAATTAGAATGTCAATGGTCAGTAACAGAATTGAGAGGAATGATTAGATTATTTCAAATTTTTGAAAATTGAATATAAATTTCGTGTTTAATTAATTTACAATCTTGGAATTTGCTTAGTGATGTTCCTGATATGCTATACTATTTATCGGTTGATACTAACTACTAAATAAAAATACGTACCTACTACTAACAGTGTGTCATATGCATAGATACCTAAATAAACTTAGCCCTAGGTTCATTCTACACGAATTGGACTCCCTTTGCTAATAAAAAAACATACCTACATACTTACCTAGTATCTAGTAATATAACGTATTTTTAGCTTTGTCTGGTAATATACGGGCAGGCAATGAGATTACGAAAGGGGTCCAGTCACATCAATTATTTTTGTGAGCTTAGCTTTCCATTTTTAAAATAAACTCGACGTGAGGGGACTTTAATAAAATTACAGATAGGGCTAGGGATGAAAACTAATAAGAACATATTTTTGGCGGTTGAACAGATAACACTAAAAAATAATAAAGTATTTGCGTTGAATCAATACCTAACTAATACTTAGTTACTTAAATTTAAAGCACGTAAGGAACTGACTGATACACTTCTATTTTTATGAATAAATGAATATTTAAAATTATATTGATATGTGTGTACCTACGTCAATGATTAGAAAAAGTTAAAATGTCTTCTCTTTTCAAATCAATTATATGAATCATACAGCTTATAAGATATAATGGAACAAGGGTTTTGTTAAATCATGTAATACTTATTAGAATCTATTTGTCTAGTTGCAAATTGTTACGACTTACAGTTTCCGAGTAAGGTTCGTGACAAACCATCGTATAATATGTGCCGATAAGATCGCCATTGCGCCTATTTCTAAACACTTCTGCCAATACCTGGAAACGAAAATGAAAACATTAGTATTTGAAGACGCTGAAGATTTAAGATAAAATATGGAGTTAAATGAACACCATGCACTTAAGTAGGTATCTAGATAAAAAGGTATTTGGGTGCGTTGTAAGGTTAATAATTCCTGTGAACCCAAAAATACACGTAGTTACTAATAATGCAATAGATGCAAATAATACTATTTAAGGTAGTTTAATTCTATCTCCCAAACACTTAAATACCTAATAAAGGCAAAGCCCTGTATCTTGTCGCAAATCGAATCAGTTTCAATTAATTTAATTAACACAAACCAGAATTACGTTCCAAATTCAAATGTTCAAACCAATAAGAGATCGATAGCCTTCCAAATTTAAAATCAGATAGCCGAACGCCAACACAATGGAATGGAACGATCATGACGATTCAAATATTTTCGAAAATGGAATATTAAGTGAACGCCATTATTGAACGAATGATTACTATCCGGTAACGTGTTATTAAAAAAATATGTATGTGTTACGGATGTAGCTTCACTAGGGATGTACCTCGACTAGGTAGAGCGGAGCTCGATTTATGAATATAAATAAGTTTTCTCGCTAGTTTCATTAATCATATACCTACTGAGACTTATCGTGGATCATCTGTTAATTGTTAAGATAAGCTATTAGGTTCTGCTAATGCTAGTTAGTCGTAATTTTCAACATTTCTGTTGATTCTAATAACCTTTAACCTCTGTGCTTATTAAGTCCAGTAACTTTATATTGGTAAGTTTTTTTATTCTATGTACATTAGATACCATTAAATAGTTCTAATATAATAAGAAGTCCCCATTTGCGTATTGAGGTCAATGACTTATATGTATGCTGCCCGCGTGTGATGCTATGCGTCAAGTGACCCTATAATGCGACTTATTGGTTACTCATTTAAAGTGCATTCGCTTATAGACTCGTAAATTAATACATTTAAACTACTTGCTGACTGATTTTAGGTATTTGTACTTATAAAGTAGTGTTTCAGAACCGTCGACAATATTTTAAGGATCCTTTTAAACGTAGTAAGTAGATTTTAAGCAAAGCACGAGATAAAAGTAACGATATTTTTATTTAATTAAACATTGTGTATGCTATAAGTGATCGATAGTGCAAGTATCGATGATGTAGCAACAATAATGTCGTCGAAACTGCCTATAGAAATACACCCACGCGCATCGAAACAAAACAGATCGCACAGTTCCACAAAACATCATTAAATTCAATATTTCGTTTAAAAAGCACTCTACATATCTGAACCATTAATCACTAAAACTACCGACCTTCAAGGAGATACATCGGAATAAAATCGCCAATCGAAATAAAGCACTTAAAGCGAAACGTCATTATCGCACAACATAAATAAAAAACGCAGAAATCGAACGCAAAAATTGAATATCGAACTCGATTTAAAACAGAATACGATTTTTAAAAATACAAGCGCGGCCGAGCGGCATTAATTAAAAATTCTCGGTAGAATATTCAAAAATAGAATTCGCATTCGAACGCTCCTTGTACGGATCCCAAGTTTGAATTTGGAAGAAACAAAAGAAGGAGAGCGCGGGAGCAACCCTTTTAGCGCTGATAATCTGTTGGTCGGCCGTGTTGCGGGACGTTTTTTATTTGTTGTCACTTTTTTGTCCGAACCGAGATTGTACACAACATTCTTTACTTCGAAACGGAGCTTTTTAAAACTTGCCTCAAGATTTATTTCTTTTTTATGCTTCTTTAATAACGAAACCCATCCGATTTAATTGACGAATGGTCTCCACTGATATATTTTAAAATGTTTCTCAAACTGCAACATTTATTACAATTCAAAATAACTAATATCGTTATCAACTTTTTTAAATTAACTTTCGAAAAAATCATAATAAACTGTGTTAGAATCCGTTAAATAAAAGTAGTTTTCATTTCAACAAATATAAAATGGCCAGTACCAAGTTTAAATTGCTTCGAAATGTAAAAAAATAAAAATAGAACGCAATCCTTCCGCCCTCGGTCGGGCGGTTAGTGCTTTACATGAAATATTATTTTATGGAATCAACATCTGCGTCCATGTACATGTGTGAGTGTGTATTGAAAGAACAGAGAGGGTTTATGTACCTACACAAGTGAAATTACTTAAAAGTAACTCGCTTCAAGTGGATGGGAACGTTTTCAGTGCTTATTTCTTTTCAGTTTAAATTTAGAATCACATGTTTCGTATTTTAAATTTATTACCGAAGTTTATTAAGAGTTATGTCATAAACTGGCATTTACGAGATAGCTATGGACTACAAACAGTAAAAATGCGATTAACCTTTTATCCGAGTAAGTATCTAAACATGATATTTATTTATTTTAGAAGCTTAGTTTTTGTTTTTTATTTTGAATATTAGTAATCAAATCAAAAAATCGATGCAACAACCCGGTACCAAATCCAGACTCTGTAACATTTTTGAAAATCGAATCGAATTAAACCCTTCCATTTTATAATTGGTTTCGTCATGCGTTCCCTTTGACTTGCCACTGTAGTTGTGTTATGTTCAACAACAATAGGCCGCGATCTAACATCATTTGTCAAACAATTTGAATAAAGAACTATTTCGGGATTTTAAATATTTGAAGGATTGATTTGACCATAGAGATAACATAGAGTTCCAATTTTAACAAAAGAACAATATAGGTAACAAAACAGATAAGTTCCGTAATGAACTATTAGTTAAGTAATCTGTAATATTTACATGAACGCTCAGGTCTTTACTACCCGAAGCTGTAGGCAGAGCTGTAACATCCAGTTTTGCCGGCTACGTTCAGGTCACAAACGCTATTGTGGGCGCATCTATTGTCATTCCCAACTTAGAACTAGGTGCATAAGGAACGTCTTTTTAATCTACGATTTATGAAGAAAGAAAAATACCGGATATCTTGCAGTTATTAAGCAAACATACCTACTAACCACTCGGCTACGGCATAAATATAATTCAAAAATGTGTAATATCATCTACATAAAGGAAGAAAAATCAACGAATCACATTTTTTATTTCAACGCGGTCAAAGCACCATCAGTCATTGTGCATCGTCAGCTGTGTTAGTATTGGGATTACGATTTTTTGTTTACCCTCCATTTTAAATTTAACTCTTTTGACTATTTTAATATTTCTGGAACAATTTTAACTTGGGGCGAGGGTAATGTTTTTTGATATAAAGGGGTCGGTATTTTTAGTAGACGAGTTTACGTTATGCGGGTGTTAGGATTAATATTTCGATTGAATACTATTGAGTAAAAGGGTTTTGATATGGATTTTAAGATTCTTTGTGTTCTGTTTTTATTGAAAAATACAATTGCAGCTTGCTTCAGACTGCTGTTTATATACAAATGCTGTTTTAGTTACCATATTGATGTAGAGAATACCCAGTTACTTACTGTCTAATAATAATAATAAAACAAAATCGTTCCACGATTGACAGATAAATTGTGGAAAATACTTAAAAAAAAATCTATACAGCAGAATATTGAATCCTCCTTTCTGAAGAGAGCAGGGTACACAGTCCAAATCAGTTATTTTGTTTCTAGCCTCTTTGTTCCTAGCTCTAGAACTTTGGCTTACATGAAAACTAAAAGACACCATCACCTAAAGGTTAGCCAACATAACTTAGCAGCAACAGCTGTCAGAAACAAAATAACTTTGAATACACTGCATTAGTCATTCATTCGTCCTAAATTAATAATTTTTGTATAAAACCCATCTACATAGGTCACATTATAAAATTTGAAAATGGAACACATCCCAAATATTTTATTCACATTGATCCCTAAAATTACTTTTTATTAAAAAGGAAACCCTTTCACAATAATTAATTTCGAATAAAAACGATTTGAAAAAGGAACGAGATCTGATTCGTAAAAAATAGGGTGAATGTCCTTGAGAAAGGGAAGTGTGTTAGTTAAGAGAAATAATGAAAATGTTGGACTGGACGTATTACATTGCTTACTTTGGGTAAAGTAAGTGAATATGTGATGGATCTAAACCGGCGATGTATAATATAGAATTCTTAAGTTATTTGTGTGCCTAAGGAAGTTTCGTTCCGTTCTGGTTTTATAATACTTAGTTTTATTTGTTAACCTAAAAAATGTGGTGCAGATGTTCAATTTTTGTTCTAATACTGTATGATGAATGTTAAATTACTTATTAATTGGGTTTGTCTTCTTTTTAAAGATAAATTGTCAAATACTATTAGGGAAGGTATTCAAATATCGAATACAGTAGTCAAATACAATACTGATTAAGTATTAGGTACAAAATGGTTTAATAATAAATCTAATACATTTGAGTTTATTGACGCTAAGTTTCCAAGATAAGTGTTAATAAAACAGTTGTAAATGTTACTTTATTACAGCGTCAACAATAAACACTACAATTTACACTTTGTATCACAAGCCCGTTTGCGGAATCATTGGTGAAAACTTACATACAACTTTCAGCTCTAACTTCTTATATTTAGAACTTATATTCTTATGAAATACTGAAGACGTTGAAGACATAAATAGTTAAATACAAAAATACAATTGGACATAGAACCTCATAGTTTTCATATGGTTAGAGTATTAATAAAATAAAATAAAATGTCATTTATTCCATATTAAAAAATTAATTACAAATGATTAAAATCTTTATTAGAGCAACAGAATAATTGGGTATATTTTTAACCGACGACAAAAAATGGGTGTTGAAAGTTTGACGTGTGTATCTGTGTACAAGATTTTTGCCTAAGGGGTCGTCCATTAATTACGTGAGGTGTTTCTAGACGGGCCGGTGGCGTGGTCGGTAAGATGCTTGCTTTTCACGCCGCAGGTCGTGGGTTCGATTCCCACCCGAGACGAACTTTTGTGATAAACATTTGTGTTTGTATCGAGTCTGGGTGTAAATATCTATTATAAGTATATATTTACAAAAGAAAAGTATTATATATGTATAGTATATACCAGTTATCTGGTTTCCATAACACAAGCTCTGCTTAGCTTGGGACCGGATGACCGTGTGTGTTAATGTCCCAGAATATTTATTTATTATTTATTTCTGGGGAAAGGGAGGAGATCAAGCTAAATCATGTAATTATTTTTCTCGCAGAAAACTTTGTAATAATGCATGAATAATTCTTTCTAGAATAAAATATGGCCAAGTTTTGAAGAATCTGTCGTGAGATTAGAGGGAGTCGAGGAGAATCTTACGATATCTCACCATGAGGGGAGGTCGAAAATTTTTCAAAAATGCATCCCGTAATTAATGGACGCCCCCGTAACATAAAGCGTCTAAACGGATGGATCGATTTTGATGCGTTTCAATTAAAAAAATGTGGCTAGGAGTTGAGAGAGTTCAGGCCTTAATCCACACATACTGGCCAAGTGCGGGTTGGTAAATGTCTTCTATTGACCAGAATTCGATCCCGCAACCTTATATCTCTAAGGTGAGGCCCGTACCGCTACGCCACCGCTGCTACAGAAAAATCTCAAATTTCCTTGAAAACGCAGACACATAAATCACAACACATCTTCGTTGAAACTAAAATAGTTACGATATTAATTAAGGTCAGTTAGACGCGTATTTCATTTTAATCGGCGTTTCTTGTTTTCGCACAACGCGAGGGAATGCGCACGCGCACCTGTCCCGCACTTTGTTATACGTATACTTCCCGCTTTGTATGCAATGCGTGTTAGGACTTATTGCTTCTTTTTTTAATAGAAATTATGACAATATAGAAATATTTTTTTTACTGACATGATAAACGTAGAATGTCTTCCTAACAGAGTTTGGATTAAGTAGTCTGATTAAGTAAATGCTTAGTCCAAAATAAGTCTAGATTATGCTTAAACCTTATTTTTGAAAAGGTCTACGTGTGCACTTATTTCCCTAACAATTGTATGTAGGTATTCCTAATTTATTATAATTTGTTTTTTTTTTTCATAATTTAAGAACCCACCTACCTAAGAATTTATAAGTAGTGTTTAAATCAATTTCAGTTATAAATACATCTATATCGTAAGTACAAAATTGTCCATGGTCGGTACTCGATACGATAATAGACTACGCGGAAAGCGAAACGATAAATCTGAATGCATTTTTCGCAAACGCATAAAATCCAAACGCGCCTATTATTGAATCTATATGACACTGAGTAAAATATATCCATCCCGTTCTGACTGAATACACCGCTCTCTCTCCCTCAGTGCACGCGCCGCTATTGTGTCTGGCGCTACTCGCGAGTGTCCGCTCTCTCGCTCCCGCGCCATATCTCCAGCTCTTTCTAACGCATGTCAATGCATTTTATTGTCGACGTTAATGGCTCTGATTACAAATGTAAATTTTCAGCGCGCGACGGCGTTGGCTGGATTTTTTTCTGTTCGATTTCTCTATGGTATTAAATTGTAGCAGAAATTAATAGCGTATATTGATGCAGAAAACATTTCTTATCTCAGGCTCTATTCTTAAAATAACTAAACGAAAACGGGTTCAATAAAACGATTTTCTCCGACAAGAAATTAACTGTTTACAGTCTGAATTCGAGTCTGAATTCCGTCAAACTACCTCACTAAATGTTGTAAACATGTTAATTTACTACCCGTAATCGTGATTAAATTAATAACCAATGATTAGTTAATCCGATGAACGAAGCGTCGAGAAATGCAACTTAAACTAAAATAAATGAGCATGCGTGTCGAATGTACTGACGGACAGACTAAACTTACCTATTATTCGCATATCAAAGCACTTTATTTATAAAGTGCGTCCATTTTCCACTGACATATCTCCTTAAAATAGTTTTCGACAATAGCGTGTACGTAGGGGCGCATCGCGGGTCTTGTCAGGCTGGACGCAGTTACAACTGTTTCCCAACCGAATACCGTTCGCAAAAGATCTCACACGGCTGCCAATTTTCAGAAAGACAGAGCTAAAATAATTGCTGCAAACGCGCCCTATTTTGAGCGCACTACAGTTTAGATACGATTTAAATCTAGAACATTATTATTCCACTGTCTAATGTCTGTTCGACGGAATTCAAATTCAAATTTCGAATATGCATTTTCGAAATGTAAACACGTTGACAGACGGGCTATTTTTCATAAACCAAGACGTTATGTCTGTAATCTAATTTCAGTTAATACTTATCGTGAAGCATTTGTAATCCTTTGACAAATAAATTGAAATAATAAAACACGTGTGTAGCCGAGGATTTAATTCGCACTCAATAGCTTTGATCTGGTTACAGATATCTGTCTCACCATACAGTTACCTGGAACTGTGTGTTTATTTTCACGCAGACAATTTTAATGGACATTAGTGCGTTTCACGACATGACACCTTAGATAATATAACAGCGTTTCGACTGAAACACTAACGACTTTATTATAACGAAACAGTTCATCACAGACAAACAAAATAATTGTCACATTCGTATCATAAATTGGGACGACGAAATTTTGGCAGTATGCAATATTGGCAACAACACAATAAAATACTACATGCGATTTCTGTTTACTTACATTTCTATTACCTTAATAGTGCACTAGTATGTGCCAGAAGAACGCAATTTTATTTACGCCTTTAAAAAAAGGTCGTTTAAAAACCACCAAAAAAGTTATAACATAAAAGTTAATATACCGTTTACAGTCATACGTCATCGACAAGTCGCATTCGACATAATTTTATGGGCAGAGGAAGCGAAGGCGCGAGACGAAACTATCCATCGACTCATAACAACTTACAGCAATAACCAGACGGGAACAATTACATTTGCACACAATAACGTACAACATCAAAAAAAGAAAGCAAAATAATCGGCTTTTCTAAATTCGAATACAAAGAGACATTCGAAATACGAAAACGTATCAGACGATAGAGCTAGAGCAAGGCGTATGCCAACAATTAGGAATGCGTTCTATTCTTCATTCAAACTCAGAGTAATTTGAATTTGGAATAAATTATAAATCATTCAATCAGAAGTCAAGACTCTTGTACGAGCATACCGCAATCGTAACGCACGATCCAGATTCAAATTTTGAAAATCCTTTGAATTATGCACGCTGTAAGTATTATTTAATTAATTTATAGATAGTGTGACAGAATTTATTCAGCGGCGTTATTTATAAATTCGTCTAAATGTCACGGGAACAATGGAGTGTCCGTGTCTATTTAAGATTGATGAGTAACGAATAATCCCTCTTGTTGTCGGAAGGCGGAAAGTCACTTGCGTAACGCTCCGGGCGCTGCTCGTATGAGAATGTCAGATTACGGGCCGGTATTATTTTCGGTAAACGATACGTATCTCTGTCTGTTCGGTTTCGACGTTGCGTTTAATAGTTTAAGCATAGTAAGTATTCGGTCGACCGCGGACTAATCTTGACTGGCAACCGCGATTTCACCCGGAGATCACCGCATCTATCATTTTTTAAACACTCCACTATGTTGCAAAAATTTAATGAAAGTCGTGATTACATTTCTAAAGAGCTAAATTATCGTCGTCAAATCATGACCGCTGTGCGGGTAGAAGTCAACTCGAAAAGCACTTCGGGCGCATTCATCAAAAATAAGAAAATAATTAATACTCAGTTTGGAACGAGAAACGAAACATTTAGAACGGACATAACAATAAAACAATACGCCGCTCGCAAACCGAAACAAAACACAGAAAAATATGAATTCCGATCGGAACGGGCCGTGGAAACAAAAGATGGTGGATTTAATGAAATGAAATAAAATATAAATTCCTTTTGCAAGCGAGAATTCTTACATTTTTAATTTGGTACCGTGGAATGGGGCTAAAAACAATCAAATTCCAGATTCATAAACGGACCGAGAGGATGGTGATTGAGTGTGTCGGGTGTTGCCTCCAAAAGGAATATCCATTTTATTGAAATCCCCGATGTTCTGAGTTCATGGTGGACTTTTTGTGTAATATTAATTGCTTTTACGATTTTAAATGAATTATTAACTCTATCACCCGTGGGGCGCATACGATGCGGCTAGTATCGATGTAATTTAATTAGTTTTGGTGTCAGAAAGATTAAAAGCTACTGAGCTGATTCGTGATCTATACAGTATACAGACAAGATACCGAAATAAATTAGCTACATGTCGACAAAAAGTTGTTTTTTTTTATATTCTAAATTTTGAATACATTTTACATCCTCCTTACGAAACAGACTTACTTATGAAACAGAATCGAATTGTTATTTGAAATTGTTATAGAACATGTTAATTTCGATTACTATTTGCAGGTTAGTCGAGTCATTTTTAACGGTTGGAATCACAAGTAACTATGTCATAATCACACACGCCTTTATTATCTATTTTAAGTATATATTTACAAAGGAAAAGTAGTATATGTATAGTAATATAACAGCTATCTAAATTGAACTAGTAGTTCCTGAGATTAGCGCGTAAACAACTCTTCAGCTTTATAATATTAGTATAATATGCCGGACTTCAACCCTTTTTTTAGTGTCCTACTGTTGGGCACGGGTCTTCTCTCAACTGTCGTACGAGCTGAGAAAGTTTAGACCTTAATCCACACACGCTGGCCAAGTGCGTGTTGGTGGATGTCACACCTCGAATGATTAATTCTTTGATATGCCGGTTTCCTCAAGATATTGAGTTGCAACGATGAAACAATTTTGCCCGAAGTCGCCACCGCGACCATATATTTCAAAGGCGAGGCCATTACCGCTGAGTTACCGCTGCTCGAAACAATATGTGTATTCGATTAAAATTTTACAAAAACTCCAATTTACATACCTAAACGAAACTTTATAATAAACACAGCAGATGTACAATATTGAGACGAAACAGAGTAACAGACCGCCTTCCAATACGATGACTAATTCTGAGCAGTTTGTTTATTTGTTTCAGCTTTTATGAGTAAACGTTGTCAGTTCTACGGAATCTTAACGATTATATCGATATTTTGTTTGTTGTGCCGTTTTTATCATTAACATCATCAACTGTGTACGGAAAACTTTAATTGCGTAATTTACTTATTGCAAATTTTAAAAATTAATTATTCTCTCTAAAAAGCTTATGAATTGAATGTCGCTATTTTCAGTAGTTTCTCATTTTTACTTCAGTGTAACATTTGCCTTTTCGTTATTCCAGTGTACTTGGAGCTGTCCGTAATAATCTTTTACTCCTTGTCGAAACAGAGTTCCAGTGTAATTCCAGTGTTTCATGATACTAAATAAGTAGATAAACATCTAGTAACATGTTAGAGCGAAACCTTAACCTTGTTTTAGAATAAGAACGTTATATGATCAGTAATTATTGGATAACATAACAATACATTCCCACAAAAAACTGAATCATTATTTCTTTGAACATAACTCATAATTTCCGTAATTCACGAAACAATTTACGTAAACGTGATCACCTGATCGACCGATGACAATCGAAATTCAAATGTAATTTATTTCGAAACCGCCGAACACATTCCGAGAATTCAAAAAAAGAACAAGTACATTCGAAACATAAATATGAACGGTAATAAAACCAATCATGTATTTCATTTATGAATATTTTTTACGCCCTCGCTTTGGTTTTAGCTTAAAAATAGATATTTTGAGTGGTTTCCATCGAGATAAGTTATATTGATGTATTTCAACTTTCAAGCAGACGGATGGATGGTTCATATTTTAGGGATCCGTTAGTAATTGTGGTATTATGTGTATAGTTTATTTATGTTAGTTTTTGACTGTTGATTCATTGGTTAGCTATTTGTCTAGCTTGTTGGAGTGAAGTTAACGAGAATAATTGTTAGGTTAATTTGAAAAATGAATATTTGAATTATTTGAAAGTTTAATAATGTTATTTATTTTCATCATTACTCATATATCTTATATATTAGGGTAGGATTTATTTTCACATTTCTTTTCAATACTAGGTTGTCGTTTTGATGCTAATATTAACAATTTTGTGGCAATTTTTAGTATTTTTTTTAATGAAATTCCTATAAGATTTAGATAATTTAAGTGTCCGGATAATTAGTTGGGTCGTTATAACATCCAGTGCCTTTTTGTGCGTACCTTACCTGGCTTACAGGAGCAGCAGTTATAGCATTTCATTTCGACAGCGGCGACCTTTTCAATCCCAAAAACAATAATCGTGTCTGCCATTTAGACATCATCATAATTCTATTAAAAAGCGAAACATAACAGGTTCAGTTGACTGATGGAAATAGTTTGAATTAAGTACATTTTTTAAATTCTCAAACACGTCAACGACTTTGAAATCTTTAAAACTGATGTTTAATGATACAATGGCGGGCGTGGTCGCAAGCTAGCGGCGAATAATTACTCCCCCCTCCCTTCCCCTCTCTCCTGAAGATCTAGCACCTCCTCCATTGAGCATTGTCTCATAATGTGACCTCTTCAAGATTAAATATTTATGGAAATTACACATAATGTGTTACTATGGTAGAAAATTTGCATTTAAATACATAGATACAGTTGCGCATACGCAGGAAACTGTACTTATCAAAGCTATTATTATGTTTTCTACAAACTGAACAATAACTTTACCTATATACTCAAGATTATATCAACTAGCTCTACCACACGCCGTTACTTAGCTTATACCTACTATATATAGTGAAGTAAAAGCTGCTATTCTGAGATAGCTGTCATTTTTACTAATAAATTTTGGCCCACGTACTACTTAGGCGCATTAAGTGGTACATATTACTTATTCTTTGGTGTTAGGTAATCCGTACGAGCTCATTAATTTAGAACGTAGTTAGTTTTTGTCTTAGAAAGGAAAAAATTCTCATTCATCTATACATTCAACTTCACAAACTCTTTCATTTTACAATTAATCCGGTTAATACGCAAGTAATTCTTCTGTTTTAAACATAAAAATGCAAACATGTAAATGCAAACTATCTGTATTGAAACATGGAGCTAGAGTAAGGCCCAATTTGATGAGGATCATAGCATAGTTCTTATCCGACTACTAAGAAAAGGGTAAAGGTTTTCCAACACGGAGTGGCGGGTACAAATCAAAAATGGTTACATACTTGTATCTAATATTTTTTTAAATTTTAAAAGACTAAATAACATATAGTTAACTTAAATAGTTTTGAAGACTAGTCTCGTTTACAATTCGGGGTCAACACACTTGAACAACTACCAGTCAATTTAGACCTTCCAATTGGTATGTTTGTTGGATAATGACAGGTCTAAAATATTGGTTATGGTGGTCACCCATCAATCAATGGTATATCGAGCTTCGTCTAACATTATGATTTTATAAGTTTGAGTAATATTTTATTTAAATTTTTGGTTGATTGAATACGTCTGTTTGTGATGGTGTGGTTTTAGAAAATGTAAAGGAACTTGCTTTAATGATTAATAATAAGTACTTATAATTTTATTTATTTGCAATTCAAATAGTTATTGTAACTATACGTATGAATTCCTTATATTGAAACCGTCATTGTTATTATGTAAAAGACTAACAAATAGCCTTTTAGTTTTACAAATTTTCGCATTTATAGTAATGGACTAATTAAACTATTAATTAAAAAGTATGAAATCCACTAATCAATTAATCCCACCTAGCTATGAACTATATCGATCGCTTTAGCTTTTATACAATTTTATTCAATCTATCTCTTTGTATCTGAAACAGACTTAAAGATGCACTAGTCAAAGATATAACACCCCTCTTTAACGTTGAAGGGTAAATAAATATCTCAGTAAATGTACAGTAATGATAACTAAAAACTATAATGAATAAAAAACAAAAATACATATGAAGCTTTGAAAAATAGTTGTATGATTTGTGAGACGTGTTCCAGCGGTCGCGTCATCCATCTCCACGCGTTCGATATTTGAATACGTTCGAATTTAGAACAACATTCGTAATATGAACTTAGTTCGGTTCGTTTTTCAATTGCTTCACTTCATATTTTGAATTTAGAACGTCAATCAAGATAAGATTTAAAAATTTCGAACGCGGATTTTAAATTTAAATATTGAACATGCACGCATTTGACGCATTATTACTATTAACATTTTTGCGTCTAGACGTTTTTTAGTGTGTAATAAATTGTATTGTCGTTGGTTTGATGTATGAAAGGTGTGATAGAGAAATCGCAGTTCTATAATTCAGCACGCGTTGTGTTACGTAAGTGTATGTGTTGTGTATGCTAGGTGTCCGCACGCGCCACCTTCACGTACCCGCAATAAGGCAAGCGGGTGGCCGACACATTCTTTTACGAACGATAACTTATTATAAAATTGTTATTCAGGATTTTGGTAAGCTTGTACCAATAAAAATAGTAATAATATTGCAGTAGACAATTTTTATATTTTAGACGCAGTAATAAGAGGCAACAATTCTGACGTAACCTACTAGATAGATACTTAGGTATATTAGTATGACTTTTTAGTATGATTTGGCGGAACAAGAGAATGCATAACGCATTGCCCCACTTTAAAAAGGTGTTATAGTACCATTGTTACCTGTACCTATGAGTAAATTTTGAAAATTGCAGCCCATTCATAGTAAGTATCAGCTCGCCCCAAGCCTAAAGAGGTGGTCCAAATCCCAGGTAGAGCATAAGTGTTATTGAGTTCAAGAAACACTTTTCCGTTAAACCCAATTACACTTTTTTTTTATAAAACCTTAATTAACTACTTACCTATTTTACATTACCTACTTGTTTACTTTTTGTTTTATAGTCACCATAGTCTTGATACTTGTGACAGTTGTCACAATATCTTCTCGGTATTCGTCTAATTTCCTGTTAGAAATGACGGATAGCATGACTCAGTCTAGTTGAGACTAGCATCTTGAAGAACATTTTATTTCACCAATGTTTACTTTAGTCTAACTATTAGATATACAATCGGTCTCATGAAACGGATTTATTTATTGAAATTAAATTAACACTTGAGTTCTAAACACAGTTCGTACTTCAACTACTGAGTATTCCACAAGAGTCTTGATTTGTCAAATTTGAGAGTTTTACTCAGCTATAATTCCGTGATACTTGTAGGTACTTAATATTAATACCTAAATAATATGTTAATTTGAGCAGCGGTGGTGCAGTGGTACGAGCCTCGCCTTAGAAATATAAGGTCGCGGGTTCGAATCCCAGTCGTGCCCACGCATCTTTGTGTGAATTGTTTCATCGCCGCTGCTCAATATCGGTGAAGGAAAACATCGTGAGGAAACCGGCATGTCTAAGAATTAATCATTCGAGGACATGTGACATCCACCAACCCGCAATTGGCCAGCGTGTGTGGATTAAGGTCTAAAAACTCTCTCTACTCGTAAGATAGTTGAGAGAAGACCCTTGCCAGTATTGGGACACTAAAAAGGGTTGAAGTGATGTTAATTTATATTGGAAGAGAATGGAACTTGCCGATGAAGGGCAATGCTTAATATTACACATTTTATGGGAACTAAACATATCCCTCGAAATGAGGGTGATATTCACCTTGCCTACACCTACGGGAGATACAGACGTTAGGTCTCAACTGTATGACTATTAACTACGATGCAATACGGTAAAATACTAATAGTAAATAGATTTAATGTAAAAATATATATGAAACTGTAAGAAACTTTGGTTAGATACTTATTCACAAAGCCACACTTTGTTACGTATCTGAAAGTCACAAACTAAACTTATGACTTTCGTACTCAGAATCGTATACTCGTCAAGAACGGCCTCTTATTCCACAAAGTCAAGAATGAAATCTTACCGTATGAAGTAATACCAGAGTAGCGCCTCAGTATGTACCATAAATTAGAATATCATTAGAAACCATGAAATTTAAATTAAAAATACCGATCAATCATCAAATTACTCACGTAACCTTCACAAAATATGTATTGGCACCTGATATTATTTTTATGGCTGCCCAAAGCACTTGTTTACATTATATGCTTCCTACACAGTTTGATTATAAAGAGTCTGTAATAAACCAATAACCATCAACTTGACAGATCTGATACGAAATTGTATTATGGGCTATAAATGTTAAATTAAAAACTATAATAAAAATGATGATAGCAGTACCTATCATAGTAGAAAGTTTCGTTCCTCAAAAACTACTTACGTTCAATATTGGTTCTAAATTTAAAAAATCAATCATTCTATTTATGAATTCATCATAAAGAACCTCTTGTTCCATTTTCAAAACACGAATTTGAATATGAACCGAACCAATGCAACATTTGAATTTGAACATGGAACGCTCCCTGTGTTTGTAATTCGTTCATTTGGAAATGGAACTTGTTCTTATTATGATGCGTTAGCCGTTAAGGATGCACAAGAGCATACGTCTGACGGTTTAGTAACTGATGCATTAATGCCTCGAATGATCTCTTATGTTTTTTTGTTCAACGCCCGGAGATTGGTCATTACACATCTGAATATGTTCTTAACAAAAAGTTGGATCACGAATTGTTAAAAAGTCGAAACGAGAGTAGTGATGTAAGTAGATAGCAAACGTGCTCTTTATGTTATTAGAATTTGAAGTTTCCGGATTGATTTGAAAGTTTTAACGGACCGAAGTTATTTGGTCTACGGCAAATTGATTTTATTGTTTGTTATCAGATGTGGTTTCTGTTGGAATCTGAGATTTTATCGATAGTTGCTGTTCACTTAGAACTTGTTACTCGGTAAATTGGTAATTCCATTTTCAGTTACGTTTATTTCAAACTGCACGGCCTTTTACAAGTAGGTGAATAGGTTTAAGCGTTTTTTATTTGGACACCAAAAGTAACAGACATCTTTTCTTATACGGGTTTTCTAGTCACAAACCTGATAACTATAATAATAATAATAATAATCATTTATTCATAACCCAACACAGAAATTGACAGCAAGGTGAGAAATTACAAAGATTATGGGTGAGACTAGTTACTTTACACTAAACTAACTATAATAATGAGGGGATGGGTTAGATGATGTAAAAGATTCCCAATAAGAATCTTACTACTTCCTCGATTCAACAAATTCTTACTAATAAGAATCCTACATTATCTTACACAAATTTAAAACATATTTGTACCGATCAATGAACCATATAGTGTTGCGACATTCCCGTCCTCATAATTACACTCCATATATTCCTTAAACGCGAGAATTAACCCCAATTGAGAGACCGCTCTATTTAAATTACTCGTACACTATTCAGCTTTCTGGAAGCGTGTGACACGTCACTAATCTATAAAGCAGCTGGCTTCGGTATTATGAATTTACTTGCCTTATACTAGCTTAGGTTTGTTGTAGAACAGGCTTACGTCATTTTTATGGGTAGTTTTGTAATTTCAAATCGTTTTTAATCTCTTTACTTAACATTGTTGACTCAAAATTAGGGTTGGATGAATGTGTGTTAACAGTTATTCTGTATCCAGCCCCTTTGTTCTTAACTCTCGTAATATCTCTAGATACTATGATTTGCTAGATAATCTTAAAGGTTAGGATGACTATGATGATGTAGCTGATTACTCCGATGTTGCTGAAACTAAGTGATGTTGCCTATTACAAAAACCATTTTAGCTTTGGGTTAGTTAACATAGTTTAGCGGTAACCGATGTTAGAGAAAAAAATATCATAAACAGGAATATTCCTACTTTTTTTTTTATTTTGCTGAGACTGCATTTTGACTTGTCTATTGCTTATGTTGTTTTTGGTACTGGTGGCTCGTAAGTGCCTCATAACAATGTAAATAACAGAAATTTTCGTTTTAATTATAAGACAATATAGAATTGAGTTTCATTTTAATATTAAATCAAGCTATCTACTGCATTTTTAACTTTTATTGAGTTATAAAGTTGTTTCTTAAACACCAATAAAATCAGTAAGATTTACCAGGAAACGAACTAAAACATCGATAGAATAAAAACAAGATAAAATCAAACGTCAAACATGATTGAACCTCCGACTTTGTAGCGAAATGTTAACGAGTTATTTTAATTAATAACACGTTTTATTTCAGTTAGAAAGAACTACAACACCGAACTTCCTGTTTTTAAAAATAATTCACTCATTCACTAGTTTTTCGACAACCGGAATAACTAGACAATTTCCGTTTTCGTAATGCACAAATTAACTCAACATACAAATATTAAATTAGCATTACAATCAACTATTGTACCTTTGTAAGATAAAATTATCATAAAACACGAGTAATAATCTCATATAAAACCTTTCGCGGCCATCTTTAAAAACAATGAACGTTATTGTCTCTTCTTAATTCCATTTTTGAAAAAATAATCCATTTCGCATTTCATTGCGAGCGCCTCATTGATTATTCTTGATTGAAACATAAGCAACCCTATTTACGATTCTATAAAGTCGTTTTTAAACTAAGCTGTATAAGTGCAGCTGTGTTCTTCAATTAAAGGGTTAAAGAAAAATAAGTCTTATCATATTGTGTGTAAGATGACAATTGGTTACTAATTGGTTTACGGGAACTGCAAATATGACGAATGGAATGGCGATATCGTAAGAAAGGGATGAGGAATGCAGGATTTTGCAATGTGTTCGTTTATTATGATAATTATGCGAAGACAAAATCTAATTATCGACAGAATGTATGAAAAGACTTTTTAAATAATGAGAATTAGAATTGCTAAAGATTTTGCACTTCTCGTTTTGACAGTTGTTAATTTAGAAGTGTAAAACAGTTTTTTTGAAATTACCAACAAATTTTGAAATACGTTTTTGTAAAAGTGAGTGTCACCCACCTTTTGACAGCTCATCCATTTTACCTAAGGGAAATATATATTAAAAAAGACGAACCTATGGACTTTTATCAGACACCTATAAGTCCAAACTATCCAAACAACTTTCGACTGACTCGGAATTCGAATCCGAAACCTTCCTACTTGCTAACCAACTGGACAAATATAATGACATGAGCTTAAAAGAACTGGTGCAAAGATACTTCCTTGCCGAAACCTTGTGGTACATCAAGCTGGTTCTCATCTAATTTGCATTTTATTGCTTGTTTTACGAAATAGTGACATTAAAAGAATCACCTACAACACAGCACGTGTGTAGACGTGTAACTATTTGTAGTAATTGTGGATTCGCTATTCGAATCCGCAATTTGCATGATTGAAGACATTGTTTAACTGTTACATAACCACTCGAAGGCTTTACAATGCAATGCGGCTTCGGTTTTTTGTACAGCGAATAGTCTATGGCAACACTTTATTATTAACTGTCTAAAGTAAATGTGTTTTTAAAATTAATTTGCAATTGACTATTAACATTAACTACCTCAATAGTCCAGTGAACAGACCAAACAAAACCTTCAAACCTTCATACATTTTGCAATTATTTGTCACCAAAAAAAATATTTAGAAACCATTGGAAAAAAAAAATCAATAATCATCCAATAATCAACGATCCGTTAATAGTTAGCAAAACCATTCGTAACCAACTTACGACTAACAAGGTGTTTTATAGCGTTCTACAAGTTACAATTTTGGTAGAAAATGTTTAACGACGAAATTTTACTGTTTGTTAGTATAACGAGATGTACTTTTTTTATTCTGAAGCATGCTCTTGACTACAACTTGCCTGATGTTCAGCAATGATGTAGTCTACGATGGAATGCGCCTGCCCAATATACCGATCCACTCGAGATTAATAATATTTACGATTTAATGCTGTAGGAACCAAACATTAGACATTTGGAACTAGTTAAAGACTTTGAAATAAAACTACTTTTTAACGGATTTTATCGCGGTTTATTTTAGATTTTTGATCCCGACGTTTCAAAGTCTTTTCAGTCTTCATGTTCACGGGTGGACTGAGATATTTGACGTCCAAAAATATTAATCACAATTATTACTGACTACCTTCAAACATTAATATTTAAGTTGCGTTCCGATTTAAGCAAACTGAGCTCACAGTGTCTTGAATTCTGAGTTGATTTTGCTTGGGTTTTGGTACAAGTAAATTAAGCACTGGGTCCCAAGCTGGTGGTATATTCCAACCATTTTCTCTGTTAAAATTAGGATGTTTTTTAATTTCAATAGCTTCGCGGATCATTCTTGGTAGGAACCGGTTTTCTTTGACAAGGACCTGTGTTTTATCAAATCTCAAGTAATGGTTGGGGCCTTTTTGAGTATGTTCACACACTGCAGATTTCGTTGAGCGTTGATGTTTAACATCAGCTATGTGTTCTTTTACGCGGGTCCCTATACTTCTTTTTGTTTGTCCTATATATGAGAGTCCACACTCACAGTCAATTTTATAAACACCCGCATCTTGTAGAGGGACTTGACACTTGACAGATGGTAAAAATTGACTTATCTTGGTTTTTGGCTTGAAGTAAGTATTTATAGAAGCCCGCTTAAGGATATAGCCAATCTTGTCGGTCACTCCTCTTATATAAGGAAGAATTGCAGGTTGCCTTTCAACTGTAGCTGGTTTTACACGTGATCTGCGGCGACGCGGTGCTCGGAGCTTGTTGTCATGCAATACTTGCTTGACGTACTTAAGCTCTGCGTCAAGATGTTCATCATCACAGATCCCGTGTGCTCTCTGAAACAAAGTTTTGCCCACGGTAGCTAACTGTTTAGGATGGTGGTGCGAATCACCGTTTAGATACCTATTTGTATGTGTTGGTTTTCTATAAACTGTATGACCTAAGGTATTGTTAGGATTCCTGGTTATAAGGATATCTAGAAAAGCTAAGGTTTTATTTGCCTCCAACTCCATTGTGAATTGAATGTTGTTGTTAATGGAGTTGAGGTGGTTGAGGAAAGTAGATACACTGTCTTTTGGTAAGATGGTAAAAGTATCGTCTACGTACCGTTTATAAAAAGATGGTATGATGGGAGCTGTATTCAGGGCCCGCGCCTCGAAGTCTTCCATGTAAATATCGGCGACAACGGGGGAAACTGGAGAACCCATAGCTACTCCATCCAGCTGGACGTAGTATTTTTGGTCCCACAGTAGATAACCACTGGTTAGACAATGCTTTAAAATGTCTGCATATTCCTCAGGCATATCATTTTCTAAGAGTTTCCTTCTAGTGATTTCAATGCAGTCATTAACAGGTAGACAAGTAAATAATGACTGAACATCAAAACTAACCATAGTTTCATTGTCAGCAAGCTGAAGGTGTTTTAACTCACTAACAAAATGGTAGGAATCCTTGACATGTGCTCTCGAGTGTCCTCTGAGTGGTGAGAGTACTTTCGCTAGGTGTTGAGCCAATCTGTAGGTTGGAGTGTCGATTTGGCTCACTATTGGACGTAGCGGTGAGTTATGTTTGTGTATTTTAGGTAGGCCATACAGTTTAGGAGGCTTAGCACATGATGTAGATCCTTATTGAATAGCCGTAAATCTAAGTATAATAGATACCTACTGCGTAAAACATTATTGCAATTCAATTTAAGAGCTAAAATACTTGAAAATATAATTATTTCCATTTTGGATCCAAATTAGATGCGATCTACAAATAAATTGCCTATTTACTGTCTTATGCGACTAATATAGCCTTTATACGGCCTTTATATGGCCATTAGCTGACGTGACAGGCAGATAGACAGACGTTAAACGAGTTAAGGATGGTAAACTATGGCACTTTTCTATCATACGACCAGAATTAAGTACTATATCAAATAGGAAAAAACCCTATATTGATATACAATATAAATACTATAAGTACCTACAAAGAAATATAGTAAATTGATTTGTCTTAAATTATATAACTAGCTGAAGCGTAATTTCGTCGACATTGGTGAAATCGTGATGTTAAAGCCCTTAATTAAGGTCGGTATTGATTTTCTTCCATTTGATCAGTTGTTCCTGAGATTAGCGCGTTCAATCAAACAAACTCTTTAGCTTTATAACATTTGTATAGATATAAAACTATTAGTACTCCGTAATAAACAAGTGTAAAATTTAATTTCACGCACGGAAACTAAACGTCGTCTTCCTAAACAAAATCATCAAAGCATTTGAAATTAGAACACGAATTTTCAATGTTCGAACATTTCAAAATTCGCATTCCAATTCCAAATCAATAGTCGGCAGTTTTTAAAAATCTAATTCGATTTATGAAATCGCATATTCGATATTTGAATGAATCACGTGACTGAGTCAGGTCCATTGTTCCGACACAATACTTACGTCCACTCCGACTCCAAGTAAATTAGGAAATGTGTTTTTTATTGGAAAGCCACTCAGAATTACAATTGGAGGGTTATATATGACACACGTACGAGTTTCCAGTTAGAGGCGTGATACTATTTGAATATTATCGACACACGCTGTTTCTATGGCGGCGTATATGATGTTTTATAAGAATTTTATGTCCATTATGGGTGTTGTACTTAAAATTACAATTAATAACTCAATTCGAGTAAACTAGCTACTGTTTGAGTATAACTGTTACTCATAGTTTGTTTTGTAGACGAATATTAACTGAATTATAACTTCCTCTAAAATTGTTTATGTTGCGTAAACTTAAACATTTCCCGTTTCGCATTGTTTTACTCAGAAGTTGGAGAAAAAATATTTTATTTATAAAACAATCACGTTCGGCTCACATTGATTGTGGTTGTTAGTGACGTCACCTCCGCCGCCTGATAAGGGACTTCCGGTCGAAATCCTGACCGAATGGGTGAATGCATGAATGACCGATTGAACGGTAGGACCGACCTAATCTTTTAAGGACATGTTTTATTATTCAAATATTTTGATTCACGCTTTTGGAACCGAATGAACGTTACAAAGTATGCCAGCTGTCAGCGATGCATATTTTTTATAATTTATTATCTGTGGACCATTTTTGTCTTTGGTAATAAAGTCATTTGGACATGTAAGGAAGAATTAAGAAATGTAAAAATTTATTAGAGTAATAACTAGCCATAACTGCTTTTTCTGACATGTTAAGGTATTTTGCAAGGAGATTATTATTTATAGTATTTTAGGAAGGATTTCCATTTATTTTTAATAATTTTTGTAATTATTATTTTAGAAAGGTAACACAGGCTTTTCTGAGCTAGGGACCAAATGACCGTGTGTGTTAAAGTCCTAGAATATTATTACATTACCCTCGACAAAAAAGAGGGGTGTTAGGTATAAGATTGCCGTGTTCATCTGTACTTACTTACGTCCATGCTTCTCACATAAAATTTATAACATAACGCTTTTTCGTAGAGCCAAAAATCTATCTGGTTAGCTTAGTTAGCAAGAACTCATTATCAACATCAACCTATTTTTAATCACTGCTGGACACATGCGTCTCCTAATACACGCCACTGAGTATGATCCGCGGCTACTCTCATCTTGCCAGACCTCACAGAGCTTGTGATTCCGCCGAGTCTAAGGGCGACCTACGCTAGGTTTGTTTTATACGGTCCTTACTCAAGAACTCGTCATCATCAGCCTTTAATAGTCCTAAGCTGCATAGGCATCTCCTAAAGCACGCCACTGAGAACGACCCGCGACTACTCTCGTCCAGTTCTTACCAGCCATCTTGCAGAGATCGTCACTCCACCTAGTCCGAGGGCGTCCTACACTACGTTTGTGTTACGCGGTCTCCACTCAAGAGCTCGCTTGCTAGTTAGTACCTAAGTTTTAAGTTCAAGAATGTAAAAACCCGAGTAATTTGTTTAATCAATTCATACTTTTTATTCTATATTACTTAGTACATTTACGTATATAACACAAAAACTTTACAGACGCAATTTTTTGATTTTTCCTCTACAGATTTATTGATTTCTGAGAAACTATGTAAAAACTTGTAGGTATGTTTTATACTTCCTACTATACAGCATCATACCTGTATTACCTGAAGGTGTAGGCAGATGTGAATATATCCCACTTTTCTCTCTGAGGCTATTGCCGTTTACACACTTACACACTTCAACCCCTCCTTTTTTTAGTGTCTATCTTACTAGTTGAGAGAGTTTAGGCCTTAATCCACACACGCTGGCCAAGTGCGGGTTGGTGGATGTCACATGTCCTCGAATGATTAGCCGGTTTCCTCACGATGTTTTCCTTCACCGATATTGAGCAGCGGCGATGAAATAATTCACACAAAGATGTGTGGGCACGACTGGGAGTCGAACCCGCGACCTTATATTTCTAAGGCGAGGCCCGTACCACTGCGCCACCGCTGCTCTTATTGCCGTTTATCGGGGGACAATTATAAACTTAGAGGTGCTAAAATAAACCGCGATGAAATCCGTTAAAAAGTAGTTTTATTTCAATGTGTGATATTCGCGTAAATCTAAGACAATATTATTCGAGGTGCTAATAAGTTTTTCTAAGTTTATTAGAAAAGTCTGATGCATCGATGAATGAGGTGGATGTTTGTTATTAAATAGCTGAATGAATCTCGATGTCATTTTCTTCTCTAACTATCCTAGCATATTATATCACGATTATCGCTGTTTTGCCGGAGATAAGGTTTCTTACAGACAAATTGGTAGAAACCAATCCAAGAAAGAATTCCAGAAAATGTTTCCTATTTCTTAATCTAGGTAATAACATGTAAGTACTCTATGCGAAATTTCACCTAAATTTCTTCAGCTGTTTCCCTTCGGCAAGTAACTAATACGGGTTTATACAGTCATCATACACATCTTTGTGTAAATTTTTTCATTGTTGCCGCTCAATATTGGTGTAGAATTACATCGTAAAGAAACCAGCATTCTCTTAGTATATTTGAGGATATCCACATGCGCCAATCAGCACTTGACTGTGTGGATTAGGACTAAAACTCACTTAACTCTTATAGAGAGAGAAGAAAAAAAAAACATTTTCGGGACCTAGCAGCAAGTTTTTGTTGTTAAAGGCCGACCGTTTGAGTCGCGAATCGCTTATCGCCAAGATTCTAACTCCTCAAGCTGCACAGACAGTGATGATGATTCAAGCGATATGGATATTAGTGACGAATAGTCTTACTTTACTTTTATCTGTGGTTAAATAGTTCTTTAGGAGATTTTTTAATTAATGTTTTCTATGACTTTGTACCTCAGATGGCGATACGCGAGTTAAACGGTCGGCTTATAGTTACAATTAGTATTAATTTTATTTAACGCGTGTATTTAATTGTGAACAAATAAATATTTAACACATTGAACAGGTTACAAGTTTTACAATAGAACCTTGGACACCGGATGTCGGTACTTTGCTAATAACTCCTTGTTATACAAATTTGAATTTACATAATACTGTAGTTGAAGTACTTAATTTTAATTAGGTACTTAATAATTAAACTTAACCACTTTCAGTTAATTATAGGTAACTATAATCATATTTCTAGGTTCGGAGGAGGTTACTACCTCTGCAAGAGGGCAATACCTGGATGAAAATAGAACTAGTATACCTATTGGTAATATTGGTGATTTAGAATATCTACATCAAGCTTACTGGCAACGAATCCCTCGTCAAGGCTAAATAGCAAAGCCTCGAGCATCGCCGCATAGTTGCTAGTCTTTCGGTCTTTTACTGGATACACTTCGGAGAGTGTGCGTTAGAATTACACAATCTTATTCCCCCGTCCCTGTTCTTGCATCGGACAAGTAAAGGTACGGCTATGCGCCACCGTTATATGCTGGAAATTCAATGGAATAGATTTGATTTTTTTCACATTCTATTTTTTCTTTCTTCTTTTATCTTTTTCTTATTTTCTGCTAACTTATGTGAAGTCTATTTTTTTTATATAACTCTTCTCTTTACCTGTAACTTTTATCAGCCAATACCATGGGTAGGAAACTAAAAACCATAAAACCTCTTTTAAGCTATTAAAGTTTAATAATACCTAAAAGTGTTTATGGGGATTTTTCACGGTCTATGAAAATGTACATTGGTTTGATTGTATATCGAACAATGTTGGGATCAATTGAATACCCGATATTGTATTAAATTTATTTATGCTACATATTTCTCATAAAGCTCCGCGAGCTTTCAACCGTGACTTTGTTCTTGTGTATATCACTTTACTTTAACCCTTTTTAGTGTCCCACTGCTGGGCACGGGTCGCGACTATCTTATGAGTTGAGAGAGTTTAGGCCTTAATTCACACACGCTGGCCAAGTGGTGGTTGGTAGTTATCCTGTCCTCGAATGATTAGTTTTATTAGAGAAATAAGGTCACGTGTTCGACCCCTGATCGTGGCCACACATCTTTGTGTGAATTGTTTCATCGCCGCTGCTCAATATCGAGAAGGAAAACATCGTGAGGAAACCGGCATGTCTATAAACTAACTATTTGAGTGCGTGTGGATTAAGGCATACACCCTCTCAACTTGTAAGTTAGTTGGGAGAACACCTGTGTCCAGCAGTGGGACACTAAATAGGGTTGGAGTGATTAAATTGTCTATTGTAACAATATCTTTTATCTTTAAAGAAACAAAAGTAACCAATTTGAAATTATTAACAATGACTTAATACTTGTATCTACTTTAAACAGTCGATACGTCCTTGTCGTGTTTTTACAACTAAAGCTCAGTTGCACCAACTGAATATAAATAAATTCACCAAAAACCTATCGAGTTGATTTATTATTTTTACTAGCTTCCGCCCACGGCTTCGGCCACGTGGTACTTATTGGGATAAAAAGTAGCCTATGTGTTAATCCAGACCATAATCTATCTATCTAACCTAAAACTGTTAACTACATGGAAGAAGGACAACAAAATAGCTGGTCCCTAACATATATAATAAAATAGATGAAATAAGATTAGAAGAAAATTTGTCAATACAAAGTGTTAAGAATAAATTACAAAATATACTGTTGAACAGCAATACATAACATTAGGAAAAATTACTTTATATTTAATTAAAAACATGTATGTAGGTACAATATGTTTTTCAATTAATTTATCTGAGTATTACTTGGCAAGGAATTAAAAAAAAAATCTCTGTGCTAAATTTCATACAATTCCGTCAAGTAGTTTTTGCGTGAAACAGTAACAAATCCATAAACATCCATACATTCTTACAAACTTTTGTGTATGTAAGTAGAATTATAAAAAAATTTTTGACTGGCCTTTTAGCGTAGTGGTTAGAGATCCTATCTAAGCCGGAGGTCGTGGGTTCGATTCCCACCCAGAACAAATTTTTGTGTTATGAGCATGATTGTTAGTTATGTGTCTGGGTGTAATCTATATTTAAGTATGTATTTACAAAAAGAAATGTATTTAGGTAGTTTATCAGTGCCTTAACTCTCTCAAATCTAAAGATAGTTAAGAGAAGACCTGTGCCCAGCAGTGGGCCACTAAAAAATGGTTGAAATGAATAATGTAGGTGTGATAGATTATATTGGGTAATTATAATGCATAGTTTTTTATAGTAGGTGAGTAAAGTTGGTGAAATCGAGCCTTATAATAAATAAATGCTAGAATTTATAATTACAATAAAGCTGATATTGAGATAAGTTCTATGTAACCTTGATTAACGCCGACACTTCACGAATTCTTTAAAAAATACTTTGCTATACACAGTATGTACATATTTTATAATTTATAACCGACTTTAAAGAGGAAGAAGTGTTTTTTTTTTTATTCTGCAACAGGCTTGCGCTTGCCTACAACTTGTCTGATGTTAGCATGATGTAGACGATGGAACTTGCCTGTTCAATATGCCATTCACTCGTAATTTTCGGTAAGAAAGTGGAAGTATAATGAATCTCGATATGGTTAGGAAGGAACCATAAAGGAGCAATATTTCCGACCCACCCTTTTAAATAGTGTCACCAGACATCGCACCTGAACACAGCAAGGCCGCTTGGCGGTGCATTGTCTGGTGGTCACTAATAACAACCGAAGTCTACCACCAGTTTATTGTCAGCTGATTTGCACCACCTGGGGACTACGTGTGGGGATTCAAATTAAAGGTGAACTCCCGCGGACAAAGGTAACTCGCCCCCGAAAATTCTAATATTTTTTTATGATTGTTGGAGCACAACTTCGTCAGTTATGAACTTATGAATTTGCATTATTATTATTATTTGGTTAAAAAAGATTTTTAAACCAATCATTTCAAAATTGTTTTTCGTTAAAATTTTTAGTTTGTAACTTTTGCAGCCTAGGTTAAAAGTTTTCAGCGGTCTCATTAATTAACTTAAATAAATATTATGTTTTATTTATGTAAAAGACAACCTAAATAGAGTTGTTGAAATAAACCGCGATAAAATCCGTTAAAAAGTGTTATGGATTTTATCGCGGTTTATTTTGGATTTTATATCTCGACATTCCAGTCTTTTCTGACTTTATGGTCATGGGAATTGAGGTACCTGACATTCCATTTTATTAATTACAATTATTACTTACTTATAGTAAGTATTATAATATTTAAGTTGCGTACCGATTTAAGCATAATGAGCTCACAGTGTAATTTAATTCTGATAAGATTTTGTTTGAAACTTGAAAGACTTAAATTTCTCTGTTTTTCCTAAAAAAAAATTATAAATGTCGTCCCTAAAATTCGACATTATTTTAAATATATATTTAGTAATCTTATTGTATTATAATTTTGTATTTATAATATGTACCAATCACATTTTTAGATAAAATAAAAAATGCAGCAGATTAATTACATACTTCCACAGATACTTTAAGAGACAAACTAGAAAATAAAATAAAGTAAAATTATTTCATCGACAAATATTTTTAATTATAAATAAAAACCTATAAACAGCATGGAGTCGAGAATGTAACTTGTACGGAATCAAATCTGAACTAGCCACGTGAACTTTGACATCATGAGATTCCTACTATCTGATACAGATGAGATGAGATAACGAAAAAATTCACGATTTCTGGACCATTTATAGATTATGATTACTGAAGTTATAATATCGCATATAATATAGATATAATATACATTATAAAATAACTAACTATCCGTGATAGTATATTTTAAATTACCTTCAAAAAAAGGTTCTTAGTTTGACAGTGCCTATGTTTGTTGTATGTGTGAATGTTATGCATTAATTCCGCAAATTATGGATCGATTTTGATAATTCTATTTTGTTTCAAAGGGTGTACTTTCCAGGTAGACCCATAATAAATTTTATTAAAATCAGTCGAGCTGGTTTTCAGTTATTTTTAAAACAGTGAAGTCGGTATTATTAATTTATTTCGTTCTTTTAACTCTCGACGAAAACGAAAGGTGTTAAAATAATAACTTGTGATATCTGTATATCTGTCAAGATTGCAGCATCTTACCGCTAAAACTAATTGACTGATTTTGATGCTGTTTTGCTTAAACGGAGGTCGATTGCATGCAATCTTTAATTTAATGTTGTATTTTTTAATTTGATATTCAGGCAAGGACCAAATCTAACAAATCAAAGACCATAAAATTTGCGCACCCGTTTTCTAGTTGTATACCTATATCTAATTCACCGACTAGATAGGTATCTAGTGGTGTCTAGTAGGTACTAGACACCACTTTGTTATGTATAAGTAACACGAATTTTTGTTATGTAATATAATGTATATACTTACATAAACGGTTTAGGTATATATTTTTAGGATATGTAAAGTGGAATTTTTTGATGTTTGGTCAGTTTGGTAACCTCATGGCAAAATTAAACAGCTTGATAGATCTTCTTCCAAAGGTTACCCTAGACTATAAATTACGTAAACATTTGGCTGGTATCGATCTCCGCCTACACTATTAGTTGACAATATTAAAACTGAGTTTTACAAAACTTTTACCTCGAATTTTTTTCGTAACTAGAAAAAAAACAATTTAGTCGAATACCACTCATTGAAATAAAACTACTTTATAACGGATTTTATCGTAGTTTGTTTTAGATTTTATATCCCGAAGTTCAAAGTCTTTTCAGACTACGTCTTTTCAGAGTCCCCCCGTGACCATGAAGTCTCAAAAGACTTTGAAACGTCGGGATATAACATCTAAGATATACCGCGATAAAATCCGATATATAGTAATTTTATTTCAATTAAGAATAATTGTAATTGAAAATCATAATTTTATGTAATTTGAAGTTTTTACAAAACAAAAGAGGAGCGCGCTCTAACTTTTCTAAAACTTCGCTTAGTTAAAGTTAGGTGTAATTAAAGTTATAATTTAAGTTTATAAGATGCATATTCTATCTTTTTCTTGTGTTGTAAATAATGTTGCCTAGATTAGCTAATTATAAGGTAAGTACCTACAGAATCTATATATTTAATATAATTTGAAATAAAGCTATTGTTTATGCACTTAATAATTTTTAAACTTATGTAAATATTTATGTGACTAACTTAATATATTGAGAGAATCTTAGTTGCAGTTCATACGTAAATGAGCTTTAGACATAGCCAGCGACAAGTGGGTGATAATAACCTCTGCCTACCCCTTGGCCCCATATCACCTAAATGTATGTGATTATCACAATGTCAACATTTAACTTTACTAAGTAAAAGTTACTATAGACAGTTAATTAAAAAAAAATATATATAGTATCACCGTAGAGTAAGTAAGTGACTTAAATTAATTGTTATAATAATACTAGAATAAAGATATTAGTTAATCAACTAATAAATCCTACTAAAAGTTTCACTAAACTTTTTATTTGTTTGATTTTTTATCACATCCAACACAAAAAGTTAAGTTACTTAAGTTTTAAGTACCTAATGTAGAGCATATACCAAATGTTTGATAACTTCGTAAAACTTAAGTTTTTATATATAATTTTTTTATTATGAACTTACCTTATTTAATGACATCCAAACTTGAAAAGAACTTCTGAACTCAAAACAGTGGTCATACACAATGTCACTCTGTTTGTCACCAAATCCAAAGTCACTTCACAAACCAAACAGTTTGATAACACAGTTTATATGTTAAAGTATCCTTAATTGTACTAAATATATTTACATACCCCTGAGAAAATATTACAAAGTTAACCCAACGTACGCCGGAGCGCGCGAGAAAATTCGAAACTTAAAACAAAATAATCAACCGAAACACGGAAAATGTAACAGCCGCGCGCGCTTTACACACGCGACTGAAAAAATTGCCACATCTACGTAAGTCTCGGAAACTAAATCAAAATACTCGCTAGGAGAGGGACGAGTCAACCGAAGCCCCACCCTTCCCCCACCACACGCCGATACGCAAAAACATTCATAAAAACCACGCTCGACTCCTCCGCTAAATTATCAATTGTTTATATCACGACAAAAATGTAAACCCAAACGAATTCATCTCGACAAAGCCCTAGATTAAGCAAAACATTAAACAATTAAGAGTCACACAATAGGATTCCGACAATGTCGAAATATTTAAAACAATACACGGTTTAATTTGTACCAATCATAATAATAAACACGGTGCGTTACAGTGTTATCGAAAATAATCAATTCTTCGTATGCGTTTCGGCGATATTATTTTAAAGATGGAAACTTCTGTGGCGGGTCGGCCGCGAGTTTTCCCGCGCTCCAGGGTTCGTTATGAGGTGCGTTTGGCGACCGCGCGCTACAACCGCCCGGCCACGAATAAGTCGAGGCGCGCCCGCCGTCTCCGCTCGCCGTTTTTTTTTCTGCCAAAAAACTAAGAAGGGTCTTTTTAGGGTTAACTGTATGTTAACATTCGACAATGCGGAGATGATTTTTTGTTAAAACTTTAAACTGGAGCGCGTGGAGTCGCGTTGACCTTCGACCGGAGCAGGCCGTTCGCTGTTCTATTGTTTTGAGTTGCGTTTTTGTTTTTGCTATGATTAGATTGTGACTTGGTAACTTGGACACTACACTATGAGGTTGACTGCCTTGGTGGCGTAGGAGATAGCGTGCACATACGCGTCAGCTGTTGAGGTCGTGAATTCGATCGAAAAAATAATGTTAAATTTTTCTAATTTCTCAGCACTAGTCTTTATACAGGAAGTTGGTAATATGAAACTTCCGTGCCTCGGAAAACAGGTCATGCCGTCGGTCCTGTGCCCGATCTTAAACCGATCGTGTTGGTCTGTCCTTTTCACTGGACTCTGAGTGTGTGTTTGCGCATACACTTGTGCACAATATTTCCTGCGTAACCTGGCTAGTCAGCTTAGACTGACCAACTCAGAATAAAATTGACGAGACTATTATTATAATAATATTATTATTACGAAATGACATGCTACAAAGTGGTCCTCGTTACGGTAAAGTAGATTCTAAGTTAGTAACATAGCAACAGTTTTTTGTGCCAAGTTTTTGTGAAACATACAGAGGATATGTTTCAAAGCTTAAAGAACACAGCTCATTCTTCAACCAACTAATCGCACTGTGAACAGCTATAAAAGTCTTGTAGGTTATTAAAATAAATAAATTTTGAATAGGTGTAAAATCTAAGTAATTATTTGCTCCTATTTTTTGTTTATGACTGTTTGATTAGGTTTTAGATTTAGGTTTACACAAATACACGAGCCAAAACTTTTTGCTAACAAATAACTCTAGTACCTAATTAATTTTAATCACATTCTAACTGTAAAAATGCTATGAAGTATTTTTAACTAAAGAATTTCTGAATTCTGTTTTGATCTACTAAGTCAGAATACCAACCTACAGTCCATTTGATGGTAAGATGAACCTATCAAGTGAATGAAAATTGAACTGAAAATATGATTTTTTTTTTTGAGACGCGAGTCTACATAAAAATAGTCCAATTTATTTTCTTACCGTGGAGTGAATGACTAGCAACTACTGAGAAACGTTGCCAAAAACTCAGTAGGTTTTTTCTTTTTTAAATGAAGTACGAGATAGTATTCAAATACTTTTTTCGTATAAAACTAACTCGTACTGGTGTTGCAAGCGTCCATAAGCTACGGTGTCTGCATACCATCCATGGGTGAAATGGTCTAAACCAACACTTATTACACTGAGTGCATTATGAAAACTGGAGATAATTCTGACTAGCTGCCCATTATACAAAGAACTCTGTGCCTTACCTCTCTAAAGGTCACTTCAATGGGAACATAGTGTAAATGCATACGAACCGTAACAGTGGATCTAGATAGTTTATTGAACAAGGAATTGGGGACGGAATGACTGCATACGTAGCGTAAACACGGACGGGACGGGGCACGCGTGGCGCGGGACGTGTTAGACATCGTCGGCGATAGATTTCCCGTCCTCAACCCTTTTACGAGTTGTCAATACGAAAGAAGTTGTCGAATACTATCAGTAACATGTCAAGATAATAAATTAAAATGCGCTTAATCTAAAAACTATTTCACCTATTCTGTTTCCAATTCATTTTATTCTATTTCTAGAAATTCTATTTTCTTTTTACCTAAAGTTTTGAAAGAAAGAAATTGAATTTGAATACGCATTTTGACAAGTTCGAGGTAGTATTCAAAAACTTTTTTCGTGAGAGCAGCGATGGCGCAACTATCTTAGCCTCGCCTGGTCGCGGGTTCGATTCCCAGTCGTGCCCACACGTCTTTGTGGAAAATGTTTCATCGCCGCTGCTCAATATCGGTAAAAGAAAACATCGTGAGGAAACCAGTACGTCTTAGAACTAATCATTGGAGGACATGGGACGTCCGCCATACCACACTTGCCCAGCAGGTGTTAATTAAGACCTCGTAAGATAGATAAAACCCGTGCCCAGCAGTGGGACACTAAAAGGGGTGACGTGACGTGTGACTGAAATATTTACCGGGTAAAGTTCTTAGGTAAAGCACTTTTGATTTTACAACGAGACTAATATTTATACCCTTATTCTAGCTAAGAACCATCTGGACTAGCTTTTAAGAAAGAAATCCGCATCAAAATTGGTCCAGTAGTTTAAGCACTACGATGCTACAAAATTGTATACAAATCCACAGAGATACACCTACATACTTAGGACCTAGATAGAGATAGGGAGACGTTAGAGGCGTTTAAAATATAGTGTTGGAGAAGGATGGAGAAGATCAGCTGGACAGATATGGTAATGAATGAAGGCGTATTAGAAAGAGTAAAGGAAAAGAGAAGGCTAATAGAATTTAAAACCGGAGAGGAAGGATCATGGGCCATCTTATACGACATGATACCTTCATAAAGACCATCTTAGAGGGCAAGATAGAAGGAAAGCGTGAAAGAGGAAGGCCAAGGATAAGCTGTATGAACCAAATAAAGGAAAAGGTTGGTGTCGTGTTGTATAGGGAAGTGAAAGAAGCTGCTCTAGATCAAGCCAAATGGAGAGAACTTCATCAGATGCACCGACAAGGGTTACCCTTAAATTGAAAGAGTTTATAAGTATAATATTATATTATCTGTGGTATAATTTATTTTAATTCTGGCAACACTGCATTGCCAAGTAGTTCCACATAAAAAAACAATAGGCCAGTTTTAATTGCGGCGCATATCTCACAAGTACACATCGATTCGCAAATGTCACCGGTTATTTCTGCGCGGGCGCACGTCTTCGCTGATTGGACGACGGCGGTTGTTACCGCGCGAAACGGAAAATTCATTAGATTTCCCGACAGCGAATAGAATGCATGTTTCAGTGTTGTTAACCTAATAAAATTATGAAATAAATGATTAAGTAGTAGTTAAACTTCAAATAAAACTACTTTTTAACGACGTTTCCGACGTTTCAGTCTTTTCAGACTTTATGTTGACTTGACTTGTGTTAAAAAGTAGTTTTATTTCAATATGTGATATTCGCGTTAATCTAAGACAATACTGAGTAACTTTCTTATTAGGTACGTGATGTAATTTCAAATCGCTTCAATTATTATGGCACCTGTTTTAAAAAAAAAACGTTTTTTTAACTAGGTATCTTATTAATAATAGCAATATTTTCACACACACACAGACAGCGCCATTTAGTCCCAAATTAACCAATTATATTTGCTTGTGTTATGGGTACTGGGAACTGATGAACTACTTAAAATACTTTTTTTTATACCAGACACAGTACAAACAATCGTGTCCATCACACAAAGATCTAAATGATTTCAACCTACTGAAAAAAATTAAAAAAAATCGTTTTTTTTTTTATTTTTGAACAGGCTAGCGCTTGACTACAACTTGTCTGATGTTAATCAATAATGTAGTCTACGATGGGACGCGCCAGCCCAATGTACCGATTTACTCGTGATAACGAGTGACTTTCGGTGAGAAGGTGGCAGTGAAATGAGGCTCCATAATTTCGACCCACTCTGTTAAATAGTGTCACCAGACATCGCGCCTGAACACGACAAGGACCCTTGGCAGTGCGGCTTTATATGGTGGGTGGTCCACCATATAAAGCTGCACTAACCACGGACGAAGTCTACCAGCAGTTAATTACCAGTAAACATGATTACCAGTTGATTGTCACCTGATTTGCACCCTTTGTAGTGTCCCTCTACTGATCACGGGTCTTCTCTCAACTATCTTACAAGTTGAGAGAGCACGCTGGCCAAGTGTGGGGTGGGGTTGGCGATGGCTCGGCCTCGCAAATATAAGGTCGAGGGTTCGAGCCCCGGTTGTGTTCACACATCTTTATGAGACTTGTTTCATCGCCGCTGCTCAATACCGGTGGAGGAAACCGGTATGTCAAATCACTAATCATCCAAAGACTTTGTGACGTCCACAAACCCGCACTTGGCAAGCGTGTGTGGATTAAGATCTAAACTCTCTCAACTCTTAAGACTGTGGAGCAATGACTCGTGCCTAACTTTGGGACACGAATGGGTTGGTACTATAGTTATGTACAACAATATTATTAAATACTTTATTTGACACTAAAACCGCTGCTAGCTTCATAGTTATTGTTTCTGCATAGTAAGTTAAAAACATAACCTTCCTTTTAACGCAGTCGGGTAAAAACAGCACTGCGTCAAACTATCTTCATTCCATTCTGTACCTAACTTCTGTACCTGTACCACAAAAAGTAGTACCAATAAACTTCCAGTTAATTGACGCGATTGACGAATTTAAAAGGTTGATGAACAAGTAATAACTGAGTCCACATAAATGGTACATTTTCTTCGTAACGTGTATTCGCAGGGTTGGCACATATCTAAAAATATTTACAAACTAACCATAAACTTCGACTTTGCCCAGGATCAAATCAAATATACACACAAAATTTGACTTGTTTTATAACATTGTATCTTTATTTAAATCTAATTAAATATTTGTTAGAGAAAATATCTACTGACAGATACCGAAACCTGTTAGTAGATATTTTAGTGCACTATAATCGATGTTATTACTAATCGAAAGTCAATAATTTGCTAATTAAAGTCAAATAAAAAAAATAAAAAATGTATTGCAAAATGTGTTCTATTACAAATACAAAAAAAAAAACTAAATAAATTTGCGCACGGGTTTAAAACTTTTTCTGTAGATATAGTTACCTTAGTAGAGCAAACAAACTCAAGTACCTAAACCCTTGATGACACTCGTCACTAAAATGATTTCATTATTAAAAAAAAATAGGTATTCAAATTAATTATTCCCCAAAAAACATTAAAAACATAAAAATTGATGACCTCTTTTTCAAATCAGTTAAAAAACAAAAATAAATAAAATAAAAAATACAGTAATAGTAACAAAGGTCGAGTTCAAGAAAAGAAAATCAAAGTTGTTAAGTCAAAAGTGAGAAAATACTAAATGTAATATTTTACATTATAATATTTATCGGAATAAAATGTATCAACCCTAACCTACAGTAGTGTGCGTGAACACGTCATCGATACAGCACACACGCGTCCCAGCGTTGACAGTAAATCATACAAATGTATTGTGTGACGCAGGGATGCGTCTACACGATAATACTGACAATCGATGATTTAAATTTTGTATTTCTCGATTAACAGGAAATGAAGTGTGGACCGTGATTATGGATGAGTCTTTAGTCTTTAGTGTAAATTATACAGCTTTATAAATAAGTCTCTATTCGAGAATGTTTCAATAAAGAGTTTTACACAAAAAAAATCTAATATTACTAATTATTTTATTCGGACTAAAATACCTGATTTTTTCTAAAACCACACACATAACTTGTATCCGAATAATAGAATAGTATTAATATCTATTTTGAGTTATTTAAGGTACCTATTTAGTTTAAGTATTTTACTACTAGCCTTCCGCCAGCGGCTTCACCCGCGCGTATGTCGGTTATTTTATTACGCTAAACCATAGACCTTTTTGTGCAGTCGGATAAAAACTATCCTATGTTCTTCCAAATATCTCCATACCAAATTTCATCCGAAGCGGTTCAGTAGCTTTGGCGTGAAAGCGCGACAGACAAACAAACAGAGTTAATTTCGGATTTATAAAATTAATATGGGTTAAAAAATAGCAATGATGTGGTCTACGATGGAACGCATTCACCCAGTAAAAAATACTAATTCATTCATAATTACAAATGATTTTTGGTGGAGAGGTGAAAGTAGAGTGAGGCTCCGTTATGGTTTATCATGATGTATGATGAAACTCCAAAGGTGCGACCATTCTGACCCTCCTCTCTAATGGTGTCACCAGACATTGCACCGAAAGAAGGCAAGCAGTGACTTTATTTGGTAGTTATCACTGTTCCTAACCACGGACAGAGCCTACCACTGTTTATTGTCACCTGAATTTCACCAACCAGGGACCATGTCACACAAAAAACTTTTTTATCAATTGAGCCTTCAAATGTTGTGCAGATTGCTTTATGTACATAACGTCATCATTCATCATTCATTCATTTCATTCACCGTCCTCGGACGGCTCACCGAAAAAGTCCGGTGAACCAATAGAGGCCCTTCCGGCTAATTGGGTTAGGTCATCAGCAAAAAAAAACAGTGTTCAATAATTGTAAAAAAAAAATGTGTTGAGGCCAAAGTCTTTTTTTTGACATTGACACACACGGTCGTCTGGTCCCAAGTTAAGCAAAGCTTGTGTCATGGAAATCAGATAAATGGTAAATACCATACTTAAAATACTTTTCTTTTGTAAATATATACTTATAATAGATATTTACACCCAGACTCGACACAAACACAAATGTTCATCACTAATGTTTGTCCCACGTGTATCGAACCCACGACCTGCGGCGTGAAAAGCAAGTATCTTACCGACCACGCCACCGGCCAATCAATCTATCCGGTCTATCTTAGAACTAAACATTAAAAATTTAAGGTTAAGAAATACTTTCTCAAGTTTGTTAAAGAAGCCTGAACAACAGTGCAACAACTACGCGAGGATTCAATCACTTCAACCCTCTTTAGTGTTCCAAAACTGGGCACGGGCCTTCTCTCGACTCGTAAGATAATTGAGAGAAGGGCCTTGCCCAACTGTGGGACACTAAAATGCTTTGATGGCTTAGTGGTTATCATATTTGCTTCATAACGAGATCCCAAGTCAAGCTGAATTTCACTTCAACCCTTTTTAGTGTCCCACTGCTGGGTACGTGCCTTCTCTCAACTATCCTACGAGTTGAGAGAGTTGGGGCCTTAATCCACACACGCTGGCCACGTCCGTGTTGGTGGATGTTACATGTCCTCGAATGATTAGTTCTCACGATGCCGGTTTCCTCATGATGTTTTCCTTCACCGATATTGAGCCAAATAATTGTTACTAAGCAATTAGTAACAGGTCTAAACTATACTTAAAACCATACATTAATAAGACTGGTTTATTTAAATCTTTATCTAAAATTGAAATGCATTTCAATATTCCGATTCCACCCGCCCCTATAGCTGCTTGTGTGTGTGGGATGCGCATACGCAGATGTTTGTGTGGTGTGTGTGTATCTTGTAACATTTCTCGTATCGTAATTTATCGGTGTGTAACGAAGTTAATTATTACGATTTTTGTATTAAACGTTGGAATTATTTTTAGTTTTGTGGTTGTATGTTGGTTTTTACTACGAAACATTGCCGTCGACTCGTTTTTGCGTTGATATTGTATTATTAATGATAATATTACTCTTGTTTGTTATTTCTTTACAATAATGATGCCATTTTAGTGTCAATTCAACGAGAAAACTGGTATTTTTGTTTAACTAGACTATACCTGCGCCTGCGCCTGCGCCTGCGCTGACGCAGTCGTTTACTGCACTACGCCGACCAGATACAGCTATATACATCGCATGGCTAGGCCCCACGCTCGCGTAACTTATGTCTTACCAAGTATAAAATTAGCTTGTGGTAATTTTAAAATTTAAATTTCATTTTTGGTAGCTATCTCTCATTGGTTCGTTCATTCATCATTATTCCCCTTGCTTTTTTCCCATTTCTATTGGGGTCGGTTCCCAATCTAACCTGATGCGGCTAGCTACTAGAATTATACGAGCGACTGCCATCAGACCTCGAAACCCGTAGGGAACCAGTAGCCGAGATGGTCAGACCAGGTGTCAGATTATATTGGCTTCTGACTACATGTAACGACTGTCATAGATGTGTTAAATGACAACCGGGACTGACGACGGCTTAACGTGCTCTCCGAGGCACGGAGGGCAGTCCCCCAACCAACCAGACACCGAAATAAATTTTTGTTGTTACACAAATATTGTCCGGGGCGGGAATCGAACCCGCGACCTCCCGGGCACAGTATAGCCCAATCGGCTTACACCGCTCGACTACCGAGGTCGTTCTTCATTGGTTCGTTCAAAAACAAGAAATTGAACGAACCTATTAAAATTACCTATTTTCCCCAACTTTTGATGATTACAATTTCATACAACATTTGGCGTCTGATAGGTATCACGTCGGAGCTGCACTATAATAGCACCTCTTTTCAAGCAGTTGGGTAAAAAGTAGCTCCCGTCTCCAGAGTTCAAATTATCTGCAAAAAGAATGTACCTAATCAAATTCGGTAATTTCTTACAATATTTGGCGTCTGATAGGTGACCGACTAGATGTCGGTGCCGCACTTTAATAGTACCTCTTTTTGCGCAGTTGGGTAAGAACTAGTAACTCTGGAGATAGGAGGTACCTCCTATCTCCAGAGTTACAATTATCTGCAAAAAGAATGTAATCAAATTCAGCTGAACAGTTTAGCAGTGAGAACGTAACAAACAGACAAACAAAGTAGATTGTTATTAATAATAATAAGTACTTAAGTATGGATGATAAGATGTTTTCAGAATGTTTAAACAGTTTTAAGTAAACCCTTTAAAAGCTGCATTGTATAGCTGATTAAATCGAAAGTTATTATTTTTTTCACCGCCTCGGTCTAGTGGTACGCGTGTTCGCTTAATAACCGCGAGGCCCCGGTTTCGATTCCCAGGTCGAGCAAAAAGACTTCTGACATACTTAGAGAAACTTAGTTGAAGCTCGAAGATTGGAATTGTGCATGATGAACGGCAATTCTCCCCATATTATATATGGGATCTGAATATAGCCGAAGAAAAGTCACTCTGCCTACACCTTCGGGTTGAAATGGCGATTTCTGTTGTTTTTCAATGATATTCACAATTTTTTTGACATTTGTCATCACTACATAGTATAAAACAAAGTCGCTTTTTCTGTCCCTATGTCCCTATGTATGCTTAGATCTTTAAAACTACGCAACGGATTTTGATGCGGTTTTTTTTAATAGATAGAATGATTCCAGAGGAAGGTTTATAAGTATAACACATTGCACCCGTTCGAAGCTAGGGCGGGTCGCTAGTTAAAAAATGGCGGATGTCATTGAAAAACAAAAGAAATCGAAATGTCTGTTAGGGATAAATATAACGAAGCCCTGGGACCTAATTCGCGCACTTTAAACATTTTATCTCGGTACGGGCCTCGCCTTAGAAGTATAAGGTCGCAGATTTGATTCCCGGTCGTGCCCACATATCGTTATGTGAATTGTCTCACCGCTGCTCACAAGATCTCGCACTCTGAATGAATTTTGTTTGGGTATTGCTACAAGTTAATTAACCACTGGGTCCCAAGTTGGGACCAATTTAAGACAATACCATAAGTTCTTATTTTTTTAGTTTATTAATATTTTTTTAATCGAATCACACCATGAAAAAATAAAGTATTATGTGTAGTTAGTTTGCCATTGTTAAAAATCTAAATAGTTTTACTTATCATCTTCTCACAAGAAAGTTCTATTTTACCTGTTTAGTAAATAAAAAATCTCAAAAAAGAACCCTGTAAAAAGATTCAACCGGATCAAATTTCATAAATACACAGGGTTAAACCCGGTTCACAATGTCGAGACCTCATCACAAAATAGGGTCACTTTGAACAATAATTCGCACAAAAACTAAAAAAAAAAACTAGAAAAATAATGATAGCAATTCTAAAGTGATCTACTTTGATGTTCACTCCGCGTGAAGATAACCTTAAATTGGGGTGAATCGTGAGAATTAAAAAATTAAGAAGGGGTGTAAAAGGCCCCGTGATCCAAGGTTAATCTGAGGCAGTTTTGTGCGATTTATTACAAGTTCAAATGTCTTTTATAGTTTTAATTTATGTGCATTATAATAAAGATTTGATACAAAGGTTTTAAAATCGGGATAAAAATTAATCTATCTATGTGTATAAAAATCAATTGCTGTTCGTTAGTCTCGCTAAAACTCGAGAACGGCTGAACGGATTTATCTTATCAAGGTCTTGAAATATTCGTGGAGGTCTACGGAAGGATTAAAAGGTGAAAAAAATACAGTTTCCTTTTGTTTTAAGATTATTTTATACAAAAGCTGAGGTATTTTATTTATCTATTGAGGCAATACGAAGTCTGCCGGGTCAGCTAGTAAGATGATAATTATTGGGGTAAACGAGTTCTTGAGTGGAGACCACGGATTGGCAAACGTAGCGTAGGACGCCCTCAGACTAGGTGGCGATATCTACAAGGTGGCTGGTAAGAGCTGGATGAGAGTAGCCGCGGATCGTGCTCAGTGGCATTAAAAAATCTTGTTATAAGTGTTATAAAAGTTACAAAATTATAAATTGCAAATGCATAGAGGGTGGGTGGGAGTTGGGTTTCTAACCCTATAGAGTCTCATTCCACTGCCACCTTCTCACCGATAATCATTCGTAATCACGAGTGAATCGGAATACTTGGCTGGCGCGTTCCATCGTAGACTACATCATTGCTTAACATCAGGCAAGTTGTAGTCAAGCGCCAGCCTATCAAAGGATTAAAAAAAAAAATTAAAAAATATAAGTTATACCCACTTAAATTAGAAATCTCCTTAGCTTTGTTACAGCTACAGATCAGATCAGAACAGCGGTATAGCCTACCTAATATTAACTCCAACCCATTTTCTCAACCGTCTTCTGTCAACTATCATATGAGTTGAGAAAGTTTAGGCCTTAACCCACGCACACTAGCCAAGTGCGGGTTGGTGGATATCACATGTCCTTGAATGATTAATTCTTAGACATGCCGGTTTCCTCACGATGTTTTCCTTCACCGATATTGAGCAGCAGTGATGAATCAATTCACACAATGATGTGTGGGCATGACTGGGAATCGAACTTACGACCTTATATTTCTAAGGCGAGGCCCTTACCGCCACCTAATATTTATTGTTGCAAAATTAACCCATTGTGCATCAGGTACATTAGTTGGGATCCAATTGACCCGAGGTCACACAAGTATCAAATTTCTTTTAAAATAATCAAATCCCGGAATTCCGTTTTCGCATTCAACCTTAAGAATTTCGCAAACGTATCGAATTCCAAATTTGACCTCTTTTTGACAAAGTCGACCCATACAATGCCCAAAGACGATCAATGCATGTGACTTTTGACCTCGATGTCTTTATTCTGTCTTTTTTTGTGTTAACATGGTCAAATAGGGGCCATCTTTGCCACGATTGTGTTGTGGACAATAACTAGTGATTGGTGGATAAAAAATATAATCGCAATAAAGGTGTTATAAAAACCAAATAGTTCTTTTTTAAGATATTTCATTTCAGGAATTCGTTTTTTGTTTTACATTACGTTACTAACTAGCGATAAAATTGTTAGTTTGTCGTTTTACAATATAATGAATCGACTTTGATTATATTACACATGATAATTAAAAAATCTTAATTTATCTTGAATTCTGTTGATTCTTGGCATTCAAATAGATTAGAGGAATGAAAAGTGATAAATTGTAACGTTAGGTACACAAAAATCCATCAAGTTCCGGATCAAAAAACCGTTATTAAACCCACGCGTAATAGAAAAAGTAAAATATCTATAAAACTCTCAAATTACTGCAAACAGTTATAAATCAAACTGCAGATAAAAAAAAAACTATCTCACGCATCTTGCGATCATCTGTTCAAGGGTTAACATTTTGCGATTTTTAAAAATCCACACAATAGCAGTACCCTTAATAAACAGTTAGAAAAAAAAACGCGGAAGATCGTCTTTCGAGTAAAAAGGGAGATTAAAAAGCGTACCTAACTCTTTCCCATGGATCTTAACCTTGTAGTGTTTTTTATATAAAATTGAGACACCTTTGCCATCTTTCCGTTTTTTTGTAATGTCAGTTTCTGGTTATTTTCGCGTTCGTGGCGAGAGGGGTCGGGCCCTTCGTATTGTGTCGCGAAATATTGCAGGTGGGTCAAATTGTACGCAAGCGTTTTAGGGTTGAAATTGTGCTTTATTTCTTTATATTTTTTAATATTAATTTTATCTCGACCTCCACATGTTTGTGGTTGGAATCTATTTAATTCAGCATTTATAATTCGTTTACGGATTTAAATTTTAAATAGGTATGTCAGCATTCATGTTTAGGTCCCACTCATAATACTGGCAAACCTATTTATGGGCACTGATCCCAACTATGAGCCATCTAAGATATCTATCGCTTAGAAAAAGGTTTTTGGAAGCTGAGTCACCTTCGTCCGCCGTAGTTCACCTTCAATCTGAATTCCCACACGTATTCCACGGATGGTGCAAATCAGGTGACAATTAACTGGTGGTAGGCTTCGACCGTCATTAATGACCACCCATCAGATAAAGCCGCACCGCTAAGCGGATGGTGGTTCACACCATTTGAGAGAGTGAGTCAGTTGTTGCTTCTTTAAGGTATATTAAGGAGCCTCATCTGCCAATTCTCACCGAAAATCATTCGTAATCACGAATCGGTTTACTAGGTGGGCACGTTCCTTCGTAGCCCACATCATTGCTTAACACACCAGGCAACCTGTAATCAAGTGCAAGCCTATTATAGAATAAAAACCAATAGCACGACCCAATATTCAAACCTTGCTTTTGGGAAACACGCTAATATAACAACGAATTTAAAATTTATTAATATTTAATTTAAACAATCAAGATGCTTTTGCTAACAAAACTTACTTACTTATTTGTTTTTCAAGTCGCAGGTTACCTTCCCACCCGAGACAGATATTTGTGTGATGAAAATGTTTGTCTGTCTCGAGTCTGGGTGTAATTATTATATATTCTATGTATATACAAAAGAAAAGCAATATATGTATATAAGTACCTATCTAGGTACCAGTTATCTGGTTTCCAGAACACAAGCTCTGCTTAGCTTGGGATCAGATGACTGTGTGTGTATTAAATCTCCTAGAATATTATTAACTTACATTTATATCAGGCCGTTGGCAGTGAATTCCAGAAATATTTCTCTGAATCATAACAAAACATTAAGTCGATTACAAACTGATTACACCACTAAAAAGTTCACCAACAAAATAGGTATAATTGCAGTTTCGGGCAAATCGCCGAAGCATGCGGTCCGAATTTTCCGAAAATTACTTGTCGAACAAAAAGTTCACGTTTTTGGAAATTCGTCGCAGCTCACACGCGTCTACGAAGCTGAGCGTCATTTACTTCGCTGTTTTTCAATATTGTGTTTTGCTACAAATAATAAATGAGAAAGTTTGTTAGCTTTAGACAGTGGTGTCGTCTTTGCCTTTGAAATATAAAGTCACGGGGTTGATCACTCATCTTTCTGTGAATTGTATAATCGCCGCTGCTAGGAAACCGTCGTTGGGGGCTGAATTGAATCCCCACACGTGGTCCCCGGGTGGTGCAAATCAAGTGACAATCAACTGGTGGTAGGCTTCGGCCGTGGTTAGTGACCACCCACCAGACAAAGCCGCACCGCCAAGCGGCCTTGCCGTGTTCCGATGCGATGTCTGGAGACACCATGAGGGTGGGTCGGAATTGTTGCTCCTTTAAGGTTAGTAACCTTAAGGAGGCTCAATCCACTGACACCTTCTCGCCGATAATCATTCGTAATCACGAGTGAATCGGCAAGTTGTAGTCAAGCGCCAGCCTATCGAAGGATAAAAAAAACCGGCATGTTTAAAAACTAATCATTCGAGGATATGTGACACTCACCACCCACACTTCGCTAGTGTATGGATTAAGGCCTAAAGACCCTTAAGAGAGTTGAGACAAGACCCGTGACTAGCTGTGGGTGCACGGTGGGAAAATAAATTGGACTAATTTTATGTAGACTCGCGTCCCAAAAAAAAAGTATGTTTCATTTCATTTCATGTCTTTAGTTTCTTTAGTTATTGGTCTAATATGTACATATAATATAGAACATAGTCATATACTCGTAGATTATAGATAGATTTTAAAGATAATTAATAGCATTATGTACTTATATTTAGCTTTATACTGTAACTTGCTCATGTATATGCCATTATGTTCAATATACTTTTTTATCTACTTATTAATTATTATTTTCTTAAATTTACGCGAATCACACAATGAAATTATTCAGCCAGGGTCCCGAGTCCTTGAGGAAGTCTAAAGGTAGCAATGTACATATCCGATTGAAATCGTATTAAATTATCTGTGGTAGTAACTAACAAGCATATTATTGAATCCACACTCACTTTTTTGAGGAGCAGCGGTGGCGCAGTGCCTCGCCTTTGAAATAGGTATAAGGGCGCGGGTTCGATCCTCTGTCGCACCCACACATCTTTGTTTGAACAATTTCATCGCCAGTGCTCAATATCGATGAAGGAAAACATCGTGAGGAAACCGGCCTGTCTAAGAACAAATCATTCGAGGACATGTGACCAACCCGCACTTGGCCAGCGTGTGTAAATTAAGACAAACTCTCCCAACTCGCAAGATAGTTGAAAGAAGACCCGTGTCCATCTGTGTGACACTAAAAAGGGTTGAAGCAACTCACTTTTTTTATTATTTTGCTTTACTGAAACAAAAATCATTCCCTAACTCGAAGTCGTTTCAAAAATGTAACATCAAAATGGCGACGCATGTCGAACATAGTTGTTGAACTGAGAAATGTCACTTTTGTTTAAATTTTGAAAATTAATAACGGCTGTCCGAAGCATTTTTGTCCTCCAAAGCTTAATTAGAAATATTTCGACAGTCACCATTATACTTTTTATTATATTTTTGTTTTGTTTTCCTTTGTCGCGATGAATGCTTTGTTTTGCTGTGAAGGTGAAACTCGTGTCGAATTTGTGCATTGTTATAATAAGTTGGGAAATAAACTTTATTATATTGCTAACGATAGAAAAATGACATTCATTATTTCATTTGAAAGTATATGCAGACGAAATAAATTAGTTACTTGCACAAAAAAAAATAGTTCGACTAAAAAAAGGCTCGTATTCATAAATTCGAAGTGCTTACTTACATATACTTTTACTTATAAATGAAACCTTTCTAATTGTGTTGAATTAAAACTGTTCGTCTACATACGCATTCACAACTGTGCGTGTGCACCCACAGTGAAATAGTAATTATTTTGCTTTTTCTTTTTTCTTCTTCTTTTAATCGTATTGTAACGAAAGAGACTAGTTTTCACACCACAGGGAATCCTAGTGTGGAGGCTAGTATTCAAAACTATCTACGACTGTAAGCTTTTTTGAAACTATAAATATATTTTTCATTTTCATTTTCATGTGCATTTTACTTTACTGTTTCTGTAAATAATAATTGCAGTGAGTTTTAATGTAAATCTTTTTTTTTACCGATTCACTCGTGATTACGAATGACTTTCGGTGTGAAGGTGGCAGTGAAATGAGGCTCTATATGGTTGAAACCTTATAGGACCAACAATTTTGACCCACCCTCACCAGACACCGAACTGGAACACGGCAAGGCCGCTTGGCGGTGCGGCTTTGTCTGATGGGTGGTCACTAACCAACGCCGAAACCTACCACCAATTAATTACCTGTAAACATTTTACCTGATTGTTACCTGATTTGCACCACCCGGTGACCACGTGAGGGGGTTTCAGATAAAAGGTGCACTCCCACGAACGACGGTGACTCAGTCCTCAAACTATCTTTAAACTTGGACGCTAGATACGCTACGATTAAGACGCTTGGTACACACGTAGCCGTGTTCCAGAACAAGCTGATCTTTCATTTAACCAAAATCCTATACAATGCGAGATCAGCTTATACTGGAAAGATGTGAGTGCTACAGAGCTGTAACTTGACATGGTAGTATTTATGAAAGAATAAACTGTTGAAGATAATTTTAGGCAGTAGAATCAAGTCCCCTCCTCTACCATCTAAATTGATATTTGTCAAATATGTTAAAAAATAACTACTAAGATTTTTTAAATATCCGCAGAATGCATTTTGATCTACCCGAGATTCAACCTCGAGACCTGTCGGTTACTAAGCGATCAAATTTACCACTAATCTGATTAATTTTAGAAATAACTTTGACTGTGTTGCGGCGATACTAGTAAACAATTACTGTGAAACTAACAATCTTTCAAAAACTTTTAAAAGTAACGACGTTAATAAAATATGACATTATTAATTAATACGTAAGTACATTATTCAATTAATATCAATGTTTTTACACGCAACATAAGCTTGATAGTTTTAATTAGTTACAAGAGACAGGTTTATTGGTTAACGATTATAGATAACTAAAAGTTAACTGTTTTTACTGTCTCTATTCGCAATGGTTAACTTTAACATAGATAAAGTTAAAATAAGTTAATGAAAGTTAAAAGTAAAAATAAGTAAAAAAGTAGAAAAATTACCGATAATTCTTGACTGTTTTATTTATTTTTTAGGAATATATCTAGACACACTCATTGATTAAACGAATTCCTGCCCTCGTCTTCGCTTGCTTGTGCTGGGACCTAGTTTTAACCACAAACTGATAAAATGTGTGTGATGTTCACCTCTGCTTACAGTACCGGTACACAGACGTAATACATGTTTTAAATTTTTCTAAACGGCAGAATTCTATGGTTTATTGTCTTACTTTGTGATAGCTAAACCGCTGAACCTATTGTGATGAAATTTGCTATGAAAATGAAAATGTATTCATTGTTTCTGGAAAGATTACAATCGTGATTTGAGTAGCCTCCACATTAGAATTCCCTGTGTTGTGGAGACTCTTTCGTTACATCTGCTGTAAAAAAGTTTAGGAACTGGCTGACTGATATATTAACCCACAGCCCAAACCACTGGGCCTAGAGACTCCGAATTTGGCAAATAGGATTCGTGTACAGTCTAAGTGCGCACCAAAATAGGATATTTCAAAACTCACCCCCTATTAAATCCCCACACGTGGTCCCCGCGTGGTGCAAATCAAGTGACAATCAACTGGTGGTAGGCTTCGGCCGTGGTTAGTGACCACCCACCAGACAAAGCCGCTCTGCCAAGCGGACTTGACGTGTTCCGGTGCGATGTCTGGTGACGCCATGTAGAGAGGGTGGGTCGGCATTGTTGCTCCTTTATTGTTTCTAACCATATGGGGGCTCATTCCACTGCCACCTTCTCACCGATAATCATTCGTAATCACTAGTGAATCGGTATACTGGGCTGGCGCGTTTCATCGTAGACTACATCATTGCTTAACATCATGCAAGTTGTAGTCAAGCGCCAACCTATCACAGAATAAAAGAAAGAGAGAAAAAACCGCATTATGTTGTCTGAAACTTAGAAACGGTCATAAGTTACTTTTCTCTTGATTGCGCAAAGGCAATGTATTTGCGCTTTAAACGAAGTGCAGATGAAGCAGCGAACGAATGGCTGTATAAGTATAGCCATTAACCGTTGCAATATTGCCAAATCCATCCCAAGTCAACGTAAAAATCAATTATAAAAGATACAATGTCTCATAATCTAACAAAAACATCCCGTTTCAAGAAATCTACCTTTTTTACCCTTTTATACTCTTTTTTTTTGTATTTCACACCGGGCAGTAACATGAGTCGGCAGTTTTGTCAAAATATTACACACTGTATAAACTTTTTTGACAAAATTACCCCTTTTTGGTGCGTTTCTTTTCTTTTGAAAGGGTTGACGTGACATCTGATATTTTTACGATCTTAGATAACTGTAATGATAAGTTTTAAGCTTTTTAAATTTCAATAATAAAATTTGAAAAAGGAAGTAACTTTTTAGAACTGTTATAGAGTAAGAAGGTAAATTAACTTTTTTTTGTTTTTGATAACTACCAAGTGTACGGTCCACCTGGTAAGCGGTCGCAGTAGCCTACGGACCCTTGCAACACCAGAGTACTCGTGATTCTTATTATTTTAATATTATACGTATAGTGTATACCAGTTATCTGGTTTCCATAACGCAAGCTGTGCTTAGCTTGGGACCAGATGACCGTGTGTGTTAATGTCCCAGAATATTTATTTAATTATTTTTATTTATTTATTTTTAATGTCGATGAGCACTAGCTACTTCATTCACACCCAGGAACACAACCAAAAGTTATAACACTGCATGTATTCTGTGTGGTAGACGACTGACCTCCTAAGAGCAAAGATCAATCTCTGTGCCCTTTATGTATATTGGAAGAAGGATATTGAGTCTATTTTCTGTGTATTTTTTAATTACATGTACCTATACCTATTGAGTGAATTTGAAACTTTACCTACTAAGTAAGTAAGGTGTAAAAATACACAAAGTACTGGGTAAAAGAACAATAAAGGATTGTAAGTATAGGTAGGTTGTTTCAAACAAACTAAACAAATGTCTTTCCGTTTTAACAAAATTATTAAAACCTCCAAATATGGAACCTCATTTTCAATGCCTTTTAACGACCGTTATTCGAATCCATATTTCGAATGTCTTCTATATTTGAACTGTTTCTAAATTCAAAAGAGTTAAATCCCTGTTCGGTGCGAGTCGCGTTCTAAATATAAAAAGTTCTTTTTTGTCAAATATGGAAGGGTTAAGTTAAAAACGTTCTATTTTCGAATTGTTAAAAACTACATTGTATGGAATACGTCAAAACTTCATACACTATAGGTGTAGTATAAGTAAGATTATCAGATATGATTTTTTTAGATGTTAATAAGGTTCGTAATTCTAATTAGTCTCTAAGTTTCTCGCAATGTTGCTATTAAAATCTAGAGCTATTTCGTCTAAATGGCTTGGCTTTAGTTATTTAATGTTTATTCATTTAAGTAGCCTTAAATCAATCAGTGTAAAGCCAGTTAATTATTGATGCATGAACTATTATTTAAAATAAAAAAACTGACTGTAATAGAAGTAGTTAGCGCTAAAATTCCGCAAATCTAAGAATACTTTGTATTACATACAATCCATTCAGTCGGTTGGAAGATACGAGATAATAAATAAATATACAAACACACATAAAGATACACCGGTTAAAGATAACCTTTCCTTGACAGTTAACCCAACTGGAAAAGACCTCACAAATAATTGTGTGAAAGACCTCACAAATAATTTTTAAAACTAAATACTATCTACTAATTTTACTTATACTACACCATTCGTTTTTCAAATGATACGAAAGACACAGGAAGCAAGAGTTTTTTGTCACTTCCACATCTCATCTGAACTGATCCAATCATTCTATTCTTTTCTTTCTATAAACTATTTCAAAAGAGCGACAAGGACGGGTATATCTGTTTCGTTCAGGTGTGTTGACATTAACAGATGTTCGAGCATATTACACAATTACAATTCTATTTAATTATTTTTTCTCGCGCGTCGGTTAAGATTTGTCGTGGGCGGTGCGTTACTCAGCTACTAAGAACAATCGTTCGATTTTCGAAATGTCATGACTTGGTTCAAGGTTCTACTCATATTAGTTTCGTTTAGTTCGTGTTATTTACGGATAAGATAGAGCAGTGGTGGCGCAGCGGATTAAGCCTCGCCTTTAAAATAGAAGGTAGTGGGTTCGATCCCGGTCATGCCCAAACATCGCTTCTGTTCAAAATCGGTGAAGGAAAACATCGTGAGGAAACCTGGCATATCTAAAACTAAACATTCAAGGACATGTGACGTGTGATGTGATGTGTGTAAACATCTAAACATCGAACATCTGTACGCCATCGATATATGGTGGAAATTCCACGGGTACGCACAAAACCCATTAGCTTCCACTTTTATTGTGCGAACTGCCAAGTTGTGGAATTCGCTATCAGCATCTCTGTTTCCTGATAGCTATAATCTGCCAGTTTTCAAGTCACGAGTGAATCGGTATTTATTGGATAAGCGCGTTTCATTGTCGACTGCATCATAGCTTAACATCAGGTAAGTTGTGGTTACAGAATAAAAAAAAATAGCATCTGTTTAAGATTCCACCATCTTCCACATGAAGACTCGACCTCTTTTTTACTCTACCTTTTTTTAAATCAAAAATAGAACAATGTTTTCTTAAACAAATGCATATCAATATTATTCTATTCAATATTATACTCTTTTTTGCCAAGATAACACGTACATTATTACTCAAACCTCTCCTCATCTAGTTCATAAAGTATACAAATCTTTTAACAGCATCGTAGTAGTGCCTCTAGTCCGTTAGTTGCCGAAATTACTATTTGAATTGTTAATTTTCATTAGTAGGTGGTTTTTAATTTATTGAGATTAGATTAGGAAAGCCTAGTATGTAGTTTGTTTAGTTATGAGGTCATAGGACAATCACCTATGGATGCAGACGCAGTTACTAAAACAACATCAACATAACTAAAAACTACTATAAACGTATGTAAATACCTAATAAACTAGGAGTAAAGTGTGACTCTTTAGTGTTATAGTGCCCCATTACTAGGCCCGAGTCATCTCTCAACTATCTTAAGAGTTGAGAGTTTAGGTAATCAACACAAACTCGCTGAATGCGTGTTGAACCATGTCACAATACCTCAATTATTTCTTAGACATGCTATTTCCTCATGATGTTTTCCATGATGATACAATTGACACAAAGTTGTGTACGCACCGCAGGGAATAGAACCTGCGAAAAATATCAAGCCGAGGCCGCTACCGCTGCGAAACCACTGCGTGAATTTTTAATCTATCGAGCTTATCCTGTAATCGACAACGCAACTTAACTACTGAAATAATCCACAAAATCAAAAAAAAAATATTGTAATTCGAATTCTATTTAAAAAGTCAGTTGTCAAAATTGACAGTTTTCCTTAAGTGATAAGATGACATTCCACGTCAAAAAATATAAGAACATTGACGTTTGTAAAAAGTGCATTATGCTTAATTAACGGCGCACGCAATTAATTTATATCACCCTCTCGATTACACCGCATTAATTAATCGACTCTTAAGAACATCTACAAAGAATGAACCTAAGATTGAGAGAATTCAAAGAACCAACAATTAAATAAACACCACAGCTTGCAACCGCAAACCATAAAATACAAAAATGATTTAAAATCCTTCCCAAGTTTAAACTTTAAAACTCAACAAAGAACGAAACACAATATCTCATTATATCGAGAAAAAAATATAATCAATGAGAAAATACGAGATTTGACCGAAAAAAAGCACCCCACACTAAAGGGTTACAGAGTGAGACAGCAACATTTTATTCGAAGTTAGAAAGAGATAGGTTTACCTCAACCCTTTGATTGCACCTGGACTAGTTTTTAGTTCGACGTTTTTGTGTTCGGAATTTAAAAAAGTGCAAAATTTCCTTTTGTTTGGGATCAATATTGATTTTTTGGTTCCAATATGACACAATAGTTCGTTATCTAACTCCGTTCAAATGAGGCCATTAGTAGGTCACCTAATAGCAGAATCTTTGTTGACAGTTGACATCCGTATTTTATTGCCATAAACGTAATAGAATAGATATTACATCATTTTGTATGGGGAATAATAAAAATAAAAAATCTACTACACTAATCAATAGCAGCGGTGGCGTAGCGGTATCGGGTCACGGGTTCTATCCTCGATCGTGCCCACACATGTTTGTGTGAATTATTTCATCGCCGCTACTCAATATCGGCAAGGAAATCATCGTGAGGAATCCGGCATATCTAAGAATTAATCATTCGAACATGTGACACCGTGAGTGGATTATGTCCTAAACTCCCTTAACTCGTAATATATTTGAGAGAAGACCCGTGCCCAGCTGTGGGACACTAAAAAGGGTTCCAGTGAATAACAAATGATAATTCTACTGACTTTTAATAGCTGGAGCTGGACTTGATAAAATCACTGCCAGCATTATGAATATATTGAGCAAATTTTGTTAATGAGGTTCTTATGAGCATCGTGGAAGATATCAAGGTTCTCGACCTCCCTCCTCTCTCCTACATATTGCTGTGCCCGACAGGGTTTACAATTGATACTAAAATTGTTACACTGAACACCTTATTTAATTAACATTGTGGAACGCAATAAAGTATTGAATTGAATTGAAAAGACTATTGAAGTTTGGAAGCGAAACGTTTCGCCGACGTACTCGTATTAGTTCGTCAATACGAAAAATCTTTACTATTTCATTTTTGAATAAATCCGAAACAAGAACAAAGCGTGCAGTAGATACGCAAGCCCACAATAAAATATAAATTAACATCTGAACGTATGTCTGAATGCAATACGAATCGAGTTATACAAAATCAGCTCGCCGTTTAAGGAGGAACTTATAAAAAGTTAACAAAACAACACAATCAAATGAGGGATGCACGAAAACGGGAATAAAACGAGACACAAAAAGCAATATGGCGGATTGTTTTTAATTATCGAGTATCGGCATAAATCGATGCACGTCGCCGCGAGCCCGCCGTCGCGATCAACTCCGAAAACCATGGAGTCGCAATGCAAACTGCACTCTGCACTTTGCACGAAAGAACAACTTTGCATGCTCCGTTCTAATTATTTTTAATCATTAATAAATATTATTTAATGGTTCCGTAGATACCTAGAAAGTTAAAAACAGAATCCATAAAGGATCACTCCTAGGTCTTTCTGTCTGTCTGTCACAGCCGATTTGCTTCATAATTACTGCGCCGACTAAATTAAAATTTGGTACACTTAATACTTCGAATATGGTAATGCCATGACTTGAAAATGAGGACCATTGAACTGAAATAGATAAATTCTTTATCTGTTTTGTTTACTTCTGTCATAACAACTTATTTACAAATAATAATAATATTTTGCAACTCATGCAAAGCCTGAGGCTCTGCAGTTAATTTAATGCATTGGATATAAAAACACAAATTCTTACAAAAAATTGTTAAAAACACCATCTCCATACCAGTCTTGTTCGCGATTCATAAAATTCATATGTATGGGTGAAGGCAGCGATCTCGCGAACATACTATACAAGCATTTTACTTATAAATATAAATGTATATATAAATAAGTACATTGTTGTACGTCTGTTACCTTTGTCATTGCCTCGTTTATTTATAGACCACAGCGAAATTATACTATATTTAATAACTTTTCCTGCATTTAATTCCACAAAGTCTTAGGACGAAAGTATTTAATCAGTGCGTTCTGACTGATCCAATTTTTGAAAGTCGCACAGCGAGCTATAGAAATGGCTATGCTCGGAGTTTCCCTGAAGGATCGAATACGCAATGAAGTGATTCGACAGAGACCTAAGATAATCGTCATAGCTCACCGGATTAGTAAGCTGAAGTGGCAGTGGGCCGGTCATATCTGCCGCAGAACCGACAACCGTTGGGGTAAACGAGTTCTTAGGAGGAGACCACGTATTGGCAAACGTAGCGTAGGACGCCCTCAGACTAGGTGGAGTGACGATCTTTGCAAGGTGGCTGGTAAGAGCTGGATGAGAGTAGCCGCGGATCGTGCTGAGTGGCGTGTTTTGGACTAGGATATGTTAATGATGATGATGGTGAATCGGTACATTGCGCTGGCGCGTTCCATTCTAGATTACATCATTACTTAACATCAGGCAAGTACCTAGTCAAGTGCAAGCCTAATTCAGAATAGAAAAAAAAATGTTGCAATACATGATTCTAGGGAGCTTCAACTCTTTATGCCCCACAGCTGCGCACAGGTCTTCTCTCAACTATCTTACGAGTTGAGAGAATTTAAGCCTTAATCCACACACGCTGGCTAAGTGCTGTTGGTGGATGTCACATGTCCTCGAATGATTATTAGTCTTTCCATGATTCTTTGACATGCCGATCTTCCTTCACTGAAATTGAGCAACGGCGATGAAACAATTCACATAAAGAAATATGGGCACGACCGGGGATCTACCCCGCGATCTAACATTTCAAAGGTGAGGCCGTTACCGCTGCGCCATCCCTGCTCTACTAATATTATAAACTCGAATTTCGTAAGAATGTATTTGTTACTCTTTCACCCAAAAACTACTGGACGGAATTAGATAAAATTTAGCACAGAGATAGATTATGGTCTGGATTAACACATTACGCTAGTTTTTATCCCAATAAGTACAACGCGGGCGAAGCCGTGGGCGAAAGCTAGTAAGTAAAATATTTGTAACATAATTAATTAACCGACATCTATTAAAGGCTAATCACATCCTTCTTGCTCTCATGTTTCCTCAGACATGCTGTAGACTTTCTCAAAAAAGTAAAAACACAACGAACCCTTTTCAAACCAAACTCAATTTGAAAAAGGAATTTGTGGGTTTTTTGAAAAATGATCAATGACAGGCTCACAATGACGGAATATAAAAGTTTATTTTTTTATTTTTGGTCTTTAACTAGCGCTGGGCGTGGGTTTACCTACTTGCTTTATTAAATGAACATTTTTGATTGATTAGTTAGATAAGAAACTTAATGTTTTTATCATTAATTTATAACTTAATAAGAAAAAAAGAAAGAAAGAAAAATATTTCTTTGTCAAACACAGGACACACAAAATCAAATTATAAAAAAAACACATGGAAAAGGAAAAAAATACAGAAATAGAAACAATTAAAAGTAGAAAAAAATAAAAAACAAAGAGTAAGTGTGACCCATCAGTGTCAAACATGGACATTGCTCAGTTAACGCTGTGTGAGTGTCGTGACAACTTTTCGTAAGAATTTTTTCCGTCTAGCCCCCTTTCACAACGCGCGATACTTTTCTTTTGTAAATATATACTTATTTAAAGATAACTAGTAAACCCGGCGAACTCCGTTTCGCCACCAGATGGTATGTTTTATGTAACATTTTCCCGCTTTTCTGTTGAATTTTTTCCTGAATTTTCTTTGCTATAAACTTTACGGAGCCCGAGACCTTTCCAACGAATGCAAAACCGTGGAAACCGTTTCGTGCGTTTTGGAGTTATAGCGTCAGGAAGGAAAACCCAACTTATTTTTATATAGTAGATTGCACCCAGACTCAAGACAAACAGACGTGTTAATCACACAAATGTCTGACTTGTGTGGGAATCGAACCCACGACCTACGACATGAAAAGCAAGTATTTTACCGACCACGCCACCAGCCCGTCAAAACCTATATTAGAAAAGTATTTTTGCTAGTCCGCGAGTATAAACTCTGCAGATTACACTCCATCAAATCTAAGAAGTACCGTTTGACAGTTCTAAACGAAGTACATTTAGAATTTTAATTTTTGTATGAAAATTGTTTAAGTTATGTTAAAATAAAAATAGCTTCATAATTCAGTTATTTTACAGGAAAGCTAATAAAAATAGTGTGAATTACGCCTCTATAAAGCTAATTTAATAGAAAACAGTAAATCGTCAAAACAGTGAAATGTACTTCTTAGATTTGATGGACTGTAATTTATGTGACATTAGAAATGGTAGAAATGGTAGAAAAATGGAAAATAAGGCTATGACTGTGACACCTTCAAACTCGAATCTTCAAAATCAGAGCTATAATCTGCCTGTCTCCAAGTCACTAGTGAATCGGTATTTTCTGGGTAAGCGCGTTTCATCGTAGACTGCATTATTGCTTAACAACAGGCAATTTTTTTTCAAGCGCTAGCCTATTACCCAGAAACAAATAAAAATATCAACCTATTTTTTCTTTTAGGGTAAACATATATGTACCTACAAACATACAAACTTCGACGCTTTTTTGATATTAGTGAGGCCATTTTTTAATCGCCCTTTTATACCAGAGACAATAGGGTTTAAGGTCATCGGCCTAAGACCCCCGAGGTATGTGACTTATAGCAAGAGATTTCTAATTAATAAGTAGGTAAGTGTAAAAAGGTATGTTAATGGTTACCACACTTCTAGCCTTTTTAGTGTTCCAGGGTTTTGTCTCAACTATCTCACGAGTTGGGAGAGTTTAGGCCTTAATCCACACACGCTGGCCAAGTACGGGTTGGTGGATGTCACATGTCCTTTAATGATTAATTTTTAAACGTGCCAGTTTCACGATGTTTTCCTTCACCGATATTGAGCAGTGGCGATGAATCTATTTACACAAAGATGTGTGGCCATGACTGAGGATCGAACCCGGGACCTTATATTTCAAAGACAAGACCGATACCGCAACACCACCGCTGCTTTTCACTATCACTATAAACGGTCAATTTTTTTATTCGGAAGTAGTCTACGATGGGATGCGCATGGCTAATATACCGATTCACTTATGATAACGAATGATTTTCGGTGTAATTTTAGAACCTGTAGTTATTGAAATAAAACTATTTTGTAATTTATTTTATCGCGGTTTATTTTATATTTTAAATCCCGACGTCCTTTCAGACTTCATGGCCACGGGTGGACTGTGGTGTTTGACGTCCAAACTTATTAATCACAACTATTACTGACTACCTACAAACATTATATCATTTAAGTTCCGTTCGCTCACAGGATCTTAAATTCTGCTTGGGTTTTGGTACAAGTAAATTAAGCACCAGGTCCCAAGCAGGTGGTATAGGTATTCCAACCATTTTCTGTATTGAAATTAGGATGGTTTTTTTTTAAATGAACCTATAGGTACTTGGTGCAACTGATCCTTAAAAGCACACAATTCAAGAAACAGAATTAACTAAACGCGTATTAATAAGAAATCGTAAAATGTGATCCGTTTAATTGTTAGCCTTAGGTGATTTCCGAATCCTTCATCATACTGCGGATAAACCAGCCAGCGCTGCAGCGCTTCAAGCGAATTCAAGCGAAACTAATTATGTTTAGATGCCTACATTTATACCTATATAGTATTTATTATGTGCAGCGGTGGAACAGCGATATCAGCATCGGTTTCGAAACGGAACGCAGGTTCCATCCTCCTTGTCGGCCCATACATTTTTGTGTGAATCTTTTCATCCTGAGGAAACTAGAATCTCTAAGATGTGACCCTTCAATGTCGTGTGATGTCCACCAACCCGCATTAGGCCAGCATGATTGTATTTAGGCCTGAACTCTCTCTGAAACTCTGAGATAACTATTCATGTAACACAAGCAAATAAAATTGCTTAATTTGGCATTCGATGACGCTGTTGTGTGCGAGTATTTTATTTTCTTTCTTTTAGATAAATAATAATAAATAAATATTCTGGGACATTAACACACACGGTCATCTGGTCCCAGGCTAAGCAGAGCTTGTATTATGGAAACCTAATAACTGGTATATACTATACATATAATACTTTTCTTTTGTAAATATATACTTATAATAGATATTTACACCTAGACTCGACACAAACACAAATGTTCATCACTAATGTTTGTCTCGGTGGGAATCGAACCCACGGAACCTGCGGCGTGAAAAGCAAGTATCTTACCGACCTCCTGGATGGATGTTTGTTACTTTTTGAAGCAAAAACTACTGGACGAATTGAGATGTTATGCACAAATACAGTCTTTAGTTTGGAATAGCACATAGGGTACTTTATATCCTAATATCATGCGGACGAAGCAACAGGCGAAAGCTAGTAATAACATAAAGCAGTGTGATTAGCTCACATAGCAATAATTGCACAGATCTGCGCGATGTACCGGCCGGGAATCGAACTAAAGACACATGCGTTTTAAATCAGTACGAGTCGATCGCGCAAATAAACGATGCGCCGACGACGTAATAAAGTATTGTAAGCGTAAGCACAGCGACGTCCATGGAGTGGCTTTAAATAATTATGCTGACATTATAATATTCATAATATTAAAAACTCTCTCGCCATATTTGAGGGTAGGAGACGACTCGCGCCCCCCGCCGCTGCCTGCCATAACTCCTTCGGGAGCATAACGGGCTACTGCTTCTGCCCGCGCCCTCTGTTTGGGGAGAAGGAGACTGCGATATGTTGGAGCTATGTTCTTTCGTTACGACCGCATTGTTAAGAGCATCCCTGTCTCTGGATTTCATTACCATTTGTAAATTGCAATTTTTAATCTTTACCTCGGTAGTGGACTGCTTGTCCTTTTTTAGTTTCGCCGTCACGTCATCGCATCTGTCCGTGTAGTATGCTCAGCTAACAGTATGATGCAGAGCCACTTTCACGTGGACGCTTTGGCTTATCGCGTTTGGGTTGGAGTACGCCAAGGGGTACAGGTTTTCCCTGTCAATGAATGGGAGCTGTTTGTTATTTTCTACTAGCAGGACAGATTCGGCACACTGAGTCTCGCTACCATGGCTGCGAGAAATGTTAAAAGTGCGGGAAGTCAAGTCAGCCGACGATTATTAAGCGGGCCTATCTTCTGCAGTGGGCATCCCCAGATTGACAATTTTGATGATATGATTTTTATAAATATACTTTATTAAAAATATATTGTTATAAACCTCAAAGTTTGTAAGCATAGATATTTATTAATAAAAAGAGTACCTATTACGCTACAATTTGTGACTGGATTCTGCACAGAACACAAGAATTAATTAAATTATGTGTAATTAAAATGCTCTCTCGCTGAAGCAAAACATTTTTTCCCAGTGACGTACTAAGTACTTATATAGATAAGTACTTAGATATATACGAAATAATTCGCAATAAAATAATTACAGATAAAAAAATAGGAACATTTGTAATAAAAAAAAATATAGAATCTGTTACTTTAAATAGATTTCCTTGTCTTTACTTCACTTCAATCTTTTTAGTGTCCCACTGCTGGGCACGAGTTTTCTCTCAACTATCTTAAGAACTGAGAGTTTATTTGCCTTTATTATTTAACAAAAAAGGTGTGCCTTAATATTTTGTTAGCTAACAAACTCCATGCCTTTCTGTTCCGAGTGCAAGAATCAAATAAGATATGGAAATCCATTGCGGTGTACGCGCCGCGCCCGCTGCGAGGGTTCCGTAGCTAATTGATTTTTATAACTGTTAGACTTTTTATTAGTAATAGCCCAGCGGATATAAATACAACATCCGACACTGTGTGTTAGAATGAGTTGGGTTCGAAATAAGAGTAGGCAATTTACATTTTAGGTTCCAAACTTTCCGGTTTTGATTTCCGCTGATGACAAAGTATTTCGACATTGACTGTACTAAAATGCTTTTCTCAACTATTCCGAAATAAAGGTAAATATTTATTGACTTAGTAAGTATTAGATAGACTTTTAAATTTCCAATTGTGCTGAAGAAACAAAACAAACTTACTTTTCTTTTGCAAACTGTATTCAATTATGTTATTTTTATCTTTAATGCCCTTGATACACATGCTAGCTTTTCAAGTAACTACTTGCTATTCTAGCAAGTAGTTAGTGAGCCAGCAAGCTATAGACTGGTTTTGTGTATACAGAAGGCTTATTTTCTGGGCTAGTAAGAAAAGCCAAATACTACTATTTTACTACATAATAATAATATTTTAGCAAGCCATGATAGCAATACCAAGATTCTAACTGGCTGCCATAGCCCAAAAACCTAGCCTCGTATATCTCAGGTATAATGTCAAACTCTACGATGCGTGGTGAGTGTATGCTCGTTTATAATGTCTATAAGCTAAGTATAATTGTTTTAAAGTATGTGTAGATGTCGTTTTAATGCCTGTTGATCTGTTACACACGGATTTGTGTGACACACCGAAGTAAGCCAGGGTGATAGGTATCTGTATATCGAGTTGTCACAATGTACTTCACGCTACTCAACATGGATTATGAAGGTCTAGCTGGCGTTCCTAAATATTGAAACAATGAAAATAAAAATGTTATATTTGGTACAGCGATATGGCGTTTCTTTGAATAATAAAATCTGCAATGAGGTTTTCCGGAAAACTAAAGGTATCGACGTACCGCAAAGGATTAGTACGCTGAAGTGACAGTGGGCTGGCCATATCTGTCGAAGAATAGATAACCGCTGGGGTAAGCGAGTTCTTGAGTGGAGACCGCGTCTTGGCAATCGTAGTGTGAGACGCCGAAGACAGTAGTGTGAGTGCCTATGTACAGCAGTGGACTGCAGTAGACTGATCATAATAATGATGATTTGATACATTATAACACTTTTACATTTGAGACAATTTTTAAAGGACTACGTAAGTATCTCACGGATCCCTAAAACCAAGAAATGATTTGAACTTACAAAAATGAGTTAAAACTTACAAAGAAGATACCCCGGCGGCGAGCTGCGACTTTTTGTGTCGCGGGTTCGATTACCGATCGGAGTAAGCAATAAAATATGTCGCAACGATTATATTAATTACTGCATGCACGTAAATTATATTTGCAAAGAAAGTTGATTTATCATTTTATAATTTAAGGTTAAAATTGTGGATACTACATACAGTATGTTTAAGGATTGGAACAGACCAATTAATAAGCTGAGTGGCAGTGGGCCGGTCACACCTGCCTGTTGGTGTAAACGAGTTCTTGAGACCACGGATTGGCAAACGTAGCGTATAACGTTCTCAGATTATGTGGAGTGACGATCTCAGTAGGCGTCGGCAAGAACTGGATACGAAAAGCCTCGGATCGTGCTCAGTGGCATCCTTTAGAAGAGGCCTACATCCAGCAGTGGACTAGAATAGGCTGATGATGATGCTGACCGGACCGGAAATGCAATGTAATATTATCCTTATTTTTCAGTATATTCAGTTTGGACGTTCTTCCTGTACAATTGTAGCAATAAATTACATAATAAGTTACCTTTACCTACCAAGCAAGGTCTTTTTCATCTTTATGATGAACTAATTTAATTCAATTAGAACTGAAGATGGATTTTTGAACATGCTTTATCAGTAATCTGTCTATCTTAACCCTGATCCATTACTGATAATGATAAAAGGATTCTCACACCATTGGACCTCACAAAAAACTGCTTGTTTTAAAAAGAACACTCTGGCAGTCATTTATAATATCAGTAGAATATAAAATAAAAACATAACACCAAAACATCTCCTTTTCGAATTTCGTTCGAAAATGAACGATCTGTGATAAATAATGAATTATGGAGAAGATAAATGATATTTTACACTTTTAATATTGTGTTTTTAGAGCTATATCATGCCCGTATTTGGCCTGAGAAGAGTTAACGAATTTCTAAATTGAAAGTTTATTGAATGATTGAAAATTTGGTTAATAATATTTTTAGTTCTAGAGCTGATTGGTCAAAAAAACATATTTGTTAGCAATACATTAGCTGTCATTATATACTGTGATCGCGTCCGCCTAACAAGTCAGCTGTCACTCGAAAATGTCAACATGAACGAACGAATGAACACCGAGCACGGGTGAAGTGGTCATCTCAGAAGAGCTGACACTTTGTGTTGAACCGTTGCGTCGTCGGGAAGTGCGCATGCAACCACGTGCTCGGTAGACGTTAATCTTAGGGATCTGTAACTATCTGGTAGAATTAAGGATTCTACTATCGAGAGTTCTGGGTGAAGTAAGTTGTTGCCGTAGTTATTTTATTGGAATACCGTCTTTTTACCCGATAATCCACGCCTACCTAAAGTTGTTTGATAATCCTGATTTCAGTCGAAAGCCTTCATATTTATTAATAAATTAAGAAACCAAAAAATTTAGATTTGCTTCGGTGCCTGGTCGGTTGAAGGACTAACTTCCGTGCCTCGGAGAACACGTCAACCGTCACAGGTCAGAAGCCTATTAAAATCTGACACCTGGTCTAACTACTGGTTTTTATATAAAAACTCAATTTAAATAAATCTTTTGTTCATCAGAATTCAACAGAGCTCAATATCTGATTAGAACTTCGTGAAGGTTCAATGTTTTATTCCGTAATTATGGTATCCGTACTGTTAATATGTGTTTCGCCATTATATCGACATTTTATCTATTATTAATTTTAGTGACGTTCATCAATGACCTTTTTGGTGGTGAATCGATACATATACAGATTCAATCCTATACAAAAATTTGTATTCATTTTTTTATACAGCGCCAGGTAGCAGCAATTTGATAAACTCAAGTCCTAATATCTAGAGTTCAATAACACAATTCAATATAAAATCTCTCCTAGCTGTTTTCCGGCTACAGCAGCCAAGTCTAAGCTGACTGGCCAGGTACGGAGGAGATTTATAGTCCTAAAGTTGCGTGTAAACACGAGTGCACTTTCTAATAACTTTAGTTTCAGAGTCTGGTGGTATGAACTGAGCGACACAACCTATAGAAGATTCGCAGGACCGACCGCTTTACGTGCTCTCCGAAAAAATACAAAGGAGAAATTAAAAAGTCTCAACACTCTTTTATGATCTTCGAACCCGCAACCCGGAGTCTAGAGGCAAAGATTCTATTTCCTAAGCTACCGAGGCAGTCTTTTGTGTCAACGGATAGGTCGATATCAAAGCCTTTTTTATCCGAAAGCAGAGCTCAAGATGGCTCTAGTTAGTTCAGAAAATTAGGCGTCGGAGTTCATGAAATTTGTTGAAGATTTTTATCTTGCTTACAAAACAATTTTATTGAATTCCTATCTACTATGCTAGCAATCTAAAACAAAGACTTTTCGGATGTAAGAATGTTTTACATAAGCCCAGTATCGCCTCGTCACTGATCCAAAATAAAAATAAGCGTCTTATAACTCGTTCCCGAGGATTTCATATTTATAATAAGATTTTGTATGAATACAGTTCTGCTGATTCACTGTCGGCCATGTTATGTTGATTGGATATAACTAGTTTTATACTATCCTTTCATTCTATAGTTTTTTTAAAGTTTTCGTAGGTATTTCTATGACTGTAGATCAGGTGATGCTTAATAATTCTATTTACTACTGTTATCCTAATTTCGTGCACTTTTTTTTGTGCATCATGCTACGTAAAATTGGAAGAAAAAAAGGAAAAAAAGAAAGAAAAAGAAAGTGAGCCGCCAGCCTGAGATAGAATGGCGGGTGTATTCTGAATGTGATCAAATTACCAACTGTCCGAGTGTGATGCTTAGCGTAGCAAGGGCCGTGAGCCATGGCCCCATGACCATGCGCCAGCCCCTACATCTTTACCCAGTGTAGAAGATGTATGTCACCATAATTCGCAGACTGTTTTCAAGTCACATGCGTAGGAGCAAGATTAAAACTAAACATTTTGCGAAACTACAATTTTGTAAAGAAATAACACTAAGCGTCAGTTTCTGCAGTTGCTGATAAGTGTCGGTTAGCTTATTCACAAGTTTTGTCTTGTCACTTGACATAAAGTAATAAACAGGTAAATATTGTAAATAAGCTATCCGACACTTATCAATACCTGAAACTGCGGCTAAGTATATCACATTTTTAAGACCATGATTTTTAATAGGAAATTTTTCTGTTCGCAGTTAACCCACAAATTAAGAATCGTGAGGGACAATATTCTAGTTTGATTTTTTAGGAAACTAAATAAAATATTAGCAATTATTTTTAGTATACATATTTATTTATAAATTACGCGGTCACATGTTTTAAATTAAGTTATGTACAATTAAATAATACATTACATTTATATAAAAATAATTATACAGATTTGGGACGGCAACAGTCGCGAGCCGGCCCGTGGTGGCATCGGTTCGATTCCCGACCGTAGCCTCTATCTATGTCAACATATTAAACTCAAGCTTTCATAAATAAGCTGCAATATCTGTTAGATGACAATAAATAAACAAAAATAATAACAACGGATAATAGATCAAATAAATAATAACATTTAAAAGTAAACAGTGACTAGAGAGCGTAAGAGGATAGTCCTTTTGACTTCTCATAGACATTCGACAGGGTGTAACACTTAATGTACTCGTTTATTAATAAATAAATTATTATTATAAAAAACAGATTTACACACTTAGACTCCGAATCGTATAAAAAATCGTTACTCATACTCAATATATCGTAGCATCCAGTTTTGGGAGATTATTCATTGGGAGTGCCTCAGGGAGGCACACTAGTTCCACTTGTCAGTCCTTATGTTTATTTATATTTAGTTTTCAACGACGTTGAGGTAGAAGGCGGCGAGTGAATCGCCCTTAGAGCCGACGGCGCGCGCTTGGTACTGTCCCGCGTCGTCTGGGGAGGCCTTAACTATCTCTAGCCTGTATCGCGAAGTGCCTTCCATCATGAACTTGTACCGAGCTGATGTCTCATCGATTGGCTTGCCGTCTTTCAGCCACTGAAGCTGGAGTGGTGGCTGTAAACAAAAGGTTATTTATTATAATTTTTAACTCGCAAAACTTAACAACATCATTATTTATTACCATTAGCCCACAGAGGAATTTTTAATCCTATTCAATTTGTTAGTTACTTGAAATTTTCCAAGCACCTGCGTTGTAACATTTCATTAATGAATCTATGTGTCGTAAGCAACAAGACAAGTAAACATACGTGTCACAAGTCGGTCAAGATCATCAATCATAGAACGCATACGAGTATGGATGACAAAATTTTTATAGGAAACTTTCGAATAGGTAATTTTGTATGCATGATAAATATTAATGTATTTTTTAATTTTTCTAGATTACTGAAAACACAATTTTAACACAATTAAAATAATTCCCCTACTAAAATATGTTTCCCTGTTGATTTAAATATTTTGCAGTGTAGATGCAGCTGGAAACATCCGAATAGCCGATCGAATAAAGAATAGTCGAGGTTTCTCTTGAAAAGAAGGCACCAAAAATTATAAGTTGGAGGGTTGTAAGATTTTAAGTTTATTCTTTATTCTAATTAGCCCTAGTAAATAAGACTATAGACATATTTTAACACATTACACAATGTTAGCAAATCCTCAAACAAAAGTTATCAGGCTATAAATGATTTTAATTTATTATGTCTGTATACCTTATCCAGCTCCGTGGTGAAGATAGCAGGCTCTGCGTTGGTGATAGTGGCGGAGGCAGGGTACGCGGTGTAGACAGGAGTGACGGCCGCCTCACCAGGCACTCGCACTACAAGGCTACATGATGAGAATGACTCGCCCGCGTCGTTGAAAGCTTCACATGTGTATACACCTGGTAAAACATAATAGACAAAAATTAGACCATCTAATTAAAAACCCATTATATATAATCTTGCAAATTCGTCTAGACATTACGATGAGGAAAAAAAGGTAATCATAAAAATTAATAACCTCATCCTTTTTTTAAGTCAGTTAAAACAAAAAAAAGGTGACATTATACAAATTTTTGATTATATAACCCGCCATTTCAGTTTTTTCAGATGTCATAGCCACGGGTGAAATCATAGAGCTCCTCTCTTTGATCACTAACGCCATCTATTAGTGGCACTATAAAACAACTTGACAGGTCTAACTTTGTATCAGCGCTATCTGTGATGTTATACCGGTACTACAAACTATAGTACTTGTTTAGAACCGTAATAGTCTTTAAGATATTAATATAGAGGGCGTTGTTCACTCACCGGCGTCTTCAGGGAATATTTCAGCGATATGCAGCTTGTGGATGTTGGCCTCGCTGGAATATTGGAAGTCTTTGGAAGGCTTGATCTCCTTGTTGTTGTGTAGCCAGACTACGTCGAAACGTTCGGCACCCACAATCCTGTAAGGTATAATCAGTATAATTGTCCATAGAACAGTATGAAAAAAGTCTTTTTGCCGTAATATCCTGTCAATTTTATAGACAATGGGCGATTAACACACTATTTTTTTTTTGGCATTACGTACCGTTATTAGACATCTTAACTAGTATCCGCCCGCGGCTTAGCCCACGTGGTCTCCGTTTCACCCCCTTAGGGGATGAGTTTTGAAAAATGTTTCCTTAGCCCACCCCTAGACCTCATACGGATTCTATGTTCTCTAGACCCAGGGGTTTGTGCTGTACGTTGAATTGTCAGTCGGTCAATCAGTTTCTTCTTTTAGGTATACGTTTAGGTAATGCGAGGCGCAACTTTAAAAGTGTAAACATCATATCAAAGATTTTGGGAGAAGCGCCCGCTTATCGAAAAGTCAAGTCATCAAAACGTCTATGTAGTCTATTAATAACACCAATGTTTTGGTTCAACGCTAAAGAGACAAGCTATTGCCTAAGCTAACGTGCTATTGTTTATTGTGAGATCTATTATATTCCTCTATCTTACGAGTGCAGGTTAAATAAAATAAAAATAATAATAATTTAATAATAATAATAATAATAATTTTTTAAATATGCTTAAGATGTTTCCCATAAACGATATCGAGACAATTCATTGAAACGTGTGCGCACGACTGGGGATTGAACCCGCGATCATGTATTTTAAAAGCGAGGCTGTTACCGCTGTGCAACCGCTTGTTATGTAATACCGTACCTGCATGATAATGTGACAGTGTCACCATCGTTGACAGTCTGTGAGAGCGCGTGGTCTACTATCCGCGGTGGCTTATCTTTCTTCACTGCAGCGGCAGACGCACTCGATTCCATGGCTACAATAATATAACAAAAATTAAGAAAAAAAACCGACTTCTTTAAGAAGGATCACTTTGGGGTAAGCCTCAATCCACCACTGCAAGCCCTGTAAGTCAGGATCAACAGCGGCGCGGTAGAGACTCGGGATTTGAACACGTCCAAGTTCCGGGACACCTAAACTGTCTTGGATACTACTCAAATTTAATTAGAAAGATAATAGGGGGCGTACATTAATTACATGGCAATTTTGATAATTTTTCGACCCCACTTGGTGAGATATCGTAAGATTTTCCTCAACTCCTAATCTCACGCGAGAATCTTCAAAACATGATGTTTGGGCTGTGAACGTGTTGGATAATTTTGAAACAAACAACAAAACTTGTTCTATTACTTTTATTTAGACTAGCAAAAACTAGTATTTATGAATATTGCCGTAATTTAAAATCACAATCATGAAATTAAATAATGGATATCAAACAAAAATTAAGAAAAGTTTAATTCTAATTCAGTCAATGGAGACTCAATTTTACACCGTTTTCTGCGAGAAAAAAAATTACGTGATATTTGCCAAGAACCCCCTTCCCCTTAAGTGAGATTTGGAAAGATTTAACTTAATTTATTTATAACTCTGTTCTGAACCACAAGACCTTACACAATATTTGCACTGTTTCTGGCTAATAAGGCCATTGGGAGATACAAGGTAAACGTCTGATTTAAATTTAACTTTTTTCAGAAGTCGATTAATATATTTAGTTAACAATACTCACGTTTAACAGTAACTTTGCACTTGGTCTCTATCTCGCCCTGGCTATTGATAGCTTTAAGAGAATATACGCCTTCGTCTTCTGGGAACACTTCGTTGATGGCCAGCGATGCTACACCATTCTTGTATTTGAGATCTACCACCTAGAAACAAATAATTTGCTTAGACTGGTCTTCTATGAATATGACAAAAAATAATTATCGTATTTCGCTTAAGGCGGCTAATTTAGCCGCCTTTGAATAGGCCACTATAATAACAAATATTAATTTTATTAATAGTAAATAAAAATGTATCACGACGCAGTGGACGGAAGAAGCTAGCAATAGGGACAGCTGGAAGGCTATGGGGGAGGCTTTTGCCCAGCAGTGGGACACTACAAGCTATTAAAAAAAAAATATTTATGAATTAATGCCCCTTAAAAATATATAGTACGGAACCTTTTATGTGCGAGTCCAACCCGCATTTGACTGGTTTTTTAAGTCTGTTGGATGCCGCCTAACGTGTTTTCTATGGCACAGGGGTGTCACAACAATTTCCTGTTAACGAACTAGTCACTGGTTGTGGCTCAAAGCGGGATTAGAACCCTCGACCTGGAGGACCTCATGAACATATTTTCATCTAAATCTATCAATGGGAATTGAAAGCGATGGGGAATTTTTACCCAACTTTTTACCCTTATTTTCTTCACTTTACTTTTTACTCTACATGTCTAAATATTGATGTATTATTACCTCAGAGGAGTGCAGGGGCTTGTCGTCCTTGTACCACTGCACCCTGGGGTCAGGGTCACCACGCACCGCAGCGGACAGCAGCAGTGGAGCGCCATCCTTAGCTGCTAGAGCGTCCGGTAACGCGCGGGCGAACGATGGCTTGCACATACTCGAATCTGATGCTGGCACTAGAAATATAAGAAAATATATAATTTAATATACGTATAATATAGAATACTCAGGTTATACAGGCGTCATAATATACCTAACGCCAGTCGAGTCATTACGTCATAGAAAACCTGAATCGCACAATCAAAGTTTCACCGACGATTACTATATATACAAGTTCTCGACAACAGTGGGATCGGTTCGACCGTCCTCGGACGGCTCACCGAAAAAGTCCGGTGAACCAATAGAGGACTTTCCGGCTGATTAGGTTAGGTCATCAGCAAAAAAAAGAACAGTGGGGATTCGTGTCTGTGGGCATCACTTCTCGCCGGAAGATGTTCCCGCCTCACTGGAGGGCTTTTACCACCCGATCCTTCAGTTACCACACAGTACTCATATTCTTTTATTTCTCAAAAAAAATTGTACATATTTTTTATTTTTGCATAATGACGCTATAAATGGGCATAGATCTAATGAACTATAATGAATTCAACCAACTGCGGTTTAAATCTGATAAAAAAAACACAACCGAACATAGAATTTTAGTTATAGAATTAGTTTATGAAAATCTGGCTACAGTTAATTTTTAGTGATACCAGTTTTCCGAAAAAATACCAGGATCACTATTTTATTTCATCAATATTATCTTTAGGGGTATCAGTCGCGTAACTATTCGGATGAAGGAAAGTCCATTTGTGAAATAACTACCCACTAAGGTTTAAAATTAAGATAGGTTAACGTTACTTACATATAAGTTCCTTAGTAGCACTTCTGGATCGTGATGAGGTGTCGGAGTCCAGTTTAGCGCCGTATTTCTTCTTGCTCGCCTCCACAGAACTTTGTGGTGAGTATTTTGGTCTGGGCGCGGATTTAGCGGGTGGATCAATTGTCACCTGCACGCAGATAAAATAATTTATTGCAATGCCACTAATGAAATCTGTCGTAAACTGCTTAGGTGTGAATTGAATGCATCTATAACGACATTAACGCCGACCTGGCACCCACATATTGAAACTAACAGACAATTTGAAAGTGAAACTTTTATTACATCGTCTCAAACATTTTCGTCTGTGTGTTGCATGTCGCGTGACGGTCGGCCGCGGAGTAGGTATAGAGTAAAAGGCGCTCGTAAGTGCAGCCAAGGCCAATATGGCGGCGCCTATAGTTCGCAGCAGCTGACCGTGTAGTGTATAGACTACTACTCATTTGTGGCAGTGCTTCATGCTATTTTGTCTGTTTTTGTCAGTGTTTAATGTAAAAAATAGTTTCACTTTTACCGTGGCTTCATAAAACCACACAATCCTTTTTTATGGGACTTAAACCAACATCGCAAACTGTGCACCAGGATCGACAGCGGCGCTGTGATAAGACTCGGGATTTGAACCCGGTTAAGTCCTAACGTAAAGATAAGACATGGGGTTAGCACTGTCATACTGATGCCGGATCTTCAATAGTTATACCTGCAGCCGAGGGTGACGCTGTGACATGTACCAACTCTGACGTTTCTGCCATTGTCTCCACATCGAATCTTTGGACACTCAAACTCATCGACCAACGTCTCGACCTTGACGCATCGACGCCAACCTTCCTACTGACGCTGGCTAGTTAAGTGTTATGGTAATTACCTTAGTCTTGGTGACGATGGGTGGTGGAGCAGGCTTAAGAGGTTTCTCTATGTATCGCCGCTCGCCGGAGTGCAGTAAGTTGTGGACCATCGCCGCTTGCTCCGGTGATGTCACCTCACCTGGATATATTATACATTACTATTACCAAATATTCATTAATTACTTTCTTGTACCATGAATCAGGTAAGACTACTGGCTAGCTGACTATCTGCTAGTACTTACTAATGGCAATCTTGTATATGTAAGTGTCTTGTACAAGTGACCACACAGTCTGGACACGCATTGGTTGTCAATATTATTATACTCATACAGTCAGTCTTTTGAAAAGAATATGTGTGGTACCACTGCATAGTGCAATATCGGTGAAGGAAAATATCGTGAGGAAACCGGCATGTCTAAGAACTAATCATTCGAGGACATGTGTGTGTAGCTTAAAGCCTAAACTCTCTCAACTCATAAGTTGAGAGAAGAAAAGTGAAGTGTATGTCTGGTACAGTGGCACACTAGCTGGTAATCAGACCCTGGCCTAAACATGTTCTTGACCAAAATTGCCTACAGTTGTCAGCAGTTATTCATGGGTGTAATGTGTGTGCTAAGCGGACAATGAACTGGTAAAAGCAGACTTCAGGCCAACTGTAATATGATGTACCATTTTACAACCCTCTTCCAGACTTCGGATTCGAACACTTTTGAAAGACCCCAGCAACTTTTCTGTGACTCCATGTGTCTTATGGTAATAACTTTGGCACTATTTAAAATAATAGTACAAAAAAAAGTATAAAAATCTTTATTTCTTAAAATTTTACATTTCCTTAACATGATCACTAGCCTCCACACTAGGATCCCCTGTGTCGTGGAGGCAATAAAGTAAGTAAGTAAGTAAGTAAGTAAGTAAGTAAGTACCTTCAACAATGACGACACAGCTGGTTTCATCAGTGCCGTGCACATTGGTCGCGACGCAGGTGTACTTCCCGCTGTCCTCCGGCCGACAGTCGATGATCTCCAGTGTTACCACACCGTCCGAGTGAGTCATCGCGTAATCATACTTGGACAGCTCGCGCTTGTCCTTGTACCTGGAGAGATACGGGTTATATTAGTATGGTTAGATTTGACAGGAGTAGCCAACGCAGAATAACTATTCCGCTGTGCCCAGGAAACGAAGAGTTTCCAAGAGCTGATAGCCAACCTCCAGTAGTGGAGAGGCACTAGAAGAAGAAGAAGACTTGACAGGTGCATATTTTTGTCATGTTTTGTCATTGTTTTGTTACCACTCCATAATGGTTAGCTCTTGGACTGATCACGATGTTTTGAGCATTATCTTCTTTTAATATATAAAAAATGAATTGACGTCTGTTTGTCGTGCTACAACTCGAGAACGGCTTAACTGATTTGGTTGATTTTGGTTTTATCTTAAAGTAATTAAAGAAGTCCAATAAAGGTTTAAAAGGAAACACTAAGATAAACTGTTTTTTTGGTCATGCTACGTAATCTGTTTGAAATTTATTGGCAGCTTTTCTAACAACATCAAATAAAGTAACACGATGTAGGTCGATGTCGATACAAGTCGAAATATACCAGAACATTTTTTTTTCAGTCTCCCCTTTTTTAGATTCCTTTCCTTCATCACTGCTAGGTGCTTATTATTAAAAATATATTTCGATAAATTCTACAGTAAGGGAGTAAAAGTACTATACAAAAGATTTTCGGTGGGGCATTTAGATGCTTTTCAACATCCAACCAATTAAGGGCTAGGAGTCACTATGTCACAAACCTCCGGCTTAAGACGCTGTGAAAACATATAATTCTGAGAATCTGGCTGTTATCTGAAGATAACGACCGTTTACATCGCACGGTTCAGTCCTGATGGAGTCGTCGTCAAGGGGATTTAACTGACAAGCTGTATAGGGTTCCTAATGTTCCTATAGGCAGCTGGAAGGTGAAGGACGGCGCCGTCTCGCTCCACTCCTGGCTAAGTGTTCAGCAGCAGGTCGTATAGTTACCACTTGACGCTGGGCGTGGGCTTCCCGCTGAGGCAACAGAGCAGCTTGCAGGTGTCGCGCGCCTGCATGACGCGCGGCCGCAGCTGGAAGGTGAAGGACGGCGCCGTCTCGCTCCACTCCTGGCTAAGTGTTCAGCAGCAGGTCGTATAGTTACCACTTGACGCTGGGCGTGGGCTTCCCGCTGAGGCAACAGAGCAGCTTGCAGGTGTCGCGCGCCTGCATGACGCGCGGCCGCAGCTGGAAGGTGAAGGACGGCGCCGTCTCGCTCCACTCCTGGCTAAGTGTTCAGCAGCAGGTCGTATAGTTACCACTTGACGCTGGGCGTGGGCTTCCCGCTGAGGCAACAGAGCAGCTTGCAGGTGTCGCGCGCCTGCATGACGCGCGGCCGCAGCTGGAAGGTGAAGGACGGCGCCGTCTCGCTCCACTCCTGGCTAAGTGTTCAGCAGCAGGTCGTATAGTTACCACTTGACGCTGGGCGTGGGCTTCCCGCTGAGGCAACAGAGCAGCTTGCAGGTGTCGCGCGCCTGCATGACGCGCGGCCGCAGCTGGAAGGTGAAGGACGGCGCCGTCTCGCTCCACTCCTGGCTAAGTGTTCAGCAGCAGGTCGTATAGTTACCACTTGACGCTGGGCGTGGGCTTCCCGCTGAGGCAACAGAGCAGCTTGCAGGTGTCGCGCGCCTGCATGACGCGCGGCCGCAGCTGGAAGGTGAAGGACGGCGCCGTCTCGCTCCACTCCTGCCAGAACGTGTACGGGAGAGCCTCGCGCCGCCGCGGCGCTTCGGGCAGGTGCTGCCGCTGGACCTTCGGTACCGCTGGAAGGTAACACGAACGTTACTATTGTAGCGAACTGCCACAACCCGGCCACTGTTACCGACTAAAGATCGTCAGCGGCGTTCATGTAAAGGCTCGGGTTTCGAAACCCAATCGAGTCCTAAGACACTTAAACTAGCTTGGATGTTGTATATGATTTACTTTAAAGATAGTAAGAGAAGTTCGACAGTTTTGTTGTCCACTTTTTTCATTCGAAATAGGAAACAGCAAAAAACATAACAGACAGGTAAATACACCTTCGAAATAGACCATACACTACGGTTAGAGGCATACTAGATCTGAATTCAAGAAAAGTCATGGCAAAATCGTCTGAACGCATTGAACATTGGCACAAATTGGAACAAATCTAAATAATCGAATTAGTATACCACCCAAAGTACTGCTCGCACGGGGTCTACATAATAATAGTGTGATGTGCTAATTATTTGTACCGAGTGTTAGACAAAAGAACGACCTCTAGTAGTCAAGCGGTGTAGCCGTCCGATTAAGCCGTACTATACTTGGAGGTACGCGGCTCCAATTCCCACCCCGGACAATGTTTGATTTGTTTCAGTGTCTGGTAGGTTGAGGGACTATGCTCCAAGCCTCAGAAAGCACGTTTACCCATCGGTCCCAAATGTCATTAAAACATCTATGATAATCGTTACAGGTAGTCATCAACCTAATATAATCTGACACCAGGTCTAACCATTTCGGCTACTGGTTCCTTCAGGGTTTCGAGGTCTGATAGCAGTTGTTCGTTTAATTCTGGTAGCTAGTCGCAAAAGGTTAGACTGGAAGCCGACCCCGATAAATGCAAGGGAAATAAATGTTTGACACAAAGCACGGACAAAATCGAGATGTTACTGAACTGAATATAGCTAACCACAGAAAAGCCTTACATTTAAAAAGGTATTTGATTTGATACAAAGAAAATAATTTCGAGATTCCAGGAGAAATGGTTAACGTTTAGATTGAGAAAAACTGCTTAAAAGTATTAGAACGAATATAACCTTAGTCCTTACTTTGCCATAATTTGATTACTATTTCTACGACAAAATTAGTGTCATAATGAACTATAGCAAATTATGGCATGTGTGTAAGCATGTGACATACTCTTTATTAAAGAGCTTATCTCTAGAACCACCAGTCGTGAATAAATAATTTTCACATTCAATGTGAAATATTAAGTTTGGCTAACCTAAAAATTACTGTACTTTTCGTAAATTCTACACAAATGGCTTTTAAATGTCAAAATACCCCTTATATTTCAGCGTGATTAGACTTTTCACCTTAGGTCATTAACCTTTTTTGCTCAAATTGGATAACTACATAAAAAATAAAAACACTACACTTACTAAACACGGATACCTAGCACTAGCTAGGTGAGCGTCACAATACGGCGATAATTAACCAAATCAATCAATAGAAGTTACAAATCCATGGACGATCTTCAACAGAAAGCCACATACTGATAAAATTAACTGCGAACCCGGACGTTGCAGGTGTCGACAATAATAGAACAAGGCACAGTTATGGGACAGGGAATTATATTGTCGACGGTGTATCGAGGTTTAATTGGTCAGTGGTATTTAAATTGTGGTCAGAAATAACTGGCAAATGTAATTTCAGTGTACATCATTGTACTTTGTTGTAAGAATTTGTTTAAGTACTTTAACCATATAACCGCCCTGTCATATGGCTCTTGACCATTTTTAGAATCCACCAAATTCGACCATGAATAGATAGGTGCAAAGTACGAAAATGGAGTGAATAATCCCTACTAATATTATAAATGCGAAAGTAACTCTGTCTGTCTGTCTGTTACGCTTTCCCGCTTAAACCTCTCAACCGATTTTGATGAAACTTAGCACAGACAATCTTTAGACCCTGAGAAAGAACATAGGCTACCTTTTATTGCGAAAAAAAACCGAAATCCACGCGGACGAGGTCGCGGGCGGCCGCTTGTCTAGAATATGAAAAACCCAATGCGTCAACTGTGGAATTCGCTGCCGGCATCTAGGTTTCCCGATAGTTATAATGTGCCTGTCTTTAAGTCACGAGTGAATCGGTATTTACTGGGTAAGCGCGTTCCATCGTAGACTGCATCATTGCTTCACATCAGGCAAGTTGTGGTCAAGCGCAAGCTTATTTTAAGATAAAAATATCTGCCTATTAAATGGACAGCTGCTCTTTTTTCATAATTCTGATGGACCCAGTGTCACTTTCACTTAAAAGACGAATCTATTTATATCTCTCAAGCTGAGATGAGACAAGCCTAACCCAATCCGCTGGAAGGGCCTCTATTGGTTTACCGGACTTTTTCGGTGAGCCGTCCGAGGACGGTCGAACCGATCAAGTACTGTGGCAACTGCCATGAGAGCTCCCCATGTGGGGACGAACCTCGGCTCAGGACGTTGCCGGACACTAGATTTTTAGGGGACCGGGGGCTCTAGAGCGTGCCAAAGACATATCCATACATACACTCAAAGAACATAACCCCCCTCCTGGCGTAGTCGTGTACAAAACATGCATGCTTTTTCGACACGGCCGGGCCGGTTGAAAGGTTAAAATTGACTGTCTTCAGACATAATGCATATGAATCATTTGCATGATTATTAATACAGATTGATTACTATGTATGTCTAGCTAAAGTCAGACTTGCACAAGTTTTTGGGTATCATAAATGAGGTATTAAACAAGTTTTCTGCGTGCCTCAAACACGTACCTACCCAAAAATACCAACTAGCTGTAATCTTAGATAAAGAACTACATTCATTATTAATTTTGGGGGCTGAGTCACCTTCGTCCGTGGGAATGCATCTTTTATCTGAATCCCCACACGTGGTCCCCGGGTGGTGCAAATCAGGTGACAATCAACTGGTAATTATGTTTACTGGTTAACTGGTAGGCTTCGGCCGTGGTTAGTGACCACCCATCATATAGAGCTGCACCGCCAAGCGGCCTTGCCGTGTTCCGGTGCGATGTCTGGTGACACCATGCAGAGAGGGTGGGTCGAAATTGTTGCTCCTTTATGGTTTCAACCTTAAAGAGCCTAATTTCACTACCACCTTCTCACCGAAAGTCATACATAATCACGAGGGAATCGGCACATTGTGCTAGCGCGTCCCATCATAGACTACATCATTTCTTAACATCAGGTAAGTTGTAGTCAAGCGCCAGCCTATTCAAGAATAAAAAAATATATTTTTCATAATTTTAGACCCAGTAGTTTGAAATAAGAATCAAAATCTTTGTATTTTTAAATTTAGCTTAAACCTCAAAAAATGCCTTCCGATCTATCTATTTACACACCAAGACACTCATTGGGTCAACAATTAGCATAGATACCACATTGTAAGTTTCGGTGAAAATTAGCTGTGTCAGACAGTCAATGGAGCCCGCATAGCATCAGCTATGCGGGCTCCGTTTTTACCTTTTGAGGTACGGAACCCTAAAATGCCTAAAAAGTAGTATGATCTCTAATAATTATAAAATCTACGTAATGTAAGAAAGCGTATTATAAAATTTAAGACTATGTAACGGATAAAAACGCTTGGAATGAAGTCGCTCTAATTGAACACACTAAACAAACAAAATGTAATAGATTTAAGTATTTCATTTAAAAAAGAAAAAAGCCTACTGACTTTTTTGGCAGTGTTTCTCAGTAGTTGCCAGTCATTCACTGCACGGTAGGAAAAGAAATTGAACTATTTTTATGCAGACTATAAATAAAGCATATTTTGATTTTGAAAATAACGACTTGGCTTGTTTGGACTCTTCGCTACTGCTAGATACTATTTGGCGTTACTTGATAAGAGATACCAGCGTAGCTATATCTTTTTGGAGTAGTAAATAATAGTATAAAGTAGGTACTTACGTTGCACATTGAGGAAGACGACCTCTTCTCTGAATCCATAGTGGTTTTCAGCCCTGATGATGTACTCGCCACGATCTTCTAACTTCGCGCGGTTGATGATGAAGTAATAATCGTCGCCTGCGTATCTACGAGAGAAAACATGCCATTTTTTAATATTTTTTTAGTCGTAAATTACAAGAATCCTGTTTTGGTTTTCAGCAAAACTACACGATTTGATACGCTCTACCGCGTGGACTACCTACACGATTTTAACTAATCCTGGAATCCACCTGTTTACGAAGAACATCCTAAAGTTCTTTCATAGCAGACATCTACCTCTCTGTCATATTTTATCTTCTAAGTCTATTCATATGTCAAATTTAGTAAACCTAACCTCAAACCACATATCGAAAACTATGAGCTGCAAACTAAAAGGAGCAGTTTCTTTTATTTAGAAAAAAAAATCTTATTTCGCTGCCGGGAAATAACCCCTAAAATTTCACAACGTATTGTTAACCATCTGACACAGTGTTGAGATAGTTACCTCTTCATGAACTTGACGGACTGTCGGAGCTCGTGGTTGTTCCTGGACCAGGTGACGGTGGGCGTGGCGCACGCGATGATGCGGCAGTACAGCTTCACCGACTGGCCCTCGTAGCAGAACGCGGACTGCGGACGGATCACGAACCGTGGCGCCGCTTGACGACGATCTAACACAGATACGGAACATTTAAACATACAGATGGACTGCTATACCCAATGGTGAAACTCTAGGTAAGGTGGACTAGTGATATTAATCGTAAAACCGACAATACTCGAATAAATTACTTCTTAAAATCAGACAGCTGTAGCCGTATTATGAGTGTTAAAAGCGATTATGATTCCGATGAAAGAAAGGGATGCAGTTATACAATACGTATAACCACATCCTTTTCTTTCACTGGAATCACAGTCACTTTAAACACTCATAATACGGCACCTGAACTTATTCAGCGTAAAACGCTTTCAGACTAGGTGGAGTGGTGTGAACTGGAAGAGAATAGCAATAGCTCAGTGTCGAGATTTAGCTTAACCTATTTTTATCGGTGGTTTCGTATCCCCTAGGATTCAAATAGTAAATTAAGAATTTAGAACTTTAGAATTTCACCAACCAAGCAAAGAAGCCCGCTATCTACTCAATTAACCAGAAAATATGTGGATACGTGGATCTATAAAGTATTATTGATAGATGTGTTAACATATTTAGCGATGTCAACTTGTGTGGACTTACCAAACTGTCCATCGTAGATCTTCCACTTCTCAATGAGAAGTTTTCGCAGTGAGCTGTACTCGCTGAGCCTGCCGATCGGCAGTCTGAACGATGACCAGTTCTGTTGGCAAAACGTACTTTCTTAATATTGTAAAACATCATCTAAGTCATCTATTAGCGTCCAACGTGAGGCCTATGGTTGTTTGGTTCTAAATGGACACCAATAAATAAACAGGAAAATTGGTAGACCCCTAGATAGCAAAGATATATTTAAGGTATATATTTTCGCTTAGTTACTGCGAGGACCCGGTTCCATTTCCCAGTAAAGCAAAAAGACTTTTCTAATATACTCAAAGAATTCTAGTTGCAACAACGCAAGTTTGACCGTCCTCTAAATTAACAAATTGTTACAGAACAAATTATGTTACTTTGCTGGTGGTAAAAAAATGAGAGAGAATCTAGGAATGGAATTAATTTTTTTTGTATTCTTGGTATAAAAAGGTGTGTACCTCGTACTGTCTCCTGAGCCTATCCCTGAGCGCCTCGTATCTCCTGGCCTCGATGGTGGCAGTCCTGCCAGCCGCTGCATCTCCTGCCAGCCACTTGTGCATCAGGCACTCGTGGGCTGTCATACGTTTTCTGTTCATACATAAAATATGGGTTAGATATTTTTTTAAGCGAAGTACCTTACACATCACACTGAAGCCAAGACACATAGGAACCAAACGGAATAATTAATGAGTAAATAAAATAAAAATTCGCATAAGAAAATTTTATTTTTTTAAATATTAGCGCCATCTATGAATAGAATATGTACCTAAGTTACAGACAACACTGGATAGGTGGCTATACTAATTGAGTCAAATGCCCATTTAAAAGATGACGACAAAGGAATATTCTTAAGTTCCAATCAGGTTAATCAAAGAGACCTCACATATTTATATTTAATAAATCGTAGCGAAATCGCTATATATTTTCAGAATCATGTTTATAAAAGATGAATTAAGCTATAGGTCCCAATATTGGTCACAAGATAACAGCTCTACGTCAAAGCTAGACCAATTATTTAAGACTCATTAGTAAAGATAATTATATTTAACGACATATCTATTAGTAATGGTGACTTACTCCTTATTCTTAACAAGCAGTCGTCGTATAAAGTCCTTGGCGTCATCCGACACATGCTGGAAGGCCTCTTCATCGAACTCCCAGTCACACGCCTTCACGTTCTTCAGAGTTTCAATGTCATTGTTGCCCGCGAACGGTGATAGACCAGATAGGCTGGTGGGAAATACAATTTTAAGTAACAAGTACAATTATTTAACTATTCCTATTTTTTTTCTATTTGTCAGAATGAGTATATCTGATAAATTTATATTTTTCACATTAAGGAGTTAAATAATAAACTTCACAAATTTTGTGCAGATACTTAGTGTTGCAAAATAAACATACAAAAGAAAAATCTAGTTTTGAATCAAGTATGTATTTGTGTGGCAGAGCGCTGTGCGTTTCAGAAGTACAGCACACGGCATCCTATGACTATTTGTAATGTATTGATGTTTGTTATTTTTCCACGGCACAACATCTTAACCTATCATAATGAAATATTGCACAGATCTAATTCATCTATCACCTTGCTTAACCCCTTGATTATAAGGTCATACTTTTTATCCTGATATTTTACATCCTTAGGATAGATCCTTTATAGAAATACTCACAGCACATAGGAAAGTACTCCGACCGCCCACATATCAGTGTAGAAGCCAACAGGTTCGCGCTCCACAATCTCTGGCGCAGCAAACTCCGCGGTACCAGTCGATATCTTCACCACTTCATTCGGATCCAACTTCGTGGCTAGACCGAAGTCGATGATCTGGGAATTTATACTGTCGTTAATTCACTGCCTATTATAAAAATCATCTGAATGATACTCATGGTCTCTGATACACCGATATTTTCGCATATACACACTGCGCCACCTAGTCCCAAACTAAGCAATCACATTTGCTTGTGTTATGGGTACTAGGAACTGGTATACTATATAAACACATTTTTTTTTGTAAATACACAGAACAAACAACAATTATGCTCATCACACAAAGGTTTGTTCTGGGTGGGAATCGAACCCACGACCTACTGCTTAGCAGTCAAGATCATTACACTACGCCGACAGGTCTGTCAAAATGTAGCTAAATTTCTTACAAAGATACATCAAAAATACCTGATAATATGTTGCGTGTACATCACAACATATTGTATATCAGTGGACTCTATAGGAGTCGCAATAGAGTTATATGAAGAGAGAAAGAGATTTGTGTTTGTGACTGTGGTCTCAGAAGATTACAGATGTTTTTAAGAAAGTTTGTTTGCTTATAAAGCACAGTAGCATTTGAGGATTACTTAGTACCCTCAGCAAAATGAGGGTAAGTCAATATAAACCGTCCTCACCTTAACATCAGTACCAGTCCTTGTCTGGCACATGACATTCTCGGGCTTCAGGTCCAGATGTATGATGTTCTGTTCGTGCATATGTCGGACACCCTCGCAGATCTGTCTCATGTAATGAGCTGCTTCAGCTTCTGACATACTGTATCCAGGTTCTGTGATGCGCTCGAACAACTCTCCTCCAGATAAGCTGGGGGCAAATAACCGATTAATATCCTAGTAATGGGCAGAACAATTTTTCAGCTATCGGGTATCCTAGATTTCGCACATCCTTGATTTTCACTAATTTAATTTCTACAGTTTATTTTGCCAGATCCACCTTAACCTTAGAATGGCCTGGTCCACCAAAGAATGCTGGTGTATTTATTTAAAATAAGGTTACATAAACTGGACTCATTTCAGGGACGAAGCCCTTAAGAAAAATAGCCCAAAGACACTAATGCTTATTACTACATACGCTTTTTATTAGGAACTTTTACTGGAATAACTTGAATATTTTTTATGTTCCACTGTAGGGCGCGGGACTTCACTCAAGTGCCTGTTAAAATAGGCCTTAATCCTCACACGCTGGGGGTTAGTGGTTGTCACATGTCCTCGAATGATTAGTATTTAGACATGCCGGTTCCCTTACGATGTTTTGCTTCACCGATATTGAGCAGCGGCAACGAAACAATTCACACAAAGATATGTTGGCATGATCAGGTATCGAACCCGATACAATAATTTAAGTCGGGCGCTACCAATGCGCCACCGCTGCTCGTGCATTTACTTCAATATGCATGTTAATTTCTAGCAACATATATCTATACTCTTAAATGACTATTACTAATAGAAACCATGTTTTTCTACTAACAAATTTTGTCTCTCTGTATTTACAATAACTCTTATGAAATGTTAAACACTAAAAACAAAATGTAAAACTCACAATTCGAATATGAGCACCATTTCATCATCATCCTCAAACGCGTCATGTAGATTGATCAGTTTGCGATGATGTAGTTGGTTCATGATGTCGATCTCCTTCTTAATCAGCTCCTTCTCCATAGCGCCGGCCACAGGAATGAATTTAGCAGCGAAATAGTTGCCGGTAGCACGCTCACGACATCTATGGACGACTCCGAACGCGCCTGTGCCTACAACAGTGTAGAGAACCTCTTGCATCGGTTGGTTGGAGGGAAGAAGGGTAGAAAGTGTTATATTTGATTCATATATGGATTTATCTAAGTAAGCAATAACCTCTAACGATGTTATACTAGCTAACAGAAGAACGGCACATCACTGCAATAAAACTACTTTTTAACGGATTTTATAGCGGTTTATTTTAGATTTTAGATCCCGACGTTTTAAAGTCTTTTCAGACTTCATGCTAACGGGTGGACTGAGGTATTTGATCCAAAAATATTAATCACAATTATTACTGACTACCTCCAAACATTAATATTTAAGTTGCGTTCTGACAAGAAGAAAGTTATTCAAGACACTGTGAGCTCAGTTTACTTACGTTAAAAAGTAGTTTTATTTCAATGTGTGATATACGCGTAAATCTAAGACAATACAACGGCACATGATTTAATTACCACACTTAATGTGATTGAATCCCAAGATTTTCGGGCCTTAATAGATCAATTTTTTTCTAAGTGTAATTTTTCACCCCAAAAAATAGTGTATTCTGCCTGCCTATTATTTGGAAGCTGTTTCTCATTATCATTAGTTTTGTGTGCCTACATATAATTTAGCAGTCACTGAAATATGTTAGTCTACTGAAATGCCGTATCCAAGTAAGTGCTGGGAGACCCAAATCTGATATTTAAAACTCCCAGAAGATTACCTCAATTGAATTAATTTGTTATTGTTAATTTAGAGGTCAATGCTTTCTATTTTAAGCTCACTGTTCTTAATTTTATCTTCTTTGAACTCAATCTTTGTTTTATGAATCAAACATAACTGATATTCTATTTTATGCTAGTACAAAATTCCTAAGTTTAATTTGAAGAATTCTAAAAATAATATGCCAATCATTATTTGCCAATATCTACTTCGCTTTGCTAATACATTTGAAACGCTTAGTATATGCTAGAAACACATTGAAAGTTTCAATGTTAGACAAACCCGTGCAATATCTTATTTTATTGAATAAATAAATATATTACTTGATATATAATTCAGCGAAATAGAAGAGATACATTAGATATTACAACTACGTAACGGTTTTTCTTTTCATTCAATATTTTGTTTGTTTTTTGTTCTAACGCGGTTTGAAAAGAATGTAGGTTTTCGTGATTCAACTTTGATTAAAGTCGTATGCGTACAGTCAGTAAAGCAAAATTTGGGAAGGTATATAATTAAAATTACAGTGAAATTAAAAGTAAGGCCATTGTTAAACTCAGAAGAGGTTCATAGATTTAAGTGTATTTCCAAGTGATTTAAACAAGATCTATAGTAGGCCACCATTTTGGAAAAATTCAAAATGGCCGCACAAGCAAATGTCAAAATCTTGAAACCTTTAGCCTCATTGGTCATAAATGAAAACTACTTCAATTCTCCAACTTCAGTAATGCACCAACACAACCCTATGCTTTTCAAACCGCGCCATCTCACTAAAATCATTCCGTTCATGCGTCCTACAGAGAATTTAAAACTAAGTGTGCGTGAGACAGAGAGATGCATAAAGAATAGCACTACATCGATCTATTCACACACAGACCTCGAACACGAGACCTCCGGGCGCTCACGAAGTCACCTGCGAATGTCAGCACTGTCAATGGATGCTACGGGGTATTATATACACATACTATGATGAATCACCGTTCTGTTATGGTGATCAATGATGAAATTGGAATCGCCGGAATAACTTGGTGATAATTCTCAACACAAATTGGTGAATCACCGGTATAAAGCGATCAGGCACTGTGATACAAAGGTGATTGGGGGTATAATGGTGACTTATTAACTTAAAAATAGCGATTAAGGGTATAAAATTATGAATCACCGTCATAGAGTGGTGTATCGCCAGTATAAAGTGGCGATTTAAATTATGAATGCGAATGTTACAATATGCGTTTTAAAAAGGTACATTAATATGCTTAAAGGATACCTAAAAAGGAACAAAATGAAAGCTTTGATTAGTATTTTTCGTTATCTCGGCGATTCGTTTTATCAATATAAATATAAGTTTTCTAAGACTGTTAGTAAAGCTATGTTAATAAACTAGTTATTCCTAGATGATCTCACAAGCAACTTCGTGAGTGTTTTAGTTTTTATTGTACTTTCATGCTTTCAATCGTTAAATAATTACGAGTTCGAACATAATCCACCTTGGGATTAAAGTATGAAGGTAAGTTCGAAGGTCACTACCAAATAATTTCAAAGTCTCATAAAGGTGAAAAAGACAAAACATCTAAATCTTGGTTCATTTGTGAGGCTGAATATATTGTATCAGCGTTTCGTTCCTTCACGTGAACAGTGTTCAATCTCAGAGTGCACTAATTTTACAGGAGAGCATTTTAAAGAACTTGTTCTGATGTACTTTTTAAAATGACATCTAGCAATGCCTATTAAACCAATTTTGGTCAATTTTTGGTCATTGAGCTATACCTACAGTGTATTCTTTATATTAAAACTAAATTTAGAACTTTTTTTGGGATTGTACACTAATACGTACTTTACACATCAGTTTGAAGATGACAAACTCTCAAAGTCAACAGTTAAAATGGTTCGCAGACTCGCTCTAGCTTATGTGGGAAGTGTGTGTGAAATACTGTGGGAATATGGGCATTGCTGAAAATCAGTGCTGTGGGTCGCCTCTAGTAGGCACTCACAGCATTTACTGAGCAATTGGTGTTTGACACTGATGGGTCACACTTACTCTTGTTTTAATTTTTTTTCCTTCTTTTACAGTTTCTATTTATGTTTTTTTTTCTCTTTCTATGTATTTTTTTCATTATTGATTTTGTGTGTCCTGTCTTTGTCAAATTAATGTTTTTCTTTCTTTCTTTCTTATTTAGATAAAACCATAGCAAATATTACGAGTAGGTACCTATTTAGTTCGTATCGTGCGATCTCTTCCTTTACCCTAACAAAAGTCAGGTCTATAAATTTATCAAAGATGCATAAACTACACTGCATACTCCAAGATCCCAATACTAAAAATATACTCACCAATCTCTTCTAATATATCGTATTTGTCGTACACGGAGCACGTGTTGATATCAACCGGCTGCGGTACGTATTTACTGTAGATGTCAAACACGTAGCTGTCATAGTCCTTCACAGGTCCGTGGTCTGCGTTTGTACGGATTCGTTTGCCAGATTCGTCAACTGAAAACAAATTAGTGTTACAATGTTTCAAGTCTTCGAAATGCTTAAGAAAAGGATCAGAGAGCCTAATGTGAGATTTTTTTGTATCACTAATTTGGGAAACAAACATACGGCCCACAATATGGCGAACGGTCACCATAGTCTCTACTTCTCATCATAGCAACACCAGAGGCATCCCTCGTGTTTACTCATCATCAACCACTGCTTTTTAAAAGGTCCCATGCTGTTTAGCGCTGCTAAGATTCCATGCGGATTTACGTTTTAGCATATTCTCTACTCCGAAGGATATACGACATGGCAGTTTTCTCACGACGTCTTTCACACTAAGATGTGCAGCAAACACCGAGAATCAAACTCATAGCTTATATTTTAATGCTAAATCCTACCTGGGTATTCCTTCTTCTTGAACTCCTTCTTAACAATGGCCTTAGTCTGGATGAGCGTGGTCGGTTCGCTTGGATCTGATCTACCGTAGATGTTTTCTGCGTACACTCTAAATTCGTACTGCTTTCCTGATACTAGCCCGGTAATCGCCATCGTCGTGAACCTGGTAGAAAAATAAAGAAAAATATATCTTACTAATCCAATTCCAAAAAACGTTTAGACTGGTACAAATAAACGTGGCTTAAAATTATACTGGGGAGTGGGTTGGCTATCTGTGTCGACTGGAGCCAGAGAGATGGGCCTAAATAGCCACTCTCTGGGTGCCGCAATACGGTAAGCCTCGCTGAGGCATACCGAGAAAAAGATGGCGGGACGATCTGGATGCATTCGATATTGAATAGGTCACGGAAGACCGGACAAGATAGAAAACTTGGGGGGGGGGGGGGATAGAAAACATTTCTTTATCAATTGTTAGAAATTTTATCTGGACTACGTTTTAATTCAGTTTTGGGCTAGTATTGATAATGTTAAGCCTGTAACACTGTTTTCTTACCTAGTGTTTCCAACCCGAATCCAGCTGGACATGGGGTGTTCTCTCTTCTCAACCAGATAGTTGGTGATATCAGAACCACCGTCCCATACAGGTGCCTTCCAGCTGAGTGCCAGAGAGTCCACGCCGATGTTGTCCACCGCTGGGAACCGTGGTGGGTCGGGACGGTCTGGGAGGGAAAATCATAATTTAAATTGACTACAGTATTTATGAGAAACAAATACATTAAGTTACTTAATGGAGTAACAGGAGACAATAGTTTTTTTTAAATATCTATACTAATATTACTATAGCTTTGTTTGGCTGAACGCGCTTATCTCAGTAAGTACTAGTCTGATTAAAAAAAATTTGCACTGTTAGCTAGCACATTTGTAAAGGAAGTTTATAGGCTACTTTTTATCCCACAGCTGGGCATGATATAAAAATGTACTTAACGCGGGCGGGGCCGCAGCGGAGACCTAGTAATATATCATCTGTAGTTGGTAAAGTATAGACGTTTTCTAAACGATGACTTATTGCTTTTACATGCGTTATGCGTGTATTACTCGTAGGTGTAGGCAGAGGTGAATATCACCTACTTTTCGACGGCTATGTTTAGGTTTCATACGTAATAGGGGCCGAGCCTATTACCCTTCATCGGACACAATTCCAAACTTCGAGTTGAAACTAAGATTCTCAAAGTATATTAGAAAAATATTTTAGCTTGTTCCGGGAAACGAACCGGGACCTCGGAGGTCATTAAACGAACACGCTTACCACTGGACCATCAAGATATAGTCCCTTGGGATTCTTTCTATCAATCACATGGCGAAGTTAGTTTCAAAGAGGTTTTATTTACAATGGCGACATTGGTTTAAAACCAATTGTCACAGTTATTCGGTACTTACCACTGATCTCAATGTTGATGATAGCAGAATCTTGTCCCAGTTCATTCTCTGCTGTGATCCTGTATGGACCAGAGTCTAGCTTGCTAGCGTCGCGGATCGTTAGGATCGCGTGGCGTTCTGCACGAACAAAAAAACATAAAATATTAACATCCTAAATCAAAGTCAATTCTACCTCTCCGCCATTTTGTTAAACCAATTTTCATAAAATTCAATCGACTATTAACAACTATTCCGACGGGACTTTACCTTGACACAAAACTTTTTAACCTCAAATTGATTCAGATTTAAAAACCTTACATGAGTTGGTCTAAAAGCAGATACAGGATCTATGGCTTATACACTTAAAACCCCGTACTCCTAAACGTCTTATATGCTTATTAAAGCTAAAATAGGTTTATAATTCGTTTGTCTATGTCTGTCATATTGACTTTTATACTAGTGAGAAAGAGACAAAGTCCATTTTAACTAAAGAGAATTTGAAGATTTCTATTAATAACACCGCTAGTTTTGAAAAATTGTAAGTGTGTTGACGCTGGATTTGAATCCCAAATTAGCTGCTGTAAAGTCAGCTACCACTAGACTAACGACTAATGTTACATATGTAAATCAGGATCAACAGCACGTATGAACAGGCTCGTAGTTTTGAAACCCGGCGAGTTCTGAGATACGTAATCTGTCTTCATGAAGTGATAGTAGGAGGAGTTGGAAGACTACTCACCTTTCCTTTCAACATGGTAATGCAGTCCAGACTCGATGGTCTCTCCCTCCCTGACCCAGGTGATCTTAGGCACCGGGTGGCCAGTGAAGGGAATCTTGATAACTACGTTCTCGCCCTTGTCGAAGTACGCAGTCACACGGAACCGTGGCGGCACGTTCAGTTTTGGTGCAGCTGAGAAATAAATTAACCATAAAATGAATTAAAAACTAAAGTAAAACTACAGCTAGGTAAACAATGCATATTACAGTTTAAAATACTATACGAAGGCGTAAAGTACGCCTGTATAAGGCTTACTTTACGCCTTCGTATAGTACATACATGAATATTTATCTCGAAAAGAATTGGCAGGCGCCTAAATTAAATCAAACAAACGATTTTTGTAGTCATAAACAAAATAGAAGATCCTACGATTTTCTAGCTCTAAAATATTTCAGTTTAACCCTTACTGTAAGTTTCTACTGTGACTTTTCATTTAGAAATAGTATTTTTAGAAGACTCAGGATTCGAAGAATACTTAGATACTGTGGATAAAATAGCAAACACCCTAGATTACATCACTTTTTGCTGTAAATCAAATTACAATCATATTTAATCCCTGGAATCTTCAGCTTGGTCTACCACTATTGTTATCAGGAAATATAACTCACTCATAATAAGCAGTTCAGCCCTGGTACTCTTGACACCAGCGCGGTTGACAGCCCGACACACGTACTCGTCAGCATCTTCACCGAACACATCGTTCACAGTCAGGAAGTGATTATCACCCTCGCTCCAGATGCGGTGCCGTGGTCCGTTGGTTATTTCGCGAGCACCTTTAGAACAACAAATATATTTAATGTTAATGCTTGACAAAAACCATTACCGGTTTATTAAAACAGATCGAAAAAGAGACATCTATTATGAAATAGGGTAAACTAGATTCTAGTAGTAGTAGTCACTTCAACCCTTTTTAGTGTCCCACAGCTGGGCACGGTCTTCCCTCGACTATCTTATGAATTGAGAGAGTACTAGTATTCAAAGAAAATGTCTGCAACATTGGTGGATAAGGTTTAGAGGAAGGTAATTATTTTAAGAAAATCTGCCGGATGCCTTTTGCTTGTGATACTATTGACCTAATTTTGGTGTAACTTGATACGCAAAATACTTTAAACCCCAGCAATGTGCTTTAAAATGGTTTTAGGCATTTGAACTAAATCGCGGTCATAAATATTTATAGCGGAAGTGCATAAAATATTTAACCCCATATAAGTGGCTAAAGTGCTTACTAGGACTAGGACTTAGCTTCTGGAATCCCCGAACCCGAAAAACAGACACAGAAGAAACATTGCTTCTGGGTAATATTCTGGATAAAATGATTGTTCGAGAGTCGACGCAGTCCGAGGTCATTTTTTTTCAGGTCCTAAGATTCTGGATGCCTGGCTTAACAGTTGCACACAGACTTTAGAAAGAGAACTCACCCTTGTACCACGTAATGGTAGGCTTCGGTTCTCCAGTGATAGTACACTGGAACTTCGCGTTGTGGTACTGGATGCAGTTCGCGTTCTTCAAAGGCTTCACGATCTCCGGCGGTGTGGCAGCTGTTAAAAATTAATTATACTGTCACAAATTTTAGACGAAGCTAATCTAGGGATTATATCAACATCCTTTGTATAAGTTTTGAATGCTTCTTGAATTACTGGATGGAAGTGATTTTATGTGACTAATACAATAACGCAATCTAACTCCTGCTACTTCTGTAAGCCAGGATCGATATTGACACGAGTGAAGAGGCCAAGGTTTTGAAACCCAGCCAAGTCCAGTCACCTAAACTGCCTTGGATCCTGAACGAAGTTAATCAGTAAAATGCAGAGGTTTTCTACGCTTTGTCGAGTGGAGACTCTTTAATGGGGCCACAAACTAACATCACTTGATGTCATAATTTTTTTGGCTTCATATACCTAACGCCACTCAAGAATCATGACGTCATAGTAATCCTGAATCGCACAAGCAAAGTTTCCCCGATGATTAGCATATATACAAGTTCCTCCAGTCTTCACAATTTCATCACTTATAGTTTTGAGCGGTGGTGTAATAAATGATCGCAAAGATTTATAGAAGAGACAAATGTAGAAAATGTACAGACCTTTAGGATCGACGACCTTGACTTGCTGGCTGGCAGTGCTAGGTGGTGATAATCCAGCCTCATTCTGTGCGGTGACACGGAACTCGTACTGGCGACCCTCGATCAGGTTGGAGCAGTTCATCTGGTTCGGTAGGCACAGTGTGGGGTTCACACGCTGCCAGGTCGATGTTCCGACCTCGCGTTTGTCGATCCAGTAGCCTGGGAATATAATTATTTTTTAGACGATCTCTAGAATCAGTAACTAAATTAGCCACGTAAATACGTAGATGTCGAGCTAATGTATAGTTTGAGTGCACATTTTTATGGCCTTGACTTTTCTACTTTTATTTGGCAGTCTAACAACCAGACCAACAGGAGCTTTAAGAGAATCGAACTCTGGACCGAAGCCTTAATCAGTTCTCCTAGATATAAAAGGTTACAGTCTAATCTAAGAATATTTAAATTTCCCGACATTATTTCTCGGAATTCGAACCTGTGGCCTTGCACTTTCTCGTGAATATAGCCATACACATAATAAAATTGAGGCAAATGGCTCGATTAAACACTTGTTTTCACAAACACTCACTTTCATCATCGTGTTGATCAAGACCTAAACATTGAAATTAAACTATTTATAACGGATTTTATAGCAGTTTTTTTTTAGATTTTGGATCCCGACGTTTAGACCTAAACAAACCAACGATAGAACATAATATTTGTAAGAAAATAAGCGACAAGTTAAAAGTAATTACCTTGTATCCTAGCGCCTCCATCGCTCTCCGGTTTGTCCCACTGTAGGTGGACGAAGTCTCCTCCCACCTCCAAGATCTTGGGGATGCCTGGAGCTGATGGTGGGTCAAATGGCGCTTTAGCCTGATGAATAAAGATTAAAGTTTATTCAAATGCTCCTCCAATGAAAGGTAAAGAAAAATCGAGATGAAAAAACAAATTAAAGCTTGTAAATAAAACATTAACATTGACTATTGCCTATCTTAAATCTAAGTTGGATGGATGGATGTTTGTTACTCTTCCATACCAAAACGGATAAATGAATTCGAATGAAATTTTACACATACATATGTAGCTTTTAGATCAACATATAAGGTACTTTTCAAGCTGGTACTATGTAAACCTCTTTAACCACTCAACAAGACCCGTGCCCCACACTGAAATTCTAATGAAATATAGAAAGCACTAAGTCAGTAATAACCTTCAAAGTAAGTCTCACCTTAATCGGATTAACTCCTTCTAATGCTGGTCCCATACCATTCTCATTAGCCGCGTGTATCCTAAAGTTATACTCCTGACCTTCTGTCAATCCTTGGACTGTAAACTTGGTATCCCTTACAGAAGACGCGATAGTAATCCACGCAGTACCAGATGTATCATTGCGTTCGATTATATAATGGGTGACAGGTAGACCTCCATCGTATGTGGGTGGCTTCCAGGCTAAAGTGCAAGAATGTCTGGTAATGTCAGTGGTTTCCAATGGACCCTGTGGAGGACCTGGTAACCCGGTGACAGTTATGGAGAAGGTATCTGAAGTTTCGCCGGAGTTGTTCTTGATTGAGATCTTGTATGTGCCTGTTGGGGGAAAATGATAGGTCAAAAATATGGTCTAGGGGAATAAGTGGTACGCATTCGAACAGGTTAAAAAAAGTGTCTGACTATCTGCCGCAGTGGCAGTTTTTACATCTGCAATCAGCCTCGTGGTTTTTATCAGATCGGGTGTCGCTTTTAAGTGTCTTGTTAGTGCACATTCTTTGAAATGTCGTCTTTTAAGTTATGTTGTGCTCAGTTTGAAGTTAGTCGCATTTTTTTCAGCTGAAATATGCTGTCGTTTACATTCATTAATTTTTCAGCGAGATGATTATATTGGATCACAATTTGGGGGGGGGGAGGTGTTAAGTCCTCCCAACACATATTTCTAATTAGATTAACGGCAATAGGCTTGTCTTTATAAGGTAATCTAGTCCATACAATTATCTACAACTAATGAAAATGTCCTTATTAAGTCAATAACTTTTATTTTTTTTAGTAAATGTTAAATTAAAAGAGACTAAATCTATGTGGCTAGATAATTTAAGGTAGTTTAAACAGTGTTGTTACTTGTGTATCAAGATTCCAATGTAGTTCACTTACCCATGTCATCCTTAGAGATGTCCTTGATGAATATAAGCACGTAATCATCGAAGACAGTGTACTTGAACCTCGGCGACTCGGTCAGTTTGTGTCCGTCCTTAGTGAGAGTGACGTCAGCAGGCTGGTCGCCCGTGTATAAGATCTTTATCTTTGTGTTGTCGTGCTCCGGTAGGTGCATATCGCCTGGCATGCGGGTGATGCGGGGTGGATCTAAAAAAACATAGGTAAATAAGTAAATGCTATTTTAGTATTGTCTTAGATTTACGCGAATATCACACATTGAAATAAAACTACTTTTTAACGGATTTTATCGCGGTTTATTTTAGATTTTAGATCCCGACGTTTAAACTTAATAATAACGTTTTAACTTAAATATTAATGTTTGAAGGTAGTCAGTAATAATTGTGATTAATATTTTTGGACGTCAAATATCTCAGTCCACCCGTGAACATGAAGTCTGAAAAGACTTTGAAACGTCGGGATCTAAAATCTAAAATAAACCGCGATAAAATCCGTTAAAAAGTAGTTTTATTTCAAATGCTATTTTAAGCAAAATAAGAAATTATTTATCTATACTCGTACATTGTTAAAGCTTTGATTTCTAATACCAGCGATTGAAAAAATACAAAAATTAATAATGTCTTTGCGTACGCGCAGACTTGCGGATCCTAACTTCTAAAGAGTAGTTACATATTTGAATGTCTTAAGAATGCCGCGCCTAATAATTCGAAAAAATCCTAAGGCATATTTATCCATCTATTTACATTTAAGCTAATTTAATGTTAAAACCAAAAAAAAATTTTTCTTATTACTCTCGCAGTGAATAAAAGTCCCTACAAGAATTTAGACTTTTTATTTTATCTTCAACATATGGGTCTTGTATGGCGCATTAGGACAGATGTTTTAGATATCCTTTACTAGATGGGAGTACTCTCGTGGCTCCAGATTCCTGTCTACTATAGCAGACAGTAGTTGCTATAGTAGACAGTAAGTACACATGCTAATACAATAAAAGGTAACTCACTTCCAATCTTGAGATGTACAGTGCAGTAAATAAATCCGATGTTATTGACAGCTTCACAGGTATAGTCACCCTCGTCGACATCTGCTGCAGCTGTGATGTTCAGCTTCAGGGTACCCTCACGGGAGTCCGCTATGAACCTGATGGGAGGAAACACGAAATCAGAATAACAGAATACATAAACATATCGGAACACTGAACGAGTGAACATGCACGATTAGTTTAAGTATGGCCCACACTATTAAATAGAAATGGAACTTTCGCCTAGTCTAATTCAAAATTCGGATAATCCCTTTTGATAGAACTTTGAGTCCACTGGTTCTTATGTGTGTAGCGGAACAGAGCTGCGTGCAAATTTAACACTAGACCTTTACTATTTTTTATATTAAAATAGAGGAAGTTTACTGGTCAATTTACTGAAGTAAGGAGCTTTATCGCAATGCGTGCTTTCCAACAAAGCGTTAACATCACACTGACTTCGGAGCCTTGCAGTGGCGAAGGGTGGAATTCCTACGCCGCTAAATTACCTACGCCGACTTTTAAACATACTAACAAGTATGTAATGCATTTTTTACGCTATTTCAAACTTTTGGGCGTTACATTATGTTTAATTTAGTACGATGTATTGACCAATTCTTAAAGGGAAGCCGGTGGGAATGATGTTATATAAACTCTTCGCCACTGGCACCTTGTTGTAAACCAGTGTGCCTGCAAACATTAACCGTGCGCTCCATAAGCTTCTTACCAAGGTGACCTCTGTTGGAAATTTGTTTAAAACAGTCTGGTCCGACATTTAGGCCATACAAATTGGATAACCTAAACATACATGTCGAACGATGTATTGCCTAAGGACGTTAAACACAACCAACAAACTTAACATGCGTTTTATTACCTACAGTTATCAATTAACTACATATATATGGTTTTGGACTAAATGAATATGAATGAAATTCCTTCATAACCAAGCGCATAACCCTGCGCCTGCACACACAGACACACAACAGCAGCACCACATACCTGGTGCCGAGCACCACCTCTCTGCCGTTCTTGAGCCACCTGCCAGTAGGCACGGGGTTGCCGGTGGCCACACACTCGAGGGTGTAGGGCCTGCCGAGGGGAGCGCAGGCCACAGCGGGCAACTGTCGCACCCACTCCGGCTTCGTACCGCCCAGCTCTTCGCCTGTACGTACTGGGGTTGTGCAGCTTGATGGCTCGGATTTCCCTGGAGAAATAATTAGGTTAATTAAATTTTTATTGTTATAACTTGTAATACTAAAATAATTTTCAGCAGAAAATGAAGGATAGAATCGATGTTTGTCGCTCTTTCATGAAAAATCTGATCAAATTTTGTACACACGTAGTTCATTTCTTTGGTTTTTGAATAGAATACTTCTATCCTGATAATGCTCTCCCTTTTAGGTACTTTCAGTATACATATCAACGACCAAGGATTAAATAAAAGTATATGTTCTCAACGAAGGGGATAGTGTAGGCGTTTGAGACCTTCAGATAGGAATGGGAGACCAAGAGAAACGTATAAGGCCGTAAGAGCGATGGAATTATTACTCATATAAAAAAAAAATAACAGAAAAAATAATCTAAGAACCTGTGACCTTAGAGCCTCTTGTAGATTAGATGAATCGAGATCCGAATCCGAAACTGATGATCAAGGTCACCGAGACAAGTAAAGGAACTGAAGCAGGTAAATAATATGCAAATCTTACCAGCAGCATTAACAGCAATAATACGGAACTCGTAATCCGCCTTCTCGTTAAGATTGAGTGCTGTGAATGTAGTATCTTGAACGTTGTAGTCGTTACACTTGAGCCACACTGAGCTACCGACATCGCGCCGCTCAATTATGTATCCAGTTACACGAGAACCTGGGGAAAAGTTACTTATGTAATTCTCAGGGTTAAGGCAGTCTGAGCTGAGTTGCCTAGGTATGTAGTTGTCTAGACTACTTACCAAAGTGCAAAAGCATCAATAGTAAGATTACTAGTAATATTCAAGATCTCAAAATGAGAGGTGCTAGTAAATCCAATATGGATATACCATTATAATGATGAAGTCGCGTACTAAGCGTAGCATAGGCACTGGTCTATGGTACGGCAAATTGCCGGGGATGCTGAAGAGTCTTACATTTTTTGCAGAATTTAAAAACAAAATCGTGATAAATCAAAAATCCTTACTTCATTGTAACAAATGATCAACAGCTTAGTGCGGAGCACGCTTGCAGACTTAGTTTTCCGTACTATTATACAAACTATTTATATTATTTGAAGCAATAGGGTTACGTAGACTGTTAAAATTTAACATCTCTAAATATAACCCACTCATAGAATGACAGGACAGACAGCAGAAGCTTATAAGGATCCTATAAGCACCCTACCCGTAATAAGCCCCAATAATGGTGTAAAACTAACCTTTAAAGTTCAAAAACAATATCAAAATACTACCTCCATCATTAGCAGGTGGGTCCCAGGACAGATCGACGTAGTTCTTCCCGACCCGCAATACTCTGGGCGCACGAGGCGGTGCAGGTGGGTTGGCCCTGCCCCGAACCTTGAACTTTTGCGAGCTGCCGGAGTACTTGCTCCAGCCCGCTGCGTTCTTCGCGCGGACACGGAACTCGTACTCGTGACCTGGCTCTAGGTTGTAAGCCTGTTGGAAAGATAAAGGATTTAAGTAGATATTCTAATTTTAACGGTTTTTTTGTAAGGCAAAACTTCGGTCTGGAGATAACTTGTGTTTAATCAAACGGGGATCGAACACACAGTTAACACACATTGTGTTAACATTCTACATTCACAACTGCTTAATAGCAATAAAGGATAAGATCATATAAGATGCAGAAGTATCATAGAAGATCATATAAGATGCAGAAGTATCATAGAAGATCATAGAAGATGCAAGTAGTACATTGCATTTATAAAAGTACGCATTAGGTTTTCGTGTATGTATTTTAGATTTGTTAACTTTTAAGGTAATCTACAAAGGCCCGCGTTCCTTAATGTTAGTGTTGTCCTGTCTAATTTCGTTTTATGTATTTCCGGTAGGAATTGCAATATTTTCAGATACTTTTACTGATGGAATGGATGGGATTCGAACCCAAGATCTAATCTTCACAAACAAATGTACTTATTCCTCAAAGTACGTACCTGGTAAGTACACTCTTTGACCAAATAATCAGCGCCATTCCAGACGCCATCTTGCACATCCCGGTACTCGATCTTGTATCCCTGTATCCTTGCACCACCGTCAGATCTGGGCCTGTCCCACACCACGGTGGCAGTGGAGCCGTCCCATTCTGTCACTCGAGGAGTGCCCGGTGGGTCCGGGATTGTGAACGGGAACTGTGGGACACAGTGACAAGTTTTAGTAAGATAAAGACAAATAGAGGTCTACTTGGCCGTTTTAATATTAACTCGCTTCAACCCTATCTAGTGTCCCACTAGCACGGGTCTTCTCTCAACCATCTTACGAGATGAGAGAGTTTAGGCCTTAATCCACACACGCTGGCCAAGTTCGGGTTGGTGGATGTCACAATGACATATCCTCGAATGATTAGTTCTTAGACATGCCGGTTTCCTCACGATGTTTTCATTCACCGATATCGAGCAGCAGCAATATAACAATTCACACGAAGATGTGTGGGCAAGACCGGGAATCGAACCCGCGGTCTTATATTCCAAAGGCGTGGCCCGTACCGCTGCGCCACCGCTGCTTTAATATTGAGTAAAAGCCATTAAAGCAAGGATCATAGTCAGGGATTTTACTATTGAATCGGGGCGAGTTTGCTGAATGATGATAAATTGACCCTAGACGTACAAATTGTTAATCCATACCTTAGCAGTGATGTAATCGTCCATTGCCAACGGTTCCGACACTCCGTACTGGTTCTCAGCGCGAACGCGGAACGTGTATTTGCGGTTCGGTTCCAGGCCCATAACATTGTAGTGGCAGTTGCGGACGAACGAAGATATCTTTGTCCATACCTGACAAAAAAAAATTGGTGAAGAAAAGATGTACTAATACACCTGTAGGTGAAAAGTAAATATTTTACAAAACGATAATTCAAACGAAAAAAAAAATTTTTTCAAGAGAATCTTGAAATCTTTGTTACAATTGAACAAATCTAAGAAGTACTTTTTGATGGTTCACTGTTTTCTATAAAATTAGCTTTATAGAGGCGTAATTCACACTATTTTTACTACCTGTAAAATAATTGAATTATGAAGCTATTTTTATTTTACATAACATAAACAATTTTAATACAAAAAATAAAATTCTAAATGTACTACGTTTAGAACTGTCAAACGGTACTTCTTAGATTTGATGGACTGTACTTTTAAAACCCTTCAAAATAATCATTAATAGACTTTGATTTAAAAATTTTAGCTACTTACTCCATTATTATCAGTCTTTTCAACGACGTAGTTAGTGATTGGTGAACCGCCATCATCCAAGGGCGGTTTCCACGACAGTGTGCAGGTGTCGGGCGTGATGTCGTACACGTCGAGTGGACCCACCGGTGGTGATGGCCGGTCTACTACTAACACCTGTAGATAAAATATTAAATATTAACCCCCATATTTATAAACGTCTTATAAGCCCATTTTAGACAAAATCTAAATATATAAAAGAAGAAACTGACTGACTGACATATCAACGCAGAGCCCAAACCGCTGGGTCGGGAGACTCCAAATTTGGCACATAGGTTCCTTATGGGGTCTAGGGGTGCACTAAGAAAGAATTTTTCAAAACTCACCCTTTAAGGGGGTGAAACGGGGTTCCAAAGTTTGTATGGAGAAACAAAATTAGTGCGATTAATTTCGCGGGTGAAGCCGTGGGCGGAAGCTAGTAGATTTATAATTCGTTTGTCTTTGTGATATATTTGCGAATAGGTAAAATATAAAAATAAATTTTATAACAGCGTTCGGCACATAGATTAATGTTCGTATCTTGAGGGTACTCTAATATACATCACTTTGTCTGTCATCTTGACATTTATGCGAGTAAGAAAGAGACAAAGTCCATTTTAACTAAATAGTCTTATAAGATTTTTATGAAAAAGACCGCAAATCTGTTTCTGTAAGTCAGTATACAGTGGGTCGGCCTTGCCTTTGAAATATAAGGTGGCGGATTAAATCCCGAGTCGTGCCAACACATCTTTGTGTGTATTTCATCGCCGCAGCTCAAACACTTTGAAGAAACCTGCATATCTAAGAACTAATAATTCGAGGACATGTGACATCCACCAACCAGCACTTGGCCGGCGTCTACTAATATGATAGTTGAGAGAAGAAGCTGCTTATCACGGCTGATTACTAGGCACGGGAGCAATAGGACATTAAAAAGGTTGAAGTGTAGTGATATTATGACGTTTTAGCACATATCAATATCGTAATTGGTCTGTTTGTATGAGCGTCCGCACTATCTTCTTTCTTATTTTTTAAGCTTTGAATGTCCACAACTTGAATAATGCCTGCCAATAACCCATCAACTTTTAAAGTAGGTACTAATTTTTTTTATTAAAATCTAATCGATAAATGTCCATGATCTTTTTGTCAAAGCGTGTAACAATCGTATATTTTTCGTAATCGAACTTTCGTATTATTTTATGGGTAAATCCCTTAGGAAATTTAAGAAGGTACTGGTATTGCGCGCGTTCCCCTCTGCCGAAGTACATGAACAGTTTCTATGCATAAACTATTCATGTTAAGTGTTTGTGTGTAGCTTTTATTTACATGTGTATTTGTAAAGACGCTTCAACTTTTACATGTGTGCTGTAAGTGGTTACCCCCCTTCCCCCAAAAACTAGCAGAAACAATTTGGTACTAGAAGTTGCGTTTAACACCTCCCGTGATAAATGCTCTAAGGCAAATCCAATCTTATTAACAATGGAGCCGGTAGACCAAGAGCACTTTGACCCAGAGGAATCTAAATACTCAATATACATATACATTATTTTAAAGTATTTAGACAATTATGAATAACTTACTCTGCAAGTAGCACTGTCAGATCCCTCGCTGTTAACCAGCTGGATGGTGTAAGACCCCGTGTCCGAGCGCTTGGCGCTCGAGTTGTGGAACACGGTATCTTTGTCTGAAGTCACGAATCGGATTCGGCTGTCTGGGAATACTTCCTCGTTGTTTATTATCCAGGATACCTGGGGATTTAGACCCATTGTTAGTAACATAGGTAACGTACTTATAGTGAGTATGGAAAAACTCTGTTTAGCTGTTTTAATAAAAAAGAATAGCAAAAATGCAACCATCGGACTAATGGCTGGGGTTTTTTTTCACAAACTTTTGAGCTTGTCACAATAGTAGACGAGACAATCCAAAAATGGTATACACTTTTTTGTTTACTCTGAATATCTGAACTGAACTTACCTTAGGCCTAGGGTTGCCAGTGAACGGTACAGTGATCTTGATCTCTTCCCCAGCGATAACGGTGATATCTCTAAGGCTAAGATCACTAGTGATCCTCGGGCAGTTGGGCGGAGCACACGCCCTGATAGCATCAGAACTGGCTGACCAAGGACTCTGACCAGCCGCGTTCACCGCGCACACACGGAACTCGTACTCGTGGTTCTCGATCAAACCGGTCACTTTGTATGTAGTGTCCGGAATATGCGCATGAGATGCCTTCGTCCATTTATCTTCAGTGATCAACCGCTTTTCTACGATGTACCCAGTGATAGGTGATCCTCCATCGTGACGTGGTTTGGTCCAAGTGATGGTGATAGACGATTCTGTAGTTTCCACTGATCGTGGTGCTCCGGGTGGTCCTGGCGGATCGAACGGATGTCTCGCCTTGATAGGCTCAGTGGTTTGCACCGGATCGGACTGTCCGTATTGGTTCTCAGCCATCACTCTAAACTCGTACTCTCTGCCTACAGTCAAGTTCTTCACGCGTAAGAACGGTGTAGTAACGTATCCAGAAACCTTCGTCCAGTTGCCGGTACGCGATTCGCGTTTCTCCACAACGTAGTTTGTAATTTCGCCGCCACCGTTGTCTTTGGGCGGATTCCAGTATAATGTGAGCGCTTCGCCTTCGAATTCATCAGCTCGCAAGTTCTCGGGCTTACCGGGCCTATCTAGTACGCGAACGTTAATCGTAGCCGTATCATAACCGGATGGATTGCGGAGCTGTAATCTGTACTGTCCTCCATCAGACCGCTTGGCGTTCTTAACGACCAACGAAGCAGATTCAGGAGTGATCTTTTGGAATATTCTAGAATCGCCTTCGACGTCGAGTAAGTTATCGTCCGCGAACCACGATGCTGTAGGTTGCGGGAATCCAGTGTAAGGTACGTGGATGGAGAAGTCTTCTCCAGCGCGGACAGTGATGTCTCTAACTCCACCGAGGTCCATGCAAGGCTTGTTTGGCTGTTCGGCGATAGTGATATCTCCAGTCGGCTTGCTAGGATCTGATCTGCCGACATCGTTGACAGCGATAACCCTGAACTGGTATTCTTCACCTTCTTTGAGTTTAGGAACCGTGTGGACGAGGCTCGGAGTAGGCACGTCGTTGACGTCCTTCCAGTCCTTGTCGCCCTTGCCCTTCTGTTGGACGATGTAGCCCTTGATCTTGGAGCCACCGTCGCTCTTTGGCGGCCTCCAGGACAACGTAACGGAGTCTTTGGTGACCCTATCCGGTTTGGGCGCTTCTGGTGGACTCGGCTTAAGTCGTTGTGTCTGTGCTGTAATGGGTTCCGTAGGCTTGCTAGGTTTGCCTGGGCCAGCTTCGTTGACCGCGATAACACGGAATTCGTAGCGGTTTCCTTCGCGCAAGTCTGATACTGTGTAGCAAGTGTTAGGCGTAGGATAGTTGTTAACCTTCAGCCATTCACCGCCACGTTCCCTCTTCTCGACGTAGTAACCAGTGATGGGTTTGCCACCACAGTTCGCTGGTGGTTCCCATTCCAAGGAACAACTGTTTGAGCTGTATCCAGTAATCTTGGGTGTCTCAGGCGCATCTGGCGGGTCGAACGGCGACTTCGCAACAATAGGTTTGCTCTCCAGAGGATCAGAAACACCGTACAAATTCTCTGCGCGTACTCTAAACACGTACTTCTTGCCCTCGGTCAAGTTCTTCACAGTGAACGAGCATTTAGGACAGAAACCGGCGACAGTTCTCCAATCGTTAACGCCGAATTCTGCAACTTCAACAACGTAGCCAGTAATTTCACTGCCGCCGTCGTCTGTAGGTGGTTGCCATGATAGGCTGATAGAATCATGTGTGACCGGCTGGCAGATGAGTGGTCCTTTAGGTATTCCGGGTTTGTCAACAACAATGACTTCAATATCAGCGGAGTCTTTGCCGTGAGCATTGGTCGCTGTAATGGTGTATTTACCAGCATCGTCACGAACTGATTTCTCAATGGAAAGTTTGGTCTCGTCAGTCTTAGTTTCAGCAGATAACCTGTGCGAAGGTATAAGTGGTACAGATCCTTTCGTCCAGGAAATAGTTGGTGTTGGTGCGCCAGAGATTGGAATGTTGATATTGATAGGTTCTCCAGCGCGAACCTTGATCTTCCTGCCGATAAGGTGGTCGAGGTAGAGTTTGGGCTTCTCCTTCATAGGTCTAGCTATGAAGACATTGGACTCGTCTGAAGGCTGGCCTGGACCGGCCGCGTTTACAGCAGATACTCTGTATTCGTATTGATGGCCTTCTTGGACTCTGTCATCGTTGTATTCGTTGAAGCGAACTGGTTCTTTGTTCATCTTGATCCAGCGGCCAGTAGCTTTGTCTCGCCTTTCGACGTCATAGCCAATAATTGGCGATCCTCCATTGGAGATTGGAGAAGGCCATTTGATAGTAATGTGATCTTTGTCTGCGGACACAAGCTCTGGCTTTCCAGGCTTGCCAGGCACAGTGTATTGATTCTTAGCAACGATTGCTCTATCTGTGACCAGAGGTTCCGAGCGACCTTGAAGATTCTCAGCGAATACTCTGAACTCGTACTTAGTTCCTTCTGTAAGACGAGGTACCGTGGCGTGGTTAAATTTAGGGTTAATGTAAGTTACAGCAGGCACCCATCCACCGCCGTGAGTCAAATCACGCTTCTCAATAACATAAGCGGTTAGTTCACTGCCGCCGTTGTCTTTAGGTGGTTTCCATGACAACGTTACAGATTGCGCAGTAATCTCCTCGTATTCGAATGGAGGCTGTGGCGCGCCAGGTACATCTAGTACTATGAGCTCAAAGCTACCTTCATCAGTACCAGAATCGTTCTTAAGCTTCAAATGGTATTTGCCGGCGTCTGAACGTTTACAGTTGACAGTGTGAATAATCGTATGGTGTCCTACAGATGTCACTGTAGTCCTCTCGTTAGCAACGACAGGTTTGCCGTCGCAAGTCCATGTAACTTCTGGAACAGGTTCTCCAATGAAGTCCACGTCGAAATGGAAGATAAGACCCGCTTTGATGCGGATTTCTTTGAGCGGAGTAATAATCTTAGGCGCGACAAATCTGTCCTTAGCTGTGATGATGTCTGAAGGCTCGCTGGGTTCAGACTGTCCAGCCTGGTTGACGGCGATCACGCGGAACTCGTAGTCTTGGCCTTCAGTCAGATCAGGAACCGTGGCTTTAGTCTTGTTAGGTGGAACATGGACAGCGTTCACCCAGTATGGGCTGCCCTTTTCTTTCTTCTGGATAATGTACCCAGATAGAGGTGCACCACCGTCGGACTTTGGCTTCTCCCATTCAAGGTCGACATGGTTCTTGCTCCAGTCTGTGGCCTTAGGTTTGCCTGGCGCTGATGGTTCGTCAAATTCATTCTTAGCTACAATAGCTCTGTCCAATTCGAGCGGTTCTGACTGTCCGATAGCATTCACAGCGCTGACTCTAAACAAGTATTCCTTCATGTGAATTAGTCTTGTCACTTGGTGTGATAGGAAAGTGCTCATGCCAGCATCTGACCAAGTTCCACGAGTTAAGTCCATTTTCTCAATTACATAATGCAGGATTGGAGAACCACCATCATCTAATGGTACCTTCCATGATAGTGAGCATGAGTCTTTAGTGACGTCAGATACTATCAAAGGCTTCTCAGGTCGTGACGGTTTGTCTAATACAGTCACTTGGGCTGCTGCTGAACAGACTCCAAGGTCGTTTTTCAGGGTCAGCTTGTAAACGCCTCCATCAGATCTGACGGAGAATGGAATGTCTAGAATAACCCTGTTGTGTAATAATTGGATGTCGATTCTGTCTGACGGGTGCACCACCTTGCCATTGATCTGCCATTCGACGGTCGGCTTCGGTGAAGCTTCCATCGGAATCTCGTATTGGATACGTTGTCCCGCCTTGACAGTTTTATCTGCAAGGAGCATTTTGTCGAAGTGTGGCGCACAGAATCTGGCTTTAGCCACTTGTGGGGTGGAAGCGTCACTAGGTTCACCATTGCCGGCTTTGTTGACCGCAATGATTCTAAACTCATACTCCTCACCCTCCTGCAGGTTGGGGACAGTAGCAGTGGTCTGGTTGCCTGGCACGGTGGCCGCCACTTCCCACGGTCCGTACTTCTTCTTCGCTTCGACAATGTAGCCGGTGATCGGCGAGCCACCGTCCTTCTTGGGTGGCACCCATTCCAAGTCCATGTGGTCCTTGTCCCAGTCCTTGACGACCGGGGTACCGGGTTTGTCCGGAGTTCCGTAAGGATCTTTAGCCGTGATAGGTTCGTGACCGGTGAGGGGTTGGGACTCGCCGTGCTTGTTGACAGCGCGGACGCGGAAGTTGTAATCGTGACCTTCGATGAGATGGTCGATCCTGATGCTGCAGGCTTGGACTTCTCCCGCCGGGGTCCAGCGCAAGTTCTCCTGGTCCATTTTCTCCACGACGTAGTGAGAGATTTCACTGCCTCCATCGTCTTTAGGCGGCCTCCAGCGTAGTGTGCAGCCCGATTTAGTGATGTCATCGGCTCGGAGTGGACCTTCAGGTGGCGACGGTACATCCATGACTGTGATCTTGACGGAAGCCGTGTCGGTTCCGTTGATATTCTTCGCTTTGAGGGTGTAAGTACCGGTATCTTGGCGTTTCGCGTCGATGACACGGATCTTGGTAGCGTGAGCATCACTAGTCACCTTGATCCTATCGGTGTTCATGACCATATTATCACCGTGGAGCCACTCCTTGGTCGGAGTGGGCTCTCCAGCGACTGGTACATCCAGCTCGAAGTTCTTGCCGACCTTAATCTTGATATCGAACATGAAGTTCCTGTCGATTTTGGGCGGAAGATTCTTCGGCCTGGCCAAATGCGGGGCTGTTTCATCGCTAGGTACTCCCTTGCCAGCCTTGTTAACGGCACGGACGCGGAACTCGTAAGTATTTCCTTCGATAAGGTCGGGAACCTTTCCGGATGTGACGTCACCCTCAATTTGCGCGCATTCTTCCCAGTCTGGGGAGAAACGGTCTTTCTTTTCAATAACATATCCAGTGATGGGCGCTCCGCCATCGCTTTCTGGGCGAGTCCATTCAAGCTCGACGAAGTCTCTGTCGAAGTCTCGGATCTTGGGTGTACCAGGCTTGCTGGCTACGTCGAACGGATTCTTGGCTTCGGTAGCATGTGGCGTTGTTAGTGGCTCGGATTTGCCTTGCCTGTTGGGAAAACACATTGTATTAGTACCTTTCGAAAATCTTTATGAAACAGTTTACAATCCAACTTAATAAGGAAATCAGAATTTGAATTCAATGTCAAAAAGGTGGTGAAAGTTCGGGGTTAAAAGGGTCATAAAAATTGGGCTAGATATTTTTATAGTTTGACAATTTACCTGTTAACAGCCCGTACTCTGAACTTGTACTTGTGTCCAGGCGTTAACCCGTCTACAGCGAGGCTGGTCTGGGGTCCATCAGTTTCCCCAGCAGTGACCCATCTTCCCGTGGCCTCGTCCATACGCTCCACGATGTACTTGTCTATGGGCTGTCCACCATCGTCAGCTGGTGGGTTCCATGAAAGTTTCGCGCCGTTTGCATGCACGTCCGATACCTAGAGGAAAAAAATACTTTTGTTACCTTTATTCTTGTCGATTGTATTTCGAAATTGTACGATTCGGTTGAATATTTAAGGATATTTTTTTCTTCACACCTGTAAATATAGTGATAGCCTTCAAGCAAGGTGTAATTGTTTTAAAATGTACGTAGTGCATTTATACTGAACCCTATCGTACCTATCAACTGGATTAATCTTGGTATTTTTTTGAAATTGAGTGTGTTTTATGATACCGAGTTAAGTTCTGTTAAATCTAGATTCTCATAGCTTTTATTAACCTTCCTATTTGACCGTTGCGCCTTCAAAAAATCTAACCAAAAGTCCAGGTGGGCCTATAGCAAGATACTAGAAATAAGGTTGAACATACCTTGAGTGGACCTCCAGGTGGGCTGGGCACGTCCAGCACAATAACTTCCACCTCGGCCACATCTTTACCGTTACTGTTCTCAGCAGTAATAGTATATCTACCGCTGTCTGCTCTCCTCGCGACCTTGCAGTTGATTTTGGTGTTGTAGTCAGAGTGTTGTACTTTGACATCACCTGATGATTTGACTTCTTTCTTGGCGAGGAACCATTTTGTCTCCGGCATTGGTTCACCCGTAACCTGTGAGAAGTTAAGGGTTTGATTGTAAAGTTATATACGTGATCATGCAGAAGACAACATTTTGTAAACATAAACACTGTCGCTCTCTATGGCGTAAGGATGAGCAGAAAGAGATAGAAAATAATCTTACCGATTTTCTTATCCCCAGAAGCGGTAATAAAGGAAAATATATTGTAAATATATGTATTCAAACTTAATGTTAATAGATATTTGGAGATTAAGCGGTGTTTGGGTAAGGTGTGCTGCTGGGTGGGGTGCTCTTTAGCACCCCACTGCTGGCTACAGGTCTTTTCTCTAATATCATAAGAGTTTAAGTCATAATTCACACACGCTGGTGAAGTGCTGGTTGGTGGCGTTTTTTGGGACTTATCCCACTACCGCAATCCATTGCTACTCCTGCGCACCAGGATCGATAACGGCGCCGTGAACCGTATAAGGTCGCGGATTCAAATCCTGGTCGTGCCCACACATCTTTGTGTGAATTGTTTCATCTCCGCGGCTCAATAACGGTGAAGGAAAACATTGTAACGAAACCGGCATGTCTAAGAACTAATCATTCGAGGACTTATGACATCCAACAACCCGCATTTGGCCAGCGTGTTTGGATTAAGGTATAAACTCTCTCAATTCATAAGATAGTTGAGAGAATTGGGAACTTTACTGAGTAATATACTTGACCAAATAAATCTTATTCCAAATATAATTTTTCTAAAAAATTAAGCTCAACTGACCTTAACATCGAATCCGAACTTCTGTCCAACTTTAAGTTTGATGTCAATAAGGTTAGTCCTATCAATCTTGGGCGCCAAGTTCCTGGGCTTGGCAACGATAGGATGGGTGCTGTCACTGGGTTCTCCTGGACCCGCCTTGTTCACAGCACGTACCCTGGTTATTTGAAGATTTTTAGCATTTATGCTGAGGACTGAGACTTCACAATAGTATAAAGAAAATCGCCACTATGGTTGTCCATTTCATCAATAACTTCGCCTAAGCTGCAAAACTGATTTTGATATTAGTAGAAAAGGAACTTGAAATATATGATTTCGACCTTTCGAATCGAACAAAAATTGACATCCAGACTGGTCATAAGAAAACCTTTTCATGTCTGGTGCTAGTGCGTGATATGACATTTACGATGCATCTAGAAACATTTTGGAACAATAAAAAGAATGGCGCTGGATCAATATATTGGCGTCGATACAAAAAAGTTCGAACTCCTTTATGGATTGTTTACAATGAATCAAATTATGGACACTTGATCTACCTGTAACGTTTAACGTAAAATAATTGAATAATTTATAGAAGGGAACGACCTCGGTAGTCGAGCGGTATAAGCCGTCCCATTGGGCTATACTGTGCCCGGGAGGTCGCGGGTTCGATTTCTACCCCGGACTATATTTGTGTAACAACAAAGATTTGGTTCGGTGTCTGGTTGGTTGAGGGACTACCCTCCGTGCCTCGGAGAGAACTAAGCCGTCGGTCCCGGTAGTCATTTAACACAATCGTCACATGTAGTCAGAAGCCAATACAATCTGACACCTGGTCTGACCATCTGGGCTGCTGGTTCCTTAAGGGTTTCGAGGTCTGATGGCAGTCGCTCGTATAATTCTGGTAGCTAGCCGCATCAGGTTAGACTGGGAGCCGACCCCAATAGAAATGGGAAAAGGCAAGGGGAATGGTCATAGAAGGGAACTGCCATAAATCTGAGCAGTCTCTAAAAAATCAGATTACAAAGTTTAACTATGTAAATTGGCCACAAATTTGGGCATTTACATGATAACTATCTACACTAGCAACTGCCTTATTTTCATTCCAACATACCTGAACTCATAAGTCTGTCCTTCCACTAGATCAGGCACAGTACAGGTGGTTTTATCCGCAGGCACTTCCAGCGCCTTCTCCCAGTTGCCGAACTTGTCCTTCTTCTCCACAATGTACCCTTCGATGGGTGCACCACCATCGTTTCTTGGCGGTGACCATTTCAGGTCCACGTGGTCCTTGTCCCAGTCTGTTACGCTCGGCGTGCCTGGCGCACCTGAAAAAATAGTTAGGTCAGAGACAATGCAATTGAACCTGGCTTATTTACATGAAAAGGCAGTGTAAATTATACGACAGTGATTGTAAAATATCTCCCAAAGCTATAGAAGTGCGACTCCGATTCAAATCCTGTATATAGCTTGGTCTTTTCAGCTCCATGCGATTTAGAAAAATTTTACCAAACGACTAGGGATAGCAATTATGTAAAATATCGATTATTATCTAAACTATTGACTACTCGAGATATATATCAATTGCTGTTCGTTAGTCTCGCTAAAACTCGAGAACGGCTGAACGGATTTATCTTATCTTGGTCTTGAAATGTTCGTGGAGGTCTAGGGAAGGTTTAAAAGGTACGAAAAATTCGAATAATTTGTCGGGAAAAAAACGGCAGTCGATTGCGGCAGTACAAAGTCTGCCGGGACAGCTAGTTAGAGATAAATGTCTTAAGCGGTAGAATCGGGGCCCTGGTCTAACGCTAACTGATGGACATTACAATATTCTTTGGTTCATTGATTGGTTTTCACTCAACTTTCTTCTGATAAAATTAAGTTTGTATGAGACAAAATATATAAGACTGGATCATTGCTTAACAACAGGCAAATTGTTGTCAAACGCAAGTCTATTATAGGATAAAAAAATCTTACCAGGTTCATCGAACGGATTCTTGGCGACAATAGCCTCTTCAGAAACGAGCGGCTCCGATTCACCTTCTGAGTTAACAGCGGATACTCTGAACCTGTACTCCTTGCCGGGAGTCAACCCTGTGACGTCACATTCTGTAACAAAAGTAGAAAAATGCAGCATTTAGTTTTTATTTAGAGACAAACCTTCGTATTCGGAAACGTCTTATAAGCTCATTATAGCTAAAATAGGTCTTATTTCGTTTGTCTTATAATTCGTTTGTTTTTGTCTGTCATTTTGACATTTATACTAGTAAGAAAGAGACAAAGTCCATTTTAACTAAAGAGTCTTTTAAGATTTTTATGAATAAGACCATACGTCTACCAATGGTAACAATGGTTTAAATTAATTGGTCGCCGTTAATATTTTTCTGCAGTAACAATTTCATACATTAAAAATTGTTATGTGACTTTGAAATTTGTCTTTTATTTGGGATATCTTGATCCTCGACTGCACTACCAAAAGCATTTAAAAATTAAATGTATTCAATGAATCCTTGCAACAAGCTGTGCGGAAGTACGTGTGGGTACTTACCCACATGCGTTAACATCACCGCAAGGTGCAACAGGCGCACCTCGGATCTGCGGTTGCACCGGTTTTTTTTTGCTGATGACCTAACCCAATCAGCCGGAAGGGCCTCTATTGGTTCACCGGAATTTTTCAGTGAGCCGTCCGAGGACGGTCGAACCGATCGGTTGCGCCGGCGGTGTAATGCATTTTTATAGTTTGCGGCATCTCGCTCTAACTCATAGGTGTGCTTTCACTCATTACTCAATTATCATTGTCTTATATTTTGTTGTCATCAAGTCATACATTTTATAATTGTAAATTTTGTATATTAGGTAGGACATAAAGAAAAAAAATAGACCATTATTCCACTTGTATTGGGGGCATCATAACGATACATCATAACGGCATTAGGCAACCACATACGCATCCAAACAATTTTAGCAGCTTTTGCGTAAGAAAAATCTATCTGTGCTTAAAAAATTGTGTTAATTTATAGAAGGCTAATATAGGTTACTCACTAGGCTCTTCGGACCTGGCACACGGTACCCAGCAGCCACTCTCTGTATCCAGTTTATCGACCTGGTAGTACTCGATAGGAGCACCACCATCGTCTTTAGGTCGCTTCCACTTAAGAGTAGCGCCTTCCTTGTGGACGTCCGAGATCTGGTAAACAACGATTATGTAAATAACAATCCTTTTCTTTTACTGCTGGAGGGTCTGCTCTTAACTATCTTATGAGTTGATAGTTTTGATATTACATACATCACGCCTGTGAAGGTGTAGACAGAACTGAATATTACTCACTTTTCACCGGCTATGTTTAGGTCTCATACGTAATAGGGACCGAGCCCTTTGCCGTTCATCGGGCACCTTCCTAAACATCATTTACTTGAAAAAAAGTTTCTTACTTTTTTTAGTTTTGATAATAGACTGGATTGGCTTTGCCTTTGAAATATAAGGTAACGGGTTCAATACCACGTGCCCACACATCTTTGTTACCGAAAACATGGTGAGAAAACCGGCATATCTAAAAATTAATCATTCGAGGATATGTGATATCCACCAACCGGCACTTGGCCAGCGTGTGTGCAATAAGTATTATAGTTGTGAGAAGACCCGTGCCCAGCAGTGGGACACTTAAAACGGTCAAAGTAAAGTGAATATACCATGTTATGTATATAAACAAACCTGTAGTGGTCCTTCAGGTTTAGCAGGCTTGTCAGTGACAATCACGTTGACAGTGACAGAATCCTTGCCACTGCTGTTGACAGCGGTGACAGTGTACTCTCCGGAGTCATCGCGACGTACAGGACGTACTACAAGCTTGGTGAAGTACTCCGGACTGTCGATGGTTACCGCCTTTGAAGGACGGAGCGGCATGTTTTGGTATCTGATGGTAAAAAAATGGTATGAATTATAATTTTTGAAGTGAAAACTTCTTTAGCGGCGTTGAGCACTTTTTCTGTAATGGGTATAAAATCTTAAACTCGCGTCAGGACACGTGACCTGATCGAAAAAGCGTAAGACGGATGGAGACGCAGGGCGCTTGCGCGAATGTTCGTGTATGTTACAGCGTGCCACGCGCATCCATGGATGGTAACAGAAAACAGTTAAATTTTTAATGTAATATAAATTGTCATGTTTGTGTACGATAGCGCAATAAATGAATATTGTATTCTACCACATAAATGATAGTACTTTTATACTGATAAAGCAATTGGTGCAAAATTATTCCCTAACCATTCCAAAATATCAAACATGCTCAACGTTAATAATCAAGTTTTAACTTCTGCCGGCACTCCCGGAGTGCAACCCGTCGTTTTTTTTCAGCTTTAATATTGTGCAATATTTTTAGAATTAATGAATGAATAAAATTCAGGGAAACAATAAGTTTAACAGTCCCGGGAAAGTTGTTGATCCGATTTATGATGGAGTCGTCTACTAGCAAAGGTTTAATTAGTTTTAGTATCAAGAATCTCCGATCCTCCAACCTTTTAATCCCTACTGGTTGCGCCGACAGATAATAAATAAGAACTTGGAATTTAAAAAAGTCATTGAACTCCAAAATACCCTTTATTTTTAAACATGTCTTAAACCTATTAGTGAAACGGATCTAACGATACCGGAACTGTCGCAATAATTAGCCATTTGGAAAATTCATCCTGTACTTAGAAACATTAAAACAAAATACGCGCAGAACATTACCTTTTTCGAAGCAATCGGGTAAATAATTTACATTAAAAACTCACCTCCATTCTACAGCTGGAGCAGGTTCTCCAGTGATAGCAGCTTCCAGCTTGAGTGTGGAGCCTGCGGAGAGTGTGACGTCACGCAGGTGTCTCCTGTCGATCTTGGGCGCCAGGAACCGCGGCTTGGCGATGAAGTTCTTGCTCGCTTCTGAAGGTTTGCTCTGGCCTGCCTTGTTGATGGCGATCACGCGGAACTGGTACTCGTTGCCTTCGATTAAACTGTGGGAGAAGATATAAGTGAGAAATTCTACTAAAGAAGGATTTGTTTGTTTGAATTCGGCCATGTTTGGACGTGAAAATAAAAAAAAAATCCAGGTGCTCAAGTTGATATTGAGTTCTTCAAGGCAAAGACGGAATTTTATGCTCTGGGTACGGAGGAGCCAAATGTATGGGATTTTTTTGATACTTTAGAAAATGCTTGCGCTAGACACAACGTGCCCGTTCTTAACCAATGATGTATGATAATAATACAGATTCACTCGTGATTGGATGACAGCCACATTATAGTTATAGGTTCACCTTCGAAAAGCCACGTGATAATCTTATGTCAATTCCATACATTCTTTTCGATCTTTCGTTATCGCTTCGCTATGTGACTTTGGCTGGTACTGCAGCGATTGCAAAGACAAATTAATGGTTTTAAGAGACACCAAAAATCCTTTGCAAATTTTACCGGCTTAACAGGTAAACTTAAATTTTAGATCTTTTGTGACAAAATACTTGCGAGTATGGCCTTTAACCAAACAACTATTTAACATACCCATTAACAGTAGCGGAAGGTGTAGGTGTGTGTGTTTCCACAGCCTTCTCCCACAGCGGGGAGTATTTGTCCTTCTTCTCCACGATATATCCGATGACGGGAGATCCTCCATCAGATAGAGGCGGCTCCCACTTGAGATCTACATGACTGGCGGACCAGTCATCTGGTACTGGAGTACCAGGAGCATCTGGGATTGCTGTTGAGAAATGGAGTTTTTGGAGAGAAAACTTTATGATAATACTGATTCCTACCGTGACTTGATTTCAAGGGAAATGACGAGAAGAGTACCTACCTACTAAAATTATATCTTACAATTGAACAAATCTAAGAAGTACCTTTTGACGTTTCACTGTTTTCTATTAAATTAGCTGTATAGAGGCGTAATTCACACTATTTTTATTAGCTTTCCTGTAAAATAATTGAATTATGAAGCTATTTTTATTTTAACATAACATAAACAATTTTCGTACCAAAAATAAAATTCTATAGGTCTACGTTTAGAACTGTCAAACGGTACTTCTTAGATTTGATGGACTATAATAGATTCCGCCGGCGATTTAATCTATTAGCTTTACCAACAGCATTTAAAGGGAAAATTCATTTAGCATCTTTTCACGAATTTTTCAAGAGAAAAGCTATGGGGTAAATTGTACACATGAGATTCTATCACTTCGTCTAAATCTACTCAACTATTTCATCCAAACTTTAGATTTTTTTTTGTAAGAATACTTACTGAAGGGATCCTTGGCGATGATGGAGCCGAAGGTCTCAAGCGGTTCCGACTCGCCTTCCTTGTTCAATGCCTTTACACGGAATTTGTACTCGTGTCCAGGGATCAGCCCATCCACCTGATAACACCATACATTTATTGATCAGCGTATCATCAAACTTTCTTAACATCAGACTTCTGTTTTGTGAGTTTAAACACCCCAAATAAGAAAGAGGTGACAGAACAGAGGTGAGATAGGACAAGTCAAAGAATAATTAGTAGGGAAGTAAAACGCGTGTAAAAGAGCAGTCGCGCTCGTGCTTCTGTGGGCAGGACCATAGGGTAAAGGTGGGAATTGAAACCCATAGGCTTCTATAGCACAGCACTGATTAAAATCCTGCTGCTCTTATCCAAATTTCGTCTACCGACAAGATCGTTTTCTCAAATAGTCGATACATCGCCAGCGACAAAGAATCGATGTGCTTATGCAAGGATTGACGGAGTTAAAAGAGAAGGAGAAGGAGAAGGAGAAGGAGAAGGAGAAGGAGAAGGAGAAGGAGAAGGAGAAGGAGAAGGAGAAGGAGAAGGAGAAGGAGAAGGAGAAGGAGAAGGAGAAGGAGAAGGAGAAGGAGAAGGAGAAGGAGAAGGAGAAGGAGAAGGAGAAGGAGAAGGAGAAGGAGAAGGAGAAGGAGAAGGAGAAGGAGGAGAAGGAGAAGGAGAAGGAGAAGGAGAAGGAGAAGGAGAAGGAGAAGGAGAAGGAGAAGGAGAAGGAGAAGGAGAAGGAGAAGGAGAAGGAGAAGGAGAAGGAGAAGGAGAAGGAGAAGGAGAAGGAGAAGGAGAAGGAGAAGGAGAAGGAGAAGGAGAAGGAGAAGGAGAAGGAGAAGGAGAAGGAGAAGGAGAAGGAGAAGGAGAAGGAGAAGGAGAAGGAGAAGGAGAAGGAGAAGGAGAAGGAGAAGGAGAAGGAGAAGGAGAAGGAGAAGGAGAAGGAGAAGGAGAAGGAGAAGAAGGAGAAGGAGAAGGAGAAGGAGAAAGAGAAGGAGAAGGGCACCAACTTTCAACGCTAAAAAATATTAATTATTAATATTATTACCTCCATCTCAGGCACGTTTCCGTGTGTCTTGCCAACCGGCAACCAGGTACCCGTTTCAGGGTCGAACTTCTCAACCAGATAAGCTTCGATAGGCTCACCCCCATCGTCTTTAGGCCGCTTCCATTTGAGTGTGCAGCCATCTTTGTGGATGTCTGATACTTCTAGCGGGCCTTCTGGTTTATCGGGTTTAGCTGAAACATGATGGAAAATTTTTAGCTTTATAAACATAGTTTTTTACTAGCTAATATTTTACAGTTTTTGATATTAACTAGAAAATTAAGTTTGCTCGTCGGATTTAGTAAACAGGTTTTTAATGCTTTGATGAAAACAACAGCTGGGTTCTAAACTGTACTAAAAAACAGTATATGCTTGTTGAAATAAAACTACTTTTTAACGGATTTTATGGCGGTTTATTTTAGATTTTAGATCCCGACGTTTCAAAGTCTTTTCAGACTTCATGTTCACGGGTGGAAAAAAAATCCGTTAAAAAGTAGTTTTATATCAATGTGTGATATTCGTGTAAATCTTCTGCTTTTTTATACTATGTTGCAGATTTTGATATGGTTTTCGTTATTAAAGAATCATTTAAGTTCGTATGTCTAATTTGCGTCAGTAAAACCGGGTACTTTAGTTGCTAGTTAACAATAAACAAATACTTACATGTGACAGTAATTTCAAGTTCAGCGGTGTCCTGTCCGTATTTGTTGACAGCTTGGATCTTGTATGTGCCAGAATCCTTGCGACGTGGAGACGAGTGCTGGTACTTGCTCAAGTACGGTACGTTCACCACTATGAACCAGACATAATGTTCACTTTAATAACTGACTCCCAAGAGAATAAGACAGGTAAGGCACAGTTGCAGCAGAAGTAAATTACGTCGCGTCAATTAACAACCTGTCATGAAACCTGACTAAATTTGATTTTGATAATTTAAACCTGATTAAATGTTCCGGCTTGCCTTGCCTTTTTTTTGCGGATGACCTAACCCAATCAGTCAGAAGGGCCCTTGTTGGTTAAAAGGATTTTTTCGGTGAGCCGTCCGAAGACGGCCGAACCCATCACGCCTGGCTTCCATATTTTCCCTCCCTTTCATCAAATTTCTTCATATTCAAATATGAAGAAATTTGGCTCATGGCACAAAAACACGGCCAATCAGAGGAGGTTTCAAGCGTCGGCCATAGAAAATCGACCAATCACATTGAAGATGACGATTTCATAATAAACATCGGGCGTGGTAGCCACTTTTTCGCGGCGTTCCATAATGTCTAACTACCATCAGTGTAAAAGTATTAGTTTTTCCGAATATTACTTAACTGTTATATTCACAATTCAGAAGTTTTCACGTTAAAAAATAAGAATGAAGACGCTCTATCTTTGGCTGTGTATGGCTTTTTACCGACTTCTCTGTCAAATATGGACTGGTTACCAAATTTAGTTTTTAGGTTTAGGTTATTAAATAAAAGATTGAAGTACTATTCAGTAAACGATACCTAGGTAGCGAATTTAAGGACCAAAGCATTTATTACCGTTTAGTAAGAGGTGAATTACATTCACTTTTCGCCGGCTATGTTAAGGACCTTAGAAGGGCAACATAATTGCCATTTATTGATCATAATTCCAAACTTCGATCTGCAACTAACATTCTCAAAGTATAATAGAAAACTATTTTTACTCGATCCGGGAATTAAGAGAACACATTTACCACTGGACCACCAGTTTATACAGTAGGTAAATTCAGTGGCGAAAAGTATACTTACACTTGAGTCCACTGCCGCTGGTGACAGACTTCCCGTTGAGTGTCCACGTGACGTCAGGCGCCGGTTCCCCTGACACCTTCACGTCTAGCGCGATGGGCTCGCCCTCACGTACTTTGATGGCACGAAGGTTGCGACGGTCGATCTTAGGCGCCACTGGGGGACAAAGCTTACGTTACTATGGGCTAATTATAAAATGTACTGATTCTGACATCTGTAATACCCTCAAGTAAAGGTTAACCCCCGTATTCATAAACGTCTTATAAGCCCATTATGGCTAAAATAGGTTTATAATTCGTTTGTCTTTGTCTGTCATCTTGACATTTATACTAGTAAGAAAGAGACAAAGTCAATTTTAACTAAAGAACTTACGAAGTAAGAAGAGAGTCGGGCACGATTCGTAACTCCCGAGCGGTTACTAAGATTTTTTAATTAGAAAACGCATAAGCGCTTTTTTGTTCAATACACACAAACCTGGCACCTATGCTATCCTTATACTACAAAAGCAGATATCGATATTTAAAAATATATATTTAATCAACTCAAAATATTTTAGTCGATAGTCTTTATTTTCATAGTATGTACAGAACCGAGTTTCTTTCAGCAGTTGTCGTCAGCTAACACCTCCTAAACCGTGAAACGGCTTTTGATGCAGTTTTACGATCATGTAAAGAATTATCTCTAGTAAATTTGATATGTCGTGCTCGTATTGAGCTCGCGGAAACCCGGGGCAGATGTAGTAAAAAACAAAACAACTTACGTCTCCTGGGCTTGCAGACAACAGACTTGCTGGCATCGGAAGCTTCTCCAGGGCCGGCATCGTTCACCGCCTTCACACGGAACTCGTACTCTGTACCCTCGTCCAAGTTTGGTACTGTGGCTTTCTCGTTGTCGTACGGTCCCACCTGGTATAATTTTAGATTGATATAGTTCAAGAATGAAGAATAGCTCGAGCTTATAAATATGGGAGGATATTTTAACCTAAGAGGAGGTAGAGCAGAGTGCCGGCGACATGAGGACGACCCTCATATCGCCGGCATGTTTAAATCTCCAGGGCAACACTCCGAGATATTACTGTAATTTTTCTGTAAGAAAACCCTAATACGTTTTGTGCAGGTCGAGTCAACTGTCTGCGACCGACCTCGTTTGGTTTGTACCAAATACTAATAGACAACCACAAGACCTAGAACTAAAGAAATTAGGTAGATATTTCATTGTTAAAATCCGTCACCTGAATCCATTAAGATTCCTAATAACATGATCAACAGAAATTAGACCATATCTCTACCGCACAAAGCATAATAATCATAATAAAAGTAAAATATTCTTACCTCACAAGCTTTCACCCATTTCGGCGAGCCAACTTCTCTTTTCTCAATGATGTATCCAGTGATGGGTGCACCACCATCGTTGATGGGCTTCTCCCATTTGAGGTCCACATGGTCTTTGTCCCAGTCCACTACTTCGGGTGTTCCAGGCTTACCAGGTTCATCTATTTGTAGAACAGATTAGTTTAAATAAACATACAAAAGGAACATTTTAGACTTATACTATGTTTAGGATGGTTACGGAGAAATAAATCTACTATATAAAAATAAGTCGGGTTTTCCTTCCTGACGCTATAACTCCAGAACGCACAAACCGATATCCACGGTTTTGCATTCGTTGGAAAGGTCTCGGGCTCCGTGAGGTTTATAGCAAAGAAAATTCAGGAAAAAATTCAACAGAAAAGCGGGAAAATGTTACATAAAACGAAGCCATCTGGTGGCGAAACGGAGTTCGCCGGGTTTGGTAGTATCTTAATAAAAATCAATTAGTTTTTTTTAATAAGACATAACCCACCACCGCAATCCTGCCACTGCTAGTCCAGTAAGCCAGGCTCAAAAGGGAAGGCGTAAAGGGACTCCGGATTTGAACCCGGTCAAGTCCCTGGACATCTAAATTATCCTGAATCCCCACGAATTTCATCAGAAAGATAATAGAAGTTGGAAAGTTAGATTGTCCACTTCCTTCCAAAAAAAAACGGGAGACAGCATATAGAAAAAGTGAGGCTTAAATTTTCTCATCAAAAGTGACTATACACTACTGGTAATGTAACCTAAGGGTTTCTATTAGAGGTGGATCGAGTAATAAAATAATAACAATAGGGTTATATTCAATTTCCAAGTTTCGATGTTCAAGATTCAATTGAATCCCCACATGTGATCCCTAGTGATGCAAATTAGGTAACAAAAAACTGGTGGTAGAATTCAGTCGTGGTTAGTAACCACCCACCAGACAAAGCTGTACCCCCAAGCGTCCTTGTCGTGTTCCGGTGCGATGTCTAGTAACACCATGTAGAGAGTGTGGGTTCGAATTGTTGCTTCTTTATGATTTTATTACCATTTCACTGCCACCTTTTCACCGAAAATCATTCGTAATCACAAGAGAATCGGTATATCGGCCCGTTCCATCGTAGACTACCTCATTGCTTAACATCAGGCAAGTTGTGCTCAAGCGCAAGTCTATTTCAGAATAAAAAAAAAATAACACAACGACTCACCAAACGGATTCTTCGCAATAATAGAGTGGTCAGCCTCCAACGGCTCAGAGACTCCCTCATTATTCACCGCAGATACTCTGAACTTGTACTCATGGCCTGGTACCAAGTTTTCAATCTCAGCTTTAGGATCTTTAGTCTTGAGGGCAGGTAACCACCGACCGGTTTCCGTGTCAAGTTTCTCTACCAAGTAATGATCGATAGGTGCACCACCGTCGTCTAGTGGTGGGTTCCATTTCAGAGTACAGCCTTCTTTGTGAACGTCTGAGATCTAAAAAAACATTTGAAGTACTTTTACTTATCTTATGAATTGGGCGAGTAGAATGCTACACTGTCAATGGTCGCTTTTCTAATAATTATTTTTGAATGAAAACTAAAAATCCTAATTGACAAATAGTTGCAAGGGTGACTGGTTATCTAAATTTTGACTTCAGGTTATAGAAGAAAGAAAAAGAAAAAGAAAAGAAGAAAAATATAAAAAATTGCGTATAAACAAACCAAGAATCTTTTCCTCACGCCTATAACATGTTGGATGCGTGGGCAGAAATGATTTATTACCCATTTATTGTTCCTAAGTCTCATCCCTTTAACTTCCAATAGGCTTCGAAAAAAAATCTATTTAGCTCGTTTTACTTGATGTCAGATTTTAATCTATGCAGTCTACTTGATTTTGAAATTTTTTGTTGACAATTACCTTCAAAGGACCCTCAGGCTTAGCCGGCACGTCCAATACAATGATCTGTATAGTAGCCTCGTCCTTGCCGCTGCTGTTCTCAGCCTTCAGTACATAAGTACCGCTATGTTTGCGAGACGCGACGACCACAGATAACTTAGTCTTGTAGTCTTCTGCGTCTACCGTGAGATCATCCCGGGTTGATAGACGCTCTTTGTTGTGGAACCTTATGGTAATAAATATTTATGTAGATAATTTTCAGGATAGTTGGGACTGTCGAAACTAATTTGACTAGAAATATTTAAGGTTCGGCTACAAGAAGTACACTGAGGAGGTTTTAGAGGGTATCATTCGATATACCACGTATCCTCTGCTCTTTTCCTACTCTGGGCGGGGAAATACATAAAAGGTTTCCTTTCGAAATTTAAAGAAATAGAAAAAATAAAGAAACAGACTTAATCGGAAACAAGACAAAATTAGTTTGTGCTTGTTGTTAAATATGTTTAGTTGGTACAAATAAAACTTGATTTTCACTATGGAATTTGACAGTTTCAAAAATATTAATAATAGTCATCTGTAGCGTAAAAGGCAGTTGGTATCTTAGAGATACTCTCACTCACTGATTTAGTACAGATTAGAATAAGTGGGCGGTGATAACATAGAACATATTCGGCAAGATTCTACAAAAGGAACAGTTCCTTAGCAATTGTAGAGGGTTACTTACCAAGTCTTGGTCGGTGGAGGTTCACCGCTGACCTTAACGTCTAGCCTGATGTTCTGTCCTGCCTTGATAGTGATGTCTCGCATGTTTGTGCGGTCGATTTTAGGTGCAGCTGTAATAAATGATTGTAGTTTCTTCACTGTTTTTTTTTTACACACACACAGTGCCATCTAGCCCCAAATTATGCAATTATTTTTGCTTGTGTTATGGGTACTAGGAACTGATAAACTACTGAAATACATTTTTTCGTACATACATACATACGATGGATAAATTACACCCAGACACAGAACAAACGTTCATGCTAATCTCACAAAGATTTCTCCTGGGTAGGAATCGAACCCACTAACCACTACGCCAACAGGCCAATCTAAGCTAAGTCTGTTGCTTAAGCTGAGAGTTTCTACAATAACGGTGCCATTGTAGAGTATGTAGATATACCATTAGATATACTTATGATTTGTCTCGAACGCATACGTCTCAAGATACAGGCAGTCGTTGTCCGACCGTCAAACAGAGACGAGCTCTCTGATGGGAGTGCGTCGGCGAGCCAAATACAAGATTATAATTCGATACACTATGTGTATACTACAGTCATAACTCAGTGACGGACCAGTGGCTAGGTCGGTAATATAATTGCTTTTCACGCCGCAGGTCGTGGGTTCGAGTCCCACCCGAGACAGACATTAAATTTGTGTGATGAATAATGTCTGTTTATCTTGAGTCTGGGTGTAATTATCTATATTGAAGTATGTATTTACAAAATCAAAGTATTATATGTAGCATATTCCCAGTTATCTGATTTCCATAGTATACCTAAGCTCTGCATAGTTTGGGACCAGATGACCGTGTGTGTTAATATCCCACTGTATTATTATTATTAGTGATATCTGGCATTACTAGAACGTTGTATGAACTAAGAAAATTGTTTGGATGCAGTAGGTCAAATAGTCTCTTCACAAAATTCACCCCTAACAACATTATAAACATAGATAACCCTTGTAATACCAAATCCACACATGTAATGTTAGAAATTAAATATAACCCTCGACCTATATGACTTGGTCGGGGTTGATAAATAACTAATACTCCATTTCGTCGAGCCAAAAAAGGCTATAGTAGTAGTTAAAGTGCTTACCAAATCTATCTTTAGCGAGTAGATTCTCAGTAGGGGCGGAAGGTTTCCCTGGCCCCGCCTTGTTCACCGCCTTCACACGGAACTGGTAGGTCTTGCCTTCGATCAGATCGGGCACTCGGGCTTCAGTTTTGTTACCGGGTACCTGGTGACAAATAAATCAAATAATTATTATACTTCAATATATTTTCACATAAGTACTGATGTCTTGGCATTAGCATAGTAAATAAAATGCCGAGCTGTGGAATTCACTGCCAGCATATCTGTTTCCCGATAGCTATAGTCTGAATCGATATCTACTGGGCAAATGCGTGTCATCTTAGACCAAATCATTGCTCAACAAGCAAGTTGCGGTCAAGCGCAAGCCTAAGGATAAAAAAAATTGTATGCAAAATTTTCGCGCCACAAAAAAGATTCGAGACTTTTCTGAATTATATAGAAGTTTCGAAGTTTGTGCCTCCCGATGAATCAGATACTAAGATACGCCGACGGTCCTACGCCCTAACTCCTACCAGTCGTGTCGGTCTGTCCATCCCATCGGACTCTTTTCAGGAATATTAGTGCGCCTGCGCTTCCTTATACACTATTACAGTACAATATCTTCTGTGTGAGCTAGTCAGCTCAAGACTGGCCTCCATAGCCAAAATTATGATATGAAATTATAGTTGCAAGGTCCAGAAGTATTAAGAAGTTAACATACCTCAGCAGCCTTCACCCACTTGCCGGTGTCTCTGTCCTTCTTCTCCACAATGTACCCAGTGATGGGTGCACCACCATCATCCTTTGGCGCCTCCCACTTGAGGTCCACATGGTCTTTGCTCCAGTCCTTGAACTCCGGCTTGCCGGGAGAGTCGGGCTCGCCTGGAGATAAATAAGATCCATATAAAAAAATTACCTAGATACACATAAATTTATTAAGACAGGTCACCAGACAGATTAAAAACAGCTTACATTACTATGCTAAACAGTTCACTAATAGACACTGGTGGCGGGAGATCGTGCGGAGAGATGTGTTAGCCTCTACAACTGATATGGATGACTCGATGTGACCACAACCACTCTGACAAGAGCGGAACGACAAAGAACAAGAAGAAATTCATGAAGGTGTACTCCTTTGTGAACCTACAAACCTAACCTAACCTTTTTAAGTACTTCTTGTTTTTTGGAAGTGGAGTTCACAATTTGCATGTTGACTTTGCTAATCTAGTTCGACTTTTAGCATAAAGGCCAGAATTTTGGCTAGTCATCACACTTGTTCAAGATATCGATCTTTAATATCGATTGCAAACGCAAGTCCTTGAATCGCGTCCATACATCTTTGTATACGTTATTTAAGAAATCCAACGTATAACGGAAACAAGCATATTGCAAGTTCCATTGTGTGGATCAGGGTTTAAATTCACTCAACCATTAATAAAATTGTGAAAAAACCAACACCCTGCATTGATATACAAAATGGTTTTTACATATACATTTTTCCTTTCCTGGCTAACGGATTCGTTGCCTGCTTTTCCACAAATTACGATGGTAAGTTCAAGTAAGGAAAAAAAAAATTACTCACCATAAGGATTCTTAGCAGTAGTAGCCGTATCAGTAACTAACGGCTCACTTTCTCCTTCAGGATTAACAGCTTTAACCCTGAACAAGTAGTCCTTGCCCTCATTCAGCCCAGTGACGTCAGCTTCGGGAGTTTTGGTGGTACAGACAGGCACCCACCGTCCGGACTCTGTGTCCATACGTTCAACAACATAGTTTTCAATAGGTTCGCCGCCGTCGTCTTCGGGAGCTTCCCATTTCAACTTGCAGCCGTCCGCTTTCACGTCTGATACCTGGTGTAGTTAAATATTTTTTAGTTTTAGATTGTTTTGGAGTTAGTTTAATTTACTTTACAACTAGTCCCAGAATGCTTTATTTTAGTAACTTTCAAATGCGAAGAAATAAAATTTATACTTTTATTTTTGAATTCGTGCTAGGTAAATGACTCATTAAACTAAATTCAGATCACAGAAGCATTTTGATTCATAGTTTGTAAGTTAAAATACTTACGACCTTATTCATAAAAATCTTATAAGACTTTTAAGTTTATAAGGACTTTGTCTATTTCTTACTAGTATAAATGTCCAGATGACAGACAAATACAAACGAATTATAAACCTATTTTAGCTAATGAGCTTATAAGACGTTTAGGGTTAGCCTCACCTTCAAAGGTCCTTTAGGCTTGGCCGGCTTGCTGACCACCTGGACCTCGACTTCCACAGTATCGGTACCGGAATCATTCTTTGCAGTCACCACATATTTACCAGAATCTGCTCTAGTCATCTTCTGCATCGCAAATGATGTGTGATAATCCTTATTCTCAATCTTAAGTCTCTCATTGTCCTTAAGAGTGGTGCCGTTGAATGTCCAAGTGATGGTAGGTTCAGGTTCTCCTTTGACATCAGCTTCCATCTTGAGAGGCTGGCCAACCTTGATCTTCTTCTTTTGAAGGTTCTTGCGGTCGATCTTTGGTGCCACTGTTGGGAGAATTGTGAGTAAATTGATAGTAAACAAGATTTTGCTAACCCGAAGTCGATCGCGGGGCTTAAGCACAGTGACTGCTTAGGGGGTGTCTATTAATCATGTGATGTTTTTAGCAACTTTTTAACCACCTCTACCCTGAGTTAAAAACCTCACCATGAATTACACGTGGTAACTTTTTAGATTAGCTAACCCTCCCTCTATTCAAAATCATGTATTTTTTGTTACAAAGTATAGGCGCTAATAAAGTCAATCTTGCCTTGTAACATTGCGTGATTGCCTCAAATCTACTGTCACTCTTGAAGTTTCATGCGATTAATTTACAAGTCATTACTTTTTTTGCAGATGACCTAACCCAATCGGTCGGAAGGGCCTTTTTTGGTTCACCGGAGTTTTTCGGTGAGCCGTCCGAAAATGGTCGAACCGATCAAGCACTATAACAACTGCTTTGAGGGCTCCCCACGTGGGGACGAACCTCCGTACAGGACGTTACCGACACTATTTTAGGAGATCGGGCTGTTGACTGGGGTTGTCAACGTTTATTTTGCGTCAAATTATTACACCAACTTCGCAGTCCTATACTGAGTGCCAATTTTGTCGTAAATATAACTCCACACATGAAATTTCTATGAAGTGGTTGCACTGCTACACACACATATATTTTCTTACACGGCACAATAAAATATGTTACGAGCACTTTTTTATCTCTTTCTAGTCATTCCTAAGCAATAGAGATACACAGTGTTCGCAACATGGTTCTTTGAGCATGTTTCACTGCTGGTGCAAATCTTACTAGCTATGGTAGAACTACCTTCTCAGAGAACTTACTGAGAATGATATCAGAATGTATACTTACAGAACCGTGGCTTAGCAATAACACTCTTGCTAGCGTCTGAAGGTTCTCCAGGTCCAGCCTTGTTCACAGCCAGCACACGGAACTCGTACTCGTGTCCTTCTTCGACATCTTCTACGCGACCAGTAGGACGGTCGCCGGTAGTCTTGAGACAGTCTTGCCATGACCTAAACACAGTCAAATTCGTAAGACTTTATTTTATTGATGTTTTATTTGTCAGAATCTTTTTTTTTTGCATCTAGTACCGAAAGTAAGTTCCGGTAAAATGATAACAAAAAAATCAAATTCGAATTGGTTTTGAACCCACCTTCCGCCCTTCTCTCTCTTCTGCACGATGTACCCAGTGATGGGTGCACCACCATCGTCCTTGGGCGGTGTCCACTCCAGCTCCACGAAGTCCTTGTCCCAGTTCCGCGGCTCTGGCCGCCCTGGCTTGCCAGGCTCGTCTGTACACACCATCACATAATATCACACCCAGTTTTCAATGGCTCTTTCAACGAGGGTTATAAATTCCTAGACTTAAATTTTCAAAGATTCTAGATTTACGCATTAACTAAACCTTTAATTGTAATTTAAAAGTCCCTAAAACCTGCCTAAGTTCAGAATTAAGGTAAAACTAGGTAAATTGCAACAAAGATTATTTCTTTTGAAACAACTAATTCGCTTCTTGCACTTAGTTATGTAACTCTTACTCACCGAAGGGATTCTTAGCAGTAATGGGTTTGTCGGTTTCGAGTTCCTCCGACTCTCCCTCCTTGTTGACAGCCTTGACCCTGAACTTGTAGGGCTTCCCCTCTTGCAGGCCTGTCACGTTCGCCTTGCAGTCCTTCGCAGTGCCGCAGGGTACCCATTGTCCTGAAGAACATAACGAGAACACTGTCATTCCTATGCTAAACAAATAGCAATACGGTCGCTAACAGTTTGCCTGTCCCCAACACAGCCTTAAGTTCTAATTGCTGTTCTGGACAACAATTTGTGGTAGTAATTTATAACTTTTATATCGTTTCATTTCATTTTAATTGACATGCTGGGACTAAATGCATCAATACAATCTAGTCACTGCTATATTTGCGCCAGGATCGATAGTGGCGAGCTCAGGGTACTAAAACCCTGAAGAGAATGAGTATTCAGCATTAGACAATTTCTATTCTTCAGGTTTATGTTACTCCTGTAACAAATGCTCCTGCTACTTACAAAATAAACTTTAAAATACTTACCAGTAAGCGGATCAAGCTTCTCAATCTCATAGTATTCGATGGGTGATCCGCCGTCGTCTTCTGGTTTCTTCCATGTGAGGGTGCATCCGTTCTTTGTAACGTCGGACACGTCCAAGGGACCCTTTGGCTTCGATGGCTTGCCTGTAAGGAGTGAACAGGTTATTGTAGTCTCTACTTTAGGTCCTTAAAAACCCTTTTTAATGTCCCACTGCTGGGCGCGGGTACCCTCTCAACTATCTTACGAGTTGAGCGAGTTTAGGCCTTAATTCACACACGCTGGCCAAGTGCGTGTTGGTAGATGTCACATGTCCCGAATTATTAGTTCTTAGACATGTCGGTTTCCTCACGATGTTTTCCGTCACCGATATTGAGCAGCGGCGATGAAACAATTCACACAAAGATATGTGGGCACGACCAGGATTCGAAACTGCGACCTTATATTTCTGAGGCGAGGCCCGTACCGCTGCTCAAAAAGGAAATTTATTTACTAATTTTCCTTCCATGCATATATTTTAGTAATTTTAACTTCTCAAATTACCTGTTTTGTAAATAAATTCAACACTTCAGATGTGTATTGAAAACAGACAGACAAACAGTCACATAATAGTGGTGTGTATTTAATCTTAAGAAGAATCTTTTCTTCTATTAGAAGAACAATAATTTAACACTTACCAAGAATGGTGATTTCTACTTCGGCCTCATCTTCACCGACCTCATTCTTAGCTCTGATGATGTATTTACCAGTATTTGCTCTCTTACTCTTGGTCATCAAGAACTTAGTATTGTAATCCACGTTGATAATCTCCAGATTCTCTCTGGTCTGCAACTCCTCATCTTTGAAGTGCCATGTAACCTTCGCTGGAGGTTCTCCGAAGACTTTCACGTCTAGGGAGACTGGAAGACCAGCTTTCACTACTATCGGGTTGAGGTTTGTGCGGTCGATTCTTGGTTTCACTGTAGATAAATGACTAAGTTATAAATAACCAACAATTAACCTTATATTAGCATCTTCAGGGAGCATATTATTTGTTTATTTATTGTTTTGGGGGCTGAGTCCCCTTTGTCCGTGGGAGTGCACCTTTTATCTGAATCCCCACACGTGGTCCCCGGGTGGTGCAAATCAAGTGACAATCAACTGGTAATTAAGTTTACTTGTAATTAACTGGTGGTAGGCTTCGGCCGTGGTTAGTGACCACCCACCAGACAAAGCCGCACCGCCAAGCGGCCTTGCCGTATTCCACTATGTGACAGCTGACACCATTTAAGAGGGTGGGTCGAAATTGTTGCTCCTTTATGTTTTATAAGGAGCATCATTTCGCTGCCACCTTCTCACCGAAATTCATTCGTAATCACGAATGAATCGGTATTGGTGGGCAGGCGCGTCCCGTCGTAGACTACATCATTGCTTAACTTCAGGCAAGTTGTATTCAAGCGCAGGCCTATTTCAGGATAAAAAAATGTCATGGGCGGCAACGATCATTTTGCGAACACATTTTACTTCTTTCTTTTTTAGTTTGATTATAGGGTTCTGTTTAAATCACTTTTGATATCACTAAATGTTGTCACACAGCTACTTTGTAAAAATAAAAAAATATTTCAGTTGCCGCTTTTGAAGTAGTTTTCCTTGGACCAAGCGACCAGCCATTTCAGTGTCCTACAGTCCACGAAGCTCTCGTCATATTTGTCATTATTATCCGTTATGTGCAGTAAATAATAATTGGGGGCTGAGTCACCTTCGTCCGTGGGTGTATAATACACCTTTAATTGAATCCCCAATTGAATCCGGTGCGATGTCTGGTGACACCATAAAGAGAGGGTGGGTCGGAATTGTTGCTCCTTTAAGGTTTCTTACCATATGGAGGCTCATTCTACTGCCACCTTCTCACTGATAATCATTCGTAATCATGAGTGAATTGGTATATTAGGCTGGCGCGTTCCATCGTAGACTACATCATTTCTTAACATCAGGCAAGTTGTAATCAAGCGCCAGCCTATCGAAGAATTAAAAAAAAATCGGCAGACTGCCAACTTAAATGATTCTAAGTCAATTTATCCTTCCAACACAACAGGGGCTGGTAACCCTACAGCACTTCGACTCAGTGGGAACTTTGTGCTCCCTCTTAATATTAGAAGACCTTTCGGAACTCTTTAGATAGTAAACTTACAGAATCTTGGCTTAGCAGTGTGCCAGTTGGTGTTCTCTGAAGGCTCCGACTGTCCCGCCTTGTTAACAGCGCGGATTCGGAACTGGTACTGGTTACCTTCCTCCAGCTTCGGCACTGTGCCTTGGCAGATGTTGCCTTGGATTTCTGCCGCCTGGGGAATGGAAGGATTAGTAGAAACATCGCTCAATAAGTTGATAAATCACGTGTAGACTTCTTTCTCCGTAGACCGAAATAAAACTTGTTGATGGTGAAGATTCGGAAATGCGTATCAAGAAATCGGCAGGAAAAGCGGTCACCGACGAAGCGATCAAAGTTAGCATGTTAAAGTAGCAGTGGGCATGCCACATCGCTTGCAGAACCGGTAACTGATGGAAAACCGATGGAAAATTGATGTTGTTACAAATGTCCGGAGCCAGCTGAAAAACAGTGCTGTTCGCTAGTACAGTAATTACTGAGCTGGATCCCGTGTTGCACGTTATAACTGTGATTAATATTTTATTTTGTATTAGTTATACCTTTAGTGTGGAAACTAAATAAATGGATTATATGGTTAAAAACAAAGATTCTTCTTCGCGTTAGTCCAACAGCATAATTTTTCCCGCCTATTTGATAGTAAGCCAGGATTACTTTAATAGCATTTTACTTCAAATTAGTAATTGCAAATGCGAAGTATAGTCGTTAGTACAAAAATAATCTCACCTTAACAAATTCACCCCTATCTCTATCCATAACTTCAATAATGTATCCAGTGATAGGTGCTCCATTATCTCTAATAGGGGGTTCCCATTTGAGTTTGGCAGATTTCTCATCCCAATCCACAATATCGGGTAGACCAGGCGGTGCTGGCACATCATACGGATTCTTAGCGAGGATCGCGTGGTCAGTTTCCAAAGGCTCTGATTCTCCTTCTTCGTTCAGAGCTTTCACTCTGAACTGGTAGGAGTGTCCAGGTTCAAGACCTTCAGAAAAAAGAATATAATTATTTAAATTCAACATCTACAGACTGAAATATTCTTTAATTACTAATTTACATGCTTTCGGAGCAAACATTATCAGAAATTTCTGCTGGTGGGTAAAGATGAGTCAAGGCAGTCTAGCTAGAGAAAAGAAAGAAAAGAAAGAAAAGAAAGAAAAGAAAGAAAAAAAAAAAGAAAGCTGCCTCTACTAAGTAATTATCCGGTGATTTAAACATACTCCGGTAAGCAGAGGTTATAGACCGCCATTTAGTGCGATCTAAGTACACTCGTTTCTGTAAAGAATAATAACATACCAGTAACATTAGCCTCAAGTTTATCCGGGTCAACAGTACCAGCCGGCACCCACTTCCCAGTGAGAACGTCCATCTTCTCTATCACAAAGGCACTGAGCGGTAGTCCGCCGGTGTGTTTGGGTTTGTTCCACTTCAGCTTCACATGTTCCGCGTGGATGTCTGATACTTCTAGCGGGCCTTCTGGTTTGCCGGGCTTGTCTGAAGAGATATATTTTAACATTTGAAGATTTTTTTTTCCCAGTATATTTATTTATTTATTTATTTACAAGTTAAACTTTTTATGCAAACATTGTGCAATGTTTAATAGCGCCTGTATTGCACGAACAGCAGCGGTGGCGCAGCTGTACGGGCCTCGCCTTAGAAAAATAAGGTTAATTCGAATCCTGGTCGTGTCCACACAACTTTGTGTGATTTTTTTTGTATAGTGGGAACTTCACCGCTTCTCAATATCGGTGAAGGAAAACATCGTGAGGAAACCGGCATGTCTAAGAACTAATCATTCGAGGACATGTGAAATCCACCAACCCGCACTTAGACAGCGTGTGTGGATTAAGGCCTTAACTCTCTCAACTCACAAGATAGTTGAGGGAAGACCCGTGCCCAACAGTGGGATACTAAAAAGGGTTTAAGTGAGGCTTGCTAATCTACGATGGAACGCGCCTACCCAATACACCGATTGAATATTGATATTTCGGTTAGAGGGGGGCAGCTGAATGAGGCTCCATATGATTAGAAACCATAAAGGTGCCACATATTTTAAATTTTTTGTTTTCAGTTCTAAGGCGTCTACTCAATTACATATAATAATTAAAATAAAATAATATATCTTTACCTAGAACAGTGATCTCCACGGTAGCCTCGTCAACACCGGACTCGTTCTCCGCTTTCAATGTGTAGATACCGGTGTTCTGCCAAGTCGAGTCGGAGATCTGCAACTTGGTGTTGTAGTCCTCGTTCTCGATCTTGATACCAGGGCCGGTTTCCAGGACCTGGAAAATGGTAATTTGTGTTCAAAAATGTTACTAGCGGAAGGTAGACACATGTAATTATTATCAACTAGCTTCCGCCCACGGCTACCCCCCGTGGTACTTATTGGGATAAAAAGTAGCCTGTGTGTTAATCCGGACCATAATCTACCTCTGTGTTAAATTGCATCCAATTCCGTCCAGCAGTTTTTGCGTGAAGGATTAACAAACAGCCCTTCCCATCTAATCCTTATTAGCCTTTTTAACCTCCCGTGTCATATATATGCGACAAATGTGTTTGGCTTGCACTTGACCCAACCAAAGCGCTTTGTGCACATGGAGTTTAAACACTTACCTTCTTAGAGAAGGTCCAGGTCTTGGTTGGTGGAGGTTCACCCTTGATATCAACATCCAGTTTGATGGTAGTACCAGCACGAACACGGATAGCTGTCATTTTGTCGCGGTTGATGTGCGGTTTCACTGCGTACAAGATAATTTATTAGAAAACTAAAATAATAGATGTCTCTAAGTCTTTAAAGATATAGTTATAATAATAATAATATTTATTTCAGATCATAGATCCATAGGAGGTACACAAGTTATTATTTTATATAGATAAAGGATGATCTGTAAGACGACATCCATTTATACAATAATTGGCTATCCAGCCAGTTCGCCACAGTACTGACACGGCTGTTGGAGCTGTCACGCCCACGCCGCATCAGGGAGGCAATTCTGGATCGTATGATTGCATAAAAATCTGGTACACCTGATTGAGCGAACATCCCTGATGCGTTGCAAAAGCGCGGCAGCCCCAACATCACTCTGAAGGCGTTGTTGTATTGGACAAGCGGTTGTATTGCGCTGTACGAGTTCTGTGTATAAGCCACCCATAGGGCACATGTGTACTGAGCTTGGCAGTAAGCCCTGAATAATATTTACTACTATAAACATAAGAATCAATATAAAATACGACTTACAGAATCTCGCCTTAGCAGTATGCGGTTGTGTTGCATCTCCCGGCTCTCCCGGTCCCGCTTTGTTCACAGCACGAACACGGAACTGGTACTGATTGCCTTCCTTTAGATCCGGGACTCGGGCTTTACATTCCGGCGTCTACAGATGAAGATAGTAAAAAACTTCAGTTTAGTAAGTATTTAGTTAGTGTTTAGTGGTATTATATGTATATACCATAACATAAATATACACTATTATTGGTAAACACCGCTATGTCTAAGAACTAATAATCGAGCGATCCACCAATCTGCACTTGGCCAGCGTGTGTGAATTAAGACCTTAACTCTCTTAACTCGTAAGACAGTAGAGACAAGACCCAGACCACGCCATCGCCCCGCTCCGGACCCGGTAAATGGCACTGCAGCACCGGGCAAGACGACGTAAAAATACTAGTTTGTAATTTTGTAATACGTACGGTAGTAACAAGCGCCTCGGTCCACTGTCCGTACTTCTCCTTTTTCTCAATAACATAACCGGTGATGGGTGCGCCACCATTGTTCTTGGGCGCCTCCCACTTGAGGTCAACACGGTCCACGTCCCAATCCTCGATAGTCGGGACTGACGGCTTGCCAGGGATATCTGGAGAAAATTATTAACCATAGTTATTTTATCTCCTTCATGAGAAAATTAGAGTAGGGTGAGGGGAAAACAGGTGGACAGGATATTTGACATATGCGCATAAAGCGCTTTGCTTCCACTCTTCGATAGCTTTAATCTCTGTTTTTAAGGCACGGGTAAAGTTATTTACTGGGTACGCGCGTTTAATCGTAGACCACATAATCGATTAACATTAAGAATGATTAAGTTATGGGCAAGTGTAAGCTAGATATCTACACTGTGTCGAATAAGTAACTCCCTCTCTCTCCTTCTCTCTCCTTCTCTATTACTTATCTTCTTTGCCCAACAGAAACTCCTTTAACATACAAAACCATACGCTACAAAACACTCACCATAAGGATTCTTCGCAATAATCGAATGGTCGGTCTTCAGCGGCTCCGACTCTCCCTCCTCATTAACCGCTCTGACCCTGAACTCGTACTCCTCGCCTTCCTGAAGACCCTTGATCTCCATCTCCGTGTCATCAGTCTTGCCGACTGGTACCCAGCGACCGGTCGCTTTGTTCAGCTTTTCTACTACGTAGCCGGTTACTGGCTTGCCTGTAAGAATAGTTAAGGTTATGATAAAGTTTTCGTGTATTCACACGGTTATATGATCCCAAACTAAGCAGAGCTTGTGTTATGGCAACCAGATAACTGGTAATATACCAAAATACTTCTTTTCTTTTGTAATACTTACACGAATATTACACATTGAAATATAACTACCATAATTTTTATATGCTACGTTTACGCCCCGGACAATATTTGTGTAACAACAAAAATTTGTTTCGGTGTCTGGTTGATTGAGGGACTACCTTCCGTGCCTCGGAGAGCACGTTAAGCCGACGGTCCCAGTTGTCATTTAACACATCTATGACAATCGTTACATGTAGTCAGAAGCCAATATAATCTGACACCAGGGTCTAACCATCTCGGCTACTGGTTCCCTACGGGTTTCGAGGTCTGATGGCAGTCACTTGTATAATTCTGGTAGCTAGCCGCATCAGGTTAGACTGGGAGCCGACCCCAATAGAAATGAGAACAAGGCAAGGGGAATGATGACCTACAAATAGTCATTGTTTAGGGGGCTTAGTCTTTTAGATTTATAGTATTCTTTATTTGGGTTATACAAGGTCCCAAGTAGGTGGAATATTGGGATATTTTTAAATCTCAATAACCTCGAGAAACACCTTGGTAGTGCCTATGTATCAAATTGTGACGTCACATAACTAACACCACTCAAGAGTCATTACGTCATAGCAATCCTGAATTCCACAAGCAAAGTTTCACCGACGTTTAGCATATATACATTCCATGACCAGTACAGTCGGATCGCCCCCCGATCTCTTAAAACTAGGTCCGGCAACGTCCTGAGCCGAGGTTCGTCCCCACATGGGAGGCCCTCATGGCAGTTGCCACAGTACTTGTTCGCTTCGACCGTCCTCGTACGGCTCACCGAAAAAGCCCGGTAAACCAATAGAGGCCCTTCCGGCTAATTGGGTTAGGTCATCAGCAAAAAAAATACAGTCGGGTCACCGGGCGTTACACCTTGCTCGGCAGGAAGTCTTCCTTTTCCACTGGAGGTTCTCTAACATCCCGATCCTCCAGCCCCCACACTGGTGACCGTGACGTGATCTAAACACGTAACCTTCTGATTCCACCTTCTTCTGTCTGTCTTGTTTAGTCAATATTGAACACATATCTGTGGTGTAAGCTTATTTTCTTTTGTATGCCAATAAAATGGCAATAGAGAGAACTTACTGTATTTAAGATAAACATCTCATGTACATACCTGTTCTCAAAATAAAGACTTATTATAACTTATCTTATCTTAGCTAATGGTTGGTGCCCTTGTAGGTGTATCCACACACTGCAGACTTTGTAAAGCGTGGATTTTAAAATCGTAACGTAGAACATCACAATTCCACGAAGTCTGCTCAAATCCACCACGTTTTTAAGACTAAAATTCTAATTAATAATTCTTCTATAACTTACCGCCGTCATCTTCAGGCTTCTTCCATGACAGCTTGCAGCCATTCTTCGTGACATCAGCAACCTTCAACGGACCACCAGGTTTCCCAGGCGCCGAGAGCACAGTGATCTCCACCTCTGCTTCATCGGAACCATGCTGGTTGGTTGCCAGGATACGGTAGGTACCAGTCATAGCGCGTACAGCCTCTTTGATGTCCAGTTTTGTGTTGTAGTCTATATTGACTACATTTTCTTTCACCTGTTGGGTTAAATTTATTCAATAACCATGACAAAGATTATTTCATATGTATGCACGGCTACACTTCAAGCTTTACATTTCCAATATGAACTGATCAGCTTATTTTTTTTTATTCTGCGATAGGTTGGCGCTTGATTACAACTTGCCTGATGTTAAGCAATGATGTAGGCTACGATGGAACGCGCCAGCCTAGTATACCGATTCACTCGTGATTACGAATGATTATACTGGAATAAAATTGTATAGCTTGATGTGTAGCAGTGTGTACAGTCACCTACAAAAGTCGATTAACAGATTCAATATTAGAAAACCATTTTAACACTAAAAATGATTAAAAATCTATGTGTCGTGACGAGAGGTGAAAAAAAACTTTGCAATGAAGAATCACACGAAACTTTTTGATGAAAACAACTTTTGCAGCTGACAAACGTACCTCCTTCTCCTCGTTCTTCCACTTCTGGAACCATTGCACAGTGGGCGCGGGTTCTCCTTTCACGTTCACGTCAAAGAAGATAGGCTTTCCAGCGCGCACTACTAACGCCTTCAGGTTTGTGCGGTCGATACGTGGTTTCACTGTACAATACATGTATATATTAAGTTAAAATAATGACTTAATGCCCCAAAGCGTTCCCCAATAACGCCTCGGACTATTTGATGGATCTTGACAAGTACTATTGTAATAATATTTACACACACGGTCATCTGAGCCCAAAAGTAAACATAGCTTGTTCAATGGAAATCAAATAACTGACACCTAATACACTACATATACTATTTTTCTTTTGAAAATCAATTGCTGTTCGTTAGTCTCGCTAAAACTCGAGAACGGCTGAACGGATTTATCATAACCTGGTCTTGGAATGTTCGTAGAGGTCTAGGGAAGGTTTAAATGGTGAGAAAAATCTTTTATATATAAAAAATCTATTGCTGTTTGTTAGTCTCGCTATAACTCGAGAACGGGTGGACTGATTTGACTAATTTTGGTCTTAAATTATTAGTATCAGTTTAGACTGGGTGTCGACTCCAATAGAAATGGGAAAAATGCAAGGTAAATAATGATGGTGCAGTCTCACGAACTGATGGTTACTCGTGTGCTTTTAACTATGTAGAAAAAAAGTAAAATAATCGAAATAAAATGGTAAATACTTACAGGCTTTGTGTCTGATGGTAGTCATCTTGGTAGCGTCCGAAGGCTCCGAAGGTCCTGCCTTGTTAACAGCGATCACACGGAACTGGTACTCGCTGCCTTCCGGTAGACCTTCCACCTTGCCGGAGTTCAGGTTACCAGGTACCTGATGAATTCAAGTTATTTCTGAAGATTATCTGTTTTAACCTTCGAAGAAAGAGGTGGGAATTACTATAACTTTTAAGTATGTTTGAAAGGCCAATTGGTCGGCAAGATACTTGCGTTTCATTTCACGCCGCAGGTATTGGGTTCGATTTCGACTGAAGACAAACATTAAAATTTGTGTGATGAACATGTCTGTTGGTCTGGTCTGCTGAGTGTAATTATCTATTTTAAGTATGTCGGATAAGTCATTAGTACGGGAGCAGACTTGACAGCGAGGCGACAGCGTTGTGACGTCACGCTCCGACAGAGTCTAGCCTGACGTGCGCGGGCGATGAGTGGGGATTGGCGCTACACGAACTGTCCCCAGTTCTCTACAGACATCCGTGCGAACAACATCAATCTAGGCACTGTCTTACCACTCGTTGTATTATTTTTACATTTCGTAACAAATTAATAGTGTGATTAGGTTAACTTTGTTTGCTGCTCGTAACCACACCCACTTATTAAGTTTTCTAGCGAGGACTATCCCTTTAATCAGCCCCCTGTACCGATATCTATATATTTACAAAAGAAAAGTATTTTTACAATATATACCAGATATCTGGTTTACAAACTCTGCTCAGCTTTGGACCAGATGAACCTAAACTCTCTCAACTCTTAAGATACTTGAGAGAAGACCTGTGCTCAACAGCGAGACACTAAAGCAGGAGATATTTTATAATGCACAAGTTTTTACGCGAGCACAGGTGCATATTCTCTCTATTCTTGAGGCACCTGAGACCGATGTAAGTGCAGGCGCTGGACCGACGACTTTACGTGCTCTGTAAGGCCCGGGGCTATCACACTACCAACTTCCTGACTCAAGACTAGTGGTAAGAAATTAGTCTCAATTCCCTTTTTGGGTCGGCGTGGAATTTAATACGGAGGCAGACTAGTATACTCACTTCAGCAGCATTCTCCCAGTCTCCGCCCTTCGGTTTCTTCTGTATAATATACTTGAGCACGGGGGCGCCACCATCGTTCTTCGGTGGGTCCCACTTGATCTCAGCGCTTTGATTGTCGTGGTCAGCCACTTCCACGTTACCAGGCTTATCGCTTACATCTGTAGATTAAATAATCAATTAATTACGTGTTATATTCAGTGTTCAATATCTTTAAAGGAAAACATCGTAAGGAAACCGGCATGTCAAGTACTAATCACTCGAGGAACTGTGCTATCCACTAACCCGTAATTGGCTACCGTGTGTGGATTAAGGCTAATTTTGATTGGTTCGTTCAATTGTTCAAGGACGAGAACCAAACAATTTATTAGATACCCTCCCCGCAAACTTTTCTCGATTGCAATCTGATACAGTATTTGAAGAAAGCGGAGTCTAGAAGGTATCTAATCGATGGTAGTCACTATTACATAATAGCGTTGTTGCAATAGCGATAGTTTAGTTATCGATAGTTGACCTTGAAAATTAGTCGATAGGTCCTATCGAAACTATCGAAATGTTACAATACTATTTATAACAACAATAGTGAAAATTAGGTAATAATATTGAAAGCTGTCGATACTACCGAAACAATCGATGACCTATCGACACGTTTCAATAATATCGATAGTTTTGATATAGTAACTATCATTAGCATCGATACTATCGTCACGCGGTTATTAATCCCGTAATCCCCTTCCCGTACACTATTGATAGTATACGTACTACTTAATACTATCGATACTATAGAACTTGAGGAATAGTATTACTCATATTTACCAATCGATACTATGGATAATATCGTTGTGGGTCGATTGGTTCGATAGGACTATCGATAGAGTAACAGATTTTCAATTCCACGATATTATCACTATACTATCGATAGACTATCGCTATCGGAACAACACTCTTACACAAATCATACTAACCGAACGGATTCTTGGCGAGTGTAGCTCGTTCAGTCTCCAGCGGTTCAGAATCACCCTCGTCGTTGACAGCTGTCACCCTGAACTTGTACTGGTGGCCAGGCTCTAACCCAGTCACCTCCATCTCCAACGGTTTCTTGTCACCGGCAACTCTGCAGGTATTCGAGATTTGTTTAGATATCGCGTAAAAAGATGCTCCTACGCAGTCGGATAAATATTATCCTAAGTCTTTCCGTAGTTTTCATAATAAAAACAAATATTAACAGTTATACGGACTGCCAATAGGGGGCTGAGTCACCTTCGTCCGTGGGAGTGCACCTTTTATTTGAATCCCCACACGTGGCCCCCGGGTGGTGCAAATCAAGTGACTATCAACTGGTAATTAAGTTTATTTGTAATTAACTGGTGGTAGGCTTCGTGGTTAGTGATCACTCACCAGACAAAGCCGCACCGCCAAGCGGCCTTGCCCTGTTCCGGTGCGGTGTCTGGTGACACCATTTAAGAGGGTGGGTTAAAATTGTTGCTCCTTTATGGTTTCTAAGCATATGGAGCTTCAATCCACTGCCACCTTCTCATTGAAATTCATTCGTAACCACGAATGAATCGGTATAGTAGGCAAGCGCGTCCTATCGAAAACTACATCATTGCTACACATCAGGCAAGTTGTAGTCAAGCGCAGGCCTATTTACTTACTACTACTATTTCAGGATAAAAAATAAGTAAAAACTGTGAACTCGCGAGATTTCATCCATTTAAACAACGAACAAAACCAAAAAAGAATTATACGTTTCGGTGCAGTCGTTTGGTTGCTATGAGCGTATACATTGGTGCATTTCGGCCATTTAATTTTGGGTATTATTAGCTTTCTACCCGTGCGTGTGTCGGTTATCAGTGTAACCATTATAACACTAAGCTTTAAACATTATTTGGCGCAGTCGGATAAAAACTATCCTATGTCCTTACCCAAGTCTCAAACTATCTCCATACCAAATTTCTTCCAAATCGATTCAGTAGTTTAGGTGTGAAAGCGTAACAGACAGAGATACTTTCGCATTTAAAATATTAGTATAGATAGATTTTGTTAAATACTAACCTGCCGACTCTAACCCATTTCCCGGTGGCCATATCCATCTTCTCCAGCTCGTACTCCTTGACAGGAGAGCCGCCATCGTCTTCTGGTTTCTCCCATTTGACCTTGCAGCCTTCCGCGTGGACATCTGTCACCTCCAACGGACCTGGATAATATAATTAGGTTAAAAACGCACTTTTGCATTACTGCTACCATTGCTTAGGTACAGAAGGGGCGAGGATAGCGTAGCCTTGCTGTTCAATGGGACCATTCTTTACTTCATCCTGCTCCTCAAAATTCTCTATATAAAAAAGTCGAATAGCACCATTTGTTCGACTCGGTATTTTGAACAGGGACCTCGCGGTTATAAGGCAATTGTTAAATACGTATTTTTTTTATGCTGCGATAGGCTGGCGCTTGACTACAACTTGCCTGATGTTAAAAAATAATGTAGTCTACGATGGAACGCGCCAGCCTATCAAATCAAATCTATCAAATCTGTTTTATTAAAAGACTAGCTTGCTTCGTTAGCGAGATATACGGAAAGTATTCACAGATATAACGGTATAAAAGGTGTTCGTGACCGGGATTGACTATTTTAAATGTCATAGTCATAAATATGTGCGCAAAAGATCCAAATCGGTCCAGCCGTCATACCTTACATCCTCACGTGCTTTTGACGGGCCGGTTGCGTGATCAGTAAGATACATGCATTTCACACCGCAAAGTTAATGACTCCTGGCTGCAATATGTTCATCAACATGGAAACTTATGTTTGTATATTGATGAACATATCTGTTCTTTTGATTCTTCTATAGTCTGGCGCTTGACTATAACTTGCCTGATGTTAATGATGTAGTCTACGATGGAACGCGCCAGTATACCGATTTACTCGTGATTACGAATGATTATTGGTGAGAAAGTGGCAGTAGAATGAGCCTCCATATGGTTAGAAACCTTAAAGGAGCAACAATTCTAACCTACCCTCTCTGCATGGTGTCACCAGACATCGCACCGGAACACGGCAAGGCCGCTTGGCGGTGTGGCTTTATCTGGTGGGTGGTCACTAACCACGGCCTAAGCCTACCACCAGTTGATTGTCAGCTGATTTGAACCGTCCGGGGACCACGTTTGTGTGTGTTTGTCTTGAGTATCGGTGTAAATATCTATTTTTACAAACCAATAGTAAATGTATATTATATATGTTATTTGGTTTCCATAACTCAAGCTCTGCTTAGAATCAGATGACAGTGTATGTCTTAGATTCAATTTCCTGTTTGTGTTATGTCTTGGTGTAAGAGGGATTTTGTAGTAGGTAATATATAACGTACCCTTAGGTGCTCCAGGTTTGCTCAACACCGTAAGCTCTACCGTCTCCTCATCGAATCCGTTGCAGTTCTCAGCGCGCAGTGTGTACCGGCCAGTGTCGCGGCGCACAGCATTCACAATAGTGAAGTCTGTGTGGTACTCTTTGTTCTCTATCTTGATGCGCTCAGTGTTCACTAATTTTATATTCTCACGCCATGACCTGGGAGAAAAGATGGTAGGTTTTACATAAAAGATAAGTTTTGTGGGGTAATACGTTGCTACAGCAAATTTCCTTAACATAATAGAGAATGACCATTGATGACCAAAAAATTTAAAATAATTATGTACAGTATGTAAGAAGGCTTATTATAAAATTTCAAACTATAACAACTGACAAAAACGCTTGGAAATAAATCGCTCATACACAAGGCACTTAACAGAATGTTATAGTAATAAGTATACATATTATTTACAAGAGCTAAAGGACTACAAAGTTTTATGCAGTGTTTCTCAATAGTTGCCATTGCCACGTCCTATAACTGCACGGTACGAAAAGAAATTGGATGTCTTCAAATAGAACCTCTTTCTAGATTTGATTAGAAATCTTTACTGACTTACTGCTGGCCATGGGTACACTCTTTAACTATCATATGAGTTAAGATTTAAAGGCTCACACACTAGGAAAGTGCAGTTAAGCCGTTCTTATCAGATTACGGAGGGGACAGCGCGTACGCAGTCCCCACTACCAAAAATTACGCGTCCGAGTTATCCACATTAGGGATAATCGCAGGGGTCAACCCGTTCGCAGTGCAATGAACAGGTCTCGCCCTGGGGGAACCGCCTTCATGATCACGGTATCCCCTACGCCAGGTAAGTATGCTTTCACAAGCTCTGCTCCCATCGAGTCATTCAACGCAAGAACATTTCGATAGCGACTTCTAATTCGATCCGCGCGCCATCTAGTTAGTTAAACGAATAACACTGCAACACATTGAACCCACCATGTTCTAATTTTACCTGTGTTGCATATTCACAGAGTTCATCAAACATTGTATACTAATTGCATGCTATGTAAAACTTTTGAATTACTTAATAAAACATTTTAATTATTACAAATACATATCTTTGATAATTTATCAACAAATCACCGAGGACTTTTAAACCCATTTTGATGTGTTAATAAAGTAATTGAAATGATAAGTTTTTATGTGTATAAATTACACACCGTGCCTAACCGTGCCTACTGGTTAATAATAGCCAAGATGTTTTGTCTAGTCGTTTTAGATATTACAGGTTTCTAACAAGATGTGAGTCAGTCAATTGTTCAAATTAGTTGTTAATAGATTCCACAAACAAGACGTAATTATTGTTATTCACTACTCCACCGGTCAAGGTAAAGTAAACCTTGAAATGAAATGAAAATACGCTTTATTTTTTTGTTGAGAGTGAACGACTGGCAACTACTGAGAATTACTACCAAAAAACTCAGTAGGCTTTTTTCCTGAACACCACAAACATGTTTTACTAGCTTCCGCCCGCGGCTTCGCCCGCGTGGTGTTAGGATAGAAATTAGCGATAGTGTGAAGTGACAGATCTTTAAGAAACCTACATCATATCTTTTTATTTGTTATTCGACTTAAATCAGATCGTGTTTGTTTCTTTTCAGTCAGTCAGTTTCTTCTTTTATATATTTAGAAGAAGAAGATAATGTATTATTTGCGCGTTTGCCCCTGCGCGTGTAAATTAGCAATTTTTATTATTTCAATTGTATAACTTTGCTATGTTTCATTTTACAGGCACTTTATTCTATTTGCCAACACTATTTTCTCAGTTACTATTTATTGTAACCGCCCTTTGTATTTGACCGGTGCGAAGTGTTAGGTCAATTTATCTAAACATTCTTTTTTTACTTCAAAGTACCCACTGTAACTATTATTAGTAACTATTATTTTATCATTTACTACCTTCCGCCCACGGCTTCACCCACGTGGGATAAACTTATTGAGATAAAAAGGAGGCCTATGTGTTTGTTAATCCAGACCATAATCTATCTCTGTGCTAAATTTCATCTAATCCCGTCCAGTAGTTTTTGCGTGAAAGAGTAACAAACTTCCCCACATTCTTACAAACTTTCGTTTATAATATTAGTAGAATTTTAAGAATCTGAACCCATTTCCAACCATTTATATTTGCATTCTCATTACGGCCTTGTATGTATTGATTTTATCTTTTTTTTTATCGCTAGATCACAACTTGCCTGATGAGAAGCAATGATGCCGTCTACGATGGAACGCGCTTACCCAGTAAATACCGATTCACTCGTAATTTAAATACAGGCAGATTATAGCTTTCGGGAAACATAGATGCCGGCAGCGAATTCCCCAACTTGGCAATTCGCACAATAAAAGTGGAAGCTTTACGCTTTGTGCGTACTCGTGGAATTTCCACCATATATCGGTGGCGCATAGCATTAAGTAATAATAAGTAGGTACGTAAGCATAATAATCTGAACTTTATGGCAATTTCGATAAGTGTCTACATTAGGCAAGTACATTAAGTCACATGTTCTTGAATGTTTTGCTTTTAGACATACCTACCCACTAAGCGAATGAGTTTTCATGTGCATGTTCTGCTAATGGAAAGTAAGGGCAATAATTTCATATTATTATGATCCACCGGACTTCCTCGGTCTCGACCTAAAATGCTTGACGACTGCAATGAGGATTCCTCTTAGGGGGCGAACCTTCGGTTCAGGACTTTACCAGATAATTCGAGGTTGGGATAGTACCGTTTATGGTTCTCGATATTATTTAATCAAATATGGAATATATTAGGGATATTATTATAGAACCTCTTTCTAGATTTGATTAGAAATCTTTACTGACTTACTGCTGGCCATGGGTACACTCTTAACTATCATATGAGTTAAAAGATTTAAAGGCTCACACGCTAGGAAAGTGCAGTTAAGCCCTTCTTATCAGATTACGGAGGGGACAGCGCGTACGCAGTCCCCACTACCAAAAATTACGCGTCCGAGTTATCCACATTAGGGATAATCGCAGGGGTCAACCCGTTCGCAGTGCAATGAACAGGTCTCGCCCTGGGGGAACCGCCTTCTTGATCACGGTATCCCCTACGCCAGGTAAGTATGCTTTCACAAGCTCTGCTCCCATCGAGTTATTCAACGCAAGAACATTTCGATAGCGACTTCTAATTCGATCCGCGCGCCATCTAGTTATTTCTTTATACATCATTTTAACACCGCCGTGAAGTTAATTGCGCTTGTTTTGTGGCTAATATCCAGATTATTTTGATATTGCAGTTGACTTTCTTAAAGATTCTTTTGTCCTAGGGAATACATTAATTCAGCAACTATAATTGAATTTAAAATGATAATGACCCTCTAATGTCACATCCCTACAGCGGAAGCGGCGGCTAAAGGTATTTTAACATATTTCGGTAGATCACATTATATCTCAGAGTAATAATTACAGTACGTACTATTGTAATTAATACTCTAAGAATTATATTTTATTATATGAAAAGCTCTCTTGTACACATTTCTGCCTAGTCCTGATAATTTCGAGAGAATATCACCAAAGTTTCTAAGATTATAATGAAGAATTGTTTAGGTTTAATGATTTGAGCTTTTTAACTTAAATTTTAGTCAACAGATTGCCATTCACACTAGATTTGATAAAAACAATTAACAAACCAACATTTGTCCTATTGTTATCTTAACAGTGTATACAGATTCTTTAAAAGAGCACCGTAGCAATTACGTTTTAAAAACCCTCACACAGAAATCCTTAAAATATTACAACAGCAAATATCACAGCACAGCAGTGACACATTATGTGTAGGCAAACATTATGAAAAAACTAAATTTTTAAGGATATGTGATATCCACCAACCTGCACTTGGCCAAAATTAGGTAAGAGAACACCCATGCCAAGTAGTAAAAGATTCTACTGCAGCAGTAATTATTTTGGGTGTTTTTGATATAAGATAAAGGTATTGTAATGCAATCACTTACCAGGTCAGTTCTGGTGGGGGTTCACCAATGACATCCACAGACCATTTATGTGTACGGCCTGCCTTGATAATAACAGACTTGAAAGTGCTGCGCTCAATGCGTGGTTTCACTGTAGGAATTAATAGGTTTATCTTAGAAAAACTGGTTTATTTTAGATAGATAAGCAAATATTGCTTACTAGCTTCAGCCGGCAGCTTTTTCCACATGGGATTACCCTATGTGCCATTCCAGACTGTAATCTACTCCGTGCAAAATGTCATTCAAATCAGTACAACAGTTTTTGTGTGAAATACCAACTTTCACATTAGGAAGAGTAAGATTGAAAGCTTAATTTTTTAATCTGCTTGGACTGAGAGTATATACTTAGATACCCATTGCTATAAGGCCTTTATGTGATCTCATTACTCACTTGTGAATTGCATAAATGCATTTCAAAAAAATATTACATGTAATAACACCAAAGAACTAACCAATTATACAGATTACTAAAGAATACATATGTAATTAAGTAATTTCAACAGTATTGGTGTAGCTTAGCAACATTTCCTACAGTAAAATATTCTCTAAAAATGATTTATACACACAATTAACCTTATTTGTTATACAAGCATAAAATTAATTGGAATACAGAAGACTAAAATATCACATAGGGCCAAAACACATAACCGCATTGCAGCATTGAATCACAGCACTGTGTGCATACTACTAGTAATTTTTTTGTTGTGAGGCTGCTGGCACTGCCGATTTTAGTGGTGCAGTAATGCAATGTGGTTATATGTTTCAGTTCATAGAGTTGAAGGTACTCAAGACTTATATACTTACAGTTCCTATGCTTGCAAAGATGGTTGTCAGTGGGCTGTGAAGCTTCACCGACACCAGCCTTGTTGTAGGCCTTCACACGGAACTGGTAGATCATCTTCTCTTTCAGGCCTTCCACTTTGTATTCTGTCTTGGTGTCATTTGTTTTGGTTACCTGTTGAGTATTATTAAAATGTTATTAATCAGGTTATAGGTGTCGTGATTGCTTAATGAGGCCAAGTATACTATTATAATAGAAATAGGAAAAAGGCAAGTGAGATGTCCCTTGCCTTTTTCCAATTTCTATTAGGATTGGCTTCCAGTCTAAGCCTTCCAGTTTAGTACCCGAGATGGTTAGATTAAGTAAGATCATATTAGGCTTCTGACCACCACCATCCAAAATATTTTGATTTCTTAAAATTTTGTTTTTGTTTTCTTTGCTTCTCATAGTGCCCTTAAGCATATACTCCAACTCCTAAAACTCCGCCCTTAAGATGACCCACTGACCCAACCAGGACTTAAGGCATGAAGAGTCCTGGACACCATAACAAATCGTTGTTTTATCCAGCACTGTATAGCCCAATTACACAGCTTACACCAAATAACTACAGAGATCATGTACCATAAAAAAGTTAGTTTTAAGAACTTAGAATTGGGTTGCAATGGCAAAATGTTCACAAAAATACACTGCCTATCTCTATTGCTCAGGGACGAGCAAAAAGAGAGAAACAGTTCTCACGGCAAGTTTCATTGTGTGGTGCAAATGAGTAAGTCAGTCTTACATGACATTTAAAGAATTAAAAATAGTCTCTACTTTTCTTGACACAGACATACATCAGTCCTAAAATCCTTTACATACATTATAACAAAGGTAACATGAAAGAATAAATCGTTGTTAATAACATAGCATATAAGTAAACTAAGTGTGTCACAAGATAAAATCTACTACCAGCTTAAAAAACAGCCAGAACTCACCTCTATCCAGTCAGGAGAGAACTTATCCTTCATCTCCACAACATATCCAAGGACTGGCCTGCCTCCATTGTCGGTCGGAGGCTCCCATTGTAGCGTCACAGACACATTGTCATAATCCATGATTGTAGGCTTTCCAGGCGCCTTTGGAGGGTCTGGAAGTGATAGTTTGTGTTGAATTTGTGTTGACCACATACACACGACTCTGTCAGATGACTTCGACATTGATTTTAAGCGATCCAGGTGGTTATCGCTGCACGTAAACCTAGGATTCATGATTTTCAGGAATTATGTTTATGACTGTAGGTAGGTAGTTCGGTAAACAAGAAAATAAAACTAGCAGGTTTCTGTGAATATGCACGAAACACTATTAAAGTTTGATGACAGGCTTCGATTATTTTATTGTAATAATAAATTATCCAAATAAAAATATTAATTTCTCGTCTGAATAAACCGTTTTAAGATTTTTCGAATTTTCACTACAGGAAAACTTTAGCCAGCACATACACAAATGTCAAAAATTGAAGGTAATTTAAAAAATGGCGGGAAATCAAAAAAAGCGTTTCGTTTCATGTGTAGTTTGTTGACATTTGCTATGTTTAAATTTTATCAAAGTTCACAGTTTTTTAGCTTGTTCTCTTTTTTTTTAAAAAGTAAAAAAAGAAAACTAGAAAAAGCTCACCGTATGGGTTCTTAGCGACTATGAAGCCATCAGTTTCCAAAGGCTCTGATTCTCCTTCCTTGTTCACAGCACGTACCCTGAACTTGTACTTGTGGTTCGGGGTTAGACCCTTAACATTGAACTCTGTAGGCTCTGCACCTGTCTCACCACATGGCACCCAGTTGCCAGTGTCCTAAATCATTACGTGAAATGAAAAAGCAGTAAAATGAATCCAGCTTGTAGATTTAGCGGATAATAAAGATACCAGGATCAAATTCTGCTTCTATTTAAATTACTCTACTTTCTATAATACCCAGGTACAAAATATTGACAACATTAAAAAGTCTTACCATGTCCATTTTCTCAAGCGTGTATCCAGTGATGTCTGAACCTTGCCAATCGTCGGGCTTCTGCCATTTGACAGTTGCCTTCTCGGCACGGATATCCACCACCTCGATAGGTCCATTTGGACGATTCGGTTTGTCTGGGGATAGGAATAATAGGCACTTTGAAGCAAGTTAGTAAGTACTTGTTTTATATATAAAAAGTCACTATACAAAACCATAATATTACCAGGTAAATAATTAATAATCATTCATCTGATTAATCATTAAATTTGATAAATAACTCAAACTTTTTGTATGGCTGGACGTTTGTTGTCTACTAATCAAAAACAAAGTGAGAATGGAATTGGCAGTCATTTGATTTTCAAGAATGCAACTCAACAAGTTTTTTTTATATTACTTACCGAGTACAACAACATCGCCGATACTCTCGCAAGTACCAGACGAGTTGGTCAGCACAAGCTTGTACTTTCCACTGTCAGGCCTGGTTGTCTTCCTCACAGTGAGCACTGTGTTTTTCTCGTACTTGTCAATCGTGATGCGGTCTCCGTCATCATGGATCTCCTGCAGCGGCGATATAGAGTTAGATAAGGAAGAAATAGAAGGACAGCGTCTGAGAAAATGGTGATGTTGAGATGCTAGATGCAGAGAAGGTTTAAGTTTAAACTATTAAACATTTAATAGGTTAAACATAATGTAATGTAATTTGAATGGTCCATTAAGAAGAAGCAAAGATTCTTTATACCTTGATCTAGAAGTAGCTTATTCAGTGGACCACAATGGTTCTATTTTTATTATGTTAGACCTAGATAGTGAGTGTAATGTAGGATGCAAAATATATCAGACGCTATCCTAAGAAATAAACATCTAGATATAAAAGTGTTTAGTGAGCGTTTCATTTAAAGTTCTTTCAACGTTGTGTTGGTAAGAAGACAGGTAGAGATATAGTAGGTAAGAAGGTAAAGAAGACAATCCTACTGCTACTAACACATACGGAGGGAACTTTAAGTGAAACACATAGTGGTTTAAGTTAGTTATGTTTGGCCAGCATACGACAGATTGCGATGCTGGCAATGTTACCACAATAAAGTAAGTAGATATTTTGTCTGTAAATTGCACCTGTACTTGGTGTTTTTGGAAAAGCCCATTAGGATGTGTAGAACTGAAAACACTACATCGAAAAATTTACCAAATTGATAATATTGGAGCGGTAATGTTACCCTGCAGGACACCCCAATATTTACAAATACCTTTTGAAATAAAAGAAATGGGTTTGTGTAGATAAAATTCTGCGCATAGTTAAACCCAGTTTACGTGTTCTTTAAGTTGGATAAATCTGACATCTACAGCCTGTACCACTTTTAAACTTTGACTCATAAGGGCAGTAGAGGTAAAGCAGTAAATAATAGATGGAATAGTCAAAATTTTGTTAAATTTTCGATGTAATGTTAAAGATACTTCAGTGTTACACATAGATATAAAATTTTAGTCGATTACTATAGTGTAATTTGTTGTAGCTACAACATTGAAAGCGTCACTAAAAGCAAGAATTACAATTTGTGTCAAAGACACAGTGTAAGAATTGCTTCTGCAATATTTTGTACAGTGGTAATACATGAATCAAAAATTTTGAATAAGGAATGCTCCTATTGAGAGGCTGACGCGTTACTAAATAAATTAACTCGCATACCATACCAAATAGTTATTTTACAGGGATTTGGCACTAGGCAGTTATGAAATGTTAATAGGTACTTAACCCTAGTGAAAGATAAAAATAAAAACAAATACAAGATTTTTAGTGATTGCTCTCAATAGAATCGAGTCCTAAAGAACCAAATTCGTACTTACCACCGTATAAAACATGTTTATATGTAGTGAGTTAGCACAATTGAAAGAGTAGACAGTAAAGTGTATGAGCATTGTTTAAAACATAAAGTGCGACAACATCTAGTTCAACCATCTAACCTTCTCCGTGTACGCCTTGCCGCGTTTCTTTTATCGAAAGAAAAATAAAATACTGGTTAAAACGTGTTTGACGAACAAAATATTGATCATGACCAAAAAAATAAGCACCATTATGCCTAACTTTTACACTAAAGATATATTCGTAGATGTAGAAATATAGTTAAATGTGAAATTACAGAAAGAAAAATATAAATTTCTGGAAAAGTTTATTCACAAATCGGTAACTGAATCTCATAAACTTGTAATACGTGTTTAAATTTTTGTATTGGATTTAGAACTAAACAATGTAGAACAATGGTGATAATTACCTCTTCACCCTTCATCCATTTGACCTCGGGCTCAGGTTCACCTCCGTACTTGATGTCGAAAGTAATCACTTGACCCTTCTTTACAATCAGACTCTGAAGACCCTCACCAATAATATAAGGTTTGACTGTAATAAAAATTAATTTATCATAGTATTTTTAATCGTTCAGGAATTTAAGAGACTATGGAGCATTCGAGAGGTTTCGATAATTGATTTGATAACAAAATGGAATCGGTTTTACAAACTGTAGACGATATCGAGTTCAACTGCTTTGATATGGGACCTGAATTGCTATTCATCTTTACATATTTTGCTTGGTTTGTTTTGTTCCAACTTACCAAATCTGCACTTAGCTACAATAGGTTTCGTGCTATCACTAGGTTCACCAGGTCCTGCCTTGTTGATGGCGCGCACTCTGAACTCATACGTGCAGCCTTCCTTGAGACCATCCTGAGTGGCCTTCAGACAATCACCGGGAACTTCCTTGCCAGTCACCCAATCCTTGCCGAATTTCTCCTACAAGAGGATAGAAATCCAAAAGTTTTACCCCATTTTAATACTGTAAGTACTTTCATACGCATAATATGTATTAAACTTAAATAAGCGACTTATTTTGATTGTAGGATGAAAGAGTATTTAGAAAGCTCTAACTTCAACTAAACAGAATGCTAAACTGGCACAGAAAAGTCAATTTATCATTGCTTGCTTGCCTTGTATTCAATGACGTAGCCAGTAATCGGTGCTCCACCATCGTTATCCGGCTTCTGCCATTTAAGGTCTGCGTGATCTTTGTCCCAGTCGGTGAGCTCGACAGATTTGGGTTTGGATGGTTCATCTGAATATAAATAGTTAAATAGGTAAGACACAGTTCCAAAACGGTAACTACGTACGTGTATTTTCGTTTTGCTCTTACCCCAAGGATCCTTAGCCAACACAGGCTTGGCGAAAAGACCAGGCTCACTGGCTCCAACTTTGTTGACGGCACGTATCCTGAATTTGTAAGTCTTTTTAGGTATTAGGTCTTCGACCTTGTATTTCAGAGGCTGGCCGGCTGGCACTTCAGCAACGTTGTCCCATCCAGCTTTAAGAGACATGTCCTGGAAAGTTATCAAGTTTAGTTAGTGAAGTTCCTGTAGGCTTAGTGAGGGATATAAATAGACTGACGCTATAGGCCATACAAAATAATAGCTCAAGGTTTCTCCTACGCTGTGAAGATCGGTCAAGGAGCTATATTTGCGCTATATACCAATAGGATCTAAGAAAAAGGGACAAAATAATATGTATATCAGTTACCTGTCTTTCAATAACGTATTTGACAATAGGAGTTCCACCTTCATCTTCAGGTGCTTTCCATGCGACAACGCAGTTAGTCTGGAATACTTCCGTGACCTGTACATCTTGTGGTGGCGTCGGCACGCTCTGCATGATAATATTAACATCCTTGGAATCTTCTCCCTGGGCGTTCGACAGTTTAATTTGGTATTTGCCAGATCCTTCTCTAGTAGGTTTCTTTATTTTGAATAGAATCTTTTCTTGTTCTACTACAACTTCAACCTCTTTGGCAGGTAATGCCTTTCCATCTTTCCACAATTTTGCTTCGATTGGTGTCTGTCGTGTGCCAGTAACTATGGGAAAATTAGGGTTTGTTAAGTTTATTGCCATTTTGTAAAGAAATGTTCAACAAAACTAGTAAATACGTTGTTACCTTTATAAGGCACCTCTATGACAAATGGTTGTCCAGCAGGTCCATAGAACTCATCTGGACATTCGATAGCAGGCTTGGACTCTCCTTTCTTGACGGTCAGCTTACAAGATGAGCTGAGCTTGCCGGATTCGCATAGAATCTCGCCGTCATCTTCCATCTCCAACTTGTTGAAGATCAGCTGGTGTTTACCACCGCCCAGGTTCTTGATTTCGATCCTGATAATATAAATTTATTTATTACATATTTACAATATACCCTTTCTTAGCAATAAATAAACTAAAATTTGACTGTCAGGTGTAGAAATTAGCAAGAAATAAGTAATCTTACCTTTCGTTTGGCACAATAGGTTGTCCATTGAAAGACCAAACTGCTTCAGCAGTCTGGTCCTGCAGTTCCACTTCAAGGACCACCTTGTCCCTCTCAATTGCTTCTGTATCCTTCAACTTCTTGTTGAAGCGATTCGAGTCTGGTAAGCAGAATATAATTTTATATGCTCCATATAAATATTGGAATACCATCGTACAATAATGAGAAAAAGGTTTTAACCTCGGGTTTTTTGAATAAATTGCCAAAATGCTGTCATAAAATTTTCCAATATTAATTAGGTACTAAATTGCTTTTTAGTAAGCACTGCACTAAACAAAACCGTAAGAGGTTTTAAAAAAATCTGAAATTCAATATTATTCTCTAATATTGAATTTCAGATTTTTTTAAAACCTCTTACGGTTAAATCAGTTTAAAAAATTCTGATTAAGTGGGCACTCAGATAAGTTTAGGTCTAGTAGTTCTAAACAATAGAGTATTATAAACGAGGCGAATCCTATACGTTCAAAACCTTTGAGAATTAGGCAGACCTTTATGTTGAAATGTAGAGTAAATTTGATCAAAAACTAACAGTAAATGGTACAGTCTGAAAAATGTAAAAACGTCGATTTGGCGGAAATGAGTTAACAATAAAAAAATAATTTAGTTAAACTTACAATTGACAATCAATTCGCATGCCGTCTCATCGGCGTTACTGACGCACTTGAAGTTGCCAGCATCTGTGACCTTGGCGTCTTTGATAACCACCTTGCGCTTGCGACCCTCCTTCACGATCGTGATGCGCTTGTCTGTTTTCAACGGTTCATCGTTTTTGAACCTGTTAAAAATGAAAAAGACAGTGGTACAAATTTACCTTGAATAATATTAGCTGCTCTTTTGTAATCTATGTAAAGTTCAACACAGTTCCGCAGTCATAATAGGAACATAAAATCCTACGGTCTAGATAAAATCAACCTATTTTGAAATCGGTTTACCAAGCTACACTATTTGGTAGTACTTTCGTTTGACAATTTAACTTCGAAAAATAGTATACCTATATAGTTTTACTGTTATTAATTATGGAAAGAGATGCTTACCATTTTACGTCACCAGCAGCATCATCAAGTTCACAAAGTAGTGTAATGGTGTCTTTTTCAATCGCTTGTTGCGATTTCAGCACCTTCGTGAACTTGTATGGGTATTCTGAAATTAGTTTTATAATTATTAGCGTTTCAGTTAATTTTTCACATGATTGTCCTGATGTAATAATGATGCTTATTACTCACCCACAACCTTAACTTCAGTTTCGGTCTTGTCTGGCTGCTTCTCAATCCTACAAGTATATTTTCCAGCATCTTCAAATTTACAGTTTTTGATAACAAGTCTACAAACTCCAGACAAGTCTTTTGAGATTTGGAATTCTTCACCGTCTTCCAACTTCGTATCTCCCTTCCACCAGGAGATAATTGCAAGGCTGTTGGAGACAGTACATTCGAGAACACACTCGTGTTTTGTGTAGCCGCTGATGTTCTTCTTCAGTGGTTTCGTGAAGGAATACGTAGGGTCCGGTTCGTCGACTTGCAAGAAGGCCGTGCAAGTAATACCGCCGATCTCAATTGTTATTTTACCCGTATCTTCGACCTTAGGATTCGATATGATCAGTTTGTACGAGTCTCCTTCATTCGTCATCTTGTATTTAGAGCCAGGGAACAATTCCTAAAAATTTAATAAGTAATGAGTTACCTATCCTTTAACTATACTTAATAGAACATTTTTGTATTGGTGGATATTGCACTTTTGTTTACTTACATCCTTACGGAAGAACCATTTTGGTTTCGAGTTAGGCTTAGTGAAAATGGCTTCGAATGTCACCTTCTTATCCTTGCCTTCTTTAGCAAATTGATCCACAAGGGGCTTCAAGAATGATTCTTGTTTCTAAAATAAAAACCCATTACATAAATCCATCTATCTGTTCAGCTCTGAATTTTTACAGTGCAGAAACACAAAAATGTGCTCTTCATTCAAAAGCTTGTCGTGACCACAACCTGCCTCACTCCTTGCTGCTGTCAACGTCATAGCAAATGGTGCAAAAATACTAAAACATTACAAATATGAAGTATCCTAGGCGTTATCATCAGCCATTCTTTCACCATCGTCATCCAAATTTTAACTCCATGCTTGACAGAAATTGGAATTTCTATAAAAATTATTGAATTGTGCATAAGTGACTTAACTTAGTAACTTTGTTGATTTTTCTAATATCGTACAATCACCAAACAAAAATGATGAATACTGGTTAAACTACACTTTGATATGATATTTTAAAATTTAGAAAATTAATCTAAATCATGTTCATCATTTTTGAAAGGATCGATGTTCCAGAATATCACAGTCTTTGTGCAGATAACGTGGAATCTGTGCAATGTGCAGCCATCACCGACGAAGATGTGCACAGAAGGATTGCTTAAGAAGAAAATAGAAAAGAGTATCAAGATGTGCCGCACTGACTATCGGTGACTAAGTCTGCTGATCGAATAATCTGTAAATCATTGCAACTGCCTTGAACTTAGTTACAACGTATTTGTATTCAGTGTACTTTGCCGTATAAAAAAGGCGACAGAGTAACTAATTTTGAAAGTTGTGTTCAATCAAATGTCTATTTTAGAATTGAATGCAAGATCATAGTCAGTTCAAACGTAGCTGATTGTTACTAACTATTATTTCATTGAAATAACTACCATAATTTAAGTAGTAGCAATAAATACCGATTTTGTGAATGGTAAGTGACACCTAAAACAAGCGCGTTGTGTTTTAATGGCACGAGCTACACCAATAGTAACAAGCAGAGACTGTTTACGTTGGGCTTTTCATTAAAAACTTTAGTGCATTCATTCATAATCTTTGAATGAAACTGCATCTATCAGCCACTTTGAAACTGATTTTAGTTTCGAATATAACAATTCGCCCAGATTATAAGATCAGACAGTTTTGTGAAACATATTTTTGTGCTTTTTGCATATTGTGTAGATACATTTCACGATGCAGTATGTACTGAGGTTGCTGCCAAACCTCGTCTCTTTTGAACGAGTGTAGCACCGGCCAATCCGGGATCAGTTCCGCTAGTGACGGTCTTCTAATATGGGATCTCTACAAAACATTCATTCATCCTTAAGGTAGCTCGCTTACTAGCGCAGCGTCAACTCGACTCTTAGCTTGCAAGCAAATTGAATGTCTAGATGCAATTTGTCCAATCAGCTTGCTAGTTCAGAGATGAGGTGATGCCTATTCGTTATACTGAGCTTTGAACCTCACAACTTATTTCTTGCCAAATACATTTATTTTAATCAAATGACAGTGTTTTAAAATACTTTAGTAGCAATGTTGAAGATATTGTTATGTTTTACCAAAATAAAATATCAGATATTAAAAATTCCAATATCCGTGTAAATCTGGATGCAGCAGCTGAAATTAATGGGGTATTAATGAAACACTACACAACGAATTCAATAATAATGACGTGATAGAAGCTCTTCAAATCGACGTAAACCTGCAAAACAACATATTCGATTCCAATACAAATCTAAATAGTCATCAAATTCATTCCACTTACATTCCTTGAATCACGATAGAAGTGGTGATACAAAAACCATTTTTGTTATTTAAAAATTCATTTTAATGCAGTATTATTTATTTATTTCGCTCTGAAACTGTCGTATCCAATTGCTTAATATTATAACATCCACTTTATTATGCAGTTTTGGACACAAAAATATTTGCAAAACAAAGAATCATAAAAAGTTCTAATCAATATTGCTAACAAAAATCATGTTATCTACTCGTATTTGAAAATAGATATATAATAATATAGGATTCGATAATTTCAGAGGTTTAATTTAGTTTAGTTTTTATTTATAAAATTCAAACATTATTTAAAAGATGTTTTCTGCATAGTTGAATCCCAAAAATTAATTTCTAGTTTCTTTAAAATTACTTCATCGTCCTTCCTATGATCAACAATTACAAAACAAAACAAAATTACTTAATTCAAATGAGCAGAATCATCTTGATTTAACTTTGTTTTCCTTTTAATCGAACCTTTATTTTGACAGCCTCCATCAATTCGGGCCAATCGGGTATTATTTCAGGAAGAGACATTCGTCTCCTGATATCATAAATACCCTAGAATTTAATAGTTTTGTTATTGACAGACAAGAGAGCATTATTGTAATCCCACAACTTAACTGGTGCATCACGAAGATAAACCCGGATCTAAACGTTTTAAATATCAACAATCTGGTACTTTTTTATCTTATTCATTTTATACATATTTTTTATCTTATCTTTTACTTATTCTAAAGCATTATTTGTAAGGTCTGCAAGGAATCTTTTTGTAACAAGTCCAAAATGAGAGATCTTAAAGCATAAACTGTAGGTATCTTTGAACGCATTTTCATTCATTGATTACTTTGGATCTAAAGAGAGAGGCACTTGGGAGAGATTCAGTAAAAGAGTAGTACGTTAACACTACCGGAAAGCAGTACCTTTTGCCTAGTATATTTTGTCCTAAAGAGTCCCACTTCAGCCCCAAGGCGATGTACCAATTAAGTTGCTACTATAGTGTGAAGGTAAGCGATATTACATAAATGTGAAGCAAAATGAGATTATTATTGAAGAACTATGAAAAGTGAGGCTAGATGAAGATGAATCAACATTAAATGAATACTTTGCTTAGAGAAAACCATATAAATACTAACATGAAAGTTAAACCAATGCAGTACTTTAGCGAAGTATGCCATTATTTCATAAATCACAAAAGCGTGTTATTTGTTATGTAAACAATAACAACGATAATATTTATTTATTGACGTTCTTATTTTTTTTCTGCAAAATGCGGTTTCCTTTAAGGTTTTAAGTGTTATTAATTCTCTTTAGGTATTCGGTATCATACGATCTAATTTTATTCTTGTGACGCTTGAGTTTGAACATGCCATGAATTTTACCCAGCATTTGAAAGCATTTTAATTATATAATAATTATTTTAAATCCTTCATGTTAGCGAAAACGATTCTAGAAATGCAAGATGGAATGAACGATGATACTATAGTTCAAAATACTGATGACCTTAACCCATGACCAGTTTGAGGAGTTTCTCCTTTTATCAGGAAATCTACCCATCTCGATGCCTTCAGAAACTACTACAACGAAGCCGTCTTCTTCAAAATATCCGGTTTCTAAGCCCTAAGAAGCAAATGCCATTTACAGTGCGGAAAAATATTTTTTTATTTTATTAGAACATTAATACAATAAAAGCGAAATATATTTTTAGGCGACATTATAAAGCTATAGAAATAATACAATTTTAAGATTTTAAAGGTGCTTTGCTTAAATGCAGAAACAAGTTTTAAGCATTAGGTATAGGAAGTGATGTCAATCAGATTCAATTAAGATCCATATTATTTCCTCTTAAGGTGGGCAAGATCATAAAATCAGTATCTAGGCACCCTGATGTAACAAATAGACTAAAAATATTCAGGTATTGAAAATTAGTTCCTTGAACTTCATTCAAATCTATAATTAGCCTGATGGAGCTGTCTACATTTAGCTTTAAATAGACTGAAAGACAATGTAGCACACCTTATCAATACATCACTTAAAAATAACTGACACATTTCAAGTTCGTCATTTTGCTAAATTGTGACCTGATATGGAGATGTCTATAATGTCTTCAGTTTTAATTATTTAATACAGTTTATTTAATCAAATTATTAATTTATTTTGGAATCTTCATATCACCATCTTCTATATCAAAAAAATATTTTTTAAAAGTAACGAAAATCATATATTCTTTTTGTTTGAAAATACACCTTACCTTTTCAACTTTCTTAAGTGGTGGTGTTGGCTTTTCCGTTTCCTTTAGATTCCAGTCAGGGTCCTCCTTCTTTTCTCCCCACTTGGCATACTTCCTCTTCTTAAGCATGGCACGGAAGTCCATACCACTGGCGTCTAAATACGACATTTTGTTTATCAACACCGTTATTTGTTATCAATAAAATTTAATTTAAATAATAACACTACCTTCGTGTAAAAAGGAATTTAAGTAACATTAGGATCTAGCATAACCTTTTTGACAAAATACAGACACCGGCGCTTATTTACGTACTTTTGTGTTTTTGTCTAGTAACATTTAGATGTCTAGAAAGTATTTTTGAGTCTTGTTATAACTTACCAGACACGTAAAGTTGCATCTCAGCCGAATCTTCGCCATGGATGTTGCTGACCACGATCTTGTATTTGCCTTCATCGTTAGGCTTGACTTTTCTCATACATAGAGTGATGAGGCCACTTTCACCGTCAGTGACAAACTTGAACCGACCTCCCTCAATAATTTCACCGACACCCTTATAAAATTTGAATGTGGGTGCTGGATTACCTTCCACTTGTACGGTAAGGTAACCAGTTTGATCTAATTTGCAGAAAACATCACGTCAATATACTGCTATCATTAGCTGGCAAAAATTATTCATTTAAACGTAAGAAGTGCCGTCTGTTGATAATGGCACCAGTCTAAGAATGGATAGCAAGTTCAAGGCTCAAATATTTTTATAATCAAAAATGTGATAAACAGTCTAAATTGCATAAAAAAAATATTTAAGCTTAAGTTTTTCACCTTCAACAGCCGAATAGCTTTCTTGGACATCAACGATGACTGGTGGCCCCTCATTGCCGAGAGGTTTGAGAGGCACAGACGGCTTATTGATGAGATCCTCTAGATCTTGTATCGACGGCCTTCTGGCGTCACCAGATTTGCGTCTCTAAATTGTTAAGGATACTTTGTGAATAAATGTTGTTAAATTGAGATTGGAAGAGAGTTAATCACTTTGAAAAAAAATGTCACGTTAAAATTGACATAAATGTTGAACAAACTGACTTTTTGCTAATGTTTAAAACAACTTTTTAGAATGACGTAATTTCAAAATATAAACTTAATAACTATTATTAAGAAGAAGGAGAATACAAGAGCCAATTTGTTCTGTTTTAATCCAAGTTAAGACAGGTTGATCATTATAGCTTTTAATATCACGAGACATAAAGATTCATCTCCGTTCCACTGCAATCGATTAGTTACATACGGCTCATTAATTAAATCTGTTTCAGTGGAACCAAATATAAATGACAACTTCAGCAAAGGCCATAGAAACGTTTCTAAAGAAGTTCTAGATATAGATTGAAGAATTGGTTCCTAGATATATGATACATGCGAGTGTTATGACAGTTGTTTTACATTATGAGCGGCCGCCAAATGGACCGGGTGTTCTGGACTTTCTGATAAATGTTTCACAAGTGTGGACATACCATATTTATTATCTTGAACGAACTGTATAAGTTATCAGATCTCACGATATATGAATTTTCTAAAAACTAACTTTTTATTCTTATTCTGATTCTTTATTGTACACAAAACACTTACATAAACAATTAATAAATAGGAAACAGCACATCTACACAGGCGAGTTTAATTCAAATTTGTGTTTTTACGTAGATTTACATTGTAAAGACATGATAATATGGTGAATTATAAAACGCCTTCAGTGTAGAAGGATTGATGATCATCGAAAAGATCACTTCAAGGCAAGAGCTGAATAAGAGTAGTGTCAGAGTAGAGTGAGCAGTGTGTTTTAAAAGAGAGCTAGGTATGTCCAACGGTGGATCCGGATAGGATAGGATGATTTTAAATTTAAACTGAAAATCTGTAATATATTGGTGTTTTGAATGAATATTAAAGAAACATAAAAAAGAAGACAATTCTATGACCTTTTACTTATATAAACAAAGATTTTATAAGTATTTATAAAAGCAGTTTAATACTTACCGTGTCTCCTGTAGGTTTAGGTAAAGAGGCAACCGGTTTTTTAGCAACCGCTGCCATTGTAGGAGTTATTCACTAACCACTTCGATACCACAAAACAACCAAGTCCAGTAAAGTTCAATAAAACCTACATCACAACATATCACAGAGGTTTTTATAGTTAAATAAAATTATCTTTAAAATAAAAATAAGTTCGTTTCTCTCATTTGGTTCCATATTCGCGGAAAGCTCAAAGTTAAATGCTTTAAAATTATATAGTATTGTGTTACACCCTATTATTTCTATTACTGATTTTTTATTTATTTTGTCGTGTTGTAAAATTTCGATTTGGGACAGTTCGTTATCGTTCCATGTAAAAATGGGTGCGAATGTCAAAAGACTGAAGAAAAGGGTCGCGCAACATCGTCTTCGAGGGTAGAGGGGGGCGGGGGCGGTCTATTTGCGCACTGTACAAATCACCAGACCGATACAATTAATTATCAGATTAAGGTGAGGCATCTATGCACCATGTTCTTGAACGTCGTCTCTAATATTTTATGATACAAGCTGTTGACGACTCAACATACATTGCGTCTTCAATCGATGTTTGGCTTTCGAGTGAGGAAGCTTTCTGTTTCAATTCAGAGAATTATTTATCAATTGATTTTTTATTTTAATCAATAATTGAAATGGACAATGAGCTCGAACCTGCACCAGCAATGACCTAAACTTTAGCATTGGCTGAAATAGTTTAAGTCCTTGTTGAATGACGCTATTGATATTTAAAAGCGATAAACTCGCTGCGTTAGCCAAAACACAGTCTTAGGAGACAAAGTAGGCGCGTGTTGTCGGGATTCATAAATTATGCTAGATTGAGGGGTTGCGCAAGGAGATTGATTGGCACCCTAGTATTATAGCATTCTATTTAGATGGTTGCCATTGTTGGCACGTATGGCCATATGCCACGGGTGCTTGCATTACTCACAAGCCGACAAATTTTAGACGCGAGTGCTAAAAGTTGATATCAAGATTTTATGAACTCATTTTCATGTTTAATGTCAGACAGACTGTGTTTTAAAAGCTGCTAATATATTTATTTAACGATATTTATTTAATGTATCTCATTATAGTAACTGATGATCACGTTCAATTCGATCATTGATGACAATAAAAGTAGTTACAGTTGTCTTTGTCAAGATTAATTAGGGGAACTGAATGCCAAATAAATCAGTATCATCAGACTTGCCAAATTTTTCTAGTACTTCATCAGTGCAGGTGCATTTGTCCCAGCCTACGCACTGCCCACGTTTCTTTCAGGTATTTCTCACCTTCCTGTTTGAGCATAATACCAATCAAATTTCCTTTTTAGATCTAAATATAGATTACCTTTCTTTCCAACAACTCTTTCTTTTTACGTTACTTATTATTACATGAGTCGGAAGTGGGTTTGAGTATTACTCATATTGTATCAACCAAAATCGAAATTTTGGATTTTATTGAGGCTTAAGATAGAATTATACTAACTTGTACCAGTATGGCACTACTTTTTATGATTACTAAAACTTTATTAGGCTGGACTTTTATGAGAATACAGTAATGTATGATAGCGTCCTGCGATTGCATATTGATCGCTCATGATAATAATAAATCTTTTGATTATCAACTGTCACCACGTATTGAGACGTATATCTCTTTTAATAACATTTGCGGTAGATATAATTACAGTGCGCTGGCAACTTAAAGCCGTTAAGGGTGAGAACATTTCAAGATCAGCAGTTTGTTCTTGGCCTGATTACCATAGTCATAATTATACCAATAACGATCAATCATAACGCGACAACGCTCTCCTGGCGAACAGCACAATGTGTGTGCTTCATTTAAACTATCTACGTCACTAACTTTTATTTTACCATTAACAGGTGCATATGATTTATCTTAACTTTTTTGTTTTGCTTTTTGTTACCACTTCCATTATTTTTTGTAATTTATCATCTCATATTGTTAGTAACTGACTATTTTTTTTGTGAAATAATATTTATTTGAAGATTTTTGAATACAATTATTGTATACTAAATAAATTAAAATCTAACTGAATCGATTTAATATTGATTGAATTGAGCATTTAGTTTGCAGATTTCTTTATATTTACAATTTCTTTTCGCTATAGCTCGTTACTTATCTGAACTCTGAATCATAGTAATATTATTATTACCTTATTTGCGTCATTGGTAATAAAATTTGGCTTCAAACCGAATCCGTTTGTAATTATAGAATCTTTGTTTAGTTTTCGATGCAGTATATTATAAGTTCACTACAGAATCACTTTATAATGATTTGATGCATTTATATTTAGCTATAGACAATATATTGGATTCATCAATCAATTCATCTAAAATAATTAGGTATTCTGTGGCATCGTCATGATTTGAGGAAGTGTTTGAGATTTAGTGCTTACCATTGCAAATCACTTAGAAAAAAATATACTTATGACATGATAAAAAAAAATAACGTAATTTCCACTTTGTAATATATTTTCGATGGTTTACAATATAGTATATTCTTATGTTTTATTAAAATTCTTACGATCCCAGACACTACCTCATTACGTTTCTAAAGCAAAGGTTATTGTACAATTTTGAGTGCATAAGCCTTTATAATGCTTGCTTTAATTCATGCAAGAATCAATAAGTAAATGTTACCATCTGTTATCTTATCAATACATTCATTAAATAGGTTTGTTTGGCGTTAATTCAGTTATTTCAGCAGCAGTTTGTTAAAGTACGTAAAAGTTGTGGCACAGTTTTATTGAAAATATTAAAGTCATTAGTTTTGTGTAAGTATTTTTTTCAGGTTTGTGATAAGTTTATTTAATTATAGTTGCTTCTAGATTCCAGGCATTGGATTCAAGATTACTTTAGCTGGTGTTAATAGGAAGAATTTTGAAGTTTTTCACTAAAACTGTGTCGTCATCCTTTTTTTATTAGTATGGTGATTCATGCTTAAGCAAAGTTATTATTTTGTTATAGTTTAGTTGTTAGATTGCATCAATAGGAATTATTAGCATTGATACTTTTTTTATTTACAAAACATAAAATTCATCGTTCCGATTTAAAACTATAACATTTATAACAAATTCTATAACATTTTAATGCTGTTCAATTTCTTCGGATTCCAGTTGCGAGAAATTGAACGGTCGAAATTAATCACTTTGAAAAATAACTATGTTAGCCACGTTTCTATATTTCTATGACATGTATATAAAATCTATACATATATTTTCCACACATTATATACCTCGTCGGAGATTTCACCCGGCCTGCTGCCGCGTTTCTTTTTTGGAAAAAAAGTGTAAGTCTTAGTAAAACATTCTCTGTTAAATTGTGCAATTGCATATATAATATATTTATACGAATATGTACTGTGTGCTTATAATTAGTGTTTAACGTGTATTGTGTTATGTTCGTTGTTTGGTGTGAGATTTTGTGTGAAGTGTAAGTTGGTGCAAAGTTAATAGGTATTACAATTAATAATTGTATTATACATAATTAGTTTTTTCCACTTAATTGAGATTTGTGAAGTTTTCATTAAACTTGCCAATGTTATATTTCTTATGGCTACTATTCAGTTTAATGTTAATGAAGAGTAGTATATTGTAGGTACTAAGAAATATGTAGGTAAGTACGCTAGATTGAATATGTTAGTGGAAAACTAAAAAGAAAAGTAGAAAGTTAAAGCACGACTAAGTAAATAACTAAAAGCAGTGTTTATGAAGGAATCAAGGATTTCGAATATATCAAATTGTTTAAATTTACGTAAATTAAAAGAACGAAAAACATACGTATGCAAACTTAGAAAATAATCCTTGTTTCTTTTATAAACCTTGTAGAAAAGTTCAAACCCAGCGATTCTCTGTCATATTGGAAGCCCGCTGGTCGGCAAAGCGGTAACTAGTTCTAATATAAACGGAACATCTAAAGACAAATAGGTTCAAGATACTTGTACAGATTGTGACTAAAAGGGTCTACATTTGCCGGTTGTGTTGGTAGCTTTTGTAGACTAAACAAGAATAGTAGATAATTGTGTGATAGAAAATAGAAATTGAATAATGTCTTGTATCAAACAATAATATACAAAACAATGAAACATATATAAGTTGTAGTACACATTTCATCATCTTGTGAAGTGGAGACAAATATTGATGATATTTAAGGGATGGATATTTAATAGTGTGTGGTAAAAACTAATTATTACAGTAAGTTTATGTAAATAAATTGGACCTTAACCTAAAAATAACCTAAACTATTGTTGGATATAAGTAGTCCGTGTCATCACGTGAGCAAAATAAAGAAATAATAAAATATTAAAGACCAAATGCTTTGCAAAAGCGAGCAGCGTCCACCTAAAACTGACCAGATCCAATCGGTCTCACCTTTTTCTCGTCTAAAACTTCGCCGGGGCGTAATTTCGTGACCTGTTTGATTTAAAAAATGTTGATAATCCTGTGTATAGACATCCTACCTAAATCTCCGCTGCCGAACCTGGGCTACCTCCCTATCCAGACTTAGTTCATTATTTGGTGCAGTCACCTAGCGAGCTTGTGCAGAAGTTATTACGTTATATATTGCGTCACCTTCGTGTTAATCGTTTATGTTAGTTTTCTTCTGATGATTTGTAAGAAAAGCCTCCTCAGGCAAATCATTTAAAAATCATTGGCTCCTCGTTCACCCTCGTCATTATTGTGTGCGTACGTGCTAACAAGCTGTGCAGTTTATCGGTGTGTGCGTAATTCACAAATTTGTGCAATATAGCTTTGTGCTTTCGACGACAAATTTCGATAAATAACCTGGATAATTACATATTTTACCAATATTTGACTCGGATCCAAAATTTTGCGACAGGTTTATGTGATTATCCAGGGTTACATTTGAAGAGTGTTTAACCGCGTCAGATGCAAATGCATTAATATAATCCGTTTATAGATACAGTTAAAGATTTGTCACGGCAATAATAACATTCATTTAGAGTTTTTAGCGTTTTTTCTTTTACCTTCTTCTCTTCGATCACCTCACCGGGTCTTAGTTTTCTATTCTCCTGTGGATTACGTTTTGCACGGTCTTAATACTTCTACATACAAATATCAGTGTTTTCAAAAACGTTTGCAGTGACTGCGATATTTTTAAATCTATAAGCTAGGAATTAAGGGTCCAAGCATCCACTGTAAACAAACCGTCTTCTTGCGTAAGCGCTCATGGTGATAAGCATCATCTATTAAACTATCACAATGTATATAGGGGTCTAATTGCATTCGTGTTATGGGTTCGGCTTAAGAGAATAGGGTCTATACTACTAAGGATCTATAAATGAGTTGTGAAAAGTGGCCATCGTCTGTTTTAATCACTATTTGAAAAAGTCGCTTTAACGCATCAAGCAGAAATTATTATTCGATTGAAGTAAATGACATAAAATACGAGTAAATGTACAAGAAATAATTTGTTTACTAATTTTCCTCGTTTTATTAAAGCTCCACTTCATTTTAATTTTGCATTATCTAACTTGAGCTGAACTATAATCGTGCATTTAATACATTATATTTACGTTATAAAGGAGGCTTGTATAAACAGTTTATCTATTCAAATAGTGATTCAGATATCAGCACTTTTTGTAACCTGTACTACTAATACGCCATTACTAGCGTAAACACAAACAATCATACCTTCACTGAAATTGAAGACATTTTAAAATAATCAAGTGTATAGATATCACAATTTTGTAAATTCAAGAAGAGCTTGTCAAAATATTGTGGTCTACGTACCTCATCACTAATGATTAGGGAAGGACGCCTTCCCATTTCCTCTGGTGGAGGAATAAGGGAACCTCGTCTTCCAACTGGTGCACCAGGTACAAGGGAAGGCTTTCGCGGCATTTCGGGTTTCGGAGATTTCTCTCGGATCACTTCAATCTTTGGCGCTGCTGGTTTCTCCTCTGGTGCTTTAATTTCAGGCACCTTTGGCACTGGCTGTTAAAAAATATTATTGTGAAACTCCACGTTATAACAAAAATTTCACCCTAGCTTTAACAAACATGAGACAAGTGACCACTCAATTTGAATATTAGTTTAAATATTAATGAAATGAAATGAAATGAAATGAAATGAAAATATGCTTTATTTTTTTTGAGACGCGAGTCTACTTAAAAATAGTCCAATTTCTTTTCCTACCGTGCAGTGAATGACTGGCAACTACTGAGAAACACTGCCAAAAAACTCAGTAGGCTTTTTTTCTTTTTTAAATGAAGTGCTTATATCTATTACATTTTGTTTGTTTATTGTGTTGAATTAGAGCGACTTAATTCCAAGCGTTTTTATCCGTTACATAGTCTGAAATTTTATAATACGCTTTCTTACATAACGTAGATTTTATAGTTATTTTAAATTTGTTAATAGTCATTTCCCTAATATTATTTGGAAGTTTATTGTAGAAACGTATACACTGCCCCACAAAAGAGTTACTGATTTTGTGGAGTCGAGTATGATGTGCTACAAGATCGTTCTTATTTCTAGTATTTAAATTATGTGTGTCGCTTATTTTTTTAAATTTTGTAATATTTTTATGCACATACAATAAATTTTCATAAATATATTGAGAAGCGACAGTCAAAATATTTATGTCTCTGAATTTCTCTCTTAGAGAAACACGGCTTCCTAGTTTGTAGATAGCTCTTATAGCTCTTTTTTGTAAAATAAAAATGGTTTCTATGTCAGCCGCATTTCCCCAAAGAAGAATTCCATAAGACATGATACTATGAAAATAACTAAAATAAACAGTTCTAGCAGTATCCTCATCAGTGAGCCGTCTAATTGTTTTGACTGCATACGCAGCAGAACTTAATTTTCCGGACAGTTTATCTATATGAGGAAGCCATTGTAATTTAGAATCTAGTGTGATGCCTAAAAAAACAGATGACTTAACAGGGTCCACCTCATTACCATTAATTTTAACATTTGTATTTGCCTGTCTTACAGTAGGCATGGAAAACTTTATCACTTTAGTTTTTTTATCATTGAGTAAAAGATTATTCACACTAAACCAATAGACCACCTTAGAGAGTGCGTTGTTTACTTCGTCATAATTGCTTAATTGTCGATTAATTTTAAATGTCAATGAAGTATCATCGGCAAACAACACAATCTCATGGCTATCATTAACATAATAAGGTAAGTCATTAATATAAACTAGGAACAAAAAAGGGCCGAGAATCGATCCTTGAGGTACACCCATGGTGACTCTTGACCCTGAGGACTTAATTCCATTGACATCGACTTTTTGAATTCTATCACTCAGATAAGATATGATAAATTCAAGAGCTTTATTCTTAATACCATAGTGGTGTAATTTCCTTACAAGAGTTTCATGTTGTCATTACCTTGTCTTTTTCTGGTTTATCCTTTGTAGTTGGTGTTGGTGTGAATTTTTCGTATTTCTCTAGATCAGGACGATCGTAATCAGCGATCTCTGGAAGATCCTCAGCCTTCTTCTTGACTGTAGACACCTTGGCTTTCTTAGCTTCTTCTTCAACTTTCTCTTCTTTGACTGCTACTTTCTGTAATTGGTTCTATTGTTTAATATCTAGGATAGTGACGATTTAACTCTTAAAATATATGCTAAATTCAGTGGTGCTCTTAATATAGTCGTTTCTTGGTAGACTTATTAATAAGAACAGCCTACAAAATAAGAGATACATACATTTTTTTTTTTTAAAACCTTTACTACTAGTACTAATTTTGTCTCTGTGTGGAGATCATACACCATAAAACAACTATTGTTTGTGTTGTATGAAGTCATAATTAGAACAAATTTATAGATTTATAAAAAAATATATCAATACATTATCGTGTCGTGTACCTAACTGAAATATACTTGGGTACTTACTTTATCTCTGAAATACGCGAAAAAATGAAAATAAATCATTTTCCTATGGTGAATATTTCATATGGTTAATAAGCAAAGCAAAGCAGGAAAAGTAAAATTTTCACTAGATTTTAAACTTAAGTAATATATTTGATTAGAATTAGAGGTGCGATAAGGATTGCTAACATTGCATAATATTATACTAACTACTTCTATGTGCATCAATATACATATATACAAAACTCGGAATCTAACTTAAGTACGTTTGTGCTGAAAATAAAACGTTATTATGACTAATGTGCGTCTACTTACACCAGATAACGATATAATTGCTAGAGAATTCTACCAGATTATAATACACCAACTGAATTGCAACAGGATACGTTAAAGCTATAGAACCTTTATAAAGGTATTTGAATTACAAACAAGTATTTTCTCGTCTCTGTTAGGATATTTTGAAGTATTTTCAAAAAAAGCTAATGGTCCTCCCACTTTTCTTATTTCTGTATAATGTTATTAATTATATCTTAGATTATATCATCAATCCCATCCCATTACCCGTCAGTTGGTGCTAGTGCAAATTGGTGCCCTCAATCTACAACACTACGGTGCATAATCTCTTGTGCAGTTACATTGTGGTACCAATGTATACCTCTTCTGGTGTTTGAAGCCAGTTGTAAGCAGGTTGTGGAATATCTAACGTAGCTGTCTTACGATCATTGCCTTCATCTTCAGCCTACAGAGTAAATTTAATTAACGGCGACCATACGAATTGTCTGTTTTTCAACAATGTTATAGTTGAGTACACACCGTCCCTTTTCCTTCTATCAATACCAAGCATTTGGTCTTTGTGCGATCAAAAGAGCACATTACGCATGGCTAGAGCGATAGGTAAAGGTGAAAGCGTACAGTGTGAACATAACAAAGTAATCTGTTGATTTCCATGCAAGATTCAATAGATTACTTTAAAGTCATCATTCAAATCGAAATGTGTACAATCAGAGCAATATTGGTGCGTCTTGATGAATGTGTGCGTGTGTCTATAAGCAGTGTAATCAGTATAGGTGTGTGTGTAAGGTATGTATGAAATCTGTGAGTGGAGTATACCTGTGGTGATTTACCCCTGCGCCATGGAGCAGTGGGTTCTGGTGTATCAAGAAGTGTAGGTTTGTATTTATCTTCTAAATCTGCTGTTTGTTCCGCCTGATTGTGAAAATGTTTGATTATTTCTACGTGTCTATTTTTTCGTAATTAACTTGTGTATAAATAGTATTATCTACCTGTGGTATTTCTGGTATAACTTGCCAAGAGAAAGGAACAACTGGTGGTTCCGTTAATTTATCTGGTTCAGGAGCATTTACTGTTGGTGCCTGATGATTTTTAAAACGGTTATCTTCTTTTTTAAAAATACTAATAACTAAATAATAGCATATCGAGCATTACGTGTGTGTAAATGATCTGTAATGTGTTTGTTTACCTCAGTGTGTTGTTTTCTCCATGGATATTGTGTTTGTGTTGGTGAGTCAGGTTTATCAATTTTAGGTTCATCTGGTTTGTCCTGTTTAAAAGTATTATTTTAATTATAAAATGAAAAGAAAGAAGTGTTTTAGGTAAATTAACATGTCTGAAACAAACCTTAGGCGTTTGATCCGATATTTTGGTAATAGGTTTATCAGAAGGAGTAGCCTCGGGCTCCTAAAAATATTTACAAGTTTTATCAAATGTACCAGTATTTTTTTTTTAATTTTAATAAATAAATAACATATTTGAAGCTAATTTAAAATTTTGTACCTTAGGTTTATCAATGTTTTCTTTTACCGATTCTTTATCAACTGGTTTCTTTACGAATGGTGGAGGTTCCTAAAGAATAATATAAAATGTAATTCTAGTACTAAGAACAATGTATTTAACGTGTATGAGTGTAATGCTAGGTTTAAATTATTGTATCGAAATTAGTAAATGCTCGGATAAAGCGGGTTTTAAATCTACAGAAGGGAAACAGTAGTACAACGGGTTACAAATTTTAACTACGTGGATAAAAGTTTACTGTCAGCATGTAACTGGTTACGCCACTGTCCAACACAATAATATAAACCTAGCGTAAATGTGTATTTAACCTACCTCAGTAAATGATTTTTTCCTCATAAAGAATGGTGTCTGTGTGGGTTTGAGTGTTTTGTCTGTTTGTGTGATATCTGATTCCTAGCAAAGCAAATAAAATAATATAATTTTCTTTGAAAAGTAGATGAAAATATAATAATCAAAATCACATGAATTAAAACTACCTCTGTTTTACTGGGTCTTCGCCATGGAAGATCGGAATCTTTTGGTTTATCGGCTTCAAGATTAACTTTAAGTTTTTCAGGCTTCTTTGAATCTTTGTCAACCTATGAAACAGTTTCATTCCCGTATATTTATTCTCTTTATATTTATGAAGATAAATATAAAGTTCAGTACTAAAAATAATAGCTACCTGATCAGTTTTGCTAGATTTACGCCATGGAGTAGAAGATTCTTTTGTCTCATCCTTAGTCGTAATGACCTTTTTATCAACTTCCATTTCAACATCTTGCGGCTCCTGTTTATTTTAATCGATGGTAAGAAATAGTTTTTTAATTATTTTAACCGAATAGAAATAATGTTAACACATAAATGAAACATAATAGTAACTGTTAAAAGGGTTGTATCTACCTCAACATTAGTACTAGGTTTACGCCATGGGTACGTTTCTGATGGTTTATCTACAGAATACTTTCTCTTAATGTCATCTGGAGTATCGCTATCCACATCCATTTTATCGGATTTGACCTGTTTGCAAATGCTATCGTTAATAAACTGATCAATAATTAACTCAGCCATTTTAAAAATATGGTTCGATATTTTTACTATGTAATCGGAGTTTAAAAAAATATAAACTAATATACAGAGTACAATATTCTAAACACTTTTGTGTACCTCTTCTACTTCACTAGGTCGTCTCCACGGATATTTAGATTCTATTGGCTGGTCGACTGAGGGCTTCCTCTCAATGTCTTTGTTGCCAAGGTCAATATTCTCTTTGTTCTGTTTTAAATGTATACCAATAAATTAGTTACAATAAAATTAAAGCACCTTATTATAAATAAGTTAGCAAATTCGATATACCTCATCAGTAGCGCTAGGTTTACGTTTACTGACTTTAAGTTCATCTTTGATAAGAGAAGACTTCCTCTTAGTTTCAGTTTTTTCCTGTGATTAAATATATATTTTTAAGTTAAGCTCAATTATGTAAGAACTAAATCATACTATTTAAATAAGTTTTAGTTAACCTACCTCGTTTGTTTTACTAGGCTGACGACCAGGCTCTGGTTCTTTAGGTTTATCAAGAGACACCCTACGCTTGGTGTCAGTTTTTTCTTCAACTTCCTCAATATTTGTATGATCCTAAGAAATAATAGGTAAAGAATTTTGCATAATATTCATCTCAGTAATATTCATCTCAGTTATATTCACCTCAGTAATAAACTTTAGTTTTATTGTCACTCAAAATGCAACTTTTTAAAGAAATATGGTGATAAAATAAATTGAATATACCTCGTTTAATTTACTAGGACGACGTCTAGGCTCAGGTTCCTTTGGTTTGTCAACAGACACCCTACGTTTGGTTTCAGTTTTTTCTTCAACTTCCTCAATATTGGTTTTTTCCTAACAAAAGTAAGCACTGTGATAAGCACTTGGACTACCTTATTTAGCTTAGACATTAGTCTTACCCAAATACATAAAATATAACCTATAATACCTCGTTAGTTTTACTTGGACGACGTCTAGGCTCAGGTTCCTTAGGTTTGTCAACAGATACTCTACGTTTAGTCTCCGTTTTTTCTTCAACTTCCTCAATATTGGTTTTATCCTAAGAAAAGTAAGTAATGTACTAAACCTATGCCTAATAAAAATCGGGCTCACTTAAATATTTCAGAGACACTTTGCTTTCATTATCACTCAAAACATTGTGAATTTATAATTGAATGTAATAACTACCTCGTTTGTTTTACTAGGTCGACGTCTTGGCTCTGGTTCCCTAGGTTTATCAACTGATACTCTACGCTTGGTTGTTTTCTCTTGAGTTTCCTCAATTTCTTCATCATCCTAAGAAATAATCTTTTTGTTAAATTCTACGTTGCTAACTAAGGCTTTAATAAGAACTAATTATTATTTTATGTTTATTTTGATTTTTGGGTACAATAGATCCACGAAATCATCTAGTAAATGTAATGTAAATGCAATGTAATGTATATGTGTGCGTGTAGTGTATACCTGTGTATCTGTGTTCGTAGGTCGCCGCGGATAATTTTTATCTGAAGGCTTATCTGAAGGTCTATCTTCAACTTCTTTGTCATCCTATTTAAAAAATAAAACATTCAATATTCGTACTTATCCTGTTTCTTCTCAGCTGCCATTTTCAAGTGTTATGTACAATTAAGTTATTTACTATTACACACAGTTTCTAACGTTTTTTTATTTTTTAGAGAAGTAATATGTACAAAAGACATTTAAGATACTAAACATTTATAAATAAAACAGTTTTTAAAATTGATTCATTGTCATCTTTATATTCACATGCTTATTTTTGATTTTATTCTTACCTTTAATTTAACTTGGTCCATTTCAACTGCTTCTGCTTTTTGCATTGAACTCTAAAAAGTTAATAGGGATATGAATAAGCATAATTGGGGTAGCATCTTCTATAACTAAGGTTTCTCTAAAATCTACACGCGTCAAATGTGACCGTCAACAATTCATTAGTAATAAATTCATAGATTCTCTAAGATTTCGCAAATTCAAAGCATGTGGGTACAGCCTGAAAATCTATATGTAAACTAAGGGTGTAAAAATCAACGAAACATGGTGAATAAAAGATTCTAGGAACGCATGACTGCCAGGGTATTTTGCCTTACTACATACTAAGAGGTCTAGTTTAGTATTGTGCTAATTATACAACATAATTGATAGTTGAAGTATGTTTACTTAACTTTCGCTTTGCATAAAACAATGATAAGTGGTTTATTAAGTTTTTTATAAAACCAAACAGCATACTTCATTTATTTATGTATATACAAAGGATAACTTAAAATATAACAAAATAAATAAACTAATTCTAAGCTCTAACTTAAAAACTTAATAAACCATCATAAAATTCCTCCGAATCGAGGCTTTTGGGGAATGTGCCTAGAAGGCTGGCAGTATTGCTACGTTATATGGCAATGCTAATTCTTTGACCAATGTAAGTCAGCTCTCTGGTCATGTAGAGTTTATTAAGCGCCTAGAAATTACTTCAAAAAATGCAGGGGCGCTCGGGCTCCACGGTCCAAGCGGCTCAAATGTAATATATAATAACATATGATTTGTAGACAATTGACTATATATGCGCTGTTTAGCAGTCTCTGCATTCGCAGCAGCAGCGCCCGCAGATATATTAGTACTAGGAAGGTGTGGTAGGTCTAGGATGTCGATGCAAGTAGCGTTCTATACCAAGGGCCTGCCAACCTTCCATGGCAGCAACTAGACTCTTGCCATCGTCGCGCGCCAAGCCGTTTGGTTCCAAAACAGTCGGAACACTGGCGCTGACAAGAGCCTGACGGATGATATCATTTAGGCTGCTGTGGCGAGGAAGTAACGATAACCCGTGGTGCCCAAGTCACCCGACAGACTCCCCACATTGGCAACAATGCGGAGCAATAAAGGGTACCCCTAACCGAAGACAGGTCACGATGCGGAATGTGTTATTTATCCAAAAGTGTGCCAATATTAACCGACGCCAAAATCTGAGGCCAGAGGCCAGACTCCCATTCTCCCACAGCCAGTAAGCGAGCAGGGAGAATGGGAGTCTGGCCTGCAGGAATTATAGAGGTAGACAATAAGGTTTCCCTCACGATGTTACAGAGCGGCCTGCCCCACTGATCTGAGAGGATGGGTTGGCAAGTAAATTTGAATTTGGACAAGCCATATTCCAGGCATTTCTCATCTTAGTCAGAAATGGTACTTCAGAGCTAACCTGTGTCTTTAACAGATTTTTTCTGGTTAGTTCATCTGCACTGTAGATCGAGGATAAAAATGACGGCAAGCTAGAACTTTTTTTTAGTTAGTTTAATATGTATATGAACTTACCCTTTGAGCAGTCTTTTTCAATGATGTCGTTTCTTGTTGTTCAGATACTGAAGAAATGGATGATTTTCTGCTATCAGCAGTTTCTTTTGTGAGCTAAGACACAAAAATAAAAGTAGTTAAATTAAAAATTGTATTTCAAAGTGAATTATCTTTGTAAAGTACAATGTCAACAGCATTTAAACTAGAGGTTTTAATTTGAATTATTTGGCGTTTTTTAACAATCGTATTTATTAATTACCTTAACAGCCTTGTTTTCAATGACAGAACTTCTACGACTCTCACTCTTAGATTCTTCTTTGACCTGTCAAATAAAATGTTGTTATGGAATCTTATAACTAATGGGCTCTGGACACTATTACTATTACTACTATAGTTAAACTATTATCGCAAAATTTATTTGTAGCTGTTTCATTTCCTCGAGGATTAAAAGCATTTGTACGTTTACAAAAAACTTTACTTATATACAAACCTCGGTTTGAACAGACGTTCTTCTGCTTTCGGTCTAGAGAAACAAAATGCATTTTATATTAACACAAAGACTTATACAATATAGGAAAAATAATTTGAAATTCATTAATTTACATATCAACTACAAAACACAATGGGGGGACACCAAAATGTACATATTTGTTTTATTAAATATGCTGCAGGAAAGATGTAACTTGATGGGTACCTGGATGGCTTCTGAAAACCATTACTCGAATTGAATGGAACTTAACTAATTAAGTACATGTTATAGGAGTATTATGTATTTTTGTGTAATTTATTTACACGTGTAGGTAAACACCATAGGACTTCTAGTGGAAAAATTATGGGAAAATATTTATACCGGGGACACACTTTTCGTATACCTTAACTTCTAAATGGTGAGCTTGCTGAGATATCATCGTCATCTATTTTTCGTAAATAAAAGAAACAAAATATATGAATTGGTTGTTTAAAAGGAATCAATATTGCTAAAGCAAAAGTAAATAGTTTTAACACTTTCACTTAGACTTCTATAAAACTAGACGTTGAGAAAGGTTTTGCAGAAATAATGAAGTAAGTAAAATATAATAAATTTGAAAGTTTTACCTTTGTGACATCAGTCTTTTCTTTCTTCTCTCGTACAGTGGGAGTTGGTGTGATTTTCTCGTATTTTTCAAGAACCGGCCTTTCGTAGTCATCGACAAAGTCGAGTTCAATCTGTTACATAGCAAAATATTTATTACATACATGACATAAATACTAAGGTTGAGATCCACAAGTTGCTTATTAGTTTAGAATAGTTTACATAAAAGATTTGTCTCTTTCTTAATTTATGTAAAGTGACAGACAAAACTTGTGAATAAGCTATCCGACAATTATCAGCAACTGGAGAAACTGGCGCTAAGTTAAAACCAATTTTCTTATATTCTTTTAGGTTTGACATATTATATTCTTGTAATATTTACGTGATTGAAGCTAAAATAAAATAATCTCTTTACAAAGAATGGATACAAATATCTTAAAGCATCTATATTTCATGCATTCAACACCTTTAAACCTGTAAAAGAAAACACTTAAAGCATACAGAGAAGCAACATGCGACCTTTTCGACCATTTTCCAAACTATTCTGCTAAATCCTTGACTCTTGACACCGAAACAAGGTAGAGGTGGGTATTAAGTGTGTGCCAAAAAGTGTACAGTTGTGATTAGTGAAATATTTTGTGCTAGAAAATAATAATAGAAAAGAAGAAAGGTAACGAAAAATACCAAGAAAAGTTCTCAAAATTTTTACCCCGACGCTTTTCAATTCGACACCAACAACACCAACTCCAGCTTTTTTAGGCTGTTCTATTGTCCTCTTAATAGTTTTCTTGAGCTCGGGTTTTTGAAATCTACCACCTTTTAATATTATTGGATCCTAAGGAATCAATTATGGGTTTAAATTTCTACGTAAGCGCTGTTTCTTATGCTTCTAACTACCAGTCCATTAGTGTATTGCGTTTGAACTAGCATGCTGCAAGTATTCTTGTCAATCCATCTTGTCCATAAGTAATCTCAAAAATAATACATTAATTCAGCGTAGATGGTTTATTTTTGTTTATTTTTATATACAGAAAATTTAAATTCACATTTTATGATGGATTGCCAAGATATACCCATTTTAGACTAACTACAACACATTAGTTCTAGTTTTAACCATCTCAGCATTTTATTTCTAACTACAATAACTACAAAACGGTTTCAGCAGTCTAACTACATCAATCAAAACTCCGTCCATAATTTCTACCTCATCATCATCTTCTTTGTCCTTTTTAACCACTGCGGGCTTTTTGACTTTGAGTTTTGCTGCTTCGGTACCCTCCTAAGGAATTTATTGATTGAATTTAAGATTTAAAAAATTCAATATAATCTATAATAACCCATCAGTTACTATTAAATAGCTAAAACAAATCTGTTCAGTATTCTAAGTGAAGATATACAAGTAACGTGCATCCATAATTTCATGTAGTTATATTACTAACTTTTTATAATTCTTTAAAAAATCAAAACAACAGTATAAAATAACTGCGTTGGAGCATTATCCAGGCCAAATAATAATGGAAAATAAATCATCACAGAGAAAATCTTTAGTTTTATGAGCTGAGATAATTAAAAATAATCGTGAATCAGTACCGTTGGCTTTTTCTTAGCGGGTGTCTTTTGTGTGAGTTGTGCTTCTTCGGGAGCAGTCGTGCTTGTCTTAGTGCGAGGCTTCGTGAGACTGACTGCCTCCTCAACATCCTCTCCCTAATCCCAAGTACATTATATTATACATATAAGTCGTGTAAGTGGAAAATATAAATTTGAAGCTAACTGTGTTACTATTGTTCTGACTTGCATTTTTAACAGTAACAAAATTAGCTGGACACTCATTTCAAATGGGTCTTAAAATTAAATTAAAATGAGTAAACTGCTGTGCTGTGTGTTCGGGGTTGTGCTACTTCTGTGCTTTTTGTGGTTTTATAACATGTAATGGAATCTATGTTTGTTCGTAAGTACCTTATCAAGGATTAATATTCGTTTTAATGGCGGTATTTTTGTAATATCTGTGTACATCGCGTTCAAAACACATTGCGAATTATCATCATCATTATAAAGACATAACATTTAAATAGCACAACAGCATAAATTTTTGCTACATTCGATGCGTACCTTTGGTTTTTCCTGATCTTTAGGCGAAGGCCTCTTAAGAGTTTTCTCTTCCACTATTTCAGGTTTTTTAACACTTAATTTGGCTTCAGCCTCACCCTCCTAAACAACATTTAGTTATTTGTTAATTTTTGTCAATTGTAGTTTGTTTATCAGATGGTTAGTTTAGTGTAAGTGTACGAACCGTTGGCTTAATTTCCGCAGGTGTTTTGTGTGTGGCTGAAACCTCTTCAGGTTCTTTTCCAGGTTTAGCTGGGGTTTTAGGCTTTGTTAAGCTGACACTTTCGTCAACATCCATAGGCTAAACAAAGATTTTTTACTATTAATTTTTCCCTATATTTCAATGCTTTAGACGTACATATATTGTATTTGTTGGAAAGTATCCTACCTCAGGTTTATCTTTAATGGATCGTCGTTTAGCAGTTGCTGTTGCTGACGGTACTTCTTCTTCAGTTTCCATTTCAGGTTTTTTGTCATCCTGAATATTGTACAGTGATTTATTAACAATATGTTATTGGATAGTGTTAAAAGTATGACCATACTCGTTTCAAATTTAAAATTATAAATAATTTACAATAGGCCTTGTAATTGACCTTTTAAAATACTCTCAAGAATGATTTCTTGTTTTATCTTTGAACGAGTAAGGTCTCGTTAGAACAATATTGTTATGTGTTAAAAATGTACCTTTTTCTTTTTCTCTAGAGGTGTTGGTGAGATTTTTTCATATTTCTCGAGAACTGGCCTTTCGTAATCGTCAATAAATTCTTCCTCAGCAACCTTAAATATGTGAAAAATGTGAGTGTGACTAGCCCAAATGTAGAGTTAGTGGTACTTAGTAAAATGTATCAAAATTATTATTTAAAAAGTATGAAAATAGAGAGTCATTGATAATAGTTTTATGTTATTCGCATCTAGTTGTAATTATGTAAATGGGTCATTAAAATATTTAGGTGACAATTCTAGCGTATAATTTCAACAAATATGACACCAATCTTTCTCGAAACCTGGACCACGTGCTGAAAAGACATTTAAGACAAAGAGAAGCCAAACTTAAAGCTTTTAGACAGTTTGTGCATGCATGCAGACAGATAGTATACTTACTTTATTCTGTAAAATCGTAAAATTAGAAATAAACAGCTGAAGGAAATGTTTATTGCGTAATTTGTGAGAGGTGTTCAAATTGAAATTTAAAGTGTTATATAGTAATAGAGTGCTTCAAAACTTGTGTGTGTGTTGAGTGTAAAATATTTGGCAATACCTCTTTCTCTTTAAGAGAAGGACGTTTTTTAGTGCTAGGCTCGTCTTTTTTCTTTGGTTTAGCCTTAGGTTTTTCTTCAGTTTTTTCGTCCTCCTAGTTAAAATTAAGGTAAAATTAAAATACTTTTATTTTAATAACTTCCTGTGTTGCATCATAAGCAATAAATATAACTACCTTGTCTTTAGTCACAGGACGTTTACGAAGTGTAGGCATTTCAGGTTCTGCTTCTTTATCTTTTGGTTTGATTTTACCCTTCATCATATCTACGTCATCCTATTAAACAATTTGCTATTAGTAGGTATGTGTATTATATTTTTTATTTAATTTTGAAGCTGAACTGATTTCGAATTTACCTGAGTGTCACTAGGACGACGCTTGTCTTTAGGTGTGGGCGTAATCTTTTCATATTTTTCAAGTTCAGGTTTTTGGTAATCATCAACGAAATCGGGTTCAGCCTAAAATAATTATAATTTATTACAGTTATAAGAGCTAACTACGTCTGTATTTAAAATTTAATGAAATTATTTCGATGCTGTTTACCTCATTAACTCCATTTTGTTTTTTAGTCTTATCGTAAGGAGTTGGTGTAAGTTTGTCGTATTTTTCGAGGTCTGGCCTTTCGTAATCGTCCACGAATTCAGACTCTTCAGGCTTTAAATTACAAAATATCATTTGATTACAAAATATTATTTAATTAAAATCCGTTTGTTACTGCCCATTATACATTAGAATAAAACCATAGTGAGTTTACCTTTCTAACAGATTTCTGTGTTTTAGCGACTTGTGGTTCTTCAAGTTTAGTTTCCTCTGGTTTACTCGGTGCTTTACCTAATTTTACTTTAGATAATTCATCAACGGGCTCTTCGGGCTTAGGAAGTCCCTTTTTAATGCTAGAACGTCTTGAATCAGTCTTTTCTTCTTCAACCTACGTAAACTTAGTATTAGTTAGTTACTCAAACACTGAAATGACTATTTTTGTAATACATATTAAGTTTAGAATGTATTGTACCTTTTTAGGTTCAACTTTAGACTTTTTGTCGGGTGCAGGTGAAGCGATTGAAGGTTCTTCTTCACTGTCTTGTTCGCTTTTAACACTATCAGCAATAGACGCCCGTTTAGCCTAAATACATTTGTTTATGTCATTCATTGCAATTATATCAGACATTTTTTAATGTGTGTATTTGTGTAGTGTAATGTGTTTACCTTTGGTGTGTGATCCTCTCTAGGTTTTTTATCAAGCGGTGTCGGTGTAATCTTTTCATATTTCTCCAACACAGGTCGCTCGTAATCGTCGACAAACTCGATTTCGTCCTATATTCAAATGAAGTTTAGCACAATATGTAGTTATCACAACACACAAGACAATAATATAGTGTTAACACAATCTAAACGAATATTACGACAATTTACAATTATCTTTCTAATATAATAACTAAATAAATATTTACATCCAAATGGAAGAACGGAGCTAGAAAAATTTATGTTAATATACAAAAACATATAAATTTTACAATCGATCCATTAGAATAATATTTATCAAATATTATTCCGATGCGAGAGACTACTTTTGTAATACTGACAGATTTACTACTTGTAGATATCATTATTCAGATGATGCTATTAGGTCCTTCCAAATGGTTGTACATCGAATAGAAACAACCCTAACGCCTTTGTAAGCTTTTTACATAGCGATCAAAAAGGAAAACACTCTACTCACCTCCTCTTTCTTTGCAACCACCTTCTTTTTAACCACCTTTTTCTTTTCTTCCGTCTTCTTTTTAACGTCTTCCTTCTTTTCTTCGACGGGCTCTTCTTTTGGTTTAACAGATCTCAGTTTTGGAATGCCTTCAATCTTATTCTCAGGTTCAGGTTCAGGCTTCTTTTTCTCGAGTTTTTCAAGAAGTGCTTTCTTTTCCTCTTCGGATTTTGAAGCTCTCTTCTCGAGAATTTTCCTTGTTTCTTCAGCTTCAATTTCTGCTTTTTTGATCTCTTCTTTCTTAGATTCGATCTTTTTAGCTTCAACTTTAGATTCTGTTTTCTTAGCATCGGCTTTGTTTTCTACATTATTTTGTTCGATTGTCGTTTCTTCTTTGATAGAAACCTTTCTTATTCCTTTCTTTTCTTCTATTTTCTTTTTTTCCTCTTGTTTCTTAATAATTTCTTCTTCTTTCTGAAAAAATATACGTCAACTCATGTAATAAATAGATTAGGATTAGAATGTTAATCTTAAGCCCATAATATGTAACTGAGACGCCTTTAAAAGTAATATATTATAGACCTAAAAAAATAACTCCAAACTTTACCATAAAATAACTAACCTTTTTCTTTTCGTCAACATGATTTTCTTCAATTACGGACTTCTCCTCTACAATCGACATTTCTTCTTCTGACTCCTCAATGACAGTCGTCTCTTCCTCTTCTTCCTCTTTTTTCTTTTTCTGTAATTGTATATAGGTATTATGGATAATAACTAACGCGAAAATTGTCACTTACCTCAAACGGGTCTAACTAAACACTATGATTAAACACTACCTATCTTCCGATTTCCTTTCTGTTATAAAGTTCAGTGTTATTTTTGAGTTATTAATAATATTCCACTCACCTTTTCTTCGACAATTGTCAAGTCTGCGCTTGACTCATCTTCACCAAATTCGTTCTTAATAACCACTCTGTAGTTAGCTACATATTTAGATGACACTTTTCTTATAATCAACCTCGCGTTAGTACCATCAAAAGAGGTGTTTACGTCAGAGGAGTCTCTGATGACAGTCGAATTCTTGTACCATGTGCATCGGCACGATTGATCTGATGTCTTGAGGACAGCGACGAACTCTGCCTCTTCGTTTTCTTTCTTTGCCTGTAAAGTCAAAGATGTTTATATCAAGCTTATGTCAATATTGCTTTTAGTAATTTTATTTCATTTTTTTGCTCTAAAGTATGCTAGACACTACTTACCAAGCTTCTAAGATGTTTGATTATCTGGGGCTTATCGCCCTTTTCTTCAGGTATGTCAGTGATTTCAACCATTTGTGATGTTGCTTCACCTTTTTCGTTCTTGGCAACCAATTTATAAGATCCTTTGTCTTGTTGTGAAATGTTTGAAATTTCCAATTTGACTGTGAATTCACCCTAAAAATAATTAATAATATTATTGTTTCACAAGTTGTTTTGATTATATTACCATATTTTATATAAATTTATATTTATTTTTCGAATAATTCAATGTGTACCTCTCTAAGAGGTTCAATAAGCACAGTATGTCTTGAATCCTCTTTAACGGCGTTAGCTTCTTTGAACCAAGTACACGCTGGTGCAAATTTACTTAATACTTTACATTCAACTATAACAGTCTTCTTCTTAATTATTTTAATGATCTTTGGTTTCTCTTTGATAACTGGAATGACTGTGGATGATAAAAATAACGATTATTAAAAAATATATTTTTACATTTTATAAGAGCTCTGTAAATTATGGACTGAGATACTTACTTTCAATATTGAGCGTAAGATTTGCATTGAGCTCTCCAAGTTCATTTTTAATATTGCATTTATACAATCCGGAGTCTTCAATACCAGGGTCGATAAGTTCTAATATGATTGTGTAGACATCATCTTTTACTTCAACCCTAGTCTTGATTTTGGACGAGTCTCTGATTTCTTTACCCTCGTGGTACCACACGATTGTCGGTTTCGGGCTAGCTTTAACTTTGCATCCCATTATAACTAATTTACCATTATCCTTAGATTGAATAGTAGGCTTCTCTACAAATGTTGGGCCTTCCCCTTCTGGTTCTGGCTCAGCTTCAATATTCAGGTTTAGATTTGCGTTGCTTTCGCCAAATTCATTTTTGACGTGACAGCGGTAAGCGCCACCATCCGCTGCCGTCGGGTTTGTCAAAAGCAACAACAATTCATAGGTATCTTCACCAATTTCTGTTGATTTTAATTCTATTTTACTGCTAGCCTTAATAACGGTCGTGCCTCGGTACCACGACACTTCGGCCGCCGGCTTCGCTTTGCAGACACAACGCATCGTAATGAGTGTGCCATCTTCGTTGGGAATGATTCGCGGTTTCTCTATAAATGATGGTGCGAAACCATTTTCGTCATCCCCACCTAAAAAGGACCAAATATTACAACACCTATTATGATTATTATTTCATGCTGCTTAAAAGCTTAAGCTATACATGCTCTTTAATGCTACTGTATGCGTACATAATAGATAAATAATTTAAGGGTCACTTGTCTTTTACCTTGGAAGTTAAGAGCAATGTTAGCATTGCTCTCACCAAACAAGTTGAAGGCATTACATCTATAATTGCCACCATCTTCTCGAGTGGGGCCTAAAATTTCTAACGTTAAATTAAATGTATCTTTTCCGGTTGCTTTCCTCAACATCTTCATTTTGGCACCATCTCTGATTTCCTTATCACCGTGGAACCATGTAATATCGGGAACTGGATAAGCTTCTAATACGCATTCCATTATAAGGATATCACCTTCTTGTCTAATTGTCGGTTTTTTAGGAAATCTGGGTGCTTTACCATCTGGTATTCTGTTTAAGAGATAACATATTTGAATAAAAAACCTAACGATACAAAACGAAAAGTCACCAAAAATGTTTTGATGTTTCCTTACTTTGGTTTATCTCCGCCTTCGAAATTTAGATTAATTTTAGCTATGCCTTCGCCATGTTTGTTTTTAGCTACTGCCCTGTATTCGCCTCTGTCCGAATTCTCTACGCCTGTAATTTCGAGTCGTGCCATATGATATAGCGTTTGGTCCTCATCTAACGTTATTTTATATCTACTGCTTTCTTTTATCATCTTTTTTCCATGGTACCTGTTATTTAATAATAGTGTTAAAGTGGTTTCAATTTTGTAACACGTTATATATTGTGTTTTGTGTTGCGTCTTACCATGTGATGGTTGGTTTCGGTTTGCCAACACATCGACATTCGAAGGTGATTTTGGTACCATCATCCGATTGCCTGATGACTGGTCTCTCCGTAAATGTCGGTTTGATATAGTCTTCAGGTACGGGCGCTTCGTCGCCTATTTCATCAATGCATACATTATTAAAATACCCAGAAACATATTTCACGCAAATTGTAGCCGCCTTAATGGTTTTTTAACTAGATATAAGATGTTTTCTTTTCTAGTGTATTAAATTTTCAATCAGGTGCATACAGAGTTAATTGAGGAATGTATAAGAAAAAGATAATATTACTTATATGTAATAAAAATCTAATAAAATACATATATAAAATTTGGATTATCTGAGAGTAAAAAATGTTTATTCTACTTTCATTCTGACAAACAGTACGCATGACAGTCGCTACTAAATTAGTATGTTATTGTGCATTTGCTGAAGCATAGACTGCGATAATATTAAGTACTATCTACAAAATATTGCGAGGGTTATTAGTATTAAGTAAAGCATATTATTATTATGTTGCTATCCTTAGATCAAAGATAGTCTACGTAGATACAATTAATATTAGATTACAGGAATTCAAAATAGATATTATACTTTTGTGGGTGTTGTGTCATTCTGTGTCGTGTTTGCAGTTAAGTGTAGATATAGTGTTTTATAATTTGGGTATCCAAATTCAGAAAAAAATTAGTAGATTTTAAAAGTATTAAGAAAACATCTTAATCTCGGTAATTCTAAATACCAATCAACAATATCTAGTGTATTATGTAGTGTAATCGTAATTAGTTGATGATTATACAAGCCTTACTGCAAAATATACGTTTGTATAGACATTTACAACTAATACATACATTGGATTAGATACACACATTGAAACGGCTTCGGTTAAAATACTTAATACATAAGCGTATCTCATTGCCTACATTTTAAAATATCTGCTGAGACTCAATACGATACTAATGATTTTTATGCTACAGTTTTAAGCGTGAAAATCAATTAAATAAATCTAACTGCAAAGTGATTACTGACTTTCAAGAAAATTAGAAAATCATGAATATCGTATCGATTCGAGCAGAGTTTTCGTTGAAATAAAACTATTCTAATCGAGGAAATAGATTTTTGGAATACTAGAAACAATGACGACGAAACCCATAGAAAAAGCTTTATTTGTATGTAACATATTCTGTTGGGTTGTCATCTGTCAATTTGTTCTATCTTATTTCCTTTGCTATCTTAGCTGTATTAATTAAACAAGGATTACTTACTGTCGAAGTTTAAGCTGATAGTGGCGTTACTCTCGCCAAGTTCGTTCTTAGCCGTCACCCGGTATTTGCCGGCATCTTCCACGGTTACGTTGTTGATTTCCAGTGATGCATAATAGGATTTGGCCTCTTTGCTTACTGTAAGCTGTAAGTTTTTAAAAAAAAGTTTCAAACTGTAACGAAAAACTTATAAACTTAGAAAAAAAAGATTAATTTAGCATTGCGTAGGATGAATTAGTAGTCATTAAGGTTTTGTTCAAACCAGCAATTGGCTTTAATTGTCTTCGAGTAATTACATTATTCGTTCAAGAATCTATTAACATGAACGTATGTTTATAAAGGTCATCGCTCAGATAGTCGACACCTGGTATCGTTGGCCAAGTAAAATGGGGTCAAGGTCATTTCTGAATACTATTAAAACTAGGCCATGTGCTTCGCTATTTATATTGTTCTTTTTAGTACCATTTTCATTGTTACTATGACTCACTTCTTCTATATGTTCATCTGAAGCATTTTGATTAGTAATGTTAAAAGTCATCCATTACCTAACATGCATTGACTCTAGAAACCTATGATACGATCATCTTTAGCAATGATAATTGTATCACTAACGTCTTTTTTGGTATTTGTCTTTTAATCGTGATTTTAATTATTATTTTAAGCATATCGAACACCTAAGTGTACTAATTTTTAATTAGTCTTTGACTATCATAAAATCTGTGTTCAAATTGTATACCTCAGATCTTGTCGTTAGCAGACTTAGGCTTTATGTTATTTACAATGATTATAGTTTACCTTATGTCTAGCGCCTGGTTTGACCTCATCACCACTGTGGAACCAGGAGACTTGCGGCACGGGCTCGGCCTCAATGCGGCACTCGAATATGAGCCGCTTTCCGTCGTCTTCTTGACGGATGGCAGGCTTGCGCGCGAACGTGGGCGCTTTACCGTCCACTTGTCTGCAAAAATGAGTGAAAAAATTTAGCACATATTCAAACCTCTATAGACAGTTATGTAACACTAAAAGAAAAAAAATTAAAATGGGTAACAATTAGTCTAGAAATTAATATAAATTGAGTGAATAAATAAAGAATGTTTAGGCAACCAATTATTTAATTAAAAATACATAATAAATCAACAAAAACAGACAACGACCAACGATCGGACAATGAATCGGGAAAATCAGTTATCAAAAAGGATAAAGATGTAATATTTGAAAGAAAGTAAAATACAAACATACTTACTTCTGTTTTTCTTCGTCAGCGGCTGAAAAATAAAGCACGAGTAATTAGATTTAGAAACTACCTAGTTACCTTGAAAGTTTGGTTTAAAACAACATTTATTTCACTAAAACGTATCTTTTAATGTGTCTGTTGCATTTAGTAGTTACAAGAATCATAAAATTCCAAACATTTAGCTCGGAGGTTTTTATATTTCAACCAATGTTTACAATCTGCGAAACATCTTCCAGACATCGACGTCATCACTTATAATAATCCTTCAAATAATTGTGTGTTTGTGTTACCAATGCCTAAATTACTACTAATGCCCTCTGCTCCTGATCCTACAATTAACAATAAGCCATTAGTTAGCGAAAGCTTATTACCAATCTTACCATAACTTATTTTTTTGTAGGAACAGCTTCGCCTTGCAGTTGGTAGTAAATGTTACTATTAGTTACTGACACGATTCGTTTTAATGATATAGATGCCGAGCATGAATGTCTAATAAAACATGCTACATTTGACGGAAATAGAAATATGTTATTTCGCAAATCTATTTTTCTTTAGCTCGTTAGTTCATCATTTTTAAATACTCCATCCTGATGAGCATCTTTGTGATCTACGGAATTATATGTTAATGTTCCAGGCTTCATGTAGTGTACATGAAGCCTGAAAACGCAGAAAGTAAAATAATGCCGATATATTTACTAATCTATCAAACGTAGTAAATAATAATTATTGAAATAATAGAGCCAGAATATTAAAGACGGCAGAATCTCATATTTCTTAGTGAGAAGGGCTTTCAAATGGCGGTTCAACAAAATAAAAAGTGATCAAATCTGACGTCAATGCAACCCGTTTTTGAATGAGAGGTCATCCTAAGTCGATATATTCTGAGGGAAATTGTTTGCAGATTGTAGTAAATTGATACTAGAACCAAAAACAACAAAAACACACGTCAGGAGATCTTTAATAATTATTATAAGTTTATGGTTTAAATATATTTATATTGTTAACATTACCAGAAAATTCATGGTTGTTAATGCGTCAGAATTTATACCGACCGCTAACTACATAATTATAGTTTGTTTACAGATTCTCGTAATGGACATCATAACTTTTTTTTTCTTACATCGTGTTGCCAATGGTCGGGGGCATGTTTGGCGCACACCGTGAGTTAGTTTTAAACTATTTTTCGTTCACATTTATTTCTGTCTGTGACTAATGAGCTATTTCTAAAGGCATTTATTCTATTTCATTAGTGTCTTGGTTGCATATACGTTATGACAAATGTTTGTTAATTGTTTGACAATGTTTGGCCAAAAATTATTTTCAATTTAGTTCGATGAGTCATTCACTTACAGTAGAAATAGAATCATATAGATAATGCTTGATATCGGCGAAGGAAAATATGGTGAGGAAAGCCGTAAACCTTAAGACCATTGCCCAGCAGAAGAGTGCTATAAAGTTGTTACAATAACTTAGTGAAAAAATTCTAAGCTATTCAGTTTTGTTTTTTCAATGATATAATATACTAAGTTAAGAATATATAGAAAAATGATGGTAAAATAAAATATCTTGTGCAAGTAATTCGAAGATTCAAGTAGTTTAAAATCTAACCGTAAGCGTTGCATTGGTAACTGGCTAGACAAGACAGTACCAAATCTATCGTATTTATTGCTGTTTGGGATTAACGTACAAAAAAAAGTTCATTTAGATTATATTGCATTTTACATAAATGCTATGATTTAAAGCAACTATGAATCGTCTAGCTAAGAACCAAAACAAAACAAAAACAAATTCGAACGCTAAGATACCACAAACTTGTCCACAGATACATAACTTATACTTATAACACCCTTTTTTTATCGTTGGGGGTTACTAAACATAAATAAAATGTTATACTCACGGCTGAAGTTAAGGTTGATGGAAGCGGCCACCTCGCCCATCTTATTTTTAGCCTTAACTTTGTACAGCCCCGCGTCGGTCTCGATCACATCATCTAGTTCAAGCACCACCAGGAACTTGTTGTTTGCGATGCTTTGGATCCTGTTAACAAACAAAATATTAGTTGCTAACACTTATCATGCTCTTCACCAGCACAAAAATCCTATAGGATCGAAGTTTCTTGCTGCCTTTCCCGTTTGATATATGAGAAGTTCTGATAACATGCCCTTCAGTGTCAACCTTAGCTCATCCTGATGAAATTTAGCGCTTAAACACAGAGATCGTGTCATGCCCAAATCTATTTGGACCCATTGTGTAGATATTCTCGTGACTTATCTACTAATGATAAATTTGTCTTACTAATGACTAGGTTTTGGTCTAATTCAATAGTATTGACATAAACTCTGAACCAACAGACTACGATTTTAAAACATTATACATTATTAATATTACTAGAAACTTTGAATAAGCTAATTTAGATGATCATTATATCTTTATAGCGTTATTATGTTCCAAAGTGCAAAGAACCAAAATCTATTTTATATCACTTAAATAGCCAACATTACAATCTCCAATAACACTGATGAATTAGTTTTGAATTTAATAGAACTGAATAATGGAAATACCAGTTGTGTTTCCATAATTTAGTTCCATTACATTTATACAGGGAAATTCAAGTAAGGTTTCACGATCCACCTTATCATTCTTTACAATATGTATAACATCTGATTTAATGACAAAGTTATTTGTTGGAATATCTTTAGTTGCTGTATTTTAATTTGCTCCATCTTTTTGTTCCTTTTTTGTAATTTTAAAACCAGTCTAATGCTTTTTCTTTAAATGCACTCTGAACATATTCGTAGTTCGTTAGTCGTTTGTTCCTCAGTTGTTTTTTGCCTCTGTGTGTTAGTATAGTATAGTACCTATTCTTGGCAATTAAGTTGTATATTATAATAATCGTATACTTTCGGATTCTGATAATGTTCAATTATACTTAACAGAGAATACATTGATACATCTACATCATCAATGTATTATCTGGTATGTGTTTAATAATATGTAGATGTTCTTTAACATTGGCTCAAACAAGCTCTATTTTATCATTAACTGTAACAGTAAACCATCTTCATAAGTAGTTGGAATGGACTCAAAACTCATATTCTGTGGTTTAAGAGCAGAGATAATATTTTGAAAGCAATAAACTAACTATAAATAAAGCTGCAAAGGACTTGCTTTGATGTATGCTTTTATTATTCGTCATTTTAAAAGGTACATCATATTTATGTAAAATTTTCCTTGAGAAATGATGTTATTGAAGTTTTCCTTTTAGATATATTTATTAGACTCTTCGCCACTGGTACCTAGTGCGATACCGTGGATACTCAAACTAAAATTTAAATTGTGGCATGGGTATCAGGGCTCTCGTACATAGTTACACAACATCGTATTTTAATATCTAATGGAGTAGTGTTAATTACATCGGATAACAAAGGTCAACTAGAAAGAATAAAAATAAAACAGAACAGTAATGTAGGTATTTAAAGGAGAGGTCAAAAGTGGGCTAGAATTTTGAACACCAATGTGATATACCTCATTGGAAAGATTATTTAATAAGCTGTTAGAATTTAACTAAACACGAATTTTAGGAGCAACCATTTTTGTAAAAATCAAAAAAATGTAATAGAAAAACAAAACGCACATTACCTTTAATTATCCGTTTCCTAAGCAGTATAAATAATGCAATCACGTCAATAATTGCATTCTGTTACAGTACTCTTCTCTTGTAATATTATTTTAGCTGCAGCTTAATGTAATTATGACGAAAAATAATTGTTATCTTATTAGTGTAATAACAAAACGCGTAGAAAAAAATATAATTACGGGAAACGTCATGATGTCATTGTCATTGATCAGTTTGATTGACAGCGTCGAAATAATTTTGATTTTTTTGGTTGCTCAATTGTCATTTGACCATGGGGTTGCCAATTGCAATAATCATAATATTGCAATAAGGATTCTTATTTTCAAATTCAATTTTTGAAAAAACGGGGGGGTGTAAAATTATTTTAAATACACCAAAAAATTTAATAAATTATGCTCTATTAACCTATGTAACTCAGATTGCTGTTCAAATTTACAATTATTTTAATCCCAGGCTCTATACATTTTTTGAACGTCTCCTTTCTATCTAAGTGTATGAAATGAAATGGTCCACCCGTTTTTGAGTTAGAATAATAATAATAATAATTTATTTCAGTCTTTAACAGATCCATAATATTGAAAAATAAATAAATAAATACATGACGTAACAACCATGTATCCTATCCTATCCTATCTTATCCTACTAATATTATACTACTAATATGCGTGCGTGCGTGCGTGCGTGCGTGCGTGCGTGCGTGCGTGCGTGCGTGCGTGCGTGCGTGCGTGCGTGCGTGCGTGCGTGCGTGCGTGCGTGCGTGCGTGCGTGCGTGCGTGCGTGTGTGTGTGTGTGTGTGTGTGTGTGTGTGTGTGAAAATAAAAATGGGGGTCCTTGGTCCGATTCACTTTAAATTAGGTATAAATAAAGCTTAAATAAAATAATGAAACACGTGTTTATTTTTTGTCCTAATACTAAGAGGGCGAAGCCTACGAAATTATTCTGGGGGGATTTTATTCGAAATTGATATCAATACTCCTTCGTGCTTTCTATCTAAATTACATTTTATTTTGACGCAATGACATCTTTAATAACTCAATGCGATGAATAAAATTCGAAATTTAAACTTTGTTAGTTTTAGGTTATTTGAGTAAAAAAATTACATTATGGAGAAAATCGACCTTCACCGGTGTGACAACCAGGTTAGACATATTTTTTATGAAACCCTTAATATTAATGCATGGGAGCTTGCCGATTTTAAAATGTTCATTGATATTTTTAGTTTAATTAATTTTAATGAAAACAATATAAATTCGGCAAGCTCCCACAATCATGTAAACTCAACGGCCGAGCTGAAGATTGGTGGGGAGGTAGCTCAGAACCAGAAGAAGGACATAGGATACGTTTTCTCCTGTTACGTACCCGTGGGACGTGCAGTTACAGCATGTCTAGCCGTTCAGTTGTTAATAAGGTATACAGACTCTTTATACAAACTCCTTTCTGTGAGTGCTAGACACTTGTACTTAAAAAAAAATAAAGCATTGTCATTTTTTGTCATCCACGTCTACACTATTATAGAGAGGAAAGATTGTTTGTTTGTTTGGCTCGAAAACTACTTGACATTTTTTGAAAACTCTTTCACCATTAGAAAGCTACATCTTTACCAAGTAACACAGGCTATATTTTAAGGTAAAATAAATTAGGGATCTGTATGAAAACTTTGATAATGTAACCCATCAAGTGCAAATAGTTATATGATTTGACAAAGCAGACTTGATCGAGTGTTCTAAGCATGGAAAGTCTGTCAACATTTATAGCTATTACATTTTTTGTCTTGTACCGATGTGTCCCCGTGCGAAGCCGGGGTGGGCCGCTAGTAAATTAATAAATAGGCTATTTAACAGTGGCGAAAGGTGGAAATTAGAAAAAGGGGAAGACGGAGCAAATAAAATGACTAGTACTTCTTGGTTACCTACGCTGACTGTCAAACTTACAAGTACGTACTCTTGATGCTATTTGTAACTTTTAGGCGTTACATAACATTTAATTTGGTACGTTATATTGACCAATTCTTAAAGGGAAGCCGGTAGAAATCGTGTTATATGGGCTCTTGACCACTGCTATAAACAGTACATTTTTCGAATTGGACTAATAGTGTTTTGAACCAAACAAATAAACTCTCAGCTTTATAATATTAGTATAGATTACAAAATTACCATTTCTCAACTAAACTAAATATTAATGCAACGATTGCCAAGTGTGTCAGAAAATCGCAACAGTTCAAAGGGACGACGCACGGTTTGAACAAACAAACAGTTAAACTACAAATATAGAAATGATTTACAAGTTATGTGACACCAAAAGCCCAGACTTTAGTTTCACTGCATAAGAATAAGCAGCGATGGTGCAGCGGTATCGGCCTCGCCGTTGAAATACAAAACGGGTTCGATCCCCGGTCCTGCCACGTCTTTGTGAGAATTGTTTCATCGCCGCTGTTCAATATCAAGGAAAACATCGTGAGGAAACCAGCATTTTTCAGAACTAATCATTCGAGGACATGTGACATCTAAGATTATGGCCTAAACTCTTTCAACTCGTAAGTTAGTAGAGAGGAGACCCGTGCCCAGTGGGACATTAAAAAGGGTTGAAGTGAGTGATGAGATATTATTTTACTTGAAATTCTGTAGAACTAAATAATAAATGTTGTATACATGACCACATTTTAGGGTAAATTGTTTAATAATTAGATACTTCTCATTTGAGAACAGTATTTGAGGTTTATAGTTTTCATACATTTATTGAATACTAGCTTTCTGACAGCGGCTTCGCCCGCGTGTTAGTCGGTTATCGCGCCAAAACATTACCTTATTTTTGCGCAGTCGGATAAAAACTATTCTATGTCCTTTCTCGAGTCTCAAACTACCTCCATACTCAATTTTAATCCAAATCGGTTCAGTAGTTTAAGCGTGAAAGCGTAACAGACAGACAGACAGAGTTACTTTCGCATTTATAATATTAGTAAGGATTTATTTATTTTTACATAGACGGGCCGGTGGCGTGGTCGGTAAGATACTTGATTTTCACGAACACGTCTGTTTGTCTCGAGTCTGGGTGTAATTATCTATATTTGAGTATGTATTTACAAGAGAAAAGTATTTTAAGTAGTATATTACCAGTTATCTGGTGTCCATAGTACCAGCTCTGCTTAGTTTGGGATCAGATGACCGTGTGTGTTAATTATAACACTATATTATTTTAACACTATATAATTTACTGTCAACACGTTAAATACAATCCTTAGTGCACTTACTACGAGTTTACTACACTCGCTCCCGAGGCGAGTACCTATATTAAACTATTACAGATCTCAGTAACCTCATATTGAATCTAGCATACACACGGCTCTTAGTTAAATCCTACTAATATTAAAAGGGCCAAAGTTTGCAAGAATGTACGGAAGTTTGTTACAGAGATAGATTATGGTCTGGATTAACACATAGGCTACTTTTTATCCCAATATGTACCACACGAGGGAAGCCGTGGGCGGAAGCTACATATTAAATGAGCAAAATTAAAGTGCAGTTTTACCAATACTGATAAGTGACGGATTGCTTATCCACAGGTTTTGTCTCTTTCTTACTTTATGGTAAAAACAAAACTGGCGGTAAAGAAGAGTATAGAAAAAAACGTTTTTTTTTCGACTTTTGTTTTAGGTAACTGACATAACTTCAACCCTTTTTAGTGTCCCACTGCTGTGCACGAGTCTTCTCTCAACTATCTTACGAGTTGAGAGAGTTTAGGCCTTAATGGTGGTGGATGTCACATGTCCTCAAATGATTACTTCTTAGACATGCCGGTTTGCCCATGGTCTTTTCCTTCACCGATATTGAGCAGCGTAGATGAAACAATTCACAAAAAGATATATATTAATATATTTTAATATATAATTTAATAATATAAATTGTAAGGCGAGGCCCGTACCGCTGCTCCTATGTGTATGTGACTCTATTTTTCAATTAAAATTTATTTATTTTACTGCAAGAAGATCTCAATTACCTTAACTTACAAGCAGAAGTCAGCTTGCAGAAGCTACAATGCGGTGATAAACACTATATAACCTTCTTTACGTCAGGGTGGTATGGAAAAAAAGGACTTACTTAAACTTGGTCCTATTATCTTCTTTGAGCAGTTCATCGCTCCTGAACCAGCATATCTCTGGCTTGGGCGATGCGACCAGCTGGCATTCGAAGACGAGTTTGTTGCCATCGTCCTCCTGTCGCAGCTGGGGCTTCTGAGTGAAGCTTGGGGCTAAATCGTCGGTCACCCCCATCTCTAAGTGTGGGGCATTACCGCGGCTGGACCAATACTGCCGCGCTGATGGTACGCTTCAACCTGGAATAACATAGACTTTTATTATCCTGGTCTTATGGTACGTAATTTTTACATTAGACATGTTCACAGTCAGGGATACTTTGGATATTCCGTACCAGTGGAGCAGTTTGGCTGAATGCGAAAAGCATTAGATATATATGTATTTATGAATCCTTATTATTCTTATAAAACGGAACTTATGCTTCTTTCTTCCATCTTATTATCAAATTTCACAATTTTACACTAAAACATTGCCCCACAAAACTGGTTTCACAGTTTGTCTGTGGCTAGAGTCATTAATATTAGTAGTAGTATTAGTAGTTATAACAATGCGTAACATTTTGACAAACTATATGGTTTGGTTGTACTTAATATTTTAACTTATTTGGTATTGTCTTAGATTTACGCAAATATCACACATTGAAATAAAACTACCGTGTTCAGTCCACCCGTGAACATGAAGTCTGAAAAGACTTTGAAACGTCGGGATCTAAAATCTAAAATAAACCGCGATAAAATCCGTTAAAAAGTAGTTTTATTTCAATCTTAACTTATTTTTACTGTTTATGTATCTACCTAATATCGGCTGGCAAGCTGTTATGAAACATATGTTCTCAACAGCTTGCCAGCGGAAATTTTGACTCTTTTTTGTAGCGTTCTATCTCAAAAGTAATATCTCAAAGTACTCCGGTTTATTTTTGTGCTACGTCATTTATAAGAGCAGATAATTACGAAAAGCAGCGTGACGTCGAAGTTAGATAACGTTTTATACTTAGGTAGTTATGCCGTCAGAATCCTCACTTCTAAATTAAAATTTTATTTTATTAAATCATAAAGGCAAATAATACACAGACACCTATTTTTTTTTATTAAAGTGACGTTCTAACAAATTAAACTGAATAACGATTTTCAAAAATTAAGTTATTGACTATTCTATAGGCCGACCGTTTAACTCGCGCATCGCCATCTGAGGTACAAAGTCATAAAACACTAAATAAATCTCTTAAAGAACTATTTAACCACAGATAAAAGTAATGTAATACTATTCATCACTAATAGCCATATCGCTTGAATCATCATCAATGTCTGTGCAGCTTGAGAATTCAGAATCTTGGCAATAGGCGATACCTACGCGAGTTAAACGGTCGGCCTATAGGCATTATTCTTTCCAGATACATCGCAAACCTTTTTTCAACGCACGATTAATTAATGGTAACTAATTGTTAATTAATATTTATCCAGTATATGGGACTGTGAACTTGTCAACCGATGAACTTAGTAACATAGACGTCAGAGGTGGGTGCAAAGCAATAAGAGGATCAATGCTGAGGAAGAAATGCATTTTCTTGGTGTCACTATCCTTAGAGTAGAATGTAAGCTCAAAGAAGTTAGTCAAAATAGTTTTTAAATTGCGGTTAAGAGTAAAGGATGGTGAAAAATTTCGCCGATTTTGATCAATTATAAAACTTCGACAGTGAAGTTCTAACAGTGACTAAGTCAATAAAGTATAATTTACAGGATTATACTAAAAAACTGTTTAAAATATACGCAACCCTTGGGATACATAGTGCTTACCTACACCAAGAGTTCCTTGGTATATACATCATGAGAATACCAAAGGTTGCTCACGAATATTTTAGAATTTTTTATAACTGTCCTGTAACGGAGACAATGTTTCTAATCGTATTATTTTCTCAAACACTGAACACATTGCGTTGTCACCGTTATTTTGAAAGTTTATTCATAAAATTTATAAATGTTTGTATATCTATATAATTTATCAAAATATTTTTTATAAATATCCTACTAACGGATTTAGTTAGCACCAGAGTATTTGTCTTTGGTTGAGCTTTGTATTATCACCAAAGATACGCAAGAATACTGAATTGCAGCAGATTTGAATGTCAAAAAGTGGTTCTATTTTAAATTTTTGATTTGTCCCATACAAACACACAGGGCAAGCTAAAAGAAAGTTTTTAATAACAGAATAAACAAAGAAATAAACTAGATTATCAGACGTAGTATCACTCATGGCTCGACACATTTTTGAAATCGATTGAAACACAAGAACTAATTATTATAGAATAAATCGATCACTGTGATCTTATAAACTTACTTATAGCTCACATCATCAATACATAATTATGACAATACACCAGAAAACACTTGACATAAAAATATGAAACATGAAAAGGAGTTAGAGATCCACTAAAAAGGAGTTAAGAACGAAAACGACTCGCGTTTAGAACGCTGAACGTGAAGCCGCTGGTGAAGCCGTAGCTAGTGACAGCTAGTCTTGAATGAAAACTTTATAAAAACAAAATATGTTGTTACAATTGTCGTCGACAGAGTCACCATTGATTTAATTTTAATATACACTGGAATATATCAGAAAATCAGAACTAGGATACAAATTGTAATCAGAAATACAACGGAAAATATGCCTTGAGAAGGAATTATAATTCGAAGTAGTACGAATCCTACCGGAAATTCAAAGCCAACCTAAGAATCCAAAGTGCAGATGTAATATAAAGTAACAAACCAACACTCGTTTTCATAATCCCTGAAACTGGCCTGAATGATCGATGTAAGCATTAACGATATCAGTCCTGAAAACCATTCATCAAGTACCATCGAAGTACTCTTGGCCACTCTGATTCTGATGAGTCACATGCGGTCAGCGCCATCGCAAGGTGAAGTGTAACCGAGTGGGTGTTCACATTTTCACGAGTGTGAACGAAACAGTTCCAATCTATTTCTGTAACTCCGAAGGCCTCCGACGTCTAGCAACGAAGAAATTTTAAAACTTGTAACAGTAACTTCCTATGATTACCTAATGCCTAAATTTGATTTTAAAAAATATGCATTATCTAAAGAGCCGTTATTTAATTCTATAAATAAACCTACATAGAAGTATTTCATTTATTTTATTGTGTTTGAATTGCTCTGGTATCTAAACGATTATTGAAATTTCAAGAGTTTATTGAGAGCAATAAAATTAAAAATGTTGAAATCGAAAGTTTCGAATGCTGATCGAAATTAAAATAATGAAACATTTGAAACGTACCTAAATAAAAGTTGCAGCAACAATCCAATAGTATCACGATACACTGATGAAACACATGCACTTAAGTACAAAGCTAAGCAAAACGATCGAGAACTTGACGAAGGTCAAGAAATTATATTCGTTAGAGAAATCGGACGGTTTTCGCCGGCGGCGGGACGCGTCGGGTCGTTTTCGAAATCGTAACTAAACTATGAAAATTTTGGCGACCGGCCGAGGCGGGCGGGCGGAATGTGTGTGGGACGAGTGCAGGCTGGTTGATCATCGTTCGTCATGCATGACGTCGAAGTGCAGAGGTGTTTTCCGCTGAAGATAGAAGCTGATCTAATGGCAACTATTGTTCCAAATATTGAGTTAGAGCTTGGGCCAATATAAATGAGTTCAATGGCGTGGGCGCTTCGAAACCTAATTAGAACTTTGGTACTTTCAGAGTTATTTCTGTTATTTCCTGTTGACCGAATTCGTTCGATTCGATTGATGTGAAATGCATGTGAGCTATGATAGTGACATCTTTTATAATAAATAAATACTGTGATCCCATAGATATGTCACTATCATTAATTTTAAAACATTGTATCATCTTATAAATATTAACTACTTATCAATTTAAGTTTCAGGTGTAATTTGTACCTATAAACAATTAGTGTTTGTGAATATTGTTTACTAAAAACTGATGTCGTTTTCTTCTTAATTTATTTTTTCATCTACGTTATTGAGAATAAAATGTTTTACAAGGGTAATTTCATTTACTAGATTCGACTTTCAGTGTAAAAGTCTCGCTACAGATAGTGACGCTTTTTATTGTCTCACAGATGGTCTGAGAATCAAGTGCCTCTAATTTTGTATATCATAAATCAGATTCGTCGTAAATTTTTGTTTAGTATTTGATGGATTTAGCTTGGCAACCGAAGAAGGCAGATGACCGATAAATCAACAGGTGAATGGTGTCAACCATACATTTTTAATTTTTGATTTATGTTTGGTTTAACATTTTAGACAATGATTGAATAAAGATTTTTGAGAATTATGGATCTACAGAGACGCTTTCACGTAATTTCTTGACGCACAGATCAAATTGCGTTTCAGTTGTAATTAGGTTTGCGTCTTAGTGCGAAATGGTATTCTTGTAACTGTCATAAATAAACCTAAAAGCTAAAGCGCTTGTGTGACGCGAACTTGACGCAAACGTATCTGACAGCGTTTGTCAAAATTACAAGAATACGAAAAAGGCTGATTTGAACGAAACTTAACTGCAACTGCACTGCAACTGAACTTATTTAATTACGTGAATTAGCCTACAGTTTTGACGAAATCTTTGTACTAAACTAGATCTTTTGCTACAAACGTGAATAAAAAAGACTTAAAATAGTTCTTTGTAATAATAGTATAGATAGTAAAGACTACTATAATATACACAGACTTCTTTAATAGATAGCTATAATATGTGTACACCATGTATCCTACTAATATTATAAATGCGAAAGTAAGTGTGTGTGTGTGTGTGAAGGTTTGTTACCGCGTATCTCCATAACCGCTCAACCGATTTTATTTAAATTTGAAATGTAGGTAGTGTATACCCTAGAATCGGACATAGGCTAACAATATTTACAAAAATCATTCCCTAAGAGGGTTAAATAGAGGGGTGAAGTTTGTATGCAACTTTTTATTCCTTGGTCCTATTCATTTAAAATTCGGTACACATAAACCTTAAGACAAATAATGAGATACGGGTTTTTTATTTTTCCATAATTACCCCCATGAGGTGTGGAAAATGAGTTTTATTGGTAAAACTTAAAGTTTCTCTGGATCTGTATAGTCTCCAGTCCGATTCACCCCAAATTTGGCATACATATACCTTGAAAAAAATCATGAAACACGTGTTTTTTATTTTTCCAATTTTACCCCCGGTGGAGGTGTTAAATGAGTTTATTTGTAAAAATTAAATATTCCATAACTGTTTAGTCCTTGGTCCGATTTCCTTCAAATTTGGTATGAATAAAGCTCAAAATAAATAATGAAACACGTGTTTTTTATTTTTTCAAATTTTTTTATCTTTCTCCTAATAGTGCGCGGGAGAAGCCTGTGAAATTATTCTGAGGGAGATTTTCTTTGAAGTTGATATCAATACTCCTTCGTGCTTTTTAGCTAAATTACTTTTTATTTTGACACAATGACATGTTTCATAACTCCATCCGATTAATAGAATTCGAAATTTAAATTTTATTTGTTCTTGGATATTAAATGAAAAACTTGGGAGAATGGCGTCTTAGAACGTCGTAGTTTTTTAGTTTTTTACTACTAATCTTTAAAAACTTATGTACTTATTTAAACTTGACACTGGCAAAATTGCGGAATAATTTCTGCAGAGGCCATACTTAAAAGAAGAAGAAGAAATGAAAAACTTACATTATGGTCTAAGAGCCGTAGAAAAACGACCTTCAACGGTGTGACAACCAAGAGAGACATATTTTTTATGAAACTCCTATAGATTTATGGACATACCTATGGGGGCTTGCCGATTTCAAAATATTGCTTACACGCCTACACTACTGAACTAATTTTGTATGGAGATAGTTCGAGACCCGGGAAAGGATAGTTTTATCCGACTGCGAAAAAACAGGTTAATGGTTTAGTGCGACAACTGACATCCGCGGGCGAAGCCGCGGGCGGAAAACTAGTGAAATATAAATACAAGACTGAAAACAAATTTAATAAACATAAGTTCAAGTATGTCTCATATAAAAATTATCACCTAAAACATCAAATATTTTATTGGACAAACTGCTTGTGTTCAAAAAATAACTTCTTGAAACACTTACAACAAAATCCCGCTATCGTTACTAGTTATTTTGGTATCACATAGATCACAAATATATCATTGGTAAATCAAACGTATCTTTCTCAGATGCTGGTACAAAATGTGCCAATAAATAAACAAATTATTTTGAATTTGACTCATTCATGTTATTTGAATACTGTTGAACTAAAAGACCGTGTAGATTTTATTTATATAGATAAATGAGAAGTTTTTCAAACTTTTGTAAAATTTTAACTACTACAAAAATAAAATATAAATATAATAACGGTTGTACCCTGTAATGCGTTTCTACTAATAACAAGGAAAAAGGATTGGTCAATCACAGTGCTTCCAAGTTCAATGATTTCAAGGAATCATCATCAGTCTATCCTGGTCCACTGCTGGACATAAACCTCTCCTAAAGTACGCCACTGAGCATGATCTGCGGCTACTATTATCCAGTTCTTACCAGCCAACTTGCAAAGATCGTCCCTCCCCCTAGTCTAAGGGCGTCCTACGCTACGTTTGACGATCCGTGATCTCCACTCAAGAACTCGTTTACCCCAACGGTTGTCGGTTCTGCGGCTAATATGGCCGGCCCACTGCCCCTCCAGCTTACTAAGCTATGTCAATTACTCTGGTTCTCTGTCGTATCACTTCATTGCGTATTCGATCCTTCAGAGACACTCCGAGCATTTATGGACTAGTCCGATTTCAAGGAATGTGATGGGCCACTTCACGGTCTGTTCCGCTCAGCTCCGCACAGCTACGCGTCAGTAAAAATGCACCAGGAGCCTATAAGGCACCTCACGAAGCAAGTAGTTTAAAAACCAAGAAAAATAATTCTGTAGTTGACCAGAGCAGTACTATTTGAATACAGTTTATTATAATTATGTGTGATCATCCTGGATTTAAAGAAGATTTACAGAAAAAATACAGTAGTTCTTTACGCCAGTAGCAACGCCATTATGCAATGAGTTACAAATAATATATTGTCTAACCACACCCGTAAAATTGGCGTTAGGCATATGATATATCATAATTAAATATATTACCTAACAGATGTTAAACACTAATAAGAGAGTAGTAATACATAATATCATTTGGCAACATATAATTTAAAGCACAAATTTTCTGCGTTATTAAACGTGCGTGCATCTTTGGCCAAACGATTTTAAATTTATAGTACTGAATTTTTTGAGATATTAAGGGGCGATAGACCACTTGTAATTTATGGTCCTTCGACCCGGATATTTAAAAGACGAAGATTAAGATTGATTAGACAACGATTAAAAATTAAGAAATGGTGATATCAAACATTAAATAATAATAATAATAATAATATAGTGGGACATTAACACACACGGTCATCTGATCCCAAACTAAGCAGAGCTTGTACTATGGAAACCAGATAACTGGTAATATACTACTTATAATACTTTTTTTTTGTAAATATATACTTAAACATAGATAATTACACCCAGACACAAGACAAACAGACATATTTAAACAAATGTTTGTCTCGGGCGGGAATCGAACCCACCCATTAAATGAGTTTGTTGCATTGAGAGCATATTAAGCAAGAGAAGAAATACCAATCGGATGATACGAAACAGAAATAGATGCTCTACAAGTGATTGATTGTAGATTATTTCTAAACTATTGCTAATGATACAGCTGTCATCCAATTAGCTAAATAGCGTGTGAATGTATAATAGGTGACAAGTACGAATGTGGGCGGGTCTTTGTCAATACTTCGTGATGTTCGACAATGGATTATTTAATGCTGATGACGAAAAAAAATGAAAAAATAAACAAAATGCATTGCATTCTTTTAAAGAAAGGGCAGATAACATTTTTAAGACATAATAATGAGATTTGGTAAGATAAGAAAATAAAAAAGATAAAGAATAGAAAACGAAGAAAACTAAACCTTATAAGTAGCAGCAAATTGTTAATTGGTCTGCTGGTCTACAAGCTTAAGAACTGAATGAATAAATTAAAAAACCTAACCTGTAACCAAATGCTCTAAACAGTTCAGCATCGAATTAAATAGATAAAGAATAATGTAGATATTAATAGATTCATGCTTCGTTGCTGTCAGAAATAGATTGTGAGGTGTTATGCGGATCGCAAATTATATGCACCGCGTGGGATTCAATTATGAAGGTCAAGATTTTACTAGAAATGAATGAATATAATTTTTTTATAAAAAAATCTCCATCAAATGTATTTTTGAGACAGTAAATAAATAAAATAAAAGATGACCGCGTGACCTGCATTTTATATCATTCCCAGCTGTGGGATAAAAAGTAACCTTTAGCCATCCTCAATAAATGGACTATCTAACAGTGCAAGAATTTTTCAAATCAAACTAAAAGTTTTTGAGATTTGAGCATTCAACCAAACAAACTCTTCAGCTTTACAATATTAGTATAGATATAGTTTAATATTTAGACTACAACATGATGATGTAGTACTTAGTAAAATTATGGAAAGCGGAGCTTAGATAAATGGATGAAGCAGACGACCTGAGCCCTGAAGTATCGACTACCCAGCTAGTGCAATCAAAATAAATGACTAAATAACAGACAGTAAAAATGCTACAGCGAAAACAAATAAATACTATTTTGTTAATAAATAAAAAAAATCGTGTAATTCGGACCGGAATCCATAGTGTTAGTAACAATTATCTTACAAACTATGTTAATATTGGTAGGTACATAGAGTATATTAATTAAAATCGGTTATAAGATGTTCCCGTGCCCTTATTTAAATGGATGTGGGTCCAGTGCTGCATCATGGCACTGTCAACGTCTAATCTCCCCGCAATTGTCCTCAGGATGCTGTTGGAGGCGCCCCGCACCCGCTGCAACAGGGATGCTATACGACTTCTGATGATAACTGAAAAGCTATTAACGTCAGCCGAGGCTAACATCCCTGAAGCACTGCAGTGCAGTAGCCTCAACAGCGCCCTGAAGGCATTGTTATCTTGAGTACGCAGGGCCCTATGCACCTTGAGTGTAATTCATCCACAGGCTGCACGTGTCTATAGAGTTACAGTAGGCTTCCTATAATCTCTATATATTAAAATGAATTGAATTACGTTTGTAACGCAAAAACTCAAAAAGGGCTTAACGAATTGGGCTGAAGTTGGTCTTAAAATGTTTGTATAGGTCCAAGAAAAGTTTAAAAGGGGGAAATATACGGTTAAAAGTTTGCCGGACAACTAGTTATAGAAAGAAAGCAACAAGGTAACAACGTATCAACGTTCCCTTGCCGGGCATGAATCTTCTATCAATTGTAGTTTGTCGAAATAGAAGAGAAGATATCAGACGCTGAAGAATACATAAGGCTCAAAATATGAGTTATAGTTAGGAGCAGTGCCATTGGTAAACGAAATAAATCCTTGATAAAGGGAAGCCCCCGTTAGTCAGTATGGTGGTAAGAACACATCTTCAAGTAAGAGCCGGGGCGGGGCAGGCAATTACTGCTCTGTGGTGGTAACCGAGTAAGACATGTCTTAGAAGCATTTGTTTTTCCTTTAAAAGCCTTGCACTTGTCGGGTAGTAAAAAAAAATTAAATGATCAACTCATCGTTAGTTAGTCTCGTAAAAACATCAGAATTGCTGAAGCTACATATTTGGCTGATTTCGGTTTTGAAATACATTAGTATAAGTCTAAGAAGGGTTCAAAAGTTATATTACGCGGTACGAAGTTCGTTGGTTCAGCCATAGATACATAAGAATAGAAAAATTGCTATCTCTTTGGAACGTTCAGTGTAGTTCAAAAAGTCGAATTAGATGTCGACTATTGTCAGTTTTAAGCAATGTTCGCTTAAATATAGGGAGTTATCATTCTCGGTATATTACGTTTCTGTGGTTCAGCTAGTAAGAACTAAAATTATGTAATCATTTGAGACTAAAGACTTTAACAGAATTTCAGGTATTGTTTAGGTTGGCGTTAATTTCTCTTAATCTGTGCCAAGATGTTCAAAATTTCAAAATACACTGACATTGTAAGTAATTGTCAATGCCAAAAAACTAATGTGGGACGGATTACTAATGACAATCTTTTTTGTTTTGCTACGACTGCATTATTTGAAAATACCTGTAAATTCTTAAAATCTTAATCCCGCTTCTGTTTTTATGATAGATGCTTTGAAATATAAATTATATAATATAACGTAAGTATCTGGAAACAATTTGCTGGATAAAAACAAATAATATTAAACTCTTTTACTATTAAATTAACCCACTTCTAACTGAAAAAGGTGCAAAGGTGCCCAAGACACTGGCTGCATTGCCGCGTTGAATGCACTAATAATCTAAACATCTTTTGTTATATTTCACTTCAACCCTTTTTAGTGTCCCTATCTTGGGCACGGGTCTTCTCTCAACTATCGAGTTGAGAGACGTTAGACCTTAATCCACACACGCTGGCCAAGTGTGGGTTGGTGGATGTCACATGTCCTCGAGTGATTAGTTCTTAGACATGCCGGTTTCCTCACGATGTTTCCTTCACCGATGTTGAGCAGCGGAGATGAAACAATTCACACAAAGATGTGTGGGCACGACCGGGATTCGAACCCGCGACCGCGATTTCTAAGGCGAGGCCCGTACCGCTGCGCCACCGCTGCTCTACTTGTTATATTTAGTTCTATGAAATAGAAATTATGATTTTACTTAAGCTAACATTTGTACCACATTCGAATCGGAATGGAAGTCGCCAGTCTTTTCCAACATTTAGTAACGGCGTCCTAACTTGCTTAGTATATTTTATATATTACATCTAATATGCTTAATGTCTTCATTTGATGTTTTAATTTTTTTTAGCTAATACTGATTAAATTGAAGATTATTTCGAATCAATAAAATACCAATGACTAGAACACATTGAAATGACTTAAAAACATTAGCAGACATAATATAGTATCTATTAATCCATATTAATCCAACACCACGTTGCTTGTTCTGTACCTTGTCTTGTTTCTTCATTTTAATTTTTTAATAGACCTGCGCTTGCCCAAAACTTGCCTGTTGATATACGATAATATGTTCTACTATGGAACGCTTATCGCATGAAGGATGGTTAATTTTTTTCAACGTATACTTGTGTACATTTACTAGAGTACTCTTGTAATTCAATTCATTCACTTTTAATAGTTTTGTTTCATTAGCATCATCTATCGGCTTATCGCTATGCTCGGTTTTAAGTATAAATTCGATGCCACTTCGGTTTCATTTAACAATGACCCCTCTTTCATATGAACTGCATTATATTTATACTATTTTTTCATAATTAGAATTCATATTTCGTAACTACTTTGACAGGGTGTTGGCTGGTGTCCATCGAGAGCGAGACAACGTATACATTTCCGTTTGCGTGTGAAAGGGACAGCTGATAATCTTGCGTGAAAAATATTTATGTTAAGGCCTTCTGTTGCTATGAATCTAGCTATGAATAGTCGTCGGTTCACGCGATATTTCTGTCTCACTCGTTGAAGGTTAGAAGTTCTACGAGTTACAGTTCATTCGTGAATTTTCTGGTTTTACAGTTAATGGCCATCTTCAAGCCGCGTCTACTCTAAAATGCAGCATAGTATACGTGCGTAGGCCTCGACGTACACATGCTTTATCATTAAACAAGCGGTAAGGAGCTCTGTACCATACCATGATCGCCAACAGACATAGCTGAAACTTATAGAGAAAGCTTTCAAAACTCCGCGAGAAAGATTATTTCTATAAAAATCACCCCATGGTGCTAGTTAGATGGAGTGCCATGATTTATTAATGCTCTGCCTACTGCAAGTACACAGGCAAACTGATAAAAGCTTGCGTGCATAGTTCCATATGTATTCCAAAACCAAAGGTGTATAGAGAGGTCAAGTCTCCTAGAATGGTTGTCTTAACAGATGACTAAGACTCATCCTAACTGCAGATCGAAACTGAAAATTGAGTTAAGGACTACGGCTCGTTTAACGGACAACGTAAATGAGCAAAAAGTATGAAAAATAAGCTAGATGTAAGTTTGTTTGTTATAGAAATTAATAATGAATACAAGGACAATGTAGTAAACTCTGTAAGATACCGCCGACATTTATGTGAACTGTCCAACAAAACGGTCAAGTACAAAGCTTTACTGCTGCAACATGAAAGTGCGACATGTTTTATGTATGAAGATAAAGAGTACTAGTGCGTAACAAATGCTTTCAAAATTAAGCACTTAAAGATGACAAGGATGTAAGACAGAAGGAATAACAAGAAAAAGGTTTGGTTCGTCATGTGGTTGATAGACGATTGGTGAAGGGTAGGTATCCACAAGCTGAAGGTCTTTCTATTCTTAATATGCTAGCAGAAGATAGGTGGTGATTTTCTGATTTTATCGAAAGTTTTCTTCAAAAGAAACAGCTGTGTAACAATCACAACCCCGTATACCATATGACTAGATGTATGAACTACTGAAGCTATGAAAATGTGTTTAGATTGTCGTAGTGTCTTAATACGACACCATCTCTTTGAGATGATTTTAGAGGACGTTTTGCTAATTTTAATTTTACAATCATCAATGAACGTGAGAGAGGTATGAAGGTATGATGATCATTACTCAACGTCAAACAGGACATATCAACGAATCGGAAAAAAGTCAGAGAACGTTTTTGAAATTAGACTTACGAAAAGAGGTAGACCAGGATTTTACAAAATCGGTCCACGATTACAAGCTAAGTTTTTAAGATATGAAACTACTCTGTGAAGAAAGTATTCGTAAGATTATGATTCTGATCATTAGTTTTATGTGTCGTTTAGAATAAAATATTTTGATTCTATACTATAGAAACAAGCAACAGCAACAATAATTTAACATGTGGAAAATATTGTGGGTCATGGTTGGTTAACTTCTAAAACATGCCATTGATTTTGAATTGAACAACAGATTTTGATGAGCGGCGATTGAATAGTCACTATGCGAATAATTATTTAGATAGTTATGTATGTATGTACGTACGAATAGATAATAATCTACTTATCCATGATTCAAGAATTACACCTAAAACAAGCCATAATATTTGTAATTTTGAAGTTTATTTATCTTCGAAGTTTTAGTGTCTGTAGTTCATGGTTTATCTTTTCATAAAGTTCGGTAATTGTGATGTTTAAAATACACCTAGGTGTGAATCAGCACACCGTTAAACATGTTTCGAGGCATTGTATGCGTTTTTAACACAATTACACACATAGAAAGAGTAGACTATACCATGACGCCACCGCTGCTTAATATCGGTGAAGGAAAACATCGTGAAGAAACCGGCATGCCTAAGAACGAAACATGCGAGGACATGTGAGATCCACCAACCCACACTTGCGTAGCTTGTGTTGATTAAGGCCTAAACTATCTCGACTCGTAAGCTAGTTGAGAGAAAACCCATGCCTAGTGAGATACTAAAAAGGGTTGAAGTGATACCATGGCATTGAACGGGGATGCGTGATATAACACAAAATCACGAGCATTCTATCAGTGATAGACATAACCGAAAATCATTAAAGCTTCTGTGCCATCAACGGTTAGCTAGATACGTTACTTATTTACATTCATTTACTTTATTTGGTACTAACGAACCGCCTCAGCTTCACACGGGTGCAATGCTGATACTAAATATATTGAGGTATATTTACAGAATGTCCTTTAAACAACGTTTACAGCTTTTATGCTATTAGACAATACAAACAGCACGCACCGCGCGTGGCCGGGCCGGTACCGCCGCACCGCTATTTTAAATCTGTAATATCTTCGGAAACATTCATTATATTATGTGCTATAAAGGGTTATATTGATCTTCATTAAATAGACAATGTATTAAAATAAATCATAATTGGTGTACTTTTCTCACACATCAATTAAAATTTAGTTTTCTGATTACAGAAAGAATTATACATGGATGAAGTCATTATAATGACTCGAATTATTTTTACTATTGTATTTCTAAATTTTACAGCAAGACATGTTATGTAAACGTCTTTGATTGTGTTTAGCTGTTGTAGCTACGGCTTTACCCTACCAACTTCTTTATTCTGAACTACTGCTGAGAAGTTTCTCCTAACATTTAGGCCATACCTATAAAAGTCATCTTTTCCTTCTCAACCTCTCGTGAACACTGAACAAGTAGGCTAAACATCTTCAAATAAATTTTATTCAACTTTTAAGCGAATAAAAACTTTCTTTAACTTGTTATCTTTACTGACAGCATCAAGAAGTATGCCAGGGAAAACCGAAAGTTAAAAGTGAATTCAGGGCCACTTGAGGCTAGAAATACCGCCGATTTTATGCCTGAATCACACGCAGAGAGTAGACAGGCGAGTATTCTTAGTCTAATAGGTCCTATTAACATATCAAGTTGAACAATAATGTTTATGCATTTGTTAAGTATCATTATTAAAATTTCATTCATTATTAAAAACATCTGAACGTAAGATAACTAGCACAGATTGGAAACTGGAGAACAGTTCGTATTAGATTATTTTAAACCTTGTATTGATCTAGGTCAAAGACCTGTTAATATGCTCCTAAAGATTAACCCCGTATTCATAAACGTCTCATAAGCTCATTATAGCTAAAATAGGTTTAAAACTCGTTTGTCTTTTTCTATCATCTTGACATTTAGATTAGTAAGAAAGAAACGAAAGTTCATTATAACTAAAGAGTCATGTAAGATTTTCATGAACAAGACCGTTATTCGTTTTTACGTAGTCTATGTCGAGGGCAACGGGTCAGCAATATCGGATTCGACTTGGAAGATATAAGACATATTCTAGGTCATGCTCAATCCTACACATTTTTGTGTGAATGTTTCATCGCCTCTGCTAAATATCAGCGAAGGGAAACATCAAGAGGAAACCCATCCCTAACTCACGCTGGCTAATTGAGCATATATGGATTTAGGACTAAACTCTCTCAAATTTTTATATACATATTACTTACGTAATTGATAGAAACCGTTTCTTCTATTGTTTTTTTTTCACGCTTTGCTTTACGCATCTCCTCGCTCTAGATGGGCACAAGGTGAAGGGTAAATATGACGCCCATTCTTTGCCCAGGTGAGCGAGACCCCGTTGTGTCTCCAGCAACGAACAGAGGAGTCCAGTTTACCCGCTAAAATCCCCTGTATTCCGTCAGGATACCTTTAGTGCCGGGCTGCAGGATGCGCTACTGCATTCACCAAACAACCCGTTGGAAATTTGAGACGCACTACTTACTAAATCCAGATCGGCATCTAGTCATGAATAATTTTGTTGCCTCGCCCATATACTCGGTATATGTGATCACAGCATGATGAGTTACAAGAAAAGCTTGCGTTTACTATCTGATTGGCAGACGACTCGTAATAATGCAGAAGATTACTCATTAAATTAATGTTAATGGTGTATGACATAACGATGGTCTGTGAAAGATAATCTTTTGTTTATGGCTGTAAGAATAGTTTGGATACGTAAACTAAAATGTTTGATGAATGTTCTAGAAATCTATAATATGCAAATGGCGCGAGATGTGCAATTATTCTAAGAAATTATAGTTAATGGTACTGTTTAATGAGTATGATTAGTTAATTTGTAACCGGCTAGACTTTGTATATTACATTACATTATTTTTAAGTTTTCCTTTAAATTTACTTGATCCTTTATAGTATAAATAAAGTAGTATGCTCCAATTTACACAAACACAATTTCATTTATTTGCAATTTCTATACAATTCGGGTTCCACACAGTTGCAGTTTACACAGCCGTTCCAAATAATTAATTCTCTGTTTTCACCAAAAACTGTCAGTTACAACATATTATGAGTAAAAGCAAGGCTTATATCTAACAAGAGCTTTAACGCTCACCTTCTTATTCATAAACGTCTTACTTATAATAGGTAGCTAAATCAGGTATAAAATAAATTTGTTCCTTTCTGTCATCTTGACTTTTATATTAGTGAGAAAGAGACAAAATCCATTTTAACTATACAGACTTAAAAGATTTTTATTAGAGGTTTAGATTTCTAAACTAGGTGTAATGAAAGTAACTCTGCCTGTTAACTTATCGCGTCTAAACGTCAATTTAATAAAATTTGTTATGCGAGTTTAACTCTGAAGGACGTAGACGGTACTTGTTATCCGATTGAGCATAAGAAGGGTAACGTTGGTGCTAAACGACTTAAGCTTACTTAGATTTAGCGGAGTACTAGTTAGGATACACAATCTAACCCCAACTACCCTTAAGTATCCCACTGCTGGGTACGGGTCTTCTCTCAACTATCATAACAGATGAGAATTCAGGCCTTTATCCACACACGCGGTTCATGCAATTTGGTGCATATCACATGTCCTCGGAAAGTTAAGGTTTTGTTATAGTTATATTATATACGAATTTTCTGTCTGTCTAAAAGAATCAGTTAACGGTTATATGATGTGCATGGAAAGAATGCAGCGCTGACGTGAGTATTCTACGAAATTATCTGACGTTATTGACAGCTTTCTGGCAGAATTTGGATGTGAACCTGTGTATTTCGTTAAAAATTAACCACTAGATATAAACTTTAGACCATGAACAAATACAACCTAGTTACTGATATTCTGGGTTTAAATCTCGGGTCAGCAAAAAGTGTAATCCGTTTTGATGAACAAAATTGGTTTATACAGATAATCACACTTAAAAATAAGTACAAACAACAATAATACTTACAGGTTTTTCAAAGACTTACATGTGTGAGTCAAAATCTTAAAAAAAGTTACTGTAATGACTGTGATGCTAATGACTAAAAGTGAAATGGGAGCCATCAGAGAATAGTACCTATTTTTTAATAATCTATATGTCATTGTTAAATTTACAACAGATTATTAATACAAACTGACAAGAAATTTAACTAAACCGAATATCAATTTCTAAAATAACAGTAAGTTTAATTTTATCGCTATTCTTAACCTAAACTAATACGTCGAAACATTCTTCCGTATTAACTTCCTGGAACGTACCCAGGTGGCTAGGGGCATTACCAATTTTTATAGAAGCATAGTTATTTAGATTATATTATTCAAAACAAATGCTAATTCAAAACCATTTTACTTTTAAGATTTAGGTAAATTTAACAAAGTAATAGGTGACTACTTTATTATTACTCCAATCTAAAGTGGGGTTCACCAAGGCGACAATCTGTCGCCCTACATTTCCAAGTTCCATGCGCACGATTTCTGTCTGTCAATCTGTCAGTCACTAGACGGTTTGCTTGTGTTGGCTGAAGTAATTGTCGTTATACTGTAGTGATAATCTTCATATAACATGGTATCTAAGGTTTCTACAACATTTTAAATTCATGTAATCATTTCTTTAAAGTTAAAAGCAACTGTCTAATTGTTTTCTTTAATCCTTTTTGTTCAGAAATGCCTAAAAAGAAATGTACCTATACTGGTATAATGTATTAACGTTCTCCAGCAGGACTTGCATTTTCTATCTATGAGTTGAGAAAGTGGTTTCTTAAGCCATTATTCTCAGTTCTATTCCTATATTAACGAAGTATAGTATAGTTTTTGTTAGTATTTCATTAGATAACGTTACTTTACGCGAGCCGATATCGATCCTGGCTTACAGGAGTAACAGTTGTTGGATCGTGGTGGTGCGATAAGTCCCAAAAAACCAGCCAAGTACAAGACCTCTAATGGAGTAGGTGCCATCTCTTTCTTCTTGACAATGCCTTTTCACAATCCATTTTTACTTTTTTAAAGGCGGCAGAGCTAAAATCTTTTAGAAATTTGCGTTCATGCAAACTTCTTCAATTTGGGTAAAAACTCACACACGCGTAACCCCGAATTATACAGTCTGCAAATGAAATAATGGGCAGAAGCTATTTTAAATTAATTCAATCCCAGGTTGTGTACTTTGGCCAGCATTAACCCGTGATTCACATGTGAATGATAGTTTCATGATATGTTTATTCAAACTTGTATATTTCGGCGACCGTGACAGTTGTTGATGTTTTAATTCGCACAAGTCAACATTTAATCACATTTGTTGGTGTAACTAACTATATCACTTTTAATTGGACCTTTGTGAATGACGCACTCATTCCAAAAAAATATTACCTCCCTCAGTACCTGATCTTAACGATTTCAGGATTTTTTGTTACGTATATACATAAACTTTTCAACTTGTTTAGACATTTCAATTGAGGTATTCGACGTCCTAATTTATTACCTGTAGGTTATAATAGCAAAGTTAGATTTTTTTTGTAATATATTTGATCATTCGTAATAATTTTAAATTAATTTTTTTATAGCATTTATTTAGAATCAGGGTCATCTAAGAGCAATAGGATTGTTTTTTTCAAAGGATATGGTCATTTTATAGGCACGCTATGGATGTTTGCCATAGATGTTTCATATGGAGGTATGCCCGTCTTCCCTACTGTAAATTCATTGTTTATGTCAAGCTACTTATCTTCCTCGCTCAGCTGTCTCGCGGCAACGCATCTTTATAGCACTCGTATCGCTATATAGCTTAGTATTAATGGAAACGGTCCCATCATAGCTTAGTTTTCACATCCACCCAGCATATCTGCATAGTAAACTTATTTCACTGGTAGCAAAGTATACACCCCTTTGGCTATTTTGACACATTACATGCCAATGACTTGCTAAGACTAGAAAATTGTTCTACAAACTTATTTGTTCCATGTTTATAAAATGTTCCTGTTGTTAATTTCGAAATATAATGATGCAATATACTTTAAATGACACTAGCTTTCCGTCAGCGGCTTCGCTCGTACGACCTATATTTTATATTATGCCCAGCTGTTGAAGCTAAGAATGCATTTTTTTTTAAATCAGTCCTGTAGTTTTTCAGATTAGTGCGATCAACCAAATAAACAAACTCTTCATCATTATAATATTAATACAGATTCATCGTATAAATTTAAGTTACTAAGTTACTCAACAATAATTAACTTTAAGTTTTTTGGTGTTCTAGGTTTTTTATGTTACCTGCTACGAAATCTCGTAGCAGCACTTTCGTAGCAGATGCTACGAAATATTGTAGTAGTCTATGAAAAAAGTTATATAAGTTATTTTTTATATTTCATTCAATAGTTTCGTTTACAAGGTCGTTTTGTAAACAAACAAATTAATATGTCAGATATTTTTGATTAATTTTATTCAATGTCAGGAGTTATAAAAGTAAAGGTGTGACCTTATGTTTAAAGTTTCAGTTGTAAATAAAAATGTCGTATGAGTTTACATGATTATATGTGTCATTGTATTTCACAATATGGTGCAACATTATATAAATTATTTTTGACCATTATCTGTTGGTACCCTGGAGTTGTTATGGAAAAAATGCGGTTTTTGTACTTATTTTTACAGCTGCAACGAAAATTGAGTAGGCCTTTTCAACCTTTTAATTATAATGAATTTTGAACTGATCGGTACTTATGATAGTGAAATAAATATTATTACAATACATTTTAATTCATTACAGTAGATTAACGAATTTTATTTAGTTATGTGGTAGTCTTGAATAGACAAATCTAGTAGTACGTGTGCTATGTATGTATATATTTTATATACTACTTCAAGAAATTAAGTATATCAATCATAATTTAAGCGTGAGTATATTTTATTTTGTCGTGTAATTGATATTTTTTTTTGTTTGTTTTTTGTTCGATTTATCTCACAATTATAGAGTCAATTAAAAGCTACATGCAAAGCCGGTTTTTTCTGGTTCTAAAAAGCATAAAAAGCTAAGAGGAACACCGTCGTCAGGCAGGACGGGCGGGCGGCGCGCGCGCCGTTTGTAAAGTAGCCGAAATATCCCACCCGACGCCGGTCAAAAATAGTACAAACCAGCGCGCGCACGCCCGTTGCATACAAAAGTGGCGAGCCGTTATACCAACAGTCCGCCTTATCAAATTTCCCTGCCCACACCCGCCCACGCACTGGCTTCAACCCAGCATGCGTTAGTGGTTAGCTTACTCGCTTAGCTTGTTAAGTTAGACATAATAAACTTCACTTAATCCTGCTGCGGCGACACTAAAGCACTGAGCGACACCCGAAGCATTAATATACGCTCATCACTTACACAATAGGTCACTTATCACTGCTCACTACGTATGATCGGTCGCGAGGTACGGTCGCGCTCGCGCCGCCGCCGCTACTGCTGCCGTGCTGCGTGCGCGCGCGCCGACAATCCCAAAATACCCGTGATTGTGTACACAACACTTATAACACCTAGGGTTTAGTATAAATCTCGGCGAACTTTATAAATAGTGCGTTTCGATACTGAGGAGAGTTATACAGCAGCGGTGCAAGGGATGCTGTTAACCTAAATGATCTGGCCTGGATATTAACTGGTGAAGGTCTCATGGATAGTGTCTGTTCTGTAAGATATTATGCACTGGAGGACTATAAGTATTAGGTATTTGCATATCTGCAAACGATTGTCAACGAAAATCTTCTTAGATTCTTTTTCAAAATAAATTACATATTGTTTAAAAAAACACTAATATTAAAGGTTGTATATTTAGTTTAAATGACCTAAATAAAAATATACCACACATAGAATACCTGTGTTTTCCCCCCGAAAATAGCAGAGACAATAGAATACCATTTACCACTCGCTGGTACTCGCAACAAAAAAGAATTTTTATTTAGTCTACTGGCTATTTGTTTTAGTCCACTTTTATCACGAAAGTAAAATTTTGGTTGACGCCATTGGCGTTGGCGTTAGCGTTGGTGTTGGCGTCAGCGTCGGCGTCTTTGTAGTTTCCGAAATCCGTCTTGTCTGTTTTAGCAACATCGGCAGTTTTCAGCACTGGTAAACACCGGCGTCAGCGTAATTAATAGCGCATTTATTGCGTTTAGGTAAGGGTTTATTTATTTATTTATTTAGTTTAAAAATTTATTTAGTTTAGTTTTGGGTTTATCTCTTGGTCTATCTTGCCGTTATCATTAGCTTTTGCTTTGGCGTCAGTGTCAGTTTTGGCAATGACGTTTTCATTGTCGCAATCGCATTATCGGTTTGTCTCTGCTACTGCCTCGGCATCAGCATAGGTTTCATCTTTAGTATCAGCGTTGACGTTAAATTCAACGCCGGCGTTAAAATCTTTATTGACTCAAATGTTCGTTTCTATGACTGTCTCGGTATTGGCTTTAGTTTCGGCGTTGGCGTCAGTAGACGTCCGCGTTAATAGATCAGCAATTGTTTTTTGCGTAGAGGTAACGTGTGTGCTTCTAGCTACCGAAGCTGAGCTCAGAATTTTATGCCTTTTTAATAATAATCTCTCAGCACTAATATTAATTAGGAAGTCGTGGGTGGAACACCCCGTGTCTTGGAGAGCAGGATAATTTGTTGATTCTACGCCCGATCTCTCGCCAGTCGTGTCAGCCAGTCCATTGCGTCAGTCTCTAAGAGTAAGGCAATAGAGAATGCACCTGTTTCACCCACTCATGCACTATAATACTGCCGTCATAAGGAAAAATATCGTATCTGACCTTTTTTCGTAACCTTTGTCGGAATAAATATTTTTCTTAAACCACAATGTTTATTACAGTTACGAAAAAAATGTCAGATGTGCCCTTATTCCATATGACGGCAGAATGTCTCCTACGTTCGTGACTAGTCAGCTAATGATTCGCCGTCGTAGCCGAGATACGACTAGAATTTATTTAGCTCTTAATCGATGATGTTAAGGGCCGTGTCAATAATCGTCCGATTATACAAAAACGGGAAAAATACTCAATGAAATGTGAATTTGAGCTGTTGAAATGTTCTTTTTTTAGCCATATTGACTCAGTGATGTCAACCAACAAACAACCCTTTAATGATGTCAGACGATTTTAATGTAAAATATTGCGCAATCAAATCTCGTGATATTTTTGTGTGTGCGGTTTATATTTTCAATTTTTACTACATACTTTATTGGTTGGTGCAAAAGCACTTTCGTTTTACAACCCAAATTTTCAGTTTGAATCTAGCAGAATGTGATTTTTAACATTCCATCTAAACTCAAATTTAGAAACTGTTCCTGAAGTTACTATGCTAGGCTAATACTGGAGCCTTCATTTAAAATACTTCCAGCACAACTGTACATACCTTTTTTTGAGGGGAATATTCATAAGTGTCTTAAAAACTGAATGAAATTTAGGTAATATTTTCACTGGTGGTACCTACAGGTGTGAGGCATGTTTATTATGCAATATTCTTTTTCAATGTTAAGATTATTTAATATTACTATCAAATCATCTTAAAGGTCCACTGCATCAGAGTGTGACACAGTGGGTATGTGACATCCGAAGAAGTTTACTCACCAAAACCCCCCTGTGTTCCACTGTCAACCCACTTGCCAGGCCAGGGTTTTGCTTTCTCATTACCCGAACGACCGGCGTGTAAAACTGTATATACCTACCAATACACTACAAATAGTGAAGTCAAGGTAAAAGGTCCGTTTGTGAAGGTGCGTCCCTGGTGCGCAGAGTGAGAGCCAGCTCCAATGCCGTCCTGGCGATAATTGCAGATCGTGTGGACTGCCACTATATCCAGCACTGCTGTGGCAGATATGTCACATGCAGTGCTAGGTAGAGCGATGGTCATTTATATATTATTTACATTTTATTTATATTTTCATTATTAATTTTAAATTGTATGGGTTCTTTGTTACCTGAAATAAATGAATTTCAATTTAATTTAAAACAGAAAGGAATAGAAATGTCACTTGAATGCCCTGTCTTCAGATGAGGATTTCTCTTACTTTCCTCTTACTTTTCAAGACATCACCTTCGTCATTCGTCTTCAGTATACAAAGCTGATTTGTCTTGGTGTATGTGCGTGTGCGCACGCGTGTTCTAGACCTAACAGTGCGATGACATTTCATTGTAGCCGACAATAAATTTCGCTCGAAAATTCTTGCCAATCGACGCCATTATAAAATCATTTGACTTTGTACCAATAAAATTTAGGTTTTAGATGTGTCAAATGTTTTAGTGTTAGTCTAATAAACTGTTAGTATTTATATTGAACTAGCAGTAGTCCTGGCTTCGCCTCGGTTGCAAAACATCAGTGGATCGGTCAGTCTTTTCCTGGAACGACATTTAAACGGGCCCACCTGGGACGAATTCACTTTAACCCTTTTAGTGTCTCACTAGGCACGGGTCATCTCTGAACTATCTTATGTGTTGACAGAGTTTAGGCCTCAATCCACTCAAGTTCGCCAAATGCGGGTTGGTGGATGTCACGTGTCCTCTAATAATTAGTTCTTAAACGTGCCGGTTTCCTCACGATATTTTCCTCCGCCGTATTGTGGGCACGACTTGGAATCGAACCCGCGGCCTTATATTTCTAAGGTGAGGCCCGTACCGCTGTGCCACCGCTGCTCTATTCTCTCGATTCTACTTAATAGCATGCTAAGTGTGAATTGGCTACAAAAAAAGTGTCATGAAAACGGAAAGCATTCAAACATACAGTAAGACAACAATGACAATTAAAGGTTAGAGGTTACCCATCGAATGACAGGCCGCGCTAAGTGTTCCTTAACCTCATGATCAGCTAAGAAGTAGCATAGATTGTTATGAAAGACAAATAAGCGTCGAGCATCGCCGCATAGTTGCTAGTCTTTCGGTCTTTTACCGGATACACTTCGGAGAGTGTGCGTTGGAATTACACAATCTTATTCCCCCATCCCCGTTCTTCCATCGGACAAGTAGAGGTACGGCTATGCGCCTCCGTTATATGGTGGAAATTCCACGGGTACCTACGCACAAAGCGCTTTGCTTCGACTTTCATTGTGCGAATTGCCAAATTATGGAATTCGCTGCCGGCATCTATGTTTCCCGATAGCTATAATCTAGTGGTCTTCAAGTCAAGAGTGAATCGGTATTTACTGGGTAAGCGCGTTCCATCGTAGACTGCATCATTGCTTCACATTAGGCAAGTTGTGGTCAAGCGCTAGTGCTATTTAAGATTGAAAAAAAAAATTGAAATTTGCTTTTATTTACACTAGTGTGAAGGTTGTTCACGCTCGTGAACGCTCGTTCTCATTCGTGGGGTGGGCACGAGTCCAATTTATACCACAGATCTTGTGTTTCGTATAAAATGTGACGTTTTTTGATTTTCTTGTCAGATTTAATGGTATTATACATATAAAATCTAGATTTTCACGTGTGATAAACGATCAGTATTATATAGTTAGACGGACGAATACTTAAGTACCTAATGGTTTCATATACCTTATTGGCGTAGTGGTATGTTGATTATAAGAGGGGGTATGTGTAAACCAGACCAACCCCCAGAAACAGTTTCGGTGAACGGAGAAATGTAAGTGTCAGGATGGTCTTTATATCAACCCAAATAGGCAAATCGGTAAGTAGTTACACTGCCCAGATTACTAAACTATAATGGGTTCAAGTTCAGATAAAAGGTACATTAGCCGCGCACACGACCGCTCTACTTGGCATCTCGTAAGTTGGTCTACTGATTCACAGACTACTAAGAGAACCACAGACTACTAAGAGATACTGATTCGCCAGCGGACGTCTTACGCGCACGGGGTCCAGCGATATATTGCACAGACTACTAAGAGATATATTGATTTAAATGGTAACAGTTAATACAGACAAAGAACAATATACATAATCATAAAGCTTTACATAGACAACACTTCATTTAGTCGAACAACTCTACAGTGTCACCTGTCATACTTGACAACTGATGAGTATTCGAGGGTTTGAATATCACCCTGTACCAAAAAAGTTACCAAGTTACCAAGTAGAACGTAGGCAGCGGAAGGAAACCTGCATATATTATAGCTGAAATATGGTCAAATTCGTATGGCTAACGTATAGATTAAGGTATTTACATATCAACTCTTAAGATAGTTGAAAGAAGACCAGTGCCCAGCAGTTTGTTTAACATGAAACCCACCAGACAAATTTTAATGTATGTCGCCAAATGACCACCCGTCTCTGATATGATGACTGGCAAATCCATAATTGAGAAGTGGTCTGGTGAACTAAGTTCGTTCAAGTTCAACCTACAGCAGTTTCTATTTTATTTACAAATACAAAATTATGCTCGTACTATACATGCATAATTTTGGTCGGCATTGTCACTCACCATCAGATGTAATTGAAGACAAATGTGATATTAAAGGCACAGTAATAGTGATCTACGCATCATTTGCCAATGGTGAAACAAGGCAGACCTTTATTTTCTGTATTTAGTAGAAACGTTGAACTTGAAAACTCAACATTCTATCATTGATCTAAAATGTAAACAATTTAACTACCGCCTCAATGTCACATCACCAGTCGCCCTCAATGCTAAGTGAGTCAACGGATAGTTATTATTACGGCGACAGGTACCCACGACCGCTAGAACTACGTAGAAAATATGGGATTCGTGAAAGAAAATATAGTTTTAAATTAACTACACACGTTCTTGTCACTGTGCTTAACCACAGTGGATATTTTTGGTAGTGATATTCTTGCTTGCCTCCAGTTTCCCGTAATAATTTTGGATCAAATATTTTTCCCAGATCTTATCAACATCCTTTAATTTTTCCGTTGAATTTTGCACAAAAAAGTTTGAAATCCTATTTGACCTTCTGACAAGGAACAGAAAAGAAGAACATAAGTGACGACACCAACCCAATAAATCAGTACATAATGTCATACGTCATAACTAAATCCAATTTTATGTAATTAGAACGAAAAGATAATCTAAAATTTTTAATAAAAATGGTATAATGTGAAGCGAAGTGCAATTGTATACTATGAGAGGCATAAAAGGGCTTGTATGGGTAATGCTGAGAAGCGCTCTCATAGTTGCATTCCTCAGCATTCCGGGTCCCGCCACCGCTATATCTGGACTCAAAACCTGGTCTAAACGAGCAATTTACCAGAAAATAGACCTTTGCACCCAGATCAGTTACAGTGAAATAGTGCCCGGCCTGTTTCTCGGCAATGCCCGCGCAGCCTGCAGCCGAAATGTGCTTGAACGCCTTAACATCACCCATGTTCTCACCATTGAAGCACACCGCCTGCCAAAATCGGTTTTCGCGAATACTAACATCAGCACCCTCTTCATTAGGGCCTACGACAGTACTGACACCCATCTCCTGCCCTACTTCCCAATGGCCAACGCCTTCATCGAAGAAGGACTACAAAAAGGAAACGTATTTGTCCACTGTCATTTCGGAGTGTCGAGATCTGCCACAATTGTTATCGCGTTCATTATGGAGAAGTATCGGTTGACTTTTGAGGAGGCATTTATGTATGTGCGACAGCGGAGAACATTTATAAATCCTAATCCCGGTTTCGTGCAGCAGTTGATGCAGTATGAGCGGTTGAACTATGATGTGAATGGGTTCTACAGGTTCGAAGCGTTTGTTAATGTGAATGCTCGTAAGCATAAATTCAAATTAGCATCGATGGCGGTGGTGATGGTTGGTCTCCTGGTGCCGCTAGCAGTCTTGGTAGGTTGACGCACTTAAAAGAACTAAGTGAGTATTTGTATCAGAGAAAAATAATAATAATTCATAAGTATTATAATAATTAGTTTAGACAGGCCGGTGGCGTGGTCGGTAAGATACTTGGTTTTCACGCCACAGGTTGTGGGTTCGATTCCTACCCAAGACAATCATTTACATACATTAATATTTCTTTGTCTTAAGTCACTTGTATATTTACAAAATAAAAGTATTATATTGTATAGAATATATCAGTTATCTGGTTTCCATAACACAAGTTTGGGAGATGTAAAGAAATACTAACAATAAATTCATTCGTCCCTACTCCTTGTTACAGATCGGAATACGTTACATTAAATCTTAGAAAAACTTTCTAAGAGAGTATTAAAGGTGTCCTAGTGATAATATTAAAGAAAATTTTGGAGTGATATGTGTTACAATAATGTAATTGTATTATTCTAAGAATCGTGGTAATAAATAAAACATTCGCCTAAAACTGTTAATTAATTATTCAGGGATATTGTTTTCACATTTGAAAGAAACAAAGTAAGAAAAACAAAGTAAGAAGGACAAAGACAGGAAACACAGAATCAAATGTTAAAAAACACATGGAAAGAGAACAAAAAACATAAATGGAAACAGTTAAAAGAAGAAATAAAAAATAAAGAGTAAGTGTGACCCATCAGTGTCAAACATGAACATTGCTCAGTAATCGCTGTGAGTGTCTACTAGAGGCAAACCACAGCACTGATTTTCAGCAATGTCATGTCAAGATCTGCCTCCATATTCTCTGGGCAAGCATGTTCGCGTGAGCGCTATGTACTTATGTATGTATGAATGTATTAAAGATTAGTGCACCCAAACTTAATCTAATAAATAGCATTAGATAAAGTCTGCTCTCATAAATTGGTGTCCTCTCAGCAAAAATTTGAAATTTGGAAAGGACCAATTTTTATTGCCGTTCTTTGGGCATGATTTCAAATTCAAGCTACTATAGGCCGACCGTTTAACTCGCGTATCGCCATCTGAGGTACAAAGTCATAAAACACTAATTAAATCTCATATAGAACTATTTAACCACAGATAAAAGTAATGTTAGACTATTCGCCACTAATATCCATATCGCTTGAATCATCATCACTGTCTGTGCAGCTTGAGGAGTCAGAATCTTGGCGATAGGCGATATGCGAGTTAAACGGTCGGCCTATAGTAGAAATTTTCTACTGTTCATTTCTACAGTAAACCAGTATTTTATGTGTCATTTGTTCAAAACAAAATAACTATAAATCAGTGTGATCACGCGCACCAACATCGACGCACGTACGCGCAGGAAGTGCATTATTCATTCTTATTAATAGGTTTGAGTCCAAGAGAAATTGTGCGAAACGATTTTTGAAATGGTACATTAGTTTTATCCTAATAGCAAGCTGTAGCTACAATGATATAGTCTACGATGGAGCCGCCTGCACAATATACCGCTTCATTCGTGGTTACGAATGATTTTCGGTGTGAAGTCGGCAGTAGAATGGTTAGGTATAATATAGGAGCAACAATTCCGACCCACTCTTTTAAATGGTGTCACCTAACATTTGCTTTGCTTGGCTTAGGATTATCCAGGAGCAAGGCCTCCTGGAGAACCCTAAGCCGAACAGAGTGCTTTTGCTAACTTCGATAAACTAGGATCTACAAACCATTGGTTGGATTGTGGTGGCGGATTCAGTACTATTAAAATAATATGTGGTTCTTAATTCGGATGAAGGGTATAATTTGTACCCGTTTGAAGCCGGGGCGGTTGCTAGTAAGGTATATTACACTGACGAAGTTACGGGCAGAAGCTAGTTATGTTTTTTTTACGGATGACTTAATCCAATTAGCTGGAAAGGCTTTTATTGGTTCACCGGACCTTTTCGGTGAGCAATCCGAAGACAGTCGAAATAATATTTGCTAGTGTGGCTCATCATCATCAGCCTATTTTAGTCCACAGCTGGATATAGGCCTCTCACAAAGCACGCCACTGACCACGATCCGCAGCACTCTTATCGAGCTCTTACTATAAGTTATACAGACACAGAAAAGTTACTAGAAATTCCGAAATAGTATATCTTTTAATATAATTAGTTAGGCATTATAATTAGTATATCTTTTAATATAATTAGTTAGGCATTTTTGTATCTTGTTGTAGAAACTAGCAATTAAGTTGTGTTTAGTATCATATTGGTTTAATTTAAAATAGTTAGAGAGCCGGCCTGAAACACAGGTTATTTAATAACCTAGTTCAGGCTAGCCGACGCCTCTTCTGTAGAAGTAAGTAGTTATTAGTCTTATTTAAGTACATAGAACATAGTCATATACTAGTAGATTATAGATAATAAATAGCAGTAACTAATTATATTTAGCTTATTATTGTATCCAGCTCATGTATATGCCATGAAATTCAATAAACTTATTTTTATTTTTTTTTATTTATTTTTACTATTCACCTTGCACAGAACGTCATTCAACCTAATCTGAGGGCGTCCTACGCAACGTTTGCCAATCCGTGGTCTCCATTCAACAACTCATTTACACCAACAGTTGTCGGTTCTGCGTGAGATATGACCGGCCCACTGCCCCTTCAGCTTACTAATCCGGTGAGCTATGTCGATTATTCTGGTTCTCTGTCGGATCACTTCATTGCGTATCCGCTCCTTAAGAGAAACTCCAAGCATAGTTCTTTCCATAGCTCGTTGAATTTATGGACCAGTCCTATCATGAGTGTCCACGTTTCTCATTTTATAATAGTCGGCGCAGCCTCGTCTGTTTAGTTAAAGATTCTGTAAAACATACGAATGGAACGACTTTACAATTTTATTGATACGTCTACTGGCAACGTATTCCAAAATAATATGTGTTATTTTTGATGGTTGCTGATGACGTAACCTCGAGGAATGTAAACGAGTACCAAGTTATTTTGGTCTCACTATTCTAGACTGGAACTGACGATGAATATTATGTCCATTGTTTTTATTATTACATTTTTATTTAAGATTTTTTCACATTTATGAACTCTTACGAGTGAGTTACCGAGGTGTCGTACCACCAGCTTATAGAAGTATTGTTGGAACCGCGGAAAAGAGATGCCGCTTTACAATATGTAGAGCAACTTCTCTTTCGTACAACTGCAATAATAATACTATACGGTGTGATGGTACGGCTGCAGACATATCATAGAAGGCCCCTGCGATTGCTTAACTTATGCCAGTTCTTTAGATTTTGGAACATTTAACAGGGAAATGCCATACGCAAATTCTAGTACCAAATTGTTTTTGCGAGTTTTTGGGGGACGCGAGGTAACTACAGCACACTTTTACATACAAACCGTTCATTACCTTGTCAGAGGGGAACGAATGAGCATAACTGTTCCTGTGTTAAATTTTCTAAGGCCGTAACTTATCACCCGACTACAAGCTAATTTTGGTTGGTTCGTTTAAGGTATAAATCTTGAACGAACTAATAAACACGAGAATAGCTGAACTGTTTTGGCTGATTTTGGTTGGTCATGAAATATTCGTAGAAGAAAGATTGGAAGAAATATTATAGATAATTTTAATAAGAATTATCTAGATACAGACTGTTATAAACACAGCGGATGTTATAAACACTTTGTAAGCAGAAATAGTAGTTAGTCAGATGTGTTTAGCGATGGATCGTTATTTTTTCGCTAATTTTGATCAACTTGTTAAATTCGTCAACGAGGTAACATGTTACTAACAGGAGTTAATATTAACTTGCAATGTAAACCGTCCATTCATTGGCGGTTTTTTTTCAATGTTACCACATTCAACAGGTCAACATCTACTGCTCAGAAAATTTAACACGGAACTGGTTGTGCGCGTTCCACTCTGCCCAGGTATGTAAATGAACAGTTTGTGTGCATAAACTGTATGTATTGTCAGTTCGTGTAGCTATAATTTACGGTTATCTATTGTTTTCCCGAAAAATATATGCCCGAATAAATATATTCATATGCCCGAATGTTTTGTTTACCATAAAAGATGTAACATACAGTTATTTGCCCGAACATTAGATTTCATAATGATTCGAATGCCACACGTACCTATTGTTATCCTTAATTTTAATTGCAATAATATTATTAATAACAGAAATTGGCGTACCTCATATTATTATGGCGTCTACTAACTAAGCTCGACGGGGCCCCGCTTGGCGAGGCTACTTACTTACTACTTACTTCTGGGTGGTTTAAAAAAAACCGCGAAGACTATGACGCCTTAGTCTTCTAACCTAACATATCCGAGTCGGACTGCACTGAGTCGGGGTGTTACAAGCAATTTCGGTGGGAAATGATGTGATAATTACGGCTTACAATGATTATAACAAACTATATTATGGAAATTAACTTTATGGGAAACAAAGTTTCTAGCACGTGACTAATATAGTAAACAATGAATATGATATATAAAATTATGTCTGGTGAGTATTATAGCATATAAAATTCGGGCAAATGAAATTCTGGCAAGTGAAGGTATGCCATAATTTACGTGTACATCTGTAAATACGCTTCAACTTTTACATGTCTGCTGTATGAGGTTACCTCCCCTCCCCCAAAAACTGGCAGAAACAATATAGTAGGTACTAGAAGTTGTATACAACACCTCCCGTGTTAGATGCTCTAATTGTTGCGTTTCATGAAGTTCAAATTCGACTTTTCTCAAACTCTGATGTTATTTTCGACGTTTACATTGTTACGTTACATTTTATGTTGACGAACTAAATAAATAAATAAATAAAAACCGTTTATTACCAAAAGATTACAAACAAAAGCTTCAACAACGGACCTCAAATTAGGAACATGTCCTGTATCTTGATGGTCCAGACAATTTTAATAAATAGATTTTTAAAGTGGGACCGTGCAGAAATAAACGATTCTACAATTTATAGAAAAAAATAGAGGAAAATTTAAGCTTTTATCACTACTCAAATGATGACGTGTGCGTGTGTGTGTATGTGTTTCTGTGTGTCATGTGTGAACGCGCAGGTATCAGTTAATGTGTGTAACTACTTGATTCAGAAACAGTTATCGTTAAAACATTGACGGAGTTCAACGGTGGCAGCACCATCGTCTGTTGGACCACCTTTTATCTGAATCCCCACACGTGGTCCATGCGTCGTGCAAATCAGGTGACAATAAACTGGTGGTACGCTTAGGCTGTGGTTAGTGACCACCCACCGGACAAAGCCGCACTGCCAAGCGTTTCTCTGGTGCGATATCTGATGACACCATAAGAGGGTGGATCGGAATTGTTCTTTATGATTTCTAACTTAAGAGCCTCATTCCACTGTCATCTTCTCACCGAAAATCATTCGTAATGACGAGAGAATCGGGTGGTCTACGATGGACTTCACTTGCCTAATATGATTAGGAATGATTTTCGTTGAGAAGGTGCGGATGAAGCTCCATTTGATTGGCAACTATAAAGGAGTGATTATTCCAATCCACCCTCTCGGTCTGGGTGGGTGGTCACTAACCATGGCCGTGCACAAGTCTCATATATCTTAAGAATTGAGAGATTTTATGTTTAAAAAACATACTATGTCAGAAAATAACTCTGAGCCCTATTCTGTCACTGAGTGGTACTTAATAGTGAAATAACAGAAATGAAGTTTCAACTCAGACGCTTTATCCAATACCTACTTATATCTGGGTATAATGTAGCAAATACCAAAATCCCCTTTTTGTCTCACCTCACTTCAACCCTTTTTAGTGTCCCACTGCTGGGCACGGATCTTCTCTCAACTATCTTAAGAGAGTTTAGGCCTTTATCCACACACGCTGGACAAGTGCGGGTTGGTGGAAGTCACATGTCCTCAATGCATTAGTTCTTAGACATGCCGATTTCCCCACGATGTTTTCCTTCACCGATATCGAGCAGCGGAGATGAAAAGATGTGTGGGCACTACCAGGATTCGAAATCGTGACCTTATAATTCTAAGGCCAGGCCCGTACCGCTGCACCACCGCTACTTTAGGGTTGAAGAGGGTTGTCTCATCTACTAGGGTTAAATAGACTATGAAAACAAGAAGTGGACAATCCATCCTTCCAACTGCTCCTATTATCTTCCGGATTAAATACATGCAGGATCCAAGACAGTTCGGTGTCCCGGGACTTAGTCGGTTTCAAATCCCGAGTCTCTTCACGGCGCCGCTGTTGATACTGGTTTACAGGAGTAGCAAATCAGGTGACAATAAACTGGTAATTATGTTTACTGATAATTAACTGGTGATAGGCTTCGGCCGTGGTTAGTGACCACCCACCAGTCAAAGCCGCACTGCCAAACGGCCTTGCATGTTCCGGTGCGATGTCTGGTGACACCATTTAAGAGGGTTGGTTAGAATTATTGCTCCTTTAAGGTTTCTAACCATATGGAGCCTCATTCCACTGATATCGTAAACTACATCATTGTTTAAGATCAGGCAAGTTTTAGTTAAGTGCAAGCCTATTTCAGAATAAAAAAAGCAGAGGTGGGTTTGCGGTGGTGGGGTAAGTCCCGAAAAAGCTATGAAAAAAAAACACTTACTTCATTAAAAGATAATTTTATTTAATAGTTTCATTAAAATGTCACAGTTGTTCAGTTTGTTCCTTTACAAACATTACAAAACAAATAATTTATTAGACAATACAATTACAAACGTCTTGTGCGTGCTTTTATTTAAATAAACATTAACAAAATCTTATAACTAATAATCTCAGTGAGAAAGTAGGAGATTCAATGTTACGGCGTACTCAAATACATGTGCAAAGATGTTTGTAAAGAACACAAAAATATACCACTCTCTCAAAAGTATGAGTTAGAGATCTCTATTATGGCAGTGGGTCTAGCTATATCTGTTGGAGACGATAGCTGGAGTAAGTGAGTCCTTGAAGGAAAACTGCCTCTTGACAAGTGTAGGCTGCCTTCCAATGCCCTAATTCACGTAATTTCTTGATGCGCCGATCAAGTTGCGGTGCAGTTGCAATAAAGTTTTCGTCTTAGTGCAAAATGGTATTCTTATAATTGTTTAACTATTTAATAGCGCTCGTGTGACGCGAACTTGACGCGGTCGTATCTGACAGCGGTTGTCAAAATTACGGGAATACGAAAAGGGGTAATTTGATCGGACCTTAACTGCAATTGAACTTATTTAATTAAGTGAATTAGCCTACTGGTAGGTAGAGTGACGATTTGCGAAAGGTGACAGAAGGTGGATACGACAATCCTAAAACAGGGTAAATTGGCGTATATTGGGGGAGACCTATGTCCAATTGTGGCCTAATATACACCGTAGGTAATGATGATGGGACTTCATACATCCTTACTAATATTATAAATGCAAAAGTAACTATATCTGACGTGCTATCGCGCCAACTACTGATGCGATTTGGATGAAATTTGGTATGGATACAGTTTGAGACCCCGGTGAGGACATAAGATAGTTGATAACCGACTGTCCAAAAAGAAGATAATAGTTTAGAGTGATAAACGACATACGCGCGGCCGGAGCCGCGGTCGGTTAGCTATGAGGTAAAAAATTTACTATGAGAAAGTATATCTCTGCAAACATGTTTGCAAATATCTTGGAACGCCATACAGAACAATGATTCTTATTGCTTTAAGTAATAAATGTAACTAATCTACGAATTAAAAATAAAACTTCAACAATTTCTGTAAAAATTCTAGAAAAGTTGTCTATTTTGTACATTATTTTAATTCTAACCAATAATCTCAAAGATCACTAGGGTAGAGATCTTCTGTCTGGTCTGGAGTATGCCCTTTAGCGTCCCACTGCTGGGCACGGATCTTCTTCCACTACCTAACGCTGTCCGCACACGGTCGATTTTTAAGAACGATTTTGTTAACGACTCAACGCATGGCGTTATTTTAATATTGAGTTGCACAAAATCGGTCATAAAAATCGGCGGAAAAATCGGTCGTGTGCGGGCAGCATAAAGATCTAAGAGTACTATATAGAGACCTTGATACAGACGAGTTTATTTTCAACTCTTAAATTATCCATACACAGTATAGCGTTGTTGCACTAGCGATAGATTAGCTATCGACAGTTGACCTTGAAAAATAGTCGATAGTCCGAATAGTCCTATCGAAACTATTGAAATGTTGCAATACTTTCGATAGTGAAAATTAGTTAATAATAATAATAATATAGTGGGACATTAACACACACGGTCATCTGATCCCAAACTAAGCAGAGCTTGTACTATGGAAACCAGATAACTGGTAATATACTACATATACCTAATACTTTTCTTTTGTAAATATATACTTAAATATAGATAATTACACCCAGACACAAGACAAACAGACATATTCAAACAAATGTTTGTCTCGGGTGGGAATCGAACCCACGACCTGCGGCGTGAGAAGCAAGTATCTTACCGACCACGCAACCGAAAGAAAGCGAAACTATTACTATTGAAAGCGTTGATACTGTTGATCTATCGAGATTCGATACTATTGGTAGTATTGCATCAAAATAATCGATACTATTGAAACTATCGATGACCTATCGACGCGTTTCAATAGTATCGATAGTGTTGCATTAGTAACTAAAAGCGACCGTTTAACTCGCGTATCGCCTATCGCCAAGATTCTGACTCCTCAAGCTGCACAGACAGTGATGATGATTCAAGCGATATGGATATTAGTGACGAATAGTCTTACATTACTTTTATCTGTGGTTAAATAGTTCTTTAAGAGATTTAATTAATGTTTTATGATTTTGTAACTCAGATGGCGATACGCGAGTTAAACGGTCGGCCTATATCGATAATATCGTTGTGGGTAGTTTCGATAGGACTATCGAAAGAATAACAGATTTTCAAAGCCACGGTATGACGACGCTATCGATAGACTATCGCTATCGTAACAACTCTAGCGCTGCCTTAATCTAGGTAAGTAGAAGTTACACTTTTAGTTATTAAACATAATCAGTTTCTTCATGATGTCTTTCATCACCATTTTTAAGATTCACTAAAGATATTTTACCAGAAACAAGTTTGGATTGAATTTGTGAGCTAATTATGTTGTTTATTTCAGAGTTCGATATTATGAGGACAAAGTTACATCAAGGCAAGAGTAAGTATTTATGAATACACATAGTGCGATGTTTTTATGGTTTCAGTGGGTTTTAGTTACACTTTTGTGAAGCTGGGACAGGTTCTCTAGTACAAATTGTACAACAGGCCATACTCCAAACGAGATCTCTATATGTAACTATGAATTCATAGACGACGTATAAGGCACAGTACATAATGTATGTATGTATGTATGTACAATGTAACTTATGTACATTTTTGCTTATGTATCCTATACTTAACTAATTATCTTAATTAATAAGTGCTTAATTAATTCATTGGAAGACATTATCTAATAGATATGTACATTTTTTCAAACAACTAGTGTTATAGTGTCTTTTAATTCTAATGTACTTAATTGACGAGATTTCTGTTCCAAATATTCACCTCTGCCTCCGCTTATAAAGTACAGGAATATTGTAGGTATGTACACAAAAAATATAACCAGGTTGTAAAAGGCGTCAGAAATGAAATTGGTCATTTCTATGTGAAGCCATTTTGGTTTGGAATAGCTAAGGTGTTAATGTTAATAATGATAAAAATGTTCAAATTGGTTGAACAACAAATCGCATATTAAGTTAAAGTTTAATCTTTTACTGTTTGCTAATGTAAATCATTATGTTAAACAAAATATTTTATTGAATATACTCTTTTCAAAAATCTCTTCATGTAAATTGCCAAAGACTCATCCCCTAAATTTATTTCTATAAAAATAATCAGTCTCTGTATGAGAAAAGTTCTATTACAACCTTCAGTTTCTTGTAAATATTAAAACAGATCTTATAATTATTAAAATTACGTTACAAACTTTACATTAAAAATATACTATTGATAATTACGTTGACAATAAAAATTGCGATATCGACACTGCGTTTATAGACGATCTTTAACTTATTTTAGCACCTACTACATTTAGATTCAAAACTTTTAAGCACCATGTAACTATTGTATCATTTGGAGGTATTGGTTTTCTTCATAAAACGACGTTAATGAAGTTTGAAGGTCATTCACCACCATATTATCTCCCCCTTGCAATGGATGCGTGCTACTAGACACCATTTCCGAACTCTTCCAATTTTCACAACTCTCAACATACTCCAAAGTTCTTTGATACGTTTCTTGTCTCATTGTGGTATTTTGATTCTTTTTCTTTCCATTCGTTGCTTCTATTTGGGATTGGGATATATCCCAAACTTGTACTTCACTTGCTTGGTTGTTTTGACCTCTCAAACTGTTCATACTGCAGTCAGTTTGTTGCTCATTATTCATTGGAATCCTCGTTGCTACAGGTTTTTGACTCCCAGTGGACATATTGACAGAGTTCTGCGACTTTTGCATGTTGTGTTTATTAAACTGATTCCCTGGGTAATCCCATTGGTTGTAAGGCCTCTGGTGGTTATAATATTGATTGTTATTCATCATTGTTTGGTTATATTGGTGGTTGTTTTTTGGTGGCGGTGGACCCATAACATTGGAGGCGTTAACAACAGAATTGTATGAGGGTGGTTGAGGGTATCGGACGTTTTGGTTGTACTGTTGATTTTGCATAGGCGGACATTGGTTTTGCTGTTCACAATAGTTGTTCATTGTACCTCGACTCATGTTGCCACTATTGTCTACACTCATCATTGAAGACCTTGACATTTGTAGTGGATGCATCTGGTTACTTTGGTTGGGATAATTCATTGCTTGATAGTTAATTTGATTATTGTACATCATATTTTGGTTCCCCATTGCATGCATTGGCATCTGATTTTGGTTGTACTGTTGCGCCATTGGGAACTGCTGCATATTTTGACTTCTCATTACATTTGGGTTTTGTATTGGGTACGGTGGTGCTGGATTGTAATTCTGATTATTGTAATGATTTACTGTGTTCCTATTCTGCGGTATTTTAGCATTACAGTTTCTATTGTTCATGTAATTAGGTGGAGCAACCATTTGGGGTCCTTGATTCATGTTTATCATTTGATTTTGATTTAGCACTTGGCCATTCATTGCCATATTTGGCATGTTTTGCACCATTGGACTATTCATGCTCTGCCCCATCGGACTTTGTAAACCAGGATGCATTGGACTTGGCATACCGTGGCTATGTGGACTCGCAACATTTTGACCCATAGGGCTTGCCATATTCACCATCGGACTAGCCATGTTCTGAGACATAGGGCTTCCAATATTATTGTGTCTTGGACTCATCATGTGTTGATTTGGCATCTGTGGACTTAATAGACTCTGCATACTTTGCGGGCTCATTGCGTTATGTTGTGGAGACATGACACTCATCACACTTTGTGGACTCATTACGTTATAGACACTAGGAGGACTCATGACATTATGAGGTATATGTGGACTCATAACACTTTGTGGACTCATGGCACTGTGAGGTAAGCTTTGGGGACTAAGCATACTATTCACTAAATTCTGAGGACTGAGAACATTTTGATTTATCACCACCGTTTTATGGTTCGTATTCTGCTTCTGCTGTTTCGTGTTTTGTCGCAATTTATTCGTTGGCTCAGTCTGGTTTGCGGTCATTGTTTGCAATGACTGCAAAGGATTAGTCGTAACATTACTCGCGGCTGGTTTCGTACAATCTTTGTCACTGGAATCCGTAGCCACTTCTTGAATTACTTGTTCTTGTAAAGGAGTTCCTTTATTATCGGGCGATTTAGAATTGAGTAAAGATCCACTATTACCCGACATACTAACGTCTAATGATCTTAAATCGACTGGAATATCACTTATATTGAGATCACTTCCTATGGCACCTAGGTTTTTAAGTAGAGAATCGTCACTGGTCGCTACGTCACTAATTTTGTCACTGGAATTGTTCGTGTTAGGAATATCACTAGCTGAAGTGTCTTTAGCAGCACTATCTTTATCTTTGTTAGAGGTTTCTTGTTCAGGTAGGTTAGTGGAGTCAGTTTTCACCGGTGTTACCGAATCCGTTGCCAATATTGATTGGTTAAGATATTGCATCATTTCATCTGGTATTACCAGCTTGTTTTCCACCATTTCTCCTTCGGCAACCTGTAAACAAAATAAAATTTTAACTAAATTAAATACTTAGTATTTAAACCTTAAATAACAGCATTTGGTGTGCTTGAAATTTTTGAGGTTAAGTAGTTTGGGTATTTACCTGTTCCAGATTAACCTCTTGGTTCGGATGGTGGACTTGCGCAGTGGTGATGACTACAGTATTAGTAGAGTTTGAACGAGACTCCTTGTACGTCACTGTGTGAGAGTCCTGGTCATCTTCCGTCTTGAATGGGAATGGAGCATCACCCTGTTAAAAACGTTAAATAAATAACTGTGCTAATTTAAGTAAAGTTCGTTATATTAAATTAACTTTAGATTTTTCTGCTTGATACAAAATATTATCAAGTTGCTTTGTAGTATAAACCATTGATGTGGATGATCAATTATATTCTGTGTTAAGCACATCATTGAATATAATAGAAAAGTCTGTTGCTGATATGTGAAAATCTGACACACCCTTGAATACAATAGGAAGTAATAAAAATTATCATATAAATAGTTAGATGATTAGTAATAATTAGAGAAGCATTACCACATCATCAGTGGGACATGGATAGTGTTGGTACTGCTGGTCGCTCAGGTTAGATTGCTCAGATAACCTCCTCGCTTCTTCTTTTATTTGCACATTGGGGTCCAGTTCTAGAGCTAACTCTTCTGCCCGGACTTCTGAACAAGTTACTCCACGAAGTAATACAGCCTGAAAAGAAAGAAAATTATTATTACAAAAAACCTATTTGTCATAAAGTCCAAAAAAAAATAAAGTCTCTTAAAGTAAGCTAGTGTTTATTACATACATAAAATCATCTAAATAGCTTTAATACTGCAATGATAAGGGAAAGTCAAAGTTATTGTTGAAAAAACTAATACTTTAATACTTGCCTGATTGCCTTGTGATGTTCTAACAGCTTGTACAGCAGCGAGAGCAGAAGATGGTGCTGGTGCATATCCCACGCATGATACTTGACTAGACCTAGTGGAGATATTTAGAGATTTTACCAACAAGATTATACCTATTACGATAATAGCACTAGATTCGATGAGGGTAATAAATATAACAAACACGCCCACATTTACAATGATCATTTGCAGATTGTACATTTTTTTATTGAAGTTTAATTCCAAAATTCTAAAACCTTAGTCCAATTTAAAGGATATGTAGGTATACCTTCTACTACTATCAGGTGAAAGTTGATCATACACAGTAGTATGCTGCGAGACTAGGCGTTGCCCAGCGACCCCGGTCGTGGTAGCGACTGCACCGGACACTACTGAGGCTTGGCTGCTCTTGCGAGATATATCAGAAGACCTGTAAATATGATAACCATTTAACTAATGAATAGTAAGTATAAACAGAAAGGTGGTTAGTAAAATAGATAATATAAGGTAAAGTAAGAACAATGCAGTGCCCCACTATTGGGTACAGGTCTTATATAATACTAGCTGCCCCAGCGAACTTCGTACCGCGCAAAATTGTGAATCTAAACCATTCCCAGATCCCCTTGAACACACACAAAAAATTTCATCAAAATCGGTCCAGTCGTTTAGGAGGAGTTCAGTCACATACACACGCCCACAAGAAATATATATATTAAGATGAGTAGAGAAAGTCTGGTCACATAGATGTGTGAGCACAAACCTGACCGAATCTGTGACTTAAACATATAACTAAATAATGGTTCTAATAACATTTCCATACCTCGCACTATAAAGACTACTGCCAGAAGAGATGCCAGAGTCTCGCCTCGTATTTGGAACGCCCGACTTCAGATCCACTGCGACATTGGTGTTTCCCAATTCTGTCCGACCTTGAACTCCTTCAGAAAGTAAATTGTTTATGTTAGCTTGATTTTATAATAAGGTAAGGTATCAGACAAAGGAAGAGAAGAAAATCATAATTTAAAAATTAAAAATATTACTTACCAGGTCCAATATCATGCGGCGGAGGCATAAGTCTTGCTACAGCCATTTTGTTCCCAAATCGTGGGGTGTGGTGGTGGGCCCTGGGTTCTCCTATAGCCACCATAGCTCGTAACATTAGTGGCAGTTGTCCTACTTCACCCACAACTTCTTGTTCCACCTGGAAAATAAATTCGATCTTGAAATTCGAAACAGGAGCTAAAATTCTGCCTAGCGCGACGTTCGTAGAAGAATGTAAGAAAAAGTTATATGATTGACTTAAAAATTATTACTAATACTCACTTCTCCATCTATTCTGAAGTAGTGTCCGCCATTTTCGTCCCCAAAACCACCCAAACCTGACCCACCGAAGTCCAACTCGCCACCGCATTGTGCTGAAAGCTGTGAAAAGGTTAAAAATGGGTCAATATCACCTTTTTATTACCGAATTCTCTTTACTCAAGTAAAGGATGGAATATTGCTCCTTACCTGATGAGCAGGAGTATGCAAGCCATGTGGAAGAGGTGATGCAGGGCTCTCGCTCTTGACGGAAGCTGATGAAGTATGGCCTCTGATACCAATAGGAACTCCTCCTTCTTCTGATCGAGGCGAAGAGCCCGCTCCACCTCCACCAGATTCTGCAGAGTCATCACCACGACTGCAACCTGAAGTTGAAAAAGGGAAGACTGCTATTAAAATATATAGTTGCTCTAGAGACTGCAAGATATGGACTGTAATATTTATTAGATCTTATAGAACCGTCATACATTATTAGTTCATAATAATCAAGATATCAGTGAGCGGTTAAAATTGTTATGCGAAGTTTAACACTGTTTTAATGACCACAAAATTTTTAACATTCACGAACCTTTATGTTTCTTACTAGCGTAAAACTCAGCTCCGTGAACAGTTTTCACATGCTTTCGTAATGATGAAGGGTCTGTATATCTCTTTGTGCAGCCAGGAGCTTTGCAAACGTAAGGTTTCTGAAATATAAGAAAATTACATTAGAAAGGTAGGTATTCAAATATGTCACAAAAACAAGTACTCAAATCATCGTAAATTCAGATAACGTATTTAGGTACTAACAACATTTAGAATTAGACTTTTGTTATATACCTCATTGCTATGAGTTCTGTTCTGATGCTTAGCTCGATCGCTAGCGTTTGAAAATGCCTTCGCACATCCTGGGTATTCGCAAGTGTAAGGTTTCTCCCCTGTGTGACTTCGGAGATGGGTTTTCAAGTTTTCTAATCTTGAGTAGGCTTTGCAACAACCTTCAAACTGTAAAAATTCAACGATTTATTTACTAATTTTATTTTTTTACTTACTTTTCAGAGGCTAGGTAAAGTGATGATCTGGGCTAAAGGTGACTGGATAAGACTAGCCGTAAATCGTTCTTAGAGACTAGGAGAAAACGTCATTATGCTCTAGAAGAGGTCTGATGATAAGGGTTAAACAATTGCTACTTACTGTACACTTATGAGGTTTCTCTCCTGTATGTCTCCTCATATGTACTACTAGCATGTATTGAGCTTTAAAAGGTTTCTCGTCTCTGGAGCAGCCGACCCAGCGGCAGACGAACGCCTTTTTACTCGCATGAATGTGGTCGGTATTGATGTGCTTCACCAAGTCATCTTGTGTTGGAAACTCGAGTTTGCAGTCCACCTGAAGAGTCAAATTATTAAATTGAGCTTAGTACGGCAAACAAAAATAATTAAAAAAGAGGTAATCTAGGAGATACTAAGAGATCTGATGAAAAACTGATGTACTAGGGGTTCAAAGAACTGTTTTACGTTAATTTCATTCCACACTGGAAATTCAACTATGACTTTAATATAGTCCTAGATATACGAAATAGTTCAAAATTATAAAAGGTATTAACCTAGGCATTTACCGAGTAAAAAGTTTTTCAAATAATATAGTACATACCCAATGACAATTAGTTTCTATAAAATCTCCGGGTTCATCTTTGGAGTCCAGTCCATCATGGACCGTGCTCTCGGCAACCGCTGACAATGGTTTGTTACTGTGCATGTTATCCCGATGCCCCATCAGGCTTTGAGGTGATTTGCGTTGAGTCATCCCTGATGCGCTGTTGGTAGATTGTGCAATTAAGTATTACATATTTGACTAGACTAAAAATCTATATAGAGAAGAAACTTACTGATGCTAGGGAGTTAGGGTTTAAAAAGATCACTTTTACTTAAGACGTTTCTAAATTGCATCCAATATAGCACTAGTGACTGATGACTCTACAGAGGTAGCATGAGGTATTGGCACATAGATCAGTGACCATTGGCAGCACCCGGACAGGTTGTTTGTCATGCTAATACTTAAAGGATGAATAAGAACTGGAATAGTCCTATTGTTTGGTTTTTTGATACAGGTTTCCATGGGCTAGTTAGAAGCTCTATAACGCCATCTCGATGAGACTAATTTCATGAAGCTACGGCAGTGATAGGATTTCTAGTACTAAGTTAGGTAAAATAGACTTTGAGCATTAGATTTAAACGTAATTCTACAGGAATTACTTTAACCTAATTAAGAGCTTTTGTAATGGTAACGTACCTATCAGCCTCCATGATACTGGTGACTTCAGGCTGCTGTGAAGGCTGCTGCAGGTGATGCGGTGGCGTGCCATCCAGCGTCAGGCCAGGCCGTACATCTACCGGCGTCATCAGCAGTTGTGTGGGAGACGATATGTGAGATCTACGGAAAGGTTACCATCTTTTTAATCATAATCAGGATCATGTGATCGCTAACTTTTAAAATATGCGTTAACAAAAAAATATTTTCCTACATTAGAAATCTATATGGCTTTCACTTTATAAGAGTGGTAAAAATGTGTGAGAGAGTCATCTTTGTTTTTGTGTAGGAAACCTATTACACACCATCAACACATTCTCACTTTGTCTCATTATTTGATTGGTTGTCATTTTGATTACTTGTTTATTCATTGTCAATCTTTCCAATACTTTTGATACCGTAATCCTATTTATTAAAAAGTTCATCAACATCTCTCTGAACTGTATGAACTTTGTTTTGTCCGTAATTTATGACTAGAGTTGGTCAAGTCCGTATCTATAATCTACAAATCATTAATCAACCGAATGAGGTCAATACATTCCAATATCTTGACCCCTTAGTCATTGTATAATTACAGGAATTTGTGCACCGATAAGTCATAGATAAAGAAAAAATCTTTATGAGAATCTAAAAAATAGACTGCTTAAGATCTTTTTTTTCTTTTACAGCCAACCACTAGATAGTGTGTTAGCATGTGACCAACTTTAAAGTAGGCAGGCAAGTACGTATATAGCATTATCTTCCAATTCTACTGATCGGATCACTGCAGGTTCTATGTAGGTTTTGTTGAGTCGTGTCAGTCGACTATCATCATCATCATCTCATTCATCATCTTACTAAGAACTTTGTTAACAAATTTCAAAAAATTTGTTCTTAGCAATTAACACTTTCAAAAAATCAAACTCTTCAGTTTATGTTTTTATCATCATCATCGTTAGTTAATTTTAATCTGCCAGTATATTAGCTACTATGCCATGGTGCTTGTTCTGAAGCACTATAATAGGCTTGGCTACTCTAATCTAGCTCTTACCAACTACCTTGCAACAGCCTATTGGCGAACGTAGAGCTGGGATGCCCTGCTCTACGTTTGCCATTATGTAGATATGTTCTTCAAGAACGCGTTTTAACGCGTTTTTGAAGAACATATCTACAATAAAAACTGAGAGGTGTTATAAGTTTAAATGTGTAGATGATCTGTTGTGTCTAGGTACAAGTTTGTTCACCGTCTATTTATTTGAAACAAAAGTGAATAAGATGATTCTTATATTTAAAGTTATTAAGTATATCTTACCTATGAATCCCAGCCACTAAGTGCGCATGTGCCGCATGGTGCGCAGCCGCAGCCGCTGCCTGTTGGTGCGCGGGGTCCATAAGCACCCCTCCAGCGAGCACTCCACTGCCTCCCACTACTCCCCCTCTGGCCAGCAACTGCTGCGCCAGGGAAGCATGAGATAGGGAAAGTGCTGGAGATATTGCACCTGAAAAGTGAAATGGAAACTGTCATGAAGCTTCGAATAATTACTAAAATATATTAAACTAAGTAGGTACACAAAAACCCTGTTACTATCATAATTGCGACAGTTAGTGAATATATATTATTAAGGATAGATACTGTTTCACAACAAAACGGCTAGGGCTAAATCGACCCTAGTTTTTTTTATGGGTGTACCAAAAGACATAGCTATAGGTATTACCATTCGCCACTTTAGGTATTGGAAACCATAAAAAATCAATATAGGCTCAAGGGTGTTATTTCCTAAGCCATTTATTTTGTAATATCTAGCACAATTCGAGCAAAATATAAAATTTGACGAGATTAGACTATCCTAAACTTACCAGCACTAAGGTGTCCATAACTCCCAGTAGACGCTGCGGACGGTGCTCTGACAGCTAAACCCGCCGGCGACGCTCTGATCACGGCTGCTAAATCCAAAGACTCAGCAGAATAAGGACTCCAGGAAACTGCTCTTTTGCGGTTGGCTGAAGCACCTATTGCTCCTCCAGACAATCTTAATCGGGTCGGAGAAGCTATTCTTGATCCTGAAAGAGATTAAACAGGGATGAGATTCCAATAGCCACTCTACCAGTGGGTGGATCATAAAAAATTGGGTATCTCAAATAATACGAAGATAAGAAGAATTAGATCCTAGAGGAGTAGAAAATTAATTTGCAGTAAGTAACTAAATAAGTAATTGCAAGATTAGATAAAAGTAAATTAGCAGGTAAATCTTGGTAATACAGAAAGATATCAACTTCTAAATAAAATTACTGGATAGAGGTAAACATTAATAGCTTGTTTTGAATTAAATTATCATAATATTTACCTTCTAGACTAAGTTGAAAATCTTGGCTAGCAAGCGTACTACCAGCATGAAGCTCTGGATGAAGACTCCTTGCTGCACTCAAATATTCTAAACCTGAAACAAAAAGAAAACAAATATAATTTTTTAATTAAAAAAAAAACAAAATAAATTTCTAATCTGAATTCGACACTGTAAAGCTACCGCTGTTGAACTAATTACCGTTTTTTTTATCTGTTAAATAAGGCTATGATAAATGTGATTTTGCGGTTTAACTTCAATCAGCCAAAAACCTTATAAATTCGGAACTGGTCTATTATCTCCACCTATTTTGTTATTCAAATTAACCATTTTATTACCAAAACACCTAAAACCAATAAATATAACCACAATGTCTTAATAGACAATACAAATTAAAATGGTTAGTCATCAGAGCCAAAACTAGCAAGGATTAACTTGTCACCGGTATAGTACGAGACAGAATATAAAGTGACCACTTTTACCGCAGCCTTTGATTTATACACTGCCGGATGTCTTTTACGAGCTATTTCGCGGGACCTGATTTTATGCCAACTAAATTGGGAATGTCCTAATATGTCGATGCTAATTGGACATCCTACATAGAACAGAATCAAGGTAAGAAACAATGTGTTTTTTTTTTTAAATTCTGAAATAGGCTTGCGCTTGTCTACAACTAGCCTCATGATAAGCAATGATGGTCGCGATGGGACGCACCTGCAATATACCGATTCATTCGTGATTACGAATGATTTCTGGAGAGATGGTCGTAGGGGAATGAGGCTCCATAATACTATGGTTAGAAACCATAAATGAGCAATAATTAACCCACCCTTTAAAATGGTGTCACCAGACATCGCACCGGAACACAGTAAGGCCGCTTGGCGGTGCTTTGTCTGGTGGGTGATCACTAACCAATAGTTTATTGGCACCCGATTTGCACAACACGAGGACCACGTGTGAGGAATCAGATAAACCGTGTTCTCTCACGGACGAAGTAGACTCAGCCTCCAAATATGTCAAGTATCTTTTCTGTTTTAACTTTTCAGTAAAAACTTGAAATTTTAACTTTTTATTTTAGGGTTTGCCTGATGAACATTATAAACCTTATTTCAATGGCATAAGTTTTTATAGATAAGATTGAAGGAAAACTATGAAAAGGAAGGCCAAGAATCTACTGTATGAGTCAAATAAAAGAGAAGGCTGCCGTCATGTCGTTTAAGGAAATAAAAGGATCTCAATGCAGAGAGAGACAAATACAGAAAATTGCATCTTTACACCGACAAGAGTTAGGCTTATGCCAATTTAAAAAAATTGGCATAAAAATTCCAACAACGCATAAAACTATTACAAAAATGTAGAGATGTTCCTACTTATCTATAAATCGATTTAATATGATACCTACTTCCTTTTTAGTCATCATCTATACTTAACCGAAGGCGTCATTAAGGTAACAAATCTTCGAGATAATCACATCTCAAAGTACGAAAACAAACACGCCGCGGGATGAAAAAAAAGCTATAAGTATTTGATTTGTTGATCACGCTTACCTTCGCGGCGGGCGATTTACCCAAAAATAATAGGTTGGTGCAAAGGCGTCGGCGACTAACAATTTTGCGGACGAAACACCAACCCAACAAGAAAATGACACCCAGAATCCCACGAAAATAACGCATGTGGTCTCTTTTGACGTGCCGCTCACCTCGAAAATTTTATGTCTTCATCGCTTGAGAAACGGATAAGTATTTGTATCTTTAAAATGAATAAAAAAATACCAATCGAATTTAAGGCCAATCAAATCTGCTACGAATTCCATTCTTATGGTATGTTCACCCTAACGACATTGGGTCCACCATAGACATGTTATATAACTTCGTAAAAATTACTCCACAGCTCAAATTCACGAAACTAAATTTTATTTTGTAATTGAGTTTTCTTGCAGTTTCCTTCAATCAAAAAAAGATGCAGGCTTCAAATTCACTATCCCTTTCTGTCGTCTAACCAAAGTCACAATAATTCTACTGGTTTCAACGGTGTTCCGAATTTAAAAATTCTCTATATTAAATTTTTATTCAAGTTGTTTAAAAATATATCAACGGCGTTCCAAATTCAAACCCCCCTCCCCCTTAATGCTTTTGAATCGATTCAATTGATATATAATCGAAGTGCAGTTAAAATAACTTTTTTCAACGAGTGTTGTATCGATAAGATTTTGATGTATTAATTTTTATTCGAGTTGATTGAGCATAAAATTAGTATTTCAATGTCTGATCTAGCGGTTTCGTGGTCACGTATAATGTTAATTATGAATGTCAATGCTTTTGTTGGGCGGTGTCTTTGGACGTGCGCGTAGTGACTTTGTAACAACGTATACTAATGAGACTCCTTCTAAATTATGAGTTTGGTTGTTATTCGAATGTGCGGCGAGATGAAGGCGTTACGATGTGAATTTGTAATGGCGGGACGGGTATTTAACGGTCGTGAATATTTAAAACGTTTATATTCACGGTTCGATACTAAAATAATGGATATTGGTAATATTTCTCAGCTTAATTACAGCTTTTACAGGATTTAAAATAAGAAAATTAGCCATCTCGCATTTATTACCATATGGGGTAGACAGAACAACATCACCCATATTTTGCCAACTGTGTGAACTAAGATTTTTTAAGTACTATTGTACAGCTCTGCCTATACCTTTGGAGAATAAAGGCATGAGTGCTATGTAAACTCTCGGAAAAAATACTTTTGAACGTTATAATTTGTATTCAGTTGTTCATAGTGTGACGTAACGCACAGTGTGTCGTGTCAAAAATCACAGTGGACAAAAAACGCTCTCATTAAAACATCAACGTCATAAAGCGATTAGTACGGTCATTAGTTAGGACACTGCAAAAAACAAAATGGCGCTTACTAACGATGTTTTTATACTATAATCAGGTGCTTTGAGAGTGTGATCTCAGGTAGTCGATGCTAGATTGGTTCACGGAATCAAAAAAGAAAAAAATATACGATAAAGATACACCCGGCATTTAATTTTTGATGGACTTCGCTTGATTGAGTGGGTGGTAAAAAAGATGCCTACAGTTATTGATATATAAATTTAAAAAATAATAGTTGAGATTACGAAATTATTTTTATAAAATTTAATTTTAACTAAAGTAATGACTTTAAATATTAATGGGTCCATATTGTTGCAATAAAATTCTTACAAAAAATAATAATTGTATTTATATTTTGCAAATCCGTTTATATTTATATGACAGAATTACGTCCGGACAATCACGAAACAATATAGTTACACCTCCAAACCTTCCTTTTAGGTTGAGTAAAATCCCTAAAATATTGAAAAAACTCATAAAAATTATTGTTAAGGAAGAAATACAAACAGAAGTAAACAGTTAATGTATACTATAGATTTATTACCAAGATATTTTAATTACAACAGAACACGATATAAACCACAGCTATTATCAAAGCGTCTTAATAAACTAAAATAAAAATGTAAAGTGACGTATCTACCGCTTTAACAACTCAAAATTATATTCTTAACAGCATAATTATACCTTGACGGATCTAGTTAAGGCTATCCTTATCACTCTTCAACGAGATTTGTATCTCGATCCCTTTCTTCTTGTGTGATTATGTTTCGCGGGATCATCGTCGATGATTTATTCATAAACGTATCTCATTTATTTTCTCTTTTTCATCATTTTCTTGGAAGTGGTTAGAACTGTGAGCCGAACTACTGGGTTTGACTTTAATTTTTTAAATTGGACAGACATAAAATTATGTGCATTCCGCAGTTTAGCACAAACTTGCTTGTTATATAAAATAGGAAATTTATGAGATTTATTTGAAAGGTCGTTGTTGAGAAAATTCACTTATAGATTTAACAAATAATTTAACCTAAACACTTACGACCTTATTCGTAAACCATATAGCACATTTGTTTGTTTTCTTGCATATCAATGTTATGTTATATTCTTTCTGCCTAACTTATTAAAATGTCTCATAAACTCATTACAGCTAAAATAGGTTTGTTTATTTATTTTTTTACTTTTATTATTACCTTAATACATTGCTGAAGTACAATTTGACAAATGAGATGATTGTGTTAAGAGTTTTTTGATTAGTTTCTAAAATTTGTATTGGCTAAAATACTTAACGTATTTAGGTTATCCTTCCTACTAATATTATAAATGCGAAAGTAAGTGTGTGTGTGTGAAGGTTTGTTACCGCGTATCTCCATAACCGCTCAACCGATTTTATTGAAATTCGAAATGTAGGTAGTGTATACCCTAGAATCGGACATAGGCTAACAATATTTTCAAAAATCATCCCCTAAGAGGGTTAAATAGAGGGGTGAAGTTTGTATGCAACTTTTTATTCCTCGGTCCTATTCATTTAAAATTCGGTACACATAAACCTTAAGACAAATAATGAGATACGGGTTTTTTATTTTTCCATAATTACCCATATGAGGTGGGGATAATGAGTTTTATTGGTAAAAATTAAAGTTTCTCTGGATCTGTATAGTCTCAGGTCCGATTCTCTCCAAATTTGGCACACATATACCTTAAAAGAAATCATAAAACACGTGTTTTTTATTTTTCCAAAACTACCCCCGGTGGGGGTGTTAAATGAGTTTATTTGGAAAAATTAAATATTCCATAACTGTTTAGTCCTTGGTCCGATTTCCTTCAAATTTGGTATAAATAAAGCTCAAAACAAATAATGAAACACGTGTTTTTTATTTTTTCATTTTTTTTATTTTCATTCTAATACTAAGCGGGCAAAGCCTGAGAAATTATTCTGAGGGTGATTTTCTTCAAAGTTGATATCAATACTCCTTCGTAATTTTGATCTAAATTACTTTTTATTTTGACACAATGACATGTTTGATAACTCAATGCTACGAATAGAATTCGAAATTTAAATTTCATTTCTTATAAGTATGGTCTAAGAGCCGTAGTATTTTTAAGAAACGCCTATTGATTTATGGATATACCTATGGGCGCTTGACGATTTCAAAATGTTGCTTACACTCCTACACTACTGAACTAATTTTGTATGGAGATTATTCGAGACCCGGGAAAGGATAGTTTTATCCGACTGCGAAAAAAGGGATTAATGGTCTAGCGCGATAACCAACATCCGCGGGCGAAGCCGCGGGCGGAAAACTAGTATTACATAAATAAAAACGTTATTTTTAACCGATTTGTAAGAAGGATGATCAATTGGGTTGTTTATTTTTTATATTCGTTCAAACATAACTCCGTCATCTATAAACCTCATTGCAATTTTGTTTTTATTAATATCAAAAAATTCTCATTCTAATTCGAAATTATACTTTTGCTAGTAGTAATAGGGACAGGAAGGCAGTTATTTGTTAATATTAAACCTAGTTACTCTATAATTAAGACACAACACCTCTCAGGTAATTTACAACGCTTTGGCAAGATCTAAATTAATCATATATATAATCATTGGGTCTGCTAGGTTTCCTCCTGGAACTGGGCTGGCAATAGCGTCGCCAGCCCAATCACGCAAAATAGGCGCACTTACAGGACGTCAAGTTGCGGAAAACTGCCCGCTCCAACTAACTTACTATATAATCATTGCATACATTTCACCCCTATAACGACGTCTTAACACCCTCATCAAATAAGTTTAGAGCAGTAATTAAGCTTCACAATATTGACGGAATATAATATAGTCTGACACCAGTTTATGAAGACATTTGTAACAGTGTATTCTCTTCAATATGAGAGTTCAAATAACAGTAGGTAAATTTGAAGGAACTTGAAACCAGCAAGCTGTGCGCATACGCAGAGATTTCCGGTTTGTCTGCTTTAATTGGTTGAGGGTACTCTTAATTACTTGATTCTAGAATAGACTGATGTTATATTTAGAACAAAAAATAGGGTGATTGGTTTTAATGTCAAATATTTTGTGTTGAGGTAGGTTGAAGTAATAATCTACTAGGTTCTAGATCTATTTCATCCTGTTGAATCACCGACTAATAAGTAAGCATAAATAAGTAAGCTAACAATCATGGTCGAATTAGCTTTAAAATAAAGAAACATAAAAATCGTCTAAACCTGAGCGAATGTAATTGTAGACCATATATGCGCTTGACCATAATATCAGACAAGTTGTGGTCAAGCGCAAGCGTACTGTAGAGTCAACAACAAAACTAACCTCTTTTTGCGCAGTCAGATTAAAAGTATACTATGTCCTTTACTGGGTCTCATACCGAGATGGTTATGATTTACTACATTTCATCCAAATCGGTTTAGTATTATAGGCGTGAAAGCGTAACAGACAAGCAGAATTTCTTCCGCATTGACATTATTAGTAGAGAAATAGGAATTTATAACTTTGTTAACTCCCTATTTCAACAGAAACGTCACAGGAAATATTTATTTATTTATCATTTCATCACAAAAACATTTCAACATGCAGATGTGCATCAATATTTCCACAAAATCTCACATTTCACAAACACCCAACACCCAGATGCCGAAAAATTCGCATCTCTACAAAAACATTTGTGTTAACTAGTTAATTAACTTTCTTGGAAGTCGACCTCAACGTTTCTAACTAGGGATGTGACCTCCTATTAATAAAAATCGATTATCAAAAAATCGTTAAAAAGATATTATCATTTTCAAAACGTTTTTTTTTTTTATTTCGAAATTTCTGTCATTTTTTTTTCAATTTTATACGATAATCTGAAATAATCGATTAAATATTTCTGAACAAATTTAGATTATTCAATAATCGAATTTGTTTCTACATCCCTATTTCTAACCACTGTGCGGTTTGATTAATGTCTTCCCGGCATGTTGACAAGAGTTGGAGGGATTTTGAACATTCGTTAGTATTACAGACACATTTATTGAGTAAGTTAATCATTAAAATGACAATTATTAGTCCTAGGATTATGTGGGGATAAATTTAACTTAGGTTTAAGTTAACCGTTTTATAATCAGACGTTAAATGTAACCGTAATTATTACTACTACTTTTATTCTAACGTCATTAGTAAAAAGTTTGCGTTAATTTTTCGTAAATGAGTTAGAATGAAGTCGCTGTCTGTTCGCAATAAACTCACTAAACGTATTTTCATGTGATTTAACAAATAGAGTGATCCATGACGAAGGTTAAGGTGTATAATTTGTACCCGTGCTAAGCCGGAGCGGTTTGCTAGTACGGCATGTAACACAGATGAAGTTAAGGGCAGAAGTTGTTTAAGCAGTTTAAGATATAATTTGGCATTGATTCGGCATCAAGTTTAAAACAGGTTTGGAATTTTTTTTTTAAAGGAAGGAAGTATGAAATCATACATACTCTTTTTAAATATTTATTATTAATAACTGAATATTAAAATATGTAAATTAATGAAACGTATTAAAATACTCAATAAGCAGTAAAAGTTTTATAGCGATTTAATAGAGATATTAAATTAAAGTGATCAATTTGATTACATTTAAATAGAGATATCAAGATATCTTTATTTAAAAAATATATATCTATTTACTAAAGTTTAAAAAACGCAAGATCAAAATCAGATTAAAATTATAAACAATAAAATAGAATAAAATTAAAATAAGTAATGATTAGAAAATACTATTCAATTAATTTCTTTTACAATCTTAAGATTACCTAAATATATAAAAGAAGAAACTGACTGACTGACATATAAACGCAGAACCCAAACCGCTGGGTCTGTAGGCTGCAAATTTGGCACATAGGTTCCTTATGGAGTCTAGGGGCGCACTAAGAAAGGATTTTTCAAAACTCACCCTTTAAGGGGGTGAAACGGGGTTTCACCAATAACAAATAAAAAAATATGATAAAGGATTCTTAGAGATCTGTCACTTGGCAAATTTTTATACTAACACCACGCGGGCGAAGCCGCGGGCGGAAGCTAGTTTAATATATCTATCAAATAAATTTCAAAATTTGATTACTTGTTATTTTTCTGCAGCATGATACACATGCCTCACACCTGCAGGTACTACCAGCGCATGCAGAGGTAGATATCACCTACATTTAATTCAGTTATTAAAACACTGATGAACATGTTGTGTCAAATCAAATCGTATTATTGAAGTCAAACAAAACGCGCGCGCGTTGTCTGTTAATTATGGTTCTCAGTAATTCAATGTGAAAGTTTTTCTTACGGGAGTTAACTGACCAGAATACTACAACTACTATCCCGTAAGCAAGTATCGATACCGCCACGTGTGAAGGCGCCATGTTTGAAACCCGGCAAAGTTCCGGGGCACTTAATTCTATCTTGGATACCACACGAATTACTTCACAAAGACGTAGAACTCAATAAAACACAATAAACAAAATGTAATAGATATAAGTACTTCATTTGAAAAAGGAAAAAGTCTAATGAGTTTTTTGGCAGTGTTTCTCAGTAGTTTCCAGTCATTCACTGAGCGGTAGGAAAATAAATTTGACTATTTTTATGTAGACTCGCATCTCAAAACAAAGCATACTTTCATTTCATTTCATTTAAGTAATTAACATTACTAAGCATTGATAGAATATGTGACATTACAATAGAAATGTTTCATATTTTATTTTAAAGGAAACAATTAAAAGTTAGTTTATCAAGTGTTCAAAGAATAACATTATTAGAAGGGTTAAATTTGTGGTCTAAGTTGGGAGGAGACGAGGCAACATTGCAGATTAAACTTTCGTCTATATCTACAACTAGACATAGGTTTCTTATTTAGAATACTACTCTGAAAAGTTGCGTACTGTAAAAAGTAAAGTAAATAAATGGTTGCATCCTAAATTATTAAGTAAATAAAATTAGGTACGTTATTTAGATTAAATCCGTTTTTTTTTTAACTAGCTACCCCGGCTAACTTCGTATTTGTCATCTTTTAAACATTCATTGGACCTGTACAAATATTTCAAAACCAAAATCAGCCAAGTCGGTTGAGTCAATCTCGAGTTTTAGCCTTACAAACATTCGTGAATTCATTTTTATATTTAGAAGAATAACACTTTTTTATGAAAAGCAACACAAATTTGTATCAATACTCAAACGAGTCAAATAAAAAAAATCTATGCACACTGAGATTTATTAACCGCGCCACCGCGATAAAGCTCTGTTGTGAAGCTCATTGACAGCCCGTTTAAAATCTTGCAGTATCTATAGGCACTTAGGCACATGGATAAAAAACCGAAATTGATAATCGCCTCTATCATCGCCACTACAATTCGCTTATCACTTGCGCCGGCGCCGGTCAGAACTCGTTCTAAGATGTCTCAATCTCGATAGAGACCGGATCAATCGTTACCGACCCACGGGTTTTTTCATCGATCATCGATTGGACTGGTTTTCAATCGGTAAAAAATTATAGAGAACCGATATACTTTTGGATCGAATAGCTTTGTTCAATAGATGAGGGATTAATGATGATGATTGGAGAGAAAGTTGCGTACAGGGTGATATAAACACTGTGTTAAATTTATTTATTTAGGGGTGTTAAGGAATAGATATATACAGCTCGGTTTTGGTGGCATTCTAAAATGGATGCCCAAATCCAGCCGTAGAAATCGCCCGGGAACTGAATATAAAATAGGTCGATAATTTTAAAGATGGTTCAAGGCGCGCGTCCAGGTTCACGATTCTGGCACTTCAGACATTTACCTCTAATAGATATTTGTCAACCAATAATGGCGATTTCTTTTGTTTTTCAATGTCATCCGCCAAATAAACAAATGTCGAAAATCAAAAGAAATCGCCGATTCCGATCCGTTTGGAGATAAAACGTATGCCATTTTATCAAGAAAAATGCAGTTCTGTGCGCTTCGTATGACTTACCTACTTAAAATTGTGCGAAATTCACACATCAAAATAATTATATAATAAAAAAATTAAATAGATTCTCTATAAAATCGGCTATAACGTAGTTTTATTTTAACCATAAAAAATACCAAATTTATAAAAGGTCGTGTTTTTCATAGATTTTGGTTGATTATGAATAACTGATTTCATCAACTACCATTTTAGGCAGTCCTCCGGAATCGAACAAGGACTGCAGCTAAAAAGTTGCACTTCCAACTAAAACCTAGTCCACTATAGGTAGTTAGATTTTATCAAGTGAATAAACGAACAAATGTCGTGTGTCTCAATATTTTGCTTTAGTAAATATTTTAATGACTTTTAGCATATTTATCTATGCGTTTAGTGTACTTGCTATAGGTGAAAAAGTTTTAATTTTAGCTTGTGTTTTATTGATAACTGAATTTGAAGAATTTACAACTTAATCGCAATTTATACAGGTTGATATTGTATTGGATTCTTAAAAAAATATAGATGGCGACATATAAAAGAGCAGCGGTGACGCAGCGGTACGAGCCGCGCATCAGGAAGATAAGGTCGCGGGTTCGATCCTTGGTCGTGCCCATACATCTTTGCGTGTATTGTTGCATCGCCGCTGCTCAATATCGGTAAAGGAAAACAACGTGAGGAAAGCGGCATGTATAAGAACTAAGCATTCGAGGACATGTGACATCCGCCAACCTGCCTAAACTCTCTCAACTCGTAAGATAGTTGAGAAAAGACAAGTGCCCAGCTGAGCTGATTCATAAGCTCCAATTCACCAAATTACCCTCATTACAAAGAAAACCATAGACCTAATCACGCCAATAAAAACTGAGATAGGCAATTTACTAACACAACTAAATAAATAGCTCTCTTTATTTAAGAGGATAGTGAAGAGATTATCGCTATTAACGTAGGCAAAGACAAGGTTCAGGCTATTTATTAAAATGTTGGCGATACTTTAAACGTCTTCGTACACTACGATACCCAGTTCTAAGTTCACTCCACTCCACTTCGCTTCAACCCTTTTTAGTGTCCGACTGCTGGGCACGAGTCTTCTTCTTATCTTTGGTGCCTCCCCTTGGTACTATAAAACCTCAGGTATGCCTCCCTGTTGCTTGTCCATGACTTGTGCACGTCTCTATTACAAACGACTATACATAAAGCTATACATTTCCAGTAATAAGCTGATTTTGCATTGTATAGAACTTCCGTAAGACAAGAGGTCAGCTTATACTGAAAATGTATAGCTTTTTTTATTCTTTGTTACTACAACTTGCCTGATGTTAAGCAATGATGTAGTCTACGATGGAACGCGCCAGCCCAGTATAGCAATTCACTCGTGATTACGAATGATTATCGGCGAGAAGGTGGCAGTGGAATAAGTCTCTTTAAGGTTAGAAACCTTAAAGGAGCAACAATTCCGACCCACCCTATCTGCATCGCACCTTTGTTTGGGGAGTGGTCACTAACTACGACCAAAGCCTTCCACCAGTTGATTATCACCTGATTTGCATTTTTGACCAAGTGTGGGGATTCAATTAAAGGTGTACACCCACGGACGAAGGTGACTCAGCCCCCAGATGTACAAAGCATATCGAAGATGTGTATAGTGTAATGTACGAAGAGCCTTACACAGCGGGTAAGATTGTTGTGGGATCGATGCTCGTCAATCATCGCACTGAGAACAAGGCACAAACAGTCGGCGGTTATGAAGATGGTTGGTTTAATTTTAACGGAAAGGGTTCAGTAGCTTTTAAAGACTATACCATAAGTTTTTATAGTGAAAAATAAAATCAGGAGACGTAATGTGCTTCGCGTGTAGCATAGTTTAGTGAAATCAAAGATCAAAATATCCCTCATAGTCAGTCGATTTAAACTACAATATACAATTAAAAATACTTTAAAAACCAAATTAAGACCTACATTAATGACAATTTTAGGAATAAATACAGAAATATCCTCACAGATGGGTTTTGAGCTTAAGCCATGTACTGACATTAGTCAAATCCGATAAAAAGGCGGCTTTGTAAAATACATTAAAAGGTTTACTCACACGCAAGTAATCCAAGTTACTTCTAAACCTTTAAATAAAAAAAAGAACTCATTCAATTAAAGGACCCGACATCAAAATTAAGCCTTCTTCGTTTAAAATGCATTAATCCGGTCACTTGTCATGCGCGAGCGCAATCATTCTATCCTGCTCTAAAACCCGTTCCGGTGCGCCCATTAGGTCTCGTTGACTTTGATTAAGTTTGGGGACAATATTTGACAAAGGCAATTAAGAAGAAGTTGAAGTGTCAACTTCGTTCATGACATTTCGTAAATTGTTAGTTGTGAAAATAACGAGCAAAAAAGTAATCAAGCTCCCTCTATATTTATTAAGACTCTGTTCATCAACTATAGGGCTAAGTGAAAATCAATTCTGATTTTAAATTGCTTCCTTACTGTGAGTTTTAATGGTCCTGTAGTCTTCACTACACACTTTTTTTTTCTTTTGGAGTAACTTGAAGTTGATGTCATTTGCTTAGTGTAACTGTTGGACCTAAATTTACTATTATTATAATATTGAAATCCACACACATTTCCCCATTTGCTGTATATTTAAAAAATATACCTCGATCTTCGTATATATCGACATTTACGATATGAATTTTATTACACTCAACCATAACTTCAACGATATCAAAATATTTTGCAAATTAAATGCCTTCGGACATATTCGCTTTATTATTGTCATTAATGTTTATATTTACATTTCTTGTTATATGAGATTCTTGTAGCGTAATATCTACCTGATGGTGATTGGCAGCTGTGCTATTAGCAACTTTATTAAAATGTTTCTTGAAATTGCTCACCACAAAAACAGGGGACAAGTAAATGTAGTGATTAACATTTTGGCAGAAAAAACCGTTGAATAATGAAGGGTATCAGTGCGAACAACTTATTTAAAAGGCAAACATAAAAAGTCGATTGCATATTATATCTCTTGCTACCCTTGAATAATCCTTGTATAGAATAATTTGATGTATCATAATCACAACGAACAGTACCTCTTGCAATCCTATACATTTCACGAACAATGACATGGTCATGATTATTTGAACAATAAGAATTGAAAAAGTAAAGATTAAGTGAAAAACTGTCCCAATCAACTTTTAAATTGTTTTCTGTGTAAGTCTCAAGAACAAGATCAACCTTTACATACAATATTATTTGCTGGCTTATCTGATAGACTTTTAACGTTTGATTTTGAATCTTATGTATTTACAATTAAGACATATTCTTCATTGTTTATGTTGTTTACATAGTTTTTTATGATATGTTCGTTTGCAGCTTAAGTAGTGTATCAACTACTCCTTCAACTACAAGTATGTTATAGAAAATGTAAGGCTTTTTACTATCTCTGAAGTTATTACATGTGGCAAGTTATTTTGAATTGTGTTTCCTAAAGTTAAGGTATAAAATCGAATGTGTTTTTTTCGGTTGAATAAGCGGTTATTTGTTTTAAGGAGGCTTTATAGCAGCACGTAAGTTCAATTTGAATAAAAATACAATTTATATGTGTCGGGGAGTGCGACAAGGCAGTGTAGAGTTACGAAGCCGGTCCGACGACCGGGCTCCCAATTTGCTGGTGCATTTCTGAGTAAGTTATTAAGTTTCGGCTTGTCACTTCGGTTGCGAAATTTTGCAGTCCACTGATGACGGTACCGGTATATTTTAAAGTCAATTAAGCGGATCTAGGTTTTGTATGTTATTCTTGTGCCATTATTTATGTACTGATATTGATTACACTCTATTACATCGGTTGCAAAGATTTAGGAGAAATTCGTTTTGAAAGTGATAATTATAAAACATGACATTTGCGAAAGTGTGTCTAATACAGATAAGCTGATGAGTTTTAATATACGTATTTTGTTTGTTGTTAAGTATTTATCATAGTTAATATATTATAATCATGAATTTCTGTATATTCATATTGAGTATTTGCATAGTTAATTCTGTACAAGCAAATCCTTTCCAGAAATATTTTAAAACTAAATTACCTATTTCGCTAAGTAAAGTATGTTTTACATCTATGCTCTATAATATCGTGACCCTTCCCACAGAAGGTCACAACAAATGGGTCTGTGGAACTGGGTCTGTCCGGTGCAGTAGACGAAATCTGAGCCTTTATACTCGTGTTCCAGTTAAACTGTCCGGACAACTTTATGCGAGAGTGACTGATCAACCGTGGCTCACGATGTCGTAGTAAAAAATATTGTTTTTTGTGTTCTATTTTATAAATGTTTAGTATTTAAAATATATTTCATGATATGATATTATTAAATCACATAAATTATAAATAAACAAAGAAGTATAAATAATAAAACTAAAATAAAACTTACCAAAAAATAGTGATGATGTAGGGCTAAAATAAGAATCGATTTAAAATACTTGTACTTACTTCATTTCTACAGCAATTTCTTTTTTACTACAATAATTTTGGTTTACGAATGTTTTACATCTAAATTAAATTTGAAAGACAATTTAACATTAAACAGCTTGGAACGTTATTTTCTTTTATTTATGTTCGAATCAAGTACATTATACATCGATTAACAGACATTTAGATGCGCAGATGTTTATTAAATTGCATCCAAAATAATGAATTAGTTTTTAATGTAAATAATACACAGGCACACAAAATGAACGGAATAATTTAACTATAAGTAGGATTAAATTACCCAAGATTTCGATCGACAATCTTGAAATACTGAAATTTGTTGAAACAAAAACTGAATTACATCCATGTTTTACAATAAAGACATTAAATACGAGCTATGCGGTGATCGCATAAAATTAAGGATCGGAGACAGATTCTTGCATTAATTTACAAGGTTGGCATGACTGTTGAATTTGATTTCGAGTTTTTCCCGAGTTCTTACGAGTTTCGACCGCCTGCGGTTTGTACAATAAAATTTTATGAAAAATTAAGTAAATACTATCACGATTTTTAACTTTAGTGAAATAATGAGGGACTCAAGTCTGTGTGTATTATGTGTATGTAAAATGTAGGTACCTTATGATTTTTGTTTATTGAATTAAATTTACATACATCAGGACTATAAGTCCCAAGGATTTGAAAAGAGGGAACTTATTTATCAAAACTAAACTTTACTTAAATAGGTATTAATTTTTTATCTTCTCAGTTACATTAAATTTATGGTGATTAAAGCATCTAACCAGTTGCATCATGCTGCTGGACATATATTTATTAAGCTATACATAGGTACTTATAATGGCATTCTGAATGAAATAATCATGGGAATATACTTTTATTTAAACCGACTTCATATAAGGCTTATCAAATTAGGTGTTTATATTTTTTGTTTGTTTGTTTGCAATTTCTGTTTTGTTTGAATGAAAATATTACGGTATGTCATTATCATTTATGTTTAATCTTAATTTTTCTTGTAACTATTAAGTAATTTTTATAAATTCATTTAACCTTTTTTATAGTATTTACCAAGAATTTTTCTTTATAAGTAATATTAAATAACTAATTGCCCATATTCAAATAAGAAAAAAAATTTTTTTTAATAAAATACTGTCACTTTATTCATTACACCATCCAGTATGACAAAAAATGCAGCTAATTGAGCGTTATCTGAAGATGAGTTAACTTGTGTAAACCGATCCTTCTGCTAAGGAAAACAGACACCAGTCGCGAATTTTTTGCTAACATAAACAGTTTCATTTTGAGCCTAAAATTACACCGCTGGGTAGTAAAGGGTTAAATTACAGACGTGTTAAGGTTGAAGCTTTAGGGACCGCCTAGTAACAGAATTTTGGTACCTAAGGATTTCGTTTTTGTTACGTTTCCGGAAATATAGATACTTCTTTCTTCTTTTTAATAATTGTATAAAAGAAGAAACTGACTGACTGGCTGTATTAACGCACAGTACAAACCACTGGGTCTAGAGATTCCGAATTTGTGACATAGTTTCCGTATGAGGTCTAAGGGTGCAAGATCAGAAAAGTTAAAAAAAGGGGTAAAACCTGACCACGCGAGCGAAGCCACGGGTGGAAACTAATTTAATAAAATGAAGAATATAGAAATTTTATGAAAATAAAATAGGTTGTACTTTTCGAGAACTTTTGGAAAACGAGTTTCTTTTCAATGAGCGACCTAAATGCGGTATTTATTTGTAAATTTCCAATTTTATTTTCTTATGCGAAAAATAAATTTCATAAAATGTTAATTAGATTTCTAAGACGACGCTACTGTTTTTGTTTGATATTAGCTTTTAGATATATAGGTGCGTTTTTATTTTGGATACTTTATTAAATAGGTACGTTTATATGTTTCTTAGTTTAAGTTTTATTTAATATTTAGGATAACATAAGTCAATAGGATAACATTACATAAGTTAGGATAAATGTCCGTTTATTAGGTATATGAATAACAAAACGGGAATCTACCTTAGTATTATAACCATCTCCATTACAAATTGATCTATTTCCACCCTTCTTAATCGCCATAAAGATCCTTAAACACATTGAAAGCCTTCAGAAAGTCTTTACGAAGGCTCTGTATGTCCACAGCGAATTGATAATTTGTGGTTTGGCTGAGGGCTATTGCGGGCTTGGATTTGTGTTAAACCAGGTATTAGGTATGTGGATCAAGTCAGAAGAGGAAGAATGTTGGAAAGCGATTCGCGCAGCCTGCCAACATAACTGATAACCCAAGGTTATTAGTGGGTACCTCTCGCATTCCATCCCACTTCGAGTCTCTTTACGGCGTCGCTGTCGGTCCTGGATTACAGGAACAACAGTGACGGGATTGCAGTGGTGGGTCCTAATAGAGAGGTGGGTAGGTCCCATAAAAAGGTGCCACTCGAAGTCCCACATATGTCCCGGCCCCTCAGGGTGGTTCATTAATGATTTCTCCCTGGTTAAATTGAAATGGAAGAAATAGCTTGACTACTAAAGGCATTATTAAAAAAATATCTTTTAGTTAAACATAGGTTTGTTTCTTTTAATCTGCCAGCGTAAAAGATGACTTTATAAAACTCCGTTGCTAAGTAGTCCTAGGTTTGATATCCAGATCAAGCTAGATTATAGGATCTTTTGAATTTGTAGCAAATTTAGAATTGGGAGAAGCAGTTGCATTTCATCCTAGTAAAATTATGTAACTGATTGATGACGAAACAAAATAGTATGTGAGAGGTACACAACAACAACAATAAGAACACAACAAGAACAAACATAAAATAATTATACTTTCATATTAACAATATCCTCCTTTTTTAAGTTGGTTAAAACTAACTGGTGAGCTATATTTTGTGACTTAAACCGTACAAGTTGAACTCTATAACTAACTTGAATCCATATCGGCTACGGTTTAAAACCTCGCATTAACAGAAGGTATAGGTACAGTCAGCAGAATAAATCGTATAATTCTATGCTATAAGCTTACCTATTTTTTATTTTTATCCCGCAATAGGCTTGCGCTAGACTATAACTTACCTGATGTTAAGCAATGATGTTACTTATTTACCAATTACTGTCTTAAAACAAAATCGCAAATATTACTGCCTTGTTTTGTCTTTTTATTGCTTTTGTACATAGGTTAAGATTTTTACGTTTTTAAATACAGCTTATTAAGAAACAGATTTATTTTAAAGTTACTTCGAATTTATTTCTCGAATAACCTTAGATACTTAATATTAATTGCTACAAAAACAAATAGTAAGTCGGTGTCTGTTTTCTTTCCTTTACAACTGTTAATGTGTACAATACATACCCATTTACGAAAGGAATTTTCAAATAATAATTGTTAGCTAGGAGAGTGGAGTTTTTAATTATGCTGACCGAACACACAAATACAATCTTATTTGTAGTAACAATTCTATCTCAAAAAGGCGTTTTCATTCATGTTAACGCCCATAAAAAGTAACGAATCAGGGAAACCACCCATGACATGAATCACCAATAATTATGTTCTTAAGTCTTCATTATTAAGATTTCAACAAAATGGCGTGGATAATTGTGATGTCATAATTTTTAGGAGTGATTGTACAGATTTACTTATTATTATAGTTGATTCGCTTACATTATTTCGGTACACCCGCTAGCACTTTTGGTTACTCTTTGAATATCTATTATACAAAATTTCCATGTCACAATGTTAGTTACCGTACTCCTCCGAAACGGCTTTACCGATTTTTACCAAATTTTATATGCGTAATCAGTACCTAGGTCTGAGAATCCATCTATTTTTCATACCCCTAAGTGATAAAGGTTGTTCACCCTTAATTTTTTTTTTTGACAATTTACATTACATACAGTATATTATTTTAAATTATAATAATAATATTCCAGGACACTTTTATCTGGCCCCAAGCTAAGCAGAGCTTGTGTTATGGAAACCAGATAACTGGTATATCACTTCAACCCCTTCTAGTGACCCACTGCTGGGCACGGGTCTTCTCTCAACTATCTTATGAGTTGAGAGAGTTAGGCCTTAATCCACACACGCTGGCGAAGTGCGGGTTGGTGGATGATTAGTCCTTAGATATGACGGTTTCCTCACGATGTTAATGGAGATGAAACAATTAACACAAAGATATGTGGGCACGACCAGGATTCGAACCGGCGATCTTATTTTTCTAAGATGAGGCCAGTACCGCTGCGACACCGCTACTCATTGAAACTATACATACACTACTTTTATTAGGTAAATATATGCTTAAAATAGATATTCCGACCTACCCTCCCAATGGTGTCACCAGATATCACACCAGAACACGGCAAGGCTACTTGGTACCGCTTTGTCTGGTGGATGATCACTAATCACGGCCATCACACCAGTATATTATCACCTAATTTTCACCACTTAAGGACCACGTGTAGGGATTTAATTTGAAGGTCCCGCGGACGAAGGTGAAAGTATAACTACTTTTTGTCTTTGTAACATACTCTCTTGAATGTATTTCTTCACGTGAAAACCCAAGCGATAGCTGGCTAGTTTAGAGAAGGCCTCTTAAGATTTTTTCTATCACTACCTAACAATCTTTTCCCCACTTTCCGTATGCGACTACGTAATCTCAAACGTCTTAATTGTAGGGTTAACTAACCCTTTGCTCTCAAATGCATGCCAATTTTAACCCGTAACTTAGCATGCTCTTTCAGCTTCTGTTAACTATCTATCATCTTTAAAAACTCATTGAATTTTTAACTTTATACATACAACTTAAGGTGGTTTTTAGCTCGTGTGGTATGGAGGTTTCAATGGTGGCAGTCGTGAGTCAAATCCTAATTAACACCTTCTGTTTGTAGATAAATTGTGGTGATACTGTAGCTGCTGCAGTGAGATATGCTCGGTCTTGAAATAGAGAAATTTTATACAGTGAACTTTGGTTTAATTTGGTTACGATGGAATAAATGCTTTGGTACTGACGGTATAGAAAATTCAACTAGTAGTATGTACAGATGCTATAATATAAAATAACTAATCTTAATAGGGTACAGAAACAGTAATCTGTAACAAAAATTAAGTTTAAACAAAAACTACCACGTATTGTTAAAAGGTAGGACGCCCTCAGACTAGGTGGAGTGACGATCTCTGCAAGGTGGTCGGCAAGAAATATATGAGAAAGGCCGCAGATTGTGCTCAGAGACATGCTTCAGGAGAGGCTTACGTCCAACAGTGGACTGGAATAGGCTGATGATGATGATGACGTAAAAACTACAACCAAAAAGAATAATTGAAATTTTTGAATCACTACAAAATTCATAGAATAAATAAATGCTGAACCAAGTACCTACTCGTCTACACAAAATCAGTAAGTTTATGGAGCAGTGTATACGTTTCTACAGTAAATTTCCAAATAATATTAGGGAAATGACTATTAACAAATTTAAAATAATAATAAAATTTACGTTATGTAAGAAAGCGTATTATAAAATTTCAGACTATGTAACGGATAAAAACCCTTGGAATTAAGTCGCTCTAGTATAACACACTAAACAAACAAAATGTAATAGATACTGAGTACTTCATTTAAAAAAGAAAAAAGTCTAGTGATTTTATTAGCAGTGTTTCTCAGTATTTGCCAGTCATTTACTGCACGGTAGAAAAATAAATTGGACTATTTTTATCTAGACTCGCGTCTCAAAAAAAAATAAAGAATACTTTCATTTCATTTCACGTGCTACGTGGCAAGCTCTCCGAGAGCCGACTGGCAACCTCCCGTCGTATCCTTCCAAGGAGGCGTTACGGCAGAAGGTACCGAAGGTTCAGGTTTTTGTCAATGGGAAAACCTTTAATAGCGCTAAAATACGCTGCAACCCGGTGCGTCTGCTGCAACTATTTGAGTGGACGAGATCTTTGCCTTCCTTACCGCAGTCTCCTTCTGCAAGGATACACCAGACCCACTTTCTAGAACTAACAACGGTCAGCAACAATAGGTCAAAGAAACCTCCTGGGGTCTTAAACAGTGAAATAGCGAAGCTATAATGAAAGTTTGTAAAGAACAAAATGTATGTGATTGACATCATCTTCGAAAAATCACGTGACAATCTTATATCAAATTCATATAATTATTTGGTTCTTTTTAAACTTTTTTACGTCTCACTATGTAACTTTGTCTAAGGGCCCTGAACTTGCTTACCACTACACCAACGAGACAATTTACATACATAGACCAGGTACCTTTTAACATAGACCTGGAATATTAAAGACGACTAAAGAATGCGAGTGTAAGAGATAGCAAGTTTAATGTCAATGCCAGTTTTTTTGGATGATAGGTCGAACAATATGAAGGATATGTTCACTGTACCACATCTCACTAAATGTCCAACAGTCTTTAATTTTATAAGTCTATCCTATTTATTTAGTCAGTTGCCGAAACTGTCGCAACAAATAAATCTCTCTGTATAGAGTGACTGGTAATTGATGTAAATTTATTTACCACGTGGTACTGGTCATTAATACAAACAACTTTCCTAAAGATACGTTTTGTTGCAACATTTTTTCAATTAAATTCACTATTTTATATTGAGTTTTGCAGTAGAGATGATTATAATGGTAATATAATAACGATAATAATAGTAGTGATGGATAAGAAAGGGCCACAGTGGGGCGCGTGGTGCCTCTCGCTTTGGTTGCTTCAATAAAAATTTCGTTAGGAAAGTTGTTTTATTTTATTTATTTTGGGGAACAAACAGATACAACATTCTTAATTACTATTAATTTACTCTCAATATATTATCCAGTGAAGTTTCCATAAATTACCAACCAACGACAAAAAGACAATTAAGAATTAATTAAAAAGGAAAGGAGATGGAGGTCTACTTTACCACATGGTAGCGTTTATAATCTTAAGACCACGTGGTTAAGTATTTTACACTAATTGCCAGTCACCCTATATAATAACAGTTACTAAGGTGACTGGTCGAGGCTATGTGTCTGGGCATGCATATAACTTGCTATAACAGATTAGTGTTGCAGATTTATCATTAGGAGCATGGTGTAGAGTTACCTCGCTCACACCGTCACACGTTGTAGGGTCGTCACTGTGTTGTTAGTTGTGCCGGAAATAATTTTGTTTACTTAGAACACGAGTTCATTAAAGTACTTTTCATGAACTAGCGATTAGCTCGCACGGTTTATAAATTATACGCCTAAACATTCCTCATGGATCACTCTGTCTATTGGTGAAAACCTCATGAAAATCATTTCAGTAATTGTTGAGTTTATCGCCAACAGACATCTGAGGCAATTTCATTTTATACAAAGTAAAAATATTACATCCAGACTCAAGACAAACAGACATGCTGACAAATGTCAGCCACAAATTACTCGATTTTGTCGTAATGTGCATTCCAAATTACGTATTTATTTATATTTAGTAGATGATGGGTATATAATGTCAAAGGTGTCAAGTAAATAATAAATAAATATTCTGGGACATCAACACACACGGTCATTTGGTCCCAAGCTAAGCAGAACTTGTGTTATGGAAACCATATAACTGGTATATACTATACATACAATACTTTTCTTTTGTAAATATATACTTATAATAGATATTTACACCCAGACTTGACACAAACACAAATGTTCATCACTAATGTTGGTCTCAGGTGGGAATCGAACCCACGACCTGCGGCGTGAAAGAAAGTATCTTACCGACCACGCCACCGGCCCGTCAAAAATGGGCAAAGTCAAAGTTGGGCCAAACAGACCAGGAAACTATCGATGTCTAATCAAGATAGTGAAATTCTAGATATTAAAGTAAAAAAAATCATAACATTTATTGGACGGAACAGGATTAATATGTACTTTTTAGCCGACTTCAGAAAGGAGGTTTTCATTTAAAATGTTTATATTTTTATAGAGACTTTTTTGAGATTCCTAAATGTAGTCTTTTTTGTATCTATATTTATTTTGTAATTGACTCTATTTGTTGACAACCCTATGGGATGCATCGTTGATATCCATGTCTCAGGTTTAATTGCGTTATATCGGATTGTTTTCATTGTCCCCCTCACAGGTTTATAGGGTCTGAACAGGAATTTTTATGGCAACGCTGAAGGTTACACGCCAGACTTAAGCATGTCTACAGAACACAGCAGCGGGCGGTAGCGATTTTATTGTTAACATTTTTCACATTCATCGAAGGTTAAAAAACAGAAATTATCAAATTAAAATACAACAACAGAATGAAATTTTTAATGAAAAACATAACTATATTTAAATTATTACGAATCAACAATTACTATACCAGAAAAACAAAACCTACGCACTAGCTTAGCCTAAAAAAAAGTAAAATATAAAATAGAACTTATTATTAGAATACTTATTTTCTGTGACTCTAATTTTCATTTAAAGCTAAGTTACGGATTAATTTAAATTATGTTTTTCGTACCCGGCAATCGTGCATTAGCGCATGATTCTATCATGAAACACACTTTAGTTTTTAATTGTGTTTTTTATAAACAGTGACACTAATAAATTTTCTGTTCTTGAACTTAAGAATAATAATCGAATTGAAATTCAGAAATCCAACAATTTAAATTAAATTTGATTTAAATTTCATTGCGTATTCATTGCCTAAGCATTTGAACGTAAGCACGCAATGAGCTGTAAAATCGCTTACCGCGCAGCTCAGATCCGTGACCGAATATGATTCGAGCCGATTGAAGATAACGGGTGTTTTAGGTGACAAGGAAAGTCGTAAAAAGACTTTAATAAATAAAGAAATCGGTTTACGCTCCAGTTAATTGCAATTTTTCTGAAGAAATTGTTTATTTAGCAGACAATTAAAGTATAACGCACAGAACACCACTTTTTTTCAATCTTAGTGTGGATTAATTACCTGCTTTATAGCTATTTTTTACCTTCAGAGGACAAAGCCTCCTATAGCTTTATAAATAATCCTTACTCACTCCAATGCGGCTTTATCTCAAAATATATTAATCTGAAAAATTACTGAACGAATTTTCATGCACGGGCGCGCAGCCTAAATATAATCAAATAAAAAAACCTACCTCTTAAAGTATTAGCCCCATACAATGGATGATCATAAGGAACAGGTCGGTACGCTGGATGCAGCGCAGCGAGGTAGCTCAGTTCACTGGTAGCTCCTGCTGCAGCTGCTGCTGCTGCCGCTAACCTGCAGAGACAAATTAAGGTGAAAATACTGTAGAAAAAATCGGTTTGAATAAAAAAGTTGGGGAAGTGTAGAAAAACTATTTTTAAACTTTTACTGCTACGTCGTTTGTAAATAGGTAAAAAAATTATAAAAGTTCTTACAGTTATTTTTAGTTCATATATATTATGAGAATTAAAAAATAAATAAATAAATAATAATAATAATAATAATAATAATAATTAATTAATCTTCTGTAATTTAAATTAAAAAATAAATAGAAATCAGATTAAGATACACCTTGTTTAGTAGATTTCTAAAAGGCAGGATACAATAATACATTTAGGAGATCTTTGTGGAAGGTATTCCAAATATCTGCGGGGACATCTCGACGCGAACCCGAAGCTTAACATTGGGGTTTGTTAACAATAAAAATAAAACCTCGCTAGCAATCGGCATCCATGACGTTATATGTTTGGATGAATATAAATAAATAAATAAATAATAATAAATAAAAATTTATTCAAATCAAGTGGTCATTATAAAAATAGTAAATTAAGCTAATAATTACAATTTAACCCGAACTAGGTGGAACCTGTGTTTCGGGTTGATACTACTACTTATATGTATAATAAAAACTTAAGAATAATAATGATTACACAAAAAAATATATATATAAAGAAAGAAAAGCACAAATGAAAACTGTACCACGAAAGCTGTATGAAATATTATAATTCTTAAAATATCTTAAATGTTTCAAACAGTATTTATTCAGCGATTTGATCAAAAACAGACAAAAAGTTAAATCAACAAAGGCAGTGTCAATTTTAAAGTTGGTTAAGTTGTTCTTTGGTTTAATGCAGAAAATTTGTCGGTTGTCTAATAAACAGACATTGAGTATAAACAACAAAACAATGGATAAATCAGATAAACAATGAGAAAACAATCCATTCCCACGTTTACAGCGAAAAACAAAACTAAAGCGAGCACTAAAAGCGCAAGCTAAACAAAAATAAGAATACAATAGCTCGCGCGCGCGCATTGCGCTCAGTAATAAAATTATTAAACAAATCAACCTCATAATAATGCGGCTCCAGAAAATTGTCGGGTGGGCTGAGTAGGATAAAGAAATTATCCAACTTACTGGCTACGGACGATTGCTCGCTCCGACCGTACCCGAACAAAGACGTATACCACGAGAAAACGAAAAAAAAACGTCCTGGCGGCTAACAAAATAAATAAAACAAGTGCAAGAACACTCGCGCGCCTTCGCCCCGCGTGACGTCTTCATGTACTCTGTCCCTTTCACACACACAAACCCTTCATTTCAATACGTAGGCGTAACAAAGACGGAACTACACACAGATTGTCCTCTGAATAGGAAGAAAGTTTTGAAACTGTTGCTGGATGTGAAACAAGTTTTACAGATTTCGCGCAGACGGGGTTTTTGATTTGACGTTTTATTTACATTTTACGGTAGGTTTTTATTCTGTTGAAAAATAGCAACTTTATAAACATTAACAATACTAACTCTACATAGACCGTTTAACTCGCGTATCGCCTATCGCCAAGATTCAGACTCCTCAAGCTGCACAGACAGTGATGATGATTCAAGCGATATGGATATTAGTGACGAATAGTCTTACAATACTTTTATCTGTGGTTAAATAGTTTTTTAAAAGATTTAATTAATGTTTTATGACTTTGTACCTCAGATGGCGATACGCGAGTTAAACGGTCGGCCTATACAATATGTACAATATAACAACTCATATGGCAGCTATCCATCACATAAACTAATGGATATTAATAATATTATTAGCAGTATAAATGGCAATGAAGCTGCTACTGCCATGTTAAGTGACATTTTTTCTGACAATCAAAGCAGCTGAAGTCCGTTAGTTGATCGTTTAAAAGTGTAATGCGACCTTTATGTAAGCGACTCAATCATTGCATCATGAATGTTTCATGTAAAACCAGTTAGCAATTACACTCGTACGTATCTCACGGCGATAGGCGTTTTTAGTGCGTTTATTTAGTTGTTTCACAGAATAACCTATTAGTGTGCAGTGCCTGCAACATAACGAATACGTGTATGCCATAAAATATTTAATGTGTATTACAACAATGCTAAAAACTTAGAAATTCAGAATTCGAATTCAAAATTGTACCTAAATAAAAAGGAATAACTTAAATTTTGAATTAGTTCATTTTTATACAAAAAAATAATACCATCCGACTTAAGAACTTCCTCCCATTTTTAAAGTCAGTTAGAAAAGTAATCCGGGGCAATAAAATGCAAATTTTTAAGCAATAAATCAAACATTCCAATAACATGTGCAATATATTTTCACGTTCTGTTATAAAACTGTCATCCAATAATCGTCGATGGTCAGCATGCGCGTGCGCACATTTGTATCTCTGACGGACAACAATAGCTTGTTATTGTGGGAGGCTGGAGATTCCATCCATAAAACCGCGTTGACACGATCAAAGTCCAATCGACTTCAATTTTACTCTAAAAGAATTTGATTTTGTAAACGACGACGCGATGACGTCGACAGATTCGAGGACTTGTGACATCCACCAACCCGTGCTTGGCCCGCGTGGGTAGATCAAGGCCTAAACTCTCTCTACTCTTAAGATAGTTGAGAGAAGACCAGTGCCTAGCAGTGGGACACTTAAAAGGGTAGAAGTGAAAAAATCGTGAGGAAACCAGCATGACTAACCGCTAATCATTCTAGGACATGTGACATCGACCTTCCCGCATTTGTCCAGCGTGCATGCTGAGGCCTAAACTCTTTTAACTCGTATGATAGTTATGCGACTCTAATAAGGATTTGAGGTGTGATTTAGCATAATAACAATTTATTTAGTGCCAAACCGTTTTTTCTCAAAATAATCTGCTATAGATTAAAAATAATTCTTAGTTAGAACCTTTTTACTTGAATTCAAAAAATAAAATCCTGGTGAATCCTTTTTTATCTGTTTTAAATGTCGCTTTATCAAGATTTCTTTAGCCAAATAATGTTAAAACTTTAATTCGCAGGTACTTAAATGTCCAAGCGACTGATTTATTAAGGTTCAAGAGGGACTGGGTGAAAAAGCTCTCAAAGCTTTGACTGGACTTTTAAGAATAAGTCCGAGGACATTTTGAATAACCGTTTTGTGGATTTTGATTTATATGGCGCAAACAAAATGAGATATCGCGTTCCAGGTGTTATTTTTATTTTTTAAGGCTCATTTTATACCGTGGCTTTTTATGGTAATGTTTTAATTAACAATATAATCTGTTTTAGTAACCCATCGCAATAAATATAATGAAAATTAATATTGTGTTTGTATTAGAAAATTTTGTGATATTAAATATGTATTTAAAAAATTATGTATCGGTATATATTGGGTAAGCGAGTTGCATCGACTACATCATTGCTCAAAAACAGGCGAGTTGTGGTTAAGTGTGGCAAGCCTACTATAGGATAAAAAAAATGTAGGTAATTATATTTTTCGCGGTTTATTTAGTTTTAAACTACATCAAAAACGTATTGAATCGCAGGATTCAACACGTTATAATATTTGTATAATATGTAACTGTTTAATATCAGGTGCAACTTTCGCAAAAAAAAAAATTGTGCTTTATTCTTGAATTATCTGTTTAAATAATAATTTTTGCACATCGCACTATCAAAATATAATTTTATCATAAATTTCCTCTGGTTTGCAAGTTACATATTTCAAAAATAATCAAAACACGTTACACATCTTTGAAAGTAAGCAAATGTTTCGTTCATTCAATCACTCGATCCCTTTCAAGTGAACAGTTACCTGGTCTGCCTATTATTCCAATAATTCACCCTTAAATTACACCATCGATGCTTTTGTGTTTATTTTAAACAAGTAAGCTGTAAATGAGTCACCAGAAGTGTTTCCAGTGGTTTCTCAGAAGGTAAGATTGGACTCAGCGGGACTCACTGTAGGAGTTTTGTTTAAGCCTCGTTTTTTATTGTCACGCTAGCCCGCCACCTGCGCTTTTTATTTTTGGGCTAATTTATTAGGATGAAAAAGTTTTGGAATTAAACTTTAGTAGGAACTCTTAGAGTTCGGATTAATGTTACCTATCACCTAATTACGGTTTTATAGGTAATGAGGTATTGGTTTTTGGAATGCTATGTAGCCTTTTTAGGTAATTTTTTTGCGTACCTACATAGAAATATAACTTAACATTTGATTCTAATCCAGATGCGGATGTAGCCTAATTTTACAATAACGTTTTTCATACTGTAACAGTAACAACAAGGATGTCAGCCATCTTATTATCTGAGAACACTATTTGAAAGGGAGATGGATTTTTATATTAATAATAATAATATAGGTATCATCCGAATGATAGATTGAGGATTGAGGAGGAACGCTGTGGTCTGCAACAAGATATAGTGACAAAGGTGGAAAAAAACGTGCTTAGGAAGTTTGGTCATGTGGAGAGGATGGCTGATAGACGATTAACGAAATAACGAAAGGTATGTTACAGGGTGGAGGTGAGTGGAAACGCAGGGAGAGGACGCCCTAGAGGGACATTCGCTGATCTCATCGGTGATGTCCTTCAAAAGGGACAGGTGCATAGCACTCACAACCGTAGCATATACCTATAACCAGATGTATGAACATTAGTGAGGCTTAGGAAGTATGTTTAGATCGTAATAAGTGGCGCTCTATAGTCTCTGCCTACCCCCATGGGAAAAAGGCGTGATTCTATGTATGTAGTATTTATCACAAAACCCCACAGCGCCATCTAGACCTGACCTTGTAAATACATACATATTATTTAGACTTAAATTACACCCATACATAAACAAACATTCATGCTTATCCCACAAAGATGTGTCCTGGGTGGGAATCGAACCCACGACCTACGACTCAGCAAGGTCAAGATATTAGGTTTAAAGTTTAAACATATTCATGCTTGGTTGGGTTAAGCAAATCAATCTTAAAACTTACTTCTATATAGTTAACGCTTGCACTAAATAAAGAATTACTCGTTAAAACTGGCTAAAAAGAAACTCAGGCTTATTCACATACACGTGTGGCGTGTACTGTATAACATTGAAATAATACATTATTCAGCAGTCGGATTGACATGTCACTGACGATGGGGCTGATTCAACCGAAGTCTTCAGAATAACTAGCCCGGGTTTGTTACCACCACAGAATATTAGGTATGTCACTTTAATGAGGTTGGTATACTAAGGACGGCTGTAGCTATGAATTGACGTAGAGATGTTAAACTATGTAGTTTACCCCTTGCGATTTACTGTATTTTTAAGCGCCGAAACAAAAGTATATGTGTGTTTGCATATTGTGTCCAAGTTTGTTGCCACGTAGCACCAAAAACAATAGTCCAATTTTCCTGCGGTTTGTTTTTATTCGAAAACTCAAGTGATAGAGATGCGTTTTAGATAACCATATGTACTATAAATAATAATTATGCTTCGGGGTTATAAGTTATTACAGTTTTTAGCCAAACACTTCAAAAACTAGCTAGTATAGTTTCAAACTGGTATCGAAGCTGTTGCCGTCCTTTCCTCACGCTGCCTGGCAGTAAAAGTTAGCGATATCCTAATTTTAATTTAGTAATGATACCATAGAATCGGCGATAATGTTTACTAAGCCCGCGATTTTCACCATAGCTGAAAATCAATGAAACTTAAATAATATTATTTAACTAAATAATCCTGCAAGCCTGGGACCTAACCCACCACCGCAATCCCGTAACTGCTACTTCTGTAAGCCAGGATCAATAGACAGTGGCGCTGTGAAGAGACTCGGGATTTGAACCAGGCCAAGTCCCGGGACTCCGAAACTATCTTGGATCCCGCACGAATTTAATCCGAAAGATATACATCTAAGAGGAGTTGCAAAGTTCGATTGTCCACTTTCCTCCAGGCATAACAGGAGACAGCTCAAAGAATAAGAGAGGTTTACATTGCCTCATCCAAATGGATAAAGCACCACGGACAGGTAATGTAATCTAACTAATGGGCAATGTTGCAAGTCTGTGTTTGTGGTATTCTAGTCTTGACGTGTAAAGAAAACATAAATATAATAGAAATATGTGTGTATTTAAATTCAGCACCACAATCCCTGATGGCGTCTCACGGTTTCCCGCTCTTTGAAATCAAACATGGCCGCCGCACGCTCAGAATTGTAACACGCATAGGGTTACCATAATAAATATAACTAACAAAAAATTACACAATTTACATTGAAATAAAACTACTTTTTACTATTTAAGATTTTAAATCCCGACGTTTCAAAGTCTTTTCAGACTTCATGTTCACGGGTGGACTGAACATAAAGTCTGAAAAGACTTTGAAACGTCAAGATCTAAAATCTAAAATAAACCGCGATAAAATCCGTTAAAAAGTAGTTTTCTTTCAATGTGTGATATTCGCGTAAATCTAAGACAATACAATTATACACTTAATAAACAAAAAAAGTATTTTTTTTTTGTACAGAAATGTCCTGAATTTATTATTCGGTTAATTTTTTTCAGGATTTTACCTTATTTAAAAGATCAGAGATACTGATTCTGAGAAAGATAACTGAGTCGAAGTTAGTGTTTCATGAAATAGATACTAATTAAGTATCTATTAATCAAATGCCAAACCACATGCAATTTTTTTTTATGGTCTTCAAATATTTTTCAGTTCCGTATTCATCCTGCGAATTATCCCAATTTCTTATTCTTCCCAAACTTGTTTCCAAACTCATCTTACAAATGGTAACCCTAACTGTTAATTGGTGGTCACGGCCTTTAAGACGGATCCTTATACATAATTGATATGTGTCTAATTAGAGATAACAGTCCAACGCTATTTGGTCAAGCAATCATTAACTACAATTATGACATTTTTAGAATTACTCGCGAAATCTTCATACATTACAGTACATAGAGTTTTTATATATTTTAACCTGCTACAAAAAAGGGGCGATAATATAAGTTTGTTGCTTCGTAGCGCCTAAACGAATTCTTTTTTTAAGATGATTTTTATCTAGGTTTGTGTTTTATGATTTTTATTATCTAATTAGTTGCCGCCGACGGCTTCGCCCTCATAGTCCCCGTTACACCCTCATTGTAGGTGAGTTTTGAAAAATCCTTTCGCACACCTCACACAGAACTTATGTGCCATTTGGAGCTTACAGTGAACAAGTAAATTAAGCACTGTGTCCCAAGCAGGTGACCATAAAATTTGAAAAGACTGAAACGTATAAAACCTAAAATAAACCGCGATAAAATCCGTTATAAATTAGATTTATTTCAATGTGTTATATTCGCATAAATTAAACAAAACACAGAAGAAATATTTGGGTCAAAGACTTGTAAGTTAAAGCCAACATATTTTACGATAACTTATAAAACCACTTTAAGTTATTGTCATAAACTTTACGATGCATCTAACTGTAACTTACGATACAACTTGTTATGATAACAACACTAATATTTAACACACTATCACACATCACTAAAATTTTGACAGATTAGGATGTTAACATCAAGTATTTTATTAGTGATTACAGTTTAATTCATTCAAGTTGGCATCTTCGAATAATACTTATTCAGTGGTCAGTGACGTTTCCTAAATAGGATAAGCGTTAACGCCGCGTTGGCGCTAATAAATCGCAATAGTTCTTTAGCACGTAGATAATAGCAGGTGCGAAAAAGAAGCGTCTGAACCAAGAACCTCCTCGGTTCAAACTCCGGGTAAGGCAAAACGTCCTGATGAGTGGTTTTAGAGTAAAAACTATAACTAAAGATTAAGTTTCTACCAAATAAATGCCAATAGGTTGGATCTCTGTTTTGTACGAGACAACGTGCATCACTACTGTGGGGCTTGTGCTACGGTTAATGTAATTCAGATTGCATAACTTTAATAATAATAATAATAAATTGTTTATTAGGTTTAAAAGATACAACATGAAATTAAAACTAACTATACTATAAATAAAAACAGAGTTACGTTATGTATATACCTGAACTAGGGTGAACTCACTAATGTTTAAAGTATACATTTTACAAAAATTATCAATATTTTAAAAGTTATCATATAATTTAATTAATATAATCTAATATAAATATCTATGAACTACGTATCTAGTTAAAAACGATCGAAGAATTTGAAACAAACTTGGAAGTATGATAAAAAAAACCTAGGAAGGATTCGCAAGCGCCAACTTCATTGAATCGGTTTATACAGAGTTTGCCAGTGTCATGTTTATGGTTAGTGGCATCATTAAGGTCAAAGGTTTATTGTAGACTTGTTTGTTTATTGTTACAGTAACTGAGATGTATATTTTATGAAAAAACATAAAAAATTGCATAACTTTTGTTACTATGTATGTGACTAACAGTACCTAGTTATTTAACACCAATCTTAATCATGGTTGAGATTTAGATTTTTTTTTATTCTGGAATAGGCTTGCGCTAGATTACAATTTGCCTGATGTTAAGCTATCATGTAATCTACGATGATTATTTTCTCCTCTGTTTAGGTAAATAGGAATCAGCGTTTGTTCTCAAAAAGGGCTGAAAAGATTTGACTAATTTTGGTTAATAAATATTCAGAAGTAATTTCTGTGCGTTCAAACAATTTTGCCATAATTATTACCGGAATCAGCTCTGATAGGTCCAAGGGGACCTAAGCACCACGAGTACTATGGCCTAATCTAAGGAGATTAGGCCATAGTACTCGTGGTGCTTAGTCCATTTTTATGAGGCAATTTTAAACCTCTGTTTTATCTCTATACTGTCTCCTGTTTTGCCTGGAGGGAAATGGACAGTGTAAGTTTCCAACTCCTCTTATCTTTCTGATTAAATTCATGCGGGATCCAAGACAGTTTAAGTGTCCTAGGACTTGGTTGGTTTAAATCCGGACTCTTTTCAAGGCGCCGTTATCGATCCTGACTTACAGGTGTAGCAATGGTAGGATTGCGGTAGGTTAAGTCCCATTAAAAAAATCACAAATAGAAGACGAGTTTGATACGCTGTTCGAAGTTCGCCAGGACAGCGACTAAAAGAAATAATTCTTGTCGTATTTTTCATCATCAAAATAAACAGAGACTTGTATTATTCTCTGTATAACCCATTCCTGTCGAAAAGGATGTCTAATTTAAAACAGACTAACAAATTAATGAACAATACATAAATAAAAAAGACGATAAACGACTAAAATGGAGTTTTGGAAGCTTTTTAATCCATATGCAGCGAAAATAAACAAAATCGGGGCTATTGTAAACAATTGCTTGCGCGGGCGCATGTACACCCTCAAGGGAAATTGGTGTGTTTCCATTAAAATCTATGTTCATGTTTTAAAAAAATACATTTTAAATCACGAGAAAAATGAGTTTCTTAAATATCACTAGGTATTGTATTGTATAGATAATTTAAGAAATCACATTTCAAACGCTCTTCAGATTTAAAATGTTTTTTTATTGTAATTTTTGTATAAATAACAAAATATCCAACAAAAACCAAAGTAAAACTTGTGTCTTAAAACCTGCCTAAGTGCGATCTGATTTTGAATTCAAATTCCGAATTAAGTAATGAATAGTATTCTATTATCTGTGGTACCTAATGTAAGTGCTGGTGGATATTATGGACAAACAAATGCAGATATATCGCGCGTTATATTAGAGTGTGTGGCATTCAACTTAGATAGACTAGTGTTGTGTGACAATTTAATAAATATTGCCAATAAAAATAACATAAGTGTTCCCCGCCACATCAAGGATATGCAATCTTATAAACGATTCTTTTTTGTTTTATCAAATTTTGTTACCAAATACTGTAGGAATAATTTAAGATTTGTACACTATTGTTTTGGTAAGTTAATTGATTTATTACCGAACTTGTATCTAAGAACAAAACTTTATTATTTCGGCTGAAGGCCCTGTTGTTAATGCCACGAATAAACTATATCAAAAAAAGTGCTGGTGGACATTACAACTAATAATCTTAATAGTTGAAAATAAAAAGATGCGCTCGCCACCTGGTGATTCACATTTGCATATGTATATCTTTATTAACAAATTTTAAAACTTTATAATATTTCATTGCATCACAAATATAAATTCGGATATTACAAAATTCACATTACCCTGCACCTGTACACAATATTACGATCGCGCGTTGACGCGCACGCATCGCACATGTTTACAAATAAATCATCATTATTTTATTGCTTGCGCCAACACTACGGCCCGTAGACTTCCGCTCGAGGTCATTGTCCTCTCGGTCTAGGGTTATCACTTCCGAGTTTTGATTTTTTTACTTCCAGGACTTTTCCAACACCAGAGGTATTGTTCGTGCATTGCCAACCCTTACATATCGATGGAAACTGGCTACCTTACAACCAAAAGTTAAGTAAGGTAAGCCAAGTTCCACAGCACCGCCGTGAAGAGAGTCGGGATTTGAACAAGGAATTCTTCAAAGACAAAAGGAGCTGTTGGAAAGTTAGACAGTCCACTTCCCTCCAAGCAAAGCGGGAGACACCACTTATAAAACGAGAGGGTTAAATTACCTCATCAATGGCTTACCTGGTACATTTAGCTACCGCAAGCGGTTTCATCCGCGTGGTCGTGGTGTGTTTTAAAAATTCCTTTCTTAGTGTACCTGGACCTCATACGGAATCTATGTGCTAAATTTGGAGCCTCTAGACCCAGCGGTGCATTGATGTCAGTCAGTCAGTTTCTTCTTTTAGATCAAGATGATGTAGGTTTTGTCTACTCATGATGAATACGGCCTCATGTTTCTCCGACAAATAGCAGCGGTCATGGACAAACTTGACAGAGGAAAAAATCTTGAGGCTTTATAAAATCAAGGGGAAGCATAAAAGATCCTATTGGTACTACCATCCCCATTTATAAGTTAAAATTAGATAAAGTGTTGTCAAGTAGGGAATGTATATTCAGAGCTCTAGGTCTCAAAATAAGTTAAGAACTCTTGTTTGTTCACTTTTTGCATGTCTTTTAGACCCTATCCTCAGGAACACCTGAAGGACTCGAGTCTGAAGAATACAAAAGACGCAGATTCTTAGTCTTCTTCCACCAGTCCTCTTAAGGTTGGAGAAAATGTAACTTGTAGGGCAACGCAAATTAAAGAAGCGACCACCAAATGAGATCATTCTCTTTAGTGATTATTAAAACATTGTCTGCCTTTTAAGCCTGAAACACAGGGCAACCTAGTTCAGGCAAATGTACACACTACCTATTATGAAATAAACCTGTACTCTAAGATATTAATTGTAACTACTTACTACATGAATAAATTTTACTTTACTTTACTTTACTTACTTTACTTACTTTACTTTACTTCTATCAATACTATTGAACAAAATATAGAAAAAAATGTAAATCACCGTGCTAGTGATTTTCAGATTTTTGAATTTATTTGTGATAATATTGATCGGATGAATCTCACAGCCTCTTATGAATAGATAAAGTCCATCCATATTTAATCAGTTGTAACTGGTAAAGTTATTTATAAATCAATATCCTCTGATAACCCTAAATACACTTGTCCTTAACCTCAACAATGCGATTCTGTTAAAACACACATCGTTCGCTGAAACCTCTAGAGTCTAATACTCGGTTTCTATCAACAGGCATTAGCGAAACCATTAGTTACTATTATAGTAACGAGGCAGCACATAGCGTTTCATAAGTTTTTAAAGAAAAATTTTGGTCTACGGTTGGTAGAAAATGTTACTGTTCGTTAGTAAAACGAGTCGTTTTCATGATGTCACTTTTTAGTTTCGCTTCATTTCAACCCTTTTTAGTGTCTCACAGCTGGGCACGGGTCTTCTTCCAACTGTCTTAAGAGTAGAGAGATAAGACAGTCATCCACAACTGCAGGCCAAGTACGGGTGAGTCGATGTCACATGTCTTCGAGTGATTAGTTCTTAGATGTACCGATTAGGATCACGATGTTGACCTTCACGAATATTTTGCAGCAAAGACTTGAACACGGGAATCGAGCCCGCGACCGCGAAAGCGTGGCCGATACCCAAGAGCTGCCGCTGCTTTTGCATTACGTTTTAATAATATAGGAACCTAGTGAACCATCAAACTTTCAAACTTATCCTTACATCTATCGTTCTGATTTAATTCGTGCGGGATCCAAGACAGTTTAGGTGTCCCAGGACTTGGCTGGGTTCAATTCCCGAGTCTTTATGGCGTCACTGGTGATCCTGACTTACCGGAGTACAAGTAGTAATAGCGGGATTGCGATTTTGACGGACCCTAGTGATTCACATAGTATTGTCTTAGATTTACGCGAATATCACACATTGAAATAAAACTACTTTTTAACGGATTTTATCGCGGTTTATTTTAGATTTTAGATCCCGATGTTTCAAAGTCTTTTCAGACTTCATGTTCACGGGTGGACTGAGGTATTTGACGTCCAAAAATATTAATCACAATTATTACTGACTACCTCCAAACATTAATATTTAGGTAAGTTGCGTTCCGATTTAAGCAAACTGAGCTCACAGTGTCTTGAATTCTGAGATGATTTTGCTTGGGTTTTGGTATTTTAATTAACCACTGGGTCCCAAGCTGGTGGTATATTCCAAAGGACATCCTGATTTAAAACCGCGATAAAATCCGTTAAAAAGTAGTTTTATTTCAACCTAGTGGTTGTTTCAAAGTTGTGTTAGGGTTGCGAGGGTTTAAAGAATTGGTACGCGTGATATCCTTCTACAATACACATTACCTATTTAGGTGTGGTATTGAAAAATATTTGGTATTCAGTTCCTCTCGAGTCTTCCTGTTATTAAATATTTATATGTCCCGGATTAAAACTCCGATAAACCGATGAAATTAAAGTTTTACGACTTAAAACAAGCTATAGATTACTGATTGGGGTCTCAGTACTTCCTCAACGATCCGGAATATGATAGTGAACTGTAAATAAACGAAGCATAATGCGTGAGAGCAGCGGTGGCGCAGCGGTATCGGTCTCGCTATTGAATATATGATAGCGTTCGATCCCCGGTAGTATTCATACATCTTTGTATCAATTGTTTCATAGATGCTGCTCAAGTGATGGTTGATGCAACACTGCTAATGTAAAAGTATCTAATTGTATACTTATTTCTTTTATTAAATAAAAAAAAAATATCGGTGAAGGAAAACATTGTGAGGAAACCGGCATTTCTATTAACTAATTATTCCAGGACAAGTGACATATATCCACCAACACGCACTTGGTCAGCGTGTGTGGGTTAAGGTATAAACTCTCTCAACTCGTAAGATAGTTGTGAGAAGACCCGTGCATTGAGGCACTAAAAAGGGTTGAAGTAAAGTGATAAATAGAGTAAAATTAGTCTTAAATGGAACATTTTAACTCATTATTTATCTCCTTCAACACTGATAAACACAATTAGTAAATAAATTAACACGGTTATTTAACTAAACTTATCTGTGTAATATACTAGAACAGTAATAATACATTTATTATGTATGTTTAGGGGACAAAGGTTATCATTACTGGATTTGATAGCCTGTTTCATATTCGTACCAAATCCACAAAACTTAACATTTTTCACTTCTATTGTGCGAACTGTCAAGTTGTAGAATTCGCTACCGGCATTTCTGTTTCCCGATAGCTAATAATAATCTGCCTGTTTCCGAATTACATTTGAATCGGTATTTGCTGGGTAAGCGCGTTTCATCGTAGACTGCATCACTGCTTAATAACAGGAAAGTTGTAGACAAGCGCAAGCACAGAATAAATCAAAAGAGTAGGTAACGATGGCACAGTGGTGAAAAAATACATCAAAAGTGATCCATCCGTTTACGTTACAAGGCAAAAACTTGTACACAGTTTATCACATCCCTCTTTTTGTCAGGGGTTAGAAGACCTTTATTACTAAACATTTAAATACAATAAACCAATTTGCAAATTTCTATCACAAAATTAGTTTGTGTGTAATTGATAACCCGGAGAAGTCAGTGTCTGCCCTTGTCCTATCAATGCTTCTATTGACCTCACTAACAAGAGGCTCTCTGTACGGTAAATTTAGATCTCAAGTATTCCTACTTTCGTATGACGTCATTTGCCAATAATGAGTTCATCGTTCAGTGAAATTATAGGGCGCCATCTATCCTATCTATCAATGCGAAAGTTTGTTGCTCTTGCAGAAACGGCTGAACAGATTTGACCACCAACATGAATTACATTTTTTATCTTGTGAGTAATGGAATAAAAAGCAACCTATAGCCTTCCTCGATAAATGAGATATCTAACAGTGCAAGAAATTTCCAAATCGGGCCAGTAGTTCCCGAGATTTGCGCGTTCAAACAAACAAACTCCTCAGTTTTATAGTACTGGTTTAATTACGACCGACTCGCCTCGGGCAGAGCTAATACAGATTTAAGGTACTTTGATCCGGTAAAGTGGACCCTTGGGTTGTTGTCCTAGGGCAGAAACTAATACCAGAAAATAAAGAATATTACCTATTCACAGAATATGTAGTACGAGTATGCCATTTAATAATTACTTACTACATATTCTGTGAAGCAGTCGTGGCGCGGCGCAGTGGTACGGGCCTCGCCTTAGATTTATAAGGTCACGGATTCGTATCCCAGTCGTGCCAACACGTCTTTGTGTGAATTGTTACATCGCCGCTGCTCAATATTGGTGAAGGAAAATATCGTGAGGAAACCGGAATGTTTAAGAACTAATCATTCGAGGACATGTGATAACCACCAACCAGCACTTGGCCAGCGTGTGTGGATTAAGGCCTAAACTCTTTCAACTCGTAAGATAGTTGAGAGAAGACCCGTGCCCAGGAGTGGGACACTAAAAAGGGTTGAAGTGATTCTGTAAAGAAAGTTCTCTACCTGCAAACAGTGAATTCATTTTTACCAAGTATGACTTTCTAATTAGAATTCTTGGGCGAATGCCCCTTTACATTCACATTGACCCTGTCAAACAACTCTCAATCTATTTCTGCCTATCTAATCAACAATAATAAAGGCTATTCCTGCATCCTGCAGGTTCACGTTGTTTACTAAGGTCAGACCCTCACAATCATGTCAGTTGCTCGTAAAATGAGCATCTCAATAAAAACGTTCAACCAAGTATTTTACGACCAGTTGCAGCACAGTCGTATCTTTACTAACCATAGACTCATAATACTTTTTTTACTACTAAGATGGCAAACAAGCATGCCCTTCTGATAGTAAGCGATGACCACAGCCTATGTACGCTTGAAACACCAGAGGCAGCTATGTTTCTTCTGCAGCTATGTTTTTGGAGCCTTCGCTTGCGCCTGTTTTTTCTCGGTATTGAGAAAAAATTGAAAGAAAGAAAGAAAAACATTTATTTGACAAAGACATTTTGGAAACACAGAATGAAATGATAAAAAAACACATGAAAAGAGAAAAAAAACGTAAATGGAAACAGTAAAAAAAAAGGAAAAAATATAAAAATAACAAAAACTAAGTGTGACCCATCAGTGTCAAACATGGACATTGCTCAGTAAACGCTGTGAGTGCCTACTAGAGGCGACCCACAGCACTGATTATCAGCAATGTCCATATTCCCACAGTAATTAACAAATATCCTTCTATTTCTTATCACATTCTCATTTATTAATGCAGTACCTACGATAGGTTAAGGTGAAACGCACAAAACATATTCATTCGCTAGTATAAAAGTTTTATTAAAATTCATACAAACATTGGTGCGCATTTTCAGCCATAATTACATTTTTTTGTACCATGTCTATCTTAAGAACAATTTGGGCGATCTATGTAACCAAATGATAGTCCAATTGGCCCTTTATTATATTCAAAAATTAGTATTTATTACTAGTCTCCGCCCGCGGCTTCGCCCGCAAAATTGATCTCACTAATCTTTTCTCCATACAAACTTTGGAGCCCCGTTTCACCCCCTTAAAGGGTGAGTTTTGAAAAATCCTTTCTTAGTGCAACCCTAGACCCCTTAAGGAACCTATGTGCCAAATTTAGAGTCTCCAGACCCAGCGGTTTGGGCTCTGCGTTGATATATCAGTCAGTCAGTCAGTTTCTTCTTTTATATATTTAAATGTATCTCTTCTGACATTATTTTTTATTCTGCCATAAATGTATGACATTGTGTGTATTATTTTTAGTATATTAATGTTGGACACATATGTCAATTGTCGATGAAATTATTGTAATAGAGTGAAATTGCATGCTTAAATGAAGCTGAATAGTGGTGACACCTAGATAAAACTGTAACATCTTTTGTATATACCCATTTTTTCGCAAATAAATAAATTGAATTGAATTAAAAAAAACTAAAGTGAACACTGAAACAAGGTACCCACTTAAGTAGGTAATGAAATTGTAAAATATAAAATTTTATTTCGTTTTACAAATTCGTTTCATTTTGAAATACATTTTATCGATATTCACCGTCAATTTACAAGTTAACGAATTGTGTCGATTATTATCTGACGTGGTACAAATTACAAGCGCTAGGTTTTTACCACCTTAAACCCAAAAAATGATAGAGCATAACTGACCCAACATTTTCTTTTCTTTGAGATATATTAGGTATGTACTACATATGCAAACAATACATTGCAGTCATTAGTATAGAATGCAAGCTAAGTGACAGTCGGATGGTCGAAGAATCGCAAGAAGAGTGAGTATTTTACTTACTGTTAGACCTCATTTTTAAGAAAGACGTTAGATTTTTTTCTTTTTTGAGAAAACAATAATGAGGTTATGTAGAGCGCCTTCCAGCTAAGTACAGTAACTGTTTGCAAAAACACAACCTCACTAGCCGAATTGGATATGAATATGACGCCAAAGACAGAATAAAATGCAAGTATTAAGTAAAGCCATGACCAGCAGCGTTTGTTACATGGGTTAAATTAGTACATATTTATATTAACTTAGGTATTTCGCTTAAGTATAAACAAATGACAGCGAAACAAAGGCATTTTTTATTAGATTATTATATAATATTTTTATGCCCAACAGTGTATTGCTAGAAACCAATGACTATTAAATAAAAATACGTTTAAACCGCTGACGCTTATGACTTAAACCTAACCTTAAAACATCGTAAAAGCTTAATAATGTCACCAAAATATTACAGTACCGTTTTATAAGATCGATAAAATGTTTAGGAGTGTATTTCGCATCACCAATGTGTAATAATCAAGATTTTTTATATAAATTTATATATTTCTGTGACATTTTTGTTGCTACTAATATAAAACTAAATGGATTTGATAAAAACATCAAAATATTTGTGTTCAATTTGCAAAAACACCATATATTACCTTACAGTTGTAATCTATACTAATATTATAAGGCTGATGAGTTTGGTTGTTTGAACGGGCTACTCTCAGAAACTACTGGTCCGATTTGAAAAACTCTTGCACTGTTAGATAGCCCATTTATTCAGAAAAGCTATAGGCTACTTTTTATCCCACTGCTAAGCTAGATATGTAGATCATTATATGTTTTTCACTACGTGCCCCTAGAATACAGAGAGAGAGGAAAGAAGAAAAACGTAGGGGCAGAAAGAGACAGAATGCAAAAAATATTTAGGTACAATATGCAGTTCAGAGCAGACCTATTTATTTTTTTGAATAAAGAGAGAATTATATCATAAATAACATAGCGTCACACCTGTTTTACCAGACTCTATAAACGGCGGTGGCGCAGCAGTAAAGGCCTCGCCTTAGAAACATAGGTCACGGGTTCGATACCCAGTCGTGCCCACACATCTTTGTGTGAATTGTTAAATCGCCGCTGCTCTATATCGGTGAAGGAAAACATCGTGAGGAAACCGGCATGTCCAAGATTAATCATTCGAGGACATGTAACATCAACCAACCCGCACATGGCCAGCGTGTGTGGATTAAACTCTCTCAACTCGTAAGATAGTTGAGAGAAGATTTGAAGGATTGAAGTGATAGGCGTAGGTAAATATTACTTACTTTTCACCAGCTGTTTAGGTACCACATGTAATAAGGCTAGCCTATTGCCTTTATCGGGAACCATTCCAAACTTCCAGCTGCACCTAAGATTCTCTAAGTAGGTACCTATGTTACAAAAGTCTTTTTACTCGACCCGGGAATAGAATTCTGGACCTCGCGGTAATTAAGCGAATACGCTCACCTGTCTACCACCGAGGCAGTTATTTCTTTCTTTATATCACTTTAACCCTTATTAGTGTCCCACAGCTGGGAACAGGTCCTCTCTATCTTACGAGTTGAGAGAGTTTAGGCCTTAATCCACACAGGCTGGCCAAGTGCGGGTTGGTGGATGTGACATGTCCTTGAATGATTGGTTCTTAGATATGCCGGTTTCCTCACGATGTTTTCCTTCACCGATATTGAGCCGCGGAGATAAAACAATTCACACAAAGATGTGTGGGCACGACCAGGATTTGAACCCGCGACCTTATTTTTCTAAGGCGAGGCCCGTACCGCTGCGCCACCGCTGCTGCTGCTTTAAATCAATTAAAAACCTATAGTTAAACAATTTCAATTAACTCAGTAGTTAGCTAAAATGTAGAGTAAACAAACCCAGGTGTCTCGGCTCAGAACAAACGCTTTGATATAGTATTGTATTACATACGAAGCAGTTTTAGAATATTTTGTTTAGTAAAACATTAACATGTCTCTTGCCTTTTCCCATTTCTATTGGGGTCGGCTCCTAGTCTAACCTGATGCGGCTAGCTACCAGAATTATACGAGCGACTGTCATCAGACCTTGAAACCCGTAGGGAACCAGTAGCCGAGATGGTTAGACCTACGTCTTAGTACAAAATGGTATTAATCTAAAGCGCTCGCGTGACGCGAATTTGACGCGAGCGCATCTGACAGCGGTTGTCAAAATTACGAAAGTACGAAAAAGGTTGTTTTGAAACCAGCATGTCTAAGAACTAATCATTCGAGGACATGTGACATCCACCAGCCCGCATTTGGCCAGCGTGTGTGGATTAAGGCCTAAACTCTGTCAACTCATAAGATAGTTGAGAGAAGACCCGTGCCCAGCAGTGGGACACTAAAAAGGGTTGAAGCAGTCAATAAGCACTCTAAACGCAAGATAGTTAACAGGAACCCCATGCCCAGCAGTGGGACATTAATTAGAGTAAACGCAGCAAATGCTGTCTTTAATGAACAAGTTTATAAATAAATTCTCGTTAAAGTGCAAAAATAAATGGGAATATTTTGTAAAATTTGTCATTTAAAGACAGCAGGTGTCTTTGATATTTTTAATATCTCTGGCTCATGAAATGGCGAAGTCCAATTTAAGTCTTTTACACACCTTTCCTTTCCCGGCCATGGGACCAGGAAAGGTTTAACTTAGTAATACTACTTCTTTAACCTACGGAGAAAAAGATGGGTGTTATTATTCTATATCTGTGTCTCTGATGCTAATCGATGCGGGTTATGATAATCTTTATTTAAAAGCGAAATGGTTGAGATAACTGTTAAATAGGTCGGGAGTTCATAAAACTTTGTGGGGACAATTTTTACGTTACTTAAGCACCGGTCGCACAGCGGGTTTAGACCGCTTTGTAATATGGGTTGCAGGTTCCCCGGGTCTTAGATCCGGATTCATCTTTGTATGGATTGTCTCATGACCTCTGCTCAATATCATGTCGATTCGCTGACAAATTACAAAGCGAAGCTATATCGAAAGATCGAAAGGTATGAGATTGACATTCACCTTCCAAATGTCTCGGGACAATATTTTTTCAAATCCATACATTTTGTTGTTTTCTTTCTGTTCGCTATCTTTTCGCTATGCCATTTGTGTAGAAGCCCTGAGAACTATAACTTTGATGACATGTGACATCCACCAACTTGCATTCGTATGGATTAACGACTAAACTCTCTCCTAGTCCTAGTCCTAGCAGTTAGAATTAATAATATTTTTCCCACTTAAAGACTAATAAGCCCAAAAGGAGACAAAAAACCCAAAAGAGTACTTCTAGTACAAGTTCGTGAATACGAAAAAAGTTTTCAACACAATCTTGAACTTGTCAAATTGCGTTTTGAATTTATTTAATAAATAAAATAATTTGAACACTTTTTGTATTGTAACTTTTCATGAATCATTTTAGTAGTTAATTAAAAACTTTTTTCGTATTAACAACTCTTTGGGATACTGGAGTGTTTTTGTGTACTCGAAGAACTAAAATCCACTCCAAACAGCCTTTCTTTGAGAGTATGTTCCATGGTCCACCTGGTCAGCTCAAGGTCCCACACATACCCATTACGAGGTTAATCGACGCACGACAATAAATCGCGCGACCGATTTACGTGCGATTGTGTTTGCGCACACGGTGTGACACATTAAAATCGTAACTTAATCTAATAACACGGATAAATGTAGTACAGAAATGAATTACTGCGTCTTTGATTAAGTAGACTTCGAATCCTGGGTCAAGCACAAAATTAAATGGGTATTAAACTTTTTTTTTAATCTTTACTTTTTGGTTTAGAATGAATTAATCAACAATCTAAAAAATGCGAATTTAGTTACATACATACTATATTTAATTTGTATTTTTTTTTAATAATTAAGTTCTGAATTTAAATAAAAAGAATCAACGTTCAATTTTACAAACATTTGCTGTAGGTATCTCGAGCGCAGTGTGCGCGCGCGCAGTGATTTTAATGAGCAACTCTGCTCGATTGTTTAGCTACTGTACGCACGCGACGTTGCATGACCCTACACTTTTTTTCATTATTAACGTTTTTATAACCGAAATTAATTGGAAGTTAAAAAGTAAATCTCCATTGACACACAATTTTATTGCGATTCGGTTTAAGTACTTGAGAAAATATTAACCTTTAAGTTGGTCAGTGAAATAAGTCATTGGAGCAGCGGTGGCGTAGTGGAACGGGCCTCGCCTTAGATATATAAGGTCGCGGGTTCGATTCCCAGTCGTGCCCACACATCTTTGTGTGAATTGTAATATCGTTGCTGCTCAATATCAGTGAAGGAAAACATCGTGAGAAAACCGGCATGTCTAACAACAAATCATTCTAGGACATGTGACATCCACAAACCCGCAATTGACCAGTGTGTGTGGATTAAGGTTTAAACTCTCTCAATTCGTAAGATAGTTGAGAGAAGACCCGTGGCGAACAGTAGGAACTTAAAAGGGCTGAAGTGAAGATAGGTCATTATTGTTAAATTGAATGAAATAATAGACTGTTTATTTTGAATCTGTTATAAGTTAAATTGCAAGAAAAATATGAAAATTATTTGAGCTGTTCTATTTCTAATTCATTTTATTATATTACTTATATTTTACCTATTTTCTTTTATTTAGAACTTTTTGAATTGAAAAAAAAAAAGCATTCTGACAAGAGCAAGATAGTATTCGAAAAATTTACGTTATTTATTTATTATTTATTTATATTTATAAATAAATAATTTTAAATGTTTAAATGAGCAGCGGTGGCGCAGCGGTACGGGCCTCGCCTTATAAAAATAAGGTCGCGGGTTCGAATCCTGGTCGTGCCCACACATCTTTGTGTGAATTGTTTCATCTCCGCTGTTCAATATCGGTGAAGGAAAACATCGTGAGAAAACCGGCATGTCTAAGAACTAATCATTCGAGGACATGTGACGTCCACCAACCCGCACTTGGCCAGCGTGTGTGGATTAAGACCTAAACTCTCTCAACTCGTAAGATAGTTGAGAGAAGACCCGTGCCCAGCAGTGGTACACTATAAAGGGTTGAAGTGAAATGTTTAAATGTTTTAGATGTAAAATAAATGTTTTTTTTTCTTTCTTTCTATCTAAAAACCCTCTTATTATCACTGATTTAATTCAATTAAGTTACTATGATTTAATTTTCCAAAGAGCGGTAGTCTAGTCATCCTCCGCCCACAATTATGCTTACATAATTAAATACTTAACCATTTTTAAACAGGATAACGCATATTTAACTATTAAGGTATGAAGTCCACCGGGAGCGGTCTAGCGGTCAAACTTAAAACGGTCCGAGTTCTGTATTAAAAAAAATATGCGAATACTAATCTACATGTACTGACTAGATACACGCGGCATATCAGGGCACTTGCGCCTTATGTCTTACTACTATAACTGCGAACATAAGCTACGTTTGATCGGTACGTTCAAGGACAAGAACTTGAACGAACTATTAAAATAGGCTATCTATCCCTATTCCCCGCTCACTTATAACGATTTAAATAATTTAATTATTTTTTAAATTTCTTTATTTTCGCCAAAAACTGTCATTATGTTAGATATTATGTATAGAATATTACCATTTTATACAATACTAGCTGCCCCAGCGAACTTCGTACCGCGTATTAATTTAAAAAAAAATTTCACTTAGGGGTATGAAAAATAGATAGTAGCCGATTCTCAGACCTACTGAATATGCATAAAAAAATTCATAAGAATCGGTCAAGCCGTTTCGGAGGAGTATGGCAACGAAAACTGTGACACGAGAAGTTTTATATATTAGATTTGAAGACAGTGGCGTGTAGTAGTATTTACGTAGAGTCATTGTAAGTGGACTTATGTCTTTTATGAGTAAAATAAAATTCTTTATACCTTGTTTGTAGATGTATATAATTATAACTTGATGACCGCAATTTATGACCGCTTTGACCGCTTCCAGTGTGTTTTCACCCTTATAAACTCATAAAATATTCATACAGTGAGCCCGTATTACTGAGTGTCACAAAATTTGCTTACAATAAGTATACAAAAATACGTATGTATAGGTAGTTATTAGTAAGGGATATTTTTAGAACGAAGTAGGAGGGACGTCCAGCGATGAGTTATAAGTAATTAACCTAAATTAGTATGAATGAGACTACAATATTCTATGAAAGAGCGTTTCAGTTACATTTCACGTAGAAGCTTCCTTATCATAATGATGGCTTCACTGTTTCCTATTTCAGTATTGACAGTTGTTTTCAAACATTTGTGTTGCCAATATAACATCAATGCTATTTCACATTTCGTCAATTATTTTGGTACATGAAGATAAAATTAAATTAATTTTCTATGCAGTGTAATTAATTTAAAAAATGCTTTGATTTCAATATTATTTTACCTACTTATAATAATGCTCACCATTTAAATTTCGAAGTGGCGTGTGCCGGAAGCGCATTTCTGCTAATGTTTTTTTTTACAACACACCAATCATCGAGCGTTAAATTCGTATTTTAAAATGTTAGAAAAATAAATTAGCATTTCAAATAAAAGGTTTCGAATATTTTTAAAATTAGAATCTATTATATTTATTTTTAATTTTATTTTTAGTATGGGTCCGACAGCTGCATTTGTAAGTGGACGTGTGTTAAAATTAAATTAGTGATTTGCTAAAACAGTGAGTTCAAAAGCAATTTAATAGCTCTCATTAACTGAGAAGTTATTAAACCATTCCCAAGACTTTCATTGCCTATTTATAGTCGGGCGTGGACAAACGGGATGTAGAACAATTTACGACCGGAACTACTTTATGGATTGACCGATCGAACATTTTGGTCAATTTAGGGACGACAAAAACCCATTTTGGGTACACAATAGATAGTGTGGCTTTTAGCGGGGTTTGGTGATTTGGGTAGTGGCAGTTTTTTTTACATCCGTAAGTCATAAAATTAAAAAAAAATGCGTTAACTTTTTTTTTTGTTAAATTTGCAACAAAATATCCACGTAGGCACGATTAAGGTCTGCTCATATAGAATAAACTCGAATCCTTTCTGAGAATTAACTTCTGGCGACAATTGTGAGTACTTAGACACTCGTAAATTGTCGCCAAAGTGTGTTTAGATTGTACGTTTGAGCTGAGAATAATTGTTGCGACATTGGACTGCCCCATAGAAATATATCTCATACAGTCATACATCTAACTAATTTAAATTCTAACATATCAGTCCCTACTAATATTATAAATGCGAAAGTAACTCTGTCTGTCAGTCTGTTACGCTTACCCGCTTAAACTACTGAACCGATTTGGATGAAATTGGGTATGTAGGTAGTTTGAGACCCGAGAAAGGACATAGGATAGTTTTTATCCGACTGCGCAAAAAGAGGGTAATGTTTTGGCGCGATAACCGACATACACGCGGGCGAAGCCGCTGTCGGAAAGCTAATACTAAATAAATAATATTGACACTAAGTTTGTTTCGGTACGTACTACAATTTGTATTAGTTAATTTTTAAATGAATATAATAATAATATAGTGGGACAACACACGGCCATCTGATCCCAAACTAAGCAGGGCTTGTACTATGGAAACCAATTAACTGTTAATATACTACATTAATACTTTTCTTTTGTAAATACATACTTAAATATAGATAATTATACTCAGACTCAAGACAAACAGACATGTTCATCATACAAATGTCTGACTTGTGTGAGAATTGAACCCACGACCTGCAGCGTGAAAAGCAAGTATCTTACCGACCACGCCACCGATATAATTGGATTTTTTTAGTGTACGACTTCTTCCAGCTGGATTTGACTGCTTGATTCAATAGACTTCAGTTGAGTCGACTGACAAAATTTCAACCCATGATAATTTTGACGGGCCGGGGTGGCGTGGTCGGTAAGATACTTGCTTTTCACGCCGCAGGTCGTGGGTTCGATTCCCACCCGAGACAAACATTTGTTTAAATATGTCAGTTTGTCTTGTGTCTTGGTGTGATTATGTATATTTAAGTATATATTTACAAAAGAAAAGTATTATATGTAGTATATTACCAGTTATCTGGTTTCCATAGTACAAGCTCTGCTTAGTTTTGGATCAGATGAACGTGTGTGTAAAAAAAAACCTTTTTAGAGGGATCTTGGAAAAAACATGTACTTACATTCATTCGCCTTCCCTTTTTCCATTTATTTTGGGGTCGGCTCCCAATCTAACCTGATGCGGCTAGCTACCAGAATTATACCAGCGACTGCCATCAGACCTCGAAACCCGTAGGGAACCAGTAGCCGAGATGGTTAGACCAGGTGATGTAACGATTATCATTGACGTGTTAAATGACAACTGGCACGGAGGGTAGTCCCTCAACCAACCAGACACCGAAACAAATTTTTGTTGTTACACAAATATTGTCCGGGGCGGGAATCGAACCCGCGACCTCCCGGGCACAGTATAGCCCAATCGGACGGCTTACATCGCTCGACTACCGATGTCGTAAAAAATACAAAAAAAACATGTACAGTGTACAAAAAAATATTATGAAGTGTTCATTTATCGAATGCTCAACGCACACTTTTAAACGACTTATTTTCAAATCTTGTAACTCATTTCATGTTTCTCACACGTTATTAAAAAGCATAAATAAATCACTTTTTCATTATTATTATATGTTCACAAAATATCAATAATAATTTATTAGTCTCAAGTGTTTCTTAATTACGTGTGGGCACAAAAAAATAACTGTACTACGACGAATATAGGTGGAACTATATTTACTTTTCCACCTGCCTGGATGGTTCAGTGGCAAGCGTATTTTGTTCATAACAAGAGTTTGAGTCCTGGGTCCAGCAAAAACTTAAAAAGTTGTTAATAGTTGGAAACTGTATCGAGTAAACGACACTAAGTATGTCATCGATGCCGTATGGGTTCTAAACGTCGGTAAATGTGGGTGATAGGTATTCTCCACTGCCTACACCTTCAAGTAACACATGCGAGACCGAGATACCTATTTTATCCTATCTTAGTGCGTAAATAATCCATGTTCAATATTTATTTTATCAGGCAATTATCGAAGCGACCACGACCGGCGAAATCCGTGTCGAAACGTAAAGCCAAAATTAACGTAAACGGGTTAACCGCTCATTATGCTAAATATAAGAAAGTTTGAAAATTTTTAATCCATGTGTGTTATTCTTTCACGTAAAACGCACGATACTTTTTTGCATAGAGACATCATAGAAACATTTCGTGTGTGACGCCACACCTGGGCAACGATTCTCGCGCTTTAGACTAATAGACTACTTTATCTCTAATAGACAAATGTCGAAAAAATTGCGGATATCATTTAAAAACAAAAGAAAACTAATGAAATCCTTGTTTATTTTCAACGAATGTCTATTAGAGATAAATTTCTAAGACGCGAGAATTAAGGCTCTGTGATATGCTTTGGTATTACATGGAGGAATATACAGACGAACGATAGTTTCGATGTAATTGATAGGCATATTACACCTAATTGGCGGGAAATTGATGTTACATGGAACAATATACCACACACGATGATCAATCACTTCGATAATGCCTTTTGTCTCTGCGTCGATAATAATGGGTATTTCTTTGATGATTTGTGAAGCAGGACGTTCAATAACCGAAGTGGGATGCGGGCGGCTGAATAGCGCTTTTATTGTGCTTTTAAGCTTTGTGGCGACACTTGCGTTAACATCACAAACTTAAAATACCCTTCAAGAACCAGTAGATGTTAATAAACAGGTTTTTAATAATAATACATACGATTACATTGGTGAAATCATAAAAGGAGATTAAACATGGACATCAAAGTATTGAGTGATAACTTCGGGTGAATAAGCATGAATTGTGCGGGAGTTTAGATTAAAATAATAGTTACATCGTTACTTAAATAAAAACAAGTAAAATAGAACATGAATGGCTATAAGATAAATGGAACTACAAAAGAAATAAGTGATTGTGACAATCACGCCAATGATGCAAAACATCTAATAAAACCATGAGGAGCTGAACCTAAAAAGGTTGAAACAGAATTAATAGGCCAAACCCCTATATCTGTTCAAAGGAGTTTAGTTAATGAATCAAACGACAGAGAACTCGTAACACCTCTTTTAGTTGAACAAAATGACTTTGATGGAACTAACGAAGCCAAAATAACCGATCGTGTCCAACCCATTGTGCGTGCTATAATTAGAATGTTTCGAAATAAACACGTGGTGGCAATTATCGCGGCAGCGGGTTAAATGAGGCACCGAGAAACGGTCGTTAATGGTACACCCATCCGGCGACGAAATCCTTCGCCACGGACCGTGGATAAAGGATTTGTGCACTTCCGAGAAAGCAAACGTCTTTATACAACCAATTTTATACATATTTAACATTCATTTTAATGTTATGCAACCTATAACTAGTGTCAACGAAACTATGGCCTCTGAAAATCCATTCATAAGCTTCGAGTAAACTGTTGTATCTTTTTTAATCCACGCTATTAAAAAGACTACAAAAATATTAGTGTAAAGTTACACAACAACATCCTGAGCGGTTAGTAAGTTAACTTTTAAAACTTGAATATCCTTGCGGTGTGAGGGTAAAGGCAAGGCGTGCCTTGAGGCTCAGCGATAAAGCATTAATCATTTCAGTCGACCGCTCGGCCCGCCATACATCACCTACCCTTTGAGCGTAGCGAGTAACTCATTTGTTGAAACGCACCGTCCCAATTTTATTAACGTCCGACCTAACATTGTAAATGTCTCAATTCCTTTGACGACTTCCTGTTGATCCGTCAACCAATTGATCTGGTCATTCTGAGTGCAATCGAAACCTTTTTTATTTTACGACGGCATTTTTATATCTCCCTGTTACAGAAGATTAATGTTGTCATCAAAACTGGGCGGTTCACGGTGTCCGCTGTTTTGCAATAAATTATCATTAAGTAACACGTCTCTCTCACCTGGGCTGGGTTTTATGTTCTGCCGGCCGTAAACCACAGTTAATACGCCGGCTCTAATCTAATCTAAAAGTTTTCTACCTGCTCCCGATATAAATTCCTTTAAAGAACGTTAAATTGCCGTCGAGGACAGTATAAAAGCCATATTACTAATGGAACGGCATGTGCAAAAGGAGGCATAAGAACGAGATAATATGAATTTTATACTTGATTATGCAAAGACAGTTTTAATTGAGTACAACAACAAAGTTGATATTTTGAGGTACGGTTTAGTTAAAAAGGCAAATGCAATTATGCAATAAAGAGTTTTCGCAGCATGTAAAATATTTAATGAACCACTCTATTTTATAGAGTTGGATAATAAAACGCAACCTGCAGTTTGAGACTAAGCTTGTACCTGATGCGATCATAACGAAAGAACACTTGCTAGGGAAGATAATAAAATTACACATGAATACCTTTGATTGCAAAGCTTCTTGATAAACACAAAAATAACTGCATTGAGCAAATTAAATTAAAGTAATAACTTATTATCTACAAGCCGTTGTAAATTAATATGAATTAGTTCCACTTGCTAGCAATAATGATAAACGCTAGCTAAGAAATAAAAGTGGGAATAACTATTCTTATAAAAGAGAGATCATCAATTATATCTTTATTGCTTCTGTTCTATAGATTCCTTAATAACCATGTATGTAGGTACGTAGTCAATGTAGTTTGTTTGACTTTTTATAAACATATGTATTTTTAATGATAGTAGTGCAATTTTATGATATAATTCTAGTGTTGAGTATCCGTGGCTCTCAATTATTTTAATGATACGTATTTTATGTGACTAGGTTCATTTTATTGAAGTGGTTAAGTTGGAATACTGATTAATCATCTCATTATATGCATTCATTATCAAAATCAAGAAAGTTATATACAATATTGGATGAAAAAATTGTTAGCGTGAATCAGTTTATTTCCATCTCTAGTAAAAACTATAAGTAATTTAAACTACTTACTGCGCATGATGATGATAATGCGTCGCGTGATGCATCGCTGAAGCTGTAGTTCCGGGCGGGGTGGAAGCATGGAATGCAGCAAACGCTGATGGGAACTGAAGCGGTAGGAAACCACTGCCTGCACTCCCAGGTCCCACCGACTCCCGATCAGGCATTATTCCCAATCCTTACACTAACATAGTCCTTCACCAACCACTCATCACTTTCTTAGTCTTTTGATATATTTTTATCGTTATTCAACCGTCAAGTCAACTCCAATCTTATTCCGTCCATCTTTATCACCCTCATTATCTTCTTGTAATTAAAAATTAGGTGCATTGTTGATAATAAGTACTGTATTTTCGAAATCGGGTTTCATATTTCTTTGGTGATCTGAAACAATAAAAACACCATCATTACACTATGAAAATATAAAAACACATGGACATTAAGACAACGAAACGCATACTTTAACTAAAAAAAAAGTAAATAGGTACAAAAACATGAAATAATATCGCGAACTATATTGATCACAATCTAATTCTCAATCTAGAGCAAATGATTAGAAAACAGAATTTGAAAAGAAATTTAATATTTTCATCAAAGTCGGTAGCTATATATAAATTAACCTATTCTCAGAGTATCGAAATTACTAAATGAGTGTACTTTTTGTAAGCGTGAACAAAAAGCGTAAATGACTTCGTGTTAGGATTGCGTGTCTTATGTTGTTGCCTCTATTATGTCTTCTGAGCGAAGCGAATTACGCGTCTTCTATTAAGTTGTTTGTACGTGTTTGGACTATTTACAATAAAATTAAAGTTAGCACTTGCTTGTTTGTTGATAAAATTATTGTTTAACATCAAGGTCGAGAATAACATGCTACTATTTGCTGCTGTTATTGGCGTTTACAAATTAATTTAGAGGAACTGATAACTTTACTTACTTTACTTAAGGATATTAGGCTATCTAAATACATACAAACACGATTTTCCCATGGGGGTTCTCAGAAACTATACAGCGCCATTCGCTACTATCTAAACACACTTTAACCTCATTAATGTTCATATATCTGGTCATACATGCACGTCGACTGAGCACTACACAGCTGTCTGGACATCGTCGATTAGATCTTGTAATGGCCCCCTAGACCGTCCTCTCCCTACATTTCCACTCACCTTCGCCGTTTCTCTCCATATGGCTAAACTATTAGGCTGACTATCTAATACATATTGTTTAATAGAATTACTATCTCGCTAAAAAGTATTTAATACTTTCTCTACAATTCAATCTAGTCTACCACTGTACTATATTCGTCAAAATCGATTTAGAATCATTGTCGCATTCTAGAATTTTAAAACTATCTCTAATTTGCAACTCCGCTCTATGTTTTGTTATTTCTTTGCATTGCTTTATCATTCTTTACTATTTCGTTCGTAATCCGATCTCTATCAACAGAGATAAATCTCGACTGAACAATAAATCTAGTTTATCCTAACAAGTGAAGTGAACTCATCTACACAATATTTCACGCATTCTTATCTCTCATCTGTACGCATTGTTTGCACGTTAGCCTCGATGTCTTACTTGACATAGTTTTGTTTGAGCTTGAGGTATGTGTAGAAAGTATAACGATAATATTGATTTTGAAAATGAATATTAGAACGTTCTGCAACAGCTATACATTGAAATGAAACTATTTTATGACGGATTTTATCGCGGTTTTTTTTTGGTTTATCGGTTTTTTTGTATTCGCGTAAATTTAAGAAAATACTTGTATGATTATAGTTGAGTTATTTACAATCAAAAAAGTTGGTAAAAACTGTATACAATTGTAGACTAAATAAACTAAAATCTAATTAAATAACCACCTATGTATGTAGAACCTATAACTAAAAGCTAAGCATCGAAAATTTCCTCCGCATCGCTGTCTTCTTGGAACATAAGCAAGTGGCAGCATTGCCACTCTGAATAGCATGGTTAGTAGTTAAATCGTAGTTTCAGTATCCCCCAAACATAAAAAGTATAATTACGAGTATCATCAAAAGGCGACAATTTTGAAAACATATCATATATTTTTGTGGCTATTGAGCTAATGCCATTAATTATTGTATTAGAAAATACACTAACCAAAATATTTTTCAGATGTATTTTGGTTCTTAAAAAGAATGCTTGCGTTTAATTGACTACTTACTTAGTGGCCCCATACATTTATTTACATAAAATAAATAGTTAAACCAATTCTAAAATTCTATCTTAAAAACTAGATAAGGCGTCATAAAATTCCTCTGATACGAGGCCTTGAGGGATTGTGCCCAGGAGGCTGGCAGCTTTGCCACATTGTATGGCAATGCTAATTCTTTGACCAAGATATAGGCCAGCCCTCTGGTCACGTGAAGAGTCTATTTTAAGCGCCTAAAAATTTCTTTAAACGGCTCAAATATATAATTTGTTCACAGTTTTTTGGCTTTTTAAATAAAAATTATCACAGCATCTCAAAAAAACTTACAATATTATAATATAGTGGGACGTTAGTGGGACATTAACACACACGGTCATCTAATTCCAAACTAAGCAGAGCTTGTACTATGGAAACCAGATAACTAGTAATATACTACATATAATACTTTTCTTTTTTAAATATATACTTAAATACCTATAGATAATTTCACCCAGACACAAGACAAGCAGACATATTTAAACAAATGTTTGTCTCGGGCGAAAAGCAAGTATCTTACCGACCAAGCTACCAGTCCGCCTATCCTTGTCTTTTCAAACAGTGTATTCTTATGCATTGTGGTTATGAGAGACTCAAAATTACATCCATTTACATCCACATACCGTTCGCATGTCCTGTTTTTACAAACATGTTTATTTAATTTACATGTTTACAAAAACTTACAAATCTCAACAACATGTGCATAAGTATATTGACATTATTTTAATTAAATATACTAATTACCCTTAATTACGAAGCAATGAAGTCTTTATTACTCGATTCCTTTTTGAAACATTATAATTACACCAAATATTGCGTCGCCATGGGAAAGAGTTAATTGTCGCCGAGTTTCGACAAGGGCGACAAAAAGTACAGCGACTAATTGAAAGTTGTCATTATCACTTACAAGGAAATGCAATGCGATGCGGAAATATTTTTGTCGCATTAGTTTTGGTTAAATATTAGTTTAGTTCTTTGGTAAAGGATAATATTGAAATTGTTATTAAGTTAGGTCAATTTTCTTGTCAATGTAGTGAAAATTTTAAATAATTCATTTGGCTCGTAAGTTATATCTAACGGATAAAAACGCGTGGAATTAAGTCGCTCTAATTCAACACACTAAACAACCAAAAAATGTAATAGATATAAGTACTTCATTTAAAAAAGAAAAAAGCCTGCTGAGTTTTTTTGATTAAGTTTCTCAGTATTTGCTAGTCATTCACTGCACAGTAGGAAAAGAAATTGGACTATTTTTATGTTGACTCGCATCTCAAAAAAATCATTTACATGTTCAATATCTAGGATATTATAACCTTGGTAAATTAGTATGTGCAAGTAGTTGTGACACATCGGCTAAATCGCAGCGAATTAAACATTACAATTTTTATACTTATCTATATTCAAGATAGTCACTAAATTTGGCTGTCGGTTTGCTCTTTTTCAAGTTTAATAATACGCTAAATTAGTTGTCTATGAATTTTGCTATGGACATAGATTAAACTTGGGTGATAAATATTAGCCAATTAGCCATCTACGAAAGGGAGAATGTTATCATAAGCTAATCGAGTTTGAGTATATAACAATCCTGTAATTTATTAATCATAAAAATATCTGAAGATCACAATTGTTATAAGATAATCCGAGGCAGTTAACATTTGTTACAACAAGCGATATCCCAAAGTTTTCCGCTTACACCACATTCAAATCAGAAGAATTCTTTCCGTAATTAATAAAGATGTGATTGTAAGGGACGTGGCCCGAGCATTGTCCTCAAAAAGGCCACAACTTCGAGTAATGAATCGATCGTAAAATTCGATATCGATATATCGATACTCATTTTCATTCAATGAGATTTACAATGTTTATGTATGCAAAATTGGCGGGCGTCTCGAGTATCGACTTTTATCGACCATTCAAAAATCGAATTGTGATTTTGAACGCGACGGATTAATGGTCAATTTTTTTTATGTAGTTTTGCAAGTGTCAAACGATTTTGAGGTTTTATATTAATCATAACTTTCAAAATGGCGAGTGAAATTTGTTTTTAACTGTTTCGGCGCCTACGCGTGTTATGATGTTATCATATTTTATTTATATGAGCACATACATAGCCTTGAGTGCTTTGTGATATGTATAAGGCTATGTCATGTCATAATTCATTGATATTAATAATAAATTGTGTCCCTTTCTATTTCTCGAACAGTCTTAAAATAGCTATCGACAAAAACAAGACATAAATACAGTATTTTACAACACTATCACTAAAACGAGTGCAGCAATGCGCAAGCGCACGCCGACCCTCTTAATACGGCCCTTAATTACGATTTAATTGTTTTTAGCGGTGAAATGTTTTTAACTCTTCGTGGAAATGTTACAGGGCCGGATCGAGCAGGGCTTCTATTTTTTTATAATTTATGTATTACTCAGTTATTAATTATTTTTATTTAATACTAGCGGTCCCGGCAGACGTTGTTCTGCCCGGTAAAGCAGTGCCGTCTACCGGGTCTCAGACCTACCAAATATAACCAATAATAAATAATAGGTATCTAACCCGGTTTTCGGCACTTCTTCGCTTTCTAAATTTTCATTTTTTTATGTTTCTCTGCGTAAGAACCATCCTCGTACTTAAAGAAATATTTTAAAAAAAGAATTAGCGAAATCGGTCCAGCCGTTCACGCGTGATGTCGTGACAACGGAAAACGGGTTTCATGTTTATACCATATAGATTTAGTGTCAAACTTTAGGGTGGCAAAAGTTAAATTAATTTCTATTAAACACAACCTTTTTTCACTATTTCAAAATTGCTATTAAATTACTAAGAATTTTAAGGTAACATATTTTTTTACATTGCATTTATTGAACACGGCAAAATGACAAGGACATCGATAAAAATTGCTTAGTAACTAGAGATTTATTTAATCCCAACCCTATTAGTCACGCTTAGCTGACTAAACCAAATAAATTAAAACAAATTAAGGTATATATCTCTAAATGTACCTACAACATGAAAGAAATATGAATTGTTGACAATGCCTAATTACATTTTTTATTACTTGCTCCGAATGTAATTAATATATAATTAATCTTAATTATTGTAATTAAAAGAACAATTACATTTTTAGAATAAAATTATGGCATAACGCCCGTGTACTATCCTCGGCACTTCACTACAGTGTACTTAATAACTATTGGTTATGTTCCTCGGTGCATACTATAAGGTTGGTAACGCGCGAGTAGTGTCTCTGGTGTTGCAGACGTCCATAGATTTTAGTAACCGCTAACCATCAGAAGGATGCTTGTTTGAAATACATAGAAAAATACAAATAGGTAATTACATAAGACAGGTACGGTGGCGCAGCGGTAAGGTCGCGGGTTCGTTTCCCGGTAGTGCTCACACATCTTAGTGTGAATTGTTTCATCGCCGCTGCACAATATTGGTGAAGGAAAACATCGTGAGGAAACCAGCATGTTTAAGAATTAATCATTCGAGGACATGTGTGTGACATACACTAACCCGCACTTGGCCAGCGTATGTGGATTAAGGCTTAAACTCTCTCAACTCGTAAGATAGTTGAGAGACGGGTCTTCTTTCAGTCACGCCCAGCTGAGGGACTCTAAAAAGGGTTGAACTGACGTGACGTGATAAACAAGCAAGCAAAAACCTTTACAATCCTACATCGTATAGATATTTTTAGTAGTCGCACTTTTGACGATTATAATTATTCTTCCCTATCACTTCGCCCTCAATAATAGAAAAGTATTTTTAAATTAATGAATTAATTTATTTCTTACTTGTAGTAGGTCTCCTAGTCACTCAGGCATCACATAAGTTTAACTCAGTAAAAAGAAAAAAGGAATAGTATTCTGAGCTTATATTTACTGTTTACCGCTCCTTGTCTATGTCTGTCATTTAGTTAAAAGTTCGCTGCGCTGTTCATTGAGTCCGATTGTTACAACTATTCTTTTTTTCTTATTTATGAAGAATAATTACAATCGAACGTAGCTTACAGGTAAGCTAGTTTTATTTCTAAATTAACACAGTATTGGAATTAAAGCGATGTCTAGTAGGTATTTAGTCGATGTTGCCAGCTCACCGAGGCTGTGGGTACCAATTAGGTTGTAATGACATCACCAACAATAGATATACCCTCATTATTAGCACGTGTACATCACAATACAATGCTTTGAAATACTACGTAAAACATCGTATGCATAATGTACCACACTTAGTAAAATGAAGTCATACAATGTGTACCTACCTGACATTCACTGGTATTTAGCTTAATCCATAGTTAATTGGCCTCGGCTTTGAAATATACGGTAACGGGTACGATCTGGTACGATTCCCGACCGTGCCTATACATCTTTGTGTGAATTGTTTGATCGCTGGTCAATATCGGTGAAGGAAAACATCATGAGGAAAACGGCATATCTAAGAACTAATAGTTCGCGGACATGTAACATCCAACCCACACTTGGCCAGCTTGCGTAGATTAAGGCCTAAAGTCTCTCATATCGTAAGATTTTTATTTTGAAATAGGCTTGTACATGACTACAACTTGCCTGATTTTAAGCAATGATGTAGTCTACGATGGAACGCGCCTGCCCAACATACCGATTCACTAGAGAAGGTGGCAGTGAAATGAGGCTTTATAATTTTGTTCTTCTATATGCTGGTGCTTGACTACAACTTACCTGATGTTAAGCAATGATGCAGTCAACGATGAAACCCGCCAGCCCAGTATACCGATTCACTCGTGATTACGACTGATTATCGGTGAGAAGGTGGCAGTAGAATGAGCCTCTATATGGTTAGAAACCATAAAGGAGCAACAATTCCGACTCAACCTCTCTGCATGGGTCACCAGACATCGCTGATATCCTGGCTCCATGTGGTCAGAAACGATATAAGAGCAACTATTCCACTCCACCCTCTAATAGTGTCACAGACATTGCACCGAAACACGGCAAGGCCGCATGGTGGTGCGGCTTTGTCACTAACCACGGCCGAAGCCTAAAACCTACCACCAGTTTATCGTCACCTGATTTGCAGCACCCGAGAACAACGTGTGGGGAATCAAATAAAAGGTGCGTTCCCACGGACGAATATGACTCAACCCCTAAAGAAAGCCAGCTTACAATACTTTGGACAACAGTCAACTTACTAACCATATAAGCCGCATCGCCAAGCGGCCTTGCCGTGTTCCGGTGGGATGTCTAGTGACACCATGCAGAGAGGGTGGGTCGGAATTGTTGCTCCTTTAAGGTTTCTAAGGAGGCTCATTCCACTGCCACCTTCTCACCGATAATCATACGTAATAATCACGAGTGAATCGGTACACTGGGCTGACGCGTTCCATCGTAGTCTACATCATTGTTTAACACCAGGCAAGTTGTAGTCAAGCGCCAGCCCAAAAATAAAATAAAACCTTGATTTTCACTAAACACGACCTTTAAAACACAATTAATATTCACATTCAAATAATCACACCTAATATTGGCGACAAACCATACTTTGTATTAAATAAGTCATTAGGGTGCTTAATCACGGACTCATTGCCGACTTTGCCGATAAGTCAGTCGGACAATAGGCACCTTCGTCATTACATATGGCCTCAACTTGCGAGCGTTGTGATTTGAACGCGAATGATCTTATTAGAGAGCTAAAGGCGGGTGTACACTCACGATTTGTGAAGGTTGTTCAATGTCGCGCATGACATAATTGAGATGTATTTTGTAACTTTTGCACGCGTTTTTGTCTCGATTAACTTAACTTTGACGGGCCGGTGGCGTGGTCGGTGGCTGCCTGTCCAGGGCGTCGACATTAACCTCTAATAGACATTTGTGTAACAAAAATAGCGATTTTTTTGTTTTTCAATAACTCAGCCATTTTTTTCGACAGTTGCGCGCTTTAGACATTTATCTCTAGTAGACGAATGTCGAAAAAATAGCGGATGTCATGGAAAAACCAAAGAAATCGGCATTTCTGTTTGACAACTGTTTATTAGATATAAATTTCTAAAGCGCCAGAATCGGAGTCCAGAGCGGAGGAAGGCTGCCGAACGGAGCAATGGGTAAATAATTAACCAATAGCATTGCACAATTTCTCACAGACAGAAATTTGGAGTAATTCTATTAGTTAATATTTCGCCGCTTTTACGCTCAACAGCCTCGCTCCGCTGCAATGTTCAGGCAGCCAGATATTTGCTTTTCACGCCACTGGTCGTGGGTTCGTTTCCAACCAGAGACAGACATTTGTGTGACGAACGTCTGTTTGTCTTTAGTCTGAGTGTAAAACTTTGGGTTAAACTTAGCTTTAAAGCAGGGAGTAAAAGCTTCTAAATCTGAGCTAATAGAACATCCGCGGTTAAACCTTTCAACATAACACTTAGTATTCGTTTTATACATATCAATTGTAATGAGTCTCAATGCGCACGCGCATAAACCTAGTGACAGCAGGGCCGTACGTGCGTCCGGCATAACTTACATATACAAAGGTAGGTAGGTAGCAGTGATAATCCTACTTACTACCACAAAACATATATTAATTTATTAATACAACTCAAGCATACGACTCACCAGTTGGTAAGCAGTGACCGTAACAACACCAGAGGTATCACTTATTCGTTTCTGCACGCTTTGAGCGAAAGTTCGAAGAAATCACACATAGGTACAATAGATTCACTAGTTTTCACAAAAATGTGTAATTTAAAAAAATGTCAAAACACTAAAAACTTTAAAATAAACGTCAGTAAAAATCGGTTTTGCAGTTTAGCCGTAAAAGTGTAAAGACAGACAGACAGACACACAGATCTTTGTGTGTCTGTATTTGAGTATCTATTCTCACATTTAGTTTTATAGTATTAGTATAGAGGTTTAATCGACCGTGACAGACAGACCGATGTACAAAAAATTGACCTATAAAAACGTGTTTCAATGAGTCAATTAGTTTAAACATAAGTTAACGAAGTTATTAACTTGTTAAACTAACTTATGACTTCATTAACTTATAACCATGTTGCATTAATAATTATTAAGATTTATATTAAGCATGAAAATAAGTTTAAGAGCAAACAAAACGGTTAATTCATCCAGATTGCCGCTCATGTCTCATATTTTACGTTCATCATCATCATTCCCCTTGCCTTTTCCCATTTCTATTGGGCTCGGCTCCCAGTCTAACCTGATGCGGCTAGATACCAGAATTATACGAGCGACTGCCATCAGACCTCGAAACCCTCGGAACCAGTAGCCGAGATAGTTAGACCGGGTGTCAGATAATATTGGCTTCTGACATGTAACGATTGTCATAGATGTGTTAAATGACAACCGGTTCCAACAGCTTAACGTGCTCTCCGAGGCACGGAGGGTAGTCCCTCAACCAACCAAACAACGAAACAAATTTTTGTTGTTACACAAATACTGTCTGGGGCGGGAATCGAACATATAGCATATTTTACGTTATAGAGTAAAATATAAATTATCCGTGAACCTTATTTTATGAAAAACTTATTAACATTATGCCCGACAATGTACATTATCTGGGGCGGCATAATAAACCGATCTTACCGTTTTTCCCGTAATTGTTGGAACCATCTCTAATAGGTCCCCTTACACCCTGGCCACGAAACACGGCGACAGGCGGCGCGGCTGACGATTATGCAGTTCATTGCCCACTCTCGTTCACTTGTCTTTAGACTCTGCTCAAGCAAATACGCAATGAATAATGAAATCGCAAATCGCGCCGCCCGACGCCGTCTCCCGTGGCTAGGGCGTTAGGTTACATTACCCGTGGTGCTTCGTCCATTTTAAAGAGGCAATTTAAACCTCTTTTTTCATATGCTGTCTCCTGCTCCTGCAGCACTGTTGGCTCAAAGTTTGGCCAATCAGATAACGCCACAAATTGCATTTAAATAGGTATAGATATTCTTTATTTTGGTCTCTATTCATTCATAGTAGAACTTTATTTATGTTTCCAATTTTTATTACTCATAGGCGTCGACTCCTTAATGACCGGTGCCACTGTCTACCTTACAACGGACGGTATCTACCAAAACTAAAAGACTTTAATCACATACCAATAAAGGTCATTTTCGGATACCTGGTATTAGTGTTGGTATTAAAACTGTTAGCGTATTCACACCACGGTAAAGGAAGTGAGAAATAAAACCGCGCCGTATATAAAATCGGACAATAAAGTTTGTAGGTGAATTATTTACATTATAAATTTATTTTTATACATTGATTGGTAGTCATTTTCTCAATTTATAGCCATTTTATTACTGTGTTTATAGCTGTTTTTGGAACTTTATATTTAGCTATTTTAGGCCAACTGAGCAGGGATTTTAAACGTGCTGCATCAGTGTAGAAAGTTTCATGACATTCGGTACATCTGATTTAACTGCAGCAACGGTGGCGCAGCGATCTCAGGTTAAAGTATATGGTCACGGGTCCGATCCACATTCTTTGTGTGAATTGTTTCATCGCCGCTGCTCAATATCGGTGAAGGAAAAAGATCGTGAGGAAACCGGCATGTCTAAGAACTAATCATTCGATGACATGTGACATCCACCAACCCGCACTTGGCCAGTGTGTGTGGATTAAGGCCTAAACCTCACAATTCGTTAGATTGTTGGGAGAAGAACCATGCCCAGCTGTGGGACACTAAAAAGGGATGAAGTGTTTTATCTGTGGTACCCTATCTATTGTCGCTGGGCATCCAGAAATCTCTGTCTCTACTCACGTGTACAAAAGTGTAGTTATGTGTGTATTCACTTCAACACTTTTAATGTCCCTCTGCTGGGCAGGGATCTTCTGTCAACTATCTTACAAGTTGAAGAGTTTAAGGAGAAAGGCACACACGCTGGCCAACTGTGGCTTAGTGGGTATCACATGTCCTTTAATGATTAGTTCTTAGATGATGATGTTTATGATGTTTTCCTTCGCGCATATGGAGCAAATGGGTCATGTGGGCACAACCGGGTATCGAACTCGCGACCTTACATTTCAAACCAAGCAATCCCTACTAATATTATAAATACGAAAGTAAGAGTTACTCTGTCTGTCTGTCTGTTACGCTTTCCCGCTTAAACCTCTCAACCGATTTTGATGAAACTTGGCACAGACAATCTTTAGACTCTGAGAAAGAACATAGGCTTCCTTTTATTGCGAAAAAAAACCGAAATCCACGCGGACGAAGTCGCGGGCAGCCGCTAGTATGTTATAATGTTTTTTTATGCTGCTGATTCTAATATTGAAAGTGAAGACAAAAATATACTTACAGAAATCAATTTATTTGCAACACTAATAAATATATCTAAATAAATATTTTATCACAGCAATACAAGACTAAGAGCAATAAAATCCCAAAGGAATTTGGCTTCGATCCATCACCTAATTGTAATATACTTACTCTTATAAAAACATTGATTGAATAGTTACCAAAGTGCCCTACTAAAAATTTCTTTTGGTATTAAGATTAAATAATTCCTGTAAACACTTATGACAAGGTTTTTTTTTCGACTTACGACTTTTTTACACTTATGACAAGGTTTTACGTCAGCTATGTGTTCTTTTACGAGGGTCCCTATACTTCTCTTTGTTTGTCCTATTTATGAGAGTACCACCAGTGCTTAATTTACTTGTACCAAAACCCAAGCAAAATCAACTCAGAATTCAAGACATTGTGAGTTCAGTTTGCTTAAATCGGAATGCAACTTAATTAATAAAGTTTGTCAGTACTCCGTAATAATTATGATTATTAATTTTGGACGTCAAATACCTCAGTCCACCCGTGACCATAAAGTCTGAAAAGACTTTGAAACGTCGGGATCTAAAATCTAAAATAAACCGCGATAAAATCCGTTATAACATAGTTTTATTTCAATGTGTGATATTCGCGTAAATCTAAGACAATACTAAGTACTGGTCTGGTTTAAAAAAAATCTTGCACTGTTAGATAGCCTAGTACCTAATTGAGGAAGGTTACCATGTCCGATGGACTTCATCCTAAAGTCGCTGATAGAAGAATGTGACAAGTCGCAGAGTTGTAACAGTGGAATGCTATAGATTAAAGTGATAATTTTTTAGCTATCTATAGGTTATATTTAGATTATTTACAAACAAATGTTTCAAAACATTTTTACATATTACAGTTTTAACATGACAATATGCCAACAGATGTGACTGAAGTTTTAAATAGAATATTACAAATATTTAAGGCCAACACGGATAGTGTGACTAATGAACACTTTTCTACAAATGATTAGTTACATTGTTTCAAACCTAGTGTCTTTGAAATAGTCAACACTAGTGTGGTAACAACCCTTTAGTGTCCTACAGCTGAGTATGAGTCTTCTCTCAACTATCTTACGAGTTGAGAAAGTTTAGATCTTCATCCCTACATGGAGGCCATGTGCGTATGGCCTGTTGGATGTCACATATCCCATCGGGCATGAATAATTTAATTAATAATAAGATTAGAACAGCGGTGACGTAGCGGCATCAGCCTCGCCTTTGAAATAAAAGGCCGCAGGTTCGATCCCCGGCGTTACCCACACATTGTTGTATGAAGTGATAATTCACACATATATATGATAATATCTGGATACTTAACTGCCCAAACAAGATCGAACCTACGACCTATATTTCGAAGTGGTATACCCTGTGTCACGAAGCGTTTTTAAATACAAGCAACGTCTACTTACATGAAACTAACATCATTCATTGTTGCCAGTCTGACCACGAAACAGCGTACATGAACGTTATTCGTGATTCTTTAGTTCATTGCTCGCTCGCGTCCTATTGTTGCATAAATCTCTGTAGTAAAAACTCAATGAACACCAAATTTTCTAGTAAACCAGCTTAACTTTGTGCACGTATTGCAAATTATGTTACCTACACAGCACACATGACAATTATTTCATTATAAAACGCGACTCGAATTTACAATTGATCGATTTATGATCCGAAAAAACGATGAATCTTGAATCTAAAATCGATTCGCGAGACGTGTGTTAAGTAGTATCGATATAAAATTTTAAGTGTTGGACTTTACGATGTCCCGAGTTACATGTGATGTGTACCGATTCGATTCGACGAAGGTACCTATGTTTGGATAAGAACGTGAGTATAGCCACATTTTCCTTTATCTAATTATAGTTCTAAGGATCACCGAAGAGGCCCTATATGCTATGGACATTTTGTTCTGTCGGCACTCTTACGAAAAAAATGTTTCAAATACTACCACTTGAAAAAAATCACCTACGCACTAACTTAGACTAAAAAATATAAATTTAAAAAATACAAATTGTTAATATTACATGAATAAAAATGACTATCGCAAACAAAGTACAACCTATGATAAAATTTAATTCTAGACATTTATGTCTAATAGACATTTGTCTAACAAAAATGGCGATTTCTTGTTTTTCAATTACATCCGCCATTTTCATTGACATTTGCGCGCTTTACATTTATCTCTAGTAGACAAATGTCGAAAAAATGGCGGCTTTGGGTTCCATACGTTTATATAATAGGAGATGAGTCTATTGCCGTTCATCGAGTGATCCCAACTTGGAGCTGCAACTAAAAGTCTCTAAGTATAGTACAAGTCTTTTTTGCTCAACCCGCGACTTCGCAGTTATTAGGAAAACACGCTTACTCGTACCACTGGAAAACCGAGGCAGTTACGTTTTTTTTAATAAATTTCGTTATTTTTTTAAATTTTTCACTTCGTTTTATTATTCAATACTTAGGATTAAATACTAAATAAAATCCCATGAACGATGTAAGACTTCCTATCTATTGAATGCATCCAGTCAAACGTACTAACCACATGATATAACAAATTGCTCGACCCGCACTCGTGCGCACGCTTAGTCTGCGGTCAACGTTTTTGCTTCTAACTAAGCGTGAAAAGTTTTACCACAAACGGTCGAGCGCTTTTCGAACAAGGACGCTAATTGCAAATTTTAATTAAATGGTAACTTTTTTAGTAATTTACTTCAAGATGGGTATTTATTGCTTCAGCTTCATTTCACTTCAACCCTTTTAGTGTCCCACATCTGGGCACGGGTCTTCTCTCGACTATCTCTTGAGTTGAGAACCATTGTTTCTTACCGTTTAAAGCCTCATTCCACTGCCACCTTCTCACCGAAAATCATTCGTAATCACGAGTGAATCAGCATTATCAAAAAAAACAATATTTCAAGCATATTTTTGACCGACTACAAAAAGGGACATAAGCAATGTTCCTTTTTGTATAGTGCGATAATTCCGCTAATTATTTATAGATCGATTTTGGTATTTTTTTTGTTTCAAAAGGTTAGGTACTTTTCATGTCCCATTTAGATTTTATCAAAATCGGCTAAGCAGCTTTTGGGTTATTGATAAACAATTGAAATCGGATCGTATTTTTTTTTAAACCTGTCATCAATATCATAGCCAATAGAAGTAGTAGTTTCCCGATAGCTATAATTTGCCTGTCTTCAAGTCACAAGTGAATCGGTATTTATTGGGTAAGCGCGTGCCATCGTAGACTGCAACATTGCTTCACATCAGGCAAGTTGTGGTCAAGCGCAAGCCTATTATAGGATAAATAAAATTAAATGTACCGGATGTGACAATTAATTTTTGGGGACAGAGATAAGGTTAATCAGTAAAACAGTAGTCAGCGCTCGTTCAGTGGCCGAAGCCAAAGGTCCCGGGTTCATATCTCGATCAAGTCACGCATTACGTAGGTACTGTTGACTGAGATAGTCATGTACCATGAAAGTACAACGTTTTGAGATAAATATACTCGGATACAAACTACTTTATGATATCTGCTACATTCACGACGTATAAGTGACAAACACGGTTGACGGTTGTTTCTTGTATCTGGGTGAAATTTATGTATAATATATAGAGCAGCGGTGGCGTAGCGGTACGGGCCTCGCCTTAGAAAAATAAGGTCGCAGGTTCGAATACTGGTCGTGCCCACACATCTTTGTGTGAATTGTTTCATCTCCGCTGCTCAATATCGGTGAAGGAAAACATCGTGAGGAAACCGGCATGTCTAAGAACTAATCATTCGAGGACATGTGACATCCACCAACCCGCACTTGGCCAGCGTGTGTGGATTAAGGCCTAAACTCAACTCGTAAGATAGTTGAGAGAAGACCCGGGCCCAGCTGTGGGACACCAAAAAGGGTTGAAGTGATATGTATTACAAAAAAATCATGTATATGTAATAAAACTACGTTATAACGGATTTTATCGCGGTATATTTTAGATTTAATATCCCGACGTTTCAGTCTTTTCAGACTTCATGGTCACGGTGTACCGCGACACCATTAACACCGTTACTCAATATCAATGAAAGAAAACATCGTTAGGAAACCGGCATGTCTCAGATCTAAACATTCGAGAACATTGCGGCATCCACCTACACGAACTTGGCTTGGATTAAGGCCTAGACTCTCTCAACTCGTAAGATAGTTGAAAGAAGACCCGTGCGCAGCAGTGGGACACTAAAAAGGGTTGAAGTGAAGTCTAAGTGAAGCCGCGCCGCCCGACGCCGTGTTTCGTGGCCAGTGTGGCCACGGAACACGACGCGGCGTCGGGCGGCGCGGCTGATAATTATGCTGTTCCTTGCCCACTCGCGTTCACTTGTCTTTAGACACTGCTTAAGCAAATACGCAATGAAAGATGAAATCGCAAACCACGCCGTCCGACGCCGCCGTCTCCCGTGGCTAAGGCGTAAACTAACTTTCCCACACATAAAAATTGGAATTATTAAAATTAGAGACAAATATAAATTCCTCAAGGATTATAATAATGTAATATTACGAGACTCGTACAAATACCCAATCCATTTATTAATAAAAGTAACCTCGACTACACTACTCAGCCACTCTTTACAATAATCCAATAAAATATAGCCTTTAGCGTACAAAAACTATGTAAATAGTAGAAAAAGCACAATAAATTGAGTGTCACCGTGGTTTTTATCTCGGTTCTGAGAAGTGGCTCTAGAGCTGCGTCGGCGCATACCGAACTACCTGATTAAGGCGAAGTCAAACCGAACGAAGACAGTGTTGTGAAACGAATTTGTTTTTTAATATTGATTATTACAATAAATAATCTAGATAGCTATTGTGTCAGTAATTTCATTTCAATTATAAAAAAACTTGAAAGTAATTACTGTGTCGAAAAAATTAATAATGTAAAAAATGACTATTTTTAAGTGTTTTACTGTAAATGTGTCGCAACCCTTCAAGTCACTTTTGCCTATTTTGTGATTATTTTTTTCAGAAGAGGACTTAAATACCAATGCTTAAGTCAAGTAAATCTCGTTTAAGATACATTAACAATCGATGAAAACAAATAAAGATAATAATAATATTCTAGAACATTCTACACACACGTAATTTGATCCCAAGCTAAGCAGAGTTTGTGTTATGGAAACCAGATAACATGGTAAATATTTATTATACATATACAGGTTTCCTTTAATAAAATATTAATAAATATATAACTCAATATAATTGTTTAACATAAATTTATGTTTGTGTCTTATGCTCCGCTATTATAGGCCGACCGTTTAACTCGCGTATCGCCTATCGCCAAGATTCTGACTCCTTAAGCTACACAGACAGTGATGATGATTAAAGCGATATAGATATTAGTGACGAATAGTCTTACATTACTTTTATCTGTGGTTAAATACTTAGTTCTATAAGACATTTAATTAATGTTCTATGACTTTGTACCTCAGATGGCGATACGCGAGTTAAACGGTCGGCCTATAGTTAAACTTTTTTCGCCAATAACGTGATATCTGCTGTGTATCTTTTTGGCGGGAATAGTTTACCGTTACAAGTAATCTCGTTTTAATCTACCATTAAAACGAATTTAACATGATTTCTTTTGATAGATCTAACTTAATTAACTATTTAGGAAATCTGATATGAAATATTATGATAATTTAAGGTAATAATAATTAATGAAGATATTAATTCTGTTAATTTTAATGAACTAATGCATTTGGGAAGAGATTTAAGATTTCAAATGACTTTCATTAATTAATATCTTATAAAATATGTAAAACATTGAACTCAAGCTTGCTATGTATATAAACTTTTTATTTTTGTTCTTTTTTTTCAACAACCCTTTTTAGAGTCCCGCTGCTAGGCATGGGTCTTCTTTCAACAATCTTACGAGTTTACTCCTTAATCCACACACGCTGACTAAGTGCAGGTCAGTTGACTCATTTGTCTTCGAATAATTATTTCCTAGACACACCAGTTTCCTCACGATGTTTTCCTTCACTGATATTGAACAGCGGTGACGGAACAACTAACACGATTTGTGTTAGTGGGGCACAACCGGGATTCAAACCCGTGACCATAAAGGTTCCTAAGGTTAATTTTGCAGAAATATAATACATTTCTATCTATATATAATATATTTATATCTTAATATATATATATATTTCTTGTGTGCGTGTGTATGTGACTGAACTCCTCCTAAACGACTGGACCGATTTGGATGAAATTTTTTGTGTGTGTTCAAGGGGATCTGGGAATGGTTTAGATTCACAATTTTGTCTGCTGGTGGTACGAAGTTCGCTGGGGCAGCTAGTTATTATTATAAAGCTGAAGAGTTTGTTTGTTTAAACGCACTAATCTCAGAAACTACTGTTCCGATTTGAAAAATTCTTGCACTGTTAGATAGCTCATTTGTTAAGGAAGGCTATAGGCTACTTTTATCCCACTGATGGGCATGATATATAGTTCACGCGGGCGTAGTCGCAGAAAAGTGTATTATATTATGATAGCTCAGGTAGGATATTGGGTGATCTCGAAATCAGATGATCTCGGTACGAATCCAGATGATAATTGTTTTTTTTTAATCCTTCTCTTGTTAGAATAACTATTAATAGGAGTGCTATGATACAATTTTCAAAACAAACAAGCATAGCTCGGTCATCTAGGTATTAATAAAATGAATAAAATAGGGCATCGCCTTAACATTATACGTTGCACCATTCGTATGTTCAAATCATTTGTTAGTGGCTTATAATAAGTAGTAAGGTACTATGTCAAAGACCTATGGACAATGTCAATTGACATAGATGAAGTAAAAAATAAACCTACATTTAATATGTTAAGATAAATGTACAATCAGATTAGTATAATGTTGAGCCAATCAGTTGACTATTTAATTTGGTAGGGTTACATGCTATCGGATTAAATTAAGCGAGCTGGAGTTAATTCGTATAACCCGACCAAAATTAGTTATTCTGATTGTTTGATATTGGTTTACAAAATTAATCGAAAATAAATTGACAAAAAAAACTTATATGTCAACTTATAGACACTATTAGAAGGAACCACGATTAATCGTGATAATTATCTGCTACTAGCAAACCCGGCGAACTCAGTTTCGCCACCAGATGGCTTCGTTTTATGTAACATTTTCCCGCTTTTCTGTTGAAATATTTCCTGAATTTTCTTTGCTATCAACCTCACGGAGCCCGAGACCTTTCCAACGAATGCAAAACCGTGGAAATCGGTTCGTGCGTTCTGGAGTTATAGCGTCAGGAAGGAAAACCCGACTTTTTTTTATATAGTAGATTATTTGTAATTGACTGATTTATTTTTTGACTTTGTAAATTCATAGATGATGCCAGTTTAAATAAAATAAAAAACTTCCGTTAAAGTAATTAAAAAAAGAAAATCTGTTGCGGTTAATTTTTTTTGTAAAGTTACCATACGCTACGCACATTTAAACTAAAAAAAAACAGGCATACACGATGTTTAAACTTTCCATAACATTATTTAGTCGTATATACATATACCTTTATAATGTTTGGACATTTCGAACCCGAGACGACGCATGCGCATCTAAATAAACATGTTGACTGTGGATCAATGTCACTTTATCCATTATCAGTTAAGGATCATTATTTTCATTTGTTTATTTAATTGTTTAAAACATAACTTTAGTAGGTAGTTAGTTTATTTAAAAGTTAATCAGATGCCTAACCGTATTCTATTAATGTACTAAGCAGGTTACCTAAATTCAATTTGATTTTTATAATTTTTTTGTCCGTTTGTAGATTTTTCAAACATTTAGACATATTTTTTTGGAAAAAAACAAGGGAAATAAATATAAAATAAAATAAGACTTAAATTTTATCTATTTAACTTAAATTTGATCTCAAAAACATCAGAACAGATGTCATTTTTAGTAAAATTATTATTCAAAAAGGTTGCACCTTTGCCAAGCTGAAGCGGGTCGCTAGTATATTCCAAACCCAAAATAAACACAGTATTCTAATACTTCAAGTACTTATAAAGGAGTAAGCGTATGCGCAACAAAGTAGGTACACTACAAAGTTCTCTGAACAAAACATAAATAGCAAGCTATTGGAATCAGCTCTATTTCACTCACAACAAAACAACCATATTGGTGCATTCAACATTATTACTTAAACATTAATAAAAATTACCCTTTATGTGCTCATTGTTTCGAACAGAAAGCTAATGAATTTCTCTTAAAGCTCTTGCAATATGCAAGCACGGACTTAAAACTCAAGTGGCGTATGTGTGAAACTGCAAATTTTCGGTTCGATGTTCACAAATTTGGACCTTTATTGTACTAACTTGTATCTTACAAAACTTACCAAATATTTTGTTAGATGAATAGTAAGCATTCTTGAATTCAAATAATTTTAAATGAAATCTTATAAAAAAATGTCTTCAAGTACGAAAGCTTTACAAAATAAAAAACTTAACAAAGGAAGCTCATAATTTTTTGCATCATTTTTATATACATCATTTTAACGATAGTAGCTATAAAAAAATTAGAAATACAAAAAAGAATATCCTATTCTACTCTAACTAAAAGACATACCTAATACTTCCAAAAAATTTAAAATCTATTTTATTAAAATATCGAAACATTTATTTAATCCTTCAAAATCCTAAATTCCAACATACACCACCTGATTATAAAGTCTTTAAAGCTCGACCTTTGGAGTTCAAACCCATTTCAGTCAATTCGTATTTTAACTTCCATACAATGTAAGGTAGCTTTCAAGTCACGCACCAAATCCTTTATCGTCGTGTTTACCAAATTAAACTTGCTTTTGATATTTTTTGTCAAACAAAACAACTCTTGGCTTTTCTTTACACTTTGTAAACAATGATTTACTTACCGAAATACGAGTTAGTAGAAACTATTTTACTTTTAAGTAAATAGCAAACATATTTAGTTTTAAATGGTATATTTAAATTTCCTAGTGCAACTAAGTTATACAAACACAGAAAAATTACAAGAAATTCTGATATGTTTTTAAAATAGTTAATAGAATTTTAATAAAGTTAGTTAGGTATTTTTGTATGCTGTTGTTTAAACTAGGACTTCAACTGTGTGCATTATGGCTTAGAGTAGTTAAGAGTGCGGGCCGAAAACAAGGTTATATATTAATTTAGCTCAGGTCAGCCTACACATTTTTTTAAAAGTAAGTCGCTGCATTGGTGTAACATATTATTCCTCTTGTTATATAAGTAAAAAAATACTCTTTGTTTACGAAAAAACGTAAATAGCATATAGGCATAAAAATAATAATATTTTCTAGTATTAAGATGATCGTACACTACAGGTACTATAACTATAACATAATAATATTTTTAGTTGCTTTGCTTTAATTGCAGCTGTCAGTTTATATTAAATTCTCCTGTTTACTGCACAGATATCAGTAATATTTATGGTTTTATTACCTTAGCGTTAATAGTTTTGTAATAAAATCGAAATAAACATGTCATGACATTTATGTGCTGTTACAAATATTATTGATTATTATTTTTATTCGTTAGTCATTTAATGACAAAAAAGGATGTCTAACCGCTTAATTATGGTAATCAAACAATTAATTCCTAAGTTTGTTAAACAATAACAAAACGTGTTTAAACTTTTAAAAAATTAACATCCTTTCCTGCTTCCCAACTTTATTGTTTTTTTCCTATAGGTATAATAACGGGGTTTATATGGTTCTATATTGTTACTAGCTGCCCCGGCACGGGTGTGGGTACCTGATTTTAAAAACTTCCTGTACCTACATTTTTTTTACAAAAATCATTTTAACGCGTTTTATTTGCTTTGCTGGCATGATTGTAATGGAATTTCGAACGCGATTTTAACCCACTTCAAAACTTCAGATCCATTTGAAATTTTGGATACAGTTTGTCAAGGACTGATGATACAATAGTTTTATGAGTTATCTCATAAAAGTCTAAAATACCTCAGTTATAATCAAAAAAAGATCTTATTCATTTGAATAGTATTAAAGCGTTTTTATTTAGTTTTCAATGAATTTAACCAAAACGAATAAAATATCAATTTTGTTACAGTCGTTTACAAGATCTTGTGTGATCAAAAAAATCAGGGATTTAGCATATATTTTAATGGCCTAGGAAAATATGTTATGTCTGTATAAAAGTGTTGTTTTAAGTATAAAGTAGTTAATTTATTCGTTGTAAATAACACTACATGTCATAAATTAACAATTTTATTTAACCTTTACATAAAAATAACTAGCTTTATCAGATAATCGATAAATTAGTTGCCTATAAAAAATTGATGTTTTATGTCACGAAATTATGTCACGGTACAACAACTTAAGCAGGTGTCAGCTACTAATTGTTGTTATTTACGACTACCCTTAATAAATAAATAATAACACTAACGTTACAGCATCGTGTTAAAATAATAGGTTATTATAAATTGTAAAGTTTAATAAACAGGACCTACTTGATAAAAAAGAAGATTCTCAATTTGACTGTATGCTTTTTTATATTTTTTTGCAAATCGATTGTGATTTTTTTTTAATTTCTTTTTAATGGGTATAGTTTTATTGTTGTATCTATTTTATAATAGATGGATAGTAAGAAACAAACCAATAACAATTTAACTATATAAAAATTAAAAAAAGATGTTAATGTTTTTGTTACGTTGTAAATTTTTTAACAATTTTTAATTATTTTTTTTTACTATTTCATTTTTAGTTAAAATATTCTGGGCTCGTCCATGCATTTTTTGTTTAAAATACTTAAACTATTTTTTCGTTTAAAAAAAATTGAAACTTACCAGTCGTAATTCCATTTCGCAGTGGACATCTGTAAACAAACATAAAAATATTAATTATCATAAAAATAAAATCCGAAATTTCAAAATTACACTTACGTTGATTGTTATTTTAAGCTTGTTTCACCAAAAATAGTGATGTCCAATATAAATTAAGTGTTTTCGTTGTTCATACATATTGTTTAAATGTCATTTTGGTGTAAAAATATTGGTTTTACAATGTTTACTAATTACTTTAATGTAACTCCATTCATATTACATTGAAGTTTTAAATTACAGGCATCATGTTTGTCAATAAATAAATATGTACTTGGATTTAATAATTTTTATATGTCGTTATTGCCTCGTGTGCTCAGTGGCAAAATGTTTGCTACAGGCAGAAAGGTCCTGGGATACATATTGGTGATAAAAAAAAGAATTTTGAGAATCAGTTCACAAGTTGGGGGGAGGGGGGGGAAATCGGTGTACATACCTACAGAATACATACAGTTGAACATAGAGCCTCCTTCTATTTTAGTCAGTTAAAAATATGACACACACCATTTGGGTGTTATATGTATGTGTAAAGAATGCTACAGAAATTAAGATAATTTAAAGATTTTTAGCTATTACTTTAGACAAAATACTTCTCGATAGAAAGTAGATAAACACAAGAGTAAAAAAAACTCTCCAAACTCTAATTAATCATTAAAATCCTGCTTACTGCAATCGTTAATGAACGCGTTAAACATTAACGAGTCCACAGCAGTTATTTTTAACGCTCTATAATAATTATTTGTCTCTGATTTTTTAAGGTGGATACACACCGGTTATGGGACAAAAAAGCTCTCACGCGCATCATCAACTCTGCGTTGGACCTTTCGATTATTCATACGCTACGCTGCTGTACATTACGACTTTTATAGAGATGATATTACCACCAACACACAATCCACATTTTATTTGAAAATGTGTAGTTTACTAAAGTAGATCCGTCCCCTACAGTTAAATAAAACTATCATTTGTTTTGGGTTCTATAATTAAATCAGAATAATAATAATAATAATAAAGTTTATTTAACAAAAATGTACATAAAACATGTTTCTTAAATAAATACTAAAAGCAATTTTACATAATATATAAAGTGATTGAAGTTCTATGCTCCTAGCTAGGCTACTTAGTAGCCTGTATTAAAGAGCTGCAGTCCCTAACCCCTCTATGAATAGAATATTTATTTGAAAATCATTTCCTAGTCGCTCTTAATCTATTTAGCAAAAAAAAACCAACAGGTGCTGTTATTTTCGCATTTATAAGTTAAAATTAGCAGCAATTAATTTCTACTTTGTTTTTACAATTAATAAACTACTATGTAAATGACAAAAAAAACATGAAATTAGATTGCTCTAATGCAACACGTTACACGATACAAGTATGTACTAAAATTAAAAGAAATAAAAGCCCATTGAGTTTTTTCAGTGTTTCTCATTAGGATAGGAAAAGAAATTGGACATTTTATGAAAGGGCTGTACAAAAATAAAGATAGTTTTCTTTTTCATAAAAAAAATCCATAAAAATATATATTTAGCCAATGATAAAAATAACAACTTATCATAATGTACATTATAGCCTGATTAGTAAATATACAAATTGATTTCTCTAATAAATAATATTCATCACAATAACTGCTTAAAGAAACAAGTACAAGACTATAAAAAATGAAACTTTAAAGGTACTAACCACTCTATACACATCATTAGCTGCGTAATCGAGTGACGGCTGATAGAGTTGGTCGAGATAATGACATCTGCGGTAAAAACGCGGACACGCGGTTATTTATCATCGACTGGCCTTTAATTATCCGACGGGACCAGTCCGGTGTGCAACCAACCTTATGAAGCCATCGCACCTTATGAGAGGGTGATTTTTTGACAGTTTCAATTTGTTTTTTTTATTAATCTACCTTTCTCGTGATGTGTAAAGTTGTTGATCCTTCCTTAATGTGTTTTTAACTTCCTACTAATATTTATAACCTGCATCTACCGGCATCTCTGTTTCCCGATAGCTATAATCTGCCTGTCTTTAAGTCACGAGTGAATCGGTATTTATTGGGTAAGCTCGTTTCATCGTAGAGAATCATTGCTTAACAACAGGCAAGTTGTGATCAAGTGCAAGCGAAGTTTGTATGCGTGAATGTGTTTGTTACTATTTCACGTTAAAACTACTGCGGGAAATTGGATGAAATTTGTCACAGATATAGATTATACTCTAGGATAGCTTTAAGGCTGCTTTTTATTTCCGTTTCATCACCGCTGCGATAAATTATCCGAGAAGAAAAAAACATATGGTAACCGGCATGTCTTAGTACAGAGCTTTGGAAGGCATGTGACATCCAGCAACCTGAAGATTCTAAACTCTCTAAATTCTTAAGATAGTTAAGAGAAGATACCCAGCTGAGGAACAATATAGGATTGTTACATAATTATGCTTGGAATAAGTTAATGATTGATAGCTATTAAGTTGATTGGAGCAGCGGGGGCGCAGCGGTACGGGCCTCGCATCAAAAAAAAATAAGGCCGCGGGTTTGGACCCTGGTCGTGCCCACACATCTTTGTGTGAATTGTTTCATCTCCGCTGCTTAATATCGGTGAAGAAAAACATCGCGAGGAAACCGGCATGTCTAAGAACTAATCATTCGAGGACATGTGACATCCACCAACCCGCACTTGGCCAGCGTGTGTGGATTATGGCCTAAACTCTGTCAACTCATAAGATAGTTGAGAGAAGACCCGTGCCCAGCTGTGGAACACTAAAAAGGGTTGAAGTGAAGTTTATTGCAATCAACCTTTTAATGTTCAACTGAATGATAATTTAAATAGGTAGTACCTAGTTAAACATGTGAGTGGCAGATGTGATAAAATATCAAGAATTACTTATGTCCGTAATAAAATTGAAAATTACATAGATTACCTGGTTTGTCTACAATGTGCAAATGTGTTGAGGCAAAGTTGTGATCGGGATAAATAGCTGTTGGTTAACCACTAATACCCGTGAGGCCCGTGACTGTACTACAAGTTTTCATTTTAATATCTTAAATTTTCAAATAACTTTGTTTAACTTTGTTTTTTTTAGGCTTACATAGCCGAATAGTGTCATAAAATTTCGTAGGATGACGTAGATTAAACTATGGGGACCGAAATAAGTTACCTACATTTTATCTGACAGCGCTAATTCTAAAAAATGTTTTGCGGGATAAACGACACTTTTTCTTTAACGGGCTCGTGGTGGAAAGTTGGTTTTAAAATATATACAGCCTTCTCCGCACTTACTGTGCAGATTGATAAAATATTTTTGCGGGATAAACAACCCTTTTTCTTAGACGGACTCGTCTCAGAAAGTTAGATTAAAAATATATACAGCCTCCTCCGTACTGACTCTGCAGATTGATAAAATATTTTTGCGGGATAAACGACACTTTTTCTTAGATGGCGTGGCGTAAAGCTAGATTAAAAAAAATAATAATAAATCGTTATTATCATAAAGGAAGCAAAGGTTACAGAAATACTAAAACTTAGTTATTAGGCATTAAGTACTTACTTACTGAACATAAAACCGCTGCCTCGGAAATTAGGTAACCCTGTAATTCGGCAAACAAAAAATGGTCCTGTGTTTACAGGTATTCGAATGTTAGTGAACACTGGTTGTTTTGTAAGTCCCACGTTTAGATGTATATCTTTAAAGAGGAAAATACCAAAATTAATTTATTGTGTTACAAACTTAAGAATTAATTTCGCAATAATTAAGATCGAACTAAAGTCAATAAATATGTTAACATCCGGTCCCGATTAAAATCTTTAGAGTTTGTTAATAAGATTCTTTTTTTTAAATCTATTTGCTTTTTGTTTTGTATCAGTTCCAATGTTTCATCGCTCGATATCGTGCCTCGGCAAGGGGAATCGAATCCACGACCTTTCGGAAACAGTATAGCAATGGCAGTATCAGCCTCGCCTTAAAAATATAAGATCGCGGGTTCGATCTCCGATTGTGCCCCCATATCTTTGTGTGAATTGTCTCATCACCGCTACTCAATACCGGTTCAAGAAAACATTGTGACTAAACCGGCATGTCTAGGAAGGAGGAGGTCTATTTGAAGACGTGTTATATCCACCAACCCGTACTTGGCTAGGTACTATGGAAGTCCGGTAACAGGTCCCCGATTCTCCCGCTTCAGACATTTAACTGAAAAATGACAGAAAATAATGTAATCCTTATGTCATCTTCGACATTTGTCTATTAGAGTTATAATACTTTTCTTTTGTAAATATATACTTAAATATAGATAATTACACGCAGATTCAAAACATACAGACATGTTAATCACACAAATGTTTGACTTGGATGGGAATCGAAACCAAAATAAACTAACCCAATAAATTAAGAAGAAGATCATTGAGATATAAGTTAATCTACATAAACAAGTTAGACTGGTTAATTAGAATTGTTAGATCGCACATTAACCGCTAATTTGTTTTAAGATAGCAAACACTGATTAAACAGACGCTAAAATAGGCAAAAATATCATAAAATACGTCACGTCTGTACTACCCGAAGGTATAGGCAGAGGTTTCGCCGGCTATCTTTCACTTCAACCCTCTTTTAGTGTTTCACTGCTGGGCACGAGTCTTCTCTCAACTATCTTACTATTTGAGAGAGTTTAGGCCTTAATCCACACACGCTGGCGAAGGGCGGGTTGGTGGATGTTACATGTCGTTGACATGCCGGTTTCCTCACGATGTTTTCCTTCACCGATATTGAGCAGCGGAGATGAAACAATTCACACAAAGATGTATGGGCATAACCAGGATTCAAATCCGCGACCTTATTTTTCTAAGGCGAGGCGCGTACCGCTGCGCCACCGCTGCTATCTTTAGGTCCCTTGTAATAAGGAGTGAGCCTATTGATGTTCCTGGGACACAATTCCAAATTGCGAGCTGCAACTAAGATTCTATAAGTAGCAGTGGTGAAGAGTGGAAATCTGGAAAAAGGAAGCCGGAGCAAAAAAGTTCTTACTTTATAAAATAACTAGTTTTCGCCCGTGGCTTCGCCCGCGTGGTGTTAGGATAAAAAATATCCCAGTGACAGATCTATAAGAACCCTTTATCATATTTTTTATTTGTTATTGGTGGAACCTCGTTTCACCCCCTTCAAAACTCACCCTGAGTTTTGAAAAATTCTTTCTTAGTGCACCCCTAGACTCCATAAGGAACCTATGTGCCAAATTTAGAGTCTCCAGACCCAGCGGTTTGGGCTCTGCGTTTATATGTCAGTCAGTCAGTCAGTTTCTTCTTTTATCTTCTTCTTCTTTTAATTATGGCCTCTGCAGAAATTATTCCGCAATTTTGCCAGTGTCAAATTTAAATAAGTATATAAATTTTTAAAGATTAGTAGTAAAAAACTAAAAAACTGCGACGTTCTGAGACTTATTTATATTCTATTATTTATTTATTTATTTATCTCTTTATTACCGTCACCGATGTTTCTATGGCGACCACCATACACCACCACCATATACCACCTTCATATTACACATTATTTTTGATGTTATTTAAAATTTAGGCGTTATATAACTTTAATGAAATAAACAATATTATTCAAATCCTAAAGGGAAGCCGATTGGAATTGGCTTGTATGGACGCTTTGCCATTGATAAGTAGGTATACTAGAAAAGTCGTTTTTCACGACCCGGGACTTCGCGGTTATTATTCCAACACGCTTACCACGAGGCAGTTATAGGGTTTAGGTATATGTAAGTTTTTTTTAATATCGTATAACCTCCAGATACTTCCACAGGATAGGGGAAAGTGTTGACCACGTTGCATAGATCCCTGAACCCTGGATAGGTACGTTATGCGAATGATGGTAGAAGTGAATAATGAACCTTTATTACTGAGCAGAGATACAAAATTGTTGGTGTACCTGCAGTTAGTGGCAAAAGTGACACTATTTTACCGTTTAATTACAATTTACAAATCTGCTAACCCAAAAGACACATCTATAATGGAGTAACTTATGAGGTATCTTATATTTTGCATTTAGACGATATTATTATCTCAAAATCTGCTAGGTTTAACCGTTTTCTAGCTTAAATACGGCAGTAATATTCTTCGCTGCCTAATGAAAATAAATTTCTCTCAATATACTTTCATATCATACCATTATTTATAAACGCACTTACGATTAACCTGTTCGATTGAATCGATTTTTATTTTTTAATCATTCGCATCAATTAACCCCAATCTGGAATCGATTTGAAAGCCGGTGGGTCACTTCGGCCCCTATATCACGAATGACACGGTCCAAGTGACTGCGATAAATCTTGGAGGGTTAATTAACTGCCAACACAAGGCTGTATAAGTGTAAAAAAGTGTGTGTATAGTGGGCGGCTCAAGGGTTAACATGTAAAGCACTACCACTTTATATACCCTTAATTTGGTGACGTGTATTCTGAGATACAATATTTTTTTAAATCTAGTGAATGATCCGCCAGGCTATAGAAATCAAAAAACATCCTAATTTCGACAGACAAAATGCTTGGAATATACCACCTGCTTGGGACCCAGTTCTTAATACTTGTACACACGGCTACACATCAGGCTGTACAATTCCAGTATAAGCTGATCTCGCATTGTATAGGACTTCCGTAAGATGAGAGGTCAGCTTATAGTGGAAATGTATAGCTTCATGTGTCCAAGCAAAATCCGTAAATCCACTTAGAATTCAAGACACTGTGAGCTCAGTTAGCTTAAATCGGAACACAACTTAGATAATTTAATGTTTAATATTTATATTTATCATAATGGACAATTAACACGTTCACCTTTAAGTTGGTTTTTCGTTTCGACACGGATTGCACCGGTCGTGGTCGCAAGCAAACTGAACCAGCGAAAGAGCTCCGTTGATAACGGCGGCCGTAGAACAATTTTTTTTTCTAACTACCGTCATTTGTAATATAATTTAACTATTGTTAGGGACCCTTAACACTACACTCACTATGTCCGACTTTTCGATCTTCAAATAGGTCGAGTTTACTCTATAACTAGATTCCACGCCAAGGATAGTTTTTTATTTCAATCGCTTCACGTACACTCTTGAATAAAAGTGTTGATAGGTATGTGAAAAGGACTCGTGGTCGATGAAATTCAATCCAGTGGTTATTACCCGATTGAATGATGTGTTCCGCAACTTCCGCAATCGCTGATTTGTTTATCTGTCGGTTATTCACAAAACCGACAGTTACAATTGTATTACTCTTTACAAGCTCTTTCATTTGATACCTATAATGGGATTTTTATGAAAACTATAAGTCGCCATTTTGTACCCGCAATATTGGATTCAAAATGGCGGCATTTATAAAATCTTGTATTGTCATCAAAACTAAACGTGTATGCAAAATTGACTGTAAGATTCCAGGACAATATACATCAACATACATGTGAAGTTAAATAAAAGATATAAATAAAAAAAACTTGAGAGGTGTCAAGGGACACCCGGATGGAACCAAGTTCCTTTCGTTTAATTTGTGAAGGAATTGTAATTTTTTTTAGTTACAATAATATTTTTTTTATTATTTTTTTTTTCTATCTCTAGAGAGAGAAAGAGCGAGAGAGAGAGAGAGAGAGATTGAGAGAGAGACAGACAGACAGAGAAACATGCGCACGTCGCACAGCTTACAATAGCTTACTAGCAAAAAGTGTCGTGACAACTTTTCGATAAGGAATTTCGTTCCAAAATTTAACAAAAATTATGCATATTTTGTCACATAAATGCAACGCGGGCGGTTAAAAGGTTAAGCAAGCAGAACAAATTTTAATCTAAGTTTTCTACTAAACCTACTATAAAATATCTCGCATAAACACGTCGATAGTATCTAAACATGAACTTGATACCTTGTTGTTATCTAAGTACTAATATCTACAGCAACATCGCGCCATACGACATCGAACTACAATATTATAGCAAAAAGTACAGTACTTAACATAACATATTAACTATGTAAAACCATAATCTTTGCGGCTGATATAAAAGGCAAATAAAATCATTTTTATTTAATTTTAACCCTTTTCAGTGTCCCACAACTGGGCACGGGTCTTCTCTCAACTATCTTATGAGTTGAGAGAGCAAGTGCGGGTAGGTGGATGTTACATGTCTTCAAATGATTAGTTCTCAGACTTTCCGGTTTCCTCATATTGTTTTCCTTCACCGATATTGAGCAGTGGAGATGAAACAATTCACACAAAGATGTTTGGGCAACCTAGGGTTTGCTGGTAGAAAATGCACATTTGAATTAAGCTCGCCTGAGTACATGTTGTTTCCTATATATCTATTATATATGTAAGTGTTTTGTGTACAATAAAAATAAGAATATGATACAAAAAGCTCCACAAATAAGTATTAATGAGTATAAAAAAATAAACGTCATCGCCATTCAAATCCTAATAGATAGGCACCCATTTCTATTTGTACTGACAACAACTGATCATCGGAATGAATATAGAACCTTTATTTATTGAAGTCAGCTAATAACAGAAAATCACATAAAATTATGCTAATCCCTTAGCTACATCACTAGTTCAATTACATAAATCATTTCCCAACACTAATAAAACCGCAATATGCGCTTGCGCACACGTACCCACTTAATATTATAAATCTTACGCCCAACTTCACCAATACAAAAATCTGATGATTAAATTCAAACAAGGATTTTATACGACAATCGTTTGTTTAATCGGTTAAGCTTCGATTACGAATAGGTGAATTTGAGCTTGGAGGCAGAGCCGGATTAGGCAAAAAGAAAAGTAAACTTAGGTATATGAAATTCACGTCATGGAAACTAGAAACAGCTAAAAAAAAATATAATTCGTTGGCTTTAAAATTAATGCCTGTAAAAAGTGTCATATATATATTTTTATTAAGAAGCCTAGCTACTAACAATTTCGACCACTTCAGCTTCAGCTTCAGAGTAGTCATATGTACCATTTATACGAGGACAATAGCCGAGACAGGTCTGTAAGACAGGATGGCAAGCCAATTATCGCGGTTGTGTCACTTTTGGTTCCCTTTACACTCTGGCAAAGATGCGCGAAGGGACACCTGGGTGGTTTTAGTTAGGGTAACCCGTCAGAGTCCCACATACCACTCGCCCTACGCCCATACAGGGCGGGGGATCCATAAAAAAAAGGATGGTAAGCCACTAGAAAATTCACTGCATTGGATTGTTCTCAAGACAATTGTCCCCATTTACACGATGCTTGCTGTCCTGTCTTACAGTCCTGTCTCAGCTATTGTACTGATATAAATGACCCATTAGTTTGGCTCTAACCCTTTTTTTTATTCTGCGATAAGCTGACGCTTAACTACAACTTGCCTGATGTTAAGAAATGATATAGTCTACAATGGAACGCGCCAGCCTAGTATATCAATTCACTCGTGATTACGAATGATTATCGGTGAGAAGGTGGCAGTGGAATGAGCCTCCATATGGTTAGAAACCTAAAAGGATAACAATTCCGACCCACCCTCTCTTTATGGTGTCACCAGAGATCGCACCGGAACACGGCCAAGCCTCCTGGATTACAGGAGTAGCAGTGGGGGGATTGTGGAGGTGGATTAAGTTTAGAGTTGAAACAAAACTACTTTTCAATGGATTTTATAGCGGTTTATTTTAGACTTTAGATCCCGACGTTTCAAAGTATTTTCAGACTTCATGTTAAATCCGTTATAAAGTAGTTTTATTTCAATGTGTGACATTCGCGTAAATACTAAATCTGAAATTGGTCAAATTATTAACAAATTGGAAAAACCCATATGAATGTCATGTGTGGCTGGTAAGAGCTGGATGAGAGTAGCCGCGGATCGTGCTCAGTGGCGTGCTTTAGGAGAGGCCTATGTCCAGCAGTGGACTAGGATAGACTGATGATGATGATGATGATGATGATGGTGATTATATGAATGTCCGACATAAAAAATGTACATATTTAAAATTGTCATAAATGTCAATGCCCATAAGTCTCAATCCGGCACTGCCTAAAGGCTCGACAAGCAAATATGGCGGCACTGGACTAGTTGCGGCGTTGTCACTGTCCGCGAAGTATCGATGCATACGATCTGACGACCACACGTGACGCTATTCGATAATCGAAACGATCGATAGCATTCAAGCTGACTGTTGCAGAATGCCAAATTTAACATTTATATTCCGTTGACAATTTATGACTAAGGGCAAACATTCCGTTTAGTTTACTCCAGTTTAGTTAGTAAGATACTTGCTTTTCACGCCGCAGGTCGTGGGTTCGATTCCCACCTGAGACTAACTTTTGTTTAAATATGTCTGTTTGTCTTGTGTGTGGTGTGATTATCTATATTTAAGTATATATTTACGAAAGAAAAGTATTATATGTAATATATTACCAGTTATCTGGTTTCCATAGTACAAGCTCTCTCTAGTTTGGGATCAGATGACCGTGTGTGTTAATGTATTATTATTATTATTATTACTGATGAAATTGATTCAAACTTCAGAACTTCTAATATTCAATGTACCAAAATAATGAATAAATTAAAACCGCGAGGTCCCGGGTTCGATTCCCTAATCGAGCCAAAACACTTCTCGAAGTTTGGAATTGTGCCTGATAATTGACAATAGGCTTGCCCCCTATTACTTATAGGACCTAAAGATAACCTACAAAAAGTGGGTAAAAGTCACCTCTGCCTACACCTTTGGGTAATAAAAGCTTGTTGCTATGCTTTTAAGAAAAAGTGTTAGTAAATACTTCGTAATGACACGTCTTCTCAGGTCATATAACATTATAGCATTCACTTCTATTCAAACAGCCCAATGTCACTTCTATAGCCTTCATATTAGCTCAAATTATTAGAAAAATACGACAAACTGCCTTTCGCTGAGTCACACGCGCTAAAGTACACGAGCTAAATTTACGCGAATGTCACACATTCATTGTCAGAAGTCTGAAAAGACTGAAATCTCGGGATGTAAAATCTAAACCGCGATAGAATCCGTTATAAAATAGATAAAATTTCAATGAGTCATCATAATTAAACGTGGATGCGATTTCAACTTAATTTAGTAGAAGAAATTTCAACACCAGAAATTATATAAAGGTACCTTTAGACGTTAAGTTAATAAATCATATTTAAATTTATCTAAATATTCTGTAACAATATAATTCTCAATAATAAAAGTTCAATTCAAATGATTAATATTATATACGTATTTAACTCAGACTTTGCCTAACGTTGTATTGTATACATTTTTTTATCAGATACCTATCACAAAAGATTGAAGATAACAAGAAATTTGTATAATAGCTACATGATTAAAAGAAAGGCTTACAATAATGCCTAATCAACCTATTGGGTTTTTAAAACCACATCTCACATGTCAAAACCATCTATGTAGTGATGGGAACCATCTTAATTCAATTTATCGATAAATTAGCTAATGTAAACGTTGAACTGGTTAATCACAAATGCGTTGTATAATTTGAAATTCAACTCAGTTCTAATTCTCACTGATAGATATAGGTCAAACATCGTAGGAGTGAAAAGTGACATAATTAATTCAACACAAACTGATCTGGAGCCCGGTGTCTGCATCTAAAAATCTCCCATTTTTGTAATTCGTCATGTACTGCACTTTAGAAAGATGAAAACGTTTTCATGTAACATCTATGTCTCAAAAAACATTTCTTGACTTAATATTAACTAGTATAGTTCAGTACTTATAGAGGTCAATGATTTGATAAAATATTTATACGTATAGGGATGTGAAATAAACCATTCTTGGTATCGATAAAACCCAGTCGCGAACCGGCCACACGGGGTGCAATCGTGCTAGCGTTCTGCCAGCGATTATTAAGTAGTATACATTTCAATTGCCCGACGTGTATTTACTATATTTATTGCACCTTTTCAATGGCTGAATAGAGATAAACACCAGTTCTGTGTAGATTAATGTTGTTTTTGTTCTGGCTGAATAAAAGATGTGGACAGTCGTTAGTTACTTAGTAATCTACAATAAAAATCTGTCTTAAATAGTTTAAGACGTAGCTTTGTTTTGTCAATGGTGAAACATGAAGAACATAAATAAAATTTTGTAGTAGAGTATTGTCTAGTCTTTTATCGTAATAGGTCAAATAATTTAAATTATTTTGACGGGCCAGTTGGTTTGGTACTGTTAGTATGAAACTTGCCTTTCACACCAATGGATATGGATTCAATTTCCACACAGGAGAAATACTTGTGCATAAACTAACATATTTAATAAATTTGTATGCCCATGAGGCTGATCACAGCATGAGCTTATTATATTACAAGACCTATATTGACCTTTAACCTGTGTATCACAAATGAACTGATTTGATTTGATATGAAGATGTCAGTTTTTCTTGAGTCTGGGTGTGAATATAATTAAAAATTTACAAATGAAGTGATTCAATAGCATCAGCCTAATTTAGTATCAGATGACCCACCAGATATTATGGAAATATATTTGAGGCATTGTTTAATTCTTTTTATTGTAAAAATAATATTAAACGTTACAGAAAATCTTCATCTTTGGTATATTTACTATCTTAAACAGTCAAACAAAGATCAATCATCAACTAAATCACCTAACGCTTAATTTGCCGTCATCCCAAGCCATACTTAAGTGATAACTAATTATTGATTCGCCGAAAAACGCCGAGCTCGGAACAGTCTCTAATTATAAGGCGTAAAAATAAATACTTGAGTTCAAGTTGACTTTAGTTAATTTATGAATAAACCAGTTTCTATTTGATCACAGTTAAGAACTCTTTAAGAATTCAGAAATAATAATTTTCAATTAAAAATTTTATTTAACCTCTACCTATGTAAAAACCATCTATCCACTTATAAAACGGATCAAAATAAGTCCATTCGTTTAAATGCAACAAGGTGAAAACTTGTAAACATACATTAAACTATAACACCCCTCTTTTTTTCAGAGGGTTAACAAAAAGGATTGAAGTAACTCTATAAACATAAGCCAATAAGCATTGGCACCACAAAAATAGGAAGGTGCTGTCAAAAGTCAAAAAGATACTCATGTGGAAGGCTAATCTGGTCAGCAGTTTATTGTGGTAATTTACACTACCTGAGTCTGCCTAAAAGTTTTAAACACTGCCTTTTTAACTAAATATGCTAATCAAATATCGTGCGCGTAATATTTAAAGCGGAATCCAGATCCTGTTCCGATCACGGAATCATCTCGACAAGCCAAATTGCAACATGCAACACAAAAGCTGTTTAAAAATACACGAAACCAACCACGTAATTGCGTAATCACTCAGTAAAAATTATTTGAGCGATTCTGATATAGCATCATTATGCAGATAGGTACTAAAAATTTGAAAATTTCTTCAATTTATCACTTGCTATTAAAAAAACATCACAAATTATTAGATATTTATTACCTATCTCAACCATTTTTTTCTGAATATAATAAGATGTTCAATGAAATAGTGCCAAAGAAATTTAATTCAAGTAAGATACCATGAAATTCTCTTTCTAGAATTGGTTTAGTACTAAGAGGAAGCTCTTAAATAACCGCTAGTGCATTGACTGTAGATTTCGCTTACGGGTTCCATTTATTTCTGAGATTCCGTGTGGTATAATGAAGCCATTACCCGCAAGAACAAGCTTGGGCGAACGCAACGAAAGCAAAAAATAACCAAAACGCTTGAGGCAACACTCGTGCGCCGACATGCTGTCTTGCCAGTATAGAAAAAGGATCAAAAAATAATATTTTAAGTTCGTTAGGACTCGTTCTGCGGTCTTTTTTAACATTCAGACGAAGAAAGGATACTATTGATACGAAAAATAGTTTTAACAACTATGAAGACGGAACCGAATATACACATAAAAAAAACTTTCTTTTAATTGGAATAATATTTTCATAACACATCAAACATGAACATAGATCATAAAGAATCTTATAGAGATATCTAAAAGATCTTTAAAGAGTAGAATTTTAATGACGTATTCACTTCAATTGAATCTTCATATAGTAAAAATATTAATTAATTACTTCCCGATAAAGAAAAGGCAACTCACTTAGTCATTAGTGTTGTAAATTAACAAACTGAACATGACAAGGCATGTCTCGGGATTGTATATAATAAGTTATTTCTTAATCACCATACATCCGTCAAAGGAATGCATAGAATAAAAACGTCTATTGTAATTGAAATTTGAATTTTGAGTCCTTAAACATAAAGTTTAATATTAATTCTAAAAACAATGGTTAGTATGTAACATACTACATTGTATTGATCTTAGCAAGTAGGCAACTTATAGCTTTTGATAGCATACGTATTTTTTCAAATTACATGTATACAGTAAAATTATGTTGTAAATGCACTCATAGCATTTTATGAGTGATTTTATGTCAATATCATCTTCTTATTCGACGGGCCGGTGGCGTGGTCGGTAGGATACTTGATTTTCACGCCACAGGTCGTGGGTTCAATTCCTACACAAGTCAGACATTTGTGTGATGAACACGTCTGTTTGTCTCGAGTCTGGGTGTGATTATCTATATTTAAATATGTATTTACAAAATAAAAGTATTAATGTAGTATATTTCAAGCTTTGCTTAGTTTGGGATCAGATTGCCGTGTGTGTTAATATCCCACTATATTCCCACTATATTATTTTCTGATCATATAATTTGAGATATCTACTCAAATTCTCTTTAAGATTCACTATACATATTTACATATACATATTTCACAAAAGGCTCATAATGTCTATCCCAAAACTTTCTGAATAATGTCTTCATTTCCTCAACCAAAACAAATCACATCAAAACACAATTTCAAAATGGCTGCGTCATCACCGGCGCATCTCAACATGTTAATCCAAATCATTAGCAACGATAAAATTCTCGGTGATTACCCTACAATGCTCCAAAAAAAGTCCAAATCAATTCATGGAGACCATAAGAAAGCGACAAACATACGCCCACGATACGGTTCAGTCAGGGTATAATAAGACTATTTTGTTTTTAAAGTCCAAGCGTGAATCGTCTCATTTGAGTTCCGCACCACGTTTTTTATTTAATTAGCTACGCCCGGTCAAAGTTTTAACCCATTGCGTACTTCTTCTGCATTACGTTTCTCTTTCCCTTGAATCATTATTAGAAATCTTGATTCAAGAATGGAGAAGTTATACTAGTCCTAGGTTTAGACCAAGTTACAAGCCAGCCTCAACCTCATTTTGAAATAATAAGATTCTTAAATACGAAAACTTCTGTCATTAACACACACAGCTTAGCTTAAATTTTAGTTGATCGAGCTTTTAAACATTAGAACCTTGAGATTACATTAGGCTGTTAAGCGTTTTACTTTTTAGAAATTAGAAACGGAACTCTGAACCCAGCATGATACTTAATTTAGTCAATTGTCTTAAAGTTATAAGTTTATGAGGCTTGATACTATCAGACTTTTCACTTAAAAGGGCTATAGATTGTCATTTAAATTTAGTAGCCAGTTGTTAATTAAGAGATTTGTACGACTTCTCGAAATATAAATACCTGAACTAACTTCAGTTTGTTCGAAGCCTAAGTAAATCTTTTTATGTAGAAAAAACTATCATTAAACACATTTCTACTAAAATATCCACGGCTTAACCTCGTTATAACGCTCTTACAGTTAAATTTCGTCACAGAAAAACGTAAAAAACATGTTAATTGAGTTTAAATCTAATGCGGTACTCGAATTTCCGTCCGACCATATCAAACTAACATTAAGTCGTCGAAACACCGACCGCATTAAACCAGCCCTGATTCTGGTTTTGTATCTGGTACTAATAACTCAATCGGTACCAAATTATATGGGAGAACCCATCACTACGATTAGAGTGCATACGACGGTGCGTCGTGTCATTTTGGTCACGATATGTGTGATTAAGCTTTAATGATACATTTATTACTTTTTTTACCTCGTAAAATATTACATCTACTCTAAATTACATGAAAACTATGTTACAAACCTTGTTTTGGAATTAGGCAGATGTAGCATTTTGTAAATCAAAGCTTTGCATTTTTTTTTACAATTTTGTACCAAAGAAATACTAATTCATACGTTTGTTGTACCTAGTATAGTATTATATAATCTGTGGTTGTACACTTACTTCCATAATAATAATAAAAATGTATTAAGTATGTTAAATATGATATTTTTTAACAATAACACTCCGATATTAATTTTGAATATACCAGTTCCTAATATACCATTTTTAAACAAAAAAACAAATTCGTCTAAATCCCGAATTTTTCTCGAACGTTATAAAATATATAAAACACCTCCTACTTTTTTAAGTCGGTTAAAAATTATAATTTACAATATACAATGGCCAACACTAGGGCGGCCGCGGCACGATGAACTGAGAATACAACAAAGATAATGTTGTTGTGGTCTTGTTGTATCCCGCCTCCTCTATTATAGTGAAAACGTTGAGTTTTATCGATAACGACTGCGCTACACTAGTTTAGTGTTCAGTCAATTGAGATGCGAATACAATATTTTTGTTTGAACAAAGGAGAGGTCAAAAGTGGGATAGAATTTTGAACACCAATGTGATATAACTTATTGGAAAGCTTATTTAATAAGCTGTTAGAATTTAACTAAACACGAATTTTAGGAGTACCCATTTTTGTAAAAATCTAAAAAATGTAATAAAAAAACAAAACGCACATTACCTTTAATTAACAGATTCCTAAGCAGTATAAATATTGCAATCACGTCTATAATTGCATTCTATTTGTACTTTTTTCTTGAAATATTGTTCTAGCTGCAGTATAAATGTAATTTGACGAAAAATATTTGTTATCTAATTAGTGTAATAACAAAACGCGTGGAAAAAATATAATTACGGGAAACGTCATGATGTCATTGTCATTGATCAGTTTGATTGACAGCGTTCTAAATAATTTTATTTTTTTTGGTTGCTCAATAATTGTCATTTGGCCATGGGGTTGCCAATTGCAATAATCATAATATTGCATTAAGAATTCTTATTTTTAATTTAAATTTTTAAAAAAACGGGAGGGTGTAAAATTATTTTAAATACACCAAAAATTTTTATTAATTATGCTCTATTAACCTATATAACTCAGATTGCTGTTCAAATTTACAATTATTTAAATCCCAGGCTCTATACATTTTTTGAACGTCTCCTTTATATGAATCAACCTGAAAGTTTAACATTGGTGTCGGTTCACGCGTTTTTTGTAGGTAAACTGAAATATAATGATTTCAACCCTTTTTAGTGTCCCACTGCTGAGCAATGGCCTTCTACAACTATCTTACGAATTGAGAGAGTCACATACGCTGGCCAAGTACGAGTTGTTAGATGTTCTTAAACTTGATGATATTTTCCTTCACCGATATTGAGCAGCGCCGATGAGACAATTCACACAAAGATGTGTCAGCACGACCGCGGATCGAACCCACGACATTATATTTCTAAGGCCGCTGCGCCATCGCAGCTTATTGAAATATAACCTAACTATAAATAAATAAATAATTCACTTTGTTATAACCATCTAGAACACTTTAGCTTTTAAATAAACACCACAAGCTGGTCTATTCGTTTAAGCGTTACGATGCCACATAGGTACTTGTACACAGAAACACACGTGAAACTTATAATCTTCTATTCCATCTTCTATTTCGTCAGGAGTTAACAAATTAGAAATAAAAAATGGTTTCCGTATCCCATAAAAAGTATCATAGGGCCGATGATTGTCGCAAATGTTGACCCAGGTACACCATGACGCGTCGACGCAGCTTACTGCCAGCGTCAATATTGACTTAATGCAGCTCGCAGGGTTGGCACACTCTAGAAAACTCTCTCAACTCTTTAAAACTTAAAATATTACTTCACCGAAACATAATTAACAAAATTAAATTAAAATCCACACTTTATTTTAATATATTTCAGTTTTAATACGTTTAAAAAAATATTTCATGGGGATCAAAATTAACAAGATGATTCTTGCTTATTTAGCCTTATTTAAAACAGATTTTCGGTGGTATATTTTTGGTAATTCTTTTAATGAATGCGTTCTTAACAATAAAAACTCCATGACACTTTTTAAGGAATATATTAAAATGACTTTAGTTATAACGTCAAATATAAACCCAATTCCGTAGATAACAAGTAATAACCTATTTAATTCTAAATACAAACATTTCCAAAATCAATCAACAACTAAACTAAGTAGATACTAACTTGTATTGTCAAATAGGGATGATTATTGATGACAAAGGATGAAAAATCGTATTTCGTCACTAAAATTGTAAAAAAATGTGAAACACGTATTTTTGCTTTATCATTGAAACTAATTAATTAATCTAAATATTATATAACGCATTCAAGTTTCGGAGTGGGAGGGCGCCACGTCACTTACAGTAGAAAACTTAATTAAGCGTGACGTCATTCGAGATTTTGTTTGGACGTATCGCCTAAATCTTTAATCACCCAAAAACAAAAAAATGCATGTCCGATACTAGTCATCCCAATTGTGGCAGCCCTATTCAAAAATTGGATGTTTATTAAAGAAAATGTTACTTGAACGGAAATATCATAAATTCACGTTACATAACTCCTCTGGTATCTAAATGATTTCCACACTTATTTATACAAAGCGCATTGGATTCATTGCACTAACTGTATGCTCAACAAAATGTCGTTTTAATTTTGGAAGCCATGTTTATTTAGGTGGAGGCGTTTGAGTTAAAATAATATTTATTTAACACTGTCATCTCTGCTCATCACATTTTCTGAGATAGATACATGAATACATATTAAATTTACACCGTTTTAAATAATTTTACGTAAAGAAAGAAAGTACAGTTTTTTTTTAGTTAACACCAAAGTTGTTTAATACTAAATTAGACAATTTAACCCGAAACTGGTATTGCGCGCGTTCCCCTCTGCCGAGGTACATGAACAGTTTGTATGAATAACTGTTCATGTTTTATGTTTGTGAGTAGCTCTTATTTACGTGTGCATTTGTAAAAAAGAAGCTTCAACTTTTACATGTGTGCTGTACGTGGTTACCTCCCCTCCCCCAAAAACTGGCAGGCACAATATTCAGTACTAGAAGTTGCGTATAACACCACTCGTGTTAAATGTTCTAAGATAGCTAATTGATCGGATATGAATGAATTTTAGTATAAAAGCACAAATCTACACGCCTGTACCGGACGATGCAAAGATATTCTGGGATATTTACACACACGGTCATCTGGTCTCAAGCTAAGCAGAGCTTGTGTTATGGAAACCAGATAACTGGTATATACTGTACATATAATACTTTTCTTTTGTAAATATATACTTTTAATAGATATTTACCCCCAGACTCGACACAAACACGAATGTTCATCACTAATATTTGTCTCGGGTGGGAATCTAACCCACGACCTGCGGCGTGAAAAGCAAGTATCTCACCGACAACGCCACCCCGTCTATGATAAATAGAGATAAATATCACCTATATTTTTAGATATGTTTACTGTTTAAATTTCATTCGTATACTCACTGCTAATTTTATTTTCTACTCGAAAAACTCAACTCAACTCAACTACATCAAAAAAAGATACGTATACAGCATCACACTGTATTACCCGAAGGTGAAAGGCAGAGATGAATATCACCCACTTTTGGCTGGCAAAGAATCTCTAAGTTTGTACATTAGAAAAGTTTTTTTTGCTTGATCTGGGAATCGAACCCGCGCTTACCAAGCGAACTCGCTTACCACTGGACCACCGAGGCGGTTAAAAAGCAAAATGCTATAAGTATTAAATAATATTTAATTCAATCATTAATTTTGATATAAATTTAAAAATAAAAGTAAATAAATAAATTAAAAAAAGTTACAAAAATTAGGTAATAAGTACAATAATAAGGTAGTTAGGTAATTAGAAACTTACGAAGCAAGCTTCAAATAAGCTCTTATCAAGTTAAAACATTTCATAAGCTTCCAGAGAAACCGGGTAAAGCTAATATTGACCAGAACCTGAATCCAAAATACCAATACGCTACTGTATGCTAGACCTTAGTCAATATTGGGTATACTTAAAACATTTTCTAAGAATCGGTTTTAGAGATGCTATGAGATATTGTGAGTAAACTCGACTATAAGGCTTCTTGCTAACGAGCCACCGATGTTCTATTCTAAAGTTGTCATACACTTGACCAGGGCGATAAAGTGATCTACAATTGAACAGCAATCCAGTACCGATGTATTCGTGATAATGAGTGATTTTTGGTGATAGGTTGTGGTGAATGTGTAGGAATGGAATAATCCTCCATGTTTGATCACCAAAATGAAATATCGAGATTCGGATTCGCCCGAGGGTCACTCATAGCAGTTGTCAAGTAAATAGGCTGAGAGTTCAGTTAACGAAAGACACTTAAAAAGCCTGATGAACCATTAACAACCCATATTGGAAAGACCCTTCGAAAAAAGAAAGAATGATAACTAGTGACGAATAACGAATAATCGAATAAAAACGTGACTAAATTGACGATATACAGAAAAAAATTACTATTATTTATTATTGGTTATATTCGGTAGGTCTGAGACCCGGTAGATGGCACTGCTTTGCCGGGCAGAACGACGTCTGCCGGGTCCGCTAGTAACAATATAATTTATTAAAACATTGTTTTCACGCAAAATAGGCGCACTTATGAGACGTTCAGCTGCGGAAAAATTAGCCCGTACCAAACTAAACTAATACATTGTTTTAATTATTAAATAATTTAAACTAAATTTTAGTAGTTATGCCAATTTAAATTCTATAAATAATTTAAACCAATTCAAAGAAATAATTTTTATGCCAATTTTTATTTTTTAATTATATATTACTGTAAAATAAGTAGCAAGCTATTATTGTTAAATATGAGTATTTTAAATGTATTTTAATGGGTCTACTCTACCACCTGTAAACGAATTTTATTATTATTTTTTATTTTAAAATTTAATTTAATTTACAATTTCTTATTTATTTCTGGAACTGTCTTTACACCAAAACCTATTATTTATCAAAACATCAGAGACATAAATGTTTTGTACAGCCCCATCGCATATCCTTGTTCTCTAACGAACACGTAAACATTAAGCTGCAATTAGTCGCCTAGTCGCTCACTAACACGTTTGTAGGAGCCCTTAGACTTATTGTCTGACCAGCCTAAATTGATCTGTGCATGTTTAACTTAACTATGGTAGAAGAGGTCTTGTTATAGTTGTTATGTTGCTCTCGTATGCCCTCTAATTGCTATATAGGGATACACTAGTATTATAGAATTAAGTTTGATTTCATTGCCTAAATAAAGTCTAGAATTTTTACATTTTTGTCTCCAACAAAATAAGACACATTAAAGATCTTTCTTTGAGATAATAGGTCGATGATCCACAGTAGAATAATTTTAATTTGTGTGAATAATTTTAATTTTAACTAATAGTTTATGTTAAATTGCAAAATTACATTATTAGTGCATGCGGTGTTTACCTTCAAGTAATTGTTACTAGCTCATAAACATGTTGTTATACTTACTAAAAAAAAGTAAACAATTGTTGGTAAACCTTAATAAATAAATAAATAGAAGTACTAGTTTCCAACCGCGACTTCATCTAAAAATATCTTAAAAGAACCTGAGTTATACACGAGTTATACACAGTCGACTCTCCATTGTTACTGGGAATTGTTCGTAGATGTATCTCGAACAATATTCTAGTAACAAAATAAATGTTTTATAACGGTTTTAATTCAATTTATTTTACTAACATAGTTATAAGATCTGTTTTTCTTTTTTCTTTATACTAACACTATATGGATGTAGCTTGTCCGAAATAAATGGTATTTTATTATTTTATACAGAAAATTATTACTAATCAAGGTACGTTTAATTTTTTTCTACTAATAGGTAATTTAACTTGTTATAACCACATGATAGGATTATTTTTGCATTGCACCCAAATCGAAGTAAGTTACCGAATAGAATCCCAATTTTTCGGATGCTATACAACTTCCATAGTCACGGTGGACCAAGGTGTTTGTTCGTTTCGAAGCGGTCTAATTTGTTAAATAAAATTATTACTTAAGTACAACTTCTAAACGCGTTGCTTTCCAGTTTGCACAAACTAAACATATTTCAACATATTCAGGTAAATATAATAATATACTCCTATAGAAAGTGTTTGTTTGTATGAGCAGGAAGTTGAAAGGACCAGAAATAGTTGTGACTGATCGATTTTCTGAAATACTCAAAGGTTTACGACGCTCTTCTAGATATCTCAAAATAACTTTTGCTACCATTTGCGGATCAAAAGGAGGAATGAATTTAACCAACATCGAAAAAGAGGGGCGTTATAAGTTTGTAACCTCGCACATTACAGCGCTGAAACGAATTAACCGATTTTAATGCAGTTTTGTTTATTTGAAAGCTGAAGTAAATAAAAGAAGTTAAGACGGGTCTTAATTAGATACAGTCGTGGGACATTAACACACACAGCCATCTGATCCCAAACTAAGCAGAGCATGTACTATGGTAATCAGAAAATTAAAAATATACTTTTCTTTTGTAAACAGATACTTAATTTAGGTAATTACACCCAGACTCAAGACAAACAGACATGTTCATCACACAAATGTCTGACTTGTGAATCGAACCCACGACCTGCGCGTGAAAAGCAAGTGTCTCACCTACCACACCACCGGCGGCTCGTTAAAAACTTAATACATTAAATACCAAATCAGTACAAACCAGTAAGTCGGTAGTAAGTAGGTACAAACTAGGTAAGTACTTGAAATTTCTATCAAAAAACTATTTGCTGTTATACAGTCTGTCCCAACAATAGTTAAAGATGTTTAATCCGAAATATTTGAACAAGTGGTCGCCACTCATCACTTGGCTATAGTGAATACTTCCTATTGTCCTACAAAACCCCATGAAAGCAATGACAGGTTAAATGGAGAAGGTAACAATGGAGGACGAAGATTTGTGAAAATTATAAGTATTAATATTTGAATAGAAAAGTACTACGTTTGACAAGGGTATCTTTGCCTGCATCATTGGTTTGTTATACTTCTATTGAGTACGTACTAGAGAACGCACTTGATTCGCATTGGGCAGGTATGGTGCAATCCGATAGAGTATTTTAGCCTGTGCTAGATCTATTCTTATAATAATAACAATATTCCGAACTGCTAGTTAGTTTGAACTAATATTTGATTTATAGGAAGCCCCTCAGTTTGGTGTGTCTTATGACATAAGCCTCCTCCCACGGTTTTCATTGACCTCTACCGGCTGCAACTCTGGTCTAGTAAGGCCTCAATGTTTGGCGGAAACTTCCCACTTTATTGAGGGTCCCTGCTGTTTGGTTCCGTCTCTTGGGAACCAGAGTGTTACCTGCTCACTCCATTTAACATGTGACCTGTCCCCCCATTTAAGTTGTTCAATTCGAGTGAGTATATTGGAACCTTTGGTTCTTCTTATCTATCCTTACTAAATGGAAAAGCAACTGTCGCTCTGTCGTCTGTATTTTATCTCTGAATATAGTTATGAGCTGCTTTTTACTAGACCAACATAAACGTATCACGGATAAGAAACTAGACCACCTAAAGAATTTGATAAAGAAATCAGAAATAAATTTCGAAAAAAACCATCATACAACGAAAATTTAGTTTAAAAAAAAATTGCTTTTAAAGAAGCAGACTCAACCTTCAGTTACATTAGACATAGTAGGTAACTCTGCTTTAAATTTCGTTTGTTAATACCTAAGTTCATTACTTTGTATTCGGTTTGTGCAGTTTGTAAATGATTTCCTTTGGCTGTGTCAGTGTGATTTACGATCTAGGACATAGTGCGTGATTTGCATTGTAATCAAAGAATTTGGATGTGACTTATTGCCATCCTTCCCACGTGTCTATGATAGATTTACAAATTTAAGTGGGTAGGTTTGAAGTTCTGGTCACGGAAGGAGAAGGCAGGCTTGATTAAAATAGAAAACTAAAAAGTAAGAATGATGGGCAAAAAAAGAAACTTAGAAGGAAAAAAAAAGCATAAGAGAGGCAGACATAAAGAGAAGTGAAATGATAAAGGAAATAGTAAATGTCATTTAGTACGTGGATGTGGTAGTATTGCTATTGAAATGCTCTTATCGGTAAAGCTATGACGAGGACTGGATTCGCATGGAGATGTAGTTTGCTAGTGGGGATTTATTTGGTTTTATTTAACTATAGGTAACAATTTATTTAAAGATTGATACAGAGTAAAAGATAATTTAATTAGTTATTTATTAGATTCGCTTAGTATGTTCGATCAGTGTGAGTTCAGCTCACCCAAAAATAAGTAAGAAATTCCGGTTTAGCTAGATAAATAAAGCCTTCCGTAGTAAAAACAAATAAAAATACTCACACTAAATTACTTGCACTACATTTCTTTAAGATACTAAATAAATTCGAGATAAAAATATCTCTCCTATAGTTTTATACGGCCCAAACACGAGGCATGTTCTCGCCTCGTTATTCCGAGCCGAAGGCACAGCATTAATTATGGCTTTGTGTTTATAGCTTATATATTAAATCGTAAAATACTGCCCTCAGACGCCATATTTATGTTAGTTTTTAATTGCGAGACCTTAATTGTAGATACAGACTTTGGTTTAGAAATTGCTGGGTATTGAGAAATGTTTTGGGTATAATGTGATTTCCAAATGAATTTTACGCAGAGATGGTTAGATAGCTGAAGTCTAGATAAAGTAGATAATATAATTAACGTATACTAATGTATAGTTTATTAATTAATTGATGTATAGTGGTCACTGCCACATGATTTAGAGGTTATACCTACCTAAACGCGACGTGATTAGAAAGAGCTTAAAATCCTGTGTCCAGCAAGAACGTTCTCAAACAAAATACTAGCAGCATAGAAATAAATGTTGAGACCGATTAAAAGTAATAAGCTGTTTCAAAATGGTACTTACTAAATCAATAGGAAGAGAAAACATTTATATTCTATATTATTATTAATATCGTATCGAAAAATAAGGTCAAAGAGCAAAGTTAGTATTCAACTCTTAGATGTTAATAAACCAGTTAAGTAAAGATTTTTAACAGGGTAAAATTACACGACGTAAACTCACATAAAACTTTAACCTACCTATAAACATAATACGCAATCCTATCTCAACCAATCGTGCGCTCACGCATAAAGTAGCCACTACACGTATTAAGGCTAGTCCACTTTACCGTAAACAAACCAATCTACGTTACGCCACAATAGTGTCCGGCCAGGGAATCGAATCGACGCCTACACACATTCCTACAGAAACTGGTTCTGTAACTACTTATTAGTGCTTTGTGGGTTTACGGTGTTTCCTAGACGTTATGTATTGAGCCTTAACTATGTGTTTATGGTATACCAGAGATTTATAGATTAGTTAAGTCTAATATATTTATTTGTTTTAAATTTATTGCAAATAAACTTTGATTGCTTGTTCGCTTAGTCGACTCATAATTGGAAAAGCTTATGACATCGTCATTCAAATAAATTATTTCAGCAATTATAAATATTATTTCAGATAATTAATGACATCTAATTTATTTCAATAATAACCATTACTAAAATAAATCCCATTCCATCATCTAACAATTAACATTCCTTTAAAGACAGAAATAATTATTTCGGAGAAAAAAAATTTCAAAACATTGGGTACTTGATAAAGAACATTTGTTGCATCCAAACTTGAAACTAACATAATCTATGGAACCTAAACCAACTAAGATAATAATACGTAAACAGAATGAAACAATATTAGGGCAGGGTGCGCGGGCGCTCGCACCACTACGCTAACTCGCACCACAAACTGTCATTATCACCTGCAACTTGGAATAATGTGTTTGCTGTTGCCTACTGGTTTTAGAAGTCGTGTTATGAGTAGAAGAGATAGATTAGTAGAGATTTTCAATAACTAAAATTACCCATTTCTAAATACCCAGTCAACATTTAATAGATACAGGTGAATGTCATCCACATTTGGTCATTGTACGAGTTTACTACTGTTTAGCAGTTACAAATCTCTTTTTCAAACTAGTACCACTTATATTTTGCGTGCTATAAAAATCATAACTCACTTTTTGCTTGACCTATTAACTATTGCCAATGATCTCATACTTCCTACAATTACGAGTAGACAAAAGCTACCACAAATATTAAAATATATGAACGGTTACTAGCTTACATTAAAACGAAGATAAAGCAAAACAAAACTCATAACGAAGTAAATTTTAATATAATTAAAGAATAAATTATGCAATCCATTACACGTCCATTCATGGTGCCATGACTCAAGATGGTATCTGAAATCGCTGACACAATCTGTGGCAGAGAAATTAAAGAGTGTTAAACACAGTAATTGCAAGCAAAGTAATTATAATATTAAACTGTTATAATTTATTATGTATAACACATGGAACTGATTCATTAAATATAATTTTACGTTACAGTTGTCACATAAAGCGTGTACAATTATTGGCACTACCGCAACTTTTAAAGTAGGTGTAACATAAAATAACTGGAGGATAATATGATACTATGCCCATAAACATGACAAAACATTAAATAATCGACTCAGAATAATACAGGAGATAATAATAGTTAGTATGAAAATTACTCCGACAAAAGTTTTTACAACAAATGTCTATAACAAAGTAAACAATGCTAATGATAATAAAATATAACATGGACGTTGTCAAGTTCCAAGACCCTCTGAAGAACCCTCTGGAAGGGACTGACTTCTTTATTGTCGACCCATATCAGATTCCAACATTAAGTAATCAAATGCATTTGTTCTCAACTGTTTGCTCGGGATTCGTCTGTCAGTCAGCCTGGGAGCTAACGCGAGCATCCTGTCTGTCCGTTCGTTCTGATAAGATAAAAGTTAAACACACAGCATTACTTGATTGTTTAATACGCTGGTTATGTGATTTCCGGTGCTTCAGACTTCGAGATAATGTTAAATCTTGGATGGCCTTAAGCAAAGACAAGTGATAGGGCTTTTAGTAAGAAGACTCTAAATATTTCAGCTGAAGTTCAGATAAGACCCTTTGGGCTACAGCGTGAGGTCAGTTTGTTTCGGAGCATGTATCAAACCATAGCATTGAAGGTTTCCACCAAAATAAATCGTAGAAGTTTGGAGTCTAAAACAGGAGGCATGAGACATGTGCTAGTAAACGGTCTAAGGATGAACAAAACTGTATCAAACCGGTTGTAACTTTTACAAAAAGCAAACTATTGTCCAGATACAACGTCAGCACCTTTTCCTATTTTTTCAAAGGTACATTAAATGGAATGTAAAGTTTACAGCCTACAGCTTACATGGTTTGCCGCATTGCACAAGGCTTATGTAGCAATTACTTTGAAAACTTCACGTTTTGCCATAACTCGTAAATAACACCTCGTTTGACAGTATAAACGATTCTAACCATACATTTTTTCTAATAAACCACGTGGGTTCGCAGAATTCCAAAGTTACGACACCACTCAAATGTGCCGAAAATCATTAAATGCACCTCAACAATGACTGTTTTGTGTTTCCGAAACTAGTTTCACAGATATAGAGGAACAAAAAAGTGTATTTTGATGTCTAAATAGACACATCATGGACCAGGTAAACGGGCTACGGTTACGAAGGCAATTCTTGGGAATATTGAGAGAAATGTCATTAATTTTAACGGTCACCTGTCTCACGTCATGGGCCTTTTTTCCATAATTATTTTAGCTGATTATCCGGTATGTTATCAGGATTTTGGATATTATATACGTGTGTATTGATACCTGTTATTATCTTTTTAATCTTCAGTTAACCTTTATTGGTATTAGGAATCGTGTTTTTTGTTAAAATTGTGTTGTAGGACCAACGGAAACCAAAAAATAGAAGCACCGTCAACCGTATAAACATTGAATAAAAAAAATTTGCGTTCACTGAATTTTATTACTCCTAAAAATCTCCAAACATTACAATCCTAATGGTAGTCAACAATGGGAATTTATTCTACCTGGCCGTCTCCTCGCCCCATTGTTCGTCCACAAAATCTGGTGCGCATTCGAATATCTCCTCTTTTTTTCCACAAAAATCCCTTGTTAGCAAGTCCTCGGATAGATCTCTTTGTGAGGACAATAGGAGTTACATATTTATAAGTGGGTAGGTAGGCGGAGATACAGGTGTTTTATCTAACTGCACCCTGCCGTATCGAGTATATCTAACATGAAATAGTTATAACTTTATTCTTCTTCGACACACGACACAGATCAGTCATCGATAACTGTCTACATTATATTGTTACATCTACTTCCATTCATAAATCCGTTATTTTTTTAATAACAATTTCAATACTTTCAATTTAAACTTCTCGGGTCTTTTTTGCAGCCACTATTTTTCAATCGTCATAAATGATTTCTATTTGAATAAATTCTTGTCTTACTTTTTATAGTAGGTAATTCAAAGTAAACCATTACACAAAAATGTTTATCGATCCAAAACCAGCGGTCAGTACCATCCTTTTTTGTCAGTTATAACCTCACGTTCCCACTTCGAACATCAAAATAGTGTTACGACTTTAACAAATAACTTTTTTTAATCTAAACCAACGAACGCCAATTAGTTCTACCCGAGAGATGGCTCTTTCGACGCTTATTTTACTGGTATTTTTTGTGGGCCCGTTCGAATTTTTTTAGTTAGTGAACACGTTGATTCGTTTCGCTTCTGTGTGTTTATTACTATGCTGACTGTACAAATATTTTGTGGTTGTATTTTCTGGTCGTGTCACGGTTTGCCAGCTATTGATTGTAAATAACACAGTAGAAAGTGGCAATTATTTGCTATTCTGGTGATTGGGTTGTTTAGTTTACTTGATGTAGCAAATTATCATAGGTTTCATGGAACGTTACCATTATTTTAAACCATGATTGGTTTTAAGTAGATACATATAAGATTTCTGTAGTTAAAATTATTATGTTTCTTAAATAATACCAATAAAAAAATATGAATAAGTTACTCAAATAAATAAATACTCTCACCTACATGCTAATTGTACAAAAAATTAACATTGAATTGCTGCCACACTGTAGTTAACAGCCATGTAGTAAGTAATTTGTAAATATCATTAACAATACAATACAAGTACTAATAAAACAAGAAATGAGTGTAAAGAGAATGTTTCCTTATCTACTCCATACCACTTTTGTTCTGGAACCCGAATGTCTTCATCTAAGGCCGTGACCGCGCTTGACCCGGCTTGCCCCAACCAGTTCCCGAGATAGCCCGGACCAAATAACTAAACGACTTAACGATATCAGCGAAATTACACCACGAAGGCTCATTTTTATTATTTTTTATTTCATATCATCCTGTGGTTACGGCTTATTGAACTTCTTTTAAAAGGTGCATCTGATAAGTGATCAATAAAAATGTATTTTTGCTACAGACTCCACTTTTAATTAGAGACAACCTAATAAAATTGTAAAGCACAGTTATTTTTTCTTTATTAATAGCATTATCATCGTAAATAAAATAAAGATGATGAAAAAATGATTCTGATGATGATAATTAATTGATATGAAACATGAAACGTTTTATATTGAAAACAAACGAAACGTGATGAAAATAAATGTGAAAACTATAGAATCTAATTAAACTATAAGTGATTTGTCTGAAGTTGAATACAATTGTTCAATTACTGTAGAGTTTTGGAATCAGAGTTCATGGCACTCAGATCATGATAAAGTAATGGTAAAATCAATCAAAACTACGACTGTACCAATTTACGTAAACACCAATCATGAAGAAAGAATCGATCTATTACAAAAAACAATAACTATACAAAATGATAGAAGATTCGACTCTAAGATGATTTATAAAGAAAAAAAACCGCAAGCGTCGGCGCCGACGGCAATACTAGAACGTGTAGTTTTGGTAATAGCTTAATCAATGAGATTGGTCGATAGAGAGATTGGGTATGTCGACGACCTGCGCGTGAGTGTATCGATAGACCAATAATTGCTATAGAGCGCACGAACATCAAACTCAAGCTTATAATGTTGCTGTTGAATTAGTTGTTGTAAAAATGTTATTGTTACCATAATGGAATTGTTGAGGAAAGTAAAATTTACTACTTAAATATTTCTCAATTTCATGGCTCATAATTATTTATAATCTACACTATTTTGAGGATTTTTATGAAATATATTTTTATTATAGTGGGAGAACATGAGAAGTTTGGATAATGAACCTACTAATAGTTTTATTATACCGAAACATAAATGGTTATAAAATCTAGCCGATTCTTATGATACCATTATATAATTAAATATATAACATGTTAATACTACTACTACAACATGTTAATAGATTTCTAGAGTGAACAGTAATACCTCCACTTCGTTATCATTACTCTCGCGCGGTCGTGTCGTGAGACATAGGTCGTCGGGCCCGATCGGGGCGGTTCTCCTTTCGTAACCGTTCGTACCCGCTCGTGCATCTCCGCCAGAGTGAATATTATGAAGTTATTAACGATAAAATCTTACTACGTACATATTTATACCACGGACTGTACTTTTGTTAAGATAATTAAAAATTGAATAACAATAGTGTTTTGACTATGAATAAATTATGAGCTTTGTAATTATATTATAGTTAGGTGCCGCCTTTGTAGTAAGCTTTATTTCAATTTCTTTATTTTCTAGTTTACCATTTATTACTAGCTGATGTTAATTGAAGATTTTATCTGTTGAAGATAACTTACTCCCACAATGCGGTAAAACTGACACACTTCTTATCTTATGTGTTTTTTTTTATATTTTTCTTTAAAGCTACAGTTATATTGATGAATATGTATCTACTCACTTATTCTAAAAAAAATATTTAACATTGAGGCATCAAATTTGATCATCTTTTTGTGGAACTAAAAAAATTCGTTTCTTTTATTTAAAAACAATAGTATTTGTTCCCGTTTATTTTTTTCACTTATTCAGACAGTGTAGATCTCACCGTTGTTGTAATATAATAGCTGATTTATGATATGAAAAAGTGCATAAAGCGAGGATTCAGTATCACCATCTAAATAATATGAAACAAAGGATTTTCATGCAATTTTCACTATTAGTTAGATCATTTGTGGGACACTAAAAAGGGTTGAAGTGATAGATACCTACAGAGTACATCCTCACTACCTACGTGCAAAGTCAGGCTGGGTTTCTAGTTAAAAACACCAAGAAAAGCCAATTTAATTATGTTGTAAATACGCCTAAAACTTCTACCCCGTGTTCAAACGTCTTAGCTCATTGGGTATAGCTAAAATAGGTTTATAATTCGTTTGTCTTTGTCTGTCATTTCGACATTTATAAGAAAGAAAGAAAAAGACGAAGTCCATTTTAATTAAAGAGTCTTACACTTCATGTTACTCAGAAAAAATTAAGTGGTAGATAATTATACTGTCCTTTTCAATAATTTAATCAGATTATTGAAATAAAACTACTTTTTAACGGAAAAAAGTAGTTAAAAAGTAAAAAAAAGTAAAAAGATAGTTTAAAAAGTAGTTTTATTTCAATGTGTGATATTTGCGTAAATCTAAGACAATACTATGTTAATCAGGTTAGTTAATTTGCTATTGATATTAAGATTTAATTTTAAGTGATTGCACAAAAGAGGCGTTATATGACAAGTTTTTTTAAGTTATTTCTTGTGAATTAACTTTGGAAGTGTACCTGGAATAGGTTACATATTTCCTGATTGGTAACTCAAACTACGGCATGACACGGCAAGATTAATACCTATTGCGCACCCGCAAGCGAGACCTAATAAGTGTCATTCGCTACATTATAAAACCAAGTCCTTAGGAGATTATGTCTGTACTTATGCGTGTTCGCAATTATATCAAGAACTACTTAACAGATTTTAATGCGGTTCATACCGATCGAAAGAGAAATTCGTGAAGATTTTGTATATATTTCACGAAGATTAGAGGCATTGCACGTTTGCTGACCATTCAGATGCCATCAGTTCTGTAGGCTAATTCACTTACTTAATTTCTATGTCTTAGTGCAAAATGGTATGCTAGTAATTGTCATCTAAATAACGTATACGGTAAAGCGCTCGCGTGACGCGAACTTGACGCGAGGCCATCTGACAGTGGTTGTCAAGATTACGAGAATACGAAAAGGGCTGTTTTGATCGAAACTTAACTGCAACTATACCGCAACAGAACTTATTTAATTACGTGAATTAGCCAAAGTTATGCATAGCATACTTTCTGAAAGGCACTTCCCCAGTCGGGCTGCCCAAAGAGCGAGGAATATCGTTGTGTCCTACCTCTCTCAGAAAATATTAAAAAACTTAAATAACCTGTAGGTGAAGTTTAAGAAAGAAGACATAAAATAGGAGTTAAAAGAGGTATTTAAAGCTTGAGTCTCTCGCCTCAGCTGCGCCGACGCATATATTCCTACAATTATCAGCAGAGTAATTAATCTTTATAAATACGGTACTGATTGCTGTTAGCTGAAGTATTTTACCATTTGAATTGCATGACAGCTTTTGAATTTCTTGTTATGTTAAAATTTTCCAGAAGTGGAAAGCAGTAGATGTTAGCTATTTAGTATTACGTTTTTTCTTCTTTTTTTTAAGGAAATTACAGATAAATAGGTTTTTAAATACAATATGACTTACTTAACAAGTATTGGTAACGTCTCAGTGGAGACATATTTTTAAGTATAAGTACAGCAGTCTACAAAAGTGTATCTTTTAAACTTTTAAACTTTCGCGTTCCATTATTAATATTTATCATAACGGGCAATTAACGCGCTCACCTTTAATTTGGCTTTACGTCGCGACCACGACCGGTGCAACCCGTGTCGAAACGTAAAGCCAAATTAATGGTGAACGCGTTAATTGCCCGTTATGATAAATATAAATATAAAAGTGTATCTTCCCATTTCTAATAAAGTAAAAACATGAATGAAGGTAAAATAAAAAAATAAGAAAGGTGATTTGGTGGATTTTAGCGGATTTTATTTCCAAATAGTCATTGGAAATATTGACAGATAAAATATTATTGTACTGAGTACTAGAAAAATAAAATAATATTCTACTTATTTAAATTTACAACGATTATGATAATTCATACATCCGATCGTCCGATTTATTATCCATACAACGATTATGATAATTCATACATCCGATCGTCCGAAGAAATGCATGCACTTACTTAGAATACAAAATTCCTCATATACATAAAAAATGCAACAGCAACAAGCGATGCTCTTAGGGTGATAAATATAAAATCCCAGTGATTCCCGGGAAAAACTAAAAACGTGACTGCACTGCAACACAGACTCCCCGCCGTCCCGGCCACTTCTTTGTTTTTAAACATACAAAAAGTCAGCCCCTTCAACGAATCAGGTACAAAATACGGCCACATGTTCTAATCTTTCGACAAAGACATCGCAAAGTTAAAAATAGGAAATTAGTACTTACACAATTAAAAATACCACTATCCATACGACTGTCAGTTTCAAAATATTCCATTAACTGTTATCGAAGTAGATAAAATTATTTTGATAGTTTAAAAGTTTGATATTATTGTTAAGTACTTACAGTTTACATCTTAATTTGTCAGGTCATCTTGTGTCAAACTATATCGCCGGTAGCAATAGCAATCCATTCGCATTATAATAAATACAGGCACAACAACACATGCTCACTTGTCAATCGTACTAACAACAAATATACACTAAAGACAAATAATAATGAACACTCGCACTCAAATCCTTGCACTAAAAGTCAATGTTTTTAATTTAAAAAAATAATAACGAATACCAAAGAAAAATACGAAATTAAAAATAACACAACGCACGTCCAACGCGGATGCGGTACAGTCCGATACAGCATAATAATAGCGGGTGGACATGGACGGAACGCGCCGACGGCGATTTCATCTCAATCTTGGCCGTCGAAACGAGACAGTAACATGACAATAAACAATTGTAAAACGTCTAGAGAGAAAGAGACAACAGATTTCTCATTATGCGCCCGTCGGACTGACATTTCAATCGCGCCGTCTTACTCGCACCGAAAGTTATTTCCGTACAAATTATACGCGGGCGTATTTGTGCTCTGTCCTTCTCTGGCTCAGATAGTGCTAACCAGATAATGTCTTAATCGCATTTTCTTAGCGCTATGCTGACTGATGCACTAACATAAACAATGATAAATTCATGAATTTGCATGAACGATGAACGATAATATCAAATTTACATCTAACACATTTAAGCAAACAAAATTAAATTGTGTTTGTTTGAATGACACAATAGTAAAAATATATACAACGCAAGTATACATTTTAAAACTTGGTTTTTACAATGAGATACAAAATATAAAGAATTTTAAAGAGACCACAGTCAAGTGTTGTGGTTATTAAGAATGCAGACATTTAAAAGTAACAACAGTAAAAGCAACACTTTAGATTTGCAAATGTAAGCTCCTGCTTACAGCCGTCTCAAAATTGAAGTCAATGAAATATTACACGCTTACCATGTTCAGGATTCTGTAACAGATGTAGTGACTGCCTCCACGGTGATCTAGGGATAAACGTAGCCGTTTAATAACTGCTAATACCCGGATCGACCAAAAATTGCTCTTCTAATATCCTTAGAGAATCTCGAAGTTTGAAATTGTGCCCCGTACTCTATTACTTAAGGGACTTAAACATAGCCAGCGAAAGTGACCTCTGCCTTCAAGCACCTTTACCTTCGGGTAATACTGGAGTAATGATATTTAAAGTAGAATTAACTAGACAAAGAATTATTAGCGAGAGAGGGAGAGAAACTTTAGAAACTTCAGATCAACTCAAATTAATTTTCAAATCATAAAAACAACGGTACATAACATTTTCTTATCAGAGGCTGAAGAGAAATTTACTTCATAAACTTCGAAACGGACTAAATAATTATCTATTTGTCAAGTGGTTGGTCAATACTTGAAGGCTCGTGTTTGTTGAGGTGACTACTGGTCAAATGTTTGCTCAAATATGACAGGCCCATGACGACTCAAGCAATTCACTTGTTCTGGGAAACTATGGAAATATTCCTTGATTCAACAAAGTCTGAACTACTTTAGTTGGAACTCAAATAGAAGATCCAATAACTAATGGAGTTGAAAATGAAAACGACTAATTGGGTGTGACAGGTATTTTGTTGGGTTTAAAAGGTTTAATTTTGGTTTCATAAAAAGTATTAGGGATTTGATATAGGTAAAAGATGATCTTTGAGAAATTATACTGATTTTGTATGTTAATATAACATTAATAAAAATATCATCAATAGGTCTTTCAATTATGTATATCTACTAAGCATAAGCCTGTTTAGATACATATGAGATATAGTTTTTGAGTAATAATTATTATGCTTTTAATCAAAGTCAAGTTGAACATTTGTTTTGCCAGTTAGAAAGTGTAAAATCAAAGTGGTTTGATTCGTTTGTAGATGAGCAATAAACTTTGCTATCTAAACTGCGCTGCGTTCAACTGCCAAGTGACTATAAAACAAATGTTTTGTAGGTACTCCAGTACGCACGTTAACTGAATTTCTGACAAACGTCGACCGTTCTAAACAACCATACAAAAGAATGTTCCTGTCAAAGAGTTTGCGTGAAATCTCGTCACTCTATCCATATGAATCATGCATTAGTTGGCCGAACTCCTGCAACCGAACGGAGTGCAATGCATGTCTTAATGCACTCACAATAAAAACACTACATATAGTATTGTAGCATGTGACAGTAACATCTTCACGAGAACGTATTAAACTTAACGAAATTTCAAACTAACTAACCGTAAAAACCAACCTTAACTGTAGCTTTATTAAAGTTGAATTTGAAATGGATGGAATTTTTAAGGATTTCAGAATCAAACTCGTTTGGTTACGAATGAAATGGCCTGAGAAAAGGGACAGGGATACAAAAAGCAATCGCGGTAAAGCAACTAAACTCGAAAGCTCAAAGGACTTGAGGTGTATTTTGTTTTGTCCGAGCGAGATAACTTGATCACCAACCTGAACTCCCAAATGTAAGAAAAGTATATTCAAAATCCATAATAGATTCTATGGCGATAGTAATAAAGATTGAAATAGTAATAATTCATCTCATGTACAACCTTTTACTATTGGTACGATGTAAAAAGAACAATTTACAAGTTCGTCTGGGACAGAAGGAGACGGAGAATTTTCTGTAGTACGAATGAAAGGGAGGGCAAACAACCGGAGTTGGAGGCTGTGTATTTTTTCTGAGTTATTATGCCGGTTCCGATCATTTAATTAAGACATTTTGTGCATTTATAATGAAATAACAATATGAGTCAACATTACCACCATATTTTAAAATGACTGTGAAGTTTGCCCTGATAGTAAATTATTAAATAAACTGCACATTAATTAACACTAAACAAATATATTTAAAAGAATTGTTATTATGTTATAACTAGAAAGTGTTTAATCCTAATTTAATTGGTGATCGTGTTCGGTTAATAAGCTCGAAGTCTCAGGTTCTAGTCCTGGATCATCATAAAAAGGTTTCTATCATAGTTTCTCAAAAAAATCTTGGTTGCAGCGCGAAATTTAAAACATTGCTTCAATTAACAGCTGTAAGACACTCCAACATACGGGAACTTAATATTACTTGAGAAATGTGATATTGACCTCTGTTTTCACCTTCCGGTGATACAGGCGTGAGCTAAATATAATAATATAAAAGATGAAACTGACTGATTGACATTCAACGCAGAGACCAAACCGATGGGTATAGAGCCTGGGTTCCTAATTTGGGAGTAATTAGTAATTACCCCCGCGGGGGTAGAACTTATATTTCGCAGGGGTAACAATGAGCTGGTTGTTGTCTTGAACGCTGAATATCAAAATGACAAATCTGAGCACACTGTCGCACTAAAACTGACTTCGAAGTTCCAGAAAGTTCCAGAAATTTAAATTTCAAAATCCGCGCAAGAAGTGTCATTTTGGCCACTTTCTTACAGCAGAGTTTTTTTTAATTCTAATTTAGGCTTGCGTTTGGCTAAAACTGATGTTAAGCAATGATGTAGTCTACGATAGGACGCGCCTGCCATCCACCGATTAACTCGTGATTACGAGTGACTTACGCTACGGTGAGAAGGTGGCAGTGGAATGAGGCTTCATATGGTTAGAAACCATAAAGCAGTAATAATTCCGACCCACCCTCCTCTTCCTCAATAATCTCCTGATGTGGATTTTATCATGTTTTGTTGGATGGTTTCCGATTGCCTCATAATCCATATTCTTCTTCTTTCTTTATAGTAGGTACAACTTGACGATACGAAGATGCGACAGGATAATATTGCACCCAAAGCGAATTTATTTACAACTAGTTTCATCACTACAACCCTTTTATTGTAACACTCCTGGGCACGGGTCGTCTCTCAACTATCTTACGAGTTGAGAGAGTTACGCCTTAATCCATACACGCTGCTCAAGTGCGGGTTGGTGGATGTCACATGTCTTAGAATGATTAGTTCTTAGACATGCCGATTTCCTCACGATGTTTTCCTTCACCGATATTGGATGTCACATGTCCCTAATGATTAGGTCTTAGACATGCCGGTTTCCTCACGATGTTTTCCTTCGCCGATATTGAACAGCGGCGATGTAACAGTTCACACAAAGATGTGTTGGCGCGAATGCGAATCGAACCCGCGACCTTATATTTCCGTACCCCTGCGCCACCGCTGCTCTCACAGCTAATTTATAAACATGTTAATTTATCGTATTAATCAATACTTAAGTAAAAAAAACAGTTTATAATACAAATGGTTTAACTTAACAAAGAACTTTCTGTATCCATTTATTTTTAGACCTTACATTATGACAGCGCAATGACTATAAATCATGAAATAACCGCAATACGTTTCGAGAAAGAAGTGCAGAAAAATGGCGATTGTTATGCTGAAGTGATGCTTTGTTTTGTAAGTAGGGTAAGCTGTACAAAGGTTCGAAGTCGATATAGGTATAATAATGTGTTTTTATGGAGCTAATGTTAATTATGTAGTAGCTACCTATTATTGAAATAAAACTACTTAATAACGGATTTTATCGTGATTTACTTTAGATTTTAGATCCTGACGTTCCAAAGTCTTTTCAGACTTCATGTTCACGTACAGTCCACCCGTCCACCCGAATTATACGAGCGACTACCATCAGACCTCGAAACCCGGAGGGTACCAGTAACAGAGATGGTTAGACCAGGTGTCAGATTATATTGGCTTCTTGCAACGCGAAAGTTTAAAAGTATATATTATACAAAATGTCCAGAGGTAAGGTTCAGAGCAGCGATGGTGCAGCGGTATAGGCCTCTCCTTTGAAATATAAGGTCGCGGGTTGGATTCCCTCTGTGTGAATTGTAACATCGCCGCAGCTCAATATCGGTGAAGGAAAACATCGTGAGGAAACCGGCATATCTAAGAACCAACCCGGTATTGGTCAGTGTGATTGGATAAAGGCCTAAACTCTCTTAACTTGTTAGATAGTTAATTAAGAGAAGATCCGTGGGCGCAGTGGGACACTTTTTTAAGTGTTGCAGTGAAACTATGTACAAAACAGCTCCTGCTCGCTTCTTAAGACAAAATGTAATGCTAAGCATAGCCTATATGTTGTTCCTGACTATAATCTATATCTGTGCCATATTTCATTCAATTCTGTTGTGTAGTTTTTGCTTTACAGTCACAAACATTTAAACATCTTCACAAACTTTCGTATTTGTAATTAGTGAAATTATTGCATAATCATAAAACTTATACATTATCAGAAGAACACCTGCGTTTCTGCTGAGGTGTCTAAAAATTGTAAGAATCGTGGGATCGTTGACAGATGAAGTACGGATACTTACGAGTTACGAGTCAAGTTACATTGGACTTAGATAGGTCAGCGAAATGATCACTACTCTAAACTTGACATAGCTATCTGCGTCTAGTTAATTAATTTAAATATTCTGGGACATTAACACACACGGTCATCTGGTCCCAAGCTAAGCAGAGCTTGTGTTATGGAAACCAGATAACTGGTATATACTACACATATAATACTTTTCTACATAGATAATTACACCCAGACACAAGACAAACAGACATATTTAAAGAAATGTTTGTCTCGGGTAGGAGTCGAACCCACGACCTGAGGCGTGAAAAGCAAGTATCTTACCGAGTACGCACATCGGCCCGTCAGCGTCAATATCAAAGTATTTTTTTACTCTTGACTTCCGCTTGACTACTTGGTAAACAATGATTTAATATAGGAAACGCGCTTACCCAGTAAATACCGATTCACTTGTAACTAAAAAGACAGGTAGATTTGGATGAAATTTTGTATGGAGATATTTGAGACCCGGGGAATGACATAGGATAGTTTTTATCCGACTGCACTAAAATAGGTTCAGGTTTAGCGCGTTCGGAAAGCTAGTTATTTTTTTATTCTTGAATTGCTGGCTGGCGCTTGACTACAACTTGATGTTAAGCAATGATGTAGTGTACGATGGGACGAATCCCAAATGAAACATGTATTTAGATATATTATAAGGAGTTGGTGTTTGAATTAGGCATTTTTAAAAAGCCTGTATTTCAAATTTCCAGGTTCCCACATATAGGCCGACCTTTTAACTCTGGTAGGTATCGCCTATCGCCAAGATTCTGACTCCTCAAGCTGCACAGACAGTGATGATGATTCAAGCGATATGGACATGAGTCTTACATTACTTTTATCTGTGGTTAAATAGTTCTATAAGAGATTTAATTAATGTTTTATGACTTTGTACCTCAGATGTCTATACGCGAGTTAAACGGTCGGCCTGTAATGGAACAATAAGTAGGTATCAGAGGCGAAAGGTGGAAGTCTGAAAAAGGGAAGCCGGAGCAAAAAAGTTCTTACTTAGAAAAATAATATATCTTACTACCGTCACCGATAGTTCTTACATTTGATGCTATATTTATTTTTGTTGCTATTGAAAACTTTAGGCGTTACATAATATATTATTAGGTGCGTGTGATGTTGACCATTTCCTAAAAGGGAAGCCGATGAGAATAGGCTTATAAGGACTCTTCGCCACTGTTATATTTTTTTCTTTAGCCTATATTGTCCCACAGCTGAGCAAAGGCCTCCCCAAATTCTTCCATTTTGTCAGGTCTCCCGCGACCTCTGGCCATCCAATATCGAATGCATCCAGATCATCCCGCCATCTTTTTCTCGGTCGGCCTCGGCGACGGCTACCGTCTTGCGGCACCCAGTGTGTGGCTATTTGGGCCCATCTCTCTTGCTGCATCCGACACAAATGGCCAGCCCACTCCCACTTTAACTTGGCCGTCTTGTGGCCCACATCTATTACGCCAGTTCAGACTGTTATATATACCTATATAATATTCCACAACAATGACTTGAAGTTTCAAAGACGTTCATTTCACTCAAAACTCCTATCATCACTCGCCATCACAGGAGACCAAATCACTACTTCCCCGCTGTGAAGAAAAAACCCTCAAATGTTTCAAATAACTATATGAAGAAATCTTCACAAAATTCTTAACCGAATTACGACGAACGTCTCAAAGGACCATAGAAATGATAAATATCTTTTTAACCCGATAATACTATGACTAATCGATGAGGTTACATATACAATTAATAAAACATGGTATATTGATATAACAGTGTCAGATACAGCGGCAGGAATCCCAATAAAGACTATTGGGATTTATGAACATGAATCCAAAGTACTGTTACGAACAACGATGCTTAGATTTTATTTGAACTTTAATATTTTACAATTTGAATTAACAAAACACAACTTAGATAGAATTAAATTCTAATGTGCCCAGAAGGCAGCGTTACCACGTTATATGGCAATGCTAATTATTTGATCGAGTTGAAGGCTAGCCCTCTGATCACGGGAAGAGTCTATCAGACTTCTTGTAAGGAGAGGTCAAAAGTGGGATAGTATTTTGAACACCAATGTGATATACCTCATTGGAAAGCTTATATAATAAGCTATTAGAATTTAACTAAACACGAATTTTAGGAGCACCCATTTTTGTAAAAATCTAAAAAATGTAACAGAAAAACAAAACGCACATTGCCTTTATTATTCATTTCCTAAGCAGTATAAATATTGCAATCATGTCAATAATTGTATTGTATTAAAATACTTTTTTCTTGTAATATTATTTTATCTGCAGTTTAATGTAAATATGACGAAAAATATTAATTATCATAAGAGTGTAATAACAAAACGCGTGGAAAAAAGATTATTACGGGAAACGTCAAGATGTCATTGTCATTGATCAGTTTGATTGACAGCGTTCTAAATAATTTTAATTTTTTTGGTTGCTCAATTGTCATTTGACCGGGGTTGCCAATTGCAATAATCATAAATATTGCAGCAAGGATTCTTATTTTCATTTTCGATTTTTAAAAAAACGGGAGGGTGTAAAATTATTTTAAATACACCAAAAAATTTAATTAATTATGCTCTATTAACCTATGTAACTCAGATTGCTGTTCAAATTTACAATTATTTTAATCCCAGGCTCTATACATTATTTGAACGTCTCCTTTCATTGAAAAGTGCATGAGCGCTCGGGCTCCACAGTCCAATCGTTTCAATCCCAAAGGGCTAAAAATGTAATTTGTACTCAAATCACTATATTTGCGTCGCATTATATTATAACTATATCTTTGCATTTGCAGCAGCAGCACCCGCAGACATGCTATATACGAAAAGAAACAAAATACTAAATATTAATTAGAAGTTAACTTAATAATATTATTTCGGGAATCATTTCGTCATATAGGTATGAACGAATTTACAATGTTTTGTTTGTAAAAGTTGAAATTATTTCGTAGGAGTCAATATTTTTCAATATTTTTTAGTCCCTCTACTATAGTCTTTTTTTTTGCTATAACTATTAACCAAATAATAAAAAAGTCAGATTTAACACTCGGATTTCGTAGATTATCAAAAAACTGTCGCTGAAGATAAATATTTTATGCAGGCACGCAAAATATACATTTTACCGACTGCAATTGAAAAGCAGAGCGAAAGAGTTAATTTCGACTTGAAAAGTTGACCCTTTTAGTTGTAAATAAGTCATCATACCTCCAATGAAAGTACCGTTATCTGATAATAACATATTAATCTTACTTTCTTAAATTGCAATCACAAAAATATACAAATGCTGAACTCCACAAACGATGCCAATGACTCTCATAAAAAATATTTTTTCTCAGAAATGCTTTGTTTTTGAAGCACTTGTGTTCTTCAGTGTATTTTCTCATAAACGAGCACAGAATGCTCGTTTTTAGGGAAAAAAAGTATCAGGTTTATTATCCAGCTGCGCGAAATTTATGACTTTATATATTTACTTCTCTTTCCCTCTTACTGCTTTAGCTCTATCTGTCTCATTCTTAAAATTCTGTTATCCATAATTTCGTTTTACTAGTTCGGTTATGGATGCCGGGAAGATCTTTACCCAGTATTGGGGCAATATTGAGAGGCAGTTAAATGAAGGAAAGTGGATTCTACATCAAGATGTTACATTATAGATATCTAGTTTCCGAAACGCTTCTTATATTTTCAACCGACTTCAAAACGAAGGTGGTTCTCAATTCGACTACAATACGTTTGTTTGTATTTTACACGCTGATTTTAATAATTCTTTTTTTTATTTCTCTCTTTAGTTAAAAGCTAGTATAGTATTATATTATCTGTGGTTAAAATGGACTTTGTCTCTTCCTTGCTAGTATAAATGTCAAAATGACAGACAAACAATACAGAGAAGACCAGTACCCAGCAATGAAACACTTATAAGTGATGCAGCGAACATAACTTGAGTATTGAGAATTGAAATTGACTCGACTTACTACATATGGCACCTTCATTTAAGATATTTACCTCTGCCTACTCCTTCGGGTAACACAGGCGTGGCTGCTATATTATTTTTAGTTTACCGAAATAACTTAATACACAACATTACTTTTATCACATTATCTAAGTACTCTGGTAGGTGAGGTGAACGATGATTAAAAGTACCTACTCCTACAAAATATTCAAGATCATCGTTCGGATAAATAAACCAGTTTCGTAAACGTAATATTTAATAGGGATAACATATTTTAACGCTATCAAAATCATTAAGTAAGTACTGTAAAACCACGGATCATATACCAATAGACACAGCATAGCTGGGCACTCGCAGTCGTCTCACTTAAGTAAGTCTATTACCACCACATATTGTCCGACCACATGCAAATTTTGATTGATTCGCGTTTATTATTTCATTCCATCAATAATATCTTTATTCGTAATTCGTTGGATTCACTCCGTCTTCTGTTTCTATTTGTTTTTGGGCTTAACACGTGCAACTATTATATATAAGGGTTTCGAAGGTTTTTAGACTAAAAATATCAAGATTAGCAGACAACAACTTTAGGTAGGCGTGAATAATCGGGTAAGAAGACGGTATTTCAATAAAATTACTACAGCAAAATATCACTTCACCCCAATCTCTCGATAGCACAATCATGAATTCTACCAGTTAATTACCGATCGTTAAGATTACGTTGGATAAAATAGTAACGTTCACCGAGCACGTTGTTGCATCTGCACTACCGAACGCCACAACGATTCAACACGCAGTGTCAGCCATTCTAAGATGGCCGCTTCACCCGCGCTCGGTGTTCATTCGTTCGTTCATATTGACATTCTCGAGTGACAGGTGACTTCAAAGACGGACGCGATGACAGTATAAAATGACAGCCGATGCATTGAGAAGTAGATGTTCCAACATATATTATTAGCTGCCCCAGCGAACAAAAAAAAATGTAAGAGTGAACAAACCTTATCACTAAGGGGTATGATAAATAGATAGTAGCCGATTCTCAGACCTACTGAATACGCATATAAAACTTGGTAAAAATCGGTAAAGCCGTTTCGGAGGAGTACAGTACATTCAGTACATTTGACATGGTTTTTTTTTAAATAGATTAGAAGATTAAAAACCAATAGCGCAGCAGTGAAGAACAATAAAGTGTGTAAAACTTAACCAGTGACTTTCTTTACACAGTATATGTAGTTTTTTTAACAATTCTTTCAACAACAAGAACTTAACGAACCAATCAAAATTTGCTTTCTGCCCCAATATACCGCTAACTTATGACGATTACAATTTCATACGATATATGAAAATCCTGGCGCCTAGTGGAACGCCTAAATGTACTGCGCGTTTCAAATAAGAATAGGACTGGAAATCCGCCATTTTGGCGCAACGCGCAACAACTTTACATTTTACAGTGCGCAATAATATTTAAATATAATATAATTTAATATGAAGGCATTTAAAGGCTTTAGATAAAAAATATCAAGATTAGCAAACAACTTTAGGTAGGAGTGAATTATCGGGTAAAAGAAGACGGTATTCCAATAAAATAACTAGGTACGGCAAATATCACTTCACCCCGATCTCTCAATAGCACAATCATTAATTCTACTAGATAATTACAGATCGCTAAGATTACATTGGGTTAAAGCGTAACGTACACCGAGCACGTGTTTGCGCACTTCCCGACGATGCAACCGTCCATCACAAAGTGTCAGCCTTTCTAAGATGGCCGCTTCACACGTGCTCGGTGTTTATTCGTTCCTTCAAATTGACATTTTCTAGAGAGAGACTGACTTCAAAGATAGACTCGATGACAGTATAAAATGACAGCTGATGCATTGAAATGTAGATGTGCCAGCAAATATAATAATAAAATGACTATTTGTCTCCCACAAAAGCTTACACTTTTGAACACTTTAAAAGTTTAAAATTTTTATAACATTGATCTGTGGGACTCAGGAGCCCAAACTAGGATACCCTGTGCTGTGGACTCTTGGGCCTCCTTCTCAGAGATTCCAATATGACACAAAGGTCGTATCAATTAGTGTTAAAAAGTTACATACAGTGAATTTGTTTGATGAAAACTTATCGCGCACCGGTGGTAGTTGTAATAAAAATGCTAAGCTGTACAAATGAAGTTTAAATAGGTCCATGTTCGTAGTCGCGGCGTCTTGTACTTCGTTACGCGTAAATATTGAATAATACTTTCTTGGTAATTTATGCAGAGGTTTAAATCTTTAGAAGGAACTCTTTAAAATAACGTCTTACTTCTAGGACGTTCGACACTCCCGCAATAGGGATGATGACAATAATTTTAGTTTTGTCCGTCAGATAAATAAACTAAAAATATTAGACACGTACCTACTTTTCTTTTATTTTGTATGACCTAAATTTAACGGTGATACGTCTAAGCGAAATCTTAAATGACGTCACACTTAAGTAAGTTTTACACAGTTTTAGGCAGTTTTACACAGTTTTACAGAGTTTTACACAGTTTTATACAGTTTTACATAGTTTTACACTTTTTTACACAGTTTTACACGGTTTTACACAGTTTTACACAGTTTTACTCGGTTTTACACAGGTTTACACAGTTTTACGCAATTTTGCGCAGTTTTACACAGTTTTACTCATGACATAGCGCACTCCCACTCCATAACTTTAATGCATTTTATCCCCAATAGGGTTTCAACGATAAAGCAAAAAAATACGTGTCTAACATTTTTTTTATAGTCTGACAGCCAAACTAATTGAAATACGATTTTTCATACCTGTACGAACATCGATGTCCACTCAAGGACGATTTTCCTTTCGAAAATATTGAGTAGCAATTATGGGAAAAAAGGGTACCTAATACCTCCCTTGTTCCTAATAAACTCATACTTATGTACGTAGGTTTCTCTTCACACAATAAATAATTATGATGACCTCAAGTGATTAATTGATTCCACAGAATAAGTAATTTTAATCAATCTTCAACAAAACAACCGTAGGCTGGCTTTTTTTAATCTGCAATCCTGCCATTGCTACTCCTGTAAGCCAGGATCGACAACGGCGCCGTTAAGATTTATACCTGGTCAAATCCCGGGACACCTTAACTGTCTTGGATCCCGCATTTTAATCAGAAATATAGTAGGAGGACTTAGAAAGTTACATTGTCCACTTCTCTCCAGGCAAAATGGGAGACAGCATAGAGAAAAAAAGAGGTTTAAAATTGCCTCATTAATATGGACTAAGCACCACGGGCAATGTAATCTAAAAAGACCATCAGAGTTAACTCCAGTAATAATTATTATAGAAAATCGTTTGAACGCGCGGGAATTAACACCGGTTGCAACAAGATCGGTATAATAGACCGCCCCAGATAAAACTTGTACATTGTCGAGCATAATGTTACGTTCATTCTCCCAAAGACTACACTCCCAGAAGATGTGATGTGCTGATTGTTCCGTGGATCAGCTGGTAGGTACCTCACTTTCCAAGTGCCTTGACGAGTGGAATATGTACCTACGCTTGCTGAGAGGTGCTCTGGTAGAATGTGCCTAAACATTGGAGTGACACTCCCCTGTCTTTTTTTTTATACTTCGATAGGCTTCCGCTTTACAACAACTTGCCTGATGGTAAGCAATGATGTAGTCTACGATGGAACGCGCCAGCCCAGTGTACCGATTCACTCGTGATTACGAATGATTATCGGTGAGAAGGTGGCAGTGGAATGAGCCTCCTTATGGTTAGAAACCTTAAAGGAGCAACAATTCTGACCCATCCTCTCTGCATGTCTATACTACCTTATGTCTGTGATATTAATATCAACTTCATTATTAATAGTATAGTTATCTACCGGGTGCGGCACAGGTGCCTTTAATAGCTATGGTCTTTATCTAAGTGTAACTTTGCGATTATTTCTATCGAATTTTGATGGAATCGTGTTTTCGAAAAAAATTATAAATGCTTATCATTAATCTGCAACTTTATCATTACTAGCTTTCCAACCGCAGCTCCGCCCCCGCGTAAGTCGTTTATCGCGCTAAAACATTACCCTTTTTTGCGCAGTCGGTTAAAACTATCCTATCTCCTTCCCCGGGTCTCAAATTATATCCATACCAAATTTCATCCAAATCAGATTGGTAGTTTTGGCGTGAAATGAAATGAAATGAAAATATGCTTTATTTTTTAAGACGCGAGTCTACATAAAAATAGTCCAATTTCTTTTCCTACCGTGCAGTGCATGACTGGCAAATACTGAGAAACACTGCCAAAAACTCAGTAGGCTTTTTTCTTTTTTTTATGTCGCGTGATAGCGCTACAAACAGACACATAGAGCTACTTTCGCATTTATAACAATAGTAAGGATTTATTTCAAATTTGACGTAACAGCGGATCAAGCTAAATTGAGGTACTACAGACCCTTCAAAATCAACAGTTTTCTGTAAATACATAGTGACTACCTATTAGAAAAACGTGTTCCCGAGTGTCAATGTATCGGGTTGGGCTTATATCTACTAATTATCACGTCCGAGCCGACCGATAGAGATATTTTTGTGTTTTTTTTACTGCTTATCCACTTAATAACATTCTTTACGCTGTGGTTTGAAGCGGTATGGAGTCGCTATGTGTATCTAGCGGCAATATGACGGGCCAGTGGCGCGGTCGGTAAGGTAATCGCTTTTCACGTCGCAGGTCGTTGGTTCGATTACCACCTGAGTCAGACATTTGTGTGATGAGCGTTGTTTGCCTTTTGTCTCGGTGTAATTATCTAGTAAAAATTTGTATTAAACTACACACGCTGGCTATGTCCGAGTAAGTGTTATTGGGCAACGGCGCGGCGATGAAACAATTCACACAAAGATGTGTGGGCAGGACTCCAGGTCAAACTCGCGACCTTATATTTCGAAGGTAAGATAGATACCGCTGTGACACCGGCTGTCTCTTATAAATACCTACGTTTTTATTTTATTTTATTGAAACGATTTTCCTTGTCGCGCGTTGTGAAAGGGGGCTAGACGGAAAAAATTCTTACGAAAAGTTGTCACGACACTTTTTGCTATAGTACCTAAGCTATTGTAAGCTGTGCGGCGTGCGCATGTTTCTCTGTCTGTCTGTCTGTCTGTGTCTCTCTCATAATAGGCTTTAATTTTTTTCTTACACGAAACTGTAGTCAGGATGGCTATGGTTACCATAGTACAAGCTCTGCTTGACATAATCGTGGAAGGATTCACGTACCCAAAATAAATAATTAAATATATAAATTCGTCTCCACATCTTTTATAACCGCACCCAAATGCCCTCGGTCGTCGCCAGCGGTCAGGAGCGGAAGTGGACCAAGCCGTTCATTTTGAGTTCCAAGTTACCATAGACTCCCAGATTTTACCTCGCCTCTTCTTAGAATGTTTATGGGTTTCAAAGTTATACAAAAAAGATTTTCTATGGGAACCGCTACGACCAAAAGTTGTTGAATTTATTTTATAGCTCTTATGTAAATATAGGAGTTTGGATAATTTTAAACATACCTATTACGGGATAGGAGGATTATTATTAACTACCTAATTACCTACTTTCCCAATAGGTAGGACGTAGTACACGGTAGGTAGGTAATTAATTTACTATCTAATTAGCGTATCTATAGACCGAAATATTATAATTTTTAACCTAACTTAGGTATCGCCTTTGTCATGCATTGAATATTTTTTAAATAAAGTAAATAAATATTATATTTGTAAATACTTTCTGCAGTGCCATCTATCAATTATCACCGGAAGCACGTAAGAGTTAGAAATCTTCTGATGACAGCAGTTGGTTATGTTTTATGTACATATTACTAGATGGCGCCTAAGCTTGATATTATAAAATAGTTCTTTTAGATTTCACTAGATGGCAGTGATATTAACCGACTATTTTAAAGTAGACTGTCTTATATGGAACTTCTCCCTCATCTATAACCATTATAATTTAGCTGTATTATAGTGCCAGTGATTGACATGAAGCAGTGTTGCCATGGGCAAAACTTAACTACTGAGTTTAGGTTGCAGGATTACTGTGTTTTGGGGTAAAACAAAAAATAAGATGGTGTTTCACATACATAAAATCGCCCATACTTACTTAAAAACGAAACCGTCGTTATTGGTTGCTCCAATATTTACGTATTATGGTACACCCAGCAACTTTAACATTAGCTAATTTATAAAGCGCAGCGTGTGGTGAACAATAACACATTATTATTTTAGGCCAAGTAGTTGTGGAACACAATGAAATGATGTCCAAGATATAATACAAAAAAACAACTCAAGATAACATTTGTCAACAAGATTTTCATGATAATAAGTTGCAGGATGATTTATAAATTCGAACAAATATTAATATTTTACACAATGTAAAAAATAATATAAAATTTAAAATTTTTAATTCAATTTTCAAATATCTAAAACGTCATTGCCATAACGTTGACTTATAAAGTGGAATTTTAAAAATTAAAATTTCAACTAATCTTCTTCATTTTTGTTTATAAATAATATTGTTTTATTTAGGTTAATATTGATGATTGATATTTTGCTTAATTAAGTCAATTTCCTTGTCCATTGTATTATCTCAATGTTATTTGTAGTTTTTAGTCAACTAACCATGAATAATTATTAGAAAATTTTGCATTTCAGTAATCTCTTTTAGCCGGTCTAACCAAACTCTAGCAGTATTGTAAAACACTGAAACCGATGGCCCTTCAACATGTTAACAGCTGTTTAAATAATAGTAACTTTAATCATACACATAAACATTTAATAAAATCTATTGTAAGTGACTTATCTATTTATGCCACAAAACACGGCAGTCCTCCTTTCACTTTAATGGAAACCCTGAGAAGATGTTTGCAACACCGGCAGTCTGTTGCCGCGTTTGTGTTGTCGGCGGTTGTGTCATTCACTAAAATCAGTTTTCGTTGAAATATTGTGAAGTGTTAATTTTACTCCAAATTGTGACTGAAAATTCTAACAAATATCTGTAATATTATTTGACAACTAGTGTGCAGTGTTTGTTTGTTATTTTAAGTGGACATTGTGCTGTTTAGTGCTATGTAATAGTAGACTGGTTGGATTCCTTGAAGTTCGCCGGCATATCTTGTTGTGGTGAGTATAATCGATATTTACCCCCCTTTTACGCACGTTTTGACGGTTTTTTATGGTTTTAAGTATGTTGTATACGTTCCCTAGGGTTTAAAAACGTTAAAGCTGTAAAAATAATTGTTACTTTTAGTGGGGATTTGAGTAAAATCCTATTGTTGTTGTAACATTGTATCATTCAATTTTCATACTAGTAATTAAGCTTAGCCAGCATTTTTGTAAAGCTGCTAGCTAATTAGACTCTAACTAGGATCTAAGTACGGTTTTAGGTGCCTAAGATATTGATTGTACTAAGATATTACTGAGATATTAATTAGTCATCATTGTCATCAAATACAGTACGTAGGTATATTACATTTCGTGAGTACTATTTAATATTATGAAGACCTTGTAGAAATTATGTGGTTCTTGTCTACTCAACACATTTAATTTATGTGACTCCCTATTATTATTGTACATTTAAATGCATTTTTGGTTCCTATTTACTCTGTTTTATATACAGAAATCTGTGTACTTTAATAATAGCCTAACAAACTTAGTTCACTCTTTGTTTCTCTTGTACCAAGCAAGTCCATAGTTTGATAGTCTTTTATAACAGTGGTTACCACTGCCTAACCCACCTTGACTTCACATGGGTAACAAAGATGAAGGAATCACATAAACCTTACTCATAAATCTTGCTGCATCCTAATGGTGAAAAGCTCATAAAAATAATATGTACAGAATTTTTTAGATGATCACAAATATACAGTTGTGGTAAGAGATGAATTTTTTTTAATATGAAGTAATCTTCATTTTAAAGTCATCTTCACTTTCTTCATTTTTAATTGACATAAATAGGTACCAAATTAAATACAGTACTCAAGAAGCAATCTAATTTACTATTGATATTAAAGGTCAGTTCAGAGATAAACAATTATTTACTTAAATTTATTTATGTGAAAATCTACAATAATATTATAAAGCTGTAGTGTTTGTTTGATTAAACACTCTAATCTCAAGGACTACCTAGTGGTCCAATTTGCAAAATTCTTGCACTGTTATTTAGTCTGTTAATTGATGACGCTATTGAGTATACGATTAAGTAAGAGTAAAAATTTAAGTCACACTGGTGCAGCCCTGACAAGATCTAAAGCTGATCTCGTAACAAATAATAATAAATAAAATGTTTGTCATAGAAACCATAACATTATTTGTATTTCTAACTTTAATATCATTATGCTGTAGTAGTATGTTTGTTTATTTGATTTTTTAATTTCTAAAAATCAGTTTCTATAACATCTTTATCTAGAATCTTAAAAAAGTCTGCTTAATGTTTAACAACATCAGTTTAATTAAAATATTACCAACATCATGTTAATTAAAACTATAATGTAGGCATAACTCCAGTGAAAGTTGCTGATTTTAATCAATTCCTTCACACTATCAGTCTAGTTTAGGTCTAAAGTACTATAAAAGAAAGCAATACAAAATTTTGTGTAAACTTTAGTAGTTCTTCATAAAAATGGCTGAATGGACCTGAATTTATATTTTCTGACATGTCAATAGTTTTAACATCTGGATTAACATAATATTAATAATAACCCGTTATTCCAAACTGGCAGTAGTCAGTTTGAACTAATAATTGATTTGTAGGATGTCTCTTAATTCGACATGTCTTGTGAGCCTCTTCCAACTTTTCCATTGCACTCTATTAGCTGGAACTTGGGTCCAATGCTATGCGGAAATTACCTTCCCACCTCTTTACAGGGCATCCCTGCTTTCTGATTCCATCTCTAGGGTACTAGAGAGTCACCTGCTTATCCATTTATCAGTTTTGTAGCATGTGATCTGTCCACCTCCATTTATGTTGGGATTTACTTATAATCCTGGTACCATGTTTACTTTGGCACATGTCCCACATTAGAAGCATGGAATAATTATTCTAGATCAGTCCTGTTGGAACAATGTGTAAATAACAGAAATAACTGTTATCTAAGACCCATGCTTCGGTTGAAAACTGCATCAAATCACAATCTTGTACATAGGAACACACATAGATATTGTGTCATGGGGATTCAAAATATAATGACCCTTAGAGCATTTAATACGCAACATCTAGTACTAAATTATTTCGGCCAGATTTTGGGGGAGGCGAGGTAACCACGTACAGCAAATATATTGGGCAGGCGCGTTCTATCGTAGACTACATCATTGCTTAACATTAGGCAAGTTGTAGTCATGCGCAAGCCTATTTCAGAATAAATAAAAAATGTAAAAGTTAAAATGTCTTTAGATATGCACGCACACGTAAATAAAAGCTACACAAAAATACAAGACGAACAGTTATGCATACAAACTGTTCATGTACCTCGGCAAAGGGGTACGCGCGCAATACCAGTTCCGTGTTAAATTTTCTAAGAAAGAACCGTCTACTTTTTCTTCGTCTATAGTGTGGTCATTCCCCTACTCAAATCTGATATCATAAAAAAATCAACCACATCAAAAGCCCATATGCAGGGCAACGCCCTACCCTTTGCGTGCCGTTCTTTAGGGCACACATGAATCTGAATCGGGTCGTAAAGACGCACCCAAACAATGTTGTCTACACATCTGGAGATAGTGACGTCACGATTATAAAAAAGTCTGTTCGCACTGGGAAGAATTATCGGATCGGCAGGGACATCACGTCAGTAATACCATTGAATTTAGAACTTTAATTTGTAGAATGGTCTATTAAAATTAAAAAGTTTGTGGAGAGAGGCGAGGGCACTTATAATCGACTTTGTTTATTTAATCTGAGGGTTTAAAATCAAAATGTACAATGCGAGTGCGTGTTTGATCGTTAGATTTTTGTAGTTTTATCTATAATAAATTAGTTTCAATTTTTCAAGTACATTATATGTTGAAGCAAGGCCCCAATACAGTAGGGGCTAAAACGGCAATACCTATTTAAACAAAACTGCACCAAACATTTATTTGGAATGTTTAGGGGACAATGTCGATCTCCCTTTCGGGAGCAAGCAACATACCCTGAGTTGCGAAATTACCTTATTACCCTTGCTAGGAATGTTGTGGGACCTTCTCAAACGATTCAGCATCACTTTTAAGATTTCTATTTCTCTATAGCAGCAATGTAGCTATCCATTATGTATGTAGCCATTTGTGCTGAGTATTACTAAACCTATTCACTGGCCGTGTCGGTCTGTCTGTTTGTTTGTCCCACCGGATTCTGAGAGTGAAGGAGATAGAGAGAGCACCTGTGTTGACGCACCATAATATCTCCTGCGTACTTGGTTTGTCAACTTAGACTGGCCGCCGACTAGCTAGAAAATCCACCTAGTGGGTATTATAATTATACTGAACCTAACAACAATAAGTAGGCCACGATTCTATTAGGTATACAAGAGTAAAAGGAATTTTGCCAAAATAATGCTGCATATTATTTCAGTCCATAAATGAACCACTTTCTTTGGTCGTAAAAAACAAATAAAATAAATAGCTCACTAAACTATAAAAGCACTAGAGCGTTGAATAATGCTAATTTGTTTAGATAAATCTTAACTGAACGGAAGATGACACCGCTGTTTACCGGTAAACTATTCCTGTAAAGCTTGTGACTAAGATGAATGAATAAATTCGTTCCGGTACGTAAATTATGACTAATCGCGCCAAAAATTGAAGTGCGTTTCAGTTATTAGGTCTTCTAGAGACTAGACAGACTGCGAGGTTAGAATACAAGCAACAAATTTGTGAAATCGAATCGATCCGCTGTTGTGTCGTATGAACCATCATAGCGTTGGTCAATTCGTTGCTATAACTCGTCGTACAGACGCGTCGTACAGACAATCACGACAAATGATGTCTTCTTCTCGTGCCTCTCCACTACAGGAGGTTGGCCATCAGCTCATCGAAGCTATTCTTCTCCTGTGCCGTTTGTGTTTTAACCACGACTTCTTGCGTCTGCCTACGGGACCTTTGCCTTGTCCATCATGGTCAGATAAAGAAGTTGATATCTTCATGTCTGAGTACATGGCCAAATAGTGTGAATTCAACCCTTCAAAATGAAGCTATGCGACTTGTCGTGTCGTTTTTCCTATCGTATGGGGCACATCATAATCCCAATATTCTTTCTGCCGGAGGCAATGATGTAATTCGCCGTAAATTTTGGACCTAAATTCCACTTAAATATGGACAGCTTCACCCAGTAGACCTTCTGGCAATTTTGTCGGATCTCCAATACTATCAGTCGAAGTGTAAACCGGGCCTTACCTTACTGTACCATCAAATTATTTTAACCACTGCGAAACCTAGAGGTGACGCAAGCATCCTTTCATTTTCAATTTGCTTTTTCGCATGGTATAGTTACTGTAAAATGATTTGGCGTGAATCACCCGTACGTTGTTCGAAATATTTTTTGCATTAATAAATATTACTTACTTAACAGGAACATATTCTTGGAGTGTGATCGCTGGGGTTCTAATCAAATTATTGTTGTGCCCATAATAATAAACGAAGTGACAATAGCTTTCTATGTTTTGTCACTGTCAAGATTTCAAAGTATCATAAAAGAACATCCATGGGTTTATTTATGAGGCAGCCTGTGTTTTGTGTTCGCTATTGATAATAGTCAAATATTCTTACTATAATTGTACGAATCTTTAATTGCATCGCCGCCGCTAGAGACGTTGCATAGGCTTTCATACAAAAATTAATAATAATATAGTGGGACATTAACACACACGTCCATCTGATTCCAAACTAAGCAAATTGTCTTAACCTTTTACCGCTTGACCCCAAAATTTTACAAATCGATAAAATATACATACATTCAATGGATGAAATGGAACAAAAATCATGCATGTATTTGTCGCATATATGCGACACTGACGGTTAAAAAGTGAATTTTTTACCGACTATTTTATATATAACACGTAACATAACATTGTCATCTGTCACACTTACCTCAGTCTGTATCTACGGAACAGCTTTAAGCCAAAATTGATTAATTGTATTAGTTGGTTTATTTATAGTGTGGTTGCCAACCGCCAAAAAGTTTGATAGCAACTATAACTTGGTTGAGTACAGTTACAGAATTACTCGGGTCTAAACGATGTTCTCTAACGAGAAAAGACCTGAAATCTCGGTCATTGTCGTTTAGAACAGTTGAGAGAGATGGTCTTATTACTGTCGCCATGAATACCGTAGGATGGTTTTGGCAAGAGAATTTATGGTATCACTCCTTTTGGAAACTTAACTCACCTGAATTAGATGCTTTAGTTTTAGCATTGAAATGATACTAAAGATTAATTATATTACTGTTTTTTGAGGTTCAGTAATAATAATAAATAATAATATAATTTTATTCAAATCGAGTGGTCACTGTACATTCATAAATCAAAAAAAATAGTTAAATTAAGCTAATACAATTTAACCCGAACTAGATGGAACCTGTGTTTCGGGTTGTTACTACTACTTATAGAATAACTACTTAAGAATAATAATAATTGCACAAAAAAACTTATTTTAAATATAATTCTAATATAATAACTACCCAATAACTTAAAATTAGATTTTTCAGTGTTCGAAAAGTGCTTATAGAACCGTATTATAAAGGCTTCGCAATTTGTCTGGTTCTTTTTCTTTTAACAGGCTCATATCATTTACAGTAACAGACAAAGGGTTACGTTAGTTAGTTAGGAAATTATTCTTTGAAAGTGGACTGTGTGTTGTTTCTACATCATCAAACGATTGTTAATTTTTGGATTTCATTAATGTTCTAACTGAAGCAAAGGTCCCGGGTCAAGCAAAATGACTTATTAAGTATACTGAAAGAATCTGAGTTGTAGCTCGAAGTTTGGAATTGTGCCCGAAGAACTGCAATAAGCTCGCCCCCCATTACTTATGGGACTTAAACATAAGCGAAACGTGGGTAATATTCGCCGCGGCCTACACCTTCGGGTAATATAGACGTGAGGCTATGAAACCTCCGCACAGAACATTACGAAGTTACCTAGATTCCCATCTTAATTAACTATCAAGTAATACGGAGTACAAATATACGTTACAGTGCGGTTTGCGGTTAAGTCGCTACCAGCAAACATTATTAGCGTAACGAAGAGCTCAGTGCTGAAGATAACCACGTATCCAACCGAAGGAGCTCAGAATATAAACAAAATAATTGCGTATTCTACCGGAGATGGCATTCCCAACATATTCGTTCATATTCTACCCTTGTCTTATATAAAAGGATGATTTAGCATAAATTGTATGATTAAAACGCGATCTGTATTTTGGATAGCACAGGATGTTCCGGACGGAACATGACATGTTCGAAAAAATGCCGATATTGAAGATCTTGTAGCCGTTCCAAACATCATTGTAGAAGCGAGAGCATAGCCATATTGTGAGAATGAGAGAACATCGCAGCGTAAGGAGGGCATACCTTGGTCGACTTATAGGGCGACGCCCAAGGTCGACTTCACTATATCGCTGGAATGATATAGTGAAGGCGGATCTAAAGGAGCTTCAAGCCAGCAATCGGCGAGACGATGCTAAGGATCGCAAAACGTGGTGAAATCTCTTATCAGAGGCCAAGACATATTTTAGGTGGCTGAGCCAACGGAGTAAGTAGTAGTAAGTATTCTGTGGGTCAGAGAAAGAGCCTTCTGCTTCCCATAACCAACCAATTGACTGAGTTGGAAGCCGTGGTATATTATTTAAAATATTAATGTACCATTTTAACGTTAGTCTACAGCCTAGGTTCATTCTATTCTATTTGATCAATGATTTTCGAGTCACTAAACTTGACTTGACATCTTTGCTAGTTTGTAGGACGCCTTTAGACTAGAATCTAGTCATTAGATGGAGAGACGATTTATGCAATGTGACTGGATAGGAGTGAACGAGGGCCGCGGATAGTGTGATGATCTTCTATAATTGACAAAAAGCAAATCAGATCGTTCAGTAGGCTAATTCACGTATGTATATAAGTTCAGTTGCAGTACAGTTGCAGTTAAGTTTCGATCAAAACAGCCCTTTTCGTACTCTCGTAATTTTGACAACCGCAGTCAGATACGCTTGCGTCAAGTTCGCGTCACGCGAACGCTTCAGATTAGATGACTGCTAAACAATTATAAGAATACCATTTTGCAGACGTATACTTAATTGCAACTGCACCTTGATCGGCGCGTCAAGTAATTACGTGTATTAGCCTACTGATAAAACTGCTGATAATTCTAAAGTTTGCACTTGTATTATGCCTAATGCACAGCTTACAGCTTTGCGGGATACTAGATGAATAATTTTTGTTTTTTGAAGTTACCTAAGTACTGTAACAATTTTACTATAAACAGTAAAAACATGGGAATCCGTCCCCATGTAAACAATGGAATAGAATCGGCGCAATCTTGATAATGTAAGTTTATGCGAAAGAGGCCAAGTGCGACGGTAAACGGTGCACATCAACCAACGAATCTTGATACTTGGGAGACATTGATATAGTTCTATTCTCACCTACACGTGGGTGGTAGCATAGGTCAAGCACTACTGGAGCAGGTGTACACAAGTACCAGTTTATGAAGACCCTTTGCATACTAATACTGTTTGTTTTACTGTGAATATCTTTAGAGGTCTTCCTAAAATGGTGGAGATTGACAATGACAATGGTGCAGTTGTAATGATTGTTGCATCAGACCATACAATTGACGATTGTTTATACGTTTGTTTTGTTGGGTGGGCTATTCAACTCAAAATTGATAAATAAGCATGTAATTTTTACATTAGATGACTAGAGGAAATTAAGTATGTACTCACTTTAATATTCCATTAGAATATGAAAAGGTTTTAAGGACTTTGTACGCGTGATAAGCTGCAAATATTCCAAGGGAACTTAATGATACATCGAATTTTAATGGAGACTAGCGGACCCCGCAGACGTCGCCCTGCCCGATAAAGCAGTGTCACCTACCGGGTCCGAATAATGATAACCTAACTTAACCTTACCTAATAAATATAGATATAAGATTTCATAAAAATCGGTCAAGCCGTTTCGAAGGAGTGTTTTTTAATTTTTCTCTGCGTAATTACCATCCTCGTACTTCAAGGAATATTCTAAAAAAGGAATTAGCGAAATCGGTCGAGCCGTTTACGCGTGATGGCATGGTGTGACGAATTAAAATAGGGATTCTTTTTTATATAAATTGATAAACAGTAAACTACATTTGAAATCATAATTTTGGATGAGAGTGACTAAGGATCGTGTACAGTGGCGCGCCTTAGACGACAGTTAATTTCATTACAGGACTAATAGGCTAATAGGCTGATGAAGAGGCAAAGACAATTTGGTAGCCATATAATATGATATGATTAGTAAAATGAGATTTTTATATTTTCTAATCTCAAAACAAATCTTTACTAAGAGGATAAATGCTAAAACAAATTGTGCACTCAAATGTTGCAATGCAGTTTTCTTTGAGAGTACTTTGCTAACTTGCAACGCTAGAAATCCCAAGTTTCATAAGTAAACATCTAAACTATTTTACTTTCTTAGTTTATCCGCATAGCGTTTATGGCAAGTTTAGTTGTATTCAACTGAATTGGCGCCTGAAAACATAGATTTTGTCTTAGATATTGGCTGGTTTTAAAAATGTCATTGCAGTTACTTGTTACTATTAGAGCTAGTGAGTGAGGCTACAAGTTTAATGTTACTGGTTTTATGAATCTGAAGATTGGTATAGCAGTATTCTCTCTATTAGTTGATGCCTGCGGTTCCTCTGCTTAAATATGTTTATTGCGTTGAAAACTAATACTGATGCAAAGACTTTGCAGTTTGTATCTTTACTATTTTTTTATGGTGAAATTATTTCCTATTAGCTGATGCCCGCGATTCTGCCTGCGTAGAACTATGTCATCACGTCAAATCTCTACCAGAATTTGTCAATATAACTAAACCAACCATATAAAAAGTTATAGTAAAAATAACATTCATATTTATAAGACCTGGAATTTTCTTTATCTTTTATCGAAAACGTATATTTTCTACATGTTAGGTACAAGAACGGGTAGGTTATTGAATTAGGCTATTAAAGTATGAAGGCATCCTGTGTCGGATAAATATTATATTTATATAGAGGTAAGATTCGGGATAGGATGTGGGTGTGAGGATATACTATAATTATTATTATGAACATGTTATTTAATAGTTATTTCTAAATATATTTTTGAAGCGAAAAAGGTTATTATATATTTTACCTATGCTTAATTGCCTGGCTTACCGAAAAATGATGATATGTTTCGGCCAAAACTAAAAATATTACGATATAAATTGTTAGATGAACATTTGAATCATGTACGGTGTCGTCTATGACCCTCGCATTAATGATAATTAACAGTGAATTGCTTACAACCCAAAAATTATGTAAATCTATTTAATTTTTTACAAAAACTTGGGTTGTAAGTGCCACATTTTTGCGAATTGGAGGAGTTTTAATACACAGATCGATAGAGGATAAAAAAGTAAATGGGGCTGCATTTAAAAGTCAATTTCGACAAAACTGCGGTAACGCCCTTTGAGCCATCATGACATAATGACAGTTAGCATTAAGCACGTGATACAGGTTATTAGGCGAATAGCGTTAGTAAGGATATTTCAGACGCCAAATAAAATGAACCGAATAATATTCAAGAATGCGTGTTCGAGATAATGGTTGTGTAATTGTACGTGTTCATTAACAGCTTCTTAGATTATCACGCTATTTAATAAGAACAATGTAGAACATAGCATTTTGAATGCAACTATAATAATAACTGCCTGAGCAGGTGGCACAGCGGTACGGGCCTCGCATTAGAAAAATAAGATCGCGGATTCGAATCCTGGTCGTGTCTACACATCTTTGTCTGAATTGTTTCATCGCCGCTGCTCATTATATGAAATCATCGCGTGGAAACCGGCATGTCTAAGAACTAATCAACCGAGGACATGTGACATCCACCAACCCGCACTTGACTAGCGTGTGTGGATTAAGGCCTAAACTTTCTCAATTCGTAAGATAATTGAGAGAAAAGCAGTGCCCAGCTGTGGGACACTAAAAAAAGGGTTAAAGTGAATAGCTGCCTTGGCGGACAAACCGACATTACACTGTCTACTTTATTTACGTAAACAAGCTTAGCATCTATTTAATTAATTAGCCTTGTGGCTATTAAGTAGAATCAATTAAATTAATGTTAAAATGGAAGTACGTAAGCTAACATAGTTTGTAGGTCGTTGTTACTGACTATTAGTGACTATGGATCCCGGTCCGAAATAAATGTTTTTTTTTGTTCAATTTCAATTTATTCATGTGAAACACAGGTAAATAATATGATACAAAATAAATAATGTCCTACTGTGTTCTGACGTGTGGCGTACAAGTCATTGTCATTGTGAAAATGAAGTCTGAAAAGACTTTGAAACGTCGGGATCTAAAATCTAAAATAAACCGCGATAAAATCCGTTAAAAAGTAGTTTTATTTCAATGTGTGATATTCGCGTAAATCTGAGACCTTGATGATAACTTAAATTTGAATTACATTACAAGTATCACTCGAATATTAACCAAATAATTATAACTAGAATATAGGTACACCTTATAGTTCATAGAGACAAAGATATGGCCAATGGTTGTTATATTGTGTGAACATAAAATCATAACATTATACACCGATATCGAGGATCTGGAAAGATATTATATCGTAATGTGGAGCCAGAATGAATAACTTGTTTGTAGTTTTGGTCTTTTGTTCAGTTTGTTTATTGTAAGTCTTCGTACAACCCGGCTTTGGAAGATATACCAACTTTATTATCCTAGGGGAATCCTTTATCTACCCATCCCAATGAGTACGGTTATACAGGTTTATCTTAATAATACCCAAAGCACAGGTTTACGAATTACGAAGGATATGAATCGGTCCAAACGAATTGGCGGCTGGAGAAGGTTATTTTCTTATCTTTAAAAGTAAAAAATATATTTTTAGAAATGTGGGGTGCCTACAGCGATTTTCTTCGGTGTTTGGGCAGCCCAACTGGGGATGTTCACCTTACAGAATACACGCAGTTACAGCAACTTTTGGTTGTGTTCCTGGGTGTAACATCTCGGCCCGCTGTCCAACCACGCAGGCTCATCATCAGAATCAGCGGAGGGGTGCGCATAGATCTCCCCCTCCCAAACCACGTGACGGGGCTCGCCTGTAACAGCGAGCCGGCGTTCAGGGTGTTGCGGTTGTGTCACTTTTGGTTCCCGTGATACCTTGGCAAAAATGCGCGAAGGAGTTTTAGTTAGGGTAACCAGATCGGAATCCATCACAACCCCGCCCTGCCCGATACAGGGCGGAGGAATCCATAAAGTTCTCCCCCCGTCAAAAAAAGGTCCGTCGACATCTAAAATGCTTCTGGTGTTGCAAACGGCCATGGAGTAAGGTGATCGCTTACCCTGATGGTAAGCGGTCACCAAGGGCTGTATGTATGTATAGGCATTACAGACCTTCCAATACAGGGATTTTTTGCTTATAGGAAGGATCCGTCCCATGTAACACGTGAATTATGAATCAATAAACGTTTTTTGTATTTTTCGTGTTATATATTCATAGAATCACGCCTGCATTACCTTTTTTTTTCGTGGTGAAAACCCTTTATGGGTCCCCGCTACTGGGGGTGCAGCGGAGTATGTAGGAGGCCCTGTCCACACTGGTGGGCTCGGGCTACCCACTAAAAACACCACGGTAGCCAGCCTCAGTGCTTGAATGACGGTCCTGGGACGCCTGCATTACTACCCGAAGGTGTAGACAGGTGAATGTCACCCACTTTTCGCTGGCTACTTATGTTTCCGTTATCGAGCATAATTCCAGCTACTATTAAGATTCTCTAATACCTATATTGCAAAAACTCGCGCATGAATTCATTTTGAATAGTTTTCCAACCTACATAAATACTTTTTCTTCTTGTATGTTATTCCGCTCTTCACAGAGTGGTCTTGGTGACATGGAGCCGGCTCTGTTGGTGGTAGTGGCATACCCAGCCCTTCGGAGGGTCTATCTGTACTATTCATTTCTATTTTCCAGCAAGTGAAATTGAGTAAAGACATGCATTGAAAACTACTTTATAACGGATTTTAACGCGGTATATTTTAGATTTTAGATAACCTGTGTTTCATTAACCGACTTCTAAAAGGAGGAGGTTATCAATTCGACTGTATGTTTTTTTATGTTTGTTACCTCAGAACTTTTGAATGGGTGAACCGATTTTGATAATTTTTTTTTAATTGAAAGCTGATGCCTCCTGTGTGGTCCCATTACAGTTTGGTTTAGTTCTGAGGATGGCATCCATGAAGTCGGTTTTTTTTGTTAATATTTTAACTTAATATTATCAAATCTCAGGTAATGGTTGGGGCCTTTTTGAGTATGTTAACACTGCAGATTTCGTAGAGCGTTGATGTTTTACGTCAGCTATGTTTTCTTTTACGCAGGTCCCTCGTTTAGTCGTGTGTATAAAAATATCCCAGCGCAAAGGTGACCTCGCTTCCTCTCTTTCTTCACGACTATCAGCTCTGTGTGGAATCTTAGCTGTTTAAAGACATGTCTGACCTACCAGTACTGCAGTATCGGGGGCTTTAACTACACTGTTATACCATTTACGTAGTTTTAAATGGTACAAATCCTTCTCAAGTAGGTGATTCAAACTCAATTTCCTCGAAGAAATTGTTTGGAAATGTAATAAATTCGCCTTTACATTTTAAAACGAACAAAATACCAGAAATCCCTTCTCGCAGCAGCGAAGAGATTATTACAGACTGAAAGCACCTTAAGTATAAAATGTAGTTCCCATTAAAACTAGCGATGGAACCGCCGAGTAAAATACTACACACACTGTACTGAAAAACATAAGCCTTACATACAGACTACTTAAATCATAGACGGTTTATACAATTCATCCCTGTCTTGCTTATGATTGTTTTGTTTTTATCATATCTTCCTATTACAAGGGTTTTTAACGTAGCCGGCGTAATGTAGGTGATTTTCATCTCTGTTTACATGTTGGGGTAATATTGGTGTGAGTGAGTATGGTTTGAATATTTGTGTATTGGGGCATTATTATTATTATTATTGACTGCCTCAGTGGCATACGGGATAGCGTGTTTGTCTCTACCTTTTGGGGTCGTGAGTTCGAATCCCACTCCGGTCAAAAAGAGCGTAGTGACTTTTCAAATATTTCTGGAATCAGGAAGTTGCTGGTGGCGCCCGCACTATGAAGGGAATAGAGTGCACTTGTGTTGGCGCACACACTTGTGTTTCTCCTGCATACGTGGCTAGTCAGCTTAGATTGGCCGCCGTAGCTAAAAACGACTAGGGGGATATATTTATATTATTGATACATTAGGAATTTTGGTTGACTAAGTTATTGGTTTCTATTAAAAAGTAAAATCATCGAGTTTTTTTACCCTGCGTAGTAAATTTTCTGTGTAAATTAGAATTTTTATTGAAAACTTACGCTCCGTTGATCTAATTTTATTTCAGATTGACTTGAGATCAGATGCGCGTTAAGAATTTAACATGCCAATAAATCTGTAACGCGTTGGTTTCATCCAACTGGATAAATCGTGACCGACTCTATTTGATACCACGGCAGACCTCCTACGTCGGGGAAACAAAGTCGATTTTGATAAGTTTGATGTTCGTGAACATTGCGCGTTCTGAATTAAAGAACATATTATGTCTCTCGAGGCATATTTGTTGATGTAAGACTAAGTAATTTAGCCCAGTGGCTCAATCGCTTACAGGATTTCTATTGTTTATGATGTCATTCTAGTCATTTAGTACCTCCAATGAAAGCAAGAGGCTTGCTCTCGCTTTCCGTGTTTTACAAAGCAATCGGAATCTATACAGGTAGACTGGTCAGAGGTTTAAAGATAGCTTATGTATGAGCTATCTTTAGGTCTCTTAAATTTCACAAATTCATTTGTTATACTGTGAAAAAGGTGTATTATTATTAATAATAATAATATTTTCACACATACACAGCGCCATCTCGTCTCAAATTAAGCAATTATATTTGGGTAGGTATGGGTCTAGGAATGGATAAACTACTTAATACTTTTTTTTGTAAATATATACATATTATAGATAAATTAAACCCAGACACAGAACAAACGAATCGTGCTCATCACACAAAGATTTGTCCTGGGTGGGAATCGAACCCACGACCTTCGGCTTAGCAGTCAGGGTCACTAACCACTACGCCAGGCCAGTCAAATATTCAGTTGATAGTCAGTTATTTAGTTTTTAAATGGGAATATTTAGAAAATAATATTATTTAAGTATGTAGTCTGTGCAAGAAGTGTGTAGAATATATAAACCTCTAAAGTCCTTTCAATTTTTCTTACTACAAGTCTTAGGTTCTTTAGTAAGAAATATGCTTAAAGTTTTAAGCCTGATTGCTGGCTACATTGAGAGTGGTGGCGGAAACAAACTTTGCTTAACATTGTTGCAGTAGTTTGAGTTGTTAAACTTACCCTTTATTTCCCTCATCGTTACTTTAATTCTTAGAGAATTTAAGACGGGACGTGTTATACGCAACTTCTAGCACTAAATTGTTGTTTTTGGGAGGAGAGGTAACCACGTACAGAACAGTTGAAGCATCTTTACAAATGCACACGTAAATATAATCTACACACAAACACAACACATAAACAGTTTATGCATACCAACTATTATAGGCCGACCGTTTAACTCGTGTATCGCCATCGGAGGTACAAAGTCATAAAATATTAATTAAATCTCTTAAAGAACTATTTAACTACAAATAAAAGCAATGTAAGACTATTTGTCACTAATATCCATATCGCTTGAATCATCATCACTGTCTGTGCAGCTTGAGGAGTCAGAATCTTGGCGATAGGCGATACGCGAGTTAAACGGTCGATCTAGTATAGTATCTCGACAGAGAGGAACGCTCGCAATGCCAGTTACGTGTAAAATTTTCAAGCCTTAATTCAGTTTTAAAAATTAGTACTACTTTGTGGCTAGTGATATGTCTTGGTTCGCGCTGCTTAAGATCAGTAAAAGGAGACATTGTAAGACAGAACTAAACGTCGTAGAACTAAACGTTGTCGTCGGAAGACATTTGTCATCCATAAACCCACACTTGGCCAGTGTAATGGATTAAGGCCTTCCTTCTAAACTCTTAAAATGGATGAAAAATACGCAGTATCCAGCAGTGAAACACTAAATGATTGTTACGTATGACTGTGACATTTATTTATTTATTTGATAGGGAATACCAACATCCATGTAACAAATTGAAAAGTAGCTAAATAAACAACAGCAAGCCAATAATAGGCTTTCATGAATAGCAGTTGAGTAGCATTATAAATTTTTCAGAACATTAACAAGCAAATACGAAAAACCTGATAGGAGTCTAAAATAACAAAGAAATCCCTACTAATAATATAAATGCGAAAGTAACTCTGTCTGTCTGTTACGCTTTCCCGCCTAAACTACTGAACCGATTTGGATAAAATTGGGAATGGAGGTAGTTTGAGACCCGAGAAAGGACATAGGATAGTTTTTATCCGTCTGCGCAAAAAGAAGGTAATGTTTTGGCGCTATAACCGACATACACGCGGGCGAAACGGCTGTAGGAAAGCTAGTTATTTAAAAAAATTATGGTTTATAGCCTGTTCCTTGCAGTAATGCTTTTAATAGTATATGAATCAAATAGAAGCTCTTTACAAATGTTGTTAAAATCCATAATATTTGCTTTCTACTATTTTAAGTTAGAGTTAGGTAGATAACATTTTTATTCAGAGGGTAATAAAAGTCTGTATGATGTACGAAGTGTAAGCTAAACACAGATTTCTTAGGCGCTTTAGATTCGCCATTTGCATCAATGTACTATGCCTCTGCAATAAACGTAAATAAATGCTGTTTGCATATCAAAACAAACCTATCTGCGTTCAAGGGAATGTTTTCTTGATCGCAGTTTATCGGCAATTCTAGTCAAAGATGTTCTAAAATGGATTTCACTGTGTGTTTCAATCTGTGGCATTTGAAATTTGCAACATCTTAAAAGACAACATTATGTAAATGTTTTCACAGTCCAAACATTTGAGAAAAATATTGTTAAAAGTATTCGCAATTGAGAATTCCATTAGAAGTTCACTTGGTTAAGGGTGCTTGTTCGCCAGAGATTATGGTATGCAGCTATGCCCATGGATTCACGAAACGTTGCCCGTTACCACTGATGCTATGCTAAGTAGTGGTGCAGTAGCACGACTCCTTAGTTCGAATCTAAATATATAAAAGAAGAAACTGACTGACTTATCAACGCAGAGCCCAAACCACTGGGTCTGGAGACTCCAAATTTGGCACATAGGTTCCTTATGAGGTCTATGGGTGCACTAAGAAAGAATTTTTCAAAACTCACCCTTTAAGGGGGTCAAACGGGGTTCCAAAGTTTGTATGGAGAAACAAGATATCTTAAAATTTCACTCAAATCATTTTTTCATAACGCGCCTAAAGAAGTAGGTATAACTTCAAAAATGATGAGAGTGAAATTTTAAGATGCGCGCGCATCTGTGACACAAAATTAACAGTATGAAGCTGTCTGCTTATTTAATGATGCCAAAGAAGTATAACTTCTCACGCGCGTACATAAGTACACGCACATTTTTTTTATTTTTTATAAAAGGACTTTTTGTAAGAAATACTATTACTGGTAACCCTTTAATATAATTTAAAAAAAAAACCGAGCTAAGCTCGTTCACCCAGGTATTCAACTTAATCGGCTAACTGTAAAATAAGTGTGTACTCAAATGAACAAAATCATATTATTCCAGTGACCAATTCAACGAGCCAAATGATTTCCTGAAACAAACGTTTTGTCAGATAACAGAGGTGCTGTTGCGTAAAGAAATTGTGATAAAATGGAAATTTATTGGCATTTAAATTTTGTAATTGAAGAGCTATGTTATTGGTTGGATTAAAGGGTATTTTATTGTTTATTGATCGGGATGGTTTATGTGGCTTTGTTTTCTTTAACCGCCCTTATTACCTTCAATATTTGAAGTTGTATCCCTATTAAGCAAAATTTTTCCATCACTTATCCCTTTTTTAATGACTTACCTACTTCTGGGCACGGGTTTTTCTCAACTGTCTTACAAGTTGAGACAGTTTAGGCCTAAATCTACACACGCTGGCTAAGTGCAGATTGGTGGATGTTACATGTTCTCGGATGATTAGTTTTTAGATATGCCAGTTTCCTCACGATTTTTAACTTCACTGATAATAACAATTCATACGACAAAGATTCCATACCACTATTTACAAAGAACCTATATTTCAAAAGATAAGCCGATACCGCTGCGCCACCGCTGCATTTTCTGCATAATTTCAATTTTTCCATGACCAACAGTGGATAGTGGCGTGTATTTTTAGTTTTAAATGTACAAGTGTGTAGGTATCTTATCTTTATTTCTCAAGGAAATTTCAAATAAATACATTCTTGCATTTATGTTTGTATTTTTGTTGTTGCGCTACATGATCATTGATACAATGAATGATTCGGCATTAGCTAGCCAGGCATACTATGAAATAGCTTATTATTGCCATCGGCAAAATAAAGGATCGACTAAGATTCTTCTCGGAGCTGGGCTGACAAAATTGACGACGTCCAGTTACGTAAAAATACGTCGAATTGCGGAAGTAAAGAACAATATATTTTCTGAGTAAGCCATATTTATTGTCTTCAGATAAATTGGTCATTTAAATACTTTTTTATAACCTGCATTCGTGATTTGTGAGTTTAAACTAAACACAAAATAGGTACTCAAGAATTTGGCTAACTAAATACTTAAATTAACTAACAAACTTGCCCAATATGTTCAAACATATTACAAGTTTTATTATAGTAGGAAGTCAATTGTCGGTCCACAATATTATAAGAATCGAGTCGAGGCCGCAGTAAGAATATTAAAATATTAAACAATAACCGCTTTGTTTTTAAGTCGGCTTTTGTTTAAAATTATGTTTTCGCGCAAAAGTGAACTTGAAAGGAGTTGTTGATAGGTACCTACTGTTTATAATGTAACGTGACTGGATTATACTAAACTACGTATTGATCGAGGCTCTGCTTACGTGTTGATTTTTTATCGACCAATAACATTACCTTCACTTGTGCAGTCAAGTAAAACGATGGATGTAATATTAATATATTTTTTTTCAGATCATAGATCTGAACAGTTATTTATGTGGATAAAAGATGCTCCATGAGATGACCATCCATATATGATTTGGCTATCCAACCTGTTCGTCACAGTACTGACCAAGCTGTTGCAGTTGTCAAGCACTCGCCGCATCAGGGAAGCAATTCTGGATCGTATGATTGCATAAAAATCTGCACCTGCTTAAGCGAACATCCCTGATGCGCTGCAAAAGCGCGGCAGTCCCAACATACCTAACTCTGAAGGCGTTGTTGTATTGAACAAGTATCTAGTCTACATCAAATTTTCCGTTAAGTGTCTAATTCTCTGAATGCACAGTATATGCTCTAAGTCCACTCCCTTGAACGAACGACCATTCTTTAAATGTTCGCTAATCATAATATGTTAAGCGGTTTTACCGTGAAAGGGTAACGTAACAGACAGACAGCTATATTTACTTTCACATTAATAGTGTTTAATGCTATGCTATTATGCTAAATAAGTTATTTCGTTCTTTGTTGCAATAGATTGTAACAAAAATTAGTAAATAAATTACGTTTAAGATCTATGTAACCTTCGGTTAGTTGAAAGTAACAGGCTACGAAGTAAGATTTGTTACTTATTATAACTAACAAGCATAGTTTTAAATAACCAGCTGATAGAAGAACAAAGTATTATACCCTTATTCTCTCTACCAAAGAACAGGACAACCAAACAAAAAAAGGAATACCTTAAAAACGAATGGAAATTTTTATCATACAATTAGGTACAGCTTAGATTTGTAGCAACAAGATTTTCTCAGTATAGGTAATATCCACTGTCGCGAAACTCTGCACTCTGCGTTCTTGTAACGCTGCACACTGCGCAGACGATCCATTTTTTTGGTTTTAGCACAAACACAAAATGCATCCAGCATATACATTAAAGCATTTGCGGGAGACCGGGGCACTAAAGGTTTGCGGAAATAGTGGATACCCACCCTAAAATTATTGAAATTATTTAATTAGTTTAAAGTTTTTTTTAGTTGTTTGTTCTATTTAATAGCTATTTTTTAAGATATGTAATAAATAACCAGTTTTAAATTATAGAATCGAAAATGATGCAATTATGCTGTTGCCAGCCCCTGTGTTTGTAAAATGCGTCACGGCCAATTTTCTGATATGATTGTTAGCAAAGATAAACACAGTAGAAATAAATAAATAGATAATTTTTTAGTCAATCGACATTGAAACTTATCTTGCACAGGAGAAATGGAGCGATATGATAATCAAGATAAGGTTGTGTTGACAACGTGGAGACTATGTAATCCTTGTAGGGACAAAATACAACCTATTTTCAAATTTTATGTCCGAAAATTTATTTCAGAGTAATTAAGGTAAATGCAGACTTGGCCGCACCGCACGCGCCGAGCAGCCGCAGTCGCTTTTGTTTTCAGGTACTGCGGCGTCTTGAGTTCACGCATGTATGTGTGCGAGGTTACATAGAACGTCTTATAAAGAAATCGAATGCGGCGACTGCAGTGTTGCCTAAATCTACGTTTAGTTTTCTGACGGTATCGGGTAGTATCTCTTATGGGGCAGTGTAAATGTTTCTACTATAAACTTCCAAATAATATTAGGGAAATGACTATTATGTAAGGAAGCGTATTATAAAATTTCAGACTATCACAGGATAAAAACTCTTGCAGTTAAATCGCTCTAATTCAACACACAACAAACAAAATATAAGTATATCATTTAAAAAAGAAAAAAGCCTACTGAGTTATTTGGGCATTGTTTCTCACTCTATTTTTATGTAGACTCGCGTCTCAAAAAAAACAAAGCATATTTTCATTAATTAATTCATATCTCTTAGACCCGCACAGATGAGTAGAATTGCAGTTATAGCTTCGGCCGTGGTTAGTTACCACCTACCAGAAAAAGTCTAGTTTGGTGACTCCATTTAAGAGGTGGGTGGGTGGAAATTGTTGGTACTTGTACTTTATGGTTTCTAACCGTATGGAACCTCATTCCACTGCCACCTTCTCAGCATCTTAGGCAGGCGCGTCCCATCGTAGACTGCATTATTGCTTAACGTCAGGCAAGATGAAGTCAATCGCAAGCCTATTTCAGAAAGAAATAGGGCCTCGAGCGAGCGATCCTAATGGAAAAGTCGTCACTCATTCAGCCATCATACTTAAACTTTATATTGTATGTCGAATCATAATATTTGAACATCACAGTAGGTATTGTAGTAGTTGATATCTATCAAAATGTCAACATAAACACGGGTATGGCAGCAATCGATTTCAAAGGTGTTAGTTGTGCCATATATGTTATCGATTATGGATTACGTAACTCGTAATCGTTATCTTTATGTGGTAGACGTTATTCGATGGGCAATACAAAGAACTGATTGAAATGTTTGTTGACTGAGCATGTGTTGATTGTTACTTTGTATGGTTTCTGAAACAACATTTTGTCAAGCCATTTTTTTGTAAGGAGTGTGTGCTGACTGACCATCCACGATACCTTATTAATCTAATAATAATCTTTTATTACACAGCACAAGACATTTAAATTATATTATTTGGCGATGACTTGACAGGTCACAAATGTTTATTGTTCGACGTGAAGCTTATAAGTGACCGGAACGCAAATACTTTAAACTCTTTAGAAGATTCATCGTCCTCCTCCAACTAGAACTGCGAAAGTGTTACTACATACAAGTATTATTTAGAATAATTTTGTTAGTGTGTGTTTGTAGTACTGCACTACAAAATATTATACGAGCAATTTCTATTTCTTACTGCTCATCCCTTTTTTATTTTGATGTTAAACAATGATGTAGTTTACGATGGGACGCGCCTGCCAAATATACCGAATCACTCGTGATAACGAATGATTTTCCTTTATTTCCCTACCGATAGATCAACAAATACTGTTTTTTTTTCATATGTCGATAGTGAGAACTAGCAGAGCAGGGGCTGCAGGGGTTAATAAGAACAGTACTGCAAACATTACAAAATTACATTCATCGCAAACAGCCGAACCGTTAGATGACAGCTCCAGTTTTTGCGCGCATATTTGCATAGAAACTCTCTCGAATCACTGACTGAATACGCAAACGGCTTGCAATTTAACTTGTCATGTACCAGCTGTTACATACGGTAACATTAACAAAAAGTTATTACAATAAGTATAACAGTAGGTTAACAATCTTTTAAACAGTGTTTAATTTTACACTTCTCGACAGTCGTATTGAAAGTCGAATATAAGTTTGAACCTAGGTGTTTGTCGAATTCGAATCCCTGAATTTAATGAACTTAAAATTCAGCGATTGCGGAATTCGATATTGAAAAGGTATGTATGATTTATTAAGATGCTGCCAAAATAGTCCATAACATTTACTGTGAATAAAATGACATGTGAAAATGTGTATTTTTTTAGTAATGTTCCTTTAAATTCGATGTTAACTGAATTCATTTATGATGACAAATTAAAAAAAGTCCTTCAATTTACTACATTAACCGTTTCTGTAATAAATGCTATTTATCTTGAAGTATGACTCAACCAGTCATTTAATTACATTTGCCTAATTGCTAAAAGAAACGAGTCATCAAGAACTCCCAAAAGTAATATGTTATGGGCTTTACCATAAATAATGCCGAAAATAACAGTTAAAATGACGCAGTTGCCATTTGCATGGTCTTCTCGCGAAATGATCAAATCTGATCGTCGCGGTGGTGCTTCCATATTTAGAAATCTCGCTCCCACCGATGGTAGCGTAGCGGTAACATCTCTCAAGTATATTTTTAATTTTCCATAGAATCCGTCACTAACCTACGTTGTATTAATATTATTAATAATAGTACCTATGTCCGTTCTGTTATAATGTTTCCAAGCTGTTTAGAATAGAAAGCGTCTGTTTTTTATTAGTTCTTTGTTGTGAAACTGTTCTGTTTAGCTGAAATTTTAAACTGCAGTTTTTCAGAATCAGTTGTATATTTAGAACGTGGTGAATAACAATCAACACCTAAACATTTCCGGGTTCGATCTGAAAATGGTTATCTTCTCATTCTAAAGTCATAATATTATTCTTTGCGATTATGATATCCATAACTTATTTGGTGTTTTTGTATTTTACGCTATTTAAATAACTAAGTCACAACTGTTGATGATAATCTATTAGTATAATGATTGTCATAAATGCTAAGTACGATGATTTCTCCATTACGATTCACAATCCACATGCGATTGAGTTCTAATTCTGTGTGTACACGCTTGCACTTGATGCTTGACGCATGATGAGTCACGGTCGTGCTCGGCCACTGCACTCCCACAAGGTTTGTGTTGTGATTGACTACACTTGTCGTAACGTATGTTGTGTTAAGTATTTCAGCATCGTTAAATTACTACTACCACTCTTTAATGTTAGCTACTGAATTGTAATTAGCCTTAAGGTTTAATTTTCTGGATCTCCTTCATTTTGGTGTTTATAGATGACTTTTAACTAAAAACTAGTCTGTCTATGTTATAATTGAAGAATACTACAGGCACAGCCTAGCTTAAGAGACTGGGACATAATATTACGCAGTATTGTTTTCGTTACGCTATGTAATATTAGGTTAAGTACATTGTATAACTTCAGTCAATAAAACATTTTTATTATTATTATTATTATTATTACTTATTATTAATTCTCTTTTTGTTGTTAAGTATATAGATGTTCAATGTTAATGGTGAAGTTCTCCGATTCAAATAAGTCTGTAGCATCTAAGTTTCCTCGTTTGTTTTTTCAATACATGAGTCCACCGAAATTTATTTTCTCTTAAACTCAGATCTCAGCTGAGCTTTTAATGTCATTCCATTTTCCTCATCGTGTATCCATTAAGCGTTTAAAATGATGCCCCAATTGGATATCTGTTCACAAGCGTCGTATAATTTACTGTAATAAATTTTCAAAGAATCCAATTTCACACTTCCAAACAAAGATCTAAAATTCTACTGATCGGGATTCGTCCCAGTTGATATGTTTTAAAAGGCGTTCTATAAATCAGTGGTTGTTAGAAACGGAAGTGTCTGGACATAGACACCACTTGATAGATACATGAATGTATGAGGGTCGACTCAAGCCCTCTGTTATAATAATACACGCAAAGGATTGAAATTGATTCAGAATTGTGATTCTATAAGAGTATGCTTCGTTGACTAGCCATCAAAGAAATATAGCGTGGAAAATGGATTTATTAGATGTGTTATCTTTGTCGGTTGTAACTTTGATAGTTTTGATGTCGAGATATTTGAATTTTTATTGTTAAATCGAAATGTTTACGGTTTTAGTTAGCAGCTAGTGACCTATTTATTATTGAATAAGATAGAATTTTAATTGATGTATCGAATTGTATTACATCTTTTCTGAAATCTAATTCTGTTTCTCTCCTTTACTAGAATGATTGACACGTCTTTGGGCATATTAATTACCAAGAGCAAATATCCCGCATGTCAAATGTTCCGAACACGTGTTACGTTGTTAAAATTTAACATAGTTCAACAAACTGCTAAGCAACTTGCTATTATGTTAAATTTATTTGTTATTAGTCCCTTTGAGATATTGTATCAAAGTAGTGGTTTGAAATAGAATTAATTCCATATGTAAATCCACGTGATTTGAGCTCGCCTAGTCGCCTTTGAACTCACACATATTTAGCTTATTTATATCAGAAAATAATCTTCTTACTTATGCTGTCTTCAACAAACAAAGTAAAAAGTGATGTCTCTGCCGTAAAGTTGTTGCCTCGGTTGCTAACGGTGGACATGAATACATTTTAAGATGTCACTACGATTTTTAGTTTAAAGGGTAACTGCAGTGACTTGCTGTCAGTAATTTTATTTCTAAAATGGTTTTCCATTACTAAATAAGAAAATTAAGTGGTTTATTTTAATCTTTGAATTACATTATTACATATATTAACATGTAGAGCTGTATGTGTTTCTAATTTAAATTCTAGAGAGTTAATGTTGCAGAAAATTAATTTCAGATGATGTCAAACGGTTGTTTTCTTTAACGAAACCACTGGTCTAGTTATAATTTATATTAAGTATTATGAGATGTCTTCGGTTAAGCTTTCTTCTCAAAATATTTTGAAATTGATGACATTTTTAAACACGTGTTTAATTAGATTAGAGGCAGTGGTAGGAGAGACTTTTGAAAGTAGCCTGAGTAAAAAGGCACTCAGCAAAGTTGGCTCTCTTAAATTTCCTTTTCCAATATTGGACCTGTTCGAAAGATATTTCCTATATATAGAATAAGAATGAATAGTAATTATTTTCTATTTGATGACAAATAATAGACTTATTACACTAGAACCTTCTCAAGTGCTTAATCAAATTGCCTGAATTGACAGCTAAAACAAAATTTGTATCGTTAATTTTCGGTGTAGGAAATACTAAAATGTTCCAATATTAAAAGAGGACATACGCCAAAGCCAACGAATTATAACATTTACGTAGCCCATTCGCAACAAGCGCCCTAATTTTGAGACATTAATTATCAATTGATAACAGGCAAATCCAATGTTAAATCATCTACCAGATTTTTGTCCTACTTCCACGACCAATGTTGTGTAGAACATTTGTTCAAGTGTTTGTATACGTTGGTTTTATGACTTCAAACATTGAACTGACTGTCTACTACTGTCGTGTCAAAAGTTAGTGTTGGTCGTTGCCCTCACTGGAAATCGATAGGAGTTCATATTGGGGGAAGGCCAAACTGTTATTGTATTACTTTATGGAAACGTTTTGCCAAATGACTACCCGGGTTCGTGTTCATTTCGGTTGATTTTGTTTCTGTTATTGGTTTTGTCTTCAGTACTCACTTTTTCACAAGTAGACCTTTGGTTTGACGTCAGATTTTATTCAATCTTGTTTCCTTATGGCATATATCTCTTTCAGATATTGCTAGACGGGAAAATTGTAATCAAAACGAAATTGCTTATTTTTGAATTACCCCTAGCTGAGAACGTTTGTTACCGACAACATTGGATCGATGGTAATTAAATTTTGCCAACAGACAGCGATAAGGGATTCTTATAAGTTCGTTCCAACGGGTTGTCCCAACAGCTTTTTTCTAATAAAAATATGACACACTTGTAATGAATATTAATGTAAGTTCATTTGAAAAACCTTTAATGGCGTTAAATACATTACTTTTCAATACTATAATAATAGTAGTCTTGTCTGATTTTGAAATCAAACATATGCTTTAAAGGCTAGACGCACCTGCGTTAGTAGCAGGTGAGTAGTACCTACCTACCTACCTACCTATCTAACTTATGTGTGTGTGTGTACCTACGGGATGTGTGTAGATTATCGTTACAATCATCGGTGTCAAATTTAGAAGTTAACTAGCTTTCCGCTCGCGACTTCGCTCGCTTGGTATTGGGATATGAAGTGGCCTAAGAACTATTCTGGATTATAATAATCTATCTCTGTGCCAAATTTAATTAAAATCCAACCTATAGTTTTTTCGTGTGAAAGTACCAACTATCCACACACTCACCATAATAATTAATAATAATAACATTAGTAGTATTTGGAATATTGAAATAAACTATATAATAAAATGTTTGAAACATTTCTAAAATATTATTACGAATTCGGAACATTCGGTACAAAACTTGGCTCAAATATTTCGCAGTACTATCGATCCACTGCACCCTGAACTTGCACTTGTAGTAATTTATAGCAAAAGGGGCGCGTCAATTGTCCCCAAACGCCCCTATTTTAAAAGTAATAAGGCTCACTTTGGAATCCCTATCACAAAGCTAAGCAAGGGGTTTGAACCACGCACGTGTTGTCTACTATTGCGTGATTCAGGGTTTTTTTGACGATGTTCGATAGCTTGCTACAGTGAATTTAATTAACAAATTTGTTTGTTTTTAACTAATTGAGAGTTTTTTTAGTATTTAATTTACTTAAAATATACCGTCGGGAGTTCCCAGAGAGACTTTTTTTTGCCCAATTAGCTATCTAGTTGCTTACTTCACTAGCGCTACCAAGAATTCCAGAGAATTCTAAGAAATCTGGAGTAGACTTTGTAAGGAGGAATGTCTTTTAAGAGATGTCCATTTGTAGACCTAAACTCTTTCAAGTTGTAAGATAGTTTTGTATAATATTTTTATAAGTTTTAAAATATGTATTTTTATTTAGCCGTTTTTTAATAGTAGGTAGTTACTAGCTTTAGATCCTCGTTTCGCCCCCATAGGTAGAAAAACATTTTTAGTGTACCCATAGACCACACATGAAACCGGCTATGCGTTGATATGTCAGTCAGTCAGTTTCTTCTTATAATATATTTAGATGGCTTTGTTTATATCGACGAACTACAGACTCCTAAAACATTGGCAAATACAGTAGTACTCCTAGTTTAAGCCTGGCTTATCAAATATAAATTATGAAATTATAGTTTTTGCGTGAAAATAAAGAATTTATTTATTACTAGCTTTCGCCCCCACTTATTGCGACAAAAAGTAGCCTATGTGTTAATCCAGACCATATTCTATCTATGTGATGACGTGATAAATTTCATCCAATTGCGTCTAGTAGTTTTTGCGTGAAAGAGTAACAAACATCCATACATTCTTACAAACTTTTGTGTTTCTAATATTAATAGGATTATTTATATTATCTTGTTGACGTGCCCAGCTTTGGGACACTATAACTTTGTTACATAAAAAAAATCACAACTACAATATAATTTTGTTGAACCTTGTTAATCGTGTCTGCTTTGGAAGTGGTTTCTAAGAAATTGTTCTTAAAACATTTTATTCTGTTTCAGGAAATGTTCTTCAACTTCGTTCGGTAAGTGCAGTCTAAATATAGACCCCTTTTATATCAAAGAGATCAACTGATCAAGTAAACAGCCTTAAGTAACTGCTTTGTAATTATTTAACGAAATTTACTAAACGGTGTCGGGATCACGGCATTTAAAAGAATCTTTTTAATTAAGGCCACTAGCCTCTAATCTTCTTTATTTTAACTCCAAGAAGGGTCGCTAAGTTCCCTTTGAAAATTTATACAGACGTAAATAAGAATTTTATACAGAGACTCATCCCGTTTGGAAGGACTCGAGATAAACACTTTTAAATCAATATTGTCAAGTTACTAGCTTCTTTCAGCAGTTTCACCCACCTGGCATTCGAATAAAAAGTAGCCTGTATATTAATCCAGACTGATATCTATCTGTATGTATAATTTCATCCAATTATCGTTTAAATATCTGCACATTCATTCATTCACACAAACTTTCGCGTTTATTGTGTTAGAGGATTGAGTTTTTATCCATACATATTTAAAAGAAGAATCTTAATGACGGACTGACTGACATAAATCAATGCACAGCCCAAATCGCTAGGACTAGCTAGAGACTCCGAATTTAGCACATAGTTTCTGTCCCATACATGTGCCAAATTCGGAGTCCTTAAAATCCTTTTTTAGTGCACCCCTACTTCACACTGTATGAGGTAGGGGTGCTTTAAGAAAGAATTTTTCAAAACACCTAAGTTTTTAAAACAAAGACCACGTGGACCAAGCCGCGGCCGGATGCTAGTAATTTTATATTGAGATTCTAACTTGGAATAAACAGTTTTAATATTTTTGTCATCAATATTCAAAAGTTATTGTGTTCATTTATGAAAACAGACTCTTTCAGATCTGAATTTTATTATATCAAAAGAAAACAAATCTGCTTTTCGTTTGAATTTTGTTTTAACAAATCATAATTGCCTTTCTCAGTTTATTTATCTTTCCTTTTGGTAGTAACTAAGAGATTTCTATTATCCTTTGCTTTTGTAATAATATGATAGACTCTGAACATTGAACCGCCTCGGGCAATCTATTTAATGTGTGTAACTCATTCGTTACTCTATTTCCACGAATAAACATGATATTTGTTTACCATAAATTTCAGCCAGTCCTCTTGTTTTCACAAAGGTTGCTACACACAAACGGGCAGGCATTAATCGGCACAGACGGCGCAAAAGTTTGGCAAAAAACGCTCGGCTTACGGTAACCTGGGAAACAGAACTACCCGATCGACATTTAACAACTATTGAAATCGAAATAGTGTCGTTATTCCTTGGAGTTGGCTTTGATACCAATTTTTAATTGTGTTTGTTTTACTTAGTGTTGGTACGTTGCACAGTTGCAAAGAATTGCCGTTAGAATGTACCAATTGTGTCGTAATTTCATTCTTAAACGGGTTCCATGGACGTAATATTTTTTTATGATTCTGTTTTGTTAAATTGCCGTTTAATAACTTTCTTACTCTCATTTTATAGTCTTCTTAGATATTTTAAGGTACTGCCAAACCGACAATGCAGATCCGCTTATGTGTGTGGCAACCCTAACGATATTTAGGCTCGCTTTAACAGGCCCCGTTATGTGTGTATTCGAATATTTCACAATAAAATCATATTTGCCTTACTTTTGTTTGTTTTGTGTTTTCACTTTCGTGTTTTACAGTCTGTTGGATTTTAATGTGAAAGTATTAAATTATCTGATGAAATAACATTTAAAGGGAATATATATTTATTTTATTCTCTTATGAACTTTTTGACTACACTAAAATGTTATTATTGTGAAGCAATTTTGCACGATTATTTATATGGAGATATCTAACTATAATAATGAAAGCATAAATGAAGATGTAGAAAGAATATAATTCACATGTTGGTGGCTATGTTTAAGTCCCATGCGTAGTAAGAGGCCTATTGCCATTCATCGGGCACAATTGAATTCATCATTCAGCAACTACGACCGAGTACCAAGAATAAAAATAGTTGTAAATTTAGCTTGTGCTTGGGTGGTGCAGCGGTTTCGGCCTGGCCTTTGAAATGTAAAGTCGCGAGTTACTCACACATCTTTGCTTGAATTTTTTCATCGCAGCTGCTCAATATTAGTAAAGAAAACATCGTGAAGAAACCGGCATTTCGAAAAACTTGTCATTCGAGAACATGTGAAATCCACCAACTCGCACTTGACCTGCGTCTGTGAATTAAGACCTAAACTCTCTCAACTTGTAAGATAGTTAAGAGAATAACCGTGCCCTAGTGGGACACTATTTAGCTGGACTTGGGATCTCGTTTTGAAGTAAATACGATAACCACCAACATGATGGTTTATCAAAGCCATTTTAATTTAATCGAAGAATATCCTGGAGGGAAGTGGACAATCTAACTTTCTAACTCCTAACTCCTCCAACTTTATTATTAAATTCGTGCGGGAATAAATAAAGACAGTTTAGGTGTTCTAGAACTTAGCCGAGTTCGAATCCCGAATCTCTTCACGGCGCCGCTGTTGATCCTGGCTTCAAGGAGCAGCAGTGTGGTGAGATTTTGGTGGTGGGCAAAGTCCCAAGAAAAAAATCTACGTAATATTTTTCACTGTGCGTAATTTTCTAAACCACTTGACTCTAACGAGACACACTCAACACTCTCAACAAGTGGATGTAATATAAATCCCTTCGTAGTTTGCTATGAATAACTAATTGACGAGGGGAGACACTCTCCCGAACTGACAATATCCTCGTGTGGGAAGATTTTAACGAGACAAATTATATTTTAATTGTGTTTATGTGTTCAAATTACTTAATTCGATTAGGTATGTGGGTAGCTGACTGGTTACATAATTTATGAAATTATAATGATGGAAATATTTGTTATTAATTTCTATAAAAAATACTAGCGTAGTCGTCAGTGACCCTGGCTGCTAAGCCGGACGTCGTGGATTTAATTTTCACTCACTCTAAATCTTTGTGTGATAGTCATGATTTTTTGTTCCGTGTCATATTTAGACAAAAAAATGTACTATAGGCCGACCGTTAAAATCTGAGGTACAAAGCCATAAAACATTATTTAACAACAGATAAAAGTAATGTAAGACTATTCGTTACTAATATCCATGTCGCTTGAATCATCATCACTGTCTGTGCAGCTTGAGGAGTCAGAATCTTGGCGATAGGCGATACGCGAGTTAAACGGTCGGTCTATAGGAACTGATATACTACATATCAGTTTCTAGTAGGTACCTACCCGTGACACATAGAAATATAATTGCTTAATTTAGGACTACACAGTCCATTGTATATTTAACCATAACTAGGTACTAAATGTGCAAAATTTAAACAATACAATGAAAAGGTATGTCCAAATTCCATGTGAATTGTATGGTACTACCTACTTTTTTCTGTACCGTTCTTAGTCCCGTATAGAACACGTAACCATTACCAAGACACGTCGTTAAGATTGTCTTCGTGATAAATACGAGTAACTAAGTTTTATTTACACACATATAAATACTTTTTACTAAGTAATCTGTACTTTTGACGTAGTGGCAAAGTTTTGTATCGTGCCAGTGGCAATATGCCACCAAAGTTGGTTTGTAGGCCCACTTTAGCTTTAATACTCAACGTCAGATAAACGATTGTTCCTGATAATGTTGCGGTGAGTTTTGTTAAGTTTTGTGCTTCACTTATTTTAGAAATTGGGAATCTTTTGTTTATTTTCTTTTAAGCATTGTTGAAATGTTTGCAGATCGTTTAGATGTCTTTAGGAGCGTCAAAAAGCTACGAAATTTAAGCCTCATCTAAATGTTACTTTACGGGTAAATTATGTATTTCGGTGAGTTTTACAGATCAAACTGAATGTAAATGGCATAATATCCTTCTAATGTTTATCAATAGTGTTATGTTTCGTATTCTCAAGAGATATTATGAATAATAACAAATCAAATAGCACCTCTGGTTTTGCATTTCCGCTCGCCTCGACGTCTAACAAGATAATGGCGGCCACTGGCGAGCGGAGCATGCCATCGGTTGTACATTTATATTTACATCAACACACCACAAATGAAAAGTGACAAAAGTCAGGAAGATGGAATTGATATTCGTCGCCTAAATGTTGTACGTTGTAAACTGTGTCTAAAAATCAATTGCTTTTACAAAGTTTTATAAAGAAAAAAGAAAAAGAAAGAAAACATTTATTTGACAAAGACAGGACACACAAAACCAAATGATAAAAAAAAACACAGAAGGAGAAAAAAATACATAAATGGAAATATAGCATTTAACTTATATTGCAGCAATACTGTTACAGTAGCAATTCCATTATGATGATGATGGATAGAATTCAATTTATGATGGAGTCAAATCGGACCTAACATCCTAGTGCTATGTAATGCTGACACAACCACAAATAACACTACCGTAGAACAAACAAACAAACATACAAACAAATCAGACACGGAAGTACCAGCGCTATTGCGAAAGAACGAACCACATACACATTATTGTCGCAGTGGTGAACTAAGAAACAATGGCTTTTAGTCACGCCTTGAAACTTTTCAAAGGGACACAAACTTTATATGGTAGGCATAAGACGCAAGTGCTAAATTTAATGACATTTCGAGGTAAATGGATTTCTCTGTAAGTACCTACTTTATGATAAACTTAGACTAAACTAGAAAGTCACGCCTTGAAATGGTTTAAATTGCGCAGGTATTGGACTACTACCATTTGCTCTCAACTTTGGGTGGAAAAAATTGCAGCATAGCGTTAGAACGCAGTTTAGATTTAGAGGTCCATAGGTATTTCTGATGCCGTATTATGAGAGTTTAAAGCTATTATGATTCCGTTGAGAGAAAGGGATGCGGTTATACAATGCGTATATTCGCATCCCTTTCTTTCAACGGAATCACAATCGCTTTAAACACTAATAATAAATACACCAGCTGAATTAGTAGTCTTACTCTTATCTCTCTCCCTCCTATTTATCCCTCCGCATCTGCCTGTATGTGTGTTCGCAATGATTTCAAAAGATACTAACGGTTTTTGGTATAATTTTTACCAATAGACACACAAAGATACATGAAGAGGTTTGTATGTATAATCTAGGTACCTCTGCTATCCATGCGAAGTCGAGATGATAGTAGGTACAAAAGATTAACGCATTTAGACAAATAAACAAAAACTATTTTGCAAAAGTTTTCATATAATTTGAGAAAACCATCTTTCTCTCGATGTGTTTAATCACAGCGCGGAACCTTGTTTTTAACTTTTGTAGAAAACGTGTCCGTTACTTCTTAACATAGGCCGTTTTAATAATTAATCCTTTCCAAATATTAGCATCTAAAAAACATAAACATAGCTCTAAAAATATGAACATAATAAAATTATGGGGAACGAAATCTGCCTTGCGGTACACCAGATATTGATAGCGCTATTCTTCCAAGTGTTGGCAGTAAAAATCTGTGGATATTGTCGGTTCTTACATTTTAATAGTCAACACCGTTTCGATATAAAACGACGATAAATTCTAAAAATACCGTCTCTGTTGGCTCCACCGACCACCCTCCGTGGCTGGTGACTCATATAGGGGTAAAACCAGATATAATAATAATGCTGGTTAGATATTTTATAAAGACCTTTTATTATAAAGATAGAAGGTATGTATATAAAGAATTTAAGGTCGTCTGGTTCAAGGGTAAGTGTGCCTGTGTGCCTAATGTTTTATGTGTTGTCATTTCAATCATGTCACAAGGCTCTTTAAATTAAAGTAAAACATTGTATTTTTATTTAAGCTACTTCAGATAACAGGGTAAGTCCGAGACATATTCGGTAGGCACCGTAAAAAGGAGTTAATTTACTAACTGGATTGTGAGTGTAGTGAGTAGGTACGTTGTGCTAAAGTGCAATTGTTCATTTGCTAGTAATCCATAGTTTAAATCTGATTTGCAATGTGAACAGGCGGGTCACACTTAACCTAAGTAGAAGTTTCCAATGACTCCAATCTAATACACTCACCAAAAATAAGGCCTGACGTGTCACGTCGTCATAAACAGCCCTCCATTTCCTGATAGCGACTGCACCTGTACTATTGGCAATAAGATACGTCATCGTTTCGATTATTCAAATGCTACTAAGGGTAAGGGTAGGTCCGGGAGTTAGGGCCTTCGTATACAGTGATGGTATAACTTAAGGTAATACTAACCTTTCGAACCTACGATTTCGATCAAGCAGAATACTAAAACATTACAAGGGAGTAAATTATTGGGCTGAGATGTTTTATTATTTAAGGAAAACTTACAGCTAATACAGTTCTTCACAAGACATAAATAATAGAAAATTGTCAATTACAAGTTTTCACATAATAATAATAATATGGTGGGACATTAACACACACGGTCATCTGATCCCAAACTAAGCAGAGCTTGTACTATGTAAACCTGATAACTGGTAATATACTACTTAAAATACTTTTCTTTTGTAAATATATACTTAAATATAGATAATTACACCCAGACACAAGACAAACAGACATTTTAAACAAATGTTTGTCTCGGGTGGGAATCGAACCCACGACCTGCGGCGTGAAAAGCATGTATCTTACCGACCACGCCATCGGCCCGTCAATAGTTAGGTAATAGGTACAAATAGGTAGGCAAAAGTAGACAGCTCACAGATTTACGATATAAAATCGTCGTGTAAGGTCGTCTTTTGGTAACCCAGGTAACGATAGACTTTCTTTGTACGAAATTTTGTCAAAATTCAAATAAACCAAAATAAACTTACATTCATATTAATTAATAGTAGTATAAATAAATAAACTAGCTTACACTATCAAAACAAAATTTACAGAGGCTTGTGTCGTATACATGAATTCTTTAAACAAAATAAGTGTCCACATTTTTTTTTTACTTTCCTCATTGCTGTATTCCACTGACTTCTCGTTAACAGTTAAACAGTAAAGATTTAAAAACAGTTTCTTTGTACGAGACTTATCAGAACTCAACCGGTAATCTGATTCATCCATACTAATTTTTGCATTTATATTATTTGGTAGCTGGTATAAATAGCTAAGCTAGCTATATTAATAAAAAAAAATACATGAGTACTTTAAGTAAACAAAAATAAGTATCTACATTTTTTTACAAGTTTCAGTATTTTTCAAACGAAAGTCCATAACTTCTATTTAAAGTCAAAGATTTTAAAACAGTTCTTGAGTTTTTCTCTGATTTATTTTTACACCCGTGCGTAGTCTACGCGATTAGCTAGTAATACGTAAGTAGGTATAGGTAGTATCGGACACTTGCATAGCGTTGTGTACGACGATCTTTGAGACAAATTGCCTTAAGGCCAGACGGGGGTGGTTTAGTAGTGAGCGTATTTGACATGTCAGACTTATGCCTATAGCTTTAGGGTGGGTATATATTTATTGACATTAATCGTACTTAATTTATTTAGTTCAAATAAAATATATCTGTTCAGAATCTTTCTCAACGTTTCCATTATAATTTTAGATTGGTTCCTTTTATGGTAACAATATAGTCAGAAATCTATAATCTTTTATGTACATAGATCAGATAATACAAACAAACTTCTTGTATCGTTGAAAAGGGGAGAGTGTTATGTGAATGTTTTCATTCTAGTTTTTCACGTACCGCCGTATTATCCAATTCGTTTCTATGCTGTGGCAAATTTTGTTTACAATGCTAGTTCGTGCTCAATACAAAAGCTTTTCTTCACTCCAGACAGTCGCGCCGGCTTCAACCTACCCTACGTCTCTTTCCCGTTTGTCATGACCCTCTCCCCTCCCTGTCACACATTAGACCTTTGCCCATTAAACTTAACGAACTACAATATTGATCTTTCTGTTTCAACGTTTAAAGTTCATTTTGCTTCGTCATCCAAAGTAATCACTGAGGTAAAACAATGGAGGTTGATCTTTAATGTAATGATGTTTAGTTTTTGTCTCGTTTCCACATAGGTACGTAGATAAGTTAATGGAAAATTCTTTAGGTGTACACATCGGGCCCTGTCGGGCGCCAGTTACGAGGCGTCGAGAGACAATTTAAAGTACTGGATGGTTGTTAACACCTCTTTGGCTGCCCAATTTGGTTTATTTAGGAAATTAATGAAAACAGCTGTTTCTCTTCTTTGCGCTGTAGCAGGGAATTTCTTCTATTTTAAGTATAATGTCCATATATTCCGTGAATAGAGATGTAACTCGAGTTTTATCCAAACCGAGTTTAGATACTGGATCTGACTTTCGGGCTATTCAACGTAGTTTTAGCTGCTCTAGACTATTTACCTATATGATTTATGGTCTAATACCTTATCACATTGAACTGAAAAAGGGTAGTTCGAATATTCTTAAAACATTTATTTCGTAAATTAAACGGTGCAAACCAAATTTATAATTTAATCGTATCAGATTTTCTGCTAACCAACCGAGTCTATTTAAATGAAAGATTTCACGTGACCTTATTTTCTCCACCCTCCATCAAAAGGCTTTCATTGCTTCAATCATATTTCCTGCATTTTGAATGCCTTTTAATTAAAAAAATCAATTTGACTTCTTGAAGTTTTATAAAATATTCATAAAATGTACCATTGCAAGGCCAATCTAAATCTAAAAACACTCCAAATATTTTGTACCGATATGATTATGAAAAAATCATTATTTTTGGTATTTATCCAAGTGAAAAAATGTTAACTGACTTAATGTCTTATACGATGACTTTTAGAAATTTATTGGAATCGACGAAATCGAATTCATTTACGGGTAGCAACCGGTGCTGATTTCCGTGCGTTCAAACGATTTTGCCATAATTATTACGGGAGCCAGCTCAAATAGGTCCTCTTAGATTACATTACCATGGTGCTTGGTTCATCTTGTAGAGGCAATTTCTCTATGCTGTCTCCGGTTTGTATTGAGGGACTTGCCTAGTCTAACTTTCTAACTCCTTATCGCTTTCTGATTAATTCATAAGGGAACCCAGACAGTTTAGGTGTCCCGTGACTTGGTCAGATTCAAATCCCAAGTTCACGGTGCCTCTGATGATCTCGGCTTACAGGAGTAACAATAGCGGGATTGCGGTAGTGGGTTAAGTACAAAACTTGCAAATATAGAACAAAAAATATAAGTGTGGAAATTTTTGCATAACTAAGTATGCAAAAATTTCCACAACGAGTAATTTATTAATTTACATGGCCGCAATAAACTGTTCAAACCGCAAATAGGTGAACATTATCACGTTTATTGAGTGCTTCCTGTGATGTTAGTTAGTCGAGTAGTTAATAGTTGTGTGTATTTTCATTAATAACATGTAGTGGTGTGTCTTATGATATAACCAATACAATAAAAGCAGTAGTAGTACAGAGTAACATTAAGTCCGTAAATGATAAATAAATAAATATTCTGGGAGATTAACACACACCGTCATCTGGTCCCAAGCTAAGCAGAGCTTGTGTTATGGAAACCAGATAACTGGTATATAGGTACTATACATATAATACTTTTAATTTGTTAATATATACTTATAATAGATAGATAGATAGACTCGACACAAACACAAATGTTCATCACTAATGTTTGTTTCGGGTGGGAATCGAACCCACGACCTGCGGCGTGAAAAGCAAGTATCTTACCGGCCACGCCATCGCGGCACCGGCCCGTCAAGTGATGTCTTGGGAATAAGATTTTCTATCCGCGCGTTCTTTCCTTAAAGAAAATTTTGTTGCATACCTGATTCTACTAAGATTTATAGGTACATATCTAGACACAGTATCAACGATTGCGATATGAACATTTTCTTACAAAACAAATAGTTTTAAATTTTTTAAATTGTATACAAGAATGCAGCAATGTGTGCATTCATTATAATTTTTGTACTTGCCTAAGTCTCTTATGTAAAATTCAATTGCTTATGTCATTCGCAAACCATCAAAGTGAAAGTTAACAAGTACGTTAGGATAACTGTGTGTTAAATTCATGCACTGTCGCCTTGCGGGAGTTAAGATGTTCAAAGCTATGTTGGTTAGAAGTTTGCGTTAAATGGACTTTCTTTTTAGGAATTACATGATCTTCAAAGGTTCAAGACTTATAATAGAGCACAATAAAGTCGAAAATAAACAAGGTGTAAAAAGAAGGACAATATTACCGGGAAAGAAATTAGTTTGTATGTAAGAAATCCCTACTGACATACAAACTATGGATCCCCATTAGACTGTTTTATTGCTTAACAATAATCAAGTTGTGGTCAAGCAAAAGGCTATTAAAGGATAAAAAATATCTAATATTATAAATGCGAAAGTAAGTCTGCCTGTTACGCTTTGACGCCTGATATTCTAACACAATTTAGATGAAATGTGGTATGGGGAAAGCGTAGGAGTATTGTCTTAGATTTACGCGAATATCACACATTGAAATAAAAGTACTTTAAAATGAATTTTATCGCGGTATATATTAGATTTTAGATCTCGACGTTTCAAAGCCTTTTCAGACTTCATCACCCGTGAATATGAAGTATTGAAATTTTTTAAAAATCGAATATATTCCGCGATAAAATTCGTTATAAAGTAGTTTTATTTCAATGGCTGTAGTATAGTTTTGATCCGCCTGCGCAAAAAGCGCTTAATGATTTTCCGCGATTGTCGACATACGCACGGACTGAAAGCTCAAAAAAAAAACAAAACAATCATTCATCCATCTGTCCACACAAACTTATTGCATCTGTTAGTCATTATAGTTAACAAGTACAACATAAACTATAACTGATTCTGTGGTCCCGTGGCAAGCGTTTTCGCTTAATAACCGCGAGGTCTCGGTTTCGATTTCCGGTGCGAGCAAAAAGACTTTTCTGGTAAACTTGTAAAATTTTAGTTGCAGCTCGGAATTCGATATTGTGTCCGTCGAGCGTCAATAGGTAGGTATGGGACCAAAAGATAGCTAGCGGCTAGTGGGTGATATTCACCCCTGCCTACACCTTCGAGTAATACAGGCGTAACACTATAAAACTATTCTTGTAGCTAATGTAAAAAATATATTACACTAGCTACTCCATTCTACACACTGTGATACTTGATGACCCATTTATAGTAGTGAAGCCGGCGGAGGTATATTGATTTTTTCTTTGCCTCGTGTAATATTCTATTTTTCAATGACCCGGGGAACGCCACTAGGCTCACTGGTAACTTTTTGAAATTGTTTTATTTTTTAAATTTCAACTTTGCGATCGAGAGAAAGAAGCTATACAGCTGACCGTACATCATAGGTACTTGTTTGCGAATCTCGGTACTATCACGCACATCTACAACCTTATATGATACTCCTGGATATCTTTCGTTAGATAATGAAACAAAGAGTTTCTTAATTGGGTGAAACGATATAAAATCGGTTATTTGTTTTAGCTCTTTTTTAATTGAGAGTAAGAAGATACCCTTTGTTACTTTTTGAGTCTATTTTATACCCAACTAGCGGCCCGGCCCAACTTTGCCCGGGTAGCTTTAGCTCACTCAACACTCTACCGATTTTGTGCAAACTTCACATAAACCATCTACTAAATAATCCGAACAATGACTAAACATTTGGTTTGAATAGGTAAGCCCGTTTTCGAATTATAAAATTACAACGAAAAGTGGCATTGATTTTTATATAGATACCCAATCAAAAAAGAGCTAAAATAAATTTGAAAAACTACTTTATTCATAATAAGCGTGCTTGGACAAAATCTTCTTCCTTTCAACATTACTTGTAAATAATTCATTACATCTGACCTCTTTGCTTCTAAATCCAGCAGTTTACCTGTTGCTTGGTGTAACATGAAAGCCGCTCCAAATGAGATGTTCAAAAGACTCAAATACCTATTCATATCATTCACGATCTCTGAGGCTCTGAGTGACTTTGTCTTTGAAGAGATTGCGGTCATCATGTTTTAGACAAATTTATAAAAGGAATCTTCAAGTTATATAATGCAATGAAAAGTCACCAAAATAAGCGCTTTTTTTTTTCAAAATTTTTAACCAATGTTTTTAAATTTTTCATTTTTCTATGAATTTAAAATTTCGTGATAATTTTTACTATCACGTTTATGTTACGAACAAATATGAGAATTTGAAAAATATATTTTTTAATACAGAATTTTTAAGATTTTATGCGTTCCGAACACGCACTTGGCTGGTTTTTATTGATCTCAGTGAACAAACTTTCCATTAGCATTATGCAGTGTAACAATATAAAATTAAACAAATACGTTCCCGGAAGAAATTTTTCACTTATTAGTTTAGGTATTAGTAAGTTTAGTTCTTGATTTAGGTTAGTGGAGATTGTTATTCAGTTAGGCAATTTTTCTTGTTCAACTGTATCTTTATGATGTAAATAGATAGTAAATTTTCGTTTACAAATACTCGTTTTGTAATAATAATATCAGTAAGAGTAGGGATTGTAAACATTTTCATATTAAAAGCTAAATCCAATAACCCGCTTAGACTTAAGTATACTTCCGCTATATATTTGATACAATTTCGTAATGTGTGGCTTTATCCGGCCCTTTAATTTCCGCAGATGTAAGTAGGTAATTTATGTAGAAATAATACCGTTTGTGAAAAGTTTTGAAACGGTTCATTTACCAAACGCTTTAGCTTTGAATTAGAATATTATGCCTATTCATAAATTACCCTGAAGTTTCATGTGTGTGTACGGGTTCTTAATTACACACGCGCACAGCCGCATGAGAATATTGGGCGAGTCAGTAAGTAACATTGAAATAATTAAAAGAGATCAGACGCAGGACTGACGACTTAACGTGGCCAAGGCTCGGGTACCTTACCATTAACTTCCTGAGTCTTGAGAAATACAAGTCCTAATACTCTTTTTGATCTGGTGCGGGGTTTGAACCTGCGATCTCAATGGCTTGAGGTGAACTCTTTATGCTATATGCCATATAAAACGCCTAAATCGAAGTATTTTTTATCCAACGCTATAAATATCTAAATAACCCTTCATTTTCATCAAACAATCAAAGCTGTAAACGTAAAACAACAATAAAACAGTGATCACTCTGAGTGTACTTACAAAACGCAGTGCGTGCGCACGCGCAGCCGACAATTGAATGATTGGCCTCGGGGTCGCACTAATTGGAAGTTTACTGGCGCATTATGTTACAATTGTTTTATTTGTCAGTTGTGAGAATGTGAACATTATTTTACATAACATTAGTAATTTGTAAATACATATTCATAATAATTCACGGAAAGCTCGAATAACATGAATAACAAGCGCACAGCTGTTTTACCCGAAGGTATCACCTACTTATCGCTGGCTATGTTCAGGGGTCGAGTACCTCCCACTCAAGAACTTTTCACTTCTATTTATCTACTTAATACTTACCGAATTTTCCCAAAACCCATTAAACTAATTTTACTCTCACATTATTACCAATTTGCTAGTGGATATAACATAAATCTGTTCTATAGCACGATCCATGCCATTAGACAGAAACCGTATTGTCTGATGTGGCTTTATTAAAGGTTGGTCGAGTGAAATGGGCCGGCACATCAGCGGGTTTCAATACACACAAACAATATCTTTGTGCTTTTAACAATGACTTCATTTGGGCTCTGAATGTTTTTTGTAAAATAAGAAAGTACATTATGTAGAGGTAGTATCCCTTTATTGACTCACTGCTCAGTAAGGGACTTCTCTCATTTGCGAGTGACACCGCCACAATCCTGCCAATGCTACTCCTGCAAGCCAGGATCAACAGCGGCGCCGTGAAGAGACTCGGGATTTGAACCCGGCTAAGTCCCGGGACAACTAAACTGTCTCGGATCCCGCACGAATTTAATCAGAAAGATAAAAGGAGGAGTTGGAACGTCAGATTGTCTACTTCCTTCCAGGCAAAGCGGGACACAGCATAGAGAAAAAACCATGCCCAGAATACATATACCATGTCCTTAATTACGTATTTCAGCAAGTAAAAAAATGTAGTGTGTATAAGCAGAACTCTCGCTAGCTTATACTGGAAATATATAGTTTGATATGTAGCCGTGTCCATGGTGGGATATCCTTACGGCCTTATTCATAGTCTTATTACTCCATAATTAAAATGGACTTTGCCTCTTTCTTACTTGTATAAATGTCAAGATGACAGTCAAAGACAAACGAATGATAAAGCTATTTTAGTTATCATGAGCTTATAAGAAGTTTATGAATACGGGGGAGAGTTTTTAAACCCCAATTACTAATTTTGGTTTTACGAATTAATCAGTGTGGTCAGAGCACAGAGTGAACGTAAATACCTACATACTTTATAAGCTTAGTTACTGTACTACGAATAACGAGACCATATAAGCTATCGTGGCATATTGTTCAAACAATTCTAGAAATTAAAAAAGTGTATCTTGACAAAAGAAAAATCTTAAAGACAGCTTCTTAGATGTCCTCTACACATAGTCAATACTGGCTTTCAGGAGTTGCCGTACCTAGCGGAAACGTTCCTGATCGTGAGTTGAGTCTCATTGAAATACGTGTTAGCAGTTTCCTATATTCCTCTATAAATCATTACGATATTATACACGTACGAGCTTATTCACTCGGCCTTCAAATTGCTTGCGTTATCGTTGACATAAACCTTATCTACTGTCATACACAGTGATGTAATGGCACTGTGGGCGGGGTTCGGTTCTCGACCTTATTATATTGACAGACAGTTGTAAAAAATACTCCGACTCCCGTTACATTGGTTGTGACAACTGTACTGAATGAATGAAGTGAATGGGTGTGGAGGTGTTGGTCTTATTGCTTAACTGTTTAAGTAGGTTTGTATAGGTACTCTAATGGGTTTGATAAATCACCGCTTTTGTTGTTGGTGATACCATTCAAGAGAGTGGATCGGAATTGTTGCTCCTTTATGGTTTCTAACCATACGGTTATTACTGCCACATTCTTAGCGAAAATTATTCGTATTCCCGAGTGAATTCATATTGGGCAGGCGCATTCCATCGTAGACTACATGATTGCTTAACATCAAGCAAGTTGTAGTCAATCGCCATCCTATTCAGGCATAAAAAAAGTTAGGCATCCGCCAAAAATATTCTTACTCAATGACTTTAATTTAAGAGCGCAAAAAAGGGATAAACGTTTTAGCGCGATCAATAACACGTGGGCAGAGCCGCAGTCGGAAAGCTAGTAATGTAATTACTAAGCATTATTTTCTAATAATTAACGTACTTAACCAATATTTACTTCTCATCAACAGGCGATTGTTAGTTCATTGTAATACTAGTTAATCCGGAAATACACCGTTATAAGATTATTATGATTATAATATGACATCCGACTACACTGTTTAGCATTTCATCGGGACTCATTATTTATGAAACGGTAGTATTGTGGAATAAGCTCGCAATTGCAAGTGACCAAGTGCTGTAACCGTATTTAAGGCAAATAAAACTTTGGATTCTCAGTCAGATCCTCCTTATTAAGTTATCGTTAAATCTATGCTAGCATATTTCGAGTACCTAATTTATTTTGTAAGATAAAATATTTTTATGCTAAGTATATACTGTAAGAGCAGCGGTGGCGCAGTGGTACGGGCCTCGCCTTAGAAGAATAAGATCGCGGGTTCAAATCCTGGTCGTGCCCACACATCATTGTGTGAATTGTTTCATCTCCGCTGCTCAATGTCGGTGAAGGAAAACATCGTGAGGAAACCGGCTTGCCTTAGATCTAATCATTCAAGGACATGTGACATCCACCAACTGGCAACTTTGCCAGCGTGTGTGATTAAGGCCGGAACTCTCTCAACTTATAAGATAGTTGAGAGCCGTGCCCAGCAGTGGGACACTAAAAAGGGTTGAAGTGAGATATACTGTCTAACTTCATTTCAACAGTAGTCCCTACAACATCGTCGCTCGTCATCACTTCAAATTGAAAACAATATTTTGAATATATTTCCTCACTTAAGTCCTTGCGCGAAACGAGTTCGATAAACAAAGGGAGATTTTTCACAGCAAGCTTGTCAGTTATCGATCAATGAGACGCGTGCGCAGCGTCGGATGTGACGTAAGCGTTGTAGCGGTAATCTGTGTAGCACCTGACGTCATAAATTGTGTGTTCGACTGTCAATAGTGTAGACGTATTTTAGTATTATTTCTAGTAAACTATTTTATTTACTTAATTTTAGTTAGTAGTTATCAAAGACGATGAATAACTTTTAGCTTCTCCAACTATTTTTCTCATTACATTCCATTAGAGTCTAAGGTAGCTTGGAGCCACTTACTGCACTGTATTCAAGCTAAACTTACAACTATGTCAAATATTCTAGGACATTAATACACACGGTCATCTGGTCCCTAATCCCAAGTTAAGCAGAGCTTTTATGTTATAGAAACCAAATAACTGAAATACTATACCTACTTATAATAAATAGTTACACCCAGATTCGAGGCAAACAGACATGTTCATCACACAAACGTCTGTGACGGGTGGCAATCGAACCAACGACCTGCGGCGTGAAACGCAAGTATTTTACTGACCACGCTACCGCCCCGTCAAACCGTGCATCCACGCCGCAGTTGCTTTTTGTTGAGCAACATTTTCAAATGTTACTGAGCAACACTCGATAGCAATAAGTTATTCATTGTTAGTATCTAAATGTTGCCGTGTTAGTCAATGTTGCTGTAACAATCGACAACATTGTTAGATAATGTTACCTCAACAATGCGTCGATAATATGTCGTGCTCGATTGTTGTCGAAAGTTATTCTTTGTTATATTTTGTTGAGCACTCAACAATTAGTAACAACAAGTCTCAAAAGTTAGAGATTGTTGTATAATGTTATTGTGTTGCAAAATGTTGATCAACAAAAAGTAACTGCGGTGTGCATGCACGGAAAGATAAACTAGTGATTATTTAAATTTAATTTAGAGGCAGTATTTCAAGACAAAACCTATTAAATATCAGATTATTTTGTAACTTTTAATCATCATTAAAAGCAACTGTTACAAAACGATCAACTCAAATCACTCAATATACTTTGTATTTATTACTTTTAACGATTGCGCCTACATTCAAAATAAATTATTAGTTCGTTGTATGTCATTAGGTCAATATTGGACACCCACTATTTTAAACCACTCAAGTGTTGTTCAATTCTACTTGTATAAAAGCATAACATTAGCCGTCGCTTTGTTTGGGGTTTAATAGTAGGTAATACTCTCGTTTTGTTATAAATCTTAATCTGTAGGTATAATTCCTTAAGGATTTGCTACCTGCATAAGCATCCCACACTTGGACAACGTGTGTGGTTTGAGACTTAATTTTGACAGAACACCCGTTACTAGTAAGACAATAAGCAGTTATAATTTGAAAATCAAAAACGGATTGTTTATTATTACTAATGATATTGAAAACATATAACTTAAATATATTTCTTGCTATTTACCTACTTCAAAACCCTAGTAATATTATTTATGTTTGTTATTCTATCATACAAAAACTACTGGACGGAATTAGATGATATTTGGCACAGAGATAGATTATGGTCTGGTTAAACACAGGTTATTTTTATTCCAAATAGTAGACACCAGGCGGACGAAGCCGTGGACGAAGGCTAGTATAAGTTAAGCGCAAAAAAACGTGTTCTAATACAACATGTTCGATAATTGGAGACACTGGAAAGTCAATCAAAAAATCACAACCCTTTCCACTATCATAAAAGTTGATAGTTTAGGGCTTAAACAACAAGAGCAAGGTCCAGCATGAGACTTGAATATATCAAAGCTCGATATCGGTGCTCCACAACAGTCACAAGAAAAAATAACCTTTAATACGAGTATAATAGTATTAGAATCAATAACACTATATTTCTTTGTCATATGAACGTCCACGTCATATTACGTCTTACAATAATTTACTACTCAGGAAGGAATAACCTAATAAAATCAGCACTTAGGTGTTGTTTCGACATCTCATGCGATTCACGAGTCCTTGCTCGCTCTAACTCTCTGTGTGATGTCGAACCTTTTATTGGTAATCAAACGAATAACTTTGTTAACCTCCGAAATCTCTTACTTTTCTTTTATAACTTATAATTTTCCTGCGACTATTTACGCTTGTAATACAGGGATAAAAGTACCTGTGTTTTAATCCAGGTAATATTGCCCAAATATGCTAGGTTTTTATCGAATTAAAAGAGATATAGTATCTCGTAATAGTTCAAAGAGAACAGGCATCAATTTTCTGACGTCTTACTAAGTTTGTCTGGTGCGTTTCCTTGGCAGGATATAAGAATTGCTAGTTCCCTTGTTTAAAAGCGTAGATTTCACCAACTGTTATGAACGGCGACAACAATTTATTCCATTAATTAAAAAAAACACATTAATTTCGGACTTTGAAAATTTAACACGGAACTGGTATTGTGCGCTTTCCCCTCGGCCAAGGTACATGAACGGTTTGTATGGATAAACTGTTTATGTTTCGTGTTTGTGTGTAGCTTCTATTTATGTATGTAAAGACGCTTCAACTTTTACATGTGTGCACCTACGTGGTTACCTCGCCTCCCACAAAAACTGGCAGAAACAATTTATAGAGTATATAATAGATATTTTGTTACTAGGTAGTTGTTTGAGATATATCTACGAACAATTCCTTGTAACAATGGGGAGTCGAGAATATCCATCTTCTTCTTCTTTTAATTATGGCCTCTGCAGAAATTATTCCGCAATTTTGCCAGTGTCAAGTTTAAATAAGTATATAATGCTCAATTCACCTGGATTTTGACAACTCTTTTTATTGGTCAAGTCGAAGATTAATTGTCCTTCAAATAGCCTAGTTTACACGTGTGTTGTCAACTAGTAGCTTTGATAACTCTTTGAAAACGGAACGTGATTTTATATATTACTTTATATTCAGTATTTTTTTGGCAGTGAGTGATTATAACTATATATCGGTTGTCATTATGACATGGGTTTGTATAGTTATTTGACACAACAGGTCCGTGTTTGATCCTCAAACAAACGTTCGTATTGAGAACTGCTTTTCCTTATCTCAACATACCTTTAAACAGTTAAGTGACTACACAGTTTTCTGTTAACCTGCAGAGAATTTACAAAAAAACCCATTTGTAGAATGCACATGTTTCATGTTATTTCCAAGTGCGATAATTTTTGTTTATATGCAAGGTAAATTCCAAAGACTACTATATTTATAGACCTCGATTATGCTTTACGTCAAGTAATCTATGGTCAAGCGCAACCTTATTCTAGAGAACAAAAAAATACGTTAATTACTCTTAGGTCAAGACTTTGCCTGGGTTGTCTAGTGATAATCGTGTTCGCTTAATAACCGCGAGGTCCTGGGTGCGATTCCTGGGTCAAACAAATATATTTATCTAATTTATCTAATTTAAGACGTGGGCTACAAGTCGGCATAGTTAAAATGGGATTGGGCTGGTCATATTTGTCGCATGCATCGCGACAGATGGGCCCGTATCACGACGCAGTGGATTCCTGGAGACGGTCGTCGTCTCCGAGGAAGACCACGAAAACGATGGTGCGATGATATACGAGTAGGCTCGTTTGTCGCGACTTGGACGGAAGAAGCTAGCAATAGGGACAATTGGAAGGCTATGGGGGAGGCTTTTGCCCAGCAGTGGGACACTACAAGCTAATAAAAAAAAAATATCTAATATACTTAGATAATCTTAGTAGTTGCAGCTCGAAGTTTGGAATTGTGCTCAATGAACGGTAATACATAGGCTAGCTAAACATAGCAGGCGCAATGTGGGCTCCTGGGACCTGGGACCTCTGGCTACATCTTCGGGTAAGACAGGGGTACCTAATGCTTGTGTTACGAGTCTTTATGAAATTTAAAAGATATAAATAATCTTAAAATTGATTGATGATCTTGAAATGAGATATGTTATATCGGCACATACGAAATGTGAAAATTACTATTTACATAAAAATAGTCCCAGTACATAAAGGCCTATATTCAGCAATCGATAAAACCATTGCGTTACTGGAATTATTTTTTATTAATTCACAGCTTCATAATTTCAATGGCCTGGCTAAGCCATCGCATTTGATTTGTAAATCATAACATTAACAGCAATACAAGTTCTTTAACAGATTTTTAATTTTATTTAATCTGTAATAGATGGAGTACTAGAGAGCTTATCTACCGACTTCAGGCGGCTCTGTTTACACTCACTTACAGTTAATGTTCCCCTTAATGGATTTGAGCATGTATACGCTTCCTTATTTTAATTTGAAGATTCAAGACCAAGTTCTAGTTCCTGGCTACTTCAGATCTTCTTCAGATCTTCATAGTTATTGGTAAGTCTAGACATTCTTAACACGCAAAACGGTCCCTTTACAAAACGACTGACAATCTCACAAGTCTACTTTGCATTCAATATGCACTAGTGCATCACCCGTATCAGGAGGTCGCGGATGTGATCCCCGGTCGTGCCCACACATCTTTGTGTGAATAGTTTCATCTCCGCTGCTCAATTTCGGCGAAGGAAAACATCGTGAGGAAACCGGTATATCTAAGAACTAATCATTCGAGGTCATGTGACATCCACCGAACCGCACTTGGCCAGCGTTTGTAGATTAAACTCTTAACTTAACTCGTGAGATATTATTATGTAGGTAGTTGAGAGTAAACCCGTGCGCTGCGTTGCCGTGGGATTTTAAAAACAGGGTTGAAGTGAAAGTAACTCTACAGTGGTAGCATGACCTTATAGCAAACAGTATTCCCCTCCCACAAGTTCGTAAATACGAAAAAATATTTGGTTTTTATTAAAGTAAATAGCAAAGATGGCAGATGTTACTTAAAAACATACTTGAGTCTTTTCTCAAAAATAATTTCGTTTTACACTCGCGTAAATGTAAAATAGCATGTCTAAAAAACATAATATCTCTGGGTTAAACTTTTCACAAGTTGTTTAGACTTAGAATGACCATTTACGCACATCTGCTTATATTGGCTGTCACAAGATTTAATTTCGTAATTTAGTTTTTGTAGACTGTCTCCTTGGTTTCGTTTAACTTTTTAAACTTTTTGTTGGTACCAAAATGCTATTAGTACTTTTAAAGGGTAAACTTGGATTAGTTTTTAAGTAATCCTTTTTAACTAAAATTTGGTTCGTCGTTTTGGTATGTGTTTATGTATTTCTTTTTGCAAAAGATTATCTACTTGCAATACATTACCTACCTGTAATACGTAATCAATTAAATAATATATTGATATTAAAAAAAAGTTTTTTAGGGAATGACAATTGTTTATATCGATAAACAATAATCAATTCCCCTAGAAAGTAAACGTTTTCATAGTTAATCAAAATTACTAGAATTGACCTAAGCCTTTTACCCCTTTACTAATAAACGAAGAGTAAGGTTTGAATAGCTAATCCATGTCTTGTCTTTTTCTCCTGTAAGACACTTTTAAATCATTTGATAGAGACAGAACACAGATTAGGTATTTACAATTTACACATAGTTTATTAGTAAGTACCTAGTGGTTATAGTTTCGACTTACCACCATAGGGATGTATGAACATCTTATTTTTATAAAAAAAACTAGCGGCCCGCCCCAGCATCGCCCGGGTAGCTTCAGCTCATTCAACAATTTACAAAAAATGTGATAAAGAACCGCTCAACCGATCTTGTGCAAACTTCACATAAACCATCTACTAAATAGTCCGAACAATGCCAAAACATTTGGTTTGAATAGGTAAGTCCGTTTTTGAGTTATAAAATTACAACGAAAAGTGGCATTGATTTTTATATTTTAAAGATACTAGCTGACCCGGCAGACTTCGTACTGCCTCAATCAACTGCTGTTTTTAGGGTTTTCCCGGCAATTATTCGAATTTTTCTCACGTTTCAAACCTTCCTTAGACCTCCACGAACATTTCAAGACCAAGGTAAGATAAATCCGTTCAGCCGTTCTCGAGTTTAAGCGAGACTAACGAACAGCAATTGATTTTTATTTAAATAGATTATATTATTATGCCAGCAAACGCTCCCTGCTCTCCCTCTTACCTATAAGTCTATCCACTCATTTATTCCGAGTCAGGTGGTTCATTTAAATAGCCGCATTAACTTGTACCCAGCGGAGATTTATAAGGCAAACACTTTTGTTTTATAGTGTTTTAGTTGGACCCATCTAGAATGGAATTACTAAATAGTAGGTACCCACTTAGGAAATACTTTCTCTTAAGAAACAAATTTTGGGATGTGAACAGCATTCGATTTGATAAATTGAAATTGATTAGGGCAATCACTTCAACCAAGGCCAAGTGCGGATTGGTGCATGTCACATGTCCTCGATTGATTGGTTCTTAGACATGCCGGTTTCCTCACGAAATTTTCCTTCACCGATGTTGAGCAGCGGATATGAAATTATTCACATAAAGATGTGTGGCACGACCAGGATTCGGCCCGCGAGGCCCGTACCGCTGCGCCACCGCTGCTCCCAGGCTAGGGCAATATTGTATGCTAAAGTAAGGATATACATACGCCATTCCATAATACAAGCTCTGCTTGGCTTGGGACAAGATGACCGTGTGTGTTGATGTCCCAGAATACATAGGTACCATGTTGGGAGATCAATACAGTGCGCGATTTACCCTAGGATCTTGCCTTACACGTGATCGGTGGCTGGTTAAAAATGAGCTGTACTCACTGGTAGGTTGGTAGGCTTCAATCAAAATTGGTTTCTACCCACAAGGATATGGTACGTTGCCTACCCATTCGTGTTCCATAATAGATGACTAGCGAAGACGTTCAGCCATCTATCTGATGTAAAGGTGCATACCAACTGTCATTCCCTAAACAGCTTTTTGTTACGAAGCTGTGACTGCTTAGTGCTTAATATACATATTACACTACTGTATTAGCAGTTCTATGTAGTAGAAGACTGTAGTTCATTATGAAGTCGCAACTTGAAGCAGTCGGCGGCAGCGGCCTTCGTTGGTAGGTTAACATCAGGTCATTTATATTTCACAGTGAGTTCATTATGATATTTGCTATAGTAAACATAAACAAAGCCCTTTGTTCTTCAACACAATTCATTGATGACATCGGCATTATAATCGGCAGTCAAATATTTTCATTAATTTCAATTGTTAAGGGCACGAGGCAGAAGTACATTGTTCACAGCTTCTCAACATGTATATTATCAGTATTTATCAGTTATCTGGTTTCCATAGTACGAAATCCGCTTAGTTTGGGATTAAATGGCCATGTATTGTGTTAATGTCTCAGGAATATTATTATTATATCAAGTCAAGCATGTTATGTGCGTATTGATTTTCGGACTACACACTATTGGTTAATTATAGTATTCTAATAATATATTCTAGAACAATAACACATTAAGGTTTTCTGGTCCCAAGTTAATCAGAGCTTGTTGTATGGATACCAGACAGTTCGTAACTATGTCTGTCTCGGGTAGGAATCCAACTCATGAGTTACGGCGTTAAAAGCAAGCATCTTACCGACCACGCCACCATTTCTAGCCTCAAGCAAAAGAATTGCAGAAATATACTTCACCTAACTTGGCGCTGACCTGTCGTTTTACGGGAATCTACAATGTGAAATCAACTGGAAGTCCATAGCTTGATATGTTGCCGTGGTCTGTGTACACCTACGTGAAATGTGTGATAATCACTTTTGCCATTTGTCCGCTGCCTACATCCTCGGTTGATCGTGAGCTCTGTTAGTTATAAATAACTTGTGTCTTCATCATCCCTTTACTTTCATCTACATTGCGCACTGAGGTCATCAGACAATGTGTGAACGTTCTGTCAAGGATTCAGTGTGTAGCCGACTGTGCAATGTTGTTTGATTGTGTGAAATATTATTATTAATATTAGGTATGCATGTTTGTTAAATTGTATTAAACTCGTGGCAATTTTGTACTATTACTAACTTCGCATGATCCAACATTATCGATCTAAAATAATATACCTAAGGCATTTTAAAGAAACATTATTATTGTCTGTAGTGTGTCTGAGTACCTAGTTGCTACGTCGCGTCGTTCCTAATTTTTTTTTATAAAAGATCCTATGTCAATTTAGGTGATATACTACATATCTGACAAATTTCGTCTAAATCCCTTCAGCCGTAGGTGGAGGCTAGAGAGTGTCGAGATAATTCTAATTTACTTAGCTTAATCAACTAACGAACCGTGATTATTAAATTTGATACAACTTTAATGTTAAGTGTATCTTCTAAACAAAGGATTAAACTCCTGATCAACTTTGTGTTTACTTTTATTGTTCTCGGCGTTACACATGCATAGTATATTTACATTAACGCTACGTAGTAAGCCAGCTTGTAAATAAACGTATACTTTACTACGGCTTCTATTATCCAGATCAACATGAATCGGATCAGACTTGTACTATACATACAAACTGTATAATTGTGCGCCTAAAAAATTTGAAAAAGTGCCTTATAAGTTTATTGTGTTTGTGGGCAAATCTAATGATGCAAGATACTATGTATGTAACAGGATAGCAGAAATGATAAGAGAGTTATTTCACTCTACATGCATCCACATGCATGCAGAATCCACATTCTGCTATCCTGGTAGGTGGTAAATTCAATTTAGGTGCTTTTTGTACGAAATCAAGTACCTACCTACAGCTCCTCAAGCACGAACTAACCATTATTATAACATAGCAATTACGCCTGTGTTACGCGGAGGTATAGATAGAGGTGAATATCACCCACCTTTTGCCGGCTTTATTGGACAGAATTACAAACTAAGTCTTTCTAACTTCATTAAAAAAAGTCTTAGTTCGACCATAGAATCGAACCCGGTACCTCGCGCGAACACGCTTACCACTGAACCACCGAGGCAATTATGCAATTATGCCATCGATTACATACATACATATAATCACGCCTTTTTCCCATCGGGGTAGGCAGAGACGCCACATATGACCAGATGTATGAACATTAGGTTCATACATCTGGTCATATGCAGAGCAGTTAGTTGGCTAAAATAGTTTTTACAAAAAAAGATACCTAGTTTACTGTACACGGTAGCGAGCGAGCATAGAAATCTTGTAGGTAATACGGATACAGTTTTGCGTGTGGAAAAAACTACACTAGAACAATCTAGATTGCATTATTTATTACAATAATCCATTTACCATGCAATAAACCGCGCTTAATAGCGAATACCATACTTAAATGTACAAAGAAATCAGACGTAATCAGTTAAAAAACAAACCTAGATTATTATTAGGTTGTTAAAATATATGATGTAGACACATGTTTCGTCCACTAATACATGCATAATCAGGGCGCAACATTTCCGCCCCTCCGCTTGTGCCCATTCTCCTTTAAATTTGTATGCCTAAATGTACTAGTGACGCTTCCTATGTCCTGTATAACAGAGGAATACGAGAATTTTATTCACTGTTTTCCTAATGTTAGTTAACTAATGTATACTAACTATAACTAATAGTAATTGCTACTGATAATATCAAGGAATTACATAAAACCATCTGAAAATTCCTAAAAAAAATATCCTATTACTGCACTGCAGACGGTTCCTGCACTAAATTGTGTTTACATTCATTAATATTTGATTTCAGTGCTCAGTTATAGCCCGAGGGAGCTCTAAGCACCATCTGTAGGTATCTTGGATAACTGTTAAAACATTTGCCAAATTATTTATGTTTTGTTATTTTTTATGCTACACTAACTTGATTATTTATTCTAATAGTCCTAAAATCGTAAAATTATGGTATCGTGACATAATTTCATAACTGTAATTTGTGACAGAATAAGTTCTAAAGACTGTATAAAATTTGAAAAAAACAAAAATAGTTTCTTTTTATAATCAAAGAAATTCTATTGGTCCATTTGTACACAGTAGGCCTAGCAGTCTAATATTGATTTTTAACATTATACAGTGTGTGGCCTACAACCGGGGATCATATTGAGAGTAGAATAGTTATTAGTATTTTTTCTGAAAAGATTTCAGTTAACCAAAACCAATGCATTACACAGAAGAAGAAGTTGATTTAAAGTTACGATCCATAATTAGTTGTATTGCAAAACGAAATTATCGCAAACGTTGGCAATGTCTTAGTACGGGCGATTATAAAATCTTACCGCGGTTGAGTAGAATTATTGAATTATTAGCATCACATTTAATTTACTATTAAGTTTGTTAGAAAGAATCAAAACGTAAAGTATTAATTTTAATTAGTTGAAACCACAATGATTCAATTACTAGTGAGCCTCCGTATTTAATATTATCCCCGATTCTAAGTCACACACTGTATATAATTACTACAACTTATAAGGTAATTTCAATAATATGATTCTCATCACAGTTTACGACGTACGACGTAGATACCTTAAATCAGATACAAGTGTCAATTCAACTTTACATACATCTAGATTAGATTCTATACAAGAGCTGCAACATGGCGGGCGACTCAATTATTATGTGTCAAATGCATGTATATTGGAACGAGGAATAGGGTCACCATGTCAATCTTGATGTGATAAACAAAAGAATATACCAATTTATGCATCGGACAGGTAATCATTACCCGTATATCCTAAGGCTGGTAACATATCAAGAACTACGCTAAGATTGTTTAGCTAAGGTTTAAAAACTGCAGTAGTTTTTAACCCCCGACATAAAAGAAGTGTTATAAAGTTTGATGCGTGTCTGTGTAGGAGGTTGTCGCCCCGCAGCGCCTAAACGGGTGGACTAAAGTGGCTGGCTGGAATGCGCTTTTTTAGTTGATCCAATGAAGCTGAAATTTCGCATGTACCAGTAGGTTAAATTAAAACGTCAAGTCCGTGTCTTAAGTAGTCAGTACATTAAATTTTGTGTGCATAATATGCCCGTTGAAAAAGAGTTGTTGTATTTACATTAGTATGAGTTCGTATTATTAGAAAAATAAGTCCAATGAAAAGTCTGCTTAGCCGATAATTGTATCGCTTCGCTCGCTCTTGATGTGCAACCGGCACAAAGCTAACACGAATCTGAAACGTAGTATTTATTTCTACATTGCCTTTGACCACATGAATAACTGCAGCAATCAGTTAGTTCATTCGAACGGTTATATTCAATTTTATCGTTCAAAGTTAGACGATAAACCGTTTTGAAAGCTTAATTGGTTAAAAAAAATATATTTTATTAAATGCAGATCGTTGCAGATTTAACCAGAGACTGGTTTAACTGGATTTTCAGCAGTGTAAATTGCTCTAGTTTCGGGTGGCCTACTTTTTAAGTTTATGTTATAACTTGGTTTTAATATTAAATAGTGATCGTGGTGTTAGTTTAACCTAGTTGCATCTTGGATGTAACTAGGAATCAAGTGCAACGCTCAGTTAATCCTTTAGTAGTGGATTGATTGATTCCAAACGTAGAAGAAAGATTTTTTTTGACGGGCCGGTAAGATACTAGCTCTTCACGTCGCTGATCGTGGGTTCGATTTCCACCCGAGACAGACGTTTGTGTGATGAACGTGTCTATTTGTCTTAAGTCTAAGTGTAATTAGGTATTTACAAAAGAAAAGTATTATATGTAGTATATCTATGTAGTACTTATACCTGTTATATGGTCTCCATCTTATCTTTAGGGCTGGTAACCCTGAGCACTTCGACCCAATGGGATCATTTGTGCTTCCTCTTGATTCTATGAAGCCTCAAGTATTCTTCCTCCACACAGCCTGTCGATGACCGCTGCTATTTGTCGGGGGCACATGAGGCCGTCCACCCCTAATGCATTCATGCGTTTTCGCACTAAAGAGTCACATTCGCACAGTATGTGCTCCATGGTTTCCTCAGCTTCTCCACATGCTAGGCATGTGGGACTTTCTGCCAGCCCTATTCTATTCATATGGTCTCCATAGTATAAGCTCTGCTTAGTGTGGGATTAGAAAGCCGTGTCTGTTAATGTCCCACTATATTTTTTTTCCACCAATATCGTCTTGACCACTGTAGCCAAGAGATTTGATAGCCCATTTCTCAAACACTGGACAACTACGTAAGCAGTTGAACAGTGCTCGAGAAAGGCCATTAATACACTAAGTACTGGTATCTACTGACACTAGTTTTTAACCGACTTCATTAAGAAGAATGTTACTAACAAGTTTATGAGAAAAAATCTTAAATAGTAGGTACTTCGCTATAATAAGATTTTTCTATGTCTAATCGTATTTTAGCGGGCCTGTAGATGCTTCATTTAAGCTTTATGAATAAGGCCGAAATTATAAACGTACATTTCACTGAAAATCTACTACTTGAGGTAACCGGCCACTGTTCAATCATCAGACTTTATTTTGGCGTGTAAGTTCGAGCTGGTGAATGGAGGAGTTTTTTTTTATCTTAAAAAGGTTTGCGCTTGACCACAACCTGCCCGAAGTGAAGCAATGATGCAGTCCACAATGGAACGCGCTTACCCAGTAAATACCGATTCACTCGTGACTTGAAGACCGGCAGATTATAGCTATCAGGAAACATAGATGCCGGCAGCGAATTCCACAATTTGACAGTTCGCACATGAATGAATGTGAAAGCAAAGCGCTTTGTGCGTACCCGTGGAATTTCCACCATATAACGGTGGCGCATAGCCGTACCTCTACTTGTCCGATGGAAGAACGGGGATGGGAGGAAGGAAGGAGTTTCTATAGCAATTAATATTTCAATCGAAGTGAACAAACGAAGGGCAAACAATAATTTACTTACAAGTTGATATACAAAACAGTAACTAAATTATTTACTTAGGTACTAAAATCTGTTTTCCTGTGTTTAATTAAGCAACTTGAGTTTGAGTAGGGACTTACTAAATCAGTTAATAAGGCCTTTGCTTAACACTAATTGCATTATAGACGTATCTGTAGATCTTGTAGAAACAAACAGAATACCAAACAATGAATTTCATGAGTCTATGTAAATTAGCTAATGTTTATTGATATGAATCAGGTTTTTTTAATACATTAGCCACGCTTTTTTTATAGACTAATAAAATAGAGACTGTTTTTTAGTCTGGCTAGCTGCTCTTAAGCATGGATACTCGAACTATCCAGAGTCGTCCGGCGTCATCTGGCTCGAAGGACCAATTAAATGTAGGGGTTCGCACGCCTACATCAAGGAGGATAGGATAGAGTGATAAGGTGATAACGACTGCTGTCGATGATAGAAGCAAGTAGATCGTGTTATGAATGATAAACGACACAACCCTTTGCTGTGAATGCTTTATTGATACTTAATTGTATTAAATAATTACAATATGAAGAGTGCTGACGTGCACCTCGGCACGAGCTACATAAAATAAATTGTACCTATACCTACAGTTCACTGTACACATAGTTTTAATCATCCTTACTAATATTATAAATGTGAAAGTAACTCTGTCCGTCTGTTTGTCGCGCTTTGACGCCGAAACTACTGAATCGATTTGGATTTTTTGTGTGAAGAGAACTAATAACTAATACGCGCGGGCAGTACCGCAGGCAGAAAGCTAGCATAATATGCTTTAGGACATTAACACATACGGTCATCTGGTCCGAAGCTAAGCAGATCTTGTGTTATGAAACCAGATTACAGGTTTAAATTATACATATTGTAATAATATGTAGATAATAACACCCAGACTCGAGACAAACAGAAATGTTCATCATACAAATGTCTGTCATGGTTGGGTATCGAACCAACGATAATGACTTTCCCTTGTACCATTAAAATGATCAGTCGATTTGCTTCTATTTAAAGAAGTCTGAAGTGCTAACCGCAACCTTTAACGCTTCACAAAGGAACCCGTTACCCATTTTAACTTTCCGCTACCCTACTAATGTGCCATGATGTGTGGGTAATTAACACAAATTATATATAGCTGTGCATAAAAATAAATTCGTTGATGTGACAACGGTTTCACGCGAGCACGGTTTGTGGCCAATTTTTCGGCCAACGTCACTTCAAAGGGACTGAAACCTTGGCTGGTACAATTTTCCCTTTTTACGTGGGTATGGAGATGGGACGGCGTGTTAATTACTATTAAAACACTCGCTTTTTAGTTAATCCCACATAATTACATTCCAAAAATATGTACATAATTTTGAAGTCTAAAGAAGTATGAAGAAAATATTTAAATCCATGTGAAATAAACTGAATAATGTTATCAGAGGATAAAAAAGTACAGTGAATACGGCATGTTTTAAGCAAAATAACTTTTATTATGTTCTAAAAGCCTGATTTAGCTGAAGTAATTTGGTGAAAAGAGGACACTGTGCTTTCACTTTGTCTCTTTTTGGGCACGGGTCTTGTCTCGACTATCTTACGAGTTGAGAGAGTTTAGGCCTCGCACACGCTGGCCAAGTGTGTGTTGGTGAATGTCACATGTCCTCGAATGATTAGTTCTTATGTTTTCCTTCACCGATATACTATATCGACGGGCCGGTGTCGTGGTCGGTAAGATACTTGCTTTTCACGCCGCAAGTCGTGGGTTCAATTCCCACCCGAGACAAACATTAGTGATGAACATTTGTGTTTGTGTCGAGTCTGGGTATAAATATTTATTATAAGTATATATATTTACAAAAGAAAAGTATTATATGTATAGATAGTATATACCAGTTATCTGGTTTCCATAACACAAGCTCTGCTTAGCTTGGGACCAGATGACCGTGTGTGTTATTGTCCCAGAATATTTATTATTTATTTATTTATTTATATTTCAAAGGCAAGGCCAACACCGCTGCTGTTCGCTGGAAATAATGAAAAGTGTATTAACAATAACGTAACACTTAAGTTGATCTTAGTGGTAAAGAATCTAATCTACATGAGAGGTTCCTTATCTGTCGTTATCAGTTTAACCAAATACATATCTATAGATATTAGGGCATATCAACATCAATTGTTCTGATGATAAGACAGGACTTACGTTTTCCCCGTGACTCATGTCGGTTTCCCTTCAATGGTATTCGAAACAAAACTGGTAGACTTCAGCCGTGGTTAGTGATTACCCAGCAGACAAAGCCGCACCGCCAAGCAGCCTTGCCGTGTTCCGGTGCGATGTCTGGTGACACCATTTAAAAAGTTGGGTTGGAATTATTGCTCCTTTATAGTTTCTTAGCATATGGAGCCTTAGCCCACTGCCACTTTCTGACCGAAAATCATTCGTAATCACGAGTGAATCGGTATATTGGGCACACAGCATCAGGCATCATTAGAATAAATAAATAAAAATGATACGACAGGACTTAAATTTTCCCCGTGACTCATGTAGGTTTCCCTTCAATGGTATTCGAAACAAGACGTTTTACCGCCGACCTAGCTAAGTAGGTACCATCTCGATTACTTCAGCTTTCAAATGTAAAATTCTTCACAGTCGGGCTATTCATTAAACATTACGAGGCAACGAACTTGAACACAGACAAATGCACGAAGCCTTCTTTTTCGTCAGAGATTAAACAAACATCTGTGATGACTACCGCTATCCGCCTTTTTTATGAATGAAACGCTTTTACCCAGTAAATATTGTTGTGACTTGAAGACAGGGAGTTCCAGTTCGCACCATAAAAGAGGCAGCAAAGCTAATAATTGCTTAATCTAGTAGGTATTAGATGGCGCTGTGTGAATGTGTGAATCACTTCAACCCTTTTTAGTGTCCCACTGCTGGGCATGGGTCTTCTCTCAACTATCTTACTAGTTGATCTCTCAACTAAGGATTAAGGCCTAAACTCTCGTTTAAGCCTTAATCCACACACGCTGGCCATATTGAGCAGCAGCGATGAAACAATTCACACAAACGTGTGGGCATATTATATTTCTAAGGCGAGGCCGTACCACTGCGCCACCGCTGCTCCACTGCATCACCGCTGCTCTTAATATATTATTGAATGTGTGAATAATATATATTATTACATATTGTTATTAATATATTATTATAGTATTCATAACAGTGTTTTAATAGCATACTTGTCTTGGGACGTAAGACCGTCGAATCCATTGAATATCATAATTTTAATAACAATACATCCTAATTAACACGGAACCGACTGATTTATATTTTATCTCACAGGGGTGGACTGTAAAGCTATTACTCAATTATACAGAGTGGCGTTCATTTTGTGTCCTATTGTCTTCGGCTTTGATTTAAGCTTTTGTTTACACAGGCTTTCACTAACAATTGTGAAACCTTTTTCATCCCGTGCGTCATTTCTTAATAAACCATTCATGATGAGGCCTTTAAATATGTTGTTATGAAATATGTATTTAATATTCAAGGAGTCAAGTTAGTATTACAGTTCAGTAACAACCCTTCAATGTTTTACTGCTGTGCACGGGTCTTCTCTCAACTATCTTAACAGTAGAGAGAACTTGATTGATATTTTTATCCTATAGGCTTGTGCTTGATCATAAGTAGCCTGTTTTTAATCAGTGATATGATCCACGATGAAACGCGATTGCCCAGTAAATACTAATTCCATTGTGACTTGAAAACAGGGATTATAGCTATCGGGAAACAGAAATGCCGACAGCGAATTCCACATTTTGGAAATTCGTACAATAACAATTGAAAAAAAGTTGCTATATTTACCAAATTTTTTTTTGTTTCACCAATATTTATCTAGTTCCAGTTGGTATATTATGATCAAGCCGGTACTAGAGCTAATTCGTAAATTTTACAAATTCTCCTTTATCAACTTGGGTCACGTGACCTGTTTTTGATCTCCTCGAGAGATAAGTTATTGAATACAGGTGCAACACATTAATTATTACACTTGTATGACCACTTATACGATTAAACCTTTTTAAAGTTGGTTATAATTTGTGACAATTATGTGCAGTCTGCTTTGAGCTATGTAGTTTAGAGCTTTGATTGCAACCTCTTTTGTGATACGTCGATTTTGGTTTATTTAGCTTAGTATACGTTTAATATGAATTTATGTATACCAGAGAAAGGTAATAAAACATTTTATAGGTATACATTCTGGGTATTTGGGTCAATAAAATAGTTCACAGAGCGTTTTTGTTTATGTTAAACATCTGCGTTAATAGGGGGCTTTGGAAGTGTTTCTGTTGCTGTAATGTGAAACTGTATTTTTGGACCCCTTGTATACTGTTTTAGTATTTTTATTATATTTTAAAATCTGTTGAATACGTATCTCATGGACATGAAACAACATTATTTTACAATCCATAAGACATTTTTTAAAACTATTATTATTAGTCTGTGGTGCAGGTCGACACTTGGAAGCTGAAGTAGTCCCACCTCCTGACGTTGGGGTCTGATATCTGATTTTAAATTTTTATGATATCACGCCACGGTGTGAATCTGATGTTAGAGACGATTATGGCTACAAAAACTCCCATAAACATGATGAACGCATCGTGTTTAGGCTTATTTGATTTGATTGATTTAGTTTTAAATAAGTATCTAGATTATAATAAGAAATTAAAAAAAAAACGTAATTTTACTGTTACTCAACGGGATAGGTAAAATCTACAAAACACTACCTCTTCAAGTTTGCATACCTTCACTTCATCATACTTCAACCCTTTTTAGTATCCTACTGACACGGGTCTTCTCTCAACTATCTCGCGAGTTGAGAGTTTTAGGCCTTAATCTACACACATGGTGTCACATGTCCTAGTATGATTAATTCTACATGCTTTTAGTTACACACCTCACCTACCTACTTTCTATTTATTTATTGCTAATAATCTGACCATTTACGTGATTAGAGATCGTTGTTATCTTTACGAATATAGATATAACTTACTGAACTATTTCTGAAATGTCGCCGCCAGGTGCGCAAGCGCATCTGTTCGAGTTTACGCCGTGCACGTGTCCCATTGTACATATCATGTGCATTGGGTAGTCATCAAGTCAATCTTACACGGTATTGAATATCTATTACGTAATGTTAGTCATAGATTTTTACCAGATTTCCAAAGAAGGGTAATGATTGCGCGTATCTTGTACATGTTTCTAATTTTTTATACTTATATCTTAAAATGGCTAGAAAGATAAGAAGCATTCATTAAGGTATAGTTTGAAGAAGAAGATTTTTAGAAAAGAAGATTGTTAGACTGTTGCAGTTCAGGTCCATTTGGTCTATTGATGATAGTATCGTAATTCTTAACTTACACAGTTAAGCTTATAATACCCCTCAATTACATCGGGAGTAAAAAAGTGTTGTGCAAATTATGAAATGTTTTACTTCTGTTAAGTTTAACATTTCTTAATAGGTACAGCATTATGCTTACCTACTTCTTTATAAATTCTAGCAAAGTTAGGAAAGTAAAAAAGTTTCGCAATATAATTTGATCATACGGAAAATAAGTACGTAAAAGCCTCTTTAAACATTTACTGCGCAATCTAAGTAATGTTTTTGTACTACTTTTGTGTCACAACTTGGGACTTGGCTAATTTATTTCTACATTCATACGATGCTTGATATTTCACGCGCTCCTAATGTTATTCAGGTACTTCCTTACGAGACTCTTGGATTGATTTTTGGATTTTGCTTTGACAGGCCGGTGTGCGGTATGGTGTGCGCATGGCAGTAAGATATTTGCTTTTCACGCCGAAGCCAGGTTGTGGATCCCATTCCCACTCAAGACAGTATATGTATGTGTGATGAACATGTCTGTTTGTCTTGAGTCTGGGTGTAGTTATCTATATTATGTGTTTTAAAATGAAAAGTGGTATATGTAGTATAGATATTATCAGTTACCTGGTGTCCATAGTCTCTGCTTATTTTGGTGTCCTAGGATATTATGTTATTAATTTCTCAAGAAAGTCTTCTATTTTTGTTATTACTTACTATCCAAAATAGGTACCAAGTATAATTTGATCTAATAACTAATTATTTCACTATGTCATTTTGCCTTACCTACTTTTTTGTAAAAATAAGTACAAATGTACACATTTTAATGTACTTTTATTCTTATTAATTATTTAAGTTAGTAGTTCGCACATAATGTATTTATCAATATCATCAGTTTTAAGCACCATCAACAATTTATGCCGTTTTAAAACAAAAAATCTGGCAAAAACAATTATGAAGTTAGCGCGCTCTATTTAAAATTAAAACGTAAGCTTGCCTCGATTTTATTTTGCAGTCTATTGCTTGCACCGTAAACAGACTAACAGGTCACTAGATTTCAGTAACGTAACATGAGTAGTTGGACTAAATGACTAGCCACGAAATATATACGTCGTACGAGGCGTTTTGTTATTCATTACGTTCATTGCCATAGCGGAAGAACAGTAGTGGCGCCGCGGTATTGTACTCAACTTCGATAATAGGTTGCAAGTCGCAGGCGACCGAAAGGAATCGAAACAATTCACACAATGATGTGTATTGTGTATCTATCTCTGAATGGTTTCACCGCTGCTGCTCAATAATATGGTGAGGAAACCTCCATGTTTAAGAAGTAAACATTTGACGATATGGGACATCCACCCACCTGCCCTTGGCCATCATAAGGCCCAATTATCGTTAGCAAGATACCCGTGCTTATCAATGGAACACTTAAATATGATTGCTAATGCTAATTTATATGATTTTGTACAAATTAACAACGGACTGTAAGATCGCTAGTCGCACACCTCGAAGTTGTTTCATGGCCAGGCACTATCTGGAGTAAGCTTGATGGAATGGTATACGGTATTCAATGTATATCGATTACCAAATATTCGATTAGTATCGAATTAATTTTGTTTTGCTTAACCAGTTCATGCTGACTGAAATAGTTTTTATAAATTCTAAGAATTGAGTTCTTCCAACTATCAGGTGGAACATAGGTCCAAGATAGTTCTGGTCTTTACGCGGGCCATTGTCGATCTCGGACCCCGATTTCACGTTTTAGACATTTATCTCTAGTAGACAAATACCGAAAAAATGGCGGATATATAAAAAAACGCTATTTTTGTTAGACAAATGTCTTAAGCGCCAGAATCGGGGCCCAGGACCCTGATTCTCGTGCGTTAGAGACATTTATCTGAACTCGTCATATTATGTCAAAAAATGGCGAATGACTATTGAAATCTAATATTCTTATTCTCAGAATGTCATGTTAGAAATAAATCTGCCACTCAACACACGACATGCAACGAGTAGTGTATATTAATCGAGATCTCTCATGACAAGATTACTCTTGCTTTTAAAAATAACACTTTTACGCTTACAGTGATAATGATATCTGCAAACTCAGAAACCGATCTCTTCTTTATGAAATTGGTAGGCAGCAAAAGACTCCCGGGATGATATTTAAAACCTGGAGTTAATTACATGTGTATATGTGTAAATCAACTGGAATTTGAAATTCGGCTAGTATTTTCGGCGTAATAAGCGTAATCAACACTGTATAGGTGTTTCATGGTGACAAACTATAGGAGTATCATTACGATAGTACCAATATTTTTAAAATTGTTGGCCTTTGTGATCTAACATTGCTAGTCAAGCAAGTCTTGTTTATTTAGTAACACACACAAAGTTAGCGATAGGTTACCTCAGTCCTTTGTTAAGGCGCTAGGCGCCAAGTTTAGTGACCTTACCTCACCCACGCTTTGAACAACACTACCTTCTACAGTTGATACAAACAAACCGTTATTATCTCATTTACATTTATGACTATAATTTTTAGTCATATTACCAGTTATTAACCAAAAATAATTAACCTAAAGCTTGGCCTAACATTTTAGCTCGCTGTTATAAGCTTTACTAGGAATCTTGGTACTCAAATTTGTCTCTTTTTGGTTTCCAATGGAGCAAAACTTTTGCATACACGTAAAATGAAGATTAGCTAGGTTAAACTGGGTATAGTATTGCCTTAGATTTACGCGTATATGACACATTGAAATAAAACTACTTTTTAACGGATTTTATCGCGGTTTATTTTAGATTTTAGATCCCGACGTTTCAAAGTCTTTTCAGACTTCATGTTCACGGGTGGACTGAGGTATTTGACGTCCAAGACAGACAAGACACTGTGAGCTCAGTTTGCTTAAATCGGAACGCAACTTAAATAATTAAGTTTGGAGGTAGTCAGTACTAATTGTGATTAATATTTTTGGACGTCAAATACCCGTGAACATGAAGTCTAAAAAGAAAAGACTTTGACGAGATCTAAATTCTAAAATAAACCGCGATAAAATCCGTTAAAAAGTAGTTTAATTTCAATATGCCAAATAATACCTGTAACTCATGCTTTTAGTGACATGCGAGACTGTCAATGTTTATTATTGATGTACAATATTCCTAAAAAGAATAGAAGACATATTTCCTCCTAAACTGACCTACCTAACCTCGTCAAACCTGATAGCATCTTAAAAAGCAAAAAACACAATACTTATAGGGAGATGAAAAGAAAATTGTATCACTTTGTTTTACGTAAAAGGAACATCTATTTACATTTAACGTTAGAGCACAGAGATGGTAGAATGGTTGTGTTGCGTCACATACTCACAGTAAGTATGTAAACAATTATTGTTCTAATGTTTTGTGTCTTTTACGACCTCGGTAGTCAAAATCAAATTCAAAATATGCTTTATTTTTTGAAGTGAAACTTCTTTAGCGGCGTTGAGCACTTTTTCTGTACCCATTACAGAAAAAATCTTAAACTCGCGTCAGGACACGTGACCTGATCGAAAAAGCGTAAGACGGATGGAGAGTAGACAGCTATCCCCTCTCTACGGCGCGGCGAAAATGTATGCCTGGGCCTACTGTTTCGTTTAGGCAGCGCAGGGCGCTTGCGCGAATGTTTTTCACTTCTGCCGGCACTCCCGGAGTGCAACCCGTCTTTTTTTTTGAGACGCGAGTCTACATAAAAATAGTCCAATTTCTTTTCCTACCGTGCAGTGAATGACTGGCAACTACTGAGAAACACTGCCAAAAAACTCAGTAGGCTTTTTTTATTTTTTAAATGAAGTACTTATATCTATCTATTACATTTTGTTTTTTCAGTGTGTTGAATTAGAGCGACTTAATTCCAAGCGTTTTTATCCGTTACATAGTCTGAAATTTTATAATACGCTTTCTTACATAACGTAGATTTTATAATTCCCTAATATTATTTGGAAGTTTATTGTAGAAACGTATACACTGCCCCATAAAAGAGTTACTGATTTTGTGGAGTCGAGTATGATGTGCTACAAGATCGTTCTTATTTCTAGTATTTAAATTATGTGTATCGCTTATTTTTTTTAATTTCGTAATAAAGAAGCGTAGTCGAGCGGTGTAAGCCGTCCGATTGGGCTATACTGTGCCCGAGAGGTCGCGGGTTCGATTCCCACCCGGACAATATTTGTGTAACAACAAAGATTTGTTTCGGTGTCTGGTTGATTGAGGGACTACCCACCGTGCCTCGGAGAGCACGTTAAGCCGTCGGTCCCGGTTGTCATTTAACCCATCTATGACAATCGTTACATGTAGTCAGAAGCCAATATAATCTGACACCTGTGGGCTAATTCACGTAATTAAATAAGTTCAGTTGCAGTGCAGTTGCAGGTAAGTTTCAATAAAAACAGCCCTTTTGGTATTCTCGTAATTCTGACAACCGCTTTAGCGTGTATGTTATTTATATTGCAATCACAAGAATACCATTTTGCACTAAGACGTAAATTTAATTGCAACGTGATTGCAACTGCATCGCAACTTGATTGGCGCGTCAAGAAATTATGTGAATTAGCCTACTGGTCTAACCATCTCGGCTACTGGTTCCCTACGAGTTTCGAGGTCTGATGGCAGTCGCTCGTATAATTCTCGTAGCTAGCCGCATCAGTTAGACTGGGAGCCGACCCTAATAGAAATGAGAAAAAGGCAAGGGGAATGAATGAATGTTTTGTGTCTTTTACACGTTAATATGGTGTCTGCTGCGGTTACAATAAAGGTCACATCAACCCTTCTAAGTGTCCCAGTGCTGAGCACAGGTCTTCTCTCAACTATATTATGAGTTGAGAGAGTTTCGGCCTTAATCCACACACGTTGGACAAGTGGGGATTGGTGGATGTCACATGTCCTCGAATGATTAGTTCTTAGACATGCCGGTTTCCTCACGATGTTTTCCTTCGCCGATATTGAACAGCGGAGATGAAACAATTCACACGAAGATGTCAGGGCACGACCAGGATTCGAACCCGCGACCTAATTTTTTTAAGGCGAGGCCCAATATGTGTTTTTTCAAACGACATGTACAATGGATTGTGCTGACCTACACTCTACAGTAACATATTTTTCTTAGTTTAGCATTATATTGCCGTCTGACGTCGCCGCGTCGTTTTTCTTAATTTCCTCTGAGCAACAGTTTTATTGTACCATATTGTACGAATGAGTAAGTAAGTAAGTAAGTCGTGCAATATTCCTTGGGACCGTTTTGTTATATCTTCTGCTTAAGGTTCAGGTTGATACAGATAATTTTTGGTACCTGAAGCCATAAATTACTGTGATAAGCTAGATTTCTTTTAAGTTAAAGCTATTAGCTAAGTGGCAGAATTAAGACTAAAAATATAAGTCGGACTTAAATTATTTTTACCTGCTTGCAAATGTGTCTAGATTATTGAATCATACGGGCGAGCCTATTCCGCGTTCATCTTGTACAATTTCCAAATTTGATACCTACTAATATTTTTCTTAGAATATTAGAAACAACTGCTAAGTTGTGGAATACGCTGCCTGCATTTCTGTTTCCCGATAGCTATAATCTGCCTGCTTTAGAGTTACAAGTGAATAGATATTTACTGGGTAAGCGCGTATCATCGCAGACCACGTCATTGCTTGACAACAGGCAAGTTGTAGTCAAGGGCAAATGTATTATAGAATAAAAATAAACCTATATTTGCTCGAAGCTAAAAACATACTCGGCGAATGTGGGTTATATTTCAGGTAATACAGACGAAAGCGATATGATTGGCCAGGTACTAAGCTACGACGACCACCCGAAGCGAAGCGAGAGCAACTTGCTATGATAATTTGTATTGCTCGCAACTTCGCTCGCATTATATCCCGGCTCGCATTATATTGTGTGTGATCAAAGTAAACTTTGCGCCAAATTTCGCAATAGTTTTTCAAATTCAAATTCTTAGGTGTTTGCTTGCTAATACTAATATTTTATCATAATATCATTATCTTATGCACATATTATGTACTTATACATAATAAGGTACTCACTCAATGACCGATAGGTACAATATTTTGAAGGTAATACAATTTTAATAGCTATTAATCACTTTTAAAAGATTTTATAAGCTTTGTTAAGTTACGACGCAAAGAGGCTAATTCTTTTATTTACTTACCTACAAAAAAATTCTTCCGCATTTTCCGAGTGCCTCGTTTCTTTTACAAATTGTTTGTTAAAATCTACATTATATTTAAACTTTGTTGTTTAGTTAAACGTTTCGTTTCACGCTGGAAGTATTTGAGTAATTACATCAAACTGTAATAGATTTCATAACAAGTTTTAAAAGGATTCTTTCTGAGTTTTGGCAGCCACGTCTTTCCGTTTTGAGAAGAAAAATATGATTTGAGATGAGATGTTTGCATGTAAACAAATACATGCATTCTGTCTCGCAAATTTGACTATCACCATTTGGAACATTGATAACTGGCGAGTTTTTATGTTAATAAACCAACTATTCATAGTAATATTCTAGAAGCGACGACAATGACTTGTCACGCTGAAACTGCTGAAATTCAAGTCAATATGAATTCAGATGAAATTAGTATAAAGTAGGAACGTTTCAGCTCTGGGGATGAGATATAAGGAGTTTACTTTTCCGACTGTGTGAAAGCTTGGTAATTGTACGATAAACGACATCTGCGACCGGAAAGGTTTATATAAATTTTCCAGGACTAATACTTTTCTTCAATTATTCTGCCCTTAAACTTTTCGGATCTAATTTCCTAAATGCTTCTTTCAACAAACCCACTGTGGGAGTAACATAAACACAAAATGGTCTCATTTTCATAAGCCTCGTCATAAGGGATTAAATTCAATGCGAGTTTGCTAAATGGAATCATAATTGAATTATAATGAAACCAGATTTAATATCATTTTTATATAAATTAAATTAATAATGTGATAAACTATTTACTTATTTTTAATGTTTAGTAAAATATAAACTAATTTATAATAAATATATTTTCTAATTTCAGGTACTATTTAAAGTTTGGAGCAATTCTACCAATTCTATTCAAGGTAACTGTCATAATCATAATAATAATTTCCTCCTATTTCTCAACCGAATCCCAGTCACGGTCGCCAATCCAAATTAACATCGACGTTTGCAGGAGATCATAATGTATAGTAGATATGTAGCGGTATTTAAAACAGTGGCATATTCAAAAGCATACTATTATTGGCATTTTCACTATGGTGACGGAAAAAAAAGTTTCCTCCCCATCAATTTTCCTGTTTCAATTAATATATGGATCAAACCTTCTGGTCTTATTTTTGTGCAGCCGCAAGACAGCTTCGAGCATTGCGATTAGCGTTTTAGTAGCATTTCATTGCGTATTGTCGTTCATGGTTTTATAAACTGCCAAAGCGAATTAGCAATGAATAACGAAATCGCTATTCTCAACGTCTGTGTCGTAACCGGACCATAGATAATATTTGATATTTTGTTAATGGGATTGCTAAATAATGTTAGTAGTCGATCCTGCTTTACCTTTCAGTCAGCATTTTTTACTACAGACTTGATTTTTTGGTTTATATTTATTTAGGAGGTAGAAATCTGCATAAGGTGAACACATTGTAATTTGTGATCTATTCATATATAACCTACTTCCATTTCGTTCTTGCTCATTCAATTAGTGCTAGAGTAAGGGTTGTGTTCAGTTAAAAACATTGATACCTATCTTTAAACTTTATCTAACAACTAGTTCACATTATCAGTATTCATTTCATTTGCAGTCCAGCAATGGACTTTATGGTTTTCATCATTTCAGTATTTTAAAGGTTTTTGATTTGCATTGTGACATGGCATTCCAGCGCTGTACTAAATAATGTGAACTCATCAAGTAAGACATCAAAATTGTAACGAACCAAGTAGTTATATCTAGGTAAATTAAGTGGCGTATCTGGTATCTCTATTTTAGGGTCTGGCAGGTGGGAACCCTAGCGCAGAATGATAACTATTTATTATTCAGTGCTAGGTTCCCGCCTAAGTTGGATGTGACGGGAATACTTCAACTTTGATACCTATTGACATTTTCTGACTTGTCTTCTAGGTATCTGGTTTAGAGCAGGTGCCTATACTGGAAGTTTCTATAACGGCTTGATATTTTATAATTATGGGCTTGATTGAAAAGTTAATCATGTGAAAGCGGTTCCGCTGTATCAGGAGACTTTATCCAATATGGAGTTCCCTGGTTGAAAAGTTATCACTGCACTTCGATTTGTGACACATACAGATAATTGAAAGGTTTATTTCCTGGCTTTGTATTTAACGTTTATTAACCCCTGACGAAAAAGCAGCTGTTTTATGTTGTGTATTACGTGCGCTGGGTATACCAGCGTCGTTGATAAGAGATCAGTGTATTTAGTTCTTATTCACCCTTGACGAAAAATATAGGTGTTAATAATCAGTTTGACGCGTATATTTGTATGCCTTTTGTATCTGTGTACAAGTTTCTGGCATCTTAGCGCTAAAATAAAATGCACCTAATTTAAAAATAATAATAATATTTTCACACATATAGACAGCGCCATTTAGTCTCAAATTAAGCAATACTATTTGCTTGTGTTATGGGTATTAGGAACGGATATACTAGGTTAATGTAATTTTTTTGTTAAAACGTACATATTATAGATAAATTACACCCAGACACAGAACAAACAATCGTGCTCATCACACAAAGATTTGTCCTGGGTGGTAATCGAACCCACGACCTTCGGTTTAGCAGTCAGGGTCACTAATCACTACGCCAGCAGGCCAGTCAATTAATCAATGTTTAATAATGTTTTTGTAATTTCGTGTATTTTTTTTGCTGGATTTCAATAATTTATTGTTATATTAGTTATATCATAACAGGCTAGATTTTTTGGTTAAATCATAATCCTAACGTCTGGTTATCAAAAGATACAATATAGGTTTATCAAAGGTCATGAGAATAATACGTTAGACCGGTTTCTTTACTTTTTGTTGGGCCACTCCTTAACAAAGATCTTTTTATACATTGTTATACATACCACACAATATTATGTAGTTTATGTTAAAAAGTTGGGAAACTAGGGTGATTGATTAGACATTATTCTAACTTTTGTATAATTTTGGAATATAGTGTGCTTTCAAATATTCAGGCGAACACAGTACCTACACTATAGGCTGCGACATAAAACATTTTCACTATAGAATGTCTTGATTTTTATTACTTAAAATTTATAGCTTTTTAAAAAAATATACGAACAGACGTCAACGTTTTAATAATAACTCGGAAATCGCTTAGCCAATTTTTGATAGTTGTAACAGAACCACCGTAAGTATACACTATGAAAAAAAAATTATCAAAATTTATTTAAAATTCGCGAAATTATTACGTAACATACTACAAAAAATAACATAGAGTTGGATTGAGAAACTTTTTGAAGTCTGTTGAAAAACGGATTGCTATTTACATAGCTATCATAGCGTAGTACATAATAGGTTTATAATATAAGCTATCTTATTTTACTAGTTGGTCATCAGTAAGCGCGCTAGCCGTTTTTAGCTGACATCGAGTATGGAAATAGATTCGATTTTGTTTGAACAACGCTTACTCGTTTTTCACCTAACTGTGGACCAATTTTGAAATATACATGGACACGCCAAGAACCAAAGTGGGATCTTGTGAACTTACATTAGAATTTTCTACGGACATTTCTCTTTTCTCGAGTTTGTAAATTCTCTTTTGTCTACGGCCGGAGTGATTTTGTAACATTCATTAACTGCTATAGTAAACACGTAATGAACTGCAAAACCACAAGACCCGCTAAAACCTTCTACATGTGGCCGAGCAGTGGTTAGTTAGTAGTGATGTTATATTAGGGTAAGATATTCTCTCTCTTACTAAATATATTCGTTACGTCATATTATAATACCATACCTATTACTGGGTATTATTCAAATAATAGGGTGTCGATTCTATATTCGCTATTGTAGTTATGTCTTAATACATATTTCAATATGAATCGTATTGTCGTCCTCTCTTTCACTCACGTGGCCCTGATGGCGACCCGAGCGAGTAAGAATAAAGACAGCGCCTAGTAGTGCTTATGCCACTGCTACGAGGACTTCCATAATATTGATATATTTAATTTAATCCTAATATAAACTAATATCTGGTAACCTAATATGAGAAATTCATGTATCCGAAGATAAATGCATGTGGAGGCTCGTTTTATAATACGTTTACCTAATATGAACATATTCCTTACATCTCTAGTGGTTAGTTCTCTAATGATCAGATTTCCCTATCGAAATATTATGAAAGCCTTATTTAAATCATCGACGTGATTGTTTAGTGTCGGTGTACGTTGAAAGAATATTAATTTGATATACCTAATCTATTGTTGCCCCGTGCTTGGGTACTTCAAGTAATGATTACTCATCGTGATTTGTGATACGATAGCGTAGTATTATTTTTTTTAATTGTCAGTAGTTTAGTTGCAGCCCTACGAATCCTTAAAATCGTATATAATTGAAATTGTTTTAAGAAAGGAAAAGAAAAGAAAAGAAAACAACATTTACTTGACACAAACAGGATACAGACAATCAAATAACCAATAAAAAAAACACATGTGAAACAAAAAAATAAATAACTAAAAACTAAAAAAATCCCATCGGTGTCAATTGTGGGCGGACAGTAAACGTTTTATAGTTAATTTGTTTTTTTTTTCTTTAAATATATACGGTCTTATTCATAAAAATCTTATAAGACTCTTTAGTTAAAATAGACTTTGTCTCTTTCTTACTAGTATAAATGTCAAGATGACAAAGACAAATTAATAAACCTATTTTAGCTATAATGAGCTTAAATAAGTCGTTTATGAATACTGGGAATTGTCTATTGATCCGAAACCAATAGCACATCTTTTCCCTAGTTTAAACGTAGAGGTGGGTTTAATTTAATATTGTAATGTTTATTCTGAAAAAAAAAAAAGAAACCCACCAAAATCTTATTTTTGATAGCAACTAAAACAGTCAATATTTCTAAAAATGACGGCTAAATGGTATTCAAACAGAGGTATTTATAGAAGTTTTTAAAACTGTACCCTTAGTACGAGTAGTCAATACGAAAAAAGTTTTCAAATACTATCACTAACATGTGAAAATCTACAAACTATTTTACCAATTTTGTTTCCAATCCATTTTATTCTATTCCTAGCAATTCTATTTTCTTTTTAACCAATGTTTGAACCAAATAAATGTATTTGTATACGCATTTTGACAAGTTCAAGATTGTATTTGAAAACTTTTTTCGTAATGTTGAACTCGTAATAAGTGTACTGGTAGGCAAATATCGTGATATCGGTGTGATGAACCTCAATGAAAGTTGTTTTATAAGAAAACCAAATCAGATATCATTGAAACTAATCTACTGAATAAAAACATTCAACACCAACCTCTGCCCTTATATGTTTACTTAGAGCTGTCAGTGTACTCGTCCATAAATCAGTTACCTTAGTATGCCACACGCGCGAAGTGAAAACTACTTGCGCACGGGCAACACGTATTAGGAATGCAAGTAAAAGTATCCAGACAGCAACAGACAGATGGTTTTAGAACAGTCCCGTATAAACATAACATACTCACGCTTGTATTACACGAGTGTAAGCAGAGGTAAATCTACCGGTCCTAAGGAATAAATATGGTGAAATGAAGTGACCCAGAATAAAAATTGCTTAGAAAGCTGCTAAAAATTGTCTTTTCAGTCCAATGCCAGCCCGTCCAGGTCTACGAACAACGTTTTGACCCTTCAGCTCTTCAGCAATCAATATTGTGTTTGAATGAATTGAAAGAATCCTCCAGGAATCAATGTTCTACGGTTTACGTAGTACATGTATGTTTAGCTGATCTGGCAAATTAGTCAATCAGTTGACATCTTAGAGCATTTAGAGACTTCTAGTACTCAATTGTTTCTGCCAGTTTTTGTGGGAGGCGAGGTAACCACGTACAGCACACATGTAAAAGTTGAAGCGTCTCTACAAACGAACATGTAAATAAAAGATACACGCATAGGTACACAATACATGAAGAGGCAGAAGGAAACACGCGGAATACCTCTCCGTGTTAAATTTTTAAAAGTTGACATCTATAAATTGTAAATATTGGTCAGTGTGAATGAAAATTTTTAACAAAAAAATAAAACCGACTTCAAATAAGGAATTAAAAACAGTAAAAAATAAATGTTCGTACCGAGACTCCAGACTTTCATTAAATAGTAGTACTTTCAAGTATCTAACGAAAAAATTAACCGTGGGAACACCGCTGAAGTAAGGATTTTTGAAAATCTGTCCACAATCCGGGGCTATATTGCTGCACATTCTTATAAAAAATACATACAGTGGAACTCATAACCTTGTTTTGGAAGTCAGTTAAAAATACTCGCAACGCAAACGCGTGTAAGAATCACCACTTTATAACTTGTAATTACACAATATGCCTTTTGTGACTAAGTTGAGAGACACCTTTAAGTGTACAATATGACTGGACCATGTATTTAGTGGTCCTTCGAGCCGGATTTGAAACAGCTACCTATAGATTAATGCCTGTAAATGTTTCATTAGGAAAATCCGAATGAAACACAACATTGGTTACTGATTCGTAATAGCCGAAACAATGATGTGGTTAGTTGTGGTTAGTTAATTTTATTGTTTCATTAAATAAGGGCGTGAATGGTATTCTCAACCTTTGATGGGCCGGTGCGGTGGCGTGGTCGGTAAGATACTTGCTTTTCACGCAGCAGGTCGTGGGTTCGATTCCCACCCGAGACAAACATTTGTTTAAATATGTCTGTTTGTCTTGTGTCTGGGTGTAATATCTATATTTAAGTATATATTTACAAAAGAAAAGTATTATATGTAGTATATTACCAGTTATCTGGTTTCCATAGTACAAGCTCTGCTTAGTTTGGGATCAGACGACCGCGTGTGTTAATGTCCCACTATATTATTATTATTAAACCTTAAAACAAAACGCGGCGGTGTATTGAAATAGGACAGTTTCAACTTATCGTTGGCTGCGGTTCAGTATTACAAGGGAGGTATATGTTTTTACTGTAAAACTAGCTGCCCCAGCGAACTTCGTACCGCGAATTTCTCACCTTTTAAAACCTTCCTTAAAATTCTCAAACTACTTATATCGCTATTAAAAAATAGGGGTTGGTGATAGAAGAGTGAAAATTTAGGGTTTTTTAATTTTTTATAATGTGGCAAAAAATACATACTATTTTTTGCCACACTATAAAAAATAATAAAAAAATGTTCACAAAAATAATAAAAAATGGTAGTGGTGGATAACCCTTGTCACTTAAGGGTATGAATAATAGATAGTAGCCGATTCTCGGACCTACTGAACATGCATATAAAATTTCATAAAAATCAGTCAAGCCCTTTCGGAGGAGTAGGTATGGTAAATAACACTGTGACACGAGAATTTTATTACTGTAAAATAAGCTCGAACGTGACTGGTCTGATGTAAAGCGATGATCGGTCTAGGATGACGTGCGCTTACCCAGTAAATGCTGATCCTCGTGTAACTGGAATATAGACAGATATAGCTATCAGGAAACAGAGATACCGAAAGTGACCTACACCCTTGAAAATCCGAGTCAACTCAACTGAATTTTGTTTGTTAATATTTCACAGTGAATATTATACAGGCAATCAATGTATTGAGCGATGAATTATTAATGAGATTGATCGGTAAAGCTGTCTGGAGCGTGACTACATAATAAACAAACATAACTTTGAAATATTGTTGATATTGTTTGGGAAAATAATATCATTTCAGGCCTAAAGCTCGTTGGCTTAATAACCGCAACGTCCCGGGTCGAGCAAAAATACGCTGGTGATTTATAAAATAAAATGTTAGGGGCAGTCGCGTCGCCACGAGCGAGAGGATTTCGGTGATAAGTACCTACTATTGTCGTGCCATATGCTCTGAATCGCAATTCCTTCACTCGTGAATACGCCCCTAGAGAGTGTAGGTGTAATAAATAAGTGGAAAGACGATAATATCGCCGCCGTGAGTCTCTCACTCGTGGAAACGACCACTTAGTAGCCGTTCGAAGTTGAGAATTGTGATATAGACGACAATAGGTTTGCCCCTCGTATGTCCAAATCTCTTTTAACTTTTAAGATATTTTAGAGAGCAGGTTTGTGTCCAATTGGGATACTTAGAGGTTGTTATTTTCTTACCCGATGTGGCTAAACAAGTTAAGTTACTGTGTTTATGTCGACACTTTTTTTTACACGATAATGTTATTCTTTTACGCGCGACAAATTTAAAATCGTGCGGAACCCTGGATTTATGAGCCCGAATCACACTTCACCTATTTTTTCGTTTACTGTGCATGCCAGAGGAAACTTTTTTAATTGGTTTTCGATCGAAAAAATCTTGCCATGTTTGTATGAAGTTCCTTGTTCCAATTTTATTGTTTGGTCAGTCAGACAGTTTAAATGGAATAGGTATCATCTATCCAGCTAGAGCATTTCAATTTATGTTAGATTCGTTTTCCATCTGTATGGTAAACGAATAAATCAATGTTAAAATAAAACTATTTCTAACGGATTTTGTCGCGGTTTATTTTAGATTTTAAATCCAGACGTTTCAGTCTTTTCAGATTTCATGGTCACGAGTGGACCAAAATACTATGCGAACAAATCAATTTGGAAGTATGCACTATGCAAGAATGGGTCTGTAGTGCTGCCAATAAATATTTGACAGGTATTTAAGTTACTTATCTAAATCCAATCGTTTTTGTTATGCCTTGGTTTGTCCAGGGGTACTATGAATATTAATAAATAAAAGGCTGATGCCTTTTTTGTTCCCCGCGCACACGTCCGCTAGCCTCGACTTCTAATAAGATAGTGGCGCCTCTGGCTACCGGAGCGTGCCTATAGTTTGTATAAGAGGCATCATACGAAATTATTTTTATAGTAGGACGATAAGATAGATTTTCTAAGTAATAGCCTACCAATTTTGGTAGCCTAGACGAATCTAAATATATAAAAGAAGAAACTGACTGACTGACTAACTGACATATCAACGCAGAGCCCAAACGGCTGGGTCTGGAGACTCCAAATTTGGCACATAGGTGGGCACATAAGTTAGGTAGGGTAGGGTTTGGCACATATGGGGTCTAGGGGTGCACTAAGAAAGGATTTTTTAAAACTCACCCTTTAAGGGGGTGAAACGGGGTTCCAAAGTTTGTATGGAGAAACAACATTAGTGAGATCAATTCGCGGGCGAAGCCGCGGGCAGAAGCTAGTATAGCATAAAACTTTACCAATATGGGTAACTCACAGATTTCGTTAGTCAATTTGTCCCTTATCTTCTTCCAAACCATAAGACGGACTATAATCTGGTTTTCACTAATAGAATGACTGAAATATGTTAAAATTTTGGACACTTTTAAAGGGTAGGTCGAGTCGCAAGTCTAAAATAATTTTCACATTTAAGTACTCAAATTAGTGAACTTTAATTAGTTCGAAGAGGCTTACAGGTTTAAATTAGATAAGTTCAATACTTAATTTCTTGCGAGAATCATAGTAATTAAGTATTGAACTTTGTGAAGTGAGTGTCAATTCAAAAGGCTCTACTATTTCTTTTTGCTAGCTCCAATTTCGTGAATAATAATATCTACCTTTACTAAATCATTTTACTTCTTAATAATATTATAAACTAGCGCACCCCGAAGACGTCGACTGCCCGGTAAAGCAGTGCCACCTACCGGGTCCGAAAATAGATTTCGACCAATTTTCAGACCTACCGAATCGGTCAAGCCGTTTCTGAGGAGGCTGTTTTTATTTTATTTTTCTTTAAGAATCATCCTCGTACTTCAAGGAACATTCTAAAAAAAGAATTAGCGAAATCGGTTCAGCCGTTCTCGAGTTATGCGCTTACCAACACATTTTGCGATTCATTTTTATATTATAGATAATATAAATTCCAAAGTTTGTATGGATTTTTGTAGGTGTGGATATTTTTACTCTCTCACGAAAAGACTGCAGGACGGATGTGGAAGTTTGGCACATAGATAGATTATAGTCTGTAATAGCACATAGGCTAATTTTGATTTTTGGTATGTATAGGTAGCATATGTGGCCTGATGGCGTAGTGGTTAGTAACACTGACTACTACGCAGAAGGTCGTGGGTTCGATTCCCACCCAGGACAAATCTTTGTGTGATGAGCACAATTATTTGTTCTGTGTCAGGGTGTAATTTATCTATAATAAGTAGGTATGTATATACAAAAAATAACAAATATTTAGGTATTGTATCCATTCCTAGTAGCCATAATATTATTTATTACAGTTTCAGCCGCGGTCATGCAAAGGCTCGTGTCTTTATGGGATAAAATCAGTCGTGTTGAAATCGGTTTTGGTGAGCTATACTTACTGTGCCTCAAATTGCTATTTTTACTTACTAGGTACACCTATATCATTATCATCAACGTCAATTCTCGCCAGATGAAATCGGAGATAGTTAACAATCATGAACTTTTCATTATTTATGTCTCAGTGAAAAGTGGTGGCATAAATAAGCTTAGATATTAGGGCATCACGCAAGTGAGGAAATTTAAGCAAAAATAAAAATTCTATTTCTTTAAATCGACTTAAGAAATTAAATTAGACTGAAGTTGTCACAGAATACAAAAGACTAGCTTCATTAAGTTTATTATGAAACGTGAGGACAATTTATCACCATTTTTATCCTGATTTTTGGGGAAAATACCTGTTCGTAAATTTTAACATGATTATTTAATCAAGTACTTAGTACCTATGTTTAGATTTTTTCTTATTCTTTATTGTATACAAAACACTTACATAGACATATAATAAATAGGAAACAACTGTGAATTTTGTATCAGCAAAACCTAAGTAGAGAAACATTGTGGAATGGGTAGAAGTGCAAAACATATAGTTAAAAAACTAAATAATTAAGTGTATAACCACATACCAATAATATAGAGTTGAAACGTTTGTTTGTTTGGCAGACAGAACCCGCTAATCTCAGGCACTAAATCGGTCCAGTAGTCCCTGAGATTAGCGCGTTCCAAACAAACAAACTCTTCGACTTTATAATATTTGTAGGTATAGTGAAATTTGTATACTGTACTGCGAGTCACTTCCCACGTAACAATGGTGATCGATCCGTTTGAAATAAAATTATATTTTTATACTACTAGCGACATCTATCGATCCGACGTGTGTATAAAACTATCAGCTGATTGTTTCATCCACGTGTGTGTGCGCAATCGTAGTTCTATAGATCCTCAACAGATGGCGTTAGTAGTATAATAAATAAAACTAGTATATTATTATATTCATCGCTGCCACACGTTTTGGCTCTGTTGTTTCAGTGAATATCAGTGAGTATCCTTTAAACCTTTCTTATGAATATGGGTGTCTGTGACACCCGCAATACCGCATAAAAAAAATACATTTGTTTTTTAGATTAACAAAATCATACTATGGAAGAGGCGGGTGAATTTGATATAGTGAAATAAACCGGAACTAACTTTAAATCTCACTTATTTTACTTCTGCCAAACTGCATAGCCTTTTTAAACTAATAATACTTGCTACGAATTATTTAACTCATATTAAACAAAGTTAGACTGGGAGCCGACCCCAATAGAAATGGGAAAAAGGCAAGGGTAATGATGATATTAAACAAAGTTTGCTGACTTAGAAATAGATTTTGATTATTACTAAATATAATTTATTATTAAAGTACATTAATAATTAAAATAAATTAAATATATTTTATTATGAAATTACGAATACAAATAATCTGATTATAGCTCAACAGCTGATCGCAGATGGATATATTAAAGAAGAAAAAAAATTAAAAATACTTTTTTAACAGTTAGATAAATTTTAAAAGGTTATGACTTGGATGGTACACCATTATTTATTTTATTGTAATACCCCTTCCCCTTCCCTCATTCCCATATTCCTTTTTTAAAATATTTTGAAAGTTATTAGAATTAGCTCAAACTACATTACGTTTGCACTAATTCCAATATATCCTAATTAGAATAGTTGTAATTTGCGTAGTATGTTTTTTTTGTCTCACTTTTTCAAAATAAAATAAGATCTAATTGAAACTTTTACAAAAACATAATTCGATTGTATTGAATGCACTAACCTAGTGCTGCAGAATATGCTGCATTGCACCATTTTCTTACTACTCTATAAAATATCAGGTTTTCGTCTTCCCGAATATAATTACTCAGTAGTTTGTAAGTAAATTATTCAATTAACACAGGCATACGGTAACAAACTAAATTATACCTTGTGTCTATCATGTTAATGTTCAAAGTTGGTAGTTGTTTGGCAATTATTTATCAGTAGTGTTTACTTGAAAGTTCGTTGGCTTGCTGTTTATTCTTAAGCCTTTTCTGTTTAATAGACTAATTAATGACTTTAATAAACTGTAGATAACAGCTGGTTTTTGTTCTTCAGTTAACTTTTTGTGTAACAATAAATAGTTAGTACATACGTACCCCAAACTCTCTCAGTGAGTTATGGAATGGGCTATGCTCGGAGTCTTTATGAAGGATCGAATACGCAACGAAGTGATCCCTCAGAGAACTAATGTAATTGACGTAGTCCACCAGATTAGTAAGCTGAAGTGGCAGTGGGTCGGTCATATCTGCCGCAGAACCAACAACCGCTGGGGTAAACGAGTTCTTGGGAGGCCACGAATTGGCAAACGTTACATAGGGCGCTCTCAGACTACGCGGGGTGAAGATCTCAGCAGGGCAGCCGGCAACAACTGGATGAGAAACGCCGCGGATCGTGCTCAGTGGTGTGCTTTAGGAGAGGCCTATGCCCAGCTGTGGCAGGCAATGATGATAGGCTGATGATGATGACATACGCACCAATTATCAAAGTAATTTAATTATTATGAAATATGTTTACAATTCCAATGTTAAGATATATTTGTTACATAAAGATAGGTACTTGCATTACGTACGTTCTTTTCCCATGCCTTAGGCCTAAGACTATCGATCAAGTATATTTTTTTAATATTTATACGCTGTTGTAGAAAGCGCCTTGCGACAGCGTATAAAATAAAAAAAATATGAATGCTGAATTTTTGAATGCTGAATTGAGCAGCGGTGAAGTAGCAGTACGGGCATCGCCTGAGAAATAAAAGGCCGTGGTGTGGATTCTTACATTGCCGCTGCTCTATATCGATTAATGAAAACATTGTGAGGAAACCGGCATACCTAAAAACTAATCATTCGAGCACATGTGAAATCCCCCAAACTGCACTTGACCAGCGTGTGTGGATTAAGGCCTAAACTCTCAACACGGAGGATAGTTGAGAGAAGACGTGTAGGTACCCAGCTGTGGGACACTAAAAAAATCGGTTAAAGTGAATGCTAAATTTATTCATATCGAGACAATTGGAAACTAAAGTTACCTTTTATCTATATCTGGTTAAACCTAGAATCTGTAATAACTTGTTACTCATCATAAATAATGCTTTTTATAGGACATTACTGCAGTGATCACGACATTCCGAATTCAACAGAATTTTGCTATTTCTAAATTCCTTGATACCGCAAATGTAGCCCAAGCGCAAGTATTACAGTAAGTGCAACATATTATAGAATAACTTACATTCCAGCATACTACGAGGTCCAGATAACTCCAATGTTAAACGAAAATGTTAAGTTTCAGTTGCGTGCTTGCTTGCTTGCGACTGTGTGATTGATCGAACGCGATTGTTGTCCGCGTTGCGACAAATCTTCCATTATTGACTTATCGAAAGGCGCTACTAGAAATATGGCTCGTCTTTTGTTCATACTTTGCTGGCGAGTACGCGATGGGAAAAATATTCGTAGCAGCGCCATTTGGCATTGTTTTCGTATCCAAAGCAGTAAGGAAAAGTAAAGCTACGCTAGTTGTAGCTATTCTGTGATTCAAAGTCATTTTTGAGGGCTGGGCAGTTGGTAGATGTTTGCGTCAAATGGCTTATCTATTTAAATAAAAATGAATCCCTATTTCCCTTGGTCTATCCCTTGGTCCCTATTACGCGTGAAGAGCTGGACCGATTTCGCTACTTCTTTTTTAGAATATTCCTTGAAATACGAGGATGGTTCTTACGCATCGAAAATTAAAAAAAAAACAATGTCCTCCGAAACAGCTTATTCGATAGGATTGAGAATCGGTCGAGATTTTGTTGTCAGACCCGGTAGTTAGCACTGTTTTACAGGTCCGCTAGTGTTTCATAAAAAGCGCGCCTCGCGCTCAATCGCAAGCCGCGATTCACGAAGTGCACCTCAAGTTTTTCGGTGTCATGAACTGAATAACACTGTACATATACCATTAGGTAACATACAAAGCACTCCCATACGACCACAAAATTGGGTAGACACAGCCGGGTTTCTGAATAAAACTGCGAAATGCTCACTCCTGTAGTGACACAAGTGGCACAAACAAATATTTACTTTTTGTTCAGCTATTTTCAGGACCCAAACGTGTTGAGCCTAATCTGTACATCGGCTACGAATGATAACACCCTCTGCCATTTTGAAAAAATCTCTAGCGTTTTTAGTTCAACTGGAATTTTTACCTAAAATTTATACCAGTAACTATTAAATCTTTGCTTCTTTCGTTCAGTTTCCGCTTTTTATTATGCCACCGTCAAACATTCAAGTCACATTTTCTTATTCTATTTAGTTAACTTTGTGAAAATTCTGTGAATGTTGGTTACCAGTTATTTTCATCACTTTACTTCAAAGTAGATAGACGGTAGCGCAGAGGTACGGGCCTCGCCTTAGAAATATAAGGTCACGAGTCCGATTCCCAGTCGCGCCCACACATCTTTGTGTGAATTGTTACATCGCCGCTGCTCAAAATCGGTGAAGGAAAACATCGTGCTAAGAATTAATCATTCCAGGACTTGTGACATCCACCAACCGCGCTGACCACCACTGGTCAGCGTGTGTCGATTAGGCCTCAACTCTCTCAACTCGGATAGTTGAGAGAAGACCCGTGCCTAGCAGTAGGACACTAAAAAGGGTGGAAGTGAATGAAATGACTTTTAAGTACAGTTAATTACAGTTTTTCAGCCATACGCGATACTGTAATAACGTCAAACTGTTATCCATTACAGTTTGACGTCAGAATGTTGATTAAAACAAGTTGCTCCGGTCTTTTAGCAGAAACTAGATGGTCATTTTGATGTTTGACGTCGCATGTCGTACTTAATTGGGTTTTTACTTTTTTTGGATTAACTAAACCGTTTACGATCTAATTTTATTTTGTCTTTGTCTGAAAATATAGTCACAGTTTCGTTTGGCCTAGGTTAGGGTTAATGAGATGAGTTTCTGCTGGGCAAAAGCTCCCCCACGTAGTCTTCCAAGTCTTCCTATTCTTCTGCTTCTTCTGTCCAAGTAGTTTTAGTTCATGGAGCCATCGTTACCGCGGTCTTCCTCAGAGACGACGACCATCTTCTGGAATCTACTGCGTTGTGATATGGACCCATCTGTCTCGATGTATACGACAAATAATGAGAATGAGAATATCTATGTGAGAATATCTATATGGTCTTAAAACTCACATCTGGGGACATTTCACATGTACTAACCTACATTAAGCCATTATGTGAGAATTATCAAGGTGCTGTCAATTGCCGGTGGCGAATGGCGTGGTCGGTAAGATACTTGCTTTTCACGCCGCAGGTCGTGGGTTCGATTCCCACCCGAAACAAACATTTCTGTCTGTTTGTATCAAGTATGGGTGTAAATATCTGTTAAATGTATTTTTTTACAAAAGAAGAATAGAGTATATACCTACCAGTTATCTGACTTCCATAACATACCTAAGCTCTGCTTAGCTTGGGACCGGGTGACCGTGTTTGTTGATATCCCAAAATATTATTAATATTAATTCTAAGTATAGCGAGAGAAGACCGTTATCTCAATTTTATAGCATGCGAACTGCCAAGTTCTGGAATTCTTTGCCGACATATCTGTTTCCCAATAGCTATAATCTACCAGTCTTCAAGTCACGAGTGAATCAGTAATCACTGGGTAAACGCGTTCCATCGTGGACTGCAATATTACTTCACATCAGGCAAGTTGTGGTCAAGCGCAAGCTGGCTGATGCTATGTTAAAAAACCATACACCACCCTTCCAAGGGGTTGAAGTAACAAATGGAATAAAGTGAGTACCTAAAAGTAAGAAACTTGCACTAACCAACTCTTTACTACTAATTATCTCGAAAGACAGTAATTTTTTTGGTACATCCTGTGTGAAAAGAAACCCATAGAACAACCATTGATAGTAAAACCAACGATTAGACACGGCAGATCTTCACGGGAATTAAAACTATTAACCGCAGTAGCGTTAATTGTGAGATTTATAATGTCGCAGTCATTCTTTTGCGTCTGTACGGTTAGGGCTGTCCCTGAGATTTTGTATTAAAAAACTTACAGTCTTGCAATAAAACTACTTTTTAATGGATTTTATCGCGGTTTATTTTGGATTTTAGATCCCGACGTTTGTAGTCTTTTAGATCCCGACGTTTCAGTGTTTGTAGGTAGTCAGTAATAATTGTGATTGATATTTTTGGTCGTCATTTACCTCAGTCCACCCGTGAACATGAAGTCTGAAAAGACTTTGAAACGTCGGGATCTAAAATCTAAAATAAACCGCGATAAAATCTGTTATAAAGTAGTTTTATTTCAATGTATATAATATTCGCGTAAATCTAAGACAATACTTACGGTCTTATTCATAAAAATCTTATACGACTCTTTAGTTAAAATGGGCTTTGTCTCTTTCATAATAGTATAAATTTCAAGATGATAGACAAATGAACAATAAACCTATATTACCTGTTTTAGCTATAGTCAGCTTATAATAGGTTTATGAATACGGTTGTTTAATATAAAATATCTGGGACAACCCTAAATACTTAAAGATTTTTAAGCCTAAGCTAAGTTCTGGCTGTACACGGGTGCAATCCTACTAATATTATAAACCCGAAAGTTTGTAAGAATGTATGGATGTATATTTGTTACTCTTTCACGCTAAAACTAGCGGACGGAATAGAATGAAATTTGACACAGATAGATTGTGGTCTGAAAATACATAGGTTTTTTATTCCAATAAGTGCCATGCGGGCAAAGCCGTGGGCGGAAGTTAATAAGGTTACCTGAAACGTCGGGATTAAAAATCTAAAATAAACCGCGATAAAATCCGTTAAAAAAGTAGTTTTATTTCAATGTGTGATATTCGCGTAAATCTAAGACAATACTAGGTTACCTATAGTTCAACCTGTTTTGAAAAAAATATTTAGCTAGGTAATTGAAGAACGACATGAAAATACGCATACAAACTGTTCATATACTTCGGCAGAGGGGAACGCGCGCAATACCAGTTCTAAATTTATATAAATTATAGTATATTGATTCTATATTACACACTAACAAGCAAACGGCACACACTGCACGACACTTTTAAAAACTTCTCTTAGACAAGATGGAACGCGCCAGCCTAGTATACCGATTCACTCGTAATTAAGAAAGATCATCGGTGAGAAGGTGGCAGCGGAATGAGCCTCCATACGGTTAAAGGAGCAACAGTTCCGACCCACCCTCTCTGCGTGGTGTCACCAGACATCTCACCGGAACACGGCAAGGCCGCTTGGCGGTGCGGCTTTGTCTGGTTAGTGGTCACTAACCACGGCCGAAGCCTACCACTAGTTGACTGTCACCTGATTTGCGCCACCCCGGGACCACGTGTGGGGATTCATTGTACATCCACGGACGAAGGTGACTCAGCCCCCATTCTACCAGTTCCAACTTAAATTTTCTAAGGGTACTTCTAATCGTAATAAAAATTCTAATAATCTGAATAGTTACCACTTGGACCACAGTACACAGTCGTCACGTATTCTTCTAACTAATGCGATGCTAACCGACTTGAGACAGTATTAATTACAAAATCTCCTTAGTTACCAGCTCCGCTGCTGTCACCATTAATTACTGTCTCAACTTGTTAGCGACGGTGTAGGACCAACTAGTTAAATATATGAACGTGAAGTGTTAAAAATAGTTTTTGTCGTAGTTGTTTATGTTACCGCACAAATTAAATCGAAAAGATTAAAATTGAAAAGTTCTTTACCTTTCCTTTCAGCAAAGTGGGAGACTGTTAACACTAATTGAAAGGTAGGCCTCTTCAAAATGGGCCAAGCACCATGGGTAACTTGAAGACACTGGATTTACCTACTCAAATAGTGTACCTACCAAAATCTTTTTTTTTTTCATAAGTCATAAGTCATTTATTTCGAAACAAAAATACATATGTGTAGAAAATTGAGAATACAATACAAAAATACTAATGATGATTACATAATATTATAGTCTTTAAATGTCTAATTAAAATTTATAAAATTCAATTGATAGTAAAATATTCCTTATTAATTAATAACATTCAATTAATAATCAATTCAACAAATAATAAATATAGCTTCAAAGTGTGTGAAAATATTTATTATATTCTTCATTAAAAATATTATTAGAATAAAAAGTATATTTTAGCGTTCCAGGTATTAAACCATCGGTGGACCAATAATTCATTCAAATCCGATTAATCCTTTTCGTATAAGACAGTCTTTAACAATTTACTGCCAAGTTGTGGAATTTGCTGCCGGCATCTCTGTTTCCAAATGTCTTCAAATCACGAGTGAATCGGTATTTACTGGATAAGCGCGTTTCATCGTAGACTGCATCATTGTTTAACAACATACATGTTGTGATCAATCGCAAGCCTATTATTATTATTATTTTATCCCGAAATATGCTTGCACTTGACTGCGATTTCCTTGATATTAAGCAATGATGTAGTTTATGATGAAACGCGCCTGCCCAATATACCGATTAATTCGTGATTATTATTCATTTAGTGTGTAGGCGGCCGTAGAATGAGGTTCCATATTCTACATATTTGTTAAATGATACTAAAATAGAGTAAGAACCACGGAAAAACGCTTAATAAGGCAAACCTTAGTAGTCTTCTCTGTGGTGACTACCAACTCTCCATACTCACCATTTTTCTTCGTATATGATTGTAGTCGTTAGATATTATAGGGAAAATGCAGAGCCTTGGTTTTATGAAAACAGCAGCTGTTGTCGTTATTAGTTTTAGAATCTTGCAAATACGATATTACATCCTGCAATGTTGTAAGGAATAAAGTACAAGCAAATTGTGTTGAGTTAGTTATTGAAAAAACATGATTGGTATCTTGAACTTCTTTCAAACCTAATAAAATTCTCGTACAGAAAATTGTAGGTAATATTTTTTAAGCAAGCAATTTAAATTTCCAATTAATATGTATACGAAAGTGATTTCATAGAACTATCTCAAGAATACGAATAATCGAGCCAAATGTGTGTCGTACGTCGGGCAATAGATTGTAGTAAACATGCCTACACTATATACTCCGACATAAAAGAAAGTTATGCTAAGATACTTTTCTCAAACAAACAATAAAAAACTAAGTATATTTCCTTCGCTCAAGTTTTACTTTCTTTATGCTGCTCAGTTTAGAAGCAAAATATTACGGGCGTTCATACCGCCTGAACAATTTCACGCTCCTGTTTCACCCTTCACTCTAACAGAATGATTTATTGTTTCAGATGCCAGCTATGTAGACTGAACGAGTCGATAACGTGGGAGCAGTAAAACGAACGAAAAATTTCACCAAGTCAACAGCTTCAGCTTCACAACACTATTCGTGAAGTCAAGTGGTGTTCGAAATTGAAAATGCGCGACCGCGATTGGTCCAAGTGTGACGTGCTATCGTGATTAGTGATGTGTTGTGTCGATAGTGGTTACCGATAGTCGTCAGTATGGCGACTATGGATCTGACGAACGAGGTGGTCCGCTTGCGGGCTGAGCTCGAGAAGGTCTCTGCTGAACGGGATATGCTTCTATGTGAAGTCTCCAACTTAAGGCGGGATTTGGAACTGAGCGAGCTGAAACACATCCAAGATGACGTGAGGTAAGATTTTTCTATACTTCACAGGCAGTATTATGTAGATTCTTCATATTCTCCATTTACATGTGATACCACTTCCCATACAATGTTCGTATAGCCACCGTTTCCGAGTAAACAAAGAGTGCCTACGTCTTGGTCCTTTCAAAAGCTCGACAGTTCGTCGGAGACCTCTCATGCCGCCGAGAAAATCGGGCCCAAGTAAAGAACGTTTAGACAAACTAAATAATTTAAATTTATTTTTGTTTTATTCTGAAATACGCTTTCGCTTCGCTACAACTTGCCGGATGTTACCTGCGTCTGCCCAATATACTGATTCTCTCGTGTTAACAAATGATTTTCGTTGAAAAGGTGGCAGTAGAATATGGTTCCATATGGTTAGAAACCATGAAGGAGCAATAATTCCGTAACCACGTAACCAACTCTCTCGCACCGGAATACGGTAATGTTGTCACTAATCTAACCGAACCACAGCCGAAGCCTGTCACCAATTTACTGTCATCTAATTTGCACCGCCCGGGGACCACGTGTGGGGATGTAGATTAAAGGTGCATTCCCACGGACGAAGGTGACTCAACCCCCAAATAACTCACAATACTTGCTAATCTTAATATAACTTTCAGGTCATTCATAGGTACTCAGTTTGTGTTACCTATCTATACCTTACGTAGGTGCTGAACAGCAAAAAAAAAATTGTAATGTCCCGCGATTGCCCAGATGAATTTTTTTAGACAAGAACCGTTTTTATCACTTCAGATGTCGATATAAAAAACCGCATCAACATAGACCCATCCGTTTAGGTTCTACGTCGCAACGAAATTGTACACCAATATACAGACACACAGATTACCTACACTCGTCAAACTTACGAGTATAACACCCCTCTTTTTTGTTGGGGGTTAAAAAAGTGATGTCACCTGTAGAAATCTAAATACTATGTAAAATTTCAACAACAACAGGTTTACTGAAATGTAATTTAAATATTTTATCATTTCATATCGGCATAGCTTAAATTCCGACAACCTACCCGTCTTGTTGTGTTCCAATTTTTACATTATTTTTCATAAGTCTGACGTGTGAATATGTGTACAAGTTTGCTACCTTATGCTTACTTACCTTATACTTATGTAAATTCAGTGAACGAATGGACTGAATTTAATGTGTTTTTTATTGAAACTTGAAACTACCAAAATGGTTCTCATGAATGGTCCATCAAATAATCAATTTGAAATATTAATTGAAAAATTACCGAAGATTTGTGTAAAGAATTTTTTTTTTGCTGTCGACCTGCTTTCTCTTATGATTTGGGCCATACACACGCGTGCCTATTACTCCCATTGTTCAGTCGGAGGTTTCCGACGACAGTGACGTCAGAAGGTCCTTGGTGCTATTTCAAAAGACCCTTTTGCAGTAGTCAGCACCGTACTTTGTACTCGTCAACGTGGTCATGTATCTTAGAGCTTTATTTATGACAACAACTTCATTAATAACACCTGAGGTTATTCTGAAAACATTGTGAGCCGTGGTTGTCTCGGTTTTAGTGAAAGAGTACGGTTGCGGACAGTAGTAGGTAGGTAGAACTTTGGTAAATTTCAGTGGTGAAGAAGTTAATGGTTGTGGGTATTGTTATTTTTAGACTACTAAACCTAATCTCTCTCAACTCTTAAGATAGTGAAGAGGAGACCAGTGCCTAGCTATGGGACACTAATCATTCTATTTGCAAAAAAACACAAATCTAACTTCAAACGTGGGTGCTTAGTATTATGCGTTCAGAACAAGTGCTCTATTAATTTTCAGCAGGCCGCAGACGCTTAGCGTAAACAATGATGCTCCTTTCGACATAACTCAAAAACTACTGGTCAGATCTTGATCAAATTTAAATGATACCACACGAGAAGCACCAGCTTTCAAACAAAAAAAAAGAAATCAGTTCAGGTATAATAAAGATATGAGTTAACAAACATTAAAAAAAACACAGTCGATTTGAGAGCCTCCTTTTTGAAATCGGTTAAAAAGGGTTAGAGTAAGACCATGAAGTAGCTAATTTGTATTGATGATTATAACTATTTTAAAACGGATTTTATTGCGGTTTATTTTAGATCTCGACGTTCAAAAGTTTTTTCAGACTTTACACCATAACTTCACTATGTCCACCCGTTACCATGAAGTCTGAAAAGACTGAAACGTCGGAATCTAAAATCTAAAATAAACCGCGATAAAGTCCGTTATAGAATAGTTTTATTTCAATAAACAGCTGTTACTATTGCGGTAGATAGAATAATAAAATGATTACTATAAGTATTTGACGTCCAGACACGTCACATGAAATGCCGGGAGTATCCAGATGATTCCCGACTATGTGGTAAGCTAACTGGTAGTCTAAAACTATGACTTGGCTGTCTTGTGGCTAACATCCATTATACACAGAGTACTAAATGGCTATTACGACATATCGCTTGCTCAGAAGAATACTGTATTAAGTCAAAATTTGGCGCTAACTGACTTAATAATACAGCTTGACTAAAAAAAGTACGTTCTTCCGTGTTCTAGGGAATAGAAAGATCGAGAGGAATAGAGATGTAACTTTCCTTATTGGCTCATTTAACGTGTAAGCGGTTTTCAACCTAATTCAAAAGGAAGAACGTACTTTTTTTAGTCGAGCTGTATTATTAAGTCAGTTAGCGCCAAATTTTGACTTAATACAGTATTCTTCTGAGCAAGCGATATATCGACGTATATAGTTTTAAATTTAACTTAAGGATAATGTACAGTATTGTACAGTCAGGTTAAAAATAATTATCCTCTTCTGACTCACAATGCAATGGCATGCAAGTATGACCCCCCGTATTGTTTTGTGTCACTATATCAAAATAGAGGATTGAGTTTACTAAAAGGAACATAACAATTATAAAGGTATTTTATGAATCCGAAGCTTTGTTATGATATTAATACTCGTATATCGGTTTATTAATACCTTATTTTATTCATTCCATTTATTATGATATTACAATTCAAATTGTAGAATCCTTTATATTATGCTAATTATGAAATACTTATGAGAAAGAAATGTATAACTAGTTGGTAAACGAAGAGGTTTCAGTAGAATAAAAACTTGAAATCCTATGGCAGGTGTGGCGAACGTTTTTGTTTCGACGTGCCGTTTATTTCCAAAGAAATTACAAAAAGAGTCAAATAGGAAGTTGTGTTAAATAAATTTGAGCGCGTGAAATACATATTCTGATACCTAAAGTGTGCTACTACTATCAAACTCAAAACTCTATTTACTATTAAATTCTAGACAGACAGTGCTCCCAACATACTACTGAACTGGATAATTATCAAAATTTGTGATCGGTGGCGTGCCCAAAATATTGTGCCGCGTGCCCTTAATGAAAGAAAGAAAGAAAACATTTATTTGATAAAGACAGGACACACAAAATCAAATTATAAAAAAACAAATAGAAAGAGAAAAAAAACATAAATGGAAAAATAAATTAAAAAACAAAAAGTAAGTGTGACCCACCAGTGTCAAACATGGACATTGCTCAGTAAACGCTGTGAGTGCCTATTAGAGGCGACCCACAACACTGATTTTCAGCAATGTCCATATTCCGTCCATAAAATGACAGTCGTGCCGTTGTATTTAAAAACTAGTATTTCCAAGAGATTCACGTGAATAAATGAAAACAATCTTATCGAATTTAATTGCTTATATGCATCATGATTACATAAACAGGGAATCAATTAAATACGCAAATCTTTCGGTCTACCTCGGTTCTTATGCTTTTTAAAACATATGAACCGAGGTAGACCGAAATTATTTGCTACCCTCACCCTGCTCTTATCAGCCATCTTGCAGACATTGACAGTCCGTCATGGAGTATTTAATTTCGGCAATGGGTTAGATATCGCTTTTTTAAATATTGTATGAAATTGTAATCCTTTAAAGTTGGTAGGGTATTGGGGAAGAGAACTAATTTTGATTGGCTCTTTCAAGCTCTTGCCCTTGAACTAACCAATCAAAATTAGCTTATGCTCGGTTCATATCTATGTCAAAAGTTAGGCGAGTGCGGAGGCATAAAATAACTAAGTATATGACATAAATGAATATCAAAAATCTTGTGCACGTTTTTAATACTATGTTCTCTTAACTTAAGGTTAACCCTTGTCGGTGCATCTGATGAAGTTCTTTCCATTTGGCTTGATCTAGAGCAGCTTCTTTCACTTCCCAAACCGTATAGACATGACACCAACCTTTTCCTTTATTTGGTTCATATAGCTTATGCTGTCTCTTCCACGCTTACCTTCTATCTTTCCCGCTAAGATGGTTTTTATGAAGGTATCATGTCCCATGAGATCGCCTATGAATTCTAATACAATTCTATTAGCCTTCTATTTCATTTACTCTTTCTAATAAGCCTTCATTCGTTACCATATCTGTCCAGCTGATCTTCTCCATCCTTTTTCAACACCACATTTCAAACGCCTCTAACGTCTCCTTATCTCATTAATACCATTAAATTTCCAAAAAAACTATATCAAAATTTCTTCTTAAAGAATACTTTGTGTAAATAAAAAGGGCATTGACTTCCCAGCAATGTTGGATAATTTGATGGTATTGTTACGCAACTGAATATAATCTACGGTTTAACACAAACAAACGTTAAATGACTGACTTTCTAACTATAATGTGCCACTGATGGCTCCATTTGCATTTTGTCATGTGAAAGTGGAATTCGTACTTACGCGTTATCATTGCACGGAATAGAACCGCCGCATACCTCTAATGCTGTAGTTTACATGTTGAGTCTACTATATATTTTAACACCATATTATTATTTTACACATGTTATAGCAAATAAATGATCGCATACTTTGAGCCTTATTGGTTCTGCAATTTTTTTTGCTTGTTGCTTAGCCGCGGTTCGAATCCTGAGACCAGAATATGTAAAATTTTATTCGACTAATAAAATTGAGGGAAGTGTAATTAGGTTGTGTACACACTAGGCATTACGTAAAAAAGGCCAACATCAATAATTTATTTATTTTATTTATTTATTTACGTAACTTATCTATCATTACAGGTTAATAACCTAACGCGACAGATAAGTTGATTTGACAATAAATGCTTAAGAGCTATTAATATAACACAAAATAAAGACAAAATAGTTACACAAAATATTTTGTCTTAGGCGAAGGACCAGCAAATGTTCCGGACGGGCTGGAAAAATTCAATATATGAAAATCTAGCTGACGCCCTGAACACCTACGTGTTCATAGATTTCGTGACGACGATTTATACTCCCTGAAATTCCGTCCGATATTCAGACGATGTTCTCCTATCCGCTACGGGAAAGCCACCGGGACACTAAATGAAACACCGACTTGACAACATACGCACACACTTGAGATTACTGCTTGATCATTACTTTTTTCTGCAGTGGTAGATCGCAATACTTGCATAATATTGTAATAATGTTGTCGTTTATCGGACACAATTCCAAACTTCGAGCTGCTACTAAGATTTTCTAAATGTTTTTGCTCGACCGAGGATTCAGACCTCGAGGTTATTAAGCGAACATGCTTACCACTGGACCACCGAGGCATTTATTAAGAAAAGATTTAGTAAGTAAATACAACTTGGGCTCTAGGTTAGTAGGTATAATGTGGTAATTTCACTGCCCACACGATCCATATTCAGGGCGGCTGTTGGTAAGATGACGTCACTAACCCGTTGAAAACGTGGGCAGGTTGTTACGTCATTCTCCTGAGATGCAACCTTTACCAGTTTGATTGCTCTAAATAATGAATATTTACTAGTATTCTATTTTTTTTGTTATGTTTTATATGGGCCTTGTAGCCTGAAATAAATGGTTATTATTATTATTATTTACAAATGTAGTTGTTCTAAGTTGTACACATTATGATATGTGCGACCACTGTTCGCTTACCTTAGTTTTAAAAATTAACCACCATCCCTGAAATATTGCTGTTACTAGCTTCTGCATGCGGCTTACCCGCGTGGTCCCCGTTACACCCCCTTAGAGGGTGAGTTTTGCACCCAGTTTTAGACCTCATGCGGAATTTATGTGCCGAATTTGAAGTCTCTAGACCGGGTGGTTTGGGGTTTGGTAGGTATGTCACTCAGACAGTCAGTTTCTAAACTTAAAGAATGATTAAAGTTTATAGTATTACTGTTCATAATATTTTGGCATCATTCCAGTCCAGCAATCTAATCCAGAGACTAGATTCAACAGCATTTGGAAAACTACAATAAATAAATAAATATTCAGGGACATCAACACACACGGTAATCTGATCCTAAGCTAAGCTGAGCTTGTGTTATAGAAACAAGATAACTGGTAATATACCTCATATAATATTTTTCTATTGTAAATATACACTTATAATAGATATTTACACCCAAACTCAAGACATGTAAGCGATACAAATCTTGCCAGCCCTGGACTGGATTGATTAGGTGATTTTTGGATTGGAATAATGGGAACTGGTCATACAGTCATGGGGAGTCCGTTTCTACGCAGTAGAACAGTGGTTAGGAGTGAGACTGTAGGTACTGAACTCATTCCTGTGTTGAAGCAATATGCTATGTGCGAGCTATTGTGGACTAATGCGCTTAGAGCGGTTATTGCGCGGCCCGAGTGCCCGTTTCGTGGAACCCTTCAGTTGGAAGTGGTATTGCGGCTATGTCCGTTGAGGCTTCGTGCCAAGGTCAGGTCCTGTGTGACCAGTGTCGAGATTTAACCCATTTGGGGAATAAGAGTAAAACACCATCATTAAGCAATTGCAAAATGTATAACAAACATTCGTGAAATCTATCAAAGATGATTTCATTACCCGTTAAAAGTAACGATGGTAATAAAATCGATGTGGCAATCACACTACTTGAAAGTTTACTTACTCGAAGACCTTGTTTTGGCAAAGTCGCAATGTATAGTGAAAACAAAACACAAGGTAGGTACGTATTTGGCAACTGTGTCAAATAAAGAGTAGGATCCATTTTGTCAACAAATTAAGCAGAACTGCTTTGGCTTTCGTTTTCCTGAATTTGTTGACAAATTAGTTTGCATTGTAATATGCGCCCTCAGATTTACAGACAGTAGTCACGGTTTGTAGTGCATTAGGAGAGGCCTGTGTCTAACAGAAAACCAAAATTATTATAATTCAGAAATAAACTACAGCCTTAACAACCCTTTATAAAGCTTTTGTATTTTGACAAGGACTGCTTAATTTTAAATTGTACGCCTCTTCAAAACATCTAATTAAACAATACAGTTGGGTAACTTAGGGGTTTGTCGGAAACATTCCCCGAGGTTGTACCTTTGCCCCGAATAAGTTAAATAAGCAAACCGCCCACGCAATTAAAACCAAGAATGTAAGGTACGTAGGTACATGCTTCAACATTTGAGGTTTGCGCACATTATGTCAGGCAGACACCACTACCTATGCCCGATAGTAGTGTGAGATAGTTCAAATGAGATGTACAACAGCAATTAAGAAGGATTTTTGTTACTACGCGATGCATTGATGCAGGACTGGATGGAGCTCAGTTTGCTTAAATCGGAACGCAACTTGAAAAATAATGTTTGTAGGTAGTCAGTTATAATTGTGATTTGGACATTAAATACCTCAGTCCACCAACATGAAGTCTGAAAAGACTTTGAAACGTCGGGATCTAAAATCTAAAATAAACTGCGATAGAATTCGTTACAAAGTAGTTTTATTTCAATGTGTGATATTTGCGTAAATAAAGTTAGTAGGTACTATGTTATATGATCATAAAGTTAGCAATAGATGAAATTGGCCCTCCGCCCGGCGCGCTTCCCCGCCATGTTCAGATTTATTATGTCATAGGGCGAGACCACGCGTGTATTTGTGTAGCGTTAATTTGAGTTTATTATTAAAATCAGAGTACTTCAGCCATCGTGTTTTCATTAAAAGAGTCCTAAGTGTAGAGTTTGATCGAGTATCTACTGTTTGAAGAAGAAAATTTTAACAAAGACAATACGATATTACCTACTGTTGAAATATAACTACTTTTTTACCAACTGTTAATAAATATCATTCTTTTATCGGAGCTCATCCATTTCTGCCTTTCTTCACGTTGTATAATGAGTTCTGTCTAGCTCCGTCGTTTGATTAATTTTATTCTGCCATTGATGAATCGTTCGGAGCTGGCCCTTGTCATTGTAATACAGTGTTTCGTTATGGTAATTATGTAATAGGTATTCAACAGTGGTACCGAGGTATAGATATTGTGTTATTTTTTAAATGTTTGAATCCTTGGAGCTTGTTTGTCTTCTTGATAGTTGAATTGTATGGCCACTGCTCAATAGCGGTGAAGGAAACCGTCTTAAAGAAATAATAATGTAATATGGATTAACTTAAATATTTTACTTAATTCATTATAATGTAACTAACCCAGCTTTGTCCAAATTCTCATGAACAATATCAAGGATACTCCCTTTTGCACGGTTAAGTAGTAGTTTATGTCAGTCTTCAAAATACGAAATATCTACGTCTTTAATTGGAGATGGTAGTTCCGCCCAAATCACTTCGACCCAGTACAGTGGCATCTTCTTCTATTTTTATGTTTGGTGTTTCAGCGTGTTTGCCTCTAGCTTCTGGAGTCGCGGGTGCAAATCGCACGCCGGACCAAAAAGATTGTTGAGATTTTTTTATTTCTTAGCACTAGTCTACCAGCAGCAGTTTGCAGCAGCGGTGGCGCAGCGGCACGGGCCTCTTAGCTTAGCCTAGATTGGCCGCCGTTGCCGAAAATGGCTAGGAGGGTATTCTTTTTAACACGCTTTTATTATTTTTTAGCAGAGACGAAGTCGCGGCTGGAGACTTGTGATATTTTTTGCGCACGGATAGTAGTACGAGTACATACATGTTGTATAAAGAAGCTAGTGTCCTTAATCCTTATTTCCTCCCAAGTTTTTACAAACAAAGAACCTTTCTGTTTACCTAAGATAAACACCTGATGTTTTCTTTCACTCGCACCAACCTATCAATTTTCATATAATATGAAAACATTCTGTTATTTCCTCTGATAACATTTGTAATTTTATCTTCGTTATCCGCCCCCTCTGACGTCACTGAAGTCTACCTTCACAGCTCATATGCGTCTATTGATTAATTGTGATATATTGTGAATCAGTATCATGACTATTTAGTATATTATAATACGTTTGTATTGATGGATATTTTCGATCGTGATTTTAATTAAAAAGTGATGATTTATGTAATAAAAGTCATTTGATTAGTGACGTATTCAATAATGAGTGTTCGTTCTTTGAAACAATTGAAGTTTTTGTATAAACAATTGCCTTACGTCTGTGATAATGAAGATTGTGAGTGCGGGTATAAAAGGTAATTCTAACTTTGCTTTAATATAATCCGTTTGACCTGTTTTAGTGGCTTGAACTAATAAATGACGGGTCAGACTAATTGGATAAATCCTTCCGAAAAAAAATGTGTCATAGTTGTTTTTTTTATTCTATAATAGGCTTGCTCTTGACCACAACTCGCCTATTGTTAAGCAGTATTGTGGTGAGGTCCGATTTGAAAAATTCTGACACTGTTAGATAGCCCATTTGTTGAGGAAGGCTATAGGCTACTTTTTATCCCACTGCTGAGCATGATATGAAATTCATGCGGGCGTAGCTGCGGCGGAGAGCCAGTTTATAATATTAGTAAGGAAGTAAGGATTAGAAAGATAGAGTTGGAAAGTTTAGTCGTCCATTTATTTTCGAGTGGAAACTAGCAGTATTATAGATTTCTAGTAGCCTTTAATGCCCACACAATGTACATTATTACACCGCCGTAACTATAAATACAATCCCTCTTCAGCTTTGGTTTAATGTTAGTTTTATGTACAGTATTTTTATTATTTATTCACGTTGAATGTGTTTCTGTGTGCCAGTGGATGTTCGCTGCTTTGTTTTTTGTTCATATTTCAATGAATACAATAGCTTGTTACATGTTATACGTACCTACTTACTATTTATGTACCTACGTATGTTTAAAACTTGTACAAGTTAAAGTAGATTGCAAATATTATAAGTAGTTAGACTCGATGTCTGAAACAACCGCTATCATTCGTTTACACTTGCTTATAAGTTATCTAGTAGGTATTGTATATTATAAAAGTAATTCTGTTTCCCTTTTTCACGCCATGAGCCTGAAACGACTGCACCGAAAAAGATACATATTTTTTGTTATAGAAAAAATAACAGCAATCAAAATAAACAGGTTTAAGATCTGGTGATTAAGTGGTGGTCTGGTGGTTAAGATCTATTTTTTTTTGGGTGCAACTCCGAAAAAAGGGCCCCTTTAGACCTCCCGCCCCAGCGATATACTGACGTTTTGAATACAAATTATACGAGACAATTATCAAGTAGCTAAAATAATTTGTATTAACAACTTATTAGTTGGCGTTTGATATTCGTTGAAATGCATTCAGAATTCCGATAACATTCGTGCTGCTTAGAAATATGCACTTTCTTCGATTCAAATGGTTTCCGATATTCGTATTTGTGATTCGAGACGGTTTTTTCAACATTGACAATCTAAAAACTCATGCTCTTCTGACACAAATATTTTAGATCTCTTTTATAAGAGGCGGAACGAATTAATCGCTTTCAATTTGTATGGACTTAATGCTTACTACTATTACATTTTACAATCGGAAGGGAGGTAGTACCTACTGCGTAGTTGACATTGATTTTATTACCTGAGAAATAAGTATTTATTGTGAAATGTGATTATGATGAGGATACATTAATTGGTACTTGGCTAATACTAAACCCCGGAGTGATTTTCTATAGTTTTACTAGCCCGCCCCCGGCATTAAATAGGGTTGAAATGAAAGTCAGTTATTTCATCTGTCCTATCAGTGTGTAAACCAAGCTTACCTCATATCGATCCCGCAGTGACATCGATCGCATCGGTCGTGTCGACGCTAGTATCTTCTGCCCAGCTGGACTTTTTTGTAGCAGCGAATTAGCGTAAATATCTGTTCCTGTAAAAATAGTTTAAGTATAATGTATTAGCCGCCCTGGTTTCGCACGGGTACAAATTTTACACCTTAACCTTTCTCATGGATCACTGTCTATTGGTGAAGATTACATGAAAACCAATTCGGTAGTTTTTGAGTTAATCGCCAACATAATATAGCGGATGCGGCTCCATTTTACAGTTACTTCATTTAAAGATTATATTTGCTAATTGAACCGGGTTTTAAAACCCTGAGCCTCATGCATGTCACTATCGATCATAGTTAACAGGAGCATAACACTGGTGTGTGGTGATAGTTTATAAAAACTAACAGCTTATCCACAAAACGAAACATTGAGCGGTGCTAGAGACCCTAGACAGTAGAAGTTTGAGTGCCGAGTGAGCGCAGGCCAGGGCGATATTTAGGACTCCCGAAGGTTACCCATTAAAATCTCCCGGTATCGTCGTGGTCATGGTTCCGGGCTGCAGGATTTGCATTGGCATTCACCGAAGAAGCCGGCTCTCGTAACTATAACCAATAATATTACCGAATGCATTTGAAATTTGAATTTTACCTTGGCACCCACGTGTATTTTTTTTTTTGCTTTGGTATAGATTACCTTGTAAATATTTACGAGTTGCATTTGATTATGGCTTAACTAGATACAAATGTTTTAAATAGCTGCCGATCTTGGTTTGCTTTATATATAACTAACTTCCGCCCACGGCTTCGCTCGCGTGGCACTTATTGGGATAAAACGTAGCCCATGTGTTAATAACAATTATAATAAGCATAGGGGGTTAGTATCGAAATTGTGGGAGACCGATGCCTAAACTGGGCGTAAGCCTGTATTTCAGGATATCAGATCCACACCATACACCATACATCCACCTATCTTTGTGCCAAATTTTCTCTAATCCTGTCCTGTAGTTTTTGCGAGAAAGAGTAACAAACATAGGTACGTCTATAATCCAGACATCCATACATTCTTCCAAACTTTCGCGTTTATAATATTAGTAGTAGTATGGCTGTGATAAACAAAATATTTTTCGATCTGGCTGGTTATTCGAGAAATTCGCGCAATTTCTTGAAAAATACGAACTGAAATCTTCAGTATTATTATATTTATGTAGATTTTATTACCTAGTAACATACATAAATAGTTTAGATCACACCAATTCCACCCACTATATTATTTTTAAGAAAACATACCTACCTACAAAGCATAACAATGGAGAGTTTTTTATATTTCGCAAGATAATAGTTTTTATAATGCTCTAATTAGCATTTTATATTGTACCTATCTGGAAACAGGTCTTCTCTCAACTATCCTGAGAATTAATTATATTAAAAAATTCCCCGCCGCGTCTTTCTGTATATATATGTTCGTGACGATCCCAAAATCTACTAAACGATATTTCAAGCATATAGCCAAAGATCAGGTGAACGCCAGACCTTCGCCATTTAATAATAAAGCATGTCTGCGCTAGGAACTTTTATTTTAACACAAAGTTTGGGTCATCGTGACTTTAACCGGTACACGGTTTAACAGGTGTGTAACAGAAAATCATCAAATTACCAAGTGGGGGTTTTTTTAGTATTTTCTTCAAAATATTTTAAACAATAACATCTTGCCAGACACTTAACTTGTTGGCAGCCCCATAAATTACATTAACTTTCCCCAAAGCTATGGTGACCAAACTTCATAACGGGACCATTGTTCTTACTTGTGTAACTTTCAGCTTTGTACCTTTTCAAATAATAATAATATAGTGGGACATTAACACACACGGTCATCTGATCCCAAACTAAGCAGAGCTTGTACTATGGAAACCGGATAACTGGCAGAACCAGATAATATACTACATATAATACTTTTCTTTTGTAAATATATACTTAAATATAGATAATTACACCCAGACACAAGACAAACAGACATTTAACCAAATGTTTGTCTCGGATGGGAATCGAACCCACGACCTGTGGCGTGAAAAGCAAGTATCCTACCGACCACGCCACGTCTAAATGACGAAGGTCTAGCGTTCACGGGCTCTTGTTCTATTATTTATGTACATCTTACTATCCAATGCGACGCCGGGTCTGTTCTAGTAAATTATTAATCTCATTGAAGTATGAAGCAAGCACAGTTACATTAACAACAGTAGAGTATGATCGGAAAACAGTTAATATGCACCGGTTACTGTCCAGTTTATTAGATCGCGGTTAACATGCATTATATATACGCTTACTCGTAGTATTTTCTTAAATTTAGGCGAATGTCACAATCACAATTAAAACTACTTAATAACGAATTTTATCGAAGTTTATTTTATTTTTTTTAAATTTAATATAGACTTGTAGTCTTATAAAGTCTTATTCATAAAAATCTTATAAGACTCTTTAGTTAAATTAGGCTTTATCTCTTTCTTTCTAGCATTAATGTCAAGATAACAGACAAAGACAAACGATATATTAACCTATTTTAGCTATCATCACTACATAGTATAAAACAAAGTCGCTTTTTCTGTCCCTATGTCCCTATGTATGCTTAGATCTTTAAAACTACGCAACGGGTTTTTTTAATAGATAGAGTGATTCCAGAGGAAGGTTTATAAGTACCCGTGCGAAGCTGGGGCGGGTCGCTAGTGAGCTTATAAGACGTTTATGAATACGGTGGTTGTTCTTTAAACTATAAGCAAGCTGAGCGATATCTGGCAGTAAATTGCTACTATCCAAATGACGATGTCGTTAAAAGTACTAGCACTCACCTAAGGTAAATTAGGTGTATTACCTAAGGTAGACAGAGGTGTAAATCACCCACATTTCGGAGGCTAGGTATTCCCAACATCGAGCTGCTATTTAGATTCATTTTAAAATAGAAATGAATTTTTTTAGAGCAGCGTTGGCGTAGCTGTATTGGCCTTGCCTTTGAAATGTAAGGTCGCGGATTCGATCCCGGGTCGCGCCCACACACCTTTGTGTGTATTATTTCATCGCCGCTGATCTATATCGATGAAAGAAAACATCGCGAGGGAACTGGCATATCTAAGAACTAATCATTAGAGGACATGTGACGTCCACCAACGCGCACTTGGTCATCATGCGTGGATTAAGGCCTAAACTCTCTCAACTCGTAGAATAGTTAGACATTAAAAATGGTTGAAACAAGGGTTGAAACGTCTTAGTACTAGACCCGGGATTTAAACCACAAGGTCTCCCCGTTTTTAAACAAACACACCACTGGACCAATGAGGAGGATTTAACCTCTGTTAAATAAGAGAGTGTTAGAAGTTAAATGTGACGTACCTATATTTGGAGCTTCATTACGAATGGACTTAATGAGATTTTCTGTTTCAAAGCTGTTTTTGGCTGATATTAGGTATAATAAGTATAAGTATTAGGTATAAGTTACTTTGCATGAGTTGTGTTATAAATAGTATAATAAGTACCTATTGTTAATATATGGCCACGCTAACGATTTGGGGCAACCTGTAATGTCAGTTATGTTGTGAATAAATAAATAAATAAAATAATTTATGATACAAATTAAATCAAAATCATTTCATTTATTTTGGTTATGTTATCATGGTTTTGTTAAACCAATTACATTAACACTATCAATCACAAATATTATCTAAATAAACGACAAAAAATTTAAATACGTATCTAAATCAAATAAAAAACAATAAAACAAAAGAAAACAATTAAAAAGTCCAATAGACAATAAATCACAAAGTAAATTATTATAGTACTTATCATACCTTGCATTTACCGTGTTAAACGTTCTTGTTAAACATATCTACATAATATGATAAGTAATGGCTTTAAAAAAATACGAACCGACTCCAATGTTTTAACAAGAATTCAAAACCCGCTCAACCGATTTTGATAAAATTTAAACAAAAAGGAATAGTCAAAATCGATCTATAATTCGCGGAATTATCGGTAGGTACCTATATCGAAATATCGGTAACATTAAAAAAACATACAGTCGAAATGAGAACCTCCTTCTGTTTGAATTCGGTTGAAAATTTAATAATAATAATAATAATAGTATTTTCTCACATGTATACACACAACACCATCTAGTCCCAAATTAAGCAATTGTATTTGCTTGTGTTATGGGTACTTGGCACGAATATACTACTTATACTTCTTTTTAGAAATACGTACATATTATAGGTAGAACGCAAAGATTTGTTCTGGGTGGGAATCGAACCCAGGGTCACTAATCACTACGCCACCAGGCCAGTCAAATGACTTTGACAGTACTAACTATTTCTCTTTTCACTTATCTTTTTCCTGTTCCCATTATCAGGAGTAAGCTCATTTTCCGTCAGTGACATCGGTCATCGATAAGCTCTGGTGGAATCTGTGCTTCTGTTCAACTTTAGATTTTAAGTAGATAAACATTAGATATCAATTTGTTTATTTATAAGCAATTACACATATCCAGGTGGTGTTAAGCACCTGTCTTTTAAATAAAACCAGAATGTCAACTTTACAGACTACTGGAGTCATTTGAATCACCTGTCTGTATGTCTAGACGTGACTACGAAATCTTTCTGTAAAACGTTCCAGATGTAGTATTATGAATGTTTAAAGTGATTTTTGATTCCTTTGAATGAAAGGGAAACGGATATTGCGGATATACGCATTGTATAACCGCATCCCTTTCTATCAATAAGATCATAATCGCTTTACACGCTCATAGTAAGGTAGAATGTAAGTCGTGATTAAAAGCACGGGAGGTGCTGATGGCTTCTTGCTCACGTTCTGCTAACGAAAGACAGTAAAACATAGACTTTTTTGGGCTAGATCTGATGGAAAATATATACTTTTTTTTACAAACAACTGCCATGCGACTGTATATAGAATTGTGTTGTAAATAATAAAATGTTATAAATAAATTGTGTCAATCTTGATTATCGATTTGCGTCCATCACGTTAGAAGTCGTTGTCGGTTACCGTAACACTAGGTCAACCACAGTCCGGTGCGCAAGCGCACTAGCACCATACAAACCTACAAGTACACACAAACCGGCTTACATAATGAATCCGAGTAATTTTAATTAGAAGACCTATTAAAATTGCCAGTCTGCATTAATTATGATTAATGTACTGAAGTTAATTTATTTACGGATTATTAAATTCTGTACCTACAATGTAGTGCTTACCGCAATAGCGAAAACCTGATTTTTTAAACGCATACTTTAACATTAACTAGATCTAAAATAACACAGCTAAAGTATCTAGTCTAGAATATCAAGTACTCTTCAGTGTCGCTGCAATTGCGGTGACTTTTTTAGGAATCTTAATTGCAGCAAAGCTCTCAAATGTAGGTTCTTGATTCCTAGTAACATTAATGTAAGTGACCAGGGTAAGGTAGACTATGGAGACATCAATAAAAACAACATCTAATAGTCAACCGCTGAACTTGGGTCAACCCAAGTCCAAAAGTGGGGACTGTTGCAGCTTACAATACAAAGAGATAATAATATAAAACATTATGGACTAACTACTTTACTTGATTCAATTTACAAGTGGAATACCTGCAACCAGTTTAGCAACTTCAACTCTTTATAAATAAACAAAAACAAATTATCGTCATGTGACATATTTGTATTGGTCAATATAATGTACCATGTTATTAAAAGAGAGATACTGTACGTTTGGTCAGCGCAGGACCGGTTACCAACGACCTTGTCTCTGCGCACGTTCACTTACTGATCTATAGATTGAGGCTTCGTAACATTTGTTGCCGTTCCAATAGTGATTGTTGTATTGACTTTACATCTAATCAGTTTATGTTTCAAATTATTACCAAGGCCTTGTTTCACAAATTTTGCGTGTTCGAAAATAACCTTCATTACAGCAATCAAGTGTATACTGTATAGTCGCCATCGTTGTCATCATCTTCATTATCATCGTGCCATTGACCTTCGTGCAAACAAATCACCTTGTAGCTCTATTGTACTCGATTCACAACTGTTCCAAGCTGGGTATAATGTGACGCACGTACAGCCTTATGTATGGCAGGTGGTCACATTGCGTATATTTTAAAGGCTTCACAGATTATTCCTAACAGGAACACCAGGTGGTATCCGACGGGGCTCTGCTCTTAAACCGCTGTTAACTTCACCAATAAGTATCTAATTACTGTTCGTTCGAAGCCTAATTATCGTCTGAGAGATAACTTTTTCACCCATCAATATGTAAGAGTTTCTTATAAACGGGCAAAGAAACTGACCATCATCTCTAGAAAGCATTTATTCAGTCTTTCAGCAAAAACATCGCTTTGAGGTGTTGTCCGCTGGTTTTATGCGCAAGAGTGCTGCTTTCTCTCAAGCGACGCATCGCTTAGTACGCATGCGACAGGCCAGTCACTTACGGCCGTCCAAAGAGGCCGCACGCGTCTGTGTCGGAAAATTGCGAATTGAACATACGGTGGCGGCTTGATCCGTGTTTACGTCAGAACCAACAGTGCCAGTGTCCACAGTGCAAAAACAAATATTCTGTTATATAAATATACACTTTGGACTTACCAAGGTTAGCAGTGTTGTGTCCGCAAAAACAGGAGGATCTCAGTCAAGTGTATATTTTTTTTATTGCTAAGCCATCGTCACGCGCTTTGACTCTTTTTTATATAGGTTCTACATCTCGGTAATTGTGTTCGTAATTATAACGATGGATGTAGCTGTCCAGTTAATTGTCTGTTTGCGAAAGATGCTCCTGCGCTTCTATTGTTTTACAGTTTTATTTGATATTCTTCCGTCTGCAATGTTCCAATCTACAGCTAGTGTTGAATTTATCCGTATGAAAATTTTAGACCAAGCAAACAGGTGGTCATACTTTAATCTCATCTAATCGATAATGTCAAAGGTGGCAAGGCTGAATTTCAGCTTTTTACGACAAGAAAATTTTATATCAATCATTTATTATTACTGATCCGTCTAGAATTTGCACATCTTACAAGAAATATCTAAATAGCTGTAGATGTTATCATGTAATAAGTAGGTAATTTATTCTTTTAATATAGAATTTGAGATACAATTATAATAAATTAGAATATTTTGGATAAACTTAAGCATTTAATAAACTTGCTTAAGACTAAAAACTGGAATCTTATTAAAAGCTAATTCGATATAATATGGGGATGAAACATATCTTGAGGACATTCATCTTCAAAGTTTATTAACATTACATTAGAAAAAAAAACAAACAAATAAACCACACGAAATTGTCATAAAACGTAATATTATCTCTACAGTGGAGTTGATTTTCTCACGGCTTATCATATCATAAAGATCGTAGCAAAATTGGGAAAATGTGAGATAAAATCAAGATAAAACGAAAATACTGTTTCTTAAATAGGTCAGTTGTCGGAAATATAAACAGTAGAAAGATAACACTCACGAAAACGGAACGGAAAGGTAGAAGGTACTTAAAATCAAAATCAAATTTTCCTTTCCAACATTTGTGAAAACAATTTGATTTCTTAAATTAAGGTGGAACATTTGAAGCTAATTTACAATTTTAATGATTTTTGAATATGGAATCAAAACGTGAAAATTTTAATCGAGACTGCACTAATTACATATGTAATTAGGTACCTAATAAATTGTCAACAATTCAATACTAAATCTTGACCTTAAAATTTTACCACTAGCATAGCATTTTGAATAGCTCATGGAGACAAATTATTCGGAATATCAATTACAAAGTAATCTTTGATCTTGAAAAGACCTTGCTTAACTTTGACGTCATTGTTTGTCTTATTATTCGGCTATCTTTTGCCATTATACCCGCATAGTGATTATTTCTAGTTTCTTTGATCGACTCTAACCCTAAGGGGGTATACTAATAAACTATGTATAAGGTGTGGATAGGTATCCCATGTTTTGTCTTTGTCAAATGATTTAAAATTGTCATACAGGAGAAAAAGACAAAACATAGAATAGATATCCACACCTTATACACCGTTTATTAGTAAGGGGGTTGAAGTTAAAAGACATGTTAGCGATTCTTCTCAATTGACTATTCTTATTCATCTATTCTCATTGACCGTGATATTGTATGCTGTTTCTTCTCTATATATTTATACAAATAATTACATATTTTATATTAATGTTATAAATACAATACTCACTGTTATGTTTATAAGAATGCTTGCATGTATCGCAGATTCATTTACTACAAACTATGGACTGGAATAATCCTTGAACTAAGCCTGACTGATTTCTTAAACGAATAGGTAGCATTTTTTTCAATTTCCTCAGTTTTTATTGATTTTGTAGATCCGTTGTACACTCGATTATTTAGGAAGTATTAAATTTTACGGTCGTCTGGTTGAAAAAACTATTGCTGTGTTACACTTGTGCTTAATTGCCTATGTATTTATGTATTTTTATTGACGAGAACTAGTATTTTTAGTGTATCATATTGCTATTCTAGTTCTTTGTACCAAATCGCAATTGCCATCGATAGTTCAGGTTTTTACAGTTAGTGTTACTTTAACAAGCACTTTAAAAGCTATCAGATATTATCGTCATTATTTATACATAAACTACGTCAGAAGTATTAGAATTTTGTTCTAGAAACATTTATTCATGTTGAACAGTCGCAAAGTCATCAAAAAAACACTGGGTTGTTTTGGACGTCTCAAACGGAAATGGTTTTTCACTATTTACTGCCAGTTTTAATAATGCAGTTTCGTTTCGCTCGATGAGATTTATTTCAATTGAATGGTTTAGAATTAAAATAGCAAAACTATTCGTTTAAACAGTAGGCGTAATGGCATTTAAAAAATTACACAATAGAAATATCTCGTGACCGCTGCTGTATTTTTATAGGCTTTGTTCAGTTTTAAATTCATGTCTCAATGAATTACTCTTAAATTGCGTAGCTTGTTCATTGTTACATATTAACTTAAAATATCAAAGCCTACTTCCCAATCATTTTCATAACCAAACCTTTGGCTATTGCATTTTATAATTGTTATCTAAGCATCACTGTCAACACTTTATCTAATTGTCTTGGGTTATTTAAACAAACATTAATTTTAAGCTCTTCACCTCTGAGTTTCTCTGAAAGGCAAACAATGAGCTATAATAATTTGTAATGCCGACCTCCCTGCTTTATTTATAAAGTGCTGGGTGTGATGTAATGTGTATAAAAGTCCACTCAAGCTTCTAATGTTTGTCCTATATGCTACAAATAACCTACTGAACAAAGTATTTGAACAAAAATAGTACCTACATAATTTTCTTCTAATTAGAAGCTACTTATTTTTAAGAAATGTTATACTCATCAAAAATAATTATTGTGTATATTATGATATAATCGGTAGTTATTTTACGTGTTAATGACAAAATTATATAAACTACTACCTACCTATAGCTGAATCGTTTCATTCTTTTCTGTTTTTGACATTTTAATTTTAAACACGTTGTATGGTTTCATTACCTACTAATATGTTCTAACAATATCTTCATTAAGTCACAGAATACATTGCTCTACGAAAATTGCCTATACGAATATTGCCTATTCCTACTTTACAAATTGTCACCTTTTCCCAAATTTTTCCATGTTCTTCTTTGCAAATTTGGGTTTTCATTAAAATGAGTTCAACTTAAGTTCTTACTGCTATAAAGTTTAGCATCCATTGTTGTCTTTAAAAATGAAAAGCATTATTATTTAACGTCATTTCGCGAGCTATCACGGCGCCGTTTTCAGTTTTTATCACAAAGAAAGTGCCCTTGCGTTAATTAAGAGCCGTGTTCCTGCCACATTCAGCGATATACTTTCACTGAAATCATTTATAATTTTAATGTTATCATAAACCAACGTGTCTGGTGAAAAATCTCTTTCTTTCTCGAGATTAATATGTTTTTCTCTGTGTTTTAAAAATGTGTTGACAAGTTTGTAACGACGCGACGTGCATTATGATTTTGTTTGTGTTAAGTATATGACAATTTCATTTTTGAACTCAAAATAGATGCTAATGGAACAAATGTTTCATGTTTCTAAAGTAAAATGATTTACAGCAATGGTAAAGCCTTAAATGTCATATCTAGTAGACATTTTCTGTGGTTTAATGGGCTATTGTTATTTTGTGGTAGCCCAAACAACATTTTCAAGTGTGATTTGAAAGTTTTGAACCCTCATAATTGGTGAATTGTCTTTCTCTTTAATAAATATTACGTGGGCCACCATTTACAAAACATACCTTTTTGGCTTCAAGATCTTTAAACATAATAGATAATACGTCAAAAGTTAAAATAAAAATATAACTAAAATTTTGCTTTAAGTTAGGTGTATAATATAAATTGTACATTAATTTATTCATTTTGACAGACTTCGTCATACACTTTGTGTGTTTGATATGCAAATGATCTATAAATTTAACATTTGGTGTATTTACACAGAAGTGGGCTCAATTTCAGCTGTTTACATATAAATAGCATATTAAGTTACCTATATCCGGAGTGTTATCATCTTTGTTCGGAACGATATTCCTCCAAGGATGATAACACTTGGTCTGTATGATGTTAGATAATATTGGACAACTCACACATCTAAAAATCTGGAGTTTAGTGACGTCAGAGAAAATTCAAGGTTTTGCAACTTTAAGTTCCTTCATACCTTCTTTATTTATTACTTGCATCCAACTCCAATTGCATCCAACTCCAATGCATCCAATTGGGACGACCTACCAATGGGCGGATATTTTCCAAACTTCGGTTCAACTTAGAATTAATGTATTGTAATTAGGATTCGGTAGAAAATTCTGTTGAAAATTTAAGTTACATCGTTTTTGCTTTTTCATATTCTGTTTCTTCGGACTCTCTTAGACATTTTAATCATTGATGTATTTTAATGTTTACTATTAATTTCTGTATTCAGACGTTAGAAAATTTAACAATTTATGTTTTATATTTCGTAATGAATGTCATTTGTTAGATCGTAACTGTTGACCAATGAACACGGAGAAAGTTATTCGTTATAAAACAGTTCTAGTCGTATTTGCAGTTAAAACATATTAACTGTTTTTTTTACTTAATTGCTTAGTAGTCGCGGTTTCCTGTTGTCCTAAATACCTGTTAAAAAATTGAACAATAAGTTTATTTATTTTTTGTGTAACATTATTAGTTTCACACTTTCACCCCCTGTTCTTAAAACTTATAACGCGTCTGAAGGCTCTATACGTAGATTTGTCATTGCTATACGTTATCGAGGCTTTTGCTGTTTTAAGTTCTATAATAAGGCCGTTAATTTATTTACAAGTGTAGTAGGCACCTACAATACAACAGCTGTTAATCTTATGATTTCATGTATGTATATTTAAAAATCTATCCATCATAAGATTTTTATCTTTTGATGTTTCCAAATACAATAGCCGATAAATATCATCTCTATAATCCCCTATATTTTATTTTATATTTATTTATTTTTTCACAAAATGTCCTCGTACCTTAACTTCCACCTCCTCCCCATTCATAACTCAAATTCATGAGATATTTCTTATAAAATGATTCCATCATTCGTCTTCCTTTACTCTATGCAAATTGTGTTATTATTCCAAGAGCAGTGTGCGTAAAATTTTCAGAGCACTCCTTGATGGTAGACAATAAAAGCGGCCTGTGTATGACTCGAATACAAATAGAACGAAACGGAGCTTTTTATCGAACGGTGTGGACAAATTTAGTGATGTTCCTAATGTTCCAGACAATGAGAACGGAAATAATGTGCGGCATTACACCATTACGGTTATTTAACTAGACCGCACTTCACGATACCCATTAATAAATAACATATATACCGTCAAAAATAATTTTGCCGCACCACCAGTGATCGATGTTAATAAATAGCATTGATGAGGAAGAATTCGATCAATTCATTTCAATAACAAACACGTTCGAAGTTGATTCTAGAGAAGAAGAACCATACATACATTTATTAATTACATAATAACTTTGACACAGATTATTAAAACCGTTACATATTATTGATCTTTAGTGGAACATTACGAACTGTTAAATAAGCGTGTTATTAGTTAATATTATTAATCACAAAGACAATGACCTGGTCTATATCTTGAAACCCTCATTAGCCAATCACCGGCTGTTGTAACCTATAGTCATAGACCAACGGACAATGGCCGATTGGCCACGTTACGTCATAACTAGCCGCATAGATGGCGCTCTTACTTTCACTCTACCAATAGCCGAGAGTGATCAACGGTTCGAAAATTGAAACTTTTTGAAATTCGATGTTCTTTTTTTAATTCACTTTTGTACAGATTTTGTTTAGTAAAAATTCCAGTTTATTTTATATTTTATATTTATATTTATAAATTAATTTAACGAAAAACATAATAAACATTGGAATTCGCTGATTATTTTTTCATTATGGTGTATCATCACGTGTATTTTTAGCTATTGGCAAAAACGCTAATATTTTCTAAGTGTAACATAGTTTAAAGTTAATTAAAATTAAAGAGTTTAATCTATCTAGCCATTTAATTTTCTAGCGAGTCGTCGAGGCCGGAGAAAGTTTTATCGCATAATATGTACTATGTTATGTGAATTATTTTTTTAAGCGAGAGAATAAAAAAATTCGTTTTCACATCTTCATTTCCATTTTTGTTTTTTTTTCCACAAGGAACTATGTATGCATCACACTAGCACCACGAAATCTTGGTACCAAAGTAACGACAACCGATAATCGTATTTAAATAAGAATAATTAAAAATTATATTGAACTTTTTACGGTACAACAGTCAGCATGACATTTACAAGTCAAGTTTTGAGGGTCGAGCGGAAATCTGAAGGAAGGACATTTTCTTGTACTCGTTGAGTCGCGGATAACATCTCTACTTACATGGTACTTTATTTTCCTGAGTTTTACAGTGTAATATCACGTTCTGATGGGTACACGGAACTTATGGGAAGGTCATTGCCGAACGGCCTTAGACGACCTCGATGCATCGTCGAATAAAAACAGGTTCTTTTGATTGCGGTTGATTCTCGCAATCTCTGTTGGTATCATGCACGTTTTTTCTTTTCCTCTTAAAGGATGGTTTCAGATGGATTGATTCGGTAGCAAATTCATTCTGATAGTATTTCGCTCACTTACTGTTCAAAAACCTTAACCATAAAAAACATTTAAAAAAGTAAATTCAATTCTTGGAATCCGCAACATTTTAAACCTGAAAAAATGGCTAAACCGGGTTTTCTTGGAAAAAATAAAACTTAGATAGACCGATTTATCGTTACCAAAACTGAGTTGTTTCCGATGTACCGAATATACCTACACTTTAATATACCTACATATTTTATATTTTCAAGAAATGCTCGTTTCAAGTAATAAGATTGTCTACTTAACTGTATCAACATTCTTTTACATTAGCATTACTTATACCGTAACAATTGTAAATTATATTCGCTTCACTTCACTAGCGCTAAGCAACTGAATACAAGCAAAAAATAAAAAACAACTCCAAAGTTTTCTCTTGATACGCTCTTATTTTTACTCCCCAAATTGATGATATTCGTCACCCACATCACTTGGGTGAAGACAATAATTTTATTTTATGCGTATTTTTGTTTTTGCTTTCTATATAAGTTATCTCTCTTCAGTGATATCTCTTGCATGAGTCAAATCTGTATTATTTTCTTAACCCCAATAATCTTTATCTACTATTATATGTTTCTCGTTATTGCAATTTATCATTTATTATCATCATCATCATTAGGTCTTTTTTTATACTGGTCTTACAGTCTTACATCTTCTCTACAGCACGCCTTTAAGAAAAATATTTGATATCCATCTACATCCATTCCATCTACCTGTTTCTTGTTAGCCACCTTGCTTACTTAAACCACGAATAATTAGTTATAATCTTAGAAATGTAACTATTAGTTGTTTCTTTTTCATGGTCCTAATAGAACTGCTTGTGCATCAAGATTATTTTTAACCCCCCACGAAAACAGGTCTGTTATAAATTTGACGCATGTATCTGTGTCTGAGTACAAGTTTCGTTTAGTGCGGTTTTTTGATGCGATAGACTAATTTTAACACGAGTTCTTCAGTTGGAAGGCTGAGTGACAGAGATGGTTAACTTGCTGTTTGGCAACACCAAGTTAACTGGCTGATCCTGTAATCAAAGCAAATATTATGTGTTTCTTTGTCATACTTGTATGTTTACCAAACAATACCACAGCCGTACTGTTTAATGTTGGTAGTAAATACACAGCTAAAAAAAAAAATGGATTCATTTTCAAAAATCCCATCCCAATAGTAATTAATGTTTTTGGTAAGATGATGTACAGTACCTAGAACAAATAAATTTTTTGTTATTTGTTAAACTGATTTGAAATGAACAAAAGTGAATTTGTTAGTCTCTAAAACATCAGTCAGTCCCTTAGTCACAAAGCTTACGTAGCTGTTTCATGTGCCAACGCAATATTCACAATCCAACATTAACCAAGCCCGTCGGATTGTACCTTGCCCACGTTTAGGGTACTAAATTATTCAAACCTAAGCCTTACTTGCCCGTTTTAGTTATCATTCGAGATCTAAAGTTTTACTCTGAAACGATCGATACAATTATCATAATTGTCCGAGTTTACGAAAATTTTGTTTTAATTTAGTATTTGCTTTTTGTTACTTTAATTCGTTACCAATCTCATGATTTTTACAAATGCTTTCATTTAGTAATTACATTAGTTAATTCTAAAAATTCTTAAGTGTCTTCTTAAACCGTAGCAAAGTAGGGCTCTGTGCCGAAATCAATGTCCTACTTCAAATTATGTTGTCTAATCTAAGCCTGTCTGTTAGTTTAGCACCTTTGCGCTCGCGCAGGTATCTGTGATATAGCGATCGCCGCGTGAGATTCGGGTCAATAGGCTGCTATTTTTATTCCAGCATTCGATGAGCATGGACGTGCTTAGGAAACTTGTATTCTGCAAATAGTTACGGTCAGAATATTTTATTTAAGCACCTTTGATTTTGAGTTAGACTTGAGTTTAGTTTCCCTTTCTGTGTGATGGTATTTATTATAATTTAACCTCAAGAAACTTACACACCAATAGGCAGTGATTACTTAGAAAACAATTCACGCCTAATTTGTAAATTTGTGCAGGCGAGATAATTGTCTGCCACCCACGTTTTCCCCCCTGACTAAAAAAGGGGGTATTTAAAATTGACGCGTGTATCTGTGTCGAAGTTTATTGCCACCTAATGCTTAAAGGGATGGATTGATTTTGATGCGGTTTTCTTTAATCGAAAGCTGCAGTAATACAGATGGCTCTTATCTAACACAAAATGCTTTAGAGTTATAATTTTTTTTAATTTAATGGCGTTAAAATCATGTTTATACGAGCGTATTGCCACTCCTCGAAAGGAAAGTTACTATTAGATATGTACTCTTTAGAGATTTTTTATACTGTAATGCAAAAAGGGGTTATTTTGTATTTAGATAAAGTGTAATTAGGTAGAATTTGTTTAGTTTTCATAGCAGGTAATTCGTAACGAACGCGTTTAATAGCTCCTTGATGAAGCAAGGTTTACAATATTCTACATCACTTCGTTAAACTTTCATCGTTTGAATTTTAAGAGGTCAGAACTAATATGTTTATTTAGTACACTTAATTTGTTTATAGGTACGTGAATCACTTGTACAAGCCTTTATGAAACCACGATCAGCTTAACCATTCTGGTTTTCATCCTTTTCATCTAGTTGCTTTGTTTTTAACACGTTTTTGATAGCTTTAGGATCTCTTGTCGTTTTTTTTTAATTGTAATTGTTTATAAAATAAACCGCGATAAAATCCGTTAAAAAGTAGTTTTATTTCAATGTGTGATATTCGCTTAAATCTAAGACAGTAGATACTAATACATGTTGACCATTTGTCTTACTTCATTTATTTGTTTTTTTTTAATTTGTTGTCTATTGCGCTTGTGATCCACTGGTAATCTAATCTAATCTAAAAATAGCTGGCGAAAAGTGTGCAATATTCACCTTTGCCTACACCTTCGGGTAATACGCCTGTGTTACGCGAAGTAGACGCTATGAATGTATGCTATGTTGTCCATTTCTGAAATGTTTTGACATCTGAAAACTACTTTATGGCTTCCTAATTTTTTTTATCTATTTTAAATTGCATAATTCACTACACTAACCCTATATCTACGTAACATAACAATAGACAATTCATCTACAATGTTGCCAAATTTAATAGCCTCAATATTCTTACACAAGCTATGTAATATAAGCTTCCCAAGCTGTTACGAGATTTGTTCGTGTTACACCGTGTCAAGTGCGTAAAACAATGAGCTAGTGGCGTGTGAAAGGGTCATTTTCTTACAACAATTTGTAATACTAGGTTAAATGGTATTAACTATTAAGTTATTAATTAATCGGTTACCGTTCGCACGTGTTATGATGGTGTGCGTGTTAGTCATGGTGGTTATAAGCTGGTAACTATAGTTATAAATTTTCTATCGTACCTTATTAGAAAATTGGAACCTCGAAAGAGTATGGATGAATTTTGGTAAACTTTTACGTAAAATTGATTTTATTTGGGAATATTTTGTGATACTTTTGATCTTGGAAAAAACTTAGGTTTATACAGAATTCCGTGTTACACAATTTTCTAAGGTGTGGGTCGATGAAGTCTTGATGAGAATATAAATTTTTCGATAACCGATGTATAATAGTAATAATAATAATATAGTGGGACATTAACACACACGGTCATCTGATCCAAAACTAAGCAGAGCTTGTACTATGGAAACCAGATAACTGGTAATATACTAAATATATTACTTTTCTTTTGTAAGATACACAAGTGAAACATTTTTAAATTTCATTACGGGTTGGATGTTTTGTTTAAACTAAAAACTTTTTTTTTCCTAAGTTTGAGGGCATACTGACAGAGATAAGTTACTTTTACAATTAGATATCTTTAGAACACTAATACCATTAGAAGGCTAAGGAAATCATAGAAAACTAGTACATTAGGGAAACAGCCTTCCGTGCTGCTAACCATTATGAAATATGAACGGAATTTATTCCTAGTTAAGCAACTTTTAGCAACGGTCCAACGAATTCCGATTCTGATACCTCAATTTATCGCCAAAATCTATTAACTTGGTTATACGGCATGTAATTACTCTGTCGCATTAACAAAAGCTGGTCTCACACATTATTATGAAAATTGTGGCTATTAATAGATAGCAACTATATTTATTTTATAGAGCAGCGGTGACGCAGTGGTACGGGCCTCGCTTTAGAAATATAAGGTCGCGGGTTGGATTCCCAGTCATGGCCACACATCTTTGTGTGAACTGTTTCATCTTCGTTGCCCAATATCGGTAAGGAAAACATCGTGGCACGTCTAAGAACTAATCATTCGAGGACATGTGACATCCACCAACCCGCACTTGGTCAGCGTCTATGGATTAAGGCGTAAATTCTCCGGGTAAAGATGCAATTTCCAATTCTATCCCTTTTACCCCCTTATACGACATGACGTCAACCTTCTCTTTTATCTGACTCATATAATTCATTCTTGGTCTTCCTCTTTCTCGTTTTCCGTCTATATTTCCATCTATGATGTTCTGTATGAAGCTGTTCTAACTTAAAGTGTGTCCAATCACTTTCAACACACCGATGCTCGAATAACTACCTACGAGTATTTGATTGATCAAAGATGCTGTTGAGGGTTAAGTTACGTATCTTAATTACAAGTATGTGTGCTAAAATGTCAAGGTGTCCAAAATGCCCATCTTTAAACATTCGGCCTTAAGATTGAGCTGTTCGTTGCGTATGCGGTTTTCAACCCACGACTAGACATATAAAAATATTGAGGATGTTGTGAAACCTTAAGTTGTGTAAATTTGTGTTTTGCTAGGCCTCTGGACCGTCGGAAGCACCATATCGTATGATATTTATTATACTTATAGGTACATAATATATACAAAAAAAAAATAAGGATTAAACATTCTTTATTACATATTTTAATGCAACAATAGCTTCCTCTTTTGATACCATGACCGGGAAAACGATGCCTTTCTTACAGTAAGTGTGAAGATTGGCTGTCAGCCTATTTGGAATTTATTGGTTCGAAACTTAGTCATCTCAGAAGGAACCAACATATTAGTAGTTGCGCTAAGAATTTCTACAAAGAATTGTAAAGTTTTTTCGGGAAATCTGTAGCTATCTACAAACTAGGAAGCCGTGTTTCCCAAAAGAAATTCAGATACATTGGAATAAGTCGCTCTAATACAACACACTGAACAAACAAAATGTAATAGATATAAGTACTTAATTTAAAAAAGAAAAAGCCTAGTGAGTTTCTCAGTAGTTGCCAGTCATTCACTACACGGTAGGAAAAGAAATTGTATCATAGAAAGTATTTATGTAGACTCGCGTCTCCAAAAATTAAAGCTATGGTTTCATAACATAAACAAACAGGCTCTTCCGCTTTATTGTATGTATTAGTTAGTTCTATAAAACCTAGTTAGACTGTTTCATTACATTGGTTCAGTGTCAGTAGGTTAGTCATTACACATTACTAGTCAGTGCGACATTGAAGATGCCTTGTACAGACTACGAAGGGATTAGCAATACCTTATACGCCTCGACCATATTTAAACGTCCTTCCTTTAAGTAAGGTTCTTGGTACACAAATGTTACGCAAATCTTTGGTAAGAAAGGAAGGTATATACAAAACCACAAAGTACGTAAGCTAAAATCACAATATTGAATTGTAGGTACCCCTACTGTTAAATATTGTGATTTTCCAAGTCTACGAACAAACGTGTTATGGCTAATGTTAAGTTAAAGTTGTATAAACGTCACGTTTGGTCATCTAACTAAACAATACTATGTAAATCTATTACTTCTAGAAACTGTTATCATGGAGATATACAAGCAAGTTCTGCTAATCGTTAAGAGACTCGTATAGGTACTTTTGTTTTAAATTACAAAGATCTTGTATCATGATAACTTCTTCACCATTACGCTCAAGTTTTTACAACGCATTGACATCTCAAATTGCTGGACATGAGGTCTTTAACCACTACATACTTAAATTACATCATCATCAGGCTATTTTAGTCCACATCTCCGCAGGTCTCTCCGTAATCTCTTCCGGGCTAAGCAAGGGATAAGAAAATGTGGTTTAAGGTACCTAAAAACAGAAATTGTCAAAGTGTAATTTGATTGAAAAATAATTTAATTAATTATTACTTATTTTATTTGATTTTATACATTGCGGGCGCAAGTACTTGCTTCCGATCCCCTTTTACATAAACCATTATTTCTGTGAAACACTTGACATTTTTTGTTTTTCATGATTTTAACAGTGCCACTGGGGAGTAAGGTCAACTTTTAGAAGGAGCGGTGGAACGCGCGAGTAATAACCTGGTGTTGCAAGCGTCCCAAGACTACGGTGACCGCCTACCATCACTGGCCGTATGGGTATTTGGTAGTATGAAAATAGTTTTGATCACCATAATTTTAGCATTCACGAGTAGGTATGTTATTACGATTATTCTGAAGTAGCAATTATCGGGCACGTTTTCACTGCCCGTGCGCATCGGACGCGTGGCGAGTCGCGTGCGACGCGGTCTGTTTGTTGCTTTCGTGTGTTCGTTGCTTTATGGGTACAACGGATGGGGTTTATATGGCTAGTTGGGTTAAACGACTGAATACCTAAATAACCATAAAGTGGCATAGTTTACTTAGTTACAGGTGTTGAAAGTTTGTGATGTAGGGCTGGTTATTCAATTCATTACTACATAGTATAAAACAAAGTCGCTTTTTCTGTCCCTTTGTCCCTATGTATGCTTAGAACTTTAAAACTACGCAACGGATTTTGATACGGTTTTTTTAATAAGTAGATAGAGTGACTCCAGAGGATGGTTTATAAGTATAACACATTGCACACGTGCGAAGCTGGGGCGGGTCGCTTATTTTAGATAAATTTAGGTATCTACACTAATAATATAAAGAGGAAATAATTATATTGATTGTTTCTTCGAATTGAATTGCCTCTGAAACTACTGGACCGCTTTGATAAATTATTTCACTATTAGAATCCTACATTATCTCTGTTGAACGTAGGGATGAAATATTAAAAAAAAGTTAGACTAGGAACTAGTCTAATATTATCGGTCGGTAAGATACTTGCTTTTCACGCCGCAGGTCGTGGGTTCGATTCCCACCCGAGACAAATATTAATGATGACCATTTGTGTTTGTGTCGAGTCTGGGTGTAAATATCTAATATATCTAATATCTTGCATGCCATTGTATGTACACCATGTTTAAACAAATAAAGACTATCTTATCTTATTTATATTTTTACAAAAGAAAAGTATTTTAAGTATAGTAAACCTATACCAGTTATCTGATTTCCATAACACAAGCTCTGCTTAGCTTGGGACCAGATGACCGTGTGTGTTAATGTCCCAGAATATTTATTTATTTAATGTTTGACCAAAAATGTTTAATTTTTGGTTTGGAGTCGGTCTCACGAAAGAAGTTCCGCAGATGGGGCGCTAGGCGCTGCTGCTAGGCGACTTTACAGTCGCAAAACTCCTCTCAACTCCAATTTCAATTATAATAATGTTATTTCAATCATTCATTAAATTTCAGCAAACATTTTTAATGTCTGTGGTAGGTACTTAGGCAAAGCCTAGGTACATAGTACGTACATGATAGACATAAATGATAGATAGACATCATGATGCATTTTTATGTCTGCTACCAAGTACCAATGTTTTAGTATCAGCACAGATCTTCATTAGCTGCATTGAGTATGAGAAAATATACTATTTGTTCTAATTGCCATTTTCTAATTGAGTTTTCATTGTTTCTCAGAAATATGGGTGGGACTCTAGATCTTAATATAGATTCCCTAAATGAAACGAAGAGCACAAAGTAAGGTTGATACACACTAGATGCCTTCCATGACGTTTTATTATAATCTTACCAGCATAACCAGATGTCATAGATATACCCCGACCTTCCACCCCAAATTGTCTTGAAACCTAGCTAAGAACCATATTTATAACTTCATTCTTCAACTTTTAGTGGTATGTACCTACATTTGATTTAACTTATTTTAATTAAACACTGCTTACCCATATTACGCAGACTTGAAGTAAAGTTTATATTATAATAAAAAAAAACAGCTATTAGAACTAATATAGGTGTAGATATAAATTTAAGTGGTACCTCAGATGTGTTACATGTGGTACGAAAACTAGGCACATCTTGGGCACTGGAACCTTATAACCCCACTCTTTTTAGTTAGGGGTTGAAAAGGATCCCCTTAGAATAAGAGGCCAGTTTAGGTGTATAAACCTATGTCTATAATGACTGTTACTAATGTTAGTAGAGTAACCAAACAAAATATGGCACTAACTAGATCTTCTAAGAAATTAATAATTGTAGCCAACGTGTTTTGTTTCATCGACTTCTATTGTGTGTAGATATGAGGAGATTGCACTTGAAACTATAAATAACATCTATATTAATAGATGGCGTAATAAATATTATTTATATATAGTCAACTTGTTTATTTCCGTAATGAATTATCTGACGCAATAAATAACTGTAAGTAATACATTGACAGATTTATTAAACGTTGTTCGTTGTACTCAGCTATGTAGACATAATACCTATCATAACTATATATTAAAAATGTAAGTATTCATCGCGATCTCTTCAGATTTTAAAATAAATTTTCAAATTTTCTAAGCGCACACAAATTTGTACATTATATGATTCAGACACACACGTCAAATTTATAAAACCCCTCAGTATTTTCGGTGGTTAAAAATCTTAACAAATATCGAACGTATAAAAACGAAATATTCTGAATCTAATGGGTTAGTGTCAGATTTCTAACCTATACAATTGCATTACAAATTAATTAACTGTTTCTTCTAGTATATCACTAGACAGGACTGCTAAACTTTTATTAACATCCAAATTTACTCTAAACTTCTTTGACTACATTAAAAACTTACACAAGGATGTAGGCTCACAGGATTTGCAAATAATTAGCAAAATATGTTTGCATAACTTAGAACATAGCAACACCATGAAGATCAATGTTACCTTGAACACTTAGTCCATTATACCTAGTTATTCAAATAGAAACTTTAATACGTAATTTAATAAAGTGTAAATTCGAACTGAAAACAGATTTTATAGCTACAACAATCTGTGCAAATAATCACATATTTAGTGTTGTTCATTCGTTTATCCAGTAGTACATTTTGGTTGAGTCGACTCGAGTTATAAATGGTATACATAAAATCGAATAGGCTAATAAAGTAAACTAATCGTTGCGTAACGTTACGGATGTTGAGGAAAATAAAGTAAAAGTGCGGAAATGTATTAAAAGAGATATCCTCTACGGTTTGTTAGAACTATCAAAATTGTTTACGCAAGATTTCGGCTGTCCTTTTGCATCGCGATGTGACAAACTAACAACATAGAAAGTTAATTAATATCTATGCCAATGATAACAGCACCTCCCTAATCACAAATATTCACAAAATGCTTGGATGGAAATAGATTTCTTTTTTTTTTGTGCGGACAAATTCGGTTTACACACACAACGCATGCTCACCCAACCGACTTCATAGACATTGTGCCTTAATGTAACGATGACAGTCATAGACAAGCAACCTGTGACGTTGACGTCTTGTAAGTTTGACCACTGACAGGCCTTATGCTATTAAAAGTGACAGAAGTGATACCTAACCTTCTGTTTAGACAACAGCTTACTACGTTTATTGGTTACGCGCTGCGTTATAGTCAAAACATGTTAGTGGACAACGACCTTTATTTTATTTTCTCAAGAGATATCGATTGTACAAATATATTTGAACTCGATGTAATATTATTCGAGCGTTGCATCTAGATCACAGCACTAACTCAAGTGTGTTTGTTCAACCGTTGTCATGTAACTTTATACTTTATGTTTTTTTGAATAAGGTGTCAAGTGGCTTGTGTTGTAATGAGATATGAATCTGGATATGTTGGTGACGAGACTGTTTAACAAAAGGTAGGTACTGTAAAGACACACTATAAAGTGTTAGCTACTAACTAACGGAGGAAACATTCAATCGAGACGCGACGAAACCCGATGAAACGCGACGCTTTTGAGTTGTCAAATCAAACAAATCACATTATTTCCTACTAGCTTTCCGCCCGCGGCTTCGCCCGCGTGTATGACGGTTATCGCGCCAAAACATTACCTTCTTTTTGTGCAGTCGGATAAAAACTTTCCATGTCCTTTCTTGGGTCTCAAACTACCTCCATACCCAATTTTATTCAAATCGGTTCAGTAGTTTTTGCGTGAAAGCGTAACAAACAAACTTACATTCGCATTTATAATATTATAAGTATTTCCTATGACCAAATTACACTTGGAGCATAAAACGCGCGCGACTCGAAATAATACGATTTTATTTTACTCTAATAAAAGCTTCATGCATCATCAGGTTTCATCGCGTGTTACTTAAGTTTCTGCTTTATATTGTGCTCACTTTAAGTATTTTATTGATCCGCTAAAACTGAGACCAACTCAAAGTCACTGATGAGCCAAAAGTATTAGTATTATCTTAAAAAAGTCATACAACTAGAAATCCTTGCGTACTTAAGTTCTGTACTAGTACTGCTTTAGTACAGGTGCCTGTATTTTTTGAACATATATGAAAGATACATAATGAAAACCTATGTAGGTGCATGCAGCCTGCATTTTTTACATGGCTGCTCTAAGAAAATATTAGGCTTAAATAGGCACGGCACGTAAATATGTTTCGGGTACTGGAGGATCAAAATACCTAATGAAAACTTTAATTAAATTACTATCCGCAACTGAAAACGATTTTAATTAACAGTTTCAGTGAAGTTCGCACGAATTTTAATTAAAAATTCCATAAACTGTAATATGTGGAATACGTAAAAATCACCCAAATGAAATTCGATCTTACGTTCATTGATATAGATGCGAATCTGTTTCTGTTTTCAATTTGTTCACTGCGACATTGTAAAGTTAAATTTATCGGTAGTTTCATTTAGGTTTTGAGTTGCATAAACGAATGTTTATTGCTTTGGAATAACAGTCGTTATACCTTGTAGCTAGGGTTTATATTGGCTTGTGTGATTGCCGTGTAAGGCTGCGACATCTCCGGTCCAGTATCAATATACTTGACTACACTGTGACATAAATAGAGGTACTATGTCATAAGCGGAAGCGTTTTGCACAAATACCTTTGTAAAATGATCCCTTGTATTGTTCGGATTAACAGAGGGAAATAGAATCTATCGAAACTGATATTATGTTTTAGTGATTTTGGACTTGAATAATATACTTCAGGAATATACGCCTTATTAGATTGAGGAAGTGTTAGTTAACTTAAAGGGTCGATAAAGATGCTGGTTTATAATTTTAAATTGTATTTACAATGTTATTTAACTATCTTTATTTCATCTTTTATTTTCAATAAAAATGTAGTAACGTTTGTTTATCGCATTAAAACTCTATAACGGCTGAACCGATTTGGCCGGTTTTGTTCTTAAAGTACTCATAGAATTCTAAGGAATGTGTAAAATGTGAGAAATTTACTCCACTCGCGGAAGCAGCTTGTTTGAATGTTGATCTTGTCGCACACGGTCATTGGTATTGTTTAATTTGCCTGTTACGTGCGAAATAATAAATAAATCGAACTGAAGTGTTTTTTTTTAATTACAAAGTATTTTTATCTGATATAGGAAATTAATGAAACCTTGAATCAATGTCAGTCTGACTGGACAAACCTTAACCTTTAATAAATAAATAAATATTCTGGGACATTAACACACACGGTCATCTGGTCCCAAGCTAAGCAGAGCTTGTGTTATGGAAACCAGGTAACTGGTATATACTATACTTAAAATACTTTTCTTTTCTAAATATATACTTATAATAGATATTTACACCCAGACTCGACACAAACACAAATGTTTATCACTAATGTTTGTCTCGGGTGGGGATCGAACCCACGACCTGCGGCGTGAAAAAGCAAGTATCTTACCGACCACGCCAACGGGCCGTCAAGTTTAAATACATGAAAACCGTTCAAATTACCACGATTACGTCTATTTTGGTAAAATTATCATTGTCCAATTTATGATTAAAATAGTAATACCGGTGCATACCAGTTTATCTAGAATATAGATATGATAACATTACTTAACATAGCGCTCACGTGTTTTATCCGGAGGTGTAAAATTAGCGGTCAGTGACCCTAGTGAGCGCACAGCTGATATGGGGTGGCCATAAAATTGGTTTCAAAAGTCAAGTTCGTTAGCAGTTACTTCATTTGTTAGTACTAAGACGTATAAAAAAAGAGATTAAAAAAATAATAATTTAAATTTGTCTAAGTAAGTTTATTTTATCTATCTTAGAGCACTGGTTAAAAAGTTTTCCTGTAGTTTGAAATACTTGAGCATCTTACAAAAGAAATAAACAATTTAATAGAAAACCTAGGTCTTGCTTATTGAATATGAAGTCTGTCTCCAAAGAGGTCAACGATATTGAATACTTATATTGAATGAACTGCTTGTTTGTGTAAATGGAACTTTCTTTTATAGTTATCGTTATTACTTTTTTCGTATTTGGTATGTTTTATGATTTGAAACTAATTTAATGGCCGATATCGCCAGTAGACAAATCGCATACTAATAGTGAAAATGTATTGTGGTAACTTTCCAATCTACTGAGTTTAGCGGTATTGAATTTATGTTATTAATTAGTAATCATCATTACCTATTTACATTTTTTGTGAACATAGGTAACTAGTTCAACTTGATGTATTTTTTTCTTTATCTCTAGATTATATTATCTGTGGATTTAGGCAAATCTCTGTTTACTTTTCAGTGCTTATAGGTATCAAACAGTAATCAGGTATTCAGTAGTTCGATAACTCACTAGTTAACTTGTAGAGCCTATTAATCTCATTACAAAAAATATGGTAGTACGTTTAAGCTATCTCATTTTGTATTATGTCAGACCAGGAAATCAGTAGCCGATCTTCATAAATTAGCAATTGCTCGACCACTTTGACAAAAAGCAAGAGCAATAAAATATTCTTCTATTTTTATAAGCTTCGCTCTAGTCGGTAGAGATTTTTCCAACTGTTTCTACGCCAGTATCAGATAGTCAAGAAGGACTACCTGATACAACTCAAACTGACTCTTATACCTTAGTTTGGAGCGGGCTAATTTTCCGCAACTCGACGTCTCATAAATGCGCCTATTTTGCGTGACTCTTACCTTTATCTGGCTAAAATAAATTACGCGGCTTTTCTCATCCAGTTCTTGCCGGCAACTCTGCTAAGATCGACACTCCACCTAGTCTAAGGACGGATTAGTTGAGCTGAAGTGGCAGTGGGCCGACAACCTATAGGGTAAACGAGTTTGAGTAGAGACCAAGAATTGGCAAACGTAGCGTAGGACGCCCTCAGTTTTAAAATATCTGGTATAAAAATGTTGAACATAATTACAGCAAAACAATAACAAATTCGATTATCTGAACAAAAACATTGACACGGTTAGAGGCCGAAGAAACACAATCTAATCAGCCACAACGCGCCGATATGACGATTATAATTACTAACCCTGACTTCACTGCAATCGTTTTACATCCACATTTCACGCAATGGCCTACCTACAAAAATATTTCGCTACATTGCGGTAGAAAGGTCGTAAACGCTATTATACCCTTTTTTCAGGAGAGCAGACATATCGATTGAGCGCGAAAAACTGAACTCGACTACATATTTATCTCATTTTGTCCCATATTGGCGTATACGACCTTTGATCGCAAAGAAGCACTTCAACCCTTTTTAGTGTCCCACCGCTGGGCACGGGTCTTCTCTCAGATATCTTACTAGTTGAGAGAGTTTAGGCCTTAATCCACACCCGCTGGCCAAGTGCGGGTTGATGGATGTCACATGTCCTCGAATGATTAGTTCTTAGACATGCCGGTTTCCTCACGTTGTTTTCCATCACCGATATTGAGCAGCGGCGATGAAACAATTCACACAAAGATGTGTACTGGCACGACTGGGATCGAACCCGCGACCTTATATTTCTAAGGCGAGGTCTGTACCTACCACTGCGCCACCGCTGCCGCAAAGAAGCGATTTGTTTTATTACTGTGCGTTTGCACTTTACAACAAAACACGAGCATTTTCTATCTCTTTCTGCTCATCCCAGTGCGATAGAGATAGTATTTGCGTCATGTTTTCTCGTGCATGTTACGCCAATTGGCGACGCTAATGTGAACCACAATTTACGTCAGGATCACAATAATTACATAAAAAACGATAACAATGTAACGTCACGCCTGTACCCAAAATTGTCGTATCATCCACCGGCTACGTTTAAGTCCCCCACGTAATAGGGGGCGAGTCCATTGCCGTTCATTGGGTACAATCCCAAGATCAAGAATCGAGATTCAACCAAGAAAAGTTATTTTTTTACGAACTGGGAATCAGACTTGGGACTTCGCGGTTATTAAACGAACAAGCTTACCAACAATAATATTTAGCACCATAATTTCGACCGATTAAAACATCATTTGGCATCCAAACTTCAGTATAGAGAATATTTTTCTTATTTCCGTTCTCCTGGGATATTTTTAAAGTATTTCCAATACCTGCCGTGTTATTTTTCTATGTCCCCAGAGATGTAACTCGATCAGCATTTAAGTAGGCCTTGTAATTTCTATTTTCTTGTGTTTTACTGTTAATTTAACCTTTATACCTTGAACTTTTAAAAATAGGAACTTCCCTTAGCGTCTGGCGTCCGTCCAATTTAATTGTTTCTTCCAAAAATGTACTTTGTTTTAATTTTACACTATAACTACAAAAAAATATTATCAAATTCAAATATTTATTTGCGTAAAACATGGTATACAAAGGTGTACATATGAGATCATTCATGTTTTGCTTACAATTAAAGCAAGAGAGATTGATTTATCTTTAAATTGTATAAGCTCTACTTTTTCATTATGAACACAGTCTTAAAAAATCATTGGTACTCTACACTTACAATCTACTTACTCCAAAATAAAACTTCGTTTACAATTCGCACTAATTACCTATGAGTAGAACAAAAGGTTGCTTGCCATAAAAAACCGATCTACTATCAGCTGATCTAACAATGGACATAACCTAATTGCGACCTTGCTAAACACTTCCACGTTTCACTGCGGCCTAATCATCTAATCGACCTTATTCTAGAAAGTTCGGTTACTTAATTGACGTAATTAAGTTGACCATTAGTGTTTCTTACTTCATTGTATCGAAACTAAGATATGTCATAAAGGTATTCAATTTGTAGCTTGGGATAGTGTGTTCGTGGGTTCAAGTCCCACAACATAAAGTTACATTTGATGAGAAAAAGGACCTAACTGAATAATAATCTTAACACTAAAGTAAATAAAGAACTAAACTTACTAACGCCTAACTCTTACAAATGCATTGAAATAAAACTGTTTTATAACGGATTTTATTTTAAATCCCGTCTTTTCAGACTTCATGGTCACGGTTACTATAAAAATACTATCCAACTAAAGCGTCAAAAAATTCTTCGTACAGTTATTGATTTCAAGAAACAATTTTTATATTAATATTTCGTTTTTATAGCTTACCTGTCTACTTACTTATTTTGTGTTCGAATTAACTAATAATTTCGCTCCACCATAACGTTTTATAATCTAATAAATGCAAGCGTAAGATGATTTATAGATTCTTGTTTCATAATTAAAATTAACTTCCAAACAATGCCCATTTTTCCTTCACGTTACGAAATTAAACAATAATTTTAGCAATTAGGTATGAATCTCATGTATTTAAAATTCTAAATATGAAAATGTAAACTTACTAACATATCCGATAGAGGAAAGGTGCCTAGCATAATAATTAAACAAGAAGTTGACTATAGCATATACACAACTCGTAAAGGCTAAGTGAAGACTAAGTGATACAGTCGTAAATCTTAGACTTCCATAAACATACGAGATTTACAAGCAATAAAAATTAAATTCACTGTTAATTGCTTTATGATAGTACCTATAATATTGTCTAGAATTAGAAATTAACATTGAAATAGGTATGTAATAGTATAAATTTATGGTCAATAGAAATCTTGGGGACATAACACGACATAATGATAAATGGAAACCGATCAATATCGCTTAACAGTCTCAAGGAATGGCTATTGAGGTAAAATAATTCCAACGGAAATATCTACGTTCGACGGCTGAAACTATGGAGATATATTTTAAATTGCCAAATTAAGAGTTAAAGTTACAGGCGTAGAGCGCAAAAATTAAACAAAGCAAAAACAAAGATAATATGGAGACGTGCCTTGAAATATATGATTTGTTTTATAGACTATCGGGTTACAATGTAACTTGTAACTGATGGTGACATATTCCGTGTTGGTAACTATAATGGATTTAGTGAAAATCTAGATAAAATAGCTAGTTAATATTATTCGGTGAAAATAAACGGTGAATACAAGATAACAAAACTGCAAAATGCTGTAACCTACTCCGACTGTAAAGTGTTATTTCCAGTAGCCATGAAAAATCTAAGAAAGTTAACACGCCATTTACCAGATCCGCCAGCAAAATTCACCTTAGCAAGGATCATTTATCAAATAATCAGTTACCACAGACCCGGAAGCTATTTATTTCTATTTATTTCCACAAACACCGATTTCGGAACGGTTGTAAAGAATGTTCGGATTTTGTTAAGCTAAATCCAATAATGCCCCATTTGTCTTAATCGTTACGACCATTTAGAAGCCCAGTAAAACAGGCTTGGTATGGAAAATGTAGGACATTACATTACCCTCATTTTAATTTTCCTAGCCGTTTGGGGTGTGACACTGAATGACTTGAAAAATTTACTGATGATAATGGAATATAAAAATTTTCGTTACGCTGAAGCAAAAATACAAATTCTCCAAAAGTTTTTAATAAACCCAAGGTAAATACATACGCAAATAACAGAAAACGTTCCTAATGATGTCGAAATAAAATGCATGTCAATCCTAGTGTTGAAATAATTGTTCTTAATCCAATTACTTTTGCAATGATTTAAGATAAACAAAAGGAATAGAATAACAATACAATGCACATTTTTACGTAATATACGGACAAAGAAGGACGGAATAACATGTTACGTATAACCTATGTGATTTTTTTTTGCTTCTTATGCACTGTTTTGTATACAAAATTTGTGCACAGTGTAAACACTAAGTTTCCCTTTCGAATTTCTGTGTGAGTGTATTGTGATCGTTTCGTTTTGCACCAGTAAACACAACGTACTATACAAAGCACAATGATTTTTTGTTACCCGTGTTGTTGTTAATGATTATAAAACAACTGCATGTCATTCATTGCAAAAAAAGATTTATGTTGATCATGATAGCGCATCATTCTTCAATCAATAATTTTACCTTACTGCCAAGGAATTATATTTTTCGCGTTTTTCTTATATGTAGGTATGTATAATTTTCTTTATTAGCTCGTATCTTCCAAATAGCTGAATGAATTAGATAGTTAAGTTACCTATCGTTAAATTCGTCTCATAAACCAAACAGTTTAGATCAATGCTTAGAAAATGGCGAATTTTAAGCGTTTAGTTTCCTTTTGCCTAGATAAGTCTAGTTTCGAAATAACGTAAAATATTATATAAAACTAGCTGCCCCAGCTAACTTCGTACCGCGCAAAATTGTGAATCTAAACCATTCCCAGATCCCCTTGAACACACACAAAAAATTTCATCAAAATCGGTCCAGTCGTTTGAGAGAAGTTCAGTGACATACACACTCACAGAAGAATTATATATATAAAGATAGATAACTATAATCTTAACAAGAACTGCAATAAATCTAGACTACTAGTTTCATGATTTATTTAGCAATGTTAATACATAACGAGCTTCATATGTTTCAATATCTGCATGTTTCTCAAATCACATTAGGTATACAGTCGTCGTAGTATAAGAAGTCGGTTAAATTGGAACGAATCCAAGAAATAAGTATTATGTAAGTAATTTATCTGTGGTATTATCTATCTCTGTATTATTTTCTATTCTTACTAGAAATTTAATGAGCGATGTATTTACACAGTAAACTGTCGTCGTATATTAATCTTTCGCGGTTTATGTTTTTCTTTGAATTAATTTACTTGTTATGATTGTCAGACTTAAGTTTGTTAGTTCGTGGCATCGTATTTAATATCTTCTGGGAAAACTACTGCCATTTTCCTGTACAGTTTTTGTATTATTTGCTGTAATATCATCGCATCTAGTTTTATTTATTTTTCTTTATGTGTGTGGACTTAAGTTTTCAAATTCGATTCTGTGATAAAATAGGTGTTATGATTATAATAATAATAATAAAGCCATTTTTATTTCCAATCTGTTACATGCATAATATTATTAGATACAAATGTCTATAAAAAATAAAATACAATCACCATTACTAATTTTACATAAAAATATTCAATTATAGTATTATTACAATTTTGTTTTAAATATTTGTCGGAGAAGTCATTAGTACGGTAGCATACTTGACAGCGAGGCGGCAGCGCGTCGGGTCGACACGCTTCGACGGAGTCTAGCCTGAGGTCCGCACGGGCATAGAGTGGGGATTGTCGCTACACGAACTGTGTGCCCCAGTTCTCTACAGACGTCCGTGCGACCAACATCGGTCTAGGAACTGTCTTACCACTCGTTGTATTAGTTCTACATTTCGTAACAAATTAATAGTGTGATTAAGTTAATTTGGTTTGCTGCTCAAACCACACCCACTCAATAAGTTTTCTGGCGATGACTATCCCTCTGATCGGCCCCCTGCACCGAAATATTTATAAATTAAGTTTTTTTTTTTTTTTTTTTTTTTACACTTCTTTGATTGGAACCCCTTCTCGGGTATAGGCCTCCTCCAGTTTGTTCCAAGTATGTCTGTCCTTTGCCTTTGATCTCCATTCTTTTCCTGCTACCGCTTTAATGTCATCTATCCATCTTTTTCTGGGGTGCCCTCTCTTTCTCTTTCCTTTTGGTCCATTCCACAATATTGTCTCTAAAGTCCATCTTTTATTTTTGTACCTCGCTATATGTCCAGCCCATCGCCACTTCTGTTTCAGAGCAAAGTGCAGAGCATCAATGATTTTAGTTTTTGTTCTTATGTGATCGCTTCTTATTTTCTGTATTTTTCGAATTTTTAATATGCTCCTTTCCATTGCTTTCTGACATGTTACTAGTTTGGTTTTTATTTTGGTATTATAAGTCCACGTCTGACATCCGTATGTCAGAGTGGGTAGAATACATGTATCTAAGACTATCTTTTTTAGATTAAGGGGGAACTTTCCTTTTAAGATTTCTTTCAAAGACCAGAACTTTTTCCAGCTCATGTTTATTCGACGATCAATCTCTTGGTTTTCATCATTGTCTTCAAAAGATATTTGCTTACCCAAGTATATGTAACTTTCCACATATTCAAGTGAGTTTCCATTTAGATTTATTACGGTTTTGTCACTGTTCGTCATTATCTTAGTTTTGGTTATATTCATTTTAAGACCTGTTTTTTCACTTTCATTGTTCAAATCGTTTATCATTTTTTCTAGCTTTCTACTGGTTTCAGCGAATAAGACGATGTCGTCCGCGAATCTGAGATGGGATAGTTGACTTCCGTTAACATTGATACCTTCTGAGTTCCAATCTAATTGATCAAATATGTGTTGCAACACTGCTATAAACAATTTTGGTGAAAGTGGGTCACCTTGTCTCACCCCTCTATAGGTCGGTATATCTGGACCTCGGCTTTCTAGTCTTACTTGGCTCATACTACCGTGGTAAATATTTTTCAATATTCTTAAGTATTTTCCGTCTATTTCGCATTTCTTCAGAGCCTCCCAGATCGTGTTGTGAAAAATCGTGTCAAACGCTTTAGCATAGTCAATAAAAGCAATATATAACGGTGTGTTGAATTCTTTAAATTTTTCAATAACTTGTTGCATTACTTGAATATGGTCCATAGTAGAAAAACCGGGTCGAAAACCTGCCTGTTCTATTGGCTGGAAATGATCAATCTTTGGACTTAGCCGAGTCTGTAATAATGCCGTAAATAGTTTATATGTGCTAGAAAGAAGGCTGATTGGGCGGTAGTTTCCAATATCCTGAGGATCTCCCTTTTTATAGAGGAGAATTATATCGGATCTCTTCCATTGTTCAGGTACTCGGCCTGTATCGAGAGCCTTGTTAAATATATGTGTAAGAGGGTAGGCTAGGAGACCAACGCCAAGTTTTAGGGCTTTGTTTGGTATACCATCAGGACCAGGGCTTTTATCTGCTTTGAGATTATGAATGTGTTTAATGACTTCCCTAGTATCTATAGGCGGTATGTCATCTCTGTCAACAATATTTTCCAAATCCAAGCTTGTATTTCGTGAAGTTGCATTTGTTGGTTTGCTATACAGTTCCTTATAATATTCCGTGGCGCAGTTTATAATATCTTGTCTATTTTTGGTCGTATCAGTTTTGTTTTTAAGGTTTTGAATCCAGTCTGTGTGTAGTTAATTTCTTAAATGCCTTTTTCGTGCTTCTAAATTTCTTTAGGTTCGTCTCGATTATTTTGTTTCTGTGATCTGTGTAGTCTTTAGCAATTGCTTTGTTTGTTGCTTTAAATAATCTACTTACTTCATCTTTCATTTTTCTATTTCTAGGTTTTATTTTCAAAAGGTCAGTCCGTTTTTTCAAAAGAGCTTTGGTAGATTCTCGAAGTATTCCGTGAGCGGAACACATTTCTTTACTTTTCTGTCTGTATGTTAGGCTGGCGTTAACGATGTTAATTAATTTGTCGTACAATGCTTGGACATCTGAATTTTCATCCTCACATATCATTTCTAGTTTGTGTGTGTTGTTCTTTAAGTAAGTTATGTACGACAGTGTGTCTTCATCTGTTATCAGAGTTTTTTGTTGGGGTTTAAACGATGTTCTGTTTCTTCTTGCTTGATTTATCATGTAAGTGGCTCGAACTAATCGATGATCGGAATTAAATCCCAAGCCATGAAGTACTTCTATGTTTCTTATTCGCTTTGGTTGGTCCGATAAAATAAAGTCAATTTCATTTTTTATATTACCACATGGGGACAGCCATGTCCATTTACGATTTTTTCGGGCTTTGAAAAAAGTGTTCATAATGGCCATTTTATGTTCCGCTGCGTATTGAATTAATTTGTCTCCTCTTTCGTTTCTGTTGCCGTAACCATGTTTACCTAAAACAAAATTTTCATTGACGTCTGATTTTGTCTGTCCAATTTTTGCATTAAAGTCACCAATAATGAGAACATTTTTTCCTGCTTGGTTATGGGCTGTTCGTAAAGTATCATAAAATGAGTTAATTTCATCTTCAGTTGCTTTTTCAGTTGGTGCGTATACTTGTATTATTGTGAACGCATAGCTATCATATTTCATTTGTAATAAAGCAACTCTATCTGACAACGCTGAAAAGTTTACTATATTACTTTTATATTCTTTTTTTATCAAAAAGCCAATTCCGTATAAACCAAGCGTTGTACCGTTGTAGCAGAATATGTAGTTTTCTCGTTCCTCAATGTTGCAACCCATTCTTCTTATTTCCGCCAGACCTAGTATGTCAATTTTAATTTTTTGTAGCAAGTAAGTCAGTTCTAGAAATCTGCTTTCTGTTGATAGAGATCTTACATTAAGTGTTCCTATCATTAGAGTTTGTTGTGGTTTACTGTTTTCCGTAGTAGTTTTTATAATGGTTGCTGGAGGGTTGTGGTCTCTATCCCCCACGGGGACCAGCCGGCTTGGGGGAGGCATTTTTCGGTTTATATTGTTATTGTAATTGTTCCAGCCGCTGGGGTAGTTTAATTGCTAGCTAGTGTTCTTTTTCTTAAGAGGTGTTATGATTACGAAGAGTTAATTGCTCATCCAAGTGTCGTTTTGGCCCGAACGACAACAACTAAAATTGCTAGTGAATAATTACAATAATTGTTTACTGTTATTCCTACGGCGTGTGTAAATAACCTAGTAGTATTGTATTTATAACATTAGCAAAATTATGGCTGGCACTTTTTTTTCCAAATTATATTGTAAGTAATAAAACAAATAACAATTTAAATATTTTTCCATATTTAAATTGAATAACCAAAACTAACGAGTATTTATAATTCAAAATATCCCAGTCAGTACAATATGTAACTTCATCACACTTAAAACCGTTTTGGAATTATAAAACGCACCCATTAGTCACACGCGATGGCTTCGGGCGTGTGTTATCTTCTCTATTCACTCAATTGGAACCTCTTTTAGTTTTTATTCATTCAGCGTTGTTACTTTGTTTTGCTTCATTGAAACTCTAATTAACTAGACATATAGGTTTTTTAAATACGCATTTATATCTTCTAGTTAAGCATACATTGTTAAGGGTACCATTGGACAAAATAATATAGTTTGATGGTAATTTATTTTCATCATCAACATTAAGTAGGAATAGATGAACAGTCATTTAAGTAAATTTTCAAATCTTCAACAGATCATCTCTATTAAATTTCTGTAACTCAATAATGATTGTGTTAGAAAGTCTTACTTATGTTCAATCTCACTTATTTGTCTTCATATTAGGTTATGTCTTTTGAAAACGGATCTAGTGTTTTAGTTGTATTAGAAACGTTTAAATTGAACATGACATTATTTACTGTCAGTCTATTGTCTATATACTTAATGTTACTGTCATGAAATCGACGACAGCTGTCGAATTAATAGCTCAAACTCAAACTTAACTTCACGCGTGTTTAATATTGATACCTATATCTACCTAAACATTGTAACTACAATATAGAAGTTGATGAAATCAGATCTTGAACTGTCTTTGCAAATCTGAATTACTTTATAAATGACCTAATTGCAAATGTATCTTTCAGTTTCACTTCATGCATATTTATCTAAGTACAAACATACTTACAAGCAAAAATATTACTGTTTCTTTAGGACAAAATATCCAATAGGAGAAAACATCTTCCGAAAAGTCATTACCATAATGAAGTTGATACTCGAGTGTATTTGGTGGCTTCGGCAACATCATGTTTCACGGAGATGACTTTGATATTTGTATTATTACTATCGCATAATGCAAAGTTGATATTAGTTATTTTTTACAGTTAAGTTTCTTATTGTGTTTCGATATCTTTGAAATTATGTCTTCAACTTCGAAATGTATGTTAGAAATGCTTTGAACAGGTCAATCGATTATTATCAAATCTTATATATCGACTTTCCTTTGTTTATTGCTGTTAATAGAACTTGCTAAACATGTTATGGTCGTTAGTATACCTCTTCAAAGTTAACATGGTAATACATTACCTCATTCAATACCCACAAACAGTCGATTAAGTCTATTTGATAGTAGGTGCCGATATCGATACTCATTACGAACACAATCGAGTTTACGACTTGCAATACCGAGTTATGGTCTCCGCGTGTTGATGGCGTTAATTGCACAGTTTTATTAAAACCGTTATTGTTATAGTTTCACCTTAATGTTTGAACGAACTCCATTGGGAAAATTAAATCGTTGTGATTTTAATCTTGATTCCGACCTAATTTTTGTGTTGTGAGCCAGCGAAAAAGTGATGAGTCGGTGTATGGCAGTGGGAAAGATAATGTCAATAATGCAGTGGTATTAAGGATTTTGGAAGTGTACATCGATTGTGTCCAAAGTGGCGAAGTCAGAGTCTCGTCTTGTGTTAGTGGGTGACGGGGAAGGTGATGGCTGTTGCTCCTGCTCTGGCATGAGGATCGGTGATCTTGGAGGCGTGTTGCTTGAAGCTGCAAAGCTGACCAGATCTTGGTTCTGTCAGAAGCCTGGATACGGGTAAATATACATTGATGTATTTAAATAATACAGCGAATAACCGAAAAGAAACTACTAAAATTATCAAAACAACCTAAAACTTGTCACAAAATTACAATAAAAACATTATGTAGCTACTGTTTTTTTATTACTGTCATAGGTATGTGCAAAACAATGATAAAAGAAAAATATTCTAGTCGTGACTAACTTAAGCCCTAACGCTATCAAATGTTTTTATTAGCGTGTTTCGTTGTTTTGTTGTTCTTTTGTATGTGAATAGAAATATGTATGTATTTCTTTGCTATAGTTATCACCTGCTCATAGAAAATATGTATTTCTTTGTCTGAATCCTTAATTTACCGTCTAAAATGAATATTTTAACGAACTCAACTTACAAAACCAATATGAAAATTTTCTTCAAACATGAATGAAATTTGAAAACTTTGAAGGGATTGGAAAGTTTTACTTTTATCAACCACGCTGCCATCTTTAGGTCTCGGTATACTTGTAACAACTTTAATTAAAGTAAGAACTTGCAAGAAATATGTCAAAGTAAGATGAAATTGCAATTTCCCTGTTTTTGTGTGTCTCGCTGTGACTGTACTTCTAAGTTTGAAGATATCCTAGAAGTGGTATAATTAAAGTGTGATAGAACTTTGCGTAAAAGCATTCGCTTTAGCTTTGGGGGCTGAGTCACCCTCGTCCGTGGGAGAGTACCTTTAATCTAAATCCCCACACGTGGTCCCCGGGTGGTGCAAATCAGGTGACAACTAACTGGTGGTAGGTTTTGGCCGTGGTTAGTGACCACCCACCAGACAAAGCCGCGCCGCCAAGCGGCCTGGCCGTGTTCCGGTGCGATGTTTGGTGACACCATAATGAGAGGGTGGGTCGGAACAGTTGCTACCCTATGGTCTCACTGCTCTGGACTCGCACGTTTATAGTAGCATCGGGTAACTGGTCTTGGAGGGTAGCGGGATCCGAGGCACGGTGCACCGCTGGCCGACCGCAGTTAGTAGGGGACCCAAGTAGTTAGTTAGCCACTCATGAAAGGCTGTCCCGCCAACTTGCGAAAAATCCCGGGATGCGCCATCGTGCCGGTTGGCGACCGGATGAAAGGGCCCGATGGACATCCCCGGGGGGGCTCGGGCGTCCCCGCGGTCTCCATGCCAGTTACCCATTGGTGTTGCTGTGGAGTGTGTGTCTGCTGGTTAGCCATATGTAGCCTCATTCCACTTCCACGCTCTACCGTATTTCACTCGCATCATATATGACAAAGAATAAGAGAAATGTGCCTAAACAGCGGCTGCACTCCCTTTCTTTAAAAGTGCACCTCGCAAATATTCGGGGTTTGCACTCTAATCTCGTGCCAGTCCACTACCATCTAGAGACCGATAAGCCGTCACTCTTGTTCCTAACGGAGACGCAAATAGGTAGCCCGTCAGACGTGGTGTACTTGTCGTACCCGGGGTACACACTGGAACACAATTTTAAACCTCACGCGGGAGTGTGTTTGTACGCCCGGGACGACATATGCTGCCGGCGTCTCCGGAACCTCGAAGACCGCAGATTCTCTGCTCTTTGGGTGATGGTGGATACAGGCATAGAGAAAATTCTTTATGCCTGTGTCTATCGCTCGCACAGCGGAGATCAGGAGACAACCAGGCTCACCGAATACCTCAGTGAGGCGGCTGAAGCGGCTCAACAAATGTACCCCTCTGCACAATTGGTTCTGCTGGGTGATTTCAATGCTCACCATCAAGAGTGGCTCTTCCCCTACCTAGACACTGACCATGCAGGTAGAGAAACGCGGAAGCTGGCCTTGGCATTGAATCTCACCCAGCTAGTCCGTGGTGCCACACGGGTACCAGATGTTGACTCGCACACACCCTATTGCTTGGACCTTCTGCTGACGACTGATCCAGACAGTTACTCAGTATCAATCTCTTCACCTCTGGGTAAATCAGACCACTGTCTGGTCAAATCAGTATCCGTCTACTCCCCGCCAGACCCCAGCCCTAGGGGAAATCGGCGAATGTGGCGGTACAAGTCAGCAGACTGGGATGAGATGCGGTCCTTCTTTGCATCTTATCCGTGGCAGCCCGTATGCTTCTCTTCTGGTGATCCCTCTATCTCTGCAGAAGCCGTGACTGATGTGCTGCGTCAGGCTATGGAGTATTTCATTCCATACTCGGACGTACCGCAGTCAAGCCAAGCTCGCCCATGGTTTGGGCCACAATGTAGACGCGCAGAGATGCAAAAACATGTGGCCTATCTAGCTTGGGTTGATGCTCGACACCACAATGCCAGGGACATACGCCAAAAGAAGAGAGCCTTCAACAGGGCTGCCAAGTCCTGCAAAAAAGTGATGCAGAGGGCTCGCTTTGACCATATTAGCCGTATAGGGAACAAACTTGCTTCGTATCCAGCGGGTAGTAAAGCGTTTTGGTCCCTAGCTAAATCGGTCGAGGCGAACTTCTGCCGCCCCTCACTGCCTCCACTACAGAAACCTGATGGAACACTGGCTCACACTGCTGAGGATACAGCAAATTTGTTTGCTTCTTTATTTGCAGAGGCTTCACGTCTAGATGCTGGTAGCGCGGTACCTCCTGCTACACTTGGCAGTACGACTCATATGTCGGAAATTTGCATACGCCAAACGGAGGTCCGCAATACGCTACGCAATCTTGACGTGAACAAAGCCAGTGGACCTGATGGTATTCCAGCCATAGTGTTGAGGACTTGTGCGCCTGAGTTGTCTCCTGTATTGACACGCCTCTTTAGGCTATCTCTAAGGACTGGTCAAGTGCCGACATCTTGGAAGCTTGCTAACGTGCAGCCCGTGCCCAAAAAAGGCAGTCGTGCCGATCCTGCCAACTATAGGCCTATTTCGGTCACCTCCATACTCTGTAAGAGCATGGAGCGTGTTGTTAATCGCAGGCTCCTGGCGTACCTAGAAGCCAATGATCTCCTCAGCGACCGACAGTATGGATTCCGCCAGAATCGGTCGACTGGGGATCTTTTAGCGTACGCCACATACATCTGGAATGAGGCCTTGGAGAGGTACGGAGAAGCACTTGCTGTTTCTCTTGATATCTCCAAGGCCTTTGACAGGGTTTGGCATGATGGTCTTATTAGTAAGCTTCCTTCTTACGGCTTGCCCACTGGTTTCTGCGATTGGATATCGGACTTCTTGAGGAATAGATCAATCCGAGTGGTCATTGATGGCTGCTCTTCCGATCAAATGGATATTAATGCCGGTGTTCCTCAGGGTTCAGTGCTCTCTGCGACTCTTTTTCTGCTGCATATTAACGATCTGCTTAAACCCGGTACCTTTGGGTATGCAGACGACAGCACAGTTGTAGAGAGTTATATGTCCAGTCCCCGTGCCAGTGCGGCTGAGATTCAGTCCCATAGAGTAGCCATGGTTGAGCGCTTGAACTTGTCTCTAAAGGCTGTCTCCGATTGGGGCGACGCCAATCTAGTCAAGTTCAACGCTGCTAAAACCCAGGCGTGCCTATTTTCCGCCAAAAAAAGGCCATTTCTAATGGCTCCGACTTTTCGAGGTGTGTCCGTGCCAATTACAGACCACCTGGAGCTTCTTGGCGTCAATATGACTTCGACCCTCAATTTTGGCCCGTATATTGAGTCCAAGGCTCAACTAGCTGCCAAAAAACTAGGTGTCCTCGCGAAGGTGCGTCAGTACTTCACACCGAAACAAATGCTCGAACTATATCAAGCACAAGTTCGTTCCTGCATGGAGTACTGCTCGCATCTTTGGGATGGGTCAGCTAAATACCAACTCGAGGCGTTGGAGTCTATTGAAAGGCGAGCTAAGAGGCTTATTGGCAACGAGTCCCTCATCAAGGCTAAGTTGCAGAGCCTCGAGCATCGCCGCATAGTTGCTAGTCTTTCGGTCTTTTATCGGATACACTTCGGAGAATGTGCGTTGGAATTACACAATCTTATTCCCCCATCCCCATTCTTCCATCGTACAAGTAGAGGTACGGCTATGCGCCACCGTTATATGGTGGAAATTCCACGGGCACGCACAAAGCGCTTTGCTTCCACATTTATTGTGCGAACCGCCAAGTTGTGGAATTCGTTGCCGGCATCTCTGTTTCCCGATAGCTATAATCTACCTGTCTTCAAGTCACGAGTGAATCGGTATTTATTAGGTAGGCGCGTTCCATCGTAGACTGCAACATTGCTTCAGATCAGGCAAGTTGTGGTCAAGCGCAAACCTATTATAGAATAAAAAAAAAAAAAAAAAAAAAAAAGCTTTTCCAGTTGCAAAAACTTTCTACTTGTTTCAATTTTAAAACTTGCGATTTCTGTTTCCTACGCTTTAAAATTTCAGTGCAGTCTTCATTTAGTCAAACTTTGATTTATGGAAAACAACTTTAGATGTACCTAACACCCAGAGAAAATCAAAAAATACTCAAATTTATTATCCATCTAGTATTCAATCTCAAAGAGAAATGTGCTTCGTAATATGCATCATTCATTCCGGCATCAGTATGACCTACATTACCTCCTTGTGTTTTCCCATCTTCAAACTGCAAACCCAATCTGACATACACAAAACCACTTCCTGAAAAGGCTTAGTTCATTGGATATTGGAGAGCTGCCAAAAACACTAGCTACTGATATTTTAAAATTTCACGTTTCTAGTGCAGGAAGTTGGCAATTTCTAGCAACAGTCTCTGAAATTCAGACGCAGCATCATATAACACTAGCACAGTACTATATTCACTGTGATATAACTTAAATAACTCTTTATTATCCCTGCTTCAAGCGTTTTTGCCATCCCATTTGCTCATTGTAAAACTTGCAAAATCTGGCATTAATGTTAATTTATTACCAGTCATGTCATTAGTCATTACTTTGTTCTTATAGTATTTAGCATACAACATTCCAAGGCTTTTGACTTCAAAATACTTCTTCTTCAAACCATCTTTGTTTTATAATACTTAAAAAGGATTTCATTACATGTCTATAGTAGAAAACATTAACTAACACTAACTAAACAAAACGACGGCGTCAATGAATTCAAATGGTCACAAAATGTAAATGAATGTTTAGATATTAAAAACAATTCGCACTGATGATTTTAAAATTCAAATTCACATGTATTGTGTTGAGTTAAAAACGGCTGCTGCAAGCAACAGTTTTTGTTTTCAAACCGCAATCATAGCCTCTAGCATCGGCCTAACCTAGACTAATAACCTACAATTTTTGCGCTGGGCGCAGAAACTGGGTCGTTCCTGCAACGGGCGTGCGCATTCAGGCGTATTAATCAAGTCGTTGCAACTGAATAGAGGATCGCCCGTTCCCCCCTCCGGTCTCACCAGTCGCGACAATGGGGGGATGTCCCGCTCCATTTGACAAATAAACTGCACTTTAAATACTTAGCGGACTCACTGTTGAACTAGTTATGATATTTTGCGCTACGGTTCCATTTTATACTCGTACTAATGAGGTAGGTTTGATCGCAGAAAACAGCTGTTATGTGTGTCTAAATCTTAACCGTATTTATTGTAACACAACAGTTTCGGTAGCAAACGCGGCAATGTCCTGGCACATCGCCAAAATGACAAGAGAGCCTAACAAACTAATTGGCAGGCTTTACCGTGGAAATTAAACGTGCAATAAAAATATGGTGTTCCGAATTGTGCCGGCACATTAGAGGGTGGTGAAATATTTTGAATCTTTATTTTTGGCTTGTTTTCCGATGTCTATGCTCCCAGACAAAGTCACGTCACTTCAACCAGTGAGGGTCTCACTGCTGGGCACAGGTCTTCTCTCAACTATCTTTCGAGTTGAGAGAGTTTAGGCCGCGCTGGTCAACTGCGGGACGGTGGATGTCACATGTTCTAGAATGATTAGTTCTTAGACATGCCGATTTCCTCAAGATGTTTTTCTTCACCGATATTGAGCAGCGGAGATGAAACACAACACACTAAGATGTGTGGGAACGGTCGGGAATCGAACCCGTGACCGATTTCTAAGGCGAGGCCCGAAGTGATAACAAAAGATCGAAAAGAGCAAGATGTATGGGATTGAAATGAAATGAAAATATCTTTAATTTTTTTTTTTGAAGCGCGAGTCCTTTATTTTTACATAAAATTAGTCGAATTTCTGAGACTGGAAACACTGTCCAAAAACTCAGTTGGCTTTTTTTATTTTTTAAATAAAGTACTTATTTGTTACTTACATTTTGTTTGTTTAGTGTGTTGAATTAGAGCGACATTTTTCATTCATCTTTTAATAATCACGTGACAATTTATGTCAATGCCATAGATATTGTTCTTTTCGATATTCCCTTATCGCTTCGCTATGTCACTTTCTTTTGTTTTTCAATGATATCCGCCAATTTCCCGACATTTGTCTATTAGAGTAAATGTCTAAAGCGCGCAAATGTCGAAAAAAATGGCGGATGTCATTGTAACAAACTTATTAAACGCAATTATTACTACATTTAAGTTGCGTTCCGATTTAATAGAAAACTGGATTTTGCTTGGGTGTTGATATAAGTAAATTAGGCTCAAACTAGGCACTGGCTCCCGAGCAGGTGGTATATTAAAAAAATACTAAGATAATACTAAGCTAGTTATGTCTGATTAAATCGCTCGTTGGCGTAAGTGTTCAAGTATTTCATAATACTAACAGCAATTTCATATTTTCTCGATTTTCATGTAGCTACAATTTTAAATTCCAAGAATTTTCAGTAACAAAGTTAAGCCTCACATGTTGCAGGGCGTGTATATTTGCATTTTCTTGATGTTTGCTACATTTCAGGATTATTTTCTGTTGGTCTAATGGATTTGCATTCGCATACGTTAAATCTGTCTTCATGTGCACGGAATTTTATTTTCACAAGGTGGATTTCTTAATTTTTAGGAAATAGTCTTTATAACATAGGTAACTGTAATAGAAACCATATTTAAAGATGTAAGGTTAGAAGTAGGTGAGCAGCGGTGGCGTATGTAACGCTTTTGAAATATATGGTCGCGGATACGATCCCCGAATTATATCATCGCCGCTGCTCAATATCGGTGAAGGAAAACATCGTGAGGAGACCGGCATGTGCAAGACCCAATCATTCGAGGATATGTGACATTCGCCAATCTACACTTGGCCAGCATGTGTGGATTAAGACCTAAACCCTTTCAACTCGTATGATAGTTGAGACAAGACCCGTACCAGTGGTGGGGCACTGAAAAGGGTTGAAGTGTAGATAGCTTTTTGGCCATATTATGTCTAAATTAGTTTATGAATAATAATTCAATGAACGTGAATTTTGTTTTCTATTCATAAATGTACAAGCCAAGCTGAATTTACAGTAAATCAAAATCAGTTTCAGACACGAGCTAATACCTACCAAAATAATCCTCTTTAAAAAACAAACATGAAAATTGAGTCAACTTCGTCCGTGGGTAAACCTTTAATTGAATCCCCACACGTGGTCCCTGGGTGGTGCAAATCAGGTGACAATCAACTGGTGGTAGGCTTCGGCCGTGGTTAGTGACCACCCACCAGACAAAGCTGCACCGCCAAATGGCCTTGCCGTGTTCCGGTGCGATGTCTGGTGACACCATGCAGAGAGGGTGGGTCGGAATTGTTGCTCCTTTAAGGTTTCTGACCATATTGAGGCTCATTCCACTGCCACCTTCTCACCGATAATCATTCGTAATCAAGAGCGAATCGGTATACTAGGCTGGCGCGTTCCATCGTAGACTACATCATTGCTTAACATCAGGCAAGTTGTAGTCAAGCGCCAGCCTATCAAAGAATAAAAATAAAGTCTCGTAAAAGCGTCATCACGTGAAATCAGATGTGTAACAACTAAAACTGAATCCATCGGCCTTGTGGCCGGAAATTGGCACGTCTTTGAACATCCCTGATGTTGGTCACAGTCGTTCGGTGCAGGAAACTGCACTGCGACGCCTCGGGGGAAACTTAATCTCACGAGAGATTTAAATCAGTTCTGTTACTGTTCTACATTGTACATGTTTAGAGATTCAGCAAAATTTGCGTTTTGTGTTGGTAAATTTAAATTTCTGTTTTACCTACTGGCTTTTTTTTAACACCAAATTACACAATGTCGCTGTTTCCACTCCTGTATACCAAGATTGGTGGTTAAGAGGTTCTAGAAAGAGAGTTTGCTAGAGATGTACTAACCACAAAGTCCTAGTAGTCCCACACAAATTTGATAATATAAAATAGATATAATTTTTTCCGATACATCCACACGGTCATCTGGGCCCCGATTCTGGCGCTTTAGACATTATCTCTAAAAGACATTTGTCTAACAAAAATGGCGTTTCCTTTTGTTTTTCAATGATATCCGCCATTTTTTCGACATTTGTCTACTAGAGATAAATGTCTAGAAAGCAAAAATGTCGAAATAAATGGCGGAATTCATTGAAAAATAAAAGAAATCGCAAATCGAAAATTTCCAACTATAGCGAAACTCAAAGCTGTCGAACGACTGAAATATTTGTGTAGGTAAGTACTTATTTTTGGGATGAACAGTGTTGGTGCTGCTGTATACAGTTCGTAATTAAAATATAGATTGTAAGTGCTTCATTATGTGAATTGTTTCATAGCCGCTGCTTAATATTGATAAAGGAAAACATCGTAATTTAACCGATATGTTTGAGGGCTAACGTTTCGAGGACATGTGACATCCACCAACCCGTAATTTGCCAACGTGTTAAACACGCTGATAGAGTTAGGTATGTAAGCTTAGGCCTAAACCCTAACTCTTAAGTTTGACAACAGTTCAAATGCAGGGTTGTTACATATACCTAAACTTACGCAACTTCTAGTACTGTTAGTTGTTTCTGTTAGTTTTTGCGGAGGATACCTACGTAACCTCGTTCATGTTCATGTATCCTGGCAGAGGGGAACGTGCGCAATACGAGTTCTGTGTAAAATTTTCTAAGCATATAAAGTTATAATATGCTTGAGTCTATTTTTTATTCTGCTGTAGGCTTGCGCTTGACTACAACTTGCCTGATTTTAAGCAATGATATAGTCTACGATGGGATGCACTCGCTAAATATACCGATTCACTCGTGATTACGAATGATTTTCGGTGGAAAGGTGGCATTGGATTGAGGCTCCATATGGTTAGAAGCCGTACAAGAGCATAAACTCCGACCCACCCTCTTCAATGGTGTCACCAGACATCGCATCGGAACACAGCAAGGCCGTTTAGCGGTGCGGCTTTGTCTGGTTGGTGGTCTCTAACCACCAAGTCACCTACATAATTTGAACCACCCAGGGACCACGTCTATATTCAGATAAAAGGTGCACTCCCACGGACGAAGGTGACTCTTCCCCTCAGTTGAACACCTAAAATCTTTTCACTTTACTTTTCTCATCGCTATTATTTCGATAACTATAATTAAATTATGCTATTCGAATACTGTGTTCCGTTTTCCAACCACGCATTCTGAACAGTTATTATTCGGTTATATAGTAATGCAAGTTCTCAGATAGGTAACTATAGAAAATTGTGGTCTTTGCTAACTTTCTCTGCGACTGGGTCGTGACGACTAACGACCATTGATTGACGGTTTCTTGACATCTTACCTGTCATATACAATTGTAACTAAACGATTTGTAAATTTCTATAATAATCATATTAGTCCAGCTTCCTTAAAGGACTTTGTGCTTATGAATGGGAAGCATTCAAAATATTGTTTGACAGTCCAGGCGACTAACATTTTTTTATAATAATAATAGACTTTCTCTATCTTTAATAATATAATCAATATCTGTAATAATATAATATATAATCATCTTTTTACTAGACTTGTGGAATTCGCTACCGGCGTCTCTGTTACCTGTTATAATCTGCCTGTCTTCAAGTCACGAGTGAATCGGTATTTACTGGGTAAGCGCGTTTCATTGTAGACTGCATCATTGCTTAACAACAGGCAATTTGTGGTCAAGCGCAAGCTTATAACAGAATAAATAAAAAGTTGGTAGGATTTGTATTTAATAAATCTTGTATATTTGTGTACTTACTTATCTTGTGTACCTGCATAGACCTACATTTTGTATCATGCCCAGCAGTGGGATAAAAGTAGCTTCTTTAATAAATTACTCATGTAATAGTGTAATATTTTTATCAAATGGGACGAAAGTCCTTGAGATTAGCACGTTAAACCAAACAAACTCTCTAGATTTATAATATTAGTATTAATTCATACTCTTGTTGCGCAGTCGGATAAAACTATCCTATGTCCTTCCCCGGGTCTCAAAGTATCTCCATGTCAAATTTCACCCAAATCGGTTCATTAGTTTTTGCGTGGAAGTGCGACAGACAGACAAAGTTACTTTCGCATTTGGAATATTAGTAAGATTGTAAGAATTATAAAACTGAAGGTTAAACAGACAAGTTCTCTCTCTCCCATCATTTTTAAGTCTTCAAGGAAACTTCATTAGGACTACAAGTAAATAAATATGATTGTAACTTATATTAATTTATTGCTTTGATTTATATTGTGTCATTATTGCAATTTTAAAAACTTCACTCCTGATGGAGAAACTCGGGATACAGTATTTTTGAAGATCTTGTTTAAATGCATACCTAGGTAGGGATATAATGTAGGTAGGTAGGTAGGTACCTACATTATATAGTTTGAATAAGTGAAACAAAACATCTACAGCATAAATTAAAATAACTGGTTTTTATCATTATCAGTGGTTACAGTGGCGACGAGGTAAATGGGTTTGTGGTGGAGGTATAAATACTGTTCAATTTAGGTATCTACTAGTTCTTTGAGCAGCATATCAATTGAGGGTTATATACAGCTGTAATATTACCTCCTTATCTATACTTCTATACTATACTATACTATAATATTATAAATGCGAATGTAAGTTTGTTTGTTACGCTTTCACGCAAAAACTACTGAACCGATTTGGATGAAATTGGGTATGGAGGTAGTTTGAGACCCGAGAAAGGACAAAGGATAGTTTTTATCCGACTGCGCAAAAAGAAGGTAATGTTTTGGCGCGATAACCGACATACACGCGGGCGAAGCCGCAGGCGGAAAGCTAGTTCATTATAACTTAAAATAATTATTTGTCACTGTCGAATGATTTTATGTGATGTCGATGGTCTTATGTGAGAAAAAGGCAACTCATTAGATTAGCTCTAATATGACTGTCCCGATGATAAAATTTGTGCATAGTTTTATCCATCAATAATCATTTTTATTCTTCGATCACGAATAAAATTCCTTTTAGTATTTAGAATAGGACCTATAGTAGTAATTTCTGTATGTCTGTCAGTCAATACTGGCTTCTGGATGTAGAAATGACGGGATTGTGGAGGTAGGTCGAGTCTCATAAAATATATGTACTGTTTACCTTGCTGTTGTTGTTTTTTTTTTCTATCAGTTAGTTTGTATACATACCTGTATGATTCACCAACAGTAACAATAGTGAATTCTCTACTATTGTAACAAGATTATCGATGGTCTAGCCGTCCGTAAGTCGTTCTCAAAGCATTTAGCACGTTTTCTACAAACGTACTTGTATTAGTTACACAAATATATAATGAAAATGATGGTAACAAAGCTTTTAACATTTTTCATGACACTTTTTGTATGTTCTATCATCTTTGTTTCCCGAACAATAAAATAAAAATTGATGCAAATGTTTCATCACCAAAATGGATTACAAAAGGTATTAAAAATTCTTGCGTAACAAAACGAAAATTAAGATATAAGTGCTACGTTACAAAATCATCTGATAACATCATATACTACAAAAAATATAACAGCCTGCTAAGAAAATGTATAACAATGTCCAAACAACAAAACAATAAATCTTATGTATACAAAGCCAAAAATAAGTGTAAAGCTACATGGGATGTTATTAAAAATAAAATTGATAATTTTAAATGTCACCAGAGTATTAAAGCTATAAAAAACAATAATAAATTAATCAATAATCCTCATAATATAGCAGATGCATTTAATGAATACTATACTACTATCAATAATTCAAACAACAAAACCAAATGTGATTACAATAAAATAAATAGTACAAACTTTTCTATATATATACAACCATGCACCTCATCGGAAGTTTTAAAAACCATTAAAAATCTGAAAGACACGAAAGCTGTTGGATATGACTCAATCTCTACACATATACTAAAACAATGTGCTAAAATAATATCACCACCACTTACCCACATAATTGATCTGTCTTTTGGACAAGGAACATTTCCCGATAAACTAAAACAATCTATCGTTAAACCGCTCTACAAAAAGGGCGATGTGCTTGAATTAAGTAATTATAGACCCATAACTTTAATATCTATCTTTTCAAAATTATTTGAAAAACTCATGCATTCCCGTCTCACAAATTTTCTAAATAAGTTTCAAGTCATCAAAGAAGAACAAAATGGATTTCAAAAAACAAGTCTACCACACTTGCTGGTTTTAGTCTAATGAAATCCATAACAGAAAATATCGACAATAGAATTCCCGTCACAGTAATTTTCTTAGACATGTCAAAGGCATTCGACTTTGTCGACCACACCATTCTTCTGAATAAATGTCAACGCTACGGCATCAGAGGTCCTGCGCTAGACTGGATCGAAAGTTACCTATCAAAACGAACACAATGTGTCGAAGTCAGTAATCTTAACCAAAATCTGGAATCAATACCATGTAGATCCACATACCTACTTAATAAAACAGGAGTCCCACAGGGGAGTGTAATGGGACCACTCTTATTCTTACTATACATTAACGATCTTCCTAACATCATAAACCACCATTGTGTACTATTTGCCGACGACGTTTGTATAGTCATACCAAATAGCAGCCGATCAACCCAAAATCATGAAATAGAATTAAATACAACCTTAAATGATGTAATAAAATGGCTTACATATAATAATCTGAAACCTAACTTGACTAAAACACATTATATACAATTCTCAAATTATAAAACCACAATAAATAAAATTACCTTAAAACATAATAATACAGTTATTCACCCCACTAATGACATAAACTTTTTAGGTATTACTGTGGACAATTACTGCAATTGGAAGGCACATGTTAGTAAAGTATGTACAAAAATTAATAAATTTATCTACGCACTGAGACGCCTTCGTAATACCGCTACAATAGATACTGCCATCACAGCTTACCACGGTTATATCGGATCGGTGTTACGATATGGTTTGTTATTATGGGGAAATTCGACCCTAATAAATAATGTATTTCTGGCTCAAAAGAAATGCCTAAGAGCAATATGTAATGCAGAGCCCACAGATTCCTGCAGACCTCTTTTTAAAAAAACAAATATTTTGACCCTTACCGGTTTATATATCCTTGAGATTGGTTTATTTGTAAAAAATTACCCAGAACTATTTAAAAAAATCAGTGACAAAAGTTTATACAGTCAAAGGGATCCAACAAAGATTATCATGCCTAAGTGTAAATCCAAACTATATCGAAGAAACAGTTTTATTATGTGTGTAAACGTTTTTAACAAAATACCCCAAAACATAAGGGAGTTACCCACCAATTTATTCAGAGCCAGGTTAAAAAAATGGCTTTTAGACAAATGTTTTTACAATATTAAGGATTTCTTAAGTCACAGATAATTTTAAACCTTCAACAAATGCTAAATATTGTATGCCCCAAAAGGGCTGATTGATGTTACTTTATTTAATGTACTTTACCATCTTTATGTACTCAATCAAAAGCAATAAAGAATTACTTACTTACTTACTTACTTACTAATAACTGCGAGTAAGTGAATGAGTAAACACTTTCTATAACAAACTCACGAATGTTTAGATATCTGCTAGACAACCAGAAAATAAGTAAATAGTTAAAATGATAAGTAAAACAAAGTGCTTTATGTATTACAACAACCTACTTTTAGTTTAGGTTCTTATTAACAAAGTTAAAATGTATCCAACCGTTTAGTGTCTCACGGGCACTAGGTATGTCCCGACTTTGTGGTTGATTTGCGGCCTTCATGGTCACGGGGGGATTGATCTTCCTCACGTCCCAATTGTTTAAAATTATTAGGTACCATCTAGCTTTGCATCCGCGGCTCCGTCCCCGCGTATATCGGTTCTCGCGCTAAACCAATAACCCCTTTTTACGGAGTTAGATAAAAACGATCCTACGTCCTACCCGGGTCTCAAACTATCTTAATACCAAATCGGATCCAAATCGGGTCAGTAGTTTTGGCGTGAGAACGCGACTGACAGACAGTTACTTTCGCATTTATAATAAGTAAGGATTATCTACAATCATAGTGTTGCGTTCCGATTTAAAACACTGAGTACCTACTCAATATACAGAGTACCTATAGGCACTTACAGGGAACATGAAACGCCTCATCATGCCTGGGAATGTCCACTGCTGGACGTAGGAGTCTCCTTTAAAACGACACAGCGATAATTTGCCTGCTAATACCATCCATTGGCTTCCTACAATTTTCACAATGAATGAATCCAATAACAAAGAACTACATTAAGAAACTCAACTAGGTATTAAATCAAGATAGATAAAGTAATGTTATGTATGAAACAGGGATAAATCCTTCATCTCTTTCGAAAGACATCGCAAAACCGACCCAAAAACCTTTTGTTAGTTCAAACATTTGACTAAGATAGTGAAAATATTTTGGTGTCGCACAGGGACAAGAATTACATCGACTACCTTTGTAACATGAACCGTTGTGTTGTTTCACCTACAAGATAGTCAAGTTATAAAAGTAGAAAATAAATAGTATTTTTATTTCTTGGCAGTACCTACATAAGGAGTTCATATCAAAGAATCTCTTGCTATCTTACTCCAAAACGACTAGTTATAACCTATTACTTTTCTACTAATAAGTTGGGCCTGATGACCTCTGCATAAAGTTTTTTAATCATTTAACCGCCCTTTTCGCTTATATGCGACAAATACCGGTGAGGCTCTGTATCCAGGCTCTTAAACCCAGTTAAACCCTAAACGAATGTTTTCCGTTTTACCCTTAAGCGATTGTTTTTCATCACACTGTAGATTGTTTTATTTATTATACATAGCATGAAGTCATTGTCATATCAATGACATCATAGTACAGCTAATAAATGCAGTTCAGAATGAGGTCAGACCAAACTACTTTTGTAGTAACTTGTAGTGTAATTACTCTGACTGCTTTATAAGGGTTTTTAAAGGCGCTATTTCGAGACTAAGCAGCTGCAAAGGGGTGAAAATTGGCTTGCATGCAGCCTGCCGTCAAATTCTTTTTTAACTTTCCTCGGCTGGATGCATGTGGTGGTTGGTTTTTACAGCACCTTTATCTTTTAACTACTTTAATTCGGAAGATTGTCGTTGAAACTAAAGTTAAAATAAAGATTTTTGCGTTGTAAATTAATGGTAAACTAGGGTTGGCCAGCAGGGCTAACGTCCTTTTTTATTTGATCTTTGTGATTTGCATAGAAAGGCAAACCCGCTCCGAGTCAACAAGCCAACCGCTTCTTAAAAGTACCTTTTTCACAAAAAACCCTAAATTATGATCTCATGTTTGTTACGAACAAATTGTATATTTGATCATTTACCAAGTTGCTAATTCTCTTCTATCCTTCACAGCTTCTCGCAGAAGGTAGACGAAGAAGAGGGGGGCGGCGGGGGGGCACTGCATCCTCCGGACGGGTTCTACACACACCAGCACTCGATCCACGCGCATCATGCACATACCGCGGAGCCTGATAGGGGCTACATGGAGGGCAATAGATATGTCACAGCTGTGCATAGGCCTCTGCCTGGTAAGTTTTGCAAACACATGTTAATAGTAGATAATCTCCTCCCAATTGTATTTTGGCTTCGGCAGCTAAGATTTGCTGACTTGCCATGTACGCTGGCGATCTTATAGTGCACAAGTGTGTGCGGCAAACTCAGGTACCTACACATCCAATTACTTTTTGAGCTGAGATCTAGCACAGGATTGAGCTTAGCCGCATTACGAACTTCCTGACTCCGGATTAGTGTTGTGACGGTTAATTTTTTAACTGTAAGAATTTAATTTTAAGGTTTTAATTTATGAATTTTAATTTTTAATTTGCTGTGACCGACAGTTTCCACATTTTTCCAACTATGTAAACACATTGTGGAACGCAATAAATTATTGATTTGATTTGATTTGTAGTAAGTAGGTAGTAGACATAATAGACCCGCAAAAATAGAGGAGAATTGTAGTTGAAATAATGAATTAGCTTTAATACTTTTGAGAACAAATATGTTAAAAAAATATTGATAAATTAAGGACACGAGATCCATTGACCCGTTAAGTTCAAAGTTGAAATTCAGACTACTGCTGATACCTCTAAAAAATCATGAATAATTTAGAATAGAGAGATTTTTAGAGAAAAAAGAAAAGTAAAAGTGGCCAGGAATGAGGAAAGTTGGAAGAATGAAGGTAGGATTTGTTACAGTGTTAATAAACTCATTACGTCCTGCTGGCCCCAGGTCACCTTTAAACTATATTAAGAGCTGAAAGAAACTACATATTTTAGTTATAGTTTTCGCATTGGAAACGCCTGAATTTATTGAATTCCCTAGTTGAATACAGGGTCTTGTGATACATAACATCTTGTAGATAATATTTCTGCCTATTTTAGATCTGGTGCCGACATATTTAACAATGTAATCCAGTTATCAATTTTAATTCCAGCATTAAACCACTCGAACTCGTCATGCTCGTCGGCGTCGAACGCGTCGACGGGCGCTGGACTATGCGCGGGCGCACAAGAGGCGGCGCCGCCGTTGTACATTGCCGCTCCGCCGGAGGGCTTCGGCTTAGCCGTTCATACCAACAGGTCAGTGGATTACGGACACAGTAAAACAAACGGACCACCAATTTGTATCGGCGATTTTTGATCTGACTTAACCGACTTTATGTTGAAAGTAGTTAAGTCTCTTTTGGTTTGGAGAAAACCGCAAATAATTCAGATCTAATGATGATTTGAAAATTTTATCTGAATAGGTACTGTATAATATTATGTAGATATATCTATAAAAAATTGCGGTGGTTGGTAATTCTGTTTCTACTAACAATGTGTAAATAATTGTTATGTTTTCTTTACTTTTGTATTCCTTTCATAGGCGTGGTACAGACGTGTCCATCATTGGTACGACCGGAATTACACAAAAAGATCCCACAATACCCCAAAAACGGGGTAAATTGACACGAGGGTATGTGGCGAACCTTAGGAATGTAATGTCTGCCCTAATACCTAACACTGAATTGATTTAAATAGACAAACTCTTCCTAAATTATTTAAATTTAAATCTGTTGTAAATTACATGATTCTAGTAGTAAAGCCAGGCGCGCACTGGGCAGCCTGTGAAAAAATTATAAGGTGTTTAGGAGACCGCGCGCTAAGCAGCTATACACTGTCATATATTTTACTGGCTGCCGCAGCCTGACTTCCCAGTTACGCTACTTAATTCGCGGGAGGTCTAAAATATACTTAAATGGGTATTATAATAGTTTGATGATTGTTGAAGTGCATAACTTGTACTTTAAAGATATTTATTGAAGTAAAATTGTTCCTTACTTATAAAATAGAACAATAGTCACTTAATGAAATACTCCTTTAGATACTTAATTGAAAAATTAAGTTTTCAACAAATTTATTGGTTGAAATTTTCAAGGTAGGTACATAAGTACAGTCACCATTGTAAATAGTATTATTTTGAAGTCAAATGGCACTGTTTTAGAAAACTATATTATCTTGTCATCTATAAGATAAAGAGTAAGACATTTTAAGTGCTTATTAATTACATTTATATCTACAAAGATTATTTTCTATGATACCTAATGCATTTTTTATCAAAACTATACATAATATATACTTAAAGATTGTTTACGATTACTGTCGTTGTGGTTTCAAAATGTAATTTGCAACAGAAATAAACACAATTAAATCATTCACACCTGTTATTTCAAGGCATGACTTGAGTAGTTATTTAAAGACCCTGGTCCACTTTCACGCATATTGGTATTTAAATGTCTACCCACATATTATAAATGCTATATGTTAAGAAAACTTAAAAGTTACAATGTTGACGGTGTCCCATTTGTATGGTCCCGCTCTATAACCTTATCCAGATTGATGTGCATTACTAATTACAATAACATCCTGATTTTCTATTACAGAATTTATTGCTGCACTTTTTTGTAAAAAGTATAGTGACTACCCTTTTGGTATCCGACTTCTGATTTTCTTTCAACTGTCTTAAGAGTTGAGAGAGTTTAACACGCTGGCTGCGGGCTGGTGTGTCCTCTAATGTTTTATTCTAAGAGATATGGTTATCTTTACCGATATGCTTTATACTTCGTTGTAAATAGGTATAGGTACTAAATATTTTTTAGTGGCTATGTAAAATAATAATAGTAATAATCATAAATGTAGGTTAATTTCAGTGTCCATAATTTAATTAGTAATACAATTACAAGTTTAATATTGTTAATTATTGTTAATTAAACGTAAGAGTGGACCATTTACAATCTATTATTAACTGACTTTCTACTAATTTCAAGTTTGAACTTTTACTACAACAATACATTTATTAACAGCATGTAACATTTAACCTAAAAACTTAAATTAATACTAGAAATTCACTACTATTTCTATTAGATCATTATTTAATTAATATCTTTTTAAAAATCCATTTGATTAATAAAACATTACATAAGTTTTATTCTTACCAAAAATATTCTAATGTAGTTGCGGTTTGACATTAATACTATAATTAAAATGTTACATAACTTAAACTCGTTCATATTGTAATTAAATAATAATTATACAGAAGTGTTAATAGCTAGTTATTTCATTAATAAATAATGTCTAAAATTAAATGAACATTCTATGCGTGTTTGATCTTTTTTACAAATGTTAAACATTTAAATTACATTTCACGTTACATTGTTACAAGCTTTTATTTTACTCTGTCAGGATGTGTATAAAAGTAAATCTTAAATGCTGAGAAAAAACCACTTCCTGACAAATCTGAATGTTTGTATATATTATACCTACAGGATTTTTTTAACCATTGCGCCTACTTTGAGAAAATAAACTTAAACAATTTTTGATAAACATTAATATTTAAGTATTATCTATATTGAAGGATGTATTTACAAAAGAAAAGTATTATATGTAGTATATTATCAGTTATCTGATTTCCATAACAAGCTCTGCTTAGTATCTCTCAGTGGTCGTGTGTTATAATGTATTAGTATTATTAATTTATGTTGATAGGTCTTAGAACAAAAAAATGAAGTAATCGCTAATATAAGGTTTTCACTATTGACATAATGCGCTGCCGCGCCGTATCAGCTGTGCGCTCGCTAGAGTCAGTGACCGCTGATTTTACGCTGCGCTCTAAAAACATTAACGAACGTACTAAACACTTGTGTTCTATAACTGATACAAAACCTTGTTAAAAAGATTACCTGTATGTGTTAAAACATCACATATGCTATGGAGCCAGTCTGATCGTGGAATCGGAAGGCCAAAGAAACTACATAACTAAACGATATAAACCCCTCGAGTTTGGGCTCATTTGCTTTGTATGTCTGTCACAAACACTGGTGCTACATCCATACTTTTAGATAAAAGCTTGTTTACAAATGTGTTTTATACATATCATTAACGTCTTATAAAAAAAAAATAAGATTACCCTCATCTTCCTACCATGAATGTACATTTAACTTTAACATCCCGATTTCTTGACAGTCAGTTTCACCTACCTATTGCTGTCAAATGTATCACAAATTTATCTCCTGGATGACCTATAAATTTCATAATATTTAGTATCAAGACAATTGAGGCAGACTTTGACAGGGCTCGGTGAAACTGGGTGTTAAATTTTCTATAGCAAACCCTTATTTGTTTCTTAAACATTCCAGCCGATATGAGATGTCCCAGGACCTTCTCGATAAGCAAGTAGAAATTCTAGAACGAAGGTACGGCGGTCTGCGCGCAAGACGTGCGGCTGTCACCATCCAGCGGGCGTTTAGAAGACGACAGCTGTTGAAGAAGTTTAGTGCTATCACAGCGATGGCCAAGGCAGCTGACTCCAACGCGAGGAGGTTGCAAGATGGTCCAGAGCATGGACAACTAGTCAATGGTAAACATGATTTTTCATTATTGAGTAAATATATTTCAAAATAACAACCTATCAATTTGCCTATGTTGGAACTTTTCTCAAATATCTTAAGAGTTGAGAAAGTTTAGGCGAAAATCCTTACGCTAGCCAAGTGCGGGTCAGTGGATGTCACACCTCGAATGGTTAGTTCATAGAAATACCGGTTCCCTTCACTGATTTCTTGGAGTGGCCTGTGACCATCTATACATATTTATTTCAACGTTATAACTAACACACGAAGTCGATCTAAGATGAAAAATCAATTTTCAACTAACATGAAAAATACGGAGGTTGTTTTTATTTTATTTTCTGTGTGGATGTTACGCTAATTAGGTATGGATCGATTTTGATAATTCAAAGATTCGATTTTTATTGCCAAGGGTATACTTTCCAGGTGGTCATTTAAGTTTTATGAAAATCAAGTTAGTGTTAAAACATATTCATACAACATAATGGGTACCTTTAAAGTTTCTGTGTCACAAAACGAAATTAACAACCCCTTATTCATAAAAACTATCTAAAGGCTATATAAAAACATTGTCTTCAAAAAATTATAATTCAGCAAATCATTAGTTAGATAATAAGTTTTATGAATAAAATCGGTATAATAATATTATACAAATAGAAAGACAATTTGTAGGTAATGGAGGTATATGTACGAGGAAACAAAAGATATAATTAATGGCAATGTTTTTAAAGGCAGCTCATTTACAACATCATGAAAAACCTGTTCATTTAATATTATAGGTACTCGTAAACAAGTACATGTAAAGAAATAATACGAGAGTTTGTGTTTTTGCAAAAAAAATAGCCAAATGTACCTACATTTTTCACACAGTAAACCAAGAAATTATGAAGAAAATTATAAAATAAATGCGTGAGGTCTTCCGCAGTCTGTTCGTGATAAACTCAAAACTACTGAACGAATTTTCATGCAGTTTTCGCCAATGGACAGAGTGAACCATGAGGAAGGTTTAAGTGTATAATTTGTGCGAAGCCAGGGCGGCTAATACTTTATAAACTTTTGTTACAGGAACAGATATTTACGCTAATTCGCTGCTACAAAAGAGTCCAGCTGGCCAGGAGAAGATGCTAGCGTTGACACGACCGATGCGATCGATGTCACTGCGGGAACGACACGATATCGACATAAGGTAAGCTCGGTTTACACACTGTTAAGATAGATGAAATAACTGGCTTTCACTTCAACCCTTTTTAGTGTCTCTGGTCACGGATCTTCTCTCAACTACCTTACGAGTTGAAAGAGTTTAGGCCTTAATCCACACACGCTGGCCAAGAGTAGGTTGGTTGATGTCACATGTCCTCAAATTATAAGTTCTTAGACATGCCGGTTTTGCTCACGATGTTTTCCTTCACCGGTAAAGAAAACGTGGCTAGCTTTATGATCATAAATATACTTAAACAAGGTGTTAAAAAATTAAGTTTAACAAGTTAATTAATCAACTTATTACATGTACATATTTTATATCGTATCTATCTGTTGCAGTAAGATAATTATAGCAGTTATATACCTATACATATCGCTAAGGATATAATTATGTACCTACCGGGAAATAGTTATAAGAAAGCATTTCATTACTATCTTACTGAAATAGTCGTCGCAATTTAGATATTAGTCTGTCACTAGACTATTCTAATGAAACAGTACGTATATTTTTCAAACGGATAGCATTTCCAGTACGATGTTAGTTACTAAATAATAATCTTATGCCAATTTTGAACAATGAAACACGGACAAATATTAGATTTTCCTTGTAGCTAAGTACTAGACTTATATCTTATGCTTCAAGACAGTCACTAATTATTACAGTTATTGTAAAATTATAATTTTAAATACGCTGAACAAACTTACTTGTGTTCTGTGTCTTCACCGGACTTTGAAAATTAAGGGTATAGAGAGTGGTCCTGTGTTTGCGTACACAGTATGTACTATAATATTAGAGCTTTGCTCCGGAGACCGAAAAAATCTTCGGATATACATCCCTTTACTTCTCAAATATATTTTAAACATAGCTGTTTACATTTTAAGATTTTAGGTGACAGGCGTAGTGCACTGTTACCAGATGCCGTTGAAATGTTGTGCTTTTTAACCAAAACCAATGGTTAAATTAAATCAACCATAATGGATGTTGGTTTAACTTTCAGTTCATAACGTTGATTTTTTGATAAATTGTTATTATTTTTAGTTATTAGATTATTTATTGAGGTAGATTATTATGTATTTTGTATTTTTTAAAATAAAGCATTTCTATTTACTTTTATTATATCAAAGTTTTAATACAAATCTCAGATTATGTGTAACCGTAGAAAAATATCCGGAGACTGAAATCGTGTACGGTGCAGAGCCCTATATAATATCTCCTGCATACTTGGATAGTCAGCTTTTGACTAGCCGTTGTAGACAAAATAAGGCTCCGAGGATCAATTCTTTATTTCACTTAAATATCCTATGAACGCTAGCAACACTAAAATATTACTCGTGCGCTCCCGACTTTTTAGTTCTCGACAGGTGCTAGCTACTTTACTCACACCCAGGGACACAACCAAAAGTTATTACACGGCGTGTATTCTGTACTGTAGAGGAGCCTTCCCAGTGAAAATCGCTGTGCCTATTTAAATAATGTTTAAAAATCTAAATGATATTAATGTTTCAGCAACCACATTTTATGTGATCCTCAAAGTGAAGTCGAAGCGATGATGGCTCGAGTGCAACAGTCCGCTCATCAGATACACATGATAGCTTCAGATATACCCCCACACCATCGAGGAGACGCAGACAGTGGGGTAAGACAGGTTTCTGTAACTTTATATCTAACACTACTGCACTGCTTACATAAAAAACATCTTGTAGTTTCTGGTGGGGAATTTTTGGAATAGCATGACTGCCGCATGTTGATTGGATCAGTTAGAACCACCGACAGGATACCTACCTACTAGACACTGCGTAGCTGGACCTCCGCGCTCGCTTAACTTATGAGTAGATTGTAGTATGACATACGACCAAAAAGTGATTTTTTTATTGGTTCAATCAAGGACAACTAGAACGAACCAATGAAATTTAGCTATCTTCCCTGTATCCAGCCAACTTTTAACGATTACAATTTCATGCAATATTTAAATAAAGTGGTGTCTTGTGGGTGGTTAGAGCCAAAACACAAACTCGCGTTGCGGCGCCGCACCGCAAGAATCGGCAGCGCAACGCTCGTAGTGCTAGTACATTTTGTTCTATGTAGAGGCGTATGTGTTTTGGCTCTTAGAACTGACCATGTGTGGGTCTTTGGTCATGTCATGGCCTGCATTAAGGCGTAGTCAACTCAGGTGATTATAGTAAAATAACGCACGGAAATAGTGAATAAACACAGATTGGCTTTCAGTAGTCACGCTTATTAGTTCTTAAGTAATCGCAATGACAGAATTAGATTTAATAATTGTCGCAAATTTTCAATTGATTATTGCGGTTAATCTAAATATGTAAGAAGAAACAGACTGGATGACTGACTATGTATCGACACATAGACCCCGTATGAGGTGTAGGGAGGCACTAAAAAAAGATTTATTAAAACACACCTCCTCCACCTTCTGCCTCTCAAGATACAGGTCCCCTAGTTTGGGAGGCAGAGTCACCTATATTGTATGAAAAAATTTACCATAATATGTGATATTACTGTGTACACTGTAAACTTTGTGTCAATAAAGTATTATTATTATTATTAAGGGGTTGAAACGGGCCGAAGCTGCGGGCGGAAGCTAGCATTACTTTCAGCATACTTGCCACTATAAATAGATATAGCATTTCAGTTTGACAAAACCGTTTAGTGATTATGTAAATATTTGTCAATTACGTCACATAATCAGTTGATTGCCTTCTTTAAACAATTTAAATATTATCTATAAGATAACATAGCTTCTACATATACCGACAATGTTGACATTCTTGATGATAGCAACAGCCTTTTATCACTATAGTTTGTGATTTTGCAAAGTAAAAATGTGTTACGAAAGTTATTGAAATAATTGTGTTGGGATTACCCCATACGGGTAATATGAAACAATAAAAAAAAAATAGGGACTGTTGATAACGTAGTTGTACCATCAGTCTTGTAACAAAGTTAGAGCGTGTTAAACTTATTGAAAAAATTGTGTTTGTATTACCCCATAGGGGTGATATGGGATAGTGAAAAAATAGGAACTGTTGACCACGTAATGATACCAACAGTGTTATAACATCTTATGATTTGGCAAAGTTGGAGCGTGTTATTAATTGAAAAAATTGTGTTGGAATTACCCCATAGAGGAGATATGGGACAGTGAAAAAATAGGAACTGTTGACCACGTAATGATACCAACAGTGTTATAACATCTTGTGATTTGGCACAGTTAGAGCGTGTTAAACTTATTGAAAAAATTGTGTTTGTATTACCCCATAGGGGTGATATGGGACAGTGAAAAAATAGGAACTGTTGACCACGTAATGATACCAACAGTGTTATAACATCTTGTGATTTGGCAAAGTTAGAGCGTGTTATAGTTATTGAAAAAATTGTTTGTATTACCCCATAGGGGTGATATGAGATAGTGAAAAAATAGGAACTGTTGACCACGTAATGATACCAACAGTGTTATAACATCTTGTGATTTGGCACAGTTAGAGCGTGATAAACTTATTGAAAAAATTGTGTTTGTATTACCCCATAGGGGTGATATGGGACAGTGAAAAAATAGGAACTGTTGACCACGTAATGATACCAACAGTGTTATAACATCTTGTGATTTGGCAAAGTTAGAGCGTGTTATAGTTATTGAAAAAATTGTTTGTATTACCCCATAGGGGTGATATGGGACAGTGAAACATAGGAACTGTTGACAACGTAATAATACCAACAATGTTATAACATCTTGTGATTAGGCAAAGTTAGAGCGTATATAATTATAGTTATTGAAAAAATTGTGTTGGGATTACCCCATCAGGGTAATATGGGACGGACAACTGGAAACTTTTTGAAAAGTATAATAAAAAGTAAAAATGTACTTCAGCTGCCAAAATATAAAATTAAACTTTGGGGAATGAACAGAAAGTATGATGTATGTATGCCTATCTATGTACATGACATATTTTAATTTTGGTAAAATTATACGTTTTTGTGCGGGCAGCGGTGGCGCAGCGGTATTGGCCTCGCCTTTAAAATATAATGTCGCGGGTTCGATTCCCTGTCGTGCCCACACATCTTTGTGTGAATTGTTTCGTTTCATCGCCGTTGCTCAATATCGGTGAAGGGAAACATCGTGAGGAAACCGCATGTCTAAGAACTAATCATTCGAAGACATGTGACATCCATCAACCCCCGACAACTGGACATAAGCCTCCCCTATAGAACGCCACAGCGATCGTTTGTCCGCAATTTAAAAAAGTCATCAGTCCACCTTGCGGCGGGTCGGCGACGCTGCGGCGACCATTATATCCCACATTATTAATTAGTTATTGTTTTAATTCCAGGTTTGCAGTTGTTCAGTCAGCGGATCTGTGACAAACATATCGACGTCTTCCTCACACAATGAATCTCTACACAACCACCAGCTACTTAACAATTCTGGTTAGTACACACAATATCGGCGTTACCTGATCAGCAGTAAACTTGATGGGTTCCATTCTTTACTTACCCATATATTTTGCTTTTTACTTTCTCATTAGTCCTTTTTTTTTGGCTAGAATCCCAGGTTGAGCCAAAAAAAGTTTATAATATACTTAGGAAAATCTTAGTAGCAGTTGTAAGTTGAAAATTGTGCATAATGAAAGGCAATACGACTCGAAAGGCACTACGAGACTCGCCCCTATTACGTATACGACAGATTCAGAGCCCAAGTTAAATCGAATGATAAGAGTATAACCACAAGTCCGAGTAGCTTTTTGTGAAATTTATAGTTTGTTCTCTAGACCACTTCTATGAATTACAAGTTAAAGGGCTTGGAATTATCATATCAAGTGAAGCCTCTCAAAAAAGTATGAAAAGTGTTCGGTGTGAACAGCCCTCATATGGGCTGTAGCCTGGTGACTGGACAGTCTGGACTGTGAATCTGTTAAACATAGCCAGGCAAATATGTGTTGTTTATATAAAAAAATCGTATATCCGTAGCTGCCTACACCTTTTACTAATATAGACACGATCGTTATGTATGTATTCAATAAAATGGTTTCAACAAAATGATGACTTACTTCCAGGTCCAATATACGGGAACCTGCTATCATCAGGCGGCAAGCCGCTATCATCACCAACAGCTCGCCAACAGCAACAGTTAGCTGCTATCCAAGCTGCTAACGCGAGGCGGATGCCACCTGAAATACCAAAACGTACAAGCAGTATTACGCTTAAGTAAGTTTCTATTATTTTACTATGCTAAGCAGCAGCGGTGGCGCAGCGGTACGGGCCTCGCCTTAGAAAAATAAGGTCGCGGGTTCGAATCCTGGTCTTGCCCACACATCTTTGTATGATTTTTTTCATCTCCGCTGCTCAATATCGGTGACGGAAAACATCGTGAGGAAACCGGCATGTCTAAGAAATAATGATTCGAGGACATGTGACATTCACCAACCCGCACTTGGCCAGCGTGTGTTGATTAAGGCCTAAACTCTGTCAACTCATAAGATAATTGAGAGAAGACCGGTGCCCAGCAGTGGGACACTAAAAAGGGTTGAAGTGAACTATGCTAATAGCCCAAGGCTCATATTTATTTTTGAATATGTGGTTTCTTTTTGACGAGTTTATCAAAACTTTTCTAAGACTTTGGAAAGGGCTGCGTTTTTTTTAAGAATTACCTAAACAAATTAGCTGGAAAGGCCTTTATTGGTTAACCAGACTTTCGGTGAGCTGTCCAAAGACGGTCGAACCCACCAAGTACTATGACAACTGCCTTGGGGGCTCCCCATGTGGGAAGCAAGCATACTATATTTAAGCCATGGATTTGAAACAACGCAGTAGGGAGCTTCTATCTTATTCAATACATACATAATTAACTTTCCCTGAATTGCTTTCCGAATTTTAAAGTATGCGTTTATCATTTAAAAAAGAGCTGTGTCCCCAGTATTGCACAACCTTAACCGGAAAGGCCTATACTTAAAACCAGAATTCAGAAATTGATTCGCATTATATTTTTTTACGATTTTTGTTGTGCCATGTTTTCGTGAATTTTTCGCGTTGCGCAACCCTAATCAGCTGTTTTTCTTTACCCTCTGAAATAATTAATGATGTGACAAATGGCGGTTTACTTAAGAGAAGAAGATAAAATATTATATTTTTATTAAATTTAAATGTGTCAGTACTATTGAATATGGCTCAAATAACATAGAATTTACGGCGTGATACAGCCTTTCTGGTTCACCCTTTATAGGTAATACGTGTGTCAAGTACAAGCAAAATACTTCTAGCAATACATAAACAACAAAATAGATACAAATAGTATAATGAACTTTTTTAAGTAGTTATATTAACTTAGCTCTTACGTCCTAGTGCCGAGAGTCCAGTATCGCTTCGTCGCGCGGAATGCGGAGCAGTAGTCCGCGGAGGATCCATGTCCTCAGTCCAGTCGTCATCGTCTTCATCATCACAAGAGCACCGTCATCATTACCACCAACCTTACCAGCCGAAGGCCCCTGTAAGTAGCTTATACTGTAGCTTCGAGGTTTAATTTTGCATGGCTTGATCTATGGTTGGGGTTTTTTAATCTTTACTAACGTAAAAGATCCCTTAATTTTTCATACTATTTTTCTATTAAAGTTTTTACTTGGAGAGCAATTTTTTTTGGTATACTGTATCAATAATAGAAAACATTCAATTAATTGTTCAATATATTTTTTTTATTTTTTTTTTATTTAATTTTTGACATAAAATTATCAAATTTTGGATGATACGTAATAATATCGATGACAGCGCGTGGCTCAAAATTAGCGGTCAGTGACCCTAGCGAGCGCAAAGCTTATACAGCGGCGCGCGGATGCTTAATCAGTATCAATGGTGAACATCTTTCGTTAACGATTACTTCATTCTTTTGTACCAAGATAAAAAAAAAAAATATTAAATAGAGTTTATTTTTTCATAAAATGTAGTTGTAATGTTAATTTTTTTCTAAATATTAATCATTGGCCCGTAACATCCATTGCTGGCCATCTCGCCTAAAACATGCTCCTTCAGCTTGTCGCATCCAGCTTGCTAGCAATCCGTTTTAATGTAACTATTAACAATCGTTATAATATGCCCAAATAAGTGTACAAAGTAAATTAATTATTTGATTTTTATTTTGTATACAAAACTTGCATATTGTTTTTATTAAAACCAAGTCCAGAATTTCGCTGTTTACTTTCTAAACATTTCGGTGTGAATACATCATAGACCTAGCATATTAAAGACGACCTAAGAGTGCGAGTGAGTTAACTCTATATGGCAATTGAGAACACAGAAAGAGATAAAGAATATGAAGCCAATTGAATATTGAATGACAAGCCGGTACAAATCGGTACATTTAAATTGTTTCAAAGTGTGCCATAACAACACTAAAACTCACTTAACGACAAAAAAAAATGTATTACATCTCAGCAGCAGTTGGTCTTTAATATTATAAGTCTATGGAAAGCATCCACATTCCTTTCCTATACTAATAAACTTTAATTACATTATTAATGCGCAATTGCAAAATAACTTTAATCGTAGAAGTTAGTGAATGAAAGATCTGCCAAATCATCAAAAATATTTTTAGATTAGAAATATCAGGTTATTGAATAGCCAATTTTAATCAACGTGTCTTTCAACCTGACGTTGGCAGAATCACAGTCAAAGACAGTGGACGCCATAAACATTAAAAACTGTAGTGAAGTGACTGCCCTTACAAAACTAATTTTTGAAAAATGAATTTTAAATAACTTCACGAGCTCATTCATATAAAAATGTTCAATATATCAGTGATATTGAAATTCAAACCTTAAGTTAATGATTTAGAGTTTATTAGTAACCCCTTGCACTATCAGGAGGCGCACGTGCACATCCAAGAGCCTCAGTACCAACACCAACGGACAGCTTCAGCATCAGGCGGATATGAAGCAGAACGGTTCGCGGTGTGGAAGAGACAGGAAGCACCGCCGTACTATGAAGCACCGCCAGCTGCCTGCTGCAGGCCTGCACTTGACCACCAGCACCATCACCACCAGCCGCTAAAGGTAACCACCGGCTTAGGTTTGAGGAACAGGTATCCTGAGCTATTAGGATGGCTCGGTCCAGAGAGAGGATGTCCATAACTACGTGGTTCACGACACGTTAGAGGACTAATATTTAAAGGTTTATTTTCATTCGTTTTTACATTAAATAAAATCAACATTACTTCCCTCGAGCAGGAATTAAAATTAAGGAATTTATTTTCAACTATGGAGTGGCAATTTATTACCAATTTTAATATTATTTTCAGGTCTCAGAAACTGTCCGTAAACGGCAATACCGTGTCGGTTTAAACCTGTTCAACAAGAAACCGGAACGAGGCATCGCTTACCTGATCTCACGAGGCTTCCTAGAGAACTCACCGCGTGGAGTCGCTCGCTTCCTTATCACGAGGAAGGGACTCAGTAAACAGATGATTGGGGAATATCTCGGGAACCTGCAGAGTCCGTTTAATATGGCTGTGCTTGAGTAAGTCTCTCTGTTAAACTACTAGCTTTCCACCGGCGGCTTCGCCAGCGTGACCTACACCACCTATACCACTTCTAGTCATAACATAAAAACCGTACACTGTTTATACCTTTAAACGAATACTCATCGGACTTGTCAAGCAATTCGAATAAAATTTAACGTATTTGGTTTCCAGTGTCACAGTTTCCTTTTTGAAAACTGCGGCTATTAGTATATAATACGAATGAAACTTTCCGTATGAACACCCAGCTTATTGGACGGTTAAAATCGAACACTGCAAAAAACGTGCAAGACAGTGCCGCGTGAACCTAGCCAGTGAATGTCATTCAAGTCTAAGACCGTAATTGTATTTACTATATTGTTCTGATATCTAACTACTGATATTCTTGCCAGGTGTTTCGTAAACGAGTTGGACCTATCCGGAATGGCTGTGGACGTGGCCCTCCGTCGGTACCAGGCACACTTCCGACTTCCCGGTGAAGCGCAGAAGATCGAGCGGCTGGTGGAAGCTTTCGCCAGGAGATATTGCGTCTGCAACCCTGACTTTGTGCAACGTCTTCGGACGCAGGATACTGTATGTATAGATACAACCCTTTTTATATCCTACTGCTTCGGACGGGTTTTCATTCGAATGAATTGAATAAATGAATGAATATCATAACAGTTGAGGAAATTTAAACCATAATCCACTTACATGCGACCAAGGTAGAGGTCGTGGATGTCTTATATCCTCAAATGTTTTGGTGTAGTATTCATTATTTAAAATGTGATGTGATTAAATTTATTCATCATTTTATAAGAGAGTTACAATAATTTTTGAAGTGAAAACTTCTTTACCCGTGTTGGGCACTTTTCGGTAGTGGAGAATCTCATGGGTTCTCGTCACAGACATGCTCTTGACAGGCGCATGCGCAGCGACTGTGTGCTGTGCGCGATAAACGCTTTATGGATGGGTGACTTCACAGTTTTCATTTCTATCGCCAATCTCTATAACTGGCAATATGTTTTTAGCTATTGTGGTATTAGTGCAGATTTTAAGCTTTGTTTGGTATTTTTTACATTTATTACATTTTCCATTAACATTTAAACGAGGCGATATTAACACAATACATCTCTTCTTGTTCCAGATCTTCGTGCTAGCATTCGCTATAATAATGCTGAACACGGATTTACACACACCAAACCTAAAACCTGAAGCACGGATGTCTCTGGAAGACTTTGTACGAAACCTTCGCGGTATCGACGACTGCGGTGACATTGACCGCGACATGCTCGCTGGTATCTACGACAGAGTCAAGTCCAGCGAGTTCCGCCCGGGCAGCGATCATGTCACACAGGTAATACTATTGAAACCACTCTTTTTCTCTCTCCGAAAGTTACTTTCTCTCTCATATTCGCACTTATCCTTTTTCTCGTCGCTTACAACGCCGGCAGGTAGCTTGGCCCAATATCAATATTATTATGAAACTAACAACTGCACGCATTTCGCAACTGACTAAAATCTAAATTTCGATGTGGTACGATAGCAGTGATATGTATATTTGGGAATAGATTCAGTCAACTATTGAAATGATTTCACTTGGTTGGATTAGATTTTAGCGATATAAAGCGATGCCGTCTAATGTTTCATGGTATTGGAACGCGTCCGATTCATGGAATATAAACATTTTGACCGCCATTTTGAAGTAAGTTTACGCCGACGCTGATCTTTTTATTTGAATGTACTAAAAAGTTGCGTTATTCTCAGCAAGCCCTTTCATTTGATACCTAGTCCGCCATTTTGGGTATTCCGCCATGTTGGATTTAAAATGAAGTTACACAGTTATATGCATTGTCATCCCAACTTGAAGATATCTGCTTCAAAATTGAGTAGCAAGTTTAACCCGAACTATTATACTCCGCAAGTTGATTGAAAGCTTGTAAAAAGGAGCTTTATCTAAAATGTTACCTATTTCTAAACCTATTCTCACCTTTAACATTTTGTAGGTGATGAAAGTGCAAGCAACGATAGTCGGCAAGAAGCCCCATCTAGCCTTGCCACACCGGCGGCTGGTCTGCTACTGTCGCCTCTACGAGATACCTGATATACACAAGAAGGAACGACCTGGCGTGCATCAGAGAGAGGTAATTACTTATTTTATTCTAAAACTAGTTGCCTCGGCGAACTTTGTACTGCGAATTTCTCACCTTTTAATCCTTCCTCGAACCTGTACGAACATTTCAAAACCAATATCAGCCAAATCGGTTCAGCGTTCTCAAGTTTTAGCAATAGAAACAGCCCTCAATTAATTTTAATATACGTACCAGCTGCCTCAGTGGACTGCCTGCCGCGTATTTCTCACCTTTTAAACCTTCCATAAAATTGTTAAAATACTAATATCCCTATTAAAAATTGGGGTGGGTGGCAATGCAAAGGGTGGAAGTCTGGAAAAGGGAAGCCGGAGCAAAAACGTTCTTACTTAAGAAAATAATATCTCTTCAATACCGTCACCGATGTTTCTATGGCGACCACCACCTTTCATATTAAGCGATTCATAATTTTAATGAAATAAATGGCAAATTTAATTTAAAAAAAATTGGTACAAAAATAAAAAGTTTAAAAATTATTCGTAATCATTAGAACTTTAACCACGTAAAGAATTTTTCACCAATTACCAGTCACCCTATATAAGAATTCTAAACATACGATTTTATTTACTTCAGGTATTCCTGTTCAACGACTTGCTAGTGATAACGAAGATCTTCAGCAAGAAGAAGTCTTCAGTGACATACACGTTCCGGCAATCGTTTCCCCTCTGCGGAATGTTGGTTAACCTGTTCTCTGTGCCGCGTGAGTAGAATTTGTTCACACCTGAGAAATATAAATAAAGTCGGACTGCCCATAGAGTAAAAATACGTAATAGGCGGTCAGCCTATTGCCGTTCATCGGGCACAATTGGGCACAATTTTAATTTTCCAGCTGCAGCTGAGATTCTCTAAGTATACTAGATTTTTTTTTTTCAATCCAGGAAGAGCAATAATTTGTATTATATATATTTTTAGATTACCCATTCGGTATCCGTCTATCTCGTCGAGTGGACGGTCGACGTCTGGCCACATTCAACGCTCGCAATGAACACGACCGTTGCAAGTTCGCGGAGGATCTACGCGAGAGCATCGCTGAGATGGACGAGATGGAGGCTATGAGGATCGAGGGTGAACTCAATAGGGGGAAGGGGAGGGGCGGAGGGAACTCCGGTAGAAATGGTGAGGATGATAATGTATTTTTATGTGTAACTTATGGTGTTAGTAATTCACAGAGTGTCAACGATATCAGCGCGGAGTAAAATATTGGTGAATCTTACCTAGATGCTTCCAAATTGGAATATTTTTAACGGGTTTACATCACGAACAACTCGCATTGTTTCCTCTTTCCTTGATAATTTTGCATCACCTATTTCTGCTAGGTATCGTGAAGTGAATCAAACACTGCACAAAAAATCTCTTAATCTGCCTTTCTTCGAGTCACAAGTGATTCGGTATTTACTGGATATGCGCCTTCTATAGTAGACCATATTATACCAGGCAAGTTATGATCAAGCGCAAGACTATTATTACGATTTTAAGTTTGTTTCTATCTGTTGTAAGTTTAGTATGTAAAGAGTTTAATTTATCTTTTTAATATCTTTATTCATTCTTATATTTTAATCTTTGTTCACAGTGATGGAAAACAGAGACAGCGGTGTTGCTGATGTTGAAATTGACCATCAACAATGCATGGATCACGTTCATATGCATGGGTATGTATTCTGTATAAAAATTTTTTAAGGTCATGTCCCCTCCCTCCAAGAAGTTGTAATAAATTTGGTGTGTTGGTGTGTTATACGAGTATAATATAATAAAAATAGCTGCCCCCGCGAACTTCAGACCGCGTATTTGCCACCTTTTTTAAAATTGTTAAATTTAATAATATCGCTATTAAAAAATATGGGGTTGGTAGTAAAGAGCTGAAAATTTAGTTGTATATATATTTTAATATCACGTCATAAAAACAAATGGAAAAATAAAAAGTTAATGCGGTGGACCTACCTTATCACTTAGGCGTATGAAAAATCGATTACTACCGATTCTCAGACCTACAGAACATAGATATAAAATTTCATAAATGTCGGTCAAGCTGTTACGTAGGATTTTTTTTACAAACGACGCGACACCAGATTTTTATATTATATTAGATAATTATATTGCGAGTATTCTTTTCGCAATAACTTTATAGTATCATGCTTAGTATCGTCGCGATGACATCTGTCAAAACGGACCTATTATATCTTTACGACTTTACAGCCTGTCAAATCTAAGAAGTACCGTTTGACAGTTCTAAACGTAGTACATTTAGAATTTTATTTTTTGTATGAAAATTATTTATGTTATGTTAAAATAAAAATAGCTTCATAATTCAATTATTTTACAGGAAAGCTAATAAAAATAGTGTAAATTACGCCTCTATAAAGCTAATTTAATACAAAACAGTGAAACGTCAAAAGGTACTTCTTAGATTTGTTGAATTGTAGTAATCTATTCTATGACAGGCCGCCATAGCCGGAGATAATTTATGTAAACTAACTTGCATGTTGTACAGATAATAGTGTAACTGTGTGTTACAGTGTGGTAGTACCACCGCCGCCATCATGTCCAGCCCCAGCGGCGCCGCGGGCTGCACACCCGCCCCCCACTACCATCATCAAGCGGAACGTGCTCTCCAACTCGCTCGTCGACATCAACGACCCTGGTACGTTACAATAATAATATTATCACACATTAACACACGAGTCATCGGATCCCAAACTAAGCAGAGCTTGCGCTATGGAAATCCAGCGTTATACGTCTTTTTTTAGAAACTTGCATTCTACTAATTGATAATTACACCCAGACTTAAGACTAACACAGATGTTCATGCACACAAATGGCTGTCTTAGGTGGGAATCGAACCCACTATTTGCAGCGTGGGATCTATTTAACAAGCCAATCAAGTGTTAGTGGGATTTGAAAACAGCGGGTCCGTACTTTCGGTACTTTTAGAAACGTATAAAACCTAATACCTGGTACTGATTACATGGTTACAACATGTTTTTTTATGAGCTGTACAGACGTGTGACTAAAGACAGCAATAACTTGCGAGTAAAAGCTAATATTGCGTTTATTAAGAGTGGATATGTCCAACAAAGGCCATCTATAAGCCAAAAATGAGGATGACTTCGTCTCTGTGGTCAAAATTAGGAGTTTACATGGTTAAATAGCAAAGATGCAAAAAAGTTGGTTGAACTGCAAGTGACGAACCTGAAAAATTAACATTACCTGTTTTTCTGTGTAGTGGCTTTGGCAGCGGAACGGTTGCAACGCCGCGGCTCTGTCGGGTCACTGGACAGCGGCATGTCGGTCTCGTTCCAGCAAGGATCACGCAACGCGCTGCATGCAACATCGCCCCGACATCCTAATGAACAACGATCACCAGGTAAATGACTGCGCTAGAGTCTATGTGAATTGTAGAAAGCATTCCACTTTATACCTCTTTAAATAAGCAGAGACCTCGATTAAACAATCCTTACTAATATTACAAATAGTAACTCGTGTCTATCTGTCTGTTGCGCTTTCACGCCCAATCTACTGAACCGATTTGGAAAAAGTTTGAGACCCGGGGAAGGACAAAGATATCCATACAATAGATATTTATCTAATTGCGTAAAAAGAGGTTTGTGATTTAGCGCATAACAGTAACTGACATAAGCGCGAGCGGAGCTGCGATCGAAAAGCTAGTAAAATATAACCCGATAGTGTGGGTAAAGTTAAATTTGACCCGTATTATCAACCATTTTTGGGGCCCATACGTAAAAGAGGCGAGTCTATACCATTTCTTAGGGTACAAACATCACATTTTGCTCTGCTTAAAATTTCAACCCTGACCTCTTAGTTCAAAGACATATCGTTTCGACCAAACGGGATGAAATAAGAGTTAAGGTACAATTCCAGGAGTAAAGCATACTATTTTTATTTTAGGTCGTCTGTTCGGTGGCATTGGCGGAATATTCCCAGGACGTACGAGGAAACTGAGCGCTTCCGGTATACCTGACAGTAAACACGGTGTCGGAAAGAGTACCGAAGTTTAAACAACCCACACGTGACCGTTACATTCGGTAACATTTAATTTATTCAAACTCCGAACGGAGTTGCCATTGGACGAATTCCAAAAAACGAACGTTAGAACACGTTGATATTTAAATTTGATTTGGATTGGCATGATATTATGAGTCCGTTAGTTAGATTATTAATAAATATTCGACACGTATTTTTTGTTTTTTCAAATTATAACTAATTAATTAGAGAGATACTCAGATAATTAAAAAAAAGTTTGGGTATGGATTTTTTTTGCATAATAAGTAAAAACTGCTCGTAAACTGCTCATGCAACATATCGAGCCAATTAATCCCCATTATTCTTTGATAACTTAAAAAAGAACAATGAGATAGTGTCAAATATTTTATTAATATTCTTACAAAATGGACAAAAAAATTAATGCTGATTATCAAATATTTTGATAACGATTTTGTGGGGTACCTCTTTTAGTGCCATCTTTTTTTCTTGATACCTCTTTGGAGAAGTTGATGTTGATTTTGATTGTTAACAAGTGGTAATACTGCGCAAATGGAGTCTTACTAACTGTATTTACAGGTTTTATTAATGGTAAACACAGTTAATTGTAATAATTTTTTTCATACTTATATTTTTACTAACAAATCTTCCGAAGCTATATAAGTTTAGTTTCTTTGAAGGTCTTTTCTTAGAACTTATTCACCTCATTTGCGCATAATGAAAACATGACGTCCACTTGAGGGCCCCGATCCTCGCGCTTTAGATATTTATCTCAAACTCGACATAATGTCTCGACGTTAAAAACTAATGAAACCGACATATATGAAGGTCGTGGGTTCGATTCCCACCCAGGACAAATCTTTGTGTGATGAGCACGATTGTTTGTTCTGTGTCTAGTTGTAATTTATCTATGATATGTATAAATTTACAAAAAAAAATGTGTTTAAGTAGTTTATCCGTTCCTAGTAACACATGAAAATAAAATTGCCTAATTTGGGACTAGATGGCGCTGTGTATGTGTGAAATATTATTATTATTATATCTCTATCTTGTAGATATGATGTTGCATGTCGTGCGTTGAGTGGTAGACTCATCTCTAACGTTACATTCTGAAAATTAGATTTCAATCGACATTTGCCATTTTTTTCGACACATGTTCGAGATAAATATCTAAAGCGCAGGAATCAGGGTCCTGATCTGATATAACAAACTACAAAAAATCACTTTAATAATATAGGAAACTAGTGAAATTGGGTGTAAAGACAATTTATATCTGTATGGTACTCGTAATATTTTGGGTAGGTTTTTAATTAAATGCGGTTTTGGATACGTACTAATCAGCCATCCATAAGTTACTTCACATTAACTGTATGATTTTTTTGATACTTTTTCTATATTTGTCACATAGAGAATATCATTCGTGTGACCCCCAATAGACTCGGACATATTTCCAAAAAGTTTTCGTTAGTAATATTCAGTTAAAATCATTGCTTAAGTTGGTCAAGCGCAAGCCTATTATAGGATAAATACTTAGATCAAATGTATTGATATGACGGAATTTCAAACTACCCCTTGTCACACAATGTCACACTTCGTTGATTCTATACCTACTCGTATCGTGACGTAATTTATTAATGGCACTATGAGGAGTACGTACTTAATGAAATTAATTATTGATTGAAATTATTAATGTATTAACTAATTATTATGATTATACAATTGGAATAAATAAAATGTCTTGAGAAACTTTCCCGTTTTGTATCATCGGTAAAAAAGTCAAAACTTAGACTTAATTAAAATGGTCGAATAAAAGTAAATAACTTAGTAAATCTGTTATTATAATGTACCGTAAAAGCTTAAAATTAACCTATTAATGTGGGTTAAAACAAATATTGGGATAATTCTTCGCTAAACGAGGCTACATAAATAACTAAACGTAAATAATTACGTCGTTAACATACAAAATTGAAATGGCGCTGATTTACATAGAAGTAAAATCAATACGATTTGAATTAATGAATGTCGTTAGTATTAAAAAGTGTTATAACGAAATTGACGGCTTGAATCGAATATGGGTCCACATTTTGAATGTAGGAGTTTTATCTTAGATGTTGGTTAAATTCTGTTCACAAGACCCTGTATTTTTAATTATGAACATAATTTCATAGGATTTCTATGAATAAGACCGTTAAAATCCATTGAAACTTAAGATTTAACTACAAAACCACCTCAATTACAGTCGGCGAGGCCTAAGCTCAGGTTTGCGTCTGTGTGGGTAATCATAGAACATTTGTATGAGTTGCTTCGCTCAAGGGACGTACTGCACTCCAAGCAGATTGTCAAAAAGCAGTACTAACTGGTTTTAACCAAGCAAAGGACGCGTCGCGCCCTAGGCTGACGTCACACCTACACTATTGTGCAAAGTTCAGTTCATGCCTCGCCGACTGTACCACCAAAGATTTTTTTAGTTAGCAACATTCATAACATTTAAAAGTATTTTTGTGGTGGCAACATTTAACAATAATTTTAAATGCAGGGCTGGTGGATGTGAATTTAAAAGTAAGTAGATAGTGAAAATGGGATAAAAATGGGAATAAGTAACAGTTGCTTAAATTGCGTAATAGTTTAGATTACATTTAAACATATTTTCATCGCATGTTACCAACCACAAAGTATTATAAAGATTACTTAGAAAACGTGAATTTTATCTTAGAATTCATTTATTTAGAGTAATTGTACATACGTTTGGTATAGACAAGCAATAGTGGTTACACACGAATACTTATTAATTTCAGCACAAAACATAGACATCACAGTTGAAAAATATATTTATTATAGTAAAAATACGAATTTATTCAGTAATGTTGTTGAAAATTTTAATAGAATAGGTGATTTGAGGAATTTTAGTATACACTATATAAATACTACCTAGACTACTGTCTACCCTTCATCCTAGCGTGAAGACACGTCTTAACCATGGAGTTCTAGATATAAATGGAGACCACACCACAAACAATAACTTGTAGCAACCCTTTCGGTTTTTGTGAACATGCCCTTTCTTACTACTATTCTAAAGAGAAAAGAGATGGAATGACTTCCAGGCAAAGATAAATCGCAAAAAAATCCTAGTTGTGCTCCGGCAAGATGCCTGATCAATTGGACTTTCCAACTCCTCCTATTATCATTCAGTTTAAATTCGTGCGGGATCCATGACAGTTTAGGTGTCCCGGGACTTGGCCGGGTTCACATCCCGAGTCTCTTTACGGCGCCGCTATATTGATCCTGGCCTACAGGAAGTAGGAGTGGTGGGTTACTGGTGTACCAGGGTGCTGATCTCGCGCGGCGGACTCGCTTCTTGCTAATAAATAGTTATCAGAATAAATAAATCCATCGCTATATATAATAAAGATTTTGTTTCTAGTATGGCCTCTACTTCTATCTAGAACTTCGTTAAGACTATCTTGATGTTTAAAAGTCCATAAAATAACTGTAATAATAAGAATCATCTTCCCAAACTATGTGCGATTTTCTATATCTAACTATACATAAAGGCTGTTTTTTTATATACATACATGTTATACTCATCCAGGTGAATTTGGTAATGAAATTAAATGGATTTTAGTTATACAAGGAGGCTATTCAGTATCGGATTTCTATTCTACGTACTTCTATTGAACTGGCTTAGTCGCAGTGGTGGGATATTGATAGCGAATTTAGTACCAATAACAAAAATCTACGTATATAAAAGTCTTATAAACTTATAATAGCTAAAATAGATTTATAATTCGTTTATCTTTGTCTGTCATCTTGACATTAAAATTTATACTAGTAAGAGAGAAATTCGAGTTCAACAATAGAAGCTTATAAGATTTTTATTAATAATACCGCAAATGTGTGGAACGTCGATCAGTTTTAAATAGAATCAGTTTCTATGAATCCTCCTTTAATATTTGCCACAACTATAATGTCACCCTGTATGTTTTTACAAAAGGTTCTAACATCGTTCATAAAATAAAGAAGAGTGAACCTTGTCCCTTAGGTAATAGATTTCAATTCAATTAAAAAACCAAATTCATCTGAGATTAACTAAACTGACTTGGCGTTACCAATTCCACTTGTCTTAAATTTAACCGTAACTTTATACTTATAGTAGTAAGTTTGTATTGAGTGGCGGCCAAAACCTATCACGCGACCTCGGCGATGCGGTATTGTGCTTTACTTAATTATTTACTGTTTAGTATAATCTTGTTTTAAATTCTAATATAGCAAAAGAACTTAAGTGAAGTTAACTTCTTAACTATTCCAACTATAACTAAATATTTTCTTGCAAGCGTCGTAACGTGTTATCGAAGTTGTGAGTGATAAGTGAGTGAGTGAGTTAGCACAATATTTTAATGTTTAATTGTTTTTATATCTCGCCCAAAAACAAATATGGCCGCCAAATAAAATGTTGACTAATCTAATAACTACTGTTGACTTTGTACCGGTTGGTTAGGCTTGTTATTTCCAATTTTTGATACGTCGTCGGTAGATAGTAACTTGTTGTGAACTGACGAATTCAGGTAATTCCCGTAATCCCTGGATTCCCTAAACTCATTACGGCTTCTCAAATTAACGAGGAATATGCTTGAGGCTAGTTTATTTAAATTTTGTCATTTTCTCATTTATGACAATCTGAAATTATTTGACAATGATAAAATATAAATTATTCTCAGCATAGTCTTCGTTTGTTGTTAAGGTTAAAGGGTTCTTATCAAGCATTTAGCTCGATAACTTAACTATAACATCGCTTGTGGGGCTAGTACGGAGCTGAGACGAGACTTTACAAAAGCCCCTGACTGACGCCACAAGAGATATCCCACTGAAACTGTCCAATTGATTTTGAATCTCTATTAGGAATCATTGATTTAATTTACATTTCATTTTCATAACACAGTTGATCACAGTTTAAAATATAAACTTACTAAATTCATACAAAAAGGGAAGTTTATTATATCTATAACGAGTATGTTGTATGAGTATAATATGGGTTAGTCTCCAAAATCGATACTTGGTATACTGATATTTTTTAATGTGGTCAACTGTACCTAAAAGTGTTCCATCACACCTTTCCTAGCCTAAAACTAAGTGTAATGCATGACAAACGAAAGGAATTGATGTTATATCGTTTATTCGTTGGATTTCGATCCTAAATGCGTATGTAATATGGTATTTTTTTGAATAAAATAACTATTCCATAAAGTTGAATAAGACTCGAATGTATGTAGGCGTGTTCCAAGCGAAATGCGTCTTTATTTCAATAAAGGTACGATATGTTTTGTGAATTGTGGTGTATTTCTATAAAAAAATGTATTATTTTATACCGAATTAAGTTTGAGTACTTGATATGTAGCTGTTTCATATTATTAATCTTCAAAAAGCTGGAGATTCTCAATCCGTTTCCCAAGGCTTTTTTAAAGAGTATTATTCCAAAATTCCATTATAATTATATGTATCAGGATTTTTTTTAACGTATATTTGTTGTCACCATAGTCCAATGTTAAATAGGAAAACAGTTTTAATAATTATTAAAGAAATACATCACTAATATTGTGTGAAAAATAAAAATAGAATATTTCAATCGCTTTTGTAGATTTCGCTTGAAGCCAAAGATGTAATTATCCATGATTCACATCAACAAACATACGTAGGATTACGTATAATTTGAAATATATCGATTTTAATTTATTTCAAATCGATGTGGAGTTTTGTTTTTAAATGTAGCTGTTTTATAGTTACCTTTATTTATCTAATATTTATTACGAAGTTAATATATGTTTTTGATTTGATTAAAATTATCTGTAACAGATCATACTTGGATGGTGGTTTTTCAACCCCGTAATCCTCTGAATTTATCTTGCATGAAATGTTTAAATTAATATTTAATGAATATAGTATACGAACTACCAATTGTCCTATATAATTTTTTTTTAACTTTTAACATAGTATTTTTGGCTGCATTTAAAAACATAACTACCCAATTAATATAAGTTTAATTTTAGTACGGAAAGGTTTTCATTTGTATCATACCTACTAACTTATTGCTATGTATGTATATTGAAGAGTTCTTTCTAATATATATAATATTATTATCATTTAGTTGAAATTGTTATAAAACTAGTTTGTAAGATACGCAGTCGCGTCATAATGTATCATATTGAAATTGTTGAGAGTTCTACAGCTAAGTCACTTAATAATAGTTTTATTTGAACATAAAACGAGAATGTATTTATTTATTAAATATGAATTAACATTCATGAGTAAGATTGTGGTTTTATTTTCAACATTATTAATAATTCCTTGCACAATAACGTTACTTACTTTTTACAAGTGGTAAATAGTACCATTATGTATCGATTTTCTAAAGCACACAAAGTATATTCAAGTACCAAAAAGGTACCATTTGTCATAACTGCTGTATAACTGGTAACAATTGTCATTGTACATAGTCCAAAAGTTACCCAGGTTAATGCTAATACAATGTTGATACAATGCAGAATGCATGTGGTCTCACTCAACAGCTGTGTGCTGAAATATTTGTGCCCAAAATATACTTAATTATATTTGAATTTATAAGCGTAGAATGTACATTCTACTCTATAAGGCAAGATTATTCAGTTCAAGTTTTCATTGTGGCCAGTGAAAATGCTGCTAAACAGCACTTTTGTGTAACTTGGGAGATGCACAAATATTTAGATGGTTTTTCACCAAGGATGTTTTAATACGGAAGGATGCGAGCTTAGCCTGCTCTCCCTACTGTCGATGCATCCTAAAGCTCTAGTTACATCTTCCACACAGTTACCTCGCGGCAACATAATAGCTCACATTATCCGCACCACTAAAGTCAGTGGGTCCAGTCATATGCTGTAGCTTACCTTTCACATTCTCGGAGTACAGCTACATAGCGCATTTCTGGTAGAAAAACAACTTCAAGTATTGTCTTAGATTTACGCGAATATCACCCGTGAACGTGAAGTCTGAATACTTTGAAACGTCGGGATCTAAAATCTAAAATAAACCGCGATAAAATCCGTTAAAAAGTAGTTTTATTTCAACAATACGAGCGCAGAGTCAAAGCGTCAATCTGAAATTTAATATAGTAATTTCAAATCTGCAAAATGCAACGTAATATTCAGTCGCAACCGCATTCAAGGCGCGCGAATTCGTGTTTCGGCGTCATTTTTATCTGAAAAATTCTCGTTCATCCTAGATGTATTTTTATCCCTCTCACACTTAAAAAAAAACAGACAATATAAAAGTAGTATTTCAAATGTCCAAGGTCAAACTTTTTGACTTCACTTCTTTGTTTTAGACGCTACTTTCAGTATTTTAATACAAGAACTTTCAGTGTTATAACAAAAAAAGAGATTCTTTTTTTGCAAATTTTAGTAAATTTTGCTATGTTACGTTTCAGATAGACGTCGACTTTGCGCTAGTATTTGACCATTTAGGTTGATAACTTTCTAATTTAGGTGTGTATGTAATAGATGTAATATGTATAGTACTATGTACTATGTAATAGAATGTTTCGAAATATTATAGGCTCAGTAAGATGATACCAACTAGGTACATAATTATAAATATAAATAGGTAACGATAGCAAAGTATGCCTCAGTAAAAGCCACAATACATCTGGCAACGATACAACTGCACTTGCAAGGCTTCGCTCTAAGCCGTGCTTAGCTTCGAAACGAACCTGTGACCCGCTACTACGTATGCATGGCAATAGAAAAACGTCATGAGTTTTCTAAGCAGGTAGAACAAAAGTCATAGAGTCGACATTACAGAAATATTTTCATGATTTGTAAAAAGTAGGTAATGAAGAATAATTTAGCTATAGTTACATTCACTAGGCCAACATCAGTGTTATTAAAATACTGATGATTTCCTTAAATTCATTTGAGTTCATCGTGACTGTTTTTTAATGACAAATAAATTCGTCCCGTAGGTCGATAAGGTCAGTCAATCCAGAAACAAAGAATGTTGAAATAACGTATACTTACAAGTAGTTTTACTCTGAAGACGGTAACGGGCTCTAGTCTTGTGAGATTTGAGTGCATCAACCTAAACGTCGCATAAAATTGCGTAAATTTTCTTTACGTGTGTCGACTCTACAGACGTCTATGTTCCGCGTCGATCGCCGCGTCCCCTACCGTCAAGCCAGTTTCACTGACCACGTGACAATAGCTACAGTCTTCAGTGGAACTCAGGATACTAGATTTCATTAATTGCATTTTATTTTGTGAATTTAACAAGGATTTTTATTACTTAAGGTAAGTTTTTATTTTTAATTCACTAGTAGGTACGAAGAAGTAAAAAGTTTTATTGGTGTGATCTTTAAAAACTATCAACTAATTTGATTATGTATTACTAAGTACTTGGGTGCATAGTAACTTACACATAAATATAGAACACATGGGCCCACAAGTCCTTTTGAATACTATAAGACTTTAGATAGTCTGTGTAGGTAAAAACACAATTCCCTCCATATTTCTCTCCATTGCATTCCCTTTTACCTCCATAAACAACACTTTCACTTTTAGCGTCCTCATTTAGTTAATTTTTGGCTTTCTTAATCCTCCTTTAGTACTTAAAATATTGATGTGATTAATGACATTACCTTAAATTAAATATATAATGATACCCCAACTTAACTAAAATCAATCTCGCCCACTTCAAATCAGTTCTCAAATTAAAACTCATGAAAATTGATACAGTCGTTATGTGTTACGAGGCAATAAACTTGTACGCAGATACTCCTGTCAAACTTGTAATATCCCTCCTTTTGTCGGTGTTCAAATAACATTTAAAACTATACAGAGTAAAATGACCTTCATTGTCCTTCATGGTACTAAAACGTCGTACAATCTTATAAAAGACTACCTATTTAATGTTAGTAGGTTATAATTGACTAACCTCTTGGCGTAGTGGTAACTAACTGCTGAGCCGGAGATCGATTCCCGCCCAGGACAATCTTTGTGTGATTGTTTGTTCCGTTGAAACATAAAGGTGCATGACCAGATGACCTCACAGTGTTTTGCATCATTAATATTGAGCAGCGGCGATGGAAAGATTCACTTAAAATTTTAAACTCAATTCAATTTCGAACTCGATATTATTTCTGCGGCCTGCTCTGAATATTATACTTTCAAATGTTTTTTTCATATATTTTTTAATATACTTAAGTACATATCACACACTTTCTATTAGGTACCACTATTTAGCAAAGCGTTTTTGTCAGCCAATTAATTTATTAAAAGAAAGTAAGAAATTTTCAAAAGTAAAAGAATGTCACTTTACTATGCACTTAGTTTACAATCCCCAAAGCATTTCCCGCCTATTTTTATGTCAAGTAAAAAAATGGCGTCCCCACAGAAACTCAAAACCTAACTGCCGTTGCAACTACTCTATTAGAAGAAACACAAATTATCCTCATTTAGTGATAATTTAATAAACTTAACTAAATTATAGGCATTTAATTCAATTTAAGTGGCGATGGCGTCGACTTGTGGCTCGGTCATATACCTTGGTATTGAGTTACGAGCAGTACCTACAAGTTGAGCAATGTGTACCATGGCGTTCCAATGCGTAGACAACTTTGAAATAACTTTGATAAAGATCATCAATCATTTTAAAACTACAGTAGATAGATAAATCTTACAAATATGTACCTAAGTAAAGGTTAAATATAAGTTAATTTAACTGACAACCACTGGGGTAAACGAGTTCTTGAGTGGAGACCACGAAATAAGACGTCCTCAAACTAGGTTGAGTGACGATCTTAGCAGGGCGGCCGGCATAACTGGATGAGAAAAGCCGCGGATCGTGCTCAGTGGCGTACTTTAGGAGAGGCCTATGTCCAGCGGTGGACTAAAATAGGCTGATGACGATGATGATGATGAGGTTAATTGAGTAGCTGTCATAATTTCAGTATTATTGGATTTTCGGATTCATATAAATCAGTTGGTAGATATCAGATACTTGTAACAGCTTTTTTACTCTTGAAGTGGCTTAGAATTGCGTGTAAAACTGGCTTTTACACGCAAAACATCTTCTCTATCTAAGACCAATTTGCTCCAACATGCAGGCTTCGAGAATATGCGATTTAAATTAACGTCTAAAATACTTAACAAGTCTCCACTAAAGCCAGCTGTCCTATACATTTTCGCTTAGACAATAGTTTGAACACCTAGAACTCTTCTGGTTCGGCCATCCACCACTTTTCTAGACAAAAATATGGTAGAGGTATACACAGTTGGTCCGTTCGTACCTATATTTCTGTCAACTGACCTTACCTCCAGTAATCGTAGCAGGCGCAGTATTGAAATTATCACTGAATGTAAGTAACTATTTCTATAATTACCGCTATAGCCACGAAAAATCGTACGGATGGTAGGTCCGCTTTGCCCTTGACGGGCTGACGTCTAGCTGCCGCATTATCAGTATTTAAAGCAATTATGATTCCGTTGAAAGAAAGGGATGCGGTTATAAGCACAATGCAATACGCATCCCTTTCTTTCAAAGGAATCGCAATCGCTTTAAACTTTCATAATACGGTAGCTGATTATAAATTTATGTTTATTGAAGGTTGACTATGGAAGAATCTCTAGACGGCCGCGAAGGTAACGGCAGTGGTGGATTCGATTCCGATGCTATACTGAATGATGACGTCTCACCAACCACTAGCTTCTGTTACAACATACCAAATCTATTTAACGGGTAAATATAAATATAATAACTATTCATTAAATTAGCCATCCATTACTGAACAGGGGTATCATCTAAACTATTAAAACTTTATATTTCACTTTATTACGCACAGGACTCGTAATTTTAAACCTTATCAAAAGTCCATCTAAGAAGAACCTGCCTTAGGAATAATATTTCATAAATGTATTCTGGAAGAAAGACAATAAAGCACATCATTTCCAGACAATGGTACTAATATATAACACGATTAAAATGTTTTTACAACCTATTCCAGGCTCGGTCCAGGATCAGTTTTATGTGAACGACCAGACACAGAAACTTCAGAATCGTACACACCCAACGCAGAAACATTAGAGGATAATGAACACCAGCAATACGAAGAAGATGAGGAGTACTCACCGAAATCCAGTAAGTAGACAATAGAACAAAAGATACCTTTAAAATAAGGTGTAAAAACAATTTCTAAATATGCTATAAATTCTGTAATTAATGCTTCAGATTCAAAAGGTGATGTTCCGAAGCGAAAACAAAGGAGATACAGGTAAGAACCACATACTTCTACTTATTTTCAATTGCTCCAGCTGATGTTAGACTTTAGTCTGCTGCTGGATAAAGGCCTCTTTCAAAGTAGGTTCACTATTTAATATGATCCATTACTCACATCAAAAGCCTCACACACTTTTAGATATTGTCACCTATTTCTAGTCTAAGAACGTCCGTATGCTACGTTTTTTGCAAAAACATAATCTCCACTCAAGATTTTTTCGTTTAACTATTTTTTATTCTAAAGTCAAAAAATTAAAAAAAAATTGGCTCCTGAATTGATCAATAAGGAAATAATTGAATATGGCCGCAAATTCATCACAAAAAATAACTTGTTAGTCAATTAATCCGTGACTAATTTCAGGACCACCTTCTCGAATGTTCAACTTGAGCAACTGGAAGCAGCTTTCCATAAAACTCACTATCCTGACGTATTCTTCAGAGAAGAACTAGCGATGAGGATAGATCTTACGGAAGCTAGAGTGCAGGTAAATTTTGATCTTTTTCTTTTTTATGCTCATCGCAGTCATGGCTATTAAGGTCGTAATTATTATTCTTACACTGCGCGTCATTTAAAATCATCATTGCATAGTTAAAAATAAAATATAGTTAAAATAATAATATAATTGGAGACGTGCATTGATGCAGTTTGTATGTTTGTGAGAAAATTCTGGCTTTTTAAGGTAACAGGTCTTCTAAGGTACTGATTTAATGATTAAATATGAAAATAAGTAAATATTCAATTTATAATTATACAAATTTTAGGTATGGTTCCAAAACCGTCGCGCTAAATGGCGAAAGCAGCAAAAGGCTGGTTGTGAGTCGTACTCCGCTAGAGGAACTCGATCTCCTGAGAGGTCACCATCAGCCCTGGCATTGGAGATGAGGGATTTCATCACTATACCAGGTAAAATCTGTAAAAATCCTATTTATTTACTTAGTTCGTTTTCTAAAAATGTGTCATGTGTCTAATATGTCATCATAAACAAATGAGCATTGGTAGCTAATAGTAAGTAGGTATACAAATTTGAGGATAGTTGACATTTCTAATCCCGCATCAGGCCAGCTGTATAAAAAAATATCTCAACATTCATAAATGTTGAGATATTTTTTTACGAGTATTTCACAAATCAAGACAAATACGGCAATGGGCAGTATCTAATTTATAATTTAAGGAAGTATCTAGGATGTTTTTTTGCCTCTTAGCCATGGGTTGGCTATGAGTCATAGCTAACCCAATCAAAGATTACGATGTTATCAAACTTGTTGGAAATTGTGCTCATAATTATATTAAACTCATGCGATTTTTTTTGCAGTATCATCAACACAAATGATAGACATCGCAAAAACTCCGACACAATACGTAACAAAACCAAAACTATCACCACCAGCTATTCACATCGCAGCATTACCGACTCGACAGAATCAAGGAGATCTCCCATCGTTTTCCATCCCTCTCCAATATAATTTGGGAACCTTCAAGAAAATTGGCGAAGACGTTCATTTAGATTTGGAAGCAACAGACCAAAATTGGGACCCACGAATGATTCCAAATTTCAACTTAATGAATCTTAAACCAATGATAGAAACGAGAGATAATGATAATTTAGAATTGAAATATGAAGTACAAAATGAAAACAGAGTTAATTTTAATGAAATTCATACAGTACAAGCTATGGGCAATGAAGATATATTGGGCAAAGAAGTTAATGAAGGACAAACAATTTCGCCAGATTTTGAAATACAGAGATATCAGAATTATCAAAATGAGAATGAGAAACGGTTTAGAGATCAGAATTTTGAAGATACTATCATGGAAGATGGTAGAAATGAGTTTGTGTGTGCCAGTGATTTTCTTTGTAAGAACAATTTTGAGAAAGCTAATGAAAAACGGAATGAATTTGAGGAATGTCATCTATTAGACAGTGATAATGTAGGGATTAGTAATTTTGAAACTAATTTGTAATTAATTAATAGTTATATTTACAGCTTTATTTATGGAAATAATACAATTATCAAGTGTTATTCAAATTAAGTTTTAAATAAAAATCAATAAAGGAATCCTCACCAAGAACGTAAATAAATAAGGCATACGTATAACAAACAAGATTCTCTTCAAACATCGGGTTTTATTTCCACAACTCAATATTATACTGGGTAGAAGTGACCGCCCTCCACAAACTGATAGGGTAAAAAATAAGGTCTGGAAAAAAATCAGATGGAAAATGTTTCTAATTAAGGAGCTGAACCCCTTCAGTCTGTGGAGGGCTGTCCTTGGAAGGACAGCCCTCCACAAACTGAAGGGGTTCAGCTCCCTGTACGGTGGACCGTATATTAACATCTTATTACATCCCATACATAGGTAAGACATTTGTCAATAAATGGATTGTCTGATAGAAAAACCTTATAATCAGTTTTGATAGACCTTTCAATTTTACCTTTTCATCGGACGCGGGACCTGCCCGACGAATAATAATCTACAGCTATATATTCTTTACTAGCTTTCCGACAGCGGCTTCGCCCGAATGTATGTCGGTTATCGCGCCAAAACATTACCTCCTTTTTGCGCAGTCGGATAAAAACTATCCTATGTCCTTTCTCGGGTCTCAAACTTCACCATACCCAATTTCATCCAAATCGGTTCAGTAGTTTAAGCGGGACAGCGTAACAGACAGACAGACAGAGTTACTTTCGCATTTATAATATTAGTAAGGATCTTTAGGTAGGTACTAATATAAAAAAATCACTAATAATTAGTAACTCTGTCTGCCTTTTTTTTGAGGCAACTCACCACCGCTATCTCGCCACTACTAATCCTGTAGGTAAGCCAGGATCAACAGCGGCACCACGAAGACTTTATCTGTTAATGTGTTACGTTATACGTTTTGTCAACAGACTTCAAAAAGACGGAATTTCCCAATTCAAAGTTATTTTTTTGTAAGTATGTTATGTGCTATAGGTCGACCGTTTAACTCGCGTATCGCCTATCCCCAAGATTCTGACTCCTCAAGCTGCACAGACAGTGATGATGATTCAAGCGATATGGATATTAGTGACGAATGGTCACACATTACTTTTATCTGTGGTTACATAGTTCTTTAAGAGATTTAATTAATGTTTTATGACTTTGTACCTCAGATTGCGATACGCGAGTCAAACGGTCGGCCTATAATTGCGCATATTATAAATAAATTTAATTATTCATTTTTTTTGTTTTAAAGCGTATCAGTGGCGAAGGATGGAAGTCTGAAAAAGGGAGGCCGGAGCAAAAAAGTTCTTACTTCGGAAAATAATATCTCTTCACTACCGTCACCAATCGTTCTTACCCTTGATGTTATACTTATTTTTGTTACTATTGAGAGTTATAAACTATTGGGAGTTACGTAATACATTGTAGTCCGTGTGATATTGACCATTTCAGAGAAGCCGATAGGAACCGGCTTATATAGACTCCTCGTCACTGAAGCGAATACTTTCCCGGTGTACCCATTTCAATTTTACCAAAATCGGTGCAGCGTCTTTTGAATTATTGTTAAAATAAAGAATTCGATTCGTATTTTTCTTCAAAGTTATTATTAAACCTGAGATTTAAACACAAGACCTTGTTTACGAACTTTGGCTATTAATCGTTCTATGAGGTTTAATTTAGTTACATTGTAATGTTTAACAGTAATACTGTTATTAAGCAAGCTTCATTATAACTATTAATTTAATTTTCGAGTTTATAAATAACATGCAAACGACACGAAAGTTCCCGTCTGGCTTTCTGTTTGGGCTATAACTTCGATCGTGGGCTATTTTTGGTAGAAAGGAATAAAAACAATTGTTAGCTGTATTCTGGCTAAGGAAGCCAAGTATTAGCTGACTAGTTACCCTTGTTTGTGGCTTTTATTTGCGTCCCTACACGTGGTTCCCGGTTGGTGCAAATCAGGTGACAATAAACTTTTGACAAGCGTCGGCCGTGGTTAGTGACCACACACTAGACAAAACCGCACCGCCAAGCAGTCTTGCCGTACTTCTCTGCTATGTCTGGTGACACTATTTAAGAGGGTGGGTCGGATTGTTGCTCCTTGGTTTCTAACCATATGGAGCTTCATATCACTGCCAGATTCTTACCTAAATGCATTCGTCATCACGAGTAAATTGGTATATTGGACAGGCGCGTTTCATCGTAGACCACACCATTGCTTAATATCAGGCAAGTTGTAGCCTATTTTACAACTAAAAAAAAGATATTTTAATGCACAATTAGTGTGTGCGTAAACACAGGTCTACTCTCTGTTCCCTTGCTGACAAGCTCTTGTGGGTGGGTAAATTGCCTTGATCGGTGCGAGATTGAGCGCAGGACCGATAGTTTAACACGCTCTCGGAAGTACGGAGGTGTCGCACCATAAACTCCCTTCCTCTACGTACAAGTGCTTAGAAATTATAACAGTCCAAATACTCTTTAATTGGTCTGGCACGAAATTCGTATCCGCGACCTTGAGACTATCAAAATAACCAGTTTTTACTTAATTAAGAAAAATATGTTCTTTTCTTAGTAAGTAAGTAAGTAAGTGAGTAGGAAAAATAATTTCTATACGGTAACACTTCCTAAACAGCTTAAAGCATTTTGATGTGATTTTTACCAGTTCACAAGTAGGATAATTTTTCAAGAAAGCTTTATGATTATATTTAAATATAGAAAGTTTAAGTCCACCCGTACGATTATATTAATCGAAATTTAGCAAAAGCTCTTCAAAAGTTCGTTTATTCAAAGCTCTAGTAACAGTTTTAGCCGAAAAATCGATTATCGCGTTATTAAAGCCCACTGAATGCGCTACCAGGTGTAATTTATTACAAACATGGTCATTCTTAGTGGCGTGCGTGTGGTCACGGCATAACCGTTACTAGGAAACAATCATATTACCTTTTCGCCTGCACTTTTCAGCTTATGAGTCGTAATTAAAGAATTACTACTTACCCACTGGTAAAGATATATAATGTGAAGAGTCCAAATGAGCCGAATCCAATCGGCTTCTCTTTATTAATCGTTTGCTTCATTAAAATTTTGTAACGCCTGAGGTTTATATAGCATTAAAAATAAGTACTTGTAATATGAAGGTGCTTTTTTTTTGGTGATGACCCTACCCAATCGGCCGGAAGGGCCTCTATTGGTTCACCGGACTTTTTCGGTGAGCCGTCCGAGGACGGTCGAACCGACATGAAGGTGGTGGTGGTTCGCCGTAGAAACTTTAGTGACGGTAGTGAAGAGATTTTTTTTTTTAAGTATGAACATTTTTGCTCCAGCTCCCCTTTTTCAGATTTCCACCTTTCACCACTGTTACTTACGATATTGTTTCTAGCTTTCTTGGCTTTATATAGCGTAACATAGTGTCTTGCCTGTATTACGATAAGTGCACGCAAAAAAATAAATAAAATAAAAATAACTTTATTGAACGTTAAGGAATAATATACACTGGCTCATTACAATGTTAAGTTATTAGGTACTTATTGAAATAGAACTATAACGGATTTTATCGCGATATATTTAAGATTTTAGATCCCAACGTTTCAAAGTCATTTCAGACTTAATAGTCACGGGTGGACTGAGGTATTTGATGTCCAGAATTTATCTAATGTTATTAAAATTAATTATGCCACGTGAGAGAAATACATTTTGTTCATATCTGGTTGGACTATGAGGTGTATCCAAAGAGGGCCGGTGCCTAAATCCTAGAATAGTTCTATTAGATAATGGTGCGGTTATTTTCTATTCGAAAGCTGAAGTGAGAGAAACAAAAAACTCAGAATAAATCTGTCAACTAAAATTCGTTATATTCATACTAAAAATAAAAAGTTGAAATATTCCCGGTCATTTGGTACTGGTGGAGAAAACAAATACTGTATGCAGATGCAGTTAGTGTTTGACATAGCTAGCTGCCACTTCTAAAAAACAGCGCAAATAAAACATTTATTTTAAAACTATTGTAGTTCCATTTTTAAACGGACTTTAAAAGAATAGAATCGTCTGAAGGTGAGCGCGTTAATTGCCCGTTATGATAAATATATATATTTAATAATGAAACGCGAAAGTTTAAAAGTGAATAATATTATACTTCCCAGGTACCTAATCTCAATTAAATTTTATCCTAAACGGTCAAACGGTTTCTGAGTAATTAGTACATTTGAGTTAGTTCTGTGTTTGTTAAAGTTCATTTAGCAAATCCACACGGCTACACATCAAGCTATACTTTTCCATTATAAGTTGATCTCGCATTGTATAGGATTTCCGGACAATGAGAGGTCAGCTTAAACTGGAAATATACAGCTTGATAGGCAGCCTGTGTACATACTTTTTTGCATAATCGACGCGTGGTGTTTCCATAAGTTATATACCTTCACTTTAACCCTTTTTAGTGTCCCACTGCTAGTCACGGGTCTTCTCTCAACTATCTTATGAGTTTAGGCCTTAATCCACACACGCTAGCCAAGTGCGGGTTGGTGGATGTCACATGTCCTCGAATGATTAGTTCTTAGACATGTCGGTTTCCTCAAGATATGTTTTCCTTCACCGATATTGAGCAGCGAAGATGAAGCAATTCACACAAAGATTTTTCTAAGGCTAGGCCCGTACCGCTGCGCTACCACTGCTCTATTATATACCTACCTATTTAAATGTAATATGAAATTATAGTTTATTGTTGTGCATTGCTGTCGGGTTTTTGATTTTTAAATTATATACTCCTAAAGATTTAACAACCTAAACCGAAGCTCGTTATACCGCGAGCTTTAGTTTGTTGTTCATAAAATATTACCGATAACCTGTCACAAGAAGTTCTATTCCAATCATAACTTCATCTTAAACTCATAAATAAATAATTTCAAGTACATAAGCCTCGAATCTCTATCTAATAGTCTTATTATAGCTTAAGGCAACCGCTAATCAAAACAAATGAAATACCACTTTTATAATTGAAACATAAGGTTCAAATTACAGTGTTGCTATTCGAGGAGTATTTACAGCTTCGTCGAGACTGACTGACCTGAATTGATCGAGGTGTTAAAATAGAATACGTACAATTAGACTATCTATAATTACAGACTTTAGAAGTAAACCTTTGAAAGGCGTGTACAGATACTACTTCGCCGCAATCCTGCCACTGCTACCTCTACTCCTGTAAGTCAGGATCAACAGAAGCGTCGTGGAAGAGACTCGGGATTTGAACCCGGCACGTACCTTGATACCTAAATGGATCTTAAAATGAAATGATCTTGGATCGACGGACACGACTTTAATCAGAAAGATAATAAAAGGAGTTGAATGTCTGATATTGTTGGGTTCAACGAAGTTGGCGCTTATAGGCCGACCGTTTAACTCGCCTATCGCCTATCGCCAAGATTCTAGCTCCTCAAGCTGTACAGACAGTGAATATGATTCAAGCGATATGGATATTAATGAATAGTCTAACATTACTTTTATCTGTGGTTAAATAGATCTTTAAGAGATTTAATTAATGTTTTATGACTTTGTACCTCAGATGGCGACACGCGAGTTAAACGGTCGACCTATAGGAACATTAATGTCTAGTTGTTACAGTCTTAGGATTCCGTAGGTATCCTAGAAGAAAATAAACAGTTTATACCAATATCTGTCATTTAGATTTCTAAAGTAGTCTGTGTTCAGCATAGGTTTCCCCGGTAATAAGCCGTGAAGGAATCAGCGCGCGCTTTGTGTCCTGATAATCAGTCACACTACTTTTTACAGGAACACGTTGAAGAAGTGAGTTGATATTAATAAGTCTGTAGCCCTTTACAGCATAATAATATGTTGTATTGTAACTACCTATTACTGGGGATGATAGCTCTTAATTTTTATTACCTTGGTAAGAATGATGCAGCTCGAAGTTTGGAATGTACCCGTTAGCTAAGAACCTTAGCTTTTTTTTTTAAGAAAACGGTTAAAAACTGTGCTTCGATGCCACAAACTTACACACAGATAAACACATATTTTTCTTTAAAGGACAAAAACGCAGCCCACCTTATTTCAACAAACGAATTTCATTTTAAAATGTAATTTAATTTTAATGTAAGATAAAAGGCAATACAAAATTGTTATCTGATTCGAATAAAGCCTTAGCTACTGACGCATATGAATTAAATGACTTCTAAACACTGATATATTTTTCATATCTAAAAGAAAACTAAGTTATTTTAATATTAAATGCAAGTTAACGAAGAACTTTGTAATAAATAATGCCTTTTATAACCTTATAAAAGTTTCAATAACTGTTCAGTAACTGCATATAATTGCTTGAGTGGAACTTTGAAGATCGGTTGCTCAAACTATTGATAACTTGGAACATTTAACACGGGAGGTGTTATACACAACTTCCACTATGCGTTTCAAATAAGAGTAGGACTAGACTTGCGGCTAACTTCATACCAAAAAGCAAGTAAAAGTAGCGCCAGCACAAAAAATCTAAGCAAAGACAAAAATATTATTTTGAAATGTATGGAAAAGTGATTTATGTAAAATCTTTACATTAGTATTTAGTTACAATGCAGCTACCTACCTAAGTAAATTTACGCACTAGAATTCATAAACTTGTACAAAAACTCATATACAGATTCGTATATAGATTTTTGTCGTCCGAAGTTAATGAAATATGTTCATACCTAAATATTCTACTCCAAATATCCATTCTTACTCCAACGGCGATAAGGTACACGCATTTTTATTTTATTTTTTATCTAGATGTGATTATTATTACAAACAAACATTTTTGCTCACTGTACTAAAAAATGTAAAGTTGTTGCGCATTCCAGTCCAAGACGGCGGTTTTCCAATCCTATTCTTATTTGAAACGCATAGTAGTACTAAATGTTTCTGCCAGTTTTTGGTAGAGGCGAGGTAACCACTTCATCTCTTTGTCGTTTCGCTCTTGTCAGAGTGTTCGTGGTCTCATTGAGTCATCCACATCGGTTATATAGGCGGACACAGCTCTCCGCACGATCTCCCGCCATCTGTGCCTATTCGTAGTGTCTGGCACAATCATGTGTAAGCTGTTTTATGTTTCGGATTTTATCTGGTCAGTCCAGCGCATAGTCTAGCTAACTACTTACAGCACACTATTACATACTCACGCACACATACAAAGAGTTGATGCGTCTTTACAAATGCATACGTAAATAAAAGCTACACACAAACACAACATGCAGATTGTTCATGTACCTGAGCAGTTCTTGTGTTGAATGTTCCAAGTTTGGTAACAATGGGCAACACGAAAATCATAGAATTTATCATATTTACGCTTATGCTTGTATTACCTGAAGGTATAGACAGAGGTATTCATCACACACATTTCTCTGGCTATGTTCGGGTCTCATATAATTAGGAGCGGGCTATTGCCGTTGTTGGGCATAATTCAACTTCAAAATATTTTTTTTTATTCTGTAATGTGCTTGCGCTTGACTACAACTTGCCTGATGTTAAGCAATGATGAAGTCGATGATGAAACGCACCTGCCCAATATACCGATTCACTCGTGATTACGAATGATTTTCGGTCAGCTAGCAGTGGGATGAGGCTTCATATGGTTAGTAAAAAAGTTAATAAAGTAATAATTCTAATCCACCCTCATAAATAGAGTCACCAGACATCACACCACAACACCGTAAAATTAAGTTTTTTTTTAATTTGATGAATGAATGACCCGGGATTCAATTAATGCACCACCAACCCGCACTTGGTCAGCGTGTGTGGATTAAGACCTAAAACTCTCTCAAGATAGATGCGATAAGACCCGTGCAGCAGTGGGACACTAAAAAGGGTTGAAGTGACCTCGTGTTAATTAAATGAACATGCAACTATCTTTATTACTTTTTCCATTTAATTATTTTTAGTGTCTCACTGCTGGGCACGGATCTTCTCTCAACTATCATCGTACGAGTTGAGAGAGTTTAGGCCTTAATACAGAGTTTAGACCTTAATGGCCAGGAGTGGGTTGGTGGATGTCTCATATCCTCGAATGATTAGTTCTCAGACATGCCGGTTTCCTCATGATGTTTTCCTTAACCTATATTGAGCAAGCGATGTAACAATTTACACAAAGTTGTGATGTACGACAAACGATCGAACGACGATCAAACCCGCGGCCTTATATTTAAAAGGCGATATCGATACCACTGCGCCACCGTTGCTTTTATTTATTACTCACGTTGGTGCAACTAGCCCTGTTTTGTCTAGAGGTCAGGCAATAACAATTTTTATGATGAGTTCTTTGATAAATACGTTGGACAGTACATTTACGAGAATTGTGGTTTTAATATCTTGAAGTGTAATCTGAAGTACCAGAGTTGTTGACCACTAGCTTTTGCTCGCGACTTTTTTTACAATAGCTCTAGTTTTGGTTTTCTATAATTTTACTGAGAGTTAATATTTTTGAGAGTCAAGTAATGTTTTTTTTCATCCTTTAATAGCATTTTACTTCAACTCTTATATTTCCCACGACTGGGCCGGTCTTCACTCTACTATCTTATGAGTTGAGAGAGTTTAGGCTTTAATCCACACACACTGTCTAAGTGTGGGTTGGTGGATGTCACATGTCCTCGAATGATTAGTTCTGAGACGGAGTGGTCTCCTCACGATGTTTTCCTTCACCGATATTGAGCAGCGGTGATTAAACTATTCATACGAAGATGTGTGGGATCAAACCTGCGACCGCGAGCCCAGCAGTGAGACATTAAAAGAAAGGGTTGAAGACTAAGTGAGTTAGGTTTTGTATTTTTTTTGAAGTGAAAACTTCTTTAGCGGCGTTGAGCACTTTTTCTGTAATGGGTATAAAATCTTAAACTCGCGTCAGGACACGTGACCTGATCGAAAAAGCGTAAGACGGATGGAGAGTAGACAGCTATCCCCTCTCTACGGCGCGGCGAAAATGTATGCCTGGGCCTACTGTTACGTTTAGGCAGCGCAGGGCGCTTGCGCGAATGTTTTCACTTCTGCCGGCACTCCCGGAGTGCAACCCGTCTTTTTTTTATTCTTCGATAGGCTGGCGCTTGACTAAAACTTGCCTGATGTTAAGCAATGATGTAGTCTAGTCTTTATAGCGCGGGTTCGCAGTTTGAATTCAGGCGGGTTTGTGTCTATACTTATAACCCTGCCAAAATTAATAGGCATTAATTGGCTCACCTATTAATAATAAAGTTATTACCTAATACATTTATTATAAATTTATTGACTATTAATTTATTTATTTATTAAAACAATATTGATATGGCTATTTATATTTTTATTAATCTCACTATACTTTGTTTGTAAAAATAAAGCGAAATATAACTGTGTGCTTAATACCATTAAAATTGGGATAGTAATGTTTGCGTAAGCAACAAAAACCATTGATTAATACTCACAAACTTTCATATTTTTGATGGTTTTGTATATTTTGAAGTCACTTAGTTTTATTAAAGTTTTCAATATTTTAAATTACCCTTTCATCTCGTATAGTTTAGTTTCTATTCTATTTAGCTGACGAAGTCCCTTAATGTCAAGGTTTAGGGCTTAATTATACCAAGTACAATTGACAATGTCCACTGATGGGTCACACTGAATATTTGTTTTTTTTTTCTCTCTTTTTATGTGTTTTTTTTTATTTTGTGTGTCCTGTCTGTCAAATAAATGCTTTTCTATCTTTCTTTTTTTCTTTTGACTCGCCTTTTGATTATGTACGGGACCTAAACAGAACTAATAACTAGCGACTAAGCTTGGCCGACTGACAGCAGAAGCTGCATGATGATTTTCATTATTTTTTGATATAACTGACAACATACGCATAGACCCAAAGGGAAATAACCCAAAATATGCTGGTAAACAGCGGAATTTGGGTCATTCCCCGAATAACCCAGATTCCGCTTAGAATTAGAATCAGAATTTGGGTGGGGAATAACCAAAAGTTCGCTGGTAGACAGCGGAATTATCTATCGATATTAATAATCCTTTCTTAGCGGGCCTCTTTAGAAAATTCTTCTTCTTTGACAAATTTCATCATTCTATGTAAAATAGTTTTTAAAATTTTTCTTTTGTAAATACATAGTAAAGATCTTTAAACCGAAATACAGGTAATTACGCCCAGACTCAAGACAAACAGACGTGTACATCACACAAATGTCTGACTTCTGTGGGAATCGAACCATGAAATATGTAATGTAGTTAAACGTGAGTGATATTCACCTCTGCCCACACCTCCGGTATTGCCTCCGCTATACGCCGGTGTTTTGTAATATAATACAACATCTTTGTTACGGTTACAATAGATTACGAGCTAAGCTCCGAAGTCATGGGATTCGATCTCGCGTAAAATTTAATGGAATTTTCCTGTTACATTAACAATTTTCGCCTTTTTGTACCTGTTTAGGAGGGGTTTCAGACGAGCGGTTTGTAGGAATATCTTAACTAGTTTTTTAAGGAATGGAACTTCCTACTATGCTCAATGCACACGATGAATACATTATTATAAAAATAAAGGACTTTTTATAAGCAGTCAAAATTAACGAATCAGTTACAAATAACTGAAACTAAAAACGTAAAATAATATAAAATAAGAAGAATAAAAATTAAATATGTAGACTAAACAGCGTAACCTGCGGGAATGGTAACAAACAAGTAAGCTGGCGACTTTACCTCTCTGGATTGCCAAGCTTATAGGTGAATGGATGTACCAACCAGCTCCCGGGCAGACAGAAAAAAAAGTGTCCTGACAATTAGCAGCTGTCATGGATAAGCAGTGCGGAGGGAAAACACTTGAGACTTCCGAGTATCAAGGGGAAGCCCAAAAGATCCCACTGGGTCGAAGTTTTCTGAGTTCACTGTGACTTCTTTTTTGGCAAGTGAACGCTTATAAACTTGTTGTAATTTATTGATGACAACGTGATCACATCTAAGTCGAAAGACGAATGATCCCAAATGACATTAAGATAGACATTTTATCACGTTATGTTTGTATGAAACAAAAAAAATTACGACCTCAATTAAAGGGTACTTCAAGATGATCCTTAAAAACACGTACCCTTTTAAGTTCACAGCTGGGTCTTTTCTCAACTATCTTACGAATTTAGAGAGTTTAGGCCCTTAATCCACACACGCTGGCTAAGTGCGGGTTGGTGGATGTCACACGTCCTCGGATGATTAGTTCTTGGACATGCTGGTTTCCTCACGATGTTTTTTTTTCGATATTGAGCAGCGGCGATAAAAGAATTTATACAAAGATGCGACCGTAAATGTCTAAGGCGAGGCCCGAACTGCTGCGCCACCGCTGCTAAATTCTTCATAAGCCTGGATATTTTTAGTCCACTGCTGGACATAGGCCTCTCCCAAACCACGACACTGAGCACGATCTGTGGTTCCTCTCATCCCGCTCTTACCAGACACCTTGCAGAGATCGTCACTCCTTCTAATCAGGGCGTATTCCGCTACGTTTGCCAATTCGCGGTGTCCACTCAAGAACTCGTTTACCCCAATGGCTGTCTCATCTGTGGGAGATATTAAAAGTTTGGATTTTGGAATGATAAAATGTAGCTTGCGTGTAACCGCGTACGTGTAAACAACCGTAAACGCCCAAATAACGCCAGTCTGAAACCTCTAATGGAAAGTTGACTTTGTTATCCTTATTGAATTCAGAGTTTCAACTGAAGTAAAATAAAACAGGAGTTTAGTTGATACGAGTATCAGAGACTAGCTTTCCGCCGCGGCTACGCCCGCGTGAACTACATATTATGCCCAGCAGTGGGATAAAAAGTAGCTTGTAGCCTAGTATTGTCTTACATTTACGCGAATATCACACATTGAAATAAAACTATACGTCAAAACTAAACTAACGTCGAGATCTAAAATCTAAAATAAACCGCGATAAAATCGGTTAAAAAGTAGGATTATTTCATTGCCTTCCTCAATAAATGGGCTATCTAACAGTGCAAGAATTTTTCAAATCAAACCATTAGTTTCTGAGATTAGCGCGTTCAAACAAACTCTTCAGCTTTATAATATTAGTATAGATGTTTATCTTAATATAATATTGTATAATAGACTTGCCACTCTCAACAACTTGCATTTAGTTAAGCAATGATGTGGTCTACGATGGAAAGCGCTTACCTAATAAATACCGATTCACTTGTTACTTGAAGACAGGCCGAAGCGAACGCACTTTGTACGTTCCAGTAGAATTTCAACCATATGTCGGTGGCGCTTATCTGTGCTGTGCTGCGGAGTAGCGGTGGCGCAGCGGTACGGGCCTCGCCTTTGAAATATAAGGCCACGGGTTCGATTCCCGATCGTACCTACACATCTTTGTGTGAATTGTTACATCGCCGCAGCTCAATTTCGGTGAAGAAAACATCGTGAAGAAACCCCTGTCTAAGAACTAATCATTCGAAGACATGTCACATCCACCAACTTGCTTGATCAGCGTGTGTGGATTAAGGCCGAAACTCTCAACTCGTAAGATAATTGCGACCGTAAGACCCGTGCCCAGCAGTGGGTCAATTCAATTTAATTCAATTCATTTATTTCAGGAATAATAGGTTCAATCTGATGATAGCAATCTAACCAAGTTCGTCTATATTCTGCCACTGTTTTAACAATACAAAATATTGTCATAATAACTAAAGAATTCATTACAGATTAACAATTTTAAGTCTCAAGTATTTCAATAAAAAGGGTTGAAGTTGAAATGAAATGAAAATATGCTTTATTCTTTTTGAGACGCGAGTCTACTTAAAAATAGTCTAATTTCTTTTCCTACCTTGCAGTGAATGACTGGCAACTACTGAGAAACACTGACAAAAAACTCTGTAGGCTTTTTTTCTTTTGACGTGACAACGTCTTATAAATTGGTTTGCCGGGTGACACTTCAAGAAACTGCGTTACGCTCCGCTCACGTTATGCGCTCACAATGAGAGCGAGTGAGAGGCACGCGTCCCTTCCACTCGGGCATGGTTAGCCCGCCTAAGAGCGAGAGAGACAGACATAAAAAGTGAAATGAAATGAAATGAAATGAAATGAAAATATGAAATGAAAATGAAATGAAAATATGCTTTATTTTTTTTGAGACGCGAGTCTACTTAAAAATAGTCCAATTTCTTTTCCTACCGTGCAGTGAATGACTGGCAACTACTGAGAAACACTGCCAAAAAACTCAGTAGGCTTTTTTTCTTTTTTAAATGAAGTACTTATATCTATTACATTTTGTTTGTTTATTGTGTTGAATTAGAGCGACTTAATTCCAAGCGTTTTTATCCGTTACATAGTCTGAAATTTTATAATACGCTTTCTTACATAACGTAGATTTTATAGTTATTTTAAATTTGTTAATAGTCATTTCCCTAATATTATTTGGAAGTTTATTGTAGAAACGTATACACTGCCCCATAAAAGAGTTACTGATTTTGTGGAGTCGAGTATGATGTGCTACAAGATCGTTCTTATTTCTAGTATTTAAATTATGAATGTCGCTTATTTTTTTAAATTTTGTAATATTTTTATGCACATACAATAAATTTTCATAAATATATTGAGAAGCGACAGTCAAAATATTTATGTCTCTGAATTTCTCTCTTAGAGAAACACGGCTTCCTAGTTTGTAGATAGCTCTTATAGCTCTTTTTTGTAAAATAAAAATGGTTTCTATGTCAGCCGCATTTCCCCAAAGAAGAATTCCATAAGACATGATACTATGAAAATAACTAAAATAAACAATTCTAGCAGTATCCTCATCAGTGAGCCGTCTAATTGTTTTGACTGCATACGCAGCAGAACTTAATTTTCCGGACAGTTTATCTATATGAGGAAGCCACTGTAATTTAGAATCTAGTGTGATGCCTAAAAAAACAGATGACTTAACAGGGTCCACCTCATTACCATTAATTTTAACATTTGTATTTGCCTGTCTTACAGTAGGCATGGAAAACTTTATCACTTTAGTTTTTTTATCATTGAGTAAAAGATTATTCACACTAAACCAATAGACCACCTTAGAGAGTGCGTTGTTTACTTCGTCATAATTGCTTAATTGTCGATTAATTTTAAATGTCAATGAAGTATCATCGGCAAACAACACAATCTCATGGCTATCATTAACATAATAAGGTAAGTCATTGATATAAACTAGGAACAGAAAAGGGCCGAGAATCGATCCTTGAGGTACACCCATGGTGACTCTTGACCCTGAGGACTTAATTCCATTGACATCGACTTTTTGAATTCTATCACTCAGATAAGATATGATAAATTCAAGAGCTTTATTCTTAATACCATAGTGGTGTAATTTCCTTACAAGAGTTTCATGTTGCACACAGTCAAAGGCTTTGGACAAGTCGCAAAATATACCCAAGGCATCCTGCGAATTCTCCCAAGCAGCATAGATACTTTTTAATAATTCAACACCTGCATCAACGGTTGAGCAACCTTTGGTAAACCCGAACTGTTTCTTATGTAACAATTCATGTCTATTAAAATGTCTGAGCAACTGGCTAAGTATTAATTTTTCAAAGATTTTACTTAAGGTGGGTAATACAGAAACAGGTCGAAAGTTTGATGGATCAGAAGTATCTCCAGATTTAAATAAAGGAATAACCTTACTGTGCTTCATCAAGTCAGGAAATACACCTACTGCAATACAGTTGTTGAAAATAGATGCAAGATGTGGGGCAATTATAGTAATAATTGCAGATACCGCCTTAACAGAAAGTCCCCACAAGTCTTTAGTATTCTTCAAATTAATTGATTTAAAGGCTTTCAATATATCATTAGGTGTAACTTGCATAAATTCAAACACTGTACCGCACTCTACTACATTTTCCTTAAGTATTGATTCAGCGGATATAGAAGACGACGGCAGACTCATTGTAGTCAGTAAAGGAATGTTAGTAAAAAAATTTTCAAACTCTGTCGCAACTTCCAGGTCAGCTGTTATATCTACATTATTAATTTTTAGCTTAAAATCTTTATTACAGGCTTTTTTCTTACCAGTTTCATTATTAATAATGTTCCAAGTAGTTTTAACAACATTAGAAGATGTTTTGATTTTATTTTTTATGTATATGGATTTAGCGGTTAAACATATTTTTTTAAAAAGTTTTGAATATCTTTTAACATAATCTATGAAGGTAGGGTCCTGATTGTAGGACTTTTCAGCGTATAAATCATACAGTTTATTTCTACTTTTATAGATACCCGGGGTTGCCCATTCACCAAAATCCAGACCATCACTAACCATCAAGTGTTTAGAAGTAAAAACTCTATGAAATGTTTCATTGATTTGATTAAATAAATAATTATATTGATAATCTGGACTCTGGTTGCTGGGCAACCACTCTAATTTAATTAATAAATTGTTTTTAAACCTGTCTAAGCGGCTTTCACTGAAGGGTACAACTGTTATTTTCCTTTTTTTACTTTTTGGAGTATCTACTGGATAACAAACTAGCTGACCACTGTGATCTGATTGTATTTTATTAAAAACTGATTTATGACTAGGTGTCATATTACAAAAAATATTATCAATACATGTCGCACTAGTGGCAGTTATTCTAGTTGGTTCACAAAATATGTTTATTAGGTTATAAGATTTGAATAAATTTAAAAAAATTGTAGTAGTAGAACAATCCTCCAAAATATTTATATTAAAGTCTCCACAGACAGTAACAGTTTTATGGCTATTAGATATTTTATTTAAGGCATCCTCCATTATTCTTAAAAATGCCTCAAAAGGCGCGCAGGGAGGTTTGTATACGTTAATAACAATATGTCGCTCCAACTCAACACAAGAGATCTCAACAACTCGCTCAACAGAGAGGCTCACAATATCAGATCTTTCTTTATATTTGAGTAATTTATTTGTTATTATTAAAGAGCCACCATGAATAAACTTTTCCCTGATGAACGAGCTTGCAATCTGGTGATTATTGAAGCTGTAAATGAATTGATGGCGCTTAAGCCAGTGCTCACTAAGACAAATAATATCAATATTCTCACAATTCATAAACAACTCCAATTCTAACTCTTTACCTAACAGTCCTTGAATATTTTGATGCACCAGATTGATACAATTTTTATTATAATGTTTAAATTTTAATGGTTTTGTATTTCTTAAATAATTATTCTGATATCCATCATCAGATCCATTACCTTTATTACTAATGCCAGAGATTATCTCTATTGTCTTTAGGTCTAATTTAAAGAACTTGGAACTTGTTCCAAACTGTCAAAGTTTAATATTACATTTGTAACCTGCTCAATAGAAGCAGTGGAGTTAGCCAACAACTTGGCTGGGTCATTAAAACAATATGATAGCGACATTGCTATTTGTTTTTTATAAAAATTAGCAAGATAAAAATTATCTTTTGTTAATTTACATGTCTTATTAAATACAAAGGTATTAATGTCAACTAAAGTGAATTTATTGTTATACAATGCCAAAGTATGCAATTTATTATTTAACCTATGTCTGGCATTATTTTCTGCCTCAAGCAACAACTTGCTATAAGGAAATGCAGTTAAAATTATGTGTTTAATATCTAATTGAGCTAACAAATCAAAGTATTTTGTTAGTATGTGACTATTAGCATTTCCTCTTCTCCCAACATAAATAATCAAAGTGGTGCTAGGACAGTGCCTACTACTAATTATTTTTTCCATAATTTGGACAAAGCTTGCACCTGGGAAACAATGATTTGTAATGCGATTTCCTGTATTATCTAGAAATATTTGTCCCATATGTTTACCTATTTCATCACTATACATGATTATATTATTATTACATTTAATTTTAAGACTCCTTAATGTGTGACTATTATGGTTATTATTAAAGGAAGTACTGTTTCTAGGCTTATTTGTTAGTTTAGTTTGAGATATACAGAAAGAGTCAGTGCCTGATCGTGGACAGCTGAGTCGTGCAGGAGTGATGTCAGTGTCACTAGAGTAATAGTTTGTTAGTGACATCAGCTTCTGCTCACTTTGTTTTAAGTCAGCCACTAAGCCGTCCATAGCCAAATCACATTCTGCAATCTGTTTCTGTGAATCAATATATTTTTCAGTTATCATACCTAATGATTCACTTAAAGCCTGCATCTCTTCTTTTAGGTCCTGAATTATATCTGTATATTTTAATACAATAGAATCAAATTTACTCTATTGTATTAAAATATACATAAAGGCACGCGTCCCTTCCACTCGAGCACAGTTAGCCCGCCTAAGAGCGAGATTCTTTGTATAAATTAATGTTTTAAATTGTTACTATTATTTCATCCTTCTTCCTACTATACGAATGAATATTCACGTTTTACGTGACAACGACTTTGAGTGGTAAAATTAAAATTATTTTACCACTCAAAGTCGTTGTCACGTAAAACTTTCGCCCGTATACCGACTTTACAGGCAACCAATTTTTTTTAAATGAAGTAGATACTTATATCTATCTCATTTTGTTTGTTTATTGTGTTGAATTAGAGCGACTTAATTCCAAGCGTTTTTATCCGTTAGATAGTCTGAAATTTTATAATACGCTTTCTTACATAATGTAGATTTAATAGTTATTTTAAATTTGTTAATAGTCATTTCCCTAATATTATTTTGAAGTTTATTGTAGAAACGTATAGGTACACTGCCCCATAAAAGAGTTACTGATTTTGTGGAGTCGAGTATGATGTGCTACAAGATCGTTCTTATTTCTAGTATTTAAATTATGTGTGTCGCTTATTTTTTTAAATTTCGTAATATTGTAAATAAGTGAAAAGTAAATTATCTGTGCTATAGGTGGAAGTAGAATAGGGCTCCATAACAACTGTTCCAACTGAACCACCATCTCAAATAGTGTGACCAGACAGCGTACTGGAACCGGTAGGTCAAAATTAACCACTTATTAGACCAATTCTCTTTTGGACACCATCCAAATATCCTTTGAGCGCAAAATGCATCTCTATTCTAAGAAAATGCACTTCTGACGACACTTGTTTGACAAAATCTACGTCGGCATTAATAACAGACCCTTGGTGTGAAATTTCGATTTTTCTCACAACAAAAACACAATCAAAATTACACCTAAACGCCTTTCATTAAGTCATAAAATCCAATGGTCACCTTCCAAGCACAGGACTAGCTAATATGAACTGTGGAAAGCAAACAGTACACTCAAATGTCTATATAGAAAAAGGAATTTCGACTTTAAAATTAAATATCATAAGGACGATAATTAAGTAACACAAATATACGTTAATCGAATTCGGACGTTTGTACCGCACACATGTATACAGCTTTTAGTCACCTTTATTTTTAGTAATTAAAATTCACCTCTAGACCTATGGTAATTAAGTCGAGAATCGATCATGATTAAAATAAATTGTACAACCTATTGACTCGTGGGTCGACGTGCATTCGGTTTCCCGACACAAACTTGCTTGTGGAAAACCTGCAATGATTTCAAATAAAATCGTACCATAGACGTTGAAGTTACAGTTCAATTTAGCTTGGCGATGTTTAGTGGGGTTGATTGTTATGTGTATGGAGTAGCCACGGTCGAGGGTTGAGAGGGGTAAGGGGTTGCGGGGGGTGCTACCAGAGCCTCCAGGTCTTACTACGTTAGTACCGTCGCGTCTATCGTAACGTACGGATGGAGCGCAGGACAACGCGCAAACGATTTACAATTTTTTTTAAACGTAAATTCCGACATTTTCCCTCTTAGTATAGCAGTTATATATTTATGTTTTTATAAAGTTTGTTTGTTGTGAGTGTGTGTGGATGTAGTAATAGTGAAATACTCAAGTTTAGCAGATATCGTAGATACTTTTAGTATACATCCAGTGTATGACCTACTTATGTACTATAGAAATGAACACAGGTGGTAATATTCCAAAAGAATAGATGGCTGAATCGAACGTTAGGCATGTGCTTTAAAATTAAAAGTAAAAACGTCACACAAAAGCGCGGGAAACGTATAAACACATATGGCGCCCAAAAAACGCGGGAACGGGGTATAAGAAAATGCTCTTATTAATATTTCAAGTAGATTTAAAATGGAAATTGTTTTGTAATCTTGCTTCGAAATTACTTTGGGGGAAATTGGGTATTAAAATATTTAACATTTAGTTATTATAAGGTTTTATGGAGGTATATTAAAGTTTGGAGACAGTTCACTTCAACCCTTTTTTAGTGTCTCACTGCTGGGCACAGGTCTTCTTTCAACTATCTTACAAGTTGAGAGAGTTTAGGCTTTAATCCACACACACTGGCCAAGTGCGGGTTGGTGGATGTCACATGTCCTCGAATGATTAGTTCTTAGTCATGCCGGTTCCCTCACAATGTTTTCCTTCGCCGATATTAAGCAGCGGTGATGAGACTATTTACACAAAGATGTGTGGGCACGACTGGGAATCGTACCCGCGACCTTATATTTCGAAGGCGAGGGTTATACCAATGTGCCACCGCTGTTCTGTGTTTACAGGTTATTAACATAACTAGGTACGTGTAGCATTTGTCTCTCTTTCTCTCTTGGTAAAATATAGTATTTTTCATTTCATGCTCGATTCACCAAAAGTAGTTTGTAGTTGAAAAAGCATTTACTCTTGATCTAGTCCCTCATATGTCGAAACAAATATAATATTTATACGTGTATTTTCACACTACTCCATCATTCTAGAAGTACTGTTTGTATAGTTACTCAAAGCTTGGGTATGTTTTTAATCCATTTTTTACGTAATATACTTACTCTCTCAACTCGTAAGACAGTTGAGTGAAGACCTATGCCCAACTGTGGTACACTAAAAAGGGTTGCAGTGAAAGTGGGTGATATTTACCTCTGTCTACCTTCAGGCAATACAGGTGCGATGCTTTGTTGTGTTGCGTTATATACTAAATGACCATAAAAATACAGAAAACTATAAAAGAAAATTTGACATAAAATAAAATTTAACTATCTTTTATCCCTTGCCGTCTAGATCATTTCAGCTTTTCATTAAGAACACCACGTCTAAATCTATTCGTTTACGCGCTACGAAATTGTACACAGAAACACATAATAATATGCCCACGTTAAACATAAAACACCTCTCTGTTACGGTGAAGGTTAAAATGTTGTATGTCTACGAAATTTCGTAGCAAGTGCTACGAAGCCTCATAGCAGCCGTAGTAGCTACAGCTTCAATAGGTAGTTATAATTACAAGCCATGTTGAGAGCGGTTTTTATTTATTGGAAGTACCATACTACGAACTCTATAAAGGTTCGTAGCGTTGTATTAACTAGCCTGTAATACCAGACTATACTGGGTAGAAGGAACCGCCCTCCACAAACTGATAGGGCGAAATCCGTGCATCATACATAGTTGATCGGTACATGAAATTAGTCCAATAATTGTGCTTCGTTTTGTTAACTTATACGGAATGTCATAGAAACAATATTATGGAATATATATCGCATTAAAGTTATGGAGTGAGAGTGCGCTACGTGATACAGAGGTATAAAATTTACCTAAGCGTGACGTCATTTAAGATTTCGCTAAGTCGTATCGCCGTAATCTTTAATCGTAATCACACAAAAAACGCCTGACGGACAAAACAAAAAAAAATGTTCAATATTGTTTCCTATTTGTAGTAAGCTATCTAATATAAAGTCTAGTAGTAGCAGTGAAGATACAGCTTTAATACAGGTAAAATTTATTACAAGCTACCCTGGTTTTATTACAAGCTATCGTGGTACCAATTTAGTTACATTATAAATTCTAAGAAACCTGCTACGACTGCTACGAACCGTCGTTCGTAGACTGAAAACTCGAATACGAGTTTTTGTAGCAGCTTGAGTACTATAGACAATTTATAAAATCTTAGAAACAAAATTACAGTTAAAAAAGTAGGGCTACAGTAAGGCAACAGCTTTAATAAAGCTACATTTTTATTGCAAGCTACCGTGGTACATAGTTAGTTACATTATTTATTCGTAGTAAGCGTCTACGACTGCTACGAAGCGTCGTAGCAACGTAGCTGTATGTTTGTATCCTGTAAAGCTACTACGAGTTTTCGTAGCAGCTTGAGTACTACGAACACATGACAAAATTTTATAAATAAAAATACAGTTACATAAGTAAGAAAGCAGAAAGACTACAGCTTTAATACAGCTACATTTTTATTACAAGCTACGGTGGTATCAAGTTAGTTACATTATGTATTCGTAGTAACCTGCTACGACTACTACGAAGCATCGTAGCAACGTAGCTGTATGTTTGTAGCCTTTAAAACTATCCGACTACGAGTTTTCGTAGCAGCTTGAGTACTACGAATGATAAAATCTTTGAAACAAAAATACAGATAGAGTAATAATCTAGTTCTTACTTAAGTGGTGTTGGTTGATTGATAGAAAAGAAAATAAGCTAAAACGATATTTTTTGCTGACAGTACTTGGTTGATAATAACTCAGTAACATTGTATTATATTCAGATGTCAGAACGTATATTTTATTACGTATTAAGCTTTTCTTGAAACACGAGGCTGTAATGAAATATGAGAGATATCTCATTCGAGGCTCAAGCGTTCCTTATTACTCTTATCATTGTTTACTAAATGAAAAAGTGTTTCTTGGATAGTTACAAAAAAATAACGCCTGTAGCAGGCAGCAGGTGTAGGCAGAGTTAGATAATAATAAATATTAATAATAATAATAATAATAATAATAATATAGAGGGACATTAACACACGGTCATCTGGTCCCAAGCTAATCAGAGCTTGTGTTATGGAAACCAGATAACTGGTATATACTATACATATAATACTTTTCTTTTGTAAATATATACCTATAATAGATATACACCCAGACTCGATACAAACACAAATGTTAATCACTAATATTTGTCTCGGGTGGGAATCTAACCCACGACCTGTGGCGTGAAAAGCAAGTATCTTACCAACCACGCCACCGGCCCGTCAAACTTACTTACTTCTCCGGCATTTTTATTTTGTGGGCTTGTGGATGTTTGGCCTGATTATTTTCATATGTCTTATGGGTCAGCTAAATACCAACTCAAGGCGTCGGAGTCTATTGAAAGGTGTATTGGCAACGAATCCCTCGAGTATCGCCGCATAGTTGCTAGTCTTTCGGTCTTTTATCGGATACACTTCGGAGAGCGTGCGTTGGAATTACGCAATTTTATTCCCCCATCTCCGTTCTTCCATCGGACAAGTAGAGGGTACGGCTATACGCCACCGTTATAAAGTAGAAATTCCACGGGTACGCACAAAGCGCTTTGCTTCGACTTTCATTGTGCGAACTGCCAAATTGTGGAATTCGCTGCCGGCATCTATATGTTTCCCGATAGCTATAATCTGCCGGTCTTCAAGTTACGTGTGAATCGGTATTTACTGGGTAAGCGCGTTCAATCGTAGACAGCATCATTGCTTCACTTCAAGTTGTGGTCAAGCGCTTGCCTATTTTAGGATAAATAAAAATGTGTTTATAACTTTACATAGCGCCACGCCTGCATTACCATAAGGTGTAGCAGAAGTGAAGTAAATTATCAGGTGTTGGGGCTTTCCCTTACCCGTTAGTAGCTCAATAACTCAAAACCGAATTATAAACTGGAATAACAAACGGAACAAATTTTACAACCTTGAAGAGTATAAAGGTGTATTTTTTGGTTCACATGAATATCTTAGGTAAACACCGCCCAAGGGAGCCGTGGCCGAGCCGTTCGCATTGATTACCATGAACGGTAACTGGGTTCCGATTGAATGAGTATTCATGATTTGGGTTCCGTTTTATTTTTAAATCGATGGCTTTCTGATTGCGGTCTGGGGTTATGAGTAATCTAGTTTTCGAAACGAAAGTACCTAGTAAATGTAAACGATTCGGGGCCTGAGTCACCTTCCACCTTGGGAGTGCACCTTTTATGTGAATCCCCCGGAGGTGCAATTAAGGTGAAAATAATTTAGTGGTAGGCTTCTACCGTGGTAGGTGACCACCACGAGACACAGCTGTATTTTAGAAAATATTTTTATTGCAAAATGATTACCGGTGGGTTCACCCAAGCTGGGAATGATAAAAAATGTGGACCATTTTATATTTTTCCGAGCTTTGAAACCAAAAGAGACTTTCTCAATAAATGGGCTATATATAAGTGTAAGGAATTTTCAAATCGTATTAGTAGTCCATGAAATGAAACATACTCTTCAGCTTTATAAAATTTTTTTTAATAGTGGGACATTAGTTAAATAATAATAAATATTCTGCGACATTAACACACACGGCTATCTGATCCCAAACTAAGCAGAGCTTGTTTATAAATAATTACACCTAGACTCAAGACAAAAACAGACGTGTTCATCACACAAATGTCTGACTTGTTGGGAATCGAACCCACGACCTGCGGCAAGAAGCAAGTATCTTACCGACCACGCCACCGGTCCGTTAATATTAGTCTACATATGTATGTTTAGAGGCCTCACTGTGCACTGATGTTTTAACGAAATGAAATAAAAATATGCTTTATTTTTTTTGAGACGCGATTCTACATAAAAATATTCTAATTTCTTTTCCTACCGTGCAGTGAATGACTGGCAACTACTGAGAAACACTGCCAAAAAACTCAATAAGTTTTTTTTCTTTTTATGAAGTACTTATATCTATTACATTTTGTATGTTTTGTGTGTTGAATTAGAGAGACTTAATTTCAAGCGTTTTTATCCGATAGATAGTCTGAAATTAAGTAACTGCTTATGCACAATTTTCGTATCTATTTATGTAGGTACGTTGATATTTCAATTTAGGTGACTACAAACCCCTATTCGTATGTGACCCAACATTCACTTAAACGGATTTTTCCACTATATAAAACTTAGATATTATTATTTCGTTCCCTTGGATGTATAATTTATATTTTAATGTCGCAGCTGATCAATCAATAATTTGCTTATTACTTCAAACGTACTAGTAGACTGGTGAACGGACTTCTAAGTTCGCGTGGGTGCAATATTATCACAGTATAATATTTAGGCATACTGTGGTATTATGCCCATGATTAAACCTGCCCGTTCAAGGCAAATTAAAGGTCAAACCTACCTTATTTTTACTCATTTTATTCATGGACATAAATAAGTCACTAGTTTAAGTTTTTAATTTTTCTTCAACGGTTAGTCCACCCAATAAGAATTGTCAAACAATCCAGAGTAAAGACAGTGATGGGAACGGATCTTGTGAGCAGTTCTTTGTCCCGGGTAACGAGGGGTTTAAGTTTAGGAATTTGTAATAAGAATAGGAAATATATCAATAAGAAAAATAGACGTTTCTATAGCTGCTTTGTTGGCACCCCTGATCTTTACTATCAAGGCACATTAAATTATACGTTTAGTTTATACCAACATAATACAAAAAAAGCAATTCACGTGGAACGCACTATATCTTAGATCCTGGAAAAACAATAGTTTTATGTCTTCCGAGAGATTCCAATTCGAACATTTGTCGGAAACCAATCGAAATAAATCACTGTTTCTCGATTGTTTCGATTATACGACTCGAATAGGATCGATACTGATGCAAGGACACCGCGTAATCGATACCAGACACACGGCCGATTGTTATTTGCGTTTTTTAAGTCAAATAACTCGTTCTTTTATTAAAGTTTAAGTGGAATTAAAGGAGTTTTTTATGTCTAGAATATTCTTAAGCTAAATATGTATTTAGCATTGATTCTTATTTAGTCTTACCCAACTAATTTTACAAGCATGGAACATTTTGCAGGCTGAGCATTTCTTTAAGAAAACTAATGCTTAAACTTAACTTGAGAAAGTAAACCTAAATCAATTTTCATCGCTAGCAAAAGATGTCTACTATTAATACTACCGACTGACCGCATACCTACTTGGTATGCAGTCACCCGCCGTATCAGCTGTGCGTGCGCTAGGGTGACTGACCGCTAATTTTACGCAGCAAAATTTCAGCAATATAATTACGAATAGTTCGTGTATAATCTGCTGATTTCATTTCGAAAAAATATACTTAATAATCAAAAAAACGTACTTAATAATTAATGGAAATGTTTTCTATTGCTGATATGAAATCACCATAAAAAATTTCGAACTGGTTATTTACTTTTTAAAACTTCGACTCGATTTACCATAAACCAGCTGGAAAGTAGCCATAGGAACTTCTTAATAAAATTTTATTATCAAATCGAATTCGAACTAACTTGCTTTGTTGTGTCAAACACATTGGTGCTACATTCTGCCATTTCGCTTTCCTGTTTTTAATACATAATATAAAGAGTTATACAGAGTGCCCAGCTGTGGGATAAAAGTAGCCTTCCTCAATAAATGGGCTGTCTAACAGTGCAAGAATTTTTAGAATCAAACTAGTATTTCTTGAGGTTGGCGCATTCAACTAAATAAACAAACCATTCAGCTTTATAATATTAGTATAGGTATGGTTTTTATGGTATATTACAACCGTAAAAACCAGTTTTTACTATATAACTACAGCAATTACACGGCTTATTACCTGTAGTTGGTTTATTACTTTGCAGCCCTTTGTTTTAATATGAGCAACGTACTCATTTCGCAAATCGTCTGGCCCCGGGGAATTACCTAAGCCGAAACGACTAGTGCGTGCTTTGACCGGAAGTCGGCCATATTTTATTTATGGCGAGCGAGCCACGGGAAGCAGCGAAGACCCTTTATGCTTATTGATTTTGAATACAAGGGTTTTACAAAAAGGGGTAGCTACGTGACCTGTGTTTTAGTTATTAGTTATCAAAACTGATAGAATATTTTCTAGACACATATACCAAAATCTTAGGAACTGTTTTAATAATGCATGATCGAAAATATCTTGGTATAGAGGCAATTTCTTCGTTCTATGGGCAGACTGACGGGTGAGGTACCTCCACCTCACTAAATAACGGGTGTAGGATACCGCCCTCCACTAACTGATAAAGTGAAATCTGTACATCACACTGAGAATCAGTGCACGAATTAGTTCAGGAACATTATGGGTGTCCAATAATCGTGCTTTTTGTTAACTTATACGGAATATACCCATTACCTGGAAACCCTTGTAACGAACGGCCAACCTTTCCAGCATCAGGTTAGTCCTTACCACTAAGCCCACCTGCGCTACGCCATTTCACGCATAGTACCTTAAACAAATGATGAGGATGATTGATGGATATTTTATTATAGCTGTCTTTCATTCTTATCGACTTCTGCGCATAGAGTAGTAATTGTAAATTATAATAAAACAAAATAAAATAAAAATGCTATTAAAAATTGATATGAAATTTATTTACAGCGCAAACCAACGAATTTAAGTTTTTGTTATCGACAGGGTTGTCACGAAATGGCTAAATTAAATAAATTATTTGATGCTAGATAACAAATTAAGTTTTGATTGAGCTAAAATGATTTAAGACATTTGTCTTTCTTTATTTTATCTTTCTAAAGCTAGAATAATAGAAAAGAGAGGCAGCCCTATTAAACAATAGTTAGGCTAATTACTAAAGTTATGCGTGATATTCAAAAGAAGTCACAGACGTCAGATGTCGCTTCAGGCGTTTTATGATAAGTACGCTTTAAAGCCTTTAGTTTGAGGTTTTCTTATAAATTCTATTCTATTCTAATTCAGAATTAAAAAAATACTTTAAGAATGTGAGGTGCAGCTCGAAGTTATTTTGGGATTGTGCCCGATGAACAGGAATAGGCTCGCCCTTATCTATCTATCTATCTGTATACAAAAATCAATTGCTGTTCGTTAGTCTCGCTAAAACTCGAGAACGGCTGAACGGATTTATCTTATCTTGGTTTTGAAATGTTCGTGGAGGTCTAAGGAAGGTTTAAAAGGTGAGAAAAATATATATTATACAAAAGTTTAGATCTTTTATTTATCGATTGAGGCAGTACGGAGTCTGCCGGGTGAGCTAGTTAAGTATAAGAACTAAATGTAGACGGCGGAGATTGGGTGATATTCATCTTTGCCTACACCCTCCCATAATACAGGCGTAACGCTATGCATGTGTGTGTACTTCTAATAAAGATGTACCAATGTGATAAGCGTAAGTGTAAATTTTTAATAATTAATTCATTTATAGATATAGTGACTGCATTGTACTCGTGTCCTAGCACGGCTTAGCGCGGACAATTAACTATTAATTATAATTATTAATTATATTTATTTCTATTTAAAATTGCATTCTGACACAATGTAAATTGTTTATGAATATAAAAAAAAATGTAATTGGGGAGTATATTTTGTAATTGAGTTTTATTTGAAGTAATATAGGTGTTAAATCGAGTTAAGTCAGTTTCATTCTAAAGAAATAAAGTTCTGATTCAAAGTTATTACAAAGACTTCGATTATTTGAAAGACTTAGATTAAGGTTATCGGTTCTAGTGATGCGTATATTTGAAATAGAGTTGATTTCTAATTCAGTTCTGATTTTTTTATCTCTTGATTAAAAAGGGATATTATAGGTATGTTTATGACATCGTAGCGATTAACGAATTGAAGTATTTTGTAATGATTTTATTTATTTTAATGAGATTTATTTTTTTGTAACTAGCCGCATCAGGTTAGAGAGCCGACCCTAATCGAAATAAAATAAAAACAAGGTAAATGTTTTGAAATGACTTGACGCGTTTTACAGCGACCGCGTTAGTTATTTAGGCTGTAGTGTAAGTTAAAGTACCTATAGGTCGAGTTCCATAAATGCGGCGGTAGAGGCGCTGTACATTCCCTTTACACATACTTAAGACATGCTTACGCGGTGCACTCACGGTAGTAAGGTTTACGTTTACGAGAAAACTGCTACTCAACATCCATAGTTTGACAAATGGTAGCACAATATATGTTAATTTAATGACACTTAACACGCCTAATTCACTTGCTAGCCGTCCAGCAACAATCTTGATTTTGATTAAAAAAGTATCAAAATCCGTCCATCCATTTAAGCACTACGCAACAAATTTGTACTCATTAACATATGTATGTCGAACTTATAAAAAAAAAAACAGAAAATAAATAAACAAAAGCGCATTTAAAATAATAATACTCGTATTAGAAAACTTCTGGAATGTCATAAACGGTTCTAAATTAGAATAATTTTAATAAAAATGAGATACGATGTCATCTAAAGAACAATTTAGAATATCCACCTTGACTTTTGGCGTAAAAATGAATTCCGAGAATCACAATTAAAGTAAATTATCACATCTCTGGATTTGAAACAAAAATGGGCAAAAGGAACGAAAGAATTTTACCTTGTTAATAATTTTTATTGTAGGCGGAAAAGATTTTTAAGTGCAAAAGTAATAAGAGTTTTCCTATCGATTTAAGGTAAGGTAACATTTTCATAGGAAATATCCTTCTTCAAAGACCTGCTACATTGTTTTAAAAAAGTGAAAAAAAAAAAATACATTTTTTGTTTGTCGCTAGTTACAATGCTAAATGTTTTCATAAATTGGGTTTAATAAGATTGTTTTTGACACAAGGTTTAAATGTTTATTTAGCTAACCAAAATGTAAAATAGATTTTCAATTTGTCAAATGCCCTCTTAAATTTAGGCCGCCTGCAAAAGTTCTGAAGTATAATTGTAGGCAAGAAATATTGTCTGAACTTATCGTTTTAAAATATTACACTAAAAGCCATTTATAAAACCTTATTAGAATACACATTTAACCTAACCTAAAAGCCATTTATAAAACCTTATTAGAATACACATTTAAAGATAAGAGTTAATGTATGTAAGATGAATGGTATATGTGAGATATTATTAGTTTAATTCGTAAAAATCAAACTGTTTTTTTACCTAGGGAATTTAATCTAATTATGTTTCAGATTTAAATAAATACAAATATTTATTACAAATTATACAATAAACTCAAATTACAAAAGCATCCGTGCAAAATTAAAAGTCAATTATGTAAAAGAGTTAAGAGTGGAAGAAACCGAAACATATCATTAGTAAATTAAGTAGAAAGTTTTATTTAACTTTAATAAGTGTAATGTGAAATCAGTGTCAGATGCCAGAAGTAAGGAAAGGTCAAGACAATGAAAGAAAAACAAAAGTGTTTAAACAAAATAAAGTGCAAAAACAAAATAAAATACTGTTCCAAAACAATAAAATGATACCATATTCTAAAATTAAAAAGTTAAAACATAAAAATGCAACTTCATATTGTGTTCTAAATTCAAAAAAATATGATATAAGCAAAAATAGAATTGCAATTTGGAAGACGAGTTGTGTTTTCTTTTTTGCAATTCTGGGGGTGTTTAACAAAATAGTGACTGGTTTTAGAGGGTCAAGGTCGATGTCGCGTTGGGGTTTAAGAGTTAGTGGAAAATGGTCGGTGTTGGGTGTGGTGATATTCCTAGTGGCATGGGTGGGGGGCAGCGAGTTTCCGGAGAGAGAGTGCTGCGATCCAGTTTACCCTCCAAATACAGCGACCACCGCTGCTGCGCCGGTCACAGTTCCGATACCCAAGCTACCAGGTAAGTGGAATACTAAAGGCACAGCACTAGTTTTTTGCCGAACAGCATATTTTGATTGTATTGTTGTAGCTACCGTGATCGCCGCAGCATAGCCGACGACTCGTCCGTTGTGTCTTAAGCTTCAAAAGGATAACCTATGAAACGTGACTGAGTCACAGGTGAAGTGTGACTGTCAAGTCACTTAAATAGTTTATTAGTATTCTATTCTTTTCGACTGAATACCAACTAGACATCACTTTATTCAAATATTGTACGAAATTGTAATTGTCAAAGTTGGCGGAGTATTGGGGAAGATACTTAATTTTACAACAAACCAATCAAAATTAGTGGTCTAATGATGTGCAGCGTCTTTTTTTATTCTTCAATAGGCTGGCGCTTGACTACAACTTGCCTGATGTTAAGCAATAAAGTAGTCTACGATGAAACGCACCAGTCCAGTATACCGATTCACTCGTGATTACGAATGATTATCACAAGTGGGCCACGTGTGGGGATTCAATTAAAGATGAACACCCACGGACGAAGGTGACTCAGCCCCCAAGTATGCATAAGTTAGGCAACCGGCACCCAGCTATGCGGTGTCTAAAGGTTGGTCGGTGACCATTACTTAGTACAAGTCAATTCCTGTGACAAAAAAAGTGAACGCCGTTTCATATTTAAACTGTGTGATTAAAGGTAAGGTTTGCTAATTCTTTACTTACCGTTTTTTTTAACTTTAGTAATATTACTGTTGTATTCGGTTTAATGGAAAATCTTATTTGATTCGAACGACATAACAAAATGAGTTGTCTGCTAACAAATGATTTAAAATCTGTCAAAAATACGCGATTTTATAATATAAGGCGTCATTTACCTAACGCCACACAAGAAAATGACGTAACAATCCTGAATCGCACAAGCAAAGTTTTACCGACGATAAGCTATAGCATAATATACTATATACAAATTTCCCGACAAAAACAATTGGGGGACCGCGGCCACCTAGTATCACACCTCGCTCAGTCGGAAAATCTTCCCATATCACTGGAGGGTCACTCACTACCATCCTTCAGTCTCCACAAATCTATGTCGGCGAACTCATCGCTTCATCAGATCAACAAAATAACACCACAGAAAGCTTATCAATATCTTTGTTAACGATTATAGCACCTCCAACGCCATCTATAACAAATATCACAAAATGTTTGGATGGAAATGGATTCCTTTATGTGAGATCAAATTTGGTTTGTACACACGGCTACACATCGAGCTATGAATTTCCAGTATAAGCTCATAGTACGGAGATACATGTGAAATGTATCCATGTGTGTACATACCGCATGCTCACCCAACTGTTCTCACAGACATTGTCCCTTGAGGTAACAATGACAATCACAGACAAGTAAACTGAGTGACATTGACGTCTTGTTGTTTGACAACTGACAGCTCGAATACTATACTGATCATAATCTATGGTACTGATAAACCTCTAACCGTTTGTTTACGTAACAGCTACCTACGTAGGTTACGTGCATTATGGGTTACTTATGTATAAAACGCAACATGAAATCAAAAAATGCATAACCACACAATGCAAAACAATACAGTGAAACAATATTATTCTTTTAAACTTGATACAAAACGAACCGAATGTAGATTCTAACATTTTAGAACAAAGAATTTTCTGGACTCCACTCCCAGCTACACCCATACACTATTCCGAAACTCAATGCAAGAATAAGAAAGTTGCTTTCTTTTAAAATTGTCGAGTTAATAAAAACAATGTACAAATGGAAGGTTTATGAGAACGTTAAAAGATAATTTAAAGAAAACAGCCATGATTTTTAGATAAAAGTTATAAACGGATTACATTTCAGATCGTTAGATTAATAATAAGTTATTCGTATAAGAATTGGATTTTATTGAAGCTAAATTAGGAAAAACCTATATTTTTGTGAGAGACACCTTTGTTGAGTTAATTTGTCCGCAAGGAGTTCTTCAATCAGAATTTCCACTCATGGTCCCTGGGTGTGCAAATAAGGTAACTGCCTCGATGTAGCAGATCTGAACATCATCCACTTTTTGCTGTCTACGTTCTAGTCGCACACATAATAGGTAGCGAGTAGAAGAGGCCTATGCCGTTCATCGGGCATAATTCCAAACCTCGACTTGCAACTAAGATTGGAAAAGTCTTTGCTCGACTGGGGAATCGAACCCTGGATAATAATAAACAATAATTATAATAATATAGTGGGGCATTAACACACACGGTCATCTGATCTTAAACTAAGCAGAGCTTGTACTATGGAAACCAGATAAATGTAACTTTAATTAATTGACAACTAAGTTAAAAGTGATAAACTTGATGTTAACCCTAAACCGCTGGGTGAGATTGTGCTACAAGTATGTTCATCATGATAGTTTAAACGTCAATTCACACTGAGTTGGCAGCGACCAGCATGGCACGGCACGGCAGGGAAAAAGTGCTGCCTCCTGCGACTGCCTAACAGCCGTTTGTAGCCGCCTGCGACTGTGCGAGTTCATGCCCAGAAGTTGGAAGGACTTTGGAGGATTCAAATCCCGAGTCTCTTCACGGCGCCATTGTCGATCCTGACTTACAGGAATAGCAATGGGGGATTGCGGTGGTGGGTTAAGTTCCAAGCGCAGTAGATTTTGTTGTTGATGTCTGCGACCTTTTCAAGTGTCTCAAGCGATATTATGTTTTAAAGCAATGAAAATACAATTTAAAATTATATGACACTGATAGTGCTCGCCGCATCTGTGTCGATTGGTGCCAAATCGGTGTGAATCGACGCTTATAGTATAGTTTGTGCAACAGTATAACCCCGATCGATTTGTAACGAAACCGGCGTGAAATTTGCATGATATATTCACACCCCGCTAATATCTTAACATTTACCTTTCATGTACTTCATCATAAAAAGGTACCCTTTCATGAATACTTTTTAAACTCTATACCTACGCAGTTTACTATATGATCAGGTAATATTTTATTTCCTATTGCAAAAACCGTACCATCAATATACAAGATATGAACCAAACCGCACTTGGCCAGCGTTTGTGGATTAAGGCCTACACTCTCTCAACTCGTAAGATAGTTGAGAGAAGACCTGTGCCTAGCAGTGGGACACTAAAAAGGGTTGAAGTGACGCCATAGATCTAGTTTGAACCTAGATTCGAATTAAAATATTTTTACTCTACAACACAACACAAATGTATGTATATTTAAATCATACCTAAAACGCCACAAATACAACAGTTCGAAGCATGAAAAAAATGAATTTAATTAAAATGAAATCTCTTTGGACCCTTGTTTTTACAGAGGCTATAATTTACAAAAAAATACGAGTGGTATTTCGTCATTGCGAATGTGCTTGTAACAAATTACACAGCGAAGCGATAAGGAAAGGTTTATAAGAACAAAATGTATAGGATTGACATAAGATTGTCACGTGACATTTCGAAGGTGAATGTCAAATGTATACATTTTGTGAGTAGTAATAATAAAATAATAAGTAAATACCGATTCACTCGTGATTTATGTAAAGACATGCAGATTATAGCTGCTGGAATAATTCCACAACTTTGCAGTTTGTATAGTAAAAGTGGAAGTAAATCGCTTTGTGGGTACCCCTGGAATTTCCAGCATATATCGGTGGAGCAAACCGGGCTTTTTCACTTCAACCGTTTTTAGTGCCCTGCTGCTGGGCGCGGGTCTTCTCTCAACTATCTTACGAGTTGAAAGTTTAGGCCCTTATCCACGCACGCGGGCCAAAAGCGGGTTGGTGTCACATGTCCTCGATTAATTAATTATTAGACTTGCCGGTTTCCTCACGATGTTTTCCTTTACCGATATTGTGCAGCGGCGATGAAATAATTCACACAAGATGTGTGGGCACGACCGGGAATCGAACACGCAACATTAATATTTCTATGGCGAGGTCCGTACCGCTGCACCACCGTACTTCTACTTTATTCATAAAACTTATAATACAGCTGACATATCCACGACGCAAGGTAGGTACCCTAGTTTAGTACCCTATTTGTATTTATTGACACTGACACTAACCCTTTTAAGTGTCCCACAGCTGGGCACGGGTCTTCTCTTAACTATCTTATGAGTTGAGAGAGTTTAGGGCTTAATAAAACACGCTGGCCAAGTGCGGGTTGGTTCATGTCCTGTTTAATAAACTTGACACATATAAATTTTATTATTGACATGATTTATGTTTGACATTTAATGTTTGACATAGTTACATTTTAATTATTTTTTTATGATATTTGCTTGTTTGAAAATAGACGGAACATGTTGAACCTGCTATATTTTTTAACATTTTATAATTATTTTTACATATGTTATAGCGAATAAATGATCTAAAAGACACATTATAGATATTTCTAAGGTTTGCTAAAGTAAATATTTCGTCAAAAACAATCTAAATAACGAGCTATAGAAGTATATATGTAAGTTTTTGAGTTAGTCTATGTTATAAACATTGCTATGACAAAATATCAGGGTTAAACAAGCAAGGTAACCCCATAAATATCTATGGTTTAGTATAGCCAACCTTGACCTGTTCAGTGTTGGCAACTAGAAAGATTGCTAGCGCGCCTATGTGTACTCTTAGTAGGAGTTGTTAATACGAAAAATGTTTTCGAATAATATGTATGAGTACATACGAAAAATATGTCTATGTACTCATCATGAGTTGAATGAACTATCCACAAATCATTTTACCTACTTTATTTCAAATTTATTTATTCTATTCTATTTCTAGCTAACGCTTCGCTTTCTATTTCTATTTTCTTTTTATTTATTTTTTATTCTTTGATAGGCTGGCGCTTGACCATGACTTGCCTGATGTTAAGCAATGATGCGGTCCACGATGGAACGTGCCAGCCCAGTATACCAATCCACTCGTGATTGCGAATGATTATCGGTGAGAAGGTGGCAATGGAATGAGCCTTAAAGGGGCAACAATTCGGATCCACCCTCACTGCATGGTGTCACCAGACATCGCACCAGGACACAGCAAGGCCGTTTGGCGGTGCGGCTTTGTCTGGTGACCATTTGATGGTCACCTGATTAGCACCACCCTGGGACCACGTGTGGGGATTCAATTAAAGGTGTACATCCACGTATTTCTTTCTTCTTTCTAACCTCCTTTTGTAATTTAAGTTTTCTATGAAAATAATAATTTGAAGTAGGTCTTGACAGGTTCCAGGTAGTAATCGAAAACTATTTTCCTATTGACGAACTCGTTCTTGAGGTACAACGAGACAAACAAATAAAACTTTGTAGCCAAATGCAAACCATCAATATGGGTAGGTTTACCTAATTACTAGACATCCGTCTAAACCTAAACTATCTATTAAAATTGAAACCTATAGATACCTTTACAGGGTCACCCCTGGATTCATGAACGTTTTATAAGCCCATTATAGCTAAAATAGGTTTATAATTCCTTTGGCTTTGTCTGTCATCTTGACATTTATACTAGTAAGAAAGAGACGAAATCCGTTTTACCCAAAGAGTCTTATAAGACTTTTATGAATAAGACCGATAAATTTTAACTAGATAAGTACTAAACTAAAGCCCTTAAGGTCATAGGTCACTTAGACGACTCTGATCCAACCCCGCTCCCACCCAACATCACTCTAAGCTATGGCGACTGCTCGCAGTCTATGAGGTAACAGGCACCAACTGCATTTATTTTTCACTATAGACACCATTTCGATTGAAGCAGGACTCCGATTCTCATGCTTTAGACATCTATCTCGACACCGAAATATAGGTAAGTATGTAAAAAAATCGCGAATGTTGATTGAAAAGAAATTTTCGTATTTTCAAATTGTCACGTTAGAGATAAATCTACCACTCAACGCACGACTTGCAACGAATCATTTATAGCAATCGACATCGTCGTCACATATGTCGGTTTCATTACATTTTAATCGACATTTCCTATTTATTTGACATATATCGAGTTCGAGATAAATGTCTATGATGCGAGAATCGGGGTCCAGCTTGTATTATTGGCTATGTCAGCGCGCAGACATCACGCATGTCGCTTTAGCGAGTAAGCGAGCCGTCCGCAACCTAGCTGTCTGACGGCCACGGTTGTCATTGACAGCGAGCTGTATGTTGCTAATATAAAATATATCTAAAGAGCAATACTTATAACCCGTTTTTAAATTATATCTTTTTTACCGGGTGGAAGTAAGCTCACCCCTACAAATCTGCCATATACAGCTCTATCATGTACTACATAATATATGGTGTACAGCAGACTGAAATTGGGGTGTACATTCGTATTCATAAACGTTAACCGATGCCCAAGCTGATAGGGACTGCTGTACATGCAAACGGTGAATGCTAATTGGCCTTAGTGCTTACTAAGTTATGTGACCGAGGTGCAGACATGCGTGGTAATAGATATTGTAATCATTAGTGATGATTGTGATCATAAATATTGTGAGTTTAAACTAGTTGCAATTGTCTGTATGATGATACTTATGTGTATATAACAAGTTTAATAAAAGGTACTGTCAGGAAATTGGTGGTGTTGTGGCGTCACATACATAACGCCATTCAAGAGATATGACGTCATAGCAATCCTGGATCACACAAGCAAAGTTTCACCGACGATTAGTATATACATTCATATACAACTTACCAACAAGAACAGTTGGGCTAATCGGTTCGACCGTCCTCGGACGGCTCACCGAAAAAGTCCGGTGAACCAATAGAGGCCCTTCCGGCTAATTGGGATAGGTCATCTACAAAAAAAAGGACAGTTGGGCAGACGGCCAGTACCGGACTGTGCGATCGCAAAATGCCTCCCTATCCCCTAAAACTAGAGTGTCTGGCAACGTCCTGAGTCGAGGTTCGTTCCCACATAGGGAGCCCTCATGGTAGTTGCCACAGTACTTGATCGGTTCGACCGTCCTCGGACGATTCACCGAAAAGGTCCGGTGAACCAGTAAAGGCCTTTCCGGCTGATTGGGTTAGGTCATCCGCAAAAAAAAACGAATAGTTGGTCGCCGGGCTTCACAACTCGTCCGGCTAAAAGATCTTCCCTTTTCACTGGAGGGTCATTACCACCCTTTCCTGATCTGTTATACCTGCCTCCAAAGGCACGTAAAGCCGCCGGTGTTGCAACCAATCCATCACCGGTCCAATCCGTCACTCCGTGCCAACATACCTCTGTATGTGATGTGCCCAAGTGTGTAAACACAGGTGCTAGAGAGCACATGTGTTTACACACTTGTGCACTTTAATATCTCCTGCGTGACAGTTTTGTACGGGTGTCGTAAATTACAGCTAGGAGGGAAATAATAGTAAAATAAGTATCAACCCTTCAGTGTCCCACTGCACGGGTCGTTTCTCAACCATCTTAAGATTTGAGAAAGTTGAGGTCTAATTAAATTAGAAGAAAATCAAAAAAACCTGGTAATTTTTTATGTTTTTTTAAAAGATAGTTAATTTCTTTTCCTGGTAGGCGTTTTTCTTTTTTGTGTAAAGTACTTATCGTATTATATTTTTAGTGTCCCACTCTTCTCTCAATTATCTTACGAGTTGAGAGAGTGTTGTAGGTATTAGAGTGACTTCATTTCAAGTATATTTATCCGTTACATATGTAGTTAGAAATTTTATAATACGCTTTCATACATAACGTAAATTTTATATAACTATTTTTTAAATTTGTTAATAGTCATTTCCCTAATATTTATTTGATACTTAATTGTATGGTACATACGTATACACTGCTCCATAAAAGAGTTTTGTTAAGACCCATTCTTTAAAAACGAGTTTTTAAATGTCATATTTTCTCGAATGTTAATTGGCGCGACCCAGAATAGTATTCGCGAGTTATTTTTGACCCCAAATAGTTGTTGCTACACCATTGAATATCAAAATAACAATTAATGTCTATAGCACTTGTAAATCACTTGGGTCTTAATGTAATTCAATCTAGTGTTCGTTGCATCTCCAAGTTAATTAATTCAGACACCCGATCCCTTTAAACTAATGGATGAATACACCAATATTGTAATCGGACGTTTATTAAATTGACGGGCAGGTGCGGTGCCGTAGTGTGGTGTAGTCGGCAAGATAATGCTTTTCAAGCCGCAGACATATTATATTAAAATTTGTGTACATGAACACGTCTGTTTGTCTTGAATCTGGTTGTAATTGTCTAATAAAAGTATGTATTTACTATAGAAAGGTGTATGTGTAGTATATATTATTTAGTTGTTTGGTTTCAATAACAAGTACTTCGACCATCTTGGGATTAGATGTTTAGTTTATCTTAAATATATAAAAGAAGAAACTGACTGACTGACTGACATATCAACGCAGAACCCAAACCGCTGGGTCTGGAGACTCCAAATTTGGCACAAAGGTTCCTTAAGGAGTGTAGGGGTGCACTAAGAAAGGATTTTTCAAAACTCACCCTTTAAAGGGGTGAAACGGAATTCCACCAATAACAAATAAAAAAAATGATAAAAGGTTTCTTATAGATCTGTTATTTGGCTAATTTTTATCCTAACACCACGTGGGCGTAGCCGCGGGCGGAAGCTAGTTTAAAGTAATGAGTCTACTAATGTAAAAATTTGTATTGTTATTGTCACAACAATTTTAATTAATAAAAGAGCTCAGGGGAAGTTTTGGGAAGATTGCAGTCCTTGTCCCTATCCTGAAATGACTTATCACATCACTAATAGATAGGGTACGCCCCAAAACCGTAACTCGCACCGTAAAATCCGTAAAGGAGTTTCTAAAAACATCACAAACATAACTAAAAAACCAGATACAATGAATGTTATTTAGTAACAGAAAATCGGGTGTTTAACGGTTAAACATCTGATTAAGGTTCGGAGAACTTTTGTGTGTGATAAGAGCTTCCAATATTAACTATTTATGCTAATTAGGTACGTAGTAGTAATATTTGTAGAGCGGTGCCGCAGCGGTATAAGGTTGCGGGTTCGAACCCCCGGTTGTGCACACTCATCTTTGTGTGAATTATTACATCGCCGCTATTAAATATTAGTGAACAGCGTATGTCTTAACTCTCTCAACTCTTAAAGTAGTCGAGAGAAGACCCATACCCAGCTGTACCACATTAAAAAGGTTGAAGAATAAAGGTAAATCTTAGAATTAATTGGCAGATTTACTTATGTAAATTAAACTTGGGCTTATAACGTCTTATAATTAGACAATGATCTGCTGCCGTATTTATGAGTGTTTATAGCCATTGTGATTCAGTTGAAAGAAGGGGATGGGGTATACACGTTGTATAACCGCATCCCTTTCTTTCAACTGAATCGTAATCGCTTTAAACACTCATAATAGGGCACCTGAATGTTTCAATTTATATTAAACCAGTAAATAGAGTCTTTATTTAAGATAAACTAACTAGCCAAGCTAATATATACTTTTAAACTTTCGCGTTGCATTATTAATTATATCTATGTCGGAGAAGTCATTAGTACGGTAGCAGACTTGACAGCGAGGCGGCAGCGCGTCGTGTCGACACGCTTCGACAGAGTCTAGCCTGAGGTCTTCACGGGCGACGAGTGGGGATTGTCGCTACACGAACTGACCTCAGTTCTCTACAGACCTTTGTGCGACCAACATCGGTCTAGGCACTGTCTTACCACTCGTTGTATTATTTTCTTACATTTGTAACAAATTAATAGTGTGATTAAGTTAACTTTGTTTGCTGCTCGTAACCACACCCACTCAATAAGTTTTCTGGCGATGACTATCCCTCTGATCGGCCCCTGTACCGAAAAAGACTTATCATAACGGGCAATTAACGCGCTCACCTTTAATTTGGCTTTACGTTTCGACACGGGTTGCACTTGTCGTGGTCGCAATCAGTCTGATCCAGCAAAGGGCTCCGTTGATGACGGCGGCCGTAGAACAATATTTTCTCTAACTACCGTCACTTGTAATATAATTTAACTATTGTTAGGGAGCCTACACACTACACTTACATACTGATTTTGTAACATAATTAACTTACAATAAATAACATAGTTGGCTCTATTATGGTCTGCCTGATTGAGGAGAAGGAAGACAAATTTATCAAAAAGTTAATAATATTATAATAATACTTTATTGATACAAAGCTTACAGTATACATAGTAACATCACATATTATGATCAATCTTCTGTTACAATATAGGAGAATCTGCCTCCCAAACTAGGGGACCTATATTATCCCGGCAAGAATAGCGATTTTGACATCTACCTGCACTTTCGAAGGAATTTTAGGAAATTTAACTAAAAACAAATTAACTACAAGTCAAAAGAAGAAGGAAAATTATGTAAACAGTGTTACAAAATCAAGGATTTTTGGTTTAACTTGGCACGCTTTAATTCTGGCTGAATTAGCAAGTTAAATATTGTGTTTGAAATGATTTCAACAGAAATCTTGTTTTACATAGTTTGTAAAGTAAGTAGACATCACTTCAACCCTTTTTAGCGTTCTACTGCAGTGGACGGGTCTTCGCTTAACTGTCTTTCTAGACGAGTGAGTTTAGGCCTTAATCCATACACAATGGGCAAGTGGGGGTTAGTATGATTAGTCCTTTACAGATATTAAGCAGCGGCGATGTTTGCTTCACACAAAGATATGATTTACGACCGGGGATCGAACCCGCGACCTTATATTTCAAAGGTGAAGCTGATACCGCTACGCCACCGCTGCTCACCATCACAAATTATTGATATAATTCACTTCACTTCAACCCTTTTTAGTGTTCCACTGCTGGACACGGGTCTCTCTCTTATTATAGTTGAGAGAGTTTAGGCTTTAATCCACACACGCTGGCCAAGTGCAGGTTGGTGGGTGTTACATATACTCGAATGATTAGTTCTTAGACGATGAGGATTGATGTTTCTTATGATGTTTTTCTTTACCTAAGTCGAGCAGCGGCGATGTTTAATTCACACAAAGATGTGATTCACGACCGGGGATCGAACCCGCGACCTTGTATTTCAAAGGCGAGGCTGATACCGCTGTGCCACCGCTGCTCATCAACAGAATTTGACTATATAATTAACTAGTTTTCCGCCCGCGGCTTCGCCCGCGGATGTCGGTTATCGCGCTAGACCATTAATCCCTTTTTTCGCAGTCGGATAAAACTATACTTTAGCGGCTCTCTAACTATCTCCATACAAAATTAATTCAGTAGTGTAGGAATGTAAGCAACATTTTGAAATCGGCAAGCCCCCATAGGTATATCCATAAATCAATAGGTGTTTCTACTATAATACTACGGCTCTTAGACCATACCTATAAGAAGAAATAAAATTTAAATTTCGAATTCTAATCATCGCATTCAAACATGTCATGGTGTCAAAATAAAGAGTAATTCAAATTAAAAGCACGAAAGAGCATTGATATCAACTTCGAAGAAAATCGCACTCAGAATAATTTCGCAGGCTTCTCCCGCGTAGTATTAGGGTAAAAATAAAAAAAATGGAAAAATAAAAAACACGTGTCTCATTATTTGTTTTAAGCTTTATGTATACCCAATTTGAAGTGAATCGGACCAAGGACTAAACAGTTCTGCAATATTTAGTATTTCCAAAAAAACTCATTTTACACTCGTCCTGGGGGTAGTTTTGGAAAAATAAAAAACACGTGTTTCATGATTTCTTTTAGGGTTTATGTGTGCCGAATTTGGAGTGAATCGGACTTGAGACTATGCAGATCCAGAGAAACTTTAATTTTTACTATTAAAACTCATTTTCCACACCCCATGGGGGTAATTATGGAAAAATAAAAAACTCGTATCTCATTATTTATCTTAAGGTTTATGTGTACCGAATTTTAAATTAATAGGACCAAGGAGTAAAAAGTTGCATACAAATTTCACCCCTCTATTTAACCCTCTTAGGGGATGATTTTTGGAAATATTATTAGCCTATGTCCTATTCTAGGGTATATACTACCTACGTTTCAAAGTTCATTAACATTGGTTGAGCGGTTATGGAGATACGCGGTAACAAACCTTCACACACACACACACTTACTTTCGCATTTATAATATTAGTAGGATAGGATAGGATAGGATAGGATAGGATAGGATAGGATAGGATAGGATAGGATAGGATAGGATAGGATAGGATTGTGGTTAATAATGTCATAGATTATTCTATTGCCGCTACTCAATCGCGTCGCCATCTTTCAAAGACTAATCCAAAACAAGAACAATTGATTTCTATTTTTACCTATTTTAGGAACTATACATAACAATAATAATATTATAGGAAATTAACACACACGGTCTTTTGGTTCCAAGCTAAGCAGAGCTTGTGTTATGGTAACCAGATAACTGGTTTAAACAATACACATATACTACTTTTCTCTTGTAAATATTTACATAAATATGTAAAATAGGTATTTACACCCAGACTCGAGACAAACAGACATTTTCGTCACACAAATGTTTATCTCGGGTGGGAATCAAAAACATGACCTGCGGCATGAAAAGCAAGAATCTTACAGACCACGCCACCGCACCGGCCCGTCAAAACGGAGCCCGTCAGAACTTACTAAATATTCGACAAATCTATTAAGATTGTAAATCATGTTCAGTTTATATTATTATATTTAGGAAGTATTTAGAGAACGCTGTGGTCTGAAAGAAGATAAACCCTATGACAAAGGTGGAAAAAAGGATGCTTTGGTGCTTTGGTTATATGGGGAGGATGGATGGTAAACGATTGACGAAAGGTATACACACGGCGGAGGTGAGTGAAAACGCTGGGAGAGGATGCCCTAGAAGGACATTCGCTGATCACATCGGTGATGTCCTTCGAAAGGAACAGGTGCGTAGCACTCACAACCGCAGCATGTATGACCAGATGTATGAACGTGAGGCTAAGGAATTATGTTTAGATCGTTGCAAGTAGCGGGTATAGTGTCTACTTGATACGTCGTGATTGTATGTATGTACCTATGTATTTTTAATAGATTTCAGCTATATTATAACAAAACTCTATATTTTATAATTAAATTGGCCGAGTAACAAATGTTTCTACATAACACGCATGACCTAAATTATATTTTTGTGCGATCGTAATCGAGCAATGAAGTACTTTTTATGTGCATTGCATGAATGTTTTGGAGTACTTAGGTAGGTATTATTGATCTTTAACCCTCGATAAAAATGAGGGGTGTTAAATGTTGAGAAATTAGAATAGTCCTAACAGCGAATACCTAAGTCTATGGTATCAACAATCTTTTCTGTTCGACGTGGGAAGTGAACCCATGACGTTTGCGTATAGAGGTGAGAATGTCGGTTTGCTGGTTTCCTCGTGATGTTTCTGTTTCCCAATATTAAGTAGCGGCATCACAAATTGTTGGCTAGTCTAGTTATTGAGAATATGATTAACTTTTTAACCGAACTTTTTTACTTTAGAAAATAAATTTAACAAAAAAGATGTTAAACTATTTTTGTAAGTTGTCGGTCACTCACGCGCCGCCCCGTCCGAATCTGCTGTACACTCACTAGGTATGTATGTATACGCTATGCGCTTTTGTCGTTATTATTACGAGTAGATCGTTTCGAAAAAAAAAGTTAAAATAATGTAATCAGCGATTAATGGGAAACACCAAAAAAAATTACGAATTGGTTAGAGTTTTGTAATATGACGTCATAAGTTATTATATTGCCACTACGTAGTGATGGACTGAATTTGTACAAATTTCATAAAGTTGCGAATTCATGAGTACGTTAGCACGTTTATTTTCATTGCTAATGAAGTATAAAATTTTTGTTAATATGCGAATTAAAGAGCTAATAGTCCGGTCAAATTAGACCAAAAAATGAGAGTGAAGTTACACAAAGTCCCAACAAGCTGAATTTCAGTGAAATTGTTCAAAACATAATTATAAACAATGTCTAGAAGTTCCCCATCATTCCCGTTTAAGGAAAAAAAAATATTCAAGGTCTAAGGTAAAAAACATGAGTTTTTCGCGATTTTCAGCAAAACGGTAAGTTTTATCATAAAAGTACTTCAGACAAAAATTGTAGATCATAAAATTATCTATAAAAATGTACTAATACTTTTTTTCTTCCGACCCACCGTTTCTGAAATATAACGATTCAAAAAGTTATAAAAGTTGTTATTGTCATAATATGCACAGGTTTCCACGCCACCTATGAGGTAGTGTACTTAGCGCGTTTTTTTTAACGTGGTTTCCCCAGTAGGCCTACTCCACGGGTCAGTTGTGATCCGGTTTAATGTAAAACTGTTGCAAAATAACGGAAATTTTTAAAGAATGGAAAAGATAAAAGCGATGTAAATTAAAAAAAAGTGTTGAAGTTCATTCGTCTTATTCGTAAGTTTCAAATTCTTGTTCTTCTTCTTGATCTTCTTCTTGTTCTTCTTCTCCTGCTTTTTCTTCATCTTCATTTTGGATGCAAGTAAATTGCGTCAATAGCGATGTATCGCATGATACTTCGTCGGAGTCAAACAAATCCTCCATTGTTTATGATTCAATATTAGAGCACGACCGACTTTGACAATTTTTGCATGCCAAAGAACAAAACAGTCCGACTTTTTTGCAACCACATTTAGCACTGCATTCCTTTTTGTAGTTGCAAAAAATAGTGTTTAGCAGTTTTTCCGGCAAAGGTGGAAGTAAAGTCTGAACTGGCTCTAATATATTGTTGACCAACTTCCAACCCCAGTCTGTAGGGTCTAGCTGATAACCAAACCACACTTGAACTTGGTAATATACTCGAAAAAGATGTTGGTGAGCAGCAACTGAGGTTGGAGGCAGACAAGCTAATTGAACTATTTTTAGTATTTTTAACGAAACATGCATGTCGATGCTTAACTAAACAGGTTGTTTTTTTAGGAGCTCCGTACATAGAAAAAAGAAAGCGGATGCCGTTGGTAATAACAATATATTAGAGCCAGTTCAAACTTTACTTCCACCTGCGCCGGAAAAACTGCTGAACACTATTTTTTGCAACTGCAAAAAGGGATGCATTGCTAAATGTGGTTGCAAAAAAATCGAACTGTTTTGTTCTTTGGCATGCACAAATTGTCAAGGCCGGTCGTGCTCTAATATTGAATCACAAACAATAGAGAATTCGTTTGACTCCGACGAAGTATCATGCGATACATCGCTATTGACGCAATTTACTTGCATCCAAAATGAAGATGAAGAAAAAGCAGGAGAAGAAGAACAAGAAGAAGAACAAGAATTTGAAACTCACGAATAAGACGAATGAACTTCAACACTTTTTTTTAATTTACATCGCTTTTATCTTTTCCAATCTTTGAAAATTTCCGTTATTTTGCAATAGTTTTACATTAAACAGGATCACAACTGACCCGTGGAGTAGGCCTACTGGGGAAACCACGTTAAAAAAAACGCGCTAAGGACACTACCTCATAGGTGGCGTGGAAACCTGTGCATATTATGACAATAATAACTTTTATAACTTTTTGAATCGTTATATCTCAGAAACGGTGGGTCGTAAGAAAAAAGTATTGATACATTTTTTATAGATAATTTTATGATCTACAATTTTCGTCTGAGGTACTTGTATGATAAAACTTACCGTTTTGCTAAAAATCGCGAAAAACTCATTTTTTTGACCTTTGACCTTGAATATTGTTTTTTCCTTACATGGGAATGATGGGGAACTTCTAGACATTGTTTATAATTATGTTTTGAACAATTTCACTGAAATTCAGCTTGTTGGGACTTTATGTTACTTCGAATGTCTAAATTGACCGGACTATAACGTGGTTGTGTGCGACACTGAGCACACGGCCGGTGTAATGTGCATGCTATAAAAGTAGGTATGAGGCGAGTGATGAATTCGATTCGTGCTTCACACAATTTCAGAACAAATTTTTGTGAAATGCTGATTGCTAAAAAGCATTTACATGCTAACAATTATTGCGAATGCTAATTATTCAATTACTACGGTTACGTAATTGTATCGCCTCTAGATGAGTCCAATAGTACAGCACCAGACTAATATAAAAAAGATTGATATACTCGTATTTATTTTGGGAATTCACTAAATATTCCACAAAATTTGTTCGGATTGGAGATCATTTTCACTGTGTCTTATCAGTATTGTGTCAGGCAGTAACGGAGGTCGACAGCGAGGATCACTCAGACGGGTTGTAGATCGAAATGTCAAGTTTGGTAATACTGTGAGCCAAATACAGACTATTGTTGGTAATGTAAGAATAGAATGGGAGACGACCTCTATACTGTATCCAGGTCGCGTGTATGCATGGAGTGTGTTCGCTTAACCGTAAGGATCCGAGTTCTAATCCCAGTTTAAGTTAAACTACGTTTCTCGAATTTGGGGACTGTGTTCAATAAACGGCAAAGATTTGTTTTGGGGTCTGGTTGGTTGAGGGACTACCCGCCATTCTCGGAGAGAACGTCAAGCCGTCAGTCTCGGTTGTTATATATATAACATATATGACAATTGTTAAAGGTAGTCAGAAGCCCATTATAATCTGACACCTGGTCTAACCATCTCGGCTACTGGTTCCCTACGGGTTTCTAGGTCTGGTGGCAGTCGATCGTTTAATTCTGGTAGCCAGCCGCATCAGGTTAGACTGGGAGCCGACCTCAATAGAAATGGGAAAAAGGCAAGAGGAATGATGTTGCTTTGGCTTGGTTTATAAGATTCTTGCCTTTGACACCGCAGGTCGTAGGTTCGAACCGGTAGCCGAGATGGTAAGACCAGGTGTCAAATTACTGGCTTCTTACTACCTTTAGCGGTTGTCATAGATATGATAAATAACAACCGGGACCGACGACTTAACGAGCTCTTCGAGGTACGGAGGGTAGTCCCTCAACTAACCAGACACCGAAACAAATCTTTGTTGTAACACAAATATTATCCGGGGCGGGAATCGAACTCGCGACCTCCCGGGCACAGTATAGCCCAATCGGACAGCTTACACCGCTCGACTACCGAGGTAGTCTCGTGAACCGCGCCAACGCATTGAGTTATTTAAAAGAAAAACAGTTATAGTATAATATTTTTTTAACTGGTCATTTTCTATTACAACAGGTTTTGTTGGAATCAAAGATCTATAGATACATATTTGTAAAGTTACCAATATCAGCCACTCCTAAATCAAACCCTTGCCTACCTTGAAGGAACTCAAGGACAGCAGTATTAGTTTAGTGGACTTCTATTAATGCTAAAAGACACGCGACTGGTGACTGGTGACGTCACACACTTGACAAATGATGCGCGTATTATCAGAAACAGTTTCTCCGTACTGTGTACAGACTGCAAAAAAAATGATTTAACAAAATTGATAATTTAGAGAGGGTAACCACTTCATTCTCACTTCAACCCTTTTTCGTGTACCACTGCTGGGCACGGGTTTTCTCTCAACCAACTTACAAATTGAGAGTTTAGGCCTTAATCCACACACTTTGGTCAAGTGCGGGTTGGTGGATTTCACATGTCCTCGAATGATTAGTTCTTAGACATGCCAGCTTCCTTATGATCTTTTCCTTCACCGATATTGATTAGGGCAAGACCGAGGATCGGACCCGCGACCTTATATAGATATCAAAAGAGAGGCTAATACCGCTGCGCCACCGCTGCTCTGATGAACGTTAACGCTCGTTAAAATGTAAGTCAGTAAAAGCAAGCAGCTTTACATAGAATTGTCTTAGATTTGCGCGAATATCACGACGTCAAATACCTCAGTCCACCCGTGAACATGAAGTCTGTAAAGACTTTGAAATGTCGGGATCTAAAACCTAAAATAAACCGCAATAAAATTCGTTATAAAGCAGTTTTATTTCAAGCAGCTTTAGTAAATCAAAACTAACCCCATTACCTAATATCATAACCGAATTGTTTCATAACTAAAGTTCGTGAAGTGCGAATGAAACTCAATGTTCCTATTTTCTTATGTCTCTAAATGGCTGAGTGTTCCATATCCGTAAATAATTTGATTTCCTACCCATTGCACGCCACAATCACATCACCTTCGGTTGTTACCATTTTAATTCGATCGCAGAGGTCTTGAGTTCGATTTTCGAGTTTAGAAAGTGATAAATAATTTGAAAAAAGTCTTTTAATTAGGTTACTAAGAGTTCTTCTCGTTGTATGTGATCCACTTACATAAAACCTTCTGGCTTACAGTTCAAAATTACAGTTAAAAAAATGCCTAGTATAAGTAAACAAGTGCAAACAACCAACCAACAACTAACTATTTTTTTTTAGTTTTCGTAGGTGGGCTATCATATCGGTGGATAGGCATATTACATCGGTAGATAAACTTATCATGTTGGTAGCCAGCCTTTCATATCGTACAGAAAATATATACTGTGGTCGGTTTATCATATCGGTGGCTCATTAGTCACAAATGATATCTGAAGATAACAAAAATTTAAATATACAAATAAAAACCTTTTCCGATATGATATTAAAAACATTAATTTGACTGTGAAAAAGAAACTGAAAAGTAAAATAACTAACTGTATTCTAACTTTAGATTAAAAACAACAATGCCCAACTATTTTTTATTCATCAAATCTGCATATTTCCATCTGCAAATTTAGCTTCCGTTAACCGTCAGATATAAGTTTCTGTGAATTCATAATTTTTAGGCAATTAGAAAATAAAATGAATAGTCTCTGAACTAAATAAAATATTTGGTAAATCGAAATATATTTTTTAAGAAATCAATAACGAAAAAATGCATCGTTTTGACCCCAAAAAGTAACCCTTGCCGTCATAGGAACAGAGGCCGACGTAAAGTGGTCATTGGCGTTCAAACGGTTAATCGGTTCAGTAAATTCTAAGTAAATAGGTTTGAAACAAACAGTGAATCTATAAGGTTTCTGTACGATAATGAACCCTAAAAAGTCTAAACATTTTCTACATGAAATATTCACGAAAATAACCCTTGTAATTAAAAAGAAAATAGGTGGAACATGAAAACAAGGAGTTTCATTTAAAATAAAAACTTAAGGACAATTTCACCAACTAGTAACTAGTTGTTAATTTGTGTAAACAATTGATTATAATCACTTGTTTACAAAATTTAACTAGGTTCTATTTGGCCGTAATGCCACAGACATCCATAATTAATTTGTAGTAATACCTACGGGTAGGCAAATCAGGTGACTGAGCTACATCGGCTTAGCTTAGGCCGCGGCCGTGATTATTGACTACTATTGACCACCTACTACACAAAGATGCTCTACCGAGCGACTTTTTCTATACTTTAACAAGTACCGATGTATTCTTTCTTGAAGACAGGCAAATTATAGCTATCGGGAAACAGAGATGCCGGCAGTGAATTCTACAACTTGGCAGTTCGCGCTATAAAAGGGGAATTAAAGTGACACCATTATAGAGGACGACTTGGAATAGTTGCTCCTTTCAGATATCGATGTAAAGCCTAATTCCACTTTCACATTCTCACTTAAAACCGTTCGTAAACACGAGTAATAGGGTATATCGGGTAAGCGCGCTCTATCTTAAACCACATCATCGCTTATATCGAGTTGTAATAATAATCTTATGTTTAAGACTATTTAGATAGAATGCACTTTGTCTCTTTCTTACTAGAATAAATGTGAATATGACTGACAAAGACAAACGAATTATAAACCTATTTTAGCTATGATGAGTTTATAGACGTTTATGAATAAGGGGGTTTGTTTTAAGCAAAACTCTATGTTTAAACAACAAACGTTGGTTGGTGTTTGTTAAACTCGGGTCTTAGTTACAGCGTGAGACTGGCTGGCGCCTAGTATCGATCTCAGTAATTACCTAGTTCCTTTCATTCGCTGGTTGCAGCTTTCTATTATCCAACTTTGTAAGAAAGAGTTTCATTTTTTAGACATCACTGTCGACTAGTTTGCCCTCGATTTTTAACACGCGTTTATTAGATTTATCTCTATGTTTGTGGTCTTGTATATTTGTAACCGATTTCTTCAGACTTCATTTTTTCCCGCTTTAAACGGACAGATTTAAATTTGAAATACTAACTTATACGTGAATAAAATCATTCGGAATCACGAGTGAACCGGTATACTGGGCTGGCACGTTCCATCATAGACTACATCATTGCTTAACATCAGGCAAGTTGTAGTCAAGCGCTAGCCTATCGAAGAATAAAAAAAATGGAAACGAAACGCTTCGTGTGGATAGATAAGTACAATATCGACAAAATAAAGGTAAGTTTTACCAATGTCTGGTTTAGTGAAGAAAAGGGCACATTTTGAAATAATTTTTCTTCAAAACTTTTAATTCTTCACTGAGTAAATAATCTTTTAGTTATCATACACGGCTTAGTAGGCCACTGCTGGACAGATAGGCAGAACTTTCTAAAAGCGAAGGCCTTTAATTTTAAGCCTTGCCTATTTAAAATTGCCTACTCATCTCACCTATACCTTATATTACCAAGCGTGAATCACATTTAGCTACAGAGGCTTTCACCGAAACTTCTGGAACGTAATCTCTAAAACAGTAGTTCAACAATCATTAAGGAGACACGTGACTTTTTAAGCTAAAACACAGGCCTTGAAATGATTCCCGTTTTCAGTCGTAAACCTAAGTATGTACCTACTAACCCTAAATGTAGGTAAAAGGTCTCAGCCTATTTAATTTTTTTTATTCTGAAATGTGCTTGCGCTTGACTATAACTTGCCTGATGTTAAGCAATAATGTAGTCTACAATGTAGGTACCGTTCACTTGTGATACGAATGATTTTCGGTGAGAAAGTGGCAGTGGAATGTGGCTCCATATGGTTAGAAACCGTAAAGGAGCAACAATTCCGACCCACCCTCTTAGGTAAATGGCGTCACCAGAAATCACACCGGAACACGGCTAGGCCACGTCTGAAGCCTACCACTAGTTTATTGTCACCTGATATGTAGGGGATTATGTGTGGGGATTCAGATAAAAGGTGCACTCCCACCTAATAAAGGTGATTATAATAATAATATGATAAAGTTATAACCTTTTAGTATCTGTCAATATTATTATTATAATCAGCTTTTATAGTCCACTACCTCGGTAACGTTCCCACAAACATGTGAGAGCACAACCGGGGATCGAACCCACGACCATGTATTTCAAAGGCGAGGCTGATCTCACTCCACTCTACTGCTAAGCCACTCAAGTACCCCAGTGAGCACGATGGTAACTTTCATTCAGATCTCGCCAGCCACTTCGCAGTGATCATTTATCCATCTAGACTGAGTGTGTCCTACACTACGTCTGCCTCGTATCCAGGTCAATCCATCGCACGAGTTATATAAATCGAATTTATATTTTATGCTTTAATGAAATTGGTATTCAATCCGGTATACAATTCTATTAGTCATTCGTCTATACGACCAGCTATTAACTCGGCTTATGCACAAATCCTCATTTAGTCAGAATTTACCGTATTTGGGTACACCATTGTGTTAATGGTACATTAAGAGAATTGCCTTTTTAGGAATACTTATTCGATTTTTTGTAGTATTTAGAGAGGGACATTCAATATATTTATCAGTATGCCTCCTCAAAATGCCTTTTTAGGTATCCAGCAAACTAGCTATATACATACTTATATAATAATAATAATAATAATAATATGGTGGGACATTAACACACACGGTCATCTGATCCCAAACTAAGCAGAGCTTGTACTATGGAAACCAGATAACTGGTAATATACTACATATAATACTTTTCTTTTGTAAATACATACTTAAATATAGATAATTACACCCAGACACAGGACAAACAGACATATTTCAACAAATGTTTGTCTCGGGTGGGAATCGAACCCACGACCTGCGGCGTGAAAAGCAAGTATTTTACCGACCACGCCACAGGCCCGTAATGAAATAATGAAATATATGAAATTATTAAATTATTATTATTTTGAATTATTATTACATTATATGAAATTTTAATTATAATAATTATTTCATTAGGAATTTTAAACTGAGTTAAAATAAATTTGAATTTTTAAATTTGTGCTTGGAATTATGCCCGATGAACGGCAATGAGCTCGGCCTATTACGTATCGGACCTAAATATAGCTGGCGAAAAGTGGGTGATATTCACCTCTGCCTACAACTTCAGGTAATTGAGATTTGGAATTTAAAATTTGATATACCTACGAAATTTGAAATTTGTGATACGAAATGTGAAATTTGAGATTCGAGCTCTGAAATTTGAAATATTTAAAATGTGTCATAGGAAATATGAATTTAAAATTTTTAATTTGGGTTTTCATGAAATTTAAAATTAAAATAAATCTGTAGGTTTAAAATTAATATTATTAAGTTTGACATTTGAAAGAAGTTTACTTTTTCACAAAATAAAGTAACATATCCTGGGCCGATTGATTTTTTCCACTTTGATTACATTTTGTTATTATGTAAGTAGTTTAAATTGTTATTTTCTACCAACTTCCAGTATTGCGTCCCTAAGAAGACTTACAAAGAACAAAGAAAAACAAAACTTTTATCCTTTAGTTAAAAACTTAAGTAGGATTTAGTATTATTGCTCTAGTTTCTAGTTTGTTTACTCTAGATCGCAGAAAGGAATTTAAAGGTTAGTTTTATGAAGTTAGGGTTTGTATTTCCTAATGTGATATTTATGACGGCCCTTTTCTTCTATTTCCAAATTCCACAAAGTCTGAAGATGAAAGTCTTCAATCAGTGCGTCCCACTCGTTATGACATAGTACGGAGCCGAAACGTGGAAACTCACAATAGGACTGGTCCATAAATTTTAGCATAAGGTTAAAGTTACTACCCATAAGGAGGCTCATTCTACTGCCTCCTTCTCGCCGATAATCAGTCGTAATCACGAGTGAATCGGTATACTGGGCTGGCGCGTTCCATCGTAGATTACATCATTCCTTAACATCAGGCAAGTTGTAGTCAAGCGCCAGCCTATCGAAGAATAAAAAATAAAAAAGGGCTTTACTCGGAGTTTCTCTAAAGGATCGAATATGCAATGAAGTGATCCAACAGAGAACCAGAGAAATTGGCATAGTTCACCGGGTTGGTAAAATCAGGATCAGTAGGGCATCGGTCATATCTGCCGCAGAACTGAAAACCGTTGGGGTAAACGTGTTCTTGAGTGGAGACCACAGACTGGCAAATGTAGCGTAGGACGCCCTCAGACTAGGTGAAGTGACGATTTAATCAAGGTGGCTGGTAAGAACTGTGCTTAGTGCTTAGTGGCGTGGTTTGTGACAGGCCTATGACCAGCAGTAGACTGAAATATGCTGATGATAGTGATGATTTTCTTCATGAATTGACATAAGATTGCCACGTGACATTTCAAAGGTGAACGTCAATCCCATACGATTTGTTCTTTTTGATCTTTTGGAATCGCTTCGCTATCATTTGTCTAGATAGGCGCCAACTTATCTAAATCGAACAATATTAACGTTATTTTTTTGTGTATTTTGTCATTTTTTCACTTGAGAACACAGATCAGTCAAATAGAAAACAAAATGAAAAACCCCGCCGTGACGGAACAACGCGACAAAATGACACGCGTCGATGACGTGTAAGGTGTGCTCGCTAATGTAACACGAGTGGAGTTAACTATAAGATATAGCGATTTAATATACGCCAGTCGGCTAATATACTTAATGTGAGAGTTTTCTTATTCTTTGCTATATTCCGCCCGCAGCTTCGCCCGCGAAATTGATCTCACTAATCTTGTTTCTCCATACAAACTTTGTTACCTCGTTTCACCCCCTTAAAGGGTGAGTTTTGAAAAATCCTTTCTTAGTGCATCCCTACACCCCATAAGGAACCTATATGTCAGATTTAGAGTCTCCAGACCCAGCGGTTTGGGCTCTGCGTTGATTTGTCAGTCAGTCAGTTTCTTCTTTTATATATTTAGAAGATTGTACAAAAAACTTACTTAATTTTTACTTTTTTTGGGGGCTGAGGCACTTTCGTCCGTGGGTACACCTTTAATTGAAACCCCACACGTGGTCCCCGGCTGGTGCAAATTAGGTGACAATGTACTGGTGGTAGGCTTCGGCCGTGGTTAGTGACCACCCACTAGACAAAGCCGCACCTCCAAGCGGCCTTGCCATGTTCCGGTGTGATGTCTGGTGACACCATGCAGAGAGGGTGGGTCGGAATTGTTGCTTCTTTAAGATTACTACCCTTAAGGAGGCCCATTCCACTGCCACCTTCTCGCCGTTAAATCATTCGTAATCATGAATGAATCGGTATACTGGGTTGGCGCGTTCCATCGTAGACTACATCATTGCTTAACATCAGGCAAGTTGTAGTCAAGCGCCAGCTTATCGAAGAATAAAAAAAACAATCTAAGAAAAAGCTAAAAAAAGTTCCGAGTTGTTGATACAATAATTGTATCAACAACTCGGATTTTCTTATGTAAGCTAACTTTAGCTTTTTTTAGCTTTTTCTTACAATTATTGTACCCGAAAACTGAAATGGAAAATGCCCTCTCCCCACAAATATTTGATTATTATTATTTTACTATATTGTTATTAGGTAATTAATGCGAATTCGAATAAATTTTTTCAAAGGTCAAAATGTCAGTCCCACACATATTGTTCTTTCTGATCTCGGCTATCGCTTCGTATATGTAATTACTATGTCATATGTCTAGGGCCCAGTAACATGGGAAAAACATAATATTACGTTTGAAAACAGACAGTAATACTTCAGAATAACTACTAGCGCTATAATAACAAAACTAACCAAACAATGGGTAACTAACTATCGACAAACTTCTAACTATCCAGTTAAATAACTACCTAGTTATTACCAATTTTCAATGACTGCGAATGACAACCAAACGACGGTTGCAACTGCGTTTGTTTTAATTCTCTCCAACGGCTATTGTATTGTTAGTTATTGAATTTCTGTCTCTAAAAATGCATTGATTTTAAGCGTGATATTAGTAATCAATCATAATCTTGTATAATCAGATTTAATACAAAGTAAAATGTTTTAACGCAACAATGTATCATGACAAAAATTTATAGGGCGTGTTTTCTAATGTCTCAGTGTTTGGTTCAAGTCACAAACTTTAATAGAATCTTAGATAAAAGGGTAAAATTTTCATTACGAAAAAAAAGTATTATTCAAATTTACGCGGACCTACATTAAAAAAAATCTAAAATACACCGCGATAAAAATTCGTTATAAATGTTATTTATTTCAATGTAAATGCATTTACATTTAATACATTTAAATGCTTTATATTTAAGGGAGGTAGCAGGCTACCTCGCTGTAGGTACTTACTCATCAATTTTATTTGCTCTACGAGAGAAAAATTGCAAATCTGCCTCATCTAAACAAAACGCACTTACGACCTTTTTTGGTTGCTTGCCAGTTGAGAGCTGAAACATTTATGGAGACGCGCAATACGGCGCAGTACATTGTAAACGAATATGAACTAAATAGTATAAAAAAATCAAAATGGTAACTTCCAATTTTAGAAAGTATAGATATTTGACTCCCAAACATTACTCATTTCTCTATTAAAACGGCTAATACATCCTATTTCACCATCATCATCAACCTGGGGCATCCACTGCTGGACATAGACCTCCCCTTTAGAACGCCACAGCAATCGTTTGCTGGCTGTTAGCACCTATCGGCTTCCTGAAATTATTACAATCTCATCAGTCCCCCTTGCGTCGCGTCGGGTCGGGAGACGCTGCGGCGCTGATTACGTGGTCTCCACTCAAGAACCATTATTCCCCAGCGGTTATCAGGTCGACAAGAATGTGGCCTGCCCACTGCCACTTTAACTTGCTCACTTTAGTTACTATGTTGGTGATTGTAGTTTTGCGAATTTCCTCATATCCCCGCTATATCCTACAACTTGGACCACACATAACGTCCGCTCGTTTGTCTCTAGCTATCAAATTAGCTAGCAGATTGCCCCTTTGGCCCACTAACTGGGCTTAATGCGTCCACGTCGTCTTTATGGGGCGTTTACGAGGTCACATTAAAGTTTTTTACTTAACCTAACATGCTAAATAAGTTACTGCTAAGTGCTTACAAAGTTTTCAGATTCAAGCTTTTAGGAGAGAGTACTTTGTTTTTAATTATATACACTTCACTTTATTTCTTTTAGTGTCCCACAGCTGGGCACGGGTCTTCTCTTCACTATCTTACGGGTTGATAAAGTTTAGGCCGTAATCCACACGCTAGCCAAGTGCAGGTAGGTGGATGTCACATGTTATGGGTTGATTAAGTCTTAGATATTCCGGCATTCTCACTATGTTTTCCTTTACCGATATTGAGCAGCGGCGATGAAACAATTCACGCAAATATTTGTGGGCTACACAGAGGACCGAAACCGCGAACTTATATTTCATTGGTGAGACCGATACCGATGTGCCACTGCTGCTGCTCCATTTATTTAGATAAATCTTGTCAAAATGGCCTTTTTTGTCTAAGTAGTAAGAGCGTGTTTTTAACCTTTTGACCGCCATACCATAACGGCATCTCCGTGCTCTGTACGCCAAGTTCGAAAAAAGTCAGTTCTAAAATGTACCAATACAACACGGTTTTTTATCCTGAAATAGGCCTGCGCTTGACTACAACTTGCCTGATGTTAAGCAATGATGTAATCTACAATGGGACGCGCCTGCCCACTATACCGATTCATTCGTGGTTACGAATGAATTTTGGTGAAAAGGTGGCAACCTAAAACATAAAACGTGGTGGTGGTGACGTAAAAGTAACTCTCATTGCCGTTCAAAAGGTTAATAACAAGGATATCCCAGGTCCAGCAGTAAAACGTTTTTTACGTACCTAATATGGCACTTCTTCTTCTGTTGCCATGCCCTAACGGGCGTCGGTGGCCACCTTCATCCATTCTATCCTTGGCCGATCTAGCAAGTATGGCGCGTGACTTTGTTGTTTGTCCATTTCTTTATATTATAAGGCCAGATTCCTCCAGATTCTTCTTCCCCCTTCCCTGTTTTGCTTCTATTTTTCTTCGATTATTAGTCTTAATAACTTATACCTGGCGTGTCTGTATAGATGTCCAAAATATTATTAGTACAATTAAATCTGTTGTGTGATACACAGAATACATACTTTTAAATAGTAATAAAACTACTATTTTAACATTTTTTTTGACCTAACTTCATTCGGTTATTTATTTTAAGTACTCTTTATACCTAAAATGTGGACCTTGCTGCAGTAGCTGCTGCGGTGGTTCCTGTTGCCTTGTATCACTATCTACACGTGCTGTACGAAGTTCTGATAGTGTACGCTGTAGGCAACAGAGCGCTCTTTTAACCAGACAAGCTATGGTGTCAGCTAGGAGTCTGGGCTCTATGCCGTCTCATTGTTTATGGAAGTTTACTTCCGTGCCGTTTCGTGGAATAGACTATAGATATTGAATTTATCTTCTTTTAACTGTCGCTAGTATTTCTCTTTTCTTTTTCATTTTTTTCAGAATCTCTACGTTTGTCAATCTTGCAGGGAACCAAGGGACTCTTAGCATGCGTCTATAATGCCACATTTCGGCGTAACGACTAATATAGCACTAACGACTGTATTACTCGAAGGTGTAGGCAGAGGTGAATATCACCCGCAGTTCGCATTTGACTTCATTGGGTTCGATTCCCGATTTCGAAAAATGTTATTACCTCAAAGTTGGGGAATGTGTCCGATGAATGACAATAATATTGCAGTGGTGTCGGCTTCGCTTTTAATATATAAGGTCGCGGGTTAGAGCCCGGTCGTGCCCACATATGTTTTTGTGAATTGTTTGATCGTCGCTGTTCAATATCGGTGAAGAAAAACATCGCGAAGAAACTAATTATTACATCTAAGAACTAATTATTCGAAGATATGTTACATCTACTAAACCGCTATTAGATAGTATGTGTGGATTAAGCCGTGAACTCTCGCAACTCGTAAGATAGTTCGGAGAATACTCGTGACCAGCATTGGAACTAAAAAGGGTTGAAGAGGATAGTAATGCCCGTCGGCAATTATCCTTTGTAAATTTTATACTTACTACCATACTCAAAACGATGTCTGTAAAAATTATAAATATCATAATTTAGAACAATGCTTAAAATTAAAAATCTATAATGAGTTGCTTTTACTAAATTAGGTAGTCTTATGAAAAACTGCATGCGAATTTTTACTTTACTTAATACTTACAAAAAGCGAGTTGCATTTTGCTTGCAGGTGTTATTAACTTTAATATACTTTCCTCTGTAAATATGCAAAGATATAAATAAATTCTATTTTGCATTAAACGGGTAACAGGAAATTGTGGTATCAAATACCGTGATAAAATAGAATTTATAACTTAACTTCAAATCAATATCATCGCCTTATTTTAGTCCACTGCTGGTCATAGGTTCCTCCTACACGATCCGCGGCTACTCTTATCCAGCTCTTACCAGCCACCTTGCAGATATCGTCCTAGTCGCCATCGCCATCGCCATCGCCATCGTCGACCCACCTAGTCTGAGGGTGTCTTACCTACGTTTGTCAATCAGTGGTTTCCACTCAAAAACTCGTTCACCCCAATGATTTGACCGTTTAGGTTTTCTAACCAGTCAAAGTTCGACCGTTTAACTCGTGTATCGCCATCTGAGGTACAAAGTCATAAAACATAAATTAAATCTCATAAAGAACTATTAACACAGATAAAAGTAATTCTATAAGTAAGACTATTCGTCACTAATATCCATATCGCTTGAATCATCATCACTGTCTGTGCAGCTTGAGGAGTCAGAATCTTGGCGATAGGCGATACGCGAGTTAAACGGTCGGCCTATAACTAAACCGTTGTGTGTCGATTACTCTAGTTCTCTCTCGGATTACTACATTGTATTCCATCCTTTAGAGAGACTCTGAGCAGTGGTAACAATGCATTATCACAAAGAAATGTCAGCACTGCTTAGGATCGAAGCTGATATCTATATGCTACGCTACCAGTCTCGAGGTATATCAATTTGTAATATAAAATCCTGATAGTTAACTAGCTGTCCACCTAACGCCGTTGACTACCTTTATATACCAAACAATGAGACAAAAAGTAGCCTAAAGTCTTCATCAATAAATGAGCTATCTAGTAGTGCAAGAATTTATCAAATCGGATCTGGTAGTCCCTGAGATAGTGCGATCAAACAAATAAACTCGTCAGCTTTATAATATTAGTATAGATTACTGCTAACTGCTAACTGATTTGAGATGTAGGGACTTAGTACGTAACTCTATGTATTTAAAGGCATGTATTGATTTAATATAGTCAGTGTTTATCCAACATTCACGCGTATTATTTCACTCCTGGGTCACCACATCACATGGCGACCCTGCCAAAAAAAAAAAAAAAAAAAAAAAGTAGAGTCACGCGCGCGCGTATCCGACACCGGCCGCCGAACGAAATTCTAAGTAGCGCTGTATAAGGAATGGATTCTGTAAACATCGTGATCTCGGAGTGTTTTAATCATGGCTAGAATAAATTATTCAAAGAGTGTTGTGTGTGACAGTTGTGTATCGTACCAAAATCGTAAGAAAAATGGGAAAACAACAATCCAAAGAGGAGAGCATTGTGATTGCTCAAAATGCAGCTGGAGGTCAGAATAGTGCGCCAATTGAAGAACTTCGTTTCCACTTATCCACGACCAATTTATTGATGCTGATCATCGTGTTCTGCGTGCTCCTTGGAATGCTGTATTTGATTTTCCGTATTTATCGGAAATGCCACTTGCGTTGGATCCGACAGGAGGTCGATCAGAGAGGCAATAGAGGACAGCGGCTATCTTTTCGACGACGCCAAATGTATCCGGAAATGAAGCTCGAAGACTGCAAAGTTTAATGGAACAGTGTGCGTATTACGTAAAAATGTGCAGTGCGTAAAGTGCAGTGCGGTTATTATACGGTACGGCTATATTATTATATTTTATGATCATACGGAAAATAAGAGTTGCGTTGCGTCCGCGTCGGTTCTATTTAATGGACTTTAAGTATTTACCTACTTATATTTATAGGAATGATTAATATTGTAATGAATACCTACTAATGTTATGCATATTACTTACAGCTATATTTTTTTTATTGTTGGAGAAGTATCACGAGTTTGCAATGATAAAGGTAAGACATTCTTTTGACTATTAGGTACTAAATAGTAACGATTATAATGTTATCAAGTTGATTTAGTTTTGTTTAACTTTCTGTTTTCTAAGGTAAATAGAAGATATTTTTAGTAATTTTATGGCTACATATATAAAAGAATTATATGAAGAGTTGTTAGTAATAAGACAGTATTTAATTAAGATAGGCCCTTCTAGACGACAGGGTAATATTTTACAGAAAAAACTTGTTGAAGCAAAGTTAATTGGTGACCAATATAACACTTATTTAGAAAATATTGTTGAGGTGGAACAATTAGACGAAGACGAAGATATTTTAGTAAAAAAGTATTGTATAGATTTTAATAACTTATATAAGGAAATTATTAGCTTATGTAAAAGTTCTGAATTATCGAATTGTACAAAAATGGATAAATTTGACCTGAAAGTAGCTTTGAACTTATTGCCGGTAATGAATGACGAAATTTCTAATACAAAACAACTAATTGACGGTATAGAATATTACAGTTCAGTCATTAATGCGGAATCTCAGTCAAAATTGATTTCTTTTATTCTAAAGAGTAGGTTATCACAGTCTGCCAAGTTGAAGTTAGGAACAAGTTATGATACTGTTTCCAATCTCGTAAATGATATGAAAAAATTATTGTTACCTAAAAAGTCCGCTAGTGCGTTACAAAAGCAACTATTAAATTGTAAACAAAATAATTTATCTATTGATTCTTTCGGTAAAATGTTGTCCGAGATGTTTGTCGATCTGACAATTTCTCAGTCCGACGGGGATAGTGAAAAATTTAAAATGTTGAAGTCGCTTAATGAGAAGCAGGCAATAAGGCAGTTTAGCGACGGACTGAGAAATCGCAGAATTAGCACAATAATCACCGCGCAAAATTTTGACAATTTAAAAGATGCGATTCAGGCCGCGGTAGAAGAGGATGTTTCGGGTTCAGACTCAATGGCTGAGGTCATGACAATGAGGTATAACAATAATAAAAGTTTTAAAAACAATTCCAGGCTGCCTCACTACCAGAACTACCAAAGAGGTCGAGGTACGTACAACATCGGTCGCAGCCGTGGTTCCAGCAGTTGGCGACCACCTCGAGGGGGTGCCAGGCAAGGCCAGCCGTCGCAGTCACGGGGACGTACACCCCGGGGCAAAAATTCATATCGAGGTAACGGTTTTAATAATTATTATAGGGGTCAAAGACAGGCTGAAGAGCACATAAGGGTTGTCACGGATAACAACTCACAGCCTATGCCCAGTACATCAGCGCAAAATAATAGAGAGTCAGAAAGTGAGTTTTTTCGTGTCTAAAAGTTATAGTATTTTAGCTAGTGATAGTTGTTTTTGTGTAGAATTATTTTTCGATAATATTCATCCGTTTAGTTGGCTTATAGATACGGGAGCTTCAATTTCGGCTATAAAATATAAAAATGTTCTAGAATTTAACATTCCTATTTACGGAGGAAATATAATTATAAACGGTATCGGTGGAAAAGTACAGGCAATTGGATATGTATATTTACCGTTGTCAGTACATGGTCAGAGTATTAATCATAAGTTCTATGTATTTGAGACGTTGCCTTGTAAGTCGCATGGCATTCTTGGGCAGGATTTCTTAGGAAAGTACGGATCGGTTATCGATCTGAAACATAACACGTTATCTTTTTGGCCTAACGAAAGTAAACAAGTCGTTTTAAAGTTAATGAGTTCATCCAATAATTTAATTTCTTTACCAGCTAGGTCTGAATCTATGCATTATGTTTACACTAACCTTACAGAAGAATGCATAGTTTGTACAAAAGAAATATGTGAGGGAGTTTTCGTTGCCAGTACGTTAGTTAATCCGATTAATGGTAAAATACCAGTGCGAATTTTGAACACAACATCAAAAGAGTTAACTTTATCAGAACTAAAGCTCGATATTCAAAGTTCTAGGGAATATTATATTTGTAATTTTGATAAAAGTGAGAAAAATGCATCGCGAGTTAAAAGATTGTTTTCAAAATTAAATTTAATTAATTTAAATAAGGAAGAAAAGATTAGTATTGAAAGTTTGTGTGCGAAATACTCAGATATTTTTTATTTGGAAGGGGACAAGTTGTCAACTACGGATATTTATCAGCATACAATTAGATTAAAATCTAATACACAGCCAATTTTTTCGAAACCGTATAGATTACCACATGCTTTAAAGAATGAAATTAAGAATCAGATTGACCATATGCTTAAAGAAAATATTATTGAACCTTGTCAAAGTGAGTGGTCTAGCCCTATCTTGCTAGTACCAAAGAAAAGTGACCAAAACGGAAACAAAAAGTGGCGTTTGGTCATTGACTACAGAAAACTTAATAATAACATTATGGACGATAAATTTCCACTTCCAAATATTACGGAAATATTAGACTCGTTGTCGGGTTGTATGTATTTTTCTCATTTAGACTTACATCAAGGGTATTATAATGTCAATTTAGATCCAGACAGTCGCAAGTACACTGCTTTTTGTTCGGGACAGTTCCAAATGACGCGAATGCCCATGGGTCTTAAAACTAGCCCAAGTTCATTTTCTCGCATGATGACGATGGCAATGACTGGATTAACTTATGAAAAATGCCTAGTGTACCAAGATGATTTGGTCTGTTTTAGTAGAGATTTATCGAGTCATATTAGGAATTTGCAAAGTATATTTGAGCGATTACGTAAAGTTAATTTAAAATTAAATCCTCAAAAATGTAATTTTTTACAGAAAGAACTACTCTATTTGGGTCACATTGTATCAGCTGAAGGTGTCATACCCGATACTGACAAAATAAAAGTTGTTCAGAATTACCCGGTTCCTACAAAAGTAGATGAAGTGAAACGGTTTGTAGCTTTTGTGAATTACTACCGAAAATTTATTCCAAATTTTGCTACGAAAGCTCATGCTTTAAATAATTTATGCAGAAAAAATGTAGTTTTTAAATGGGATGAAGACTGTCAAAAATCTTTTGAGTTATTGAAACAAAATATAATTTCTCACCCTGTATTACAATACCCAGACTTCTCAGAGCAAAATCGATTTATTTTACAAACAGATGCATCGGGTTATGGTGTAGGAGCAGTGCTGTGCAATGGTGATGGAAGGCCAGTAGCATATGCCAGTCGAAGTCTTAATAAAGCAGAAAAACGGTACCCAACTATCGAGAAAGAGTTGCTTGCGATTGTGTGGGCTGTCAAACATTTTCGGCCTTATTTATATGGCAGAACGTTCAAAATTCAAACTGACCATAAACCACTTATTTATTTATTTGGAATGAAGGATCCGTCTAGTAGGTTGATGAAATTCAGAATTATATTAGAGGAGTATAACTTTATATTAGAATACTTAAAAGGTAAAAATAATGGTGCTGCAGACGCACTTTCGCGATTACACGTTACGTCAGAAGAGTTAAAGGAAATTAATCAAACTATAGTTAATGTAATGACGCGAGGACAAAAAGCTAGACAAGAACGGCAGGCTATTATTTCTAATGACGATTGGCTTGATCACCCAAAAGTTGTAGAAATACATAGCAAACCGAGAAATTTCACTGAATTACGTTTTATAAGCGCTTATGAATTAAATCGATATCGTAACTTAAATGAAATTAAACATGAAAGTAGATGTTTGAGTTATATACCCTCAATAAATACGATTTTTATAAATTTGGCTTCTCGATCACAATTTACGCCAGGCGAATTTGTGAGAGAGCTAAATATATTTTGTAAAGAAATCGATTTAAAAGAAGTATACTTCATAAAAAATGATAATAATAATATTTTCGTTGGAAAATTAGTCAATGAGATAAAAAATATAGGTGATTGGTCCGGACCACGAGTATGTATTTTAAATGATACGAAAAGAATTGTTGATAAAGACGAGCAACGAGTAATCTTAAATGACTTCCATCTTTTGCCCACAAGTGGCCACGCGGGCATAAGACGGATGGTTAATAATATTAAGAAATATTATTTTTGGCCGAACCTTGAAGTTGATGTAATTGAATTTGTGAAAAGATGTGATAAATGCCAAAAACAAAAGCACTCATCACATCATACTAAAGAGCCAATGACGATTAGTTCTACTGCGAATTCGGCATGTGAAAAAATATACTTAGACATAGTAGGACCTTTGGACAGGGATTGTTATAATTATAAATATATTCTAACTATACAATGTGAGCTGAGTAAGTACATCGAGGCTTATCCATTAGAGTCAAAAAGTTCAAACGACGTAGCTAAGAATTTTGTAAATAATTGGATTCTCAGATATGGTGTCCCAAAGGAGATAGCTACAGACAGGGGGACAGAGTTTCTGTCCACTACACTGAAGGAGGTTTGTAAGCTTTTACATATTAATCAATTACAATCTACGGCTTACCACCATGAAAGTATAGGTGCCTTGGAGAACTCACACAAACACATGGGTAACTATTTACGTATACAAACCGAAAATCACCCAGAAGCATGGAGCACATGGCTTCCCTTTTGGTGTTTTTCGTATAACACTGCTGTGCATTCGGAGACCAAGTTTACTCCCTTTGAGTTAATATTTGGAAAAAAATGTACATTACCATCTAATTTAAAATCAGGATACATCGCTCCTTTGTACAGTTTCGATAACTACCCCTTAGAATTAAAGTTTAGAATTCAGACGTCACAAAAAGAAGCACACGATAATTTAATTGCAAGTAAAATAAATAGAAAGTCCAGGTATGATCGTAATATTAATCCTGTGACATATAAACCAGGTGATTTGATTTTATTAAAAAATGAAACGGGAAATAAGTTTCAAAGTCTATATTCAGGTCCATATAAGGTGTTAAATGAATGTCCACCTAATGTTGAAATTGTTAAAGACAATAAAAGTTATCTTGTTCATAAAAATAGGACGAAACGTTACTTTCCAAGTGTTTAATGATAGACATAATATGTAAGACTAAAATTGTATTTTATAAATACATTATTGATGTGAGTACCTTTATCATTGTGGATACGTATGTTAGCATAATGTTATAATCACTAAAATAAAATAAAATGTATTCCATTTATTTTATTTTCTTTAAGGGAAGGAGATGAGATGTAGGGACTTAGTACGTAACTCTATGTATTTAAAGGCATGTATTGATTTAATATAGTCAGTGTTTATCCAACATTCACGCGTATTATTTCACTCCTGGGTCACCACATCACAGATTTCTTCATCATCATCATCAGCCTATCCTAGTGGACTACTGGACATAGGCCTCTCCTAAAGCACACTGAGTTGAGCTAAGCTACTCACAAATATTTTCGAACCAATTTTATTGTTTAATGTATAGGTAACTTAACTTAAACTTAAATGTAAAAGATACCTTCTAGCTTACGTTACACTATGTAGCTTAGATTCCAAAATACTTTAATATGCGTATTCTCCGATGACTCCTCATAGACATAGTATACCAAGAACACTTTATATATACGTTTACTTAAGCTTATGTTGCAGTTATGTGTACATTTGAGTTGATTTTTAAAGTTTCAATTTGTTATAATTTATTTAAACTCAGACTTCAATTAGCTTGAATCTGGTAAAATACTTAAGTTAAGCACGGATCTTCTGTCAACTACATATATTTCAAAGATCGGAGACCGTAATCAGAATCTAGTAATAGACATTAAGTTTGAAATGGATTAAGACAGTATTTAATAATAACTAGCTTTTTGACCGCGGCTCCACCTGCGTGTTTGTCGGTTATCGTGCTAAACCATTGATCTATTTTCGCGCAGTCCGATAAAAGCTATCCTATGTCCGTCCCTATGTCTCTATCTATCTCTATATTAAATTTCATCCCAATCGGTTCAGTAGTTTTTGCGTGAAATTGCGACAGACATACAGAAAGACAGAGTCACTTTTGTATTTCTATATTAAGTAAGGATTAATTAGTGTTAAAGTCTCTGATTGTAGCTGTAAGATTAATTTGACTTTAAGAATGTAACCAATTTTGATTTTGAATTTTTTAAAACCAACTTTTCGTATACTAAAAAGCATAAAACATCAACAAAACAAATCTAACAAAAAATAAGGACACTTCTAATAAAAAATGTTAATTTGTTGGAAACTTTTATTCTGTGTAATTAGACATTATTATTTCAACCAGCTCCGGTAGCCATCTGCTGTAATCTCCCCTAACTCATAAATATGCGATTAAAATGAAAGTTTCTTCAGATTTTTATTAAGGAAGGTTGGTTTTCTGTAAAAAGGACAGTTAGCTGTTAGTTTGCTATATCATTTGTGATCGATAGTTCAATATTTAGTACAGAGCTTATTAGAAAAAGAATAATAGGGCGCGTTGTTTGTAGAATAGCATTCATTTACTACTAGCTGCCCCAGCGAAATTCGTACCGCGTATTTCTTAAAAAAAAAATTTACTTAGGGGTATGAAAAATAGATAGTAACCGATTCTCAGACCTACTGAATATGCATAAAAATTTTCATAAGAATCGGTCAAGCCGTTTCGGAGGAGTATGGCAACGAAAACTGTGACACGAGAATTTTATATATTAGATATTTAAATGATTAAAGTTCAGAAAGTGCAATGAAATACTTGTAAATGTTTCATGCACCACTGTATATACTATTGCTGTAATTAATATGACTTCAAAGCACCTTAAAATAGTATTGATATTTGTACCTTAATACTTATATATCTTTCAGGTTATTGATTTAGATTTGGATATCCTTATATTATAGCTCAATAATATTTAAAGAGTTTAGAAAACCTTCATTCATTGAATTTAATAGCATTGCGGTTGATTTCTGATTAGGTGATCGTCAATTTTTTCATCACTATAAGAAATAAGATTTGTATTATAATTATTATGTAATATTAATTAAAAATTTATATTGTATATTTTTATAGATTCTGGGCATTAATGATTAATGATTGTTATTGGTTTTTGTACTAAAGTTCATAAATTACTGAATAAATATGTATAATAAATGAATCACGCCAAAGCCATACTTTTGTAGCTACTCAACAATATTCCGCCTGCTTAATTCATAAGATTGAGAGTTATTCCCAGCATAACCAAAGGGTTACAACACTCAAAGGACTTCACTAGGTCTAATTGACATATCCGAAATTGTCTAATTTTCATAAAAGCCTGCAACATTTTGTGAGTCGTCAGACTTGCAAAATTTATGAAGTCGTAAAGCTGTGTGTCAGGGATCCGTAGTAAAATAACGACCCCTGGCTATTATGTAACGTGTGTTAGCCTGTTGGGCTGTTGCAAAGGTTTCGCGTTAAGAGGTAATTTTGTTAATTAATTTTCAAAGCTTTTGTTAATATTTTGATGTGTTAGTTTTAAGAGTTGTTTTAGTATTCTTATAAATGAAAAATTGTTTGTCCGACCAATGGCTTAAGTATAGTTATTCTATTTTATTCAATAAATAACTGCGATGTTCGATTCCCAGGTTGAGCAAAATGACTTCTAATTTATTTAGTCAATCTTAGTTGTTGCTCGAAGTTTGGGATTGTGTCCGATGAACGGCAATCGGGTCGCCCCCTATTACGTATGCGACCTAAACATTGCCAACTAATAGGGGGTGAAATTTACCTCTGGAATACTGGAATTAGAGCCGCGGCGTTAGATTTATTAATTTGAGAGCATTAAGCGCAACTTTAATTTTTTGTTTCGCAACTTTAATTGTGTCGCACAAATAATACAAGCCTAATACTATGCTTTATTTAAGCTGTTATCATCACTGATCATAGTTTAGATATTCTGTATATACTGCGTAAGCGCGTTCCATCGTAGACAGCATCATTGCTTCACATCAGGCAAGTTGTGGTCAAGCTAAGTCTATTTTAGGATAAAAAAAAAAATCCTTTCTCTAAAGACCTTCTAAATTTTGGTATTAAGATTCTAAGAAGATGTTTGCTCCCAAGCAAACCATAGACTAAGATTAATATAGCTCTGGCTTAACACATTGTTACTAGCTACGTGGCTCCAGAGGATCTAACAAGTTGTATGTCTGTCATCTTCTAACTATTGCACAGGGAACACGTTGTTAATCTAAGTTCATATTTTCTAACCATTTTTTTCCTTTTTAATCAGTCCACTAGTACTATATACGTGTGTAGTTTTATTTATCACCAGGGCACAGCTGCACAGAATAGATATGCACCTAAAAACAATTTTTACTCTTCAAAATACAATAATAAAATAATTAATCACACTATTAATAAAACCTTTTAAAAAATCTCATCATTCATACTTAATAATTTATTTTTTATTTGACATTGGTAGGTAAACACCTACTTGAACTACATGACACAGGTTAAACTTTTAACCTTGTCCTTTACACGTCAACCATTCATTTGTGAGGTCATTTAGACCACCATAAGGCCAATCACCTCAGAAAACCATCAAGAAAATTTAAATGAACCTCTTTGATATTTCAAAATGCTTTCTCGTTTGTAATTTATATAGCCTTGAAAATGAAACTAGAAATTCATTTACAGTTAAATTAATTTATATTATTTTACGTACATTGAACACAATGGCCTAGTCAGCACGCCATCTTGTCTTGAAATAAATTTAAACTTGGAATTGTTATTTTTGTGAAAACTTAAACAAGCGCCAATTAGAAATTTATTTTGCTTTGTTAATTAAGTGTCCGTACTCACTATCCAGCGTTTGTACTCATATCACGAACAACCTAAACAATTCTATGACTATTCTGTACCTAATGCTCTAGATACACGTCACTTGTTTTTGTGTCTAGGATAGCAAGCTAGAACCTCGGTATTACTATCCTAGCTTTCTAAAATATCCTTATACATCATAAAGTAGTTACATTGTGCTTCAATACCTACTAAATTAGAAATTAAGCTAATTTTGTATACATATGGATAGAATGCTTGCTTGATGACTTACTAACACTTGCCTGCACTTGCTTAGCTTGAAAACGAGCCTCGTGTATCTCGGGAATAATAAAGCACAGCATCTTTAAGAACTGAAATGTAAAAAAAACGCTCTGGAATACTTAAAACAAGCATTTTAAAATAGTCTAAGTTATAGACACAGTCATGATTTTGTTGCTAAAAGGAGGCCTATGCCGGTTCGGTGAATGCTTTACACTGATCCTGGTACCATGTCTCGTGAAGAACACTTTAGGGTTTCAGTACAGTAATATATAAACTGTGACTTTAGTCTGTAACCTAGGCCTGAAGGGACCCGCAGCTTTCCAGCTCAAGCGTTACATGAGCTAAAAACCTGCGGGTCACGCTCGCCACCGGCTACAAACGTAAGTCCTTCAGTCGCCCGCTTTGTATCTACTTAGAGTAGATCAATAACACATTTTACCACGTAAAAAAGGGGAAAACCATACCCAACAGTAGGATTTTTTTTAATTCTTCGATTGACTGGCGCTTGACTACAACTTGCCAGATTTTAAGCAATGATGTAGTCTATGATGGAACGCGTCAGCCCAGTATACCGATTCACTCGCAATTACGAATGATTATCGGTGAGAAGGTGGCAGTAGGATGAGCCTTCATATGGTTAGAAACCTTAAAGGAGCAACAATTCCGACCCACATGCATGGTGTCACCAGACATCGCACCGGAACACGGCAAGGCCGCTTGGCGGTGCGGCTTTGTCTGGTGGGTGGTTACTAACCACGGCCGAAGCCTACCACCAGTTGATTGTCACCCGGGGACCACGTGTGGGGATTCAATTAAAGGTGTACACCCACGGACGAAGTTGACTCAGCCCCCATAAGGATAAAGGAATAGTCTCTCTTTGTTTCTACCTATACATGTGTGTATTATGTACAAAGAGAGATTATTCCTCTACCCCAACACTAAAGAGAGATATACCTACTAATCTAGATATATTAAAGTCGCAACACTTAAAAACGTAATTTATCATTTTTGAATGCAGAGTAAAAACATTATGATTACGTTTTAAATTACACAGCGTACTCAAAGGGTTGTAGAGCCATGGTAATTAGTTCAGTACCCCTGTTTTGGTCCCGTTATTACGTCCCGGAACCGTTTTATGTTTATATAGGACATTCTTGGATAATTTGCTAAATGGATTCACAAAGGTGAATATTAGGTGAATCATTTTGGCAGTTACTTTTTATTTGTTCAGCTTTTTGGGTGGTTTTAACTGTGTTTTGTTAAACTGTGAATTATCTAAAAAAAAATAACTACTTACTGGTTACAGGAGCTGTTAATTTAATTAAGACTTTTGTATTCCAACTTTAATAGGTTTCGGCTAAATTGCCTCTTGTTAAAGATGACGTGGTCTACGAAAGAATTCCTAGAACCCCCACAGTAAGTTTAATACGATTTATCTGAGTTTTTAAGCAGATGATACGTGTATTTACAAAAATAATTAATGATGTGGTGTCGTGGGACACCAGGTAGGAACGAAGTTCCTTCCGCTAATAAAGAAAGTGGGAGAAAGAGAAAGGTATTATACACTACTCGCTTGTGTATGCGACTGTCGCGCCTGCGCACGTCTCATTTAACGGTTTTATTCCACGCACTTTTTCCGCGGATTTTTTGTTACGGTTTTACTATCACATTTTTTTCAGTTCGGTCGCGCAGCAAAATCCCTATCCCCTCCAAGCCTGCCGTAAAGAACTTCGTTCCAAAAAGCATTTAAGTAGTACATTAGTTCATAGTGAGTACTAACAACACATGCCAATATAATTGATTAATTGGGAACTAAATGTATATTTTATTAAAAAAATCAGTATCTGTTTAGGCGTCACGAAGAAACAAAGCTTGAACACACATACAAGCGTCAAACTTACTCTTTATGTCGGTGATTACCTAAAAACTACTAAAATAGTAGCAATTAACAGAAATAGAAATAACTCCTGGGTATAAAAAGAAAATTCTATGTAATTAGTCATTCAGTCATACCTCTTAGTACGTTTGAAAGTTAGTGTCATTTTTTTTTCCCCATCTTCCCTTTTTCAAATTTTCACCCTTTGTCACTGCTATATACTATTATTTTTTGTATTCAGAAACTATTCGAAATTTCGTATTTAAGGTTATTGCCCTTTTCTTTGAAATCAGCATTTGAATTCTAAGTTATATGCCAACTCGTTTTCGTGACTAGAATGCAATTGGTAAGGTCTCGATGCAATTCAAGCCCTATAGATTTTCGGTATGCTCGCAATAAATTTGCAATGCTATTTCTTTGGCAAATTTATGAATAAACGAAAATACATCAGCAAAATTCTGCTACTATTAGAAATGAGAATATTTGTAATTTTTTTTTTGGGTCTTAAACTACCACCGCCATCCCGCGACTGTTACTCCTATAAGTCAGGATCAACAGCGGCGCTTGAAGAGACTCAGGATTTCAATCCGGCTACGTCTCGGGACACCTAAACTCACTCACGCACGAATTTAATAAGATAATAAAAGGAGTTTGAGATTTAGATTATTCAATTCCCTCTAGGCAAAGCGTTGTGAAATGAATGCGGATTGAAATGAATAGAAAGCATTGTGAGGGCATGTCTGAGAACTAAACTTTCAAAGACATATGACATTTACCAACCCGTATTAGGCCACCGTGTGCTACTTTACACTATATGGTGGCAAAAAGCTTATGGCCCAAGTAATGGTAATTCACCGTAGCCTATAAACACGGTACTATAATAGGCACCGTACCGTGTTTTTTTATATGATTTGTCAATACGGAATAAGTTTCCAAATACTACCATTAACCTGTCAAGATAATAAGTTAAAAGAAAATAAACTGCAAATTATTTTATCTATTCTATTTTCAAATCATTTCCTCTATTACTAACTAACTTCCGCCCGCGGCTACGCCCGCCTGGTGTTAGAATAAAAATTAGCCAAGTCACAAGTCTTTATGAAACCTTTATCATTTTTTTTTATTTGTTACTGGTGGAATTCCTTTTCACCCCTTTATAGGGTTAGTTTTGAAAAATCCTTTCTTAGTGCACCCCTACACTCCATAAGGAACCTATGTGCCAAATTTGGAATCTCCAGACCCAGCGGTTTGGGTTCTGCTTTGATATGTCAGTCAGTCAGTCAGTTTCTTCTTTTATAGTATATTTAGATATTTTTTATCGAACGTTATGAATTAAATAAATGAATTTGAAAAAGCATTTTGATGAGTTCTATATAGTATTCGAAGACTTTTTTCGTATTGACGAACACGTACTCATCATTTACCTACCTTGCTTTCTTCTCATTTGCTTTGGGGTTACCTTCCAGTCTAACCCGATGCGGCTAGCTACCATAACTAAACGAGCGACTGCCGTCAATAATATTCTGGGACATTAAATGGAAACCTGATAACTGGTACATACTATACATACACTACTTTTTTTTATAAATATAAAATATAATAAACAGTATAATAAATTTTAATATCATACTATAAACAAGTATACGCAATGTTTTATAGCGCTATGATTAAAACCGGTATCCGGCTTAATCTAATATGTTTAATGATCCCATTTCTAATAAAGTAGCCATTAAGGAAAGCTTAAGTAACTTGTTCTGAAGCGTTAACACAGGCGAGCTTTAGGTCTAAGTTAAGGCCTATGCAGCTTTTATTTGCAATTAATGAGGTTACATAAAAGCTTTAAAAAAATACGACACTAGGTTCCTTTACTTAATCTATCATTACACTGGTCAACAAAAAAACAATTTTTGCATGTAACATGAAAACTTTTGTCGAGTCAAGTTTAGGACAAGGATAAGGATACTAGAAATAAAATTAAAATTCTTCAAATACGAATAGATTTTTTGTAATACCATTTTATAACATTTCAGAAATTTTGAATTTTTATGAACAAAAAGAAGTTATTTGGATTTATTGCTACATTAATATGAATTTACTCTTATGATTTTCGTTTGTATTTTGCTTCAGGAACATCTCGTTTTAATGTCCAACAGTAATCTGCTAACATACGTGGGCTCCACTTGCCCTGATATCGTTTTTCTATGGTAGAAATGTCTTGATGGAATCTTTCACCGTGTTCATCGCTGACGGCGCCCAAATTTTCAGGAAAGAAGTCCAAATGTGAATGGAGAAAATGTATTTTCAATGACATATTACAGCCCAAAGCCTTATAAGTGGATAAAAGCTCCACGATAATACATTTATAGTCACTTGATCGGTAATTTCCTAGAAAATTGGTAGTTACTTTCATGAAAGATTCCCAAGCTAACTTTTCTAAATTACTAAGCTTTCCTTTGAATATATCATCTTTCATCAATTGCCTGATTTGGGGGCCAACAAATATGCCTTCTTTAATTTTTGCTTCACTCAGCTTAGGAAATTTTTCTTTTAAATATAAAAAGCCGTCACCACTCCTGTCCATAGCTTTTACGAAGTTCTTCATAAGCCCAAGCTTGATGTGTAAAGGTGGTAAAAATACATTCTCAGGCTGCACCAATGGAAGGTTTTTGATATTTTTTTGTCCTGGAGTAAGAGATTGTCTTTTGGGCCAGTCTTGCCTAACATAATGATTTTTTCGGTCTCTACTATCCCACTCACTAATGGTGTCAAATTCCTTCGCTGAGTTTTGAAAGTAATGTCACCACAAATGTAACAGAACTTGTTAGAATCATTTTTACACTTTTTTGACATTGTTTAAGAATCACTTCACTCTAAAAACAGAACAAACCACTGCGCTCTTCAAATAAACAAATTCTCTAAATGCGAAAGTCGAACAAAAACGGTTAATTTTTAATTTTGTGGGTAGTAGCTGTAACACGAAAACTAGATCTGATGGAATCGAAATAAATACGATTATAAAATGAGGGTATGTGGGAAATTTAGAATTAGCCAGCACCTTTCTTGTTACAAAACTTTGTTGACCAGTGTTATTTAAACAAATTATGGAATTGAAATTCTAATAATATAAAGGTCTTCAGACTCTTTAGTTAAAAAGGACTTTGTCTCTTTCTTACTAGTATAAGTGTCAAGATGACAGACCAAGATTAGAGAATTATAAACTTATTTTAGCTATAATGAGCAATACGTTTATGAATATGGGTTTTTAAGCTAAAATTTAGGTTAAGCCTTGCCTTAAAAATATAAGGCCGCGGGTTCGATTCCCAGTCGTGCTCACTTAGGTTTGTGTGAATTGTTTCGGTGATGGAAAACATTGTGAGGAAACCGGCATGTCAAAGATCTAATCATTCGAGGACATGTGACATCCACCATCCCGCACTTAGCCTGTGTGGATTCAGGCCTAAACTCTCTCAACTCGTAAAATAGTTGAAAGAAGACCCGTGCCCAGCAGTGTGACACTAAAAAGGGTTGAAGTGAAATTGAAGTAGAGCATAGTATATTTCTTAGGACAATCAATTCGAAGCGAATTTCGTTTGAATGTTGTGGCATAAAACTTTTGGTCCCAATGTTCTTTGTTCACCAAAATAATAATTTAAGTAAAGTCTAAATTATTAGAATTTTATTACCAGATTGCTTCTTTGCTTCATCGATAATGAGCAGCGGTGATGAAACAATGCACACAAAGATGTGTGAACACGACCAAGGTTCGAAACTTACATTTCAAAGCCGAGGCGACCGCTACACCACCGCTGCTGTCTATCAATGCCCTTCAAATACCAAAACAATTTTCCCGAAAAAAAAAATTAAATTTAAATGAATTATTAAGTGGAAAATGGAACGTTTTTCAACTAATGACCGAGTGAAACATGATAGCTGTTTATCGACAGGCCTTTTTATCTTGTTCGATTTTAAGAATAATGTTTGAAAAACGGAGCATCCAATTAGGTTTTGTTTTGTTTACAAGAAAGAGGTACGGTTACAGCGGAGACTAAGAGAGTGAAGACGAGTGAATGTTAAGTGACTTAACAAGGAAAAAAACTACTACCTAAAAACCTTTTTAAACACCAGCTTTTATTAAATAATCGTATAAACCATAAGAATAAATAAATAAATATTCTGGGACATTAACACACACGATCATCTGGTCCCAAGCTAAGCAGAGCTTGTGTTGTGGAAACCAGATAACTGGTATATACCATACATATATGTAATTACTTTTCTTTTGTAAATATATACTTATAATAGATACCTATTTACACCCAGATTCGACACCAACACAAATGTTTGTCTCAGGTGGGAATCGAACCCACGACCCGCGGCGTGAAAAGCAAGTATCTTACCGACCACGCCACCGGCTCATCGAATAGAATGTGATATGGTGATTCCAGCGCGTGTGGATTAAGGCCTAAACTCTTTTTGGGGGTTGAGTCACTTTCCCCCCACGTGGTCTCCGGGTGGTGCAAATCAGGTGACAATCAACTGGTGGTAGGCTTCGGCCAAGGTTAGTGACCACCCACCAGATATAGCCGCACCGCCAAGCGGCATTGCCGCGTTCCAGTGCGATATCTGGTGACACCAAAAAGAGAGGGAGGGTCGGAATTGTTGCTCCTTTAAGGTTTCTAACCATATGAAGGCTCATCCTATTGCCACCTTTACACCGATAATCATTCGTAATCACGAGTGAATCGGTATACTAGGCTGGCGCGTTCGATCGTAGACTACATCATTGCTTAAGATCAGGCAAGTTGTAGTCAAGCGCCAGCCTATCGCTGAATAAAAAAAAATAAAAAATCTCTCTTAATTCTCGTAAGATAGTTAAGAGAAGACCCGTGCCCAGCAATGGAACCCTAAAAAGGGTTGAAGTTATGGTGCCTTAGCTCACATTTTTGGATGAATACAGGCCTTACGTTCTCAAGTAGATTCTTTACACGAATCATTCACATTTAAAGATGAAATCTGAACCCTATGCTCCTGTTTACTAAAGGTTCATTTTCGAATATCGTAGAACAAACTCATTTGAAACGAACTACAGGAACTATATTCGCTTTGATGATGCGTCAAAGAGTGATTGATTTGCTTCCGAACTAGTTCCATTAACCACATTTACTGAGTTTGGTTAGTAATGCCCTTTATGAGTTTGTACAGTTGATTACCATTTAATATTACAAATTCCAAAATTTGGGGACTGAGTCACCTTCGTCCGTGGGAGTGCACCTTTTATCTGAATCCTCACATGTGGCCCCTGGGTGGTGCAAATCAGGTGACAATCAACTGGTAATTATGTTTATTGGTAATTAACTGGTGGTAGGCTTCGGCCTTGCCGTGTTCCGGTGCGATGTCTGGTGACACCATTTAAGAGGGAGGGAGGTAGTGTTATTGCAAACCTGCACTTGGCTAGCGTGTGTGCATTAAAGCTGAAACTCTCTCAACTCGTAAGATAGTTGAGAGAAGACCTGTGCCCAGCTATAGGACATTAAAAAGGGTTGAAGTAACAACTTTTAGCGTCCCACAGCTGGATAATAGTCTTCTCTCAACTGCTGGATACTTCACGTCACCGAATGCTTAGTTCTAAGTACATAATTTTACTTAACCCGGAATTTTAACATAATCTTACCTACCATAATAATAGTAATAGCCTCCTAGCAGTATTTCCGGCTACGATAGCCAGTCTAAGCTGATTGGCCAGGTGCGCAGGAGATATTATAGTTCACAAATGTATGCGTATGTATTATAGTCACAAACACATGTGCACTTTCTATTCTCTAACTCTCATAATCCGGTGGAATAGATTGACCAAAGGACCGGTGCAAATCTGGCACAGCACCAACGGCTTTTCGGGCTCTCCATGAAAAGGGGGTATCACACAGCCAACTTCCAGACTCTGAATTATTTTGAGAAATTAAAAAAGACTAAGCACTCTTTTTGGACCAGCGCGGTATTGGAACCCACAACCCTAGAAGCAAGCACGCGTTCCTGCCACCAAGATTGTTAAACCTACCTTCTCACTAATATTATAAGCGCGAAAGTTTTTAATAATGTATGGATTTTTGTTACTTTTTCACGCAAAAACTACTGGACGGATTTGGATGAAATTTAGCACAGAAATAAATTATGGTCTACATTAACATTTATGCTACTTTTATCGCAATACATAGGTACCACGCGGGCGAAGCCATGGGCGGAAGATAGTACTAGTTATTTCGCAAATCAGGATTCGAATTGCTAACCAATCAGGTTAAAAAATCCTATATTAGGCTTGCGCTTGACCATAACCTGCGTGATTTGAAGCAATAATGCAGTCTACGATGGAACGTGCTTACCCAATAAAGTGAATAAGTGAATTGGTATTTATTGGGTAAGCACGTTCCACTTGAAGACAGGCAGATTATAGCTGTCGGGAAATAAAAAAAACCTAAACATTACTTTCACTAAGTCACTAGACAGTTAAACTCCAATCATTTTTGTAGATCTAAAAACATAAATTGTACTTTATTACCTATGCTACAAGTGCTATAATCCTTTGAAAAACCCCATCGATTCCCAATAGGAAATAGCATTGCGTTATCCCGTCAACGAATTCACGTGTGTTACCGTTCAATTCACGTTAGTGAGGTAAAATTTGTGTGGTTTTATATCCTCGACTAGCTGGTATCCAAACTATCACTTTGTAACGAATCCAACCTTCATCCTTCCACCTTTCTTCATTCCTGGCCACTGTCACTTTTATTTTTTTTTTATTTAAATCTTTCTAAATTCAAAATTATTTATTGAAGTGAAAACTTCTTTAGCGGCGTTGAGCACTTTTTCTGTAATGGGTATAAAATCTTAAACTCGCGTCAGGACACGTGACCTGATCGAAAAAGCGTAAGACGGATGGAGTAGACGTAAAATTATTCCCTAACCATTCCAAAATATCATACATGCTCAACGTTAATAATCAAGTTTTCACTTCTGCCTGCACTCCCGGAGTGCAACCCGTCTTTTTTATACTTTCAGATATCTTTCGAAAGCGATCTCGCGTTTTTTAGTATTTTATTTTATAATTTTGACTTTATTGTTATAGTTTGTGTTCTCATACAAAAGTCTTGAAGCTTAAGACCTTTAGGTAATTGAAATCACAATTATCAGACATCTTTAGGTAGGCGTGAATAATCGTGTAAGAAGACGGTATTCTAATAAAATAACTACAGTAATAATCACTTCACCTAAATCTCTCGATAGCACAATTATCAATTCAACTAGATAATTACAGATCGCTATGATTAAGTTGGATTCAAGCTAAAAGCATACCGTCCAGCGAGCACGTAGTTGCATGCGCACTTCCGAAGACGCAATGGTAAAACACAAATTGTCAGTTCTTCTAAGATGGCCGCATCACCCGTCCTTACTCGGTGTTCGTTCATTCGTTCGTTCAAGCTGATATTTTCGAGGGACAGCTGACTTGAAAGGCGGTCGCGATGACAGTACCAAATGACAGCTGATGTATTAAGAAACGGATGTGCCAACAAAGCTCTAAGCTAAAGTGATTACTGTCAAGTCGTCTCTATTAATACTTATTATCTGAAGAGTTTGTTTGTTTGTTTGGTTGAACGCGCTAATCTCAGGGACTACTGGTCCGATTTGAAAAATTCTTGCACTGTTAGATAGCCCTTTAATTGACGAAGGCTATAGAATACTTGTATACGTCTGCTTGGTACGATAATTAGTTCATGCGTTATTTTTTAAATAAAGTCATGCTTTGTTTAAAATAAATACACCTATATATTTAAGTATTCCCGTAATTTCAACCTTTTTTGAATGAGTATAAGATGTTTTCCTTAGTGGTTACAGAGAAAAATAGCGAAATAACAAATGCAACTGACTACAATATGCACAGAAACTAGATTAGAGCGACACGCTTGTGCATTGTGATGCGTCCACAATAGTGAGGAGACACGTATATAAAATATCGATATTAATCTCACAATTACAAAAACAAAATAAAAGGGATAAGAAACCAGAAAATATTATCTAGTTATCTTGTTATTGTGGAATCGTTTCGTCAGTTTTTATGACACAAATCTATCGAGAACTTACAGAATTAAATTTATGGGTGAATATCCCCGCGGCAAATTTTACGTGTCCACGTTGAGAATCGAGGTGTTAAATTATAGGATGTTTTTGATTTTTTTTTTGTAGTGAACTACGTAACTTGGTGCAATTAGGGCCACACATGTTTTTTTTATAAGTGTGTATAAGTAATCAGGAAAAAAAGAATCGCCTGAAAATTCAAGTTTGGTGGCTTGTCCCAGTTCCATTTTTTGATACAATTGCACTCACCTAAGTCACAATCTAAGATACAACACAAAATAAACGATTTCGTTAGTATATGCATAAGACATATTATCTGAAAACAATGAAACCATATTAGAAAATTAAATTTAAAGGCACTGGATACTCAATCAAATTTTGTCCAAGCAAATATAAAAAATTTGTTGGCACTTGTTCAACTTACTTTAACGTGAAGTTACGTACGTATGCGATCAATCGCGTTTTATGATTTAACGTCTCTCAGTCGTGCGCCGGCACTTGCGCGTAAAAGGTGTGTGATTAGTGCTGTGATTTCCCGTCAAAAACGAAAATATCATCTTGGGTGGCACGGGGGACAAGAAATGTTCAATTTTGGTGGATCGATTTGCTGTTAATTTAAAAGTATTTTAACAGTAAGCTACACGTTATACGTAGTGATTTGGGTTATGCATTTAATCAGTGATAATAATTTAATTGTTACTTAAATCCCTTATTTTTAAAGTTTTTTTTTATGTCTGGTTCCAATTTTGGTGGCTCAATTTTGGTGGCTTTGGTGGCGTTTTTCCCTTTTGGACAGTAAAAAAGCGAATTATAATAACATTTTTTTACTAAGTAGGACCATTTATTATTTATTAGATCCTAATCTCTCATTACCACCACGAATAGCAAGACCTCTTGAAGCCAACAATTTCACTAGGTACTTCAACAATCCTCTTAAGCACATTCTTCCAACGGGTAGTTATTTTCTGTTCGTCTAGTAGTTTTTATTGCTGCAACATAATTCATCATAAATTCCCTGAGCTGTAATCTGCTCTTATGCTCTATCAATAAGTTACCTACTTATATGCTTCCAATCTTTATATCCATTAGGAGAACTTCAATTATGTCCAGAACCAGTAATGGTATTAAATAGACGGCAGCAATAACAGTATACAGATTTATTTAGTGGTGAATAAAGGAGCCATTTTCTTTCTAAAGACTCCTTATTCGTCAACTAACAAATAAAATATTTTACTCAAGTATTAGTTTTCGTTTTACCATTTGAATCTAGAAAACTTGTAGAAGTTTCGAAGAAGTCAATATTTTTATTTTAGTAAAACTCTGGCCCTTTTCGAATTCAAATATCACGGACTTCTTCCGGTAAAATGTCACCACAGTAAGTACCAGGGTCAGGAGACACATACATTCTCTAAACTTGCAGTTATTAATTCAAAGTAAGTAGCTTGACCAAATGCCTAATGAAATAGATAAAAGAATTGTGACGGAATGATAAAAGTATTGCGCCTTAAAAGAAGTCATGAAAAACAAGGTACTGGGCATAAAAATCAAGAAGAAGATCTTTGATACCTGCATAATACCCTGTATCACTTAAGGATGTGAACCTGGGCTTTGACAAAACACGATAGGAACAAACTAGCAAGATGCCAGAGAACCATGGAAAGGAGCATGCTGGGTTTGAAACTAATGGACAAAATTATAAGTATCAGGCGCAAAACCAAATTAACAGACATACTGTCACATATTAGCAAACTCAAATGGCGGTGGACGAGACATATGCTCCGCTGCTATAAGGAAGAAAGGAGCAAAGAGGTGACAGTTAGCAAAACAAGATGATGGGAAGATGACCTTGAATTGACCGTAGGACCTCTTTGGATAAGAGTGACGACAGACAGGAAGCAGTGGCAAGGGTTGGAGGAGGCCTTAGCCATAAGGCACACCGAAATCATAGACATTTTGTATATTTAGTGTAGTTTTTAATTTTTATGTTTTTTAGTTTTATCAGTCACAACTGTTCGGAACAGGCTTTATTATTATTAGTATTAAGTAGCTTCAAGTCGATGGTTCCGCATCTAATGTGTGTTTGTCGTTTTCATCACACGTAACCTCTTTTTCCTAGTGATATTCAGAGGTACTTTTGTCTTGCGGGGATGAGACTGAATAATCCCTCGGCTTATTTGTTTCTCTAACTGTAATTTTTTCCCTTATTTCTTTTTGAGCTATAACTGATTTGTGAAAAAAAGTGTAATGTGCCTGATGAAAAAGTTTTCAGAATAAATGTGTGAGAGAAATTGTCAGTCCTTCGGGGCCCCTTGAGAATGGGGTCCCTGGGCACGAGCCTCGTGTGCCCTTATGGTAAAGACCGTATTGCCACCAGTCGTTACATACAAAAATACAAATCTTTTCTCTCTATAATGTTAGTACAGATTAGTAGTTATAGATGAAAGTTGATAATTCCCGAAAACTTGTGAGATTCATTACATGAAGTTTTGTTAGTGAGATTGAAATTGACAGAAAAATTCAATTTTGGTGCCATTGATTTTCAATTTTAGTGGGCACTTTCAATTTTGGTGGGCGATTTTCAATTTTGGTGGCCACACTACACTTTAAACTAAAACATCTCAAAAAGTTATCGAGATATTCTTAGACCTCTTGAAGATTATTTTAGCTTTGAATTTCTATTTTTATACCAGGTCCTTACATTTCACGAAAATTGAAGAAAAAGTTTTGCCACCAAAATTGAAAAAAAAAGCACGTTGTTGATATTGACCCTTAATAAGTTTCTTCAAGTGAAGATAGCTATAAATTATTGTTTAGCGCCAAATTACAGGCAATTGTTTTATTAATGTGTTACTTCACATTTTAAATCAAGACCCTTGCCTTGCCTATCTATATGTATGTTTGCGGATATATAAAAAACTACTAAAAGGATTTATATGTTTGTGTTAATCAATAGCCAGTTTCACGAGGGAGGTTTGTGTGTACTCTTTTGCTACCTTTTTGAATTTAGTGGTGGTTGAAATCGTATAAAGATGGCATCATCATAAAAAATTATAAATTACAAATTTTATGAAACTCCTGACTTAGATAAGAACTACTAAAACCGCACCAAAATCGCTCCATTCGTTTAATTTTATTTGTTTGTTGTCTTTGTACCTGTGTACAAAGACATCGTGTGTATCTGTATTACAGACATATACATTTGTCATTATAAGTCTCCGCATCCTCGCGTTCATCTATGTAACTCAAATAAATATATTTACAATATTAAAAAGTTTTTTTTTAATATTTTATAGGCTCCAAAACTACTGAACTGATCCCAGAAAATTTTTCACAATAGAAGCCTAGATTATTCTGATAAACATAGGTGATAATATTTTGGAAAAGTTAGATACTTGTACCTATATCTACTCTGTACCTATATAAATTGCTAGTATAGTAGTAAATAAAGTTCGTAGAAAATCAATTAGCGGGAAACAGCTTAACCCTTGATCTAATCATAAACTAGTGATTGATCGGAGTTTGGTTTATTGGATTAATTTATCCCGACTAGATACCGGGTTTAATGGTTTCTCATTAAATTGTTTCCTGTTTTTTATAGCTTGAGGATAAAAACGTTAATAAAAGTACGTAATTAATTTATATTACACGTGTATTAACTAAGTAACATGTTTACAAAACAAAATAAGTATTCCTTTTAACTTTTTAAGCGGTGGGGTGAGAGGTGTTTTGTGTATAACGTGTGTATCTGTGTGTACTACCCGTGCGCGATAAGTTGAGACTTGCAACATATGTTGGAATGTAACCCTCCGCCCGCTATCCTTGTTGGTATAAGGCAGCGTTGTTCCGAGTAGAACATTCGCTACATTACAGAAAATAGCAGAGACAAAGTTGGTGGTGAAAACTTGTTATGATATTTTTTGGTGCACAGTACAACTATGCGACTGGCGTCACCGCCCCCGGGTCTCAACTTGTTGCGCATGGATAGTATGTCAATTATTACTGACTACCTACAAACATTATTATTTAAGTTGCGTTGCTATTGTTGAAAGGCAACCTGCAATTCTTCCTTACATAAGAGGAGTGACCGACGAGATTGACTGTAACCTTAAGCTGGCTTCTATATATACTTACTTCAAGCCAAAAACCATGAGAAGTCAATTTTTACCATCTGTCAAGTATCAAGTCCCCTAACAAAATGCGGGTGTTTATAAAAGAAATAGTAAGGACCCGCGTAAAAGAACACATAGCTGACTTAAAACTTCAACGCTCTACAAAATCTGCAGTGTGAAGATACTCAAATAGGCTCCAATCATTACCTGAGATTTGATAAAGAAAACCGGTTCCTACCAATAATGATAAATACTTTTTGGTAGTAATATTTTTATCGTCATTTTCCCATCCCTACCCACTTGCAGTCAAGTGAGGTCGCGACTACGTTTCATTTGTCTCGCCGCCTTGTCTCTTCCTAGGTAACCATAGTGCAGGCTGAACTGTATATCCTATTGTTAGTTATGGTTATGTAGTTAAAGTGGGAGTCAGGGTGCACGAGGTTGTTCGTTAAACAGGCTCTATACTATGTCGCAGGGAAGTTTGATAATTCGAATCTTTGCGAAAACACGTCACACTGTCTTCAAGTCACGAATGAATCGGTATTTACAGGCAAGTTGTGGTCAAGCACAAGCCTATTACAGAATAAAATAAAATAAAAAAGTGTCCAAAACACGAATAATTAGATTAATTACATTCCTCAATTTTTTTGGAAAATGTTTTTTTCGCGACAACTCTATTTACTCTAGTGATATAGCGAGATGCAACGTTGGCTATTGTGAAATAGCAACGCTAATTGACCTCACCTTAATTGCGGTGCAGTTGCTATTAAGTTTTCGTCTTTGTGCAAAATGATATTCTTAACAATTGTTTAGCTGTCATATCTAGGATAAAGCGCTAGCGTGACACAAACTTGACGTGAACGTATCTGACAGCGGTTGTCAAAATTACGAAAGTACCAAGAAGGCTGTTTTGATCGAAACTTAACTGCAAATGCACTGCAAATAAACTTATTTAATTAAGTGAATTAGCCTACAGGACTGCTTATAAAGAAACTTCCTCTGGTACGCCAACATAACAAAACAACGTGCGTGTATTACTGACATCTATCAGATAATTTCAACCAATAGAGGAGGTCTCGTTTTGAGTACTTCGACTGGCCAATGAGCGTTCTTGTTTCACAATAATGTTTCATTTCTCTATATCACTAGAGCGATTTAAAATTTTGCAAAAACCCTATCTCGTTCCAGTAAGATTAAGAAATATTTTCACATACATACAAGCACGACTTTTTAACGTGGGGGTTGGCAGCGACTAAAGAGAGCTCCTTGTTACGATCTAGACATACTTCCTTAGCCACACACAATTAATACATCTGGTCATACATAAATGACTGTTGTGAGTGCACCCGTCCCTTTTAAAAGACATCACCGATGAGATCGGCGAATGTCCTACTAGAGCATCCTCTCCCAGCGTTCCCACTAACCTCCGCCGTTTATATGCCTTCCGTCAATCTCTCATCCATTCTCTCCACATGTCCAAACTACCTAAACATACTATGGAATGTAGAATATTTTCTCAAAAACACGGAGATATAATCTTCGTGTTTTTGCGAAACTCCTAGGCTTTTCGCGAAAATTCACATTATTAAATAACCCTGCAACATGTAACTTCTATAATTCAGTTTTTTAAAAATAAATTTGTGTTGAATATTCGTTCAAATCTCGAGTCTCTTCACGGCGCTGCTGGTGATCCTGACTTACAGGAACAGCGGGAATGCGGTGATGGGATAACACTAACTATTTTGTTGGTGGTTGAAAATAATATCATATTTCATTTCAACATTTTTACTATATGTTTTATCGTTTAGTTTCGCAGAGACGTTATATCAGTTACAATTTGCAGTAGAGTGTAATAAAATCAAATTTTTAAACACCACTCGCGAACGAATGTGACGAACAATTTGGAGTGACGTTCCCAATTGTATTCTAGATGGAATGTGTCTAGACTGACATTTTATACAAGTCTCTTGGCTTTAGATACGCTGCTATATACAATATTAAGTAACATCACTATTAAACCAACTTCAATAAAGAAGGGAAAATTAACACACACGGTCATCTGATCCCAAACGTAGCAGAGCTTGTACTATGGAAACCAGATAACTGGTAATATACTACATATAATACTTTTCTTTTGTAAATATATACTTAAATATAGATAATTACACCTAGACACAAGACAAAAAGACAAGATTGAATATCTTTTCTATTCTATTCTAGAAATCTATCTAGATTACTAGATCTACTTAAGATTCAGAATATCAAGCTCTATGTTTGCAGTTACGCCTATGTTTGTGTGTTTGTCTACTTGGTGATGACCTGAGTGAATGTATTGTTTGCTTAGCTGTTCCTTTCTATGTTAAGTAGGTAAGTAATTGGTTTCTGCCCTCGAGCAATGGAAATATTGCAAAAAATTCTGCGTAAAGGTATGAGGCAGCTTTGTTTCGGAAATTCGTTGTTTGTCATTTTTACTATAATGGAAAAGTTTTAGATGTATGATTCCGATGAAATTTTGTACATGATGATTTTCAACCGACATCAAAACGAATAAGACTCTCAATTCGCCTGAATCTTTGTTTAATACGCGAACTGATTTCTATGATTATTTTTTTGTTTAAAAGCTGATGCTTCTCATGTGGTCCCATTTATTTGTTCAAGATTTGACCAGTCGTTTTTGAGCTACGTTGAAAGAATCGTCATTGTTTACGCTAAGTGTCTGTGGCCTGCCAATATGATATCCTATAATTGTCCTAAAGGCATAATAATAATAATAATGTCTTGCTTCTTGTTTTCCTTCAGGCCGGTTTGAGTGGAGTCGTGAGAGCAGAGATGCTCGGAGGAGGAAGTGTCCCGTAAGTGGCTAGTGGGCACGTGAGGCTGGACCCTTAGGGAGAAAATGATCGGGTAGAATGCCGTGGGACCTCCAGTCCTCTAGCCCCTCAGAATATGTTGCCTCTTGTCTCTTCTTTTAGTGGCCATACGGAGGCCCATTTATTGAGTGGACGAGTCACCTCCTGTCATTTTATCCGTGTTTATTTGCATTAGGCAGCCAGGGGCCATAGTCCATCCATAGTCCTAGTTACCTAATCCATTACCACCCACCACCATAACCCAGATTTTAGTTCCTATATTCTGCAATAGTCTTGCTCTGACCGGGAATTGTCCTTGGGTATACCTATATGGTGCGAACAGGGATAATCGTCGGTTGGTACCACATTACATTTAGAGCAAAATTGTCTAACGGGCCTCTATGTGTTGGCTTCGGCCCCACGCACGCCTTTCAAAAGTCCGGAGCTCCATAGCTCCGTGATAAAAAAAAGAAAATAATAATAATGTCAGTTTATTTTCCTCAAGTACATCAAAATGAACCGTTTCCAATGCAAGTAGTAATTGAGCGAGGACTGGTGTCTGAAGTAGGTGTGAACCCGTGTTACAGATCACTAGGCACTCATCCAGCTTACCAAACACAAATTCTTAGGCTACAAATACTTTGTACTTGACAAAGTAACTGATATACTAGGTACATAAATTATATAATTTATTGTACGTGTGTTTAAGTTAGCAATAAAGAAGAAATCTTACTCAGTTGCATAATTTACCGTCAGATCTCAACAAATACCGAGCAAAGCTAAAGTCAACCACGTACTAAGTATTTACAGTAAACTCAAAACAATCAATCACAAAAACAAATAATTTGTATTTCTCGATGACCTTTCTAAGGCTTTACACAATTTCCCAAAGCATTAGTCCTCATAAGAATAATCCTATTAGTCCCTTTAAAGGACCAATAAAATATTTATCGTTATCGACATTTTCAACTTTTATTATCTATCTTTCTGCCCGGGGCCGCACGAGTGACCTACTTTTAATATCATGCCGAACAATGAGATAAAAAATAGCCTATAAGCTTCCTCAATAAATGCGCTATCCAGTGCAAGTATTTTTAAATAAAAAAAAGAAAGAAAGAAGATAATGAAAATGAAAAGAAAAATAATTTATATAATTATTAATTTTTCAATTTTATATTTTTTTTCTGTTTTCTTTTACCACGATTAACACGATCAAACAAACTCCAGCCTTATCCCCCTTACTAATAAACGATGTATAAGGTGTGAATGAATAGCTATCCCATGTTTTGTCTCTATCAAATAATGATTTAAAGTGCCATACAGGAGAAAAGGACAAAACAAGATTATCTATTCACAGCATATACATCTTTTAATAATAAGGACCTTAGAGGAATTATATTTTATACCCAACTTCTAATACCCACTAAATTGTTTCTGCCAGTTTCTTCAGGCTACAGTTATTTTGTGTTATGATAATTACTTAGGGTTTAAACAGAAGTGGGTACCTATAACTGTCAATCTTGTAAAAATTTCGTTGAGAAATGTAGGTAAGTACCTACGTTGTTTTTCATAATATTTTTGTTACATTAAAGCTGAGGTTTATAGTACTTACTTTTTACAAAAGCAATTATAGTAGATTAGTTTGTGATTACAATAATCTCTAGTGATCAAGTTTCAAAACATTTAGACGAAATGAGAAATAAGACTCGAGCAAATATTTAAAATTAATCCTGAAACATATTTATTTAAGGTTGGAATTTAAACAATAATATCTGGATGACCGAACTTTGCTCGGTATTTTTTTTAAATGACATTTTCTAAAAATGATTCCTAGCTAGATCGATTTATCGCCCCCGAAACCCCCTATATACTAAATTTTATGAAAATCGTCGGAGCCGATTCCGAGATTCCAATTATATATCTTTATTTATATAATTCTTCTGTGAGTGTGTATGTCACTAAACTTCTCTCAAACGACTGGACCGATTTTGATGAAATTTTTTGTCTGTGTTCAAGGGGATCTGGGAATGGTTTAGATTCACAATTTTGCGCGGTACGAAGTTCGCTGGGACAGCTAGTATACATATATATATATATATATATACAAGAATTGCTCATTTAAAGATATGAGATTACGTAAATTATATCATAAATTATAGTATGGTTTAATGTGAATTACTAAAGGTTGCTACGAGATGGGGCAGCTTGAAAATGTGTACCTACTTATGTAAAGAAACAAATCAAGAACTGATGGACGATTTCTATAATGATTGATTTATTGTTAATATGTACATCGTATACTACCTAATAGTATTGATTTACAAAGTGGTCCAGGTAAACCCCTAAGTGACTCGACGGGTGTCTACTTATAATAAAAATCGGGGTTCACAATCCGCAAGCGGGGACTTTTTTCTGGTTTTGATAGTAAAGAACTAAAATGTAGGCAGATTAGGTGATTGTCATTGTAGAAGTTATGTTACGCTATTAATGCTTAATTTTAATTATAACACGACTTTACAATGTAATAGTGATAACTTTGTATCAGACTGTTCAGACTATGCTTAAGAATATAAGTCACATGCTCAATTCTAGACCGCGCCCACCTTATTGTTTACATTGTTTAATTGCTGCTGCTAAAAATATCGAGAGGAAACTGTCATGGCTGCTGGCGAAGTGCGGGTTAGTGGAAGTCACATCCACCGACCCGCACTTAGCCAGCAGGCCTACCTTGAAGTAGTTTAGAGGAGACCCTTACACAAGAAGTCACGAGTCGAGTTCAAAAGAGTTACTATTTTTTTACTTAACTTAAATGTTAATGTAATATGTACGTAACACCTAAAAATTACCTTCAATACTACACAGATAATCAGGAAACCTGGCAAACTACATGATCACTGTATTCGAGGCCCACTTTAATGTCCGTGATGTAACAAATCGATCCCCCTACCACCCAAAAGGGGGAAATAATCTCCTAGAGGACAAATCCTTAGTAAAATCGACGTCTTATGTCTCTGTAGACGTGCCGGGAATTAAAAGAATAAGGGTCTTCTTAGATTACAAGCTGCCGAAAATATTATTAGGTATTACATCCTACAACTAAGACAAGTAAGAATTTGTTAGAATGAATGGATTATGTTACCCTTTCACGTGAAAGCTATTGACCTAGTATTTTCTTAGATTTACGCGAATATCACACATTGAAATAAAACTTCAATACATACAACTACATTACATACAACTACACGCTTAATAATGCCGCTATGCCATCTGTCAAAACAGGCCTATTACATTTTCATGACTTTGTCACCCGATTCTCCGGTGCACACCTGTAATACGAGACAATCTGCACACCTGTAATACGAGACAATCTGTCCACATGAATTGTTTTGTAAACTTAGTATTGTCATGGTTTCCTGAACTTTCCTGTTACTGCCAATTCAAAAAACTACCGTCGTGAACAAGAAGGACGTGTTTAATTTCCTGCAGATCACGTTTCGATGACACAGACAGAAAATAGAGAGGCCAAGGGATAGGACAAAGAAGTAATATCCTCGCTTCAATTAAACTGAGACACTTTGTAGACAATTATAGAAAAGTGGTTTTGACTTTTGCAATCAAACTGCCAAGCGAGTTCTCTTAATAACCGCGAGGTTATTATGAGAACTACACACGCTGGTCAAGTGCGGGTAGGTGAATGTCACTTATCCTCTAATAATTACTTCTTAGACATGCCGATTCCCTCACGATGTTTTCCTTCACACAAATAAGTGTGGGCATGACCGGAAATCAAACCTGCGACCTTATATTTCAAAGGCCAGACCCATACCGCTGCGCCCCCGCTTCTCCTTGCATTGCATTATTATACAGGTAAACCTTAAAAAAAATCATAACTTGGAAACATTAAATTTGTTGCACGAAACTCGAGAACGACTGAACCGAGTTTGCTAATTATTTTTTCACAATATTCCTTGAAGTACGAGGATAGTTTTTACGTAGAGAAAAACTTACAAAAAAAAACACCTCCGAAACGGGTTGACCGATTTTTATGCAGTTCATATTCGGTAGGTCTGAGAATCGGTCGTAATCTATTTTCGGACTCGGTAGGTGACACTGCTTTACCGGCAGGACGACGTCTGCGGGGTCCGCTAGAGATAAATGTCTTAAGCGAAAATCGAGGCCTTGAGTTGTTACACTACAACTTTTGTCATTACACTGGTTCTAAATTAACACCTACTTTACAAGTACCTTTTAAGAAAATACTCCGTTAGTTATCATCCTAACCCTACTAAATGTAGGCAGTACACACACACTTTACTACTTTCCCTATGGTATGTACAATATGTAGATACCTATAGCAACAGAGAGATAATAAGCAGAGGAAACTTAGATGGGTAGTTTTGTACCCAAGTTATACGTAACTTAACCAACTCGTTAAGCAGTGTAAGTAATAAGTTTCTAAGTAAACAGTACCTACTGTAACCTGCAGGATTACTTTTTACTGTCGATTTAAAATAAATTTTCGAATTTGATAAGCTTCGAAAACTGATTGGTAAAGTTTTATCTGATCGGAAAGAAGTAATAGACATCTCTATTACTTCAGCTTTCTAATAAAAAAATCGCTTTAAAATCGGCCCATCCGCACTATATGGCTACAAACTTGTACACAGATACACGTCTCAACCTTAATATAATACCCATCTTTTTTGTCGTGGTTAAATCCATTAGAGTCACAGATATGGAGTCTGTTTCTTAAATTTCAATTTTGATAAATATTATACTCATGATAACTTTTGAATGTTGCCCCCGTGTGGTTAGAGACCTTAAAGGAGTAACAATTCCGACCCACCCTCTCGACATGGTGTCACCAGACATCGCAGCGGCAAGACCGCTTGGCGGCGCGGCTTTGTCTGGTCTAACGACGCTTTACATTGCTTTACTTTGCTTTACCATTGTAAAGCAATAAAGCGTTTACCCAGTTAATACAGATTCACTCGTGATTTAAAGACAAACAGATTATAGCTATCGAGAAACAAAGATGTGGCAGCGAATTCCACTACTTGGCAGTTCATACAGTAAATGTGAAAAAGCATTTTATGCGTACCTGTAGGATTTCCATCATTTTTCGGTGGCGCATATCTGTGCCTCTATTTCTCCGATGAAAGAACGAGGATGGATACTTTCTCCTTTATCTGGTTAAATTAACTTCTCCTCGGACTCCCTATTCAAGTCTATAAGGTGCCGTTATAAGGTGTCGTATCATATCAAATAGCCAATTTATCCACTGGCTTCTCTTCTTCCTTACTCTTTCCCTCACTTCTAATACTTCTTCTATACTAGCGCAAAAACTAGTTATAACTACTGCCTCACGCGCGCACTGTCTGACCAGATAAATCTGTTCTCGTGTACACAGAACGTATTCAGAAAGGCTGCGTATTGCCTTTGTAGTATGAAGTAAATTATTTTGTATATTCTTAGTTATAGAATTAATTAGATTTTAATGACTTTAGAAATAAGAATTACTACTCTGTCGCATTAAGCTAGCCTGTAATGATAGCTGTGAATTATGATAAATAAATAAATAAAAATTTGACTTGGAAAGGATTACAATACAATAGGTAATAATCTGTGATCTTCCGATCACATATTTTACTACAAGGAAGATAGAATTTTAAGTAGTGCAGATTGAGTTCGTGTTATTTTATTGTGAGATTTGAATCGAGAGTCAAGAGTAAGGAAGCTTGTCTAGTTAAAGTGAGATCATATTGGCGGTTAATATTAAATCTGCTGCTGTAGTATGAGTGTTTAAAGCGATTGTAATTCCGTTGAAAGAAAGGGATGCGGATATAGGTCCCTACACATTATATAATTGCATCCCTTTCTTTTAACGGAATCGCTATAAACATAGTACCACAGCTGTTCCATTTCTAGGTTTGATAGTGACTGTTGGCAACTGCCTACATTTTTATGTAGTGACAACATTTTAATATTTTCTCGCCTATGTTGGCACTTCCGAAAAGAAACCTCCCGGTTTAACTACATCCAAAGTGTGTCCTTTTGTAAAAATCAAGTAAAATAGACAAATCGTGCAAAATAGCGTTCCTTTGGTTAAAACCACCAGCGTCCATCAAACAAACAAAGTCCACACCCGCTTAGTGACAGTGTTTAAAAAGTATCATGGAGTATTATACCACAGATAATATAATACTAGATTATACTAAACTATTGGTTACTCTTTTGAGAATGTATGAAAGAGCCGATATGATTTTACTCACAAAAATATGACAGTTCAACACAAACAAACTTTGTTTTAGTAGAACTGTCATATTTTGTGAGTAATTGTTATCCAGTGTTGCTTGGTAAAAAAATAAATTAAACTATGGTAGTATTTAGGTAAGTTAAAAAAAAAACAAACAAGCCTAGCTCTTTCATACACACTCTCCCCTAAATTGAGTATTTTACAGTGATAATCTGTAGATCGTACAAAAAACCAGCCAGAACTCAATCAACAATATCCCCCTACATTGATTATCACCACTTGCTTCGACCAAGAAACTTCAGTTGCTAAATAATACGGGATCTTGGGAATTTTGTCACACAAACAATGGGGACACGGGAAATATACCTTGACAATTGTGAGAAATCGCTAAAGTCACAGAATATAAGCAGTATTTGTGTTATTTTATACTTTGAAATAAATCTACTTTATGATAGATTTTATCGCGGTTTATTTTCGCACCAACCATACAGACCAAACATCGAGCTGCAACTAAGAGTCTCTGAGAAAAGTCTTTTTGTCCGAAAATTTTTATTTTACTAAATTGTACTTTAATAAGTTTTATTTTTACTATACCAGCCCGGAGCCGAAATGGTGGCGGTGCTGCGTGCTAATGGACCTTAATGAATCGGATATGACCTGACCTCTTTTAGTATTTACGTATATTTCATTAATCGTAGCCACGAATTGGTTTCTTCAACCATTTTTTAGGGTTTCATAACAAAACAAGGCTGACTTTGACAAATTATAGATCACGGGAAGGTAAAAATTAATGATAGTATACAGGGTGTAATAAAAAATTTATACTATTGAATGTCACTAGACTGTTATAACGATTTGGTCCTGAACCAAATCGAATAGATGACTAAAATTTATTTTATTGGTATTAGCCAACCATGATAAGACATAGGTACAAAAAAAAACATAACGAGAAATAATTGATAACTGCATAGCCGTAGCTGTAGGGCATGATGAAATCGGTAAGTTTGTTGTTTATACATACGTAGTCGCCTTTGAGAGCAGCGGTGGCGCAGCGGTACGGGCCTCGCTTTAGAGAAATAAGGTCGCGGGTTCGAATCCTGGTCGTGATTACACATCTTTGTGAAATTGTTTCATCTCCGCTGCTCAATATCGGTGAAGGAAAACATCGTGAGAAAACCGGCATGTCTAAGAACTAGTCATTCAATTATATGTGACATCCACCAACCCGCACTTGGCCAGCGTGTGTGGATTAAGACCTAAACACTCTCAACTAATAAGATAGTTGAGAGAAGACCCGTGCCCAGCAGTGGGACACTAAAAAGGGTTGAAGAGAAGTGAATCGCCTTTGCTCATTTTCTCGTAAAGTAGATGACTAACTTTGTTTTAACGAATATACAAAAATACTCTAATATTTTAGGTATATTAAAATAAAGTACTCTGTACCTACATCTGAAGTGCTGTTGACCGTATATCAGATTAAATAAACTTTGTTAAAACCGAGTCCTACAGGCATTATTTGTTTAAAAGAGTGCTCCAATCACAGACAGCAATTTATAATCATTTCTTATTTATTTATTTATTAATTTATTTTTTATTTTATTTTACTTTTAACAAATTTTTTGAAGTTTAATTAATATAAGTATTTATGACAAAAAGGAAATAATTAATCTACAAATTATATTTTGGTTCACCCAGTATGAAGTACATACGAAGAAACGATTAGTTTAGATTGACTGAAGTTTTCATTTCCTATATTATTTTGACTAATGATGTCGACAATTTTGTTTGACAGTTCTGTTTAGGTGACAAATTTGAAATCACGATTCGAAAAAAAATAAGAATAATAAATTACCTATCTGTTTAACATTGCTTCGACCAACTGAAGTTTACACTTAATTACTGCATGTATACCATCTTCGTCTTCATTGTCGCTTACCTGACTAAATATGTTTGGTATTTTTTTTTTGATAACTGTTAATTTACCTATAAAAACTAAACTAATGGAAATTTTATTTCTATTTTATTTATAAATAAATAAAAAAAAATAATTAAAATAAAATATTTCTGACAACAATGATCCATAATGGGTTAGTAGAAACATAAGAACTATGTTAGTAAAGTAAACAAATTTCATAATAACCTTTTTTTAGTATCTTCTTATATTTACGCGAATATCACACATTAAAAAAAACTAAACACCTAAGAATACCTATACCACCCACTTGGGACTCGGTCATATATCTCAGTCCACCCGTGAACACGAAGTCTGAAAAGACTTTAAAACATCGGGATATAAAATCTGAAATAATCCGCGATAAAAGCCGTTGTAAAGTAGTTTTATTTCAACTATTTTTTTTATTTATGATTTTCTTCTTCTTCTTTTAATTATGGCCTCTGCAGAAATTATTCCGCAATTTTGCCAGTGTCAAGTTTAAATAAGTATATAAGTTTTTAAAGATTAGTAGTAAAAAACTAAAAAACTGCGACGTTCTAAGACGCCATCTATTTATGATTTTAATTTTTGTGTGACAATGTTACGTCGCTAATATAGAAAAACCACAGACTACTAAGAGAACCTAGAGTAATGGCAGTCATGCATAGTTTAGTAATTAAATGAGGGGTAATCGGATTTTTACACTTTGGGAATCGGGAACGGCCACAAACTATTTAAATGTACCCTGCAATAGTGAGAAATTACGTAAATAGTACTCTATGGTTTCAGGCGCGCCATCCCCTGACAGCTATCAAGTAGTGACATGAGAGTGACAATCCTCTAGCGGGGGTGAAGAAGGAAGAGGGAGGGGCGTAACTGTCACTTGTTAGCTTTGCATTGACATATCGTACGGTCGTTTTTTTTTTCTAAAGCTTTACCGGGCGTGAGAAAAACACGGTCGCTATAGTGTGCTACTATTACAGTGACGTCACGTCCGCACAGTACACGTAATGGCGGGTGGTGTTTTAGTCATTTGAAGAACCAGATTAAAAATACGATGTAAAAATGAAGTAAGAAATTAAATATCACATTTCTACGAAAAAAAAAATGTTTTTGCTTGCTTTTTTACAAGATCTATCAGAAACATGCATTTTATTTTATTTCTTCCATGTTTTAAAATGTTTGGTATTTTTAGAGCAAGAGCCTATGAACCACTATCACTTTTTATATAATGGGGAAGGCTTGGTGTTCACAGGCTCTTAGGCTGTTTAGTATTATATTGTTTGGGAATAAAGCATTCTCCATTGTTTAATAAAGCCTTTTGTCTATTTCACTCACTAATTACGTTCATTGGACAGCCTAACAAATTAAGAGATGCATCACACTTTAATTAAGACCTAATTACTAGTAGCATAAAGTGCAGATTTGTTTAGTTTTGCCTGTTAACTAGGTACAACCTAGTATCAATGTTGAATATTGTTGTACCACAAAACAAAATAATTGTAGAAGGGTAACTTTAGTACAAATTTATAGTCCTACTTACTTCATAATACTACTGGATCAAGACTTTTTATTATTTATTAATTTAAGACAATAATTATTATTATATCAGCTTTCACGTTGAAAACAAATCAATAAATAAAAATACATACCTACAAACAAAATTATTCATTGTCGAGTCAAATTAAAAAAATCGAGCACGCTTAAATTTAAACCATGAATCCGCGCAGGAATGATTTCCACCAACATTTTTATGGGCCATTCATTGAGTAGTTGAGTAAACTAAATAATTATAATATAACATAGTACCTATGTCTCGCTTGTGTCACTCGAAGGTAACAGAGGTGAATATCGTCCACTTTGCGCCGGCTCTGTTTAGATCTCATACGACTTAGGCAGCGACTCTATTGACATTTATCGAACACAATTCTAAACTTCAACTAAGATTTCTAAGCACTTACTGAACACCCTCACCTCCAGGCTACCGAAGCCGAACTATAAAGTGATTTATGAATATACCTTCGTTACCTCATGGGTCTGATTACCACAAAATACAGTCAAAACACAAAAGCATATGGTACTGCAGTGAGAACAATGGACTAAATCACTATTTGGCACTTTACTAAACAGACACTGGCCATAACCATATTTTACCACAAATCACGCAAAAGCAATATTTACACAATATTTCTTCACAACGAATGATTCTAGCCTCATTTTTTAAGCCCCACTCCTAATCACTGTTTATAGTTTAGAAATGGATTTCCTGAATTAGAATACAACATGAACACAACTGATTACAAACACACGAGTAATTTCAAAGACAAATCGAAGTAGAACTTCTGTAACACCTGTATTGTGTCTGGTTGATTAGTAAGCATGGCCACTTGTTGGTGACAATTCGTTCTAATGATTGGTCTAGTCAACAAGATTTGATTGTCTTCTGTTTAGCCTCAGCCTGACATACATATTAAGTGGGGTTGCCATGAATATATTTTACTAGAAAATACAGTTTTTCATATGCTACTATTATACTAGAAGTTCGTCAATACGAAAAAACTGTACAGACTGAAGCAGACTGATCCACCGAAAGAGCTCCGTTGATGACGGCAGTCGCAGAACAATGAAGAGAAACGAAGCTATTTCCGTGAATCAGTCTGCTTGCGACCACCACCGGCGCAACCCGTGTCGAAACGTCAAGCCAAACTAAATGTGAGCTCGTCAATTGCCTGTTATGATAAATATAAATATTATGAGACTGACTGATATATCTGTTGGCACATCTACTTCTCAATGCATCGGCTGTCATTTTATACTGTCATCGCGTCCGTCTTTGAAATCACCTGTCACTCGAGAATGTCATTATGAACGAACGAATGAGCACCGAGCGCGGGTGAAGCGGCCATCTTAGAATGGCTGACATTGCTTGTTGAACCGTTGTGGCGTCCAGTAGTGCAGATGCAATAACGTGCTCGGTGAACGTTACTATTTAATCCAACGTAATCTTAACGATCTGTAATTACCTGTTAGAATTCATGATTGTGCTATCGAGAGATGGGGGTGAAGTGATATTTGCTGTAGTTATTTTATTGAAATACCGTCTTCTTACCCGATTATTCACGCCTACCTATAGTTGTCTGCTAATCCTGATAATTTTTAGTTTAAAAACCCTTCAAAAGCCTTCATATCTATAACGTATGAGTGTCACTAATTACTTAGTACCTACGTTATTAACCCTGCCTACTGATGTCCACTAGACAAGTATTATATTCTGCAGGGCGAGTTATAAATTATACGACGAGTGAACACTAAGAGCGTTTATTTGCGACTGACTTTATACTGTGTTTTTCCTTACCGTGCCAAAAAGATAAACAAAGCTTCAGTTTTCGTATCACTTTAGAATATCACGATTTTATCAATCAACCACACTATGTATCGACTTAAAAATGTCTTATTCCATTGAGTAAACACTTTAACTATGAAATTAACTGAAAAATGTTTTAAATCAACCAGTTAAATACGAATTATTGATAAAATTCTAAACACAGAGTGTGGACATAGATTTTTATGGATTCGATAACCATAGATTTAGGAAGAACTGAGTGAATGATATCCAGTCAAATGAACATGTGATGTTTAGATTGTACTTTAATGTAAAGTACTGTCTTAAATTATTTTATTAGTGGATAAATACTGGCTTCTTTAAATATGAAAATTTTGTTTTTTAACCACGTAACTGATGTTGTATGAAATTGAGTGCATATTAAATATAATTAGTTGTATCGTATCGTCGCTCTTTAAAATGTTCTAAACAATCATTTAAATAAAATCAATCTGTGCTTCCCTTGGTCACGCCATGACTTGAGAACGTTTACACCAAAATGGGTAATTTAAGTATTTTAGTGCCTAGATTTAAAATTTGCTCAGAAGTTTGAAAAAAAAAACAGCTCTGCCTATTTTAAAAGATCTTTTCCTTAACAGTTTAATACATGGTAAGGCTGTAGTCAATTTATCGGTATTCATCTAGAGCAGCGGTCGTCAAAGTGCGGCCCGCAGACGATATTTCTGCGGCCCGCGACAAACGAAATAATTTTGTGTAGATAACAACCTCGATGTCCAACAAAAAAAATGCTATTGATAAGTTTGTCGTCTGTTATTTTATATGATTTAAACCAAATCAAATCAAATTCTTTATTTTGAAATTATTTTACTGTCAGGTGGTTCACCAGTATTCAATTATCACCAACGAAATATTCAGTGCTCGCTTCGCTTGCTTTTTCATTTATTTATTTTATTTTCCATTTTCTTTTTTGCTAACGATAGTTTTTGGCTCGCTTTTCTCACACTATTACGACTTTTGTTTTTATTTTTCGTTGTACCCAAGAAACATTTCGCTTCGCACTTGCTTTGCTCGCGTTTTCATTAATGAACAAAATTTCCGGGCTCACTTCGATTCGCGCCGAAAATCGCACTGTCATTTACCTATCCTTTGTTTTACAGTATTACTACCAACAAACTTTTCGCGCTCACTCCGCTCGCGATGCATTTGTACGCTATTTCCAACTTTCGCTTTTATTTTCGTTGTTACCAACAAATAACTTCGCTGCGCTTGCGTTTTTATTTTTTTATAACCACATGACTCCTCCCTCTCTAACTAACACAGAGTTCATCCCGCATCCGCATTAGCCTACTCAGATTCACTAACAGATTATTGATTTATAAAAAAAAATGTGCGTGTACTTATGTACGCGCGTGAGAAATTATACTTCTTTGGCATCATTAAATAAGCAGACAGCTTCATACTGTTAATTTTGTGTCATAGATGCGCGCGTATCTTAAAATTTCACTCTCATCATTTTTTCATAACGCGCCTAAAGAAGTATAACTTCAAAAATTAACAAAATAGCTTGTTTGACCCCTCATCTTAATTTTGGTAACTGGCCAGAAAAAGAGAAATATGAAAGAAGTCTTTGAAACGTATGGCTTGTATTCTTTTAATATTTGTAAATTTTTTAAACATTTATAATATTTCCTGTCTTCAACAATTTATTTGGGATACGACTGTATTATTGTATTCCAGTGTTTTAATAATGTAAAGCTTCTTGGTTCCGAATAATGAATGATTAGCAATCTATTCAGTCACTCTTTCACAAATCATTCAATGTATTCAATCATGGTGGCCCTACCCTAAAAATATAGTCTTTGGTCACGAGGCGGCCATATTTGTTGATATAATTTTCATCCTAAGGAAAAACAGACTTTACATTACTTTACTTTACAAATAATAATGCATATATTATGACAACTTGTATCCCTACAGATCAATGCAAATTTCAAACCGCTAGGACTAGAGACTTCTTCCATCGGACAAGTAGAGATACGACTATACGCCACCGTTATATGGTGGAAATTCCACGGGCACGCACAAAGCGCTTTGTTTCCACTTTTATTGTGCGAACTGCTAAGTTGTGGAATTCGTTTCCGGCTTTTCTGTTTCCCGATAGCTATAATCTGCCTGTCTTCAAGTTACGAGTGAATCGGTATTTACTGGGTAAGCACGTTCCATCGTAGACTGTAACATTGCTTCACATCAGGCAAGTTGTAGTCAAGCGCAAGCCATATTATAGGATAAAAAAGAGACTCCAAATTTGGCATAGGTTCCGTATAAGGACGACGTGAAACGGAAACCACGGGCGAAAGCTAGTACTTGTTAAACCCTTATTGGTTTAGTGGTAAGCGTGTTTGTTTAACATCCCCGAGTTCTCGGGCCAAGCAAAAAGACGTCAATAACTTACTAAAAGAAATGAAAATCAAAATCAAAATATGCTTCTTTTAGACGCGAGTCTACACAAAAATAGTCCAATATCTTTTCCTACCGTACAGTGAATGACTGGCAACTATTGAGAAACACTGCTAAAAACCTCAGTAGGCTTTTTCTTTTTTGAATGAAGTTCTTATAATATCTATTACATTTTATTTGTTTAGTGGGTTGAATTAAAGCGACTTAATTCCAAGCGTTTTTGTCCTTTCATAATACGCTTTCTTACATAACGCAGATTTTATAATTAATTTAAATTTGTTAATAATGAATTTATAATTTATAGTTAAATTTGAATTTATTTTAATTTCCCTAATATTATTTGGAAGTTTATTGTAGAAAAGTATACGACGAGTATGATGTGCTACAAGATCTTTCTTATTTCTAGTATTGAAATTATGTGTGTCGATTATTTTTTTAATGGTAGTAGTTCGGAATCACTGAACGAAAATAAACTCTTTCTATTACGTATACAAACCAAACATAGCCGGCGAATGGCGAGTTATATATATCTCTGCCCACACATTTGGGTAATACAGACGTGAGCGCTAAATATCGTTATATTTATTCAATAAAACCTTTTGAAGAAGTAGTTATTTTTAAACTTCTAAGAATAGCTAACGACTTCACCTCAATTGTTACGTATTGCGTAGGTAGAAATAAAAATACAGTAAATTTCGATTCTTAGAAACCAGGAGACGAAATAAGATATAAGAATAGATTAATATTTCCAAACTCTCGACATAAAAATTTACTCTTAATAGAAATCTTTAATAAGTTATCCGAAGTACTAAAAAAACGAAAATAAACTAGGTACACATATTTATTAAGAATCTGAAACAGTTACTAATAAACAAATGCTATTATAACATTAATAAGACTAACACTAACACTAAGAGAATAACAAATGCTATTATAACCTAAATTAATAAATTCTATTCATAAATTTTGTTGACATAATAATAATTATTTATTTTGAATTAGTTTTAAAATAGTTTTAAAATTGTTTCTATTATTTATTTATAATTTAAATATTGTTTTCCATAAATTGATTTCATATTTTATTGCAATAATTTCAAATTTATTTCAACGTGGCAATGCTGCCAGCCTTCTTGGTACGCTACCAACCGACATTGATGCGGAGGAGTTTTTTGACGCCCAGCTTTAGATATGTTTTATAAGTTCTATTTTATATTTACTTTTTTTTAGGCTAAGTTAGTGCGTAGAATTTGTTTTTATGGTATTGTAATTGTTGATTCGAAATAAAGTTATTTATTCTAAAAAAAAAAATTATTATATTAATTTTTATTTTATTAATTTTGAATTTATTTTCATTTAAATTTGTTACGTATTAATATTTTAATTCAAATGTTTCTATTTAATTTAAAACATAAGGATACTATTGACAAGACATTTAAAAAAAATATAAATATAATTTTTAAGTACCTAATTAGTTAATTTCAATTTAGCTCCTGTTAGTTATTTGAAATTTTACTGAATGCCCGATGCTTGAATCGGGTTTCTACCGGGAATCGTACTCGATAATGCCCGTGCCGCTGCGTAACCGCTGCGCCACCGCTGCTCGTATTTATTAGGCTTGGTATCTTAAAATTAAAAATTACAATATTTTGAACTATTGAAGCAAAAAATGATAAAGTTAAACCACTTGAACTTAATAATCGTTTGGCACTTATATAAACCGAGTAACACACGCGACTAGCTCACGATTTCTCTGTTAATTACCACTATTACAAAAAGAAAGAAATCGGAACAAGGCTAGATTAGATGGTTATTGAAGGCTTTATTCCAATTTAAAAGTTCTTTCTTGTTAACTGTCTTTATAAACTGACTTTATTCCATAAAATGAAAGAAGACTTGGTTTTTTAGTGTCCCACTGCTGGGCACGAGTCTTCTCTCAACGGGTTGGTAGATGCCACATGTCCTCAAATGATTAGGTCTTAGACATGCCGGTTTCCTCACGATGTTTCCCTTCACCGATATGAGCAGTGGAGAAAAGATGTGTGAACACGACCGGGAATCGAACCCGCGACCTTATATTTCTAAGGCTAGACCCGTACCGCTGCGCCACGGCTACTTTCTCAGGGTACTTACTCATAATATTTTGTCTATGTCACTGTTGTTTTTTGGTTAGGTACCTTTTAACCCTCCGTGTAGCATCTATGCGACAAATAACTTGCTCGTTTCACTTCAACCCTTTTTAGTGTCCCACTGTTGAGCACGGGTCTTCTCTACTATCTTATGAATCGAGAGAGTATAGGCCTTAATCCACACACGCTGGCCAAGTGCAGGTTGGTGGATGTCACATGTCCTCGAATGATTAGTTCTTAGACATGCCGGTTTCCTCACAATGTTTTCCTTCACCGATGTTGAGCAGCGGAGATGAAACAATACACACAAAAATGTGTGGGCACGACCAGGATTCGAACCCGCGACCTTATTTTTCTAAGGCGAGGCCCGTACCCCTGCGCCACCGTTGCTCGTTTATTTGTTCCATTTTCATCCTTAGTACCTACCTATTCATTATAGTTATATTTTCAAGGGGTCGAGCACCACAGGCATAGCAATTGATATTTGACATGTTGAGATCCTATACGGAATAAAGGACGTGCCTGTTAACATCGGGCACCACCAAACTTCAAACTAAACTTAAGATTTTCTAAGTGTCTTAGACAAGGTTTTGCTCTACCAGAGAATCGAACTCGAGACCTCGCGGTTATTAAGCAAACACGACGCTTACCACTGGACCCACGAGGCAACTTGCAACTATTTCATTAAATTTGAGCTTGATCCACACACACTATAGGCCGACCGTTTAACTCGCGTATCGCCATCTGAGGTACAAACTCATAAAACATTAATTAAATCTCATAAAGAACTATTTAACTACAGATAAAAGTAATGTAAGACTATTCGTCACTAATATCCATATCGCTTGAATCATCATCACTGTCTGTGCAGCTTGAGGAGTCAGAATCTTGGCGATCGGCGATACGCGAGTTAAACGGTCGGCCTATAGCCGTTAGTGAGTCGATGGATGTCTCATGTCCTCAAATATAGTTCTAAGATATGCCTGTTCTGATGTTTTTCTTCACCGATACTGAGCAGCGCCAAAGCAATTCACACAAATTTGTATTAATATCAATAAAATTTTCATAAATTCACTCACCGCCATCTAGTCCCAAATTAAGCTCTGTTTTTTGCTTGTGTTATTTGAACTAGGAACCCATATACTACTTATTTTTTTTTTATTTGTAAATACATGTAGGAACGGAACGTTAGTTAAATAGTTAGATATGTAAAATGAAATATCGTAAGGAGTGAATGAGACGGATGTATGCCGAAGAAAAGGAAGGGGAGTCGGTTTGACAAGACGAGAGTGTAAGGACGTAATTTTTGATGTTTGTAAAGACGTGTTTTTGAAAAAATATTAACAAAAAAATCCGACTTCATGGATACCATTCTCAGTACTAAACCAAACTGAATTGGGACCACACGGGAAGCATCAGCTTTCAATTAAAAAAAAATATCAAAATCGGATCACCCATTCGAAAGTTCTGAGGTATTCGAGGTTCTGAGGTCTCCTTTTAGAAGTCGGTTAAAAATAAAAGAAGCAAGTATTATTCAAGCAATCACGGATTTTATTGAAGGGCCGTCCATCCCAATCCTCCCACATACATAAATATAGTTAAAGTAGCTGCCCCAGCGACCTTCGTATCGCATATTTCTCACCTTTCTTAAAATGATTAAATTACTAAAACAGCTATTAAAAAATAGGGGTTGGTGTTAAAAGTGTGAAAATTTAGGTTTGTATGTATTTTATAATGCCACATTATAAAAAAAGATTAAAAAATGATTTTTGTCCAAAAACATAAAATAAATGTTAGGGGTGGATAGGATTCTCAGACCTAATATGCGTATAAAATTTCATAAAAATTGATCTAACCGTTTCGGAGGAGTATGGTAACTAACACTGTGACACGAGAATTTTATATTTAAACAGATAAATTACACCCAGACACAGAACAAACAATTATGCTCATCACACAAAGATTTTTCTTGGATAAGAATTGAACCCACGACCTCCGGCTCAGCAGATTGGATCGCTTACCACTACGCCAACCGCCAACCGTATTGTCACGACCAGGGAACTAACTTGCGACCTACTTCAAAACCATAACAAAGTTAATCAATTTATAATAGAACATATTGAGTGGGTCCAAATTAGTCATAACACAGGCTCTAATAATATCCCATAAAAAATAGCCCAAAAACCTGCAAATCACTCACCAGCCATCCATTTAAACCTCATAAAACCCATAATTTTGACATATTTGGGTTAAAAACATACTTATATTCACTAATTTTGTTTGCGTGTCGATGTAAAGATTTCTTTATCGTATTACTATGCTCCGCTCGTGACTGCGTTCGTGTAAAATTCAGAATAAACTTTATTGCTTCATAGTAACTTTGGCAATTTAATCTACCAGTCTGGAGGTCAAATACTGTTCTACCTGACACAAAGGGGTGTTGTAAATTTGAGACGTGTATCTGTATTTATCTGTGTGTATCGGCTATTTGTTTTTTACTAATACCAAAAATGTTTTTTTAACACACACTGCCATCGATCGGAAACTAAGCAGTGGAAACCATATAACTGGTAATATACTACAAATAATACTTTTTTTTTGTAAAGATATACTTAAATATAGATAATTACACCCAGACTCAAGATCGAGACGTGTTCATCACACAAATGTCTTGGGTGGGAATCGAATCCAGGACCTGTGGCGTGAAAAGCAAGTATCTTACCGACCACGCAGTCTTTTTTGCAATTCAGTTACGAAAAATATGACAAAAATATTAAAACAGCAAAAATACGACACAAGACCTTTTTTTTGTAGATATAAGTAGGTACTCAGACTACATACAGAGACATAAAGGACCTAGGATTGAAGCTGACACCTATATTACTAAACAAACTACGCAACTGATTTTGATGCGGTTTTTTTAATAGATAGAGTGATTCCAGAGAAAGGTTAATAAGTACATTGCACCCGTGCGAAGCTTGGGCGGGTCGCTAGTACATTCTATGCAAAAGGATAGAAATAATGTTTCGTTACTAGCAACGCCATCTTACTGCATTATTCTGAACTAAGTAACCCGAGTACTAACCAACCAAACCTCGTTCATTATCTTATATTAATTGACATAACATAGCGTCTCGCATTACCCGAAGGTGTAAGCAGAGTTTGATAAATTAGATATTATTATTAATTTCAACTGACTCTGGTGCCGTGGAAGAGCGGCCAGATATGGGATGCCACGTCCTTCAGCACTGTGGCTCGCAGTCACTGCGGTCGTACAGTGCAGTTTCCGGCGGCAGCTGCCGAGGACGCAGCTGCAGGGAAGCGGATCAAGTGCGCATCGTTACAGGCCCAGTATCTGTTTGTTCTTTTTGCGGTACAGACAATGGGCTGCTGGAGTTTGGAAGCGAAACGCTTGATTGAGGAGGTAGGGCGTAGAATAAAGGAAAAGTCTTAACTTTAGATCCGTACGTAACAGAGGCAAGCCTATTGCCTATCGTTCATGGGACATGATTCCGTACTTCGAGCTACAACTAAGCTTCTAAGTAGGTATATTAAAAAGTCATTTTTTCTCGACCCGGAATCGATCTCGTGGATAATAAGCGAATACGCTGTCCATTGAACAGGTAACATTTTTTACACAAACCCTTTTGATTTTTTTTTTGATTTGATGCCTTTAATACTTCTGATTCATTAGAATAAAACTAATTAAACGTAAAATTTGTAATTTCACACCGAATCATTTACTTATAAGCAAGCAAAGATAAGCTCTATTGTTATGTAGTAAGAGTTTAGTTTCGAAAGATGTTTGATATTCGCCTAAAACCGCCTTCATTAATTACATTACCTAACAAGACGTATCGGCCAACTCAGAGATTAAAAGCTGACAGTAAACGTATTAACTTGTACCAGATAAGTCAGTTGTAGGGTCGTGACTGAGCATTGAATTGTTTTAAACCATAGATTTAATATATAAACTATGGTTTTTAACATGCTTTATGTACGGTGCAAACGCACATTTCTCAAGTCAGTATTTTTACGCGACACACGCGTTTCAATAATTTCATTATAATTAAGTCAGTATGCATCGAACCGGCAAGGGACTCGTTCGTGGTCACAACACTCACCATCCATTCAAAAGAGACCGCATACGGTCATCAACAGACCATACATTCCCCTTTGCCTTTTTCCCATTTCTATTGGGGTAGGCTCCCAGTCTAACCTGATGCGGCTAGCTACCAGAATTATACGAGCGACTGCCATCAGACCTCGACACCTGTAGGGAACCAGTAGCCAGGTGTCAGATAATATTGGTTTCTGACTACATGTAACGATTGTCATAGATGGGTTAAATGACAACCGGGACCGACGGCTTAACGTGCTCTCCGAGGCGCGGAGGGTAGTCCCTCAATCAACCAGACACCGTAACAAATCTTTGTTGTTACACAAATATTGTCCGGGGCGGGAATCGAACCCGCGACCTCCCGGTCACAGTATATCCCAATCGGACGGCTTACACCGCTCGACTACCGAGGTGGTCTTCATCAACAGACCGTACACTTTAGTAAAAACACGGGTATACACCAGTGGAGAAGAGTCTATGTAACAAGTTTCCCACCGGCTTCTCTTCAGGAATTGGCTAATATAACGTACATAAATAAATAATATGTAACGCCTAAAAGTTTTAAATAGCATCAAATAATGAAGTACTTTTTTCATTTCTCCGTCTTCCCCTTTTCAAATTTCTACTCTTCACCACCGGTATCTACACACCTTTTTAATGAACGCCGCTTCCTACTAAGAATGCGAGCTATTGAAATTGAAAAACATCCATCCCAAGCAAAATCCATTCAGGATTCAATACACAGTAAGCTCAGTGTACTTTATTCAGAACGCAACTTAAATAAACTAATATTTGTAGGTAGTCGTCAACGAATTGTAATTAATAAGTTGGACGTCTCTCGTAGATCATGGGTTCGATTTCCAGCCACACAGACATGATGTTTGCGAGTGATGAACATGTCTGTTTGTCTTAAGTCTTAGTTAATTATCTATGGTAAGTATGTATTAACAAAAAAAAAAGTAGTTTAAGTTATTAGTTATTGTTATTTTATAATATGTTATCAGTTATTTAGTTTCCATTGTACAAGCTCTGTTTAGTTTGAATCTTTCAATTTTTTTTAAATAACTATGTGCGTCTATCTGTTGCGATTTCACGCCTAAACTTCTAAGCCGATCTGAATGAAATTTACTTTGGAATTAGTTTGGGAGCTGTGGAAGGAAGAATTGTATTAGGAGGTTAGTGGTTTCTTTTTAATAACCGACGTAATAAACGTTTCCAAGGTAAAAAATTCGCGGTCCAAAGGAGACGGTCAAAAAATGTATAGAGCCTGGGATTAAAATAATTGTAAATTTGAACAGCAATCTGAGTAACATAGGTTAATAGAGCATAATTAAATAAATTTTTTGGTGTATTTAAAATAATTTTACACCCCCCCGTTTTTTAAAAAATTGAAATTGAAAATAAGAATCCTTAATGCAATATTATGATTATTGCAATTGGCAACCCCATGGTCAAATGACAATTGAGCAACCAAAAAAATCAAAATTATTTCGACGCTGTCAATCAAACTGATCAATGACAATGACATCATGACGTTTCCCGTAATTATATTTTTTTCCACGCGTTTTGTTATTACACTAATAAGATAACAAATATTTTTCGTCATAATTACATTAAGCTGCAGCTAGAATAATATTACAAGAGAAAAGTACTGTAACAGAATGCAATTATTGACGTGATTGCAATATTTATACTGCTTAGGAAACGGATAATTAAAGGTAATGTGCGTTTTGTTTGTCTATTACATTTTTTTGATTTTTACAAAAATGGTTGCTCCTAAAATTCGTGTTAAGTTAAATTCTAACAGCTTATTAAATAAGCTTTCCAATGAGGTATATCACATTGGTGTTCAAAATTCTAGCCCACTTTTGACCTCTCCTTTTCTGGGGTAGCTAAATATTTAGTAGATAAGTTACATTTAGCCAAATTGGTTCTCATTCTTCAATTGTGCAATGTTATATTAAAGGCTAATAAAGTACAGGTACGACTGTACCAATCGATATATGATAGAAATTCCACGGGTACGCACAAAACGCGTTACTTCCACTTTTACTGTGCGAAATGCCAAGTTGTAGAATTCGCTACCGGCATCTCTGTTTCCCGATAGCTATAATTAGCCTGTCTGCAAGTCACCAGTGAATCGGTATTTACTGGGTAAGCGCGTTTCATCGTAGACTGCATCATTGCTTAACAACATACAAGTTGTGGTCAAACGCAAGCCTATAACAGAATAAAAAAATACATTACCATCAAAATTTGAGTGATATTCACCCCTACCTATCTTCCAGTAATAGCGCTATGCAATTATTTATGTATAAAAAAATATATAGCAAAAAAAATTGCAACGTCAAAGATAAAGATAAAGATAAGATAAAGATAATTTATTTTGTATAAACATGAGTGAATAAATACAAAGATAGAATATCGTCAAATATAGAATAAAGTGTAAAAACTGTAAATTCGTAGCAGCAACTTACTACAAAACTGCTACAATGCTACGCTCGTAGCAACTACGACTACGAGATTGCTACGATGTCGTAGCAGGTGCTACGCGTGCGTCGCGTGCATTTACATGAATAATAATCCATTTATGAAAACATTGATGCAGATGGAAAGTGAAACGATTTTCTGGAATCCTTACTATTATGCGAAAGTAACTGCATCTGTTGCACTTTCACGTCCAATCTTGAAATTTGATATGGAGATAGTCGGAGATCCGGGGAAGGACATAGGATTGTTTTTATCCACCTTCGCAAAAAGGGGTTAAGCGCAATAACCGAAATACGCGTGGGTGTAGCCGCGGTCGGAAAACTAGTTTTTCAATAACAATATTTGATATGACATGATGCACACATACACAGCGCCATCTAGTCGCAAAGTAAGCAATTATATTTGCTTGAGGAAAAGATAAAATACTTAAATATTTTTTAGTGATCAGTCAGGGTCACTAACAACTACAGCAACAGACCAGAAAGCAGAAGCACTACTACCACGTGGTTAATTCACTTCACTTAACTTCACTTCTACTCTTTTGGTGTCCCACAGCTGGGCACGGATCTTTTTTCAACTATCTTACTTGTTGAGAGAGTTTAGGCCTTAATCCACGCTGGCCAAATGCGGGTTGGTGGATGTCACATTTCCTCGAATGATTAGCTCTTAGACATACCGGTTTCCTCTCGACGTTTTCTTTCACCGATATTGAGCAGCGGAGATGAAACACTTCACACAAAGATGTGTGGGCACGACCAGGATTCGAACCCGCGACCTAATTTTTCTAAGGCGAGGCTCGTACCGCTGCTCTACCGCTGCTCGCTGCGGTGGTTAATTATTTTACACTAATTATTAGTCACTCTATATTAATGCAGAAGAGAGTAATTTCAAGTTTCCGCATAACACTCTCGAACACTACCCGACTTAAATCCCCACTCTCGATAAACTTTGTTTTTCTTAAAAATATTTTAAATTTCAAACTAGAAGTAGTGTTATGCAAGTTATCGATATTTTAAGACTACTCTGCTCGTATGGAGTTTTGTTTCTTATAGTGTTGTACAAAGTTTTATCGATATAGTTGAAAAGTTGGTGTAACTTTTGCTCATGTTGATACTATGAGTTTTTCTTTGCACACACGATTATGATAACTTTAAAAAATAAGCCACAAGTACAATCCTAAAGTCGTGTCGTACGTCACTGCTAATAGTTGAAAGAAAACATCGTGAGAAATACGGGATGTCCCGCAAACATTCGAGAGCATATGACATCCGCCAACCCACACTTAAGTCTTTTAAAGCATAAGATAAAAAAAAATGCCTCGTTGGTCCAATGGTAATCGAGTTCTTGAGTTCGATTCTCGTTTGCCAATTCGCGGTCACGACTCAAGAACTTCAGCTACTAATCCGGTGGGCTATGCCGACTGTCGGATCACTTCATTGCGTATTCGATAATTCAGAGAGACTGCCGTGTATCACATGATTTACCTATCAAGACAAATAATATTAGGGAAATGACTATTAACAAATTTAAAATAATTTTAAAATCTACGTTATGTAAGAAAGCGTAATATAAAATTTCAGACTATCTAACGGATAAAAACGCTTGGAATTAAGTCGCTCTAATTCAACACAGTAATCAAACAAAATGTAATAGATATAAGTACTTCATTTAAAAAAAAAAGCCTACTGAGTTTTTGGCAGTGTTTCTCAGTAGTTGCCAGTCATTCACTGCACGGTAGGAAAAGAAATTGGACTATTTTTAAGTAGACTTGCGTCTCAAAAAAAATAAAGCATATTTTCATTTCATATTTTATTTTATCATTTAATTTGTGTTTTTAATACTAAGATTTACTGTAAGATTAATATAGGTTGATACCTGCAAAAACGACATTATTATTATTATAAATAAAATAATTACAGGCGTGACGGCTACGTTATGTTACATTGTTACGAAATTTCCACCTAATTATTAAACAATACATTCACAAAATAACTGAATGTATTTAGTACAGTGACGTAATTAGGCAACCGGTCAGTTAGCTGTTTCCCACAGATTATAGAATCCTCTACGAAAAATAAAGGTGGCACAAGCTAACTTTTCAATAGTTGACGAAAACAGGGCTGTTTTAAGTTTCAAGTGTGTAGGTAAGTCTGTGATATATAAGCTACACACAAACACAAAACATGAACGGTCTTATTCATAAAAATCTTAGAAGACTCTTTAGTTAAAATGGACTTTGTCTCTTTCTTACTAGTTTAAATGTCAAGATGGCAGACAAATCAAGCGTTATTAAATTAATTAATTGTTTGTTATTTGTTTTGAATAAGTGTTGATTGTATTTTAATTAGATTTATTCTGTCATTTTTTATTATTATGATTTCTTTAATAACGATTCTATTATTAATTTTGATTGTATTTATAATTTGTTTTTCTCTTATATTAGTTTTGTTCGATTTATATTTATAATTATTTGACATTGATAAATTATTGTAATTTTATTTTATTGACATTTTGAGTTTCTAATTATTATGATTTTATTTTATTCATTTTATTTTGTACTCTGACATGCCTATTATGTAATGTAATGTTGTGGCGCAATAAATGAATTATGAATTATAACGAATTATAAAACTATTTTAGCTATAATAAGCATAAAAGACGTTTATGAATACGAGGGGAACAGTTTATGGTTACAAATTGTTTATGTACCTCGGCAGAGGGCATCGCGCGCAATACTAGTACCGCTTATAGTGAAAATCCGCTTTTCTAAGGGTATGTTAGAGATAAGTCTACTACTCAACACACGACATGCAACGAGTAGTCTACAACAATCGACATAATTTGTCAATATAAAAAAATACGATTTTTAACCGTAAATTTTTCAATATTTATCGTACATTGAAATAAAACTACTTTTTAACGGATTTTATCGCGGTTTATTTTAGATTTTAGATCCCGACGTTTCAAAGTCTTTTCAGACTTCATGATAAAAAAATATCCGTTTAAAAGTAGTTTCATTTCAATGTGTGATATTCGCGTAAATCTAAGACAATACAATATATGTCGTGTTCGAGACAAATGTTTAAAGCGCGAGAGTCGGCGTCATTGCCACCTTGTATTTGTCATACAATGCTAATTCATTGACCGAGATGTCCGCCAGCCTTTAATACCCGTAGTTTCCACAGGCGAAACATTCACACGAAAAAATGTTGCAGGCTCTGTCGATCTCTATCACTTAGAGATAGAAATAGATAAAACTGGGTTTGTGTCATGATTTATAGTGCAATGCAAACATACATAAAGTGTATGTGCTCTCTGCCAAAAAGTATTTAGGATTGTTAAAAGAACCGTCATTAATGACTTAGTAGGACACGAAATGTGAATTTATCAATAACTAGCTTTTCAAATATATGTATATATTTATCATATCGGGCAATTAACGCGCTCACCTTTAATTTGGCTTTACGTTTCGACACGGGTTGCACCTGTCGTGGTCGCAAGCAGACTGATCCAGCGAAAGAGCTCCGTTGATGACGGCGGCCGTAGAACAACATTTTCTCTAACTACCTTCAAAATCCGTCTGCCCGTTATGATAAATCTAGATATTTAATAATGAAACGCGAAAGTTTAAAAGTGTAAACTAGCTTTTCGACTGCGGCTCTGCCCGCGCGTATAAAAACTATCCTATGTCCTTCCCCGGGTCTTAAACTACCTCCATACAAATTTCATTCAAAAAGGTTTTGTATTTACACGTGACAGCGCGACATTTATACAAAGTTGCTTTCGCATTTATAATATTTGTAAGTAAGTAAGGATTTCTAAGGAATTTAGTACTCTATGGGTGTTTACGTCCATTTGTGTTCTCCTCACTTGTGCTGCGGGCATTTTAGTGGATTATACATACTGCATTATTAGAGAATACTAATTTATCCAAAGTGTAGTTTAATTGTTACTGTGGGCACGGATCTTCTCTTAACAATCTCTCGAATTGAGAGAGTTCAAGTCTGAATCCACATACGCTGCCCGAGTGCGAGTTGGTGGATGTCACATGTCCTCGAATGATTAGTTCTTAGGTTTAATCATGATGTTTTCCGTCACCGATATCCACAAAGTTAACTAAGTATTCGTGTAAATAAGTAGATCCTGCTTACTGGTTAAGAAGTCGTCGGATGTTTTCTGGATGATGAAGATTAGCTACTACTTCTCTCATTCAACTTAGTGCGGTGGTGATGAAACAGTTCACACAAAGACGTGTGGGCCCGACCGGGGGGGTTGGACTCGTGACTTTAATATTTCAAATTCGAGACCGATGCCGCTGCACCACCGGATGCTCCATTTGCTGTTTAATTCTTTGAAACTTCTTATTAACACCCCACGGTTGGATATCACTTCATTCACTTCACTTCAACCCTTTTTAGTGTCCCAATGCTGAGCACAGGTCTCTTCTCAACTATCTTACGAGTGCGGGTGGGTGACACGGTCATTCACATTCAAATGTCTTCTAAAGTCTAGAGAGAGAGAGAGAGAGAGAGAGAGAGAGAGAGAGAGAGAGAGAGCTGTATTGCTGTTTATTTTATGTCAGATGACTCCATCGTCTTGAATACCTATCGGATAATGTTAGCTTTCCACCGGCGACTCCGCCCGCCCATATCTCGGATATTCGCATTAAACCACTTATTGCGCAGTCGGTTTAAAACGCCCTATGTCCTTCTCCGAGTCTCAAACTATCTCCATACCAAATTTCATCGGGTCTGGTACATCGATTCAGTAGTTTTGGCGTGAATGCGCGACAGACAGACAAAGTGACTTTCACATTTAAAATATTAAACTAACAATATGAGTAGGTAGATAAGGATTAAACACAATGTCTTCTTTTTTACGTTAAATAATTGGACTAATTTTGATGAAATTTATACACTGTATGTACACATATGTGTGTATGTATGTCAATGCGTTAGTGTGTCAGGGATCCGTCACTGTGGGATAAATATCTCAAGAGCAAAGCCCTGCGCGGTACGTGCCGGCCTAGCAACCTGCAGTAGAGTCTCGTTCATACAGAAATCCTGAATAAAAACGGGAATTTTATATAAAAATTTAAAAAAAAATTGCGGAATTTAAATTTAAAAATGAAAACCTGAAATAGTATTATTTGTCTTATGTAGTCATTAAATGAATGATTATAGACTAAGGTAAATAAAATTATTTAATTTGTATCATTTAATCAATTTTAATTTTATTTTTTATTTACAATATACTAATTATCAGGTATTTTACAAATGCGAAATTTCTGATACATATTGCATACATTTCCATTGGCATTACAAATTACTAGGAATATAGCATTTTAATTATAAATATATTAAAATAAATATAGAAAATACAAATTATACATTCTATCAGACGGTACCAGTAACCGCAGCTTAATAAAGTACGCATACGGCAATCCGAACTGCGCATGTCCGCACCTCACTCATTCCGGACTATTTGTTTTGTCGTTACACTATCAAAAAGCTTCGGAAAGCTCGCATAGTAGCATCTTGTCTGCTAATTGAGCTTTATTCCACAGCTTTCTGGCTTTAATATAGCCTTTAGACCATAGTGACAGTGTTTGTTTGTGCTAAAACCGCGAAATCAATCACCCATCACACATCTGTCAAGAGTTCGCGCCAATAGTTGACGTTTGACTGCGTGAGGTTGTTCTAAATTCGAATAATTTGACGTTTCGTGAGTGGTTATTTGTTTTTTGACTGTTTTGGACTTATTTTGTTATTGTGACAAACAATTGGACTGCTCTATCTGCAATACGCCTGCAGAATCGAGACATTTCGATTATACATATCGTTTGTATTTAAAAATCATTTGATTTCATTAATAAAAATCAGTGTTTTATCTGTTCCAAGAATTTCAAGATGAATATAACATCTACAACGGATGGTAAGACTGTTTTAATTTAAAATAAAAACTGAAATCAACCACTTAATTGCTTGCATTCCTAATTAAGCCGTTCTGCAGAATTTGCGAAACTAAGTATAGTAGGTACATTAAACATGAACTTTAAAAATTGCCGCATTAGGACAGTCTTTCAGCAGGAGATAATCGCTGTCGTTTGGAATTTGCTCTTTATAACGCTGAGAATAAGGTTGGTTTTCGCGTACATGTATATGCTGTCATTAGGTAGTGATATATCTCTGCGTTTCCGAGCCTAAACGAAGGTTCGCGTGTGTGAATGCGTTTATTTGTATTATTTTGTTTATTATTGTTTTAGTTTTAAATTAGTTTTGTTAGACTGGTATATCTATTATGAAATTGATGTCTGATGAGTATATTTTAAATTGCATTTGTGAATATGTGATTTTTTTTTTCTGTTCTACTTTTTTATGGTACGTATAGTTGACCCAATTGAATCATGACCCATTTAGTTATCAGTTCCTTTAAAATTGTAAATATCTAAATTATTTACAGACAGCTAAACTTCATCTAAACAAAAAAGTCAGCTAAAACTAACCATCGAAATCGTTAGATCAGTCAATGTCTCCATGTTCGTAACTTGTATCTGAAAGTTAGGTACTTTATGGTAGGTCATGATTTAATTTGGTCAACAGTACATATTTTAGAATTTTCTTAAGCAGTAGCAAGCACAAGCCTATAGGCCTATAGGCTTGTGCTTCACTACAACTTGCCTGATGTTAAGCAATGATATAGTCTACGAATGATTGTCAATGAGAAAGTGGCTGTGGAATGAGCCTCCATATGGTAAGAAACCATAACAAAGCAACAATTCGAACCTACCCCCATAGATGGTGTCACCAGACATTACACTGGAATACAGCAAGGCGGCTTGACGTTGCGGCTTTGTTTTGTGGGTGGTCGCTAACCGCGGCTGATACCTACCACCAGTTTACGTGGTTCCTGTAATGTGCTAATATATTTGCACCTCTTTACAAAGGCAATCCCTTTAATGTACAGACAGATTGTGTACCTATAGTATACAGGATGTTTGGCAATAAAAACAACAAAAACTTAAAATATATGCTCAACTTAAATATGCATTACATTGCAAATTGAGACCGCAGTCAGCAATTCTTGTACCCATTGACATTTGTCACATGAATTGCTAATGAAATGTGCTGCAGACATTTTGGAATTTAGGTTTCTGTTTTTAGAGAGGACTGGTGCATAATACTAAGCAAATACGCTTCTTGGCATAAATTAACAAAGGACTTGATTTTCAAAAATATTATGCATATATATGACATATTTTTTGGGCACTTTGGAGTCTTTGAAGTCAACTGTCACTTGAAAATGTCAATTTGAACGCACACGGGTTAAGCGGTCATCAGAGAATGGCTGACACTTCGTGTTGGACAGTTGCATCGTAGGAAAGTGCGCACGCAACCACGTGGTCGGTGGAGGTTACGCTTTAATCCAATAAAATCTTAGCGATCTGTAATTATGTAGTAAAATTAATGCTTGTTCGAACGAGAGATCGGGGTGAAGTGATATTTGCCGTAGTTATTTTATTGGAATACCGTCTTCTTACCTGATAATTCACGCCTACTTTCGCCGATATTTTTTAGTCTAAAGCGTTCATATTTATTTTTGCAATATTTACGGAATTGAGTGCCATGCACGTATGCACATTCATTCGTGTGGAGACCAAGGTTTAAACTCTTGCTTAAAACTTACTCCACACACTGTAAAAGCTTGGAAATTTAGTTTTCAGACCGGTGTTCTCACTATGTTTTCTTCACTGAGCACTACCGACCAAATTATTCCCCCTAACATGTGTGGGCACGATTTTGTAGACGAGGCTAATACCGAATGTTGATCAACACTAAATTACAATAATGGGCAGAATTCCTAAAATTTTAAATTCTTACCTGTTAAACTCCTAACTGTTAAATTCCTAAAATTTTAACCTGTTAAACTGTAACGATATAAAACAAGTACCTAGTGTAGATTACTAAGATTAATATAAGGTTGAATTCCCAACATAAAAGCTAACGTTACAGGCTTAATTATTTCAAAAGTGTTTCCATAACACCAAATTACACCAACTTTTAAATCAACGTTTTACTAAACACCCCATATTTTCACACAAAATTTAACCTTCGAGCAAAAAACGTCAGTTTGACATTGTGGAACTTTAAACATCTAAGTGTTCAGTCTCTTCATTTTGTCAAAATACATGATTTCAGTTAACAGTTAAGGCTTACGACACGCTGCGGCGTAAACATTTTATGATATTTTGTATCACGTGCGTAACGATGAGTGGCGTCTCGCGGAAGCATATGGAATGCCTTTATGACGTCATAATGCAGTTTACGCTTACTTTACTCACGTTAGAAACAATAGAATAATAAGGTTACTACATAATTTTCTGAGGATTATTGATTATTTTAAATCGTTTTCTCACACAGCGTCTATGTAACAACGTTGACGCTATCTTTGTTTATGTTATACATAGATAATAATCATCATCTACATCATCGGCCTATTGCTGTTCACTGCTAGACAAAGGCCTCTCCCAATCAGTGACATTTTATCCTATCAGCTTGTCGCATCCAGCTATAGCTGGCCAATAGCCATCTTTCGCAGATCGTCAATCCACCTAGCTAGCGGGCTTTCTACACTACGTTTACCAAGACGTGGTCTTCATTCGAGAACTCGCTTACCCAAGCGATTATCAGTTCTTCAACAGATATAGAAAGCCCATGCCATTTCAGATTGGTAATCCCTTGCGATTTTATCCTTCAAAGAAACCCCAAGCATAGCGCGCTCCAAAGCACGTTGAGTCACTTTAAATTGATGGACCAGTTGCATTATAATCGTCCACGTTTCAGCCCGTAGGTCATAAACTAGTAGGATCCCCTGGTATAAGACTCCAGTCTTTAACAAATATCCAGTCTTTGTATTAAATGGTGTCACCAGACATCGCACCGGAACACGGCAAGTCCGCTTCGCGGTACGGCTTTGTTTGGTGGATGGTCACTAACCACGGCCACAGCCTACCTCCAGTTTATTGTCACTCGATTTGCACACCCGAAGACTTTGCTTCCTATGGCGATTCAGGTTGGAACAGATTGATAATACAATCCCACAGACGGCGGTGATTCAGCAGATTATAAACTGATTACGTATAAATGGCGTCGCATTTATCGACTTGAGAGTTTTCCTTGAGTGACAAGCTATTATTTAATAACAGGTAAATAAGCTAAAAGCTGGTAGAAATTGAGGCTCGGTTTTCTGTAATTTGGTTTACATTAGAGAGAAATTTATATGTTTCTAGGGCATGTTTTAATTGTAATTGTTAGAGGGATAAGTTTTATTAATAACTAGCTTCAAAGAACCCGCCCGCACATTCACCCATGTTCCTCGTTTCACCATAAGGGGCGAATTTTGAAAATTCTTTCTAAGTACACCTCCAGACATCACCAGAACAGAACCCATGCGCTTTGGTCTGTACGTTGATATTAAGTCAGTCAGTTTCTTCTTTGTATTTAGGAGATTGAGTCTAGTTTCCACATAGAGCAGCCAACCTTCACAGAGGGTGGAGGGTTTTGATGATTTCTGGGTTTCTATAATATTTGGTGAATTTTGTCTGAAAATAAAATCAATATAACTTTTGATTCACGCCTGTAGCTTGCCTGATGGTACAGGGAAAATATCACCTACATTTCAGGTTATGTTTAGGTATATTATTATATTATCTATGGTATAAGTCCTATACTTAATACCCAAAACCTGTAGGTTCTCGCCCAGTTAAAGCACGGGAATCACACATACCCCTCACCCTGTGCCCACTCGGGGTACGGGATAAGTAAAGCATCAACCCCTGTCCCACACACAATATCGAGGCATTTGCAATCACTGAATAGAATTTTCAACTTTGAGATTCAACTCTTAAGATTTTTTTGAGTACTAAATTAAGAAGCGTCTTTTTACTGAAACACAGACCTGGTGTTTATTAAACACCCACCACTAGACCAACACGGCCTTCTTGGATCCTGATGCTATGTAACTATATCTATTTTATCCGGGCGTTTAATAAGTATATTCGCCACATGAACGATAGCCTGCCCGTCGGTATTACAACAGTAATATTACCGGATGAGAAGTGGCCATACACGCCGGATAACCGGCATTGAATATTTTATGGGTACCCTTATAACGCTGTATATGGTATAAACTATAGTTAGAAATGCCTTAGCTACGATACCTCTTTGTTACGTTGACTTAAGTATTATTATGGCTTGGCATCTTGTTAAGTATTTACAAAATCCAAATTAGGTGTGTAAGTAGTGAATGATGGGGAGCAAACTCACGCAACAATTGTACTTCGTTTGAGAGAGAAAGAGAAAACTTTACTATGATACGTACGAGTATATCAATGTATACAAAAAAATAAAATAAAATAAATATTCTGGGACATTAACACACACAGTCATCTGGCCCCAAGCTATGCAGAGCTTGTGCTATGGAAACCAGATAACTGGTATATACTGTACATATAATACTTTTCTTTTGTAAATATATACATTTAATAGATATTTACACCGAGACTCGACACAAACACAAATGTCCATCATTAATGTTTGCCTGAAAAGCAAGTATCTTACCGACCACGCCACCGGCTCGTCTTGACGTCGTGATGTCGAGACCTTCCTCAAAGAACAGTTTTTGCCGAAGGTTGTCGCTTACCAGTGATTTGGCGGTAATCTCCGCGGCACCACGCAGCGCTAGACGACATCGCCTCCTAGTGTTAATAGTTATCATTTTTATAGCGTCTCAACCTGTATTACTCGTGTGGGCAAGCGAGCAGCGGTGGCGCAGCAGTACGGGGCTGGCCTTAGATTTATAAGGTCGCGGGTTCGGTTCTCAGTCGTGCCTACACATCTTTGTGTAAATTGTAATATCGCCGCGGCTCAATATCAGTGACGGAAAATATCGTAAGGAAACCGGCTAAAGAAAATATATATTAACTAGTCATTCGAGGACATGTTACATCCACCAACCCGTACTTGGCCGGCGTGTGTGGATTAAGACCTAAATTTTCTCAACTCATAAGATAGATGATAGAGACTCGTGCCCAAGAGGTGAATACCATCATCAATTAATGGCTGCAAGTCTATTACCGTAGTCATAGAAGATCTATTGAAATAAAATCTATATCACTTCAACCCTTTTTGGTGTCTTCTCTCAACTATCTTACGAGATGAGAGATTTTAGGCCTTAATCCTCACACGCTGGCTAAGTGCGGGTTGGTGGATGTCACATGTCCTCGAATTATTAATTCTTAGACATGCCGGTTTCCTCACGATGTTTTCCTTCACCGATATTGAGCAGCGGAGATGAAACAATTCACACAAAGATGTGTGGGCACGACCAGGATTCGAACCCGGGACCTTATTTTTATAAGGCGAGGCCATTACTGCTGCGCCACCGCTGCTCCAAAAAAATATATTTATTAAAAATTAATCATTAAATGGTAAGCGCAAATCGCGAGAATGGCTGTACCAATTCTTTTTTTAGAATACTCCTTGAAGTACGGGGATGGTTCTTACGCAGAGAAAAATTTAAAAAAGAACAAACCACCGAAACGGCTTGACCGATTATTATGAAAACTTATATCTATATTCTGTAGGTCTAAGAATCAGTCGTAATCTATTTTCGGACCCGGTAGATGGCACTGCTTTACCGGGCAGGACGACGTCTGCGGGGTCCGCTAATTATTATTTTATAAATTACATGTCAGTTTATTATCGATTTTATATGCTACCCAAAAAAATACAGATACTTCAAAATTATAACTCCCACTTTTTTGTCGAGGGTTTTAAATAGCGGTTTTTATCTTATTTTAACATATTTAAATCCCCGGGAAGTGCAAAAAAAAAATACAGTACAGAACACGATTGAATTCGTCAACCTTCATAACTTATTCAGAGGGCTGAAGATTGGCAACTTTGCAATTAGATTGAATACATTAACACAAAGTTAGCTCACTTAGCCACAGATTAGCTATATAAAAGGAATAGACAAAAAAAAACATTTATTTAACATAAACAGGACACTCACACAAACAAATAACAAATTATAACACATTGAAACAAAACCATTTTTAACATTATTCGTAGTTTTTAACAAATTTTAAACGTCGGGATCTAAAATCTAAAATAAACCGCTATAAAATCCGTTATAGAATAGTTTTATTTCAATGTGTGATATTCGCGTAAGTCTAACCGCCTGCGGTTTCGCCTGACTATTATTAGGATAGAAATTAGCCTATGTGCTATTTCAGACCATAATCTAGATCTGACACAGAATTCTGTGCCAAATTTTATCCAAATCAGTCCAATAGATTTTGCTTGAAAGAGTAACACACATACATCTACATTCTACATATCCATAATAACTTTTCGCATTATAATATAGAGAAAGAGAAAACTTTACTATGATACGTACGAGTATATCAATGTATACAAAAAAATAAAATAAAATAAATATTCTGGGACATTAACACACACAGTCATCTGGCCCCAAGCTATGCAGAGCTTGTGCTATGGAAACCAGATAACTGGTATATACTGTACATATAATACTTTTCTTTTGTAAATATATACATTTAATAGATATTTACACCGAGACTCGACACAAACACAAATGTCCATCATTAATGTTTGCCTGAAAAGCAAGTATCTTACCGACCACGCCACCGGCTCGTCTTGACGTCGTGATGTCGAGACCTTCCTCAAAGAACAGTTTTTGCCGAAGGTTGTCGCTTACCAGTGATTTGGCGGTAATCTCCGCGGCACCACGCAGCGCTAGACGACATCGCCTCCTAGTGTTAATAGTTATCATTTTTATAGCGTCTCAACCTGTATTACTCGTGTGGGCAAGCGAGCAGCGGTGGCGCAGCAGTACGGGGCTGGCCTTAGATTTATAAGGTCGCGGGTTCGGTTCTCAGTCGTGCCTACACATCTTTGTGTAAATTGTAATATCGCCGCGGCTCAATATCAGTGACGGAAAATATCGTAAGGAAACCGGCTAAAGAAAATATATATTAACTAGTCATTCGAGGACATGTTACATCCACCAACCCGTACTTGGCCGGCGTGTGTGGATTAAGACCTAAATTTTCTCAACTCATAAGATAGATGATAGAGACTCGTGCCCAAGAGGTGAATACCATCATCAATTAATGGCTGCAAGTCTATTACCGTAGTCATAGAAGATCTATTGAAATAAAATCTATATCACTTCAACCCTTTTTGGTGTCTTCTCTCAACTATCTTACGAGATGAGAGATTTTAGGCCTTAATCCTCACACGCTGGCTAAGTGCGGGTTGGTGGATGTCACATGTCCTCGAATTATTAATTCTTAGACATGCCGGTTTCCTCACGATGTTTTCCTTCACCGATATTGAGCAGCGGAGATGAAACAATTCACACAAAGATGTGTGGGCACGACCAGGATTCGAACCCGGGACCTTATTTTTATAAGGCGAGGCCATTACTGCTGCGCCACCGCTGCTCCAAAAAAATATATTTATTAAAAATTAATCATTAAATGGTAAGCGCAAATCGCGAGAATGGCTGTACCAATTCTTTTTTTAGAATACTCCTTGAAGTACGGGGATGGTTCTTACGCAGAGAAAAATTTAAAAAAGAACAAACCACCGAAACGGCTTGACCGATTATTATGAAAACTTATATCTATATTCTGTAGGTCTAAGAATCAGTCGTAATCTATTTTCGGACCCGGTAGATGGCACTGCTTTACCGGGCAGGACGACGTCTGCGGGGTCCGCTAATTATTATTTTATAAATTACATGTCAGTTTATTATCGATTTTATATGCTACCCAAAAAAATACAGATACTTCAAAATTATAACTCCCACTTTTTTGTCGAGGGTTTTAAATAGCGGTTTTTATCTTATTTTAACATATTTAAATCCCCGGGAAGTGCAAAAAAAAAATACAGTACAGAACACGATTGAATTCGTCAACCTTCATAACTTATTCAGAGGGCTGAAGATTGGCAACTTTGCAATTAGATTGAATACATTAACACAAAGTTAGCTCACTTAGCCACAGATTAGCTATATAAAAGGAATAGACAAAAAAAAACATTTATTTAACATAAACAGGACACTCACACAAACAAATAACAAATTATAACACATTGAAACAAAACCATTTTTAACATTATTCGTAGTTTTTAACAAATTTTAAACGTCGGGATCTAAAATCTAAAATAAACCGCTATAAAATCCGTTATAGAATAGTTTTATTTCAATGTGTGATATTCGCGTAAGTCTAACCGCCTGCGGTTTCGCCTGACTATTATTAGGATAGAAATTAGCCTATGTGCTATTTCAGACCATAATCTAGATCTGACACAGAATTCTGTGCCAAATTTTATCCAAATCAGTCCAATAGATTTTGCTTGAAAGAGTAACACACATACATCTACATTCTACATATCCATAATAACTTTTCGCATTATAATATAAGTAGGATTACAATAATTGGCATTCTAATCTGATGGCTCTACTAGATTAGCCACTTGATCCGAAAAATTTGATGTACCTTTCGGCCAAAATTCTTCTTTTGAGAAGGTCGACAGATGTTCAGTAGGTACTCTCACCTTAAAGAAATAGACAGCTAAGCTATGAAATGTAAAAATGTGCCTCTTAAAAATGGTACACAACCATTTATGTGGGGGTCCGACTCTCACTTGATCGGTTTTTAAACCTAGAGTTAGTCTTAGAGTTGCTCACCGCATAGTCTTTCAGTCTTTTATCGGATACACTTCGGAGAGTGTACGTTGGAATTACACAATCTTATTCCCCCATCCCCGTTCATCCATCGGACATGTAGAGGTACGGCTATGCGCCACCGTTATATGGTGGAAATTCCACGGGAAATTCCACAAAGCGCTTTGCTTTCACTTTTATTGTGTTAACTGCCAAATTGTGGGATTCGCTGCCGGCATCTATGTTTCCCGTTAGCTATAATCTGCCTATCTTCAAGTCACGAGTGAATCAGTATTTACTGGGTTAGCGCGTTCCATAGTAAACTACATCATTGCTTCACATCAGGCAAGTTTTGGTCAAGTCCAAGCCTATTAAAGGATAAAAAAAGATCTTACTTACTAAGCCAATTTCCTGGCTACTCTCATATTTTCCCAGTCCCCTTACAAAGATCGTCATTCCACCTGGATCTAAGGGCGTCTACTCGCTAGCAAATTAGCCACTTGATCCGAGAAATTTGAAGGTAATTTCGTTTAATAGGTAGCTCGTAATTATTTAATGCGTCGAATCGAATAACATGCTTAGTCGTAATCAATTAATTTGATAGAGCTTCTTGCAAATAATTTGATAGATTGGAGTAATATGTCTTGATCAGTCATTTATTTATTGACAAGGTAATAGAACCACGGAAGAGATTAAGTTTAGAGAGGCCCTCTGTACAGTCTACACTGTACATTTTATTTGCAATGCAATTACTTACTTAGTCATAATAAACATAAGGGTTATTTTAAAACATAGGTAAACTGTTAGATGTAGATATCTGATATCGAAATAATATGCAACAACTTTTGTTCTACGACTTTTAATAATTTTGCAATTTTTTTTTTCAAATGCAATTAATATGGAGGAACTGTGAATACATACTACCTACTCATAAGCCTCGTGACCACATAATATAATCCAGATGGATGGCTGGAGAATTTGGTGAAATTTTTGTAATGACCGCAAGCACGCGTTAGAGTCGCGTAACTTGTAATGTATTGAGTTAAAACTCGTAGAACAAAAATTAATGCGTATGGTGTTAGCTGTAGACACATGCGAGATTGCTGGTGTTTTTAAAATAACCCTTTAAACTAAACCACTTACCTATCTACTAATAACAGTATAAAAAATCGGCCAAGAGCGTGTTAGGCAACGCATTGTGTAGAGTTTTGTATTTGTTCGTCGTAATATAACGCGGACAGACAAACAAACGGATAGGGCGAAACTGTAAAGATTCTTAGTTTACTACAGAAACCTAAAAAGTCTAACGATTTAATTAAATTCTTCTCTTCTCGTGCAGTGAAAAGGCAGTTACTACAAATCACGGCCTAAACAAATTACAACAAATTATTTGTATTATTATAAATATTCTATTAGCTTGAGTGTCAATAAAACGAAGTGCTTCAACGAAACCGTACAAAAGCTAGAATTCAAATAAAATTATAAGAACATTCCAACAAATAAAAAGTTGTTTTCACAAAAAGGGTCTCCTTAACCCGTCGACACTCGACTATCTGATTGTGTGACACAACAAAACATCCTTACGCACCCTTTTTCTTCGGTAACTAGACAAATTTTGAAAAAATAACTTCAGTGTTTAGGTATATAAAAAAAATCACTTACTCACGTATCACGAAATTTCGGAGCGCTTTGCTTCCATTGTTATTGTGCGAACTGAAGTTGTGGAATTTGCCGCCGGCACCTATCTTTCCCGATAACTATACTATTGTATGTATTTACTGGGTAAGCATGTTCCATCGTAGACTAGATCATTGCTACATCACAGCACAGGCAAGTTGTGGTCAAGCGCGGATAAAAATGAATGCCCAGCCTGATGATTGTGATGAATTAGTACTTGTTACCTTATTATAGGTTTTTTTTATCCTGAAATAAGCCTGCGCTTGACTATTGTAATGTAGGTACCTATTGGTAAGTTATTAAGTAAATAATGAGTCGGTGGAGGGTAGCTTAATCTCACGACATGCAGTCGGAATAAACCTGTGTCCGTATGATAACGTGTGTTTCTTTTGGTGAGTTAGGCTCTCGAACATTCCAGTATATTACAACTACAAAAAGAAGTAACAATTCCGACACGCCCTTTTAAATAGTGTCACCCGACATCGCACTGGAACACCGCAGTCGGCAAGGCAGCTTGGCGGTGCGGCTTTGTCTGGTGGGTGGTCACTAACCACAGCCGAAGCCTACCACCAGTTAATCACAAGTTAACTTAATTACCAGTTGATTGTCACCTGGCTTACACCACCCGGGGGCCACGTGTGGGGATTAAATAAAAGATAAAATAAGATAAAAGGTTCACTCCCACGGACGAAGGTGACTCAGCCACCAATAGGTACTTTCATCAGATCATGCGGATGAAATTTTAGATGAATGTTATTGTTATATAAAGAAAATGTTAAAGTCTAGCAGTAAACAGTGCTTGTCCAATCAATTTACTTATTTCCTCCACTCCACCTCATTTGTAACAAGAATATAAGCAAAAGTTACCGACGAAAACTTTTGTTTTATTCCTACTCTATCAACATATAGGGACATAGAGTAGGGCCATCAAACAAGCAAGTTATATCAAAAGTATCCAGTTTAAGACCGCGAATTAACACAAATACGAATAATAATCTTATATCTTTAAATGAGCAATTCTTGTATATAATTGGAATCTCGGAATCGGCTCCAACGATTTTCATAAAATTTAGTATATAGGGGGTTTCAGGGGCAATAAATCGATCTAGGCTAGTAATCATTTTTAGAAAATGTAATAAAAAAAAAAATACCGAGCAAAGCTCGGTCATCCAGATATCTATACTTCTATACTTACTTTTAATATTATAAATGCGAATGTAAGTTTGTTTGTTACGCTTTCATGCAAAAACTACTGAACCGATTTGGATGAAATTGGGTATGGAGGTAGTTTGAGACCCGAGAAAGGACATAGGATAGTTTTTATCCGACTGCGCAAAAAGAAGGTAATGTTTTGGCGCGATAACCGACATACACGCGGACGAAGCCGCGGGCGGAAAGTTAGTTATTAATAAATCAGTAAACAGTTTTAAAATAATTGTAAAGTCTACACTATGTAGAAAACTTATTACACATAATGTTTCGGATAAATTAGCAAATAAAACTTTTTTTGACCTGTCTTTGAGTCTGCGTTGGAATTACACAATCTTATTCCCTCATCCCCGTTCTTCTATCGCACAAGAGGAAGTACGGCTATGCGCCACCGTTATATGGTTTGTTTTGTTTTTAAAAATTCTTTATTATATCAAATGATATTACAAACTGTGGTATCTACTTTACAATTAAAAGATAACAGTTAACTTAATAATAAATTACTTCTACAGGCTAAGTACGCCTTTATAAGTTTATACAAATATGGTTTAGTGCTATTTACAACTGGTAGTGGCTTTAGAATAAATTTTTAACTATATGTATTTTTTGGACGAAAATACATTTACTGCGGTGGGTACTTGTAAATAGTTGAAGCAGTCGCTCGCCAGTTAGCCACAGTCGCACGATATGCCCTGCCTCCCGAGCCGTTGCATATGAAGGGCGACGGAGGGGAAGCGCGAGCGCATCGCATAGTGCTGGCTACGTGTCTGTATTGTGTTTAAATAATACATAGTGATGAGGGAGTCTATACATACCATATCTATCGATATTTCGCAAGTCTGTTAAAGTAGTTTTCCCTATGTTAAATATTAGGATATTATGATGTTTTTTAACTTTGTGGTAAAATCTGCGAGTTAATTTCAAAATAAATTCTAGTAAAGTAGGAAATTTTATGGATGTATGAAATCGTTTTAGATTGGTTTTAAATGGAGTATTATAAGCGATTTTGATGGCTTTGTTTTGAATAATTTGTAACAACTTATAGTTAGTATTGCAAGTGTTGCTCCAAACTGGGCATGCATAGGTAATGCAGGGTCGGACTAGAGTAGTATATAATCTTTGTTTAGTATATGAGCTAAGTTTACATTTGCGATTCAAAATTGGGCTTAATGAGCCAAGCGCTTGGGCACCTTTGATACGTAGTTTGGTTAAATGTTTTGTCCAATTAAGTTTGTTATCTAGAGTGACCCCAAGATATCGAACAGAGGTGCTCCATGGAATCGGGTGGTCAGATATGGTCAGGTTTCTTTTGGGAACGCTGCGTTGACGAGTAAAAAGTATTGCCTCGGTCTTGGAGTCATTCAGTTTAAGCTTCCATTTAGTGAAGTAGGACTGAAGGAGTTCTAGCGATAACTGTAAGCGGCTAATAATGATATCTATATCTTCTGAGGAGGTATATGAAGCAGTATCATCAGCAAAACAAGCGAGGTGAGTGCGTACTTGGACGGGCATGTCATTGACGTATAAGATGAATAAATAAGGACCCAAGATCGAGCCCTGTGGAACTCCTGCTGACACTGTTTGGAGTGAAGACCTGTCATCACCTATATAAACTACAAATCTACGGTTTTCTAAGTAAGACTGGATAAGTTTTACAAGGTGCATAGGAATACCACAGTTGATTAACTTATATAACAGGCCATCGTGCCAGACAGTGTCGAATGCTTTCTCGATATCTAGGAGAAACATACCGGTTGATTGCCTATGATTCAAATGATAAGATATATGCTCAGTGACTCTGGCCAGTTGTTGCACTGTAGAATGTGAGTTGCGAAAACCGAACTGCTCGCTATTAAGAAGATGCTCAAAACTTTTGAGTAATCTGGTATAAATAATTATCTCAAACAGTTTACCCAGAACTGGGAAAAGGCTTATGGGTCTGTAGCTTTCTGGTAGGGTGATATCTTTTCCAGGCTTCTTCAACGCAATCACTTTAGCAGTTTTCCAATTATTAGGGAAATAACCTACCCGAAAGCAGCCATTAAATATTTTGGTTATATACACAATAGATTTTTGAGATAGGTTCTTTAACATAATATTGTGAATACCATCATCACCTGGCGCCTTTCTAGATTTTAGTTTACAAATAGCTTCCCAGATTTCTTCTGGTCTTACAGGCTGATGCAATTTATCTATATTAAAGTTACTCAAAAGGGATTTAGCTGAATAGACATCTGCTTCAACACTATCACTTTGCCACTCGGAGGTTAAGTTTATGTTACATGCAAAGGTATTTGCTAGAATATTGCATTTCTCAATAGCGTTACTTGTTAGTGACCCCTGTGGTGTTTTGAGGGGAGGTATAGTATTAGATTTAGGTTTAAGTGATTTTGCAAGTCTCCAAATATCATTACTAGGGTTGTCGACTTTAGAAAGTTTTGTGTTCCATATTTTGTCTTGGTGTTTAGTAATAGAATCGTGAATATCGCTTTGTAATTTGTTTATAATTGTTCTCAGTTTTATTTTATCTGTTTTCTGTACTTTTTGCTGGAGTCTACGAAGTTGATTTTTTTGTCTAATAAGTTTTTTAATATATCTGGGAAGGACCAAATTAGTCGTTTGCTGTTTAGTTGGAATATGTTTATCTCTTGCTTCCAACAAGCATGTCTGCAAATGATTTACTGCATCATCAATGTCGGCTTTGGTTGTAAATACTGTAGTTGGTACGAAAATATTGCTATCGATAAAGGATCGAAATTTGTTCCAATTCGTATTTCCATAACAGAAATATTGGGATACAGGTTTCCGGGAACATATGCCATTAATGGTTAAGAAAATAGGAAAGTGATTGGACGACAAGGCAGGCATTGCTCGAATCTCAGAGAGACTCGTGACATTATAAGCTAAAACAAGATCGGGATTTGTTGCAGTAAGATCAGGTCGATAATTTACCTGAGTCGGGGAATCTGAGTAATGTATAACGTACTCGTGTTTAAGCATATGCCTGAAAAGTGCATTTCCACGGGCGTTCACGTAACTACTGTTCCAATACCCGTGATTCGCGTTAAAATCACCCATAATAACTACTTGGGTCCCGAGAGAAAATAGAATATTTATGTCACTGGTCTCCAACCGCAGGTTAGGAGATTGGTATGCTGAGACGAACACATGATCCTTATCGTTTATCTGCGTGCGAATGGCAATCGCTTCCATGTGTTGGGTTTTGGGTATAGCAATGGGTTGATGTTGAAGATTATTGTTGACTAGGATAGCTACCCCTTGACCACGACCACTCCAGTGCTTGTCTTGCCTATAAAAAGTATAACCAGGTGTATATAAGGACGTGTTTGAAGAAAGTTTACTTTCGCAGATCGCTATGATATCGATAGATAAGGTGGAAACTAAGTCCAGCAATTCACGAATTTTTGGGCGAACTCCGTCGGAGTTCCAAGATAACAATCGTAGTTCGTCCTGATTAGACATAGTGACCTAGGTGCGTTAGAACTAACATAACTTTGTCTAGCATGGATGTGCAGGCAGAATACTGAGGTTTAAGATTTTTAACACAGGTAAGTATTTCTAACATTTCTTTGGTTACAGGATCGTGAAAGGAACGCTCCGGAACGTTAACAGCAGGAGATTCTTGAATTGCTTGAGTTTTCATGGCAGCAGCATAGGTGGGTATCGTATATAGCTTTTTTGGCACATGTTGTTGTTTGTTCAGGGACGGTTGGGCAACAGAAGTATTTGGCATAGGCTGTTTCTCATGCTTTGATTGAAGACGCTGCAGGTACGTTAGCCTAGCTTCGCATTTTTGATAGTTAGTTGGATGGTTCTTTTCTAGAAGCATGACCAAAGTTTTGACATCTGTAGCATTGTGTTCCAGCCGATTTAACTGGCTTAAATTTCTCGACTGATATTACACAGTTAAAAAGGTATTTGATTTTACGGAACTTAGTGATGTCAGTTTCAGCAGGAAGCTTTACCAAGATAGGTGGGCAAGGTAAGGTACTCACTTTTTGGGTCTTCAATGGGTATACAGACGCACCTTGGAATCCAAGTTTCTCCAGCTCAGCAGGCAAGTCATCTAAGGCATAGGATGGTAGTCCTTTTATTACCATTTTAGGAATTTTTTCATCTTTTCGAGTGTAAGTCAGAAAACATGCGTTCTCCTTACGCAGGCCTTCCTTGACAATCTGGTGTGCTTCAGACGTATAACATACTACAGCGACTTTATTGTTATTTTTGTACTGTAGGTGAAACCTGTTGGTGTAGCGTGAGATGAGATTTTTTATAGTTTCATGAGTCCATTCCTTGTTTATCTCCAAGATCAGTGGTGGAATTCGCCCAGCCTTTTTTGCTGTTGTTGACGCTTCTTTAAAGTAGTTACTCGTCGTTGATTCACCCAATTCGTCGACTGCTAGGTCCTTGAATTGGTTGTGCAATGGTAGATTGCGCGCTTCATCAAATTTCTCTGTGCTTCTAGTGACAGCAGGACGTTTAGCAAACTGCCAGGGTCCAATGAGGTCTTCACCGGGCCTTTTGGAGTTGAGATTGCCGGTAGAATCTGACTTCTTTAAATATTTATCCATTTTGAGGATATCCTGCTATCGATAAAGTATCGATAGCATACCGAGACATCACTATTGCTGGTGAGCGGTTAGCTAGGAGGGGATATACTTTTACGCGTACGTGCTCGCAAGACGGGCGACAAACGCAGAATGTTATATGGTTACCGTTATATGGTGGAAATTTCACGGGCACGCACAAAGCGCTTTGCTCCACTTTCATTGTGTGAACTGCCAAGTTGTGTAATTCGCTGCCGGCATCTGTTTCTCAATAGCTATAATCTGCGGGTCTTCAAGCCACGAGTGAGTCGGTATTCACTGGGTAAGCACGTTCCATCGTAGATTGCATCCTTTCTTTACATCACGCAAGTTGTGATCAAGCGCAAGCCTATTATAGGATCAAAAAAGTTTGTTTCGTCAGAAAAAGGTTTATTAAATCGCATTTTATAATATTTCTTGTGTGTCCCGCTGATGTGATGGCCACACACATAGTCAGTACACTGTAACCTTGTTACCAAGTGAAGTTCGGAACGATCTTACGATATTGTCGTGTGTCTGAGTACCTATGTTTTATTTGTTTAAGTTCTTGTTGTTTGTAGGTATTTGTTTTGGCCTTTGTTTGGGCAATTAATCTTCTTTGTAATGTTTACAGCATAATTGTTGGTAAATTGTCTTTGATATTGGTACTGAACTGTAATTTTCTTATTCTGAGTTATGAAAAGAAGAACAAGAAAAAACAATAATTTACACATAACAAAACTAAAAAGAAATCCACATAAAACAATCAGAATAAAATAAACAATAAAATAAATAAATAAAAAATTATGTGGTGTCGTGGGACACCAGGTAGGAACGAAGTTCCTTCGGCTAATAAAGAAAGAGGGAGAAAGAGAAAGGTATTATACACTACTCGCTTGTGTATGCGACTGTCGCGCCTGCGCAAGTCTCATTTAACGGTTTTATTCCACGCACTTTTTTCCACGGATTTTTTCTTACGGTTTTACTATCACATTTTTTCAGTTCGGTCGCGCAGCAAAATCCCTATTCCCTCCAAGCCTGCCGTAAGGAACTTCGACTTCGTTCCAAAATGAATTGGAAATAGAAATAGAGCTCCTTGGAGCGAACCCGGCCTCAGCGCTCATTTCGAGGAGCGCCTCCATTTCTTCTCCCTTCCTTTTAAGCTCCTCTTCGATGAGGGCGTGCTGACGGCGCACGTCTTCGGACTCCTCGTCCGACATGGTTCAAGGGTCCAAGGGGTCTAGGGGTTCAGGGGGTCCAGGGGTCTAGGTGGTCCAGGGGGCCAGGTGGTCCAGGGGTCCAGGGGGTCCAGGGGGCCCAGGGGGGCCAGGGGGTCTAGAAGCGATCACCAGTCAAGAAATGATGTGGTGTCGTGGGACACCAGGTAGGAACAGAAAGAGAAAGGTATTATACACTACTCGCTTGTGTATGCGACTGTCGCGCCTGCGCACGTCTCATTTAACGGTTTTATTCCACGCATTCCTTCTTACGATTTTACTATCACATTTTTTTCAGTTCGGTCGCGCAGCAAAATCCCTATCCCCCTTCCAAGCCTGCCGTAAGGAACTTCGTTCCAATAGAGACAAAGTTTATTTAATTTTGTTTATTTTTTGTCTTTGTTTTTTTCACGTTTGGCAGTAACTGTCACACGTGTACAAACCAAAAATAAAGGCAGTGGTAAATGTTACCCACATTTCGCCGCTATGATTAGTTTGTGGTTTAGACCCCATAAGTAATACCACTATTACTTATGGGGCCTCAACCACCAACTACGAGCCTATATTGGCGTTTATTGTATTTTAATGCGATATTTTTTTTATTGAACACTGAAGTGATGGCGTTCGGATTTGGGTAGGGGCCTATCTTTTAATATTTAACTAGGTACTTAAAATTTTAAATAAAATCCCTTTATTCTACCTTTTTAAAGAATAATAGACATTTAACATTATGCTAATTTAATGAACGAAGTTGCTAGACGAAATTGTGCGCCAACAGCGTCGGGCGCGAACTTCGGAAAGAAAAACCAACTTAATTTAAATATCTTATCCTGATTATCTTAATTAATTATTGGAGAATATAAAATTAGATACTTATAAAAAATACCTACGTATTGAGTTAAGCTAGAAAACATAAAATAAATAATATGTTGGCAAACCCATAGAGTTGCGAACATCAGATACAGCCACAACACTTCTTCACGCATCACGATGGGACAGAAAATGACACCACAGACAGCTCATCAATATCTTTGTTAATAACTCTAGCTCATTCACCTCCCTAATCAAAAATATATTAAAAAATGGATGGAAATGGATGCCTTTTTGTGAGATCAAATTTGGTTCTCACACACACGCCAACACACATACATAAACACGCGCGCGCGCGCGCGCGCGCGTTTGCATGCTCTCACACCCGCACGCACGCACGCACGCACGCATGTGAGATCTAACCGTCAGTTTAGGCAACAGCTTGCTACTATAAGTTACGCGCTGCGACAAATAAATATTAAATAGAACTTTGATCTAAAGCTGGGTGTCAAAAAGCTCCTCAGCTTTGATGTTGGTTGGTAACGTACCCAAGCGTTTCAATTCAACGTGGCAATGCTGCCAGCCAGCATTGCCACGTTGAATTGAAACGCTTACTCTTTGGCCAAGGTATAAACCTTAACCTTCTTCCACGGGCCGGTGGCGTGATCGGTAACATGCTTGCTTTTCACGCTGCAGATCGAGGGTCCAATTCCCACCCGAGACAAACATTTGTGTAAATGTGTCTGTTTGTCTTGTGTCTGGGTTTAATTATCTATAATTAAGTATATATTTACAAAAGAAAAGTATTATATGCAGTATATTACCAGTTATCTGGTTTCCGTAGTACAAGCTCTGCTTAGTTTGGGATCAGATGGCCGTGTGTGTTAATGTTCCACGATATTATTAATTATTATTATATTAATAGTACTATTATGTAACCTATGTTTAGGTCCCATATGCCGTTTATTGTATAAGGGCGAGGCTCCACAGAAGAGCCCAATAAGATAAGTTATGTCAGTTGTGGCATAACTGTGGCATAACGATTTTCTGTTCATATGACGCAATTTGGCAACTACTCACAACTAGGTACTCAACATATTTTGTATGTTATAAACTCGAACTCAGAATGAGGTCAAACCTTTCTAAGTTTTGTTTTATGAACGAAGGGATCGACCTTCGGGACCTCTATCTATCTCGCTATCAAATCTTGGAGATAGTGGGCTATTGCGAGTAGCTTGTTTGATTGTGTGCCAACGGTCCTTACGATACAACATGTTTATAGCTGCGACTACGGAACCTTTGTACGATCATATCGGATTCTTGAGGCTGTGTATGTTTATTCCTTTCTACAATAAAGTTCTCAGTAACATTAATGATGATGTCAATAAATAAATTTTAAACAATTTTAAAATCAACAATATGGTTGATTTGTATTAAATAGGTACAGTAAAGTTAAAACCAGTCATTACTTCAATCCTCTTTACGGATCTTTCCACGGGTCTTCTCTCAACTATCTTATGAATTGAGAGAGTTTGGGCCTTAATCCACAGAAGCTCGCCAAGTGCGGGTTGGTGAATGTCACATGTCCTCGAATGATTAGTTCTTAGGCATGCCGGTTTCCTCACGATGTTTTCCTTCGCCGATATTGAGCAGCGGAGATGAAACAATTCACACAAAGATGTGGGCACGACCAGGATTCGTACCCGCGAACTTATTTTTCTAAGGTGAGGCCCGTACCGCTGCGCCACAGCTGGTAATTACTAATGACTGTGAAGTTAAAAATTAATTGTCATTATATTTTGTTGATTCGATTTTTGAAGTGATAAGTTTTTACAATAATTTCAAGTCGTAAAACAACTAATAAGGGTCGACCCTAATCAGCTGTTTTTCTGAACCATCTATGACCTAATAAAGGATGTGTAAAATGAATGACATATGGCTATTTCTTCAAAAGTTAGGGTTGCCTAGGAATATAAATTGAAAAATAAAAAAAAAAATTGTTGGAGCTAGTTTTTTGTTTGCTAGTGTATATTTTTTTTTAATCTAAAATAGGCTTGCGCTTGATCACTACTTGCCTGATGTGAAGCAATGATGCAGTCTACGATGGAACGCGCTTACCCAATAAATACCGATTCGCACTTGACTTGAAGACCACTAGATTATAGCTATCGGGAAACATAGATGCCGGTAGCGAATTCTACAATTGGTATACCGTCTTGGTATCTATTTACCTGAATATGTAAAATTTGTGTCCATGTCACGTGTTATGCGTATGTAATGTAGGTACGCATTTACAATAATGTAAATACTGTGTACAATGCCAAACATTTTCCTGGAAGCTTGAGTTTCTACTGAAAACATTACCTTCTCAAATATTAATAAGGATTTGTTTTCTTTTTTCAGGTAAGTGCCGCTGTTCAGAGTAATAATGAGTTACGGTAAATCTTTTTGTGATACAGACTTATTACAAAACGGTATTTTAATATACGACTTTTTTGCGATTTGGCGCAAAAGAACAGCCTCCTTGCTCTGCAGAGTTCGGGCCAGCCCCAACAGTATATTGCAAATGATGGCCATGAGGTATGACTCGCCTATATTGAACCATTGTGTGCGTAGATGCAAGTCAGTCACACAATTGGTTTGAATATAATATTGTTTAAATCTTTATTAATTTATTTACTAACATAGTCCTAAGCATATTATTACTAACATGATATGAATCTTTGTGTTCGAAATAAAATCTATTTTATTTTTTTTAATATTCGTTTTTTGTTGGTTGTAGTGTACTAGCTTTCGGGACGTGGCTCCGCCTGCTCGTGTGACTGTTATCACGCTAAATTATTAACCTCTTTTTGCGGTCCGTTCAAAAACTATCCTATGTCCTTTCTTGGGTCTCAAACTGGTATTTACAAACCAACCTCCTATATATACAAACTCCTTTGTGTAGTGCAAAATACTTGACACATAAAAAGTAAAGCATTTTTTCATTCAGAAAATAAAATTATTTACATACAATAAATCTATATAAATAAAACTTAATCCCTATTTCCCTTAGTCACGCCATCACGCGTGAACGGCTGAACCGATTTCGCTAATTCTTTTTTCAGAATATTTCTTGAAGTACGGATGGATCTTACGCAGAGGAAAAATAAATACAATCTCCTCTGAAACAGCTTGACCGATTTTTGTGGAATCTTATATCTATATTCGATAGTTCTGAGAATCGGTCGTAATCTATTTTCCGACCCGGTAGGTGGCACTGCTTTATAGGGCAGGACGACGTCTGTGGGGTCCGCTAGTTGACTAATTATTCATAATACAAACTATGTCCATACCAAATTTCATCCAAATCCGTTGAGTAGTTCTGATACATGCCACTTTCACGCCTCAGATCGTGAGTTCGATTCCCACCCAAGTCAGACATTTGTGTGTCTGTTTGTTTTGAGTCTGGGTTTAATAGTATGTATTTACAGAAGAAACGTGTTTTAAGTAGTATATTACCAGTTATCTGGTTTCCATAGTACAGCTCTGCTTAGTTTGGAATCAAATACACGTGTGTGTTAATGTTACAAACACTCATGTAAAAGATTATTATACAGAAATATACATACAAAGCGCTTAATTAAATATACATACATAAAAATAGTCAATAACACTTATTAATGGTTTCCTTGCATGTTAGCTCTTTTAATTATTGTTTAATTATGCTCAAAATAAATGTAATATGAATCAAGCTATAGTGATATTCCTTAGCGAACGTAATTTCATTCGTGCATGTGATCAATAAATCCCTACTAATATTATAAATGCGAAAGTAACTCTGTCTGTCTGTCTGTTACGCTTTCCCACTTAAACTACTGAACCGAATGGATAAAATTGGGTGTGACTTCCAGTAGTTTGAGACACGAGAAAGGACATAGGATATTTTTTATCCGACTGCGCAAAAAGAAGGTAATGTTTTGGCGCGATAACCGACATACACACGGGCGAAGTCGCTGTCGGAAAGCTAGTAAGAAAATAAACTTTAAAATAGGTGTATGTAGGGTTGCAGAGGTGATTACCAACCATTTTTATAGGTACCCATACGTGATACGTCCCACTTTAAAGGCTTTAATCAACAATGGCTAAGTAAATCTTAAATCTGCTAATTCACTGACATACATATTGAACACCGATGAAATAATTGTCACAAAGATGTGTAAACACGACGTACAATCAATGTGTTATTTTATTCTGCGATAGGCTGGCGCAAGTTGTCAAACTTGCCTGATTTTAAGCAATGATGTAGGCTACGATGGAACGCGCCAGCCTAGTATACCGATTCACTCGTGATTACGAATATTATCGGTGAGATGGTGGCAGTGGAATGAGCCTCCATACCTTAAAGGAGCAACTTGCTTACTTGCTTGCTATGCATTTGTATTTCCGATTGAAAAAAAACAGTAATAACATGAAAATCAGTTCTGCCTACACTTGCTAAATATACCTAAGCGTGACTTTAATGTAATTTTTATAATCAAATGGGATCAAACAAAAGAATTCTGCCGCTTTTCGCTTTCAATGGTCCGATTCTAAACGAGTTTTCTTAAAAAGGATTTATCACCTGTCTGCTTTGATCGATACCGTGAATTAAGCTGATTACACAAGGGAGACTAATGGTTGTCTTTTTAAAGGCTTACTCTGTCATGGTTTAAGTTGCGTTGACACGAACAAAGTCAACGGGTTGTATGAACTTAAATAATAAAATAAATAAATATTCTGGGACATTAACACACACGGTTATCTGGTCCCAAGCTAAGCAGAGCTTGTGTTATGGAAACCAGATAACTGGTATATACTATACATATAATTACTTTTCTTTTGTAAATCTTATATCTTTAAATGAGCAATTCTTGTATATAATTGGAATCTCGGAATCGGCTCCAACGATTTTCATGAAATTTAGTATATAGGGGGTTTCGGGGGCGATAAATCGATCTAGCTAGGAAAATGTCATTTAAAAAAAAAATACCGAGCAAAGCTCGGTCATCCAGATATTATATACTTATATTAGATATTTACACCCAGACTCGACACAAACACAAATGTTCATCACTAATGTTTGTCTCGGGTGGGAATCGAACCCACGACCTGCGGCGTGAAAAGCAAGTATCTTACCGACCACGCCACCGGCCCGTCAAGCTGAAATTTGAGTATTAACTGCACCAATGAAGAAATTAATCCAAAATGGAGTCTTGTACGTGTAATGACCGTTTGGACCGTCAGCAAAACAAGGAAGTCAGATAGATAGTATTTTTTAATACAGACCTTGGTTGTTTTCAAATAAATGTACTCGAAAACAGCGTATTTGCCTAGAAAGTACAAAACCCTTTTCAGTGTCCCACTACTGGGCACGGGTCTTCTCTCAACTATATTACGAGTTGCGAGTTTAGGCCTAAATCCATACACGCTTGACAAGTGCGGGTTGGTAGATGTCGCATATCATCGAATTATTTGTTCTTAGTCGTGCCGGTTTCCTCACGATGTTTTCCTTCACCGATATTGATCAGCGGAGATGAAAGAATTCACACAAAGATGTGTAGGCACGACCGGGAATCGGACCCGCAACCTTATATTTCTAAGACGAATGAATGCATAGTTAAAATATATTAAGTACTAGCGAACCCCGCAGACGTCGTCCTGCCCGGTAAAGAAATGCCACCTACCGGGTCCGAAAATAGATTACGACCGATTCTCAGACCTATCGAATGTAGTATAAGATTCCATAAAAATCGGTCTGGCTGTGTCGAAGGAGATTGTTTTTTTCTTAAATTTTCTCTTCGTAAGAAAAAACTACTAGCGAAATCGGTCCAGCCGTTCACGCGTGATGGCGTGACCAAGGGAAATAGGGAATCATTTTTATATTTAAAGATTAGGTAAGTGTGCGACTAAGGACAGCAATAAAGTGCGAGTATGAGGCAATGTTTTACTCTAATTTTAGATTTGTTTCTATATTGACACTGGTTATACCTACTTAAACGTTACTCGAACATTGAATAAGTCGTGTTAATGCTATGCTGCACTAAATATCGCTCACGGTCTTCATTTTCTTTTGTTAGAATTTACTCTACAGCTACTCCTGTAATTCAGAATAACAGCGGCTTCGTGAAGCTTGGTGACTCGGGATATAAACCCAGCCAAGTCCTGGGACACCTAAACTGTAGATAGATATTAAGAGTTAGAAAGTTAGATTGTCCACTACCTTCCAGACACCACGGTTAATGCTAAGGAAATCTGCGCGTACTCTTAATAATTCACTCCTGTACATACTTATTGGCGTGGCTTACAAGAGAGATTTTGGAACCGTTTTAAGATCTGCTAGAACAGTAAATTCCCACCTCCACCCCATGGTCCTACCCGCCTTGTGGCATACGAACCGAAGCACGGGAGTGCGCGTTACTTGTGACTGCTCTTTCAAGCGTACTTAACCTCCATACAAATTATTTTATAACCTGTCCTATCTTGGTCACCTCTCCACATTTGGGGCGCGCCACAACATAAAACAGACACTCCGCGCCCGGTAGATCTTTCAGCAGTCAAAAGCGCCTCTCTTGGCTTACCTGCTTCCAGGGACTAACACAATGTGTACATGATCCCGTGTCTCGGGCGCAGACCCACAAGGCTGAGCAGCCACCATTTAAAATTGCCGTGCCTGGACAAAATTTCGGAGACAGTGTAGTAAGGCTCCACCCAGGGTAATGCCAACCTCATCGTGACTTCAGTAAATATCGTAGCTATAAAAATAGAAAGTCTGCAGTCACCCTAAACAGTCTCATTAGAATGCTCGCCGGTAGCACCTAGCTACGTAGGCAGCCGACAGACTCGATATTTTGTCGATATCCTGATTTATCGTCTCGATTACCGCCTTTTTGTACGTTCAATGGCGAAGAAATTTTAATAATGAGGTATACTTGAGGAATACCTTTTGTTTTTAAACGATTTATAGGTACCTGAAATCTGTACCTTTTATTAAGCAAAACGTGTTTTTAATGAAAACTTTTTTATTGAATCCCGTGTGAAAATCACCATGAGTCCTTTCTCCTATACCCACTGTTTCTTAGTATTTATGTGATTTACATTATTCACTGACATATAAAATAAAATGGAGACTTTTTCAACCAGAAGTCAATGTTCAAAGAAATCAGTTCCATTTTAGGCTGTCTGATATCACAGCTACTGCATTAGCCAAAGAAACATTATTATTTTTCACGTCGAATTTTAAAAAATCGGTCAGTATTACATACATCTTACCAGATGCTTACATTGCTTATGGGACAAGCCCATTTCCATAGTTTTTGGATAGTTTTTGGTTGCACATTTACCTCTAAAGTGGCATTGTCAAATGGGGCTAATAAACCTATAGTACTTTGATCCTAAAGTGGCTTAGCGACTGTTATCTAATGACCAAAAGCTTGACATGTCCTCTTAACCATGGAGAAAGAGATCGCCACTAAGCGCTCGCGTATTCAAAAACAAGTTAATGCTAATGGTTAAAAAGAAAAAATTCCAACTGGCTATGAGCATCAAAAGTAGAATAAATCTTAGTAAGCAAGAGGGGTTGTCTTCTACCGTAGCGAAACCGTTATTTATTGAAAGTCATGAATACAAAGCAGAGGTGACTTGTACTTTTCTCGCGTTTATTTTATAGTTTGTTTCTAAGAAAGAGCTGTGATTTAAGAGGTGATGACTACTGTAGTATATTGCTCGATGTGGTATTAAGGATAACTAGGAAGTTGTTTTAAAATAAGAAAATAAATATCTTCGTATCTGAAACTAAAACAAATATCTACAACCTAAGCACCGAAACATTCCTCCTCATCGCGCTGTCTTCCGGAACAAGCCCAGAAGAATCTTCTTCAACATGAAGGCCAGCCTGGTCACGCGTGGTGCCGAAAGGCGCTTAGACACCTCTCTTAATAAGCAGCCCATAAAAGATTGACATTTATTTACACTAAATTTAGACTATACATATGGCGCATCGCCATAGCCTCAGCTAGCTTACTACGTCATTGACTATTGGTATCGTAAAATTGGCTGGAAGTCAGTGGATACAATCAACCGTTGCGGCGTTCTATGTCCAGTAAGGGAACTCCTAGATTATGATAATAATGACGATAAAAGGTATATTTGGAAAACTGACAATCTGACTAATTGTTCTTCTCCTCCTTAGCTTTTATCCATTTAAGAGGGTCGACTTTCCTCGTCCTGAGCCACCATCGCTTGGTCCCTTGAGATAGATTCGTCCATCTGTGTCTCTTTTAAGTCATTCTAGATCGACGTCAACCTTGTGGCGGGGGTCTACCGCGGCGTCTCGTTGTCTTTCTTGGTATGTTTCGAGCTGCTCTAACCATGAGGTCATCAGCGCGGTGGAGTGTATGGTCATAACATGCCATTCTTTGACTTTGTCGATGATAGGGGCAACTTTGTTAATTAATAACCTAATTAATAACCTTTATTGTAAACGTTCCGTACTTTGTCCAGGAATTACTCATTGATATAACAATGGTTTCACACTGGTTAATAAGAAATAGAGGAAGTAGCCTTCTAGTCAGAACCAGTGCGCTGTCTGGACCGAATATGCTGGTACGGCCAGCGATACCCACGACTCAGCTGTATGTATCCAGACTACATCACTACACAAAAGTTGAGGACATCGTGGAGTATATGACAGTAAAGACAAGTTTTGCTTCGAGGGTTGTAAACTTGAAATCTTGTCACAACACTAATTTCAAACCATTCGTGGTCCGAGTCCAAGTCACCAACTCGATACTTTCTTCAAAGAAAAGTTTTGGCTGAAGTGCAACACGACGACTTCTCATAGTGTCAAATAATTTATAATCAGTCTCCATGATATTTAAGTGTTATCTATATATATAAAAATGAAACCCGTTTTAAGTTGTCACGATATCACGCGTGAACGGCTGGACCGATTTCGCTAATGCATTTTCGCAATTGCAATTTCATGCATATGTGTCATCTACGCTGCGGTACGGAATAATATTTTGGGGTAACTCGATGGAATGGGAATCCGTCTTTAAAGGACAGAAAAAATGTATCCGCTCTATTTATAAACTTAAACAAACAGAAAGTTGTAAACCGTATTTAAAAAAAAATCAAATTTTGACATTACCGTGTCTTTACATCTACGAGGTAGCGATATTTGTCTAGAGCAACATTCAAATTTATGGTAAATTGAAAAGCGCTAGATATAAAAATAAAATTCAGAGTACGTCCTGTAAATCAGCGTTAATGAACAATAGTATATATTGTATGACATCCAGGATATATAACAAATTGCCCTGTGTTATTTCAGAAATCAACAATCTTCATTTGTTTAAGGCAAAGCTTAAGGCATTTCTTACTGACAAAGTGTTTGACACTGTAGTCAAAGAGTTTTTAGAAGGGAATCCATATGGCAAATGACTAAATTGATCTTAGTTGGTATATTGACTATATTAATAGGTACTTAATTAAAATTTGACTGTATATTTATTGTTTCGTGAACTTTTAACATTATATTTAATTATTGACATTCTTTCTTCGAATTATAATTATATTTCAATTCTTAATTTATTTGACATCAATATTATTGTTATTTTACCAATTAAAATTGCGCTTTATTATAATTGCATGCCCATGTAATGGCAAAATATGGAGATCAGTATTATAAATGTAAACACCATTAATGTAAATACCCATGTTTGCAATGAAATAAATGAATTATGAATTATTCTTTTTTTAAAATATTCCTTTAAGTACGAGGATGGTTCTTACGCAGAGAAAAATTAAAAAAAAAGAAAATTTAGAAAGCGAAAAAGTGCCGAAAACCGGTTTAGATACCTATTGAGACCCGGTAGATGGCACTGCTTTACCGGGCAGAACGACGTCTGCCGGGTCCGCTAGTATTATATATTATGTTTTATTTGTATTTAGTATTTATATTAATTTTCTATGGGCCCAGTAGCCTGAAATAAATGAATAAATAAGAAGGGAGACTGTTTGGCTAAAATAGTTAGCATATAGACTGACTTTATAAACAAAAGGAACAGTGGAGTATTTACACAGTGGAGGTAACATCTTCCTCGAAAACAATCTCCTCCATCTGCTCATGGCCAACAGGCTGATCGCATGATTGGAACCGAAACATGTATGTTGTGATAGCTCAGAAAAGTGACAAAACCGAACCGTTCAGTAGTCAACGAATTTTCTGATATTACGTTAGCAGACGTTCCAATTCTACCTTGGTGTCAATTCTCCAAAAATACTGGGAGATAAAATCTACCTTCACAGAGCGAGCGAGCGAGTGATTTACGATCGGAGTGCTTACAGCTGCCAATAGACAGACTCAACTTGTAACTTGTACTCTGTAGAAATAGAAATTGGATGCTTTATTGCCAATTGCTACAAACTTATGTAAAATGTGGGAAATCCTATAAAGCCTAATACCAAACTGGATTACATGATTTTAGCTAATCTTTATTCTCCCCCATACAGAGGAATATCATAAAGACCTTACTCAGTGGATGCTTGCGTCATATAACTACCAGTATTCCAAATTTTAGTAGAACCCAATCATAGATGCCTTAGAATTTTTCGCTTTATTTCGTCAAGACTGGTTCATATTACCTGAGTGTATGTTGATAGATAAATCAGACACTTTTTTCTTATTAACATCACATAACTTTATAAGATTCTATTATTATTGTAGCATAATTGTAGCATAGCATCACGTCTCTGTTACTCAAAGGTGTAGGCAGAGATGAATATTACCCACTTGTCGCCGGCTATGTTTAGGTCCCATACGTAATAGGGGGCGAGCCTATTGCCGTTCATCGGGCACAATTCCAAACTTCGAGCTCCAAGATTCTCTAATAATAGATACCTAATTATTTTTGCTCGGCCCGGGAATCAAACTCGGGACCTCGCGGTAATACCACCAGTTTATATGATTTGAATAATAATTTATAATCTGTCATATAAATTCTACAATCACGTACATTAAAGGCTTTTAACATAAGCTTTTAAGGAAAATAGTCACATATTTACGACAAGCTGTCCTGCCCTGTTGCGTCTACGACCTCGCCCTATTCCCAACAATTTTTCATCCTCAATACGACTTTTCAAATGCTTTGAACACGACGTGTCTTCTATACACCGTGTGTTAGGGAAATAGCTAAGTCATTAGCCTAAAAGCCGTATTGTGTATCTAATGTATGAGATTTATTAACTTTTTACCGTCTTCCAATGTTATTTACTTAAAAAATACGAAGTGAATACACAAAGATTTCTTTTCCAGCAATTTAAGATTTATTGTTTAGACGAATTATTAGTAGAATTGTCTCGTTTGCCCATTGAACCACTCAAACATATCTGAAGGCTTTTGAAGGTTTTAGACTAAAAATATCAAGATTAGCAGACAACTTTAGGTAGGCGTGAATAATCGGGTAAGAAGACGGTATTTCAATAAAATAACTACGGCAAATATCACTTCACCCCAATCTCTCGATAGCACAATCATGAATTCTACCAGTTAATTACAGATCGTTAAGATTACGATGGATGAATTCATAACGTTCACCGAGCACGTTGTTGCATCTGCACTTCCCGACGACACAACGGTCCAACACGCAGTGTCAGCCATTCTAAGATGGCCGCTTCACCCGTGCTCGGTGTTCATTCGTTTGTTCATAATGACATTTTCGAGTGACAGCTGACTTTAAAGACGGACGCAATGACAATATAAAATGACAGCTGATGCATTGAAAAGTAGATGTGCCAACATATCATTTTTGTGTTTCTATAGTGTTAAGGGAAGGATATACGTTCAAACACAACTAACCCCTCTACTGCTACTCGACTAGGTTTTTTTAATCTTAAAATAGGCTTGCGCTTGACCACAACTTGCCTGATGTTAAGCAATGATGCAGTCTGCGATGGAATGCGCTTATCCAGTAAATACCGATTCACTTGTGACTTGAAGACGGGCAGATTATAGCTATCGGGAAACATAGATGCCGGCAGCGAATTTCACAATTTGGCAGTTCGCACAATGAAAGTGGGCGCAAAGCGCTTTGTGGAACCCGTGGAATTTCCACCACATATCGGTGGCAAATAGCCGTACCTCTACTTGACCAATGGAAGAACGGGGATGGGGGAATAAGATTGTGTAATTCCAACGCACACTTCCCGAAGTGTATCCGGTAAAAGACCGAAAGACTAGGAACTATGCGGCGATGCTCGAGGTTTTTCAATTTAGCCTTGACTAGAAATTCGTTACCAATAAGCCTCTTGGCTGGCCTTTCTATAGACTCCAACGCCTCGAGTTGTTATTTAGCTGACCCATCCCAACGATGCGAGCAGTACTCCGTGCATGAACAAACTCATAGACTCTCATTGTTTCGGTACTCCGCGTACGAATACAGTGCATCTCTTTGTTTACGCAGCGTCCTCCTTTGACAGTTAAATGAGTCAATTCAATATAAACAGTGACACTATAAGCAAATAGACTCTAGTTTTAAAAACCAATCACGGAGACACAATCGTGAACCTGAACTGTCAGCCGACCATTACATATCTGTTACCAAAAAACAAAGTGAGATGGCCCATCATCCTTCCTCTCCGGTTTTGTATAGTTTCTGTTGTCGGTCATAGTGTGTACGAACCGAAACAACGTCAGATGTCAAATCTGACAGGTGACATCGCAGAGCTGTTCGAGTGAATGAAGTTTGTGATTATATATGACCTATGTATTTGAATTAATATATCGTTAGACTCCGTGAGAGTCAGACGTCTGCTGGCGAATCAGTAGACCAACTTACGAGACGCCAAGTAGAGCGGTAGAGCGGTCGTGTGCGCGGCTAATCCACCTTTTATCTTAGTTTTACTTACTGATTCCCCTAGGACCTCATAATAGTTTAATACTGGGGTAGGTAGGGTAATCTGGGCGTTACTGTTTAAACGATGGCTACAATAATGTAACTACCTATATTAAAGCCCATCCTGACACTTTACCTATAGTTCTTCGTTCACCGAACCTGCTTCTGGTTGAGGGTTGGTCTGGTTTTTACACCCCCCCCCCCACTCTTATATTTCTATTATCCTCCTTTTTCCTTTACTCTTTCCAATTCGCCATCATTCGTTATTATATCTGTCCAGCTAATCTTCTCCATCCTCCTCCGACACCACATTTCAAACGCCTCTAACGTCTCTCCATATCTCTGAGTGTCTACGTCTCACACCATATAACGTACCTAACCAAACAGGTGTGTACGTGGTACACGAGCCTGCAATGAACGATAAACAGGCGACTCGCAGCGAACACCGACTGTCTTCTGTGGACTTGTGTGGACTGTAGACTGGTCGTACGCAGTAGAACCTCGTTACATTATCTGTTTGGTTGCAGCTGTTACAGTTACAGCAGTTACAGCTTACAGCTAACAGTTACAGCTTACAGCTAACAGTTACAGCTAACAAAATGAGTACGGTCGAAGTATTAGGGCGACGACATGACGACACACTGTTAACACAGTACACACACGGTGACTTAGTTACTGTACAGCAAGTTACGGTTACAGTTACGCTAGTGAGTAACCGGCGTTATTTAATCAGAAAGATGTACGAGCTGGTTCACACATCAATTTAGCTACACAACTTTTATTTTACTTTTATTTAGTTTCGGTATAAATTGCAAGTGAACATATTATATTAAGCACCCTCTCGACCCTGAGACGATATTAATGTCAGACATTACTACTAACTGCACTCCAATCTTTTAAAGCAATAAAGAACATTACGAATCAAATTGACATTTTGGATTAAATCGATATTAATTATTAATTTTATAAGACTAGTGTCGTCCTGACATTGCACGGGAAGGCAACGGAAAGATGAAGAAAAAAATTAAGAAAAAGAAATACAAAAGAAATAAAAGAAAACTTTATTAAAACACACTTTTGTTCAATATCTAAGTTTATTTTTAAATGTATTCGTAATAATATCGATGAAAGTGCGTGGCGTAAAATTAGCGGTCAGTGCCCTTAATAAGTACTCGTCGTGGTGTTACCTCGCTATTTGAAAATGGAAAATTCGGACATTTTGAGTGTGGTAAATAGGGTACCTAATTACAGTTAATTAATATTTCAAAAGACTATAGAACAAAAAAAAATTGTTATACGGCCACAGTCATCAATGGAGCTCTTCAACAGAGCTGATCGCTGGACGATAGGGCTATTCACCTAATTAAATAAGTTTAGTTGCAGTGCAGTTGCAGTGAACTTACGATCAAAACAGCCTTCTTCTTCTTCTTTTAATTATGGCCTCTGCAGAAATTATTCCGCAATTTTGCCAGTGGCAAGTTTAAATAAGTATATAAGTTTTTAAAGATTAGTAGTAAAAAACTAAAAAACTGCGACGTTCTAAGACGCCATTATGCCTCTTTCGAACTGTCGTAATTTTGACTACCGCTGTCAGAGAGCGATTTAGCGTTTAAGTTTTTTTTAAGGGCCTCTATCAGTACACCGGACTTTTTAGGTGAGCCGTCCGAAGACGGTCGAACAGATCAAGTACTGTAATAACTGCTATGAGGGCTCCCCATGTGGGGACGGACCTCGGCTCAGGGCGTTGCCGGACACTAGTTTTTGGGGATCGGGGGGCAGCGTATAAGCTATTTGACTATTACATAAATACCATTTTGCACTAAGACGTAAAATTGTAATTACACCATAACTTGATTTGCGCGCCATCAAATTACGAGAATTAGCCTACAGTCTGCTTGCGACCACGAACGGTGAATATCATGTCGAAACGTAAAACGAATTTTAAAGGTGAGCGCGTTAATTGCCCGTTATGATAAATATTAATAATGCGAAAGTTTAGAAGTTGATAAGAATTTATCTACTACATTACCATACTAAAAATTTGAATAAAACGTTCGAAGATTAAACATAAAAGTAGAGGGGATTAAAATTAATCACATAAAAAAGCCTTCTAACTTAGACTTTAAGCTGTAAATGTAAAAATGTTAGCCAGATTATCTTGTTGAAATGTAACTAGTCTTTCATATTTAAACAACACGTTTAACATAACTGGTAATCTGCTTGTAATAATACATTACGAATTGTACTAAGTTTAGTCAATTAAATCCATTATTTTTTTCTTACTTTAGGTACATAAGTTTTTTTAAGTAATTCTACAGGTCATAGCTCACTTACACGACTCTACTCCAACACTGGTCTCATCCACCATCATCGCACTAAATTAAGGCGACTGCTCGCAGGCACCGTTATCCAAACTGTCTCAACTCGTAAGATTTGAGAGAAGACCCGTGTCCAGCAGTGGGATACTAAAATAGGTTGAAGTTAAATAGGTTCAAGTTGTCCTCAACTCAACTATAAAAATTGTATGAATATTTTATAGTTGCTTGATTGTGCGCGCGATGGCTCCTACTATTATACGTGTTTTCGTTCGGGAAAAAACGAACTAGTTTAAAAATATGTATTGAAAGTTATAAAGACTGCTGATAGAAGTAAAAACAGTGAACTCACGAGATTTCATCCATCAAAAAAGCGTCTCTCGCGCACAGCACATGACCGAAGCGAGCATGCGTGAGTCATGAGCATCTCACGTCGGTGACGCGAACCCATAATATTATCCCCTACCAAAAAGTTCCCAACGCCGCCAAAGAATTTTTCACTTCAAAAACACCATCTAAAATATCTAATATCAGTCGTTAGCAAGCACGACCTAATTGGCAAGATGTTTCGGGCCAAGCAAGAGGTTTTAATTTTGTATTTTTGAAACCCAATTCCTTAGCGCACGTCACATTTCGTACACTCAGACGCTTAAGACGCATAAAACGCATAAAAGTGAAACTACAACGAAAATTGTTTATTTTGTTGCGTCATCTGTGAATTTTAAAACCCGGCCAATAACCTAATCAGAAAATAGCAGGAGTTGTAATGTTAATGGTATCTTTGACTATACAAAAATGTATTCAGTTACGCATCGGAATCAATCCGTTGTATATCCAAACGAACGAAAAATGTAACAGAGTAGGGCCTATGACCCGGGTCATCTCTTGTATGTATTGGTAGTTGTGTTGCAAACACAAAATAGGACAGAATACGAAAAGATTAACTTTGGACAAAATTATTTTTTTTATTTAGTTGTCTAAAGAGTACATAGGTCGTCATAATGCTTTCAATATGGCCCGGTTTCCACCAAAGCAGAGAGAAGAGGAGTGGAGATGAGCTGCAAAACTAGCAAGTTATCTCCATCAAAGCGAAAAGGAGATGTGTAGCAGAGAGGAGAGGAGATCAGAGCTTTATGTAGCAGAGAATATGTGAGCAGCGAGGCGCGGAGTGAAGGCAGCGGGGTGTTGGGTGCGCGCTGCCCTGCCATATAAATAGATAACTGTACAGAATAAAAACATTATACAAACGCTGTGTGAGATCCTACCTATCTTGCCACATAATGCATTATCACCATTATCAAAATTAAAGTTAACTAATCACGTTCCTAACGTTGAACGCTGATTAATGAAGAGAATAGATTTTTAAGATAGACATGGGTTAGCGTGTAAAAGGCCCTCTGGGTATCACGACGCCGTCCAATGCAAAATCCAGGAAATCGGCGGGAACAGGTATTCCACGATCGAGACGAAGGTTCTAGAACTCGAATTTCAAATCGAGTTCGGAGCTAAGCGAATAAATTAATCTGTTTGGGTCGAACCCAAGTTACTTCAGAACAAAATAAACAACGCTAAAGAATAAAATCCCTGAGAGTCTTTTTTCTAACGTTTGACGTTGACAAGAAACAATTTAATTGTCAGTTGTCATAAGTGCAACGTGACAGTCGGTTTACCTATTTTCAACAACTGAGTGACAACCCTATTAGAATTTTTGATTTGGTTAGAAAGCTTTCTTTCTGTACAGCTTTAAACATATATATTCTGTGACGGTCGATTGACTAGATTCTTTGCTCTGGCACGCCGCGCCGCTTGCTCTTCGCACCACATTCTACGCAAAAATGAGCTCTTCTCTTAGCTTGATCTACTTTCACCAAAGCTAAGCGGAAGAGAGATGTGGAAATAACTAAATCTGATTGGTTTATTGAAACATATCTCCTCTCGTCTCCTCTCATCCCTGCTTTGATGGAAACCAGGACTAACACAGGGCTGCTAGGTGGAACACACAGAACAAAGTAAATTTTGTATCCGAAAAATAGTGATGAGTTCGTGAGTTCCAAGAATTCATTCATTAATGATTCATATGTTCGAATCAGAATTTTTACTCTTTGTTTGTTATAGGATATAATATTTCTATTCATATCAAATAATAGACTGACAAATACGAAAAGTTTGAAAAGGACGAAGAGCAGTCCTATTTTGTATTTATTTCATGTTATTAGAATTTAATTTCTCTTCGTGGCACTTCAAAGTTCTTTCAATTCTTAAGATAGGTGAGAGAAGAGCGCAGTAATTGTGATTTTATTCTACTTTTTATGTAAAATGAATAGACTTTTGTTTTCCACGCTAAAACTCCAGAACTGCGCTACCGATTTCCTTGATATCTTTCTATATATCTACGCATAGAAGTTCAAAGAAGGTTTAGAAGGTGAGAAATGTGCGGTACTAAGTTTGCTGGGCTAAGACACAAATTCACTAAGTTCTAATCAAATTTGCCCAAAATTCAATAACAAAATTCCAAATTAAAATGTTAAACCTAAGATTAAAGTATTGGTTAAACTGTGTGTTACTATAAAAGCGATCTCTAAAACTAGTGCAGTAATTGTGGCGGGAGATGACGTCACATTTTCATATTTTAGTTTTGGTTACGACGGAAATAATATTCGACATTCTATTTTCACTACTTGGAAGTGAAATATAATATTCTTATGGTTAAAGCCCAAACTTTGTTTAGTAGGTACCTATTATCTACCTCTTTACTGCCACGTTACTTGGTGCAGTCATGCAGTGGTAATTGTTTATTCTATGAGGACCTCTGTTCAAATCCCTGGGAGACTCGCATATTAGTTTCTAATATTCATAGAACATTGTTATAAGCAGCTCGTAGTAGGTAATTTTACTCGATGAATAGCAGTAGGGTCACTAGTCTAAGAGCCTGTGAACTCCAGACTTTCGTCTTTTTTATTTCAATTTCGTGATTTTTTTTAACGTACCATAGCGTCACGCCATTATTACCCGAAAGTGTGCAAAGGCGAATATCATAAACTTTTCGCCGTGTATGTTTAAGTCCTATACGTAATTCAGACTTATTGCTATTCATCGGGCACAATTTCAAACTTTGAGATTCTAAGTATAATTAAAATGACTTTTTACTGACCAGGGAATTGAACCCGAGACGTCGCGGTTATTAAGCAATCACGCTAACCACTGAAATAATAATTAAAGTTAATTTAGAAAAACTGAACGTTTGTCAGCGCTTGCTCCCAACACTGTTATGAGCGATGTACCTATTATGAAGTTAGGCTCATCGTTTTTTTGGCCGGTGTGTAACATAAATTCATTAAATAATACAAACCTCATGACACTCATTGCCAGTTGCTTAATATCGTAGCAACTCCTTAAAATTGATATAAATCGTGTATGAACTTAAAGAGTGTCTGGCAATGAATGATGTGATTTTTTATAATATTCTAAAGGAAATCCCAAAATTCACACTTTATAACCCTGACTGCATAATCAAGTTGGTGTATTCGATTTCTACCAGGACAAATCTTTGTGCGTTGAGCATTTGTTTTGTTTGTCTGGGTGTAATTTATCAATATTATGTATGTATTTACAAAAACAACGTTATCTAAGTAGTATAATGGTTCCTAGTACCCATAACACGAGCAAACATGATTTCTTACTTTGGGACTAGATGGCGCTGTGTGTATGTGTAAATTTCAGTTACACGTTTAATACCGCTTACTGGCCAAACCCACAATGACCCAAACCTGGCAATGGTTCCATGTCTGGCGTTCACAGGCTCTTGCTCTACGCCCTATTACGTAAGATATAAACTAAGCCAGTGAAATGAAAGTAATATTTACTACCTACCTATATATTATTTATTGCTGTACTCAGGTTAGACCTCTTCCATTATGTCTTAGAGGAAGAGAAACGTAGTGATTCGTAAAAATCTACTATTAGTTATTTTTTGTACAGTTTGGTGTAGTGACAGCTCAAGACAGTAAAAGGTCTTAAGATAGTTCAAAACAACACAACTATTCACATTAGCTACAGCTCTTCATCCCGTTTCAGAGTTCAGAGACAAATCTTGCATTTTCTTACTGTACTCAACACTAAAGTTTACTAGGGCTGCCTACTAAAAATACTATCAAATTTGTTGACAATATGGCCATCAATATTGTCAACAAATTTGATAGTATTTTTTTTTTACTTTTGCGTTCTATTATTGAACATTTTAATTAACGGCCAATTAAAACTCACTTTTTGATTGCGTTGCACCGACTATGGAAACAAGTGATATGATTTTCAGACGTCCTTGTTACATTTTCACTTCGATGTCAGACAGCCTTGTTAAATTTTCTTGTTATCTCTTACAACAAATTGTTTCTTTTCTCCATTATCTAACATATGAATTATAATTTGTAACATAATGATAATCCGTTTAGTAGTTTTAGTATTTTTTGTCAGTGGTTAAACTATCCATTTTGACAACCCTACCAAAAGTGCCACATCCCGCATAATTTGTAGATATAGTGCGGATAAAGCCTTCTAGATACTTGCCTTTCAGTTCACGAACCAGTGAATTACGAAGTGGAATGTGTCCTCATTTACATATGAATGTAAAAAGGTTGGCTAATTGACTTGGAGTAATTAGTTTGACTAAGAAATAGGTAGTAAGTAATTACTACTTGTAATCTTATGGTTAATTCTCAAGGTTGACAAAATTTTTGTTTTATAGTTTTGTTATTTTAACCTTTGGGGGCGTCCATAAATAACGTTAGGTGGCAAATTGGCAAATATCACGTAATTATTTTTCTTGCAGAAAACGGTGTAAAATTGCGTGATAAATTATTTGTAGAGTAAAATATGGCAAACTAGAGACAATAGTATTTGTCGTATTCGTTCGAACTTCGCAGGGCAGCGGAGTAGCGCTCGATTGTTTAGCTGTATCGACACCAGCGTGACCAGATTGAGAACCGTTTACTGGTTAAATAGAAGTTTTGAAGAATCTCGCGTGAGATTAGAGGAGTTGAGGAAAATCTTACGATATCCCATCTAAATTTGGTATGGAGATAGTTCGAGACCCGGAAAAGGACATAGGATATTTTTTATCCGACTTTACAAAAAGAGCTCGGGCTACGCTCGGGTGGAGCCACAGGCGTAAAGCTAGTATATTATAATCCTATTTTTTTGGTACTTTTAATAATCTCTTCAATTAATAATTAAAATGGTATTTTTTGTAAAGAGTACCGAATTGCAGTCCATTTTAAGTTAGCATAGTAACTATTCTAAGTATTATACTAGAGTTTCTAAAAGTAAGTTTGATAGAAATATAGCTGGGAGCCAGTTGGCAAGCGACTAGCAGGCAGAACAAGTTGGTTATTTTACGAGTATTGAGTTAGAATGCTCTAAACTTAGGCACACATGTACCTTTATAGGGGAATACAGTTATTTGTGGTTTTTAAATGCAGTACTGGCGTTCGAAACTAAAGAGCTTTATGAATCTGATAATACATAACAAAATATTAATTATATCATTCATGTCTGTAATTATATTTCTTGGTCAATAAATAAATAAAAAAATCATAATATATACTTTCGAACTAAGAAACCTCCTCCTTTTTTTGGAAGTCAGGTTTTAGTCACCATCGTCCATGGGTCCTCGGGTGATGCAAATCAGATGACAATAAACTGGTGTTAGTGGAGCCGTATTTAGTGACCACCCACCAGACAAAGCCGCACCTCCAAGCTGCCTAGCCATGTTCTGGTACGATGTCTGACACCATTTAAGAGGGTGGGTCGGAATTGCTGCTCCTTAATGGTATCTAACCATATGGAGACTCCACAGCCACCTATTCACTAAAATACCATAATGGGCGGGCGCGTTCCATCGTAGACCATATTATTATTATTATCATTGCTTAACTTCAAGCAAGTTGTAGTCAAGCGCAAGCCTATTTCAGAATAAAAAACAATACCTCTCTTTTTTGTCGGGGATTAAAAAGGCTGAACATGGCCATGGCTCACTTTCCACCATATGAAGTCGAGACCAAACGTGCTGCAAATTTAATTGTATATTTATTACGACTAAGATAGCAACCATTATAAAATCACGTAAAGCCGTCGATCCTATGCCCGCACGTTCACCGGTCGTGTTGCGCAATCCGTCCCACCGGACTAAAAACAGCACAGGACAAAATCAGTTTTTTTTTTTATTAAAACGTATATTAATCGAGATAATGTTATGCCAGAAATATAATATAATGGATTGGAAACAGAACAGGTAAAATACTTTTAAGATTTATGTGCATTTAAACTTATTATCTTGACAGATTCGAAAACTTTTTTCGTATTGACAACTCGTACTAAAGGTACCTACTGAAATCTCTAAACTCGCAAGATTATTGAGAGAAGACCCGTACTCAGCACTGGAACACTAAAAGGGGTTGAAGTGAACAAACTCCGTGCGACGCTGGGCCAGGTCGCTAGTAGTTATAAAATATTTTAAACTAACAGTTAAACCTTGACTTATTTCGTGCCTATGTAGTAAGTTGAGGATGAGGTAGGTATTCAGTTTGCAGCGCTTGCAATGTCTAAGCCGTGTCTTGTTACTATAGTCAAAAATCCAGTAGCTGCCAGACGTTACTTATTTTCTACAGGACAAAACGTTTAGAATAATGTGTTTTTAGTTCAATACTTTTTAACATACATACATACAATCGCATCGGTGGCGCTGCAGTACGGGCATCGCCTTAGATTTATAAGTTTGCGGCTTCGATTCCCAGCCCTGCCCTCCACCAACCGGTACTAGGCCAGTGTGTACATTAAGGCCTCAAATCTCTCTACTCGTAAGATAGTTGAGAGTTTAAGAGAAGACCCGTGCCCAGCAGTGGGACACTAAAAGTGCAATCGTGGGCGCTATGTTACACTAATTATCTTGGTTTAGTTTTGTGAATGTATTAGACTCTTCCAAGCAAAAACTGCTGGATGAAAATGGGTGTAAATTGACACAGAGATTAATTATAGTATGGAATAGCACATAGGTAATACCAGGCGGGCGAAGCCGTGTGCTGAAGGATCCTTTTGTCCTAGTAATATTATGTTTCCTTGAGTTGATTTTAGTATATCTCACGGATCAGTAGGCTAATTCACGTAATTAAATAAGTTCTGTTGCGGCGCAGTTGCAGTTAAGTTACGATCAAAATAGCCCTTTTCGTATTCTCGTAATCTTGACAACCGCTGTCAAATACGCTCGCGTCAAACGAGCGCTTTAGCGTATACGTTATATAAATGACAATTGTAAAAGTATACCATTTTGCACTAAGACGTAAACTCGATCGCAACTGCACCGCAACTTGATCGGCGCGTCAAGAAACTACTACTAGCCTACAGATTAGGAGTGAAAGCTAGTGTTAAAATAAGTAAAGTCTTGCTGTGCTTGGATGTTGTTGTAATACTAAATTCACGAACATACAGGATGTATTACTACAGTGGGAGAGGAAATCCTTTTATGTTTGTTCCTTGGATGTTTTAGAGATACAGCATCCGTTTAATCTTTGGCACTTCAGTTGCTTTTCTGCATAACTAACACAGAAGATATTGTATGTCTTGGTTCTCTAATGATATCCTTACTTCTTTACTAATATCACAAATGTGAAAGTAACTCCGTTTGTCTGTCTTTTTCAAGCCAAAAATATTGAACCGATTTGGATGAAATTTTGTATGAAAATAGTTTGAGACCCAGGAAAGGTCATAGGATATTTTCATCTGACTGCGAAAAAAAGGTCAATGGTTCAGCGCGACAACCGACATACGCGCCGGTGGAGCCCATAAAGCAACTTTATCTGTCACTTTTTCACGACTAAACTGCGAAACCAATTTTTATTAAACGGCTTTATATTTATTTTTATATCGCGGTAAGATTTAGATTTTATATACTGAAGTTTCAGAGATTGATCAGCCTTCATGGTCGCGGGATGGTCACTAGGCATTTACTAGCTAAAATCGAGGACATACATGCTGTGAGCTACGCGTGGAAAATGTATTTTTTAGTAACAATTTTATTATTAATTTTGATTGTTTTTATAATTGGTTTATTTTTTCTCTTTTATTATTTTTATTCGATTTATATTTATAACTATTTGACATTGATAAATTATTGTAATTTTATTTTAATTGACATTTTGAGTTTTTTAATTATTAAGATTTTATTTTATTGTACTCTGACATGCCAATTATGAAATGTAATGTTGTGGCGCAATAAATGAATTATTAATTATGAATAACATTAAAATGTTTTAAACAAATAAAAACAACCGTACGGAATTCACAGCATTTGAGTCTGACACACACTTGACCATCTTTTTTTAATTGGCATCCACGTTTGGCAGACTTCCCTTTAGGTTATTGAGGTCAAAGGTATATAGGACGGTAGGCTTGGAATTATTCCAAATATACCAGTGATACCTTGCATGAGATATCTTTGTGGAATTATGTGGTCTAACGTAACACTTAAATGAGGATAAAGCTTGAGTAACAACCCTTTAGGGTCTTCTCTCAACTATATTACAAGTTGAGAGAATTTAGGCCTTAATCTCCACATGCTAGTCAAGTGCCAAGTGGATGTCACATGTCCTCGCATAATTTGTCGGTTAGTTATACATGCCGGTTACCTTAGTATGTTTTCCTTCGCCGATATTAAGCAGCGGCGATGAAACAATGCACACAAACAAGTGTGAGAACGGCCGGGGTTCGAACCTGCGACCTTATATTTCAAAGCTGAAGCTGATACCGCTGCGCCGGCGCTACCTAGAACTAGGGTTAGACTAGTTAATCTGTTTTGTCTTCTTAACCGACTGCAAAAAAAGTGTTAGATTTTGCTGGGTGGCTGCGGAGACGTGTAAGTTACCTTTAGATAGATATTTTGAAAAATACGAAATAGCAGATTTTTGGTTCCAAATGACTTTGGAGTTGGGGTTAGATCCTCACTTATCCTTACTGATATTATAAATGCAAAAGTAATTCTGCCCGTCTGTCGCGTTTTCACACCAAAATAACTGAACCGAAAATCGGTTCAGTTATTTTGGTGTGAAAACGCGACATTTGGTTCGACTTTGGTTCAAATGAAATTTGGTTAGGTTAGGTTAGTTTGAGACTCAGGGAGGAAGATGAGACAATTTTTATGTCAAAATTGGTCAATGTTTTAGCGTACCGACCGACCTTACCGTAAGCTAGGAACCGGAAAGCTTGTTAATTATATTCTTATTAATTCCTATCTAATGATACATCTATCTGAATAAATAGTTATTTCTGTGTTTTTGGAAGTTAAACACGTTCTAGCTATGAAGAATAACGTTAAAATGAAAAATGTAAATTCACCGTTCTATTCTAAGAATGATCGAGTTCTTTCAATCTCTAGGGATCAAAATATCTTTAAATTAAAGATATAAATGCATAAAAACGCAGAACCCTCTGAAGTTTTGCATTTCCCTGTTCAGAATTCTTAAACTAGGTACTCTTTGTACGTAGAAATATAAAACATTAAGGCATGGCAATACTAATTCTGTGTCCCAGATAAAGGCCAGCCTTCTGGTTACGGGCGATGTCGAAGAGGCGCTTAGACAGTTCTCTAAATAATAATGCAAGAAGGAGGAGAGTGAACCCCACACAGAATTAAACTAGAAGTAGGTACGGTGAATGGAGAAATAGGCAAAGTGTCAGGATGGTCTTCTATATTAACTTACCCACTTATTTATGCCAAATCGGCGAGTAGTTACACTGCCAAGCATCTACCTAATATCTATCGTTTAGAGAGTAACCCCCAGAGTACCCTACCTACCCAATATTAAACTATTATGGGTTCATAGGGGATTTAGTAAGTAAAACTATGATAAAAGGTGGATTAGCCGCGCACACGACCGCTCTACTTGGCTATCGTAATTTGGTCTACTGATTCGCCAGCGGACGTCTAACTCGCACGGGGTCCAGCGATGTATTGATTTAAATGATAACAGTTAATACAGACAAAGGACAATATACATGATCATAAAGCTATACATAAACTCTTCATTCATTCAGTCGAACAGCTCTGCGATGTCACCTGTCATACTTGACAGTTGACATTGATCCGGTCCAAACTCACTATGACCGACAACACGGCCATCCTACGTACGCCTTCGTCCTCGAAGGTGTTATCGTCCGCTGGGGAAGCTGAGAACAATTTAGCCAACATTAGTACTTATCTAGGAATATTCTACTGCCTGATCAGTTGTGCATTCATTTATTCGTGATGCATCTGATCACCTAACCTAATATGCTCCCCTGCGTGATGTAGCTTGAACTAGCTGATGTTCATACAGGATCAGTCTAGTCGTGTATCGCTATTCACACTACAACAGTGTTCACAGTGGATATCTGTTGCTTCATAGATTGTAAACCCCGTATAACTTCCTAATATATGAGACTATTAAATCATTATAATACATTACACTGCTTGAAAACATTGAACCGTTAAAATTCTTAAAACAATTACTATTGATAGGTAAATATACTTTATTAACATCAACATAATCAACAACATTTTTAACATAAATTAGTGTATAACCTAATCACCCAGTAAAAGTAAGCAAAAGTAGAAAGTAACCATCACTACGCTACTTTATTTTAACACTCATTGAAATGAAAAATAATCGACTGTTTAAATAACACTCATTGATGCTCCAAAATACACACATCATTAACCGTTCGGCCATCATAAATTATTTAAATCTTAGGCCTGCTTATTGCTTACCGATCAACAATCACTTTTCCGCTACACTTAGGTAGTTGACAGGAATCATATTAAAAAACAGTATAACGCTTACGTAACCTTTCGAGATCCATGCCCAACATTTCAGGTGCCAAAGTCAACGGTAGAACAATGGTTACTTTACCACGTGGGCGGGAGTACCAGCGGGTCATGCCGTCACGCTCCGTCGTCTCTGGGGCAGGCGCGATTGTAAACTGCAAAACTTAACCACGTGCTCAGAGCACGCGTTATTAGTTCCTAACCAGTGTGGGCAAAAGTGGAACACAATCCCACTTGCTGATGCAAGAAGGACAGTGGTGATGAACCCCACACAGAATTAAACTAGAAGTATTTACGGTGAATGGAGAAATATGTAAAGTGTCAGGATGGTCTTTTATATTAACTTACCCACTTATTTATGCCAAATCAGTGAGTAGTTATACTGCCAAGCATCCACCTAATATCTATCGTTTAGAGAGTAACCCCCAGAGTACCCTACCTACCCAATATTAAACTATTATGGGTTCCTAGGGGATTCAGTAAGTAAAACTATAATAAAAGGTGGATTAGCCGCGCACACGACCGCTCTACTTGGCTATCGTAATTTGGTCTACTGATTCGCCAGCGGACGTCTAACTCGCACGGGGTCCAGCGATATATTCATTTAAATGGTTACAGTTAATACAGACAAAGAACAATATACATAATCTTAAAACTATACATTAAAACATTCATTCAGTCGAACACATTTCTGCGATGTCACCTGTCATACTTGACAGTTGACATTGATCCGGTCCAAACTCACTATGACCGACAACAATAATAAAAATTTGCCTCTCTGTTTCCCGATAGCTATAACCTACCTGCCTTCAAGCCACGAGTGAATCGGTATTTATTGGGTGGGCGCGTTCCATCGTAGACTGCATCATTGCTTCACATCAAGCCAGTTGTGGTCAAACGCAAACCTATTATAGGATAAAAAAAAATAGTTTTAGCCATACAAACACGTGTATTCATCTTTATACAGAAGAACAAAGATATTTTACAAAAGTTTTCCGTTTTTTAACTGTTTCTTTAACACTTCAACCCTTTTTAGTGTCCTATGCATTGCTAAGAACGGGTCTTCACTCAACAATCTTAAGAGTTAAGAGAGTTTAGGCCTTAATCCCCACACGCTGGCCAACTGCGGGTTGGTAGTTAACTCATGTCCTTTAATGTTTAGTTCTTACTTAGACGCCGGTTTTCTTACGATATTTTCTTTCACCGTTATTGAGCAGCGGCGATGAAACAATTCACACAAAGATGTGTGTGCACGACCGGTGATCGAACCCGCAACTTTATATTATAACAAAGACAAGGTTGATACCGCTGCACCACCGCTACTGTCTAAGTCTCTTGCATACATAGAATTACAAACCTATCTAATTTTCCAAATGAACAATCTGATTATAACATTTAACAAGTCAAAACTCTACCTATACCAATAAACACAAGGTAACCGGCAGTCACAAGGAAGATACATCAAAGGTTCTCATGTGCTGTCAGATGCAGTACACCTAACAACATAATAAAGGTGAATAGAAGAATTACTACAAAGTGATATTGAAAATGTTATCTAATTTCTGCTTTACATCCAACTTCAAAAAGAAGAAGGTTCTGAATTCGACTGTATATTTTTTTGTATACCTTAATTCCACCAATTATAGAAGGATTTATTATTTAGGGATAGGAGGAGGATTATTTAGGGCTGAGTCACTTTCATCCGTGGGAGTGCACCTTTTTTCTGAATGCCCAAACGTAATTAACTGGCTTCGGCCGTGGTTAGTGGCCAGTCACCAGATATGCAAGCCAAGCGGCTTTACCTTGTCGCGGTGCGATGTCTGGTGATACCACTTGAGAGGGTCGGGTCGGAATTTTTACTCTTTTATGGTTTGGTACAATATGGAGCCTCATTCCACTGCCACGTACCCACCGAAAACTATTTCTAAACACGAGTGAATCGGTATATTGTTCGGGCGCGTCCCATCGTAGACAACATCATTGTTTAACATCAGGCAAATTGTAGTCAAGCGCAAGCCTATTGCAAAATAAAAAAAATATATATCACAAGTTCTATAGGCCGACCGTTCAAATCGCGTATCGCCATCTGAGGTACATAGTCATAAAACATAAATTAAATCTCTTAAAGAACTATTAACACAGATAAAAGTAATTCTATAAGTAAGACTATTCGTCACTAATATCCATATCACTTGAATCATCATCACTGTCTGTGCAGCTTGAGGAGTCAGAATCTTGGCGATAGGCGATACGCGAGTTAAACGGTCTATCTATATGTCACTCGAACACAACAAAATCTTCATTACTAAACTATTTTCTTACTATTATTCACATCCACTTAAACCACTTTAAACAAGCAATGACTGGACTTCTTCAAGTTGTCCTTCTGTATATTTCTGTGCTCATATGTGCTTAGTCTTGAAGCAATTAAGAAAACAATGAACTTGTGTGCTCTAAGCAGGAACTACTAACAAGTTTCCAGTTGACTTAGTTCAGTTTACCAGAGTAGTGTTTGACTTGGTCTAGTTTAAATTATGACTGTATTTGTTAACATAGAATAAAGTTGCAAGGCAAGATTTAGTCAAGCGCCAGGCTATCGATGAATAAAAAAAAATTAAGTGATTTTACTACATAATTATGTTAATACTCGGCAGCGGTGGCGCAGCGGTACGGGTCTCGCCTTATAAATATAAGGCCGCCGTTTCAATTCCCGGTCGTGCCCACACATCTTTATATTACTGCATGCAGGAAAACATCGTAAGGAAATCGGTATGTCTAAGTATTAATCATTGGAAGACATGTGACATCCACCAACCCGCACTTGGTAGCGTGTGTGGGTTAAGGCTTAAACTCTCTCAACTCGTAAGATAGTTGAAAGAAGATCCGTGCCCAGTAGTAGGGGCGGTTAACGGTATTTCTACTGAAACCTCCGCTTAGCTTCTAATAGGCTCTGCTATTACCTACTTTTTGAGATACTTAGCTTTTGTTGATAATTAAAACAATGTTTTCTTGATTACTTCAAGGAAGTAATGTAACTGAAAACGAACTTCTGGCGGTATTTTGATGTGTAGTGACTCAACATGTCGCTAAACTTAGGGTTGCCACTTAACAAAGTACTATATAAATTTTGTTTGAAACCAAACTAAATGTTATGCATTTTGAATTTTACATCTGTATGTGGATGTTTTAATTATAATTATGAATGAATTAAGTTTTCGGTAATTAATACACACCTGTTTTAGCCAAGTGCCACTTATTTTTTACCTTCTTTTATATAATAATGGCTTATAACTTGATTGGAGAAAACAGTGATGTTGTACAAGCTGTGGGAAGCCGATGGATGTTATACACTACGCACCACATAGCAGCCCCCCCTTCTGTCCCCGCTCTCATAACTTATGTCTTACTACTACGTATTATCCGACCAAAAGCTAATTTGGATTGGTTGGTTCAAGGACAAAAACTTGAACGACACCATAAAAATTACATAGTGCCTATGCCGAACTGTTCACATCCTCATTCCCCCTAAGTACTAATAATAGTGACAGATGAATGAAATTATTTCTTATAAAAAAAAGTATTGTCAACCCTAACTTACACTCCTGAGACGCGTCACGATATCGTGCGTGACTTGACCTTTTTTGTTTTTTAAGGACTTACAGAGAAAACGTAACGATTTACTATTCGCCACGACTTTATCGAGCACAGCTTAAGAATGGTTATTGTTTACAGCCAACATGACCGCAATGCGGGCCTTATTACAGGTATGGTAAAGTTTTAGGAAGAAATAAGTAAAAATAGGTAAACAATCTTTGTATATTTGCAGTGAAGGACATTTAATTTGGTAAAGGCTTTATAATTAAAACATTCTATCTAACTACATAAAGATTAAATATTATAACATTTATAGATAATAATTGCATTATAGAATTAGGTCATACCTGTCATGTGTAAGATTGTATTATCTTCTTCTAGTGCCTCTCCTCTACTGGAAGTTGGCCATCAGCTCTTGGAAACTCTTCCTCTGCTGTGCACAGCGGAATAGTTCTGCGCTGGCTACTCCTGTCCATTCACGGATGTTTCTAAGCTAAGATTGTTTAAATAAATGGAAATAATAAAAAAATATGATTAGATTCTATTAATTTAACTACACACAAATGTATGGTGAAGTGGATAAAAAGGTGAAGTGAATAAAAGCAAAACTCAACCAGGTTTGCTTAAATCTTTTCTTAATTCTTTGAGGAACGCATTTTATTGGCACTGCCATCTTCAGTTTCAGTGCTCTGCTTTTGTTTATATATAACTACTAAGTTGTTAACATTTCATAGCTAAAATTGCTTTTTAGATACCGAAGATACCCAACCCACAAATCTAATTAAAGGCAAGCCGACATAATGAAACTGAGAAGATGTCGTACTAGCCGATTAGTAAAAATGTCAAACGAAGAGAAAATTTCAAAGTTCCAAAACGCTCTTAGCGTTTGTTAAGATTAAAACATCAATTATTAGTTCCGAGCTATAAAAGGACCGCTTTAAACTTTAACTCTTAAACAATCCCGATGTCTAAATTTAAATATGAAATCGACCATCAAATATTCTCGTTTGCCAAAGTTTTAACGATTCTTTCAATAGCGAGCAATTTGTTTTTCTATGCATTTTTAAATAGTGACCAATTAAATTGGACCGTAGTGTAATGTGAATCTACATTAATTCGATTATAGGATGATATTAAAATTTTATTCGTTTAAAAAATCGATTATAACTATGCAAAATGTGATTCATTTTTAAGTTTTCTATGATTTCAAACCATCTCGTACCTAGTGATGGTACCTATACTTGCTGGTCAAAACAAGAATTTAAAGTGTCCTGCAGCTGAGCATAGATCTTAGGTGTGGCTTTGTCTAGTAGGTGGTCACTAACCACGGCCGAAGCCTACCACCAGTTTATAGTCATCTGATTTTCATAACCCGGGGACCAGGTCTATGGATTTAATTAAAGATGCACACCCGAAAAGTACACACCGAAGATGACTTAATAATAACTAATAAACCGAGTGATCTAGATGGTTTAGGTCTATAATTGTACCCATTTAAAGCTGGGGCGGGTCGCTAGTTTCGCATAAATAAATACTATGAAATATATGTGTTGGCACATCTACTTCTCAATGCATCAGCTATCATTTTATACTGTCATCGCGTCCGTCTTTGAAGTCAACTGTCACTCGAAAATGTCAATATGAACGAACGAATGAATACCGAGCACGGGTGAAGCGGCCATCTTAGAATAGCTGACACTGTGTGTTGCACCGTTGTGTCGTCGGGAAGTGCAGATTCAATAACGTACTCGGTGAACGTTACGATTTTATGCAACGTAATCTTAACAATCTGTAATCAACTGGTAGAATGTATGATTGTACTATCGAGAGATTAGGGTGAAGTGATATTTGCCGTAGTTATTTTATTGAAATACTGTCTTCTTACCCGATTATTCACGCCTACCTAAAGTTGTCTGCTAATCTTGATATTTTTAGTCTAAAACCTTCTAAAACCTTCATATGTATAACAAACTTCTAGCTATGTAGAATTCTAACGACAAAATGGCACATCTGAACCTCACAGTCCTACTTCCCTCATACAATTTTAGAGAATTCTGCAATTATTTGGATTGCGAACAGAATTCACATTTTTACACTCAGACTTTCACAAAATTCTATCTTAAATTCTGAGTAGGTGGGAATTTAAGATACTCCGTGAACCCATTCTATAAGGTTAACTTACTCACATACTTTTATAGTGAGAAAGAAAAAAATTGCTTGTAGTTTATTTGTCTCATGTACGTCCACTGCTACTCGTTTTGAGCAGTTGAGCAAACAATGTGATGTATGTACTGCATAGTAATTCAAATTCATCAAAATCTGTTTAGGGGTTTATTTAATTTTATTTAATTATAAAATATGGTTATACTTATCTAAGAGTGGCAGTGACGTAGCAAACAGTGGTGAAATATAAGGTTGCGGGTTCGATCCCAGTCGTGCCTACACATCTTTGTGTGATTGTTTCATCGCGCGTGCTCAATATCGGCGAAGAAAAACATAGTGAAGAAACCGACTTGATTAAGAACTAATCATTCGCCAACACACTTGGCTAGTGTGTGTGGAGGCCTAAACTCGTTCAACTCGCTAGATAGTTGAGAGAAGACCGTGCTTAACTGTGGGACACTAATAAGTGTTGAAACATAACCCTACGCTACTAAAGCAACGTTAAATAATCAAAAATATCTGATTTTAAGTTAAACTAGAACAGTTCTCGATAGTAATTAAAAATATGACTGATCCCGGCATCTAAGGTAATACCCACATTTCTCGCAACCAATACTGAGCCGATCAACGCAACACCAGACTTACGTCACTCTATAAAAACCTTGTGTATTGCTTTAAAAACTTAAGAAATTCTATCTAAATAACTATAACTGCCTTGGTGGTCCAGCAGTAAGCATGTTCGTTTAATAGCAGCGAAATCCCGAATTCAATCCCCGGGTCGAGCAAAAAGACTATTCTAATATAAGTACTTAGAGAATCTTAGTTTCATCTTGAAGTTTGGATGAACGGAATCTTAGTTTCTGATGAACGGCAATAGGCTCGCCCTTTTACTTGGGATTTAAAAAATAGCAGGTAAAAGGTGATATTCATTCTGCTGACAGCTTCGGGTAATACAGAAGTAAGCATTATGTTAAGAAACAAAAAAAGGAATGACATCTTATCCATGAGATCCTCAAGCATAGAATGAGCTTATATAATTAGGCCTTTATAAATCTAATTACTATAATAAACCAGAATGTTAGTCATAATAAATGAATATTTATTATTTAATCACCGTAAAACGGCTCAACACACATACATGTATATTATGTTCCCAAGATGCTTTCGGTATATGTACCTAACTTTATTTTTTATTTCTGTGACGTAAGTCTAGCGTCTTACGGCTCTGAAAATACCACTATTTTACCTCAAAACACGGTCTTGTTACGTATGTTTCTGATAGGGCAGTAAATTAACAGTCCTTGATTGTGTTGCTATGTTAGTTGTTCCCTTATTTACTTATAGGCTTTAGAAACTTGTGTTTAGGGTTAACAGAGTGTAACTTACCCGATTATAGTATGTACTTTAAACTTGAGTGTTCGTCTTGCTGTATGCAAGTGTTGATGTACCGATTTTGATGCGGGTGTTTCAGCTGAAGTCATAGAGATGGTTCTTAGGTGTGTTCAAAAAAATTCGCGTTACCATTAAAATAGAGTTATAAATTGATGACACACACGAAAAAATTATATGTAACTCTTTTGTCAGGGAAAAGGGAACTTGCCATAGCATTTAGAAGGCACCGTACTTACTCTATATAAAAGTACCTACTGATCCAAATATGTCTTAGTCTTGACTCAGAAGGTCTAATTGAACGTCAATCAGTTCGTCCACCCGTTTCCTATATCTGACAGGGGTTGGTACCTGTCCCAAGATGAGATAATTGGAAACATATTCGATTAGCTTTCGATTTTTACTTTTGAGGTTACTTGATTTGATTTAATTTAAAGTTTAAACTATACTGTCTAACTTAACAGCAGCGGCAGCAGCGGTATCAGTGAAGTAAATCATCGTAACTGGAATGTCTAAGAACTAATCATTCTAGGACATGTGACATCCACTAACCCGCACTTGACCAACGTGTGTGCAGTTAGACCTGTGCCCAGCAGTGGGACACTAATAAGGGTTGAAGTGAAAGTTTACACTGTACAAGACGATAACTTTAAATTATTTATTTATTTGTGACTTTCAACAGAGAATACACACAACTTTGCCTTCGTGGTACCCACCTGCATATAGGTCTACATTCGGTGTGCTCCGCCAATTACAGGAAGCCACAGCATGCACTACATTAACCAATTTACAAATTTAGTTTAGTAGATTTAGTTTTTAATTGTATATTACAAATGTCAATCATAATTTTAATAAAATAACAACAAAATCAAAAAAATAAAATAAAACTACTTTTTAACGGATTTTATCGCGGTTTATTTTAGATTTTAGATCCCGACGTTTCAATGTCTTTTCAGACTTCATGTTCAGGGGTGGACTGAGGTATTTGACGTCCAAAAATATTAATCACAATTATTACTGACTACCTAACCATTTTCTCTGTTAAAATTAGGATGTTTTTTAACTTCAATAGCTTCGCGGATCATTCTTGTTAGGAACCGGTTTTCTTTGACAAGGACCTGTGTTTTATTAAATCTCAGGTAAAGGTTGGGGCCTTAACAGAGAAAATGGTTGGAATATACCACCAGCTTGGGACCCAGTGCTTAATTTACTTGTGCCGAAACCCAAGCAAAGTCAACTCAGAATTCAAGACACTGTGAGCTCAGTTTGCTTAAATCGGAACGCAACTTAAATATTAATGTTTGAAGGTAGTCAGGAATAATTGTGATTAATATTTTTGGACGTCAAATACATACCTCAGTCCACCACTCAGTCTGAAAAGACTTTGAAACGTCGGAATCTAAAATCTAAAATAAACCGCGATAAAATCCGTTAAAAAGTAGTTTTATTTCAATGTGTGATATTCGCGTAAATTTAAGACAATACTAATATCAAAAAATATAAAAAATATGAAATAAAAAAGAACAATAACTTTTATCATTTCAATTATTAATAAATTTCGAGGCCAGAATTGTAATAATGAGTTAGTACAATTAATGAAAATAATAAAAAGAAACTAAAACTGTCTGCCTCTGCGCACTTCTTACCGCGTGCTTCTCACTTTGGAAGTCAGTCAGATATTACATAGTACAAAATGGAGTCGTTTCCGCTGTCTGTTAAACTCAAAAACTACTGAACGGATTTTCATGCAGTTTTCACCAATAGACAGATATCTATGAGGAATGTCTAAGTAATATAATTTGTACCCGTGCGAAGCCGCAGCGGGTCACTAGCAGTTAATAAAGTACGTAAGTAACAACGTTCAGGGAATTGCTAGTCTCATATAGCTATCTAGAATATTGGACTATGCAAATAGGAGGAGCGGACTGACTACTAATGACTGTGTTGCATAATGTGACTTATGACGTGGGAATTTATCACTTTATGTTAGTGTAACACGGGTTTCAAGCGACAATATTGTTAAGTTAATGATAATTAGCAAATTGCGTGAGTTAAAGCAAAAGAGTTTAATGTTTTTTGGTTCATTTGTCACATAATATTAGTATAATTGGTATGTAAATATATTATGTAATCGTCGAAATTATACTAGTCCGAATTCATACGATCACGCATGAATGATCCCGACTTTCGCACCATGGGCGTGCAAAGTGGGTATGAGTACAATTTATACGAAAGTCGTATACTTACTCTTCATTCTGACAAAAAAAATTGGAGACCGTGATCGACGAGCAATACACCTTGCCCGGCTTGAAGATCTTCTCTTTTCACTGGAGGGACACTACCACCAGGTCCTCCATGCCCCAATGTCCTTCGAAGATGAACAGCAGCGCAATCTTTACAGCAACATCGTTAGCATTCTTTTCCATTCTTCCTTCTCACTCCACTACAGCAGCGAGCACCAGGTCACGTGACCAGCATGCAGCGTACGAACAAGCCTGGTCATGCCATCACTCGCACAGCATACCATCGGCCAGTCACTAGCAGCGCATATCACCCCTGGTCGACATACGTAGCACCCAGCCACGTCTTGTAGAATCTACCTCAGCGCACTGAAGGCACTGTAGGAACTCCTCGACTCACTGAAGACTTTTATCGCAGCTTCGCCTAGACTCACTGAGGACGACTCGCTACGGCATCACTGTACTCTTCGACTCACTAAGGACTACTCAACATCATTGTCACTGGCAGACTACAGACTTTCTCGGAGGGGTAGTAATGTAGCGTCACTTACCTGTCGCTACTCAAGATACTACATGGAATCCTAAATCGCACAAGCAAAGTTTCTCCGAAGATTAGCGTATGCATACACGTTTCTGTCAAGAAGAGTTAGACACCGCGGTCGCCGGGCATCACACTTCGCTCGACATGAAGATTTTTCTTTTTACTGAAGTGTTACTACCACCCATTCTCTGGTCTCCACAGTACTTAACACGTGGTCTGCGTGCGTGTAGTTGCTAACTGGTAACCGTTACAACGGTGACTTGCTTTCAAGGTACTGGACCACAGTAAGTAGACGACCGTTCAAAAAATACCCAGAAGTCAACGGATTGTAATCAAAAGGGCCTTACGACATTGCTACGAACTCAAAATAGCCTTAGTATCCGCGAAAAAAGAAGAGAAACGAAAAAAGTTTCTGTTTACGCGAAAAGACAACAGTTTATAAAACAAAGAGCGAAGATGCAATTGCGCTTTAAATGAAATTTTACTGCCTTAATACCAGCCTCCAAGATGCTTCTGAAATTTGGCGCATAAACTGTTGGTAAACCATTTTCTATACTTATGTTATATTATATTTTCATGGGAAAAATTATACTTAATTTGAGGGCTGATTTTAGGCTACATTATCTACTTTTCAAAATAAAAATATACAAAATAAACACACACTGTTACCCGCCAGCATTCTATCGTGCTAATAATCTAAATTAAACGTGAAAGAGCAAGTAAAAAGAAAACCTAAAGCGAGTGAATTATGTCTCTGTGTGGCCAAGTTACGGACGAACAACAATGCTAGTGCGAGGCGAATTTAATCAGCAGAATAATGGGGTTCGCTGATAATAGATACAGCTATATGGAAGCTGAAACAATACATTATGAACAAGGTTTTGTTAGGGTACTGAATACCTACTTAGGTAAAGTTGAAAAGGTAAAATTATTGAATTGAACGCCTGAAAAATTAATGTTTTGAGACAACTAAAAGTAAAATAAACTTTGTACAGTATCATACGTGATCCCATCTTATGATAAATAAGCTGCACTTACTGGTGGTAGGTTTCGGTAAACGCTAGTCACCACCCACCAGTCCCTAGACAAATTATATAGCGAAGCGATAACAAAACATCGAATAGAAAATTATGTATAGGATTGATCACCTTAGAAACGTTTCGTGACAATCTCATACGTTTTGTTCGCCATGTTATTAGTATAGAGGAACAGGATGTAAGTCACAGTCTGGTGGGTTGTTTTATGCCAAGATCTTATTTCACATGTCGTTTCAATTGACGACTGCACATGGACTGCACTTGTGGGCTGGCCATATCTGTCGAAGAACTGATAATCGCTGGGGAAAGCGAGTTCTCGAGTGGAGACCACGTCTTGGCAACCGTAGTGTTTGGCGCCCTCCAGCTGGGTGGAGTGACGATCTGCGAAAGATAGCCGGCAGTAGCTGGATGCGACAAGCCGAGGACTGGGTGAAATGGCGCTTATTGGGAGAGGCCTATGATGACATGGACCATTAAGCTATTGATTGCAGCTAAATTGGGAACCTGCTAACAATTACGTAAAAAAAATAACTAAGATAACTAAGATTATTTTAAACACGATATCTTAAGACAACAAAGTTTCCATTTTCAACAAAAATTATTTGACAGTTTGTAAACACTTACAAAATCCACAGCGTACATTAGAGGGCCGATTTCCTCCCCTTACCCCCTATCCCCAAATCAGACAAAAGCCACTGAACCTGAAAGATGGATGAGCAAACAGTCCACAATCACAAGATCGGAGATGCAAATTTTTGGCAAATATTTAACATTCTATGTTTTCTTGTACTATTGAATTTGAAATATGTTTTTGTTTTGATGTAAGAGTTTATACTTATTCTATTCTAGAGAAGGTATGAACACTTCCAGGAGTTGTCAATATACTGATATTAAATCAAAAATGTAAACAAACACTGTCCATTTTCTTTTACAGACGTCTCGAGCGAAATGCAAAGTGCTACATTGTGTACATATATTTTATTGTTCATTTAAAATTCCTGAGGTTTAATAATGACGAGGTTTAAAACTATCAAGGTATGTACACTGTATAGAGAAGATATGGTTTTAAAAAAGTATTGATGACTTAATCCTTACTAATATTATGAATGCGAAAGTAAATCTGTCTGTCTGTCGCGCTTTCACGCCAAAACCGATTTGGGTGAAATTTGGTATGGAGATACTTTGAGAACCGGAGAAGGACATAGTTTTTATCCGACTGCGTATAAATAAGTTAATAGTTTAGTGCGTTAACCGATATACGGAAAACTAGTACCTACGAAATACTCGATTGAATCGATTTCCATTCTAAAGTTGGTTACCAAATCAACTTATGATTAGTCCTTGTTTATATTTATCAGTTTATTCTTTAACCTAAAGCCCACATGCGAAATAAAATATCCAACATACATAAACTTAGGTAGAGGCCAGCACAGACAAGCGTCCTTTCCAGTCTCCGTGATGTGACTGCCTTAGGATACCTGAAAGCCGTAAGTAGGTCGCCTAGATTTGAACCTAGGTAAAGCTACAGTTTGGCTGGAACCTCCTGCAACCTCTGGTGCAAGTTAGAAGCAGTTGCTAACAATTTCTATTTGTGAGATCTACTTTAGTTTTCAATCAATTTTAGTTAGCTTCTGGTTTAATAATATCAAAATTATTATAATTTTATTGGTACTCGTAATATTTGAATTGTATGACGGGTAATGTACCTAACATGGTGAAATTTTATTGGCCTACGAAATATACCGGAGCGGCATTAGTTTATAATTAGTTACGTATTCTATAATAAATGCGAAAGAAAATTTGGTTGGTTGCAAATGGGATTTCGTTAAAAAATTCAGGTTATTTTAGTTCACATCTTCCGTCTGATGTGTACCGAGTCTAGCCTATGATGTCCGAAGTTTCTTATTTCTTTGAATATTCTCTTTTATCATTCCACAGGGATAAAGTATACGTGAGTACTTCATCTTTTACAATAAATGTCATTGCTATACAAATTGAGTATACTTTAAAAAATATATCCCTAAACACATTTGAAAAATGTAAAAGTATGTATCATTGCAGAGACTGGAGAATCAGAAGGTACTGCTCCAATGAAAAGAGATGATCTTCCGGCCAGTAGATCACGGTCCCTTTAGTCGGGAACTTGTAATGTGCTAATCGTTAGAGAAACTTTGCTTGTGCGATTTAGGTTTGTATTGTAATGTCTCCTGAGTAGCTTTAGATATGTGAAACCCTATGCAAGAAGTAGAAGACTGGTCGGGCTGCTAGGCAGTGATGTGTTCAAATCTGTTGGATTACTGTGGGAATATGGGCATTGCTGAAAATCAGTGTTGTAGGTCGCCTCTAATAGGCACTCACGGCGTTTACTGAGCAATGTCCATTTTGACACTGGTGGGTCACACTTACTCTTGTTTTTTTTTTCTTTTATGTTTTTTTTTCTCTCTTTCTATGTGTTTTTTTATCATTACATTTTGTGTGTCCTGTCTTTGTCAATTAAATGTTTTTTCTTTTCTTCTTTTTCTATTACTTTCGACATTGTCAATTTCATAATACAAGTACTGAAATAAATAACTGGAATACCTGTATGTTATACTTCACTGAGCTTAAACTTAATGTTTGCAGTTCGTAACTCATCCCACAAACTCGTTCACAACTGAAACTCTATTCGAAACTGGATTCCGCACACTATAAAATGCACGTAAATTTATCTATTCAAGTTAAAAAGTATGGCTTTGATCTGGAAACTCGTAGTTCTAGTATTGAATAAGACCAAACAAGGTGGTTTTATTATTAATGGTACTGAATCTGTTTAATATCTATTTAGAAAAGTGCTCCTACAAAACCATGCGATAAACAGTTTCACTAAGTAAGTCTCTATCTCGAAAACTAAAGTGATTTTAATATGACTTTGAATCATTCCGTTGGAGAATAATGAATCACACAAAAATGAGCCATTGAGATCTAATGTCTTGGCGAACATTGGAACATACTATGTAGGTAGGTACTTTACAAAAATTAGCACATGTGTTTAGTAGTCGACATAAATACTGCCGCTATAAATAAAACGCAAATGTAAGAGCCTGACCTCACTACAGGAATTCGGTTTAACAGAAGTGGGCCTTACCGCATACGGCTGCCTGCACGTCTATTTTTACGAAATCACGTGATCTTGAAGTCATCACTAGTGATTTCAGACTCATACAATATTCAAACAAAGTACGTATGCGACACGGCGCGCGTTGCATCGGATACTTGCGCTACAATGCACTAGCTACGGGAGCAGCCGCTTATCCGCTTATCGCAGTTTGTTTGCTATGCGTACAATTACAAGCGGTTACATATTATTATAATATGCATGACCAATATAAGCTGATCTCGCATTGTATACGGTTTCCCTACAACAAGAGGTCAGCTTATATTGGTTTTGTATAGCTTGATGTGTAGCCGTGTATACATGTGTTGTTTTCTATGTATAAACTGGTAAAGCCGCCGAACGTATAGCTAGCCGTATAGTTTACCGTGCGCGCAAGCACCTAACAGCAGTAACAGCGTATCTTTCGAATCGGTGACCACTTTTTATTGGTAAAAGCGTGATGTCTTGCGGATGACAGATTATTGGACCCAGAACCCCGATTCTGGCGCTTTAGACATTTATAACTCTAGTAGACGAATGTCTAAATAAATGGCGGATATTATTGAAAAACGAAAAATTAGGTATTTATGTTAGACAAGTGTCTACTAGAGATAAATGTCGAAAAAATGGCGGATGTCATTGAAAACCCAAAGAAATCGCCATTGTTGTTAGACAAATGTCTATTATAGATAAATGTCGCAAGCGCCTGAATTGGAGCGCAGGAATTGTGTTAAAGTTAAGACTTTATAAACGACAAACATACAGGCTGATGTCAAAATCTGAGATGGAGAAACGGATGCCCATTTTCACTCTTTAACCCTGACTATATAATCAACTCGAGAGGAACGTTCACGAGTAATTCCCAAAGCACAAACGCCACTCTAAGCCCTTGTTTACGAACTGTCCGCAGACAATAACCTCGATCAACAGCCTGTATACGTGTGAAGAAATTGTTTGTATAGGATCGGCGAGCTTACTCTCAATACCAATCTCACTATAACACGAATTCTACCTGTAATATACTAAAATTTATCTTTATTAATTAAAATATGTGTACAATCACAAATTATTAGTATTACCCATTGGAATCTAATTTATAAACTGTTCATGTCTTGTGTTTGTGTGTAGCTTTTATTTACGTGTGCGTTTGTAAAGACGCTTTAACTTTTACATGTGTACTGTACGTGGTTATTTCGCCTCCCTCAAAAACTAGCACAAACAATTTAGTACCTAAGTCGCCTTCGTCCGTGGGTGTGTAGACCTTTAATTTAATCCCCACACGTGGTCCCCGGATGGTGCAAATCAGGTGACAATCAACTGGTGGTAGACTTCGGCCGTGGTTAGTGACCACCCACCAAACAAAGCCGCACCGCCAAGCGGCCTTGCCGTATTTCGGTGCGATATCTGGTGACACCATGCAGAGAGGGTGGGTTGGAATTGTTGCTCCTTTAAGGTTTCCTTGGAGGCTCATTCCACTGCTACCTTCTCACCGATAATCATTCGTAATCACGAGTGAATCGGTATACTAGGCTGGCGTGTTCCATTGCAGATTACATCATTACTTAATGTCAGGCAAGTTGAAGTCAAGCGCCAGCCTATCGCAGAAAAAAATCTATGCCTCGAGGAATCTTGGAATCTTGTAAGGACTCTTCGCCATTGATAATGGGCCACCTGCCACCTCAAAACATAGCATACGTGACACTGGCCATAAAAATACCAAAAGCATAAAGGCGTAAACGTTTTTAGCAATAACATTTGTTAGTGTAACATCACCATGAGTTTAGGAGACAATTCAAATAAATAGGCAATCTTTATCCATAAGGGTTGGCAGAAACGTAATAGAATATAATAACTGACAACGTAAAATAACAATTTACAGTTAGCCCTAGAACCTCACATATATGACGTAATAACCATGATAATTTACATAGGAATAGCGTATTAGGAGGTATACTGAGGATAAAAAAAGAATTGAGATTATCCGCTGAAAAATAACGGGGAGTTCGAATCCCGAGTTTAGCAAAATGACGTGCCTAGTTTAGAATTATAATAATATTCTACGACACTAACACACACGGTCAAGTCTTTTATTCCAGGAATTGACTTTGGTGTGATCACCACAACACTCGCTCTATGGCTGCTTTCAGGTCTTCAGAACCTAGGGTAAATAACTATTACGGAGACAGAACTTTATTGAAACAATTATTATATTAACTTTATAGAAATAATTGCCCTATTTACTGAAGCCTCTGCCGGCAGACATTCGGCAAGAGCATGACAAATATACTTTCAAGAAAAAACTTAAAAAAATATTACTGGTCTGTAAATAATTTATTAACTGTACGGGCTAGATCCCACAGTCAAACCACTTGCATGATTTTGTAGGACACAGGTTTCATTTTATGTTAATATATGTGATGATAATAAATAAAAAAGCTAGGCAGAGTTTATGTTATGGAAACCAGATAACTGATATACTTATACTATACACATACTTGTTTGTAAATATATCCTTATTAGATAATCACACAGAGACTCGAGATAAACAGACATGTTCATCACACAAATGTCTCGGATTTATATCGAAACCACGACCTTTGGCGCAAAAAAGCAAGAATCTTACCAACCACGCCTCCAGCCGACCAAAGTACTTAATACATACTTAGTTTTGTACTTTAGAAAAATCTTATCTAGCAAGCATATTATATTACGAAACTATCTACTATATAAAAATAAGTCGGGTTTTCCTTCCTGACACTATAAATCCAGAACGAACGAACCGATTTCCACGGTTTTGCATTCGTTGAAAAGGTCCCGGGCTCCGTAAGGTTTATAGCAAAGAAAATTTAAAAATGAAAAAACAAATGATAAATGAAATGAATGAATCGAAAAATGAGTTGGTAAGCGCATAACTCGAGAACGGCTGAACCAATTTCGCTAATTGTTTTTTTAGGATACTCCTTGAAGTACAAGGATGGTTCTTAAGTACCTAACGAAAAAAAAACAACTTCCTCAAAAACCGCTTAACCGATTCGGTAGGTCTGAGAATCGGTCGTAATCTATTTTCGGCCCCAGTAGGTGGCACTGCTTTACCGGGCAGGACGACGTCTGCGGGGTCCGCTAGTGTATATATAGTTTTAAACATAAAATATCAGTCTTATTTTTTAAACTAATCACGGTATCTCCGGAATCAACTGCTCTATAGTTTCCAAATGCAAATACATTTTTTTTAGTTTCTTTACTTAAGAATATACAAGTTACCTTCAAAGCTTAACAATTACCTAATACATATTAGTCGACAACCTAATCACAGAATAGGGCCAGAAAACAAATTCAATCATAATGAAAAACCTTTAAATACACAAGCTAGTATTTTACCAAAGTGTCCTTCAATTACGACCCGATAATCCATAATGTAATAAACCTAAATTGTCGAATAAATCAGGGGTTGACAACATGCGGCCTCTGTGAGTCTCACTATTTATACATATTATACTTATTGAAGTAATAACAACGTTTAAGTTAAGCACAACGTCTGCTAGTCTTCTGAACTCTTAATTATCTGAAGCGAGAAGATCCACAATTATATTAACGGATGACATATGTCTTCGAATGCTTATTGCTAAGATAAGGATGAATAGTTTTGTCACAAGTTTTCCGTTACCAATATTGATGATTGATGTTACCATAAATGATATTGGTCGCAGATCAAATGTGGTACTATAAAAATATTTCTAAAATATAAATAGTTATTACTAGCTCACTGACGCACAAACAATATTTGTTAAACTACTAAACCTGAGAAGATATCAATTAGGGAAGTAGATTATTAATAGAAAGGATAAAGCCAACATATAATATTTTTTGTGAGTGACGTTACAATTACTGAGTTATACGATCCGCTAAAAATAGATTTTGGGACATTTTCCCGTAAAATTGTGTTAGTCAATTTTCCATGTGGGCGAACCCGCTATTGGAAAGCTATAAATATCTTCAATACCGTATTGGATGACAACAAAATCTTATTTTAATTAATCTGTCAAAATGATAATAAAAGATTTTTAGGCCCTTATTTTTGCTTGAAACCTTTTCATTGAATTGAAACCATACTAATATATAACGCATTAAAATTATGGAGTGAGAGTTCACTAGTAACTAGTGCGTTCATTTAGAGGTAAAACTTACCTAATGTTTCACAGTGAAAAACCATTAATAAATGCCTTAAATTGTTAGTCCAACTAATTAATAAATAAATAAATAAATAATCGCCCGCATTTGGCCAGTGTGTGAATTAACGCCTAAACGCTCAAAACTTTTAAGATTGTTAAAAGAAGACCCTTGACAACACGGAACTAGTAATGAGTACTTGAAAGGTGTAATAATAATAATATAGTGGGACATTAACACACGGTCATCTGATCCCAAATTAAGCAGACGTTGTACTATGAAAACCAGGTAATTAGTAATATACTACATATAATACTTTTCTTTTGTAAATATATACTTTAATATGATAATTACACCCAGACATAAGACAAACAGCCATATTTCAACAAATGTTTGTCTCGGGTGGGAATTGAAACCACGACCTGCGGCGTGAAAAGCAAGTATATTATCGACCACGCCACCGGCCCGAAAAATGGTTGAGCACTCCTGGAATAGATACATCGTGGATTCTAAAAACGTCCACAAGCTCTTAAGATTCAAACCCGACTAATAAAGGTCTATAAAAAATAAAAGGATTTTGTATTAGACACTTTACTCCAGCACCAATAACTATTTTTGCAAATCACACTTTACTTCAAACACTATTTAGTGTCCCAGTGCTGGGCACAAGTCTTCTCTCAACTATGACAGTAGTAGATAAACGTAGAGTAGATAGACCAATCTATAAACAAGTATCTAAAGACATTTTTTTTTAATCTCATTTATTTAATGGGACTTTGTTCTCATAGAACATGTCAGTTCCGTAAATACGAAACATTTTAACAATTCGTTCGGTAGTTTTAACTGTACCTATAGTTATTTCATCATTTTATATTGACCTTTCCCTAAAAATTTAAGTAAAAATAAAATGGTACGCCTGCAGCTATCGCTGGCACGTTTAAAAGGTTAAATGTCATACTATATGAAATGGCAGCAAGTGCACTCAAAATTTACCTACGATTTTTCGCTGGCTATGTTTGTTTTACGTAAGGCTGCTCACCCACATATGATTTTTATGACCGATTTTGTGACCGACACAACGCGTGGCTTTAAGTTTTGTAAAAACGGTCATAGAATCCGTGGGAAAAGTACCAAATTTTTATGAAATATTATATTTATATTTGGTAAGTCTGAGAATCGGTCGTAATCTATTTTTCATAATCTATTTTATTTATCTATTAATCTATTTTGAGGTCCACTCCATTATTTTTTATGTGGTATTAAAAAATATATACAACCCTAAATGTTCACCTCTTTGTCACCCACCTTTTTATCCTATAATAGGCTTGCGTTTGACCACAACTTGCCTGATGTGAAGCAATGATGTAGTCTGCGATGGAACGCGCTTACCCAGTAAATACCGATTCATTCGTAACTTGAAGACAGGCAGATTATCGGGAAACATAGATACCGGCAGCTGATTCCACAACTTGGCAATTCGCACAGTAAAAGTGATAAACAACCCTTATTGTTTAACAGTGATATTAATAATTTAATAATTTTAAAGAAGGTTTAAAAGGTGAGAAATACTATAGCAGCTAATATAGTAGTAAATAATTAGTATTTAGGGGACTGAGTCACCTTCGTCCGTAGGAGTGCACCTTTTATCTGAATCCCCTCACGTGGTCCCCGGGTGCTGCAAATCAGGTGAAAATCAACAACTGGTAATTATGTTTACTTGTAATTAACTGGTGATAGGCTTCGGCCGTGGCTAGTGACCACCCATCAGACAAAGCCGCACCGCCAAGCGCTTGCCGTGTTCCGATGCGATGTCTGGTGACACCATTTAAGAGGGTGGGTCGAAATTGTTGCTCCTTTATAGTTTCAACCATATGGAACCTCATTTCACTGTCATCTTCTCATCGAAAGTCATTCGTAATCACGAGTGAATCGGTACATTGGGCTGGCGCGTCCCATAGTAGACTACGGTATTGCTTAACATTATAGTAAGTTGTAGTCAAGCGCTAGCCTATTCAAGAATTAAAAAAAACAATATTTTTTACTATTTATTTTATACATACTGGAATAACAAATTCTAGCCTAGTCAAAATTAAAACAAACATTTCTTTTAACTATTTATACATACTGCAATAAAAAATTCTTCCATAAATTCGTGCGCTTAACCACATTGTTTCGTGGTATCGGTTCGTACAGAGCAGGTTGTGTAAACAACTGCGGTTGCACCAATTTCTCCTATTATCCCTTATTTACACATATCTCGTGGTAAGTTAAATATATGTTAAGTTTTTTTATATTCCAACATGAGTTGTATGTTGGTGTATATTACCAAAAGCTTTCCGAACGCAGCGCGGCTGCGTTCGTGCGTAGGTCGGCTATCGCGCTAAACTATTAAAATATTTTAGCGCAGTCGGATAAAAACTACCATATATCCTTCCGTGGGTCTCAAACTATCTTTGTACCAAATTTCATCTAAATCGATTCAGTAGTTTAGCCGTAAAATCGTGACAGACAGAGTTACTTTCGCATTTACAATATTTATAGTAAGGATTAAATGGTGTTTGTAACATAAATCTCTTTCAAAACGGCTTCACCGATTTTTATAAAACTTTGTATGTATTTAGTAGGTGTGAGAATAGGTTTCAAAGTATATTTCACCGCTAACACCATAGGTATGTAGATACTTAGACCACCTGAACGAAGCTAATTCAAGCTCACTTTAATCGTGTACTCACAAATTTTGGCTTAATTTTTACTAATATCGTAAATACGAAACTTTGTCTGTCGCGCTTTCACGCTAAACTACTGAACCGGTTTGGATGAAATTTGGCATGGAGATAGTTTAAAACCCGGGGAAGGACATAGCTAGTTTTTATCCGACTGCGCAAAAAGAGTAAGTGTTTAGTGCGATAACCGACATACGTGCGGACGGAGCTGCGATCGTACTAAAGCTTGTTTGAACATAAATGTTTGAAGTATTACGTACTTTATGTGACACGCTATAACAGCATTAAGAAACGCTTATCAATGCTTATCAGATAAACCAAATTATAATTAAGTTGAAAAATCACAATTCACAACTGGAGTCCTTTGATTTATTGTTACAACTATATTTTAGTCATAATCACAATCTTAACCTTGAAGGAACCTCATCAAGTTGTACAGTCAGCTGCATAATTCTATTTTCAACAAAAACACAAAACCGACTTTCCAACGGAGGTAAGAAAAGGACAAAACATTGAATAGCTATACACCATACATCGTTAAATAGTAAGGGGGAATATATATTTATAGTCAAATAACGCCGTGCTTATAGACTGTGCTATGTATGCTTGGTGGTTCTTTGAAGGATAAAATCCCCAATCAGGTTATTCGACATAAAACTAAATTTGTCGACATAGTGCAAAGGATTAGCAAGCTAAAGTGGCAGTGGGCTGGCCATATCTGTTGAAGAACTGATAATCGCTAGGGAAAGTGACTTCTCGAGTGGAGACCACGTCTTGGCAAGCGTAATGTGGACTTTCCAGCTAGGTGGAGTAACGATCTGCGAAAGATGGTCGGCCTGGGATGCAACTGGCCAAGGACGGGGTGCAATGGCGCTTATTGGTCCAGCAGAGGACTGCTATAGGCTGATGATGATGATGAAGATGATGATAACGCCGTGGCCACGGGATACTAAAGCCTAAAGAAAAGTGAACGTGAGTGGGCAATGAACTATTAAGTCGCTAGTCGCTCCGCCGACGTCGTAGTTAGTCTTTCGCTGTGACTAATATTCATGAATGTCCCTTTCCTTCTACCCGTATTATACCCCCCCGTCTTTTTCTCTAGTGAGTAAGCATTTAAACATATTAGTAGTAAAAATTAGTTGGAAATCCCTAAAGACATTTTAAAATAACATTAACCTCTTTCAAAGCCTAGTGTTAAGTTTCAAATATCAGTCTTAGTATTATTGAAATAGGTATGATTTTCGCTTGACCCATCACGTTAATGTTTGTCCAATATTCCAAATTCCAACGTTTCACATTAGTCCAACTCTTTGTGAACACATTAGTGGATTGATCAGATAACTGTACAATCACCTCTGCCTACCAACCTTAATTTGAGTGCATTCGTTTGATGTTTGGTCAACATATTTTTATGGAAAGTCCGGCATTCTTTTACTTTGATTCGTAGTTCTGGGAAATACTAAATATAAGGAGACAAATTTTCTTTCCCTTAGAACGGCAGAGCGATAGCAATTTTAAAACCTGGATCAATAAATATTTGTAAAGGGGTTATGTCCCTTTGGATGCTTTTTATAAGTAACGTAAACAAAAATACGGTAGGTACATATCCTGAAAAAAATAAGTTTACAAACTAAACTTGATTCAAATCAAATCTTAACATCATCCAGGTGAATGTTTGTTACCACGTATTTCCATAACCGTTCAACCGATGTTAAAGATATATGAAAAGTAAGTAGAATGTATATCCTAGAATAGGACATAGGCTAATAATATATTTAAAAATCACCCCCTAAGAGGTTTAATAGAGGGATGAAGTTTGACTAATTCTCTCCCCTTTAGAACTCCAGAGCGATCGGTTGCTGGCTGTTAACATCCATCGGCTTCCCGCAATTTTAATAATGTCATCAGTCCAGCTTGTGGCGAGCATGGCGACGCTGCGTCTCCACTCGAAAACCTTTATACCCCAGCGGATATCGGTTCTACGAGCGATGTGGCCTGCTCATTACCACTACAACTTGCCCCACCTTAATCGCTATGTCGGTGACAAGTTCTTCTGCGGATTTTCTCGTTGCGGATCTTATCACGCAAAGAAACTCCAAGCATAGCTCTCTGCATGGGCCGCTAAGCGACTTGAGCTTATTTATAAGGCCAGCTGTGCACAACCATTTTTCGGTTCCCATATTCCTTCACTGGCAACCATGGAAGAAAGAAGCTACCTGTTACACTCCTTTTTCTAAGCTAGCAACACACACTGGTTCAATACTTTTGTTGTATGGCTTTGAGGAATCCTAGACGAGAAGACATCGCGTAGTTTCCCGAATGCTGTCCGTCCGAGTTGAATTCTTCGAGCGACCTCTTTATCAAAGTTGGACCTACCTAATTGAGTGGTTTGTTCTAGGTATACATGTCATTCAGGGTGTCACTGTTGTGTTACCTATGGATCCCATGACACCCTGGTTAGGATGCGAGAAGGAACACCCGAGGAGTTTTAGTTCGGGTATAAAGTCCCGCATATCCTCCGCCCTGCGCCCATACTGGGCGGGGGGATCCATTAAGGATTTCCCCCCGGTAAACAAAAAAAATAGGTATACATACTCACTCAGACTCAACAACTTCGATCCCTTTTCAATATAGAGTTGAAACAAGTAGTACACAGACATATACAGTCACGCCTTTATCTCATGGGATAGGCAGAGACTATAAAACGGCACCACGAATAAAAACATGCTAAATTATACCGCGTGCTACATTATGTTACGTTTTACAAATAGATGTGACCCAAGTGCCTTGGAAGCCTTTCATTTAAGAGTCTCATCTTGACCCATTTCCACACTTCAAACTGACACGCAAAATGGTACACACGGATTCAAGAATGTGGCTGATACATTTAAGTTTAGAATGGTTTGTACAGAATGTACGGGTGTTCTCTCAACTATCTTAAGAATTGAGGGAAGATACAAGGTAGAGAATGTCATATATTTTTTACTTGATCAGCAAGGAACGGCTATAGTTGTCGTGCGTATGTTGTATGTATATTTCCATATTTCTTTATTGTTATATTCAAATTGGTTATATTAGATTCGTGAAATAAATGAAAAAAAATGGAGGATTTTGGGCGCTAAATGATTTATTTGAAGTAGGTTTTTTTATTGTTGACTCATAAGTAATGCTAATGATATCCCTTGACAATAACTTGGTTTATGTTAAGCTGTGATGTGATCTACGATGACATAAACACTCCCGATTTTTTAGTTTTAAGATATACCTGTTTCCTCACAATGTTTTCCTTCACTAATATAAAAACCTAAATTAAAAGAAGGACAGTGTCTTGACACTTCAGGACAGTAGAATTACGGAAATATAATACTTCGTATTCATGCGAGCGAAGTCACGGGCCACGGGGCACATGCGAAGTAATAAGTTATTCACTTCAAACAGCTTCACTGTTGCCACGAAAACCGCAACGTTGCTATAAATATCAATCCAGGAATAATTAAATCTCGAATACCAATTACTCGTAACACTTTGATAACGTGTACTAAAATAACTCAATTTTGTTAGCGTGTACTAAAATAACTCAAGTACCTATTTATTGAAATAAATCTATTTTGTAATGGATTTTATCGCGGTTTATTATAGATTTCAAATCCAACAACTTAAATAATAATGTTAATGTTTAAACGCAACTTAAATAATAATGTTTGTATTCAGTAATAATTGTAAAGAAATTTCTAGGCGGTTAATAGACTATTCACGTGACCAGAGGGCTGGCTTACATCTTGGTCAAAGAATTAGCATTGCCATACAACGTGGCAATGCTGCCAGCCTTCTGGGCACATTCCCCCAAGGCCTTGATTCGGAGGAATTTTATGACGCCTTATCTAGTTTTTAAGATAGAGTTTTAGAATTAGTCTATTTATTTTCTTATATTTTATATAAATTGTAATTAATAATTTTATCCAAATAGCTCAGTTCACCCGTAACTATGAAAAAGACTGAAACGTCGGGATGACGAGATGTGTAGGCTCACCATCACTTTTCAAGTTAGAAAGTGGATTGAGTCTGTTCGAATGTTTCATATACAACAACTGTCACAGCAGTCCGAAAAAATGATATTTTTTAAAGTTAAAACAGCATGTTTATAGGATTAAAGGGGACTCGTTAGTAATGTGAGGTACAATCATTAGCGCCTCTCTTTCACACTTATGATATTTAAAATACACCCATCCTTTTCTAGCATCATGATTTTTTCAGAGGTCACGTCATTATCATTTCCCTTGCCTTTTCTTCATTCCTATCGGTAGCTAACAGAATTATATGAGCGACTGCCATCAGACCTCGAAAACCTTGGAACCAATAACTGAGATATTTAGACCAGGTGTCAGATTATAGGTATTAGGCTTTTGACTACGTGTTGCTATTGTCATTGATGTTTTAAATGACAACCGAAACAAATCATTATTGTTACACAAAGGTTTTTCGACGCGGGAATCGAACCCGCGACTTTTGGGAACAGTATAGCCCAATCGGACGGCTTACATCGCTAGACTACAGAGGCTGTCAAAGAGCAATCGCATAGTGATGTATTTTATTAACCTCTCTCTCACACTTATTTAATATAATATTTTTTTTAAATATTCCCATCCTTTTCTTACATCATGACCTTTTTCTGAGGCCACTGTGATAGATAAATATTTAACTGGGAATCCTTTAGTTAAACTCAAAAAGTAAGTTTTAATGACCCTACGGGGATTTTGCTATTAACTTTTTGATGTTAAATATTGTACCTCAATTTGTACGTAAAAGCCAAAAGCTTTTATGGTAATTTTGAACTTTGGCACTGTTTCAAATTATGTGTATTTTCTGTACCTATACATAACATCTAAAAAAAATTAAAAAAAATCTAATATAAATGTAAATTAAATATTTAATTACCCCCAAACATATTTGTTTCAGCTAACACTGCGTACCTACTAATTGACCTTTCAAACAAAAACAAGAAAATCAAAATCGGTTCATCCGTTCGGGAGCTACGACGCCTCAGACAGACACGTAAAACTTAAACACCGTCGTTTTTGCATTTAAGAATGTATAAATCTATTTTCAAAATCTCGTTAAGAGTATATTTTTTTCATTTTAATGGAACTTAAACCTCCACCGCATTCCCGCTGCCACTTTTGTAGTTAGGTAGGATCAACAGCGGCACCGCTGAAGAAGAGACCCGGGATTTAAATCCAGCCAAGCCCCGAGAGCAGCGGTGTCGCAGCGGTACGGGCCTCGCCTTAGAAAAAATAGGTAAAAAAACTTTTTAAGTTAAACGGTTTTATGTTTAACAAACATTGCAATGTTTAAGATAAATGTACTAAAAACAAAAAAATAATAAAATAGATACAGTCGTGGGATTTATAAACATATGCATAGACTAGACTAAAATAAAACCGTGGGGCATGTAGAAAATAGTAAGTAATTTCCTCACCGTCTGCGGCCCAACTGCCTAACGACGAATTAAACTATTCTTCTATCGCACATTAAGTCGATAATTTGTAGACAATTAACGTGCCCCACGGTTTTATTTTAGTCTAGTCTATGCATATGTTTATAAATCCCACGACTGTATCTATTTTATTATTTTTTTGTTTTTAGTACATTTATCTTAAACATTGCAATGTATGTTAAACATAAAACCGTTTAACTTAAAAAGTTTTTTTACCTATTTTTATTTTCTAGTTTTTAGTTTTTATTTCGCATTCTGTTTAATTCATTTAGTGCTTCATTATTGCAAGGTTTCTTGCCCGTTAGTTTATTGCAGTCCAACTCCTCTATACGTAGTCCCTGCAAAGATCTTACTCTACTAAGAGCCACGTAGGCTTGACCTTCTTCAAACAGTTTCGCACCTAAGTAACGACTGCGTGATCCACAGTGCTGCCCTGCATTTTATGTATTGTAGAAGCCCATGATAGTATTAAAGGCAGCATTCTTCTTTCAGCCGTCCCGTAATTGTACTTAGCTGAAAACTGTATGGCTTTCGGGTGTATAAGATGTACTCCGTCTCTTGCGAAATCAATTCGGACGGAAGGTACATCTGTTGCATACATCTGAGTTCGACGAAATCGAGGCCAAACGATTTCGTTGATGTAGCCTATAGCGCCATTTACTAATCCCTTTGAAACGTCAATATTGGACCGTAGCATGACTTTTGCCCCCACAAATATTTCCAGTTCCGCTGGTAAACCCCCAGTTTTGTTGATATCAGCTGGTATTATAGTAGCTATATCCACATTGTCTGCATTTCGTGTGGTGTGTACTAGCTGATCCTAACGACATATAATTTTTATCCACCCTAATGCCATACAGTTCTCGGCGCGTTTTAACTTTTCACCTTAACTTGGGTGGTGTACCGCTAACGACGTATCATTTTTAGCCACCCTAACGCCACACAGTCCTCAACACGATACAAAATCTTGACTTGGGTGGTGGATTCAGGCTGGATTAATCAGATACCTAAATTACAGATTCAGTTTCTAAATTTAAATCTTATTATTATACGCCATTTAGTGGCTGCGCCCATCTTAAATATTGAGGTTATATAGTGCACTGTATTCTTCTTGTCAAGCCCTTTTATTTGATACCCATATTGGTGGGATTGATAAAAAATTGTTATCAGCCATTTGGTAGCGGCGGCCATCTTAGATTTCAATTTTGCATAGTAAATTGTATTCTACTTGTTGAGCCCTTTCATTTGATACCCATGTTGATGGGATTGATAAAACCTACGTTGATAAGACCTACGTTATCCGCCATTTTGTAGCGGCCGCCATCTTGGATTTCAATTTTTTACTATATTGTATTCTGCTTGTTGAGCCCTTTCATTTGATACCCATGTTGATGGGATTGATAAAAAATTGTTATCAGCCATTTGGTAGCGGCGGCCATCTTAGATTTCAATTTTTCATAGTAAATTGTATTCTACTTGTTGAGACCTTTCATTTGATACCCATGTTGATGGGATTGATAAAACCTAAGTTATCCGCCATTTTGTAGAGGCCGCCATCTTGGATTTTAATTTTATATAGTATATTGTATTCTACTTGTTGAGACCTTTCATTTGATACCCATGTTGATGGGATTGATAAAACCTAAGTTATCCGCCATTTTGTAGAGGCCGCCATCTTGGATTTTAATTTTATATAGTATATTGTATTCTACTTGTTGAGACCTTTCATTTGATACCCATGTTGATGGGATTGATAAAACCTAAGTTATCCGCCATTTTGTAGAGGCCGCCATCTTGGATTTTAATTTTATATAGTATATTGTATTCTACTTGTTGAGACCTTTCATTTGATACCCATGTTGATGGGATTGATAAAACCTAAGTTATCCGCCATTTTGTAGAGGCCGCCATCTTGGATTTTAATTTTATATAGTATATTGTATTCTACTTGTTGAGACCTTTCATTTGATACCCATGTTGATGGGATTGATAAAACCTAAGTTATCCGCCATTTTGTAGAGGCCGCCATCTTGGATTTTAATTTTATATAGTATATTGTATTCTACTTGTTGAGACCTTTCATTTGATACCCATGTTGATGGGATTGATAAAACCTAAGTTATCCGCCATTTTGTAGAGGCCGCCATCTTGGATTTTAATTTTATATAGTATATTGTATTCTACTTGTTGAGACCTTTCATTTGATACCCATGTTGATGGGATTGATAAAACCTAAGTTATCCGCCATTTTGTAGAGGCCGCCATCTTGGATTTTAATTTTATATAGTATATTGTATTCTACTTGTTGAGCCCTTTCATTTGATACCCATATTTATTGGATTAATAAAACATAAATTATCCGCCATTTTGTAGCGGCGGCCATCTTGAATTTATAATGATAATGAATAAACATAATTGTATTGTCACCAAAATCCAAAGTGTATACAAAATTTCAGATTAATCGGTTTACAGGAAGAGGGTGAAATTTGAATTACTAAATTTGACCCAAGAATTAATAATAAATAATAAAACAAACGGGGTGAGCTAAATAAAACCGTTTAAAAATAAGGTCGCGGGTTCGAATACTGGTCGTGCCCAAACATCTTTGTGTGTATTGTTTCATCTCCGCTGCTCAATATCGGTGAAGGAAAACATCGTGAGGAAATCGGCATGTCCAATAACTTATCATTCGAGGACATAACACAATAACAAACCTATTTATAATTTAAGTGCCGTCGTTTTCACGTTACGACGTTAGGAACCATTAGGAACAGGAACCCATACAGATGAAATTCCAGTAAATTATGTAGGTATAAACTATGTAAGTACCTATGACTAGATGACTCCGGATTTTTTACAAAATCTAAATTCCCCTTACTGAAAAGTTCTCCCGATATCTATCAAAGTACTAAGTTTAAAACAAGTTGTAAATTGCAACTTAAAAGCTTTTAGACCCTAATTTAGTTTAACTTAAGCTCTTATGTTAGATAAAAAGTCTCATAAGTAGACGTAGTGATTTATAATTCTAAATTTTGTCAGAACTTACAGCGATTTCGAAAAAAACAAAGTACTTAAATCTTTTACATACCTAGATAATACTTCAAACTTTCTTAGATACCTAACTAGCTGTTTACTAAATGTTTCTGCCAATCGGTATTCAAAATAGGACTATTGGGAGATGATCAAAGCGCGTAAGTGCGCTAGCGCACTGCAACTCTCGTGAGAACAACTTCTTATTTGACAATTTCAACTATATCTAACAAGCGGCCCGCCCCAGCTTCGCCCGGGTAGTTTCAGCCCACTCAACAATTTACAAAAAATGTGTTATTTAAAGAACCGCTGAACCGATTTTGTGCAAACTTCACATAAACCATCTACAAAATAGTCCCAACAATGCCTAAACATTTGGTTTGAATAGGTAAGCCCGTATTTGAGTTATTAAATTACAACGAAAAGTGACATTGATTTTTATATATATATAGATAATAGCTTTTAAAAAAAGTACGAACCAACTTCAATGTTTTACTGATTTTGATGAAATATAAACTACCACGAAAGCATACTCTTTGAACAAAAAAGGTGTATATTGGCGGAATTAACGCGTACAATTTTTTTAATAGCCTGTAATGTCCTACCCACTGCTGGGCAAAAGAGGTAACCGGCATATCTAAGAACTAATCATTCAAGGACATATGACATCCACCAATCCGCACTTTGCCAGCGTGTGGGGGTTAAGACGTAATACTCTATTAACTTGTAAAATAGTTGAGAGAAGATCCGTGCCCAGCATGGGCCACTATAAGGGTTGATGACGAATTTCTGTCTCACACATTTCATTGTCTTTAATTCACCAAAATCGACCCAATGAGGTGTACAGTGCATTTCATATTATGCTACACAAACAGCCGCTATTCTATTCTAAACCTATGTTTGGATGCAAATTATTGAATACTCGACGAATTTCGCATTAATTACTGCCACAATACCTGGATTATGTTGACAAAACCGCTGCGAAACAACGGGATTTTGAAATAAACGTATGTTTATTTAGTGTTATGTGTAGTTTAGTCTCAAATATGCACCTTATTCAGAAACTATCATCCTAGTATTGAATTGATGAATGCGAAAGTGTTTGGGGATGTTTGTTACTGTTTCACAAAAAAATAGATTGGGAACTGTAATGGACACCACCCTGTACCTCCTACTTGCTAGGTCGAGTGGGTTCCTTATACTCTAGAGTATGAGTCCCTAGAGTATATGATGATTGTTTGGTCGGTACCTAGACCTTCGTATATTCGCCGCTGGTGGCACCTACCCCACGCACCCCTAAATGCGTATATCCAGTGAAATAGGTACGGCACTACTGGCCAACTAGAGAAACCCCGGTCTTGAAATGCAAACAACAATTACTTCCAAAAATTACTTCTTGGTCTTGAGATCTCGAGATTTTTCCTTTTGTTGTTTACTCTTCGGCTCTTCATTTGCGACTCTTCATTTGCGACTCTTCATTTGCGACTCTTCATTTGCGACTGACTCGTTCCGGCAATACGACCGCCTTTTATACCGGCCGTTGTTACCGAAAAGAATCCGCGCGAATGTTCTCGAAAATTCGAGATCATTCTTACTATCTCGAGACCCCTTTTCCTTGAATTTCTCTTTATTTATTTAAGAAAACTGTACATATTATACCTTATTCTATGCGTTTTTACAATCTCTATAATATTATAAAAAGCTTATAAATGTACATCATCACAATAAAAATTTTCTAGAACAAAAACATACAAAAATTAACATAAACAATATTGTTCATTCTAGAAAATCGTCCATAACTTCCTTATTTCTTATCGGATTTCCAAAATTCAAACTGTCCCATTCATTTTACATCCACGTCTTTAAAATTAAATTATTCTTATTAAAAAATCTCCATAAACAAAAAAGCTCATTTTCAAGTTACGTAATTTTAGTACTAATATTTTACTTTGCAAAAAACTATCTTAAAAATCACTATATAATGGAAATCCGATAACTTCAATCTAATTAGAATACACATTCAATAATTCCAATTAGAATCTAATTAGAAATTTACAATTAACAACAATTAAATTAACTAAGTTAAACCTTACATTTTGCACGTAATCGCGGACTCGCGATGCGCAATTTCGTTGTGCGGTCTAGTTATGACCTGGTCTCGTCGTCATCATTCTCCCCCTCGTGCTCTGCACCATCCTCCAGTCTTGACGACGCTCCCGGCACCAACAGCACCACTCGCGAACTGAGTCTTCTCAGTACGCCGCCCCTTGTCTCGACGTCGACGATCCTGGTTCTTCCATCTGTCTTCGAAGGTTGATGTCTTTTCTCTAAGACCTTCACCTCCTTTCCTTTCGTTCTTTTCCAAGTTGGATCCTCCTTGTTGACGTTGACCTTTTCTTTACGTCTGCAGAGTTGTATAAACTGCAACATTCTGGCCATAGCTCGCAGAAGCCTTCTCCATGATGAGAACTTTTCAGGATCTGGTGCTGGATATGTGGTGTTCACCTCAGCCGTAACGTCAGCAACCTTTTCTTCGCCAGTAGGTTCCTTCTTGAAACTTCTTGGTGCAGGCCAATGATCTTCCTCTTGCCTCAAGAAGTCCGGTCCGGTGTACCATCGATGATTGCTATCGAAGTGTTCTGGTACGTCGCGTGTGGCATCATCAGCTGGATTCTGCGCTGTGGGAACCCATCTCCATTCTTGTGGTTTCGTCAGATCTTCGATTTCTGCTAAGCGATGTGCCACGAATGTCTTGAAAGTTCTTGGGTCCGTCTTGATCCAAGATAGTACGATACTGGAATCTGTCCAAAACGTTCTCTTGACCACCTTCAGATCCATCTCCTCTTCTACTGAACGCGCCAGCCTGCTTCCCAAGAGTGCCGCTTGTAACTCGAGCCTCGGAATGGATACAGGTTTCAGCGGTGTGACTCGCACTTTCGCTGCAACCAGACTGACGTGGTAAGTTCCATCTTGCTCTTCTGTTCTCCAATACGTCGTGGCAGCAAACATGGTCTGGCTGGCATCCGTGAAGGTGTGTAACTCCCCCTCGGTGCGTCGTGGCGCCAGGCATCTCGGAATCTGCAGGTCGCGGAGCAGCTTCAACTTTTCCAGGTAAGTCTTCCATGTTTCGTACTCCTTGCCTTCTATTTCTTCATCCCAACCGATCCCACTTCTCCATATGTCCTGGAGCAGCTTCTTGCCTTGAATGAGAACCGGTGATGCAAGTCCCAGCGGATCGAAAGTCGACATTACGGCACTGGTAACTTCTCTCTTTGTCGGCACCTTGAATCCTCGGAGTATTTCTTCAGATGTATTTCGAAGATTCGCTCGGAAGCCGATAGAGTCCCTTTTGGTGAACCAGCGCAGTCCCAATGTCTTCTCTTCCGTTTCACCGAGGTTTACTTCTGTCTCCTCGGTTGTTTCGGTCTTCATCCCCTGCAGCAACTTAGTTTCGTTTGACGCCCATCCCCTGAGTTCAAAGCCCGCTTTCTTGTGTATGGCGTCCACCTGTGACGTCACTCTTCTAAACTCCTCTTCGGAATGGAAGCTGTGTAGGTAGTCATCCATGTAGTGGTTCCGCTCGATAGCCCTTGCCGCCTCTGGAAACTGCTCCTTGAAGTCCGCTGCATTCCTATTCTTCACGTAGATTGCTGTGCTCGGAGATGACGTAGCACCGAAAATGACCGAAGTCATTCTGTACTTCTTCGGCGGCACATCGCGACGATCCCCTCGCCACAGGAACCTCAGGCTGTCTCTATCTTCTGGTCGGATGCGAACTTGCAGGAACATTTCCTTTATGTCGGCTGCCACTGCTAAAGGTCCTTGACGAAACCGAAGGAGTACTCCAAAGAGTGACTGCAGCAGATCTGGACCCGGCAAGAGAGCGTCGTTCAGGCTTCTTTCCTTCGACTTGTCTGCAGCGTCGAAGACGATTCTTATCTTCTTTTTCAGTGGATGCACCACGGAAAAGTGAGGGAGGTACCAAGTTTTCTTGGAATCTTCTTTGTCATCAGGAGCTTCTTCTGCGTATTTGCTGTCGATTAGATGCTGGATCTGCTTGTTGTACTCTTCTTTCAACTGAGGATCTCTGTCTATTTTCTTCTCAATGTTGATGAGTCTATTCTTGGCAGATGTGTAGCTTTCTGGCATCTGCTCATTCTCTTCCTTCCACAGCAGTCCTGCTTCGAATCGACCATCTTCCAATCTTCGGCAGGTTCTATCCAAGATGGCGAGTGCTCTTCCTTCTGAGTCTGTAGTGGGTCTTCTTGGTTGCACACCAAGCGCTTCGATCGCGAAGTGCTCCTTGATGGCTTGATGCATCTCTTCATCCTGCGCGCTGATATGAAGACACGTGTGGATGAAGTGAACTACTCTTGTGCTTCCAGTATCTGACCCATGGAGCACCCAGCCAAGTCCTGTTCTCGAAGCTACTGGTTCTCCTGGTTTCCCTCTTCTTATTTCTTGAGTCACGATCAGCTCCCAGTTGTCTTGACCGATGAGCAGCTGTGGTGACTCCCCTTCGTAAAATAAGGAATCGGCGATCTTTTTCAAGTGTCGGTACTCTTGGATTTTTCGCTTTTCTAGGAACTGTGGGGATAACTTCAGCTCGTTAATGGTTCGGACTCTCTTCAGGATTTTCTCGTCCTTTTGATGCAATCCTTTCAACTTGAGATTTATAGTTTGAGAGTCCTTTTCCCTCATCAGTCCTCCTCCAACTGTTTCGATGACTAGTTCGTCCTTTTTTCCTTGAGCGCCGATTTCTTCTGCTACCTTCCTGTCTAGCAGCGACACGGTTGACCCTTCATCCATAAGGGCCAGTATTTTCTTTGATCCCTGCGACCCGAAGACTTCTACAGGAACAATCTTCAGGTACGCCCTTGCGTTATTCACCGTGTTGATTGATGCCTTGCTCGTCACCTCTAGAGATTCCTCTTTTCTTTTCGGGGTCCTTTCTTCCGACTCTACGTGTAGCATATGATGATGCCATCTCTTGCACTGCTTACACGTGGGTTTTCTGCAGCTTTCTTTTCTGTGTCTCCCTTGGAGACACTTGAAGCAGACGCGACCCTTCTTTGCTGCTGCCCATCGGTCTTGCACTGATGCCTTCAGGAACTTCTGGCATTCAAGCAGGAAATGTTCACCCTCACACATAGGGCACTGCTTCTCTGCTTTCTTTCCTTCCTTTTCGTTGAAGTCCCTTGTTGAGTGCGTAGCCTGCCTGGGGGTCCTCTTCATCATGCTCCTTTCTTCAGAAGCTGCAAATGCTCCACATTTGTCTGCTTCTTTGTTGAGGAACTCGCAGATCACCGATAGGTTGGAGAACTCGCCATCTTCTGTTGCTGCAGTGAAGTCATACCATCGGAACTTGAGTATCGTAGGCATCTTCTCAACTATTTGCTTTACTATTTCTGGTGAATGTAGATACTGTGGTTTCTTCAACCCCTTAATTGCCGCTACACTGTTGTTTATTTGGCTTGCAAAGACGCAGATATCTCTTGGGTTCTCTGATATTCTCGGTAGCGCCTTTACTTTGTCCAATTCCGCCAGTACCAGTGCATCGGGTCTTCCATATCTTCTCTTGAGGGCTTGTATCACTTCCATCGGAGAAGCCTCGGAGTATAGCAGACTCTTGATAGCTTCTCTTGCGTTGCCCTTTATTGCTCTTCTCAGTCGAGCCATATTCTGAACATCGTTGAACATTGGTGCTGTATCTTCATAGACGACCTTGAAGGCCATCCACTCGCTGCTGTTCCCATCGAAGTATGGTAGCTCGTGGATGTAGTTCGGTTGAGCTGCTGGTCCACTTCTAGAAAAGGCTTGCTTCAATGCCGTCGTCAAAGCTTGAATTTCAATCGTAGCTCCCTTTGAAGCGTTCTCTTCAGGTTTGACTTTCTTCGGCTCCTGCTGCTCTTCTAGAAGGGGTTGACCTCGTTGCTCTGGTTGCTCGATGTTGCTGCCTCCTCGAACTGACGTCTCGATCCAGTTCTGCACCTGAGCTGTTCTGTCTTCCAGGTCTTCACCCACGGAGTCTTCATCTTCACATTGTACCATCTCCAATCTGATGCGGGCCAGTTTCACCGCAGCCTGTGCTTGTTCAAGCTCCAGACGTGCCAATTCTTCTCTGGCTGCCAGCTCGCGTCTTCTTGCTGAAGTACTCGTGGTCTTCATGGACCTGGCTCGAAGACTGACTCCCATCGGATTGAGGGTCTTGGTAACACCGCAAATACCCTCCTCCGGGGCCTGTTCTGGAGTCTTCTTAGTCTTCTTCTGTGTGGCATCTCCTTTCTTCTGTAATGCCGTCGTGGTCGCAGTCGTGATCATTGCCTCTGTAGCCATAGTTTCTCCTGTTGTTGCTGTACCTGAAGAAGTGTGTGTGTCCGACGCTGTTGCCGATGACCCTGACGCTGACGCAGACGTGACCCCTTCTGACCCTGTCGCTTCTTCTCCCCCGTCCCTAACGGAAGGACGGGACGACGGTCTTGAGGAGGCATCCTTCTGTGATCTTGTCACTGGCATCTTGTAATCTTCTTAATTCTTCTGGACTATTCTTCTAGGGATCCGTCTTCTCGAAGGACCAGACTGTAATGGACACCACCCTGTACCTCCTACTTGCTAGGTCGAGTGGGTTCCTTATACTCTAGAGTATGAGTCCCTAGAGTATATGATGATTGTTTGGTCGGTACCTAGACCTTCGTATATTCGCCGCTGGTGGCACCTACCCCACGCACCCCTAAATGCGTATATCCAGTGAAATAGGTACGGCACTACTGGCCAACTAGAGAAACCCCGGTCTTGAAATGCAAACAACAATTACTTCCAAAAATTACTTCTTGGTCTTGAGATCTCGAGATTTTTCCTTTTGTTGTTTACTCTTCGGCTCTTCATTTGCGACTCTTCATTTGCGACTCTTCATTTGCGACTGACTCGTTCCGGCAATACGACCGCCTTTTATACCGGCCGTTGTTACCGAAAAGAATCCGCGCGAATGTTCTCGAAAATTCGAGATCATTCTTACTATCTCGAGACCCCTTTTCCTTGAATTTCTCTTTATTTATTTAAGAAAACTGTACATATTATACCTTATTCTATGCGTTTTTACAATCTCTATAATATTATAAAAAGCTTATAAATGTACATCATCACAATAAAAATTTTCTAGAACAAAAACATACAAAAATTCACATAAACAATATTGTTCATTCTAGAAAATCGTCCATAACTTCCTTATTTCTTATCGGATTTCCAAAATTCAAACTGTCCCATTCATTTTACATCCACGTCTTTAAAATTAAATTATTCTTATTAAAAAATCTCCATAAACAAAAAAGCTCATTTTCAAGTTACGTAATTTTAGTACTAACATTTTACTTTGCAAAAAACTATCTTAAAAATCACTATATAATGGAAATCCGATAACTTCAATCTAATTAGAATACACATTCAATAATTCCAATTAGAATCTAATTAGAAATTTACAATTAACAACAATTAAATTAACTAAGTTAAACCTTACATTTTGCACGTAATCGCGGACTCGCGATGCGCAATTTCGTTGTGCGGTCTAGTTATGACCTGGTCTCGTCGTCATCAGGAACAGATTTGGATGAAATTTGGCATACCTACATTTAGTTTATCACCTGAAGAGACCTTAGAGTACTGAGTACATGAGTACACCCTTAATACTTAAACATATTAAATTATTGAGCTCTTGCTGAATCACTAGCTTATAGTATTATTAATACTTACTTCGTGACAAAAACCTTATAAAACCATCTCTGAAATCAAATTGCTACAAAATTTTACTGTTTACCATAAAGGAAGTTGTTCAGCAGTTCTGTGGCGATGCCCTTGGTGACATTTAATATTTGTTTCGCCTTGTAATAAGCATCAACTCCTTAATCCTATTGCTAGATATGGGTCTTCTCTCAACTATCTTAAAGTTGGGCATTCTAATAAATAAATAATTAGGTAACGTTTTCCAAAACATTTCTGTTTTACCACAAAACGATTACTTAAATGTTTAGTGATTCCACAATTCATTGTTTTTCTTACTTTAAACCTCTTTTCACATAAAAAAGATTTTACTAAAAAAATGACATTTAAAAAAACACAACGATTTGAATTTTCGGTCAGGTGTTTGGAATGCCAGCTATTTCATTTGTTTTAAGTCAGTCTAGTAGGCCGCGCATTGTTCCTAAACGGTCGGTGTGTCTTGATTTTGTTGTTAAGTATCATAAGTTACTAAACTAAAATGAGGGAAATAGTTCATATACAAGCTGGACAATGTGGCAACCAAATCGGTGCTAAGGTAAGGCATATTTTAGCAGCAGATGTATTCGTTAGTTTGCTGGTTTTGTGGAGAGAATGGATGATAGACGATTGACAATTGGTCAGGCGAGTAGAAACCTACGGAGAGTATGGGGGATAGATCTTTCTAATCTTATTTTTTCACTGGTGTAGTTTTTTTTTACTTTATTTTTATGGCAGCCATATCGCCCATTACAATTATCTTAGTATGGCAGTATGTGCAGGTGACGCAGTATAGTTTTAAGCGTTTTCCTGATGAAGGTAGGCTGGCGTTACTCGATACAGTGAAAGAAAGCGAGCCTGATTCATTGTTTTCCCAGCATAGATACTGCTTGCGGTTTTCTCTTATAATTGCGTGGAACTATTCTGGAATTGAGTTTGTGATAGAACTAGCACAGCGAGCAGAACCAGTGTAATTAAGTGTAGAGGTACTTTTGAATCAGCGTCAACAGCAGGAAGAGGTTTATATATAACATTTCTATTTCAGTTCTGGGAGGTGATTTCTGATGAGCACGGAATTGACCCCACTGGCACGTATCACGGAGACTCTGACCTTCAGCTGGAGCGAATCAATGTCTACTACAATGAAGCTACGGGTGGCAAGTATGTGCCCCGAGCTATTCTGGTGGACCTGGAGCCTGGCACTATGGACTCCGTACGCTCCGGGCCCTTTGGCCAAATCTTCAGACCTGACAACTTCGTATTCGGGCAATCTGGAGCTGGCAATAACTGGGCAAAGGGACATTACACTGAAGGTGCAGAATTAGTAGACTCTGTTTTAGATGTAGTAAGGAAAGAGGCTGAAGGTTGCGATTGTCTACAAGGTTTTCAGCTGACACATTCACTAGGAGGTGGTACGGGAGCAGGATTGGGAACTCTACTTATCTCAAAGATTCGAGAAGAATACCCTGATCGTATCATGAACACTTTTAGTGTGGTACCCTCTCCCAAAGTATCAGATACTGTAGTGGAGCCATACAATGCTACTTTATCCGTGCACCAGCTTGTTGAAAACACTGACGAATCTTACTGTATTGACAACGAGGCTCTTTACGACATTTGCTTCCGTACACTTAAGTTGACTACACCGACCTACGGTGATTTGAATCACCTCGTATCAGCAACTATGTCTGGCGTCACCACTTGCTTAAGATTCCCTGGTCAACTGAACGCTGACTTGAGGAAACTGGCCGTGAATATGGTTCCATTCCCTCGACTTCACTTCTTTATCCCTGGTTTTGCGCCATTGACGTCGAGAGGAAGCCAGCAATACCGAGCTCTGACTGTGCCCGAGTTAACCCAGCAGATGTTTGATGCGAAGAATATGATGGCAGCGTGTGACCCTCGCCACGGGAGGTACTTAACTGTAGCTGCTGTATTCAGAGGTCGAATGTCCATGAAGGAGGTGGATGAGCAAATGATGAACATCCAAAACAAGAACTCCTCATACTTCGTGGAATGGATCCCGAATAACGTGAAAACTGCCGTTTGCGATATTCCACCCCGAGGTTTGAAGATGTCTGCGACGTTTATTGGGAACTCTACAGCTATTCAGGAGTTGTTTAAACGTATTTCGGAGCAGTTCACTGCTATGTTCAGACGAAAGGCATTCTTGCATTGGTATACCGGCGAAGGAATGGATGAGATGGAGTTTACTGAGGCCGAGAGCAACATGAATGACCTAGTGTCAGAGTACCAACAGTACCAAGACGCCACAGCCGAGGAAGAAGGTGAATTTGACGAAGAGGAAGAAGGCGGTGATGAAGGAGACTAGACTACAGTTATAGGACTTGCGTAGTATTATTTTGTTTTATATTGTATGTTTTATTTCGTGAATACATTTCATGACTAATAATGTTGTATTTTATTACTATTTAATGACTTTCTTTAAGTTTTGCTGTGGGTTTGAAAAAGGTGAATTAAGCATAGTTTACATGTGCCAGCATGTAAATATTGTTTATTTAATACTAGTCTCCGCCTGCAGCTTCGCCCGCGTATATAGGACAAAATTTGCCTATGAGCTCCAAACTACAATGTTTCTCTTCCTCTTTTTGCTCAATCTGATAAAACTATTCTATGAGGTTCTCTTAGTAATCTGGACATATGTCCCCAGTTTTCAAACTATCTGCATATCATATTTTATCAAAATCGGTTCAGTAGCTTAGGCGCGAAAGCGCATTAGACAGTTACTTCTGCGCGTGCCTGCGCAGACGAGCCGACTGCTCTTCCACCTGCTTGGAAGGACGCGGAAAATCTATAACTTGTTTACCCTGAAAAATAAAATTGACGACGATACTTCTGTCATAACACGAATCTGCCATTTAAAGAAACCTTAACCAAAGTCTTTTTTCCAGACGAGCCTCTTCCCAGTTCATACTTTTATCTTTTTGATTAAATTCGTACAACAAGATCCCACAACAGATGAATGTCCCGGGACTGAGCTTGGTTTCAAGCCCGAGACCCGGTTTTCACACGCACTGTCAATCTTGGTGTAGAGGAGTGGCAGTGATGACTGTGGTGGACTGATGTTTGTTTGAGAGAAAAATTAACACACATAATATTCAACCTACACAAATTATATGCACAATAAACAACATACGTTAAAAATCTTTGTTGACTGCGGTTGTTGTGCACGTACAAGTTATAAAATATTTGCGTACTATGCAGCTGTGTTCGACCACAAATGTGTTTAAAAACTTACAATTGAGCATCAGAACACAGACGTAATATTTTAGAAATATTTTAGTAATATTTTAGATCACTGCTACACTTGTATTTTAGGATTATTAATTTTAAAGATAATGTAGTCTCTTAAATTAGGACCACCAGGAATATTACCAATTACCAAAGAGATTTATCGCTTCAACTCTTTTTAGTGTGACACTGCTGATCACGGGTCTTCTCTCAACTATCGTACGAGTTGAGAGAGTTTAGGCCTTAATCCGCACACGCTGGCCAAGTGCGGGTTGGTGAATGTCACATGTCCTCGAATGATTAGTTCTTAGACATGCCGGTTTCCTCACGATGTTTGCCTTCACCGATATTGAGCAGCGGCGATAGAATAATTCACACAATGATGTGAGGGCACGACTGGGAATCGAAACCGCGACCTTATGTTTGAATTGTTTAGTAGCCTCGTAAGAAAACCAGAATGCCTAGTAACAAATCATTTGAAGACATTTGACATGTACCAACCTGCACTTGATCAGCGTACTGTGTGGATTAAGACAAACTCTCTCAACTCAAAAGTATTATGTATGTGGCCAAACTAAACGCGTGTCTGAGCTCCATCAGACACTGGAAATAAAGTTTATTTTCCTAATAAAAAATAAAATATACGAGATGAGTAGGCCTAATAAATTATTTGGTAAAATAAAAGTCCAAAGTGTCCAACGAAATAATTTAAAAGTCTGTGTCGAACCAATGAAAAGTTTCCAAAATAAAGTTGATAATTCAATATCGCAGGTATGTGAACCAAGTAGGTATATGTATAGGGTGTGTAAACAGTGAAAACAACTTATAATTTAAAAAGGTAACAGCACATCACAAGCGACATTTGTTGGCACTTGTGTTTTCATGTTTAAGTAAATCGATCCCGTGGTTGCAAAAAAATCTTGAGCACAAGTTAAACTATTTTACACTAATTACTAGTTACCCTATATATAAATGTTTTGCCTGTCTTCTAAATCTAACATTAGCCTTCAGAGCTAGCAGCAACTTCTTCGATCATAAGTCACTTTATTTTTGTCACTCCCTCGGCTTACTACTGAATAATTTAGAATGTTATTTAAGTGGGATTTTTTATTTATTCCTGGATATTTAGGTACTCGTTGTTCGGAAATCCTTTAAAATACGAGAAATCCTTTAATCAACTTATACTAAACATGCAAAACTTGATGTGTGTACTTGACACTCAAGTTTATTTACATTTGCACCGACTACAAAAAGGAGGTTCTCAATTTGGGCGTTTCTATTTACTACCATTAAAGGTATTTTTTTGTTTGAATTTCAATATAAACTTATATTTTATATTAAGATTTTTTTTCTTGTGCAAGGTGCATTGGCCATTGGAGGTGGTTACCTACCATAATACTGCATATGCACTTTATCTTTCAAGTTAATACTTCTCTAGTGAATTATTTACCAAAATAGTTTAATAAAGCACAAACCAGATTTAGGTTGAAAATCTTCTTTAATATATTTCTACTTACGACTTAGAAATTAGAAAATCAATAAGGGCGCCAGCACCACATTCTATAATAATAATAATAATGTTTATTTCTCTCAAAAAGGTACATTTAGGCAATATAACAGAGTTACAGGCAGATTCATAAATACCTTTATGAGAGCTGGAGTCTATACTGGGTGCGGGACCTGTGTGACAGATCTCCAGGCTCTCACCCTAACGTCACAATGTTGGCTGCACTTACGTAATAACAGTAATAACAAACTAACTATAAACTAGGAAATTGAGAGGAAAAGAAAAATAATTTAAAATGGAATAGAAATTCTACATCTAAAAACTTTAGATCTCGAAGTTTCTGAGTTCTACTCTTTTTATGTCACAGAGTAAATTAAATCTAAAACTGGTCTATAACTCTTTGTTTATATTGCATTCAGATAAATCGAGATATACCTGCGGTTCGAAATAACTGAGAAACAATACGTACGGTAAACGAGATATGTTATTGATCGCTATTGCAGTATTAACCTCGTTCTATTTAGCTGTCTTTATGGAGCAATATTCATTAAAGGATTCTATTTTTTGTTTAAAACGACCTCGGTAGTCGAGCGGTATAAGCCGCCCGATTGGGTTATACTGTGCCCGGGAGGTCGCGGGTTCGATTCCCGCCCCGGACAATATTTGTGTAACAACAAAAAATTGTTTCGGTGTCTGGTTGGTTGAGGGGCTACCCTCCGTGCCTCGGAGAGCACGTTAAGCTGCCGGTCCCGGTTGTCAGTTAACATATCTATGACAATCGTTACATGTAGTCAGAAGCCGATATAATCTGACACCTGGTCTAACCATCTCTGCTACTGGTCCCCTACGGGTTTCGAGGTCTGATGGCAGTCGCTCGTATAATTGTGGTAGCTAGCCGCATCAGGTTAGACTGGGAGCCGACCCCAATAAAAGGCAAGGGGAATGATGATGTAATTTTTGTTTAAAAAAAAACAATTTTAGCTAGTGCTTTCTTGAAACTGTAGGCAGAAGTGTTAAGGTCTAGATTAACGAAAGTATCTATGTAGAGAAAACTAAGTACCTAAGATCAAGCCTCTCCCTTCAAATAACAATCCTGAACCTATGGTTAACTAGATTATTATAAGTTTCTGTTGCCACAACTTACATCTTAAAAAGTGACGCAAATCCTCATCAAACACATTTGTACCCGGAACAATGGCCATGGATAATGCTGAAAAACACCACAAATATATGAAACAAATACGGTAAAATCCGTTAAGGTTTCATTAACAAGATTTGGTATTGAAAAGTGGTTGAAATTTATTTCTTTTTTCCAGGTCCCGGGTTAAAGGGCACCATGGCTATACTGAACTGCCTGCTGGCTCGCCAGCTGTGCTTCGAAGACGCCTCCTGCTCCGCGATCCTCGAGATCATCCCGCGCGTCTGTGGCTCCGAACTTGGTAAGTCCATCCCTATCTTTATTTGATTAGCAGCCAACAAATTAGGTGGGTGGGTGTAATTATCTATATTTAAGTATATATTTACAAAAGAATAGTAAAAAAAAAATGCCATAAAAAAAATAAAATAAAAAATTAAATTAAATTAAATTAATTAATAATTTAAATAAATAATGCCGTTGATGCATATACTGAGAAACACTAGCAAAAAGAAACTCGGTACCTAGATTTTTTATACATGTGATATTATTGGTCCCATTAATTTTTTTTTTTTAACACACGGTCATCTGATCCCAAACTAAGCAGAGCTTGTACTATGGAAACCAGATAACTGGTAATATACTACATATAATACTTATGTTGGTTTCGGCTGAGTCACTTTCGTCCGTGATAGTGCATCATATGAATCTCCAGTGAATCACTGTGGTCCCCGGTTGGTGCAAATCAGGTGACAATAAACTGGTGGTAGAGATCGTCCGTAGTTAGTGATCACCAACCACACAAAGCAGCACCGCCAACCTGCCTTGCCGTGTTTCGGTGTAATGTCTGGTTCTAGACACCATTTAAGAGAGTGGATTGAAATTTGCTTCCTTATGGTTTCTACCAATTTTAGTCCACTGCTGGCTATGTCCAGACTAGAATAGGATGATGTACGGCAAATTTGATACCGGTTTGGCTGGCTAAGGCGATTGTAAATTACAGTCATATACCTCCCCAGAGGGACGCCAGCCGAAGGTCCCTAAACTTCTGGGTGACAACTCCTGTCTACATCCTTTGGACAAACAACAGAAACAAAGTGTGCTATAAAAATGTATTCAAGTTGCTCCACTGCTATGCAAAATCCTTTTTACTTAGGCCTAGGACTTAACCCACCACCGCTATCACGCCACAACTACACCTGTAAGCCAGGATCGATAGAGATGCCGTGAAGAGACTGAGGACTTTAACCCGGCCAAGTCCCGGGTCACCTTAAACTGTCATGAATCCCGTTACGAATTCAATCAAGAAGATAATAGGAGGAAAGTTTGGTTGGATGAAAAGTATTATTGTCAACTCCCCTTGCAGTTACAAGACAGCACATAGAAAAAGGGAATGACCTCATCGAAATGGACTACGCGCCGTGGATAATAATCTGAAGGGACCTGTTCGAGCTGGTTCCAGTTATAATTATTGGCAAATTCGTTTGAAGGAACGGAAAGGAAATTTTCACCGGTTTCAAAAAGATCTATATAATATAGGTACTTCGTAAGGCCTGTAATATTAAAACTGTACACAGCACTCAAATCTTTGTTACCATGTTAATATAAATCATCACGTTTTACATAAACCTTTTCAAGGCCCTACAAAAGTTAACAAACCTACATGAGAATCTTTTGTTAAAGAAGCGCTATTACATATTTAAGTACATGAAGGGGGTTCTCACCGCCATGTCTCTAACTGAAGCTGCATTTAGACCGAAAGGAATGCTCTTAATTTTATTTGATACGTCATACATCATAGGTAAAAGAACTTTTTTTTTACTACCTTTAAGTCACGCCTCCTCCCGTATGCCCTACATTTAATATCTTGCCCAGTAATGGTATAAAAGTAGCTTAAAGCAAAAATTCTTGCATTGTTCAATTGTCCATTATTTAACAATGCAAGAATTTTTTAAATCGGACCAGCAGTCCCTGAAATTATCACGTTCAACGAACTACACAAACAAACTCTTCAGCTTTATAAAATCTATATACATAAATTTTCTTACTCAATCTTAAATAGTGAATGTCATTTTTTTAAATTCATTTATTACATGTCACGTCCGTTTTTAAGTGACCAGGTAATTTCAGTGATAGAGTCCTCTTGACTTCATTATTTCACTAGTTTAGGAGCAAGTAAGCAACGACAAACGAAAAAGAGGAAACAGATTTACACAGTCATGTTTGAATATCACATTGAGGCATGGACAGGTTTTTAGGGTTCTTCAAATACGTACTCTCAAACATCTAAAAGCTACCAGCAGTAATAAACAAAACCCTCCAGCACAATCAATTACTAGCTTCCCAAGTACTCATTCAGATAAAAAATAGCCTATAGGCCGACCGTTTAACTCGCGTATCGCCTTTCGCCAAGATTCTGACTCCTCAAGCTTCACAGACAGTGATGATGATTCAAGCGATATGGATATTAGTGACGAATAGTCTTACATTACTTTTATCTGTAGTTAAATAGTTCTTTAAGAGATTTAATTAATGTTTTATGACTTTGCACTTCAGATAGCGATACGCGAGTTAAACAGTCGGCCTATAGTGTTAATCCAAACCATAATCTATTTTTGTGCCAAATTTCATTCAATTCCGTCCAGTAGGATTTGATGTAAATCGTTGTTGTTATAGCTTTTGAACGGGGTGATTACAACACGGTGTAACAGACGTCCACATTATTTTGACCTTTCGCCACAGCCGCTTGGGAGGTTGACAGAATAAAACATCAGAAGACACGATGAACTAAGTGATGCGTCATCAAATAATCAGCGGAATGACAAATGGATGAGTCTATTTGTCATTCCTACATGTAGACACACATATCGCTTACGTACTTTGTGATGTAGATAATACATCTGAGCTCATGATGTATCGCTTTACTAAACAGAACCAACGCTACTCTTTCTGACATAAGTGAAACAACCGGCCCCAGCTGCGCACAGGTGCAATACGACGAACGTTCTGAAAACTTTTAAATTAACAGTGTCACACAATGTTCCTTGATTTTTATCCTTGTATACTGTCAGCTGAGTGCTATCTTCTGAGATACAGGCCTAGCCTAGTTCAGAAAATAGAGTCATAATCGAAGGTAGACCTTTTTTTAACCACCATGTTAAGATGTTGTTTATATTAATGTACAATCATCTTTTGAAATGAAATGTAGCTAGCTGGTGAGAAATAAACTATTATTATTTTTATTTTATTTTTTTATTGTTATCTAGTAGGTGATTTTAAAAACCTACAAAAGTTCATGCAATACAAGTCAGTCGTTAGAACAGGTACCGAAATCCTGAATAGTATTTTCTTTTCTTCAACTTAATCTTATACTGGGATTTGTATTCAAAGATTATAACCATACATATTATTCATTCATTTCATTCATTCGTTCATTCAAGAACATCAATCACTTCACTTCACTCTTTTTTTTAAATATTTGACGTCTACCGTCTTTGACAGTGATTCTGCCAACGTCAAGTTGAAAGAGACAGTGCAAAAAAAAAGTTGTACGGTGTGGACCAAACGCTGACTCAATAAAGTAGGTAGGTATTGGTAGGTATTTCATGAAGAGGTGAAACAGAAAATTAATATTGGGACAGAATTTAACAACAAACAGAAAATACATAGAATAAACAACTACATAGAACATATTGAAATAGTTATATACACAAAATACATATTGTACGAATGTTAAAGAACAGTGTTCTAACGTATAATTTTCTATAATCTTCTTTGTATATAAAAATGAATGACTAAATGTGTGCTAAGCGCAAAATTCGATAACAGCTGAACCGATTTCATTAATTCTTTTACTAGAATATTCCTTAAAGTACGAGGATGGTTCTTACGCAGAGAAAAATTAAAAATAAACATTCTCCGAAACGGCTTGAGCGATTTTTATGGAATCTTATATCTTGTATTATTCTATTTAATCTAAATCTATTTTCGGACCCAGTAGGTGGCACTGCTTTACCGGGCAGGACGTCTGCGGGGTCCGCTAGTTTTCTGTAAATATCAATAAATTTAAAATCGCCTTCCCTTAAACATCAGTTGAGATGATAGATACAGTGAAAATCTGTTGTCAGAATAATGACGAAGTTTCTAGAAATTATGTTACATATACAGTTACGCTAACCCGCGCTGGATCCCGTAATGGATCCTCCTGCGCATTTTCTCGCAACGGACCACATAATTTTATAGACCTACGTGGGAGACCACATCAATCAACGCTGGTACTTAAAATTAAACTTCAACTTTCCTTTTATTTAAAAACTACCATACTAATCCTACCACCATATAAACGGCGGCGCAGCGGTAAGAGCCTAACCTTAGAAGTATAAGGTCGCGAGTTCGATTCCCAGTCATGCCCACAGTTCACATATATTGTGTGAATTGTTTCATCACCGCTGCTCAATATCGGTGAAGGAAAACATCATGAGGAAACCGGCATGTCTAACAATTAATCATTCGAGGACATGTTACATCCACCAACCTACACTTAGCCAGCGTAAGATAGTTGAGAGTAGACCCGTATCCAACAGTGGGACACTAAAAAAGGGTTTGAAGTGAAGTGAGAGTTCTTAATAGAGTTTTTAAAGGAAAACTAATATCACATTTTGACAGTAACATAACACTGAATTCGGTTCCGTTGTAAATAATAAATTGAATCAATAAAAGACAGATCAATAGACCAAATATAGGTACTTAGGTACTTTTGAATCGAATCATTTGAAATTTGTCAAATCGCTTTTTTTCTGGACAACCCTAGTAATGTGACTAAAACATTTACGTTTTTGTTATACTACCGACTTGGGAAACGGTTCATCTGATGGTAAGTGGTCACCGTAGCCTGCGGACGCTGCCAACACCAGAAGCATAATAGAGGGTTGCCGACCCTTTAGATGTACGCGAGCATTGGCTACCATAAAGTTCTGCCTCATTAAGCTGCCATGGCGAAGTTTCCAGCGGCGCAAGTCTGGCTACTTCTGGCATCCGAAGTTCGCCAAGTCGAGTGACCATGGCGTCTCGACAGTCTTGTTTACGTAATCAGGAGTGGATATAGAAGAAATCTTCTTTGTTACCAAAATGGTGGCTGACTGGTGACTGAGTAAGGGAGGGGCAGTTTACACCTGTACATTATAGTTACAACGTCGCCAGACCAGGGTATCCAAAAGCCACGTAGAGAGCTATAGCTCATTACCAAGCTCCCATCTTGGCGACGTTGCCAGACCGTCGCCAAGTGAGTTAGGTACCATACATTAATTTACTGCTTTCTGGCGGATGTCGCCAGAGATCTCACACTCAAGAACAAAACCAAAAGTTATAGCACTGCATGTATTCTGTCAGACTGCACATAGACCGAAGAAGATTGCTGTACCGCTTTTTGGTAAATTGAATATTAAAAACAAAGTGATGTGATTTTGCAAAGTGATAATTATCCCTAAGTTGGTACCTATTGCATCTAACAAAAAAAGAATTATTGCAATCTGACGGCTAGTTAGCGCGAAATTGCGAGACAAACACACATAAATAAATTACACTTACAAAACTTATCATAGGTGTTTAGAAACCTATATGGACTGTCCTCTGCGAATTTAGCGGAATTTCGAAAATATTAATTTTAAAGGTCGAATTGATAACCTCTCTTTTTGAACTCTGTTAAAAAGTGATAAAACCAGAATGTATTGTAAGAATGTGAGTGGCATAATCAAGCTATGAATGTTGGTGATATACTACACGTCTGAAAACTTTCCAGCCTTCTAAATTCGTATCTAGACTAAAATAAGCTAAACTCGTATTCGTAAATCAGTTAATTCACCCATTACACATCATGTCCAAACTTTTTAACTACTTTATTTTCAATTCAAAGTTAAAAGATATCAAACAAAGATAGTTTATATTGTAAAGAGGTTTTTTCAATATATTATTAAGGGTTCTGTATATTACCTATTTATTACTATTATTAAGAACAACAACAATTCCACTGTTATTGGGGTATCCACCAAAGCGGTTGTATTGTTTTCGTTAAAAGTTATAAAAAACCACAAAAAATAAGACAAATTAATGCACCATCGGCGGTCCTACAATGCCGCACGGCCACGTATAATTTGACCGAGAAAATGGGACTACTTTTATTCAGAAAAAATATAATAGCGCTCATACCTGTATGATTAATACAGGCATGACTGTGATCACTGTGACATGTTATGTCGCAGGTATAGCCAGATATAAATATAGGACATAATATTGCCGTTTATCGGGCACTATACATATGAGTCGAAGCGTCTCACCACGCAATATGTTTTTCGTATATTTATTTCTACTTTCCCATCAATAGGGTGCAAATTTGTACGACACGATATCACTCGAATTTAACTCTTTTTACTATCCATTGTTGGGCACGGGTCTTCTCACTATCTAACGAGTTGAGAGTGTTTAGGCCTTAATCTACACACGCTGGTCAAGTGTGGGTTTATGGATGTCACATGATCTCGAATGATTAGTTCTTAGATATTCGGCGAACATCGCCGGAACCGGCATATCTGAGAATATCATGTCATATGATGATTCAGCGATCACGATGTTTTCGTTCACCAATATTGAACATAGGAGTAGATGATAAGAAAATAGAAATTACATAGAAGAGGACACGTCGCTCGTGACGCGCGACCGCTTCAACTCTGCGACATTTTGTGAGATGACCCTTATTCATTCAATATGTATTCACAAAGAGAACCCTAAAAAGCTAGATCTTTAGCGTAATATCACAGTAATAGCTTTGACTTTCATGTTTTTACAAAGTATTTAAAAGAAAAATGACTTTCTGATCTTACATAATAAAAAATGGCTACCTATTAAAGTTTTTACGTAAATGACTTTGAATGAACAAAATTCGTTTGTTCTAGTAATATACTATTTTAAATTGTTATTGCTTGTTCAAAGTCGGGGTGACTTTGCCTCCCATAGGCCTCAACAATTTAAGTTTTTGATCAAAATTGAAGTAGCTTGATTAATGATACGAAAACATTACATTATTATTGTTTGTTTAGAAAAGAAAGTTTTTTTCCTTATATAGGTAGGTAAGTACTTGTATTATGTACACAAAATGAAATACTGTTCAGCCGACTTGAAATTGAATGAGTTCTCAATTATGTATGTTACGCGCTTATTTCGCCAATTACGGATCGATTTTGATAATTCTTTTTTTTTGTTGCAGGGGGTATACTTTCTTGGTAGTCCCATTAAAATTTTATTAAAATAGGTTAAACGGATTGAGAATTATTGTTAAAACGTTGATTTTGTTTGGTATCTTATTAAAAGCTATTTAAAATTTTCTTTATTTTCATGTTTTGTTTAGCTTGAAGTTTCGATCGGGTTGCACCACGGAAGAATGAAGCAACTTGCTTTTTCTAAGAGTGACACTGACCGTGCAGACTAGACGTGAAACAACTCATTCAGCGGAAGAGCTCCGGCAACAACTGTAGTTGTAGAAAAATTCTTTTTGAAATACCATCAACTTAGGAAATACATATTACTATAATACAATGATTAGGAATACTAAATATTAATCTCACTACGTTTGAAAAATGAATAACCCTAGTCATAGCAACTCTATCTTACCTTATAGGAAAACATTTTAATCAGTGCTCAATACTTTCTTTGGAGGTTCTGTCTCAGCAATAGAACACATTTCCATTATTGTTAAATATGTTTTTAATATTTTTTAATTGACATAACTTCTGCCAATAATGGATAATCTGTTCATGATAATATCGATGAAAGCGCGAGGAGTAAAATTAGCGGTCACTGACTCTAGCGAGCGCACAGGTGGTAAGGCAGCGCGTGGTATCTATTATGTGAAACTATGAGGACAAATTATTGTATATTTAAAGATTCTTATTTGCCTTATCATTCTAGAACATGTGACATCCACCAACCCGCACTAGGCTAGCGTGTGTGGATTAATGCCTAAACTCTCTCAACTCATAAGATAGTTGAGAGAAGACCTGTGCCCAGCAGTGGGACACTAAAAAGGGTTGAAATAAATGAATATATGGTTACAAAGGTAATAAAGGAGCTTAGCATATTTAATCATTGTTACTCTTACTATTGTATTTTCTTATCTTCTTGTTTATTTATTACTCTTTCTCGACAAAACTGCTAATCAGATCAGGATAAAGTGCTTTTTATTCAGGTAAATGTTTCCTTGGTATGGTTTCGTTGTATCACGCAAACAAATTCACAGGAACAGCTAGTGTGGCCAAATTGGGTTAAAAATATCGTTGACAAAGAAAATTACTTTAAATTCTCACGTATAAAAAAAGTAGGCAATTACTAAAAAAACACAAGAGCTACGATTTTCCTTTTTTACATTTTGATCAAAATTAACCGTTTAAAAGACTCGAACTCATATCTAATGTATTTGAAAGCCGATAAATGGTACCAAAAATTTCATGAACGTTTTACATTTTTTCTATTTGTGTAACTATCATAGTAGTACCGAACATTTATTATGTATCTTTCTAATCTTACTATAAATTTTATACGAAAGTTTGTCTGAATGTATAGGCCGGTATCGTGGTCTTGCTTTTCACGCCGCGGGTCGTGGGTTTCGATTCCCACCGAACTCAGACATTTGTATAATGTCCAGTGTTTGTCTTGAGTCTGGGTGTAATCTATATTTAAGTATGTGTTTACAAAAAAAAGTAATTTAACTAGTAAATTACAAGTTACCTGGTTTTCATAGTACAAGCTCTGCTTAGTTTGGGATCAGATGGTCGTGTGTGTTAACATCCCACTATATTATTATTACTAACTTGCGGACCTCGTCATCCTGCACGGTAAAGCAGTGCCACCTACGGGGTCCGAAAATAAATCACGACCGATTCTCAGACCTACCGAATCGGTCAAACCGTTTCTGAGATCTTTGTTGTTTTTTGTTTTTTCTTTGCGTAAGAACCATCCCCGTACTTTAAGTAACATTCTAAAAAAATAATTAGCGAAATTGGTTTAGCCGTTCTCGAGTTGTGCGCTTACCAACACATTTTGCGATTCATTTTTATATTATAGATAAGTATGTTTGTTACGTTATGAAGAATGGCTGAACTATTAATATTTATACGAGAATCACTATAAAATATTCTAGATGAATTGTGTACTTACAGTATACGCTGCACATTTTGTTGACAATGCAATTTATGCAATTACTTACTTAATCATAATGAACATTTATATTCAGAGTGCTTTTAACGGAGGAAACGATCAGTTGTGTTGTGTATACCTAACTAAATAAACTTTGTGGAAATACCATAACTCGTTCTTCTCTTCACACTCTACTAGCAACATACCTATAGATAGACCGTTTAACTCGCGTATCGCCATCTGAGGTACAAACTCATAAAACATTAATTAAATCTCTTGAAGAACTATTCAAACACAGATAAAAGTAATGTAAGACTATTCGTCACTAATATCCATTTCCCTTGAATCATCATCACTGTCTGTGCAGCTTGAGGAGTAAGAATCTTGGCGATAGGCGATACGCGAGTTAAACGGTCTATCTACAACTATTACTTATTATATCTTACAACTAACTACTCTGCAATTATACAAAACCGTACAAATTGTTTATTTTTAAGTAATAAAAACATAATAGTGACACATTGGGCCTAATACCCAAATGGTGGTTCAAGTCACGCCTATTTTTCAACGACGGTTAAACGTTAGTTTTTAGTTTTCACGGTATGACGTCACGAGCCCCTACTACTAAATTATGCGATTTAACTAAGCATTTTTTTATTGATCTGAATTTTTGGCATTAATTACGGACGGACAGTCCTTACTTAGAGTTGTCAATACGAAAAAAGTTTCTGTCATGAACCTGTCAAGAAAATAAGTTAAAATGCACATAAATCGCATCATTCCACTGCCACCTTCTCACCGAAATTCATTCGTAACCACGAATAAATCGGTATAGTGGACAGGCGCGTCCCATTGTAGACTACATAATTGCAGTTGTAGTCAAGCGCAGGCCTATTTCAGGATAAAAAATTAGTGCTTGATGTGGCTTTGTCTCTCTAAAACGAACAGAGACGTAGAGAAAAACTAGTTGACTATAATTAAAGTCGTTTAATTATGTAACATACTGAAGATCGATATTTTAACTTTAGGAAAGTAAGGCACTTATAACGCGACCTGCTTCCATTGTTACGAACCATCTCACAATCTATACCGTATGTACGTTGTAGGATAACAACGATATCAGAATAAATGTGGATGATAACATGAAATGTATTCTATTAGACTCCGGTGCAGCGGGGATATTAAATCACTGATTGTAGAATTATATAAAATAACCCTTTGGTAGACAATAAAAGTAAATTTACCTGAAAATTATTCCGATAATATTTTTGGTTAATTTGTGTCTTGCTTTTAGTCACATTAAATATCTAAATGTAAAATACTAGCAACCCGCCCTTAACAAACTTATTTTAACGTTATTTTGGCAGTCTTTGCTGAGAAATTTTGATACCACAACCCACAAGTACCGAGATAAATAATTAGGTACTTATAGTAATGGTTGCGGTTGTGTCATATGTAGTTTCCATGACCCCTGATATAAATGCGCTACAAAACAACCATAGGGTTTTAGCGCGTACCCTTTGGCGGTTCCAATACCCCTGCTCTACACCCACACGGGGCTAGGGGAACCCTGAAAGAATTTCCTTCTGGCAAAAAAGAAGTACCTACTTATCAGTTCCGGCTGAACTTCTTCACATGCTGTGACTGCACGTCCCACGGGAACGCAAGGGGATAAAAACTATACTTTTCCTGGTTCTAAGCTACCTCCCCACCAATTTTCAACCAAATTGGTTCAGTCGCTCTTGAGTTATAAATAGTGTAACTAACACGAATAAATGTATCTTTAGTTTCTGTCGTCTTATTTGAAACTCACCAGAGCTTGTATTATACGTATACGTATAAAAGTATAACTGATATGTACCTACAAAATACTACTTGTCTTTTCTTACATATATATAAATAATTATCCCTCAAGACAAATCGGCAGACATCATGACACATAATTGAATCCACGATCTTATCAAATACAAATACACAATCCGTCGAAAATATAATTTAATAACTAAAAAAAATCGACAAAAGCAGTAAAAAAAAAGCATAAAACAATTATCTTTCATCTAAACCAATATTATGGTCACCCTAAGTCTCCCACCTTACATTGAATATCGGTCGCCTTTTGTTACTTCTCTTTTGTTAGCTCTTTCATTATTAATATATTTTTTGACATATTGTCCCTGAGTAAATTCAGTGCATGGGTAGAACTATAAATCACAATTATGACTTCGGTCCTTAATATTAAAAGTAAAGTGGAATGGGGATTAAATATACTAGCATTCCGAATGCGGCTCCGCCCGCTCGTATTTCTGTTATCACGCTAAACCATTAACCTCTCTGCGCAGTCGGATAAAAACTAACCTATGTCCTTCCCCGGGTCTTCAACTATCTCTATACCATTTCATCCAAATCGGTTATTTACTTTGTGAGTAGAACCGAGACAGACTGACAGAGTAACTTTCGCATTTATATACTAGTTCTCTGGCCGCGGCTCCATCCGCGCTTATATTGGTTATTACGCTTAACTATTAACCTCTTTTTGCACAGTCGGATAAAAACTATTCTATGTCCTTTCCCGAGTCTCAAACTAGATAGTTTAACTTTTGACATGGAGATCCATGTCAAATTTCAACCATACCGGTTGAGTTGTTTAGATGTAACAAACAGACAGAGTTACTTTCGCATTTATTATATTAGTAGAGATAAGTAGGTAACTTCTTAATCTTATATTATTTCTACAAAATTAAAACTCCGCAACAAATATAATACTTGTTAGAATAAATCTCATATCAAATCTGGTCACCATCTCAAAGTTTCAACAGCTCTCAAACGAAGGACTTTTCAGTTCAAGTGCCCTTTATGTCAGATTTATCCAGAAATTGAAGGACGATGACTTGCTGACTGTAATGATTTCGGGATCAAAGTTACCCAGTTATAAGGGTTCCGTAAATTCCAGAACTAACCACCTATATATTATATAACCAAAAACGACACAAATATGACTGACTACAGGCTAACATCAACATCAGGGGGCCAAATGATTGAATAACGTATAGGCTCCTGACAACATCAGGGAGCCCACTAGCATAGTAATATTAAATAATGTAAAATAAAGGCCAATAAGAGACAAAAGTTAAAAATGACACTGCCGAAAAGTCTGTAACGTATTCGCTTTGAATAAAAAAAACCTATTAACTATATAACTTTTAGATCCCCCATGAAAAAAATAGAGGTGTATGATGAGTGATGACGTGTATCCATATATCTATACATAATTTGGTGGTATCTAAGCGCTTAAACGAATGGACTAATATTGATGAGAGTTTTCTTTATTATGATGATTTTAGCTAGATTACGGGTTCATACAATTTTATTGTAAAGTTATTCTTAGCTTGTAAAGAAAACTATCGAAGCTTACTTTTAAAAGAAAAACAATAACAGAATACATATTTCTTCAAATTTGTTATGTAATATTAGCTTTTATGAATAACGTTCATTCCTAACAAAGCAGAAACCTGAAAAGGCTTTGTGAAATTAATTAGAAACTCAAATAAACCCCTAAACATAATTAAACATTGTACTAGTTTTGGTGCAAAAACTGGGGGGGGGGAAATTGTGTTCTCACATTTATATGAGTTACCTACCCGTGTATAAGGTAGTACCCCCCATTTATTTAACAATTTTATTAAAACTAAGAGGTTGAACTATGAGCTCAAAGAAGTAAAATATTGAAACAAAAAAAGAATCAAAAATTTTAAATTGAAAACAATATTTACATCTGTTCATTGAAGTGGGTCGGTCGGGAAAAATGAAATCCATCCACAAATTGACGGAGTAAAATTAGTGAATATACATAAAAAACATACACACAACCGAACTTATTATATAGCAGATACCTCTTCCATTTTAACATACATAAAAAAAATATATAATATATTGGCCGATTACTCCGGCAATTGTGACTCGATTTTAATTTTTTTTTGTTTGAAAGAGTAAGTATACTTCCAAGTCAGTCCCATTGATTTTTTTTTATTCTGCGATAGGCTGACGCTTGACTACAACTTGCCTGATGTTAAGCAATGATGTAGTCTTCGATGGAACGCGCCAGCCTAGTATACCGATTCACTCGTGATTACGAATAATTATCGGTGAGAAGGTGGCCGTGGAATGAGCCTCCTTAAGATTAGAAACCTTTAAGGAGCAACAATTCCGACCCACCCTCACTGCATGGTGTCACCAGATAAAAGAGAAAAAGAAAAAAAAATCAAAAGAGCAATACTACCTACTACTCTATTCTACTCTTTCATAGAGTAAAATAGAGTAGGTAGTAGTATTGCTTTTTTACGTGTGGTCAATGGCTAATCACTAACAAAGGGGGACGAGTGTCAACTTTTTGAAATCTTTACTTAGTGATGGTTTAAATAAAATGTTAAACGTCTCTAAGTGCGGCCGTTAGTGTGTTTTCACGTTTTAGAAGGCCCTTGTTGGGGTCGGCTCCCAGTCTAACCTGACGCGGCTAGCTACTAGAATTATACGAGCCACTGCCATTTGACCTCGAAACTCTTAGGTAACCAGTAGCCGAAATAGTGAGACCAGGTATCAGAATATATTAGGCTCCTTTTAAATGACAACCTGGACCAACGGCTTAACGTGCTCTCCGAGGCATGGAGAGTGGCCCCACGACAATATTTGTTGTTACACAAAGATTGTCTTTAGGCGGGAATCGAACCCGCGACCTCCCGAGCACAACATAGCCCAATCCGACGGCTTACACCGCTCGACTACCGAGGTCGTATAATCTTTTCATAATTAACACTTTAAAATTATTTATGTAGCAGTGAAATAACATAAATTATATATTCCCAGCTTACTCTTTGTTCATTTGTAAACAGGTATAGATTTGAAATAAAAAGGTATAGATTTGAAATAAAACTATTTTAAATTGTATTTTATCGCGGTTTATCTTAGATTTTAAATCCTGACGTTTCAAAGTTGAAATGAGGTATTAATCACAATTCAAACTTAATCATTAAATCCGAACTTATTAATCTCAGTTATTACTGACTACCTACAAACAATATTATTTAAGTTACGGCAAACTGAGCTCACAGTGTCTTGAATTCGGAGTGAATTTTGCTTTTGTTTTGGTAGTGATTTTTGCGTAAATTTAAGAAAATACTAGTTATTCGATTTGTTACGTTTTTATAGATCACTGCCTTCAGACAATTACACATTTCCACTGTATTGTTTCAGGATAGATGTTAATACTTTTTTGAATATACTATCTACTAATTATACTTCTCTTGACCAAGGTATTTTTGAAGCTCATTTAAAAGCAGCATCTGCCTAGAAATGTTCTACAAAGGGCCGATAAACCACAATCGACTTCAAAACAACTTGAAGGACGATCTTTTTCCCCTATTTGCACAAAAATAATTCAGCTAATTCACTCATAATAAAGGCGACTGCCCACCTCCGTCACAGTACCCACAATGGTCCACTGACGAGGGGCTAGCCTTTGACACCGAGCCGTTTCGTCACCCTAATTCGTCCGAAATCTGGCCACTTTTAATCTAAAAGTTAGGCTCAGAGCACACCAGCGAAGAAATTGTGTGCTGGCCAAGCGTTTAAATCCCGCTGTCTAAATAGTGTTTAGTTACTACAGTCCATCAAATCTAAGAAGTACCGTTTGACAGTTCTAAACGTAGTAAATTTAGAATTTTATTTTTTGTATGAAAATTGTTTATGTTATGTTAAAATAAAAATAGCTTCATAATTCAATTATTTTACTGGAAAGCTAATAAAAATAGTGTGAATTACGCCTCTATAAAGCTAATTTAATAGAAGCTGGTCAAAAACAACTGATTATTGAGTTATAAGTAAGGCTTAAGTTGCCCAATCACGCAAAATAGACGCACATATATAAGACGTCGAGGTGCTCCAAACTAAACTAAAGGCTTTAGTTGCTTTAGGGAGTTCTATTCAAACAAATAAAATCACGACTTTCCACAATATGCAGGCAGGGAGTCCTTAAGTTGTTGGGCACACAGAAGAGACTCAGATAGTCTAGAAAGGTTAATTATGCTAAATATGCGGCTAATTATGCTGTACCGTAGGAAAAAGAGCAAAAGGAAAAAGAAAAGGAAACAAAATCAGAAGGCAATAATGGCCACTTTGCAATGGTCGATCCAATGGCACAAGATAGGGAAAGCTGGAGAAGGTTGGTTGCATACATCGTCCACCACAATCACATCCCTCAGACCTGAAGATATGACCTAGAAGAAGAAGAAGTCAAACAAAGTCACATTGTAATAGTGCTAACGAAGATCGAAAATAATGAAATGTATAATATTGACAGGACATATATACCTACAAAATGTCATCTAAAGCCTACCTTCTATTGACAATAGTGAAGTCGTCATGGAGTCGCCGTCACTCCGGCTGTACACAAACCCTTTTTTACAACCTTCAAAACTTTTTAAGGTCCCAATGTTGAGCACGGGACTTCTCTAACTATCTTCTGGGTTAAGAGAGCTTAGGCCTTAATCCACACATGCTAGTCAAGTGCGGGTTGGTGGATTTCACATGTCCTCGAATGATTAATTCTAAAACAATCCGGTCTCCATTTCCTTCGCCGATATAGAGCAGCGGTGATGAAACAATTCACACGAGGATGTGAGGGCGCGACCAGGAAATGAACCCACGACCTTATATTTCCAAAGCGAGACTGAAAGCGCTGCTCCTACGTAATGTCACGTGTCAATAAATAAAATAATGTAAAGTCGACATTGACAATAGTGGGCCATGGGCGTCACCATCACTCCAACGGTGTTCATACCCTTAGCAAGTATCTGAAACAATACAATATGTTTCTCAAAGAATTTGTCTTAATTACAAAACTCGACTTATCTCTGTCAGCTGGAAATTAGGGTATCTACCAATATTAATTTGTGTGAGATAGATTAATTACCTGCTTGACGTTTTTCTGAAAGTCTGGTGAGAATATTCAGTTATTTTTACACTTATACACATATACCTACATTTAGTTATTACCGTCCAAAGAATATAATAGAATTCCGTAGTGTAATTTTATTTGACGGGCCGGTGGCGTGGTCGGTAAGATACTTGCTTTTCACGCCGCAGGTCGTGGGTTCGATTCCCACCCGAGACAAACATTAGTGATGAACATTTGTGTTTGTGTCGAGTCTGGGTGTAAATATCTATTATAAGTATTTATTTACAAAAGAAAAGTATTATATGTATAGTATATACCAGTTATCTGGTTTCCATAACACAAGCTCTGCTTAGCTTGGGACCAGATGACCGTGTGTGTTAATGTCCCACAATATTATTATTATTATTTTTATTATTGTCAAACTACTTGACTTGCCGGTATGGTGTCGTTGGCAAGACTCTTGCTTTTCACGCCGCAGGTCGTGGGTTTGATTTTCACCCATTAGCAAATGTGATGAATTACTTATGTCTGTTTAACTTGAGTCTGAATGTGATTATCTATAATTTTAGGTATGTATTTTTAATAAAAAAAGTAATTTATGTATAGTATATCAGTTATCTGGTTTCAAAGTAAAAAAAAATACAAATCTTTTCTCATAAATAAAATAAGTGTTTATATAAACAATTTCAACTCAATTAGTCCAGTAATTAAAAAAAAATCGGCTGTGACACACAACGGAGTGATCCTGTGATGGTTCCGTCCCTTAATTTTTATCTTTTGACGTACGGAATCCTAAAAAGTTGCTTATTTATTAAACTGACCTAAAAATTATTATAAACAAACAATCTGATGGTTTTTAGTTTAGATAGAAGACCAATTCTCAGCGGTCTATATCTTATGCATGAACTAAAACATTGAATGAAAAAAAAATCAGTATTTCTACTCCAGCTATAAGTACTAACGAAATCTTCGTATAAGGAACCAAAAATATGACATGATTTTACTGTTATAATTAAAGTACCTACTTACATAGTTTTAACTCGATATTTTGTATAATAACTTAATAACCTACTAATTAAAATTATAATCCACTGATTTACAAGTTAATTAATTTTGTAATACACATTTCACTGTCATTTTAACGGGCCGGTGGGCGTGGTCGGTAAGACACTAGCTTTTCACGCCGCAGGTCGTGGGTTCGATTCCCACCCGAGGCAAACATTTGTGTTTGTGTCGAGTCTGGGTGTAAATGTTTATTTATTATAAGTAAATATTTTAAAAAGAAAAGTATTATATGTATAGTATATACCAGTTATCTGGTTTCCATAACACAAGCTCTGCTTAACTTGGGACCAGATGACCGTGTGTGTTAATGACTGTCCCAGAATATAGTTATTTATATTTATTTATTATCATAGCAAAGAGTTTGTCACAACTCCCATTTCCACTTCAATCCTTTATGTCCCACTGCTGGGCACGGGCACTCTTGTATGTGTGAATATATCTTCATAATCAAATTTCTCAACATCATTCATTGCTCACAAAACTGTTGTCGAGCTTCTCGCAACCAATGAGTTGAGAGAGTTTATGCTTTAATTCACACGTTTCATGTGGGGGTTGTTGGATGTCCTTAAATGATTAGTTCATGGAAATGCCAGATACCTCATTTTGTTTTCCTTCAAGATTAAACAATTCACACAAAGTGTGGGCACAACCGAGGCGCGATGTCCGAACTAGAGAACTTATAATAATATTTGAAGGGGCGGGGGCGTGGTCGGTAAGATACTTGCTTTTCACGCCGCACGTCGTAGGTTCGATTCCCACCCAAGTCACACATTTGTGTGATAAACATGTCTGTTTTTCTTGAATCTGGGTGTAAATAGCTATTTTTAGTATGTATTTACAAAAGAAAAGTATTAATGTAGTATATTACCGGTTATCTGGTTTCCATAGTACAAGCTCAGCTTAGTTTGTAATCAGATGGCCGTGTGTGTTAATGTCCCACTATATTATATTATTATATTTCAAACCCGATGCGGATACCGCAGCTCACCCACCCGCCACCGTAAGCTTAATATAGCATATTATATTATAGAACAAAGAGCTTTTCGAAAGTTCAGTGCACCAATGACCAAATTGATTTATTAATGCATTAAATGTTAGTTAAGCACTGAATCAACTTAATTGAAAATGTAATTCGTAATATCAAGCTTAATTAATGACCAAATTGACAAACAATAAATAACACTAACCTAATTAAATAAGAAGTTACTGATAAGTTTAGAAAAGCTTATTTACAAGATTTTTCTCTTTCGCACTTTATGTCGTGTGACAAATACAATATTTGTGAATAAACTATCTTTTTTTTTTATTCTGCGATAGGCTGGCGCTTGACTACAACTTGCCTGATGCTAAGCAATAATGTAGTCTACGATGGAATGCGCCAGCCTAGTATACCGATTCACTCGTGATTACGAATGATTATCGGAGAAAGTGACAGTGGAATGAGTCTCCGTATGGTTAGAAACATTAAAGGAGCAACAATTCCGACCCACACTCTCTGCATGGTGTCACCATACATCGCACCGAAACACGGCAAGGCAGCTTGGCGTTGCGGCTTTGTCTGGTGGGTGGCCACTAACTACGGCCGATGCCTACCACCAATTACACCCCCCCTGAGGATAGTTTTGGAAAAATAAAAAACACGTGTTTTATTATTTCTTTCAAGGTTTATGTGTACCAAATTTGGGACTTAGGCCCAAAAATATCGAGAGAAACTTTATTTTTACAAACAAAACTCACATTAGACACCCCTTGGGATTAGTTTTGGAAAAATAAAAATCATGTTTCATTGTTTGTCTTAAGGTTTATGTGTACCGAATTTTAAGTAATTAGGACCAAGGAATAAAACGTTACATACAAACTTCATCCCTCTATTTAACCCTTTTAGGGGATGTTTTTTGAAAATATTAATAGCCTATGTCCTATTCTAGAGTCTACAATATCTTCATTTCAAATTTTATTAAAATCGGTTGAGTGGGTATGGAGATACGTGGTAACAAACATTCACACACCCACACACTTAGTAGGAAGCAAAGATTCATTTTAAGTATGAGTAGAAAAGTGAAACTGCTATATTAATAGAGGTACTTAAATAGTCACGAGTTCTTATACAAACCGTCCCGGGACTAAAACGCATCCCATTAATCAAATCTAATTGTTCAAATTATTGCCACGGCTCTAACCCAAATCCACCAAATTCGTAATCGGACGTTTAACTGTGGTTAAACTACTAAAGGTTAGATGTCTTTAGTACACCAATTTGGAAGTTATGAGAATGGATTATTACTATCGCCATGTCATTGTCAAAATGACCGAATTACTATCATTACCATGACCATTGAACCAATATTTTTGACTTAACCTATCAAATATAATTTTAATAGACTCACAGATGACGCTAGTGTAAATAAAAATAAACATTTCGGTCAAAGTAAAAACAATAAAACCTGTTGCGGTTTCACTTCGTACACTTTGCGTTTGACATGTGTAGGTATCTGTTTGAATACAAGGTGGTTGGCATCGCAGTACTTTTAAGAATGAACTTATTTTATTTGAGTTTTCTATATTTAAGAGCTAAAATGAGTGAGATTTCATTACTTTCTAGCCATGATAAGCCAAGCATCAGTGTATTATACGATAAGGAACTTCGCGCAAAAATTCAAGTTTAAATAAGCATAAACCTCCTGTATAAAATTTCCATAATTATTATTGGGACCAGGTCGAAAGGGCCCTCTTAGATTACATTACCCGTGGTGCTAGGTCCATTTTGGTGAAGCAATTTAAACCTCTTTTTTTATCTTATTATTATTCTTTATTTTACGCAAAACACTTACATAGATAATTTTTAATAGGTAACAACACATGTACACAGGTGAGCGTAACTCATTTTTTTTATGCCATCTACTGCTTTGCTTGGACAATCTAACTTTGTAACTTCTTCTATTGTCTTTCTGATTAAATTAGTTTTTTTTATTTTTTATTCTGCGATAGGCTGGCGCTTGACTACAACTTGCCTGATGTAAAGCAATGTTGTTGTCTACGATGGAACGCACCAACCTAGTATACCGATTCAGTCGTGATTACGAATGATTGTCGGTGAGAAGGTGGCAGTGGAAAGAGCCTCCATATGGTTAGAAAACTTAAAGGAGCTACAATTCAGACCCACCCTCTCTACATGGTGGCACCAGACATCGCACCGGAACACGGCAAGGTCGCTTGGCGGTGCGGCTTTGTCTGGAGGGTGGTCACTAACCACGGCCGAAGCTTACCACCAGTTGATTGCGTGCGAATTCGTGCGAGATTCAAGACAGTTTAAGTGTCCGAGGACTTCCTCGGGTTTCAAAACTCGCCTCTCTTCATAGCGCCGCTGTCGATCTTAACTTGAAGAAAAGCAGTTGTGGGATGGTAGTGGGTTTAGTCATAAGAACAATTAAAAACCTCCGATTAAAAGGTTGTTGAATTGGTCTCTAGCATTGTGATAGCGTGACTGTGGCATCCTTTGTCTTCGTCTTACAAATATTAGCTATGAATGGGGTAAGCAGAGGCTGTTTATAGCTATTGTTATCTGGCAACTGTTAAGCGGCATATTTACTCGCTAACCGACCCACATCGTTATGCTTAGAGTGCAATATAATGTCGTGACGTCATCGTTGTTCAGTTCAGAATAGATCAGAAGCTTACTCAAAAGCAAAAATCAAATGCAACATGTTTTTTTTTTCAATTAAAACTTCATTAATTTGGCAGTCACAACATAACTTCGTATATTTTTACTAAGAGCGAATCCCGGGTCGAGCAGAAATACATTTTTAATACACTTAGAAAAAAATCAGTTCGAAGTTGGGGAGTATGTCCGATGAACGGCAATAGGCTCGCTACTTACTACCTAGAGAACTTAAAGCATAGGCATCGAAATTTGTGTGATATTCGCCTCTGCCTACACTTTCTGGTGTTACAAGCGTAAGCGCTATGTACACCTGAAAGTTTAGTTGCCAAAATCACGAATAATTTCCAAAGTCAAAACTTCCCGTAACCCTCTAGCCACCTCTTAAAATGATAACCAAATCTTTGCTCAAATCATAAAAAAGTTTCAACTCCAAACCTTTTAAAACTCCTACAAAAAAAAAGAAAAATCATCCTAAAGCATTGTCTACACAAATGGAACGATGCAAACGAAGCTATAACGACGAAAAACGATATCTAAGAGTGAAAAATTACCGGCAATAACTCACTACTCGGAAAGAGCAAGTGGCAAATTAGGTACGTAACGTTCACGAGGAATTTTTAAGCATTTCGTCGATATTATAGAGCAACGAATCTTGAACAACCGTTACTAGACCTGACAGTTATAGTTACAATATCTTTTAAGCTGTCGCTAGTCCCAAAAATTTTCAAGTATTAAAATTAGGTAAGTAATAAATAAGAACATATCACGTTCTTATATATTACTTACCTAATTTTATCAAAAAGTTTGATCAAAAAGAAATCATAAAATAATCAATCTTGGTTTTGACTCTTGTTCGCTTAGACATCACGGCAATATCATTAAAATATATAAATATATTTTGTCTGACTAATTTAAAATTTCGATTGGCTGCTTACATTTAAATTCAAATTGCAAGGCACCTTAAGCAATAGCGTCATTTAGAGACAGAAGTATTGAGTATGTCATCTCTAATAACAGCCGCGTGGTATTCTGATATCTATGGTCGATAAAGAGTCTTAAGAGCTGTCTACCCTTGTCAGGCGTAATGACGTGAACGTAGACACAGCCTTATTTTCCGTGATATGACACGCGCTCTGAAGTTATTGTGAATCTTTTTGTTTTTGACAGGTCTAAGTAGGTAAACTTAGCCTACGCCATGTTAATATTTTTTTTTACGGCCCAGCCACAGTGTAAAAGGATACTTACAGTGGTCCAACAGATTTTCAGCCACCGCGGCTCAAATTACTAGGAAAATACTAGATACACCCCTTAGTTTGAAAAGGTCCTCTCTATCATATGTTGTACACCCAGTACACCTGCAAAATCACGAAGAGAAGACTGTTTTGTACGATAGTTGTACATGCATAGATACACAATCAACCAATCAATAGTTTATTATTTAAACATGACTAGTATAGTATTATATTATATGTGTTAGCTGTTTATACAAATACAGACACACAGAACACAGATATACCTACAGGAAAACACGTCAAATAGCGCCAGAAGAAGGGTAATGTTTTTCCGAGTGTATGTGTAGATTTCTTTTGCAATAATACTTAGGACTTTTGGTGCTAAATGATATAAAAAAGTAACTTTTCAATTCTTTATTCAATTAAGTTCGCATATATTAACGTAGTCGGGTTATTGTTCAGGTGTTAATTAAATAAATAAATAATATTAAATAAATATTCTGGGACATCAACACACACGGTCATCTGGTCCCAAGCTAAGCAGAGCTTGTGTTATGGAAACCAGATAACTGGTATATACTATACATATAATACTTTTCTTTTGTAAATATATACTTATAATAGATATTTACACCCAGACTCGACACAAACACAAATGTTCATCCCTAATGTTTGTCTCGGGTGGGAATCGAACCCACGACCTGCGGCGTGAAAAGCAAGTATCTTACCGACCACGCCACCGGCCCGTCGAATTGCATGAATTTGTCTGAAAATTAAGTCACAGTTAGTGTTATTCATATTAAAAGATCGCATATGTGCTTTTTACCATGTAAATGTAACCTGAAATAAATTCTGCATTTCACACAGACCAGATCGCGCGTAGAAGTCATTCCATAATAATATGTAGTAAGTAGGAAAAAATATATAACGAAACGACCTAATCTAATCAACCCCAAAAGCGATATGAAAGGTTTCGGTATAAAAAGGAAAAAATCTAATATAGTGATCGGCCACTCCTTAATGGGTTCCGCACAAAAACACTTTTAATTCTTCTTGTAATCCGAATGCGGTTTTTGTGAGGGATCCCTAACTTGTTAAGGCGGGTTCTGGACCTTTTAACCTGTAGAGGGCGGGTTATTAGCCGTGTTAGTGTGCGAAAATGAACTGGATTAAATCTAATGGTTAGCTTGTCAGTACTGAGTTCACGTTTATCACTTCCCATAGTGCTATATTAACGAACTCGTAAAAAAGTATTTGTAGGATTTTCTCGTTAGATTAGATGTTCAAACATTCTGTTGTTTAACATCAACAAAAGAAAAGTAATATATGTATAGTTTAAACCACTGGTCTGGTTTCCATAACATAAGCTCTGCTTAGCTTGGGACCAGGTGACCGTGTGTGTTAATGTCCAAAAAATATTTATTAATTTAAATTAGTATAGCCTTAATGTGGTATTAGTGAGCGTCCAGTGTAAAGGGAAGATCTTCAAGCTGCGCGAAGTGTGATGCCCGACCACGGTCTCTCCTCCAAGAAGTTTTATATATGCTAATCGTCGGTGAAACTTTGCTTGTGCGATTCAGGATTTCTATGACGTAACCTATTATAAGAATAATCTCGATATCTTCAGCTTTCAAGTAAAGAAAATCTCGTAAAGATTAATTATCTTCATACCTTCTGTTTGTTGCAGTGGCTTGTTCAACGGTGACGGTGACGAAGTGCCAGGCTGCTCTGAGGACCCTGCAAGCGTTCCCGTTCTTTAAACCGACCTGCCTTTGTCGCGAACCGAACGTGGACCCTGAATGTAACTCTTTCCGTGACTTCCTCTTCGATCATCCTTGCGTGTTCGTCATGAAGAAGGGTAAGTGTAATTTTTAAGTACTTAAGTTAATCCCCACAAAAAGACCATTTTCCAATCACCAATAGTGCTTTGTGAGATGACAACATGATTTTGTTGTTTTGTCCGTCAAAGTAAATTGATAATATTGGACATTGTATTTTTTTGTGTTACCTAAAAATTCGGCTATACATCAAAGCGAAATCACAAATGACGTCATCTTTAGGTAAGTTTTATACAGAGGTATGACGTTACGCACTCTCACTCCATTATTTTAATACGTTATATCTCAATTTCATTTATACTAATATTATAAAGCGGAAAGATTAGATTGTTTGTTTGTTTGTAACGAATAGGCTCAAAACTACTGGACTGATTTCAAAAATTCTGTCACCATTGGAAAGCTACATCTTTACTCAGTAACATAGAGTAAAAATATGTTGAAAAAAGTTAGGGATCCGTATGAAAACTTTGATAATGTAACCCAAGGTGACGAACTAATTAAAATGCGATTTTTGTACCCTGTCGTGATCCATATTGTCGTTAAAAAAGGATTATATTTTTAAAATGGTTTGATTAAATCTTTAGTTATTAATCAGTTTTCTCTGTTAATTTATGTTCATATTGATTTACTAAGATAGTGCTATAGGTTTGGTACATCAGGGATTTCGGATTGGGTACATCCGCATGTCTTGTGGTTATTGTAATGTGTTCTAATTTGCACTAGTTATAATTAATTATCCTGTGAAACTTTTTAACTTGATATCGTTAGATAAACATAATACAAGAAGAAAAAAAATTAAGTGTTTTATATTTTCGACTAAAAAAAAGTACCTAATCTATCAAAAATTCGTCCGTACAGTAACTACCTAATGTATGAACCTTGTCAACGAATTATATACTTACGGTCTTCTTCTTCTTCTTCTTCTTTTAATTATGGCCTCTGCAGAAATTATTCCGCAATTTTGCCAATGTCAAGTTTAAATAAGTATATAAGTTTTTAAAGTTAGTAGTATTCATAAAAATCTTACAAGACTCATTAGTTAAAATGCACTTTGTCTCTTTCTAACTAGTATAAATGTCAAGATGACAGACAGAGACAAATGAATTATGAACCTATGACGTTTATGAATACGAGGGCTATTGATTTTTGTTTACGTGAAAACGAACACATTACAGTGTTTTAACAATGATTTGACAGGCCTTTCTGAAACTGGGTGTGAATATCCTCAAAATTGCAAGTAAATAAATATTCCAAATACAGTAAAGGTTTCGGAAACAAAACTTCACAATTACAATAAATAATCTCGAAGTATGAGGCGTAAAAGGGGTTTCCGCTTCATAAATTGCTTTACCAAAAAAATTTAGCGTTCTTGTTGCTTATAGACACAGAGAGCGGTCCAGCGTTCTCCACACAACTAGTATAATACGTTGTATTATCTGTGTCCATACGCTAATAATATGTTAGGTTAGGTAGTAACCGTAAAAATTGTCTTAAAAACAAAATGGATAGGCTGCCGGTCCATTGACGTGGAGTGAGGCTGCAGAGCAGCGCAGCGGCACAGCTGCGGTATCGTTTAATATATAAATATAAATTGAATATTTCAATATCGGTGAAGGAAAACATCGTGAGGAAGATGGTACGTCTAATAACTAATCATTCGAGGACATGTGACATCTCTACACGCTGGGCAAGTGCGGGTTGGTACCGACACGGTAAGTGCGGGCAGCGTGTGTGCCTAACCTCTCTCAATCGTAAGCTAATTGAGAGTTGACCCGTAGCCAGCCACTGTACACTGAAAAGGGTTGAAGTTAGTGAGTGATTTGAGTGCAATGAGGTGCAGATTATGACAATCATGAACGCAGAACTCAGAACTTTGACTCTGAACGCTTACTATGTAATGTATTACCCTTAGTCGAATTTAGGGTCTAATTATATTCGCGTGGCGTGCCAACCTAATTTCCTTGAATCCCTCATGTTTTTTGATCGACATGGTTTACTGGTCACCGCTTATCTAAGGATCCCCCTATAATGGGGAAAAATCGTGACGTCAATAATACCCAAATCTAAACTTTTTCATAATAGGTATGTAACTTGAGGCTTGAGACTTGAAGAATTTTTCCACAAATTTCCCTTTGGGTTTAAAGATTTTAGGATTTTAATTTACGATCATAATTACTCAATTGATGAGCTAATTAAGAATAATAATATCCATTTTATTAAGGACATACGAATGTAGACGAGTCCGCATTAATTTAAACCGCGAACCCGCGCAATATCGCACAACTCACCAAATTTGACAAGCCATTAAGTGGCTCAACTATTACACAGAATATTTTATAATCCGTAGGAAATAATACTAAACTTTTTTTTTAGAAAAAGACCCGTACCCTGTGGAGACCCTGCCCACCTGCACCTATGCCCTCAGCGTGTGCCACAACGAGAAAGCCTGCTCTGTACTTTTTGACCGCTTCAAGAATGCGTGCCGAGCCCGTGACGGAGAATGTAAAATGGACGACAGGTAGGTTTTCGATTTCTTTAGATTTTTACTCAATTTCAAATCAAGCCTGATTAATGTAAGTAGGTAAAAATTTTGGTTCAGAGCCTAGCATTTAGTTGTATTGATTGCTGCCACTTCAACTTATCACCCAAGTTATTTAATTTATTAGATAATTAATTATTTTAAAAATTGTAGTATGTACTAACACTAGTTTTAAGATCACCCTTGTTTACTAACAATAATAACCTCAGATTAACCGAGTAAATAAATTGGAAGGTTTTCGCCTAAAAATCAGGATTATCAGACAACTTTAGGCAGGCGTAAATAATCGGTTAAAAAGGCGGTATTCTAATAAAACAACTACGGCAAATATCACTTCATCCCGATCTCTTGATAGCACAATCATTAATTCTACCCGAATCCGAGCACGTGGTTACATGGGCAATTCCCGACGACGCGACGCAGCACCGCAACGTGCGCGACGCACGCAACGGTGCCACACAAAGTGTAAACTTTTAGAAGATGGCCGCTTCAGCCGTCCGCGCTCGGTGTTCGTTCATTCGTTCATTCATGATGACTTTTTCGAATGACAGCTGACTAGAAAGGCGGTTGCGATGACAATATCAAATTACAGCTGATGTATTGAGCAGCGGATGTGCCAACAAATTTTTAATTTAATTGATTATGCCACAACCTAGTGTTTTTAAAATGGCTGCTTAGCGTACCTTCGTTTCCACTATACCTAATAATTGGTCACTCTTTCAGATCTTCATATCTTGAATTGATCTTCAACTAATATAATCATAGTTGCAGCAAATATCAAATCTAGATTTTGTGAGCATACTTTTAAATGTTCTTTTCTAGAAAAAAAAATATTTCATATTATTTGTTTTTAATGGATAAATCACAATAGCAGTTTATTTAAAAATGCTCCAGATACACTCATAGCTACCATAAGTTACGTAAATATTCCACCCCACTGGTCTTCTTGGAAACCCGTAATGATGTTTATTCTGATAGTTCTCTGAAGTTGAACATCAATATTATATAGCCGCACGAGTACTTCCAATTACAATTATTTGTGACGAGTTTTCCTGTAAGTTCAGTCACTGTGAATATCATCAACTACCTTGTGCGCCCTAGTTTTACAGTAATAATTATGAATATTATGTCAGGACATTCACACATGGTAATCTGATCCCAAAATAACCAAAGCTTGTATGTATTAAGGTTTTTGAAGGATAGATAGCCTCTGGTGGTTTCAAGCATTCTTAGTGAACGTTTACCAACAGATGGGCCTCGTTTGTAGTGATCTATGGAATAATTCATATTAAAAAAAAGGGAAATTAAATCAAAGGTTTGCTTTCTACTCCGTTCTATTTCTCCAGGGAGGCATGTCGCGAAGCCTGGGCTGGTCTCCGCCTGTCCCCTCTCTTCGGCTGCATCTGCCCCAACACTCATATGAAGAAGCGCTGCGACCGTATCTTCGCTGTGGTGAACCACAACCCCTGTGTTGGTAAGTACGCACCTTAATGCTGTGTGTGCTCGCGAGTTCTGAGTGAAATAAAACGTGATAAATATTTACAAAGTAGATTCGATGAAACGAAAACGTAATAGAGAGTCTATTATAATAATAATACGAAATAAGTAATAATTAGTATCTAATATTTATAAAAATTAAAATGTTTCGACCGTCCTCGGACGGCTCACCGAAAAAGTCCGGTGAACTAATAAAGGCACTTCCGGCTAATAGGGTTAGGTTATTCGCAAAAAAAATCAAATGTTGAGGGTACCGATGAGGATTCCAAATGAACACATCCTTTAAACGCAAACTTAAACTACAAATAAGCTAAAAAGAGGCAGCAGGATTGTCACGTGATATTTTGAAAGTGCATGTCAGATAAGATATCAGACGAAAGTGAATTCTTTTTGAACAAAAACAGAACTAAAACAGACTTAGACCTAGATTAATGCGTTTAGGACAATTCTTTTCCTACAACTTTTTTAAACATTTATTTTATCTATGCTACCTATTCCAAAGTCACAACATATAAAACTCGCAAAACAGTATCACAAAATGTTTCAAACATTAATTATACAAATCCAGACGAAAAACCTATCAAAACTCATAACATAAATTATAACGAAAATGGCGGATTTATTTCTTTTAATATCCGCGATTCTTGAAGGACCTTTATGGATTAGGGCGTTCACACGATCTTCTGAGCGCGGGATTATAGGGGGGGTAATCCGCGGATTATCCCAAGATAATCCCCACTGACCGCGTCGACTTTCAATCTCTTCAGATCGTTTAATTCAATAAATTGATCTTCACTTTCCCGAAAGTTCTATTATTAAGTTACGTAACATTAGATTAGGTAACTAATCTTCGAAGTAGTTTTATTTCTCTATCGCGGGTTTTAATATCATAATGTCCCAAATTCACACATTATCTTACTTCAAACTAAGCAAAACTGGTTTTAAGAAAACTAGTTAACTGATACTACTGCCCGTTTTCACGCCTAAATATTATAGCTTAATATTAAGCAGTCGCCCAGAACAAAAAGACGTTTCACGAACGGTTAGGCGTCGACTCAAGAAAGCCCTTAGGAACCGCCTTATGTTACCACACCTACCTATTTGGTGACACAGCAACTCCTCACATTTCTAGATTTTGAAAAATTTATTTATTTATTATTTATTTATTTATTTATTCTTCAGTTACCATTATCTTTACAGGTTTACACCTAATGCGACAATGTACTTACAATTATTAATATAAACATAAATTATATAATCTTAAATATCCTACTTACAACTACTGATAACACTAAGAGTGACGTTTGTAAATTCAGTTAGTGAACATGAAAATAAATCTATATTTTCTAATTTTTATTTTTATTTTATTTTTACAATGAAATGTCAAAAACGCATGCCACAGTTTAGTAAGAGACGCAAGTCGACAACTTAATAAAGGATCTATAGACAACTATCAACAATTTTGACAAAGGGCACGACCGGGAATTAAACCCGCGATCTTATATTTTTAAAGCGTGGCTGATACCCCTCCGCCATCGTTGCTCTATTACATTGCATTAGTAATATTACTAGCGACCCGCCCCAGCTTCGCACGGGTGCAATGTGTTATACTTATAAAGCTTCCTCTGGAATCACTCTATCTAATAAAAAAACCGCTTTAAAATCCGTTGCGTCGTTTTAAAGATCTAAGCGTACATAGTGACATAGGGACAGAAAAAGCGACTTTGTTTTATACTATGTAGTGATTAAAAATGAATCTACATAACTATGAACTATTTTTAAACCGATTTAAAAAAAATGTGGCTCTCAATTTGACTGTAGTATTTTTTTTTTATACGTGATCCGCCAATTACTGAACTATTTCTTTTTTTCTGTTTCAAAGGTTATACTTTCCTGGTAGTCCCATTTAAATTTTAACAAAATCAGCTCCGCGGGTGTTGAGTTATTGGTAAAACATTGAAGTTAGTTCGTATTTTTTTTTAAAGTTATTATTCTTGTAATTGGAGCTTTATTTACTAAGTTATGGTAGGTTATATTGTAAAAACTTTTATAACCTCCACTATATAGTTGCCTTTTTTACCGTTTTCATACAATGTAGTGACGTTAATTTAACAGTTTTTGGGATCCTTTAGTGCTATACAGTTTTGGAGTGTACGTTATAACGATATTTTTAAAAACCTTCACTTATTAAACCGCGGCAATGTCGCGTATATCAGTTTAAAAGTTTGTTGTAGCACCTAGTAGACGGATGGATCGATTTTGAAGCGGATTTTTTATTTGTAAGCTTTCTTCTTCTTCTTCAACCCTTTTTACTGTCCCACTGCTGGGCACGGGTCTTTTCTCAACTCGCATTTGGCCAGCGTGAGTGGATTAAAGCCTAAACTCTCTCAACTATCCTACGAGTTGAGAGAGTTAAGTTCTTAACCCGCACACGCTGGCCAAATGCGGGTTGGTTGATGACACATATCCTCGAATGATTAGTTCAACAATAAAATATGCATAGAAACAATTCACACAAAGGTCGGGTTCGGCCGGAGATCGAACCGATGCTCCCTTTTTAGTAGTGTCATAAATGTTTTTTGTGTCTGTAAAAGTTAATTACGGAACCCAAGGCCTTTCAAAAACACTACCACTTAACTGTTTTCTACCTATTAAAGCAACACTCATAAAACAACTTTAGTGTATTACAACGGCTGTTGACATTATGTATAACAGTCACGAAACTAGCCGGTCATTGTGTGACGTCAAATGAGTACAGGAATAATCAATACTTTTCTAGAGTTTTCTGCTAATTTTATACACAAACTGTAATAGCTGCCCCAGCGAACTTAGTACCGCGTATTTTTCAACTTTATTAAAATGATTAAATTACTAAAACAACTATTATAAAATAGGGGTTAGTGATAGAATGGTGAAAATTTAGGGTTGTGTATATTTTTAATGCCACATTATAAAAAAAATGGTCCAGAACATAAAAATAAATGTTAGGGTGGATAACCCTTGTCTGAATACTGAATATGCATATAAAATTTCATATAAATCGGTCAAGCCGGTTCGGAGGAGTATGGTAACTAACACTGTGACACGAGAATATTATTGATTAGATATTTACACAATACATTCATCTCTAAATAATAAATAAATAAATAAATATTCTGGGACATTAACACACACGGTCATCTGGTCCCAAGCTAAGCAGAGCTTGTGTTATGGAAACCAGATAACTGGTATATACTATACATATAATACTTTTCTTTTGTAAATGTATACTTATAATAGATATATACACCCAGACTCGACACAAACACAAATGTTTTTCATCACTAATGTTTGTCTCGGGTGGGAATCGAACCCACGACCTGCGGCGTGAAAAGCAAGTATCTTACCGACCACGCCACCGGCCCGTCTGTACATAATAAAGAGTTCTCTACTCTGGAGACAGACAGACTCTCCGACAGCCGGTGATAGTGAGTCTCCCTTAGGTTAGCCAATTAAATTTAGTGTTCTGTTCAAGGCCATGGTGAGAATCTCTCGCATATCCTAGAGCTTTTAGTTTACCTTGTTTATTATGCTCGACAATGTACAACCATTATCTGTGGTGGTATATCATATCGATCTTGTTGCAACCCGTGCTAATTTCCGTGATTTCAAACAATTTTGCTATAATTATTACTGGAGTCAGCTCTGATAGGTGCCCTTAGATTACGTTACCCTTGGTGCTTAGTACATTTTTATGAGGCAATTTTAAACCTCTCTTTTTTTCTATATGCTGTCTCCCGTTTTGTCTGGAGGGAAGTGGACAATCTAACTTACCAACTCCTCCTATTATCTTTCTGATTAAATTCATGCGGGATCCAAGACAGTTTGGGTGTTCCGGGACTTGACCGGGTTCAAATCCCCGAGTCTCTCCACGGCGCCGTTGTCGATCCTGGCTTACAGGAGTAGCAATTAGCTATTCACATCTGCATTTGCTCACAGCCAACAGCCGGTAAGAGAATCTTCCGAAATATTCGGTTTTGTCTGAAAAAAGCCATTTAAAGCTATATTAAAATCGAATAGTAAAATTGAAGTATTCGGGAACACAGAAATTACATAACTTAGTGCCTACATACAAAAATGTAGTTGATAAAAGTAATTTATTTGAAAAGAGATTAAAGCCTACTGAGTTATCAAGTGTTTCTCCGTAGCTGCCACGTCATTCATTGCACAGTTGGAAAAGATATTTGACGATTGTTATACGTGAACTGATTTCTATGATTATTTTTTTGTTTTAAAGCTAGTACTTGTCGTGTGGTCCCATTTAAATTTGATCAAGATCTAACCAGTAATATTTGAGCTATGTCAAAAGAAGCATAGTTGTCATTGTTTACGCTAATCGCCCGCGGCCTGTCAAAATTATAAGAGCCATTGTCCTGAACGCATAATTCTAGGTACCTTTAAAATCGATATGTATATGGGCCGACCGTTTAACTCGCGTATCGCCTATCGCCAAGATTCTGACTCCTAAAGCTGCACAGACAGTGATGATGATTCAAGGGACATGGATATTAGTGACGAATAGTCTTACATTACTTTTATCTGTGGTTAAATAGTTCTTTATAAGATTTAATTAATGTTTTATGACTTGTACCTCAGATGGCGATACGCGAGTTAAACGGTCGGCCTATAATCAAAACACGACACCTTAGAAAAATGTTAAAATCCAAGGGTTATAAGTTGTAATATTATTACGAGTGATCAAAGATTACTTAAACTAACATTTTGCTACCAATGATAGATGTGGGATGCAAATTTGTGGTTACTTTATTTTCCATAGCTAAAATAACTCAAAAGCGTTCAGATTAACGAAGTATTTTATAGACAGGTTGCTAATGGTCCCCATTACAGGGTATCCGAACGAATAAGCATAAAATGTAATCTCATCATGGCGGGAACCCGACCGACTCAGATTTAAAGAAAAACTCCAATGTTTGAATTTCACTTTAGGCAGTAGCCATGGTATAATTCACAAGAAAACGCAAAGAAATATTAAATAATAATAATAATAATAAACACTTCTATCCAAATTTCTTATCTTACTTGCCGTGTTCCGATATCTGGTGGCACCATGCAAAGAGGGTGGGTTGGAATTGTTGCTCCTTTAAGGTTTTTAACCGTATGAAGACTCATTTCACTGCCACTTTCTCACCGATAAACATTCTTAATCACGAGTGAATCGGTATACTAGGCTGACGCGTTCCGACTACATAATTGCTTAACATCGGGCAAGTTGTAGTCAAGCGCTAGCCTATTGCAGAATAAAAAAAATACTTCTTTCATACTTTTAAGCTTTTCTTATTATTTTTACTAACTAGTTTTCCGTCCGCGGCTCCGCTCGCGTAATCTACATTCATATCGTTCCCAGCAGTGGGATAAAAAGAAGTGATAAATAGGCTTTATTGTAGAGCAAGAATTTTCCAAATCGAACCATGAGTCCTTGAGATTAGATTGATTGTTCAACAAAACGAACTCTTCACAATTCATTTATTGCGCCACAATATTACATTTCATAACAGGCATGTCAGATTACAATAAAATAAAATATAATCAATAAAAAAAATCTTAATTATTTAAAATTCAAAAATGTCAATGAAATAAAATTACAATAAAATAACAATATCAACTCCAGCTTTATAATATTAGTATAGATATTATAATAAATCTTACTTCTTACTGATGTCTTACTAATATTATAAATACAAAAGTTTGTATAGATATGTGGAGGTGTGTAGGTGTGGATGTTTATCACTCTACGCAAAAACTACTAGACGGATTTGGATGAAATTTGGTACAGAGATAGAGTTTACTCTGAAATAGTACATAGGTTACTCTTTATCCGAGCAGCGACCGCTAATCTTTTATAACTTGGACCATCACAAGGAGTTTGGTTTGTAATACGAAACGACGGATTAAGGATTAGCAGAGTTGAACAGAAAAACATAACTAGACTACGTAATACCAACCTTACACCTTGCAAAATGGAAGAAAATCTTCTTTGCAGAGTTAAAGAAAAGTATTTACGCTTAATGGAATTCATTTACTTGTTTGTGAACCATGAGATTTAGTTATCATTATAATGTAGATTCCTATGTACAATCGAAGAGCACGTTAATCCGTCGTCCCGGTTGTCATTTAAAACATCTATGACAATCGTTACAGGAAATCAGATGCCTAAAATATAACCTGACAACTGGTCTATCCATCTCGGCTTCTGGTTCCCTACAGGTTTCGAGGTCTGATAGCAGTCAGTCGTTTAATTCTGGTAGCTAGCCGCATCAGGTTAGACTAGGAGCCGACACCAATAGAAATGGGAAAAAGACAAGGAGACGATGATGATGATAATGCAGATACTTACAATAATATACCTAATAACACTTAGTAGAAGATTATTTAGTATGTATGCAAATATCTATTTAGTATTGACGGGCCGGTGGCGCAGTCTGTAAGATACATGCTTTTCACGCCGCAGGTCGTGGGTTCGATTCCCACTCGAGACAAAAATTTGTTTAAATATCTCTGTTTGTCTTGTGTCTGGGTGTAATTATCTATATTTAAGTATATATTTACAAAAGATAAGTATTATATGTAGTATATTACTAGTTAACTGGTTTCCACAGTACAAGCTCTACTTAATTTAGGATCAGATGACCGTGTGTGTTCATGTCCCACTATATTATTATTATTTATTATCTAGGGTGACTGCTAATTCGTTGGTAGTGCGCATGATTAGAAGCAACTTTTCCAAATAAAACATTAACTCTTTCTGTTAAAAACTATGTAATTCTCTGGGTCTTAAGCTATATTCGCAGTAAATTTTATCCATTTTTAAGTAGCATAGGCGTGAAAGAGTAACAGACAGACAGAGTTACTTTCGCATTTATAGTATTAGTTGGAATAACTATCGTATTTTTTCAGTTATGATAAGTCATAGCCATTGAGAAGATACCTACTAGATATAACTTTATTCAAATATATTGTATAAAATTGTAATCGTCAAAAGTTGGCCGGGTATTGGGGAAGATAGCTGATTGGTTCGCTTAAAGTTCTTGTCCTTGAACGGACCAATCAAAATTAGCTTGTGGTCGGATGATAATGTAGCGGTACGAGGCGAGCGCGGGGGCCCAGCTACGCGGTGTCTACTAAGTATCTCGTCGGTGGTTATAGCAAGGGACAAAAATACCAAAAACGTTATTGACCTTTTATAAACACGAAAGGTTAAATAAAAATAATTTAACTTGGTTGGAAACTTATGAATTTTTATGGTTAGTCGACTTTTAAATGTCAATAATCTCGAATATTCTGTCACCTACTCAACACTTCTATGAATAAGTGACATTTACTCAACTTATAGTGAAACTGGCTTCGGTAACCCGGGTGGTATTATAGATTTAGGATTGGGTAGGTATTTACTAAATCTGTTTAATGATCTGTACAGTCTTAGATAATCTTGATAGAGGTTAAAAAAAATGAAAGCCGGCACACGTTTTACTCAGTTTAGAGGATGTATTTGCAAGATGAAAATGGCCGAACAACAGTAAATTTGTATTAACTAACAGTTAAACTTAAATAAAGTGCAGATTAAAATAACAAACGTCCGGTTGCGATGGATATTTTGTGAGGCGTTCCAACACTCTGGGCCACATTTAATTTAAATCATTTAATTAAGATTTTGCGTAACAATATCCACATCTCCACACATCAATACAAAGTTTCGCACTGACACAGCCGAAACTGCTAAGTTTAAAGACTCCAAATTTGGCACCTAACTCCCGTATTTGGCCTAGGGTTGCGCTAAGAAAGGATTTTTCAATACTGACACCGTAAAATAAGATTAAACGGGAACTACGCACGCGAAGCCGCGTGCGGAAGCTAGTAAAAAGATAAAAATAATAATCTCGTGGGACAATATATCACTAATGCCAAACTATGCAGAGCTTTTAATATGAAAATCAGATAACTGATAATATGAAACATATAATGTAAATACAATAGAAAAGAAAAAAATATAGTTATTTACAACTAAATATAGACTTGGGTGGGAACCCACAACCTGGGACGTGAAAAGCAAGTATCTTACTGTCCACGCCACCGACCCGTCAAGATATGAATAAGCTAAGATCAAGTGTTTTATTAACAGAATAACAAATGCCTCGGTGTGTTACTTAGCGAGGGCCTGTGTTCAAATACCTGGTCGAGCAAAGGAACGTTTATTAAATAAATCTTAGAGATTGAAATAAAACTACTTTTTAACGGATTTTATCGCGGTTTATTTTAGATTTTAGATCCCGACGTTTCAAAGTCTTAGAGCTAAAACTTAAGAACGCACTGCTACGAATATTCGTAGAAAATAGTCGTAGGGTTCACGCTACGTCGTAGTAAGTGCTACGAGCTCTGTAGCACCTCTCTTATTACTCTGTGGTAGCACCGTAGAAACTAACCCCCTAACTAACTATTCATAAACGTCTAAACGCTCATCTATAAGGTTTACAATTTGCTTGGCTTTGTCTGTCATCTTGACATTTATACTAGTAAAAAAGTCAATTTTAACTACAGAGTCTTGTAAGATTTTTAGGAATAAGACCGTGAATCTTGTAGCACAGAGGTAACTTCAAACGTTGCAGAAGACCTGCTAAGAAAAGAAATTAGTATTTTTGATTTAGTTTTTGTAAAAAACTACTTTTTTAGTAAAACGTTGTCTATTACAAGGAAATTGATTTCTTCCTATTTGTTATCTAACAACGTGAAAGAAACGGAAGATCAAAGCAATATAAATAAGAAAAATGACAGCCGTCACTTACATCGCTTACTATGCTCGTAGGGTTGTCAAACATACTTTTAAGCTGCCGCTTTATATTCCTGATACTTTCATAGCTAAACATTCGAGGACATGTGGTCATACAACCTGCACTTGGCCAGCGTGGGTGGAGCAAGGCCTCAACTTTTAAATCCCTGACAGAGCCCATATATCGACACTAAATGGATATTATTAATGTATGATATCATGTAAACGTTAAAATTAACTTTGTTTGTGTATGTATTACAGTAAATTGAACAAAATATTTATTATTTTTATTTATTTATTATTAAATATTTATTTATTTTTTATATTATTATTTTTATTTTTTATTATATTTGTCATATACCTTTAATATACGTTATTCGCACCTACAAAATGGCTGAATCTATCTCTTAAGATACAGGCCAGACCTAGTTTAAGGGATAGAGTTTATAAGTATTGTACTCGTATGTTTATGTATATTAACTACGGGAACCAAATGTATGCAGTGCAATGTTATCCTTTCTTATGCTATAAATTATTATTATTATTATTATTATTATTATTATTATTATTATTATTATTATTATTATTATTATTATTATTATTATTATTATTATTATCGGTTGGGTTTCTTTTTCTTGGCTTTTTGCCAGTTATAATGCATTTACGGGCTTGCGCCAAGTAAATGCACTCTCAGGTTTGTGGTGTAGGGAATTGTGTCTTGGACTCTGTTATTTATGAAGTGTCTACTAGGATTTTTTTTACTTAATATCCTCTGCAGTTTCATGGAGTGTCCTCTCAAATACGCATTAGTCTTTAGTTTAAATATTTTGTCCGAATCCTGTAGATCATATAGTGTCCGTTCAATATTTTAAAAGTTTCTATGAGATCACCACGTTGCCTACGTTCTTGTAAAGTAGTCAACTAACATTAACGTTTTTAGACGTACTGGTTTATTATTTGGGTTAGCTTTGAGATTATTATTTAGATAGTTAATTTTTCTCGTCAATTGTATCTTTATATTTTAAATAGGTAAATTCATAGTACTAAGTTTATTTATGAAGAAATTTCAAATAGAAAATAATGTAGTTACTGATTTCAATTCAAGTTATAATTATGAATTAATGAATGAATGAAAATAAATGAATGAATGAGATAAACAGTATCACCTATGATATTTACCTAATTAAAGTATAGAACTTGGGAGATATTGCTAAAACACTCGGCTACCAATTTTTAACAAAATACTGTTATTTAATAAATGCAATAAACAATTAATTATAATTCTTTAAAAAGCCAACACAGACTGCAAACTTAACTACTTAGGTACTAGAATTATATATTTAGGATAATAATTGCTCTAATAACTTTGGCTGGCCGCAGGCGCTTAGCGTATGCAATGACACTTCTTTTGACATAACTCAAAACTACTGGTCAGATCTTGATCAAATTTAAAGGGGACCACAGGAGAAGCACCTACTTTCAAACAAAAAAGAATCGGCTCACGTATAACAAAGATATTAGGTAACAATCATGAAAAAAATCAGTCGATAACTGAAATACTTTGTTAAAGTCGGTAAAGATGTTTTTTTTTTGCATTTACCAACCCTATTTTCTGCCTCCGTTCTAGAAGTGTGCCCCATACTCGTACCAATAACATCAATCGAATATTAATTTTGGCAGTCAAGGGCCTACGCAAGAGGGAAACAAAAGGTCCTATTCATCGTCTTTTGTCCCTTTGAGGTTTCACCCTAAGTAAACCTTTTTGGAGATTTCTTTTCTCTTTGACATAACTTTTTCATCATTTTGCTTTTTTAATAGCCTTTGTAAAATTATTATTGAAAGTTGTTTATCTAGTTTAGTTTATCACAACGACACATAGGTTAATCTATGTAGTTGACCCAGTTAACTTTATACAAGTTTTCTTTTCTCCTTAACTACCTGTGTACGTAGCAAAAAAAAAATTGCTCGTGTGGTTGTCGAACCGCTATTCATTTTTCATTTTTCTATGTTTTGTTAGGGATTCTTTCCAATTATAAAACATAGAAGAATGTTAAATGAGAGTAAGTTTCCTATAGCACTACATAATTCGACCGTAGCTGTTAACAATGTAGGGACTACATTTTAATGATTTTCGTTTTATTGCACCTATGGTCTTAAAATATACAATGACCTCGCAGTTTTAAATTTCAATATTTCTAAATTAATAAAGTCGTAAGTTTTAAACGTCCCATTAGGTAAACATAAAACTTTATTAGGCTGTTTTTGTAGTTTCGACATCGTTAATAGCTGCTATCGAATTATTCTCAGTTCCTAAACAAATATTTTAGTCTAAATAATACTTTAAGAAGTACTCTAACATTTTATAAAATATACGAGCAGAAAGGGCGTATTGAACAAAAGGAAAATACAAATATTACCTTTATATTAGACCTAAAAACACAACAGACACAAAGTAAACATACTAAAACGGAATTAACTTTATTAGTTAAACTTCTAACCTTAGTTGAGATTGTTGTAAAACAAAAACATTTCAGTATTCTGTTGGAAACAGTATTCTCATCTCAATTATTAATATTCTTATTGATAACTAGCTGCCCCACGAACATCGCTCCGTGTATTTCTCACCTTTTAAAGGTTCCAAGTACTTGTACAAACATTTCAAAACCAAAATCTATATTGGTTCGGCCGTTTAGTTTTAGCGTTACAAACATCTTGAAATAAAACTACTTAATAACGGATTTTATCGCGGTTCATACGACGTCACGGATGGAAGACTTTAAAGACTTTGAAATGTCGGGATATAAAAACCTAAATTAAACCATGATAAAATCGGTCATAAAGTAGTTTTATTTCAATGTGTGATATTCGCGTAAATCTAAGAAGTTACATACACCTGTCAATTCATTTTTATACATATAAAGAGACAAGCTAGGCCCAAGGATTCACCTGTGTGACCTAGTTATGTTATTATACCTACATATAACAAGTTAAAATTAAAATAATGGGTTATATAATAGTGCAAAGTTACTAAATACGAACACTGTTGCATCTGCAAAATCTTGAATATTTTAGAATAGTCTGCCAGCAAGAAAATCTTGAAATTCCAGGAACAGCTGAGGACCTATACAAAGTTTTATGTGGTATATAAAGTCATGAAAATGTAATAGGCCCGTTTTGACAGATGCCATAGCGACAATACTATACATGATACTATAAAATAAGTGCAAAAAGAATAGTTATATAATAGTTATAATAGTTATATTCTATCATATTATTTGACGTGACAAAAAAAATAGTTTAAAAAAATCACTGTATGGAATTACTTATTATTTTATTGTTTCTTTCCGAGTTACATTCTAAGGACTTTCTCAAATGACAAAACGAGCCATATATCTGACAACTTTAGTGATATTGAAGATCGAAATCTTTAATAATAAATGTATGGGATTACGATTGACACATGACATTTCGTAAACTATTTACTTTTAATTCTTATCGGGTTTGTTTAGTGCTATTACAATGAACTTTGTCTAAAGTCCTAGCTAAATAAACGGTTATTATTTGGTAACTAACCCCAAACTCACCAACTCACAGGTTGGAACCATCTAGCAGGATCAAAATACAATGGTTGGCATTCATTAAAGCGGCTAAATCAGAACCAATCAATTCTTATTACAAAGTGAATTAACCAAACAACGAATCCTTAAGAAATTAAACTACTTCACAAATCACCAAAATAACTATATAAAATGTTATTAGTTTGCTCTGAAAATCATTTGAAATTAAATTGTGTATTGAAGTATTGAGTGTCCATAAAACTGATTAAAAGTCACCTACTAGGTACTAACCTAACTCGGCGCTGAAATTGCTTATCGATTTAAGATCAAATGCAACTGGCTGTGAGAAACTCTACGACCATACCTTTATTACTTTCTCCAATTGCAGCAAAAATATAATACAGCATTGTTATATGGAAGTAAAGTGTTTTTTTTATAACTATATGTCTTCAAAATGGCAGAATCTCCATCAGTACATACCTAGTGTGGATTATGAATTTTGAGTCATTTTTCGCAATGACTCTTTGTTTAGAACATTTCACTCAGAACTCGCCAATACTAATATGAAATTAGTAATATAGCTTTAAGTGTTAAAATGGCAACGCATAGGTTACACGCGTAAATGTGACACATACCCGTATATGTATCTGTTTATTGTAAAATTGTAATATCAGAACACATTGGTACCAATATGTTCCCTTGTGGGACACCTGTATTTTCGTGTCAGTTTTATGAAAAAGAAAAATGTTCTAAGGGGTTTTTGTATCAAAATAAATTATTATATCTAACTCAACACGGTATTACAGAACGCACAGCATAAAACAATACATAAAATACCAACTAAACAACAACACTACACGATAAAACGCTTCTGAGGAGTACTAGACTCACTTCAAATAGCCGTTAAAGTGTTATTAGTTGTTTTACGTATTTGATTTCGTTTTCCGTTTCTTTCTTATACGTGCCTCTTTAATTTGGACACAAATTAGATGCATAGGCCTTAGGATTAACTTAGATCACTACTTTACCACACGGCTGTTTTACCTTTATGTTTGACGGACACAGCTTCTTTTTAGTGTACTCCTGACCTCACACACCGTACAAATGCCCGCAGTTACCTCAACTCTTGGCTTAAGACACTTTCGGTCTTCAAATTGGTCTTTCAATGATGCATCGTTTTCGGGGCGGCAACTCTACCCTAATCTCGTTTATAGAGTACTCTCAAGGCATTCGCTTGCGTTGAGGGTGTTCTGGGCACGCGAGTAGTGGTCGGCCGTAGTGTAACGTGGTTATGGGGCAGCGGCGGCATGGGGCGATTGCCCGCCGGAGGTGCGGGCGTTGTTCGAAGCGCCTCAGCGGCCGGTCGCGACTGCGCCACCCCTCACGCGCTACGCCGCACCCGATGGTACCATCCTGCTGCTCACGGAAAACGGAACGCGCCTGATGACCCGCGCCGCCGCCGCCAGCCTCCTGCGCGCCGCCCTCCTCTCCCCGCGCCCCCCTCGGCCCCGTCACGGTGAGCCGCCGCCGCACCCTCTCTTCATCTTCTCTTTAACTATATGTGTCTCTGTCAACATCCTTCGCCTCTTGCACTGCACGCTTCGCACAACGCTTTATAAGGTAGGAGCGTGGCTCAATGTGCCTAACGTTATAACTTCTCGTACTAATAGTTTTTATACAATAGTTTTATAACTAATAAGTACTATTTAGACATCTTTAGGGTACTCTGGATATCAGAACCTAGTAATTTTCATAACGACGTATCAGCTTTCACAGACTCGCTTACGGATGCAAAACTAGAATTTTTCTAGAAAATTTTAACTTAGTAAGGCTGACCCAATTTCGATAGCAAGAAATCGTCTAGAATTTCAATTAGCTACACACGTGTACTCATCAATTTAACTGACAATTTTTCAAATATTTTTCTATAATAATAAATATTCGCTCCTACTTTATGCCTGCATGCTGTTTAAAATACTATTCTTTTTTTCTTTTATTTTTCCTCATTCACTGTAGATTTTTGTTAAAACAATTGAATGAATACCGAAAGTCAACAGTGGATTCTTACATTGGCATGACTGCATGTTCCTGTGCATATTCTATTTCTACGATCTCTATGGTTACTGCGCGGCATAGACTGGCTTTGATTATAGTTCGAGCAGGATTGCCATCGAGGCTTTGTTTTCCCTACCGGGAATCAACAATTATTAATTTTTGCTCGTTCGATGTCGTGAAATTTAAATATATGGATGTTTTATTTTGATGATTGTATTATCATCAGTAGGTTTTTATCGATTATTAAATGATCGACCTGCGCGATGGTTTGGATTCGTCGCGCTATGGCTCGGTCTCGACCTACCCTCTCCTAAGCGATTCGATGGATGAAATTCCAGTAAAGCTGATATCGGACGGAAGAGCCGTGAATCGGAACGCGACTGGAGTCACTTCATGGATCGGCGGTATGTCGATACCTCATGACGGGAACCTGATTGCTCCGGACAAAATTTTGACGCATATACATCGTTATGCAAGTCCCCACTACAACCCGCATGGGCATCATTATCATCGCTGGAACCATGAGCCGGGGGGGAGCGAAGATCCTCTATACGCGACCAAGACTGTCTATGGGCCTGGATACATGGATGAAAACCGTACGTATAGTTTGTCATTTTGACGCGTTGGTTAATCTTTGGCATTTTATCACTTGTTGTTTTTAATACTAACATATGAACGATAATTTTATAGAACTATTATATTGACGCATCTTTGAAATTTTCAAAGATTAATCAGCTTAAAATTATTATAAAAAATATACAAACACATTAACAAACAATAAATTAACCATAGATATCGTAATTCACAATCACTTTGGGCTTTAAAATGTACATTATTTAGACGAGTTCTGACCATTGAGATGAGTGATTTTGTAATTTCAACCTTATAGCACCTACAGTTGTTGTTAATATGTGCTCTTTCCCTTTTTGACCCCAGTAATCCGAGCACTTTAGTTTAGATCCTCCACATTTTCATTGTTAACGATAGGTACCTTGTTACTTACCCGGTAAACGTAAAATACAATAATACTATTGAGATACTTTTCATCTGAATGTGGGTAGTAATCGTAGGTACTTATTATAAAATAAAATACGAGATGTACGATGACGATATTTACTGTTACTCGCTCTCGTACTAGAAAGTATTTACGATTGTTACCGAAGATTGCCGATGGCTGTTAGTTAGTTTTACTATACATTTTAGGTTTAGATTCTAGAAAGATTACAGGATGGTATAGTTTTAGAACCGTGGGCTTCATTCTTCCTTCATTTAAAAATATTATAGAAATTAGGCTGGTTTACTCTCACTCTTGGAACGCTGATAATAGAGTTAGAGTTGACGATGATCAGACCTTTTTTATTTTAAAAAGGATGATAACTTCAGTGGGTGTTCACCTCGTGGTAGCAAATAACTTTTGTTCTGGTAGAACTTCCTGAAGTAGGGGCTTAATAGTTTAGTCACCCTACCAAAATTCTTCTCTATTAGAGTTAGTTGCGTTACAGAGTCTGATTATCGCAGGCTTTTGTATAGTAACATAGTACAATATCATTTCTTTAATTAAGAGTATTACAAAGCTTCAGTAACTAATTATACTAAAATCTACGGGTGTCTTTCATTCCTGATAACAATAGAAATACATGTTGGATCAAGATTTGAGTTCCATCAGCAATAACAAGCCCACACATCGCCACAAGCCTAAACTGCTACCCTTTGATACCATACTCAGAACCACTCTTAGTTATAACATAGGCTCGGAAATCAGCTTTAAGAAAACAGAATAAAATTTACTGTTTTATTTTATTTGACTGAGAGACTTCACACTACATAATTTATTGTTATTAACAATTTCATAGTTACAGTGTCACTTAAGTATTGTATCAAACTGTAGTAAGGCATTGGGATTATCTGCCTCGGGGTGAGAGTAAAAACAGCATATGAAAATCTCAATAGACCTCCTCCTTTAAAATCTTGCAAATCTTAGGGTTTTAGGATGTGGTAAGCAAAATATTGTTTAAAGCAAAGTTGTATGTATGAATATCACCTCCACAGCAACTGCATGAATCCCATATTTACCCATAACTTTGTACCGGCACAAAAACTTCATGATATACACCACAAATCGTTAATAGCATGTCCCTTAAAGTTATTGCTTAAGGACAAACGTTTATCCAATTATCAATATCATTCGCAAGTCATCGAGTTTTATAAATACATATTTTTATCGATTAATCACAGTTATTTTTTTTAATATTTGCCCAATTTGTAAATTATAATATTTAGCATGAGCATTATAATGTATTTTATACACACTCCCATATTTTAGTTTCATTTTATTTTCAATTTGTTTTATTATATTTATCTGTTTAATGTTTTTTATGTGTTTTAGTATTTGTGTATTTGTACAAATGTATGTTAAATGTTTATATTATAAAATAGAAATAAAATCTTCTTTAACTGTATAATAATAAATGATTTAATAAAACGAATATAGAAAATAAACGTAGCTAAAAAAACTAATAAAATCATGGTTATCTGGGTTTAATTGTTGCTGATGCTATGCTAATACCTAATCGAATGTAAAGAAAAGAAAAGGATTAAATAATTCCAATTATATTACCGTAAAAACGTTCAACTAATACTCACAAAAGTTAATCACAATATCATCTGTGTCACACTATTGTGACTCCACCTAGCGATAAACATCATTACAAAACAGTAATTACTCAGACATTGAACACGTTAACAAACTAACACTACTAACCAACAGAGAGGATTGGCAAAGAGAACGGTAAATCAGGTGATGAGAAGGTGGCACTGCAGTCTACCTGCCACGTGGCGCTGGACGCGTGCATCAAGGACAGCGAGTGCGTGACGTCACTAACGCCGGTGCTGCAGAAGTGCCACAACACGGATTGTGATAGGGAAGGGTGTATGGCCGCACTGAGGGGGTTCTACAGGCATCCTGGAGTGCATTGGAATACGGAGATTGCTTTCTGTTTGTGCAAGTAAGTTATGTTTACCATTTGCCTCACTTGGAGGCGAGGACAGCTAACCAAACTATTCTTTTGAAAAACTACAGCTGGTGACGTCGCTATGATGTCCTATGAAAAAGGTTGGGTTACCATTCACGGACGGAATTCTATCTACATTTATTAATGCGCTGCTAATTTTGTAATTCCGTCTAGTTTAAAATTGGTAGAATGAAAACAAATTCTTCAAGATTACGAACAAATTTGGAGATCACAAATGTGCCAATAACCGTTTTAAAATTAAAAATTATAATTTATCCAGAAAAACCGACAACCGCGAGGATTCCTGTATGAACGCACAAGAACGTTTGCATCCATCTTGCGCTCAGCGTCCACCTGTGGGCTTCCCTCTCCCCGCCTGTCACACGTTAGCCCACGCCTGCCGCGAAGAGCCTGAATGTCGGTAAGTTACTTTACACTAAATTACCTTTTAGTTTGTGAGTTGATAGGTTTAAAATATTGATACAACAGAAACGGTTAAACCTATCGGCGTTTTGCTTTGGATTCAAGACCATTGCTATTGATCGATTCCAACTCCACGCTGGACACTGTCACTGAAAAGTTAGTTTGTATTCCAATGCAATTAGCCCACTTCTGATGTTGAGAGACTATTGAAAACCGTATAAAATTTATTTGTTTTCTATTTTTCTATTTATTTGTCCTAACATTTCGTTCCAAATTCCTAAAGCATCAGTTCGAAAATAAATTGCAGTTTCAAATTACAAGCCCCGTTCACTAATAACATACATGCAGTGGTAGAACTGTCGAATAATTCCACCGATTATGCAACTCGGACAATTGAATAATCGGTAGATTGATTCCGATATAGCCGTGAGCTGTTGTTAAAATGTACGCGCAAAACAATTATTTTCAGTAATTTATCAAGGATGTGATACGAATTGTGAAATCGGGAACTACATTTGATTAATCTCGAAATACGTAATATGATAATTACTGTGATTGAAATTATATAACTACCTCGGTGGTAATGGAAATCATGTTCGCAGGTCCCGCTAATATACTTTCGATCTTACTCATAAAACTCTTATAAGCCTCTTTAGTTCAAATGGATTTTGTCTCTTTCTTACTATGTAGTATTAATGTCAAGAATAAGAATAAGAACATTTTATTTGTAACGAATGTAGGTATTAAAGGTTATAAAAGGTTAAAAGTCCTTCTACATTCTACCTTTCGGCATACAAAACATTTATGGGTGAAATTTCACATTATTTATTTGAATACAAATTAGTTTTAACGACTAGTTAATAGGCCATAGAATATCATTCAACATCATTAAAAAAATCTGTAACAGAATAATAACATTTGTTTAACAATAAGTCGGTTAACCGTTTTTTAAACATTATGTTTAGTGCTTTTATGTATGTAGCTTATTGAATATAATCGGTGCCATACATATGACCCTTTTTTTAACCTTTGCTTAATAAGTTTTGATATTGAGAACCCATAGAGTTTGACCTCTTTCGTCTGTCAAGTCAAAATGACAGAAAAAGACGAACCTATAATGAGCTTATAAGACGTTTAATGCTACTAATCTTTAAAAACTTATATATAGGAATAATTCTGCATAGGTTCTTAGACATGCCGGTTTCCTCACGATGTTTTCCTTCACCGATATGGAGCAGCGGTGATGTTACAATTCACACAAAGATGTGGGGGCACGACCAGGATTCGAACCCGCGACCTTATTTTTCTAAGGCGAGGTCCGTACCGCTGCGCCACCGCTGCTCACTTGTGATACATTCAATAATTCCAATTTCTTCTTAACTAATCTACTCAATTGATTCATCAGTAGATATAGATTAGCTAAAACCCTATTCAAACATCCTTTGTGGCTGTGGTTACGTCTCAAATGTCTACACTCCGATATTGAAACTTGAAATGGAGTCTTTAATTACTCTGAGTATTGGTTGAATAGTATAATTATTTCTGTGATTTAACTCAATCTAATAGTTAGCTTAATTCCATTAATAATGATGTAAAGGTAGTTAGCGTTATCAAATATTTTTTTAATAATGTATGAAGAATTTTTGATATTGTTGTTATTAATATTTAATTTAAAATTATAATTGATCTTTGTATACTATTAATAACTAAATTTGTAAACTTGTTAAAGTAGGTATGATGAAGTGCATGCTGTGGCTTCCTTTAATTGGAGGAGCACACCTGGATGTAGACCTGTATGCAGGTACCACGAAGGCAAAGTTGTGTGTATCCTCTGTTGGAAGCCCTAAATAAATAAATAAATAAAAAGTCACTTTGTTAATGACACTTTTCCCAATGACGTAGAAACGAAACAATTTTCATGATTTTCGGCACACCGATTTTAGCGCTTTAGACTTTTATGTCGGACTCGAAATTTAATGTCGAAAAAAAATGAAATTGACATGTGATGTCGATTGCGATATACTACTCATTGCTTGCCGTGCCTTGAGTGTTATGCTTATCTGTAACGTGAATTATTAAAAATTATTTTCCAATCGACATTCGCCATTTTTTTCGCCATATGTATATCGAATTTGAGATAAATAAATAAATACTCTGGGACATTAACACACACGGTCATCTAGTCCCAAGCTTAGCAGAGCTTGTGTTATGGAAACCAGATAACTGGTATAAACTATACATATAATACTTTTCTTTTGTAAATATATACTTATAATAGATATTTACACCCAGACTCGATACAAACACAAATGTTCATCATTAATGTTTGTCTCGGGTGGGAATCGAACCCACGACCTGCAGCGTGAAAAGCAAGTATCTTACCGACCACGCCACCGGCCCGTCAGATGAATGTTCAAAGTGTGAAAATCAGGGTCATGGACTGTAATAGGCTCCTTTCTTTACATCAACATGGGCCACCGATGCAGGTGATCCATGTTGCTGTACGCATTAATGCAACTAGCTCCGCTAGTGACATCTATACCTATTAATACTCTTACTAAACGTGTAAAACACAATAAGTACTCTTAATAAGAATAGTAAAAATAACCAAAAACCTAGTTAAGTGTATTATAAAAATCTGAAACCTTTTAAAAAATTTATTCATCGTCATCAACGGAGCCCTCTTCACTGAATCATTCGGCTTATGACCACGAACGCGGAACCTGTTCCTAAACGTCGAACCATGCACACGGTGACCGCCCATAATGATAAATTCTAAAAACCTTTGTTTCAGAATCCGTTTGGAGAACTATGAGCAATGGTGCGCTGTGGACGCAGTCACACAAGGATGCGCTGGTTCCCCTGCCGCTTGCAGGTCTGCAGTGGTAGCAGTGTTAGGCACGCAGCTGCGAGCGGCTTGCGCTTGCAGGGGAACTGACTTCGCGCAGTTGTATGACTGCCTCGGCTGGCAGAGGCTGCTGTGGCTAAATCCTTGCGTTGGTGAGACCCTTACCTTCGGTCAGATTACCCAGATTTTAGATATGTTAAATCGGGCTACTATAGAAAAAACCACCAAAACCGTGATAGTGTAAGAAGGTGGAAGTTTATAGAAGTCTCCAGTTTGAAACGATCTCCACGAAACTTCTAGTATAATTGACAATTAATTTTACTTTTGGTGTTGTGGTCACAGCATTCTTAGATTTCCTTTACGTTACGTTTATAACTAACTAGCTTGTCGCATAGCATTTTATAATATGCCCAGCTGTGGAAAAAAAATAGCCTACAGCCTTCCAAATTAATTGGAGGGTTACGGCAAGTGGCAACACAATCATCTGGAACCACTGTGCCATGCCACTTGACGGATCGATTTTAATTTATTCTTTAATAAATGGGATATCTAACAGTGCAAGAATTTTTCAAATCGGGCCAAGATCACCAAGATTGCCTCGTTCAAAAAAGCAAAAGTTAAGAACTCTGTGAAGAACATAGTCTAAAGTCATATATCTATTAAATGAAGAATATACAGACAGTTTCTTCTATAACAGCTCTAGTTCTTCTATGTCAATTGATACGTCAGTCAGTTAGTACTGACTGATATATCAACGCACAGCCGAAACCATCTAGAACCGCTAGGTTCTCTTAGTAGTCTGTGCCATCTAGAGACTCCAAATTTGGGACATAGGTCCCGTATGAGGTATAGGGATGCACTAAGAAAGGGTTTTTCAAAACTCATACCGCAAGGAAACGGGTAAAACGGGGACCACGCGGACAGAAGCTAGCTATTTTATATTTTTAAAACGGAAAAGTATTTTCAATATCCAAAAACACACACCATTAAAGATGCAGACATAGGCAAAGGCATGCATTAATATAATACATATACTTCTCGTTTAATATTTGCATCAAAACGCTTCCATAACGGGTTGACTGATCCTAATGAAATTTAGTGTGTATTCATATATAACTGGGCCTTAATAAACTCTACTCCTTGCAGTGGAATCCCAAAGCGACTACCATATGAAGACCTACGGCGCGATCACAACTACCACGCCAGCTGACACTGGTGTCCGCCTTATTACGGTGGCGCCACCAGCTGTGCACCACCACACCACCACGCACCATCATCGACACACCACGCATGGCACACAAATTGGTCATGTGCAGGTAATAATTTACATATTTCTGAATCATGAAAGCAGTAACTTTAGAAGGCCCTCGACAGGTTAGCCATGTTTTAAGTTCTTAAAACAGGTGGTAAAGAACCCTTAAGGGCGCTTAGACCAGAATAAAATACACTTAAAAATATGAAATGACAATAGCTGCTGTAGGTTTATCAGAAATGAGGTTAAAAATAGAAGGACTCAAAAATCCGGCTTTAATTATTTTTTAAATAGGCAGTTATCAGAATTTGGTTGAGAACTTATGATCTAGATTTCTTTTTATTTATTGCAGGAGAACCGTGAAGAATTAAGCCCTATCACCACAATGTCTGAACAAACGGTTGGACCCAATGAAGTCGCGCAAATATCTGAGCCGGTAGTCGAAACTACCACTGAAACAACCACTGTAGCTACTACCACTACCACAACAACAACGACTACCACTACTACCACCACTCCCAAACCCACTACCACGTTGGAGCCAACAAAATACTGCATCGTGAAGAAACCTGACAGTGATGATTTGGCTCAATACATTAAGATGGGTGAAACTAGACGAGTAAGTAAACAAATTCAAATCCCATGTTGAACCAACAGAAAATCTCCCAAAAAAGGAGATTAGATTTCTGCCTGATGAATGTTAATAGGCTAGTGACATCTTTCTCTAGCATAGGCATGAGAGATGTGAACGTTTTGTTTATGGTTTATGTTCGTTTTGTTTGTATTTGGAAAATCTATATGCAATGTTCTGCAAAGACTTTTGGAGTACATATATTTTTCCTTCAATCATTCCCATCATCTTGCATGATACTTTACTAAACCACATTTCCACTTATTCCAGCTATACCGCTCAGCAGAACTAGCAGAATGCACAGACTTGTGTGTCTGCGAAGCCACGCTCCAAGTATCCTGCAAGGTGGCGTGTGTGCCGCGCGCGCCGTGCTCCTCCCGCCTCGCACATTACTCACACGCGGCTCCAGCTTACCAAGCGTACCGAGGCCGATGCTACTGCTACTCTGGATCGTTTATTTGCATGCGACCTAACCCTGGTGAGCAGTTCACACAATTTATGACCACATATTTTATATCTATCTTAAATATGGCGGATTCAAGGAAACCTTGCTTTATTCCTGAATCTGCCACTGAACGAAATCTTAGTAATGTTTAGAAACATTAACATTTATATGCACGTTCAATATGAGTGCTGTGAGTCCCTGCACAGCTTCTGGAACACTATTTAGTTTGGTGGTGACAGTCCCACGTGCAAATGCTAAAAAAACAACAGTTTTTCTAAAATAATTTCTAACTGGCAACTCTGTCTAATTTGACTGCAATAAATAATAATAAGCCAATACTACGGCATTTCCATAGTATTGACCGATGAGTAAACTATAACCAATTAGATTAGTACCTATTTAAATAATTCGACCTATTGCTACACTGAATGATGCCATGACTCTTCTTGTCAAAAAGTATGGAACTTTTTGTCTCTGGCTCATCCAGGACCATTCTAGTTATACCTTTGCTCTTGGATCCAGGTGAATACAAGCTGCCGGAAGGTGTATACCTGCTGCTGGGCTTCAGTGCAGTGGACGAGGCTTTGCTCCGGCCTCACACTGGCCTCGGGGCTGAGGACGCAGTGCGACTACTGCAGCAGTACATGTACGGTGTGCATAGTGAGGGGGTGAGTTCATTTCAACTAATCTTCTTTAATCTTTATCATCAAATTAGTATTTATACGATGATTTCACAATTTTCACATACAAGCTTAATACAGTTTCTCTGGTCATATCGTTTCCAAAACTACTGAGTCCCTCTTGTACTAACAGGAGTGACAGGATGACTGTGATTAGAAGTCTTGAAGTCCGAGGTTTCCGTATGAAATTTACAAAGAAAATCCTACTCGTAGGAAAACACCGCGAGGCATCCAGAAAACTAAACATTTGGAAACAACACATCTACCATTGAAATAAAACTACTTTTTAACGGATTTTATCGCGGTTTATTTTAGATTTTAGATCTTGACGTTTTAAAGTCTTTTCAGACTTCATGTTCACAGGTGGACTGAGGTATTTGACGTCCAAAAATATTAATCACAATTATTACTGACTACCTTCAAACATTAATATTTAAGTTGCGTTCCGATTTAAGCAAACTGAGTTCACAGTGTCTTGAATTCTGAGTTGATAAACCGCGATAAAATCCGTTAAAAAGTAGTTTTATTTCAATGTGTGATATTCGCGTAAATCTAAGACAACACATCTACCAATCCATACCAGGCTAGGGAATGTGGATGGGTCGTTTCAACTTTCAAATTAATTAAAAGAAGCAGCACTCAGCAGCGATACCTACCTACATATAAAGGTTACTATAATTTACCGATCAGGTTTTTGACTTAACAAATAACTACGAGGGTATATGACATCAGACCTTCAGTAGGCTACGGAAAAAGTAGACATTTAACAGCAAAAGTATTTTTGACCAATGAGCCCTACAGTCCTTAACCTACATCAAGAGGAAGTTTTTAATTCGATTGATATTTTTTTATGTATGTCTACCGATTATAGTCTGGTCAAGTCTAGGCTGGGGCACTAGACTATCCTGGACAAGTGCACAAAGTTCTGTGACCAAAAATATGTAATTTTCAGACGAACTGCACTCTCACGCTGTTTAACATCAGCAACGAGAATGTAATCATCTCGGCTAGCGTCCCACCGAAAGAACAGGAGGCACTTAAAGAGGCGGGAGAAGTGCTTCTTGATAGAGAAAAGGTAATAATGATGTAATAAACTGTAGCCTCCACTATAGAACTTGTTAACCCAGAAGTCTGTCTTTTCTACGGCAAAGATCCCAGTAATTTCAAGTCATACGAGACGTCAAGTTACATTTTACGGCTATGTCTAATCCTTATCAGAATAATCTGGCCAATAACTCTGACTCAAAAAATCGGTTCCTTTTTATGTGACTTTTATTTGTAAATTACAGGAGGAGTGCATAGACGTGCTGAAAGTCGTCAAATCGCGCATCAACTCGCAACATGAAGATATATCTTCCCATCTTCTCCTCTCAATCTTCAAAATTGCTGAAGTAGATGTCGTGTACCCTGCGCCACCCAGCTCTGCTATCAACTGCCATAGGCCAGTCAAAGCCCTATACATCACCATAATTATTATGACCATAATCTATCACTATTATTATTTCAAATCCCTGATAAACTTCATCATCCTACCTTTCAAATTGTTCGTCAATTTCATGTCGAATTTATCAAATAAGCTGGTTAAAAGGCAAACCCTTTTAAACATCGTTCCTTTCGAGAGATATTTATTAAACAAAAATATCAATTTTGTATCTATTTTGAAAAGTTACGATGAATTTATTGATAGAGTAGTTATTGTTACTGAAACGCACGATGCACTTGCTTTAGGTATCGCACAAGTGAACAATACCACTATAGATATAAGTATAGATGTAAATAAAATGATACATATCATAAAAGCTGTGAAAACTACAATATTTAATAATTTTAATAAACTTATTGCTGACGCAATACTTAAATATTTTTCTAGAGATGTGTATTATGAAATTGGATGTACTAAGCTTTATAATGATTTTGTTTTTGAAAATATCGCGTCCTCTTCTTATGGGATTGTAAAATCCGTTAGCTTAGGATTGACTCTAGTAGTAGTTTGAAGACTGAGATGAAACTAAAAATATCATAGATGTATTTCGTTTTGTTTTCGACTTAGATCTGGTGCTTGTAGGTCGATCTTAAAGGCTGGGTTTTGTAAATAAGTGTATTACGCCTTTTACACTACTTGTTAGAATCTTGTTTGGTGTCTTCTATAGAGGTAGATTGTTGAATACTGCTGACATTGTTAAATACAAGTGTATTTCTTGTATATTTCTTTTATTCATAAAATATCTGACAAGAAACTTGACCAGCTGAATAACAATACCAAAATTGAAGAACGGAACAAGCTAGCAATAGGGACAGTTGGAAGGCTATGGGAGAAGTCTAAAAGTAATGTTACAGGCTATTAAAAAAAAGTGACTGAACTTAATACGTCGTAAACTTCTTCCGTATATATTTCAAGAACGCATCAAGAAGCACAAAGTAGAAGTTAAAACTAACAGCATTATGGCGTTGTATGATACTGATTTAAAAAAACGTGAGTCTGGGACTCACGTTTTTTTAAATCAGTAGTTGTGAACCCTTTGCAGTGTTCACCAGCAAAGGGTTCAAACTTAAAATCACTTTTCTTTGACCTATTCTTATTAATAACTTCTAGAAATATACCTTGTCTGCGTTGGATTTGGAACTCCTTATCCTATATCTCTTTTTTCCTTTATCTCCTATCACCATTTTAACTAGGTTTGTAATGTTATATCATGTTTTGAATATTTATTGATTTAATTATTAAATAGAAACAATGACCATAAACTTAGTGCTCTGCATAACTTTAATAAATGACTAGCTCCAATTTTAATGTAATAATAATTATTTTAATTTCATTATTATTTTTTTATTAAATTAATTTAGCATGATAAAATTTTTTGTATCTAAAGAAACAGAAAAATGATGCCAATATGTATGTATGTGTTTTGTGTATTGTACTCATTGTTGGAAATCCCAAAGAACTAAATAATTCATTGGAACAAATTTAATTACACTCAAATTGTAGTACTGTCAAAATCTATACTGTGCTGTATATATACTATACTATATCTGAAGCGGTCGTGTGCGTAGACTTACCCCTTTTGTCCTTGTTCTTATTTCACTTAGGTATATCCCAATAGGATTAAGATATCCTTTAGAGGTAATTAGTCTAACTGTTGCTTAACGGGTTAAGTTCCATAAAACCATCCTGACAACTTAATAGTTCCCTATTCACCGAAACAACTTCTGATGGGGGTTCCCCTCCTTTGAACCCCCTCTTACAGGTATGATAAAACCATCCAGGAATATTGTAGTCGTAATAAATATTATTCGTCTTTTTCAACAATGTCTGCAGTATCAGCACTTTCGACACTTTGTTTTCGTAGGTTAATGTCTGGTGTAGGGATAATGCCTTTCTGTTAGGTAAATGTACGTAGATTATATGGATCGATGTGAATGCACGTTTAGACAATACAATGTTTGAACAAAACTTAGTTGACTTAAAACTTAGAGAGCCTGAAAACTCAATCCATGTTAGTTTCTTGCTTGACTCAAAATAAACTGTTGTAGACTTAAGGGAAGTTAGGATCTTTTAAAAAAGCCTAGCAAAATCCTATCAAATCATAAAATCAAATTATTAATATAATAAAAACATATTAATAATAGGAAGATATCTGAACAAATATTTAAAAATCCTTATTAATTTAGTTGAACTAATCAGAACTAAAATTTAATTATGTATTTAATGCGTAAGACTATTTTTTATGATTTTACGTCAATAGATTTATCATATAATTTTAGGTCGTATCTTACCTATGAACTAACTAAAACAAGACGAACATTACTAAATCATACACTTTGCACTCCTGACCAGTATGTAAACGGATGTTTTATGACAATCAAAGTATCTTTATCTTTAAACTAAGAATTGTTCAAAATGTATTTTAGACACTTAGATGTATTTCCGATACATTACACATAAAAAGTGTAATGAAATGTAAAATGGTAAAGAATGAAGCTTTAATTTGGAGTAGACTTAGATCTTTAATTTGTATAGTCGGTTCGAACGAACTTGATAAATAAAAGGCTCTTAATCTTTTTTTACTGTGGATTACTAAGTATTTTTAAGGCTTAACCAAATTGGTTTTAAAATGCAATGCGCGCCCCATACCATTAAGCCCAGCTGTTTACATGATCGAACGTCGATATGTTACTCTGCCGGGATTCGGGATTTACGCCGCCCGCGCCCGTCCACTATCCTACCGGTAACTTACGTGATAAAGTGACTTTAGATCGCATTAAAACAGTCTTTAGTGCTACTTTTCGGTAGCTCACGCAACAGAAAGCTCGTCATTGCGACGGCGGTGGTAGCTTAAGCGATGGAATGATTGCTTATGTTGGCTATGGGCGCATGCAGCTATAAGGCAAAGATAAACTGAGTCTAAACTAATTGATATGATAAATACTTAATGTTCTATTTTACGGCAATGTGCGATAATCGCCGCTAGACTATTACTCATAGACTTCGTTAACTGACGTTCTTCTTAGCGTGCCAACTAGTGAAGACATTTAAAACCAGAAATCGCACTATGGACAGATTCGCGTTCCTTTTTTGACTGGTTAATTTTTATATAAGAAGCACTTCTTATTCGGAAGCTACTGTCTTCTTTGAGAAGTAATATTGTAAGTGTATGCAGTTTCCAATAACGACACAAATACTGTTGCTCTAAGACAGTTTAAACTATCAACTACGTTCGGACTGACTATAGTAAATTTTGAATAGAAATCCGTTAGGTAACAAGATGTATGACTGTTACACACTAATACACTAATTACATTCATAACTATTCAAATAATTATGAAATAACACTTGACAAAAATGTTTTACACGCTGTTTTTCAAATACACGATTAATTTATTTAACATGTTATCAAAAATTAATAAAATATAGTGAGGTACTTACTAACTCTAAGTACTTAAAGAATAATTGCATTTGCAATTATTACATAAACCTAATAATTCCATGTATTTCAAGCAAACTTGTGTTCATAAAATTGAAACCAACTATTTATTAAATTATTTATAATCGTAATTTATTAGGAAAATGCAAATCTTTACATAAATTTCACAATATTATAAAAATGATAAGTCTAAATTTGTTTTTATTGTATAAGTTAACTGCTAGATAAGTTTATTAGATAAAACTGATGAATTAACTAAGTTGAAAACCCAATTTTTGTTTAATAAATTTCAATTATATAAAAATAATAATAATAAAATAATTATATATTATATAATTATACATAATTTAATACAAAATAAGAACTATTTTTATTTAGTATAATTATTTAGTACATACCCCCTTATTCATAAAAACTTAGGTACTTGCCAGTAAATACCGATTCACTCGTGACTTGGACAGGCAGACTACGCATGTAAGGCTTACTAATTTAAGAATTTCTATTGAAAAATCATACTTTACCGATTGTTTAGCTGGTTAGATCGATCTTAGAGTGCACACCTCGTAAGTGTAAAAGAAGTAATTTTTCATGAAGAATAAAAACTACGTGCAGTAAAATTTTGTACTGCGTTTTTATGTTTTTTATTATTTATTAAAGAAATTTAACCTGTTTTTATAAACTTTTATGACTGTTTAATACTATAACATTGTTATTTTTTCTTCGAACGCAATAAATTTTTTTTTAGCAAAAATGCATTTATGGTTTTCACTCCAAGGCGTCGATGTATAAGTTTTATGAATAAGGCTGTTAATGTTTTACTTCCGTATTCATAAACGTCTTATAAGCTTATTATATCTAAAATAGGTTTATAATACGTTTGTCTTTGTCTGTCATCTTGGCAATATTCTAGTAAGAAAGAGACAAAGTCAGTTTCAACTAAAGAGGTCTTATAAGATTTTTATGAATAAGACCGTTAGTATCTTTCTATATTTATTGTCAATATATTATAATGAAAAAATATGTTTACTTTTGACAAATTGTGTCCAATTGTTTACAAACCAATATACATATCAAATAAAAACTTTGCGAAATTAAATGTAACGATACATATCAACAAGCTCAATTTTATACTTATATTTCTAGCATAGAAGTTGCAAAGCAAAAGGCGGTACATCTTTATGTAGCTTAGATTTAGAAAAGGAAACTATAGTTATAATATTACTTATTATTATAAAATAAATTTACAAGAGATTAGGAAAAAATATTTCTAAAAATTAAATGTTGAATTCTGTTGTAGATGTGAAGTGTTGTAATTATGAAATTGTCAATCTTGATTAATTTATTTAGATTATCTATTAATTGAGTGTTTCATTGTTACTAGTAAATATTTTAATTATGTAAAACAATTTTAGTGCACATTGCCTCATGCCTTCCATGTAAATAAAATATGTAAAAAATACAACGCAACTCACTGGAAAATTAAATAAATGGTTAATTGCACCCATTGATTAAATTAAAACCAAAAATGTTGTAGGATAATGTATTGAAAATTAGATTATTTGATTTAAAAAGACAAATGTTTTCACTGTTAATTAGGTTAGGCATAAATATTTATTATTATATATTATTTTACAATTTTACAATTTGAGCCCATTTTTTATCGTAATCATATGTAAGTACCTACAGCACATTTATTTTAGTTATATTTTTTATAATTTGTCTATATTTTTGGTAAAAAATATTCATAATTTGCATTTATAAAGTTATTAACTGTATTTGAAAGAACAAAACAATTTAGTTAGTCAGTATAGGGGCATTTTTTATTAGCTGTTATTACGTTGTTGTCGCTTGTTAAGAGTGTAATCTATTTAATATCAGTGACTATGATCTTGTAGTCTCAATGTTTAGCAATATTTACCGCTGTTCACTGTTTGATGTCGGTTTGGGATGCAAACATTTAATTTTCCTATAGATACGAAACATTAACCGTGTACAAAATACCTTTTTTACACAATGTCATCAAAATTGCATTTCCGTCCTAAATAGGCAACACATAAGCAGCAATGTACTTTATAAAATTAAATATTTTTTTCTTTGCCTTAATTATAAAATAGGTAAATGTAATTTACAAGGTACTTCTGTACCTACACTTAAAATGAACACAATTTGCTAATTTTATTATTATTTATTTTTTCAAAAAAATCTCAAACCGCCATAACAAAACTAATGTGAATACACAGCACTGTAGTGATATGCGTAACTGAGCTTCTCAAAGTATAAAATTGTTTTATACACTAATGACTAACATCGTTAACATATTATTGTTTACCACTATACAGTCTAGTCATTTTGATAAATGCCACTTTCGACATTATTCACTGCAACATCTTGTAAATTAAGTTGTAATTTTAAAAAGTCATGTCTTCAAGAAATATATAAAATTTATTGTACCATCTTAATCCTTTCAGCTAACAGAATACTTAAAATTCAGCTTATAGACAAATAATGAAAATTGTAAAATAAGTAAATCCATTCATCATTAATTTAGGCACTACAGTGGCACAAACTCGTTCACACGGCTACATCAAGCTATAATTTTCCAGTATAAGCTGGTCTCACATTGTATAAGATTTCCGTACAACGAGAGGTCAGCTTATACTGGAAATTTATAGCTTCATGTGTAGCGGTATAACATACTAGCTTTCCGACAGCGGCTTCGCCCGCGTGTCGGTTATCCCGCCAAAACATTACCTTCTTTTTGCGCAGTCGGTTAAAAACTATCCTATGTCCTTTCTCGGGTCTCAAACTACCTCCATACCCAATTTCATCCAAATCGGTTCAGTAGTTTAAGCGGGAAAGCGTAACAGACAGACAGAGTTACTTTCGTATTTATAATATTTAATAATATAGTAGAGATTAGTAGAATTTTTTTGTGTGATCTGTATGGCAAAAATGGCACTGATTTATACAACATACAATAATCATTTCATGCAACGATTTACGTAAAGAATTTATGTAAATCGTTGCATGAAATGATATTGTCTGTTTTGTCACAAGTAGTCTACAACAAATATTATAAAGTGTCTTCTATAACATGTATACTCAAATGGAGTTTGCTGGTGGACTAATTAAGGTAACCCCTAGTTTCCACTGCACAAGAAAACATGTTCCAAGTGCTATCTATCTCTATCATTTAGAGATGAGTAGAAAGAGATAAGACTATGCTTGTATCATGTTTTATTGTGTAGTGCAAACGCCGTAACGAAAAATTGTTACCCCAGCACCCGTGTCGCAATTACGACAAAAACGTAGGTACATGATTTTTTCCCATTTTCACCTATTCATTGTCAATTCGAAAAAAATTGTGGTCATACACCACAGGCACTGCAATTGATTTTTGAGTTTTGTAAGAGGCAGTTCAAAGGTTTATATAAGTACTCTGGTGTTGTTTTGCTAAAATGGTGATCGAAAGTAGCATTAGGTGTTGACTAACTGAGAATAGTCCTAGATGTGGTCTCATGTCATTTTGTTGTAGCTAATAAAGAGAATTCATACAATTGTCGTTTCATTTAATCAGCCCGTGGTTTTGTCCGCGTTATCTAGTCATTTTATCTATGCCCAGCAATTGGATAAAAAGTAACCTCTTTTTGTATGCCGCGGAAACATCCCAAGTCTGAACCGAATAGTAAAGTACGCAGATGATAGTTAAAGTGCACAATGTAATCTCAACAATTAACAGGTCAGTTGTAGTCAAGCGCAAGTCATTATAGGATAAAAAACCTGTGTTTTAGAACTGCGTTATATTATTATTGTTATAAGTTAGATATATATTTCACCAGTGACTGCATGTCGTGGAACTCTTTAATGGGCTAAGTCTGATGCAATGTTAATAGATTGCATGTAAATTATCACAAAGCTGTAGTGTCCCTAAATAAATAAATGCAATACATAATAAATTGTGTGCGGTTCTATAGTAGTCCGTGACTAACAGTGAGAACAGAGAAATCGGACGCAAGACGCAAGACATCGACTCTGCATGCCCTCCGTGCTAATGTCATAAATGTCAGTCGAAACTCGAAACTCGAAACCGATCACCGCTGTGCCGCCTATATTGACTCCGGGGCAGTATAGTCGAAAGCGACTGTTGCCGTTAAAAAAAACCTAAGTTAATTATAGAAAAAAGAAAAATGGCATACAAATAAAACAACTTTTATTAGTTACAAATCAAACATTTATTGTAGGAACAAAGAGATCTATAAATCCAGTCTTTATGACAAAAAGCAAGCCTGTGCTTGAAATTAAAACCTTAAATCACTCACACGCACACAAAATTACCCACAAGTCTCAACAAAACATGATTATTTACTTAGACTTCTTAACTTCTGTACCTTCGCTCTGATCCTTGATTTCCTTACGCACAGGACCTGTCTGGGTAATAGGCACAGCCCTTTGACCCTTGATAGCATCAGGAACCTTTCTCGGCGCGGTGATGGTGAGCACACCGTCAGACGACAACTTTGACTCCACAGTCTCAGGGCTCGTACCTTCCGGTAGCGCGTACCTTCGTGAGAACTGACGGCTGATGTACCCGTGTTCGTCCTTTTTCTCCTCGTGCTTGCCTTCCACCACGATGTATCCGTCAGCTGTCTTTACAGAGATTTCTTCAGGCGCGAAGTGTTGTACGTCCAAATTCACTTGGAATTTGTCCTTGTCGGCTTTGATGCTGGAGCCCATATCTCTCGCGGCGGCTGCTAACTGTCTCCAAGGTCGATAGTATTCGCTAGACAGCATAGGTGCGGCGACAGCTGTGAGGATATCATCCGGAGTTAATGATAATCCAAAGTCTTGGTCGAGCAACCGTGAAGGCCAGCTGGAATGGTAGTGCCGGCGAGGATACTCGTTTTCCAAGATAAATGGTAACAGAGACATTCTTAAATATTTGATTCGACGATGGTAATTAGAAGATAGCTTCGAAATTTGTAACTTGATCCGTATCGTATGGTCGCTTCAAGTTAAATGCATGACTGTTCGTTACCGCACCAGCTATTTATAGTAAACGAACATTGCCATCTAGTGAGGAATAGAAGGCACTAGAATTTACTCGAAGTCGAACCCTCAGCCCGCGACTTACCAAAGCCATCTAGTGTTCAGTAGAATATTCTAGAATTTACTTGACTTCATATGAAATACGAAGTGTAGAAACGCTGAGTAGAAAGTTCTGGAATATTCTCGACCTTTTGTAGTTAGTAGTAGTAGCTAGTTAGGTAGTAATTGTTACGTATAGTGCCATCTGATGTTAAATAGAATGTTCGCGTTTCTAAGGCGTATCTCTGTGCTAAATAATTAATGCCGCCGCGCGCCGCTAGGGGAAAGTATAATTCATCTAACTTTATTTTCGTAACTATTAAGACATAATAATAGTAATAATAATAGAAATTTTATGCATTGTTTTATTTTATGATAATTACATACAGTGAACAGCGGGTGGTGCAGCGGTATCGGCCACAGATTTAATTAAAATATCGGTAGAGCCCACACATCTCAGTGGATATCGGTAAAGGAAAATTAGGAAAACATCGTATAGAATCCGCACATGTATCAACCAAACATTTAAGGATATGATATCCACTAACCCGCACCCCGTACTTGACAAGCGTGTTTGGATAAAGGCCTAAACAACGACTGCACCGAAATAGATAATTTACGTTACGCTAGAAAAAGGTGTGAGTCAGGGAAAATTAAAACATAAACTTGTTAATTTTTGAAATCTGATTTTTAAAACTACCAACACCACCCCCGAGTTTTTCAAGCAAGACTTTTTAATTATAACAGTTTATTATGTATACTTACATTTTTAACCCGCGGCCGCAACGAAAAAGAAGTTGTAATATGTTTGACATGTGTATCATGACATATTGACATATTGATCGATTTTAACGCGGTTTTTTATTCAAATGAACAACAATAAAAATAAAAGAGGTTACAGAGGTTAAGTAAAGGTAATGGTTTCAAGAAAATGTTGATGTCTGAGATGGATTTTTAGTAAGTACCTAGTTATTTAAATAAGACGACTCTGAATGTAACATTTTAAGATATTTATCGAAATATATCTAGCTTCTATATATTTAACTACAAGTTCCGCCCACGATTTCATCCGCACGATATATGGTGTTTATCCAGGAGCGAATTGCTAGGATAAAAAGTACCCTATAAATCCAGAGTATTGATATTAACATATCCAAAAAAAATTGCCTAACCGGTTCAACCATTCAAAAGAAAAATGTGGAAGAAAAATATATTGGAATAGACCGGGTATGGTAGTTTGTAAAGTACGTAAATAACTACAATAAAATAAATAAAAGGGTAACTGGGGTAACACCACTCGTTCTCTATCCAACTTGAGGCTCGAAGTTCGAATCTCGCATCGCACCATTTCATATTGGAAATGATAAGTACTAACTAGTTAGGACGGTGAAAATAACCTTGGCAAATTATTTATCTTACTTATATAAAGTATTTTTAAATATCAAATAGGAAACTGATTGACTGACATCGACGCACAGAACAAACTACAGAGTTTAGACTTCAGAATTAGCACATAGGTTCCGTATGAGGTTTAGGGGTTCACTAAGAAAATATTTTTCTAAACATTTTTCTTTTTTTCTTTCTTTATTGGATGAATAAAATTGGGAACCACGCGGGTGAAATTACGGGTGGACGGAAGCTACAATATATTCTATACATAACTTACAGTCCGTTTATTGGGGCCTATATAATTTTTTTATTTATTTTGACTCTAGCAATTTCTGTAATTATTATGTGCTGTGCTACGTTGTAGGTTTCTAACATAAAATTACTCGAATCTACCTTTTCTTTACGTAGCGAAATGGAAACCCTTTACGGGTCCTCGCTACTAGGGAGCAAGCGAGTATATCGATCGAACGTAGAAGTCTCTTCCTACCTAGAGTGAGCAGGCACGGATTACCTACTAAAACACCACGGTCCTTAGGTGTGTAAATAAAGGCCCTGAAAACTTTACGATCTACAGCTAGGACCGCCATCGCACCAAAGCTTATTAGTAAACTCGGCACTGATTTTCTACCTTTTAGCTACCTAATACATAATATTAATTAGGAGTTATAATGTCCATTAATAAAACAAAAATTGTTAGGTTTACATGTTTATTTGCAACTTAAAATAACAAAATCAGTCTCAAACTTAACGATTATTACACCTTCACTGCATTACAATTTGGTTTACCTATATTTACAGATATAAATTTTTGGCTTTTAAAGATTTTTCACTCACTTCCCCTTCTTATCATCAGTGCCTTCGCTTTGATCCTTAATTTCCTTTCGAACCGGTCCAGTCTGGGCGATGGGCACAGATCTTTCACCTTTGATAGCATCAGGAACCTTCCTTGGCGCGGTGATGGTGAGCACACCGTCAGACGACAGCTTGGACTCCACCGTCTCAGGGGTCGTACCTTCTGGCAGCGCGTACCTTCGTGTGAACTGTCGGCTGATGTACCCGTGTTCGTCCTTTTTCTCCTCGTGCTTGCCTTCCACCACAATGTATCCGTCAGCTGTCTTAACCGAGATCTCTTCAGGCGCAAATTGTTGAACGTCTAAATTGATCTGGAATTTGTCAGCGTCAGCTTTAATGCTCGATCCTATGTCCCTTGCAGCTGCTGCTAGATGTCTCCAAGGTCTATAGTAATCCCGACTCAGCAGCGGTCCTGCCGCAACACTCAACAAGTCGTCTGGTGTTAACGCAACGCCGAAGTGTTGATCTAAGAGCCGGCGAGGACGACGGAAACCGAAGTCATCGAAGAAATATGGTAGCAAGGACATTGTCTTGTTGTAAAAAAAAACAAAATCTGAACTCTTCAAAACAATCGCTTTGAATCGCAGAAAGTCGCTTTACAGCGCTTGAAGTTGGGATATTTTCGCTCGCTTTGCTTGTTATCAAACTGATGCCAGGCGCAATAAGCCGGCCGGCTTTTATATGTTGGTGACAGCGCCATCTCGTATCGCGTAGAAATTACTCGAAGCTAAAGTGCGTCAGCATTGGTTGCAGGGGTCACGCATTCAATAGCTCAACGGGTCGTAAAATTAAACTAGAAAAAGAAAAGTCGTTTTAATATAAATTAACAATATGTAGGTAACAGAAACACCAGTAGCGCAGCGGTATCAGCCTCTCTTTTAGAAATATAAGGCCGCTGGTTCGATTCCCAGATATACACACACATCTTTCTATGAATTGTTTCATTGCCCTTGCTCAATTTAGGTAAATGGAAACATCGTTAGGAAATCGGCATGTCTAAGAACATGTGACATCCACCTACCTACACTTGGCCAACGTGTGTGGATTAAGGCCTAAACAATCTCAGTTCGTAAAATAGTTGTGCCTTTTTGTGGAACTCGAAATAAGATTTAAGTAAAGAAGTAAGTAGCAAATGTTTACTCTTGACATTTCAAGCACTAAAATCTTCCATAACCCTAACAAAATTGTATATATTTTAATTAAACCCACGAAGCATAACTTTCGTGAAACCTAGCTAAATATGATCTCTACCACTTCAGTCAGGTTTTGTCGTTGCATTCATTTAAGCTAACCTATTTAAAACTTGTACTTTGATACACGAGAGATACTTAGATTATCGCGAGTTAAAAATTATTTGCAACATTTAGTTTTCTTGTGGAAGGCAAATTATGTTCAATAAGGAACTATTTTTTATATTGTTTATATCTTGCTCAGCTTTAGGATATAAAGTAGGAAATAGCATTACTCAATAAAAGGGCTACCTAACAGAGCATGAATGATTTAAATCGGACAAAAAGTCCCTGAGTCTTACCGGGTTCAACCAAAGAAACTCTTTAGCTGTATTATATTAAAAGTATAGATTTAAAATTATTTTTAATTAGATTGTTTTAGATTATTTTTCTAGACTATTTTATTTTCTATTCCTTATTTTCTAAAAAAAATTACAACACACATTTGAACTTAATAGGTACAAAGTAGCATGCGACCTACAGTTGATTACACCTGCCGAATTTTATTATCACGGGGTTATTGTCCACCGAGAATAATCCAGAATCTTTGAGATTTGGGCATATTATGTTGATGCCTAGCGTTATTCTTCGGTGTCCTTCTAGAACGTTGATCGATTTTGCCTCGCAAAAACATTTGTCAGCTTACTATGAACTTAATTAGGAGCAACGGTGGCGCAGCGGTATCAACCTCGCCCTTGAAATATAAGGTCGCGGGTTCGATCCCCAGTCGTGCCCGCGTCTCATAAGTGAATCTTTGTGTGAATTATTGTCATTGCTGCTGCTAAAGCTGAATATCAGTGAAAGAAAACATCGAGACGAATCGACAAGTCTAAGAATTCGTCGCATTTGGCCTACGTGTGTGGAGTAAGACCTAATCTCTCAATTATGATAGTTGAGATTAGATCAGTGTCCAACAGTGGGACCGGACACTAAAAAAGAGTGTATTATTAATGTAAAAACATTAGTCACCCATTAATAAAAAAATAGCAAAAGTCATTTATAACAACAGTGTTGTCTATGAATTAGTAAAATTGAGTTGTTTATGAAATTGTAATATAAATTAAATTGTAATATCTATTCCAAAAATTACTGAATTTCTAGCAATTTAACTAGCAATTTATAGGCTTTATAATTGATTTTAAGTAGTAATAGGTAGGTAGGTATAAAAAGAATAAGGAAACAAATATTTACATTTAAAAATATTTTTTATAGGATACAGGGTCTACCACCTGTGAGGTCAGTTGCCAAAGCTACATTAATGCGATATTTTGCTTTTTTAAGTGTGTAAGTAAGAAATATAAATTAACAGCTTTATTTAAAAACCATCTACTATGCAATTGTAATTTTAACTCAAATAATTTATTTGTTGACGAATTCTAATTGCAGATTTGGCATAACTTTTTCTTTACCTCAAATTACCATCATATCATAGAGATTACGGCTGTAATTTATTACCCCGAGGTGTAGAAAATTAGAATTCATAAACACCCACATTTCGCCTGGTGTATTTGGGTCTTATACGTAATATTGCCGTTTATCAGGCATGACTTTTCACTTCAAACTACTACTGGATATTTAAGTGTATTGGCAAGCTGGCCTAACAAACGTGAAGTTTGTAATGTCATTGGGATATCGGCCAGCCATTCATAATTTCGTCCGGCCGTGGGAGTGCACCTTTCATCTGAATCCCAACATTGGTCCTCTCCTCGGGTGCTGCAACGTCTTCAAACATGTGCAGACTCATTTTACTTTCACCGTATCACTGAAACCGTAATCTTCAGTGAATTGTCGAACACATAATATTTTTCTCATAAGATTAGGCTAGTTGTGGACTATTTTTTATTAAAAAAAATCTGTTGTTTTTATAATAATAGTTTTAACATTTAGTTTTATTTCATATTACTATTCCACAGTGAACTAAGGTTTCTGTTAACGATTGTATTGTTAAAATCTTATTCTAAGTAAGGTACCTACTGTCTAGGACTTTGTAGGCATCTTATCACAAAACTTAACCTTGGCAGGTAAGCACTTAGGTGAGAGTTTGTACATACTTCATCTATATTATTGTTCTGTAAACTGTATACTGGATTACTTCGATTTATGTTCTAGAAAATGTAACAGTCCTTCATGTATATGTAGATAATGTTGTACAGTGTGTAACTACACAACAACAGGTAGTGAATAGGTAGACGTAAGTAATGAAGAAATTCTGGAATGCTCGCCGCTGTCGCCATGCTGAATTAATACCGTTTGTCTTTACAAAACAAATAGGTAGGTAGTTAAAAACATTATTGTATGTAAGTCTGTGAATTCTATGCTTCACTGTTCACGAGCCGAGAGATGCACAAATTAAATAACCATGCATCATTAACCATTAAATTACCATTGAGATTTTTAAATAAATTATGTGCCTTGTTTTTATACTAGGTACCTACCTATAATTGTAATTTGTTTTAAAAATATGTTAATAAAATATATAAAAATGGTTATAGAAATAGGCATCAGCATTTATTTTATCAAAACAATTATTGTGCGTTATTATCATCATAATGAATTTGTTTACAAACAGAACATAACACTAGAACTACACAGAAAATTCGCGACCACTGTAGGTTAATAAACTTATCGATTGTCAAGGAGCAGCTGTTTCGTATGCATGTGTGCGTGCGAGTAGCGTCGCTTACATGCCGGCCCCGCCTATCACGGTTTATGTGTGCTGGCACTTTCGAGAACAATCTACTTGGTGCCAGATGGCGCTGTACAATCTGTATAAATACCCCGAGTTGCTGGTTGCCGGCATGTATTTGATATAAATCAAGCATAGCGAGAACAAGCTCTCAAGAGTGATCTTGAATTTCTTCGTTTGTTTAACGTCGTAAAAAGCAAGAATAAAATGTCTCTACTACCGTTCATGTTGGGATACGAATATCCTCGTCACCGCCACGTCCACAGCTGGCCTGCGCGGTTGCTAGATCAAGACTTTGGGCTGTCGTTAACACCTGACGATCTCCTCACCGCTGTTGCCGCACCTATGCTGTCGGAAGACTACTACCGACCCTGGAGACAGTTAGCAGCCGCCGCGAGGGACGTGGGCTCCAGCATCAAAACCGACAAGGACAAATTCCAAGTGAACCTAGACGTACAGCACTTTGCACCTGAAGAGATTTCAGTGAAGACAGCTGACGGGTACATCGTGGTGGAAGGCAAGCACGAGGAGAAGAAGGACGAACACGGGTACATTAGCCGACAGTTCACACGGAGGTACGCGCTGCCGGAAGGTACGAGCCCCGAGACTGTGGAGTCCAAGCTGTCGTCTGATGGTGTGCTTACCATCACCGCGCCGAGGAAGGTCCCTGATGCGATCAAGGGTGAGAGAGCTGTACCTATCTCCCAGACGGGACCCGTGCGGAAGGAAATCAAAGATCAAAACGATGCACAGCTAAAATCCGATGAGAAGAAGTAAAACTAGTCAGTTCTGATAGTCCTAGATTTTCAAAGTGATTGTGTATTAAGTTATTACCTATTCCAGGCACTTGAAAGTGTCACCAGCTGAGCTGAGACTGATTATTATTTTAATGGTTTTATTATGTTATGTGAATAAAGCTTTAAGTTAATTGCATTCTATTCAGTTTTTTATTTAACATCTGCAAAACCCCTCGACTAGATTAGCTCATGATTAAATATTGGTAAGTAAATATAAACAGGTAGTTCTATCTTGATAGGCACCACGTTCTCCTGCATATTTAATTCCCATACTAAAGCAATGTTACACCTTGCGATTGTGAGATATTTAGACAATCATAACTGGGTTAAAGGTAGTTAAGTTAATGTAATCACACTCAATCGGTCTCGTCTTGTTGTCTCATTGTCTTATTATAGATAGATAGAACTCACGCTGCGCTATAATTTATATACGAAAGTTGCACGTTCACGCCCAAAAAATTCTGAATAGATTTAGATGAAAATTTAGACAGTTTCGAGATTCTGAAAAGGACGTACCTATGGAATACAATGCAAATGCGCAGAATGAGGTTCATGGTATTTACGCGACAACCATTATACGAATGGGCGGAAAAACACTAGTATAGGTACTATATAAATTGAAGATAATAATTTCATTAATTGTGTTGTGTGTTTTGTAAGAACTTAAAATTGAAAGAACTAAGAATATAGTATTTATTATTTCGTGAAATGGTTCTAGTTCTAAAACTACAAGAACCCAGTAAAAAGTAGAACGGAGTTAAGTATATAAATTGAAGATAATAATTTCATTAATTGTGTTGTGTGTTTTGTAAGAACTTAAAATTGAAAGAACTAAGAATATAGTATTTATTATTTCGTGAAATGGTTCTAGTTCTAAAACTACAAGAACCCAGTAAAAAGTAGAACGGAGTTAAGTTTTTTATTCCTTGTCCTTGTGTTGTCCTTAACTATTGATTTTCGACGAAGTCGTCGCACTATATTATTTTATTAGAGTGATGTTGAATACAACACCATCTAGTGTTGAGTAGCCCGAAACTTGGGCAGGCATTTGGTTTGGCTGGCAAGTGATAATACCAATAAATGCGAAAGTAGTAACTCTGTCTGTCTGTCTATCTGTCGCGGTTTCACGCCAAAACTGCTGAACCAAATGGTATGGATAATTTGAGCCCCGGGGTAGGACATAGGTAATAGTGTTTTAGAAGATATGTTTTTATCCGACTTCGCAAAAAGATGTAAATGGTTTAGCTCGATAACCTACATACAAAAAAAATAAAAAAAAATAAAAAATAAATAAAAAATAAATAAATAAATAAATAAAATAAATAAAATAAATAAAATAAATAAAATAAATAAAATAAATAAAATAAATAAAATAAATAAAATAAATAAAATAAATAAAATAAATAAAATAAATAAAATAAATAAAATAAATAAAATAAAATAAATAAATAAAATAAAATAAATAAATAAAATAAATAAAATACCCTTTTATTTCGGACAAGCTACATCCATATAATGTTAGTATAAAGAAAAAGAAAAACAGATCTTTTAACTATATTAGTAAAATAAATTAAATTAAAACCGTTACAAAAACATTTATTTTGTTACTAGGATATTGTTCGAGATACATCTACGAACAATTCCCAGTAACAATGGAGAGTCGAATCTCCATGCTATGGTGTTCAGGATGGAGTTGGAGCTGGCTCGCAGTCTGCAAAGCAGCGAAGCAGACTTTTTTCTAATGATGGCATGATAGCTATCAACGTCCGCATGAGCAAGCATACCAGATGCACTGCAGAAACGAGACAGCCCCATCAGCATCCTGAATCCGTTGTTGTATTGGAAGCGTAAAGCGCTGACAGCCCGCTGCGTATAGTTAGTCCAAAGGCTGCACGTGTAGAACACTTGCCAGTAAGCTTTGAAAAGCGTTAATTTAAAGACACTCAAATTTTTCGATGACTAGTAAACTCTAACGGCTAAATTCATAACAATCTTTTAAAACCCTTTAGTTAAAATAGACTGTCTCTTTCTTACTAGTATATAAATGTAAAGATGACAGACAAAGACAAACGTATTATGAACCTATTAGTAAAATAGGTATATAGTAATAAAGAGCATATTTGACATTTATGGATACGGGGGCAAGTAGCGTATTTTGACCGCAATGTACCTAATGGAAACTTAAGTTAATGATATGGCCAAATATTTTTGGCCGTGTCATAAAACGTTGACTTTAGGTTACATAGTGTCAATATAAGTTTACTACTTCTTGAATCTTCTATCTTCTTCATCATCATCATATTTTAATTATGGGCTCTGCAGAAATAATTTCCCAATTTTCATAAGTAGTAAAAAAAAGACAACTTCAAAGTTCTAAGACGCATCTTATTTAATTTTAATAACGAGTCACAATTTCATGAAATGATCTATTCTACGATCTGTCCACGACATTTAGGTACATAACAACGACCCATAGATGTAGCATATACCTATTCCATGGAAACCGTTAGGATTCTCTGGGTAGTCTGTACATAATACTCTTGTGTGAATAATAAAATTCAATTTTCTTAGAAATAAAATGTCTTTGCTGCTGGATACAACCCTTGCGAGACACTCAACGAAGCCGGCAACCGTTTGCCTAGAAATGTTCATGTGTGTGATAAACTCATAGTTTCATCGTGGAAATTGCCGGCAGCAGGCAATAGTCAATTCGCTGTAGACTTGTGGTTGTTAGTTCCACGACTACTTGCATATCAACATTCGTTATTATCTCATAGTTTGTACAAGTCTCATCGTCATTATCAGCCTATTTTAGTCTACTGCTGGACATAGGCCTCTCATAAAGTACGCAACTTTTCTCATCCAGTTCTTGCCAGCGACCCTGCTAAGATCGTCACTCCACCTAGTCTGTGGGCGTCCTATGCCACGATTTCCAATTCGCGGTCTCCACTCAAGAACTTGTTTACCCCCACGGTTGTCAGTTCTGCGGCAGATATAACCGGTCCACTGCTACTTCAGCTTAATAATCCGTTGGGCTATGTCGATTACCTTATTCGATCATGTATTCGATCCTTCGCCCGCTGAGCGACTTTGAATTTATGGACCAGTCCTACCGTGAGTGTTCACGTTTCGGCTCCGTATTTCATAACGGGTAGTACGCACTGGTTAAAGACTCGTCTTTAGACTCTGTGGAATGGATGACGTGAAGATTCAAAGTAATTTCCCTTATGCTGCGCAACCCAGCTGTATTCTTCTCTTCTTCATTAGCCTCTTTCTCGAAGTTGTTTTACCCATCTGCAGTATTTGCCCAAGGTATGTATATTCTGAAACAACTTCGAGAATAGATTGTTTATACAAGTCTAGTAGCATAAATATTCCAAAATGTGATGTAGGTGACGAGCAGAAATTTCTAGGTAAAATGGAGAACACACCGTATCAATCTCGTACATCTTACACAATTTATTCAGTATGGTAGAAAAGAAAGGGTTGTGGATAAGCTTCAAGAAGGTATTTGAACAGTCTCGATTGTTGCCTAGAATTTCGTACCTATGTCTACCAACAGTAAAATTGGCAAAATGCATCAATACCCGCAGTGCCGCAAAACTTCTCATTAGACAAGCAGGATTATATACTTTTTGCACAAAGCAATTGGCACTCTTTGGCACCTATCTATTTTGTCAAAGATTTTGGGATAGATAACATAGATATGTATGGTATATAATAAATCTATAGTTTAATTGGCTGGATTACCTATGCCTTAAGTCTATACTGTGGTCTATACTCTATGGACAACAATAACATAACATGACATTTCAAACAGTTTATTAAATACAATTTTAGAGCAGAATAAAAAATTAATTTCACAGAATCATGTAAAATAAAATATGATATTACGTTCAATACTGGGCAAAATCCCAATAAAAAGGCTGACTCAAAATCCAGTTAGACACTTTGTCCAACGCCCAACGATAAAAATCAGCAAAGATCTGTTCGAATTAACTTTAGACGTACACAAGTTCAAAAAAGATGAAATCCGAGTAAAAGCCCACCCGGCATACATTTTAATTGAAGGCAAACATGAACAAAAATTTCCAGAAGGTCACATTATGCGGCAGTTCACTAGAAAATACCGATTACCTGAAGGATGTAACATAAAGACTATTGAATCTAAGCTCTCAACAGATGGTATTTTAACTATTAGAGCAAATCGCACGTATACCGACATTACTATTGTTGATGAGACTTTGATTACTATAACTGATACTCTAGCGAAACACAAGACTGTAGTTGATGAGGACGAGGATTTAGGAAAGAGGCCAGACCCATGTAGCTGCTATTCTAAGGTTCAACCCAATGAAAATAAGAAATAACATCAACTACATAAGTATAGAAAATTGAGTGGTTAAGATGTGACAAGAAGTGACAATTTTGCTCGGTATGGGTTAACAATAAAATACTATGTGCAAGAGAATATAGCCCATAAATGCGGTCAACCTTCAGGATTTGACTTGCTCGTTGGTTTTAAATTTACTTTGTTTATAAATCTTGTGTGTACGCTTACGAAGTCTTTTTGTATTTAGGTAATCTGTTATTATTATAGATGTTTAAAAGGTAATCCTATTCTTTTCTTATCTATCTTAAATATTCTCGGCTTCTAAGAAACACGCTATCAACAAGATTTGGGTTCGAATCTTCAGCCAAGCTGGATTTTGTAAAAGAATTTTCTAGTATTTTTAATGTCTTATAAAACTCTCGACCACTTATTCAACTTTTACTAATTTAGCCTCGTGCGTAAGTTCCATATTAAATGCCTATGGTATATTTTTTTTAAATCTTCAGGAGTGATTAATCTTTCAGTTCTGACGACACTTGTAGATGTAATAATATTTATTTATATTTCAGTGTTGACTTTCGTGGGCGTACCACGTATATATTTAGAAAAACATTCATTGTAAAACAAAGACATAAACATACCTATATTTACATAAGCGCTCGTGTGTACTTTTACATCGAATATTCTGTAATATTCCAGGCAGAGTTTTTGATAGATAACCCACAGTGCGAAAAAAGTCACTACTCCATTTTCAACACTATCTTAATTCCAAGATTCTAAAGAATCGGTGTATCAAACCTAAACCTATCGGTGTATTAACACCTTGATTTTCAACCACTTTTTAAACTTCGAAAACAGTGAAGGGAATCGTGAAGAGTCAAGATGTATATATCTTAGAAGTTCGAGGACATATTATTCTCCAACTCAAAGGGTAAGAAGACAAGGCTTATCATACACAAAAATTTTAAGATAATAGAGAAACCCCTATCCTGTAGAAGAATTGTCACTTTCGAATCGACGTAGGTAATATTAAAATATAACTATGTTCTTTACCTTCGTTAAGTCTTCGAAAAGTCATTGTAAATAATTTAACTTGGTTAAATATATTATCATATAAATATATGCACATAAAGTGTAGTGTAGAAGATAGTACTAGAAAAAAACATTTGTCGAATGCATCGGGAACATTCTCGGGCGAACTATAGTCTAAATTCAACCGTGCCGACCGTGTGCCAGGAATGACTCATGCCGCTTATAAATACCAACGAACTCCGCTTTATCAAACAGACTGAATTCATTCGCTCCACACGAAACATATACAACAAAATGTCTTTACTACCATATTTCTACGACTACGGTCTTCCAAGATTCCCGAGAAGACTTTTGGATCAAAATTTTGGGCTTACAATCACTCCAGATGACTTGACGACGGCTGCTACGAGTCCTTTACTACCCCGTCTTAAACCCTGGTGGCCGCAAGACGTAGGATCTTCAATCAAAGTTGAAAAAGACAAATGGCAAGTCAACGTGGATGTTCAACATTTTGCTCCAGATGAAATTACAGTGAAAACTACTGACGGATATATTATAGTTGAAGGGAAACACGAAGAAAAACAAGATGAACATGGATTTATTTCAAGACAGTTTATTAGAAAGTTTAAGTTGCCGGAAGATAGTAATCCTGATGCAGTTGAATCCAGGCTTTCATCTGATGGTGTGTTGACTGTCGTAGCTCCTAGAAAAGTTGATTCAGTGAAAGGAGAACGGTCTGTACCCATAACACAAACTGGACCTATAAGAAAAGATGTAGCCGAAGAACCCAAAAAGGAATAATCTAATTCTTCCCCGCCTTTAAAGACTGTTTTTGTAATTTATGGTGTTATTTCAATACATTTTATTATTTAAAGAAAGGTGTGTGTGTGTGTTTTTTGTAATCTGATAAAACTCCTGTTTATGTACAATGTTGCATAGCTCGTTCAAGATACCTATGTAAAGATAATATTCACAGGCGTTACTTTGAGGAAATCCATTACTGAAAATGACACTTCGATCTGAATCATGAAATAGATTATATTTTAATTTTCGTGTTTGTTTTTAAAGTCGTGTACTTTTATTTTATTGTCTATTTATGTACAGTATTTACAGTATTTTTTTATAGTACAGGACGAGTACAGGAGGCGGTTTAGGTACTACATAGTTATTGTGAAGATTGTATTATCAAAACAGCACAGCGGAATAGTACGATCCAAATCGAAGTGTTATTTTTAGGTATAAAGATGTTTACGAAATTAGAATATTAGAAATTTTATTTACTTAGAAAGCAGGTACAAAATCGGTATTAGGTACATTGTAACATCCAGCTGCACTCTACCATAGAGAAACATGCAAATATAAATAAAAAAAAGAAACTGACTGATGTCAGTCACTCAGTTTCCCTCTTTTAGATCAACGTACAACCCAAACCACTCGGTCTAGACAGTCCAAATTTGGCACATAGGGTCCGTATGATATTGGATGACATTTGGTATAGAGATAGAGACTCAGGAAAGGTTTTAAGATAGTTTTTATCCGACTACTCAAAAAGCGGTTAATGGTCCGACGTACGCGCGGGAATAGCCGCGTTCGGAAGGCTAGTATTCTATAATCCTATGCAAAGTCTCAATCACCTCAATAATATGGGTTTTTGCTTAATTACCGCAAGGTATACAGGTCTATTTGCTCGACCCGGGATTGAAACCCTCCTAGGTTTGAATCCCGGGTCGAGTAAATAGACGATTTTAATATGTTACACACTAAGAGAAACCTTAATAGCAGCCTAATGAGAATTGTGCTTGATAAAGGGCAATAGGCTCGACCTCTATTTCATGGAACCCGGGGAAAAGCAAGTAACATTCACCTCTACCTTACCTTCGAGTAAAGGCATTATCATAGATATTCCTAGAAATTTTATATGTGTTTAGTGAGTTGACAGCTACAATTTAAGCTTTCTAAATTGAAACACATAGTATTGCAGGTACATATTAATAATCTATTGTATCTTAAATACTAACTTATACAAACTATAATTTACTTATTTGCACAGTAGACATAGAAATATTTTTCGTACTTCCATTACCATTTTTGAACAATGCCTCTTCGATCTCTTGAAGGCTCTTTCCATTCGTCTCTGGCAATATAAATATCAATAATGTACCAGCTACTAATACAGATACTACAAAACAAATATACATTACTTCAATACCATAACTAGATATAACATTTGGAGTTGCTTTCACAGCGATAAATAGTAATATAAACGACATAGCTGAACCTAATCCTGATCCAAATCCACGCAAATTTGATGGAAATATCTCAGCTATAAATGACCAAGCTATATTAGAAATTATACTACACACGGCAACGTACAAAATTAGTAAACCTACTGCTAAACCTTGAATTCCTGGAGGTTTTAAGTACAAATATGTTACAAAAGTGGTTAATATTACACTTATTACAAAACAACAGGTTACTAAAGCTTTTTTACGAGGAATTACCTTAGCTGTTATAGATACGACTATTCCTACTATTACTCTAACACAGTCAGTGCCTATCATCAAAAGGAATGGATCTACTTCGCCAGAAAATGACTCTTTAAATATATCTTCTGCGTAAAAGGATAAAGTGTTGACTCCACACATCTGAACAGCAAGAAACAATGCAAATACCGTCAACAACGACTTAAAGAATGGTTTACTAAATATAACATTAAATAACAACGTTAGGGAAGAATTGTCAGACTTTTCTCTAGTTTTATCTAAAGCTGCATTTAGTTCTTTTTCTGCGGTATCACTTGTCCCTCTAAATTCTTTAAAAGAGACCGTACCTGTATCAATTTTTCCTTTTGACAAAAGCCATAAAGGGCTTTCCTTTAAACACATTAATATTATTAATGCTAAAACACCAGGGACAGTAAAAATAAAACAGCAAACCTTCCAATAAATAAACTTTCCTACTAAATGGCTAAATAATGCCCCAACAGGAATACCCGAAGATACAGTGTAGAATGCTATAGATCTGTATTTAGGGTCTGTAAGTTCTCCTACATAGACCATAGCGCTGGCTCTGAAGGCTCCTGTGCAAGATCCTGTGATGAATCTCCCAATCAGAAGATATGTGTTGTTGGTAGCAAACCCCATAGTGAACCAACCAATTGTGAAGGGGATGATCAAGATGATTTGGCCTAATCTTCGACCAATCGCGTCACTTAAAGCACCGGAGAAGAGGCAACCACACAACATTGCGAGAGGGGACATTGATGCTGAAAACAACATAATTATAATATTAAACTACATAATTATCATGCCTAGCAATGGGATGGATGGGATAGCCTTACTCAACAAATGGGCTATCTAACAGTGCAAGAATTTTTCAAATCGGACCAGTAGTTTCTGAGATTAGCGCGTTCAAACAAACAAACTCTTCGGCTTTATAAAATTACTAGCGACCCGCCCCAGCTTCGCATGGGTGCCATGTACTTATAAACCTTCCTCTGGAATCACCGCATCAAAATCCGTTGCGTAGTTTTAAAGATCTAAGCATACATAGGGACATAGGGACAAAAGAATAGGCGGTTTAGCGGTTGTGAGTAGCGGGTTGAAGTTGAAGAATAACATTGTTTGTCCCTTAGTTTATGGTACTAAATCGCGATTGTCACAACTGACGACCATATAGACTTTGAATTTGTGACTAAGCCGCGGGCAGTGCCGCCGTGTTGTATGATGGCTGTGTTTCGGTTTGGGGGCTGAGTCACTTTTATCCGTGGAAATGTACCTTCCATCTATAACGTGGTTCCCGGGTGGTTCAAATCAGGTGACATTAGAGTGGTTGTAGGTTTTCGCCTTGGTTAGTGACCAGGCACCAAAGAAGCCCCACCGTTAAGCGATCTTGCCGTATTGCGGTGACACCATTTCAGCGCGTGAGCAAAGAGTATAAGAGTAAGCGCTTACGCTGAGTGTGAGTGCTCAATTGTTGCTCTTTGAGAAGCCACTCATTACCATCAAAAACGCGGTAAGCGCGTTCCTACATAGATCGCAATTCAGCCGTCTTATAGGAAAAGGGATACACATTGTCGGAATCAGTAAAAGAAACGATAATTTCTATAGAGTATAAAACTCAGTTAAGTCAGTTACTTCTTCCTTTTGCAACACACATATTCGCTTAACATCAGTCAATTTGTTGCCAAATGAGCTTATCTTAGAAGTAACAGGCAACAATCACTCACCAATCCACGAGTTATAACTCTGTTTATACGGAAAACTGTCATCAGTTTCCAACTGGGGCAGCATCACCGCTGAGAACCCGAAAGTGATTCCACCACCAACGAATATGAAAAAGACTGCCGTAGACGCTAATATCTGTAACGAACAATGGAAAACATAAGGTGAAAATAACTAAAAACAATAATTATGAAACGACAATTTTACGTTTAGGTATGTATGTTACTTGTGATATATTGGTACCAACTATTTTAAAATGACCAGACTCATCTGGATCACTTTAACCTTTAAATAAATAAAACGAAAGGTGGAGGTGAGTGGAAAAATGGGAAAGGACGCCCTAAGAGGAGTCCCTTTTGATGTCCTTTAAAAGGGACAGGTGCGTGTCACTCAAAACCGCAGCATGTATGACCAGATGTATGAACATTAGTGTGGCTAAGGAAGTATGTTTAGATAGTAGCAAGTGGCACTCTATAGTCTCTACCTACCCCATGGGGAAACGGCGTGATTGTATGTATACATAAAAACCGTATAAAAATCAGTCTATTAATTTAAGCGCTAGTGCCCACATATCTTAATTGTTTCATTACCGCTGCTTAATCTCTATAAAGGAAAACACCGTGAGAAAACCGGCATGTCTAAGCACTAATCATTCGACGACATGTGACATCCACACCCGCACTGGGCCAGCGTGTGTTTAGTTAAGGGCTAAACTCTCAACTCGTAAGATAGTTGATAGAAGACCCGTACCCAGCTGTGGAACTAAAAAGAGTTGAAATGAAGTACAATACCTGTCTAAGCCCGTGTGGTGATAATTTTGTTGCGACTCCATTCAGACGCGGACGGTTAATCATCTTGATATTTATTAGTAACAAATGTTTTGAGTTGATATTCCGACAATTCTCTCTCACATAGATTGCATCGTCTCAAAATTAATTCTATACATGTTGATTGCTTCGAAAACCTGCAAAACATAGCATCAGGTACATTATCAAAAAAACTAGTCACAGTGTAAAGAAACATACGAGCTCTATTATAATAAACTAGTGTAAGAGCCCGTGATTGCCAGACTTACCACATAGTATAACCTAAAAGAACCTTAAAGAGTTTGTAACCTTAAAGAGGCTCATTCCACTGCCACCTTTTCACCAATAATCATTTATAATCACGAGTGAATCGGTATACTGGGCTGGCGCGTTACATCGTAGACTAAATCATTGGTTAACATTAGGCAAGTTGTAGTCAAGCGTCAGCCTATCGAAGAATTAAAAAAAGTATATAGGCTAAAAAAATTCTGTGTATATACGGCTTCACATCAAGCTATACATTTCCAGTATAATCTAACCTCTCATCCAAAAATTTTATACAATGTAAGATCAGCTTACACTGGAAATGTAAAGCTTACCGTGTAGCCGTTTGTACCTTACATACAGCGGGGAACAAGGTTTGGATAATAAGAATCTCTAACCGTAGTGACTTTGAGAGATAACAGGTAGCAAAGGCATGGGCATAATTGCTGCTCAAAAACATCATGGTATAAAGTGATTTTTTTTAGTATGTTGTACAGAATAGTATTGGAATATCATGTATCCGTTGCCAGACACTTTGTAGATTGGCAACACTCCGCCAGACGCCTTCAAAGTTTAATAAATTATAATTTTATTTGCGTCAGAATATAAAATGTCACTTTTATATCATATGTTACTTAGTCAGCTATTAAAATATGTTGCCTAACGTTGCAAAAGTTCTAAAATTCTCCCAGACATAAGAACCGTTGTCGAATCCACCACACGGTTCGAGATTCATAATATCCAAACATTATTGCCTGCTGTAGAGTACTTGCACAGAATTTTTTTAGCCTTTATACTATGTGGTAGATCTGGCAATCATGGGCTCTTAGTCCAGTGGTAAAACGAACTACCTATCTTAAAAATAGTTATTATGAGCGAACATACTCATACGCAATATCCAGCTAACAAAGCGGTTTTTATTTTTCCGCCGCGGCTTTGTCCGCATGACCTAATTTTTATATCAAGCCCAACTGTGGGAAGAAAAGACTTCCTTAATAAATGGGCTAACTAACATCGCAAGAATTTTTCAAATCGGACCAATAGTCCCTATGATTAGCGCGTCCAAACAAACAATCACGATATCGTCTTTGTGTGAAGAGGCAAGGGATTTATTGTTTTTACAATATTATGAACTTTTTTTTATATATTTTGAAAATATAAGATTAAAAAGTAGTTACTCTTTCTGTAGACATTATTATTTACGTTTAGTTTCGTTTCATTTTGTCGTAAAACGTACCTATACCGTAACGTGCCCTTGATTAATAATAATTTAAGACACTCCCGTGCCTAATTTTCTAGAATCCTTACTAAGGTCCATCTCGATCAATTTAGCTTCAATTTTTATCCAAATTAGTCCATCAGTTGCACCAATCTTGTACTCTCGTCAAACTTACAACACCCCTTTTTTGCCCAAGATTAAAAATAGTTAACCGCAGCGGCTGCCGTATTCTTTGTATGAACTAACTAGTACGCAAAGTAAACTCTTGTAATGGAGGTCGCATTAGAATGTAATATCTGGATGACCGAGCTTCGCTCGGTATTTTTTTTTTAAATGACATTTTCTAAAAATGATTCCTAGCTAGATCGATTTATCGCCCCCGAAACCCCCTATATACTAAATTTTATGAAAATCGTTGAAGCCGATTCTCATTCTCAGCTCATTTAAAGATATAAGATACTCAACCGCAGTGCGGTTCATCCGACAGTGCGTGTGAACGTAAACAATTTATTATCATTCTTTTTCTTATTATCTCGTACTTACATTCATCTTTGCTTCTTGTTTTTGATAAGATAATTTAAAATTTAATTAAATATTTATAATTAAATTAATTACGAGTATCTTCTGTGTATTTCTTTTAATTACTGTAATTATGTCATTTGTAGGAAGTTTCGACTGTGTTATTAACTTATTAAAGTAATATTATTGTCTGAATACCAAAACATAATTTCTTGTGGGCAGTCGGTTAATACATAATCTCTGTCCGTCTTACAAGTTAGTAGTTTAACCGTAGCTGTATTTTATTGCAAAAACTAAAAATCCGGAGATAGGTATCCAAAATTTAAAAAAATCCGGCCGGATTCCGACATGAGTCCAAAGATCCAAAGGTCTCAGGTAATATTCAGATATAGGTAACCCTACTGATCGGTAGTTTTTTTTACACATTTTTCAATATTTATGACAGAAAAAAATATAAATATTTTATCTTGTTTTTTTCTTTAATGTTTATTTTTTGCTTTTATGTGTCTTGTTTGTGTTGAATAAATATTTTATTGTTCCTTATTTTTTCACAATAGGATTACTCGTTGTCTGTCTGTCTGACGCAGCCGATTTACTCAGAAATTACTGGACCGGTTAAATTGAAAGGTTATGAAACTGAAAATATTAACTGTTATGTATCCAAAGAGGAGATTATTGTGTGTTTGCATTCAATAATAACATGCTCTAAAGTGATTACATACATACATTTGCATGCTGCATCACTTACCATTAGGGTCACGCGGACCCGGTACCTACGTATTTGCAGCCACAACTGACCGTACTTTCAAGAGATCAGAAGATATTTTAGAAATAATAACCATCCTTCAGCAATGGATTTAGCGCAGTTTTCCTTTGGTTTTATTCAGTAAATTAAACTGTATTTAATAACACTGTTTACACAAAGATTAAGAATCACGCATTGTTCAAAACTACCTATTGAACCTCGCAGTAGTTGCACTCTGACGAACAATAATGTAGAAATAACTTGTTTGTACATATAACGAGGAGCCGGTGATGTTAAATGTAGATATTCCTAGAACGTATAAAACTTAAATTCAAATTCAAATATTTATTGGTGAACATAGATAGTTGGTCTTATTCTAATACACATCGCCATGTTTAACCTATCAGGCATACAAATTTCCACATGCTGATTTTAAATTGATTACTAAATTAAATAAAATTAATAAAAAAATTAAAAAAAGTCAAATTAAATTATGTTAAATAAAGTTAAATTACATATATTCTAATGCTTAATACTGATTATTTTATATTTATTTAAAAGTTGTCATGCATTAGCATTAGGTGATAGTTTTCATGCAATTTTAAATAAATAAAAATATCAGCTAGCTCTATGTTATTGGAGAACCCGTCAGCTGACGTATTTAAATAAGCGATCGGCGCACACGCTTGGCTCCCATACTCCACCTTTCACTGCAACAGCTGACGACCTTTCCACCATCATAGAGCCAGCTGACGTTTTTATTTTTTCAAAATTGCACGGAAACTATCATCTGACACATTTTCAAGTGAGAGGACATACCAAACAAAAAGTATTTTTGGATGTACGTGTGGCCAGGTGACGTGTAATTCGCTTAAACTGATAAAGAGCGTTTGCACTGCACAACAAAACATGACAAGCATAGTCTTAAATCTTTCTACTCATCTCCTACACGATAGAGATAGACAGTCTGCAGTCATAAAATAAAAAGGGCACATCTGACATTTTTTTTGTAATTAAGTAAGTAACATAGTCGGAATCAGTAAAAGATACTGACTCCGATAATATCAATAACTCAGTTACGAAAAAAATGTCAGATGTGACCTTTTTCCTTATGACGGCAGCAGTGCTTGCAATATGTTTTCTTGAGAATTTTACGCAAATGGAAACTAGGTGTAAAATAGAATATTATTTTTTGTGTGTACTGACGTGTGTAACAAAAGACAGCAATAACGTGTATTGGAATTATCAACGCCGCCATTTAAGCGGGTTGGTGATATTAATATATTTTATTCTTCCTAGTTCTGGCCTTTTCAGCACTCGTGCAATTATTATTTTGACTTTGAATCGCACTTTACCTACGAACCATCAAAACTACGGCGCGCGGCGGCGGCGGCGCGGCGGGTCGATAAAAATACTAGAATCATCTTTCTGGCTCTCCTACTATTATGTTAATGTTGTAGTCAGTTAGTTATTTTAGTTGTATGATATTCACATAGTCAGAACGTGGAAATTGAGTAGGGATTTTTTATAATGTACCTTATTTTCAACTTCAAGAATTTTAAATTTAATGCATTATTCATTACATGGACATTATATTTGAGTTATCTATTATTCTAGATTTTCAGGAAAGAGAACCTGGTGGTTTCCTTAAAATCTAACAAGGCATTTTAAGAATTAAGACGTTGGGTTCCTTCCTAGAATTTGTTCTCATCCTCGAGTAGTCATCCGCGCACTTTACAGGTTGTCCATTCTTTGAACATTCCACATAAATTTATAAATGTAATTTGTGGAATTATTTCCCTGTTCCTTAGCGGGTGGTCATAACATAACGTAACCCAGAAACCATGCAGGGCAGATTCCGGAGGTTAGATGTGTGTTTAGTAGAAAGACAAGCATATTAATTTTTATGCACGGACGTTGCATTGCAGACCTGCGATAGAAAGAAAGAACAAAAAACACCTCTATCTAGAAGCCTAAACTGGGATTGAATTCATTCAGGATATTGGGTCTTCAAAACGGTAACAACAGGGTCTGCCGTTATTTGGTGCTGGTGTGTTGTCCTACGGTCAGCGCACACCGAACTGCAAAATGCTTGAGCAGTTTTTAAATTACCTACGTTTAAATTTCAACTCTGTCATTAAGTTGGTATGTCAGTATACCATAGTAGCCTGCAAGAAGACTCAAGAACAAGAACGGCGCGGCGCTAACGTGCGGTTTCAACTCTAAGCTCGTGCACTTGTACCCCTGGCCAATGAGCATAATATAAACGCTTACGCTGAGCCCTGGCCGTGGTTGTTAGTGCTACCATAGCCTTACTATGGATGGAATGCAACTGGAGTTGTAAAAACTGTTTATCCCCACTAGGTATCAATAACTGAACTTTTATCGTTATTTACTACTGGAAGGTAGTTTGTTCCCTCATTGCCTACCCACACACTATTTTATAATACCTACCAAATGCACTCGACGTCATGTACTTAGGTACTGAAGTTACAGCTCAGTGAACATGCTACTTGCGAATACCTGCTTTCATATCCTTAGAGCAAGGACGTTGGTAGGTCAAATAAGAGAAGTAAAATAAATTAAAACAATGTTTATTGTTTAATAAGTACTGACACTTATTATTTACCTTAGAAACAATCAGTCTTATTGGAAAGAGAACATCATGGAATGACTAAAAATTAGATGACAAACTAACGCTTCTATAGCCTACTTGTCACCATTAGCCTGATCTTTGACTTCCTTGCGCACAGGACCAGTTTGGGCGATAGGGATCTTGCGCTCACCCTGCACGCTTGGAGGCACCTTTCGAGGCGCGGTAACTGTCAGCACACCATCAGACGAAAGTCGCGACTCCACAGACTCCGGAACACAGCCCTCCGGCAACGCGTAACGACGAGTAAATTGGCGAGAAATGTAGCCATGTTGGTCTTTCTTCTCCTCATGCTTCCCTTCAACCACAATATACCCATCTGAAGTCTTCACAGTAATTTCTTCTGGGTTGAAATGTTGGACGTCCAAATTCACTTGGAATTTATCTTTGTCAGACTTAATGCTAGAACCGAGGTCTCGTGCTGCTGCAGCAAGATGACGCCAGGGTCGGTAGTATTCCCGGCTAGCTAGAGGTCCAACAGCAACGGTCAGAAGATCATCTGGTGTAAGGCCCAAGCCGAAATGCTGGTCGAGAAGACGGCGTGGACGATCGATTTCGTAGTCAAACAAGAACGGGATTAACGACATCTTGACGATTTATTTCGATGAAAAATACTTTTCTGCACTGCAACCTTTGAACAACAAAACAAATTCGTAGCACGCTTTGATAATGTAGCACGTGGACAGCTCAACAGAGAAAACTCCGAGAAGTCGTTTGTTTTGCACTCACTTGTTTGTTCTATTTCAAACTGATGTCATTCGACGCGCACATTCTGTTTATAAACACTAGCGGCATCTACTAGAATTTTGCAGAATGTTCACGAAACAGGTGTCATCAAACCATAGTCCGCTGTGTTTAAAGTTTGGTGTAGTGGTCTGTGTGATTTTCAATAGATTTTTTTTTCTTTGTCAATGATACGAATAGACTATTAAAAAATAAAAAGATATTTTTTGTGAGAAACTTTGACAGATTTTACATACTTTGACTGTCAGAAATTTTAAACTGTACAAAATTATTATGTTGATTAAAAAATAAGTCCTAATTAAAAATCTCGAGACGCATCTGTTTATCGTTTTGACATCTCATTGAACCGAAGTTCCATATCGCACGTTACAGAGACGCTTTTCACATGCGAGCTAGGTTCTTTTAGTAGTCTGTGCATGCGAGCTAGACAGAATAAGAGTAGTCGTAACTAATAATAATTTTTATTTAAATGCTTATTTTGACGTGACAACGTCTTATAAATTGGTTTGCCGGGTGACACTTCAAGAAACTGCGTTACGCTCCGCTCACGTTATGCGCTCACAATGAGAGCGAGTGAGAGGCACGCGTCCCTTCCACTCGGGCATGGTTAGCCCACCTAAGAGCGAGAGAGACAGATTTCATCCTTCTTCCTATTATACGAATGAATATTCACATTAAAATTATTTTACCACTCAAAGTCGTCGTCACGTAAAACTTTCGCCCGTATACCGACTTTACAGGCAACCAATTTTTTTTTTAATTTCAAGTAACATTTATTTAATAGGTCAAATATTATGTATTTGACAATGTTATACTTGAAAATAAATAATAATAATAAATTATTTCAGTCAAATATCTGTCAAGGTAGAAAAAAATATTTATAACATACAATAATTTAATAATAATAATAATAATGATGACAAGACTGAATTAAAACAAAAGAAACTGTATGGAACTAACATTTGGAATTGTATAAATTAACAGTCCATAAAATTCTTACTAGTAACGCTATCAATCAATTAGTAGTAGACACTTGACTTTATATAAGAATAAATAAATAAATAAAAATAAATTTATTTTTTGACTTTTTGTTCCTCTTTTGTACAGTCGGATAAAAACTAACCTCTAAGTCCTTCCCCAGGTCTTAAACTATCTTCATATCAAATTTCATCCAAAATAGTTCAGCAGTTTTCGCGAGAAAATGTGACAGACAGATATACAGAGTTATTTTCGCATTTTATATTAGTAAGAAAGTAAGAATTAATACTAGTAAGTTAAGTAGATATTTTTACGTTTTGATAAGTTAGTCAGATTAATAAAGCGACCCAGTGTCTAAGGCTACCTGCATCAAACCGAGAACCTTCTCGAACTCCCAACATTTTCATTTACATACGGTGACATCTAGTATCGATTAGCAAATTTTTTGAAGACATAAATTTACTACAACGCCATCTTCTGACAGCAATTGACAATTCAGTTTAGTAATGTTGTCGTTAGATGGCACACCCAGAACATTGAACATAGACTACTTGGTCATACGTGAAACGCACTGTAATGCCACCCTCTTGCAAAACTCATCCATCTTTCTTTTATGGATTGTCTATGGTGCCTATCTATGTCTATGACACAGTAGCCAGCTTGACGTGTGGTTCAGTTTGTCGAATTGAAGGAGATTTTTTTTATTGTTCTTCAAGACTGTGAGAGTGGTGAACCCGTGTGGTAATTTATAATTTTCTAGTGTTTTTATTTGATTTACTTACAATACTTCGTGCAGTGAATTTGTATTATTTTTATCTGGAATTGTTTAGTTAATATTCTAAGTAAACAGTGTAAAATAACAAAGTTTTTGAACTAACGAAATTTCGTCGATGTGATCTTTGTTTTTGTGAATTTAATAACGTGACAATGGCAGATAATTCTAAATTAACCGACGAAGAGAGGACTGAGATCAGAGAACAATTTGAGCAGGTAAGGTCCTATAATTAAATTCTACTTGTAATATCAATCGGTAGCTAAGTCGGTGTCGGCATTTGCGCGTGGATGAGAATTCGCTATATTTCGCAACAATTTTGTTGTAACTCTGCTAGTATGTATTGTATAGTAAGCGTTCGTTATATTGTGAGTACTTTAGGAGGCCGCGTGTGGTCTGTCGCTACATTTATTACTTACTACGCAGGGGCACTGGCCTACTCATTTTCATAATAGGTACTAAACGTTTATTTTTCTGAAGACATGTCTTAAAATTACTCATTGTGTGAGAGCCCATTCTCGTTAATATTTTTAGCACAATATGTTTTTGACAGTATCTATAAGGGAAAATGTTGAGACAAATAAGTTGAAATACCTTGGAAACAAATTAAAAAATATAGTTCTAAAAATCTTTATCAGTATCTGTGATGTCACAAGTTCTAATGAAACTAATCATATCTTTATAACAATGTGATTATAGATAGATGTCGCAACACTAGCCAATTAAAACAGCACACATCTATATTTATGATAATAGAAGGTGTATGATAATGTTTTAGTCTGTCATAAAGTTTAGAAACACTAAAAATAAAATTTCCAGTATCACAGTTAAACCACACATATATTTCTGAAAAAAGGCAAGTGTATAGTTTGCCAGCACTTTTGTATTAAAAGATAATTATTAATTTCTCCAATACTACTAATCAAGGGGAAGCACAAATGATCCAGGTGGGTCGAAGTGCTCTGGGTCTACCAGCCCCATTTATAAGATAAGATACCCTAATACTAAAAAATAAGTAAAAGGTTGAATCTGATTTCTTATGCAGAAATAAAAAGTACTACATAATTCATATTTACTGATTCTGACCTATTTAATTCAGACGTTAGAATACCTACTAGACAATTTTCCTTACCAAAGTATGTCTAAATATGTGGTAAATCTTTTACCACACAGACAAAGCTATATAAGAATTACTATTACTCCTACCTAACTATAATATCTAACCTGTGTTTTTTAGGAGTTTTACAAAAGTATGACAGTTTAGACATTTATTTAACTAGACATGACTGAAAAACTAATATTTGAGCTTGCTAACAAGCTTTATAATAAATTTTAATATAGTCTTAATTTATTACCAGTTTTATAGCTTCCTAGGGGCTAGGATGAGGCCTTACAGTTTTTTTTGTACCTCATACCCCCAACTACTAACCCAAAGTTCTGATTGGAAATTCTCTACAATTCTTTTTTGGTTTAATATTATGAGATCTCTCTCATAATTTTAAACCAACTGCCACTCTGTTTTTTTATGCTGTTGCCTTTAAGTTCCATAATGTTTGAATTAAGGCATAGTATGTCTTGTCATAAATAAGGTCTATCAAGTTATTACTTCCTTACATTATACTGTGATTACTGCTCAGCAAAATATTCAAATACTACTTAATGCTAATGAATACAACATTCTTCCCCTGAGACTCTTGATTCTTGCATTGCATTTAAAAGCAATAAACTTTGTTGTTTAACTTGACATTACTTAATAGGATAACTAATAAATACTAATTATTTTCCATAAACTAATAGTAATGATTTACAAGGAATTCATGTTAAATTATTGAGCCTGTTATATTATTTACTGTTAAATAATATACATCTATGTTCTGGCCTATTATTTAATTAGTTTACAATAGTTAATTTATGCCTATACCTAACTACATAAAATGGAATTATACATACATACAATCACGCCGTTTTCCCATAGGGGCAAAGGCTTTAGAGTGCCACTTGCTACGATCTAAACATACTTCCTTAGCCTCACTAATGTTCATACATCTGGTCATACATGCACAGTGGTTCTGAGTGCTACGCACCTTTTGGAGGACATCACCAGTGAGATTACCTAATACCCTCCTAGGGCATTAGGTAACGTCTTCCAGCATTTTCACTCACCTCCACCATGTATATTACCTTTCGTCAATTGTTTATCATCCATATATTATAAATCCATTATTGAATTGGAATTAGATAAATTGCTAATTCACACTTATTTTTATTTTTATTTTATTTATTTTATTTGTTAGCAGGGATGTTTTGTGTTTTTGTAACTGAAACAAGATAACTTGTGGCCTAGTTAGATTATCTGGTACCCATTAGCATATTAGCTTTTTACCATTAGATCCCTGAGGTGCTATAAATGGTGGAGCAAAGTTTATGCCAAATATTTGTTTTTATATCCTTACTCAGAATTCCAACATCATCCTTTCTAGGGTGGGTATTTTGCATGCAGATAGGTAGTTCAAATCTGCAGATGGACATGTGTTTCCATGATAATGGAATGGAAACTGATGTGTTGATAAAAAGCCACTTTGCAAATTTATACATACTTAAAACAAAATAATATATATTTAATACATAATATATATTTTATTATTTTAGTGTATTTTTAATAATTATTTTATTAATTATTGAGATCCTTTTTAATGTTTTATGTTTAGTTTTTAATATTAAATAGAAATTATTGTGATGACCAATACTGGTTAAGAATAAATAATTTGAATTTGAATAACCCCTATTCCATAACATTTTATGAGTTTAAAATAACTAAAAAAGGGTTTTTAATTTATAATTAATTTGTGTGTTGTATTGACATTTATATTAGTAAGAAAGAGACATAATTCATATTAAATAAAGGGGCTTATAAGATTTTTATAAATAAGACCTTAGAGAGCAAGGATTAGGAACATTCTCGAAGGTATGGATTTTATTAAAACACTCAGGTGCAAAATCCATTGAAGTGTTTGAACATGTGTCACCAACATTACTCAAGAAACAAATTTTGTTATGTGTTTATTATTCAACACATGTATTATGTCTCCTTGACATGTATCCAACAAATAGATGGCTTAGCCAATGCTAAGTAAGTTGAATATGTAGTAGCGGCCGTACAGTGGTATCGGTCTCAGCTTAAAATATAGGTCACAGGTTTGATCCTGAGTTGTACTCACACACCTTTAGTCAATTTTATGAAATTAAAAACATAATTATTTCTAAATAACTGTAATAACTTTCAATTCTATAATCAATTGCACACTTTTGTCTAATGATTCCTTGGCTCATATAACACAAATATTGGCAGCAGAAATGTGAATTTTTTAAATTGTTTATGGATTTTTAGATTTCATCTAAGTAATATTAAATCATCCCTACTAATTATTATAAATGCGAAAGTAACCTCTCAACCGATTTTGACCTATAGCGTTAATAAATGGGCTATCTAACAGTGCAAGAATTTTTTAAATCGGTCTGGTAATCCCTGAGATAAGCATGTTTAACAAACTCTTCAGCTTTAAACCTAGTTTCAGTTGGTTTTAGTTATGGATATAAGATTTCTTTTAGATACTCAGATACTCAGTAGAAAGCATAGAAAAACTCTGGCGCAGTATTCAAGTAATACACATCACATCCATTTAAAACTCATTAAGACTCTGATAAACATTATGTAGATATTTGTGCTCTGATCTGAATCATAGCATTTTAAGTGGGTCAATTAATCAATCAGTGCTTGAGTTATCAATTATCATATCGTAATGTCCTCTGTCCTCTTGTGATTTAATGATCGCAAGGTATCTAGGCCTTATAATAAAATATATAGCTGCCTACCTCAGACTTGAGGCAAGTTTAGTGTTTGACCCAAAAATTAAATTAAAGATTAATGGTCTGGGTAGAACACAGCATATTTGTGCCCATACTGTAGTTATACTATACACGTCATATCAGTCACATACATATGTTTAGATTTAAGATATATGGGATCTAAAATCTAAGTTATGTAGTTTAGGTGAGCCCAGATACTTTCCTAACTGTAAGCTATTCTTCTGATTTTCTCTTAAGAAAACAATTCGTTTTTACTCATCTTGGGACTCAGCTAATTGGCTATCATTGGACAAAGATGAATAAAGTGGTATCGGATATGGCATGTGTGGCTTCTTGTAACTGCGTTAAACTACATAGGTATTTCAAGATTCTTTTATCGCTTCCTCTTATCATACTGCACTTGATTATCGATATTATAAATCACTAACTTAGAATATATAGGTAGAGCAACGTGATAGAATGTGCTCAGTTTAATGTAAACACACCTTCTGTTAATGGTAGTCTGTTATATTTACATTACCTCGTTTGAAGTGTTAGCCAGCTGTACAATTTACTGTCTAAAACAAATTAAAAATACTTACGTGGTGTACTGTAATCAAGACCTCCATTTTAAAATCTATAGCCTAAAATTATCTTAGGTAGATACATTATAATCTCTGGATATTATTAGGTCTACGAGTTCCCAGGGCAATCATTTAAACACCTGAGAAAGGCGACAATTATGTTTTTAGTGGGTACCCAGGCATGCAGGGACTTTTACATACCCCGCTGCTTCCCTAGCGGCGGAGACGCGTAAAGGGTTTCCACCACGCAATAAAGAGGTAGGCGCATTATCCAAACTTAAAACAAACATGAGGTCTTCGTACAGCTGTACTCAACCAGTGAGACAGTAACCGCTAGTTTCCAGTGGCGAAACATTTACAAGAAAACATGTTGCAAGCTCTGTCTTTCTCTGTCGCTCAGGGATGAGTAGAAAGAGATAAGATTGTGCTTACTTGTGTCATGTTTTCTTGTGCAGTGCAAACGCTAAGTAACAATCATTCACGAGTAGTGGTTCCAACTGCTATTAATACTAATATTACCAAGACCATTAAAATAATCTCCATACTATAATCTCCATCTCCTGCTGGTACAGCTAGTATGCAAAATTATTTCTTCAGTAAAAATAACACAAAAATCCAAGCCTTAAGGTTCCAGTGAAAAGTAATTTAAATAATATTGAGAATTTCACATGCCCAACAGTTAAAAACTAATTGGTTTGAACTTGAGGATACTTTGAGCGTTTTTGACCTCCCTTCATGGTTCCGGAATGAGTCATACTACGTCCTCAAAAATATTGAAAAGATTTATATTTTTTGTACTGTGAAATTGATAAACATGTTTATATTAAGACTTATGAACGTTATCTTAAAATATCAAGTTTTTGTGCAAGATTTTTTTGTCTTGCAGTATAGCACATACGTAAAATAAATCATTGCTATTCTTAACTTTACGGTACTTGAAGGCAATTTTGTTTGAGTAGTGGGTTCTTCACTACGAGAGACTGGACACGCGTCCAGTAGGTGAAACTCGAAATTGGTACCTATCACTTGTGTTACAAAAATAAAAACGTTAAAAGCGTGTCCAGTTAATGATATAATTTAAAATACTTTTCTGTACACGGCTACACATCAATTTATACATTTCCAGTATAAGCTTAACTCTCGTTGTACGGAAATCCTATACAATGCGACTGCGAGATCAGTTATATTGGAAACTAGTTTTCCGCCCGCGGCTTCGCCCGCGGCTTCGCCCGCGGATATCGTTTATCGCGCTAAATCATTTATCTCCATATAAAATTAGTTCAGTAGTGTAGGCGTGTAAGCAACATTTTGAAATCGGTAAGCACCCATAGGTATATCCATAAATCTATAGGGCTTTCTTAAAAAATACTACGTCTCTTAGACCATGATTATTGTAAGTTTTTCATTCAATATTTAAGAAGAAATAAAATTTAAATTTCGATTTCTAATAATCGGTTTGAGTTATCAAACGTCATTGTGTCAAAATAAAAAGTAACTTAGCTAAAAAGCACGAAGGAGTATTGATATCAGCTTCAAAGAAAATCTCCCTCAGAATAATTTCTCAGGCTTCACCCCCGTAGTATTAGGCTAAAGATAAAAAAAATTGGAAAAATAAAAAATACGTGTTTCATTATTTCTTTTAAGCTATATTTATACCGAATTTGAAGTGAATCGGACCAAGGACTAAACAGTTCTGGAATATTTAATTTTTCTAAAAAAGCTCATTTTACACTCCCCCTGGGGGTAGTTTTGGAAAAATAAAAAACACGTGTTTTATGATTTCTTTTAGGGTATATGTGTGCCGAATTACGAGTAAATCGGACTTGAGACTAAAGAGATCCAGAGACACTTTAATTTTTACCAATAAAACTCATTTTCCACACCCCATGGGGGTAATTATGGAAAAATAAAAAACCCGTATCTCATTATTTGTCTTAAGGTTTATGTGTACGGAATTTTAAATGAATAGGACCAAGGAATAAAAAGTTGCATACAAACTTCACCCCTCTATTTAACCCTCTTAGGGGATGATATTTGGAAATATTATTAGCCTATGTCCTATTCTAGGGTATACACTACCTACGTTTCAAACTTCATTTACATTGGTTGAGCGGTTATGGAGATACGCGGTAACAAACCTTCACACACACACACACACACACTTACTTTCGCATTTATAATATTAGTAGGATTAGTAGGATATATAGGTTGTGTGTAGCTGTGTACATAAAAGTATTCACTAACAGGACACGCTTTTCACATTTTTATTTTTGTACTCTGAAAAACTACTAAAGAGTTAACTACTAAAGAGTTTTCATTCAATGATATGATTTGTAATGTAACTATTGATTTTTTTATTTAGGGGATGGAATAATAAGTGATACTAATTTAAAGTTTCACCAACCGTGCACACGCGTATAATCTCTTGTCCAATTAGTACCCTTCACAGTAACACGTAAATAAGAAAAGGTTGCGTAATCACTTGCACCCCTTCGAGCATGGGGTAGGTAGCTAGTTACTCCAGTACCTACCTAAACTTCCGAAATTTTTTCTTACAGTTTGATTCAACAATATTGGCGTCTGTAAATATTGGCACTCTTTGGTTTCACCGCCAATTTTGACGAAACTTATCACTTCATCACGCTTTATTTTAGTTGGCGTCTCTATAAGTAAGTACTTAGAAAAAAACACGGAACTGGTATTCCCCTCTGCCGAGGTACATGAACAGATTGTATGCATAAACTGTTCATGTCTTCTAAAGACGCTTCAACTCTTACACATGTGCTGTTGTACGTGGTTACCTTGCCTCGTCCAAAAACTGGCAGAAACAGTATAGAAGTTGCGCATTACACCTCCCGTGTTAAATGTCTTAAGTCTCTATACCTGAGTTTTGGAATAACTATCTTTACAAAGTTAAGAAGTCATTTTTAATTCCACCCGAAGATAATTAGTGCGGTTTATTTGCTCAGATGAACACGACACGCGCTAGGTCGTTGCATCGACCTTGGGCCAAGAATGTGGTCGTGGATCGTTCACGTTTTTAGGCCTTATGACGTCGTGTTAAGGTCTAATAAGGTTTGTAGGCCTTGTCTAGTGCTAAGGCACTATGTAAGACTTGTATAGTATACATAAGTACGAAATAAAACAGCGCAAATGTATTGTTTCTGGTTTTGTTTGATATTTTGTTATAAGTTCAAGCGCCTATCTTTTTAACTTCCGACGAAAACGAGGGGTGTTATATGTTTGACGTGTGTACCTGTTTAGCAGTAGCACCGACCAGATATCTACTAAATATTGGCGCAGTATTGGGAAGATAACCGATTTTACGAACGAACCAATCAAAATTAGCTTGTGATCCAGCAATATGTAGTTGCAAGACATAATTTAGGTGAGCGCGAGAGCCCAGCTATGTGGTGTCTACAGGTACATGTGTACAAGTTTGTGGTATGTATTTATATGCTGACAAAATCGAGATAGTTCATCATCTCGATTTCTTCATCTTATCGAGATGCAACAAGGTTCCAAGAAAATCTGGTCACTGCGTCGAAGTTTTTTAAATTTTTAATTGAGATAGATGTTAGATACAGCTTACACATGCTATTAATATAAGCCAGACGTTGCATGCCACATTAAATTATTGATACTATTGCATTTATGACTAATAAGAACGCTGTTTACTATTTTACCTATTATAAAATTTATTATCGAAGACTTCTATGAAACCTACGCCGTGACATTGATAAAAACACCAATAAAAAACTGAGTTAAACTTCGCGTCCAATGTATGAAAGTCTCTTTCCGAATAAAAATGAAAGGTTTATTGGTTATGAGAGAATGACCTCGGAGGGATCATGTTACGCTGGTTGGAACAATTTGAAATGGCAATGACCGGGCATTCAGACGCGTCTCGGTACAGGCTTAGCTATAAGTAGGCACCAAACGTGGTTCCTAACTTATTGTGGCTGAAACATGACACGACCACGGACCACGACTCTTTAGTACCTACTTATAATAATTACTTAGGTATATGGCATAAGGTTAAAACTTAGAAGGTATTATTTTTAGTTTCTATCATACACCCTTTGTTTTGGATTTAGAACCCCCAGTCCATGCACAGGGGTTGCAGTAGTCTTGATTACTAACAATGTACCACCGCATAGCGTTTTGGAGCTGTTGGTCAGTCATTACAGTTTTTCTCTCCTACATACTCCTACATAGACCGTCTTTTTTTTTGCCTTTGTCTGACGCTAGTAATTTAAATCTAGGCAGTTGGCTAGCAGTGGCGAAGGGTGGAAGTCTAAAAAGGGAAGCCGGAGCAAAAAAGTTCTTAGGAAAATAATATCTCTTCACTACCGTCACCGATCGTTCTTACACTTGATGCTATACTTATTTTCGTTGCTATTTATAACTTTTAAGCGTTACATAATATATTATTAAGTACGTGTGATATTGGCCATTTCCTAAAGGGAAGCCGATGGAAATCGGCTTGTATGCACTCTTCGCCACTGCTGGCTAGCAACGTTCAAAATGTTGTAATTTTAAATTAATAGTTAACTCTTAGTTATCAAATCGCGTAGAATCGTGACAACATCGCTAAACAATGCAAACTTTCATCTAACTGCGGTTACGATGCAATGAATCATTCGATTACATTACCCAACTCGATTTAACTTGCACGCGACCAGTGAAATTTGTATTTACAAAATATGCATTCGATTTTATAATGATTCAGCTAAGAATCTTGATTGTAACCAATTATGGTTTATTGCTAGAGATTGCAGTTGCACTTAGTTTCTTAATTTGTTATTAAATGTTGTAGTTAACACTAAAAGTGTATGGAACCCCCAAATCCCTTTAGTACCCCAATGCTGTCTGTATGTCTTTAATAACTTAAGAGTTGACCAAGTTTAGACCACTGGCCAAGTGCCATTTACAGTAATATATCCCATTTAATTTTAATATTTGTATTTATTTGCCACAATTCACAAATAGATTACAATCTCTCTTATTAGTTAATTATAATAATAATATAACGACTACACATTTTACTAATTACCGTTTTACCTAATTAACGTTCTAGTGATAAAGATAGTTCTATAAGTATTTTATTTGGTTTATAATGAATTATTTACATCCTAAAATTATTCTATAGTCTGTCTTAATTCTGAATCACCAGCGCCGCCCGCGCCTTCGTTTGCGTGTATATAATAAAAGTATCCCAAGAGAAACATAATTACTAAGATATAAAAGTATGATCAATTATTTCAGTCAACTAATTTCACCCGCGATAAAATAAGCATTGTTCATACATCCTCATAACGCATATATGTTAGAAAATATTTTTTTAAACTGAAAAGTAACAAACTATTGCGTCCCTCTTATCAATAACTTACTACTAAGTAGATAGCAGTGTCGAAGGGTGGAAGTCTGAAATAGAGAAGCCGGAGCAAAAAGGTTCTTACTTAAATAAGGTCGGTCTTCAAATCACAAGTGAATCGGTATTTACTGGGTAAGCGCGTTCCATCGTAGACTCCATCATTGCTTCACATCAGGCAAGTTACGGTTCAGCGCAAGGCTATTTTAGTATAAAAAGAAATAACATCTCTTCACTACCGTCACCGACCGTTCTTACACTTGATACTACTTTGTTTTGTTGCTATTTAAAACTTTTAGGCGTTACATAACATATTATTAAGTACGTGTGATATTGACCATTTCCTAAAGGGAAGTCGACGGGAATCGGCTTGTATAGACCCTTCGTCACTGGTAGATAGGTAGTTTTTTATTCATACATTGTTATCTAAGAACGTAGTTAAAAATTAATAAACTGATATTAGTCATCCATCAGTGACTCACAAAGAATCATAATGTATTTGACAGCAATGAACTAAATGATATGTTAATACGGTGTCCTTCATACTTAAGTTGTACTTAATACTGCGCAATCGTTCGGTATATAATGTATTTAAACGTAAAACCCAAGTATCTAACTCAGGTACCTACTTTGTTTTTTATTCTTCGATAGGCTGGCGATTGACTACAACTTGCCTGATGTTAACCAATGATGTAGTCTACGATGGAATGGAACGCGCCAGCCCAGAATACCGATTCACTCGTGAAAGATTACGAATGATTTAACTTTTAACTTAACTGTGATTTTACTTTATCTAAATTGTTTTAAGTATAAATGTATATAAAAGCGAAAGGTTTCAAGCTCAAAAACTACTTGACAAGGCAAGACGAAACTTTTCAGGTAGTTAGATTCAAAAGAGTGCCGTTAAGAAAGGATTGGTTACATATTCTTGGTGGTTGAATTTGGATCAGGTAGGCCAAGCAGTGAATTTGATCTTATCTAACTGTATACTATGCATAACCCTTAAACGTTAGTCATAATAATCTTATAAGACTCTTTTGGTAAAATAGATTTTTCTCTTTTTTACTAGTTCAAATGTCAAGATGGCTGACAAACTCAAACGAATTATAAACCTATTTTAGCTATAATGAGCCTAAAGGCTCATTATAGCTAAAATAGGTTTATAATACGATAGGTTTATAACATACGTTTATAAGACGTTTATGAATACGGGGGTAATGGTTTAATCAATGTTACAAGTAGATACATGATGTTTTCTCTTTCGTAATCAATACCTTCTAATATGAAAATGGTAAATCGAACTAAATATCTGTTATCAACTACAAAATATTAGTATATTCAGTGAAAACAAAAACGCTTCTTATGACCACAATATTGAAAACTGAACAATGGTGTTCGTCCAGACCGGCTGGCCTTTCGCTCAGGCAGTTGCAAAATAACAAGTTTACGCTCCGCGCCGGCTCAACCCGTTGTATTACTATCTGGTTAATAGATAACAATGAGTCATTGTGATATTCTCGTTAACAGCGTACGTACTACTGCGTAAGACTACTTACTATACTATGCTACTGGTCACGACTAACGTGTATGGTCAACTACAACACAGGACTGCTCCAGCTTTATTCATGTGCCTCCAGTGCACATGGGCATAGCTACACCACCGTAATAAAGTTCTAATTGAAATTTTTTGGATATATAAATATGAATATCAATTTATTTACTTTGTTATGGGTTCGATTCCCACCCAGGACAAATCTTTGTGTGATTAGCACGATTGTTTGTTGTGTCTGGGTGTAATTTATCTATTATTTATATATTTACAAAAAAAAATGTATTGATGTATTATGTATCCGGTCCTAGTACCCATATCACAAGGAAATTTAATTGCCTAATTTGGTACTAGATGGCGCTGTGTATATTTGTGAAAATATTATTTTTATTATTAGTCGAGAGCAACATTATAAGCTTATTTTAGTCTTCTGCGGGCCAGATAGACCTCCCTAAAGCACGCCACTGAGCAAGATTCGCGGCTACTCTCATCCAGATCGTATGAAAACGCTGTTTATTAAACGGCTGAGGGGAGGATGAAAAAAATAGCTCATCAGTGGTACAGTGGTTTTCTTGACTAAGTCACAAAATTCAAAGTAAAAATACGTAGGTGTTGTATCGCCTTAAATGTTTGCTCTATAAACAATCAGTTAGGGTTGTGTATAGTTAAATTTGCTGTCATCCGAACTGGGATTTTAAAGTACTTATAGTTGGGGTGAAAATAATCGATATCACAGTTAAAGGGTTGTGTACAACGGTGCATATTAATGTTAGCGAATAGTTAATAGAAGCTTCCTCTGTTTTCTTTTTTTCTTCATAAGGTCACTCCTATATAATCTAAAATTGAGGCTTGCTCTATATATAGTATTCAATTTTTCTGCCCGAAGACTAAGTGTTGTTTTTTAAGAAATTTTACGAAATCTTCCACTTGTTTCAATGTGGTTGTGTCCGATTGGCAAGATTCTTCTCTCAACAAGGCATCTTAAAAGCTAAGAAAGTTTAGACCTTAATCCACACAGTTGACCAAGTGTGGGTCATCACCCATCTGTGTGTCGCATGTCCTGCTTTTATAGGCACGATTGAGGATCGAACCATGACCTATATCAAAACAGAGTCCGGTACCACTACGCTTTTGACAAGTGAACATATGCGTACTATATTTGCTGCCGGCATCTATGTTTTCCGGTATATAATAATAATAATCTGCCTTTCTTCAAGTCACGAGTGAACCGGTGTTTACTAGGTAAGAGCGTTCCATAGTAGACTACATCATTGCTTCACATCAAGCAAGTTGTGGTCAAGCGCAAGCGATATAAAAAAAAACTTAGTATAGCCTTAATAACACAAAACAGAGTAAATAAATCAGTATTGTGCTCACAAAGAAAGCTGAAAACACGGTCAGGTCAATACACCATGACTCACTAAAGGTAACATGATGAGTACTGCTCGTAAACGTACGCATGCCATTCTTAAGTATACCCGTAAGTAAACATGGCCCGTAATAATAAAGGATTGATCATAAATGCTTTTACACAATGTTTGTACTTTATGTGACAGTGTCTAGATTGTCAGTCTTCCGTAGGTACCCTACGCTTGGTTGGTCTTGACCTCTCTTTATAATAGTCTTTATCTTTGTGCATATTCATCTTAAGTCTTATAAGTGGGTGTATAAACAATTTCTATGATTTTAAGGGTAGGGTCTATACAAAAAATATAGTTAGGATCACTTCGTTAACCTTATATCTATCTGTCGGCTTAAAAAGACATGGTTTTATTACGTAGATTATATTGAGTCCCGCTTCTAATAGAGTTCTTTTTTCTCCAGAAGCCTAGCTTTTGTCGCCTGTCGGTGCAGATGTTTCCAGCCTTCCCTGTTCTTGTCCAGCTCCTGAACCTCTTCCTCTCCCCCCATACTTACTTAATTGTCTCCTTCATCTCTTTCCTTCCATAATGTTTTATTATACAAGTCGTTGTGATTTTAATAGAATAATAGAATTCTTTCCTTATGGGTTTAACTTAAACAAGGCGTTTACGGTGAAACCGTATCCTAAAACAAACTTCTAACCATAGCAACGAACATTCCAGGAATTTGAGCCTGTGATGCCGTCACTGCGGAAATGCTATGCGCGTGCGCCGATTGAGTTTACAACATAGGGTTGCTGTTAAAATGTTGAATATTAGTCTCATATATCTAGAATGACTACTTATTTCAGTAATATTTGTCGAATCTAAATTAAACTAAATGAATGAATTTCTTTCATCTTAATAACATGTCGTCGTCGCCACTGGACCGTGGCGTCGTCGTATCGCGTCACTACATAAAGTTTTAATAAACATAAATTAATTAGTATATCTACTACTTACAAGTAGCAGTTATACTAATTAATTTACGTTGGTATTGCGTATTACCAACCCTAAATGATAATAGGGCTCCAAGATAGTTTTAATGCATTTACAGAACAGTCTAGTAGCGAAAAGTATAAAAAATGTCCGTTATGAATTTCTTTGTCTATAGATGTGAGTTGAGTGTGATCATTGATCAGACTGTTATTGTGTTATTAAATCCAAATCAAGCAAGTTTGGCTAAGGACTTAAAAGTGCTTAGTGCTTCTTGGTCATAGGTTCTCAACATGGGCGATAACGCATCCTTGTTACGGGCGTTTTCGCGAATAGAAGCTATTTAATTTTCATGTCTGAAAAGGAGAGAGGGTTATAAAAAAAATAATTTACCTAAAGTCTGTGCTGAATGTTGAAGGCGCCTAAGGTTGGGAATCTGTGCCGTATAATATTCTACCTTGTATATAAAACTTAATATAATGCGACACGTTGTTTTGAGTCATTTAGGAATATTGATGAATAGCATAGTAGTGTAGTGAGTCATCTGTGTTGACCAAGTTTAGTTCTGGTTAAACTATACCTACCTATTGAATTTACGCAATTTTACTACGTCTTTTTCTGTATAAGTAGTGACTTATAAAATTATTACTGTAACTATTCTTTTTTTAGTCGTAACTTTGCGGAAATCCATTTATGAATATTACATTTAATCTGGATCGCACTAAATAAATGCGCAGGTTAAATTGTCAAAATAACGGAATAGTGCGATGCAGATTTAAGTTTTATTTTCAATAGTAACTTAAGTCGTTTTTAAGGTAGTCGATTATTCATAAGGGTTCTGTAGGTACCACAAAAAATAAATACCCATAAAAGGTAAATTGCGTTGCCTGCTCTTTGTTAAAACATAATTATTTTCTTAGGAACACCAGGATGTATCAAATTCAGATTTAGATAGGTATACTTATTAAGCATGTATGTATGTATCTTTATTATCATATTTCTTTTTTTTTTTCATATTTTTAAGTAAGTCTAAGAATATTTTCAAGTTCTAAATAAATGTAACGGCAACGCTATCAAAATGGGCAATATTAAGAATTAAACATTTGCAAGAATCGGAAGTATAATAAAACGCTAATTATTAAATAGGTACCTTTAAATAGAGGGTACCTTTTTCTTGTTAATGTCGATACGTTTCGTTTATAATTCAAGTAAATTAAATAACTACTCTAGGGACAAGATAATAGGTCACTTTTGACAGATGTCAGTTTTATATTCATAGTGAGGTGACCTGCTTAAAAACATCGATTAAATGAATGAATCGAATGAATCGATACAGACTTGAAACATATGTGAAATTTAAAAATGACCATGCGAATCCCTGTCCCATTATTATTTTTTCTTTCATAAATTAAAGGAGCAAAATAAGACAAGTACCTACGTAATTTAACAAAAAAATTGCTTTTATTCACTTGAACTATCGGAACTGCTATCTTCATCACTGCTGTCAGCACTCAGAGATATTATTAATTCATTTTCAATAATATTGTCTATTCTCACATCTCGTTCAAAATCTTGTAAAATTATTTTCTTTGTCTTCTCCACGACTTTTCGCCAGTCTTCTGTAGTGACTTCTGCACATGCAGTTTGTAGCAGTCATCATTTTAGCAGTACTGAAGGGTGGTTCAGTATTGTTCCGCGCTGCATGACCCTTTATTTGTGCCCAAATAAGCTCGATGGCGTTATACTGGCAATGGTAGGGAGGCAATCGAATAACTTCGTGTCCATGTTCTAGGGCTAGTTCATCGATTACATAGCGGAGCTTGGACGGCTTAGTTGCTTTTACCAGATTTAACAACTCAACTTTTAATAAAGTTGGACTTGCCTCCACACCATTTCTTACCAGCCACGAGACAATTTCTTGCTTTTTATTTGCTTGAGTTGGTGGTTTATCAACTTGTACAGAATGATACGGAGCATTGTCCATTATAATTTTCGAAGGGTTTTCTAAGCTGACTAGCAGCTTCTCAAACCACTCTTTAAAAACATCAAAGTTCATTGCCTCATGGTAATCTGTTGTAGTTTTAGAGGCGAATGCGAGGAGGCAGTCTGGAATAAAACCTTGAGAAGCTGATCCCGCGTGACATATAATAAGTCGGGCTCCTTTTCCCGATGGAACTTTTGAGGTGGAGGCCGCTGTATCATCGGTCCATGTCCGCGCAACCGTATGGTTCGCATTCAACCATGTTTCGTCAATAAACACGACATTGTCCCAATCCGTAATTTTATTTACCTGACGTAAGAATGATATTCTCTTCAAAATAATATCGTAGCGTTCTAGCAGGATTTTCCGCTTGTCGGATTTTTTAAATCTAAAGCCAATCGATTTCAAAACCTTTGATAGAGACGATTTGCCTCCAAAAAATAAGCCTGCGCCTTTTAACGAACTCAATAGCTTTTCCCGTGTAGGATATTCTTTTCTCGGGTAATATCCATAAATGTGGTTGCGAATTGCAGCAGCATCAAAATTATCAACGTCAACAATTTTCTTGTCCCTCTTTCGTTTTTTCGGTGTACGTAAAGTATTATCTTCTGAGCCTGATGGTCCGTATTTATCTTTCAGAATTTGAGTTACTGTCTTCTTCCCTATTCCCAATGCTTCGGCAACGCGTTCTCTCGGTGGTTTCAATGGTAAAAGAGGCCCATCGTTAACTGATTCACGTCCAAAATAATTGTACAATTTCAGCACTAGTTCGTGAGATTGACTGTTTAGAGTTTTCCCCCGTTTCGACATAGTAAGACTGTAATGTTTTTCTTGTTTAATAATCGTTAAGCAATCGGAGTCCAATTTATAGCCAGGTAAACGTAGTCAGTAAGATCAGGTTAAATGAAAAAGCCGGATCAGAAGAAAATAACAGAGAGCACACCAAAAATGCACAGTCACTTCGCACAACAACAAAAGACTGCGTCATCATCATGTAATGGCGACATGACATGCGTCATCGACAGGCACTGGTGTTGCCAGCAACATCCACCTAAATTGCACCCAACATCAATGACCTTTCTATTTAGTTATTTTTTTGTATTTTTATAGTTAGTTAAAAGAATAATAAATATGTATAATTAGGTTTTATTATAATCACAACGTGGTTATAAATTTATGGTGATTTTTCTTCACAAGTAATCATTGCATTCGATTCAACTTACAATCCTATCAGCTTTCGATTTTTAGAGTAACATCCCTAGTGTTTAAAAAGAAATAGGGTTGACTGACGCAACATTGTAACGACGTTCGGTTCTTTAGATCAGAAATTGTTTATTATGTTTAGAATGGTTTATTAGTGAAAGCAAATCGTAAAATTACTCGTATCGGTCATTATTACAATAAATATGTAAACGTAATTGAAAAAAGTTAAGCAATTGTGCAGTTCTTATTTTATGCCCGCCGTTACAAGGTTACGTTGTTGAATTTTGATGAAATGTCAAAAGTGACCTATTATCTTGTCCCTATTATAAAAAACATAGGTATATAATATAACGTTGGTACATTATAATAAGTCTGAAATGGTACAGAACCTCGGAGCGTTATTCCAATGTGCGCGGCGGTATTTTTTATTAAATTTAGTCTATTTTTACTGCAGTTTATTTCTACTTAACTTACTAATCAACCGATTAATGTTATAAACGATATAAAAATAAATAACTGGAACCATAATACGTTTTATTGGATGACATTAGCACGCAATACCTGTCATATAAATCTAATTATCTCAACAAAATGAAAACACTCGTAAATAACTTTCAGCCTGTCTGACCATCCATATCGCTTTCTTCATTTTATAAATACTGTTTTAATTTTCCTAGCCCTACATTAGTAGTAAAAGTATAAGTATGTATGTACACATATAAAAATAGATGAAAAGAAACTCAAATTTATTAAAAAAATGTTTTTTATCCTACGGGCATAGGCGCGGGCGGAAGCTAGTTGAATATAAAGAAGTGTATTTAAATCAAGCCAGTGATTTTCCACTGTTTCACCCTCTTTTTATAAAAACTCATAAGCATTTGAACTAAGGCCTCCATAGTAAGGATCTTATTGTCAAATGATACATTACCAATAGATGTTTTTGAAGTGCTAGAAATCTAGGCAATTTTCAGTCAGATTTAATACAAAAACGGTTCCGTAAATTTTATTATTATATTTACTTTGTTTTTATAATGTAAAGAAAAAACATCAGAGATATGCAGCCTGCAGCTAAAATTTGTGTTTTTTTTTATTTAGACGATCTAGTTCATCAGTCAGTTTAACTATTGACTTTTGACAACAATATTTTCTCTTTGTAGGTTACCTATTTAATGACAGTAACAGGATAAATTACTATGAAGAAAAAAGGGAATTCACCATGATTGTATTTGTATGGCATGAAAACATGACAAGCTTAATTAAGTCATCCAATGAATTATAGTTTTATTTATATGTAAATTTTTCATTGTAAAAATATGATTCACAAATTATACTTTGTAACTAGAAAAGTACACTAACCGCAATTATAACGTCAAACGACTTTATACAGGCATGAAACATATGCCGTTATTTCCCGATACCTACCTAATTATACTTATACCACAGAATAATCAACAGTACTACCACAATGTACTAACTACTTATACTAGAAAAAAGAAACTAAGGAATACCTAGTATAATCGAAGTCTATGGTTCTTATATTATTACTTCATAAGACGACCAAAGTGTTATAGACATTAGTACTTCTTAGGTCCGGAAAAAGGCCTCGGACGTTCGATTTCCACCCGAGACACAGACAATTAGCAAAGCTTGTTGGGGGCTTGCAAAAACCCTGGTCCTGACTCTCGCGCTTTAGACATTTATCTCATACTAGCTTCCGCCCGTGGCTTCGCCCGCGAAATTGATCTCACTAATCTTGTTTCTCCATACAAACTTTGGAACCCCGTTTCAACCCCTTAAAGGGTGAGTTTTGAAAAATCCTTTCTTAATGCACCCCTAGACCCCATAAGGAACCTATGTGCCAAATTTGGAGTCTTCAGACCCAGCGGTTTGGGCTCTGCGTTGATATGTCAGTCAGTCAGTTTCTTCTTTTATATATTTAGATGTTTCATTCATATCAAATGTGGAAAAGATGTTAGATTACCAATGAGATCCTAATTTATTTTCGACATATGTCTATTAGAGATAAATGTCTCAAGCCCGAGAATGGGGCCCTGCTAGCAAACCGACTGGGGCGCTGTAGCCAGTCCGACGCGCGACTCGCAGTTTACTAAACATTTGTAATTTAAATCCTTTTAATCTATTTTATATTTACTTATTTGCATACAGCTGTTAAACTATTAGGTACACAAATTTAGTAGATAGCGAGTTTATTGACCCCTCTTAAGTGCCTACATGCAAGGTGAAGAAAAACTTAGTAGGCATTAATTTTTACAAGGTGTTTCTGTATACACGGCAACACATCAAGCAATACAAGTACATATCCAGTATAAGCTGATCTCGCATTGTATAGGATTTTCGTACTACGAGGAGTCAGCTTATACTGGAAATGTAGCCGTGTGTAATACCGTGTATTATCATGAATTAATTGAGTAAAGGGAATATGAATGACTCATTTAAAAATAATTAATTTCATCATGAAAGTATGTAACTTAAACAATAAAGATATAACGGGGTATCTAGATTACATAAAGTCATTATCTTCAAAGCTGCATCACCGCCCGATAACGTAGCTATATATTTTTTTATAAAAAAATTATTTACTTTTGCAGTTTACCCAATGAAAACCTAAGTGTATCTCGTCTACACATTGTAATAGGCGCTTGACCACAACTTGCCTGTTGCTGCGACGATGTGGTCTACGATGGAACGCGTTTACACAGTAGATATAACATATCATCACGCCTATATTACCCGAAGGTGTAGGCAGATGTGAATATAACTCACTTTTCGCCGGCTATGTTTAGGACCCTTAAGTAATAGGGGGCGAGCCTATTGCCGTTCAACGGGCAAAATTCCCAGCTTAAGCTGCAAATAAGATTATCTGAGTATGTGAGAAAATTTTTGCTCGACCCGGGTATCGAACCCAGGACCTCGCAGTTATTAAGCGAGAACACGCTTAACACTGGACCACTGAGGCATTTATTATTATTATTACCCAGGAAAGTTCAAAGTTAGCTGTATAAAACAAAGAGGATAGTTTATTCAGTAGCGAGCATATTAAACCCGCATTATGGGGGCAAATATTATTGTGTATGTATGTCTGTGGGTGCACACATTCAGGTTAACAATAATTATAACCGTGCGTGAAATTTTAACAAACTATATAATACGTACTTTTGTCATATATAAAGTAAGTTCTTGTTTAGTATGGTTATATTAATGAACTAATAACGTTTTTCTAGCTAATATCTGCTCGCTTTGTTGCAAATGTTGCGATTAACGTACAACTAAGTTTAACATAGTTTAACATACAATGAAGTGTTAAACAATGTTATTGTAAGCGAACAGATTTACAAAGCGTTGTGTATCGTGTTATTATTGCATCCTGTCCCTGTTGCACACTGATAACTGTGTTGTGTATTTTTTTAGATAGCGTCTGTTATAATTATAAACCTACAGTAGCTTGTACTATTCTGTCGTCGCAAGAAAAAAAGGGCACATCTGACTTTTTTTTTCGTAACTAAGTTATTAACATAGTCGAAGTCAGTAAATGATACAGATTCCGACGATATAATTAACTCGTTACGAATAAAATGTCAGATGTGCCCTTTTGCCTTGCGATGGCAGTATTACTCTCCTCGTAAACATCTTCCAAAGAGTTGTCCTTGGTTTTATGAATTTTTTTGGTGGATCAGAGGAGAAGAGCCTTGAGTTTGCCTACCCCTAGTGGATTAAGTACAAAAGTGTACTTAATCCACTAGGGGTAGTCAAACGGCCTTATTCATAAAACTTATGTGCTTTTAACTCATTTATAGGCTAGGTATATAAATAAATACGAGTAAATATCACTATAGCGAGTTTTTGTTGCGTGATAAGGTTTTATGAACACGGATATCAGTATAAACTTTATCAAAGTCCGTTGTGTTATCAAAAAAACTTTTGTTATTTATAGAGAATAAACCGCCTACAAACTACGAGGACTATCCCGGAAATGCTCTGATTAACGTATGTATTATCACAGTATAGTTAGTAGTGTACTATAGGCCGACCGTTTAACTCGCGTATCGCATATCGTCAAGATTCTGACTCCTCAAGCAGCACAGACAGTGATGATGATTCAAGCGATATGGATATTAGTGATGAATAGTCTTACATTACTTTTATCTGTGGTTAAATAGTTCTTTATGAGATTTAATTAATGTTTTATGACTTGGTACCTCAGATGGCGAGACGCGAGTTAAACGGTCGGCCTATAAATGTTGATACTACGTAACACCGAGTTCCCTTCAAAACCAAATTCGTCAAAGTAACTAGGAAAGCCACTTAACTGTAGTGGGATTGGGTTGGGTTATGGCCAAGTGAAGAGAATGAGTAGAATGAGAAGACGTTTGCGGCAGTCCCAGAATGAGATAATAGGTCGAACTAGATACAGTTCGATGGAGCCCAAGATCATGATCGTGACGGTTCTAGGATAGGCATTAGCCCAGCAGTGGCATGATGAGGGCTAATAATGAAAATAAATAATTTAATAAGAAATATTATAATATTTACCATTAAATTGTCATCATTATCGACTTGTTCAATGACCGTTAGCGCCGCCAAACACTCGGGAGATAATTTCGCATAAGTGGCCGCCATATTTCCTGCACTTGCCCATATGTTTCGTTATCGTAAGACCAATAAGTGGTTATCTATAGATAAACGTAAGAGCGGTGCAGTTAGGAATTCATTTCAATGCGTGTGATGTTTTTGTTTGACTTTGATTTCTATACTGGTATCTACAAAAGTTAGATGATCCTGTCGACGTTTGAAGCAGTTTCTTAAGTTACTTATTATAACAGTCTCAAATATTGTACAGTGCTCTGATTCTTATATTGACTGCTGTTATCATAAGTATGTCCTCTTGGGATACTTTTGGTATTTCATGCGCCTACGTCGCTGGCGGAAGCTACGAATTTTTGCAAAAACAGTTTTAACAGATTAACTATGTCTAGCAATTTTTTTTACCAATTACTATCTATTTTACTTGTTTTTACTACCTTTTTGTTTTTTTTTGTGCATTTTATATTTTGAGTACCTGGTACGATTAATTTATCTGATTCATAACTATTCCATCGCCCACGACACGATTTAGAAGCCATTATTTCACTCATGTGCTGCTTTATCGATCCATAGATCTAATTTCGAGACAGCTGAATGGTTTGACAGGACAGTTTGTTATAAACTGGTACGCTAATTAGAATTAATAATGATTTGCTTGAGCCATAACTATACTTTGTTGTATACTGCTTCTTAAGGTAAGTTTGAATACTCCAGTAGAACAGTGTTAAGTTTTCGAACGATAAATAGTTCCTCGCTGACAGATAAAAAACCTACCCCAAAAAGCAACAAACGTGCTCTCCAACTTTCATAATAGTTGTAGACTACTAAAAGTAGCAAAGGGCGTAAACATAAGTATGTTCACTCAAGTCCATTGCGATATAAAAAAAAACCATGTCACATTACATAATATCTAGGTACCTACTGTCGAAATCGTAACGACTGACCGAGTAGGTTGTAAAGGCAATGTCGCGTGGGTTTGCATGCAAATTGATACATGCACGAAATTCTGTACATCTGGACTTATTATAATTGTGCTAATTTAGCGTGACTTATTGGCGCGAAAACGCATGAATACATTTGGTGTGGACAGTCCTACCCCTGGCTTGCGCCTATTACGTATGGGACCTTAACATACCTAGCAGGCGAAGAGTGGGTTACCTCTGGCTACGCCTTTGGGTACTACAGGCGTGATGCTATGTCATTCGAAAGTAAACAGTCCATCATTAATAAATTTTCGATATAAATCGTTTAGTCGCAGTAGCGTCCATTCGATCAAATGTTTAGTCGACTTTTTATTAATCGTACATAAGACTCGAAATAAAAATACGGCCTCAGGTATCCCCGCCAAATTGGAAAGCGGAAAGCTGTGCGAAGTGAAAATACTTTACACTTCCTAGTATCTAGGGGAAGCACAAAAGTTCCCACTGGTTCAGGTTTTGGGTATTCCAGCTCCTTTTGACAAGATAACCTACTGTTACAATATTACCTTAATCTTCAACATTTTACTTTACTTAACCTTGCCGCATAAATTCCATACTAATTGCTTTTAAAGAAAAAGCCATGGATCCACCATAGTTGTGTTATTCCGTGTGAACCTTCCGGGCCGGTCCATTCAAGCCGCGCAGTTATTCCCAGGGTCCCGTTCACAAGCGCCACCATATGTTAATTGCTATTGCCATGACCTAACCTTTGGCGTTTAAAGATCTTGATAAATCTGTAATAATAGTCCCTTGAGTTCAGGGCCCCGATTCTCGAGCTTTAGACATTTATCTCTAATAGACATTGGTCGAACAAAAATAGAGCGATTTCTTTTGTTTTTCAATGATATCCGCCATTTTTTCGTAATTTGTCTATAAATGTCTAAAGCGTGAGAATCGAGGACTTGAGAGAAGTTAGCCTTTATATACTCGCTGTGGTTATCTTCTTGATTCAAGTTTTAACATTTTGAACTCGTTACTAATGCCTCTATCCCTCCTAGCATGTAGTATGAATCGTATAGATTTGTAATAGTTTAATACTCAAAAGAAAAAAAAACTATAGTAATAGAGTAGGTAGTTATATGTATAGTGGAAGAAAACCCCGTCTTTTAGGTAAATTCGGTCGGTCTTTCTCAGATATTTTTGGTCTAAGTGGAATAATAAGTAAACGTGCTACCTTCAAAATGAACTCGTCCTGTTCCTGGATATTAATGCACAATTGCACATAGTGCTCGAAGTCCATTATAGTTAAAGAGGTAATGTATAGTCATAGTAGATGGTCGTGGTCACTCCTCCTTCTACCATTGATTACCCACTTACATGCATCCGGTGTCCCCCTTCAGGTACTTTGTATTATAACTTATGTATGACTGCTAGGTACTATATCTAGATGGGTCGTCCACATGCTTTTGTCCTGAATCGCGCAAGTAAAGGTTGAGCTGTTAGTATAAACACAATTTTCCGCCAGAAGCTATTAGAACCTTAAATGCCTGGGTTACTCGATTATCAAGTAATGTTCATCATGTTTCATATTATTATGCTTGTTACCATCGCCTTACTGAACAAACCTTTCGAAAATGTACATTTAAACTCAACCCAGTCAAATCTACCGAGCACAATAATAATAATCTACTAACCCTTTTGTCTACAAAAGGGCAAAATGTGATAGTTACCTGATTATGAATATGCTATGACGTTTTACGTAGACCATACCCTTCGTGGGGTTTCACGAGGGGAGTTAGTGTTTATGTAATCGTGACTCATACAAATAGAGGTGTCAGCTGGGTTAACTGAAGATATAATGTGTACAAAATGGTACACCTCTATATCAGGTTGCGTTTTTGCTTTGTAGAGATTGGAATGTGATTTGAGAATTCGTTTTCTGTTTCGTTGTTTGTCGAGTATTACCCATGTAATTAACTTCAATAATTTCTTTTTTATTTAACAGTTGAATTTCAAAGATTGTATAGACAGACAAATAATTTCAATACCTAAATTCACTATTAATTCGCTTGCTCTCTACTTTTATTAAATTAAACTTTAAAACCAAACTGGCGCATGGCGCAATGTGCATGGTTTCCATTTTTACCGGCATGCAGTTAATACCTAAATACATAAAACCTTATTAGAACCATAGAACAAACCTTATTGAATAATTATAATTTAAAAATAACTCAGATAACAAAGCCATTAAAATAAAGAGGTGTTCAGTAATCAATCGTATAATATCAGAGTTCGAGTCGGATCATTATTCTCCTAAACGTATCTTTGCGGTCCTTCACCTCCTATTTAATCCGATTTTGGTTCAACACTGTAGTGGAATGCCTCGCTAACATTTGGGTATACTTATATAGTCAAGGCGGAAGAAGGCCAAAAACGCTGTCCAGGTGTTTGAATAGTACCACCTGTTACCTGTGTACGGTTTGCTTGATTGGTCTCAGCCTAAAGCCTAATAACGTACTTGCTCAAGAGTAATTGATGGTTACTGATCTTATACTGGTCGAATTTGAAATCCTAATCACACTAAAGTAATCAAAAAGTACCATAATATCACAAATAATAACAAACTGACCTTACCGTGAAATGTAGGATTAGTTCTTTGATGAGGTACAACTGTTGCCTCTCATCGTTTGGAGAATATGCCAGGTAAGCCTGTAAAACGTAGGTTTGTAAGCAGAAACTTCTGTTCTTCAAAACGAGAAAGGTGACAGGGCCGAAGTGCCAAACCCTTCACGAAGATCAAAAACAAAACAGACTGAAAATACTTAATTTTAATTCAGTACTGTACAGCCAGCTCTCGTTCACTTCAACAAAACAGAATCAATTAGGTACTCGTATTATTATACTATTGCGCAAAGCAATTACTTTTAATTTACGTATAATTATGAAATGTTTGGGATGAGAATAGCCTATTGGATCTAGAATGTAGTAGACACAACAAAATAAGTAGAACGCAACGCCTGCATATCGTATGTAAAATACTTTGCAGTTTTCTGTGTTGCAAAATGTTGATACGTTATGAACACAATGCAATTTGAGGTGTAATATTACCTTTACCTTTTTTAAACCTCCTTCGTATACATAGTTATAGTAAATAGTTTTTTTTTTGTTTTGTTTTTGGTGGTTTGTGTTCGAGCAGAACATTGTAAGTCACATTGCATTAATAACTAGGGCACATAACACAGAGAGGGTATGTGAGACTCCAAAGAAATTTACTCACTAAAACCCCCCACCGTGTAGGTGAGCTAGGTATTGGATACTTACCTTACTATAGTTAATTTTATTTGAGGAAGTCTATTTAACTTGTGGTTACGACGAAATTATATTGCGTCCATAGTGAAGCAATGGCGAACGCTTTGCATCTATTATTTATGTGTTATCAATTCATGTTAAGTATCGATTTATCAAGGCCTTGTTTTATTTTAATTCTAACCTCAACTGTAGACAAATAGTCAACAGTTAACAAGCCAGACATTTGTGTCAAGTTTGAAATGATCGATATGCGGTGGGCTACTCATAAAATTCTATTACATTTTTCCTAGATCTCCACACTCGTTGAACTTGCCAACTTGCTCTAAATCTTATAAAGTGTATTAAGTCGAAAATAAGGATGTTAAACTCTAAAACCTTGTTGACATTCTATGAGTCATAGTATAATGAGTCACTGGTATAATTGTGCAGTTACTTAAGTTATGTTACGTATGTACTATACTAGGTACATATTTACTACATTTAATTAAAAACGAATAAATTGCCGTGACTATCACGAAGTATTTTATTAAATTAGCGCTCATATCTTTATTACCCGAAGGCCCCAATAGGATTGTCTTACATCGAGCATCGGCCAACTTTGAGCGGGTACAATTTTTATTATTATTATTATTATTTTGTTTAAGCTTGACACGGGGCCAACGAGTGTTTTACTGTTTAGTCTAGATAGATAGGCAGTGTTTCTTCATGTGAACTGAGAAAAACATATGTATAATAATTATTATCTTCTAATTGAATACAAATAAAACTTGCTACTTCCAAAACGAAACATTTCGTTTGGAATGTCAGTAATTGGTTTTACTGTTTCCTGGATACGATTTCGGATATCGGATATCCTATCGCATACATTATCTATTATAACTTAATCAATGAACTGTTCATTATAATTTATCTCTGCAGTTAAACTCGTTTATTTTGTGGTCCTCTTAAGAAAATAATCTTACTATTATTGCATGTAATAGTAAACTGTAGCTTGCGTGGAAGTGCTAGACACTTTAAAACGATGATGGGATGGAGAGGGTGCGATTGACAAGACGTAAAGGAGATGTTTCAGGGTCTAGACCATTGCTACATGTTGTCCTGAGATTATATCTGCTTTGGAACATTATTTGTCTTTTGTTAATCACACCCTCTCTATCTAACCGCCTGGTGCAAAATCCAGCCTAGCGCCTTCACCGGCAAAAAAGTGTAGTTTAGTACTGCACTCGATAGCGATTTTTTTGTCACCAAAATCGCGCTACCCCTACTCTCGGAAGCTTAACTTTAGTACGATTGTCAATAAGAAAAATGATTTCGAAAGTTTTCTTTTTATCGTAAATTTATAGCGAAAAAAATAATAATTTGAAAACGATTTTGACGAGTTCAAGATGATATTCGAAAACTTCGAACTCTTACTGCTCAAGTTACGAAGGGTACACGGTGGGAAGAGGCGCGCTCGAATTCGGAGCAAATATAAAAAAGCCACATTAAATTGAAATTGAATTAATTTAGTAGTCGGTATTAAAGTTGGATTATAGGTTCTGAAACGTTTACCGTTATCGGTGTTATCTATTGATCGGTTTAGAGCAAAATCGTGACACAAGGCAACTATGCGGTATCAGAATATTATAATACGACCGAGATTTACGTGCAGTTACTTATAACTTAGTTACTGAATGAATTATTATAATATACTAGCTTTCCGACAGCGGCTTCGCCCGCGTGTATGTCGGATATCGCGCCAAAACATTACCTTCTTTTTGCGCAGTCGGATAAAAACTATCCTATGTCCTTTCTCGGGTCTCAAACTACCTCCATACCCAATTTCATCCAAATCGGTTCAGTAGTTTAAGCGGGAAAGCGTAACAGACAGACAGTTACTTTCGCATTTATAATATTAGTAGGGATTAGTAGGGATAACACAAGTAGTACTTACTTTAGCAACAATCCAATCAATTCAATTCAATTTTAGCAATCGCTACAGGGACTACGGTCCGCGTAGCGATTGCTAAAATTAAAGGTGTTCCTAAGTATTTCGAATTGTCTTTTATTTTACGAAGTTGTATACAACTTGTGGCCCTTTGAACTGTAAGAATGATTCACATCAAGATATAATATAACCAACAACGTATTGCATGATTACATCACACAACACCACATTTACATAACATAATGGCGACCATACAACAAAGACAATAATTCTAAACCGTCTTGTTCTGTGCAAACATTCATGTGCCCGCACTGTAGAATATACAATTATTTACAACATTATGTGTTGTAAGAATTCGCAGATAAAGATATTTTTACTAAGAATTTTTACTACTAATATTGGAAAAACTACTTTAATAGGCATATTTTAGAGTAACCGATATTATTATTATTATAAAATACTAGATAGGCTACCCATGTGAGATGGTGAGGGTGCGTTTAAAATTTAGTAAATGAGATGTTTCCCAGTTACATGTAGTCGCTGGGATAAAAATTATCGGCTCTAAAAAACTCATTTCTTTTCTTTCTTCTTCTCATTTTTTACTTGTATATACCAGCGCTGCCTGCCAAGTCCTTGATATAAAATTGTTTTTTTTTAATATGTGTACTGTTGGCACGTCTAAATTGCACCCTCTCCATCTCACCCCTCAAAGAAGGTGACTATCACTTGCGCGCAAGCGTTATTTACTTTGTGACCACTAGTGACTAATATTTGTTATTATTTATGTACTCTCCAATTCCCCACAAGGTTTTGTAATGGTTATGATATGTTTAAATGTGTAACGTTTTTGTTAATGACTTTGTTTTATCGATATTATTCGATAAACAAAGACCTGATATGATAAGATATTGTGTTAAATAAAGTAACGATTTTTAAGTACGAATTCAGTAACATTTGATAGCTTTTTATTCGTTATTATATCGTGTTATAATTTCTTTATATTCGTTAATAAGACAATGAACATCGATAAACTTCGTTTACAAAAGCGGCATATAACTTCACCAAACGGGTTGCCGACTGTGGAGTAAATGAAGATATAAAATAAGAACTAATACTATACTTTGATGGAATGTGTCCGAAACGAGTAACTTTGAAATACAATTTTTTTAATGATAATTATAATGAGAATTACAAAGTAATTCTCTACTAGATACTTATGTCTCTGTGTAATTCTGCTAGCTGATTGTACAGATTAGTTGAGATTGTCTAAGAACGTGATAAAGCCCTTTTTCTTTTCAAGAAAGATAAAAGGAGAAAGCAGGTTTACGCACACACATTTGTTTGTATGAAATGCACCCTCTCTACAATCGTTATATTCCAGCCACTGTAACCTTAACGTTGAAGTGTGAATAACAAGTACTAGCCTACGTTGTCCCTTGTATACTATGTTCTAAAAATTCCCCATAACTGTAGATTTAGGTTAAATACATTTTGTTTCAGAAAGTGTGTCAAATTATACACTTCCGACCATTTTAATTGGCCACGGGCAACAAATTGCATTTATTTGACAAATAAGGTTGACGACATGGTCTCATAATTTATTTTTTAATATTCATTGATTTTATTAGTAGTCATTCCTTTTTTAAATAAATGAATAAACAACAAGTAACCTTTTATTAATTTTCTAACAGAATGAATGTCACGCTGAAAAACGCTTCTGTGATTATTTTCAAACTTAAATATATTAGACATTAGTCTTTTCTTAACAAGTTTACTTTGTTTATTTTTACAAAAATAAAATGTAAACACTATTTTGCATACTGTTATCCTTAATCTCACACACGTTACAATGACCTTGCTTCCATATTTCCATAATAAACAGAGCGTGACTGTATTACCATATCGTTCCGTGGTATATAAGATCAACTTTGTAATAAAAAGAAAATTCTACAACCACCAGTGAAAATTAATTTTTAGTTTAAAATATCTTTCGAAAGCGAGTAAGGGTAGTGTACAGCCAAACTAGGGATACCTTCACCTTGAAGAATACACGCAGGCATTGTACTTTTGGTTTGGCCGGTCGAGATTTTAAAGGTTGGCACTAGTGTTGGCTCTGGTGTTGCAAACGTCCAAAATATTCGTTGACCGCTAACAATTAGGTGGGCCGTATGCTTGATTGCTAAATACTTAATTATAAATACTAGTATGAAAAATTAAAGTGTAATTGACCAAAATCGTGACATAAGTTATCTACATACTGTTCATTCGAGTTTATTATACGACTTCTTTATAAACACTCGATTGTTTGATTTAATTTCAATCGACAGTTGATGCTATGAGGTCATTGTGTCATTGATTACGTTAAGTAAAATTGTTACTGACATTTCGATTACATTCTTCGAATTAAAACAACTATGCTTTAATTCTGGTAATCGATCAATCATAACCTGTTATCTTAGAGGATTATTCGATATCAATTCAATTCAATTCTTGGTAACGAGAAAGGGGTAATTCGATTTATATTTTGTGTTTTGTTTTACTATACCATTTCAAAAACTATTTATTTATACTTTTAAGTGACAAATCTCTATAAATAGGTATTTGATCGATAAGTATAATCAATTTCCATTAACTGATAATTTCAGATGGTGTTTGATCTATTTCAAACTTATCGATTTCAGTATCAAACATAACAGCTGCTATCATTTATTTATCAGCCACTGCAGGTTACGCAGATTCTTATCAACAGCTATATACTATGTTTTTATATAATGTGAAAATAAAAGTCCATAAAACGTGAGGTATTCTATAATACTAGCTGACACAGTCGTCGTGCTACTTTTTTTAAATCTAGTCCTGTGTTGAAGCCAATCGAGCCGGTCTTTAGTTCAACCATTCCTGTATTAAAACAAATAGGCTACAAAAGTATTATTTTAATCGGTCGACACGTCCTCTAATTTTACCGACATCGACGAGAAGCAATTTATTTTTATCTCTAAGAAAACAACAAAATCGCACATGTAATGCAAAACATTATGCTAACCTTAGTAGAAAAGTCATCTATCTATTTATAGCATTGGGAGTGCGAAATCTGTTAAGTGAATCTGCCATTACCATAAATACGAGTTCTTATGTTGAGTGGACTTGAAGCCCACAAAAAGACAGGCCGAGGTCGATATTTCTTGCTTTACCTACGCTCATGTATTGTCTGATCTATCTTTATTTGGATATCGAATCATTGCAAAAACTAATTCAAGATCTACATTTATTATAACTTATGCAAACATATATTATTCTGTTATTATAATGTCGTTAGTTATTTATTATACATACATCAACCTTCATATAGGTGTGAAATTATTTGATGATGATTTATGAATTAAAATGACCTTTTTTTTTACGTTAAGACCGGTTCTGAACAATGGTGTTTTAGTACGTCGACGTAATATTTTTAAGTCTTTTAAATATCATAGTTATTAAGTTTCCATAGTACAGGCTCTGCTTAATTTGGGATCAGATGGCCTAGTGTGTATAATGCTCCACTTTATTATTATCATATAAAATATATCTATATATTACTTAGGTATTACAAATTAATTTATAAAAATCCTAATCTTAAAAAGTTTTTAATCGGATAAAACGTAAGTTTAATCTATGACTCATATCTTTTAAATATCTACATACGTAAATGATATCATTGTTTGTTCTACACGTGGATATCGAATGACTACTTACTAAGTTTGGGAAACTAAAATCATCAGGTGTAAAAACATTTCTACTCATTATTTAACCCTACAACTGCTTAATACACTAGAATAACTAAAACATAGTACTTTACATAAATACAACAATCGAAAAAAGTCATTTATCGCCAAAAATGCGCCATTTTACAAAAAAATGTCTATCTAAGAACACTTAGGTTTATTTATTAAAAATCTAACGGTTCCTTAATTTTCGTAGTCTGTTTCCCTATTCTTTGATAGACTGATAAAAATATTTTAAAAATGTAAATTAAATTAAACAACCTTTATATGGACACGCGGAAGTAGTAACCAAAGTTGGTATGAGAGAAATGACCTCTGATCTTGACACCGTTGACCTTATAAATAAAAATGAAATGTATTCAATTTAATGGCCGCCAGTGTAACAAATTATAGAGTGGAGATTTGCATTAATTTCACTCTCTGTTAACTTGGTGATTAAGTTGTTTTATATCAAGTTATTAACTATAACTAAGCGATTATGTTTTATATGGAATTAATTAGTTTTATGTTATAATGAAAACAAAGTGCATACAGAAGATATTAGAACAATGATAAATGGAACAGGGTTTTACACTGTGCCTGCTTTGTTTTTTTTTTCAGGGTTTATTAAGTCCGAGTTTCATTAGTACGAATATAAAAGAAATTATTTGTATGGATACAAAAATATGTACAATTTGTTGATAAAAACGATGAATTTTTAAGTAACTAACTATGGAATTAACCCACTCCTAACTGAGCCCGGTGCAAAGCCGTTGCGTTGCTGCATTGCCGCGTTGAATAGCAATAGCTAATCTTTGTACCTGGTAAAAGCCGGAATGGGAGTCGGATTTTTTTCTCTCTTATGCGACTCCTTTGTATAGGTTAATTTAATTTAGTTTAAGGTTTAATTACCTATACAAAGGAGTCGCATAAGAGAGAAAGGCTAGACTAGGTTGTTTAGGGTGTTTTTTGGTGGACCAAGTCTCCGCTGTCTGCCTATCTTACGTAGCGGGCTATATTTCATCAAAGGCTATATGTCATACACCGTAATATATTAATGAGACATAGAAGAGGAATAAATTCAAGGATATTGAAATTTTTATATAATATTTGTTTCTATTTTTTCTATAACGTTAATTGATAAAATCTTACGGAATCTTTCGTGTGTGAGTTGTTGTTGTTGTGTGTTCCGACTCACTTTAATACACGCCCTGTTTTATCAATATTCTAATAAATAATATTATAATAACATATAATGTATTTTTGTTACAGTTGGACACAAATGGCAGCGGGTACTTGGACTTAAAGGAACTGAAAGATGCACTAGACAGTGTTGGATATAAAATACCACAATGGAAAGTAAGTACCTTACACGTCGACAATTATATTCAAACGTAAGCTTAATTTATAATTGCCCCTGTATTGAAATCGATGAAGTCAAATAATTCAAGGGCTACTGTGAACCCATTAAAGTCACAAAGGCAAGGTTTTCCTCTCAACAGAAATATTGATAGAAATATAACGATTTTTTTTTTGTTACAATTTAGTAATTCAGATATGTTTGAGGCGCAGGCCGAATCCATGTCGTGTCTCCTATCTTTCATGTTAGTTGTGAATACATTGTGAAGAAACCTGCATGTTTGTTAGCACTTAGTATTCAAGGACATTTGTCACACGTTGACTGAATAAGTTGTTGGTGTAGTTATTGTCTTCTCCACCAACACGCATTTGAGGTCTATCGACTCACAAGGTCTCAAAGGGTTGCTACTTCACTTTAAGATTGTACAGACCCTTATGGCCGAAGTAAAATAGTAATTTTTTTCTTTTGATTAATGAGCATTGATTATGCTGGTCCTTAGAGACCGTGGAGGCTGTAAAGTAGTCAAAAGCCTCTGAAACATCGGAATATCAATAAACTATAATAAAATCCGTTGCAAAGTACTTTAATATAAATTGTGTTGTAGGTTCGATGCATGATCGAGGAATATTACGACAATGGCAACAACAAGCGCGGCGTCAATGGCAGCATGAACGGCGACGCGCGGAAGAACGCCATCAGCCTTGGGGAGTTCGAGGAGTTGTGCGCCAACCTTAAAGCACAACAGGTATGACACTTTTTTAACTCCCGACTCCCTTTGTTTTACATAAAACTAAATTAAAATTTTATTGTAATCCTAACGATGGTGGTGGTTCTTAGCAAAGTCAGCTTTCATAATTTTTTTTAATCTATAGTTATAATTTACATCATCATCATCATCATCATCATCATCATTATTAACCTATTTTAATCCACAGCTAGACATAGGAAGCCTTTCCTTTTCCTAATCTTATAAAACTCTTTAGATAAAATGGACTTTGTCTCTTTCTTACTAGTATAAATATCAAGATGACAGACAAAGACAAACGAATTATAAACCTATTTTAGCTATAATGAGCTTATAAGACGTTTATGAATAGGGGGGTTAATTTTATAATTTTTATAAATTTATGCTTGCCCTTCTAGAAACGCATTAAAGTTCCCAAAAGGTATAAAAGAAATGAATCTCAAACACATTATAAACTTAATAAGACCGTTTGTTTGCGCTAATAAAATTAACGTTAGTAACCTCATTATAGATTGTTAAGCCATTACGAGTGTTTATGTGATAGATTAGCTCTGACATCTGCTATCAAATGATAAATACAAATGATTGAGGTTAAGTAGGTGACACGCAACGAGTTGAGGCTTTCTCCACTTTGATCATAATAATCAAATATTTACTTATTAAACTAGCGAACCCGACGTACTGTTCTGTACAGGTCATGTGGACCAAATCTGAAGTTAATCATAATATAAAAATCATCAAAATCCGCCCTGTTGTTTAGGATTTGTGACACACACAAGCACAGAATTATTGGTACTCGCAGTCGCCTTCACTGCGCATAGGGACCTTATTTTCTGTGGTCCGGGCAAGTTATGTAACCTGTTACTCAGTGTAGGATTCGGTTGTGTAGTGTTTGGTTAATTAATTGCATACATTTTTTTTATCTTATCGCCTATTTAGAGTTCTATACCTATCCGAACAATGCTAACGCACGAAGGGCCTTGTTTTAATAACCTCCGCTGCCCTTTCGTCCGTCCATCTGCCTTTTTTTTTATTATACTTGAGCTGGCATGTCAGATGTTTAATATAAACTAAAGTTGTCACCATTAGCTGGCGTATATACTTCATCTAGTATTTAAGATATGATTGGTGTATGTCTTGGGTTGTATAAAAAGACACTGTTTTGTGCTCCGCGCGAACGTCTGCTCGCCTCGGCATCAAATATGGTAATGACGTCTACTGGTAAGCGGAGCGTACCAACGGTGTACAGATATATTCATATATCAATACTCAACATTTGGTAAATACGTAATAATTTTTTTATGTGTTTACAGGTCGCCAGCACATTCAAACAAGCTGTCAGTAAAAAGGAAAATCTTGAACACTTAGGAGGAATGAGCGAAGCATCAAGTGATGGTAAAAACAATGCACATTGTGTACTTATTTATATACTAATAAACAAGATAAAAGTAGCTATTATAAGGACAACTACATAACATGTGTTACTTACATCATTTAAATAATATAATAAGTACCTGTTAATGTTGTTAAGGCTGATATTTGATTAGGTACAGTTTCTGAACGAAAAGACGTGTAGTTTGCTTCGTAATTTATTGGACACTGATTGAACTTAAACTAATGACAAACATATTGAACAAAAGAGTTGTGTGAACTACATAGCTAACTATAGCGTACATACCGCCCACCAAAGGACTAATAAGGCCTTTCTCATAAAGAATACAAACCAAAAATGCTAAACACTAATAAACTATACACTAATAAACACTGTTAAACTATTAATGAAGTAATAACATAAAAAACAGTGAACAGTACCTACTTATAACAATACAAAGTAGTTAAGTAAGTAGTTTAGAGATAAATTACAATACAATAAATCAGTCCTTAGTAGATATAGGCAAAGGGCATAAATTGGAAATTGCTCTTTTTGTTAATTTGCCATTATAACGAACTGTATATACACGAGTGATGTCGTCACGCCCAGGATGCTTTTCTACTATGCGTGCTAACGCCCATTTACTGGGAGGCATATTTTCATCCCTTAGCAGCACGATGTCACCCAGCTCAAATTCCTGTGTTCGTTTTAACCATTTAGGTCTTTGATTAAGTCTCGATAAATATTCTGTCTGCCAGCGTTTCCAAAATCCTTGGACTAATCTTTGGGTATGTTGCCATCTGGATAACAGGCTAATGTTGGCAGTGGTATAGTCACGGTCTGGGATAGTTATCGGCGCTTCTCCTATAATAAAATGTCCAGGAGTCAGTACTTGTATGTCATCAATCATATCCACATCTGTTGAAATTGGTATCAAAGGGCGAGAGTTCAAGCACGCCTCTATTTGTGTAAGTATCGTCATGAATTCTTCAAACGTTAAATTCGAGGTAAGTATCTTTCGTAAGTGCTGTTTAACCGATTTTACTCCGGCTTTCCAGAGGCCACCATAGTTGGGGCTGTATGGCGGTGTAAAGTGCCATTGAGTGCCATCATTTGCAAGTTGTTCTACTACATTGGCGGGCATGTCAAGTCCAGCTTCTTTCCACATTGCAAATAGCTCTTTGTTGGATGCCACGAAGTTAGTCCCATTGTCACTCCATATTTCATTGCATCTTCCTCTTCTGGCAACAAAACGTTTAAATGCGGCAATAAATGCGTCTGCCGTGAGATCACTTACTAGTTCTAAGTGTATAGCTTTGACAGCCATACAGATAAAAATACATAAAAATACCTTGCTAGTCTTGGCTCCTCTTCCCTTTGTGTTCAGCACATAAACAGGACCAGCAAAGTCAACTCCGCTTCGAGAGAACGGACGCGCAGGTGTCACACGTTGTTCTGGTAAGTCACCCATTATTTGCTGTCTACTAGCAGCTCGCTGACGTGCACAGGTAAGACATTTTTGTATATACTGTTTAACTAAACTTTTGCAGCGGACAATCCAATATTTGCTCATCAGGTAAGTGATCATTAATTTTATTCCTCCATGCATTGTTTTCAGATGTGCGTCAGCCAGGAGAAGGGAAACAAAGTTATTTCTTTTGCCTAATATTATAGGATGTTTCAGGTTCTCACTAGCATCAGCGTTTCTTAATCTTCCGCCCACCCTGAGAATGTTGCGCTCATCGATGAACGGGTTTAAAGATTTCAAAGTACTTGTGCTTCTTAAAGGTTTCCTTTCTTTTATCCTTCTTATGTCATCTATAAATTCATCTTCTTGTACTCGTCTTATGCATATATCTATGGCATCTTGCATTTCTTCTGCTGTTATTTCACCTTCTAAACTTTCTGGATTTTTCTTCATATTTAAAAATCTCTTACAGTGTACTATTACTCTCAATAGTTCGGTAAGTGAATCAAATTCTTCAAATTTTATAGACTTCTCTTCATATTCTGTTGTTAGAACATGAGTAAGTATTATTTTCCTTTTTTCCGTATCTGTGGATAGTGCTAGAGGTCTTGTGAACTCGACTGGCTCATCCAAGAGCCAAGCAGGTCCGTTCCACCAGAGTGTGTTGTAGTTTAGTTCTGATATGGATGTACCTCTCGACGCTATATCAGCGGGATTGTGTGATGATTGCACATGGAACCATTGACTATTGCTAACCTGTTCTAGTATCTCCACTACACGATTGGCAACATATGGCTTCCATCGGTTTGGTTCTCCTGACAACCAAGCTAAGACAATGGTTGAGTCTGTCCATGCAAATACGTTTTGTGCTGGTATTCTCATAGCTTGACTTGCTTTGTGCAGTAGCTTTGCTAACAAGACTGCTCCACTTAGTTCAAGTCTTGGTAGTGATATTGTTTTAACAGGTGCTACTTTCGTTCTGGCAGCAACAAGGTGTGTTCTTATATCTCCATCTACTGTATGCACGCGGCAATAGACGCACGCCGCGTACGCCTTCTCTGACGCATCGCTATAGCCGTGTAGAGTGACTCGATCTCTTTGTGTACTTAGTGTGTTCAGCCACCGTTGAATTCTTAGCTCATCAACATTTTTTAAGTCTTCTCTGATACATATCCATTCGCTCTTCAATTGTTCGTTGATTTCTTGATCCCAACCAACTCCCTCTAGCCATAATCTTTGGACTAGAATCTTTGCTCTGATTATGGTTGGTGCTATCCACCCTAGTGGATCGAACAATTTTTGTAGGTCTGATAGTATTGTTCTCTTTGTGATGTTAGATGTAATAGGTGGTAATTGTAGTTTATAACGAAACTCATCTGTACCAAGATTCCATGACAATCCTAAAGCCTTAATGATGCCATCTAGTTTAATATCCAGGTTTGCCTTAGTAGTAATTTTTCTAGCGTCTATGGAATTTAAGAACTCGGTGTCATTAGAGGCCCATTTTTGAAGTTCAAAGCCTCCTCGTTTTAGAATTTCAATGATTTGTTTACTGACATTAATTGCCTGTTCTGTTGTGTCACAGCCTGACGTCAGATCATCAACATACATATCTTCACGAATCATTCTAGTTGCTTCTGAACGATCGTCTCCTTCTTCTTTTGCCAATTTCATTAATGTCTTGACAGCGAGATACGGTGCAGATGCTGTACCAAAAGTTACTGTGCATAATCTAAAGTCAGTGATTTCATTGTCTTGGTCTTGTTTGTTGTTTTGTAGGTCTTCTAATGGTTTGGATCGTCGCCAGAGTATTCTGTGATAGTCTACGTCTCGTTCGTCTAGCATAACCATTCTATACATCTTTGTGACATCACTAGTGAAGCATACCTTGTGCATGCGCCATCTCATTATTATGCTTCGCATATCCTCTTGCAGTACTGGCCCAACCATGAGTTCGTCATTCAATGATACACCATTATTGTATTTACATGATGCATCAAACACTACTCGTAATTTTGTGGTCTCTTTGTCTGTTCTGATGACGGCGTGATGTGGTAGGTATACAGAAGGTTTGTCTAGTTCATGCTTTGGAACTGGTTTCATATGTCCCATGGTTAAATATTCTTCCAATACTTTGTCATATTCTTCTTTCAAATCGGGTGTTTGTTTTCTTTCTTGTTGAACTAATCTCTTCATTGCTATTTCTCTTGAGTTTCCACCTGGTGCTGTAGGAGTACTGGTTCGAAATGGTAGTCTGACGATGTATCTCCCATTACTGTCTCTTGTGTAACTTTCTTCATAAAAATTCTCACATTGTTGTTCTTCCTTTGTATATTTTCTTTTTGAATCTTGTTCTACTTCCCATAATGTTTTTAATAAATCTTCTACTTCAATTTGGTGATGCATAACAATAACTGATTCTGATTGTTGTATGTCTTCAATTTTGCCAAATAAAATCCAGCCAAGGTTTGTCTTATGTGCACATGGAGAACCTGGCGGACCTTTGATTAGTTCATTTTTTATTATTTGTGTGTAAACGTCAACACCTAGCAGTAGATCAATCGATCCTGGTTTATAATAGTGTGGATCGGCTAGAGTTAGTCCTTGTAAATGACGCCAATTGGTTGTTTTGATTGTCCGGGATGGTAACTTAGTTGTCAGTTGCTTCGACATAACATAAGTTCTAATTGTTAATTGAAAATCTTCACATCTTGATTCTAGGTTGATATTCACTACTTGTTTGATGTTTTCTCTGGTTGATCCAACTCCGACAACTGTGCCTTTTATTGCGTACCGCTTTGCTTTTAGTAGTTGTGCAGCTCGTTCACTTATAAAGCTCGCCTGTGAGCCTTGGTCGATTAAAGCACGCATTGTGACTATGTTATTATCTTCACTTCTTACTTGGACAATTGCTGTAGCTAGTAGTGCTGTAGATTGCATGGTTGTAACATGTGATGCCACCATTGTGATGTCGTCTTCTTCAATGTTCTCCACGTTTGTATGTAGTGCCACTTTGGGTTGTATTGTGTCTTTGTTCTCTGTGATGCCCATAGTGTTACTTGTATTATCTTCTTTAATTTCGTGAAGAAGGCTGTGATGACGTCTTCTACATAATCTACAACTTGTTGGTATGCGACAATGTCTTACAGAGTGTCCAGGTGCGAGACAGTTGAAGCATAAGTTATTTAGTTTACTGAATTCACTACGTTCTGACGGTGTGCATTTTCCAAATAGTTTACAATGGCTGAGTGTGTGGTTTTCGTTACACTTTGGACATACCTTGATATTTTCGTTCGTAGTAACATGAAAGGATTTTTCTCGTAATGACACGGACGTGGGTTTTTGTTTTGTAGGCTCAGTAAGCTCCAGTGTACGAAAGCGAATTTCAAGAAACTTGCGAAATAATTCAAGAGATGGCAGGTTATCAGGTTCTGTACAAACACTGCTGACATATTCTTCCCAATCTTTATGCGTCTCAGCGTCAAACTTTTGCACTATCACGAATATTATTATTGGGTCCCAATTTTCAGTATTCACGGCCAAATTATTGAGGTGGTGTAAACATTCAAATGTTGTATCGAGTAGATTTTTTATGTGATTTGAAGTATTTGATATCATCTTCTTTTGTGAAAAGAATCTTCTCATAATTGCGTTAATAGTTATACGTTTGTTACCGTACCTTGATTTCAAAAGGTCCCATGCTACTTCATAGTTTGAATCTGTCACTTGAATATGTTTTAGTATCGACGCAGCTTCCCCGGTAATACTTGTTTTCAAATAATGCAATTTTTGTACATTGTTAAGAGATTTATTCGTATGCACAAGTGTATTGAATAAGTCGTGGAAAGACATCCACTCTTCATACTGTCCGCTGTAGGTAGGTAATTGAATTTTCGGTAATAAGACGCGAGGTGATTGAGATTCACTCGATAATATTTGCGATGAATTATCACTGTTATTGTCTTGTGGTCCCATTAAATCCATAAGCGACGTAGTTAAACTAATGTACAATTCTTCATGTTCATAAAATGTATCATTCACAAGGTAGGGCAATTTGGTCGCCATTTCCTCCGATGCGTTGCGTATTATGCAGTCGTACGATTCTCTATAGGTAGCCCAATGTTCTTTAATGCACTTTAAACGTGTTTCTAAGTAATTTTTAGTTAATCTTGCTTTGGGGCACTTTTTTAGATTGGTTTGAGTGTTCTTTAATGTGGTTGCAATGTTTCCCACAACATTTAAAGCTTCTTGCACTTTTGTAGCCATTGTAAACACGAAAATTAATAACTGTACTTGTCTCCGTAACAAAGTTTTAAACTAATGTTAATCACAACGTTGCACTAATTTGCATAAATATTGCACTCGACCGTTGATTCTATTGTTCCTGGGTGCTTGGGTTCGCAGGTAGCCGGCCGGTTTCTAGTTCGGTATGCGGCTCGATTTTGGACCATATGTTAATGTTGTTAAGGCTGATATTTGATTAGGTACAGTTTCTGAACGAAAAGACGTGTAGTTTGCTTCGTAATTTATTGGACACTGATTGAACTTAAACTAATGACAAACATATTGAACAAAAGAGTTGTGTGAACTACATAGCTAACTATAGCGTACAGTACCTATTAAAAAGCAATTTTAAAGGTCAGTCTGCTTTAGACAAATATACTGCCGGGTGATAAGTATTTTTTTGCAAATTAGGTACTATATAAGGGAAATTTTTGGCATTCTGGAAATGGACACATAAAGATAAAGATAAATTTATTAATACAAAACAAAAGACAATAATATGTTTTAGTGCACTAGCCTCCACACTAGGATTCCCTGTGTCGTGGAGGCTAGTGTCTTCCCTTATCAAGTACAAAAACCATCCGCGTATTACATTACTTTTAACCCTCCTGTGTACTGTTTTACCGCTCGGGTTATGTTAACGACCTAAACTATGTTGTATATTTTGTTGGCAGTATGTGACTTAAACATACACAGTGTTATCGGTTAGCAATAAAACTAAAAGGATCGGGTTCGTGCATTGTTTATAGGCAATTAAGTTGCAGACCTACTTTTATATTGTAGGGTTTATGGTAAGGTAATACTTACTAAACACCTACTTAACACCACATACAAGCAGCAAGACATGGTTGTGTGGATTTACATTGATTACAAGACAAACGAAGCAGAAATGTGACTGGTATTCATTTTAGTTGACTGAAATATTTGTATTAAAATTATTCCAGTGAAATTCCACCCACATTGGTTGATGACTTCAATGTGTTAAATGTAGTAACATTAGCACATACAATACTTATAATATGATGACGAAGTGTGCAAAGCGTTGGCGCGGCGGTATCAGCCTTGTCTTTGAGATACAAGGTCGCGGGTTCAATCCCCAGTCACAGTCACGTCTTTGTGTGAATTGGTAGAGGAAAACATCTTGAAGAAACCGGGATGTCTACGAACTAATAATTCGAGAAGATGGGATGAGAATGGGAAATGTTGAAAATAAACAAAGAAAAACGGCATTGAAATCTGGCCTTTCGTATAAGTGTTATGATATCACAAACTACACATACATACATACATACATACATACATACATACATAACACACACCCAACTTATTTCTTTCTATCTGGGGTTAAAAAGGCTATAATATTTTCCCAGGAACAACCCACTCAGTCCGTCTTGAGGAACAAATGGCGTTCTCCGGGTGGATCAACAGCAACCTGGAGCATGACCCGGATCTAAAGCACCTCCTACCTATTGATAGTGAAGGCAAACAGCTTTATGAGAAACTAAAGGATGGACTTATATTATGGTAAGTTTTACACAAGTTTTCCTTAATAACTTGAATATTATTATATAATAATAATATTCTATAACAATAATATTATTATATAATAATAATATTCTAGGATATTAACACACACGGTCATGTGATCCGAAGCAAAGCAGAGCTTGTGTTATGGATACCAGATAACTGATATACTATATATACTACTTTTTTTTTGTAAATACATAAATGCATACTTATAATAGATAAATATACCCAGACTCAAGACAAACAGACATGTTCCTCACACAGATGTCTGTTTCTAGTTATAATCGAACCCAAGACTTGCGACGTGAAAAGCAAGTATTTTACTGACTAGTATAGTAGTTTGCCTCGTTGATCTTGTGTTAAACGTGTTTGTTTTATAACTCCACCATCCTATAATCGAGTCCCGTCTCGAGCAAAATGACGTTTCTGCTCTAGAAAAATCTCAATAGGCAAATCGATAGGTGACAATAAACTCGTTTGCTATTAATCTATATACTATATACTATAATATTATAAATGCGAATGTAAGTCTGTTTGTTACGCTTTCACGCAAAAACTACTGAACCGATTTGGATGAAATTGGGTATGGAGGTAGTTTGAGACCCGAGAAAGGACATAGGATAGTTTTTATCCCACTGCGCAAAAAGAAGGTAATGTTTTGGCGCGATAACCGACATCCGCGGGCGGATATCTAGTAATATTATAACTTGACCTAACCCGGTAATGGGAGGGTCCGGAGTCAATTCTGATGTCTATTAACTTGCAGGTCACTGTATCTTGTTACAAACCATGCTAAAACTACATATACATACACCCACGCCTCCCGTGGGGGTAGGCAGAGATTATAGAGCGCCACTTTCTACGATCTAAACATAATTCCTTAGCCTCTAAAGTTTATTTAAACATCTGGTCATACATGCACGGCAGTTGTGTTGTCCCTTTTAAAAGACATCACTGATGAAATCAGCGAATGTTCTCCTAGAGCGTTCTCTCCCAGCGTTTCCACTTCCGCCGTGTATATACCTTTCGTCAATCGTCTATCATCCATCCTTTCCAAGAAAGAAAATACATTTTTCTTTATGATTCAAGATAAACCTGTAGAATAAAATGATTTTTAATCATCCACAGCAAAGTGATAAACCACTCATGTCCTGACACGATAGACGAGCGCGCGATCAACAAGAAGAACCTGACGCTTTACACGAAGCACGAGAACTTAACCCTCGCGCTGGTCTCTTCGCAGGCGATCGGATGCAACATCGTTAATATCGACGCACACGACCTCGCTAAAGGTAAATATACATACAGCTTCAATTCAAATCATCTATGGACAATACCCAGCACAGTACCCAGAAATTTTACTAGGTTTTCTAAGGTGTACAATCAACTTACTAACCCGTACTTGGTCAAAGTTCTTGTCTAAACTCTCTCAACTTTTAATTAAAAACAGTTAAGAGAAATCCCTGTACCTAGCAGTGGGACTCTGAAGGGTAGTTACTAGAAATACAGCTTATAGGACATTTGAAATAATTTTCAGATAATCCGACTATGAACCCAAGAACCTCTTGCTAAGTGTATAAAGACTACCTCTGGCACAAAGTGTACGTGAATTGTGGTTTGAAACTGTGTAGTTTGGAAATACATGCCCTATTATTCTTATCCAAGACGTAGAAAAGATTTAGCGTTAACACAGGCCTAACTTGTATGGTTTATCGCACTGTCAAGGGTTCCCTTAGCTCTAAATGCCAGTACTATAAAATCATTATGAAGATCATAATATCTACTTCCAGGCAAACCTCATTTGGTGTTGGGTCTCCTCTGGCAAATCATTCGCATTGGTCTCTTCAACCAGATCACATTGGAGCACTGTCCTGGACTCACTGAGCTGCTTAATGACGAGGTTTGTGCTACATCATGCTTGTAACGTCTCTAGTGACTCTAATCCTGAGTCGAGCAAAACATGTAATTGATTTTTATATACTATACTTATGCTACTTTTCTTTTGTATATACTTATAATGGATAATTACACCCAAACACAAGACACAGATATATTCATCACACAAATGTCTGTCTCGGGTGGGAATTGAACTCACGACCTGCGGCGTGAAAAGCAATCTTACTGAACACGCCACCGGCCTGTCATGATCATCATAATATGATCTACGAATTTTTCATAAAGATTGTCTCTCCAACTCGTCTGAGCGCGTTTTAAGTACCAATCGAGGACATGTGACATCCACCAACCTGCACTAGGCACAAATTCTTAATACAGCTAAGAGAAGACCCGTGACTTTATTATGTTGTTACTAATTAAATTATAATCTTTCCAGGAGCGTATAGAAGACCTGTTGGCTCTCTCTCCAGAGGCGATCCTACTGCGGTGGGTGAACCACCAACTGCAGAGTGCTGGAATCACTCGCCGCTGCACCAACTTCCAGCAGGATGTCGCGGACTCTGAGATCTACTCGTACTTGCTGAAACAGATCGCGCCCGATGACTCTGGAGTTACACTTGATGCTCTCAGGGTACGTTTTAGCTAGAAATATTTTTTAGAATAATATTATCTTAGCATGTATGTGCGTAAACTGGAATTACATTTGAAGCAAATTCTAATCTAAAATTAATTTGGCTTAAAATCTGTTTCAACATTAACTAGGCAAATGCCAAATTATAAGACTGTTAAATGAAACCTAGTTTTGGAAATAGAAAAATAGCTGTAAATGAAGCAAATTAGTCTCTCAACATGGTTTACGAAACGCGTCGTAAATAGAGCTGTTTTAACCTGCTATACTTTATTTATGTAAATTGACAAGTTGTGGAATTCCCGATAGTTATAATCTATCTCCAAATCACGACTGAATCTGTATTTACTGGCTAAGCCAGTCCTATGAAGAACACATTGCTTAACAACTGGTAATCCTTTTTGAGAAAATAAACTTACCAAAATTTCCATACCCAGGAGACAGACCTACTCCGTCGTGCTGAAGTGATGCTGCAACAAGCTGCCAAGCTCAAGTGTCGCGCGTTCGTCTCTCCTGCTGATGTTGTAGGAGGAGTGTACAAACTGAACTTGGCTTTCGTAGCCAACTTGTTCAACCAGCACCCAGCGCTCCAGCGTCCTGCTGACACTCAGGCAGACTACCACCAGCTCGATGAGACCAGAGAGGAAAAGAGTATGTTTGTCTTTTATTAATACTCTAAACCGGAATTAATGAATCGCTATGTCTTGCTAACAGCCAGAGTCAAAAAAGGATGGCGAACCAAGTTACGCCAAAAACATGTCGACATTTTCCGTACCACTATTTATCGCTTATGTTACCTTTTAAAGAGTAGAATTTCCCAAAACTCTTCCTTAGCAGATATTTACATCATGACATGCGTCAATAGCCAACATTTTAAGGTTCCTTCTCCTGGTTTGGATTAGGCTTTGCTTCTATGAAACATGGTATTTCTACCCTATTTCTCTCTTTAGGGGTTGAATTTCTAAAAACTAAACTAAAAAAATTGGTTGCCTGTAAAGTCGGTATACGGGCGAAAGTTTTACGTAACAACGACTTTGAGTGGTAAAATAATGTTAATGTGAATATTCATTCGTATAGTAGGAAGAAGGATGAAATAATAGTAACAATTTAAAACATTTATTTATACAAAGAATTATATTTAAAACATTAATTTATACAAAGAATCTCGCTCTTAGGCGGGCTAACTGTGCTCGAGTGGAAGGGACGCGTGCCTTTCACTTTTTATGTCTGTCTCTCTCGCTCTTAGGCGGGCTAACCATGCCCGAGTGGAAGGGACGCGTGGCTCTCACTCGCTCTCATTGTGAGCGCATAACGTGAGCGGAGCGTAACGCAGTTTCTTGAAGTGTCACCCGGCAAACCAATTTATAAGACGTTGTCACGTCAAAAATACTGACTACCTACAAACATTATATTGTTTAAGTTGCGTTAGATATTTTTACTTAAAAAGTAGAATTAACTTAACTATTTGAATTCCAGCATACCGCAACTGGATGAACTCAATGGGCGTGGCGCCGCACGTGAACTGGCTGTACTCTGACCTAACGGACGGACTCGTTATCTTCCAGCTTTACGACATCATCAAACCTGGCATTGTCAACTGGAAGAAGGTACTGCAAGACACACTTTCATCTACAATAATTCTTTCAACTGACAAACTGTCTTCGATCGATTTCACCTGCAACTTAACAACTCCAACCCCTCTTTCCCCCTGGTCCCTACTCAAGATCACGTGTATTTTTAATCAGAACATGATACAATCTACACCGGTCCCGAGGTCCCGGGTCGAGAGAAAATACTTTTCTAATATACTTAGAAAATCTTAGTTCAGCTCGAAGTTTGGAATTGTGCCCGATGAACGGCAATAGGCTCTTCTACTATTACGTATGAGACCTGAACATAGCTGGCGAAAAGTTGGTTATATTCACCTCTACGTAATACATGCGTGACGTTATGTATACTGTGTTTTTCCTTACCGTGCCAAAAAGATAAACAAAGCTTCAGTTTTCGTATCGTTTTAGAATATCACGATTTTATCAATCAACCACACTATGTATCGACTTAAAAATGTCTTATTCCATTGAGTAAACACTTTAACTATGAAGTTAACTGAAAAATGTTTTAAATCAACCAGTTAAATACGAATTATTGATAAAATTCTAAACACATTCCAAAATTCATGACCACAGGTTATGCAAGGACACGGCCTGTTTGACATTTTTATACTTTTTAAATTAGAGTGTGGACATAGATTTTTATGGATTCGATAACCATAGATTTAGGAAGAACTGAGTGAATGATATCCAGTCAAATGAACATGTGATGTTTAGATTGTACTTTAATGTAAAGTATTGTCTTAAATTATTTTATTAGTGGATAAATACTGTCTTCTTTAAATATGAAAATTTTGTTTTTTAACCACGTAACTGATGTTGTATGAAATTGAGTGCATATTAAATATAATTAGTTGTATCGTATCGTCGCTCTTTAAAATGTTCTAAACGATCATTTAAATAAAATCAATCTGTGCTTCCCTTGGTCACGCCATGACTTGAGAACGTTTACACCAAAATGGGTAATTTAAGTATTTTAGTGCCTAGATTTAAAATTTGAAACTCAGAAGTTTGAAAAAAAAAAACAGCTCTGCCTATTTTAAAAGATCTTGTCCTTAACAGTTTAATACATGGTAAGGCTGTGGTCAATTTATCGGTATTCATCTAGAGCAGCGGTCGTCAAAGTGCGGCCCGCAGACGATATTTCTGCGGCCCGCGACAAACGAAATAATTTTAGTAGATAACAACCTCGATGTCCAACAAATAAAATGCTAATGATAAGTTTGTCGTCTGTTATTTTATATGATTCAAATCAAATCAAATCAAATTCTTTATTTTGAAATTATTTTACTGTCAGTTGGTTCACCAGTATTCAATTATCACCAACGAAATATTCAGTGCTCGCTTCGCTTGCTTTTTCATTTATTTATTTTATTTTCCATTTTCTTTTTTGCTAACGATAGTTTTTGGTTCGCTTTTCTCACACTATTACGACTTTTGTTTTTATTTTTCGTTGTACCCAAGAAACATTTCGCTTCGCACTTGCTTTGCTCGCGTTTTCATTAATGAACAAAATTTCCGGGCTCACTTCGATTCGCGCCGAAAAGCGCACTGTCATTTACCTATCCTTTGTTTTACAGTATTACTACCAACAAACTTTTCGCGCTCGCTCCGCTCGCGATGCATTTATACGCTATTTCCAACTTTCGCTTTTATTTTCGTTGTTACCAACAAATAACTTCGCTGGGCTTACGTTTTTATTTTTTTATAACCTCCCTCTCTAACTAACACAGAGTTCATCCCGCATCCGCATTAGCCTACTCAGATTCACTAACAGATTATTGATTTATAAAAAAAAATGTGCGTGTACTTATGTACGCGCGTGAGAAGTTATACTTCTTTGGCATAATTAAATAAGCAGACAGCTTCATACTGTTAATTTTGTGTCATAGATGCGCGCGCATCTTAAAATTTCACTCTAATCATTTTTTCATAACGCACCTAAAGAAGTATAACTTCAAAAATTAACAAAATAGCTTGTTTGACCCCTCATCTTAATTTTGGTAACTGGCCAGAAAAAGAGAAATATGAAACAAGTCTTTGAAACGTATGGCTTGTATTCTTTTAATATTTTCAAATTTTTTAAACATTTATAATATTTCCTGTCTTCAACAATTTATTTGAGATACGACTGTATTATTGTATTCCAGTGTTTTAATAATGTAAAGCTTCTTGGTTCCGAATAATGAATGATTAGCAATCTATTCAGTCACTCTTTCACAAATCATTCAATGTATTCAATCATGGTGGCCCTACCCTAAAAATATAGTCTTTGGTCACGAGGCGGCCATATTTGTTGATATAATATGCATCCTAAGGAAAAACAGACTTTATATTATCTAATTCTGTGAGCAGCGGTAGCGCAGTGGTACGGGCCTCGCCTTAGAAATATAAGGTCGCGGGTTCGAATCCCAGCCATGCCCACACATCTTTGTGTGAATTGTTTCATCGCCGCTGCTCAATATCGGTGAAGGAAAACATCGTGAGGAAACCGGCATGTCTAAGAACTAATCATTCGAGGACATGTGACATCTACCAACCCGCACTTGGCCAGCGTGTGTGGATTAAGGCCTAAACTCTCTCAACTAGTACGATAGTTGAGAGAAGACCCGTGCCCAGCAGTGGGACACTAAAAAGGATTGAAGAGTACCATTATTTCAAGTTCCGTGGGTTCCACGAGAAATTATATACAATATATTCCCCCCCACCCATTGTATATTTCGTGATTTATCCCCGTACCTCCTCTTGCAGAGCATGATTTGATTAATAGACTCCCCGTAATAGACTTAGATCTATTTTAATTACTAGTTTTTCAACCGCGATTTCGCCCGCACCTATATCGGTTATCGCGCAGTCTCATACTATCTCCATAGTCCATACCATTCATCCAAATCGGTTCAGTAGTTTAACTAAATTTTATTTGTATTATAGGTTCACCGTCAATTCTCGAAGCTGCGCAAGTTTATGGAGCGCTTGGAGAACTGCAACTACGCGGTGGAACTCGGCAGACAGCTCGGCTTCTCGTTAGTGGGTATCGCTGGAGCTGACATCAATGAGGGCAACGCGACGCTTACACTTGGTACATATATACTATTACCTCATTCTTAGCTTGGAAATGAAAAAAAAACAGATTTTTATTATAACCATTTATTTCGCTACAAAATTTTTAAGAACAGCTGTGGCGCAGTATAGACCTCGCTATTAAAATTTAAGGCCAGCATGTGTGGATAAAGACCTAGACTCGCTCAGCTCGTAAGATAGTTAAGAGAAGACCCTTGCCCAGCCGTGGGATAGCAAAAAGGGTTAAAGTGATTTCGTTCCTCTACAAAACCATGACGAATTCTTGCCCTATTTCATGTTCCAAGTACCCTTCAGCTATTTGAAGATGATTTGCGAAAGGTCATTGGTTAGTTGATGCGACAAGCGGTTGACAAAAAAATACCTAGAAATGAACAACAGGCATATGATAATCACAGTAAATTTGTCCGTCAGCTCTGATCTGGCAGTTGATGCGCGCGTACACGTTGTCGGTACTGACCCGGCTCGCGAACACCGGAAACCCGATCATCGAGAAAGAAATCGTGCAGTGGGTCAACAACAAGCTGCAATCCGCTGGAAAGACGTCGTCCATTAAGAGCTTCCAGGTAATATATTTTAATACACAACTGTGCCTCAGATGTAGCAGATAGTAAGTTCGCCTCTAACCGTCGAGATCACGGTTTCAAATCACGCGCCGGACTTATATAGTGTTGAAACTTTTCTAATCTGTTTAGCACTAGTTTGGAGTCAGAAAGTTGGAGATATGATTCCGTGCTTCAAAGAGTGTAAGAAACATCATTGGTCTTGTCGTTCAATCCCTTGCTGGTCTCTGAGATTGAAGGGAATAGAGGGTTTACCTGTGTTTGTGATGTGTTTATACACGCTTGTATAATTCTCCTGCGTTTTTGACTAGCCAGCTAATACGTCTAGGAAGGATTATTAATTGTTTGTTACCAAAATATTGAAAAAAAGTTTTAATTTATTCTTTACGACTGTGACCACCATACTTAGAAACCAAATCCGTCATAGTATTTATTACATTGTTATGTGGTTTCTATAAAATGTACTATCTCGCAGGACGAGGTATTAGCGGACGGCAAGGTGGTGATAGACCTAATTGACGCCATCAAGCCTGGCTCCATCAACTACGACGTGGTGCTACCGGGCGGCAACGAGGAGGTGAGACACTTTATACCCATTGATAAAATATAGTATTTAGTATGTATGTATCTATAGTATTACCAATTTGTATGTAAATTAATGGGGATCAAAACAAATAAAGACGCAACAGAATTAGAAAACTATAAATCCATTTTCACAACGTCTTCCTTTCAGGAGAATCACGCGAACGCTAAATACGCGATCTCAATGGCGCGGCGATGTGGAGCGCGAGTGTACGCTCTGCCTGAAGATATAACGGAGCGCAAGCCCAAGATGATCATGACGGTGTTCGCGTGCCTCATGGCGCTGGACTACATTCCCACCATGGACGCGCCACTCGCCAGGCCGTAAGATATAAGCTTTTATAATATGCAACACCTTCGAAACATTATTAATTTTATTATTAACTAGTTGCTAGCGTCAGCTTCGCAAGTAGCACGGGTGGTGTCTATTTGAAAAAAAAAATGTCACTACGTTCATTACTTTTAAAATTATATTTCACAACATAGTTCTAATAATGAAGAACAAAATACTTAATAAAAATACTCTATCTGGGTGTTAACCGTTTGAAAGCTCTACATCATTTTGCATATTCATTTCTATACATATACAGTACTGCATTTAAATTTGAAAATTTTTTTAACTTTACCAAAAGACTAATTCAACTCTCTGATTCGGAAACATGGGTGAAATACAGTTCAGACATATTACTAAAGCATTTATTTAGTACTTAGGATGAACTAAAACTTAATTTTGAAATAAAGGCTTCCAAGGTATTGAAGTGACTCAAGACATCTATATATAAGAATGAATTGATGGATGCTTGTAACACTAGAACTCGAGAATAGCTGAATTGATTTAGTTAATTTAAGTTTTGAAATGTTCGTACATGTCCAAAGTTAAAGTGATTAATACACGGTATAAAGTTCGCCGTGACAGCTAGTTATCAATAAAATAATGTTTCGAAGGGAGTGTATTCAGTACAATAACAGTGGTACTGTGTCGTCCATTGTCTTAGCTTTATAAGTGTTTATACAAGCTAGTATAAGTGAAAATATTACAGTAGCAAACTGACAGGCTTCTCTGTTATATTTTTGTTTATACACCACATTCTTTTGTAACTATTTCTGGGACTGCTTATTGGTGAGCTAAGTTTTGTCAAAGTGCATAAAGTATAATATGAATATAATTAAAGACTGCTTTACATTTTTACATTGTCGTATGTGATTTCTAACTTATCATGTTTAAAACTAGCCCTAATTTTGGGTTCTGTACTGGCGAATTCTAATATAATTTACTAGCCTGGAAGTATGTACATTGTTTTGGCCTAGAAATTTTACGTTGTTGAATTTACTACGCTAGAACAATGTATTTCCCAGACCATAAAAATATAATTTGAATTCGGCGCTATAGAGAACAAAATAAAAAAGGAAAAAGTTTCAAATTACAGCAGGAAATGTTACGACGTCAAGCGAAGTTTGTCGCATATTCAAGGCTCATTTGTCTAAACTTGAAGTTCTGAGTATTTAAGAGATCCTCTATTTCATATTATACTAGTGCATCTTTACAAAACTTGGGTCATACCTTGGTAAATAAGGAAATGTGTCAGTGCTTTGTGAATTGTGGGGCGTTTGGTTATATTTAAAAATAAAAAACACAATACCTATGTTAATGATTGTTCATTCAAATTTGTTATCTATTCTAACAATATTAAAGTACAATTTTCGACACAGTGCTTCTTATACACTGTATGAACATTAATATTAACGCTTAATAAATAGCGTTGAACATTGAAAGTAAGTTTTATCTCAATAAGACGTAATTGACTAATGTGAAGGTGTAAAGGAGGTTTACAATGAATCAAAATGAAATTTGTTTTTAATAACCCACCTACTAGTACAAGGTATAATAAGGGTTTTCTTTAATAATAATTTTTATTACACTAAAGTAATAATAAATACAATATAATATAAAAAGCAATGTGTCAAATAGTATTTGGTTATATTATATTAAAAAAATTACGTCACGGTATTCCACATTCCAATCGTTAATGTGTTTGTCGCTAGCTAGGTGGGGTAAGCACTGCTGCAAATGCTAAATATAGCTTTTATACCCATTTGTTAAAGAAATGGGGTGCACCAACTGTAAATCTAAGGTGATCTGTGGAACTCCTTGTACCACGCTATTTCTCGCTTTCAAATAGTTTCATAGAGTATCGACATTTCTAAAGATTCTTCTAACACTATTCTTCACAAAATTGTCTTATTTATAGAATATTTAAAAATGGATTCAATGTAAGAAATTAATACTTCGTAAATCAGCTACTGATTTTCGATATTCTTGTACTCTATTAGTAAAATTAATTGCAAGATTAAACTAAATATGTAACAGAAAAAATAACGTGAAATTCGCACTGCCGAAACATGCACAAGAAAACAATGCAAACACTATCTATCCCTGTCGGTTAGGTATGGGTAGAAAGAGACAGAAGCTGCTCGTAACATGTTTTGTTATACGGTACAAACACACAGTAATGTTAACATTGGGTGGATCAAAGTAATTTTAATTAGAGGCCAATGTTGGAAGATTTACAGTGTATCGGTCTTTCTCATTAACAATAAACGATATTTACTATATTAGCATTTACAGCATTTGTTTTACATTATACATAATATTTGTGTATTAAACTAAGAATTATAATATTAAGTGTACCTTAGTTTTAAGAATCGACATCTCGATCAGTAATAAAAGTTACAAAATCGTGTTTTAAATGAAAATCTCGTCACGGTTCACATGCTAGTACTTATGAATGATTAGTATTATCTACAATTGGTGTTTTTATACATTTTTTACAACGAATTGTATTCGGTTTTAGTCGTTTAAGAACGTCTAATCGTGCTTACTTATGAGTAAGATCATTTTAAGGCCTAATTGAACGTAAGTTTGGTTCACAAAGGCCTTTACGTGTAGCAACTAAATTATGTTTATTATTTTTGGCTTCCAAAATTTAAAATTTCTCGTCTATAATGCTCCATATTCTGCTACGCTTTGGATACTATATTAAGCAATAAATGTACAGCACGCTTGATATTACTGAATTGGTTATAAAATGGTGATTTATTTATTGGCAATATTTACTCAGCAAATAAGTTGGATACTGTAATTAAGTTGAGAGTTACCTTAACCGAGCCGTGAGCCACTCGCTGATGGCTCGCGATAGCCACTTTCGTACATTGTTAAAGAGCATATACTGAGTGGCTCGTGTCTATTACACGCCAATTGGGTGCAGTGGTTTAGTATAATAAGTATCACGACCAGTAGTGAGTGATTGGTGGCTCGTTTGTAGGGTTTCTAATTTACAGCTTATGTATGGGAACCAGCAGTGTATGTGAAAATTGTTTAAAAAATCCATTTACATTTACACAAGAATAATGCAACAAAAATTTCATTTATGTAGCTATGTATTATGCGACATTCCTCTAAAATATTGCATTCCCTCATCGGCATTTATGGCATTCAAATCATTCATTATATTTAGTTTTTAAAATGTATATTTCTTATGTTAGCTAAGTTATAATCTGTGAAATATTTTTGTAGCGTTTTATTAGATTAGATATTCCTGCGGGAGACAACGATATTTTTTACAATCATATTTTATTGTAAATTTTTATTTTGTTAGACGTTTTAAGGCAAGATTTTTAATTATTACATAATTTTTAAAAGTTTTATTTCAAATCAAATTGATTTCATAACATATAATTTAATCGAAGTATACTTATAATAATGAATAACTATAATTATTCACTGTATTTAGCTATGCTAGTAACAGTAATGTTAATATACAGCAATGTGTAAGCCTAAAATAAAACGGAATTGGTAAACTATGATCTATTTCATTTCATCATCCTATACACACCATCTTTAGTGTAAGTCGCTATGGATTCACTGCAAACTTGTTTTGGGTGCTTTTTGGTACAGGTTTCACGTCACAGGTAAAAGGTGCACTGTTTTGGTCAATCTATGTTGTATGATAAGAAGAATGGTAAAGCAAATTTGTAAATAATTTTCTTTATCCCTATCACGGACCGGATACCTATAGACACCGCATAGCTGGGAGCCCCGCTTGCCCACCACAAGCTAATTTGTACATTATTCGTTACACACCAAGTAAAGTTACACAAAACATAAATAAGCGAAACGAACAATTTAATACTGAAGTTTGCTTTACTTATTTACTTATTATGCAATAACAAAATAGATTGACTATGTATACTATAAGCATCACAAACATGCTGGGATGGATTGCGGCTGTTCAGATCTGCCTACACCATCTGGGAATACGTGAGTGATGTATGTTTTCTTGTGGGATATCAGATTTTATTGATATTGGTATCCGGCGATAAAAAAATTATTAATACTATTGCAGTGAATCGCAAATGTCAAGGGGAAGCAGCTACACAAAAGATATTATTCATGAAACAGTGGCGGTGGAAAATGGGTATGATTTATACTTATCGTGGCTTTATTAAATGTGAAATGTTACCTTTTTAGGTTTCAAATAATTTGGAGACCTAATTTGGAAAAGATTATAAATATTTTTTTAACCCTTGTTATAGAAAGGTAGTGTTCTAAGTATGACGCGTGGATCCATAATATTGTTGCCTCGATTCACCTAATAGGATGGACCAATTTTGATGCAATTTACTTTATTTGGCAGCAAAAGCGATCCACCTCCATCCTATGGTCCTATCAGCCTTGCGGCATACGGACCGAAACACGCGAGTGTGCACGTATTTACATATGATCTTTCGATTTTTACGCGCGCTTTGCCCGTTACAAATTATTTTTTTACCTTTCCTTTCACGTCACCTCTTCCTATTTAGGGCGTGCCACAAAACAAAACAAACATTTCGCGTCCGGCAGATTACTAACTTAAAATTAGCGGTGAAAAGCGACTCTCTCTTAGCGTGCTAAGCGCGGGCAAAGCAAAAATGAGCTATTAAAGTGATCCCTAGCTAAGTTAAAAAAAGTGCGTCGTGAATTTTTTTTTTATTTATAGTAGTTTTTTATATATTGACGCTACGCTATTTCAGTGACATCCATGTGAACAGACAAATGTCCCGAGAGAGCAGCTACCGTGAAGAGGAGATTATCACGACAATCGATGGGTAAGAATATCATCACATTACGGATATTATGTGAACGCACTTACCGCTGGATCACCGCGGCATTTATTATACTCTTGATAAATAATTGCATGACACACAACTTGGGGTAGATGATGGAATACCCGTGCCAAGCAGTGGGATTTTATAGTACGCGTGTCGTGTTTCATTGAGTTTTGTTGTGTGTCCATCAATAGCAGATTTAATTTTGCCATTAGAATTACAAGGCCCAAAAGATTAATTAGTCAGACTGCTCACTGTGGGTACAAAACAACCTTACTTTCCTTTAAAAAGCTGATATTTATTTTTTATTTCAGTGATGTCCCACTAACCAGGGAAAGTAGCTACCACGAGGAAACCGATGACGTCGAAGCCGTTGAGGGGTATTATCTTTATTCTAATGCCAGATTAATTTAACTAACTCCCAGAAAAGCATCAAAAGGCAACATATTTCATCCTAAAAGGATATATACCAATCCGTGTAAAAAAAATGTGTGCAAAATTTCATCCGAATCAGTTACGTAGTTTTGGCGTGAAATAGAAGTAAACACCTTTTTGTCCTATTCGGACTAGGGCGATATTCTTATTATTATTAGCCCTGATCATCCCACAGCTGGGCAAAGGCCTCCCCTAACACCTTCTATACATCACGACCATGAGCCTCTTCCATCCACCTGCTTAAGAACCCAGACGGTTCATCCCACCATCTCCGTCTGGGTCTACCTCGACGAGATTCTTATTAAAAAAAATTGGTTGCCTGTTAAGTCGGTATACGGGCGAAAGTTTTACGTGACAACGACTTTGAGTGGTAAAATAATTTTAATGTGAATATTCATTCGTATAGTAGGAAGAAGGATGAAATAATAGTAACAATTTAATACATTTATTTATACAAAGAATTATATTTAAAACATTAATTTATACAAAGAATCTCGCTCTTAGGCGGGCTAACTGTGCTCGAGTGGAAGGGACGCGTGCCTTTCACTTTTTATGTCTGTCTCTCTCGCTCTTAGGCGGGCTAACCATGCCCGAGTGGAAGGGACTCGCTCTCATTGTGAGCGCATAACGTGAGCGGAGCGTAACGCAGTTTCTTGAAGTGTCACCCGGCAAACCAATTTATAAGACGTTGTCACGTCAAAAAAGACATCAATAATTTATTATAGGGTTTGAAAAAAAGCGCTTTTAGTATGGGTTAAGTATTATTTAACATTTACAGCGAGGTAGAAAATGCAGAAGTAACCTTCGAACCAGTGGAAAGCTTCGAGGAGTTGGAACAGGAACTGATCCCTGAAATTGAGAAGCCGTCTCCACCGCCAAGACCTGAGAACTTGACTATTTCTAGAACAGTATCCTATTCGTACAACTTTACCAAACAATAAGTTTCTTGACAGTCATGTGTAGATTAAGTAAATTTTATATTTCATTTTAATCATGTTTTTATTGATTTGTGTTATTAAAAATGTTTTATGTACTTGCGAACTTTATTTCAACTATGCACCGTCTTTATCAAGCTGAAGTAAGGCAGTAATTTGAGACGCTGCCAATCTCAGAGACCAAAAGTTTAGCATCATTCGCTAGGCAGTTGCTATGCAGAAACTTCTCCGGACTTTTAGTAAAATGATTAAGAAGAATTTTATGAAGTCAGAAGTGGTAGTAGTCTTCTTTATTAATTTATTAGCTTATAACCTATAAATACAGTAGTAAGAACTGAAGGTATGCTCCAAATATGTTGATGCCTTAGAGTAAAAACCTCGCAAGTGTAAAATAAGTAAATTTTTCGGGATTAAGAAAAAACTGCAATAAATATTTTTAAGTCTTATTTATTAATAAAAAATGAACCCGCATTTACAGCCAAAACTAATTGATTTTTATAAGATTGTCCATTGTTTCTTTTTAAAAACTTTCAGTCTAAGGCGTTTTTACTCTAAAGGCGTCGTTAAGCATATGTTGCACTGTTCAGCTTGTCGTCATAAGATCTATGGCTGATAATACCCCGTGGTGTAATTAAAGACTTTTTTGAATAAAATTGTGATGCTTTATTCATTCCATAGCCGGCAACGAAAATTAATACTTAACAATTTCAACATACATAGTTTGTGTGATCTGAACAAATTATATTGTAACACAATACTGTGGCGCAGAACAATAATTATAACCTTGTGACACACTATAGTTTTTCTAAGAGCGATTTCGGATTAGCGTTTAAGGCGTTTTTCGAAACGCGTGTACACACTCGCAACTAGGACGAGCACTGACGTGCAAAAATTTGTAAAATCATTAAAATTTCTATTATGCCTTCTTTAGTTCGAACAGAAAAGTCCGTGTAGAGCGTAATGGCCCAGCCACATGCAGGTAAGAGCGTGCGTGTGGATCGCAAGACAATAATAATTTTACACTAGTATGAAATCGCTCTTTAACTTATTATTAAAAATAATTTCACATTTCACTATTATAAAAATTCATTTCCTAATATGTTTGTGTAAATTTGCATTTTCATTATACAACTCAATTGATGATAACAATTAAGATATTTTCACTATAACTAATAGTGAACGAGTAAAAAAAATATTTACATAACATATACAAGATAAGATAATTATTTTGTACATAATAATGGTACCATAGACTTAAATATTACTCCATAAAGACTACATAAGCGTGTAAAGGAAACAACATCAATAGAAATTGAACTAAACAGGCATAGCGAATTTAAGCCCAATGTGACATATCTTTTTAAATGACAGGTCATTACAAGTCGGCACGTTCTAAACGATTTTCTTTACAAGTAAGTCTCATACTTACTTGTAAAGAAAATCGCTTAACCCACCGCCACAATCTCGCTACAATTACTCCTGTAAGTAAGCAAGGATCAACAGCGGCAAAGAAGAGAGTCGGGGTTGAACCCGGCCAAGTCCCGGAACACCTAAACTGTCTTGGATCTTGCACGAGATTAATCAGAAAGATATAGGAGTTGAAAAGTAAGATTGTCCAAATTAAATGCACTCTCAAATAACACACACATGACGAATCTAACTTTAACAAAAATTACTACGATATCAAGTTGCCTTGACGGAGTAATACGTTCGAATGGTACCTAGGTAATAAATAATGTTCATTTATTACCTATAGTCGATATAATAGTAAAATTGTGTATTAAACAAATTATCAGACAACTTTATATACAGAAAAAATAAATAAAAAAACGTTTTCTTAAAGATACATGTTATTTTATGTTCCAGACATTTGCTACTCGATTAGATATTTGGAATGTACTCATTCATTAACGTAGAATATACTATTCATACAAGTTTTCAATTATAAAATTATCTAGCCAATCTATTGAAGCGTTGGAAGTAATCAAAACTACATTTCAGCTATCATTTTGTAGTAAATCTTACGAAGTATTTAAAAAATACTAATTTGAAACAATTTTACTTTTGTAAAAATACCACCAATCGAATAATAACTTGATGAAAATGATGGGATCCATCTCAAATGTTAATCAATTTCAGTTCAACTATAATTTGAAACCATTTTTCGATTTTTGAGATTTTTAGCTAAGCGACAATTTTCTGGTACTAATTTATCTAAAAGCAATTTCGCTAAACCAAAATTCAGTTCAAGCTTGAACCATTATAAAAATAACTTTTTACTGTAAAACTTTTTTTTCTAACAATGAGCATCTACTAACTTCGGTAGCGATCATGCTGTGTTTACCAACAACGAATGCGAGTGCCAAAAAATATCTTCGACACTTGCAACGTGGTACTTAGACTGAAGACGGTAGCAATGGATGAAACCATGAATAATGCAATTATAGTTGAATGTATACCGACGCCCAGAGAGGGTCGGTTGCTCCGTTATGGCTCGATCTACCGAAGTTCATTGAATGTTCTCGTTGGTGGTAAGCTTTTAGCCGATTTTATTCGCTGAATAGCCGCGAGGTCCCAGGTTCGATTCCCGGGTCAAGTAAGATAACTTAGTTGCAGCCGAAGTTTGGAATTGTGCACGATAAACAGCAATAGGTTTACCCTCTATTACGTATGAGACCTAAAAATAGCCGGCAAAAAGTGGATGATTCACCTATCACACACCTACGGGTAATACGGGTGTGATGTTATGTTGTCTACCGAAGTTTGACGATGCCCATTATTTTGCTAATTTTACTATATTCGTAGATATTAATTTTTCTATATTCGAGTCTACAATTTAATAAAACTGTAGTTGTAGACGAAGACCAAAAATCTAACTAAACATATCTCAAAAATAACTTGTGTCATTTTGCCTACTAGCCACGAGTCAGGCGTTGTTCTTACTTGCCTTCACATAATAGACTATTAAAATATCTATTGATCTAGTTTCATAGACTTTGATAATTTATCTAAATATAAGACAATATCTACAGGATTTCTAGTCTCCGTCTTTTAATTTAAATAAAGATGAACATAAAATCTTTGTGAGGGCAATGTGATACCCTCTGGCACCGATAGCTAAAAGTTAAAACATCTACGCCTTCACCATGTAACCGTTCCCATTAGATTGAAGACAATTTATAATATATCATCAGACATATCACGGGCCCAGCCCTTCAATTTGTTCGCTATCAACACTAACTTAAATAACAAGTGACCCTTAGAACAAATTACATGTTTCAATAATTAACTATAACTAGCCGAGAACCTGGCGAGTTTCGTGCAGTCGGAAAAATGTAATGGGTCCACTTTAACAACTGTCATCGCAACGATACTGTGCATGACACTATATTGCAAGCGCGAAAAGAATACTCGCAATATATTCTATCATACTATTTAAAGCGCACAAAATTTGAAAAAAAATATGTTTTCAAAAATACATACATTATTTTTAAAAACAATTTTTTTTTTCAAAGTTACATTCCAGGATCCTTCTCAAATGTCAAAACGGGCCTTTATATTTTGACAACTTTATTGTGTCATTATTTAATTGTCTATTTTTATCATGTTTAGAACCTTTCAACGCTCTCAACGTAGAGAGTTAATTTGTTAATTATTGAAATGAGCATTGTAATTTTCTTATACCAAGGTTGTGTTTAAAACTATCTTACAAAATAAAATCGATATCACTGAAATATACTTACACCAAGATTCACTGTTAAAATTGATGAGTGTGTGTATTAAAATAACTATTACAGAGAGCCTAAATCTATTAAATATTGCTTAATAGGAAAACTAAAATATAGCGATACATCGCAAAAAAGTATTGTACAAAATGAATTTAATAAATGGATAACTAGGTATTTGTCTAATAACAATTTTGTTCTTGGTGTGTGCCTATAACGAATGCGTGTGTTTAATCCTCATTCTGTACAAGATTATCAATGTTTAACTATTAAGCATACTATCATTCATCAATTCACAGTTACTTAAAAATGACCGTAACCGATAAGTCAAACAAGACATTTCAAAAATCTGTTTTTTAAATTAATTACAGTTTACAGAAGTAAACTAAAGAATGTTACTACAAGAGCTGATCAATGGACGATCTAAGGCATAATGGACAAGTTTGCTTCGATATTTCCCATTAGGAAAACTTTTTACTTAGTTTGGAAACTTTGATAAAAATAATCCTAAACAAATTTTAATAAACACATATTTTTTATTTTTATGTCTTAGTACTAACAAGAAATCTCTAACGGAAGATACTATTGACACTAAGGGTACGGTCGCCCTCACGCCGCTGTATTAACTGTGCGATCAGTGACCGCTAATTTTACGAAGTGCGCGTTCCGCTAGTTTTTGGATTTTATATATAGTAAAAAAAAACGTATTGGATAACAGAAATGTGCTCTATTACTGATACAGTACCACACAAAAAAAAAAATTGCGCACTGGTTAAAAAAATCCTGAATGTTCGACACCATCATGGACCGGGTTAGTCGTTGTTGGCAGTTCTTCTACTACATCAATACACCTTTGTCGATCATCGATTGACTATCAGCAGATTTGCTTAATAAGTTAACACATTATTGCTCCATAGATTAAAATGTCAGTTTAACTATATCGGTTAACTTTACAGACGTGTCCAAAATGTCTAAGACACAATTGCAATAACAAATTCCTCTAGCGACGTTGTATCACATAATCAACCACATAAAGACTTGCATTCATACCTGTGGTAGAAAAAAACAACAGAAATTAAACAAAGGAAAACCATATAAAGAAAAAATAAATAAACAAAGCAATATAAAAATTAAAAATAAGGATATTGCAATTAAGTCTAATATAGGTAAATTGCTGTTAACTGTACTGTCCCATTACTTGAGGAGTGTATAAACCATACGAAACGAATGCCTAAATTTTGAAAACATATTTTTACTTATTTTGCTTCGCCAAATAGTACATCATAAATTATGGGAGGGGTCGTCATGTCATAAACTGTACAAAGGCGTGACGTCACGCGAAAGTTTGGTTCAATGTAATTATTACAGTTTTTCAGAAAAACCGTCTCTAATATTTAAAATGTGTGTGGTCATCATGCCAAATTTCCACCAAATTTTACAGTACACAGTTCTTTTCTTGCTCCTGAAAAGTTACTTCTTTTACACTTGCGAGGTTTTCATTCTAAACCGTCGATAATAATATGCTGTGCAAATATTATGTATCACAAACTTTTGGAAAGACCAAGTATGCAACAATTTACCTATAGTATTTACTTTTAAAAAAGTACAAATAAATATAATTATTATTATTTCTATATTATTGCTGGCGACTGCAAGATATATTAAATTTATTTTGTTATACACATTTTGTTGATATGGTCCAAATATATACATAAATATAAAGCCTATATATTAGTTGTGAAATGAATAACATATGTTTATAGCATCTGATAAACTATAGAAATGCTTTATATCTATTCCGAGGAGTCGCATCTTAAGGAGCAACTGCGTCATATTTGAGATATTTTAAAAACGAACCGCAGATTTTTATTATTATTATGAAATAGGCCTGCACTTGACTACAACTTGTCTGATGTTGAGCAATGATGTAGTCTACGATGGGACGCGCCTGCCCACTATACCGATTCATTTACGACAATGAATGATTTCCGGTGAGAAGGTGGCAGTGGAATGATGTTTCATATAGTTAGAAACCATAAAGGAGCAATAATTCCGACCTACACTCTTAAATGGTGTCACCAGACATCGCACTGGAACCCGTCAAGGCAGATAGACAAGTTCGACAGTCTTATTTGTATTTTAATGAAACACATCATCGGCTCGTTTTAATACTCTTTAGTTACCCGGGAAAGGTATTTGACATTAGCTCCACACAAAATACGTCAAAATTCTGTAGATCTCTAGTTAACAAATGCACACGACATTATCAGAATATTGAATCCGATCGTAACAATTACTCCTACACACCGCTGCCGACACAGCCGGCGGCTAATTCTGTGCGTTTGTGCCTTTGTTTGTTCCTTTGTGCGGCAGCTTTAGACCTGCTAGTACTGTGTGTGGTTTATGAGAGATAAAATAAATGTAAATGACATTTCGCTGTTAGTTTTTTAATAATTTCAAAAACACGCAAAAGCTTAAGGCGCGATTCCCCAGAGTGACTACATTATTTTCTAATATTGTTATATATAGGCATATTTTAGAACCATTCACACTAGCGTTTTATGCATAACGCCGAAACGTCTGTGTACGACCCAATTTGTTAATTGATAAGCCAATAAACACCTTATCAATTTTGGTAAGCTTATATATTCGTTCGCGGTTAAATTTCATTCAGGCTCGTGTTCATTTCTTTAACTCTACCACAACTGATATACATAATGTGGTTTAGCAATTGATATGGTCGTACGTGCAGATTAAACGCTTGTCTGAAAACGCTCTTGCCGGATTCAGACTGGTGTAACGCATAATGTAAGATTACGTCTAAATTAACTTCAACAGTTATTATCAAATTATGTAACAGTGTCACTGAGTGGATTTTTTACACCAATAATCATGTATCTTGTTTAAACACTGCACTGTTGCTAGTTGCTACAAGCATGTTGAAAAGGAAAGTCGCTCACATCATAACGCCCACACAACCATAGAAAAAATATAATGTCCTATATTTCTGCCGTAATAATTGTAATGAACGTATTAAAACAAGCACTGCCAGCTCCTGTGTTCCTGCAAAAATCTGACAACCGATGGATGACGGTCTACACGGAGGATTCATATTTCATTACATTACCCGTTACACCTGTCTGGACACGGCTTAACTGATGTTTGGAGTTAAGTAGGTATACTATAATGTAGATTAAATATAATTTTATTTTGAGCGATGTTTTAAGAATAAAATTGTATAACTTTTTAGCTCATTCCATACAATTTACTAAGTTCTACTAAATAAATCATTTTAATTATTGTTTTTAATTTACTAGTTATTAATAGCACTTAATTTAATAATTAGATGTTTTAGTCTACAACGATTTTGAGAGTATACTAACTACTTAAATCCAAGCATCAATTTGTGTTAAGTTTTTTTCTATATCGTTTTAATTTTAATAGATTTATAATATAATATAACCTGAGAAGTTTAACATTATTCTATAGGCTGGATCGGTACGTACAATATATCTATACACAGCTTGCCAAACACTGTACGTTATAACAGCGACATTCAATATTCTATCTGTAGATTTGATTACTATAATAATTGAGCCATTACAAACGTGCGTAATACTTCATATATCATATTTATCGGACCACTAGTTCTCACATAGTAGGCCTCGAGGAACTGCTCTAGTGTTAATATTTATTTATTTAATAAATGTGGACAACCAACATCTTCTATGTATAACAATTCATTGGTATTTGTATACACTACACGCTAGTCTTAGACTTACATAGGTGATTTAGCAAGTTAATATTGTCAATGACGTAGTCCGCGCGTTTGTAGTGGCTTTAGTACAGCGATAAGTATTTGAAATTAGCTCCATACAAATTACTTCAAAATGCTATCTCCAGGAAACAAATCTACAGACAGAATATTTAGTTAGTTAGTTCTGCAACATCTACCATGTAGCATCATCATCATCAGCCTATAATAGTCCACAGCTAGACCATAGGTTTCTCCCAATAAGCGCCATTCATTCTGTTATCGGCTGGTCGCATATAGCGTTAACAGGGACAATTCGCAACTTGCTACTCCACCTAGCTTTAGATAATAGTTTTACGGGAAATTATTGGCACGAGACCCTCTTAACTAAGGGAATAGACACAAAAAGGCTTTTTTTGGTATAGTTGCGCTACATTCTAATTTTGCAGCGAAGTCTAGGTAGAGAGACCTATGTTTAGCAGTGGACCATAGTCTGGTGATGAGTACAGTGTGTAAGAAGCCATGTTTCACCACATTCCGCATTACCTGTCGTGGTGTTTATCAAGTAGATATTCCTTGAGCCTCCGCACCAGATGTTCCGACAGCTGCGTCACCTCCGGCCATTGTTTGAGCACCATCACGCCTAACATTACCGCGAGACTCGTTGTTAATACTCGCACTCTGGGAATATACAATACATTATTATTGTAGGCTAAGCATCAAGAGAAAACGACTTAAGGCAATGAAAATACGATGCGTTGCGGTGCCGCACCACAGAGATTACAGCGCACCGTATGAGATGCCACTGATATTTGCATGTAAGACGACGAAGTGACACCGCTCCAGTGTTGCAATGCATCGTGTGAGTCGGTCTTTACTAAAATATGTAACAAATTATTACTTATCAATAGGTTTCGTTCTATAACGTTTTCTGCAGAGAGAGTGAAATTATGTATTTCATTTGTATGCAGTAAGTGTACAGTGCAGTTCTTGCAGGTTTTATTAATACTTAAGCGACAGTCGTGTGACGTATTAGCACAGATCGTGTGTCACAGCTCACCTAGTGCGCAAGAAGGGCATGGCGACGCCCGCCACGGTGGCCACGAGCAGCAGCGCGAGCTGCAGCAGCGTGAGCGCCACGTTGAGCAGCTTGACGAGCAGCAGGCGCGGCGGCAGTGCGCCCGCGCCGGCCGCGTCGTATTAGCACAGATCGTGTGTCACAGCTCACCTAGTGCGCAAGAAGGGCATGGCGACGCCCGCCACGGTGGCCACGAGCAGCAGCGCGAGCTGCAGCAGCGTGAGCGCCACGTTGAGCAGCTTGACGAGCAGCAGGCGCGGCGGCAGTGCGCCCGCGCCGGCCGCGTCGTATTAGCACAGATCGTGTGTCACAGCTCACCTAGTGCGCAAGAAGGGCATGGCGACGCCCGCCACGGTGGCCACGAGCAGCAGCGCGAGCTGCAGCAGCGTGAGCGCCACGTTGAGCAGCTTGACGAGCAGCAGGCGCGGCGGCAGTGCGCCCGCGCCGGCCGCGTCGTATTAGCACAGATCGTGTGTCACAGCTCACCTAGTGCGCAAGAAGGGCATGGCGACGCCCGCCACGGTGGCCACGAGCAGCAGCGCGAGCTGCAGCAGCGTGAGCGCCACGTTGAGCAGCTTGACGAGCAGCAGGCGCGGCGGCAGTGCGCCCGCGCCGGCCGCGTCGTATTAGCACAGATCGTGTGTCACAGCTCACCTAGTGCGCAAGAAGGGCATGGCGACGCCCGCCACGGTGGCCACGAGCAGCAGCGCGAGCTGCAGCAGCGTGAGCGCCACGTTGAGCAGCTTGACGAGCAGCAGGCGCGGCGGCAGTGCGCCCGCGCCGGCCGCGTCGTATTAGCACAGATCGTGTGTCACAGCTCACCTAGTGCGCAAGAAGGGCATGGCGACGCCCGCCACGGTGGCCACGAGCAGCAGCGCGAGCTGCAGCAGCGTGAGCGCCACGTTGAGCAGCTTGACGAGCAGCAGGCGCGGCGGCAGTGCGCCCGCGCCGGCCGCGTCGTATTAGCACAGATCGTGTGTCACAGCTCACCTAGTGCGCAAGAAGGGCATGGCGACGCCCGCCACGGTGGCCACGAGCAGCAGCGCGAGCTGCAGCAGCGTGAGCGCCACGTTGAGCAGCTTGACGAGCAGCAGGCGCGGCGGCAGTGCGCCCGCGCCGGCCGCGTCGTATTAGCACAGATCGTGTGTCACAGCTCACCTAGTGCGCAAGAAGGGCATGGCGACGCCCGCCACGGTGGCCACGAGCAGCAGCGCGAGCTGCAGCAGCGTGAGCGCCACGTTGAGCAGCTTGACGAGCAGCAGGCGCGGCGGCAGTGCGCCCGCGCCGGCCGCGTCGTATTAGCACAGATCGTGTGTCACAGCTCACCTAGTGCGCAAGAAGGGCATGGCGACGCCCGCCACGGTGGCCACGAGCAGCAGCGCGAGCTGCAGCAGCGTGAGCGCCACGTTGAGCAGCTTGACGAGCAGCAGGCGCGGCGGCAGTGCGCCCGCGCCGGCCGCGTCGTATTAGCACAGATCGTGTGTCACAGCTCACCTAGTGCGCAAGAAGGGCATGGCGACGCCCGCCACGGTGGCCACGAGCAGCAGCGCGAGCTGCAGCAGCGTGAGCGCCACGTTGAGCAGCTTGACGAGCAGCAGGCGCGGCGGCAGTGCGCCCGCGCCGGCCGCGTCGTATTAGCACAGATCGTGTGTCACAGCTCACCTAGTGCGCAAGAAGGGCATGGCGACGCCCGCCACGGTGGCCACGAGCAGCAGCGCGAGCTGCAGCAGCGTGAGCGCCACGTTGAGCAGCTTGACGAGCAGCAGGCGCGGCGGCAGTGCGCCCGCGCCGGCCGCGTCGTATTAGCACAGATCGTGTGTCACAGCTCACCTAGTGCGCAAGAAGGGCATGGCGACGCCCGCCACGGTGGCCACGAGCAGCAGCGCGAGCTGCAGCAGCGTGAGCGCCACGTTGAGCAGCTTGACGAGCAGCAGGCGCGGCGGCAGTGCGCCCGCGCCGGCCGCGTCGTATTAGCACAGATCGTGTGTCACAGCTCACCTAGTGCGCAAGAAGGGCATGGCGACGCCCGCCACGGTGGCCACGAGCAGCAGCGCGAGCTGCAGCAGCGTGAGCGCCACGTTGAGCAGCTTGACGAGCAGCAGGCGCGGCGGCAGTGCGCCCGCGCCGGCCGCGTCGTATTAGCACAGATCGTGTGTCACAGCTCACCTAGTGCGCAAGAAGGGCATGGCGACGCCCGCCACGGTGGCCACGAGCAGCAGCGCGAGCTGCAGCAGCGTGAGCGCCACGTTGAGCAGCTTGACGAGCAGCAGGCGCGGCGGCAGTGCGCCCGCGCCGGCCGCGTCGTATTAGCACAGATCGTGTGTCACAGCTCACCTAGTGCGCAAGAAGGGCATGGCGACGCCCGCCACGGTGGCCACGAGCAGCAGCGCGAGCTGCAGCAGCGTGAGCGCCACGTTGAGCAGCTTGACGAGCAGCAGGCGCGGCGGCAGTGCGCCCGCGCCGGCCGCGTCGTATTAGCACAGATCGTGTGTCACAGCTCACCTAGTGCGCAAGAAGGGCATGGCGACGCCCGCCACGGTGGCCACGAGCAGCAGCGCGAGCTGCAGCAGCGTGAGCGCCACGTTGAGCAGCTTGACGAGCAGCAGGCGCGGCGGCAGTGCGCCCGCGCCGGCCGCGTCGTATTAGCACAGATCGTGTGTCACAGCTCACCTAGTGCGCAAGAAGGGCATGGCGACGCCCGCCACGGTGGCCACGAGCAGCAGCGCGAGCTGCAGCAGCGTGAGCGCCACGTTGAGCAGCTTGACGAGCAGCAGGCGCGGCGGCAGTGCGCCCGCGCCGGCCGCGTCGCCGCCCGCGCCGCCCCCGCCCCCGGCCCCGCCGCCGCCCGCCAGCCACTGCTCCAACTTGCTTATCTGCGGACACGATACAGTTCATTTACTTCATGTCCGAAGAAATCTAATTTTCATTTTCATTTTCATTCAAGTAGAAAGAAATATGTCGGTGGTCCCTGTAGTACTTAGTGACTGGGTCCACTTCGCAATTTAGCTGTTAGCAATCCTTGTAATTGAAACGCATAGTCTATAATATTTTTGTATTGGCGCATTTCCATAATAGCGACTATTTTCGTAATCTTTTTTTTTTATCATTTAGCGACTACCGTATGAAATTGGATTACGATGACGGTATCCACTTTGTGGTTTGTTGCACATCATTAGCAATCTACAACTCTACAGTCACCTCTACGACGCAATGTAATTACTAATTAATTAAAAATTACGATCTCGTATTCCGGCAATTAAATATAGGTCGTAATTATTTACATTAGACACATTGATATTGTATTGTCCGGGCGGTAGGTTGGTTGGCTTCTTTCCGTTTTTTGTAGCAGGTCCTGTCACGGTCGCCAATTTGTTTTTGATCGAACAATCAAACAAAACTTTGATGTTGAAATACTTAATTTAATAGTTAAACTTGAGATAAAGTAGATTTGAGTAAAAATAGATTTGATATTTGCTTAGTTGTAGATTTTAGAAGAAGTAAATTAAATATGGATGATGAGTGAGTGAAGTGAGCTACGAGCCGAGATCGGGCGCTATTACCGCGCGATGTTCGTGTGGGTACTCGGCGTAAACACAGACGTACATAATTAAACCCGAAAGCTACACACAATAAACTAACTTTAGTTTGACAGAGGTCCAGCGCTTCGTGTATATCACGTATTCGCTCCTCGCTCTGGTATTGTACTTTTTCTTCCACGTCCGTCAGTGCCTGCTTCAGATTTTCAACCTGAAAATTACACATAATTACATTTTTAGAAAGCTTTTTATAGTAATTACCAATGACATACAGCGACAACTTGCACTAATGAACAGTATAGAAGATAGGATATACATATTATTAGCAGAGTAGAGCAGATATTTAGATAAACCTAAATAAGTTATAATTTTAATGCATATCAAACCTCATTCTGATGCAGTTCGGTGAGATCATTGATTTGCTCCTCCAGCCGCTCAGTCTTGAAACGTTCCTCTTGCAACGCCGCCGATAGGAACGACACTTCTTGTGACAAATTCTGCAAACATGTTTTAAGTTAGTTGTAAAATTTATTTTACTTACTTAAAACAGTATTTAGCTGTAAGCCTTCCATAATGTAATAAATAAATAAATATTAGTGGAGTTCCTCTCACAAATTGATGATTTTTAAAATTTTTATTTATAAATAAATCATACTTTTAAAGCATCTATTTTTTCAGATAGCCGCTCGTAGTCCTCCCTGCGCTCGCGCAGCTCGTTCAGTATCGGCTTGATAGTGAACGTCGTTTCCGATATATTGTTAGGACCTGCTTGAGTAGGGTATCTGTAAATAAAGAAACTCTATTATAGTGTTACATACATTTATAGGCTGTTAGATTGGTAATATTGTGGTATGGGCTAGGGGAACCTACATATTTGTATAGGCTAGCGCTTGACTATAACTTACATGATGTTAATCAATTATGTATGTATTCTACGATGGTACGCGCCAGCCCAATGTACCGATTCACTAGTGATTAAGAATGACTTTCGGTGTGAAGATGAGAGTGAAATGAGGCTTCATATGGTTGAAATCATAAAGGAGCAACAATTTCGACCCAACCTCTTGTCGGTTATTGCTCTAAACTATTAACCTCTTTTTGCACAGTCGAATAAAAACTATCCTATGTCCTCAGGGTCTCGAACTATTTCCATACCAAGTTTCATCCAAATCGGTTTAGCAGTTTGGTGTGAAAGCACGCCAGAAAGACACACTTACTTTCACATTTTTAATATTAGTTAGGATTACAAAGGTGGTATACTCACGGTGCTCCTTCACTGGTGACCGAGGAGCTGGGCGACGCATCGGGCGAGAACTTGGGCGCGGGCGAGGTGGCGGCCCGCGGCAGCGTGGAGCCGCGCGGGGCGGCCGGCTCGCCTGCCTCCGACGCGCGGGAACCTTCCGACGACGCGTTCGCTGCCGTTGTAGCCACACTCAATACATTATTGTTATAACACAATCAGGTTAGTGTGACACGTGTTATTTAAAAACACAATTTTATTATGTGTGTGTATAATATGAAATGTTAGTGATAGTAGTAATTAGTTAAGGAACAGAAAGATGAGTATTGAAAACCCATGAATGAAGATTAGGGTAAAACACAACACAGGATAATAGTGATGGTAACAAATAACTTTTCTTTTCATCTCAACGCGCCAGTCAATGTTAAAAATCTACACGATTTCTTAACAAATAGTAAATTAACTAAAGAAAAAAATTCAAGTGAATTCTTAGCGGAAGACCTATTATGCTATTGTCAGAACTACCACATGTTAAAAGTATTTCAAACATTATCAGTCGCCCTTTTAATGGGTTTCTTACTAAACTGTTATTAGTTAAATAAACAATCATTTATAAAAAAAAATCTCCAGCTATGAGCCTGATTCGCACAAGAAGAATTATTAAATGTTAGTTTCGCAACATATAGCCTGCTGACTGGTAGATTAGGGGACGAGGGACGCTTAGATTTAGGTCCTATTGGCACCATTAGGATAGGGAGCCTAAAAAAGAATAAACGAAGTAGGAACTAGGAATTTATGCACAAAATTTGATTACGAGGAATTTGCGAAATGCAGAGTGGAATTTGCGAAATGCAGAGTTGAATTTGCAAAGTGAAGTAATGCGCTAAGCAATTAGCAAAAAGCTTTACAATCAGGATTCAGTCAGGATGCCACTATATCAGACGATTGTCGATCGATATCATTAACATACCGAAGCAATCTAAGATATATTAGTCTACGTCGATTAATAGATTCATAAGATCGACATGTCCTTTCAGTTGCCGGTCCTGGCGACAGTACGGCCGGTGTTAACTTCCTCCGATGCTATCGCCAGCGCCGGGACAGCAAGCTTCATAATCTGGCACTTTAAGTCTGGCTAAGTAAGTAGGAATACCACCCAGCCAAATGGAGTACAGACCGCATCGGCCGAGTAGAAAACAGATACCCAAACAAAACTGCACTGTGAGAGCGAGTGAACAAATGCCCATTTTATCATACTATAAAAAGATGACCCATCGTCAGGTGTGTTACCCTTTAAAGTATATTACATTACTTTATTACAGAAACAGAGTAGTTTTGTATGGAACGGCTGTGATGTGCAAAAGTGTTTGCACATATTCAAGAACGGTGCAAAATACTATGCGAATGAGCGAGACCGGTCGAGGTTAACAATAAGAAGGAAGAATATGTTTTTGTATTTTATTCCTATTAATAGACTGTACAAAAAGGTATACTAGCAAACAGATTATGCAATAACAGCACGAGGTGTCGACTGTCGACAATGTGATAATTTGCATAATCTTCTATCCACATACAATGTGTTCATTGAATGTCATTTTGTGTCTGGAGTTTGGACTCAACAAAAGACAGTAGTTTTACTACTAGTGCTTTAATTAAGTATACTTTTAAATTAAATGATATGTTGTTAAAATAATAGTCTACGACCGCCATTTTATTATTTGAGACATTTGACTTACTCTTTCACAGCAGTGGAATAACTATATTAGGTAAATAATAATGTAAAAAATATTCCTAGTAAAATAAGTTAAAAGTGTCAAGAATAAGGCTAAATACTTACTTTGGAGAACGTACCAGAAGGTATGTACTTCTTAATACTTAAATTATATGCAAAAATAATTCAATCGATCTACTTTTATCAATACAGAAACTATACCAGTAATGTATTCTCAACATTTGTTTATGCAATAACATGTGTAGTAAACAGTTAACAATATTTATATTCAAAAATGTTTGTTTACCTCTGAGCTCCGCGTGCGGGGGGGCTGGCGTGCAAAAAACAGCATGATAAGCAACACACATACAAACAGTAGTTATGATAAGCAAATATAGACATGAATAGGTAAGTATATGGGTTGTGATTTATCGCAGTATACACGTTTTTAAATCACTTATTTTTGATATGGAAATGTGGGAAGAACTGTTAAGAATGGTACCTACCTATGCTTTTAAATATTATTTTACTATAATTTATTAGTAAATTACAATTAAAAGCCAGGTACAAAAAAGATTCATTAAAGTTAATACAAATTATCAGTATGGTTCATAATTTTCCTTTCTTTATAACTAAACCAACAAAGTTTGACCAACAAAAACACTACTATTTATCCCACAAATTAGTTCAATGTGAATAGAATCCTTTTACGCAGTAGTATTAAGCGAATGTTTAATTATATTCAATGAAGCAGGATATCAAATGACGGTTAGCAATATGAATACCGATATATCATTCCTACTACATTTCATATCCTACTAATATTATAAATATCCCATATTCATAATTCATATTTCCCACCAAATATCCAACTTCAACTTCACACACACAAAAAAGGTCTACACCGAAACAACACCATTCTACATTAAAACAAAAACCATCCTACGTAATCCTACCCAAAAACGTTCCTATTTGAACTGAATATTTTAGAAATAGTAAGCGAATATTGTTTCAGTGTATAACTAAATATAATATTACATTTTTTGCGGCATTTCTTGCACTTATTAAATAACATCACGACACAACAACGTAGATATATAATAACACTTTTGACCGTGACATTGATAAATTGTTCTCAAACAAAACCCAAGCACTTCATATTTGTTAATTTCACACAAAAAATACTACAACAGAAACATAATATTATTATTTCCACATAGTTTTCACAATATACTACAGTATTTACAGCGCGCGCGGCGATTACTCACATACTGATTATTTCGCTAGAGAAACTTAGTCATAACACAAGTACCTACTATCGGTGCTAATCAGATTTTACTTTAGAATATTTCGAATAGAATATTTGTTTCCATTGCAATATACTTCGAAAAAGAATTATCTACAATAAATAGTTTTAAATTCGTTGGGAGATTTAGGAGACACAGTAATATAAACGCGTAACAAAATCGTTTCATACTATGTAAAGATGTTCATATTATTTCAGAATTTAAATAAAGACGGCTCTCGTCTTATTCAAACCTCGAAATAGACGACAGAAATTTCTATAACTATTTGGACTTCACAAAAAAATAAGTGAGTAACTCGCTTACGAGAACTAGTAGTAACTTTACCCGTGACAAGTATGATAGATTTCAATTGCTTATCTTTATCTGACCGTGAAACTAATGATATGCTTCGCGTGTTCATACAATACATGTACTATTTTCACATGAACACCGGAGTTCGGAAAACTTTTAAGTGTTTTAAAAATAACTTATTTTATCTACATTATTATTTACGTCACGTTTACAACTACTTTGTAAAGTAACATATTTCATTTTTAAGTAAATTCACTATCGCAACTTGGGTGCCACCAGTAATAAAGATATTTAAATAGATCCTGTATTATAGATCATGCGATCTTCGAGTAACAAAAGCGTAATGTGGTGTTGGTAAAGGTTGAGATTCGATTCATGGAATAGGCCCTCTACCAAGTCCATTCTTAGAATTAATAGGGGAGGATATGTACTATTACTACAGACTAATCTAATCTACTGTTTATTTAGTTTAAGTACTAAATCGACTACAACTAAAATGAATTCACTACATGGGATACTATCGGAGTAAATTAATGGTGAATTTGGGATGGGAATATTATTGTATTATTTATTCCAATGACTTGTTATTGAGCATTTTTCAAAAGGATGAAACTAAAATTCTCGTAAAGGGTAAGTGGTTAATTTGTGTTAGTCATATAGAAATCGAGTATGTTGTTTAGGTATATGATCTATGGTATTAGATACAAATGGGTTATGATTTTTGATACAGAATACTCACAAGGACCCGTGTTCTCTGTGTGACAAAATACATATTGTATATAAATAATTTGTGGTAAAAGTACCCTGTGTAACATGGAAATGTAAAGAATTGTTATTATTCCCGTTTTATAGTGGTTTTGTAAAGGTTTGCTAACATACAATCCAGAATCAGCCGATATTCTCGGATTACGTCGGCTGAGAACGGAGCTTCGCATTAAAGAAGAAATATAGGACGGCTCGGCGTTGATCATGCTGGTCGTGAGGATATATGTTTACCCATATGACAAGCATCATCCAGTAAAGTCATTTGATCAGCTTGAACTTCCGAACCGCTTGGGAATTCTATCTATTTGGCATACTTCTAGACGAACCGGTGGCGTGGTCAGTAAGATACTTGCTTTTCACGCCGCAGGTCGTGGGTTCGATTCCCACCCAAGACAAACATTAGTGATGAACATTTGTGTTTGTGTCGAGTCTGGGTGTAAATATCTATTATAAGTATATATTTACAAAAGAAAAGTATTATATGTATAGTATATACCAGTTATCTGGTTTCCATAACACAAGCTCTGCTAAGCTTGGGACTAGATGACCGTGTGTGTTAATGTCCCAAAATATTTATTTATTTATTATGTATTTACTTATAGCGCAGTCGAATATAATTACCAGTCGAATATAAGTCATTTAGCACATATAGCAGCAGCAGAATAGACGTTATCGGCCGAAGTCGCTCGACAAAATTTCGATAGGTTCGATGACGGATTGTATGTACGCGTACCATAAGAGATTTTATGTAGAAATAAACTGTATGGAGCCGTAACTATCAAGTACCCACTGCATATACGAACACAATGTTGAAGCAAACAACGAAAGCTACCTTTTACCCACTCTTATTTACTACTATTTATTTACATACAGTTAGACATCTATACATACCTACTAAAGCTAAGAAATAAGATTTTTGCTAACTGTATTGTCGCAGTGACTATATAAATGCTAAATTGCAAAAGCGAATTGTCTTAGAACCGATTAAACCATTTAGTTTAGCACAATCTATAGAGTCCCACAGTCTTACTGTCGTTCAACGGGTTGTGTCCGGTACCGAGATGACAGTTGACTTATTGTTGTTGCGTCACCAGTTTTTCGTCAGGGGTTATACAAAGTGACAACCCTGAGGTATGACGTAACGTTTAAATGAAAGCGGCATTTCACGCGAATTATTTCATTGGACCACTGTAGGTTTCCTTAAACTGTACAATTAGTATGCTATGCCAATTTCGTCGTAAACTATGCGCGTGAGCATACCATTAGTATGAAAAATATTACCTCGCTACTAGCAGAACGTGTCTCGATACTTTTATCTTTGTACAAATAATATGCTTACGCGCTCGAAGTAACGGGAAATGTTTTCAACAAAACTAACACAGCTAGGTAGATTTGTGTAATAGTAGTGTAAGATACAGACCGGCTAGCTGTGAGATGTTGTCAGCGGAACCGAAGCGGTTGGAGCGTGAGAACAGATGTGCGAACTCCCTCGGCGCGGCCATCACGCTGCCGCCCAAACCTGTGATGCCATCGCGGATGTTGCCGCCGACGTTCCTATAGAAAATTATATGATTTATATAGTATGTTTTGATTATCATAGAATTGTTGTATAGGGATGCCGACAAGTTTTAAAAATCACATTTTAATTAGTCAGTAAAATTGTAAAAATGCTAGACACGTATTTTGGCTTTGTAATTGAAATGAAATCATATTAAGATATACCTAACGCATTAAAGTTATGGAGTGGGAGTGCGCTACGTCATACCTTTGTATAAAACTTACCTAGGTGCGAGGTCATTCGAAATTTGGAAGTCTCGCCGTAATTTATGTCACACAAAAAAATATACTTTTTTAATATTTTTAATTTAACTATCTGATGGACAAAACAAAAAAGTCGTCATCATGTTGAAGTTTTTCAATAAACACGAAAGCCATAAGCATAACCCGAATACAACACGGGTTTTATGTGTATTGAAACGGTGACGACGTGTGTTGGAGCTGTTAAGAATAACAGTTCCAACTATTGGTATACAATCACCGACTTTCTTCTAATATTGTATGGAATTGTAATCGTCAAAAGATGGCGACAAGATGGAGAATGGAAGACAGCTAATTTTGGTTTGTTCAAGTTTTTGTCCTTGAACGAACCAATCAAAATAAGCTTGTGGTCGGACAATATGTAGATGTAAGACATAAGTTAGGCAAGCAGGAGGCCCAGTTATGTGGTGGGTGTGGTATTCAATAATAATAAAGATAATATTGTGGGATATTAACACAAATGGCCATCTGATCCCAAACTAAACAGAGCTTGTACATACTATGGAAACCAGATAACTGGTAATATACTACATATAACACTTATCTTTTGTAAATTACATACTTAAATAAAGATAATTACACCCAGACTCAAGACAAACAGATGTGTTCATCACACAAATGTCTGACTTTTGTGGGAATCGAACCCACGACCTGCGGCGTGAAAAGGAAGTATCTTACCAACTACGCCACCGGCCTGATAATAGGTTCTCCCAAAATTATATGTATGTCTGACTTACTTAAGCCCCTGTCCCATGTCTCGTAACACTTCCCGTGGCTGTCTGTGCGCTTGTCCGCTCGACCCATGTTGCTAAGAAATAACAGGAACATTAGTACCGAACTTAAAACTATTTATAGTAAAAGTAATAATACGTTAACTGGTAGGCTTCAGAGGTGCGGCTTTCACTGATGGGTGGTCACTAAACCACCCATCAGTCAAACCCGCACCGCCAAGCGGCCTTGCCGTGTTCTGGTGCGATGTCTGGTGACACCATTTAAGAGGGTGGGTCGAAATTGTTGCTCCTTTATGGTTTCAAATGGTTGAAACCATAACGGAGCAACAATTTCGACCCACCCTCTTAAATGGTAAACATATGGAGCCTCATTGCACTGCCATGTTCTCACCGAAAGTCATTCGTAATCACGTGTGAATCAGTACATTAGGCTGGCGCGTTTCAGTGTTTCTCAGTAGTTGCCAGGTATTTTTATGTAGACTCGCGTCTCAAATAAAAATAAAGCATATTTTTATTTCATTTCATATATGCATAAAGAAGTCTATTACCTCCCAGCTCTTTATTCGTTTATTGTATCCTTCTAGTTTCTTCTGTAGCTGTGCGATACATAGCGCACTCTTCTGGTTCTTCTTCTCGAATACTGCTTTAATACGTTGTAGTTGTTGTTTGTCTGCGTTTGCAGCTAACTTCAGGTACTCGTTTACGTTGTCTGGAAATTATTGTTAAATTAAAGTAGATATTAACATAACACAGTGAAATTACAGTTTAAATACAGATGCACTAGTATTTTAACCAGCCAAGTATGTTTCGCGATTTCTTTACCAACTGTTTTAACCAAACTGAAATAGGAACGTTTTATGCACTTCGGCAGGAAAGATTTTTTTTTATTCGGTGAAGGCACAGGCACCTCTAAAAGTATTTGGCGTATGAATTTATTTAGACACACACTTACGCTTTTAATTTGATTTTATTACGGCATAAATTATTATTGCACTCTTTTCTTCACTCCATGCTTTTTGAAGAAAGATTAATTTTTTAAATTAGTTTCATAAAAATACTTTTAGCAATGAATACTAGTAATGAGGTATTTACGCAGAGTATAAGTGGCACAGCGGTATCGGCCGTATCGTTAAAATCGCCAATTAGATCCTGGAACTTGCCCACAAAACATTGTCACTCATGTGAATTTGGAATGCCCAGCAGATACAGATGCCTGATTCTAAGATATGGAGGTTTTCTTACGTGATTTTCCTTTAATTTGGGCAGTGGTAATTAAACAATGAAATTTCAGGTAACATTTTTAAAAAAACTCACCATCTCTAATAGTTTGCTCTAGGCGTATCAAGTCTTTAGTACGTTCTATTTTGCTGTTGAGATGAGCGATCGCTGCGAGAGCCTTTGCTGACGTCACGTTTACTCCGTCACTCTCATCTGTATACAAACATCACTAATATAGTAAACATACATATGTAGTGTACCAGCTTCCACCTGTGACAAACTTCAAGTGTCCCCGAATAGCAGTGGTCATGAACAAGCTGTGCGGAGGGAGAATACTAGAGGCTGGGGAAGTACAAAAGATCCCACTGGGTCAAAGTGGTCTACCAGCCCCATTGAAAAGATAACTTCAAGTGATATTGCAAATGCATACTAAGGAAACGTATAATGACTTCTGCAAAAACTTTACTAAATATTTTTTTGTTTCTTTGTGCGATTTCTAACTCATCATGATTAAACATAGCCCTAATTTTGCCATCTTTAACTGCAAATTCAATAATATTATACACTTTTAAACTTTCGCGTTTCATTATTAGAATTATTATTGATATTATTATTTTTTGTTTTTTTTTTTGTTTATTGTTAATTGTCCGTTATGATAAATATATATATTCAATAATATTATGTTTTAATTGCCTGGATGAATATGTTTTAGCCCAGTAAATTCCTCCTGTTTGATAGTAGGCTGACATTATTTAATTCGTAGCCAAAATTATAGGTATGTATAGTCATCATTAGTTTGAAATAACAGAAGGATTTTTTTTGGAAATAATTTAAAATATCATAATATCATTGAAATAAAACTATTTTATAACGGATTTTATCGCGGTTTGTATTTCAATACTATATCATAATAAATTTCACGACCCTACATAAACAATGGAATCTTTCTTTATTTACGGCTATTCTGAATATTTTTAATACACTTAGTTAGTTATAAAAATTGCCAAAACTAATTATTCTTAATTGCTTACATTTTAAACAGCAATTATGTCGAGAGTACATCACAATTACACGTTCTCAATAATACTAAAAACTCTTCTAACACATAAAATCGCGATAAAGAGAGGTTATCGTTACCTATTAAACTGACCAATATTTTAAATGTGACCAGGAAAAGCGATATCAATGTTACTGGAGGACATAATTATGTCAGGGCAAACGTTCGAAGTCCGTAGTTCACTAAGGGGCCGTCTCCACGAGCAAAAGAATCGCGGCGATATTATCGTCGTGCCACGTACTTCTATATACTCTCTCTCATTTGTGGAGACGGCACTTTAGAGAGTGTAAGATATACATGGCACAACGGTAATATCGTCGCGATTCTCTTGCTCGTGGAAACGGTCCTTAAGATGGTCGAGCCAAATCCGCTCTAAGCGAAACACCAAACATCATGATGCTCTATGGTAGGTACCAAGAACAACAACAGATGTCGCGTCATTTTCAGGACAAAGGTTACTCCATGTCCAGGGGATCAAGACCAATGGTGACGATACAACTGATTTTACAAAAATTCAATAATATAATGTTCTTTGAGAAATAAATAATTTTTAAACCGAAATTGTAATGGCTAAGTAAGTACTTACGCTAAATTTATTAAACAAACAAATTACCTTGATTTAAATAGTCTCCATCTTGGTCTGAAACAAGAAAATCATGTCACTAAAAGACCTTAACTACAAAAACTGTATGTACAAATATTATTCCTGAATGATAACATGGCCCTATATTCCCTTAGCTAGATCTCTGACCGTTCAACGTCAGCCAACCCACTTCATTTGACTCTGAATAGATAGAACAGAAAGCTGATTATAGTCTTTCACGCAATACAAGCTACTGCGTACCTGGTTAGTCAGTTCAGATAGCCCGCCAAGGAAGTCTATTAGGAGAAATTATTGTAAAGATGTTAACAAAATTACTTCTGTACGCCGGCGAGCCGTATTCATCAGCTGACGACAACGCATAAGATACGTTGGGACTGTATACACCGCTGGCGAAGTCACCTAACCCTGGCAGAATCTTCTTTTGAGGCGAGTCTTCCAATCTGAAACAATTGGAGTTTAAGTTATTAAACTAATTCCAAATAATTTGAATTCCTCTACAAAAGATAGCCAAAAGGATAAGTGAGGAATTTTAAGCAGTAGTGAAGGCCTCGATTAGTCTAACTGGTATACATTTGTGTTATTTTTTGTCACCACAGTTCTATTACAGTGGAGGAAACCCTTAAAGTAAAACTAAAAAAAAATATCTATAAATAAATAAATATCATTGTCTTTATTAATTTATTTTTGTAGGTAAAATATAGAATTTTGCATGTCCACCTTCGACAAAATAGGCTGAACAATAAAATTAGCACTTAAGACCTTAATGTACCCTGTTTAATGTGAAATAAAGAAATTTGAATTTTGAATTCGATTGGATGTTGCAGATGCTGATTTTTTCACATACTCCAATGTGAATGCAGATGCGGTTTTCTTAAAGCTCATTTCCGCGGGTGTGAAAAATTCGGCATTCGCAACATCCCTGATCTCCTCACAAAAGTATAACAAACACAATGTTACTTAACATCATGTAGTTCTTATATGTAATTAATGTAGTATAAGTAATAGTAATTCTAAGGATGTTTAAGATCATAAAAAAAAAGATTGACTAAACGTTTAGTGAAAACACGAAACTTACGGTCTTATTCATAAAAATCTTAAAAGACTCTTCACTTAAAATGTACTTTGTCTCTTTCTTACTAGTATAAATATCAAGATGACCGACAAAGACAAACAAATTATAAACCTATTTTAGCTATTATAATGAGCTTACAAGACATTTATGAATACGGGGCTTTTTAACATTTTAGATAAATAATCTGCCCTATGAAGCCTAACAGAACAAAATTTTATTATTTACAGATTTAATGATTTTCAGGGAAGTTTAAAATAAATAAAAAAGTAACTTACTCTCTAGAGCTGTTGCCAGTAGTATTGGCTGAGAGTGGGCTGTTGCCCAAATCTCTGGAATGCGACTTGACGTGGTGACTCCGTTCACCGTGACGAGAGGACGAGCTCGATGACGGCTCCTGGAATATAATTGGTCTCCATTAGTTACTTAATACCTCTCAACTCCAAGGATAGTTAAAACTGGATAAGTGTAGTTTTTTTTGGGATTAAATTGATCCTGCTACTTTTGTAATATATTGACAACCTTGATTGACACCCGCACGCTTATGGAGGTTCAGAAGTCCCAGAAAACATAAGCTGCTTTGGATTTTAAAAAAGTTGGTAAATTGCATCGCAAAAGGGTCACCTTACTGTAATAATAATAATGATTTTTTTATACACTCAGTTATAAAACTTAATAATAATAATAATATAGTGACACATTAACACACACGGTCATCTGATCCCAAACTAAGCAGAGCTTGTACTATGGAAACCAGAATCGAACCCACGACCTGCGGCGTGAAAAGCAAGTATCTTACCAACCACGCCACCGGCCGTACAATTCACACAAAAATGTGTGGGCACGACCAGGATTCGAACCCGCGACCTTATTTTTCTAAGGCGAGGTCCGTGCCGCTGCGCCACCGCTGCCCGCATCTGCATTACCCTTACCCCAAGGATACTTCAATATTATTCACTTTACATTTTAATAAATAAAAGTATAATCTGGTAGAACAAAGAGAACTAATGAAAAAAATAGGTACATAATTAAAATAAGGTTAAGTAGATTATCTTAAGATTTATTAATGACAGGAGAGACCGGTAATCTAACCCGAGACATCTTATTCTTCTCATACCCATCACTCTTAGTACCATCAAGCCTTCGAGGTAGTCAGTAGGTATTAACTACTATTGCTACTAAACCATGATTCCGGACATTCCGGTAAACAGTACAATATTAAAATGAAACTCCCTGATGATGAATGTATATTCCCTGAATGCGGACGTATCGATGTTTTAATTAATTACACACTAAAGGGCACGTCTATGTTTTGTATCGCACCTAATTAATTAGTAAACCACTTTTGAACTAATTTTACGTATACATAGGGCTTTGTTAAAACACCTTTCTGGACACAATCCGTGACTATTATCCAGCTGTTGTTAGTGACCTGTTTTTTTTATCCAATAATAGACTTGAGCTTGACGTCAACTTGCCTGTTGTTAAGCAATAATGTGGTCTTGACGTGAAAAAAGACAGATTATGGCTATCGGGAAAGAGAGATGCCGGCAGCGAATTTTCAGAACTTGGCAATTCGCTCAATAAAAGTAGACACAAACTCTCTGTGCGTTGCCGTGGAAATTCCAGCATATGTCTTTGGTTAGTCAGTCGACTCCTAGTTTACATCGGGCTGATCATGATTAGTTTATTTAAAGGAAGGAAGGCACTCAAATCCGTTGTAACGGCTTATAAGTATTAAATGTACTGAACAACATAAATAACCGCAAGGTTCCGGGTCCGATACCCGGGTCGAACAAAAAGATTTCCTCAGTATACTTAGAATCTTTGTTGCATTTCAAAGATTGGAATTGTGCCTGATAAACGGCAATACGCGCCCTATTACGTATGGGACCTAAATATAACGAAAAGTAGGTGATGTGATAACCTAAACCTTCGGGTAATACCAGGCGAGAGGCTATGTTATAAATAAATAAATACTATCTACATATATTGATGTAAGCGCATAACTACCGAATGACTGCTATAATTGTGAGTCACCTTCGTCCGTAGGAGTGCACCTTTTATCTAAATCCCCATACGTGGTCCCCAGGTGGTGCAAATCAGGTGACAATCAACTGGTAATTAACTGGTGGTAGGCTTCGGCTGTGGTTAGTGGCCACCCATCAGACAAAGCCGCACCGGCAAGCGGCCTTGCCGTGGTCCGGTGCGATATCTGGTGACACCATTTAAGAGTGTGGGTCGAAATTGTTGCTTCTTTATGGAGCCTCATTTCACTGCCACCTTCTCACCATTCGTAATCACGAGCGAATATCGGTACATTGGGCTGGCGCGTCCCATCGTAGACTACATCATTGCTTAACATCAGGTAAGTTGTAGACAAGCGCCAGCCTATTCAAGAATAATTTTTTTTTTGAGTAGTTTAAAAGAAATTGCGGGAATAGTGTTAAAATTGGATACCTACACTACCCGTACGCAGCTGGGACAATTTTTCAGAGAGTAATTAGTCGAATCGAACAATAAAATTGCGCCACTTTGGTTCGCACATTAAAATCGATTGTGAATACAATCTAGGTTGACGTTCATCGATATTCTCAATACACAATCGCAAAGTAATGCGATCCTCCGTGCCGTGCTAACTTTCTATTTCTTAAATGTCGAGGTTTATTGTTAGTTAGTAAGAATCGTATAAACTTTATCGATTCCAGGACCCCGATTCACGCTCTTTAGACATTTATCTCAAACTCGACATATGCCAAAAAAAAAGACGAATGTCAGTTGAAAACTAGTTTTCGTATTCTCAGAATGTCACGTTAGAGATAAATGTCTAAGGCGCGAGAATCGGCGTCCAATAGTATAATAATAATATAGTGGGACGTTAACACACACGGTCATCTGATCCCAAAGCAGAGCTTGTACTATGGAAACCAGATAATTGGCAATATACTACGTATAATACATTAATTTTGTACACCCGACTCAAGACAAACAGACGTGTTCATCACACAAATGTCTAACTTTGGTGAGAATGGAACCCACGACCTGCGGCGTGAAAAGCAAGTCTTTTACCGACCACGCCACTGGCCCCTATCTAATTCACATTAGTTGATATTATAAATGAGGAACTGTCTAGTCTCTGTCTGTCAGCTACGTTATCATTTTATCAAGTTTAAACAGCTGAACCAATTTTGATAAATATGACAAGCCAAATTTAACCTAGACCTGCCCAAGGGCACTCCTTAACTCACTGATTAGAATGGTAGACATTTTCCAGAATAAAATACATTAAATAATTTAATGCAAAAAATTATAAAAAGCAGTAAAAGAATCATTGCCTTTATATCTCATTTATAGGGCGATATTTTTAGCAAATTTATAGTATAACTGGACAAGTAAATGAGCAAAAGGGTAGCAAAATGAACTCGATTTTATTTTATGTTCGTATTGATTAGATAGACGTGGCGTAGACTGTTTAGATTTCAGATAAACTGTATAAAAAGTGGAGAATGCTAGTTACAAGGTCAATGTCCCTGACTTGTGCTGACTGGACAACATTAGGGGTCAAAATGTTGACCTTGAACTACGATGGGACGAACAATCAATTTGCAAAACGATATCATTTCAATTCAAGGGCATACTGGTTTATATCTAAAGCAGACGCCAGACTTATCTAAAACCATTTGAACAAGGGCTTACGTGTTGGTCAAAAACGATTTGTCTCTATATCTATGCATAGATTGTTGAATTTTAGGACCTTTGATGTCATCTCTTCGATGTCTATAAACAAAACTACCAACAAAAAAATTTAAGTAGAGAATATAAATGCGATTTTATGTAGGGATGTTACTTTATTTTCATCAAATCCCCCTTTTTTCAAGCCTCTTAATAAATCTAGGCTACACCTGTGTCCGTGGGTGAATCGTAGACTCGAACATTAAATAAATGTGGGAGGTCCAAACCTTTCAGTCGATCCAGTCCAAATCAATTGCGACGAAACTGAGAATCTGCTTCGTTACAAAATATAAAGTTCCGATATCGCTAGATAATATTATCTCGATAGATCTTATATATAATGAACCCCTGAACTAAATTAATGAGCGGGCTACCTATCCTCTTTTTTTCACGCTGTCGCCCAACACTCTACTCACTATCTCCTCACACATACGCACATACACATTCGCATAATCTAGTAACCGTTTAGCAAAATTGTTGGCATTATAATGGTGCCCTGCGAAGTGGGAACTAGTGACCTGTAATACAGGTTTTCTTATTAAACCTACATCAGGCACCAGCTCTCACAATTGTCTTGCTGAAGTTTCTGAAGTCACTTATGTGTTTCTAATAACATAACCGTAAATATTTTTAAAGGAATAAATACGTTTTTCATTTTCAAATCGAGTCAAAGATAGGTATGTATACTACTCGTAATTTAATCGAACATTATATCACGTACACTGCAGACATTAACTAATTAGTACGGTCACACGAGACTGCTCGATATATCGCCCCAATAAACATACCGTACTACAATACCTACATAAATAACATGTAGGTTTGTTTGTTACTGAAACATTTCAGTAAGAAGATTCTGTAAAATTTGACTGAATACTAAATAATTTAAGTCTAGACTTTACAGCATAAGAATTAGAAACCTTTAAAAATTCAATCGTGGATGGATAAGAACAGCGGTGGCACAGCGGTATCGACACCGCCTTTGAAATATAAGATAGCAGGTTCGAGCCCCAGTCGTGCACACATCATTGTCTGCATTGTTTCATCGCCGCTCGTCAATATCGGTGATGAAAATATAGCGAGGATAACAACTAATCATTCGAGGACATGTGAGCTCCACCAACCCATACTTGGCCAGCGTATGTAGATTAAAGGCTCTCAACTTGTAAGATAGCTGAGAGAAGACCCGTGCCCAGCTTTTAGTGGGACACTAAAAGGGTTGAAGTGGATTGGATGTGGACGTTGCTGGATAGAATTGACTGCGAATCGGTATATTATTGTATGTCCAATAGCTAGCTACTAAGGTCGACTACCATGCTTTCCCATGTGGTGGATGAGCGTCACACACCAGCTGATTAGTCTCTGGCGTAGATGCTATGTATCATACTTTGAAGGATCCCCCACTTTCAGTAAACCATCAATCTATAACAGCTTAATGATATACACGTGGTCCCCGGTTGGTGCAAATCAGGTGACAATCAACTAGTTATTATGTTTACCGCACCACTAAGCGGCCTTGCCGTGGACACCACTTAAGAGGGTGGGTCGAAATTGTTGGTCCTTTATGGTTTCTAACCAATGGAGTCTCATTCCACTGCCACCTTCTCCCCGAAAATAACTCGCTACCGTAGACTACATCATTGACTAACATCAGGCAAGTTGTAGTCAAGCACAGGCCAAAAACTAAATATTTAATACTTACACTGACGACGTGATGCACTGTCGAGGGTGACTGCACTCGGGACCTGATAACTGCATCGTCAGTCACCACTGCGGGGTCCCTCGCGAGGTCAGCGGTCGACGGCGACTGACTCCGACTCGACCCCTTGCTGTGCCCGTGCACCACGTGTAATGTGTCCATTACTAAAATCACACATCTCAAAATGTCTCAAATGAGCTAATAAACTTTTCTCTTAAGATCAAATTCATGCAACTGTTTCCAAGTACGCTATTTTCTTTTGTAAATGTAAACTTTTATTATTCTGGTAGTAGAAAAAGCTTTTACTGGTTAATAGGGTTTAGGAGATTGAGCCTGAAAGCTTTTATTATAGTTTCGTCCAATGTTGCGATAATATACTTAATATTAAAAGCTGAAGAGTTTCTTTGGTAGAACGCGATAATCTTATATTTCAAAAATTGCACTATTAGTTAGCCCATTTATTGATCATAAAAAAGCTAGTCCATATACTGCTGAGTTGCTTAATGTGTCTAAGTAATATAAGTACCTACTGGATGACTACTAAATGTCAAGGGAATCCTGTAAATGACCTAAAACTCTAAGAACGAAGTCGCGGGCACTGAGAAGCAGTGCGTGGCCGCTACAGTAAACGGTGTGTCAGTCATCTGTGACTGACATCGGGGGCTGAGTCACCTTCGTCCGTGGGTGTACACCTTTAATTGAATCCCTATACGTAGTCCTCGGGTGGTGCAAATCATGTGACAATCAACTGGTGGTAGGCTTCGACCGTGGTTAGTGACCACCCACCAGTCAAAGTTACACCGCCAACCGGCCTTGCCGTGTTCCGGTGCAATGTCTGGTGACTATAAAGAGAGGGTGGGTCGGAATTGTTGTCCTTTAATGTTTCTAACCATATGGAGGCTAATTCCACTGCCACCTTCTCACCGATAATCATTCGTAATCATGAGTGAATCGGTATACTAGGCTGGCGCGTTCCATCGTAGACTACATCATTGCTTAACATCAGGCAAGTTGTAATCAAGCGCCAGCCTATCGCAGAATAAAAAAAAACATGGAACCACCATTGTCATGCAGTTGGTGGCTTGCCATAAGAACCCTTAGGAGAAAGTTAAGAATAAAACCAATGACGCACCTCACATGGACTATCTCTGTCCACAACTGTAGTCAACACACATTACAATGGAACTTGATGTCTACTGCTGTCTAAATCGTTATTGGCTTGATAGCGGTCACTGAACTCTCCATTTCTTAATACTCATTCTGGAAAGAAAGAGAATTAACATTAATTCTATCAAAAATATTATAATATACATTATTACAGACTACGAGCGTAAACTGTTTGGAAAATTCCAGACTTCTATAGGAATTATTTACCTCAAGGAAGTCTGGCGTGTCCTGAACTAATAAATAATGCGTAGTTAATTTTATTCTGCCATCAAGTCTGCGTTGTCTCATAATATTATTATATTTTAATCGCATGCAAAAATGAATAATGAATAACTTGAATTTACTGTCGATCGCGTCTGTTTGTTGGCTTTGACGTCTCAATTGCTGACTCGATTGAGATGGCATTTGGTATGGACATAGTGAAAACTTTGGTGACAGATACTTTTCACGCGTCTGTGCAAAGTTGGGTAATGATTATGGGCGATGAACAAAAAGCGATGACGCGGCCGCGACCCGTAAGCTTGTTAATCATACTATTTTATACTTACTTAGATCAATTAGATAGATAAATTTCTAGATTAAAACACAGACTAAAACACTGCCTAGATATACCGGCGCGCCCGGATACAAATAAAACTGAATTCATAAACAGACTTATGCAATTAGAATAACAAACAGATTTTTAGTAAACTAGCAGATTTTTTTCAAACAAAAACAGAACTGCCTTCTAACACAAACTTAAAAATGAATACTGTGAAGTCGGCGCCATATCCCACAAATCTTTGTATTGGTCGTAAGTACTGTCTAATTTACGAATTTAGAACAGACTTCAATTAGCAGATGTAAATATTATTTTTCACTGGAGTTCATATCAGAAGTCGATTCTGCTTTTCTTTGAAAAAGTTTTATTCACATTTTAACGTGACAACGTCTTAAATTAGGTTGCGGCTGGGAGGCACTTATGAAAAAGTGTAACGCTCGGTAACGTTACGATGAGTCACCGAACGAGAGAGAGGCCCGCCGAATGCCTTGCGTCTCTCTCCCACTCAACTATGTTTCATCCTTCTTCCTACTATACGAATGAATATTCACATTAAAATTATTTTACCACTCAAAGTCGTTGTCACGTAAAACTTTCGCCCGTATACCGAATTTACAGGCAACCAATTTTTTTGTGGCGCACTTCGCGCAATCATACTCTGCCCGATTTTTTGTAAATCCCTAGAAAATTCCACTAAAAACTATACCTCACACCGCACGGTATAATAAGTCATGGAAAGTTAGTGGGGAGTGGGGAGGTCTAAACATCCCTCCTTCCCCAGACCACACGACTCCACAAATCACTAATTCTTGTATGGGGACGAATACGTTTCTACATCTCACTTCCTAATCATATTAGAGAAATGACTTATATGAATTGACAAATTTTAAATAATTATAAAATCCACGTTATGTAAGGTTTACTATGAAATTTCAGACTAAATGTATAGAAACCGTGTCTCAGTCCACCCGTGAACATGAAGTCTGAAAAGACTTTGAAACGTCGGGATCTAAAATCTAAAATAAACCGCGATAAAATCCGTAAAAAAGTAGTTTTATTTCAATAAATGTATAGAGTTGGATCGCTTGAATGCAACTCACTAAACAAATGTAATAGATTTAAGTAACACGTTTAAGAAGATACATATTTATATCTTCTAAACTATTGAGTTTTAGCAGTGTTTCTCAGTAGTTGCTACGTCACCACTGTACTGAAGAAAAATAAATTGGATTTTTTTTGTAGTGATTTCCAAAAAAAAACAAAGAATATTTTCATTTCATTTGAACGCAGTATCAGTTACAATTCGCTGTGACGCAGATAGAAAAGAAATGTTTTTAATAGCGTCAGGTGATATGTCTAGACTCTAGACTTTATTGTAGCGGGTGGTGCCAGAATGTCTAGCCAGTGCTATGTTAATACCCATATATATTTGGTATGTATGTATCTAAGTATTGAAAAGAGAAACTGTTTCTTCAGTTAGATTCCAAAATTTATTTTATCTCTACGTCTATTAGTGAAAACCGCCCTTGAAACATTTTCACTTAAAAATTACTGAAAGAGAATCCTATTTATTTAAAAACCTTTTAGTACTTATTGAGATCATCTCTACATGAGCTACCTAATCAAAATCTTTGTTAAAGAGCACCCGCTTAATCACAAATCTTTACAAAATGTTTGTGTGGAAACGGATACCTTTTTGTGAGATCGAATTTGGTTTGCACACACCGCACCGCATGCTTCCCCAACCAAACTCACATACATTGACCCTTAACAAGACTGAAGTGACATCTGTCTGTTTAGAAAACAGCTTACCACGTTTATAGGTTACGCGCTGCGACATAAACAAACAAACGCGGTAGTATTACTTTTGTTTATTAAACCTAGTGAAGATGATAGGCCACCTAAACTGTAGATACTTATAACATATTTTGCACCTAAACTATATAGTTTATAAATTTGTACTAAACTATGAACCTAATGAACTAAAATATAAATTATGTCCAACTTGTTTCTTCACCTTTTTATGGTACTAGTACCTACTTTCAAAAAAAATTATTCCTTCATAATAAATAACGTGCTAATAGAAATTTAATCTTTAGTAGGTAGCATATCAATAAACCCCATAATAAACTAAAGTTACGGGATACCTACACCGATCAATTTAATACTGCAATAATACTGCGATTGACCTACATTTTGTTACGAGCGGTAGTCAATCTTTATTACCGTCTGATTAATAATGATTAGCCTAACAGAAGCGTAAGCACTGACTTACGAGGACTTATTCCTAACCAATAACTATAAAATAAAAATTTAATAAACCAGAAGAGATAGGACACAAAGATTTTCCTCGTTCTGTTTGAATATCACCCACTTTTCACCGACTATGCTTAGGTCCCGTAGGTACGTAATAAGGGGTGAGCATACGTTTATCGGGCACAATTCCAAACTTCGAGCTGCAACTAAGATTTTCGAAGTACCTATATTAGAATACACATAGACTTATTATATAGAAAGTTATTACAACTTTTCCACCAACCCGCACTTGGACAGCGTGTGTGGATTAAGGCTGAAACTCTCTGAACACGTAAGATAGTTGAGAGAAGATCCGTGCCTAGCAGTGGGACACTAAAGGGTTGACGTTAAATAAAGTTTTGGTTGTGTTCCCAAATGTGAGTAAGAAACTAGGTAGCCAGACCTATCAACATCTAAAAGTTTGGCAATGAGCTAATGATGCTTGTTGCAAGCGTCCATAGGCTACAGGGTCACCATCGCTACCGTTCTATAAAATATTATCCCGTTCTATAAAATAATATTTATGTACTCATAAACGTCCAATTAATTATTGAAACGTACCTTCGTTTTTTAGTGAGTCATATGTCCATTTGAAGTACAACCTAGGCTTATGTCGTGACAAATGTTTAACGGTATTTATAATTAACTTGTCAGTCTGTCTGCCTCAGTTTTCGTGGTAATCTCATAAAGAATTAGCTGCGATTTGTATGACAGACACAGAATTTATATCACGTTAAGTAAAAGTACATAAGCACCTAATTTTATTCATTTTTAAGTTATAGCAAAGTATATTAACTTATAGTTAAATCTTTTACAATAACTAGCAAAGCAACAAAACGATTACCGAACTTAATGCAGATATTAATACTAATAAATACAGTACGAAGACGATTCATTTTTATTAACGTATTAAGTTTCAACAACTAAAACTGAACTGGAACGAAAAAGAACTAACACAAAGAGTATAAACCATGATCGGGAACTAAACTATTTATGAATCACACTATATGAGAAACCTGCTATGACATTGACTGTAATATAAGTTATAATGCCACGACCGAGCCACTTTAAGCTTTTTATTTCCATTTGTAAGCATAAATTGCTGTTTGATAACAAAACATATACATTTTATAGGAAAATCTAAATCAACGCAGAGTAGTGAGTGAACCTTTAAATGAGTCATGTGCCCTTCGTTCCGAGATGACTCAGATTTCCTCACAGTAGGTACCAACTACCAACAAACAGCGTACGCAACGTTTAATATTCCTAACACACCGCACTCATCGCCGATATATTACGAGCCTTTATTTTGTAAACAATGTTATCGTTTTAATCAGCCGCAGGCTGACTGCTAATATTAGACCGTAAAAAACGCGTTCTCCAAATTTTAATCAATTGTTTTACTTTATGTTTACTCCATTTTCTGTGACAAAACTCTTTATCCATAAGGCAGCAAAAAAGTCGTTTAATTAGATTTGAAAACTTCAACACATTACAAAGATTACCCTTCTACTTAGGGAACAGACAGACTAGACGATAGTTACTACACTATGGACAAATTTGAGTTGATTTGAAAAGCCAGCAGAGTTTTGGATTGATTTAAAACAACTTACTTTGTATGCGTATCATATTACAGCTTCGCACAACCATTCTAACATGCCTCGCAAATATTATTGTCATTTCCGAAGATTCAAAGGTTACTTACTATTTATAGAATCAAACAAAGATCTTAGTCTGTCCGTAGAAAAACCATTTCACAAAATCATACGTTCAAGCCATAGAGCCCCACAAACGCACCACAGATCAGCGTTCGGTGGCCTGTGTTGCTTTCTGGTTCAAGCTAGTGACAGACTACCAACATTACCTACTAGTGTTAGGTGTACTTTTTTAACAAAATCTAGGTCCTTGACTTAGATAAAAAAAGACTAAAGTCTAGGACATAATATTTTTACTGAACCAATAAAAATAACATCTTTTGGATTCTAATAATATTGACTAGAGAATCTGCTAGGCAGGAAGATAAATCTCCGAATAAAGAATATTTAACAAAATGAGATAGTTAATATTTAAACCTTCCAATTATTGATGAGCTATCAGTTTTGGTAGAGTTACACAAATGAACACAAGTTTGCATGGATTATACAGCGAAAACGCGCAATACCTAATCAAACCTATACTACTATTAAAATTAATAGGCCATTGAGTGGCTCAATAATTATTACCATATCAACTTAAAGAATATCGTGTAAAAATTATATGCTTACACTAAACAAACCACGCTGTCACCCGTCTATCATAATTCCGTCCCACATACAAGTGACCCTAAGCCCCCGGCATCAATATTCGTGAGTACGACAGATTAATAACCGAATAGAGAAGTATCTCTGTATCGATATCAATTGCAAGAACACTTACATACATAATTTAGTCAAGTTATATCGGAATGCTCGATTTATCAGTCAGTGATGAGTCAATGCTCTGGCGTCCATATAAATACATACCTTATTTCCTGTGTAGATAGTCAATTATAACAGTGCATCAGTTAATGACAGGGGTTATGTCGTGATTGATAGACAAATGAAAATAAACTATATATTTCGACGACATCGGCCAATCATAATTGAGACGCAACGATTATACTTATTATAGTCTACAAGTATGTCCGCAAATACAGGTGCAACCCTCTACGTTACTCTCAGAGTCCAGACAAGCTGGCCGACATGTCAGGTGAGAGATCGGGCACACACCATTAACGCCTTCACTCTCGAAACGCGATGAGAAGTTAGAAAAGTCCCAACACTGGTCCTGTGTAGGTTTGGAACCCACGACCTAGATAGCTAGAGACGAATTCACCAACGAGGCAGACAAAATTAAGAAAACACATTGACCTAATTTTAACTTTTACCGTTGATTTCATTCAGGGCATAGAATGATAGTTAGTGAATTGACTAATGGCCGACAGGTCGGAAATCAATCAAAACAATACACTAGTAATAGTATGGTATTATCTGGGGTTTGTTGCGTCTAAGTGTAATAGAAGGAATAAATAAATAAACTGTAATTTATGAGTGGAAAGCTATATTAAAAAAAACTAAAAAAAACACCATAACAAGAAAGTGGGTCCTTGCCCTAATAGTCTTATATTGCACTGACATAAATTATCTCACTCCCCTTATTCAAGTAAGTCCAGACGATCGCAATACTCGAAGCAGAACGTAGGGCGTAGACCCCACGACAAGTCTCGCTGGCGATAAAACTCGTCGGCGATGAAACTCGTCGGCGACCCGACGGATGTTCGGATATTCGGATAACAGCGGCAACTTAAGGATGCAAATCCAACCGTCGATTTTTGAGGGTGAATTTAAAACCCTGGAATCAGTACGGGTGGACATTAAGTTAGATGTCCGATTTCACACCGTGACTGCAACATGACGAACGATGTGACAGGGGTGAAATGAAATATTCCGTCTAATTTAAGTAGCAAGTAGCAATCTAAGATGATGCAGTCACGGTTCAACACTAGCGGAAGGGCACACATTATTAAATTAAATCTAAAATTCACTATTATACACTCGGCATAAGTACTTATTGTAATTAGTGCTAAGTATTCTAGGAAAGCGATAGTTAACAGTTAAACATAAGTGAATAGCACTGTAAATATAATCACTAGGCGTAGTTTGGGCAAGCTCTAAAATAGATAGGCACCTACTTGTTCTAATTTCTACGTTTTAATATGTATATTAAATGCACAACTTACCCAATATTATGGGGTTCCAATTCACTTAAACAGTTTATTATAATGTTTTATAAAAATCTATAGTAGTTAATAGGATAAGATTTAATTATGAGTTATAGCAGTAACTCGTTACGTTTCAAGTGACAAGCCGGATCGTTCCAAATCGCAAAAAGTGGGTACTCCACGCGCGCCTTCGCACCGCGGCCTCACTTTACCGTCCAAGCAAATTAATTTTGTGCGGTCAGTGGCGACGACAGCGTTCGACACTCGCCTAAGTATGTATAGCATTAGAAAATGTTAAGAAATTGCATTTGGCTCAATTTGTATAAAATAAATTTTATGATGACGATTTATTTGTTAGTTTCAGATAATATTCATATGTATAATTATTAATTTTAAGGTGTTAGATTTATTATGTAACAGGTTTTACGTCTTCTAAAGGATATTTTTGCTTTCGGAAAGTGATAGTTTATTGGTTGGTGGTGCTTGACTAATCATAAGTTCTACACCGAAATCTTAATGTAAAAAAAATAACAAAGATTCCGGTCAAGAGTCACCGCAGTCGTGCGTCACTACTATCTATCTACAACTCTATATACAATTTTATGTTTTTGGTGAGACATAAATGTATATCTAAATAACAACCCAAACATAAGTACCTACTTGTCAGGCTAATCAGAACTTATGACTAAAGGCTATTCTTTCAAAAGCCAGCTAACTTTTATCCAAGGAACTAGCCAAAAGCGGTTTATTATGGCTCGCTAAGTTGTCTACCAAGAAATATTTTTTATAGTCAACACATCTAGAAATGTCCAAATTTTGAAAGTGTAATAATTTTTCAGTGATGTGTACAAACCTACACCCGCTACAAAAATGCGTATATTGTGGGATAGTGTAAAACTAGCTTCGCTTGCCTTCATAATTAAGGCGTTATAACTATAACTGACCAAATATCAAAAATACTAGTCATTTAAACGTTATTTGGCTTATGGACAGTTTGTATACTTAATCATCATGGAGTAGGAAACCCAATCAAGAAAGACAATGCATTCCTACCGTACGCAAGTGTCAATTCTACATCTACTAAAGAAACATATTCATATTTCAAAAACAGAGATATCAATACAAAGCAAAATAGTCTCTAAAGGAAACCGCTTAAATATTCACGGCTTGTTAGACATGATAATCTTTTTGTGCTTTCATGCGATGCCCAATAACTACTATCAAACAAACTAATGTCAACTTTGTTTCTTTAGCATAAAGTTCATAATGATAATAATAACTGGGGCTATTACGGTCAAACCTGCGTGGGAGACTGTAGATACTCAAATTAGACTCACATACAGACAACATCTACAGCAATTAGGTACATTTTACTATTTTTTTAAACATGAATGTAATATTGAGTAAGCCTATTGTGTCAGAGGGAGTGTTTATAAAATATTTATAATGTTACTAGCAGTTATTAGCGACCATTTAGCATAGGAAAAAATTACACACACAAAACTTCCTTAAGAATCTATCTGTCAGATGGTGGAAACAGAATAAAAATCAGATCAATAAAAATAGTTTTTGAGATCAGCGCAAAGATATTTACCAACGTGAAATAGTACTTTTTTTAATAATTAGTGATAGTAGTGAACATTGTAATGAATATTGCGACTTATTACAATCTAATAAAGTCTAAATACGATTATTCACTCATGAGATTCTATTGCAATTTTGCCAAGTAACCATTATCAAAATTGGACATCTCGCAAGTTGGTTATTTAACAAAAATTGGCGCCAGTCTATGAATATTTTGTTCATCGCGACGCGACGTTTGCGCATTTTCCGTGTCAACGCTTATAACATTATAATAGTTACAAATTTGTCACATAAATCTGTGAAAAAAAATCACAGAATCTCTGACGCCTTCGTAAAACATAATTTACTCATACATAGATAACAAATTAATTAAACGGATATATGTAAGTTAAAACATTTGCAAAGGGGTTAGCAAAAATCTCATCATTGTAAATTTTTTGTTGCGTAATAGAGTAATAAATAACAACAAATTCAACATCCACCTCTAGTGAGGGCGACCAGAGGCTCCTTTCTTCACGGCTCGTCTATCGCCCATCAGTACAGGGCAGGGCACTTGTCAGGCTGTTCGATGAATGCCGTGTGTGAATCCCGCAGTGCGGGTGTGGGTGTCCAACAGATGATCCGGGTTTTAAAGTGGATTAACTGGGCCCGTCCTTAAGAGGTGGAGACCGGAGAGGTCTCGTCCGTAAGGGTCGGAAAACAAGAGTTTCACTTACCCCTACATGGAACGATGCGTAAGGTAAAATTACCTTTTTTACGGGATAAGTGCGTTACAAACATTTCTGATTCTGTACTTGTTCTGTACTCACAAACTTTTCCATTTATATCTAGGATAGGTACCATCAGATAAAGAAAAAATCTATGAATGCTATCTTCTGTTTAGATCTGTCTGTAGTCATGCATATGTATTGTTTGGTTCTTTCAGATGCCCAGTTACTAAATAGAACCTTGAAACCGGAGGGTTAGGATTTGAATGATAAAACGGCGAGATAAATTTGGGAATGGGAATTCCCAAGACCAATTTTACATGGTTCTGAGTTGATGGGTTTTGCTATAAGCAACTTCTACATATCTCGCAAAAATACAACCTACTAAGGTGTTTTATACTAATGAACCGAGCACAAATTCGTGCACTAAGCACAAAGCACACAGTGGAAAGCTGCAGTCGAGTCATAGGACTGGTCGTTGGAGACTCATTGCACTTCTACACTTGACGCCCGCCGCATACAATGACGAGTAGCAGAGTGCACCTTTACAATTCACTTCATTGCGACACGGATTTGCGATTCGTTTCGGGATTAAAACCGAACTTAGGCTACAAAGTAACATAAGATGGCCTTTAAATGTGAAAGTTATCTAGAAATGTTGCAAAGTTTCACGTTCCTAGAATTGCCGTGTCATTAGGTACTATCTCTTCTTTCAAAAGTTATGAATTTATATTTATCTCATCATTAGCCATATTTTCCTCTAGAATTACCTAGGTAATCTAAGTTTAAAATAAAATTAGAACTAATGGCCTCAACTCTCAAGTCCTTTTAAAAGTTTGACAAGATGGATAGACGTTTCCTAAACGAATTAGGACAAATCTTGGCGCAAACACTTCTTTTTCATTCGATTAACTCTTAGGGTACTTTTTTATTCCGGTAATTCCGCAACTTAACAAAGACCGTCCTTCCTTGGTATGCTTTTGGTACCATCACTCAAGACGAGATCGAAGACTGACTCTAGATTCCCATAAATATAGAATGATAAGACATCTACAGATGTGGCAACGTTAACTAAACTCAATACTTAAACTGGGTATTCGATATGTTATGAAAATACAGTAGCAAACAGCAAACGTCATGGTTCACAGTATGTAGTCCGATCGATCAGTGCAAGGTACCTACAACCCCTCACATTTCTGTTTATAGAACTCCGCTCCGATTACTTACCTACTCAACATTCATTTGGTTAACAATTCTCAAAACTCATAAACATTTCAAAGCATATAAAGGCTCTTTTATACGTGCAATTAATGGGTCGGCCATATTGCTACTGTTGCTAGCAATATTAGCCATAAAGACCCAGCAATCTGTGGCCGTACTTACTATATTAATATGTTGACGTTGCAATTTAGCCATATGCTGTCACCGAACCGTGGCCGGCATTGTTGGTAGCAATATTGTATTATGTACTAGCATCCGCCCACTGCTTCGCCAGCGTGGTACTTATTGGGAAAAAAGTAGCCTAAGTGTTAATTCAGACCATAATCTATATCTGTGTCAAATTTCATCCTATTCCGCTCAATAGTTTTGCGCGAAAGACCAACAAACATACATTTTTACAAACTTTCGCATTTATGATATTAGTAGGAAGTAGGATTTGTCCGAGCAATTTAGGACGTTTGCAAGACAATAGACATTGATTGTTTATTGATGATGTCCAAGAAATAGTTACTAATAAATAACATTGTTTTTATGTTTTTAATAAAACTAAAATCTATGTGTTTAATTGACAGCCAAAAAATATTATTTTAGTAAAATTATGTAACCATTGTTGTATAATTTTAAATTGCAAATAAAAAAGAGAAAGTTAATTTTATATACGAATTTTGTCATTACGTCACTATTATTTTATGTACATTCATAGCTGTGTACTTTGGAATTGTAGAATTTAAAACTATAGTAATAAATTTTGTTACAAGTAAATAGAAATTGTTTATTCAGAAAGCAGAAGGCCATATTACTGTGATTTTCCTAAAAGAAAATTTAGTATTTCAGAGTTAAAAACTGTACTTGATTAACGGCAATATACTCCACCATAAGATAGGTGTAGGCAGAGATGTCTACTACACACATTTTACTTGCTATGTTTAGGTCCCTTAAGTAATAAAGCGAGCCTTCATTGGGCACAATTCCCAACCTCAAGGTTGCTGCTACTGCTACCACAGAGCGTAAGAAAACTTAAGCCTCAAGTATATTAAAAAAGTATTTATGAGTGCCTCTGGATTTGAACTCAGTATTCGGTACATGTACGCTAGCAGTGTATGTATGCTACATACACTGCTACTTACCTTCAGATATAACCAGATGTGCCATAACAATAATATTTTGTGGTGTAACAATGTAACATGACAGTGCATGCTGGCACATTTGCTACCTTTCGTAGATGGACAGTACATTGGCATCCATCTTGCATATTACACGTAAATAACGAAAATAAATAATTAATGTAGGGTTACCGGGCTTGTCTTTGGACTCTTCCAATTAAGACCTGAGATATAAGAGCACTACACAATGATGTTTTCATTAATAATGGCAAAATGGTACACCATCTCCAGTATACACAATTAAGACTTAATATAGTGTATCAATGAATATGAAACGATTATGGTACAGAATTTTCGAAATAGCATGAAGTGTGTATAATCATCACCGCCTTTATTGTAAAAAGATAAGTGGTCATGACTTATCTTATCAACAGATAATAACAACAAAAGTAACAATAAAAATATTGTTGTGGCGTTGTGACTTAATTGATCTACTTAGTTAATATAGCACAAATATTTATATTCTTATTATTCTTATTCTTTATTGTACACAAAACACTTACATAAACAATTTATAGTTAGGAAATAGCACATGTACACAGGCGAGCTTAATTCAAAAGTGAATTTTCTACCAGCAAACCCTAGGTAAGGAAAACATTGTGGAATGGGCAGAAGTGCACAACAAATATTTTAAATACATACATACACCTACATACTAATATTACTTACATACGAACGTGAATAAAATGTCTAATATATATACCATATAAAATATATATATTAACTAGCGGCCCGTCCCAGCTTTGCCCGGGTAGCTTCAGCCCACTCAACAATTTCCATAAAATGTGATAACCATAGCAGCGCCATCTATTGATTACTTACTCAACCCAGTCGAAAGGTATCGACATCTGTTAGAATAATTTGGAGTTAACAGATAATTGTGCCTGTTAAATAATAACAGACAAATAATTAGCAATAAATTAAAATTGCGACTATAATTTGAGATTTAAACTATCCTATCTCTCAAGTTGGATCGAACTGCACATGGTGTGCGAATTTTATTATAATCGGTTAAGTGGTTTAGGAGTCCATTGAGGACAAACATTGTGACACGAGATTTATATATATTAAGATATATATCAATAATAATAATTTGTCTGTCAATCTAAGTGATCACTCAGTTGAAAGAAAATGTTCTTTAATTCTTACTTTAAACAAGTCGAGCGAAGAACTCGACCGTATGGGATGTGGGAGAGAATTCCACAACCGCACCGCACGCACAGTGAAGGAGCCATCGTAACGGCTAGAAGTGTGAGTGGGCATTTGAAGAAGAAGAGAAGTTAATGAACGACAAGTTTTGCCCGGGGGAGCTAAATACTCAAAGCGCTCACGAAGATAGATAGGAGCAGTAAGGCTATGAAGAGTGGAATAAAGAAGAGAAAGAATATGACAATCTCGACGCCGCCGAACTGGTAACCATTTTAGTTGCTTATATTGCTTTAGACTGCCATAATTACCAATGTGTATGATAATTTGATAATATATTTTTTGTTTTTGTTGCTTAGACCTACGGCACACTAGGCAGCCTGACTATAAAATACTTTTGGAATTCATAATATGTGAATACCAAATTTCCTTTCATTGTGAATCACAAGCAATTCACCCACCAATGTCACAACTCATTTCTAGAAAATAAAGTGATCATAGAAATATTTAAACATTGACTTTGAAATGGCACAGAGCCAGATTTTTGCTAGTTAGTTTTAGCTTACTAGATTTTTGTAAAATATAATGTCAACTTATTAAAACGTAACTGAAGACATATTTTAGGGCCATTGAATTTCATGTCTCCTGTACTCCTATGTTAAGTCACAAGCTGGTAAATCCTCATCATCATCAAAGCGTCACGCCTGTATTACCCGAAAGTATAGGCTATGTTTAGGTTCCATACGTAATAGGTGTCAAGCTTATTGCCGTTCATCGGGCACAATTCTAAAGTTTGTGCTGCAGCTAATATTCTCTAGGTATATTAGAAAAGTCTTTTTGCTTGACTTTGGACCTTACCACTAAACCACCAAGGCAGTGGACTTTCTCATTGAAGGTTGTGGGTTCAATTCTAATCCATTACAGACATATTGTGTCATGGCTTAAGAAATGTATGTTAAGTAAGTTTTGCTTAGTTTGGGATGAGATGGACTTATATTAATAACTAGCTTTCGCCCGCGTGATGTACATTTTATGTTATGTTCCATTACATTACCAATTTTCTAAGTAAGACCTACGAGTATTCTTATATTCATAATTTCATATTTATATCCATAACATCCCTTTTTTTAGTTTCCTACTGACAGATTCTGAGATATGGTACAAGTGTAGCCGCTTCAAGCACGACGCTGAGGGTGAGGTCACACACATAAACTGTCGAGACAGTCTATATGAATGCTCAGCAGCATCACGGGAACAAAATGACACAACTGCGAATCCATAACAACCCTGATTTTAAAACAGTAAAATGAACTTCAACATTGACATTCATTAATTTCCAACAAAACAATAGGTCCAGCCATAAGTATAGCTTTATGAATCATTGTAAAAACATGTATTATCAACATGGTTCACTACTTGAATGAAACAAAATAATGGTGAATGACTAATGGTAACAATACAAAAAGGTCTAAACAAGGAAATTGGTTAATAGCTCTTTAGTAACACAATTTTTTGTACATGTTGCCAAAAATGTTAATTACTGAGTATTTTTCTTACTTATACACATATTAAACAAGTCGCTAGTAAGTAGAATTTGTGGTTTACATCATAAGTTAAATAAACAATGTGTAGTTACATATCTGGATATTGTTTGTGTTGTGTTTCAAATACTTGCAACTTACAAAGACAGGAATTATTAAAATGACTTGATCAAAGTAATTTTCACAGTAGCATAAAGGCACCTGTACATTGAGCCTCTGTTAACATTAGTTTAACAAACGAATCCCTACTAATATTATAAATGCGAAAGTAACTGTGTTACGCTTTCCCGCTTAAACTACTGAACCGATTTGAATGAAATTGGGTATGGAGGTAGTTTGAGACCCGAGAAAGGACATAGGATAGTTCTTAACCGACTGCGCAAAAAGAAGGTAATGTTTTGGCGCGATAACCGACATACACGCGGGCGAAGCCGCTGTCGGAAAGCTAGTAGCAATATAAAGTGGAACTTATAATAGCAATATAAGTAATGTAACAAGAACTTAGACCTTAACACAGCTCTATCTTACACAGCACATTGGGACACGACCAAATTTTGTTTTGTTCAGTTGAATGCTTATAATGTCATAGTTTCAGTTGCTAGCAAGTTTGATTTGATGCACTGGGCAGCCGGCCAAGCATCACGCATGCGATAGGGAGGTACACACACATGCAAGACCTTGGTAGCAACACAAGGAAGTACTTAACACTAGTATGTAAGCCTTTGCCCTAATATTATCTTACAATCACGCATGTATGACGTCTTGTATATGCCTAATATCACGTACTTATGATAATAAAGCTAATTATACAAACCTACAAGTCTTTCTATAACAAAAGTGGTAATACTTTTGTTCTGAAATTGGACCGAATATTGTGATTAACACAAAGATACGAAATTTGAACATTTCGCCCGTTAGGTTCTGGATTGTATGATCTCGTTTTACTTATACAAAACTACAATCACACGAAATTTATAGCCCAAAACTAACAACTTTAAACAAAGTAACAAAGTATAAAAATACTAAACACTACCTACTTACTTTTCTTAACACCACTCTGTTCCTTTAATTTCAACGTTCGTTACTGCACATCGTATTTCTTGACAGAACAAAACAAACACATTTATTATCAGTCGTACGTAGCTACAATTGTTAAAGTAAAATGAATGACAGACAGTCAGAAAACAACGGGATTGTGGAAAGAAAAAGACGTGTGGATTCGACGGAGAGATGAGACCTTCTCCAAAACCGTTCGCTAGATGGCGTGTTTGTTGAATTTCCATAGACAACTGTCACGGCATTGTGGAAGACCTTAAACATAATGTTGCCATGTTAAAGTCAAAGTACGATTTATAACAAAACATTGGCACATAAAATAACGTGACTTTACAAAATACAATTCGATGAAAAGTGCATCGAAATTATTAAAAATAGTATAGAAAAGTTACTAATCTGTATTTTTATGATAGTAAAATCAAAAAGTTGGCGTTTTTATTTTAACAAATAATAGTTTTGTTTTTTGCGAATATACTAGATAGGCAGTACGATGACGCAAAATATATTTTCGCTTAAACCTACAAATACTACTTCTTCTAGTATTACAAAAGGGAAAATTCGTGTGGATGTGTGTATAGATGTTTGTTCCTCTTTCAAGCAAAAACTCCTGATCGGATGAAATTAGAATAGAGATGGGATCTAGTCTGCGGGAAAAGCCACGGGTGGGAGCTATCTCCAATAGCACATAGGCACTTTTTATTCTCATACAATGCGGGTGAAATTTAAATTTTCGTGCCAAAACAGATTCCATGTTTTAATGACGTCACTCAGACTTGTCACTGGCTTTTATACAGAGTGCGCAATAGCTATAGGTACTCAAACTGATGAATTTTAAAGAAAGACAAATACTTTAAAACTATGTACGAACCTAAATCAAAATGATAAAAAATAGTTTCTCACATCGAGCTCTTCCATTTGATACGTCACACATTGTAGTTAAAAATTACACTTGTTTTTTTAATCCAATATTATAACTTTAAAAAATATCTGTAAAATATCTTTTATTTAAATTATTCTAAAAAAATATTTACATAACGAAATACCTATCTAAGTATCTAAAAACTAAAAACCTTTATCTAAAAGTTAAAAACAAATATGTTTTAGATACCTAATCCAGAAAAAATAAAGAACTTTAACATTAACGTACAGACGTTATTAAATATTCACCTATTGTAAATTTTTATATTTTATTTAAAATGTAAAGAGCATATAAACGCTTAAGCTGAATAATATTAGACGTACTGTGATTTTGATTTCTCGTCTAAAATCCGATTATTGTAAATAATCTGATTTTATTGGTACTAAGCAAGGTTTCAATAACCAAAATATTTTATATTAAATCGGTCACCAACAATGACTATTCTGCGACGATCATCGCATGAGAGGCGACGTCTGCTGGCAGACAGTAAAACTATTAATATTCATGCCATCTCACTCGCACTTATGGTTTGGATGCAGCCGAACGGTTCAATGACTTTGGCGACCGTTTCTATTTTCTCTCTGGTTTTGTCGTCGGGTCGGGCGGTCGGGCTGCAAGGAAGGGGTCTTTGTTTGCGTTTCACGTTCGCGTTGTACGGTATCATCTGTAAACGCGGTTCCATCGTATTGCTACCGAGACGGAATGTGCCCGCATAAGTGGAAGCGTGGGTTTCGCTCCTCCCGGTCAATGTGAAATGTCGTGCAGTTTGCCAGAGTGGCGCCGTCTTCTAGTGCAAGTGCAGTGAGGTGCAGTGGTGTGTGCGAACGAGCGTGGGTCGACTCGGCCACGGCGACCGAGGTGCGAAGTGGCGGCGGCCGCGCGGCCATGACCGGCGATATGCCTCTAGGAAGCGCGCACGCGTTCGGGCGCGCGTTGCTCCGGGATGGGGCGCTGCCGCCGCTGGAGCCTGGCGCGCCCGCGGCTCCCACTCCCGCCGCGCAGCCGCCCGACAAACGCCCGCCTGCTGCGGCCGCCAGCCCGGAGCAGGTCATGAAATTGTATATGAACAAACTCACCCCCTACGAACACCGTGAGATATTCGATTACCCCCAAGTGTACTTCATTGGCGCGAACGCCAAGAAACGGCCCGGGCTGGTCGGTTTCCCTAACAATTGCGACTACGATAACGAGCAAGGCTCGTACATCCACATCCCTCACGATCATATAGCGTATAGATACGAGGTGCTCAAAGTGATCGGCAAGGGTAGCTTCGGGCAAGTGGTCAAGGCGTACGACCACAAGAAGCGCGAGAACGTCGCGCTCAAGATGGTGCGCAACGAGAAGCGCTTCCACCGACAGGCCCAGGAGGAGATCCGCATCCTGGAGCATTTGCGCGAGCAAGACAAAGACAACACGATGAACGTGATCCACATGTTCGACTCGTTCACATTCAGAAACCACACGTGCATCACATTTGAGCTGCTCTCGATAAACTTGTACGAGCTGATAAAGAAGAACAAATTCCAGGGGTTCTCGTTGCAGCTCGTACGCAAGTTCTCGCATAGCCTGCTGCAGTGTTTGCACGCTCTTAACAAAAACCGGATCATCCATTGCGACATGAAGCCGGAAAATGTGCTGCTAAAGCAACAGGGACGCTCCGGGATTAAGGTACGAAACAAACATATTAATTACAGTAACAGACTATTTAAAGTAATAAGTTGGCCAAATTGTTTTGTTTGTACTAAAAACAAGTTAGGCCTGTCACTGATAGGGTGCATTATCTAAATAAATAAAACCAATATAAGTACTCGTATTTATCGTGCTGATATCTGGTATAACAAATGAGTGATACCGGACGCGTAAAACCATCATAACGCCGCATACTTTTTCAAACTTTTTCTAAATATTGAACCTCATTTAAAAAAAACAAACCCAAATCCCAAACACCTGTTCGTATATTACAACGGCGGATAAAATCAATAGGGAGTGGGCTACATTTCGTAAACAGTTGCAACTGTGTGCGTGCGTCCCGATCAGCTGGCCACACCCGCACCCCGAACCTGAACCACTGTAATCTTTGAAGGAACGATAACAGCTTCGTAAGGTCCATTACTTGTATTGTCTAACGTATCGCACACTGCATTGTTTTAAATAAGTAGGTATGTATGTAGTCTTCTACCCTTTCACTTTGAGGGCTTTATCCTTAATCCCGTCGTTGTAGCTTAAAGCCAGGTAACCTATACTATGCTCGTGGCAATATATTGTAGGGTTTTTTTTACTCGGAACTTCTTTTCGTGTGGCTGTAGATTTCTTCCTATTGATTCCCATCTTCGACCTATTGACTCCCATCAACTGTCTAGATGTGAGTTTGGTCCTGTCTTTAACCACGTAAAATAAATTATCTAGTTGGTAATATAGTGATCAAAGCGATTTCTTCGATAAAATAACAGTATCAAACGAGAGGTTAGCAAAAATATTATTTGGTTTAGACGTTCGAGACTTTACGAGTTACACGGAGTTCTATTTTAAAACATCCCGATACATAGTAAGTCGGTCCCCCGCGTGATGTTACGGTGTGTATTTACGTCAACGCATCCGCGTATACGAAACACGGTTATTTCTTGTTCTTACAAATACGCATCAATGTCACTGTGATTTTGCACAAGTAGGTATTGAAACCTTCGACCGTTCACTGACAGCAAAAACGTTGACCTAGAACCTACAGCTTTGAGTCTCTTGCGAATATAGTGTATAGATTGATTAGCTTACGGCGTTGGTAGAAAAAAAGTTTCCGGGCCCTAGAAACAATGTCTATTTACAAGCTTTTATTTGTCTTGCGGTGTCTGTGGGTTATTTTACGTATATCTGGGAAGTTCTTCCTGTCGTTAGATTTACCGAAAGATTTGGCGTATGTTCGGTAACTATGAAATAATATGATACCACGTTCCAAAGCGCTGTACGAGCGGAGGGGTCTGATGATGAAGACGAAAGGTGGTCACATTAACTCTTAAAATTTCAGATAAAGTTTTAACTCTTTTACTTGTATTGACGGGCCGGTGACGTGGTCGGTAAGCAAGTAAGTACTTACTACTTGCTTTTCACGCCGCAGGTCGTGGGTTGGATTCCCACCCAAGTCAGACATTTGTGTGATTTGTTGTTGTTTTTTTGTCCTGAGTCTGGGTGTAATTATCTATATTTAAGTATGTACTTACAAAAGAAAAGTATTATATAATAATTATGTAGTTTGGTTTCCAAGCTCTGCTTAGTTTGGGATCAGATGGCCGTGTGTTAATGTCCCACTATATTATTATTATAATTATTTTTAGGTATTGACAATTACTCAGGTGCTACTCCTTTTAGCTTTTATTTTTTTTATTAATACTTTTTTATTATTTCACGTAGTACTTACTATTTATAAAAGTAAGATATGTACAATTATGAGTAGAAGAAATTTCGTGACATTTTGATTTGTAAGTCTGCTTGTCACATCACAGGGCTTTAAAAAAAACAGATAATAATATGTAGGTCTCGGGCATAACGGTATAAGATCGTTAAAATTAAAATAAACTTCGTCCATTGTTTTGGTTTTTAACAAAAATCACAGGCATTAGCTAATAGTTGTTAAAAATAACATGTCCTCATTGTCCTCGTTAAAGTTCTACCAATATGGCAACAATTCGACGCGACGCGACGCGACGACGCGCGACGCTGCTCTTTTCTGAATAACAAAATACACATAACGGTAATTTTTTAATTTCGTAGTGGTTTTAGTCGTATTTGGTTAGTTGCTCTAAAAGTCCGTGTCAAATAATGATTAAGTATATTATTATCTTAATTGTTATTTTAATGAGCTAAATGGGTTCCACTTTCAAATATTATTTAAGTCGTTAGTTTTCATTATGAGTTAGAGTTGCAGTTTGCATCGCATCTAAGTTGAGTGCATACTTAATTACGTAAGTTTTATAAAATAATATTATTTTTCTACTGTCGTGACTTCTGCCACGATGATAAAGATCTATTGGTTTAGTTTTTGCTGTTGCCAGTCCCTCCGTAAAATAATCACTACCTGCAACATCCCGAATTTTGTTCGTTTAACAAAAACTGTAACAAGAAATTTTAATCTTTATAACAAGTAGTCCTAAGCTTAGCTAGCGAAGTTATGTATTGTTATTCGCTGTAGGTAATCAATTTACGGGTATTTTAAATTCTATTTAATCACTTCGTAGATACTTTGTCTACAGTCGCTAGTGTTCCAATTTTCCAAACTTTCCGTAGACATTGGCCGTGTACTGACAGTATAAAGTTTATGTGTAGCTTATTTTAATCAACAATATGTGATTATCTAATGAAAAACTCCTAAAACCAGTTGTGTACAGCCAGTTACAATAGTTGCTGAACAGATTCAATATACAAAACATCAAGATTCCATAAATAAGTGTGTGACTGTTATGTGTAAACTATGATGGCAAGATTATTTTTTCCTCTCGTCACGACACTTATTTATGGAATCTTTCAGCATATTAATAAGATGTTTTGCAATATTGAATCTGTTAATTAACTTTTGTTGATGACTTCACCTATGCTTTTTACTATAGATAGACCGTTTAACTCGCGTACATCGCCTATCGCCAAGATTCTGTTCTGACTCCTCAAGCTGCACAGACAGTGATGATGATTTAAGCGATATGGCTATTAGTGACGAATAGTCTTACATTACTTTTATCTGTGGTTAAATAGTTCTATATCAGATTTAATTAATGTTTTATGACTTTGTACCTCAGATTACGTTACGCGAGTTAAATGGTCTATCTATAGGTAGCTACTGTAACAAAAAAACTCTTTGGTTTTTGGTTTTCTGCCACTAAGGTCTTCATAACCTGTTACTAATAATTTCAAAGCAGAGTCCATAACACATTGCTGCTCGTGTTACTGTGTAGTGCTATAATAATATGTGAAGAGTACATAATATCTATCTATCTAACTTACGAACTGTTAACTTGTATGTACTTTAGGGTTGCTAACCGTCCTATTTTTCCAGGACATGTCCGGCTTTCTAGGGTGTACTGGGCTGTCCTGGATAGTTTCTAAGCATAGTCCTGAGTTTACAAAAAGTTCTGTAAGTAAAAATTGGCACACCTCTACTGACAATGATTTCCAATCGTTTCACTGAGCGCAAATTCTTTATTGACCGTGATTTCATTGCTTGCAACAATTAGGTACTGTTCTTATTATAGTCCTGGCCTTATATCGAAATGTTCTGGTATTTCTACCTTCAAATCTTGGATACCAAAGTTGAGAGATGGCAATTCTAATATAATCCTGTACAGAATTTGATATGAAGTGGAATCTCTCATTCCACTTTTAACTTTTAACTATAACGCGATATTTTCCCGTCGAGAATTTTAAAATAAAAGCTTTTCATTGAAGTGGTTTTGCGAATTTTCCACTCAGTTTCGTTCGCACACCGACTGTGTTCAATGCTACGTGTTATATTTCTTTTTGACGATGAACTTTGTCGCTGGTATACCATGCTCTTTCAGTCACGCAAGCGCCTTTTCATATCGACCTTTAACTAATAAATAATTCAACATATATTTCTGTAGTTAAACATAACTATTTGGCAAGAACGAAGGTTTATTTTACGTTGAACTATACTACAATAATATTCACTGGAAAGTCTCTAGGTACTTTGTAGAAGAAGAGTAAACACGTGACAGCATTGTCAACTCAGAACACATGTTTTGAACAGGACGTGCAGTGACCTCGAAAACACCTGCGCTCCAGGTAGATTATTAATAAACCCGATCTAGGGCAGGTTCTGGTACATAAAGAGTGACCGGGATATTTCCAGCCGGTCCCTGTATCTAAATAATGGATGCGTACACCATGAATACAATGTAAAAGCTTCTGTTTATGTTTTGAATTTTTTTGTTCCCAAAATATATCGAGGGGTTCTCACAAATTTCCGATGCTCGTATATACATAAAAACAAAGGTTTTTTGCACTTGGTAGATAATGCTCGCCGCCAGGAATAATAGACTAGCTGCCTACTTAATTTGGTATTAAATATTTTATCTACAACAGCCCGATCCTCCTTAATCTAGAACTGACAACTGTCTGGAAACGTTGTGAGCCGAGGTTCGTTTCCACACAAGGAGCCCTCAAGGCAGTTGTCATAGTACATGATCGGCTTGACCGTTTTCGGACGGCTTACCAAAAATGTCCTGTAAACGTTAGGACATCCTCAAAAAAAAATATCTACACCTACCTAGAAGTAGAGATATAAGTCGACAACATATAAACAAAAATTTATACTTACATACGATGATTATTGTAGAAATTATATTAATATACCATTATGTGGACAAGTGTATTATTATTTGAAGGAGGTCGTTGCAGTCTTGTCTGGTTATTGGGGCACACATGAACATGTGTCCTTGCGAGTAGTAAACATCATATTAGTCTACAGTAGTGATGGTAATTAATACGAATTCATGTAAGTTTCATAAGCATGTGAATTCATGTCTTAGTGTGCGAAATGCTATTGCACATGTAATTGCTAATATGACGATATTTAGTAGTAATGAAGTATATGATTTTTGTTAATATGCGAATTCACTCGTGAAAGTCGCGAATGATGTCGATCAAAGTCACGTGAAACAGAGAGATTCGTGGTAGCGTGCGACAGAAGGAGCACGCTGTCGTCGGAGCCGGTGCAATGTGCATGCTAAAGAAGTAGATGTAAAGCTAATAGTGAATTCGCTTCGTGCTTCATAGAATTTCGCAACTATATTTAATTTGTTAAATGATAATGAAGCATTCGAATGCTAACCGCTAATGTGAATGCTAATTAATCCATTTCCAGTCTACAGCAACATACACGGATGATATTCAGTATCGCAGTTATCAAGATTATCTTATTATCTACGAAGATACTCAGTGATAGCTTTAAACGCATTATTTTAACACGGTTATTTGGCGCTGAACTGTTTACCTACAGATTATTACTAAAACTCACGTGCACATTACTCAAGTAACTCGTAATTACCTAGTTAATTATAATTCTATGGGCTACTTAGGCCCTATGTTACATTAATGAGCGTCACAAATAATCCTACCTAGTAAGAAGTTATGAATAATAGATACATATTCCATTAACGTCTGCAGCCTGCGATTTAGTTTAACTGACAACTTAATCTTTTACCAGAAATGCGTGACAAATCCTATAATAGGAGGATTTAAAGTATAAAGTAGACTAACTGCTCCAGCGCACTTCTTACCGCGTATTTCTCACCTTTTAAAGCCGTCGGTCCTGCGCCCTATCAGTCACCGATTATGTCTGTCAGTACGTCCCAACGGACTGAAAGTAAAGGGAGAGAATAGAAAGTGCTCTGTTTGCGTACTAAAATATTTGCTGCTTACCTGGCTAGTCGGATTAGACTGGTCGGTAAAACGGCTAGAAGAGATTTTTTAATACTTCATTACCTACCTGTTACCTTATTACGGGTTTTCTATTGTGGCTAATAAGGTCCCTTTTCTGAAAAAATATCGTCAGAATAACAACTATAATAGGTCCTACAATGTGCTTTGTTTATAAAAAAATTCACTAATTACCTGCCAATGTTAATTAAACATTATCGTTTTGAAATGCTGATTTTGTTCATTATTGTCTATCTATATGTTTTGTAAACCACAACAGCTTTTTATTTTAGGCGTGTTAATCATATCAACCCTTTTTAGTGTTCCACAGCTGGGCACTGGTCTTCTCTCAACTATATTATGAGATGAGAAAGTTTAGGCCTTAATCCACACACGCTGGCCAAGTGCGGGTTGGTGGATGTCACATGTCCTCGAATGATGAGTTCTTAGACATGCCGGTTTCCTCACGATGGCGTGTTAATGTACCTAATTACTTTATAATGCAGTATATTGGTGCTTGTATCAAATTGTTATTAAAGGTATTCTTTGTTAGAGACAATGTGACACATCTGTGTATCGGTTACAATTAACTAGGTTACCGTGACAAAGTGAATCGTTCCTACTATGATAACTATTTGTATCAAACACCGACCAGATACCTATAGACACCGTATAATTTCTTCCACTGCCACCTTCTCACCGAAAATCATTCGTTATCACGAATGAATTGATATAGTGGGCAGGCGCGTCCCATCGTAGACTACATCATTACAAGCGTAGGCTTATCCTTACTAATATTATAAATGCGAAAGTAACTCTGTCTGTCTGTTACGCTTTCACGCCTAAACGACTGAACCAATTTGGATGAAATTGACTATGGAGGTAGTTTGAGACCCGAGAAAGGACATAGGATAGTTTTCATCCGACTGCGCAAAAAGAAGGTAATGTTTTGGCGCGATAACCGACACACGCGGGCGAAGCCGCTGTCGGAAAGTTAGTTTCAATATTTAAAAAAAAATATCTTAACGCTGTTGTTATTTTTTAAATAACTGCATCGCCTGGTTTACCTGTAAAGGTGTTTTATATTACGGAAGAAGTATTTAATGTGTAGGTACTTAGAGCTTATTAGGGATTATGCAAAATAGTTGCAGTTTATCGTAAGGTTAAATTGATACTGCCGGTGAATAGTTTTCACATTTGATTATCTTTATAAGGGCTAAGTATGTGTTTAGGACTTGTCTGACTAGGTTTAATTGTTTTTATCGTATACTTATTGCTACTGTTCCTGGTTGTTATTGTCTGATGATTTTATTTATAAGTACTATTTACAAAAGTAGCGTAGGACGTCGCGTCCTTAGACTAGATGGAGTGACGATCTTAGCAAGGTTAGAAGGAACTGCGAGAGAGCAGAGGCATACATAACAATAAACAGTACAGACATCATTTAATTATCCTAAACCGCTAAATGTGTAACCTCTAAACATCCGATTTAACACAAAATTACATGTTTAATTATATACTTACATTTGACTTAACTCAAATCTAGAAATGTGATCGAGTTTATTGTATTTAATTCTTTATAAGGTTTTATATTAGGTATTTAACTCTTTGTTATATAATAAGTAGCTATAGAATGTTCTTTAAGCATTAATTCAGTGATCGTTATCAACATATTTAAAATAATAAAGACGTTTAATAGTTCCGTGTTCGTTATATAATAATCATTATTATTATTAACTTATTTAGACTAGAACATAATATCATCTACATAATTATTTTTATCAATGTTTTCTGGTACTTATCTTTAACAAGAGGACATTTAAAACAATCGTTATGTAAAAATATTGATGTTAATTTATCTGTTCCCAATATCAATGAATTAACAAAAAGTGTCGACTTTGAAAACATTATATCTGTATTTTGTACCGACACTGTTTGCAATCAAAAGTTTATAATTTAACTTTGGTTATCAGACTTTTAGTTGTTCAGAGATATTTGTCGACATTGAGCAAAATGACACTTGAATGAGGGACTTATTAATTTCTGCAGACTTCCCGCTTTAAAACTTAATTACATAGTAACAACCTTTTATTTATTATCTTACTACTAGGCGGTGGGCACGTGTCTTCTCTCGTCCAAAGTGGCGACAGTTTCGGCCTAGCTCGGCCACGCTGGCCTATTGCGGATCGGAGTGACATGTCCTCCAATTTTTAGATACCTAAAAAATCACCTCCTGTCGACAATAATTTATTGAAATATTAACGATACCATAAAAAATCGTCTTGGCTTTCGGGTAGAATTTTTTGTTTTGACAAATCTATGTCCGGTTATTTATTCGGTATTCCTTTTTTTTTGAGGTTTAATTAATAAAAAAGAAAATGAATTTATACATACTAGCATTATGAATATTATGATCCTTGTCATAAAATCGTAACTGTTTATTACTTGAGAGATTTTAATATTTAATTTGTCTAATACGCGTTCCAATAAATCAAATCTATTTTGAACGCGTCACTGGCACACGGCAACCGTAGTGGAATTCGACGTAATTAGGTCAGAGTTGACCGACTTGTAGGTTATTTATAGATTCACTTATCAATCTACTAAATACGTTAGGAAATAAAGTTTATCTAAGAGCTACGAGCTATTGGATATTTTATCTAGTTACGACCACGTAAAATACTGAGTAGATAGGTGCATAATACATGCCCTGGATGCATCATTATTGAAATTAAAATTACTTATTTCATTAAGCAAATTTAATGATACCTACCTGTTTTTGCATGAAATTGTAACAAATTATCTATTCCAAAAAAAAATAGACAAAACACCTAGTTGACAACACACGTGACCAGAAGGTTGGTTTGTATCTCGATCAAAGGATCAGTATTTCCATCCAACGCTGCAAAGCTGCTAGCGAGAAGAATTTCTTCGCGCGTGATTTTTTCTTGTTCAATTCTATCCAGACATAAAGAACAGACTTGCATTTTGAATTAGTTGTAAGATTATTTATCTAGGATTTAACTTTCGTGCATATTTCGTAGATATATCAAAAATGTACTTTTGCACAGTTGGGTACCTATACATTCGCTCGTTTCAGTCTCTATCACAAAAATACATTAAAAAATTCATCGATATTGGATAGATTGCTTTATTAGACTACTACTTTATACTGTCGCCTTTGTTTTATGTCACTAGGCATTGACCAATGAGGGTGTTCTCCGGTCAATGACCTTTCCTATGTCAGCCACAACCCAGTCACCATGTGGCCCACTTTACAAGGAAATTATGGTTCGTCCAATCAACCGAAATACATGTTGGAACTTTTGAGCTTGTAATTTATCCTCATGGTTAAGAGTTTAGACTTTTTCTAGGTCATCCGTGTCATTGTCCTTTAATATGATAATAACGTTAGGTGAATTAAATATATTTAAATATACACAATCAGGAATTATGAGATAACATCTTTAATGTAGCAGGTGGATCCAAAGTTGCTTCAAGCCAGTAATGGCAAGATGATACCAAGGATCCCAGAACGAAGCAAAAACTCTTATCGCAGGCCAACACAGATTTTACGTTCAGCCAACGGACTATTAAAAGAATTTTCCTATGTCTACAAGTTAAAGAAAAAAAAAATAAAAGAAAAGAAATTGATTTTTTTATATAAAAGAAATTGTATAGCCACGATTGTCGTGGTTGCATTATAAATAATCTCAGTCGTTCGTGTTCTGCACATGATTTACTTGTGACCTCTTTCTCAACGCCGTTTTAATTAAACCCGGAAAGTTGTATTTAGTTTATTTATAGTTTATACCTACTTGTCGTAGTTATCTTGTTTTGCTTTATTAATGTATCGTTTAACTCTAAACAGCTAGTAAAGTCGTAACTGGTAATAGTTATTGCAAATATTATTATAATCGTGATGGTTCTCTCTAGTAATGGACTGCGTCGCTCATTGGCTTAGAGTTCGGAGAAGTGTGTTCGTTGCAACCGTCGAAGTTGAGGATTCTTCTCTCGTCGGATCAGTCAGGAAGTTTGTATTGTGCTTCCCTGGTTTCTCAAAAAGCACGTTGAACCTTGGGTCCTGCGCTCGCTCACCAGTCGTATGGTCAACCCATGCCACCAGACTGAGAGTGAACTTGGCTGACTGGTTGTTGTAGACATACGGCTAGAACTTGATATTGTGACTCAGTTTGCAAGGAATGAAGTAATCAACCGACGATGCAATAGAGAAATTCTCCTTGCGTCTTAAAGCGTTTAAGATCCGTTTTAATTAAATAACGTTTAACATGACGACGCGATGTCCCCAATGACACCTACATTTGCATAGAACTTCAATTTACAAGGAACTATAGCTGTTATTATGTTAGTTTAACGAAGCGTAAGAAATAAATAACAGAGTCTACTGGAACAAATGATGCCTGAATACAAGACGATATCGATCCGACAGATAAATTGCAAGGGGCATTCTATGTTGGAATAACGAGGTAGGTACATTGTTCTACCTGCTTACTTTACTAGAAAATTTATTGTGACTGCTAGGTGTCTTCGAAACAGTTGCTTTTATGCGATTGTATTGGGCGCAACAATGTACAAAACAAATAATTCGCTACAAAATTTAAGCCTTGGCGGATTAGACTACTCCTAAAAATGTTATATTGATTCTAATTTACTGTTTATTTCTTCATTTTGAAATTTAAAATCTTCAACAGTTAGCTGTGGCAGGAAACAAAATTAGATATCAGTATTGAATACCTGAGCAAATTGCTTCAACATTGTTACTTCACAAACCTTCATAGACTGATAAGCTAACTGAGTTTTGTTATCTTAATAAGGAACTTGTCAAAATGCGTAACCACTTGGAGTAAGTAGGTCAGCGACGAACGGGAGTACGGGACCGATCGATGGCAGACTACGCAACCATCAAGTGGGTTACCTACTTATTGCAATTATTCTTTATACATGCATAATCTATACCTATAGGGCGACTAGTCATTAGTGTAAGGTATTTTACCACGTGGTAGTGCTCATAATTACAAACAACTAATCCACGAAATCTCTTTTTTATTTATTAAATTCGCTATTTCATATTAGCTGCTTAGTGCCGTGGCGCGTCACCTCGTTCCTCTCTACTCTACACTCCATTATGGAGATTAAAATTACCAGTCACCGTATATTTTCATATGTACTCATGTTACAAAACCTTTAAGGTTAATATCCATCGATATTTGAACGAAACTGTGTCACGTATTTTCAACAAACCTAAATACACTGTGAATTCTGCTTTGTCAGAAAACACTTACGTCCTTAAGCTACGTAAATAATATAATAACGTGATTTCTTAAAACATATGAACTTATATCCTGCCAAATATTTTTTTATCAATAAAAGCTTTTTGAGTGTCATTCTGTTTTGCATATCGCACAACCAAAAGTAATTCTTCGAATTTAAGACGTTATTGTTGTGTCTTGGTCCCGTTTTGCCAGTCGCTTTTCACAATATATCATTTAGATCTGATAATTTTATAAAGGGATGTCCAAACTGAGTGAACCGGGACGGAAACAGCCAACAATAATATTCACCTTTCTCAGAACCTGCAATCGTGTACAAAATTTATTTAAATGTTATAAGAGATACATGTTTGGTGACATATGACAGTAAGATAGTGTATCAGTTATCGCCGATTGCGGTATCTTTTTATCGATAGGTAACCTATTTCCCAACCTGTCTATACAAGTACTAGTCCATTTTGCCTAGAGACAATCGTAGTAATTGGTCAGGTATTAACTGTCAGCTGAGTTGGAGGTCTCTAGGCTCAAGCTTTCATGAGTGCTCTTATGACTCCGACTGTAAACTGGCTTGGTCCAAACGCAGAACGACAGCGGATTGACAATTCTAACAAAAACCGTTTATGAAATAAAAATGTATAGAATGCTGTTGGCATTCTGTACATTTGGTTAAACTAAGTTCCCCGCCGCTTTGCATGTTACTGAAAAGATTTTCATGCAGTAGTCAGTTTTCACCAATAGACAGAGAAATTCATGAGGAAGGCTTGTGTGTGTATAATTCGCCTCTGTCTGCTACCCGTGCGAAGTCAGGGCCGGTAGCTTGTTGTTTAAGATTCGAATCTTCTTTGCTCACTTAAGAGTCAACGTTTTCAACCAATAAATTACAGTTACTAGTATAATGCATGTGCTCAAAATGTGTAGTATCGATAAATTTTCTGAATTAATGTCTCAGCAGGTTGTTGCTTTAGCTCGATTCTTTTCTTGATTCTGATTTCTCGCAAAAATATTCTTTGAATACAAAACAATGCACTCAGTATTTCCTAAAATGAAACAGATATTTAAATTTATCGATAGCATAGTATGCGTTGAGCTAAGTCACTTCGGAGAAACAATGAATGAGGTTCGATAGAATTTTCAATTATCAATTAATACGTGTGGAGTTGAATCATTCATTAAATTAATGATCACGTGTTGTGGCGTACGTTATTAAAAGTGTCAATACAACAAGGTTTCCAGTACCTAATAAGGTCATATTTCAGTTACCTGGATTTATACCTGGAATAATAAATAACTAATAATCTAAGAAAGTTAGTCATCTTTTTGGTTATTCTGTGGTTTAGGTTTTAGTTGATTCATTTGTGTTGACCTAAATTCAAGGTGATTGTCATTTGTCACCGTTATGCCAAATGTTAGGATGGTAGGACTGGTCTATAAATTTAAAGTCACTCAGCGAGCTATGGAAGGCGCTATGCTCGGAGTCTCTCTCACAGAGCACCAATGTAATCGAGATAGTCCACCAGATTGGTAAACTCAAGTTGTAGTGGGCTGGTCATATCTGCCGCAGAACCGACAACCGCTGAGGTAAACGAGTTCTTGAATGGAGACTACGAATTGTCAAACGTAGGACGCCAACTCCAAAACCAGGTGAAGTGACGATCTCAGCAGGGCGGCCGGCATGAACTGGATGAAAATGGCCGCGGATTGTGCTCAGTGGCGTGCTTTAGTATGTCCAGCAGTGGACTAGAATAGGCTGATGATGATTATGATGATGCCAAATGTTTGATAAACCTGATGTTCTACTATAATACTAATTGCTGTAAATTTAGCAGAATATGTACTAACTACTTTAGTTATTTACGTTTTAATAACACCTTTATTTAGCTAGAAGGTTTTATTTTGTAACCTCATACTTTTAACACCACATGGCCTCTAAAACTGAAGATTTTGAAATACCTACATATTAATATTTTTATTGTTATGTAACGTATACATTGTTCTTGTATTGCACCAGCTCCTATAGGCGTTGGAAAAACGCCAAGCCAACTCACAATGCTCACGGCGACTAAATGCGAAGAATTATTATTTGAAATTTAACAATAGAAAGCAATCTTTTGTTGCTTTAATGAAGATGTGAGACTCGGATTTGAGAATGTATCGGATCGGCCGTGGTAATGAACTACGTACATTTTCTTGGAACATATTTATAATTCTATTACAGTTCTGTAATAACTAGCTATACAAGTTAAACAAAAATACCATTGTACAAAAATGAAGCCGCTAATGGAAATGGATCTGTTGGACTTGCTCGTTTGATCCTAAACAACTGCTCGTTCCTACCTACTAAAACTGCACGTATACCAGCTTCGTTTTCATTGTCACTTATCACCATTTGAAAACGGGGACGAACGTGCTGGCAGTTACTTATAATAAAAATGAAAAGGAATTACGATTGCTTGTTAGTTTAAAATAAATTAGAATTGTATGCTTCACAGAGATGTCGCTTACTTAACTCACACTGCTGAGTTATTATAACCAAGTTACTTTCTAATCCGAAATAAATACTGTTAGAACAATTGCAGACTGGAAATATAGCTAATAGTTTAGGTAGTGTCATAGGAAACGAAAGTAGTATTTTTGCAACTTAATCCGCCTAATCATAGTTTAGTATGCTGAATAATGTTGCAATATTTTTTCTCTATTTCAATTACATCAGACTGTTAAAGAAGCATTTTTTTTCTCTTTTCGCTCAAATTTTCACGAATCTGAACCGAAACGGTTAGTCCACAGTTGTTAGCGTCGGCGTAGTTTATAATATAGTCGACTTTCGTTTTTACAGCTTAAGGTTGAAAATTGAAGAACCGCGTGCCCATTGGCAAACTGTCACTTGTCAAGCGCGTGTCATTTGCTTTTAGGTTATACAATTATTTAACTATAATTATGCTGGATTCGATTTTCAATCGATTCAGTCGCATCGTATCCACCGCAACATTTTGTGGACGTTTAGCTACCGTTGCTATACGTGTTACACACACTAACTCTAATTGAATGTTAGCAGTTTATTCTTGAACTGTTGCGGCAGTGATTGCGTACGCGCATAGCAAACAAACAAACGTTGGACGGTTTCTTTATCTCTTTTAATTTTAACACGGCCTCCCACGGGCTAAGGAAAGTGGGTTAATGCCAAGCCCACACGACCTGTGCCCCCGTTGAGTGACACTAGTCTCCTTACTTCACCTATTTATACAGTCTTCGTCTTATTCGACGTTTATTAAAAAAGTAAGAGTGATTAATTTGAGGCAATCTGTGGCTAGGTGAAAAGTAGGCCATTGGCAAAGGTCGGTCGAGTCTCGATTTTATTAACGTTCTCGTTGTTTACTGTTTTAGATATTTGACGTTTATTGCTTTCTACTAAAGGTACTTACTAATTACTTTACAGTTTACATAGAAACATGGGACATAGAAACAGTTTACATGGGCATAATAAAACCTATATAAAATGTATCTGCTTATAGATATTATTGATTTCATCTTGCCTTTCATAGAGGCTATAGCAAAATATGATATGACTAGTAGTAACTTGGAAAAATGTCATTTAACAGCCTAAAAGATAGGTATCAACGAAAAATACAGTATGTAACAGTAAATAATTTAACACATGAATACCTATTTGAACTATCAATGATTTGTTTCGGCTATTTTCGTCGGAAAGCAGACAAGCGTACCAAACCGTGCCATGTAGTTACATAAGAGGATTTATTTATTATTGTATACATATTATTGTATTCATATGTATTGTTGAACAGGGACAATATGTTAGGAATTGAGTTATTGGCTTAGATTTTAACTATTCATTGCATTTAGGTGGTACTTATTATGATCTGTGTTAAATCCTACGTACCATCCAAAGTGGATGGATGAAACTTGGTGTCCGATCACAAAAACGATGTGGTATTTTTGTTACAGCCTGTATTCACAATTGGGCACAGTAACTTACATAAACCCTACTATCACATTAAGTAGATAAAAAAAGAATCGCCACTAATTTTCATAAGATTTAATGTGTGATGTTAGTTTAAAATTACACTTTCCCAGTTCGTATGATAGATAAGCAGTATTCTTAAATCCCAAGCTGAGATTACAATTCTCAACAATAATACTGTAGCACTTTCACATTGTGGTACAAACCGCCGACATTGTAGAAGCCGTTAATTGTTCTGATCCCATTCCTCCGCTACGTTTCATTGGCTTTCAATAACATTTGAATCGCCTACTTGTAACTTGTCCGGAGCAATTATGTTCCGTGGATTATTGTGTTTGTTTTGTTTTACGCTTAGAGCATTTAACGCGGAAGGTGTTAGACGAAACCTCTAGTACTAAATTGTTTCTGCCAGTTTTTAGGGAAGGGTAGGTACCTAATCACGTGCAGTACACATGTAAAAGTTGAAGCGTCTTTACAAATGCACATGTAAATAAAAGCTACACACAAACACAAAACATGAACAGTTTATGCATGCAAACAGTTCATGTACCTCGGCCGCCGAGGGGAACGCGCGCAATATCAGTTCCGTGTTAAATTTTTAAAGATCATTGTATCTACTAGTTAGCTTAGAATGCTTAAATTGACGATACACATGCAATTTGTATGACGTATTTTAACACGTGTTGGTTTTGTAGGTCATATGATATTGCATGCTTGCTTTCTATGAAATATATCCTACAAGAGGATTTATTTCTTGGTTTGAATTGACTGAAGGACTTACTTATTGATTAAGAAAATATTTTTTTATTAAAACAAAAATGATTTTATCATACCTTATTAGTTGTAGGCAGTTGCCACGACTTATTACGAATTTAGCCGTTTATTTTGTTTGTTCTATGTATAAGTACTAGGATATGTATGACATTATTGCTATCTTAGTTATGTTACTTTAATTAAAAATCCTCTAAATCTAAAACGCAAAATTATTCAGCTAAAATCCATTAAACTTAGTTTTAAAAGGTGTTGCGTTGGTTTTGTTCTTAAATAAACTACTATTTGTAATTTCAAGAAACATTTATCAAGTTACAATGAACTTTTGTACCACAACTACAAGTCTACAAGCCATCTAAGTATTCTCACAGGTGCTCATCTCAACGTGTGAAAACAATCGAAAACTAGTAACTTTGTAACGTTGCTATGCGCAAACGCAAACGTGCGCGTTAAAGGTCACGATTTCGCACCATTCCTGTTTTATTATAGTTGCGCAGTTTGATGAGTTTCAGTGTTTTGTTTTACGCATTGCAAGTAAAATTATAAATATGTACATTGTAAAATATCGACAGAGACAGCTCCATAGCTCGGAGCTCTTCGAATACACAATGAAGTAAACCGACAGAGAACAGGAGTAATTGAAATAGCCCAAAAAAATGACCATATCTGCCGCAGAACTCACAATCTTTGGGGTAAACGACTTCTTGATTGGTGACTCCGGATAGCCAAATTAAGCGTAGGACACCCTCAGGCTTACACGAAATGGAGTTACGATCTCTGTAAGGTAGCTGGTAAGAGATGGATCGTAAGGAGCCCCGAATCGTGCTCAGTGACGTGCTAAAGTAGAGGCTTATATCCTGCAGGAGACTAAAAAAGGCTGGTGATGATGAATTGAAGTAATTCACAAAGCGGAAGAAGTTTATTGGACATCTAATTATACTACCATTGTAATCGTATAACCTTATTAATAAGTAGTTACCAACAAATTGTACCTGTGATTTCATTCGACCATGACTCCGTATCAAAATTAAGATACTAAGTACGATATTTAGTGCCTAATTTAGAAGCTGCTGAAGTGTTTCCTTATTTATATTTAGAATTTTAAAGCATCAATAATTTTCGTCTATTCAAGCAGACGTGATAGATGTTTGTATTGTAGCTATCCATTCAGTCACGATTTCTTCAAGGTCCTGACTAAATGGGTAACCAGAAATGTAATTATAGTAGGTACAACAACGTACTTATCAGACTTTTGCAACAAAAACTTCGCGCAAATGCAAACGATTCTTCTTATTTCCTTTGAGTTGTAGAGTTGGACGAAATCATCATCATGAATTTAAGACCTGTGCTCTTTTCGGTGGAGCTCCTTTTTAGTACCTATTTCTAACTAGCCTTTTGACTTCCTAATACCATTGCCTCTATCCTGTATTAAGATCTTTTTTAAAATTGTCGTATCAAATCAAAGGGACACAATTCTTTCTCCAGGTTTGTATTCACTCACTTCACTTCAGCCCTTTTTAGTGTCCCGTTGCTGGGCACGGGTCTTCTTTCAACTATATTACGAGTTGAGAGAGTTTAGGCCTTAATCCACTCACGCTAGCCAAGTGCAAGTGGTGGATGTCACATGTCATGTCAGTTTTTTATTAGGTAGTACATAGTATGTATTGAGCAAGCCCATCTTCTACAACCACTTGCCAAACCACCCTTTTCACCATAAAAAATCAATGCAAATCGTTATAACTATAACTATTCAACCAATTTACTGTGTTTAATGCTTATGCTATAACTCTTTCGGCGTTGAAACGATGAGTTATTCTGGTCACAATAGTCTTATTCATTTCTCAATTGATCGTACTTGCCGTCTGTTAGTTCAAATTGAAGACATTCATATTAGATACACTTCTCAATTTAATTTAAGAGTTTGATATTGAACCCTAACACGTTTGTTATAAAATTGAAATTAATAATCGTTTGTTGCCTGAATTCTCTACGTGACGAAATTGCTTACTGCAATGTTGGAAACAAGTCACGACCCAAGTAAAAGAGTCATATTTATTCAGAATCGATTACGAAAAGTTGAACCCCGTTGTCTCGTCTGTCAAGTTGCAGACAATGCGTTATGATTTTAAAAAGATAATCTCTTGAAAGCTTGTCAATATCAATTGTACGAATTTCGTCAGATAGGTAACGTTTATCTTTAACCTTTTGATGTTAATAATCATGATTTATCGATTGTTCGACCTGTCCATCCTCTTGGAGGAAAACTAACGTAAAATATTTGCATTTCAGGCTTGTATAGTCGACCATAACGTCTAAATGACAGGTAAAATACAATTTAAATCAAATATATAGCCTGATTTTTCGCTTGATCTATAATATCTGGGAAAGAAGCATCGAGTGCCAAGTGTACAAAATGGTACATTACACTTCCGGCGATTGTTCATCACTCCTGGACACCACAATCGCCGGAATAGTTAGTAGTTAATTGTTCACCATTGTTTATAATATCCTGTATCTGCATGCGTGGAAAAGACATAGGTAATAGGTAAGGAGGAGTTTCCGATGTTTAGAGAACAAACTGCTTTAAAATAGTGTTTTCACCAGAGAATAAATTCGGGAAGGTAATTGAATGATCTCTTACAGATGGCAAATGAAATTGTCCTTTGTTTAATTTATTTGCCTCATAGGTTTCAGAAAGGCCTCGGTTTGGTATCATTCTGGAATATGCCCTAAATATAAATAATTATGGATTACTCAGAGAAAAAGTATGGGCAATAATGTTCTGTAGACATTGAAATTTATCTATCTCAGTAATCACAAATTCCAGTTAAATTGATGTCTCGCTGGTACAAATTATGTAGTATTTTCTCTGTCTCACGGTCTATATACTGGAATATTATATTGGTTTTCGCTTGTTATCTGTGTATGTCGTACGCACGTTAAGATTACAGTGTTCTTGTATTACAATCTTAAAATGATAGTCTTGCTTGGATATAATCTGAATGATGATATTAAAAGATAAAGTCAAATTTGGTTTTCATTTTTGTTTAATAAAAACGTAGTGCAAAGTGCAAAGAAGTATAAAGACTAAGACATGTCAATATTACTTTGATTATGTAGCTTTGATAGTCTATATGACAGTGCGATTATCGTGAAGCAAATGTGATATTTCAAGCTCCGTATTCATGTTCACCTAAGATTTATATTTGCTTTATTTATTCTGGAATAGTTTTACGCTTGACTACAACTTGTCTGTTGTAGCCTACGATGGGACACGGCTGTCCAATATACCGATTTACTGGTGATTACAAATGATTTTCGGTAAGAAGTTGGCAGTGGAATGAGACTCCATATGGTTGGAAACCATAAAATAGCAAAAATTTCGACCAACCATCTCAAATGGTATTACCAGACATCGCACCGGAACACAGCAAGGCCTGATTTGCACCACCTGGGAATTTGCTTCTTGTTTCTCTTCATCTCACCACTTACAAGAGGTAGCTAGCACTTGCGAGCAGTAGTAGTAGCAGTTTGACGTTGCTACTTACTACTTACAAGATTCGAGTTGACGTAGAGGTCATTGTGTGTTATCCGTGTATTACAGAGGAAACGGAAGTCATTCTTTGCCTTTACCTGTCTCTCTAAGGACGTTGATCGATCGATATTTGAATGTGATGTACTCATTATGAATGAACTGTTTAATTTATGATCCATTGATATATTTCTCACTGTTCAATGTTCATAGACTAGAGCTAGTTAGTAAACATATTGGCTGACTGTTCAATCAACTAAAAAGCATGTTACATAACCAAACGTTACTGACCATTGCACAGATAATTTACTTACTAAAAAGTTAATTATGTAAACATTCAATAGAAAACATACCCAATCATGAGATAGCCGCGAATTCGCGTTATATGGCCCGTTTTGTTCCGCAAGACCGGGTAAGAAGGGTACGGACGTAACAACGCTATTTTAACCCATTCTGCTATCGACACCATCAGATTTGTGTAAACTCGCTCAAAGGGACCTCGGTTCGGCAATTACACGCATGAACCCATTCACCCGATGTTCAGGCCTCAGACATTAAACTTTTAACGATTATTAAAATTTGATTGACAGCGACGAATTTCTACTCTGGTCTATCAGTCATGCGTTAAGCCGATGTCTAATTGACGTAATTTACAAAATACTGCGGTTGCATTAATCTGATCTTAAACCGCGTTGACACGATCAAATCTACTAGGATCCAGTAGACTTCGGTACTACGACGACGCAACATGCATTTTCTGAATCAGTGGTTTAGAATCGTTAGTAGTCCTTGGAAGCACTTGAAGTGGTTTGTAACACAAATAACACGCTTGGCAACACAGAAACACTGTCAAATAACCCCTCATATCTAAACCAACATTGAATAGCGCGAGGGCTATTATAGATTTTCACAATACGAGTTGAAGAGACAAGTCCAAATTCACTCTGCCCACACAAACTGCAGACCGATCGTGTCAATACACCTGTAAACGATTAGTAGCAAGCAATTATATTAGTCATTTTATTAAATAGCGACCGCGACATTGGTTATACAACCAAAGAGTATATTAAATTCACTTAAACGTTACCAAGTGGTTATCCTGCCCCGGAACACCTGACCGGAGGTCGTTAATCTAAGGCTGAGGGTTTTCGTCACGCAAGTCGTTGACTGCCTAATTCTTCCAATTGTGAAGAATAATGGTATTGAACGCATTTGACACCGAGTGCGGTCATTAACCGCACCAATTTACACTACGATGCCATTATGATAATGTGTTTAAAATCTGCAAATTCTCACGACACGATTAATTTAGTTGTGTGCATCGATAACGGACGCACAAGGTTGCTCGAGATTTATTACTATCAACAAGTCTGTATGTAGATACCGTTTGCGATTTGTAATAGGTATTTTCTTTACAATGCTTGCAGTTAATAACAATTTCGGTAGAGATGATGATTCAAATGCTCTCAGCAATATGTAATTTGCCAAATTATTTTGTTGATAGTCACCTACTGTCTCCAGGCTAAAACCATCGCGCTTCTTTTGGTTTTGCTAAAGAGAGGTGGATGGTTGACCGTCCATGCAATTCCCTTGATAAAAATTTATAGCATCACGAGCAATATTTTAAAAACTCAGTAAAAAAATAAACGAAAGTGCTCGACACTATGTGTCATACATTAGAAACTAAACGGATTTTAAATTGTTTTATCGTTCACGGTTCTTTCTCTATTTTGTGCGGATAATAAGCTAAATTTCACTGAAATTACTATGCGTTTCGGTCGTCAAAATGTATGTGAAATTCAGAATCTAGATCGCGCCGGGCAGTTGAGAATAGCCGTCATTTTAGCGCAGCCGATCGCCGGGGAAAGTGCTAAACCATGCACCGTATAATTGCCGTGTCCGGCTAAAGCTATTCGGGAAACATTATTCCTCTGTTGTATTAGTAATTTTTTTTATACAAAACTATTGTGACTAGCTTCAGTGGCAGACCACGTCAGACACGCAGTGTTGTTAATATGTATTTTTTCAATAACTTAAACCGCTACATAATAATTAAACTTTGACCGTGATAAACTCTGTTAACATAAGCAGCCTTTATTCTAAAATTACTTCTTACTAGATACGTTAATATTGGATAAAGTTTACATTTATGAACCTTTCAATTTCATACGCACTAAGATCACGGTAAAATTATAAGAGGCTATGGCGCCCAATATATCTTCAATTATTGTCTGTTATAAGATATTACATTGAAGTTACATGTTTCCAACAAAGTTTTGTAAAGTCTCACATATTAAAAGGCAATTGAATGACAACAATCAAGATTTCAAAATTGAATACAAAAATGCTATGATGATTGGTCTTGGTGGTCAATTGAGGTGATGGAGTTTGCACTTGACCGCGATTTCATATTAATGGAGGCCAAATCTTTCTGAGATGGTAGTTAGATAGATTATTACACTACAGTCTAGACAATGACGTCATGAGTCTAGATTATCTACAATATTTTTTTTACGTAGGATCAACGAATAAGATCCGATTTCGTATCTATTTATAATTTTTATATGAAATAACTTAAAATAATCGGATATTCCTCTTCTCTATGCTTTTCATTATTAGCAATAAGTGCCTTATATACATCTTATAATAGATTGTAGCTTCCTAACCTTCTACACAACGTAATATGCATTCGCCTTAATTAAGATCTCCATTTCGATAGCTGTCATTGCTCAAACATTGTATTCACTCAATAGTTTCTTATCTTACTGGGTTAATATGTGGACATCGTCGTTATATTGAACTGACCCTGAATAGCTTTCTGCATGTAATGATTCTCATTAAGAGGTACCTTAAACCGGTAAAAGATTTTAACACATTAACTGACTGGTTAGCCACTGTACCGAACGTGATAAGTAGTTAATTAATCTTTGGCGGTTCGGTTGTGTGAAGTGTGTACCTAATAAATACATTAGCTTAATGAGATGTCCGTTTATTGACATCCTTATTTGGAAAGCGATTATTCGTAGTTGCAATATACAATTTATGACGATTAGATATCGGAAAGGCACCTCTTTAACTTGACTTTAAAATACAATTATTTCAAACAATGTAACACAACTTAGCGCTCGCACTGTATGGACTGTATTCACCTGAAGGCGAAGACGATGTTGAATATCATGACTTTGAATATATAACTTTAGTCTACTGCCACCTTCTTACCGGAAATCATTCGTAATTACGAGTGAATCGGTATATTGGACAGGCGCGTTCCATCGTATACTACCTACATCGTTGCTTTACATTGCAGCAAGTAGAAGTCAAGCGCATGCCTATTTCAGGATGAAATCAACAACAATTTGACAGATGAATAGTTATGCATTAATTTATGTAATGAAAGCTTCATTCAAAACTATCATGAAACCAAATTCTACTTACTTATAGTAGGTAACGATAGGTAATAAAAGTAATTGTAAGCTGAGTGTGAAACAGCGTTGTTTACCAAGCCGATGAATTTTGAACCCAAACAGTAATTACAATGTTTATTATCTTCGATATCTAGGTCGCTGTAGCTACCGAATTAACCTAATTTTCTGTTTGTTACAGGTAAATATTTCGATGACAAACATCTTTAGCAACTATTTACTTAAGGTAACGGAATAAGATTTACGGTCCGTGTGTACCTACCATATTATTAATCTCGAATCATTATGATCAGACATTATTTAACTTAGTATTACCAATATTATTAAAAGAAAGAAGAACATAACTACTCCCTAAAAAAGTACTTTTTATTTGCATAGTCAATTTAACAGAAAGGGATGGTGAACATACGTCAGTGAAAAGTTTCAAATGATTGGTGGTAATGGTTTGAAAATATTTAAAAAAACACCACTCCATAATCAATCAAATGTAGTCTCGCCGGTACTGCGCTGTTAGTGTTTAATTTTTAATACAAACATACAAAATACGATATTATTTGGCTTATGTACCTATATTAGATTTTGTTTCACCCTACGAATACTAGTAGCTACCGCTAGTAGAATTATCACAGGGAATATAAATAACGTAGTGATTTTAGTGATTGAGTTATGTATGTATATATTTCTAATTTATAAAGCAATTTGGTACAATTTATTTATTACCAAGTCCAAGTACCTAATTACACAAAGTCGTAACCGCCATTACGAAAGAGTTGCGCGACATTTTCACGTACAGAAATAGTGTATGTCCTATTTCTTTATATCATAGGGCTGCGCTTATGTTATGTTATAATCTGTAAACAAAATGGACCTCGGTTCTTGCGCTTACGACATTTATCTCAAACTCGACATACTATGAAAAAAATGGCGATGTCGATTGAAAACTAATTTTCGTATAATCAAACAGAATGTTACGTTAGAGATAAGTCTATTCAACGCACGACTTTCTACGAGTAGTCTTTTGCAATCGACATAATATGTCGATTTAATTAGTTTCAATTATAATCGATTCGAGTCGATTTAATTAGAATCGGGGTCTAGTCATAGAAACTAAGAATCCATTAGATCGCGGCGACACGTCGTCGCCTGCTGCTCTGACTGCAGTCGTAATTGCTTTAAAAATATTGGATTTTTCTCACATCATGTCTCTGACAGAATATGGTTAGTAGAAGAGTCATCTTTAAGGTACAAACCCCAGTTGCTAACTGCAACTGCGAACAACACATGCAGCGACTGCATGAAATTGGCCGCATCGGCACTATTAGGTACACACATACAAACGGCCGACTTTATGCAGTCGTTGCACGTGCTATCAGCAGTTCTTTATAGATTTATTTCAATATGGTTAATAGTACCCAACTGAGTTTTGAAAACTGAGTTTAATACAAATAACTATAAGTTTAATAAACTGATATGTAACAAACGATACTAAAATGACGTGTTTTACATCAATATTGACGCAAACAAACATGTATTTGCATTATAAAATCAATTGCGATACCGCAGTTGCAAATCAGTTACGATAAAACGCGTGGGAGCTGCAATTTACAGTATATCAAACAAGTATTGATGTAAACATTGCAAACTGGTAACTATTGGCGATAGGGTGGTAGTAACCTTGCAGTATCTGACTCAAAAATTATCAGCTGTCGTCCTCGCTTTGCTTTGAGTACAATATTACTACAGTCGCGTCCCGTACCCCTAAAAGATATACCTAGTAGTTTTTGGGGGCTGAGTCACGTTTGTCCGAGAGTTTACCTATAATTAAATGCCCACACGTGGTCCCCGGGTGGTGCAAATCAGGTGACAATCAACTGGTGGTACTTCGGTTGGTGACCACCCACCAGACAAAACCGCACCGCCAAGCGACCTTGCTGTGTTCCGGTGCGATGTCTGGTGACACCATGCAAAGAGGGTGGGTCGGAAACTTTTGCTCCTTAAAGGTTTGTAACCATATGGAGGTTCAATCCACTGCCACCTTCACACCGATGATCATTCGTAATCACAAGTGAATCGGTATTCTGGGCTGGCGCCTTCCATCGTAGACTACGTCATTGCTCAACATCAGGCAAGTTGTAGTCAAGCGCCATCCTATCGAAGAAAAAAAACAACCAAAAACGTAAATAAATAAACAAGCCGACTGCAAAAAAATACACCCAGCTCCTAAAATCAGTTATTTGCAAACATTTAAGCACACATGAGTTTCTGAGACAAATATAACGATTTTTTAACATTTGGCAATGTATCCAGCAGATGTTAGAAGTTGTGCCTTAAGTTCTCTTTATAATTACCTGATCTTTGTCACACAGAAAAAAAATTGTCCTTACTGGTATTATTAAAGTAAAATTTAAAGATACTACTTATATTTAAGTATTGATTTTCTTGGTTCTATTATGTATATGGTTTGCTGCTGGAGTAGTGCTAATACTTGTCATTAATAGTATAAGCACGAGTTAGTAGACAGAGAAATTGTGGATTGTAGACACTTAAGTATAACATCGCGTGACACTAAAGCATTTTCTTGACTTTATTCTCTTGTTGTAGCTAGTATAAGTCAGACCCGTTCGAGCTATCCTCTGTTTTAGTAGCAATCTTATATTTTCCAGTATTAAAATATGTTTCTTGTTATGTGACACCATTGTGTAGCCTTTATTGTTATAACCATTGCAGTCATGAATGTTGTACCCACATACAGATTGAAAATACGAATAAAGATACATACATATTACCACAATCTTTGTTAATCGACGGCAGCGCGCGTGAAGAGGCTCGTCTTTCGAAACCCAGCCAAGTCCCGTGACACGTAAACTTTCTTGGTTCTCGCATGAATTTAATATGTTAGACTGTCCACATATCTCCAAGCAAAGTGAGAGACTACAAAGAAAAAGGAGAGGGTAAAATTGCGTAAAACTGTGGATAGACCTAGTTATAAACTTCTGATGATGATCTTTCTGTATCAATTTTGGGCAACCATTTCTGTTCGATATCATTTTGAAGTTTCCGAACTAGATTAAAACCGCAATATGACTTTTCGTTGCCTGGCGTACCTAGTCTAATATTAGATACTAACGATAATTATAATCCTACACGATCAGTTTTATTAGACTGCTATAATAAACTTATCAAATAACCGAGAATCTGAACTTAATAACATTGGGGTAGATTATTAGCTTTCAATATTTACCTACGTACTTAATTATGAAAATCATTTACTTGCTATAATTAATAAATCGATATCAGCTTATGTTAATTAGATTTGATTAATTTGATACCTCAATGTGTTAAACTTGCCAAGTGCAACGCTTCGAGTTTAAAATTCACGCTAATTTGTGTTCGCGTGTAGAAAATGTAGTGCGTTTTTTCACGGACTTTAATTAATAGAACGTCTAATCAGGATTATTGATTTTGTTAAGCCTAAGACGACAGAAGCACCTAGTTCTACTACTGCAAATTAAATTTCTTACAAGTTGTAAGACTTGTGTATATATGAGATCTACTAAACCACGTCAGGGACTTCAGCACTTAAAAAATTGTTCGAATAATAGATGATTTCATAAGTTTTGGTTAGTGCTAATTATTTTATCCGAAGATAGACAAATGCTATTCAAATCACTCATAGCAGATTCTCGGAATGGTTCCTTAGCATTAAATTTGTTTAAGAACTTTTAACGAGCTACACCTGCTTTCAATTTTAAAAATTGTGGAGAACTGTTGGTGCTCCTGTGTAGGTAGTAATAATAGTAGCCGATGGTCGTTCGGGTAATGCGAAAGCGTACTGCGGCCTGGCAAGTGCGTTGCCAGAGGAACACTGGGGGTTTTGTTGAGTAAACTTCTTTGGAGTCTCATACCCGCTATGCCACTCCCTGATACAGTGTGACCTTTGGTAATTATATAAAAGGTTTATCCTTGAAAAAAAAAGGTAGTAATATTAGTCATTTCCAATAATATTAGAAGTATAATGATATTTGTGTTATTTCACAAAGTTATCTGCAAAAACATACTTAACATTAAAATATTCATGTGATTTTCAACAAAAGGGATCTTGACAACAAAAACTGACAGCCAAGTTATCTGATCGCAATTTATTTACATACCCATTGACACACGCGCATGACATTTACCATGATAATGTGGTTGTGACGACCTTTCTGAACCCTTTAATATTTAACTTAAAACATTTTCTATCATTACTATTTACAGTAATTCTTGTGCAAATGTCTTTAGAAAACAAAGAGTTCAAAGTCTGCAGGGTGAAGCGTTAGATGTGGAATATCAAACGAACTATTCACTATTGTTCGGATTGTCGATGCAATCATCATTCATTTCATCAGGGAGTATTTTCTGTACTACACCTACCAGACATTCCCGCTTCTACTATTACTGTCTGCTAGAATCAACAGCAGCACGCATACAAAGTTAGGGATTTTGAAAAGTGTCGTCCGATAAAGAGAATGGCAAAAGGCTGTACTTACTACATATATTTTACTATAGTTTAGGTATTAAGTATTTAATAACTACTAAACCATTAAAAACCAGAGGGAGGTTATAAAGATGGAGAGGCTTTTAAATACGTAAATTCGTATAAGTATTTATTGGTTTTTATTTCAGCATTGTTAACTGCCTCTCCGAACTGCAGTTAGTGCTGTTACTTTCCTAACTTGGGTTATAAATAAGTACTTGTATCCTGAATGTAATTGCTCCATACTTATTGGTCATAGAAAACTAAATTATAACTTCCAGCTGCCATAACTTATGGTATTACTATATAAGTATTAGTTTTGTACTTGCTGTCTTGTGGGGTACACACACAATTTGAACAGTTTTACTTAATCACAATTATACTTGGTAGTTTCTCAGTAGGTAGGTGCCACGTCATTCATTGCACGTTAGTAGAAAGAGATATTGGAGAATCGCTATGCAATTTTGCTATTGAAATAAAAATTTCGTATATACTTTTCCATTGTCGCATCAATAACGGGCAAAGTATTTCTATTTATCCATCAATCTGCACCCCTATTGCGTGCGAACACGAAAAAACCGAAGAATATTCCTCTATTCGACGGTTACGTTGGAGAGCGAACACGATTATTGAATATTTGTGAATGTCGAGTTTGTTTACTTCGACAAGAATTTGCGCTTCTACTGGTATAGATAAGATCAGAATTTTAAGTTTGTATTTAACTAACACGCGACACTGCTTAAGAAACTAAAGGAAGAGTACTTGTGTCAGGTATTAGGCTGGCTGATGTATGTAGATGATGCATGGTTTCTGGCTGTCTTAGTACTTATATTTTTTCGTGGTTTAGTTTTTATTCGACTGCTAAGAAGTGTTATCTTTTTCGTGTGTATCTTGAAGTAATGTTGGTATAGTTGGTAAATTTCATTTTAAATTTAAGTCTTCAGGGTTAATTGTTTACTTTAGATTTGTTACATAAACTGTTGTTTTTCATTAGATGTTACAATAATGGCGGATTTTACGCACTAAATGACATAATTGCAGTTCTTGGGTGTCTTGATTTTTGTAATTATATAAGTTGTTAAATTTGGTTACCACAATTTCTTAGGGTGAGCTTACAGATTCTATCTAAGCAATATCTTTCGTATCCAATCAAAATGCATCAAATTGTTTTCAACTATGTACATTTACGTATAGACTTTCACCCTAAACCACAACCGCAAACTTCTATGCATTTCTATTGGCATTGCTACTGTGGAGTGCATTCTCCCTATGATTGATGTCTATCACTACACAAATCGAAGATAATATTATTATGTCCTTACAATTTTCCCATAGTTCAACTTTCATCTAATGTACCTACTGAGTTAAATTACCCTTATTCTTCTTACTTTATAGCCACAATGATATTTTTTAGGCATAAATTACCTAAATCAATGAAGTAATCAGTAAGCTTGTTGATAATTCCTTTAGCTTTGTTACTAGCTGGTAACAGAGTTTTATTTGACACAGATTTTTATGGATTAACCCACTATCTTTGAATAGTACAATAGATGGGGCAATTTATTTCATTGAATATTTTTGAATAATTGATAGAAGCTATATCTATTATTCAGACCTGATTAATAGATATAATAATCTTATAGATAGCAGAAACAATCTTAGTAAATAGCCCAATGCTAATGAGGCAATATGGGAGCCATGAAAATTTTAAAGTTCATCGATCCAAGTTGATTTACTACTAGATTTTCGCTATTCAATCAGGTTATTTCATCCATATTGAAACAGAGACCATTTCTAAACTCAGTTATGATTGTCCTTTTAGTAAAATTTATAACATGACCTTGTAATTAGAATGATGCTGCAAGCAAAAACTAGTATTTATGAATCGTGAGTTCTACTTGTTTATAATTGTCAAAGTACTGTTATTTTGTTTTACTTTTTACAGTTATTGGATGATGCCATTCGCTGTTTTAATTCTTGATCTCAATTTCAATTCAATGGAGATATGCGCCTCCTTTTGAGGATCTATTAAAGCAGTAGGTTATCTTATTTCATTGATTAACAACCCACAGATCGGTATAGTGTAGAAATTACTAGATTTTGGCTGTCGAATCGTTTAAAGCTATCTAACACAATGTTGATCCTCTGAAAGTCCATTAATGCCACATCTAAAATACAATAGTACCTATTTACCTTTCTACGTAACAATACGTTGAAATAGCCGTAACTCAATGTCGAAATGACAAAAGAAGTTACGGTACCAACAGACATAAGTTTATTACAAAACTGTTTTCACGTGACGCGAGTTAGCGAAAGTGTTGGTGACTTAGAGAAATTTCGTTTTTATTTCGCATTTTAAAAATATCGCGTCTGCGATTTGCTGATGCGGCGTCGCCGACGTAACAAGGTCAAGCAGGTATGAATATGGAGTTATACTGATTGGCACTTTCATTTCCTCGAAATGAAAATGCATGAAGTGGAAGTTGTAGATGTTATGTGTATTGTATAGAAAATTTATAGATATCCATTGCAATTTTGAGCTATCCCTTTATTCCTACGGATTTATTTAGAATTTTAGAAGGAAGGATGCTCCCTAATTCACTAGTTACGAGAGACTTTTAACAGTCGCTTAATTGTCAGAAGTTGTATGCAGCAAGTCAGAGAAAAGGTGAAATTGTGCGTTTTTGGTATATGTCCAACTGCATTGCTATTGATGGTGATTTTGGAGCGAGAAAAGAATCTTTACAACAAAGTATAAAAAAAATGATTATGAGGATGATGGATGACTGAATACAATTTGAGTTAGTTGGTTTTTTAAAATTACTCACTGACAGCATTAGCAAGTTGCATCGCGAAATTTTGTAATGAATTAATCACTCAGTGAAAGCTTCTCGTTCGTTAGTTTCAATGACTACCATTATGTTTTGTTTTAAAATATTCCTCGTAAATTCGCATTCTACTTTCGTGTAAAAGGATACAACCTTACAGTTATTCCGAACGGTACTGACCGAAATATAATCAAACATCTCACTGTGCGAAAACAGGACGAAATATATTCTTGTTTCCCATACATTAACGTTTACCGTCTCACTCGCTACGAATCAGGCAGCGTCAGCGGCGGCACGTCTTGCGGTGATATTGCAAATAATTTCAACACGCCGAACATCAACACAGGTGTCGACACCATGCTACCTATAGCAAGTCTGCCGATAGTTCTTTTCCACTGGACCGGTACCGTGGTCGGTCTATATACAATTTTTCTGGATAGTTTGGCCGGCAAGGAAACTTAATGTCCCGGCGCTGGCGACATCACCGGTGGAAGATGACATCTTGTTGGCGCCGGTAACGAAAAGACATGCTAAAATTTTTTAATACATTTTTGTTTTCCCGGCGTTCGCCTAGTCAGTACGGTATTTACGATGTGCTTCATCTAGTTTTATAAACGGCAAGTTCACTTTCATAAACAAATTCGCTGGTTGCACCTCTAGCCACAGTTTTTCTGTTTTGATTTACCTACTGCTGTAAACTTGTCACGAGCAATGCAATTTAATGAACCATTTAAAATCCATAATTATCTTCTTGAAAGATAAGGTTTCATTTCTTTACGTCAGCTGCTTCCGTCGAATGTTGCTTAAAATACGTGTCATAGTTACGACCAATCATGTACTGGTTCGAAGCAGGTGTGAGAAACTAGAATTACAAGATATCGTTACGGTAAAAATTTAACGTAAATCTATAACAAACGTCTGTTTACGAGAATGTCTGCTAGTGACGCTTGTTACTTACTCTCCTACGTCGTCGTTACACTGCTTGCCGATGTCCATTATTTATCTCGTTGCACTGTCCAATAAAACGGTAAAGTCCATACAAACTTTACTTGACATTTTTACATTTCCTGCTGCGATTTCAGACTCATCATAATTTTGGCTTTCTCAGCAGCGAATTCAATAGTTTTATAATATAATTGATGAATTTCTCTTACAGATATACTATGTATTGGTCTAGTAAATTCGTCAACGCAAAATTTGATGTGCTTAAATAAAGTTAACCTACCTGGGTTATAAGATTGTAACATTATTGAATTTACCACTATAGAAGCCAAAATTAGAGCTGTGCTTAGTCATTATCAGTTTGAAATCACATTTGAGAACGTAACAAAATATAAAGTAAATGTCGCTGCAGTAAATCAAGGTTCATCTTTGTTACGCGAAAAGTAGTTTTAATGAATGAAACACCTATTGTTAGCATTTGTTAGTCTGTTGATTAGTATGTTAGAACAAAGGCACTCCTTCCTCGATCTTTGTTACCACTGCGTCGGCGCACACCTGCTCGCGACGAATTGTTAATTCTGTTGCTGTGTGTTTCATTTAACAATTCCCATATTTACGTTGGCTCTATTGGCAAGGTATGAAAAGTCGCTTTTAATTGTTGCCAGCATAACGCTGTAGAGTACTCATAAGTGAAATGCACTCTGCACACAGCTGCCGGTATACTCGAGATCGCTAATTGTTCTGATATGCAATTAAGCACTATAATTTGTGCCTTATAAAATTGCAATAAAGTGCGTTGACCCTTCGTATTTCCGTTTGTCTCTTTGTAAAATATATAAAAGAAATTAAAGCTTGTTAAATTAAATGACATATAAAGTAATATCGTAATGAAAGATCTGAAGATTTAAAATAAACATAAGTAGACAAAAAAGGTCTTTTTCAGCAGTATCCATCACAAACACATCATCAAAAAATGTTCATGAAATGCAACCCATTTTATTTTCAATACGTTATTCATGTGTTCAATGCCTCAATATTCATCGCTTTAGTCCGAAATAAATTTACTGCCATGCACTTTTATTTGAATACTCACGCTTTGTTTTGACAAACGATATTTTTATTACTTTGAGAGGATTCCAACAGAATTTACTGCAAAGTTATTGATTTGCTTAGTCTTCTTAATTTCGGTCATAAGTTAATATCAGACCTTCATACTGTTATGAGCCTTATGCGCTTGCTACTGTCATATGATCTTAAAGCTCATAAACGCTCTGCAGCAGTAGCACAGCAGCATCGGACGTTGTAATAGAGGTATCATACCTAACTGAGGATATGATGTGACATCCAACAATCCTCTTGGTCCGCCTATGTTGATTAATGTACGAATATAACCTTCTTTTGAATAAGATAGTTGACAAAAGACTTGTGCCCAGTGTTGGACACTAAAAATTTATTAGGTAGCTACTTCCATAGAATACTCTTAACAAAGAAATTACACTAATAACCTCTATAATAAGCGTCCGACATTTTAACTTAAGGCTCGTCTATACTCGTACAAGCTATGTTTTCGGACAATTGCTATTGCAATTACAACCTTGCTAACAATATCAGACATACTATGAACCGTTTAGAACAATCTTTAATTTAACTGACAAAGTAATAAGGTATACTATAGATGCATTTCTTAACTAATTTTAATTACAGTTTCAATATAACTTGTATTTATCTCGCCCTTACTTAAATACTGTACTAAGTATCCAACAACCTTGTTTAACCTGCTACGGAAGTCTTAATTGCGGCTACTTTAATTAAACTAGTTTAAAGAGGACACGTCTATGTTCTACGCTACAGGTTTTTGCGGTTTCATACTACTGTAATTATGAAAATGATGTACTACACGACTATAAGCCTAAGTAAGATAAATTATCTTCAAGTCGGACAGGGTTTTCGATGTTAGCGCGGTTCATTAACAGTCCACCTTCAATTCAATAGGTCGGTATAATATCTACATACCCATCTGTAAGTACGTTCGCGCTCTTAAAAACTTGAATGGATTTTCAAGTAATTACTACCAATAAACAAAGAAGATTTGTGTGTAAAATGAGCAACTTACACGACGCCAGTAACCGAGACAATCCAGTAAGCCAAGACAATAAGCCAATAAAATGTTGATTGGAGGACAATGCAGTGGATTGTCTCTATTTATAGACTATACTATTTTTATTGGATCATTTTGACTTACTGGACTGTCTCAGCTATTGGCCTCGTGTGTAAGACCCATAATTTACCTCTCCATGCTACCGTTGCGGACTTCAGGACACATAAAATAACATAACTATTAAAAGTTAGACTTAATAATTATTATGACAAACTAAATCTGCCTTAAGAATTCGGGTCACTGTCCCAATTCTGCAATAAAAAGCCTTATCGCGTCACTCAAATCGCTGATTCATTGATTTGTTACGAAAGAATTTCATTTCGTTTTGATATTTTTCCTTATTTGATATAGGTAGGTAATTGTTATGTTAGGTAAGATTTGTTATCAAGTATTGTGTTTCTACGTACAAATGATAGAAGAACAAGCTACTGATTGATCTCTTGATAAAACATTGACGTCCTACGAACTAGGTAATCAGTATGAGGATCTGGTTGAGCTAAACTTTAACTATTAGCCATGATCACTGTTTTCTACAAATATTACAAGAGGTCTAATTAGATATTACTTGTAATAAATGTTCCAGTCGCACCCACGCCCACATCTTTGTGTGCATTGTTTTATTGCCTCTGCTTAATATCGGTAAAGGATAATATTGTGAGGAAACCGGCATGTCTAAGAACTAATAATTCGAAGACATGTGACATCCACTAATCTGCACTTGGCAGGCGTGTGTGGATTAAGGGCTAAACTCTCTCAAGAAAAACCGAGCCCAGCTGTGAGACCTAAAAGAGTGTGAAGTAAAATATTAACTGTTAAATCGCATTTGCGCGAAACCTAAACCGCAGAGTAGAGCGTAAAAGAGCAGTTTATTTTTTTTTAATGAATAACTTAACATTTTTTAATTTAATAATTTAAACCGCTTACGCTTGTGTAATATGTATATGGAGGTATCACTTCACTTCAACCCTTTTTGTGTCCCACTGTTGGGCACGGGTCTTCTTTCAACTATCATAAGAGTTGAGAGAGTTTAGGCCTTAATCCACATACGCTGGCCAAGTGCGGGTTGGTGGATGTCACATGTCCTCGAATGGTTAGTTCTTAGACATGCCGGTTTTCTCACGATGTTTGCCTTCACCGATGTTGAGCAGCGGAGATGAAACAATTCACACAAAGATGTGTGGGCACGGCCAGGATTCGAACCCGCGACCTTATTTTTCTAAGGCGAGGCCCGTACCGCTGCGCCACCGATGCTCCTGTGCTGTATATAGAGGTATAGGCAGAGGTAAATATCTCCCTGTTCGTAAAATCGTCGATCTCATTGCGTTACGCTGTGTTTCCTGGCCACGTGAAAGTAAACAGTGTGTCATACATGGTGACATTTATTGTAAACGACTCGTCACAGATTGCACTGATGTTAAGCGATGTTCTGGTGCACTATAGAAGTACTTTCAAAAACCTGATTATATCGTATCCGGTTTGCGCAAGATATGTGACTATATCACCCGTTCCTGACTGTATTGTGCGTAACTAAAACTTTCTTTAACAAATCAAAACTGCCTTCGAATTGAAATGGTACCATGGGTAAAAAAATTCAAACAAAAAACAATTATGCAAATCCTTTTGTTTAAGTATATATTATGACGGAGTTGTGCCCGACTACCTAAATTTAATTTTCATTCGAATTTCTCCTGTTTATAGTCGGTACCAAAACATACCCACCCGGTGAAATGTGTTAATCCCCATTACCTTTGCCTACATCGTGAGTTGATACAGGCGTAAGCGCTGTTATAGATAGTATTTTACGTCTGTCTAGGTTATATTTATCAGCATTAATTATTTTACCTCATAAACTACGATAACATTACTGGGGCGCGTGCATCGAAGCGACGAAACCAGAGTTTTTCGTTTCCCAACTCTATTATAACGATGCACGATTTATAAAACTGGCACACACAATTATAAACCTTACTTGAAAAGTTTAAAGTTTATATTTACTTGTAGTTTGTTCGCAGTGGTGTCGATTGCTTTTCACGGTATACGGAAAATGATTTCATCTCCGCGTAGGGAAAGCAGTACTGTATTGCTCTTGAGATGTTGGTATATAAAAATAATTGTGAATATGCAAGTTTTATTTTTAAGTGATGACCTAAAATGTTAATGAAAATAAAACGTTTATTTTGATGTCGTTTTTATTTTGTCATGTCGTTCATTTGTATTTATAAAGATAACAAATTAATACGCAGATATCACGGATATTATATCGTGTCGTTCTTGTAGTATAATTGTTTTGGTGATTTTTAAAACAGGATGTCCGTTTAATTTATCAGTGTATACAAAAACGGAAGCGGTTGGTATGTCGTCACAGATGTTACGTCGGAGGTAGATAAGAGTGATGTACATTCAATATCTGCATACCATTCTTATGACGTAGTAGAATTGAACAAAACGTACGTAGAGTACATAGAGTGAATGCCATTAATCTTATTATTCTGAAAAAGATTCCTCGACGAGATTGTCTTATATTCCTACTACTATTATAAATGCGATCGTTGGTGTGGATGTAAAGACGTTGATGATAATTTATATATTCCTTTATGATGACGAATCCAGATGAAATTTTGCAACAGAACGAAAGTTCCTTCGCAAAATCGAAATCGACGGAACCTTGTGGCCTTTCTGAACATCATTGGAGAAGCTGAAGCACACAGACTCCGTTGGCTCGGCTATATTGTGAGAACAGAGGAGGATCTCAGGAGAGGAGATGAGATCATATCTTGGTCGACCTACAGGGCAATGCCCAGTGAGTCGACCAAAATATTGGTTGAATGATATAGTGGAGGCATACGTAAGGGAGCTTTAAGCTAACAAAAGATGAGAGAAGATGCCAAGGATCGCGGAAAGTAGCGAAGTCAAGACACATTTTAGGTCGTTGAGCCAACGGACAAGTAAGTTACGAATCTATGCAAAAGATACAAGAAAAACCCGTTTGTTTAAGAAAACGTTTGCGAAACCGTACTTAAATATATTTTTGTATATAGCGTACACCTATTCTGTCCTCTTATGATTTATTTATACGTATTTCACATAAACAAATATTATTTATTGCCTATACAGAAATCAGATATGAAGTCTATAAATAATTAAACTCAGTTACAACGGAAAAATGTAAATTATACGAACGCCAGACTATAAGCATCGATCCGTGACGAGACTGCGCCAACAATGATGGTTTTTTATGAGATTCAGATAAAGATTACAGAAGTTACACGATTTCAAATGTCTTGTCAATGTCAGTTAAATATGTTTTTTTTAACTTTTGCTTCTCTTAGTTATTGAACATTTTATTTGTGTATACTGTAGCAGATTAACAAATAAAGCTGAGTTCTACCTGCAACTGCAAAATACCGCTGGTACTACAGTATTTTTACTTACCTACCTGGTTTACCTCTTAAGATAAGCTCAAAATAAAAATATTATTCCGCAGATGACGACATACTGCGACTGCAATTGCCGCACTTGCAATGAAGTTGTTGTCGGAAACGGTCTCATACAAATTCATAGAGCAATGGAATTCATTCTGCCGCCGCGGTACACATGCAGTTGCCATCTGCAGACTGACAACGCTTGCGGAATGCTACCTTAAATCAACAATAATTATTAACACAACCGCAAGTGTTGACTGTTTTACGCATAAATAGGGCGACCCTTGGGTCTCGGCCTATGTGATGTTCAGAGAATTAAAAATAAATATTATACCCAATAGAACTTTACCATCAAATAAAAACCATACGATACTTTATCTTATCGTTCGTGACAGCAGTTAGCCTCGATTATTAGTTGCGAAAAGTTAGTAAATTCTGTTCGATGATTACGATAGATAGGTACTAATTGAGGTGCAAACTTTACTTCATCTTGCTCTTCTTGTTCTCCACCATGTCTGCCTTGTTAATCAGTAATCAGAAAGACACAGCAGGAAGTCATCCTCACGCATGCAAGTTGCTGTATAGGCTAATTGCACGTCTTTGACGTTCTGCTCGTACCGGAGTGGTCGTGAAAACGATAATTTGCGGGCTGTATGACCTCTTGAAAGGAGTTGAAAAATGATTGTTCTAACTAAGGATTCTGATCTAATCAGGTGCTTTATTGTCAGGAACGAATGCATAACTTTTTATTTACTTAATCACGACTATGCATGACTAATTCAGAAGCATACCTAGTGATTATTTCCTGCTATGATTGTTATTTCCTGTAAGTACATGGTTTTTGAGATAAAGGTATTATTATGTTTATAATGAGTAGGTATTCTAATAACGGATGTTTAGACGTCCGAGTGTTCTTTGAGAATTATTTAAACAAATCTTATCTAAAATATCAAAACCATCTTATGGAAATATGCTACCGAGATAGAGTTTTCTATGATAATCTAAGTAAAAAATTGTACGAGTTTAGTAAATTTTCAGCCATTGTGAGTTGTTGGACGACAAAGCTATTAACTTTAAAATTTGTAATATTTGTTGGATTAGGTATGTGTATTTAGTAGTGGCGAAGAGTCCATATAACACGAGTTCCACCGGCTTCCATTTCGGAATTGGTCAATATAATGTGAATTAAAATATTACGTCACACTTAAAAGTTTTAAATAGCATCAAGATATGCAGTGATTCTTAGTAAGTAAGTTTGCGTGGGTAACCAAGAAATATTTGTCTATTTTTGCACCGTCTTCCCTTTTCCAAATTTATACCCTTCACCACTGGTATTTAGTATTTTGAAATCTACCTAAACCTGTAAAAATATTATAGCCTATTGTTCAGATTTATGGTTACGTACTATTTTGTTGCTATGCGTCATAACTGATGTTAATATTATTTTTAATTTTACTAAAGTACATATTGTATTAAAGTAGCTATTCTCACAATTAACAAACAATCATGACAGAATATTAACCTACATCTAAAGCTCTTACGTAGTTGCCTTGATCATGATTACATTTTTTTTACCAATCACTGCCAATTCTCTATAACGCTAAGTGATTAATACTTTTGAATTCCATTATAAAAACTCACAAGGTCCAAGTCATTATGTTTTATCTGTCAGTTATTAATGAAATTGGTGTACTATTACTAATAATGTACTATAACCAAAAACATTTATAACTTTCGTTACTTGTCAAATAACATTTATAACATTGGCATTATAACATTTATAACTTTCGTTACTTGGCATAATATGCTAAGTAAAGGTAGCATTCCGTCGGCGACGACAGACTGCAGACTACAACTGCATATGCAGTAGACAGCATTACTGGCCTGTATAGATTTGTATGAGACCGTTTACTGTAAAAATGCTGCGAAGCATTTCCATAAACATTTATTCCCTTACGAAGAGTGTCATTAGTGTCATCAAGGAGAAAAAGAAAAAAACATTAATGAACTAGTCTATGCTCAGCCCTTATTTCAGGCTTTTACTTGCAGTAATCACAATATTAATTTTGCGTTTCTTCTCCAATTTATGGTTCAATAAATGTCATTGATTTGCACTAAGAAAGTCACTTGAAATTACTGCTCGAGCATTCTAGTTATTTACGATGACGCATGAGTTAACTGTTTCTGTTATGCAAAAATAGCTGACTAAGAAGATATTAAAATGCACAGGTGTCGTGATGTAGGTATATCAAGTTAGGTTAGGCTAAACGCACCAAGGAAAATGGTTCAACTTCCTCTCCTATTACAATTATACTATACATATAAGTATACTTGGTTTGAACTAGATACTTACCTGTTTATTAACCCACATTAAGTAGGTATATATAATATGAACACAGGACGTTGATATAATTGTTTGGTTATATCTAAACAGAACCGCACCAAGATAACCGGTTGCGATAAAATTTTATTGCGTTTCGTGATTCGTGACACAATTTCTTTAGTCACCCATAACACAATCAATAACCATCTGTCTGCTCCATTCAGAGACGTGTCGCCACTAAAGCTTGCTGTCACTACATAATCCTTCCCTGACCTTTCATTATACAAGCTCAAAACTCATTGTAATCTCATAATCCATCTAACTTGGCCAACCAGTAATTTGCCTACATCCAACGGGCCTTTAAGTCCTTTAAACTCATTAGTGAGTGAGTACACCCACATTTGCAATACACCGTCCTCATTATAAGAACGTTGGCCTAATCAATTCGTCATTACAATCGCAACAGCGTGCGAATAAAAAATGACACCTACACGCGTCGCCGAATTCGAAAGACGAAAAACAATGGCGGTCATAACGGACTGTCTATTGTACCGGCGGAAAACCTGAATATGTGTCACACGAGCTTTGTGTCAAACTGTCATCTCGCACTCAGTTTTGTGCGGTCGTTAGACTCTCTTAATAACCAATCATTTAAAAATTAGAACAGTTTTAAAATTAATGTCAAGCTCCAGTAGAGGCTTGTGCAATAAACGCTGTTGTTTAAACTTATGGAATGATTGAAAAGAATAAAGGCAACATAATAGATTCTGATCTAACCTGAAAACAGCACAGAGTTTACTAATAATCCAAGCGAAAGCGATGAAGTAGATTTTAGTAGAAACATGATTCGGTATTCTACAAGTCAGGGTTTTTACCAATTATGTAGTAAGCTTTAGCTTTGTCTTGGAAATGGACAAAGGGTGTCGTAAATTACAGACTCATAAAATGACGTATGTACGTACACGTAAGAAAGCATAAGAACATCCGAAACTTTCCTAAACGGATCTTGGACAGGAAACCGGCTCTGATTTATTTAATTACATCGTAATCTCGCTTGTGATAAAAGCGCTCGTAAACACAAGTAATATTGAAAGATATTAGAAAATAAAAGAACGAAACATCATAAAGAGAACCAACCCGCTTGAATGATTGTTTTTGTTTAAATATACAGTGTCTGGGATTAAAGTAGGCTAATTTGCGACTACTTTGGTCTCATATTATCTTGTCCGAAACCCAGTCAGTTTTTAGTTATTGAACCCTGAACTTTACTAAACGAATTAAACTACTCTGAAGTAAATAATTTTGGGTATGGTGTCCATCCAGAAATAAAGTGAATAGTTGGAAATGGGTTGTACTTTAAGCAGTTACACTTTAGATTCATTTAACTCGTCTTTCAGGCGCTACTCTGCGCCTGAAAGACGCTCGAAAACAGGAGATTTTGATTTCTTTTTGATAGATATACTTATAAAACAAAAATAAACAAATTTCTTCGAATGAAATATATCTTTAGGGAACCAGTATTTAAGAAGGCGTAAACCGTAATCAATTTGACCGTCGATAAATTATCCTGTAATACAGCTTAATTGCAACTCGCGACCGTCTGAGAACCCGTTAAAACTAAACTTCTTGGAATACGAATGCAGGTAACGGTAAAAATGTTGAGCGGACGATTCATGCATGCGGAGCGAGCTACAGTGCAGGATCATACACAATCTACATCTTTATGGGTGTTTAGACCTCATCAGTATGTTCGTTGGGGCATCCATCCAAAACGTTTTGAAAAATTATGTTTGTTGTTCACTATCGGCCTTTAGCAGTCCACACTGCTGCTCTGCCTTTTGGTAAGCGATGGTGAGGATTTGCGAAAGTTTGTCAGTAGTATCTAAATACGACAAGCCGGAGATAAGGCGAAATGGCACTTATTACGCTGGCTGGCTAGCTAAGAGCCAGTAATTCAGTAATATTTATAACCTCAAAATTGTTTGTAGATTCTTTAATGTAAATTACGTTTTTTTTAAATTGGTTCTTTAATGTAGAGTAGTATGCTTTATTTTGTAGCGTAACTTTTGCTTCCTTATTAAAAACCATTCAAAACGTAATAGCTAATACAATTAATTATCGTGAAGTATTGAATAACTCCACATCGTACTCGTAAAATATGATTAGTTTTGCTTGTTACTGCATCATATTAATAAGAAAATAAGATTTAATTATTACAATAACAAAATCCTATTTTCACAAAATTATGAGTATCTTTTCGAGAGTTATTTAATATTTGCGATGCGCAAGAGTTGCGTAACAATGTGAAAATCATTTGCACCTGGGTCAATGTACCGGACGATAAATGGCGTCGTTTATTACAAACAAGTTAGTTATTTTGATCTAGACGTAGCCAAATTTATTTTTATTTCAAGTTTTAATTTTGATATTTTTTTGCATTATGAATACTAAAGTAGCTACTTAATGTATAACTTCAAGCGAAAACGATTTCAACAGTTTGTCAACAATTAGATTCAATTCGGTAGCTGTATGTTAAGTGTCGTATGTCGCATCGATTATGTTGTCATTAAGGAATCGAAACGAATCGGATTGAATTTCATTACAGGGAGGAGCCCCTATACGTTTGGGGAACACCTCGGATAAAGCTACCATTCTAAATTATGTTTTGCGCTGCGAAACACGTTAGATGTTTCGCAACATAATTAAAATTATTATAAAATAAGTGATGGCCCAGTGGTATTGGACGCGGCTTTGAAAAATAGTCGAAGGTCCGATCCTAGGTCGTGCCCAAAACATCATTGTGCGAATTGTTTCATCACAGTTGATTAATTTGATAAGGAAAAACATTAAGAAGAAACCAGCATGTCTAATGGTGGCACCTATTACATGCACTTGGTCAGCGGTGTGGATTACGACCTAAACTTATAAGATAGTAGAGAGTACCTTAATACGAGTCGAAAGATTTAGAATACCATCAGTATACACGTCAAGATGATGACTTGAAATACAAAGCTTTAGTTTATTTACAATTCATTTTACGCCATTTGTAGCATTTTACTTCTATTTTAATCAAGAAAAAATTTAATTTGAAATAGCATTTTGACAGGTTCAAGATGGTATTCGAAAGATTTTTACGTATTGACTAACAAGTACTAGGGTATAGACCCGGTCCCAGTAGGACACTTAAAAGTTAATAGGTACCTTCCTTTACTGTTATAATGATATAGTTTTTTTTTGACAAGCGTACGGTAGTACAATGGTTGAGAGTGAGACTCAAATATTTATTGAGCTTCAAACAGGTCATTTTGTATACAACGCACATTTAGTACATCCATTATTCAGTGGAGATCTCAAGCATCGGTGCGTGTTTGTGCTCTTCACCGTAGGTTGCGCCATTTTGGAAACAATGACGCATCTATTTTTTATGCAAAATATATCCATTTTCTAGACCTATCTATTGTTATACGATCCAACTAGAATATTCGAAATGTTCCGAGCATGTTATCTTTTATGTCGACAAAAGTACCTATAGTGTCGTTAGTGTCTATTTTGATTAAGATTTCTTTGCGGGAGAGATACAAAGTTGACAAAGATACATTACAATTCTCTGATTAAAATAGTATTCATTTTACATGGTTACATAATATACGTTTTTAGAATGAAATTCGCCATCGTATTTATATTTAAGTATGTATTTACAAAAGAACAGTATTAGGTAGGTATATGTAGTATGTCACCAGTTCCATAGTATAAGCTCTGCTTAGTTTGGGATCAGATGGCAGTGTGTGTTAATGTCCCACTATATTATTATTATTACTTAGACGCTTGGCGCATAGAGCTAGATGTAAAAAAGGAAAAAAATATAGTATCTAATAATATTTTTATACAACTGACAAAGTAATGAAAATAAAGTAAACACGTAGAAAGATCGAAATCCCTTTGGGAAACATTACGGATCTGTGTATCGTTGCAATTGCAAAATCAAGCGCATTAACAACGGTGCAGCAATTTCCGCTAATGCAAATGAGCAACTACCACGCATTGATTACTTTATAACCGGCTTATTACCTTACCTACTTCATACTTCTAACTTTGTGTTCATGTTTACTTGGATTCTGCAGTAAAATTGCCGTCATATTACGTAATCCAATCAAATAAGCGAAATAACTAAATTTTAATTTTTAGCCTGTCTTAAGGGTTAGGTTAACGTTGGACACATACGTCAGTTATTCTTTCTTTAGTAACTAAAACCAAAAATAATAATAATTAAAAAAAAATATCGCACGCATAAGTAAAGTTTTTACTAAGTTAGTAACGAACCTTTAGAATTATTGTACAATTTGGTGTAACAGTACCTAATACATGATCTTGCAAACTCACAAAATAAGAGCTGGGTCGAACATTGGGGGGTTGTAATTGTATTCACATTCTAACAAGACAATGGGGTGGTAACGAAATGATGTCATGTTTTGGAAACTGTGACAAAGCTAACGTCACAGATAGGGGGATGGAGGGCACAGTTGAGAAATTCCTGTGACGACCGCGTTTGTATTTGTTTTATACTCTATTATTAATTCGGCAAACAAGCTTAAGGCCCACCTGATGGTAAGCGGTCACCATAGTCTATGGACTTTTCAAGGGCTTGGCTACTGACACTAGTAATTTGATGTGAAGAATTATGTCCGATGGACGGCAATGAGTATTAAGTACGCCTCCTATTACGTATAAGACGTAAAAAATTGTCGGCGAAATTGAGGTGATATTCACTGCTTTATACACCTCCGGGCAATAAAGGCGTGTTATATAGTGCTATCTATGTATATCGCTCGCTCTCAACTTTATTATTAATAATAATAATATTTTCACACGTACACACAGCGCCATCTAGTCTCAAATTAAACAATTAGGTATATTTGCTTGTGCTAAGGGTTCTAAACCTTTTTTTTGTAAGTACATACATATTATACATAAATTACACCCAGACAGAACAAATAATCGCGCTCATTACCCAAAGATTTGTCCCTGGGTGGGAATCGAACCCACGACCTTCCGCGTAGCAGTCAGGGTCACTAACCACTCCGCCACCAGGTCAGTTATTACATAGGTACATGTAATGTAGAAAAACCCTAAGTAGCAAGTAGCAACTAAAGTTAGGTATACATTATTCCCGATGAACGGCTAATAACGGCAATGGACTACCCTTATGGAACCTAAAACATAGCTGTTGAAAGTAGGTGATATTTACTTCTACCTACACCTTAAAAGAACTATGTATGTAGGATTGAAATTTTAAACATCTGTATAGTCGCCATAGGATTGACATAGTTATTAATTGCTGGCTGCCCCATAATTCATACCGGAATCATTGGCCTTAATTGATGGGGGTATAGAATCTAAATTAGTTCTATTTATGTTGCTTTCATATCACATTTCAACCAGACGTTATGTTAGATATGGAATTATTTTTGGCATTAGAACAGACTGGTTTTGTCAGTATGTTTATTATTTATTATTGAATAAAATTTTGAGATCATAACGCGAAAAATCGACATAAAATATTAATGCGATATATTATCAACTCGTATTTCAAACAAGAACTAGAGACGGAGTTATGGTCATACAAATTTATAACCTCTAACTAGCTCCAAACAACAACAAAGAGTTCAGTAAAATAATACCGACACAAATATAACTAGCGGACCCTGCAGACATCGTCCTGCCCGGTAAAGCAGTGCCACCTACCGGGTCCGAAAATAGATTACGACCGTTACGATCAGACCTACCGAATAGGTCAAGCCGTTTCTGAGGAGGTTGTTTTTTTTTATTTATTTTTTTTATAAGAACCATCCTCGTAGTTCATGGAACATTCTAAAAAAAGAATTAGCGAAATCGGTTCAGCCGTTTTTGAGTTATGCGCTTTTACCAACACATTATGCATTTCATTTTTATATTATAGACTATGTATAGAGTCCCATCAACATCAGGGGGCCAATTGACTCAATAGCTTATAGGCTCCTGACAACATTAGGAAACCCACTAGCATAGAAATTATTATTAGTAATAAATAAGGACAATATTATGAGAGATAGGTTTAAACATAGTACGGACGAAAGGAATTGTGGTGTGTGCGTTTTGAATAAAAAAAATAATGATAATATCCTCGTTTTTGAAGTCGGTTAACGAGTAAATAAATAGATACAAGTAAATGTAATAAAATAAAAGTTTGAAGGCTTTCGAAGGTTTTTTTAGACTAAAAATATCAAGATTAGCAGACAACTTTAGGTAGGCGTGAATAATCGGGTAAGAAGACGGTATTTCAATAAAATAACTACAGCAAATATCACTTCACCCCAATCTCTCGGTAGCACAATCATTAATTCTACCAGTTAATTACAGATCGTTAAGATGACATTGGATTAAAGCGTAACGTTCACCGAGCACGTTATTGCATCTGCACTACCGGACGCCACAACGGTTCAACGCGCAGTGTCAGCCATTCTAAGATGGCCGCTTCACCCGCGCTCGGTGTTCATTCGTTCGCTCATAATGACATTCTCGAGTGACAGGTTACTTCAAAGACGGACCCGATGACAGTATAAAATGACAGCCGATGCATTGAGAAGCAGATGTGCCAACACGGCCAACCCTGACGAATCGCACGACCTCGTGCGCATAGTATCAGTCTGCTCGATGACATGTCATTCTTTTCTACCTGTTCTAATGAAAAAGTAAAGATAGACATTAACATACGCTCGGTCCTTCCTGACCGAACTCAAATTCATCGCTATTGCATAATAATATGGACCGGGCATGCTAGTCTCCTTCATACAGTTACTCAACAGTGGCCCGGGCTTACCAGGCCCCTTTAACCAACTACTTAAGCATGGCCCGGGCATACGAGGCCCCTTCAACAACTTACCAAAGTATGGCCCGGGCATACGAGGCCCCTTCAATAAACTACCTAAGCATGGCCCGGGCATACGTGGCCCATTCAACCAATTACCAAAGCGTGGCCCGGGCGTACGAGGCCCCGTCAACCACTTGCCAAAATACGGCCCGGGCATACAAGGCCCTTTCAACCAACTACCTTAACATGACCCGGGCATACGAGGCCCATTCAACCAATTACCAAAACGTGGCCCGGGCGTACGAGGCCCCTTCAACCACCTACCAAAGTATGGCCCGGGCATACGAGGCCCTTTCAACCAACTACCTAAACATGGCCCGGGCATACGAGGCCCTTTCAACCAACTACTCAAGCATGGCCCGGGCATACGAGGCCCTTTCAACCAATTACTAAAGCGTGGCCCGGGCGTACGAGGCCCTTCAACCACTAACCAAAATATGGCCCGGGCATACGAGGCCCTTTCAACCAACTACCGAAGCATGGCCCGGGCATACGAGGCCCTTTCAACCAGCTTTACATTAACCACCGTCAAAGCGTGGCTTGGGCGTACTGGGCCCCTTGCAACCACCTTACCATATAACACTTAAACACACATGGATGACTATTTCTTCGATTGGATACCGTCTCCTGTTGGTTTTACCCTTCACATCCCAACTTCTGATGAAGGCTTTCGAAGGATTTTTAGACTAAAAAAATATCAAGATTAGCAGACAACTTTAGGTAGGCGTGAATAATCGGGTAAGAAGACGGTATTTCAATAAAATAACTACAGCAAATATCACTTCACCCCAATCTCTCGGTAGCACAATCATTAATTCTACCAGTTAATTACAGATCGTTAAGATGACATTGGATTAAAGCGTAACGTTCACCGAGCACGTTATTGCATCTGCACTACCGGACGCCACAACGGTTCAACGCGCAGTGTCAGCCATTCTAAGATGGCCGCTTCACCCGCGCTCGGTGTTCATTCGTTCGCTCATAATGACATTCTCGAGTGACAGGTTACTTCAAAGACGGACCCGATGACAGTATAAAATGACAGCCGATGCATTGAGAAGCAGATGTGCCAACAAGTTAATACCAATGTGTCAATACAAAGTGTTTATATGTTTTATTGATGTCACACTTACAAATAAGGGATAATTATTGTTAGCATCTTTTTATTACGACATACTACAATTTATTAGTGATGAATTGATGATTATTTATTTATTATGTCACAATAATCTATACTTATATAGTAGCACGTTTAACTCAACAAGTCTTCAGAACTGCTGGACCGAATAGAACAATTCTCGTAGGATAGCCCATTTATCGAGGAAGGCTGTATACCTATTATGTATAACATCACGCTACGACCAATGCAGTTCATCTGCGCGGGATACCTATGTTTTTACCGTGTTTTTATACCGGCGATTAAAATACGCATAAAGCGTTTTCATCTAGAATCCATCCGCTGAGCATCAAGCACTGTAACTTGAACCTCCGAAACATTACTTAAAATCGTCTTAATTTATTTTATATAAGTCTGACGTGTCTGTGTGTGTGTGTCTGTCTGTGGCATCGTAGCTTCCGAACGGATGAATCGATTTTTTTTTGAAAGGTGAATTAGTCGGGAGTGTTCTTAGCTAAAAAGTTAGTAAAAATTAAAGGTCGAGTGTTATTAAATTTTCAAATTAGAGCTATCCTACCGTGCAGTGAAAGACGTAGTGACTACTGAGAAACACTGCTAACAACTTAGGGCCTTATTCGTAAAAAAAGTTATAAAGACTTTAGTTAAAATGGACTTTGTATCTTTCTTACTATAAATGTGTAGATGACAGACAAAGACAAACGAATTATAAAACTATTTTAGCTATTAATGAGCTTAAAATACGTTTTTTGAATACGGGGATTAGTGCACATACAAACATAGTGCATGTTTTGCACATCTGTAGCGGTAGTAGGTAGGTTCAATGACCGCAATTAAGATGTTAACTGGCAGCAACTATAGAAACCAGATATGACGATATTCCAGTGTTTTCAAACGTGCATCTATCAGCATGATTGTTAAACCAGTGATTATGTGGAAAGCTAACTGGGCATCCATCAGTTACACTCAATCATCGGAACGCTGGTTTCCTGCCAGTCCAACTATTATTAGATAGTCAACGTCTAATGAAAACTGAAAGTTTACCAATAAGAGAAAGGCCAGGTAAGCAAACACCGGTAATAGCTAAATAGTTCTGTAAATATTGAGAAAGTGATTTTGATGATTATCTTGAGACTAACACTATACATGTTGAAATGTGTGATTTTTTTTTATTCTTTTGATAGGCTGGCGCTTGACTACAACTTGCCTGATGTTAAGCAATGATGCAGTCCACGATGGAACGCGCCAGCTCAGTACACCGATTCACTCGTGACTACGAATGATTATCGGTGAGAAGGTGGCAGTGGAATGAGCCTCTTTATAGTTAGAAGCTTCAAAGGAGCAACAATTCCGATCTACCCCCTCTGCATGGTGTCACCAGACATCCCACCGGAACACGGCAAGGCCGCTTGGCATTGCGGTTTTGTCTGGTGGGTGGTCACTAACCACGGCCGAAGCCTACCACCAGTTGATTGTCACCTGATTCGCACCACCTGGGGACCACGTGTGGGGATTCAATTAAAGGTGTACACCCACGGACGAAGGTGACTCAGCCCCCGAAATTGTAATACCTATTCGTCCGTATTAATAATTATCATGTTACAACAAAATTTGTAAACTCATATGATTGACAGGCCGGTGGCGTGATCGGTAAGATGCTTGCTTTTCACTCTGCAGGTCGTGGGTTCGATTCCCACCCGAGACAAACATTTGTTTAAATATGTCTGTTTGTCTTGTGTCTGGGTGTAATTATCTATATTTAAGTATATATTTACAAAAGAAAAGTATTGTATGTAGTATATTATCAGTTATCTGGTTTCCATAGTACAAGCTCTGCTTAGTTTGGGATCAGATGACCGTGTGTGTTAATGTCCCACTATATATGATATATATTATTTGATATTTAATTATACCACCGACTTAATTATGGACCATTTCGATCCCTTCAGATATTAAATACCTAAGAAAACCGCATCAACATCGATCTAGCCTCATAAGCGCTTTGTAGCCATAAAGTGCACGCTTTTTCGCTAAGGGTTGTAAATAGAAAATAAGAAAATCACCAAGATAAAGAGTCTACTGAAAATGAAGTTTATTTGATAATCAGTATACCATGTATGAGGGTCACTTCAACCCTTTTTAGTGTCCCACTCCTGGGCACGGGTCTTCTTCAACTATCTTACGAGTTGAGAGAGTTTAGGCCTTAATTCACACACGATGGCCAAGTGCGGGTTGGTGGATATCAAATGTTCTCGAATGATTAGTTTTTAAACCTTCCGGTTTCCTCACAATGTTTTCCTTCACAATATTGAGCAGCGGCGACATAATAATCCACACAAAGATGTGTGGGCGCGATAGTGTGATTTCTAAGGCGAGGCGCGTACTGCTGCGCCATCGCCGCTCAGTATGAGGATCAGTATAGCCCATTAGTCTTCTGGGTACGTTCCCAGAACATAACGATGCGGAAGAATATTTGGACGCACTAGTTTAGGTTAGGCATTAGTTAGTTTAGTTCTTTATTTACGGTACTGTGGTGATTTTAGGTCATTTTTCATGTACATAATTATTGTTAATTACTCAAAAGTTATAGTCTTTCGCTTTTTAGTTGTCTTTTTTTAAACCCAGTGTTTTCATAGTATGTTATTAACAGACAAGTAAATAGTTTATTTAAAGTTCAATTAAATAGCGAAGTATCATGCCAGACGTAGTAGAAGACATATCTTAAAACTGTACTAAATAAACAATGCGGTTTTATTAGTTCAGACCATTTTGGTCTCACATTACGACTTGGACAATCACAATTACCTTTATCAAATTACCAGACGTTGCTGTACCATAATAAAGTGTTTATGTGGGCCTATAACTGTGCGAATGCCATTCTATTTATGGGAAACATGGCAAGTTCAATGGTTCTCGTAAAACTTTATCGGTAGATATATATTTTAGTGGAACGCGTTTTGAAGTAAGACAGATACAAGTTATGTATTAAATTTTTAATACAAGTTTGATACAGCCTACAATCTCTGTAACTGTAAAACATCCAGTCACTCATATCATAATAGATATGGAATAAGTTTTTTTTTATAATTTTTTTTATTTATATAGACATAAGCATAATTGACATTACAAAGTAAATTAACCTAAACTACATCGTATCTTGTTTAGTTTTAGAAGTTCTTGTAGCCACCTTCCGACTTCATCATCAGATCGACATCGCCAAGCCATATTATTGCATGGTCAACAAAGATAGCATTCTGAATTTGAGCACCAATGAACGTCGGGAAGTGGTTAATTTTCATCTTTCAAGATTTTACCCAACAGACACATTCAAAATCGAAGACAGTCGTTCAACCATTTCCGTATAAAAAAAAATTCGTACATATTTATGATGTTAGATTTGTCACGACAAATAAAATTGTATAAAGATAGTATAATTTATTACTATATTGCCGCCGGCGGCGATGCGACGCGACGTTCGTTTAAAACATGTCAATTATTTGTTGACAAAATAATCAGTTGAGATTACGGGGTCGCCAACCGGCCTAATTGTGTAGCATACTGTAATAAACATTGTCTTGTAATAATTAATGATAAACGTTTACCCGATTACAGCGAAGTAGAGAGAGTTATGAGGCCGCTTGGAACTTATCTAAAAACTTCTTGTTCCAATTGTAATTAATTAAGTACTGCATGTAGCGCATATGTATAACTAGAATATTTTGCTATAAGCCTTTATAATGGTTTTTGCGTAGACGGGTTCTAGACTTATAACTTAGTTAGTATACTACTTTATTTATTAGCCAGAGTTTCATATATATTTAGATTTTTTTTACATACCAACCTACATGTATTGTATGTGTTACTATCTGTCACAATGCCAAATTTTACCAACGGATTTCCGTTTCCCATAACAGTGATTTTTAAACTCAGTCCAGTTACAGTAATTGCTAACCCAGTACTCTATTCACAAAATAACCGTTATTAACGTTTGTCAATCTACGTAACTAGTACGACTAATACGATACCGGTACTGTTTGTTTTTGTACACAATGTGTGAGGATTGAGTGAAAAGGTGGGTATCCAACGTAGACGTATATGTATGTAATATAATTCCCTACAGACGACCAACGCGTTTCATCAAAAAATATTATGTACTTTATGGAAGATCAACTAAACGAGATAGCGAAGCGAAGACCCAATGCACCCTGGTTCTGAATGACAGGTTAGTATAAGTCGGCACGCTCTGAAAGCAATTGTTTGTAAGAGTGCCACACCATCTCTAAAAAACTTACACAAACACTAAACTTATGGTTGTCCTTACGAATACAATATTTTTAGTAAAAGAGTTAATATTACTTATGTTATTCAATAAGTTCGCTTAGTTAGGCTTCTACGAATACGTGATGCTTCGTTTTTTGGCGCAAAAAACTCTGCAACAAGTTCCCAAATGAAACTACTACGTAAAGCGGTTGCAGTGCTACAGTATCGCGAAATGTCAGAGGCTTGCGAACGTAGTGGACATAGTACCTTAAACTGTTTATGTTAAGCAGGAACATAAACTGTTTATGTTAGAAGGTTTGGAAAATCCTAAGAAAATATCCTTGGAATCCCAATGTTGGTATGTTTACAATAGTCTAACTAAATTACAATAAAACCAGGGAACAATTACTCATATATATTTTTTACACTATTATAATAAAGCCAATGATATTTTTTGTTTATTCTAATTGTTACAGACAAATCAGTTGATTTCCAACAATTTAAGTATACTTTATTAAACCAGATTTTTGTTTAATATTTATGGTTATCAATGGCTTTTTATGATTAGGAATATGCTAAATATGTAATTCACGTTGTCAAAAATTCTACCTTTCTAGTGCATCGATTTAAAAGGATGGATAGATACATATTTATTAGAAACTTATTCATGGAAAAATGGCAAACATAGGTAAAGCTTTTACTTACATACTAAACATAATTTATTCGTGTGACTTCGGGATCTCATTCGCTAATAACTAATAACCTAATATTTACCTAACATTGATGTGGCGCGTATGAAGCGTAACGATAAGCTCAGACTAAATATGTGTAATCTCAAAAGATTATCCAGTTAAGCTCATTGTCTGGCGTGGCTGCTAATATTGTCGCTAGCTATCATACTCATTCGTTTAGGATAAGCGGATTATATGATGATTCATTTATTCTTTGTAACTGTTTCGAACTCCTTGTATTACGGCACTAGTGTGTTGACCTTACGTTTGTTTTGATTTTTTATTGTAATATTTTTCTGGTTACCATTTCGAGCCGTTTCTCCTATTCGCCTCTGCCTACACTTTCAATCTTCCTCCGGTACAGGCGTGACGCAATGTATGTTAAGTCTACAGAATGTGGTTTGTACATTTTGGTGAGCACTGTGACTTACACGTTGTCTCGAGTGACGTCTCGCCACAAACATAGGTCGTCGTCCGTACATGTCTACCATTATTTACCGATTTACCAGCTGATTAGTGTGTAGATCGAGTTGACAAAACACGCAGTCTAGCTACGACTGTATGTATTATGGAGAAGAAATCGTAAAATGTCTAATAGTGCAGTACCTAAGTTAAGTATTGTACCGTTACACATTTCACGATTTGTTTTGAAGATTTAAAAACCCTATAAGTACAACTCTACGTCGACAGTTGATACATAGTCCTCATGGCTATATTACCTAAACGTATAGACAGAGGTGAGTATCACCCACATTTCGCTGACTATTTTTTACATTTACATTACGTTTAGGTTCGATTCGTAGTATAAGATAAGTCCAGTATTCAAGTTCTTATTATCATAAGTACTATCAATTGAAAATCATTTCAAATGTTTCAACATTCGATTTTTCTAAACATTTATTTAACCGACCGAAGATTGTTTGGTTGTTGGAGGTTCAAAGGGGTCTAGTGTAAGTTTTCTAATCTAAATGATCGCGTTACACATAACAATATTTGTATGGCAGAAACTGCTTCTTTTAGTATTCCACCAGATGCCGCTGCTAAAATTCCATACAATTTGCTATTACGCAAACTTCTACAACTAAATCTAAAAAAGTCTGTCGCGGGTAAAAAATAAATTATCAATAAATACTTAATACATTTTGGAATCCTTTAAACTTTAGATTTAAGTTTTCCTTAACACGACATGGTAATTTGATGTGTCCCATAAAAGTTCCTTAAGATCTTAGCGGACCATGTGTTTATGTTTTTAAGTTCCTGTTTACACCATACAAAAAATACTCTGACTTTTAGTGCTGCGGTCCATAAAATGGTTTAATCTACAGATACTTCCGGATTCAAATCAGTATGGATTTCTTAAGACATTTGACTTTGATTGATCGTTTTTGTTTGTTGTTTGATCTACGGATATCTTGCGAGTATACGGAAAGTGAAAATATGTACGTACAGTGCATATTGATTTATTGACGTTTATTTAAAGCTAAAATTGTTACAAAACTGTAATTATAACTAATTAGTCAGTTATGACTAGCCACTTCTGTAATATATCGTATGAAATTGTAATTGTCAAAAGTTGGCGGGGTATTGAGGAAAATAACTAGGGGGTATTATTGCATTTTCGTCCAAAAACTCAAGTAGGTAGGCAGGGCGAATATAAACAAGATTGACTGACAAGTCGTTTTAAATTTGCCTTTTAAACACGCAATAAATCTTAAATAGGTAATATCTTGTAAAATGATATTGAATAACATTTAGTGTTTCCTGTAGAAATCGCACTATCGTTGTTATAGTATATTTAATCATGTTTACTTCTCATAGAAATTGTTAACTTTCATATGTAAGAGCTAGGTTCAAGTCTAACTTGACTTCATAAGTGTTTGGCACAAAGCATTTAATGTTAATAATTTTGCCATTTCACGTACTCAACGTAATAAATGATGATGAACGATAAAATCAATGAAAGGAACTTTCAACAACATTTTATATGTTAAAAAAGATATTTTATAACCTTTTCAAGTAACATACACCAATACACATTAAGCTATTATGAATTCATTCTTATTTACAACTGCTAGAGATGTTTGTTTGAGAACCTGGGACCATGCAGGTATAAACAAAACATACAGCCGAATTGAATATCTCCTTTTTGTACCAACAAAACTAGGTTGAATACAAGATTAGGTTGTATTCAATGTGATTGTTACAATTTTCGTTTATTATCTATCAATAGTTTCAATACCTAACTGAAAGAATGTGAGATTTTCATGCGATTTACATATACATATATTAAGCCTATTTAATTAATTTACATATTTGACTACAACTTATATTCGTAAGTGTAAAATGTTTAACATTTCAAAATTTGTAATTTATACGTATACAATACCTTTTTCTCATTAACGTAGATAGAGATAGAGGTAATACTCTTAAATGTTGATACTATGTAAGTTGTATTATCAGTTAAAAAGTCACCCAAACTAACAAATTAAAATACCGCACGTACATTTTAAAACCATTACTTTCCCGTAATGGTCAGTTTATCATACCATAAATGTGTAGGTCATTGCTCTATGTGGTTTATTACTCCGTTGACAGTGTTGACCTCCTAGTTTATATTGCACCTACACTATTTACAACTGTTAGTTTTTTTTTGCGTACTTACTAAGTGATCGACCTCGTGTGTCATAGGTTTTCCGATACTTATTTGCATATTTTTTGCTTTCGCCTACATCGTCGTAGCTAAAAACGCATTGTATTGATGAGTAATTGTCATTGAACTTGTAAGTATTCGTGAAACTGATGCCGAAAGTTTGTTGTAGATTTTATCATATTTTGTACTGTACAGCCTCCTTAGCCGCGGGGGTGTTAATCAGACGAATTGTTTTTTTTTATTAAATTCTACATAAGGCACGATAAAATTCGTTCTAAAGTCGCTTGTTTTATTTCAATGAGTAGTAATAATATTAATCACTTTATTACTGAAAAGGTCCATACAAAATTTAAATCTAAAATATTATCTTAAAGGTATAGCTGTTGATTGCCTATACTAGGTTATCTTAACCTGTGCTACAGGCGGTATTAGAACAGTAGATATTTATTAATTAGTATTAGTATCTAATATTCAAAGATATTTAAGAAAATACTATGTACCTAACATCGAAAAATAAACTAATGTTCACACTGTTTCTAAATAAGAGTGAATCCGCATACGTGTCACCGATATGGTAACGAATTTCGCAACAATTTATTCTTATCCAAATTTGTTGGAATCGGTTCAGCGACAAACGGAGTAATTTAAAATGGTATACATACATTTGTAAACGTAGAAATAACTTGGTTATTAATAAACCAACATTCACAATTTGACATTATCTGTAACAAGATCCAATATTAAATGCCCTATACACTTATCATCGTACAAGAAAGAAGGTTGTTTATCGTGTACGTTAGGTCATCCACCTTATTCAAACTGGTCTAGCCCAAGGGACATAAAAACCCTGTGTTATTTCATTATTCAGTATGATTATATCTTTGATTGGTTTCGATGCAATTTCAATATGAAATAGTCAAATTATTGTCTTTATTATTTGATTGGACGCGAATGGGAAACGTTCTTAAAAGTAATTTTAACCCTCAAGGTTTTCTGATCTAATAATAATTACCCAACTGGCAAACAAGTAACCTGGTAAACTGTGGACGCTTGCAACACCAGAGGCATCACTTGCGTCTTGCCAACCCTTCAGAAACCATATTACTCCTTTTTTAAAGTCTTGCTCCTATGCACCTAAGCCTACACACGCTGGCCAAGTATGGGATGTTACGTGACATGCCGGTTTCCTCATGATGATTTACTTCACCGATATTGAGCAGCGGCGATAAGTAGTTCTCACAAAGATGTGCGTGCACCACTGCTGCGCCACCGCTCCTCGTAATATTGCTTACAAATAAATATCGGAGCGACGGCGGTCCTGAATGTAGTTGCATGAATTCCCAGGCCCGTATCATGTCATTCAAGAATCTGAGGTCAGCCACTAATCCAAGCCAGCATGATGGGTATTATGCTTAATAGGCGGGCACCTACTTTCCAGCAGTGTAGAACTGTGGACCCAAATAGGTTTACACAAAAAAGTTACCTACACAAGACATGTATCCGTAAGTTACTTCCGCCAGTGGTGCCAGCTGTACCTTGAGCATGATACTTTTAGCATTTATAAATTAAGTACAATTATTTGAACCAAACAATGAGTTAGGAAGTCATTTGAAACATCATATAAGTAAGTTTATCCTGTTCCTTGTGTTTTGTGGAATGCAAAACGTTATGATCAGTACAGTCAACCCAGTACAACCGATAACACGAGTTATTGTGTAATTAATCTTCAAGGGTATTGCGTATTAATTGAAACTAAGTAAATAATACAATGAGGAAGTTCACTGTATTTGTGCACAAACAAAAACAGTACATTCGTACAAATACCCACTAACAAAAACCCTTTTTTCTAATATACCGATGAACGGCAATAGGCTCGCTGTCTGTTACGTATGGGTACCTAAGCACAGCCGGCGAAATTTGATATTCACCTATGCTTACACCTTCTGGTAATACAAGCGTGATGCTGTTGTTAAATACCTACTAATAAATGCGAAGGTACCTCTGGCTGCCTGTATGTCTGTTTGTTACTCTTTCACATCTAAAGTATTGACCTGATTTTGATCAAATTTAGTGTGCAGATAGTTTGAGACCCGAGAAACGATATAGAATAGTTGTTATCTGACTGCACAAAAAGAGGTTAATAATTATGCGCGATAACGGACATACGAGCGGACGATAAGCTAGATTATACTGATTGATTAATCAGTTAAAATGTTTACTTGGTTAGTTAACTATAATGTTACAAGACTAAAAGTAAAAATTAAGGACACTTTAGTGTCCAATTGGACTTTCAAGTGTTGTTATGGTTTACTTTTAGTTAGATAGTTTATGCTTTTATTCACACACAGGTGTGGGTTGGTGAATGTTAAATATCTATTCCAATGTTCTGTTCTAGTTCTGAGAAATTTCCTCGCGATGGAAACACACTACAATAATTAAGTATCCGTAATGCTGTTAATTACACCCACTCAAAAACGATTTGACCGCTTAAATCTTCTTCTTAATCTAATGGTGATACATGGTAATAAAAATAGTTAGAAAACATAATTATTAAATATTATGACTCGATATACTCACACAGATTGTAGAACAGTTAATCAAAACGTAATCATTTAATAATTAAATAATTTATAAGACATTGTACATTTGTACCGAAGGTATTGCTATATTTCTTTACCAGTTCGAAACAGAAAAAACATTCCTATTATAGCTTGTACGTATGTTATTTTTTGTAACAATATCGTTTGTTTTTTGCAGGTAATTGAGATCAGCTCTTTATCCAGTCGTTAATCGCAGTTCATGTTACCTTGACAGGTATGAAATAGATAATGAAATAGGTAATAAACAGTTGGCCGGTTGGTGATAACTGATCTGCTGCAAGAGTTGCTTCACAGTATGATTAAGGGCGAATAAAACAGACTAATAGACATGAAAATCTTATCTAGTAACACAAGTGGTGATAAGTAAAAGCACTATACAATTTTGCATCACACCAGTGAAATAACTTCTTCTGGAATTAATCTACACCTTATTGTGATCCAGACAGGTCCAAGACTACGATGAGATGTAGCAAAAAGAAACGACGCCCATTTAAGATAGTGGCTAGGAAGAGAAAGACTAGTGGAGTCAAGAAATACCTTCGCAATCAGTTCTATGTATTCGTTACTGGATTCCCCGGCTCTACCATGTACACACCTGCCTCGTAGTACAGATTTTAAGTATGCAGATATAAAAAATAGGGTATTGTTTTAAACTACGAGTTTAGCCATAGTATTAAGTAGGTAGTTAGCTCCATAACTGATCCTCTTAATCTTAAGCATATGGTAGTACTGTAAGATCAGACAAAAATCGCATTACCTACGTGTTGCGCAATGATAGAAAGTCGTTCACGCTGCTTGCGCATTGTTATCTACAATTCGCTTGGACATTGCCATTGTTTAGCTTGACAAACGGTCTTTATGAGATTTACTGAACTCAGAGTAATCTTCAGCAATAGCATCTTCGTGATTAGTGGTCGGTTAAAAGCCGTTTTACGGATTACCGGAAATGACTGACTGACATATCAACGCAGACCCCAAACCGCTGGGTCTGGAGACTTTAAATTTGGCACATAGGTTCCTTATGGGGTCTAGGGGTGCATTAAGAAAGGATTTTTTAAAACTCACCCTTTAAGGGGGCGAAACGGGGTTCCAAAGTTTGTATGGAGAAACAAGATTAGTGAGACCAATTTCGCGGGCGAAGCCGCGGGCGGAAGCTAGTACCCAGTAAAACCACTCGTTGTACCGTCGGACACCCATTTGCCGGACTGCGGCCTTGGCATACAGTATTCACAGAACAGCCATGCGCGAAATTATAATATCTAAACTTTTTTTATGACAATTACATTACCTGTGTATTCTTCCGCGCTGCATTAGTCGCGTCGCGCGGAGAGAGGAACCACTAGGGTCTCCAGCTCAAGCAAAACGGGCCTATTTATAGGTTCCCCATTAAAAGTTTTAAACCTCTCGGTGTTCTATCGAATACCCGTGTGTGTATATAATTGCGGCATTGGATTTATCAACCACAGAACAGGGCGGCGGCACAAATCGGAACCGAGTTCGAACTAAACATTTGTCCTGTTTTAAATTTAGGTATTAGCATATTTAACTAGTGATTTTCCTATGTTTTTCCTTTGTTAAGAGTGCTGTGTAGGTATCTTGTGACTTGTAACTTAACAGTTGAGTGCTTTAATGAGTCAGCTAGCTACATTAAAATTTTGCTCGCTTGACTAAAATGTATTTAACTAAAACATTTGAAAATACATAAATAAGGTAATACTATTTAAACTTGACTGCAACAACTATTACAAACGTGAATTTTAAGTCTGTTGTAATTTCTACGGCTACACAACCTAATTAATTTTGATAAAATTTTTGCTTAACTACCTTCTACCTGATTAGCGATTGCGAAATAGCGTAGTTTTTATTTTGCTCATTCAACAATATACACACGGGCAAGCGTGGCCACCGACCGATATGAACTAGGTACAATAAAAAATAATAAAATATTTCATAGTAGGTAAACAAAGGCAATGTCCCTTATATTACACGTTCAGGAAATTCCGTTAATGACCACAATATCCTTGAATACGGAAAATCGAATCTATTTTATTTAAATATAGCTAAACAGCTTATTTATTTGTTAAACGGGGTTTTGTTTGTACACTCTAATCTCCTGAACTAGCGGTCGGTTTGGATAACTTTTATTGTGTATATTCAGATCCCAATAGAGTAAAGAATATTATTCTTTGGTACTAGTGAGCAAGCAAGTAAACTACGACATCGCGATGGCGATTCTTTGCACGCGCACACCAAGCAAAGTTAGGGGATTGTTAATAAATACATGTTAGCATGGGTAGCGCAGCGGTTTTGGCTACGCCTTTGAAATAAGGTTGCAGGTTCGATTCCCGGTCCCACACACATTTTCAGTGAAGGAAAATATCATGAAGAAACCGGCATGTGACATCCACCAACCCACACTTGGCATGCGTGTGTGGATTAATGCGCAAACTTTGTAAACTCGTAAGATAGTTCAGAGAAGACCCGTGCCCAACAGTGCTGCAGTGGGACGTTGAAAACGGTTGAAGTCAATGAATACATGTAGGTAACATGTTGTATTAGATATTTTAAAATAACATTAAGTACTTGAAAAGACTGAGGAAGTAACAATAAAATTAGTACTTCCGACAGTTTAGCCACGGTAATCTTTATACTGTGGTTTAGCCACTTAGCTAATAGCGAATGATCTGCTGTTGGTTCGCTATTAACTAAACTGTCGGAAGCTAGACTTACTACAAAAGACAACGGAATTAACGCCTGTAAAACTTCAACTTGACATATCAATATTATAGTTAACTGTTGTTGTAATAAAAGACCTCTACCAGTGGCGTAATTAGGTAATCTTAAGGCCTTTATGCATAAATATAAATATAGTTTCACGTCATTTCAACATGTTTGATACTCAGGGTCCAAGGGTCTGCACAAGAGAGCTCCGGTGGCACCTAGTAGCCACTAACCAAGCTGTTGCTCCACTGGCCCTTACCCTGCTACCATTCTATTTGACATTTACGGGTTTTATTTTAGTGGTTTGGGGTAAATTAAAATTCTAATTTTATCATGCTTAGATCTAACTGAATCCGTAAAATCATAAATATCATAAATTATAACAGAGTTGGTAATATAAGTTATCGATACAATCGATTCCGCATAAAACGCAACAATCGATAAATAATTGAGATTGCGGATAAGACCACTCGTGCCAACGCCCTGCTACTGGTTTCTTAGACATGGTAACAATAATCGAATAGTTGCGACCTTGTGTAGAAAAAAAACTAATATCGATGTGTTCAACGAACTGTATAAAGATTTTATGAAAATCGATACTGGGAATCGAGTACTGCTTTTTTTGGAATATTGATTTACATTTACCTGTTGCTGGCGATTACGGCTCATATAAGTTTTACTTGACTGCGATGGTTCACAATGAAGACATACTTGACCGATTTTGATGGAGCTATGTTAGAAAAGATATAATTTTTCCTACATTTGATAATACCTAGTAAGTAAGTAAGTAATTCTTTATTGCTTAGTAAGATTGCCTAGTAAGATTATGTTTAAGTAGCCTTGTATTGTATTTAATGTATCACGTTAAATCATTCTTACAAGGTACGTATCAGAGATATACTACGAAATATTATATATTATACTTATTATTATTAATATCATTTTAGATGTTTACATACAATTTATGATCAAAAGATCCTTGAAGATCTTAGTTAAACAGTAACAGCTTACTAACATATTTAAATCTGTTAGCGTAACGTTATTTTAAGATAAACAAATGCTATAATAATAACGTTACAAAATGAAATCTGAAACTGCGCACATCCATCGCAAATCTAGTTAAGTAAACTGGTTTCTTATGGGTACTGGGTTGTGACGTCAATTTAGTACTGTCTAGACTTCACTCCCAGTAGTTGAGTGTCAGTTTTGTCTTAAATATAACACGTTATGCACCGAGCGCGTAAGCGCTTACAGAATGCGCGTGGTATAAAGAATTGTTTCTGCCAGTTTTTGGGAAAGGCGAGATAACCACGTATAGCAAACATTTAAGAGTTGAAGCGCCTTTACAAATGCAGACATAAACAAAAGCTACACACAAACACAAAACATGAACAATTTATTCATACAAACTGTTCATGTACCTCGGCAGAGGGGATCGCGCGCAATACCAGATCCGTATTTAATTTTCTAAGAAAGAAATGTACAACGCTTCTAGCGGCGTGTTTTTGTAACACCTTTCATAAATAAAAATTGCAAGGTCACGACAAGCAGCGGTGCGTAGCCGTAGCGCAGCGGTATCGGCCTCATCATTGAAATACGTCCTAAGTTCGATCCCTGGTAGTGTTCTAACCGGCATGTCTAAGAACTAATCATTCGAGGAAGTGTGACATCCACCAACACTCACTTGACCAGCGTGTGCGGATTATGGCCTTAACGCTCTCATCTCGTAAAATAGTTGAGAGAAGACTCATGCCCTGCTGTGAGACATTAAAAATGGGTGAAGCAAACGTTCACGGTAGAACTTGTCTTGTTTACATTAAAACTGATACAGGGTACCGGCCACGAATGTTACTTTAACACAAACTCAACGTGAAGCGACGTGATTTCATTGTTCATTGCGTATTCACTTTAGCAGTATTTGAAAACAATTGAACGCGAGCGCATAATAAACAGCAAAATCGCTGATAGTGCCGCAGCCACAAATAATAACTGTCCTACTAATTTAGATTAATATTCACAAAAAAACAGCAATTTAGTGCAGCTGACTATTCTGGTCATGTCATACAAAATGTTGCTAAGCTCAAATTGTCTTCGTTTGTTTGTTTTGTCTAGTGTTAGCATTTGTCATGACTAGATTTGTATAGTAATTTAAAAAACCTACCGCGGCTGATGAGATTACAAATTGCATCCGTGGTAAGCTGGTGCAAGCCGCCTATATTAAAATGTAGGTAAATTTACTTTTACATATTCAGAAAATCAACCATTTTGAATGAACAGCACTACTAGAGTATTCTTGGGAAGCTCTGAATGATGACTGGTTGTTATTTTGGTGGTTAGTGATGGCCTAGTATCGATACATTATTAATCGATGGTTTTACAAGCCAAAACCTGTAATCAATATATAACATCATATACATCGCAAATTAAAGATGTACCACTTCCAGAGATTAATGTACTTACTTAAGTATCTAAACAGTGACAATAAAAATTCTAATAGGTACTTGTATAGATACATATTATTTAACATATGTTGTATGTTTCATTTATTGTGTTTATAAGGACAATAATTGAAATAAACTGTTATTATAACATTACTCGAACGCCTTTTTTATGTTTACTTTGTTCTAACCGGAAAGGAGTAATACAAATATTTTATTCTCATTTAATTAGCGTAAACAGAAGTATTAAACAAGCAATTTAATTCGTTTGCTAGATAAGTATTAGCTTTACTTAATGTTTTGAACAATGATAGAATTTTAATGATATTAGGAGTACATATATGAGTTTCTGTCCAAATAGCAACTAACTTTATTGCCCTAAACCGCATAATGATCTAATTATCTGTTCAAAGTTTAATAAAATTTGATTATGTTGAGTAACTGAAGTAACGCAATCAGGGAGCCATTTGTCTACTGCGCTGCGTTTGGATTTGAATACCAAAACAACATCAGTCTATTGGTTTCTGTATATTTTAGGTCGGTTATTTCCTAACAACATTTCAATATGCCGCTGCTGGGCATGCGTCTTTTCTAATCTATCATACGTTATGAGGATTCAATAGGTATTCAGTTTTATCATATTTATCGATATTTTATGGCGAATACATGACATCCCTAGCAGCTATAGTTTCGATTATAAATAGACAGTGCGTGTAGAAATAACGCGTATACCACTACTAGTCTAGTCCGTCCCGTGACGTCGTTCGATACGCACGTCAAATAGATCAGATTTATAACTTTCATGAAATTTTTCTACGGTGTTTAATGCAAGTATATAAAATCCGATTTCTGTTTGTTTGTATAGATCAAAATATTTGGCTATCAATTTCGTTGGTAATTCTTTAAGTAATGCCGGATCTTTACTATTTCTTTTTTTATTGAGAGTATATTACATGCATAATCTATCATTAGATGTGAGAATAGTCAGATATGTAATCATATAGGTAGTACTAAATCGATCGGTAGACCCTTGCAAATTCTGTCCCTACACTTAGGGTGCGCAAACTCCATCAGGACCGACTGTAGTTAATTTTGGGAGGGTGTAAATCAAACCCTTTTTTTTAATTTTATCTTCGTCTAATGGTTTTTTGATTAATAAAACATTTTAAAATGTTTGCGAACGTTACTTTACCTAGTATCACTTTACTTAACTTACTGCACTCTTCAATTTTAGCAACTAATCTCGTCAAAATATCTCTGTATAGTTTCTGTGTACTACGTGGCAACGACCTAAGACGTTCCCAGCTATAAAGTGGCTTGCCTTTTTTCCCAAAGGAACATAAATATCTCCGTCTTTGTCTCCAATCCGATTTCGTGTCCAACAGGCTGTGGTTAAATCAATTTGTCTCGCCTTAACTCGTGGAGATGCCATTAGTGATGATATCGCTGTCCCGTTCCCGCTTTTTAAACCTGTCTTTGTATTCGCCAGATTTAATTTGCCTTTTTTGCTGCGGCTGCGGTTGAAATTTTAATGTGGTATAGAATGGACGTCCACTTTTACGTGCACTTTGCATGGCCTTAAATGTATCGGGTTTAGGAATATTTTGTGTGAGAATTTTAATTCAATCCAACGAGTGAATACATAATTCATATTATAAGGCCAACGTTTGTCTAGCTACTTTGTAAGTACGTCAATATATATACTGTTTGACGCTTGAACAATCTTCTTTGTTTTTAACTAGTCAGACTACCAGTTCGCCATCATCTCTTTAAATATTGCCACATTAAATGTGTCCAATGCTCGATTATTATTCGATAGAAGTATAGATTTGACGTCAACAGCTGACATCGGTAATTTTTCTATTCGATAGTTATTAACGACAGATGTCAGCAAGTAGTAATAGGTTACCATCAGAATTACGTAATGAAATGTTATCCCTCGTAATTTAGAAACCTTGACAGTCCACAATGAAAGCCGGTTCCAGCACATCTGATTTCTACGTGTCGACTAAAGTAGGTACCATAAACCGGAACTTGCCACATTGCGCAATCCCTGGCCACCATTTAGTGAACTCGGGCGCAACGTCGCGTGCCTTCACACTGTAACTACTTCCACTGACATATTCTGCAAACCAGTATTGCATATGATTACCTGATGATACTCTATAGGTAGCCGAAAAAAAACACACAATTCATCGCCTTTTCCTTGAAACTTTCTTGACTTAAGAGCTTACGAGTAGCAAAGGACCAAGTAAAGAGTTTATTATTAAGTACATTAGAAACTTTGGTGAATAGCATTACAATATATTGAATACAAATATCAATCATCTTATATGTTTTCTCAATTTCTTCAAAAGTTGCGTAAGGTAGGTAACACCTGGGCATCTCATTTTAATGTGAATTAAAAGAGAAAGCACGGATGAGCGTCGTACGTAACGTAAGGGACTGCTAAAATGTTTAGAAGCTAGAAGGTTTTTTTTATAACAGCGATTGACACTATTTCTTGGCAAAGCCCTACCCTGCAAGGCCGTGTGCAAGATCTATCAAGTATCAAGGTCAAGTTCAGTTCGGATTTAAAACAGATCAAGTTGTTATTATTTTTTAGGTCGCTATCGAATTCTATCTAATATTGTAAGAAGAATGACAAACTCGAATACATTGTTTGGATGCTGTAGCAGTTTGATGTCAATTATCATATCCCATATAACATTTCCGAGAAGATCTAAAATAACTACAATAGTGAATGAAAAACTCATAACTTACAAAGGAAGTATTTTGAATCAGCTAATTTTAGTAGTATTATTGTGGATTCAATATTCTTTATTCGTGTAAACCGGTCTAGGTCAATCAGCTTATTGTTTTCTAATTGATTCTGTGAGAATGGTTAAGGCCAAAGTTAAGTAGTTATTTACAAAAGAAGTGTAGGGATTTTAACTCTATAGTCACGAGTCAGTACGAATATTGGGTATACTTGTCGGGTGAGTAGAGATAAATTTTTTGTCTTCTTTACGAACAGAGTCTGCTCAAACTTGGCATAGAGTACTTTCGTGTCTTTGGTGACTACGCAACATTATGGCACCAGAGAGTCCGTCTGCTTACATACGTAGGTGGCCGCAGGAACTACGTAACTAATCAAGGTAAACCTATTGAGTTTGGGGCCCAAACTTTGAGGTCTTTGTGTTTTATTTTGTTTTATTTCTTTAGTGTTTTTGAAAAGATTCTTCTAGATATTAGGACTTGTTTTTTAAAGCAATCAAGATTGATGATTGAAGCTTCGCACTTCCCCACCCACATTCTATAATAATAACTCAGGGGAACTTTTAAACTCTTTCACTCTTAAATATACCTTTTATTGACGTCGACTTCATGCTACTTATTATCCCTCTGCTGGGCTTGATATAAAATGTAGCTGTCACACGGACGAAGCCGCCGACGAAAAGCTAGTCTAAATATATAAAAGAAGAAACTGACTGACTGACTGACTGACATATTATCATCGCAGAGCCCAAACTGTTGGGTCTGGAGACTCTAAATTTGGCACATAGGTTCCTTATGGAGTTTAGGCGTGCACTAATAAAGGATTTTTCAAAACTCACCCTTTAAAGCGGTGAAACGGGGTTCCAAAGTTTGTATGGAGAAATAAGATTAGTGAGATCAATTTCGCGGGCAAAGCCGCGGGCGGAAGCTAGTGTCCTATAAACTTTTCAAACTACAGTATTGATTAGACTTTTAATCATAATCTTAGGCGTAGTTTATGTTAAGTGACTTCTACTTATGAGTTAAAGCAACGTAATTACAATATGCTGTTATTGTAATAACTTCATTGTTATTTCATTGTTAGGTCTTGCTTTATTGTAGCAAGGTACAAGGTATAATAAAAGGTAATAATCAAAGGAAATAATACATTAATTAAATTTTAATGTAGTTAAAGGGTGAGGAGTTTCGTGGGGGCTTTGACGCTATCTAATTACTGAAGTTAATAACAAAGTCTCTAATATCCTTTATTTATGTCTTTATAAACTATTTTGACTTGCTGGTTATGTTTAGGTCTTATACGTAATTGGGGCCTTTCAGCAGGCTCGAATCCCAACTTCAAGCTGCTACTTAGATTTCTTTTTAAATTTCGAAACCGAGGTCAATTCGCGGTTATTAACCTCTTAAACATTCACAACTAATAGATCGTGCGACGAATCAAGGGAAAATGTAATTCCAAACAAGATATAGACAATTAACCCATATTAAATCGAATGTTTACATAAAAAAATACAGTGGAATTACATTAGAATTCTGACATCCTGACACAACCCGTGTAGGGTTTAAGGAACAAGCTTCCCACCGGAAGTGCTAAGCAGTATACTTATCTGATTTAGAAAGATTTCGGGGGACGTAATAAAATATTGCTAGCTATCCAGTAGCATATTGCAGTGTTTGGAAAACAACAACAACATTCTTGAATACAAATTCAATCCGTCATTCATTGCACTTGTTTGCTTGTAGGCAATACTTTAACATCTCGACTAACGTCGGTTTAGCAATTGGTAATTATTACTATAAGACATTCTAGCTCAATTCTTAGTGTCTACAATCACCTGGAAAATTAAAGAGAAACCGCTAGAAAGTCAATTCAAGCTAAAGAAATAATCAGTCCATTACTAACTTAACTGCCGGTAGTAATTAACTGTCCTTAAAAGCTTCTTCAATAAAAACTAAGAAGTAAACAGGAACTCAAGTATTTGTTTACAATGCACCATCAGCATCTATTAACCCAGTTTTAACCCCCCCCCCCATTAAATGAGCTCCACCATATCACTTAAGACTTCATTCATCTTTGTGAACTATATTTATATACGACATCAGCACATTCTAATGGATTTTGAACTTAATGGTTTGGTGTTTAGAGTTTGTTTCGTTGTTTTGACATTTTGTGCATTTACTGTTGTCATTTTGTGTTTAATTATCAGGGTTGTCAACTAGCATATCACGCGAGGTTCCAATATCGTGAAGATAGCTATTTTAAAGGCAGGTTATTATATTGTAGTTTGTACTACGCTTGTTTTTGGTTGTTGTGTTCTTAATAATCTTGCTTGGGTTTATTTTACCAATCTTTTATTATTAACTTCACTTGTAAATGTAATGGACCGATTTTGATGCGAAAATATTATTTTTATAATATTAATATAATAATATTTATATTTTGAGATAATTGTAGTTTAATATTTATGTGTAATGCCTGTTGGCGTAGTGGATAGTGATCCTGACTGTTAAGCCGGAGGTCGTGGGTTATAATTGTTTAATTTGGTACTGAATGATGCTGTGTGGAAATATTATTAGTAATAATACAATATGAATAAAATAACGATTAACTATAGGATGCCAGTGTGAATTAAGTTACATAAAAATTGTAGCAAAATTGGCTCTTTAATTAGTAGGTTACCTTATCATTTAGTCATCTTTAAATAAAATCGCACGTGGGAAATGAGTAGGTGTTAGAACACGGATACCATTAGTTCGTTTTAGGATTTTTTAATCTATTGATTTAAAATTGTGATCAGATGAAATTGGAAACTTTTCATCGTAAAAATAAATAAAATTATAATAATAATGGTGTTTACTATTAATTCAATTCCGGAGCCTGACTTTTCCGTCGAATGAAAAAAGGTTTGGCTAAAGTGGGTTTACCCTCTGTTAAGTTAATAATGAAACTTCAAAGCATTCAAACACATGTAAAAGTGTTAATATTAACATGTTTTTCACTTCACTGCAACCCTTTTTAGTGTCCCACTGCTGGGTCCAGTACCCAGCAGTAGGACACTAAAATACCCGTGTCTTCTCTCAACTATCTTACGAGTTGAAAGAGTTTGGGCCTTAATCCGCACACGCAGGCCAAGTGCGGGTTGGTGGATGTCACATGTCCTTGAATGATTAGGTTTTAGTCATGTCGGTTTCCTTACGATGTTTTCTTTCAGCGATATTGAGCAGCGGCGATAAACTAATTCACCTAAAGATGTATGTGCTCAGCTGGGAATCGAAATCGCGACCTTATATTTCAAAGGTGAGGTTGATACCGCTGCGCCACCGCTGTTCTTTAACATATTGTTATACGTTATTTTAAACTAACTGGAGGTCGTTAGAATAAGGGTTTTCTGGTTTGCTAATAGAGGCTCATCCTGGTATAAACATAACTGGCTGGGCCCCTAAACAAATTACACAGCGAAGCCATAACGAAAGATTGAAAAATAAAATACAATATAATGAGATTGAAATTCACCTTCAAATGTCACAATTTTGCCAATTCTATACATTTTGCTCTTTCAATCGTTTGTTATCGCTTCGTTATGTAATTTGTTTAGAGGCCAAGATCGTCAAAGTAAAAACTTTCACAATTATGGCAGTCGAAATTGACAAAATCGACTATTATAAATTATAATTTATTCCCATTAAACGCCTATTTTACTAACGTAACGCTAGAAAACTAAACAAAGCTCAGCCAAGTGAACACATGCTATACTTAATACTAATACTGACTAAATTTTAAATCGCGAAATACCCCCCTCTGCTTACACTTTACCTAATAAAATCGTCACAATTCCGTAGCAATGAGTTTGTTATATTCACAATGGGCCTTCGATACTGTGAACATTGTAATAACCCAATAACATCGGTCAGCTGTTAGGTTAATGGCCAACGTCAATGACCTCCCGGTAATGGTGAATCCTAACCTTATTTATATGACAGTAGTAGTGTAAGTGAATGTGACGTAGTACGAGTAATGATCATAATTAAACGATTTTACTTCAAATATTTACACATATGTACTCTTTCTATGCTATATCTATTTGTTAAGCTCACAGTTAACAAATTTGCTGATACTTAGATCTAAGTTACATCAATGCTTAGCGTTACGTTTTAGGCGTTAGGTAAAGTGATTTATCTTTTACATCTATTTGCACTAAAAAAATAGCTAAAATACGTTATGGTATGTGAAACGTAACTTAAACCGTAGTAGTAGAAATCACCCAGTTAATGGAAGTTGATTGAAGCTCCATATTATGTTTGGCGATGATGAAACCATAAAGAAGCAATTCCGACTCCCCCTCTTAAATAGTGTCATTAGACATCGCATCGGAACACCGCAAGGCCGCTTAATGGGCAGCTTTGTCTGGCTGGTGGTCATCGACAACGGCCGAAGCCTGCCAGTTGTACTAACTAGTAATTATGTTAGTAAATGGCAAACGAAACACGCGAACCCTTGCTTTATTTATACTTGCCGTTTGGTTGCTACCATGAGACCCTCCAAGTGGTCCTTCGACCCGGATTTGATCCAGCCACTTACGAAATATTTTTTTATGTGTTTAAATACCGAATAAGGCAAATAAATACCAGTCTGTTTCTATGGTAGTACTCAGTCAACATAGTTACGCTTGCAGCAGTCCGACACAAACTTCCTTTCCATAAACGCAACGAGCGTGACTTACAAATATGGTTAGGTGAGAAAAAACTTTAATTAAAATGTCAATGAACTTGCTTTTCAACTAATATTTGGTTACCAGCGGCAAGTAAACATGAAAACGGTGACACTGATTATCGTGTGCTTACGTCAAATACGGACGACGTAAAATTTGCGTACTGTAAACCTTATTGTTTGTATTGTCTTTAGATTTATAAATGAAGTCAAAAATTGCAGCAAATTTAATTTTATAGTTTAATCCCGTTTCCCTCTCCGCTTTTGTAAGGCAGCATCATCAGCAGTGCACGTAAAGAGCCTCTGGGTGTTGAAATCCGGCCAAGTTTCGAGGCTGCTGAACTGACTTCTTAGAATCCGCACGAATTTAATCAAAAAGATAATAAGAACGAAATAGTATATAAAGAACGAGTTGGAAAACAAAGTATCTCCCAAAGGATTTAAGAAATAACAGTAATGCGAAGGTATGTCTGTATGTAAATCTATCTTCCTGTATGATTAATGTGGTAAGGGTCCCATTTTCCTGCGTTGTTAAGTAAAATCCACATTCGACACTGACGAGCTAATTAACTCAGCATATTATGGAAAAACAACACACCTTTCAAGTGTTTACTGGTATTTTTACCATAAAATGCTAACCACGATCTGAAGTCCAAGAACTTTTTAACTCTACGAAACAACGACTTCAGACATTTTTATGGTTAAATAAATTATAGATGGTATTGAGTCTCTCTGAAGAATAGAATAAACAATAAAGTGATCCGGTAGAGAAGTAAATCGACAGACTGGATTTGTATACTGAAGTGACAATGGGCCGATCATAGTTGTCGCACAATTGACAACCGTTGGGGTAGATAGATTTTTAACTAAATATCACGGTTTGACAAAAGTATCGTAGTTCGCCCACAGACTAGGTGAAGTGACGATTTCAGCAAGGTGGCGGGCAATAGCTGGAGTAGGTATCCGCAGATCGAGATCGGTATTTGGTAGAGGTTATCCAACAGAGGATATCCTGATAGTTGTAATGAACGAAACATAAACTATCTAATACATTTAAACGAGCAATTCTTGTTTATAAATATATACCTATATAATCTGCATCTCAATATCGCTTAAGAAAAATACCGTGAGGAAACCGGCATGTCTAAGAACTAATCATTCGAAGATATGTGACATCCACCAACCCGCACTCGGCCAGCGTGTGTAGATTAAGGCCTGAACTCTCTTAACTCGTAAGATTGTTGAGAGAAAAAAAGGATTGAAGTTAATCTGAAACGGCTCCAACGATTTTCATGATGTTTAGTATGCATGGAGTTTCAGGGGCGTTTTAATCGATCTGGCTAGGTTAGGTTAGGTTAGGCTTCATTTTCAGAAAACTTCGTTTCATTCGTGTTTTGAGGCAATGAAAAACTGCTACAATGTTATTAGAATACGGAGGCAAATTTCGCCTCAAATAATAATGCTATGATAGCTGAGGTGGGAGATTGGGTGGTCATGAAACCAGAGGATTTTAAATCCCTTGTTTTTGTAAGAAAAGCTATTCCTGGGAGCATTTTAAAATAATTAAAAAAAAAACAAATCGAGCAAAGCTCGGTCATCTAGGTACTAGGCATTTTATGAAGCAATTATAATAAATAAAACACACCTGCACCCAAACCACAAGAGCCTGACGAAATAATACTCCAATCAGTACATTAAACCTAAACTGGACACGGATATAGGTACTTAATCGTTTCAATCTTAACCAATTTAGATTTCCCAATCTGTTCAACAAAGGGCCTGTCTCAATTCAAGGACTACAGCTATTGGAACAGGTCAATTAAATCAATAGGACACGTCAGTGTTACCAAAATTGCCCTGTCACCTTATATCCTAGTGAACCCATAATTGTCCCATTGAAATTGGATTGAACCTTTGCCTTATTCACCATTTTATTCCTAAAACTAACAGATTCTTTTTTAAGTTTCCCAAGGGTGCTAACAACGGAACCCTATTACTAAGTCCGGTGCTCGTCCGTTTGTGAATGAGTATGAATTGTAATAGGTAGAATTGGAAATCTGTTATTTTCTTATGGGTTCATTTTTGCAGATTATTAGTATCAAAATCAGCATAATATATATATTAATTTGTTCCTGCACAGGAAAAAGGGCAACAAACTCTCCGGCAGAATCTTCTAATTAGGTGGTTAATATTTTCTATTGTTTCAAGGCTTTATATCCCTATTTCTGTCTAGACAGTCCAATTTAATGTTGTGTACCATAAACTAGTGCATACTCATATCTTCCTGCCAATTGCGATGCTATCTCTTCTATACAGCGATGTAGGATTGTCCGCAGCTCGCAATATAGCCCAATTACCGGGTGACAGGGCACTGCCCTTGCTGCGGTTGAGCTCGTGCAGAAATGTTTGCTGTTTTATATCACCCTCTAGCATTCGTCTGCGTTGACTATACAGTAGGGTCTCGTAGTTTGACTTTGATGTTACTACAGAAAATTAATATTTTTCCAGGTTGAAAAAAATCTTTAAGCTAAACTGACGTTCTGACTAAAAAAAGTAATAAAATTATATCAAGTAAGTATTGATATAACATCTCGAAATAGAGATATTCGTGTTGTCAACAATGCAATTGTTTACTGTAGCTTACCTTTATTTTAATGTAGGCCAATCAATGCCATCGCGTGCATAAAAGGCTATTGATTTCAATACCAACACTAGGTATTTCCTACTATCTACTGCGAGCAGGTACCCTATTATTATATCATTCTCTGTTAATCTTACCCGTCAAAAGTATAAATATATTTTTTTTACTTTCAATGTATGAAACTGGATATGACAACAGGAAAAACAATACCACGCTCCGATGCTAGAATAAACGCTTTGAGCGTCAAATCCTTTGTGATATTTCTGAGAAAGTATTTCTTTGTTATCAGAATTTCTTCCTAAACTAATTAATTCTACTTCTTTGTCAAAGTTTGGTGAAAAACTGCAGGTCATGCAATTGCAGCGTGGACTGACGAATAAAATTGGCATTGTAACATCAAGTTTAGTTGTAATAAAACAATCGTTTAAGCTTCCGCTTAATACGATTTACGAGTAGTCTAATGTATAACTAGCTTTCGCCCACGGCGTCGCCCGCGCGATTAAAAGGTTACCTCTGTGTTAATCCAGACCATAATCTATATCTGTGCCAAATTACATCCAATACCAGCCCAGTAATTTTTACGTGAAAGAGTAACAAACATACATCATACATCCATACATTCTTACAAACATTCATACATACATACATCCATACATTCTTGCGTTTATAATATTAGTATAATGTAACGATCACTGCTGCTATAAATCACGTAGCGTACTTTAAACAATTTAATTTGGCTTTACACATGAAAATCGGAATCAGTCGGAAGATGCGGTTATCGCTCTAACTCACACACGGGCAGTAGAGCAAAATTAATCACTTCAAAATACTTTAGATCTGTGGACAAAAAACACAAAATTTTTACATTCCTAATTTAAACCTTAACTCAGTTTCTTTTTTAACTAGCCATTCCTATGGTGACTGCTGCGGTTCCCACATCAAGTTATCGTTATATGTAACCTAAGCCATCAGCGTAAGTGTCTTCTATATAAAGGTCTGGTGTCCTAGTGATAGGATCAATTCATAATGAATTATTATTATGATAACGCCTACGCAAGTGTTTTCTTTACAAAGGTCTTCTAGAGTGTGATCAAATATTTTTTTTAACACACGGCCATCTGATCCCGAACTTAGCAGAACTTGTACTATGTAATCCAGATAACTGGTAATATACTATACATATATAATACTTTTATTTTGTAAATACATACAACTACATAGATAATTACAGCCTGACTCAAGACAAACAGACGTGTTCATCACACAAATGTCTGACTCGTGTGGGAATCGAATCCACGACCTGCGGCGTGAAAAGCAAGTAACTTACCGACCACGCCACCGGCCCGTCCTTAAGTAATAAAGTTTACAAACTGTGCGCAACTCGAGTTTATTGTGCAACCACCGACCACCCGGCCCGACAATTAATAATTATTATTTATTTATCTATTTTTTTATTTCTATTATAAGGGCTAACAGACACAACATTTTATAGTAAGTAAATTTTGTTAACAATTTTGCTAATTACAAGCCCACACAGATTATTAATATAAAATAATAAAAAAGAAGAAAATAGCAAAAGTTTTTTATAACTTATTTTTTATTTAGTTTACGTTCGATCAAAAATCAAAAATTCTAAAAATAATTGAGGTTCGCAGTTCGGAAACCGGCGTGTAGACTGGTTTGATGCTTATCATCTAAAACGATTAAACTTATTAAAATCATTACGCCTATGATTTACCTACGTTTAACTACCACTACATATGTACCTATACTTACTCATCAAATTCAATAAAATCAAATCAGGTATTACGACAGCCAATAAAAATTCTAGCTCACATAGCTAGAACTAAAGGAATGAGTGACATCCCTTAATCGAGCGCTTTGTAGCCTCAAGCTGGTGGGTTTGCGGGCGCCATAAGAGGCTTTCAGACACGGAATTAATTAGATTACGACGCTTTGACTATACCTAGTGTCATATGCAGTTAGTTACCCGTTAACTATGTGTTGTTATATTATGTATTTCATTACCAAACTGTCTGTATTGGAATTTATCAGCGCTGCCTAGTGAAATACTACAATCAAATCTATATAATATATAGATTAATTAAAAATCAATTGCTGTTCGTTAGTCTCACCAAAAGTCGAGAACGGCTAAACGGATTTATCTTATCATGGTCTTGAAATGTTCGTAGACTTCGTGGAGGTCTAGGGAAGGTTTAAAAGGTGAGAAAAATTCGAATAATTGCCGGGAAAGCCCTAAAAACAGCCAATTCTTTTTCCCATACAAACGTTTTGATTTAGTGTTCTAGGCATGGAAAGTAAGCCAAAAGTGTGATAAAATGTATGATAATTAGAAATTTTGTCTTATACCGATATCTACCCGTGGAAGCCGGGGCGGGCGACTATAGGCCGACCGTTTAACTCGCGTACCGCCATCTGAGGTACAAAGTCATAAAACATTAATTAAATCTCATAAAGAACTATTTAACCACAGATAAAAGTAATGTAAGACTATTCGTCACTAATATTCATATCGCTTGAATCATCATCACTGTCTGTGCAGGTTGAGAAGTCAGAATCTTGGCGATAGGCGATACGCGAGTTAAACGGTCGGCCTATAGTATGCATATAATTTTGAAGCTAAATGATAAGGCGTTTAGTCACCCACGAATCTGTGTTCACCGGTTTCATGCAAATTCAAAGTGATTAACAGTAATCAACTGAGCACTTGCTGACATCGAAACGATCAATATTAATTTACAGGGTATAAAAGTTGCTTCATAAATATTGAAAGACAAAAGTAAACAGACCTTAAACTATCTATAGGTAATTGTAATACGTAAAATAAGTACCTATAGGTCGTCGTCTCCTAGGAAGGCCACGAAAGCGTTAGAGCGACGACCTAAGTTTGTTTATCGCAACTTGGACGTAAAAAACGTATTATAAAGAGTTGAAAGGATATAAGAGAGGGTTTTGATTAGCAGTAGGACATTACAGACTGAGAAAATATATACAAACATACATCTTATATCTTATCCTACTAATATTATAAATGCGAAAGTATAAGAATTTATAATATTAGTAGGATCAGATAAAAGATGTATGAAAACTACTGGGCGGAATTGGATCAAATTTAGCACAGAGATAGATTATGGTCTGGATTAACATATAGGCTACTTTTTATCCCATTAAGCTCCCCACGGGCGAAGCCATGGGCGGAAGCTAGTGATATTATAAATGCGAAAATTTGTAAAAGTGTATGGATGTTAGTTAATCTTTCACGCAGAAATTACTGTATAGAATTGAATGAAACTTGGCAGAGAGATAGATTATGGTCTGGATTAACACATAGGCTACTTTTTATCTTAACAAGCATCACATGGGCGAAGCCGTGGGCGGAAGCTAGTTTAAGGTAAATGGGTTTACATCTGTATGTTACTTAGGATTTTCACGTAAATCAGCTTTCCAGCAGTCTACCCTTCTCCATATACGACACACAACATCCATGTATTTAACGGCTTTCCTTACTAAGAAGGTACTACCTGCCAGCTTTTGCTTTACAGCATTAAAATTTAGTGCTTTCCATGTCATACAGACTTAAGGTACGATTTCAAAGGCGTGTCGGCAACAAAGTCGCCGCATTGCCTGCATTTTCCATAAATCTGACTTATGCACATTTATTTCATAGAATTTCTAGCACTGTGAAACTAGTGTCAGGTGTCCCATGTGTCATAAACATGCAAAGAGGACTAGTATGTTGACTTTCGCACTAACGTAGCAAATGTATCTGAGTAGTTTAAATCTATCCTGCTAATATTAAATAGTTTGTGAGAATGTGTGGATGTATGTTTATTAATCTTTCACGCAAAAACTACTGGATGGTATTGGACGAAATTTGGCATAGAGATAGATTATGGTCTGGATTAACACATACGCTTTTTAATAAGTGTTACGCGGGTAAACCTGCTAGCATATATCGCTAGGTATAAAGCTGTAGAGTTTGTTAAATTGAATGCGCTAATCTCAGTGACCAATGGCCAATTTGAACAATTCGTGCACTGTTAAATAGCTTATTTATAAAGAAAGTCTATCGGCTTTTACCCTAGTGCTGGGCATGATATAAAATGTAGGTCACGGGACAGGAGCTGCGGCGGATGGCTATTAATTGGATTGTTCTTTTGCAATTTTTGGAATGAAGTTAGGTTTAAAGAAACTTTATTCTCAATAAAAACATAATGTCACTTACTTGAGAACAAAAAATAATAGTAAAGTTACAACGTTCAACTTCACTTCATTTAGATAGTTAAAACTACATATTTGACAAATTAACTCACTCAAATCATTCATTAAAACAGTTTTTTTTTAAAGCCAATGCCCCACTACATTGTTACTACTATTATTATGATCATTTACGCAAAGTAACTATTAAAGAGAGCGAACTGGCGAAAATTAACTCATATAGCTAAAGCTGCCTTTTGTATTATTATTACACAGTTACAAATGTGTGTTTGTGTGCAGTTGAATATTGAGATTTAAGTAGTAAGCATTGTTTGCGGTCATCTGTAGGTACCTATCAACTTCGTTCTAGACTGATATGGATGATCCTTGACCGCAAAATATTTTCATAACTAGCCATGATTGTTGGTCAAGAGCCTCCTCCAACGACTACCAACAATACCTTCTGTCTCCTGCGACCTCTGACCAATCTGTGCATCAGAGTTTTCCTGTACCTAATCTATTTCTGGGTTAACGATGGCGTCTTCTTAAAATGTTATTTTTTTGCGGATGCGCGTTATAACCCAAGCGGCCGGAAGGGCCTGTATTGGTTTACCGGACATTTCCGCTGAGCCGTCCGATGACAGTCGAACCGACTTTTTAAAATCTTACATGATCTGCTAGTGTAATTGTGTAAGAAAAATCATAAATGTTATTCTTGGAATATAATTAATAACTATAAATAATATATTATTACTAGTAGGTAATATTTGTTGGTTTAAACAAACCTATAAAATGGAAATATTGAAGATGTTGCCATTTGAACCGCGTCTGCACTCAATATTCTACCAACAAAGGGCCAGCAGGACGTCCTTATTAATTGAAGACAGTGCAATTTACGAGTATAAAGTTATAATTTGTGGTATTGTGATGAACGGCAGTGGGCGTACCCTATTGTAACTTAGTCTTTGTTTCATATTTATTTCAGTTGTCCGCAGTACGTACGTACCGAGGTCACACAATTTTGTTCAATTATCGTTAATGATATTTTATTTCCATTCTCAGGAACTATCCTTTAGGAATTTTATGTTATCCATCTATTTTATTCAACATTTAACAACATTTATTGAACTATACGTAATATCTAAACCATTTAAAAACAATCTCAATAGCTTTAAAATAAAATAAAAAAATATTTGTCTAATAAAATGTCTTTTGTGTACAATAAAGAATTAAAACCACATCGATATCGGTATATTCGTTTACTACAAACTTACTTCTACTACTTTACGTAAAAAAAGTAGAGTTTTGCAATAATCAGAAGTTAGTCTAAGTCAGTAAGTAAAAGTTTGTTTAAAGGGAGTTGGAAATGCGTAGCAAATACATATTATTAGTTGTAAAAGCGAGCCTTATCTAAACCGCTACGCAGTTTGCGCCAGAAGTCAAAAAGTATTATATAAAGTTAGAATAAACTTTTTTTCGTAACAGTATTGCTATAGTAACACTCACGATTAAGGCTTAGGTTGCAGCCAGTCACTAACTACATTTCGTTGAGTAATAATAAGAAGCCTTCTAAATATAACAGAAGGTAGGTAATCATATCCTATTACGACACATGAAGCGGATTAAAAAAACCTGAAAAATATTAACCGCTTAACAACTGGCGTTGTTAATAAATTATAGTTACAAACAAAAATAATTGAATAGTTTATACGAAAGCCAGTAAAATACGTATTAATTTTTATTATTTGTATTATTTATTGAGCAACGGAATCGGAAAGACGAGTGGTACAAACGTTGTGTAGCGTTTAACGTTATCGGTTTTATAATAATTAAATGAATATTTTATTAGTGAAAGTTTTATGTGTTTGCCTCGTTTTATTACCGTTTAGCGAAAATATTAAGACGCAGTAATAAAACACACATAGCGCTCACGCCTGTATAACCTGAAGTGTAGGCAGAGGTGAATATCTCCCACTTTTCACTCACTGTTTGGATTAAATACGTGGTAGGGGGCGAGTCTATTGCCGTTCATATGACACCATTTCCAACTTAGAGCGATTACTCAGATTTTTTTACATAATGTATCTGAAACGACTTTTGTAGCGACTATTTATTTGATGTCTAGTGAAAAGGGTTATTGCAACATGAATGGAAGGAAATTCCAAACCTCAAATTTTGTAAAAAAGATTTTCTAAGTACCTGTATTAGAAAAGTCTTTGCTCGGCCCAGGAATCGCGATTAAGCGAACACACTTCTACGGGACCACCGAAGCAGTAGTAAAATATAAATTTAATGCATTTTGGTCTTAATAATAACTGTTAAGTGCTTGGTAACAGCTAAGCGTCCTGTGTTTCGAGGGGTGATTCTGGTACTAAATTAAAATCGATTGTGGCAGGGGTGAAAACATTTGTTTACATTACTCACCCTCTTTTGTATCTAATGGTTAACATTGTGAAGTTTTAAATATAAATGTAAACTACTTCTGGATGATAAACTTAATGATATCTAAATACTTTAAAATTCTGTTTTATGTATGTGAACTTAGTTATTCTGTTAACAATAATTTATATTGAACCAGTTATCCTCTTTACCTTAAACGTTGTCTTCTTTATATTTGTTCTTTTTCTTTACTAGAATCTTTTGCTATCTGAAACTGGAATTCAGTCACTGGATTCAACGACTTTTGGAAGAACGAAACATTGTAAATGACTGAATACAGTCCAGCACTGGACTGGATTGATTTGTTGAAATAAGGCGAATGAGTCATGAGTCACAGGCCCACTATTATTAAAAAGATATAGGTACGTATTGCAATACTGCGATAGCCGCCCGCTTGGTCCCCCTTTCTTGGGGGTTCAGTTTTGAAAAACCCTTCCTTAGTATACCCTAGACCACATACGAAACCTGTACCAAATTAAAATTTGGAGACCCAGTGGTTGGGTCTATGCGTTGACATGTCAGTCTATCAGTTTCTTCTTTTATATTAGGTATAAAGCTAGCCGCATTTTGTATTTATCGGTAGATTTTTACATAAGAACATTAGTGCGGAACAAAGACCAGGCATGTTTACTGAGTGCGCGCACGCATCGAGCTGTCCTTCGCGGAATTGCACGAGCTGATAATAAATCAGCATTTAACCGTCCGCACTTCGGCACTGCACAGTAATTTGATACCAATTACTTTTTATTCGCCATATCAATTTAATTGGAGATTAGTAAGAATTAGTCTAAGCAACCGTAAAATTATGACACGAAACGAAAGCTAACTTTAATTTATTTATAAAATATTCAGAAGTTCGTCTTTTTAACTGACTTCAAGAGGAGGTTCTTTAGCTAATTAATATCAAATTAAACTTGGTATGTACTTATCTACAAAAGATTTTTTTTTTGGAGACGAAGTTTTGTCTACTACTACAAACAAAACACGGGGCGCAAAATCCTATTTACCATGGAACAAAACTATTGGATATACATTCTATGTAATTAAATATACCGTTTCCAAACTCCTTTCTAGCTTTGCTTACAAAATGTAGAGCGTAGACTTTTGTGAATAACCTAAGTCCTTCAATATTGAATCATCCAGAGGAAACTATAATTATTTTATAATTTATTTATCCTTCAATATCGTTAACATCCATTGTCAACAATGTCATCAGTCCACCTAGTGGCGGACCGGCCGACGAACCTGCGGCGCCCTGTACGTGGTCTCCACTCAAGAACCTTTATTCGCTAGTAGTTATCGGTTCTACGATCGATGTGGCCTGCCCACTGCCACTTCAACTTGCTCACTTTGATCGCTATGTCGGTGACTTTATTTCTGCTGCGTATGATCTTATCAGATGAATATGGATAGGATTTTCTTCTCTTCTACTTTATGTGACACCATTAAGACAAAGTAGCGAGCGGAAGATCTTTGTATGTTTGGGTATAAGACGTAATAGTAATTCGTTTATGCAGTATTTGTTCATGATTTAAGTATTTAGTAGAAGGTAGAACTGAGTAACAGGTCACGTTTACAGACTTCCTATATAAATAACGAGTAACGGTATCGTGCATAACATTAGTCAGAGATGCAAGTAAAACAATAACATTCATTGTTCCCAGCTGCCCGTCACGTGTGGCCGGCACGTTCCGTTCGACGTAACACGTCGCGTGAACTCTTATCACACACGATAAACGTTTACGTAAAGTTAATAACATCACTACGTTGAGTAACACCAAAAATATGTTTCAGATCAAAGATTTATGATATACGTGGAAGTTTATAAGTATTTATTTTCCTTGTACGTACCGGGTGATTGATAATTTCCTTGTATTGTAAGATACAAAATCCTAAAGGCGTTTTTCTACATTTATTTCTTAAGTATAATATATGAATATTTGCTTGTAATACATTTTTAAAAATTTGATGTACGTCGACGCGTCCGTATTAAATTGCAACCAAAGCTAGGACAACCTACTTAATAGATATTAATATTTATCTATCCTGAATCATCATCATCATTATCAGCCTACTGTTGCTGTTAAACCTAGGCCTTCTCTTTGGTAAGCGTCAACGATCGGTTTCCAGGATAAATAATCCATCAGCTTTAAAAATATTTTCTATCCTAGATAAATGTGGAATATTATCCAAAATTACAATGTATCCCACATTAATTACTTAAAAAACCGAACCCTCATAACTTCATTGAAAAGGGAAAGAATAAAAAAAGTAGTAAATGTGAAGCAAAGTGGTTGAACCATGGAGGCGTGCTTTGTTCCCACGGGGAAGGGAAGCCGGTACCCACTGTAGCCAGTCACTATCATATGGGGTACAAGAATAATGCTCCACCATCGTTACGCACACATTTTGGTCATTAAATTAGTGATTTGTATGGGAAAAAACTACAAACAAGATCTATTCAAACTTGGGTCGCTAAATTTGTGGTATTTTATTTATTATCTAAGTAGGTACTTATTTTTATAAAATTTTGTACACATATACCGCTCACGCCTGTAGAAGGTGTAGGCAGAGGTGAATAACACCCACTTCGCCTGCTATGTTTAGGTCCCAAACGTTATAGGAGGCGAGCCTATTGCCGTTCATAGGCCACAATTTCCTTCTCAGAGCGATTACTTAGATTTTTCTATATCTGTAACGTCTTTATGTAGCTACTATTTATCAAGTGAAAAGGTAACTACCAGTACCAGTACAATAGTATACATAAATAGATAGGTAGGTACCTATGTACCTATTTATTTTCCTTTGTGTAACGCCAGCCTTGAACTTTGGTATACGCTATCGTAAACAAAATGACATTGCCGGTGCAATCAAATTTTATTATACCCAATGCTGTGCTGTATTGACTTATTGTTTTAGTAGAAATATATTCTTGTACCAGTTTGTCATTTGTAATTTTTAAGAAAGCCTTGGTATATTCTACATTTAAATAATGAAATATCTTACGTCTTTTATCTTTTGTTACGTGTTTGTCGCGTATAAAGAGAAGGTATCTTATCAATGGGGCTGGTAAATCCAGAGCTCTACAAACCCAGTGTGATCTTTTGTGCGTATGTAGAAGGTAATTCGGTTTTCATATTTCGGTTTTTAAGTTTCTTATCATCATACTTATTAACTTTAAAAGGTTAGGCTTAACTTAGGTTTCGTCTGTAGAGCTCCTTCTAAGATTCCATATCCTTAGTTAGTTTTTGGGCTTCCTTATACGAGATAACAGTCATTTATGTATCTGGTCTGTGTAAGTTTTCCTTGGTTCGCCTCTTTTTTAAAACTTTGTCTTCTAAGATATTTTTCACAAAGGTGTCGTGTCGCATCAAGTGGTTCAACATTCACTACCAAGAGATTTTTTTCTTGGATGTCAGGTAAAAATACTTTTAGTGGTATGAGTAGGTTCATGTATTTAAATATCCTTTCGATTAGTCTCTCGCTTTCTACAGTTTTTGATTACTCAGTTTCAAAGATTATCCAATTAACTAAATTTTATACGTCTGTAAAATTAATTTAAACGTTTTTATACCTCTAGATAATAACAGTTATAACTTCATTAAAATACGATCTGCAGTAAAATTATAAAAAGAAGTTAGTCGGCATGAGCATTTGTTTTACCTTGGAAAGAGGTTTTGGGGTTTTGAATAAACTTCTGCTACAACCATAACAACCCTTAGTGCCCTTGCAGTCAGTATTACTCAGTAGTACTCAGCAGCTGGATGCTGCTAGGGTAATACTGACTGCAAGGGTAACATCTTCGTCTTCATCGTCACTTACCATCAGAAGCAAGAACAAACGTGTTTTCAGTTACCTATACGAAATAGAAATGCTTAAACTAAGTCGATCATTAAGCAAAATTGCGTAGGCCGCCGGTGAACAATCCTCACGCAATGGTTCAAATGTTCTTGGCACAAATCCAACGTCCGCAGCCTTTGTCTGTTGCCCTGTCTGGCTCTTTGTTTGGGTTCAGTTATGAGGACGCCCACCCGCATGCCGCGACACAATAGAATGTATATTTAATGCATTAGTTGCTTGTCGCTTGCAACTTGCATTGCTAGAATTAAATGGTGCTGTCATCTCTGCTATTTGTTTTATGTTCCAAAATTAAAAGTGAGGTCATTCAGCTTATCGCGCACAGTGCATGCTGCTCGAATCCTGCTTAATTCTGGCACAAACATATATTTATACACCCTTTAAAAATGACAGAGAAAGAGAGACCGAGGGAATGCAAAGGTCGCCTGAACGGGGGGACTGGACGCTGGACTTCAAGCAGCGTAAAAGATAATTTACTTAACAAAATTAGCTATATATAGCTAATGGGCTGATATTCATAAATATTGCATACTGCTTGAGTCATGTTATGCAAAACAAAGTAAAAGTCTTGGTTTTACTCCGTTCTACGCAAAATACTGATGACGTGGCTAAGCAAAGGGGAATCAAGCTGAACCAACGCTGTTGTGGTTGCTTTGTCATGCTAATTTGTATCCAGTTCACTCAGCGTTACTTCATCAAATACCTGTTGAGCCACTCGAAAGCTTTCCGTAAAGCTTTTCGTCGAGCTTTTACAAAAAACTCCTCTATCTTTGTAACAAATTGATAGATTGAGTCACCGATAAACGTATCTCTCAAAGGGAACTTCTAAAACATAGTCTGCGACAGTGTTTTAAAGGATTCAAATGATATTTAATTATTCAACTCTTGTAACGGTACCCTTCCAATTAATTATGCTTCAAATGATCCTACTTAAGTTGATGTTTTGTTTATGTTTGTTAACTTAATTCTTTGCGTACCTAAATGTTAGCGTAATTGGTTAATTTTAATGTTCTTAGGACTATCATAGGCTTCCCTATGTATATTGATTTATGTAGATTGTTGATTGCTGCGGCATCGACAGAATATACGGCCTTAATATAATATATTTCGATATTCAATATGTTAATGTGGTTATTAGCGATAGGTTTTGGATATTAACTGCATACAAAATAAAATTAAATATAATTAAAATTCTACCACCAGTAAATGAATTGACAGATAGACAGGATATTGAAACCCATTTAATAGTAAGCGTTATATAAATTTGCAATGCAAGCAATAAGTCGCAGAATGACCAAAGCGCATACTGACCAATTACGATGACAGTTATAAATACGAGTAGTGATCCATCGCACAGGACCTTACGCATATTGTGCATAATGTGCGATATTACCCGCACCTAACGCATATTGTGCATAATGTGCGATATTACCCGCACATAACCCATATTGTGCTATAAAGTAAGTGTTATATAAATTTGCAATAACCAAAGCAGGATGACCAAAATGCATATTTACCTATGACGACAACAGACAATGCATAGGTACAAGTAGTGAGCAATCGCAAAGGACCTTATGCATATTGTGCTGTAATGTGCGGTATTACCCGCACCTTACGCATATTGTGTATTACGAAAATAGGAGGGGTCCGAATGTCCGTTGCACTTTATTCCACACATTAGTTTCTAACGAGGTTTTTATATTTAATCATGCTATAGCGTAACCTTTAAGTTGTCTGTAAGTTAAATAGTCTGAATACATAAATTTCGCAGACGAAAGTTGTGAATACATCCGAACAGTATCGATTGCACGTAGGTACTCCTGTATCTGTAGTCAGGATATAACTTCTTGAACATTAGTCACTCGTTGCCAACAGTCGACATTTGGTTTTCTTCTTGGAAATCCTTATATTTTGCTGTCTAGACACAACCATTACCATACTAGGTAAAGAGGTGGCTGGATGGTTTATGACGGACGCCTTTGTTGAATTTTTAATCCTCGACAGTAAATAGGAGTGTTATAATTGTGACGCGTGTATCCGTGTGTCTGTGTATTCGTGTACAAGTTTGTTACCGGCGGTTAAATAATATTCTCTAATCATAGGTATGACAAGTCTTTTGTTCGACCCGGCAATCAAACCTGGAACCTCGCGGTTTTTAAGCCAATACGCTTACCACTGGACCAAGGCAGTTCAATTTATGATGTAAATATAAAACAATCTCAGGAACTTGCTGTAATTGTAGTCAGGATATAACTTCCTGAACTTTGGTTCCAACAGCCGAAGCTACGAGTATTATCTGGAATCCTGATATTTAGTAGACTAGTAGACTCGACACAACTATTGGTATATTATATGTGGAGACGAGACTGGTTTATAATAGAGTTTAGTAATATAACCTTTGTTAAGTTTTTATATTGTGGATAGTATAAAAAATCAGAGATGAACCAGCTGAATCATTAATCATTGCACATTGGACTTTGGACAAGGTTATTTGGACCCTATTAATAATTGTTCTGTTGCACGTTAGTACCGTATATTATCACGCAATGTAAAAAAAATAATTAAACCCTCCAAATTACCTACGTTATAATCTTTACTAGCATATTTAAGTGGAAGAGTTTGTCTGTTGACAAACAAATCAGATTTGAAAATATATTTTCACGATTGATTACTTATTTCATGTCCACCCGTGAACATGAAGTCTGAAAAGACTTTGAAACGTCGGGACCTAAAATCTAAAATAAACCGCGATAAAACCCGTTAAAAAGTAGTTTTATTTCAATGTGTGATATTCGCGTAAATCTAAGACAATACTACTTATTTCTTCATGAATTAAAAAAAAAACTATAGTTGCCATAAATTTCCAATACTTACACTGGTCAAGCAAAGTAACAATGTTTCTATGACAAAGACTAGATTTCCGCGTGACCTACATATTATGTTCAGCCGCGGAATAAAAAGTAGCTAACCTTCCCCAAAAAATGGGTTAGCTATCTAACATCGCATGAATTTTTCCAATCGGACTAGTGGTACCTGAGATTAGCGCATTCAACCTAACAAACTCTTAAGCTTTGTAATATTAGTATAGATTATAATTAGTATATAAGTTACTTTCTTTTCGTCACAGTCCTATGCTCCTAGCGTCTAGCTATTTACGAGAGCTCGCAGACTCTATTGCGAAATATGGCAGAAATTACGGTCCGGTGGCGTGGTTGGTAAGATACTTGCTTTTCACGCCGCAGGTCGTGGGTTTGATTCCCATCTGAGACAAACATTTGTTTAAATATGTCTGTTTGTCTTGTGTCTGGATGTGATTATCTATATTTAAGTATGTATATACAAAAAAAAGTATTATATGTAGTATATTTCCAGTTATCTCGTTTCGAAGTTTCCATACCTAGTACAAGCTTTGCTTAGTTTGGGATCAGATGACCGTGTGTGTTAATGTCCCCATATATTTTGCTATCTTACTACACTGAAGCGGAGCGAGTGTGATCGCTTTAACATTTTATTATAATCGTTTAAAGACCACAGTACAAGACATTATTCACGTGAGTTCCTATGAAAGCTTTCACGTTTTGAAACACGCACAGTCCATACGTGCTTATCCAACTGGACGTAAACAAAGGGTGTCATGTTCAGGTGTTCATAACCGCAGTCTGTTGCAAGAATAAGGTGTAGGTTTGTCATGTTGCAACCTATCTGTTCCTAATTAGGTACATTATAATACTAAGTATCAGTTTCTATTTCATTTAGAAAAGCAATGTAAGTATATAGTTATATGAAAATATATCTTCCAGTGGTGTTTTCGCTTAACTGCGAGATACCAAAGCCCCTAGCATATCCCATAGGTACAGTGTTCTTTTCGATCTTTCGTAATCGCTTCGCTATGTGAATTTGGCTAGGGTCCCAGGTTCCCGAGTCGTGCATAAAAACATTCCTAATATACTCAGAAAATCTAAGGTGCACCCTCGCCCTCTAATACGTATGGGGCCTAAACATAGCGTGTGAAAGGTATCGACTGACTAATTTTGATAAAAATAAACAAGTTACAATTTTCATAGGGACAGGCTAGTTTTGGACCGTCATCTTGAAGCCGCAGGCGTCGTTTATTAAACAACAATAATAGCCCAAAGTTGTTGTAACCAATGTTGGCGTAAATACTCGTATTAACGGTCTTATTCATAAAAATCTTATAAGACTAGTTAGTGGACTTTGTCTCCTTTTTACTAGCATAAATGTGAAGATGACAGACAAAGACAAACGAATAATAAAACTATTTTAGCTATAATTAGCTTATACGATGTTTATGAGTACGGGGTAAATCTATAGACTTACGAGTTATCATCATAAGTGGCAACTGGCAGACAAGTCGTCTCCGCACAAGGTCGGTTAGTCATGCGATATTATATTCAGCCTTTACATTGCCTTCATATTACTGGCGACTCGAGTTTAATTTGCTTCAGATTCCTACTAAAGTTGAAGGTTACTAAATCATGCTTATTAGTATGGCTAGGATCAGCTTGCTCTTTGTCTTATAGCAAAAGTCATCCACTCCGTTTTTATAGGCATGCACCTAACCTAGTGCCTATAGATATGATTTATCTCTACGAAAATCGTAATCGGCTAAAAAGAAGGAAAAGAATTAATACTGATATATAAGTGTAACGTCACGCTACATTTTTAAAAAGAAATACTACACAGTATTTTACTCAATTACAAGATGGATAAAAAATTCAAATTTTTAAGTACTTACAAAAACTAACTCTAGCATTTTAAATAACTACAGAACATAATATTGTGGTGGTCAGTAATTAATTCAATGAAATAGTTATAATCTGAGAACTAACGTAGAAATTACGAGTTGATACACTATCTCCTCTTGGCAATTATACGAAGGTGCTATATGACACCAACCGAGATGGTCAATATGTTTTGAATTTTGACAGTTACATTTAAGGATGAATTCTTCTACAAGCTTTATTTCTTCAGAAAAGGTAGGCAAAGATTAGCACTAAGACCATGATCTGAGACTGACTGAGATGGCGACACGAAATATATAAATTCTTGTATGAAGTACAGTTGGATGAAGGTGGATAAAGATCGCGTTGCTTGGACGGTGTCAGAGGACGCTTTTGCCTTCTACCTAGGTATGGGACGACTAATAATAAATATTAAGAAAATATTAAAATTCTATGCATGTTGTATCTTCGTTGACAGTCGGTCGAATGATTAAGTGGGAAGGTAGCCACAGGAACTCTTATAACGTTATCGGGTTTGCGCTACGTTCTTTAAGTTCGTTTTTATAAAGTAAAGTCTTTTTCATTTTCTTTCAACAGGAGCCTACCTCATGTATCCGATGACTGCTAGGTAATAATTTAAGAAGAAAAATATGGGTAAACATACATGATATTATTTTTAATTTTTATTTATAAATTACTAATGGTCATCGGATATATGAGGTGGGCTGCGTTGTAAGACGATGAAAATTACGCGGTGTATATTTAATATGTCCACCATGTGTAAGCTGATATGTCTTTATATAAAGTTAAACTCAAAACCCAGTCCCACACATTAATTAAATATTAAACCGTGTGTTATTCGGCATTAAAATCCAAAGCGCCTATTAGCATTTTACGATATTTATAGCTCAATAAAATGGTGCTATGTATAGAAATTATTATTCCTATTTTCGTTATACCACGGAAACTATTTAAACTTAACTTTTACTATACGGTGGTTCACTGCCTCGTTGGCGTAGAAGATTTCTCTGTACTTAGTTGCCAAAGTCGCGGGATCTGAACCTGCGCCGAAAAAGGTAGGGACTTTTTAATTAGCAGTTGAAAAGGCAAGAAACAGAGTTATTTTCACATTCAAAATGTGGATATTTTATTTCATAGACAAGGTACTAAACAATTTTAAATTTTACTTTACCCAAGTTTAAAGAAAACTTATGTAGTTTTTTTTGTTTACAGGTAAATATCGATGCCAATCACTGCAGTCATGGCGAATTAAGGTGAAGGTAGTATTTCTGGTTTCAGTTTCAAGGACTTGTCAGCGTGTGAAAGATAACGCTAAAGGTTACTTAATTTATTGTATACAGGTTGAAAGGGACAGCCGTAATTTTTCAACTGAATTTTTTTCTGCATCTTTCTTTTTCTGAAAAAGAAAATTGATAATTTTGCTTTATTTCAATTTACAATTATTAAAAACAGCCGAAATAAAATAATAAATGTATTACTTTATAGAACTAAGCGTGTAATGATGTGGTCGGAATGCGCTTGCGCTTGGTAGTAAGGACTAAGGTTGGCCATTCGCTATTAGGTTTTACCTAAGGTAACGATACATTCCGTATAAGTTGACAAAACAAAGCACAATTATTGCATACCCATGAAGTTCCTGGACTAGCTTAATGTAACCAGTATGATTGCGGATTTTACCCTATCAGTTTGTGGAAGGGTGGCTAGGATCTCTTTCCACCCGGTATAGTCAGTTATTTCGTAGGTAATTTTAACAGAGGGCAGACCTGCTGAGGATTTGTCAACTCACAGAATACACTCAGTGCGCGTCAACAAGAATACATACAGGCGAATAGTTAAAAAGCGTCGGCAACTCGCGTATGATGCATCTGGTGCTGCAAGAGTCCAAAACGACATTGCCTTGACCGCTTCTATCAGATGGATCGTATATCGTATGCTTGTTTGCCCAAAATAGTACACAGTAAAAAATAATAGGGGAGTTTTGAAACCGTTAAATGTGATTTCATTAACCTTCTTCATCTAAAATAATAATGTTACGTATGTAGTAATTTTGTTACGTTTTCCACAAATTTCCAGTTATAGTCATGATTTATATTGATCACCAGAATCCTAAGTTAATGAATACCAAGCTAATGTTTATTAATTTTCCGGTTCATAAATGTAAATTATAATTTCACCAAATAATTAAATTAGTTTCGGCTTTCACTTTAAAGAAATGAATGTGTTTAGAAATTAGCAATTAGTAGTATATATTTATGTTAATGTTACGTAATCCAAATTAATCGTAACATCTCGCAGTTAAATAATTTGCACATTTTGTTGCCATTTTTCTTTTGCCATTAATTATTACTCGTTTCCTATTTAATTTAAAAGGTATAAGGTAATATCTGGGTAGATATTAATACCTTTTTCGTCATCATCTAGTTGTACCAGGGATTCTCAAACTTAACGTTTTAAAGCCATTACGAACTATACATAATACGTAAATTGTCTCCTTGCATTGTAGGCTAGTTATTCAATGCGCATGGTCTAATTTCGTGTGATTTGGAAGAACATAGTTTGAAGTGTTATATATTTTTTTGAATGTAACTATGTATTCTCTGTTGTAGATCCTAACAAATACATAAATAAATAACTAGAGCTCATAATTTGTGTCGTCACACGTGCTTAGCTGAAGTTTTATCTAGAAGTCTCTCCGGACGAAATAGTGGACCCCTACGGTTTCATATGAACCAGTTTGAGTAACCATGATCTAGACGAAAATTAACTTGAAACGATTATGTTAACTTGATGAGGCAACTGTAGCGTATGTGTTGTAATACGAGGAAGATCATTACGTTTCATTACTTTTGCTAATGAGGGCTGCACGACTGTGCCCACCTGGCCTCTTGAGGTTACCATAGGTACCAATACGGATAACGCACCAGATTTTTTATTTTTTTAACTAATACCAGATTTATATAGCTTGTCCCACTGAACCATTAACCTTTTTGTGCAGTCGGATAAAAACTATCCTCTATCCCCGGGACTTAAACTAGGGGTTCAACACGCTAATCTCAGGGACTACTGGGCTGATTTGAACAAATTCTTGGAAATTCTTGTACTGAGGAAGGTTATAGGCTACATATCTACTGCTGGGTGCGATATGAAATGTAGGTCACTCAGGCGAAGGCGCCGGTGGAAAACTAGTTTATTAAAAGATGATTTTTTATATTAATAATCAGAGAAAACAATTGTGCTTTATCAACCATTTTAGTAAGACTCATCTAATAGGTTATACACGTAGGTACTATTCTGAAATTGATAAAATAAATGCATGTGCCGCCTTTTGGACACCGGATGGAACGTGTACTTTTCGCTATTTATAAACAGTATCGCCGTCTGTCCAATGCTGTTGGTAACTGTAGAAATGTATTTATGGGTTAGTAGATCTCCCACATGTTATTCTACAGTAGTCAGTCACAGATGGCGCTAATTAAAAACTTTCGTTGTTGGTACACTTTCTTCGCGCCTAGCTCCCATCCACCGTCTAAGTTTGTCGCTTCGAGGCTAAGTAACTGATCTTACTATTTTATTGTAAATTGCGTAATTGCGAAATTTTGTATGGATTGATGAAGGTGTGACATGTGCACGTTTGTTCCCTTTTCACTTAAATTTTGTCAACTACTGGACATATTTGGATCAAATCTAAGATAACGCAATTGCTACTTTTTATCATAGTACCACGCGGGCGAAGCTGCGGGTGGAAGCTAGTTTAAATATATTAGCACATAAATCCCCTTAACCGCTGTAGACAGATTACTTGTCTTGTCTCCTACTATTATTTTCTATTCATACCTAACCTTGTCAATGACATTGGCTTCAATTGGAAATAATGTTCGGTGAAAAGATTTAGCCTTGGCTATTATTATTGTGTCACAATTTACAGATTAGGCAATTGAACTTGCTTGCTTTGATTGCGTGAAGGTCTGGAGAGGTCATATACTATAATAATGCTATAATAGAAGGCTAGAATAAGACACAAGGATAAGATGCACGGGTGTCTATAAAAATTAAGTAGAAAGCTCAAGCGTATCTATAGGCTAATTCACGTAGTTTAATAAGTTTTGTTGCAGACGTTGCAGTGCAGCCTTGTTCGTATTTTCGTTATTTTGACAATTGCTGTCAGATACGCTCGAGTCAAGTTCGCGTCACGCGAGCGTTTTGGCGTGACAATAGGTACTGTTGACAATTACATGAATACCATTTTGCACTAAGACGTCAACTTAATTGCAACTGTACCGCAACTTGATCGCAACTGCACCGCAACTTGATTAGCGCGTCAAAAAATTACGTGTCCTACTGATAACGTAAGTTCAGAATCAGATAGATATGTTCCCTTTATTCTTAAACGTCTCTAAGCTCACTAGGTTCATTAAAAAAAAAAAAAAAAAAAAAAAAAAGCTCACTAGGTTTCCGGCTGCGGCTTTGTTCACGTGACCTATATTTTATATCATGCGCAGCAGTGGGATAATAGTAGTATATAGCCTTCCTCAATAAATGTGCTATCTAATTAAGCTGTAAGAATTTTTCAAGTAGGTCCCTGAGATTAGCGCGTTCAACCAAACAAACTTAAATAGGTTTAGGTATATTTTTTTTCTCTTTGTCCGTCAGATTGACATTTATACTAATAAGAAAGAGACAAAATCCATTTTAATTTTAGAGGCTTACTTTAATTTTTTTAAGAATAAGACCGTTTAGGCACGTTTAATCTACCGTTTGCAAACTCATTACTTGATTAGCAGTTTGTTTAATCGTTTTTGCATAAATATGATAAAATTATTCCTTTTATCATGTTTAATTAATTCTTTTAACTCACTTTTGATTAAGCAGGAGGTTCTATGTTCGGTTGTATGTTTTTGTTAATGTACGCTATGTCATCATTATGTTTAGGTAAATACCTATCACTAACATAAAATATTACATGACGAATAAATACATTTTCTTAAACAGGTAAATCCAGTACTAACATAATCGCATTTTCCAAAATTATTTGACAACAGGCTTATTATAAAATTTCAATTAACTCCTTATAAAGTCGATGTAATGCCATTTTTTTAAATAATCTTACAAAAACTAATAAATTATCCTATTAAGTAGCGTTGACATCATACAATTCGGTCAATTTATATTTATAAATCTGATAAGGCAAAAAAACAATAATGTTGCCGAAACAAGCTAATATTATTAGTTGTAAAATTAAACACCGTTCTTTTAAATCCTATCGTGAATCTGTTACAAGAAATGGAATCGTAATGCCCTTTTTTGAATTGTTTACACAACAGAATGGGTATACTTATTCTGTTTTTTTTTTAATGTTTTTACCTAAATAGTAAACGAAGTAGTTAAAATTACTACAAGTTTTGAATATGGATCTCGTAATGTTACGATGGAAAATTCCGAAGGACGGAAATAACTATAGTATATCTTAATTTTTATGGGGTTAGTTCAGTTTGTGTCGCTAAAACTTGAGAACAGCTGGACTGTTTAAATAAATTATCTTTTTGTTGTTACGTCCATTTTAGTATAGGAGTGACTTTGTTATGAATGAATTGAAAGAAATTTACTACATTCTCCAGGTTAAGTAGAAGATATCTATGAAAGTAAAAAAAAATATATTTTATAGTGTCTCTGTTAAGTTTGATTTTGAATTGAGAATAGTTTTAAAACAATTACTATCTTTTATAAGTACCTAAGTAAAAAAAAACACTCTTTACGGCAAGGGTCTCCATTCAATTGGGTTAGAGAGTGTATGTCGAAACCGACATGTCTTAGAGTTGAACATGGACGGACAATGGATATGTGACATCCTCCAAACTACACTTGGCCAGCGTTTGATTGTAGATTATGGGTTGAAACTCTCTATACTCTTTCTAAAATGTCTCGACACAAACATTCGTTCTAACCGGAGCTTATAACGTATTAACCAGTATCTAACGGTTGTGTTCAGGTCATTCAATCCATGATTGAGGACCCTGACCAATGTTAAATTAGGAAAGTCAGTAATTTAGTTTTATTAGTCTAGATTAATTTAGTCTGTTGACTATAAAAGTATAATAACTGCTTTTAGATAGATTTCTGTGCGTCATTTGGCTAATGGATGTAGGCACATATTTCATGAACATATTTTACGGTTACTTCTTACATATAAGTATTCAAGTGCTTCGTTTATTGGCATATCAACTTTACGTGTATTGAATTTTGGGTGTATCCTATATTATTTTGTCTGTAAATTTTTCTGAAGTGTTTATGTATTTGACGTTATACATCAAATGATTATACTCAAAATCAAACCGTTTATAATCAAGTGTTATCATTCATATCAGGTACTTAATAAAATCACACTGTTAATCTAATTAGTAGGGTAGGTATTATAGTAATGTAGGCTACTGAGCTGTGTATTAATTGTAATATCGCATTTCTATTTTTTTTGCCTTAGCGGGCAAAACATGACGACCTATTTGAAATTATACACCTTGCATGCCTGACCAGTATGTATACGTATGTTATCTAAGATATAAAAATGAATCGCAAAATGTGTTGGTAAGCGCATAACTCGAGAACGGCTGAACAGATTTCGCTAATTCTTTTTTAGAATGTCCCTTGAAGTACGAGGATGGTTCTTACGCAAAAAAATAATTAAAAAAAACAACCTCCTCAGAAGCAGCTTGACCGATTCGGTAGGTCTGAGAATCGGTCGTAATCTATTTTCGAACCCGGTAGGTGGCACTGCATTACCGGGCAGGGCAGGACAACGTCTGCGGGGTCCGCTAGTGACAGATAAATTTATCTTTATGTTTTTCATGTTGTTTGAATGCCAGTTTATTGATAATCACTGATTTTAAACTTTATAAACATAACAAGAATAAATTTGCAGACAAAAATAAAAAAATACATAAAAGACTGAGGAGGGATGAGGGATTAAGTAAAAATCAAATACAAATAAGGTAACGAAATACTCAGTCCGTTTAAAATGCCACTCATTTCAATTAACCACCTTCAGTTGCATTGAAACAATTACAATTGTTAATAACTATAGCCATACAACAGCGGCATTGGAACTTGTGTCACAGTGAACCACAGACTTAATTAAAGGTGTATCCTTGGCCTTTGTTGTTTTAATTACTCTGCAGTTACGCTTACATAATACCATTCTACCATAGATACCGATACGGTGTCGATAGCTAAGTCTTATGTTAAGATAATTAATAGCAGTAATTAGCTATTGGGATGTTGTATGTATATGAAAGCAATTGACATAATGAGTATAGATAGGTACAAGTAAAACTCTGTGACACTTTTACGCGTAAAATTTTCTATCAATCCTAAATTTAAACTAATCTTTAAATAAAAATGTATTAGAATCGGATTTAGGTTCAAGGTACAGTTTAATTATAAAGTACAAACTCACCCTATACTTTCCACATTCCAGAGGAAGATAAAGAATTGTTAACAGAAGTTGGACACGGGTAATTTCCTCAACTAAACTGATTAGAACTACTACAGATCAGTACAAGACCCTCTTCTACATTTTTAAAGTAATTTATATTTGGTTTTTGGGTCGAGGTTCAAAAATCATATACTCTTCAAATGCGGGATCTCACTCATCTTTACCCCCGTTAATGCGTATAGATCAAAATGATAAAAGTTCGCTCCTCTAATAACAGATGGCGTTAGTAGTAAGGTAAATGGTAGATATTCTCTCTAATTTTTGTTTTCAAATCAACATTCAATATTCATTAGCTATTATCAAGTTAATAGAGATTCAACGATCAACATTAATTTATTGAGTATCGATCAACGAAAATTGCTTGCGATCGTAATCAATTATGTTGGATATATAATTAATCAACTGAATCTAGCACTATTATGGCTGAAGCAATAAATCTGATAAGTTTGCAAGGTTCAAGGTCCCGTTGGTTGGCCCTGGCGAATGCGGTGTGGCCGAAAGCGATGCACCGCCTAATACGTCTCTGTCTAGCGAACACAACTGTTCATGTTCATTATTTATTATACTTCCTAGATTTGCTCACAGCTTTCCTCACATAGGTAGGTACTGTAGGGATTAAATATTTTCTCGCAAACAAGTCGTTTTATTAATTAGAGAGACCTTGATCAACATCCTTCAAGTACCTAGTGTCTAATTCTTCTAATAACCGAGATACCTTTTTGATCTAAACAACTAAAACTAAATCTAGGTAATAAAAAATATTTTCTAGCACTAAGAAGTCAATATTACTTATTATCCGCATTTATATTTCTAAGATACGTCCAAAAACTTTTACCCTATACACAATCTCTCGTAAAATTAAATTGATGTAAAAGTTTACCTTGCCAAACAGTAAATTTGGGTGTTTGGGAATATTTCGTACTTGTAAAGGACACGCCTTACTATTATGGCAAATCTTGATAGTGAGTGAAATTCACCACCAAAACACACACTTTGTTAGTTAGCGTGAATCACCCCATTCGGTGGTGTGGACCAGTGGCTACCTAAACTGTTAGCAGAGTTGTTAACGGGTGGTTAAGGTAACATATTAGAACATTGTTATAATTTTAAATATTAGTAACCTAAGAATAATACCTACATGCAAGTAGAATAGGTACGCCTACAATATTAGCCTACATCTCTTGCCCCTTTCATAAACGAATTTGTGTTTATTCCTCGTATTCAGGTCTCTATGCCCATTCTGACGACGCTAAAATGGTTTTACAGATTTATTATACTGTTTTACGACTTCTAGTATTGTGCTTTGAGGTACTTAAAATATTACATATACGTTATGTAAAATTAAATAGAACATAATAATTAGCTGCTAAATGTTTTATTATGATATAAATCATTATAGTGTCGATTACACAATTTATATTAAAATTACCTTAAATATTATACTATCACAATTAATCATAATTATCATATTATCTATTATAAATTGATATGTTTAATATACATAAGTATAGTTATTCTAATTTATTCCTAAAATAAAGCTTACGATACAGGAATGAATCCATAATTATTAAAACTAATTAAAAGTAATAAGTAAACCATTAGTGCTGTATTAGAATACAATCATAGTTTATAATAGTTCATTATATTTAGTTTATAAACATAGGGATTTGTTGTATAGACACTTGAATTTAATGTATTGAATAACATCAAAAGTTTCGCAAAAATATCTGATCAAGTGCTCAAAATTTAATTAACTGTAAAATTCAGCTCTTCATTTTGACACTATTATTGAAAGTTGTTTTCACAATGAAATTAACGAATAATTTACTCATTAATAAATTATTTACCACAAGGTTTACAAAAATATTTGTACTAGAGCTCAAAAATTATATACCAGTATTATATAAAATATAAAATTGAGCTCTTTACTTTAATCCTTTTATCGAAATTAATGTTTACTAAGTAATGTTTTTTTTTATTAATGCAAGTTTCACAATCTCATCAGTGCTATGCTGTTATACTCAAATATTATATTTTATTATAAAATATAAAATTGACCCCTTCTAAGACTTATTATTTTTACGGATTTAGTTTGAATAAATAATAATTAAATAATAATTATATCTGATTATTAACATTTTTTTACAACATTAAATAAACTTTATTACATAACTGTTGCTTTTAATATAAACATACATTACAAATAGATACTTAGTATTAATTACGTTGTTTTGTATTTACAAAAGATAATTACATGTTACATTAATATGCATTTAATATAAAGAATTACTTTTGCTTTAGCCTAGACATTTCACACACATAATTAAAACAAGGTTATCTATCATTGTAAAAATTACTTACAATAACGAAACCATATGAGATTGTATAAAATATTATCACAACACACAAAATATCACATTATCTACTAACTTTAATTAAACCTAATTTTTGCCGACTTCAAAAAGGAGGTCTTCAATTCGGATGTTACATTTTTTATGTTTGGGCATAACTTAATCATATAATCGGATTTGAAAACAATTTATTGTCTGATAAACGTTTGTTCCGAAATGGTCCCTTTTGCATTTGAAGTCGTTTTTTTTATGTAATATAGTATTCTAGAACTTCGTTACTATTTGACAAAATGCTGAGGTTTCTTGTCAGGTCAATAAAATATTCATTGTCAATTGAGCCAATAATTAAACATACCATAAAATCTATCCAATTGATTGGTTCTTGGTTTTGCAATAAACCTTTTATAGATGCATTTTCGACAAGATTGATGGCGTTGTATCAAACGCTCCTCACCCACTCAAACTCCTCATCAAATCTTAAAATGCATGAAATTGAGCAATTAATCCAATCATGTTCTATACATCTGCCTAACTCTTAGATGAAAACATATTGAAGAACTTTGTCTTGATGTTTAGAAGTGTTGTGAACGATCTCTTCACTTTTTTCTTAGGCATGACCTCGGGCCTCAAGAACGGCTCCGATTGAGACTTCTGCATCACTGGATAGCTGGTTTCCTCCATATCCTTGGGCAATTGGTATTTGTATTCCTTAACTACCTTCTCTTCATTAGGATCGTATCTGTACAAAACAGAGTACGTACGCTTCACCTTCTTTGGTTCCCTGGGCTGGTTGGGAGCCCTATCACTCTTGCACCTCTTAACTTTGTTCCTGCCGTAGTAATCCTGGTAACTATCCGCATCAACGTAGATGAACCGTTTACCCAACGCCATCTCTCTTTCCTTCTTCAAACTCTTCCAAGAAGCTATCACAGCTTCTCGGCGGAAGGTCTTGTTCGGGTTATGACGGCTGATGCAATAATTTGGCTCCTCCTGGATGTTAGACGTGTCTTTTAAAGGAGACCTTCTAGGGCTAGGGCTGTAGTCGACCTCGTAGTCGTCTCGAGACACCTGGAAGGAGATAAAACAATGATCAATATCAGTTTACTACACAACACTAGCAATGTTCATCTCGGTTGTCCTAGAAACAAGTTTTGGGGCGTGACTGATCTTGTAGATTATTTAAACCGACGTGTAACGTACGTACGTGACGCACTCGCCTTAAGACTGGACTTCTCTTCTCCTCCCTTTCATTATTTATAGGGTTATTTTAGTTTTTATTAGTTCTGTTCGTCATATGAGCCCTTCGGTTCCCGCATGTCTGACAACACCTGTCGTAAATGCCTGCCATAAGTACATATATCCACAAGCACTTGGCAGTGTTACTGATTGTTAATTTTTAACCGTGATATGTCGAGGAAGCTCAAAAAAATCTTGATAATTATGACAATTTATCAGCTAAAGGCCGTTTATCTAATTTTTGTAAACAACAAACACATGTTTGTTGTATGACGAGATCACGCAGAAATAAACAAGGGTCAGTGAAGAATGAAATATTAAAGTATGCTCCAGTCCTTTGGTAACGTTAGCTAATTCCTTTGAAGTATTAAAAGCTTTTACGTTGCGGCTCCGCGCAACAGTAACTCTCTGTGGGTTATTTTCTCTGCTTTGTTAACTCCGAGTTAATTTAATCCTATATTATGCAATATTTTTACGATTTTCTTGAAATCCCTGAGTATGACGTCGACTGGTCAAATAATGGGTCACGCAGAAATAGATGGGTTATTATTGGATTTCATTAGAACATTGTGTAGTTAAATGCACTGTAGAATAGTAAGGATATGCCGTAACTGATCGCATGAAACAAACAGTATAGGCAACTGCGTGAAGTGAGTTAGTAAGATGTTCATAAAAAAAATCGAGACGAGAGAAATTTAATGCGTTTTGTATAAAAGCCATGATTTTTAATGCCAGCACATTTGTAGGCAAATAAAATAAATAATAGGTACAGACTGCAATTCCTAAATGTCATAGTAAAGTTTTTTTTTATATTATTGCGTGTCCTATTATCACACTTTCACTGTTTTCCAAAGAAAATATTACGAGTTAGAGAAAATGTATATTTCAATGTCCAAAGCTTTTGACACGACAAATTCTTAAGACTGTTTTCTGACAGGCCGTGTTGTGTAACATTTTTAATGGGTTACTGTAAAAAAAAAATACTGCACTGTTTCGAATATAGGTCGCAACATAAAATAGGTCATTTTAAATAGTCGATCCGCGTAAATTAACACGATCTAATTAAAATGTTAAATTACGTTTGACTGGTCTAGGTTGCTAAATATTCTTTTTCATTTTCTTTTAACCTTGTGGTTTTGTTTCAGGTAATTTTTTACTGTCCATCATATCCAGATGTTGGTGAGTGTGACGTATCCACGATAGTCTGTCGCGACTGGACGTGTCCCATTTCTTGTAATACCTCGTTCAAACATATAGTATTTCTGGCGTGAGCATATATTAGTAAAGTTATTATAGTTGTGAAGGTGATATTACTAAAAGGCGGTGTTAAATTTGTCACAGGTTATTTTAGAGAACGCATCAGTACTACTTCAGTACTTTCAATGCAATATCTATTATTGTATTGTTGTTATTGCGGGTGTTTATGACTTGTTATTGCATAATTTATTGTTCCCTCTAACCTTCATTACTTTAACGTTATTACATACCTATACCAAGTTAGAGTATGGATCTTTTTCGACGAGCTAGGAATCTTAGAAATAATAATCTAGTGTGCCTAGTGTGGTTTTAACCTAGTTGAAATTGTTTTTCGTAAACATGAAATTAGATGGAATTTTAGCAGTGCCACATTGAATTAGGTGGATGGAATATTTAAGAGAACAATTTTCCATACAAATTGACGTTTACGTTATCGCTAACCTGTAGGTTAGAAGACACATTAATCCCTCTATCGATACAATAATATTTTAGGAAGCCAGGATACTAATACCAAGATTCTACCTTGCATTCCTAACCTGAAAAACTAGCATCGTGTATCTTAGGCATTAAAGCTTATAAAAACGTTGTTAAGATTTAAATATAAAATCTCTTTGATTATGGTCTTTACTTGGATGAAGGTTTATATATATGACTTAAATTACACAGTTAACTTGTACACGTAAACTGGTGTGCAAAAAAATATGGCATCCATTAACCTTTTTGTATCAAAATACAGTTAGGTACCTTCTCTCTTAGGTTGAAATTACTGTTTAAGCTAGGCTTAGTGGTTACACTTATGATCCTTTGTATATTTACTGTTACTTGTTTAGAAACGTTTGTCGATCGTACATTTATAGTGCCTGTGATTTACCGTTAGCAATTTGTTAAATATAAAAAGCAGTTAAGGTACTTATTAATTCACTCTAATATAAATGCAAAAGTAACGCCTGTCTGTATGTTGATTTTTCATACTAAAACCGCCGAACCGATTTTGATGAAACTTATTATTAAAATATGTAGTTCAAAGTCTAGAAACGGATGTATGGACTACTTTTGAACTGTATTATTATGAGAACGGGCGAAGCTGTCGACGAAAAGTTAGTAACTAATAGATATTAAAATCCTACATCAATTTGCTGTTTTTTTTGTGTGTTGTTGTTGCTACATGTTTTATTAAACATAAACAGTATTGCCTGTAAAAACACAGTCGGCTCCGCGAAACCTGCCCATGTGCTATTCATAACTGAGTTCAGCCATACGCAGTTTATTTCGAGTACGGTTCAAGTATATTCGACTATTATTAGCCGCCGGTTACGTGCGGTTTAGCACACAATTACTTTGACAGGAGTGTCCTATTAATATTAACGTTGTGGTTTGTAAAACTTGTTTGAATCTATTTAGAGTCCGAAATGGTCCTATTTAGAATTCTGTATTTGTTTAATCACTATTTACTCGAGCGATACATTAGAAAATGAAAAATGGTACTTAACCTGCCTGTTTTTCTTTCAGTTTTTTCAGTAAAGTTCAGTTTTTGAGATTATTAAAGACGCTAGTCTTTAATAATCTCAAAAACTGAACTTTTTGCGTAGACCGTACTAAATAAAAATGTGAAACATTTATGTATTTGTTTATTGTATATTAACCGTTAGTTATCTATCTAGACAATGGAGAACGCGTAGGTTATTTACTGATAATCGAGATCTGCAGGGTGAATAGCCGATAAACATCATTAATTGATATTTAAATATTTATGACATAGCGGCAGTGATGTGACTAACTTATATCCCACGCGCATTTTTTCCCGCCGATTTTCCGATGACTAACATTTTTTAATACATATTGCACCATCATCTTGTTATTAAATGATTTATCTAACGGTATTTAGGCTTTAATATTAATGACCATTAAATTATGAGTAAATTCACTGAAATAATGTAGCAACCATTTTTTATAAAATCCTATTTTATTTTCTTTAGATACATTTTATTGAATCATAAATTACTCAAATTCAATTTTTGTTGTGCATTCAGAATCATTATTGTAATAATATTCAGATCCCAAAAGTTATTTTAAATTCAAATAGATTTGGTATTATAATTATTTTCTACTCTGTCATTGATTAATCTCGCGCATTCTTCAACGCGTTGTGTTTTAAAGATTGTCATTTGTTATTATCGGAGTTTGCGTGCTTTCCACTTTCGAAACCAAAAACCGGAATATTCAATGATGACAACTGTTAGACACAGCACAACACTATTGTGTACAGCTTGTCAAGTTTGGATATTTAGTGAAAGTAACCCTTCAAAATTCGCATACAAGAATTATAACGTTAATCACTATCAATACATCTGACATTACAATATGATATTGTTACTTAGACATTTAGACACTTTCTAATGTTCACTGTTCAAATACAAACATGAAATCTAATTATACGCTATCTTATATGTTTATCAAAATTATACATTTTAACAATAGCCATTGTGAGTGGTTGATCATAGACAAAGTAATTGTTTTTTTTTTCTAGAGCACTTTTAACTACTTTGACCTATTCAGTATCGCAAGATTTAACTATTAACATGGTTAATACGATGCTATTTCTTTTAAAGCGTACCGTTTATGATAGTCTATTTGAAATACGTAAGAAACATTAATCTACAAGGTTGCTGCAAAACCAAATACACTCAGCCTCTACTGAGCCGTAAAATCTTATAATAGAAACAAATGGATAAATATGATCGATTTTGGATGTTATAAAAATTAATTCCAAACTGGTTTGGAGGCCTGGCCGTAAGTGGCAATGTCAAGAGCTTTACCACAAAAAGAACATAATTCCATATTCAAACAGGCACGCGGCGAGGTTCAATGACAGCGACCATAGACAAGTCAGTTGCCTTTTAAGCGCATTAAGTGGCATTGCGACCGTGCACTTTGCGTAATAGTTGTCTCTGGTTTGTGTAAGATTTATTCCGTAAATTTAATACGACCATTCACTATAGATAGACATCTTGTTTTAAGCTTAGCTTATTAACTCACAATTTAGTAGTTATAGTTACTTACCACGCTTTCCCAACTACCACCGAGATTGGTTTTGTCCAACATCTTGTTACAATCAGCACTGAACAACTGAAAAGTCACAATTGAAATTGTTTGTTTTCGCACAAAATATTTTTGTTGTAATAGTTTTTTGTTACACGTAACGTATCACGCTGTCACTAGGGAATACTGAAGTTTGGCACGGTGTACACTTCGAGCTTTCCTGTACGACTGAAGTGAAAACGTTTCAGAGTTTGTATTTATAGTGCGTGTTCGAAAGAGGGCGGGTTTCAGGAAGACGCTTCGTTAGCATCTTCCACTTAACACGTAGTCACGCCTTCGTATTTTAGGGTATATGTATAGTTCGGGGAAGCCCGTCTAAATCCGTCTGCCGCTAGGGCGACGCATCCTTTCGTTTTCTATGTCAGGATCCGTGTCGTGTTTGTACTTGCCGCTTCTCGGAATACAACTGACTTAGTTGTGGATTTGCACTACGTAGAATTAATAATTAAGTCCCCCAAGTAATCTCAAAATGCTTTATACTGAGCGCGGTCTAGAAATACTCTAAATTTGTTATTAATTGGACAATGGATAAAAACTTGAGTAGTACTGAATTGGAGATCAAGTTTAACCTAATTACTTCAACCCTTTTAGTGTCCCACTGCTGGGCATGGGTCATCTCTCAACTATCTTACGAGTTGAGAGAGCTTAGGCCTTAATCCACACACGCTGGCCAAGAGAATTATTTCATCGCCGCTGCTTAATATCGGTGAAGGAAAACATCGTCAGGAATCCAACATGTTTAAGACATGTGACATTCACCAACCAACCATCTCTCAACTCGTAATATAGTTATACACAGGCTGGCCAAGTACGGGTTGGTGGAGGTTACATGTCCTCGAATTATTAATTCTTAGACATGGTGGTATTCCTCACGGCGTTTTCTTTCACCTATATTGAGCAGCAGCGATGAAATAATTCACACAAAAATGTATGGGTACGACCGAAAATCGAACTTTATATTTTCAATCCCCGGCCCGTACCACTGCGCCATAGCTGCTCAACCTAATCAGACTCATCAAATCAGGATCATAGATTATAAATAGCTGCTATGTACCATTTGACAAATAAAAGGTTGTTTTTCAGAGTACTTAATTTTAACGAAAATAACTGAAGTAAGCATAAAAGTAAAAATAGCGACTAACTATCAAAACACATACAATTTACGACTGAACTTCGTATTAAATGTATCTAAGTGCAGTTCTGTTTAACTGAACGCCACAAATGCAATATATCTTCCGTATACTTTGAACTTCTTGGCGAGGATGTAAGCGTTATTGTTGAACGTACTGCTTTATGAACGTTTTTCGCCATCTCTAATGGGCCATGTTAAGATAATATGGTCGACCTCTCGAGCAGACAAAGGGCTTCCACATACGAGCTACTGACTAATCGTCACTGGTGGCTCAAATCAACCTGTTTTTATATATTCAGTAATGATGGCATGGTAGCCTTCTATTTCAGAAGGGTTTTGGGTGACAAAGAAGACGACTATTCAATCGGTAAATGCATATTATTATTCAGCGTATATGTAGGTGGCATGTTTGAGAACAGACTTGTTTCTAGACACAGTTCAGTTCGCTCATGGGTTATCCAGGCATCTCGGTGTTTTTTTTATGACGTTTGATCTTTTTGATTTACTAACTTCCGCCCACGTCTTCGCCCGCGTAGTACTTATTGGGATAAAAAGTAGCCTATGTGTTAATTCAGACTATAACCTATATCTGTTCAAATGACATCCAATTCCATCCAGTAATTTTTGCGTAAAAGAGTGACAAATATACATCCATACATTCTTACAAACTACCTACTCAGTAGGTTTATTTTGTATTGTCCATACGGTGGTTCATGGATTGCAAGAGATTGCTGCACAAATCACAAGTCAACATGTATAAAAAAATTCACGTGAAAGTGGCAGTCTGTGGCTCGTTTACGGAACTCCTAAATATACAAACGGATACATTTTTTTATCTTCACACACACCGTTTCCTTTGACAACTGACAGAAATTGAGTGACAAAAGCGTTTCTTAAGACAATGAGCGTTTCAATGAATCGGTAAAATAAATATCCAGGAACAATCAGGAACATTTTGAGAAACTCAGCACGACATAAAATACTGAAAGAAAGAAACAAGATGAGTTTTACTTTAGATAATGAAGCTAAATTAAATATTAAACTTTGTCTACGGAAACAATTAAATGCAGACTCGGAGAATCCGTTTCACTTTTTCACTTAGTAATATTTAAGTGAAATTAATTTCTACGTATAAAAGAACTATAAAGATACTATATACCGTATCTTATGTACCTAAGTAAAAATTTAGTATTAATTCAATTAATATTTTGTACTGATCTCTATAAAATTTATTCGTTGTATTTGATAAGGGAAGACTCTAGGCTAGTGCATTAAAAACACATTGTTATCGTTCATCGTTCATTTGTTAATAAATTGTCTTTATTTTGTTTCTTTTGGCTGCGACGAGTTACATACTTAGGTACTTTGATTTGTGATAATCCCACAGGGACCTTATTTTAATTCTATAACTGCTATGGGTTAACAATTAACGTACCTACATAAAATAAACTATAAAGTGCTAATTGCATAAATATCTAATCAGGTTTATTAGATTTTTATCAGATTTGGCAAATTTTAGTTTACTAGCTTTCTGATCACTAAACAATTAATCTCTTTTTGCGCAGTCAAACTATCTCCATGCCAAATTTCATCCAAATCGGTCCTGTAGTTTTTGCGTGAAGGCGTGACAGAAAGAAAGACAGGGTTACTTTCGCAATTATAATATTAAGTAAGGATTATATTTAGTTGTATCAGTACTTTTAGCGGTAGGAGTAAAAAACATCGTTTCCCAGTATACAGAGTAAACTTTCGCGTAACTATTAGTAGCAGGATTTAATCTAGGTCAACTCTAGTTTAAAATTCTCATTACTTGCTGCACTTAACTCCTCGAGCGTTGAGACCCTGTAGTGTAAGGAAAAGTTAATAAAACTACACGGAAACCGTTTTAACAGTTTTTCTTCCTACTTAAAATAATGAAAATCTATATGTATACTAGTTGACCCGGTAGACTTCGCACTGTCTCAATCGACTGCTGTTTTTAGGGTTTTCTCGGCAATTATTTGAATTTTTCTCACCTTTTAAACCTTCCCTAGACCTCTACGGACATTTCAAGACCAAGATAAGATAAATCCGTTCAGCCGTTCTCGAGTTTTAGCGTGACTAACGAACAGCAATTGATTTCTATATATATAGATTATAGAAGTATGTAAAGTATTTGATTGGGATTATTTTTAGACCGCATTGAACCATTTTCAATTTGCAATTTAGATTTACAACCTTTCTTTACGAGAAAGTACGAGTATATCGGTCGGCCATAATACCACAATTTTACTCCATGCACTCCTGCGCATTGACGTCAAAGCTAGCCATTTGATTTTGGAGCCTTAACAAGAAATACAGATAAGACAGACAGAGAAAGCTGAGGATTGTTTAGTTTTACATCTTTGAATTATATAATCATTACATCAAATCTGTTTATTTAAAACAATATTTTATTATTCGAAGATTCGATCAAAGGTGTATTTGGTTAACTGAAAAACTTTTTAGTTTATAAAAAGTAGATAAACCATCAACACGAGTTAGATTGTAGTTTCGGAAACCTAAAACTATACTTAACACTCATATTAGGACCCTAAGGTTGAGCACTGATAGGTAGCCTATAGGTAGGTACCTATCAAATCGCAGTCGCAAGTTTAGGCTAGTCTAACCTTACGAGTTCGGGATCCAAACGAACGTTCCAGATTTTTACTATCTGGCTGCTTAGCGCCCAACGCCTGGCGATTAGCAGTGTCGCCAAGAGTATGGTACGCTTGAGCGAGGTTTCTCTGTTACATTTTATGGTCTATGTTGAGATCAATAAAATGCATACTGTAACTATCACATTATGCGAAAGTGTGCATTAAGAAAGCTCCATTGAGTATCAATAATTTCCTCAAATCAAAGTAAAAGCTTATTTATTAATTACTTGACTTGAGAGCGGTGGCCCAGCGGTATCGGCCCCGACTTTGAAATGGAAGGTCGCGGGTTCGATCCCCAGTCGTGCCCAAACATCTTTGTGTGAACTGTTTCATCGCCGCTGCTCAATATCGGTGAAGGAAAACATCGTGAGGAAACCTTCATGTCTAAGAATTAATAATTCGAGGACATGTGATATCCACCAACTCGCACTTGGTCAGCGTGTGTAGATTAAGGCCTAAACTCTCTCCACTCGTAAGATAGTTCAAAGAACCCAAGAAGTGGAACCCTAAAAAGTGAAGTGATGTATGTTCGTCATAATTTAAAGTGTGATCCCTGAAAGGTGTTAGTGTATAATTTGTAAAACTTATTCTCATCGAAAAATTAACTCTAGCACTTAATAGGCTAATGTTTTAAACAGTTTGTCTTGAAAAATCATCGAAATTTAAGTGCTTTAATTAACATCCATGTTTTACATCTTACAACTGAAATGTGATTTTAACGACTTACTACTGTATGATCTAGAAACTTAAAAAAGTATAATAATGTTAGCACTTCACAGAGGTTGATTTATCGGCCAATAAAGTTTCTTTGTTACCGTTACATTGGATTACATCCATGTGGTTGGTGTAAATGTTGTTTTTTGTCATGTACGCATGCGCTTTGATGAGTGTGTTGACTTTGTTTACCGTTGTGTTCATCCTCGAAGTTGGTAAGATGCGGTTGATGGTTATCTGGTGTTCTGCGGCTTGGCTGATGATTGAAAAAGGTAACTAAACTTTCTGTGATAATAGCAATATTTACTTTTGTATTGTCGACACTGTCGCTTAGCTTTGGGTGCTCGCTCACTCAAGAGACATTACATAGCAATCCTGAATCGTATAAGCAAAGTTTCTCCGATACAAGTTCCTGACAAGAACAGTTGGGAAAGCGGTCGCTGGGCATCACACCTCGCACAGCCGAAAGGTCTTTCCTTTTCACTGGAGATTCACTACCACCTGATCCTGCACAGGTACAATATAATTCTGTTTCGTTGTCGTACCGTCAAGTAGTCGTGTTGAAACTTATATAGATATCCTACACTACAATCAAGATAGAGTCAAGAGAGTCTTGTCTTTGCAGATGTTTTATTTGCAATGTGCGCCTCTTTTCTCATTCTAGTAGTTTTATATCGGATATCTTTAGAACTCTTTTTTGTAGAACAGTATTCAGTGTTAAGATTATTTTGTTTATTATGCAGTGCGCTCGCGCTAATACATAATATGTTTAATCAAATCTACTCAGTTACATAGTGACAAGTATAGTTATGTTATGTTGTTAGAGGGTCACGGTGCAAGGTACAGTGTTGTAACAAGACAGCTTTTTGTAGGCATCGGATGATTGTGTCTTTTTAGCGGATGACCTAACCCAATCCACTGGAAGGACTTGTTTCCACTTTTATTGTGCAAACTGCCAAGTTGTGGAATTCGCTATCTTGGTTTCCCGTTAGCTTTAATCTGCCTGACTTTAAGTCACGAGTGAATCGATATTTGCTGGGTAAGCGCATTTCATCGTAGACTACATCATTGTTAACAACAGGTAAGTTGTGGTCAAGCGCAAGCCTATTACAGAATAAAAAAAGAAGGGCCTTTATGGGTTTACCGGACTTTTTCGGTGAGCCGTGCAAAGACGGTCGCACCGATTTGCACTAGTTTGCAGTGTGAGCCTCTTCATAATTCTATGTTAAGTCAATTAGCCTTACTTAAACCTTACTTATCTTATCTACAATGTTAACTTACTCACATAATTATGTTATACGGTCACAAATCTAGGCAGCTAGTGACAAGTTTTGTTACCGAAGTCCGGTGTATTGTTTACGTTACGTTGTCACAGTGCACATTACCGCTGCAGTGACGTGCGAACCTATAAATAATGTATTGACCTACTTGCCGCAGGTCGACGCCACTAGCCAAAAGGCCGGCTACATAGAAAAAAAGTAAAATTAAACTGGGTAGGTACATACTACTTACCTATCTACCTATTAAATATAAAATCAATCACAAAATATTCCAATATTCTTATCAATTGACTAATTGAAAGAGAGTGAGGAAGTAGTTAAGAGTAGTCTCTTAACACAATCATTGCACACAAGGAGGTTTCCGATTACTAATGGAACCTCCTGCAAATAAAGCTTGTGTTAGGAGACTCTGCTCTTCGTAATTCATAATTTATTAATTGCGCCTCAAGATTACATTTCATATTATGTATGTCAGATTACAATACCTAAATAAAGTGAATTAAAAAATCGTTATAATAAAAAATTAAAATGTTTCTTGTTAATAATATGCTACTAAGATTTTTCTCAGTTTAAGAAAAAACATTTTTATTTGGTCTGGAATCCAACCCGTCCCAGTGTGAGGTTTTGTTAAAACTTCTAAGGCGGTTATTAAGCGACACGCTTAACATTGGACTAAACAGGCAGTCAATAATGTCTAATTATTTTAGTCGTTTTCAATTAAAATAAATAAGCTGCATTATGTAAATCAATATTTTTTTCCTGTTTAAAATTTATTTAGGGTCTAGGTACGTTGTGTGTAATCATTTTATTTGTACGTGACTGTTTAGTAACATAATAAGATAGAGTTACGGTAAAATGTTTGTTTTACGTCTAATTGCTCTAATCAATTGATTTAACGTGAATGTGTTTATACACAGTAAATTTGGCCAATGGTGTCACAAATAGTGTGCTTTTATCGGCAATAGCTACAGCGCTGGTTGGTAGACTAGGAGAGAGATGGCGGAGCGACTTGAGGGCTTGATCATCCTCGCAACGAATGCATTGCGGGCTCCCTACGAACATGCCGCGGCTGCACGGCGAGGATGTTCCGAACGCTTAACGAGACCGCCGCGAATAGTAGCGTGCGAAAACGTTGCTTATCTACCACCGATCGTAACGTCCTCTCTGCGCATCCGTGGCGTGTTCGTTGGGCGCCGGGGCCCTGCAACGTATTCTAAGGCCCTAAATCATAATTTTGACCGCGATAGTGGAATGAGTTCCTTGCTACGGTTTTTGTAAATCGTAACTCCAAATCTCCGTTGCTGCAACCAGCAGACCTTCTAGTACTAAAATTCCTAGGATTATCTAATATCCCTTAAGCGTGAGGTTATACAGTTATTTCAAATATTAATGTTACGTTTCGCAGTAAAGGAATTCTGTGAAGCTATGGGGCCGGCTTCACTGGGTCAACTCGTCAACCTATATGGCCCACTTGCTTGTCACGACATTTCTAACACCACAGTACTGCCTATTTCAATGTTTATTATATTCCTAGAACATAATGCTCTATTTACAAGTAGTATCCATCCGTATCGGCAATTCACTGAAATTTTAACTTCACGCAATGTATCATGGCCTACTTAAAAACGTCGGTGAAAAATTGCCTTCGCTATGATTCACTTAATCTGCTGAAATACTGGCGATGCTATAACAACAGATACACTTAATTTTCGCATTATTGTGCATGTTTTTGTGCCCTAGTTGTGAATATTTTAAGTGCGTCAATGCGAAATTGCGTTATCATCGATTCTAAAGAATTATGTAGATACCTACCCAGTTAAATCTAATAATAATATACACATCATATTGTAACCTAGCTTTTGTTGTGTGTTACAAATTGAAAGTACCCTTTTTATTCTATTCTGATGAGGTTTCTTTATTGTTTCGATATTGTTGAAATTTTATCTTGAATCATACACTGCTGCGTTGCATTTCGAAACCCAGTTATGTCAATCAACTTGTAATGCTTTTAAATTTCAGTTAAACGATTCTGTTACTGGAGTATGTATTATGTGCTATAGAGTAATACTAACTACGTAATGGATGTCTTAAGATCTTGAAGATTTTATCCTTCCATTAAAATTATGTCTTGAAACCCCCGCTATGGATAACAGAGCTTTGTACCTACCTACTGTTATACGAATACACCGATGTTTTCTAGCTGATGTAATGGTTGTTATACAGGTCGTACACCATCCTTCCTATCCAATCATGACTGCAGATTGTTTCAGTTAGAACTGATCGTGTGTGGGCGTGGATTGACATGACCAATGCCTTAAGAAGAACTACTCTAGATGTTAACAACTAACTACAATAATATGTATAAGATTCAATAGGGATGATTGACAAGGTACGAAAAATCGTATTTTAATTAGTCCAGTCAGTAAGATTATAAAAAAAATGTTAGACACGTACCTACTTATTTTTTGTTTAGTCATTAAAATTCAATAATAATAAGATATAACGCATTAAATTTATGAAATGGGTGTGCGCTACGTATATCTAAGAATAATACTTGTCTAATATTTTTAATTTGTGTTTGACAGACAAAACACAAAAATTTGTCGTCATCCCTATTGAAAGATTCTCTACTGGGTTGTATGACAGTTTTATTAGGATCAATTTATTATTTAGACTCCTATGTCTCTTGGCATGTGCTTTTTTCCAGACACTAGGCAGGTCATTGGTCGGTCATTTCAAATGAGTAGAGGGTTTATCCAAAATGATCATTTAGCCGTAAAATCACGTCAGAATATATTTCACATTATATTATTTATAGTTTTAACATCACTTGCGAGTTTGAATTCTTTCTTGGAACATTGTTCTGTTGCAAATCCTGGCTCTGACAACCGTTTCTATTATACCGCCGTGTTCTCATAAACCGAGGAGGAAAACTTGATAAAACACAAATAAATAATTACAGCTGTATTTTACGAGGTGTGTATTGTAAAATTTACGTAAAATTGCTTGTATTTGCTCCTTGTAATACTTCAAAGATAATTTATTTATGTTTTCGACAAAACCCTTACGGAAAATCATGTAGGTAGGTACTCTAATCTATAAGGTAAATAAAAATGAATCCTTTGGTCACGCCATAATTTGAGAACGTATTTTACCGATTTTATTAATTTAATTTTAAAATAACAGAAAGAACAATAGTTAAAATTACACAAAAAATTGGGTAATTCAAGAAATTATGTATAAGGTCTGGATGTAGTCGCTAACGTCAGGTAGGGACTGTTAATTACATTATAGTTTTTAAAGCTATTTTATAAAAAAATAAGAAATGCGCCCAAAATATAATTTAGCACCATTCTTAAAATACTACATACACTTGTACATAGTTTATAACTGAAATAATAAATTCTATCCGTTTTAATAATTAAGTACGGGATACACATCCGAGTAACATTGCTATAAATAAAATATAAACATAAATATTGTTACATTTACTCAGTTTATTTATTGTTAAATTCAAAATTGTTTTCAACTTCTGTTTTCATAGGATTTTTATGACGTCCAATTATGCTGATGTATGTTATTCGGGGTCCCAGTTGCCAGGTCAAGGCAGTTATTTCTCAATAATTCAGCTATTTTCTGTAAGTGTTGCAATAAATTCTCTTCAAATATATATAGTTTAACTAAATTGACTTTGTGGGACGGTTAACTATTAGTTATTGGCATAGTTTCATAGTAAAATAATTTAAGAAATCAAGAACCCGACTGCGTAAATAGTGAACTAAACTACGTAAGTATCTACATAATAAAAAAACTGAAAAAAAAAAAACACGTAGATGTTCCATGGTCTAGAGTTCTATATATTATTGAATGAATACTATCGAACAAAATAAAATATATTCTAATAATGGAACATAGCAACTGAACAGTCGGGATCCATTGAAAAGTTAGATTGGCTGTTGAACAATGGATCCCGACCTCGACTTTAAAACACATCACTCCTTTGCGTCGCGCAGCCGGGTAAAAAGGCCGGAATTTTATGGTATTAGAGCAATAATATTCTGTTCTCAATATCGATTACTTTTGAGACAATATTTAGTTTAACTTTAACTCCTTGTAGTCGTAATTTAGCTACGCATTTTTATTACTTCTTTTCCGTGCTACGCACGCAGGACACAATACTGTCGTTACAAGAAAAAAAGAGGCCCATCTGAAATCTTTTTTCGTAACTGATTTATAAACATCATGGGAATCAGTAAAAATACTGAATCCGACATTGTTATATCTCAGTAACGATATAAAATGTCAGATGCGCCCTTGTTTCTTATAACAGCAGAATAGATAACAACTGTGAGCGCAAGCACAGATAAACTCTTGAAAATCTTAAGGTAATAATTTACATACTTTTTTGAATGTTGGATTTAGTTTGTCTTTGTCTGTCATCTTGATATTTTATACCAGTAAAAAAGAGATAACATTCATTTTAACTGTAGAGGCTTCTAAGATTTTCCTGAAAGACAGAATCTTTAGTTCCATGATATATGCTGGTTATCTCCAATGTTTTCCTTTATTGATACTATAAAGGAAACGTAACGTAATATAACGCGTCAATGCAGTTGAAGTATCTAACAGTTATTGAAACATTTTGTCCTCAATTAACAAGCGTTTTTTTAATATAATCCTTTGTTTTTACAGAATTGGGACACTGGTTGCGGTTACTATTAGATGGTCGATTAATTTAATTGGCAAGGAAAAAGTGATTCACTCTGCATCAGCTGTGAGTCTTGGTAGTCTTGCGACCATCAGAGCGTTTGCCCTCATTACATCGTTATTAAGTTTTTAAGAAACACATTAAAATGATTTACTTGTACGTATTTATCACACTGAAATTACTCAAATTCTTCACCACGATTTCGTAATCGTGCCTCGAAATGTTCCGGTTTAACTTTAATTATAATTTTAGACAGCGAAACGAAGGTTTTCGAGTCAAATGGACATTGCCGTGTGTTTACACCGCTTAACAAAACATGTTGCGAGCTGTCTATCTCTTTTTACTCATCCCTTACCGACAAAGATAGACCGTGTTTGCAACATGTTTTCTTCTGCATGATTCTCTGGCGCGCTGGAACCATGGGTTATATTATTCCAATTTCTTCAAAGTATCCAATCCTCTAGCAGCGTCATTACGATTCTGCTTCTTCAGAACAGACAGTTCGATCAGATCGAAAGTATTCTTCTGACCAATATAGGTGTCTCCGTCTTGTCACCTAACAGACGAGGCGACTATGAATAACATCTGGGCGTAGATGATAGGTAACTCTTGCTTATGAAAATGCATTGCAATCCCACAGCACTGGCAATCCGGTTAGGATGAACGAACATAAGTGGGCGTAAATGCAAATTCTTGTAATACATTATGCACAAACTTGAAAGCATTTCATTAAAATCGACTTTTTATTAGACACTGATTCATACTAAATGATCCACATTGGACGTAATAAGTGAAATTTGGGGCTTTTTATTTGGTTAGTGATTTTTGAAATCTGAGAACGCCCCTCATGTGTTTAACGTATGTTTGTTTGTCCTCCGACGTGAGATTGCAAACAGCTTTCAAAACAGGTTTTTAAGCCCATATGTAAATGTGTACTGCTGGTTTAATCTTTTAACATTACATCGTGATAAGTATGCTTAATGGTATTTACATCTTCTCACTTCAACCCTTTTTAGAGTCGCACAGCTGGGCAAGGGTCTTTTCTTAACTATTTTACTAGTTGAGAGAGTTTAAGCCTTAATCCACACACGCTGTCTGTGCGGGTTAGTGTGTGTCACATGTCCTCGAATGTTAAAAGTGTAAGCTAAGCGCATAGCAGTTGGTATATGTAATAGCTTGTCCGATGAAAAAGAACGGGGATGGGGGAATAAGATTATGTAATTCCAACGCACACTCCGAAGTCTATCCGATGAAAGACTGAAAGACTAGCAATTATGCGGCGATACTTGAAGCTATGGAATTTGAAGATAAAATTCTCGTGTTAAAAAGGATGTCATGATGATCAGGAAGGATGTAAAGGATGTTGAATTAGATTCTTGTAAGTTATTAAAATGTGTGTCAGTATGAAATAGGTAAGTAATGCATCCGATCGAGCTAATTAATCGTAATCGGTTACAGTTTATCGATAAACCTAAATGTTTTAAATCATAAAACTTAGTAATTTTATAGTTTTAACCAGAAAGTCGATATTTACATTCGAGGACGCGACGTTTCTCCGAAAGTTTCCATGTTTATTAATCGAATTGAGGTTTAGTTAATCTGGTAACCGTAATGTTTGCATCTGATTAAGCACCTGCGGGGTGTTTAATGAAGAACGTTATTTACGTGTATTTACAAATGGTTGGTAAATATTTATGTTTGAAAAATCATTGCGCATACCATACCTAGTAAATATTCAAGTTTTAAATTAAGAATCACTATTATATTAGTTTTATAGTTGAGAATATTATTTTTTGTACAGAACAAATTACTTACTAAAGGAGAGGTCAAAAGTGGGATAGAATTTTGAACACCAATGTGATATACCTCATTGGAAAGCTTATTTAATAAGCTGTTAGAATTTAACTAAATACGAATTTTAGGAGCAACCATTTTTGTAAAAATCTAAAAAATGTAATATAAAAACAAAACGCACATTACCTTTAATTATCCGTTTCCTAAGCAGTATAAATATTGCAATCACGTCAATAATTGCATTCTATTACAGTACTTTTCTCCTGTAATATTATTCTAGCTGCAGTTTAATGTAATTATGACGAAAAATATTTGTTATCTTATTAGTGTAAAAACAAAACGCGTGGAAAAAAATATAATTACGGGAAACGTCATGATGTCATTGTCATTGATCAGTTTGATTGACAGCGTTCTAAATAATTTTAATTTTTTTCGTTGCTCAATTGTCATTTGGCCATGGGGTTGCCAATTGCATTAATCATAATATTGCATTATGGATTCTTATTTTCAATTTCAATTTTTAAAATTCGGGGTGGTGTAAAATTATTTTAAATACACCAAAAAATTTAGTTAATTATGCTCTATTAACATATGTAACTCAGATTGCTGTTCAAATTTACAATTATTTTAATCCCAGGCTCTATACATTTTTTGATCGTCTTTGTTGAAAAAGTATTTCATTACTTTTTAAAATAAAATATCATGGGCAGCTGTTTCTATTTGCATTCCACACTTTCTACTAATGTGTAATCAAATAACATCTGAGTTAACGTAGTAAAACACGTTTGAATAAAATGTCTGCTCATTATAATTTAAATTAATTATTACTAGTTATTGTTAGTTATGGAGAATTAAATGTACAACCAAAATAATATTAATCAAGGCGACAGGATCAATGTATCAGTGGCTGTCGGCAGTCGGCGACCGGCGACTATCACGGGTTGCGTAACTGCGCACGCGCACGTGCGCGGTATCGCGATATAAACACGCGCCGCACGGTAGCGATTGTTTTGCTTTATTGACCTATAAGAAATTACTACTTATTCAAAATATTATGATCGTTTATGACAATAAATTCTGACGCTTGTTATAGCTCACTAAACTCAGTCGCGCGAGTGGCGAGACGAGCCGCGAGGCGAACCATGAGACGCATATGGGATCGGCGTTTGAAGCTCAACTTCACATCGCGTAGTCGCGTCGCCTCACATCTCTTCTTGCTATTTGCAGTCTAGAGTCTAGAGTCTCGCGATCCGACATAGTTGATTTGATATGATAGGCAATTGAACGCATGTTGGTGTGCAAAGAAATTGATTAACTTGAGCGAACGAGCCAAGAAGACACGAGACGAACCGCCAGACGAGCCGCGAGTTGTTAATGTAAATGAGCTATTACAAAGAATCATTGTTTTACCTTTAGGCGCAACTAAATCGTATTTCATATAAGTGAAATAGTAATATCCTCATGTTCACAAACTTGAATTATCAGAATTTATCCTACATGGTATAGGACACGAAATCTAGCACACACCTTCGGGCAATATTCCAAAGTTCCTGACACACCTAGTGGATTCGCTACACGCCAATTTTCAAACACCATGACGAATATCATTCGTCACTTAAGCCCGCGGGAAATTCGCGGAATTCTCACTGTAGCATTCATCTTACGCGTGTTAAAAACTGTATCATTTCCCGCAAAATCTGATGAGTTTTTTTCGGTTTACCATCAGAGGACAGCGAGGCCAGCGACACCGATTTCGACTTTCAGGAGCCGTCTTAATTTTGCAAGGCGTATCAGGGTCGTATCCCACATGTGTCTGTATTACTGACATAATATCATCACAATGTTATGTTGAACATGACTCACTACAGGATTTTGAACTTTATTGTGTAAGAATACTGTTACATTAGATTCAGAATAGCAGTCACACAATACGGTGTTTATGAACATTGTGAAGGTTACAAACATCTGTAGATTTTTAGATGTGGTTTTGGTTTTCTTGACCTGTTTTCTATGTTTATTCGAACTGGTGCGAGCGAAAGATTAATTAGACTCGGAAAGATTTTAATTTACTTGTGTGAAAATATTCGAGATGATTTAATATTGTCAACAGGTTAGTTTTGTTAATCCTAACGTACAATTTATGATGGTGTAGCAAGCACCTTTTTATACTCATCTGACAGCGCGATTGTCCTCGTTTATTTTGATGGTAAATGATTATGAAAACAACGGTGGTTAGTGGTATGTGCAGTCAGTAAGTGGGGACTGCAGTTGGTCTACAATCCTATGCTTTTTATAGAAGAGATTTTTTCGGTGCAGTTACGGGTGGAGTAAATCAAAAGTTAAACTCAAGATATTGAATGTCACAATAGTTAATACACCAAGAACAGATTTGTCCGTCATACTGGAAGCTAACCTTTAGTTGCCATCTTAATATCGGTGAAGGCCGTTTGGAGATAATGGCAAAGTAATTTGCTTACGTCCTGATAGCTACTGAATTGAGTGTAATTAGGACTACAGCACCGACTGCTAATGCTAGGTAACAAAAGAATCTTAGTTAACTAAGGTTATGATGTTGCCTTGGTGACTTGAAATAATGTCACTAACTTGTGTAGTTTTTTATTATTATTTAAACTTATAAAGATAATGGCAAAGTAAAAGCGTTTTTGGGGGTTGAGTGACCTTCGTCCGTAGATTGTACACCTTTTATTGAATCCCCACACGTGGTCCCCGGGTGGTGCAAATTCGGTGACAATAACCTGAATGTGTGCACTCACAGACAAACTGTGGAAACAGTTTTGTGGGGCAATGAAATATTGTAATGCTGTGAAATATGATAATAAAGATACATACATACATGCAGAAAGGTTGGGTCGGAATAGTTGCTCGTTTAAGGTTTCTAACCATATAGAGTCTTATTCCACTGCCACCTTCTCAGCGAAAATCATTCATAATCACGAGTAAATCGGTATACTGGGTTAGCGCGTTCTATCGTGGACAGCATTTTTCGTAAATGTTCAAACATGAAAACTTGTTTGGACGCGCTGTCTTATTAATTACTAACTTCCTACGGCTACACCCGCGTGACCTACATTTTTATCGCAGGTAAAAAGTGGCCTACAGCCTTCCTCAATAAATGAACTGTCTAACAATGCAAAAAAAAATTAAATCGGACCTGTACTCCCTGAGATTAGCGCGTTCAACCAAACAAACTCTTCAACTTTATAATATTAATATAGATGCACTAGCTGCCAGCAATTCATTTTTATATTTATCAACAGTAGGATCTCAAACTGTTTACAGTTTTTAGTTCCAAGTATTGCCTACATTCAATCTTTTTTTAGGCGTAGGTACTACTTATTGAATGATGTATTTTTAGTGTGTTCTATATTCTTCTTCCGAGTTCAAGGTGCTAAGTAGGTAGTTGTGTTGTACAAATGGAATACTACCATAAAATTGAAAGCTTTCATTCAATACTTTTAAAAGAAGCTATTTCCGAGTATAATTCAGTAGCATTCAGTTTGTTTGATTGAATGGCAAAGTATTTGTATTGGCATTGCTAGAAATATCACAATATATGGGAGGATCAAGTCAGTATGTATAAACAAAGATTTTTAATCTTTGTTTATACATACTGACTTGATCCTCCTTGAAAGATTTTATTTTAGATGTCTAAAATTTTCCAATGTTATAATAATACTACCGGTCACGGCAGGTCATGGTGTTGTTTCCCGTTGAAACACTGGTATTATTTTACTATTTTGAGAGACATACAAACATTTTATCGATCTTTTTATTTAAAACCTTATTGCTTGAAAATTTAAGCAGCAGCGGCATAGTGGGAATAGACGCGTCTATTAATTAAACTTTGCAAGTTTAATCCTAGTTTGTATTCAAACGTCTTTGTGTGAATTGAAGAAGAAAAATATCACGAAGAAGCTGGTATGCCGTAGAAATAGGTCAGCATGATGTGCAATAATGCCTAAATACTTTTATCAACTCTTATGTAGTTGAAAAAAACCCCATGGTTAGTAATAGGACAGTAAATAATTGTTACTTTTCTACAAAATTTAAACTTAAAAGTTGCTCTCATAGACATAATATGTATATTGTCTGTGGTTGCCTTTAACCAAAGAACGCGGACCTTTGACCAAAGGTGTACCACTGGCTATCATTCTCCACATGTCATACGTGTTGTATTTCACAGTACCTATACAAGTATAACACGTCCGTAAACTGGGCTCGGCACGTAGTTTTGATTCCATTTCGTCACGTTCCCCTTCGCGTGATGGTCTCTAAACATGAGACCAATGACGTCAGCACTTCCATAAATCTACCCTTTCCTGTATCAAGTTATGACATTCACTATTTATGGTCTATAGCTCTTGTTCATATCTCAATTTAAATTAGGAAGTACTAATACCAGTTCAGACATCTAATGTGTGGAATTAGTGGAAAAGGTGAATTATACTTATAAAGTTTTCTCATGAATATTTTACAGTAGTTTTTTTTTATGTAATCATGCACATACAGGTATATGTGGTGGTATTTCGAAGTAGTCTGTTTTCCTAACTCAACGTTTTGATCCGGCCATTTGTCGTAGCAGGTCCTGGAGCGTCTATTGTTTACTGAACTTCAAAACCGTGGTAGCAACTTTCTGTAGTGGGTCAGGCCAGTCAAAAATACAGTTTTTAGAATAACTAAAAAGAACAGCTCTCTTGAGAATATATCAAATTTTCAAAGCGTGACAACGGAATTGAAGCGTTAATCACACAATTAGGTACAGTATTTTTCAGCAATATTACGAAGTATCTCATAGACCAACCTCAAAACAAATAACCATGTTAATGTTCAACAATCCATCACTTGCCTCCTGTTTCAACAAATATAATTTTTCCCTGAACCGAATAATCTTCTTGGAACAAAAGCAATCTTTCAACATAATGTTAACTTACTAATTAGTGGCACACTAGGTGTATTGCCAAAAAAAAATGTCTAAATAAAGTAGTTTTTTTGGCCAGCTTATCCAGTATCTAGAGTTGAGGTACATTGCCAAACTGTAATTGTTCGTAATCATAGATATGAATTTCACAACATCAATAATATTTTAATTTATTACTTTTAAGGTTGCCATCGACCTAATGACTAATGTTGTTTAACCCCGACGAAAAAAAGGAGTGCTATATTTTATACGTTTTTATTTTGCCGGAGGGAAATCCTGTATGGGTCCCTGTGTGGGCGCAGGGCGGGGGTATGTGGGAATCTCAAAGGTTACCCACTAAAACCCACCGGGTGTTCCTACGTGCATGTAAGTGCCAGGTGGTAGCGGAAACACTAGTGACACAACCGCGACCCCCTGACTGCTGTCCGCGAGGCCTAAGCGGAAGCTTTGCAAGTGCGTGTGCATGTAGATAGTGTAGGCGTCACGTAGGCCTAGTCCTTTGCTTCGTTTAAACCGATTTATACTGCTTTATGACAATCTTATCGGTTTGAGGCGCGGTGCGTCCCTTGCGCGACGCAACTCATACAAATGATCACTGATCTGTAGGCTAATTCACGTAATTAAATAAGTTCAGTTGCAGTTAAGTTTCGATCAAAACAGCCTTTTTTCATACTTACGTAATTTTGACAACCGCTTTGTCAGATACGCTGGCGTCAAGTTCGCGTCACGCGAGCGCTTTAGATTAGATATGACAGCTTACCTAACAATTACAAGAATAACATTTTACATTAATACGTAAACTTAATTGCGGTTGCAATTAAGTTTACGTCTTAAGGTAAAATGCACAGCAACTTGATCGGCGCGTTAAGAAATTACGTGAATTAGGGCACTGATCATTTACACAAATAAATGCACATCTCCACTTAGTCCTCGCGGGCTGTATCTGTGTGTCGGTTTATCTTGATTTCGGTTTTCATTCGGTTTTTTATTTGAAAGCTGAAATGATTGCGATGGTTCTTAGTAAGGTTTGAAGAGAATTAGGCGTCGTCTGTTAATGTAACATATTCATATTGTGATAAATCCATCTCTAGTCATCAAAATAAATCAGTCTTACGTATCAAAAAGAATAGTACCTACAATATTAAATGACACTATCTGGATATGTGCCAATCTTTTCTGTTTCGTGGAAGCGTTACCCTTTTTTCATTTCTTACGAACAAGTAATACATCATAATTGTTAAGCTTCAGCGGTTCGTTGACGTCAATTAGACAATGTTTTGTAATAGGGCGCCATCATTTTAACAGTCTTTCCTGAGAAATGGAGGAAATGTTCAGTGTAGTGTCTGTCTGTCATAATTTGTAACAATTACCAGGTATAAAATATCTTTAAGAAAAGTTAGTGGTTAGCCATCGACTATACACATAAAAACACTTATCGTGACGGTTTACGGTTCTACGGTGTTTCAATGAGAAGTACATCATAGATCAAAAAAATTCAATGCTTTACCGCTCCGCTGCTAGCCTGATATAAATGAATTTTATTATGGAGAAACTTAGGAGATACAAATAGGCTTATTTTTTACCGAACTGCGAAAGAGTAGTGATTCATGCGATAAACGACACACGAAAGCTTGTTATTGATAAATATACATGGATCTACCTACTTCAATTAACGATAACTTGTAATTATTATTGATCTAAGTAAGGCTACCTTGAATACAATCCAAGTTTGTTATGATGTAGTGCAAGACATAATCAGTATACAATGGGCTATTGAGAGCCGTTGATACTGCGCGTGCGTCAATAGTGTTGCGTACGCGCATGTCGCCCCTCACTTATTCTTGGGTCGATCGAATATCATCACGCTATTTAACAATGGCTGTCTCATTGTGTTGGATTCGAATAATTTCTCAAAAGTATGTTTTTTTCAAACAAGACTAAAAATATTTAAAAACCCGACTGCGGGAAAGTCCAAAAACCAAAAGCCCGACACTTTTTTTAAACATTCATCCATGCTTTTGGTACCTATCATGAGGAAATAAAGAAAGTTAAAAACATAATTCATAGATATACATGCAAAATAAAAGCGAAAAAATATTATTCTTTCTTAGCAATCGGATAAAAAATTTGCCGTTATTTTCCATGAAATTCAGTTTGGCCAATTTACGGTATATCGTCTCTTGGAGTGCGTAAGTAATATTTTAGGAAGATATAGGCAGCACCATTGGGACTTATGTACCAACTACCATATTCCAAAAACAGGCCAAAGATATAAAATTATATGGAATTAACTGTCCGCCCGCGCGTATGTCGGATATTGCGCTAAACCATTTACGCGCAGTCGGATAAAAACTATCATATATCCTTCCCCGAGTCTCAAACTGTCTCCATACCAAATTTTATTCAAGTAGTTTCAGTAGTTTTGGCGTGAAAGCGCGACAGACAGACAGAATTACTGTCACATTTATAATATCAGTAAGGATTGGAAGGCAAGTATGTATACTATTAATGTTTAAGCAGTGTGAAATGAATAAAGAAATAATAATTTAATTTAAAAATCAACTTTTGGCTAATACATTTCACTTTAACACTTTTTTAGTGTTCCGCTGATGGACACGGGTCAACTACTTACGAGTAAAAAGAATTTAGGCCTTAATTTAAAAGCGTGAATAGTTTCATCACCGCTGCTCAATATCGGTGAAATCCGAGGAAATTAGGCATCCACCAACAGCATGTAGGTATATGGGCACCACCGTGGATCGAACCCGCGACCTTATATTTCAAAGGCGAGGCTAATACCGCTGCGCACAGCTTAAAACATTTATCGTGTTCTATTGGTTACCTGTTTTATTTCAATCGACCTCTAATTACCGGATGTTTCTGAGGTGTTTGGACTAAGAATAGACATTTTGGATGACAACCTTTAGATATCCGACCATTTTTTACTGCCTCCATCCTAATAAAATTTATTATTGCATATACATGAGACGCTTCTAGAATTGCAAGTGGCACACCAACAAAAAGTGTATTTGGTATCCTTATTATTTTTAAAAGACTTCAAAAAGAAGAGCGTTATTCACAGAACAGTACCTCCAAAGGAGACGTTCAAAAAATGTATAGAGCCTGGGATTAAAATATTTGTAAATTTGAACAGCAATCTGAGTTACATAGGTTAATAGAGCATAATTAATTAAATTTTTTGGTGTATTTAAAATAATTTTACACCCCCCCGTTTTTTTAAAAATTGAAATTGAAAATAAGAATCCTTAATGCAATATTATGATTATTGCAATTGGCAACCCCATGGTCAAATGTCAATTGAGCAACCAAAAAAATCAAAATTATTTTGACGCTGTCAATCAAACTGATCAATGACAATGACATCATGACGTTTCCCGTAATTATATTTTTTTCCACGCGTTTTGTTATTACACTAATAAGATAACAAATATTTTTCGTCATAATTACATTAAGCTGCAGCTAGAATAATATTACAAGAGAAAAGTACTGTAACAGAATGCAATTGTTGACGTGATTGCAATATTTATACTGCTTAGGAAACGGATAATTAAAGGTAATGTGCGTTTTGTTTTTCTATTACATTTTTTTGATTTTTACAAAAATGGTTGCTCCTAAAATTCGTGTTGAGTTAAATCCTAACAGCTTATTAAATAAGCTTTCCAATGAGGTATATCACATTGGTGTTCAAAATTCTAGCCCACTTTTGACCTCTCCTTTCGATAGGATTATTTCGGAGAGTAATTTAGGTAATTACTAACAAATGGACGGATCTTTTAAAATTATGTAAAAAAAAACCACATTATTTCTTAACATCAAGCAAGTGTAGTTAAGCGCATGCCTATTTTAAGAATAAAAAAACTTTTAATTATGATAGATAAGTTATGATTATTTATGTAGGACGGTCTCCGACTAGTTAGTTGGAATGACGATCTGTGCAAGGTAGAGGGTAAAAGCTGGATGAGAATAACCGTGGATCACAGTTGCATGCTTTAGGAGAGACCGGCGAGAAGTAGCTAATGCTGATGATGAGGCTGATGATGATGACAAATGTATAAACATCTGAATTAGACCTCCTTTGCGTATCACATTTCACATCAACCCTTTTTTTAGTCTCCCCTGCTGGGCACTATGTTACGAGTTTAGACCTTAATACACACACGCTGGCCAAATACGGGTTCCTAGGTGTCACATGTCCTCATATGATTAGTTCTTAGACACGCCGGTTTCGTCACGATGTTTTCCTTCGCCGATATTGAACAGCGCCGATGATACAATTCACACAAAGATGTGTGGGAACGACTGGGCATCGAACCCGCGACCTTATATTTCTTAGGCGAGGCCGACACCGCTGCACCACCGCTGCACCTCCCTGCTCTATAACTTCGGTTAATACAGGCTGACCCTTTTTTTAAATATTAAAGTTTTTACTGGTTGTGACATAGTAGTTCACTGTTTAAAAACACTTAAAATAACTCATATTTTTCATGTTTATTTGGTGATTAAACTGTATTTATTACGAATACATGTTGTAAATTCAGAAAATCTTAAAATGCATACCGGGCATGCCACGCTGTCCGCGCCACTAAAATCGTCTGTTACATCTTTGTGTAATGAGCCATTATATTTATGGACTATCATTTCGAACCATTAAACTATTATTTAGGTCAAGTATGTATCAGAACTGAAATCACTGCTTTGATACATGCACTTACATTATTTTAATATAAACGTATGTCTTAGATGTCCACACCTAACTAAATAGAACACATCTTGTGCGTCTGTTGATACAGCTTACGTAATAATAGTAGATTATATGCGACTATAGCACAGTAGATGTATAAGCTAAAGCAGTAGTTCGACTCAAAGGTGGCAAGGAGGCTAAGGTTGCTACTATCGCGTTTTATAATTCATAGATGTAATGTTAAATAATAAGGATAGTAGAGAGGATGAAGACATTAGCGCTGGATACGATGTATCAGATAAGGTTCTGACAAGTTTATTATTATTATACTGTAATTTAATAGTGTATCAATATTGATATTCTAAAATATATGAAGGCTTTTGAAGGTTTTAGACTAAAAATATGAGGATTAGCAGACAACTTTAGGTAGGCGTGAATAATCGGGTAAGAAGACGGTAAGTATTTCAATAAAATAGGTAACTACGGCAAAATATCTCTTCACCCCAATCTCTTGATAGCAAAATCATTAATTCTACCAGTTAATTAGAGATCGTTAAGATTACGTTGGATTAAATCGTAACGTTCACCGAGTACTTTGTTGCATCTGCACTTCCCGACGACACAACGGTCCCACACACAGTGTCCGCCATTCTAAGATGGCCGCTTCACCAGTGCTCGGTGCTATAAAATGACAGCTGATGCATTGAGAAGTAGATGTGCCCACATATAAAACCGTATTATGAGTGTCTAAAGCGATTACAATTCCGTTAAAAGAAAAGGATGCGGTTATACAATGCGTATATCAGCATCTCTTTATAAAATTACTACATTTACGTAGTCTCTAAGTTGCGCATAACTTAATTTAAACAGCATGTTTGCCAATTTTGTCACAATTGGTTCAGTTAGCCCTGAAAACGACAAACAATGTTACTTTCGTAAGTAGTATGAATACCAGTGACTATAGGCCGACCGTTTAACTCGCGTATCGCCATCTGAGGTACAAAGTCATACAACATTAATTAAATCTATTAAAGAACTATTTAACCACAGATAAAACTAATTTAAGACTATTCGTCACTAAAATCCATATAACTTGAATCATCATCACTGTCTGTGCAGCTTGAGGAGTCAGAATCTTGGCGATAGGCGATACACGAGTTAACAGTCTATTTAAAGTGGTCGTCATCGTACTATACTTACCATATGTTAGCCTGTAATAATAATAATAATAAATTAAATACGAAAAAAATGATTCTTTTCTCCTCACCTCATAACAATAATATAATGTTCATCACAGATCTGGCTAGCCCAATATACAAAAACTGTTATGTAAAGTGTTATTAAAAATCATTACGAACCTTGATTCCCTCTTTGCTTAAGGATTTTCTTACTAAACATACATAGTATCTACATTCCCGTAATCTATTGTTATCTGTTGTTTAATTTAAACCACAGTTGGCTAATCTTAACGCTCGCAGTGTCGCTTTTTCGACGCTTCATTAATAGGGATGACGACAAGGTATGAAAAATCGTATCGCTCATTTGGAGCTACAGTGACTTATATGCAACTTTGTAAATTTTACATTACGCCAGTTTTAAGATCTTTTCGTAACACTAAAGAAGATTATTACTACATATTTGTTACAGCCAACGGTCATCTCTATATTTTATTTATAGAGATTAACTGTAACAAATAGTAACTAACTAACTCATTAACTGTATCTTCTTTGGTGTTACGAAAAAATCTTAAAACTGGCGTATTGTAAAATTTACAAATTTGCATTTATGTCATTGTAGCTCCAAATGAGCGGTATGTTAATTAGATCAGTCAGTAGGATTATAAAAAAATGTTAGGCGCATATTTTTTACCTTACCATTGAAATGAAACAATATTAATATTATATCTTTAGGTATATAAAACGCATTAAAGTTATGGGAGTGTGCTATGTCATACAGAGATATAAAACTTACCTAAACTTGATGTCATACGAGATTTCGCTTGGACGTATCGCCGTAATTTCTAATCGCACAAAAAAAAGAAAAATGCGTGTCCAATACTTTTAACAATCTGACGGAGAAAACAAAAAGAAAATGGTCGTCATATCCTTATTGTAAGTAACGTAAGTTTGCATTGAACTTGCTCTGAGATTAGAGAGCAAGTTCTTATTTTTCTAGTATTTCTTACACGTAGATCACGGCTATTTTTATACTGGTTCTAGGAACTGCGTTATTGAATATTCGTTTTCACAGAAAAACTACCTATCCGAAATATTCGTAAATTCTTACTTCTTCGTACTGGAAAAGTGTTAGGTATATTTCGTTCAACTGTGTGTGAACCTGCATATTACCAAACGTTAGAGCCTTTTTTAAACCTTTGCCTCGATGGTCCGGTGGTAAGAGTGTTCGCTTAGTAACCGCGAGGTCCCGGGTTCGATTACCGGGTCGAGCAAAAAGAGTTGCAGTTGGAAGTTTGGAATTGTGCTCGAAAAATCGGAATAGGCTCGCCCTTCTATTACTGGAACCTAAACATAGGCATCGAAAAGTGGTGACATAAAACTCTGCTTACACCTTCGGGTAATACAGGCGTTATGCTATGTTATGTTAGAAACTTTATTAGACCCTTTTTGAAGGGTCCCATGATCTAGTTTCTTCAAACTGAGTTTTTTTCAATCAACTGTTAAATTATATGAAGTTCTAAAGCGGAAATTCATTTGTTTCCAGGTGATAGACTTCGGGAGTTCGTGTTACGAGCACCAGCGCGTGTACACGTACATTCAGTCGAGGTTTTACCGGGCGCCCGAGGTGATGATGGGCGCGCGGTATGGCATGCCCATTGACATGTGGTCACTTGGGTGTATACTTGCAGAATTACTTACAGGTGAGAAACTAACCTGCCTCATATAAGGTGTTACTGATAAGTGTTAGGAGTATTAGGAATAACTTACACTTATTCAGCTTTATTCAGATTTTATTTATAAAAGCAATAGTTTTGTATGTACTGTACGTATCCATTTAGCTGCGAAACACTAAAACGCAAGTTTTAAAAAACTCGGCTTTTCTATTGAGTACTCCCAACTTGTTACATTACAAATGTGGTTAATTTAGACTTGTTTGATAAAACGGATCGTAGTCAGTAGTACTGAAGTATAATTGAAAAGTAAGTAGTATGTAAAGTTGGTACTGTACGCTATTGGTTACTGTGTGGTGTGTGAGTATTGCTAATAAAACGCGGTCTGGTGATACGTCCGTATAATGAGATGTTTCAGACAATACTAATTAATAACAGAAAATACATGATGTAGGCACAGTGACTCAGTACCAAGTTTTGTCTGCTTATGATTATGAGCGCCAACTAAAATCTAATGCAGGATATAAACCTTATTAAAGACTATAATTAAAATTTAACTTAGTTTTTCATACATTGGCCACTAGGATTTTTTAACCCCCAGTTATTAACCTCCTTGTTGGTCCGGTGGTAAGCGTAGGTTCGAATCCCAGGTCGAGCAAAACAGTTCTTTGTAATACTTCAGAAAAATCTGATTTTCAGCTCAAATTAAAAAATCGTGCCCGATGCAATAGGCACGAATGGGACGTTATCATAACCGGAAAAATATAGCTGATATTCATTTCTGCCGACACCATCGGGTAATACAGCCGTGAAGCATGTCTAGATTTCAGTCCATGATTATGATAGTAGATAATTAAAAAGTCCAGCACCCCTCTTTCTCGGAAAGAATCCCCATAAATGCATCAGCATACCTTGCTATCTCACCCTAACTGGGCGTTTACATCGCACAACATATCGCGAGTACTGTCTGTCTCATCCTATTTATCCCTGAAAGACAGAGATGGACACTGTTCGCAACATTTTTCTTGTGTATGTTTCACCGGTGCCAGGGGTAAGTCTTTCCCTCCATTTAACCCTTCAACGCACATAACTTTGCAGACATAAAAAAAAATTGAAGCGATTAAGGGCCGTTTCGACGAGACAGAACGGGTGACTAAACTTCTTATACCTACTTTTATTTGGACTGAGTTCAATAGATTCCTGAAATTCTACACGAGTGTAACAGTATATAAAAATAAATATATTTATGAGAATCTGTAATTGCCTTAATAAAATGTTAGTGCAACTTTTTTTTGAGAAGGAAAACCCAAGGGCTCGTTTTCCTTCTCAAAAAATACATAGTTGTTATTTAAAAGTATGTAATATAGCGCTCATCCCTGTATTACTCGAAGGTGTCGTTAGTACTGAATATTATTTACATTTTGCTATGTAGATCTCATACATCGTCGGGCACAATTCTAAACTTCGAGTTGCTACTACCTAGATCTTTCTGTACTATAATCGGCCCTGTCTCGTCCGCGTCGCAGGATACAGATTCGATGTCGTTTATCGCGCAAACACACACGTTACCACTTTTGCGTAGTCGGGTGTAAAGTAGCATAAACCTATGGACGTTCTTGTAGTTCAAACTATATCTATACTTTTCATTTTAATCTGTCCAGCCGTGTCTGAAAGACAGGCATACAGAAAGACAGAGATACAGATAGATTAGTTTCTTTACGACTTAGTTTCGCATATGGTTCATTATTTAATATTTTATGCGGTATATTCCAGGGTTTCCATTACTTCCGGGAGAGGATGAGGCTGACCAGATGGCGTGCATCATCGAGCTCCTCGGGATGCCGCCGCCGAAGCTCATAGAGCAGGGCAAGCGCGCCAAGAATTTCATCAGCAGCAAAGGTCTACCGCGGTACTGTACCGCCACGACGCTGGCTGATGGTACTACTGTTCTTAGTGGAGGTGAGATCTCACAGAGTTTACATTTTATAATGTTGATGTTAGTTTCCTACATTGCGTTATCTTAATTTCATAGTGAATTAACGCAATAAAATGTAGAGCATCTATAAACATTAATTATTGCGTTAATGAAGGCATTTTTGCTAGTGATATGCACCTCTGTCGACACTTTCTGGTAATACAGGCCTGAAGACATTACCTTTATTAAGACACTAGCTTCGTCGGCAGCTTTGCCACCTTCATTTTATATCATGCCCAGCTGTGATTAAGAGTAATCTTCTCAATAAATGGGCTATAACAGTGCAATATTTTTTCAAAACGGCTCGGTACTCACTGAGTTTAGCGCGTTCAACCAGACAAACAAACATCTTCAGCTCTAAAATATTAGTATAGATTTTAGTTAAAATTAAAATTCTGGTGTCGCAGTACCTAGTCAAAGACACTTGCATTAAAACAAACACCTGAAAACAAGACTTGACTGGTTTAACATATATTAATGAATGTTCAAGTTAAACTAAGAGTAACTATTTTAGAAAAACACTAACGCAAAAGTTACAACATAACTAAAAATACAAACTAGTCATGAGTATATCCAAACTAATTCGCTTTCACTTCGTCATGTTAAAATGTTATACATTCTGATTCATCTGCTTACTACAAGATATTTATTAACTGTGAAGATACGTAGTGACCTAACTCACTGATTCATTAGATGCGACGAGACATTTTATTGACCGCGTCGTCTCCAACTCTACAACGTCATCATTGACATTTGTAGACATCAATCTGACTAACCATTATGTGATTTATGTTAGGAGACCCTAACTAAAGGCTTCTGTAAACGAGCCACTAGCTATTCGCCACTGTTAGATAGTGTTGTGACTTTTTGCTGACATGACTTTTTACTTATGTGCGAAACATGCTAGTGCGGTAGCGGCCAGGTGCTATTAATTTATTTATAGTTTAATAAAATGTCATGGACTAATTACATTATTTAACATAGAACAGTAGGTAACAATGATATATACAGGAGGTACTACACATATGAATTAAAATCAAACTCTAAAGACTAAATTAAACCAGCAACCAATAAATTACGTTAAATTTAACAACGGACTGTGGACATCCTCTCTCAGAATATTAAGAAAATTCGCACAACAACCTTCATTGCCATTTACTGCTATTGCATCATCTATTGCCGAATTTATTACACTCGGAATACTCTTCCAGGAGCTCAGGGCACCAATTCTCGCACCTTAAACATTTATAAAAATAGGGCGGATGTAATTGAAAAACAGAAAAAATCACCGTCTTTTTTCGAAAAATGTCTGTTTGAGATAACGATAAGCACGAGGATCAAGGCCTTGATCACATGTGGCTGTAGGGTACCGCTGTAGGGTATGCATTGGCGACAGTACGACAGACTGCGCGCGCAAACAATTTGTGTCAACCGGTGTTTAGCTAGATAAAAATGTAATCATGAGATGGTGGCTGGTGGCTACCACAAGTGACGAACCGCCAGTAGCAAGCGATACTTGGCTCGTTTGCGCAGCCCTAAATGTTTACATAGAATTTGTTTATATTGATATCGCCCATTTCTATGTTAATTTTGTGTAGTCATTGACACTTATGGTGATTATAGTGCGGATTATGATTTTATTACTGTTCTTGTGTTGGCACTTCATCAAAGGTGGCTTCTTGGCTTTATGTTTTATTTTTAAATCATCTTTCGTATATCTAATAAACTTTAAGTAAAAATCTAATTTAAAAACAAGCTTTTATTTTAATGTGCTAAAAGTCGCGTGAGAGAAAGTCCTTTAATTTGATACTCATTGTGGGAGTGCATTAAAATAATTAGTACTTACGCCATCTTGGGTCTTTGGCCATCTTGGATTTATTTATCAGCTAGCCGTACATTGTCATCCAAACTAAACGTGTATTCAAAATTTTCTTCAAAATGAGCAGGATTCCACTCAAATTAACATACATTGCATTGATAAAAAAAAGCTTGTAAAAATAAATAGGTGTTCGTTAGTCTCGCTAAAACTTTAGAAAGGCTCGACTTATATGAATGTTTCTTATTTTAGTCTGTCTCTCTATAAACAGGATTCCACTGCTGGGCACGGCACTACACTCAACTAACTATCTTACGAATTGAGCGTGTTAAGTCTCAACACACTGACCAAATGCGGATTGGTGGATGTCACATGTCCTCCAATGAGTTCTTAAAAATTCCGGTTATGTTAAAAAACAAAACTCGTACTCGTTAAGCCCACAGAATCAACTAACTAGCTAAATAGATATAAAGACCTGCCTGTTGTTTACCAGTAAGTGAAAACATAGGTTATCTGTGGATTTTGGGTTAATTATTTTTTTGGTCCATTGCCAAAATCTGCTGATATAATATTTACACTGAGTTACAAAACAAAGTTAGTATACAAAACTGAAAGTTTATTGCTAAGTATATAAAATAACGTTTATGTTTGTGTGAATTCTCCTTTAATATTGCGAAATTTCTTTGATGAATTAAACTAAAGGAAATCTTGATTAAAGAATTAGAACATCTACCTATTCCATTTAAATTAAAATGTTAGGAATAAGAACGCATAAACTAGTTTATAACAAAGTCCAGTTCTATGAATTTCATTCTTTATAATTTACACAAAGTATCAGAATATTTATGTGTAATAATATATAATTTAATAAAACATATTTAGGTAATCTTTGATCATCGATTTATAAATCAAAACCACGTTAAAACGAATGATTATGATCATAGATCCTGACTTCTTAGCGCTAATAAAAATACATTACTATAAAATAAAGAGTTAACTAGAAAACCCACGCTTTTTTACCGGAAGGTGTAGGCAAAGGTGAATGTCACCATTTAATGTTAATTTGAGTTCTATATTATATTAGCTTTCCGCCGCGGCTCCTACCACGTAAACTAGCCAGTAGCCCACAGCCTTCCTTAATAAATGTGCTATCTAACAGTTCAATAGTTTTTCAATTCGGACCATTAGTTCCTGAGATTAGCGCGTTTAACCAAACAAGCCGGGACACCGAATAGCCTACAAAATTCCTCAAATAATAATAACGTAACAGTGCAAATTGGACCAACTTAATTTGAATTGGGATTAGCGCGTTAAAACAAAACCAAAAAAAATAACAAACTTCGGTTGTATAATATCAGTATAGATTTAGGAGCAATATAATTTAATGCCTAAACTCTCTCAACTCGTAAGATAACTGAGAGAACACCCTTGCCCAGTGGACTATCAGAGTCCGGTGAGACACATCCAATAAAAGACCATGATGATTCTTGATTCCCACCCGACGCAGACATTTGTGTGATGAACATGTCTATTTGTCTCGAGTCTGGGTGTGTCTATTATAAGTATATATTTATAAAAGAAAACTAGTTTAAGTATAGTATATACCAGTTTCCATAACACAAGCTCTGCTTAACTTGGCACCAGATGACCGTGTGTGTGGAATATTATTATTATGATTTCTTTTACTATTATGCTGCGTGCTAGGATTAGAATTTTATCTACCGCAGACCTAATCCACTAGACTAATCAATCAGACGTTGCTCTTAGGCAAGGCTCACCTATAACTTATGGGGGCTAAACTAGTCTGCAAAATGTGTGGATATTCATCTTTGCTTACACCTTCGGGTAATAAAAGTGTAACTGGTATCAAGTTACATTTTGATAACTTTGGTTGATGTTGTGACCAAACATGTAAATCTATTCATCTCGTTACCATGTTTTTAAAGCAAAATTAAAGGGTTCTATTAAATCTAAATATTATATTAATGTTATTTGTTGTCTATTTCAGGAATGTCCAGAAGAGGTAAACCGCGAGGTCCCCCTGGTTCTAAGAGTTTCGTCACAGCACTAAAAGGGTGTCAAGACAAATTCTTCATAGATTTTATAAGAAGGTAATAATTGAAAATTGTAAAAAAAAACTCTATTTGATTAATAATAATAAATAATAATATGTAGGGAATTACATATTATTAATTCTTAGCTAACATCTTTGTATTTTTACTCATGTTGAAAATCAATTATCTTATCTTAAATATATCCCTTTATACACGTATGACCTATTAACTAACTTGTTAACCTATGTAAAGTTGTAGGTAGGTACATCATATTTTCTGCTACCTAATATTTTTAGTATTATTCATATGAGCAAATAATTGCTGATTGCCAATATTGGTTCAGAAATGTATGATAGCTATGTTATTCGTTATTACATGTATATTGATTCAGCAGAAGAATTCGACATTTGAGTAAATAAGTAAAAGTTAATTGCATTTTGTAGGTTTTTAAATATATACCTATTTGTTACTTAGTCCAGGGAGATATAACTATTCAAATACGCTCAATTAGCTATATATCTTCTATTTGAAATCATTTATCTGGTAGCCTCGATTCATCCCGATTTAGAATCCCGATTAGGTTTTAGATTCGATATGTTTAACAAGGGCGTGTACAGATCGCACAACGCGTAGGCCATACTCCGGTAAGGCGGTGGGAACTTTTCAGTCGAGCCACCCATGTAATAAAAAGAAACCGTCGTCTAAGTTATGCGTGTGTGTTCTGTGTAGATGCCTGGAGTGGGACCCGGAGAAGCGCCTGACGCCGGGCGCGGCGCTGCGGCACGCGTGGCTGCGGCGGCGCCTGCCGCGCGCGCCGCACGACGAGGAGCACGCGCCGCCGCCGCACTCGCTGCCCGCCACGCACGTTAGTATCGCGCACAAGCGGCCCACGCATGTGCCGCACCCTACGCATGCCAACTGCACTGACAAATAGGTTTGTCGCAGCTTTGTTCTATTATGTTCGTTAAGTTGTTTCCTATGTTTTCATTTTGTATATTTAATTTTGTTGTGGCAATAAAGATTGTATTTATGCAAGTTTATCGAGTGTAAAAGTTCTAGAGACTATTTGTTGACATAAACGTATTGTCCGGTGTATTTAAAGTCAAATGTTTGGTTTGTGATTTTTTTAAATTATTTTACTGTGCTCTCGTAAAAACGTTAGCGACCGCGTGCGTTCGCCACGTTATATATGAATGAACCCTTACACGGTTTATGCGTATAACAATGATATTATTACCACAAACTTATTATTGTTAATATTTTGAAAAAGATTTTTTTTTAGTTGCAAATTATTTTTTGTTGAATAATTTTGTAGCACACCGCACCTATATTATGATAATTGATTAATTAATTAAGTTACTAAACATGTTCTTCTCACGCTCGTCGTCGGGTAACTCGGAAGAGTTGGAAAGGTAACGAGCATATTATAGTGGGTCGAATATTGCGCGGCGAATTTTAGTTTTTGTTATTCATCCCGGCGGGCGCCCCCGTCCGACTCGACGGACGGTTCGCTTCGGTCAGTGATTCCTAAGCTTCTAGACAAAGTCACAGTGTAACAGCGAAGATTAAAAAGAATATTTACAATTTGTTGCGTGTTAATAACATAGATTTTATTCTTTTCAATCTTAGATAAATGACTCGTGTCTCGGGGTTCAGGAATAATTCAGCGGCGTAAGTGTGGTGTTAGAGGTCGGTGGTGTGTTCTTCCAGACGAGCGGCGGGTGCGGCGGCGCGTGCGGGGCGGGCGGCGGCGCGCGCGCCGGCTCGCTGCGCACGCCGCTGGCGCGCACGCCCGTCACCTTCGCCGCGCCGCACGTCGCCAGTCAGTACACACCCTTACGTACTCGCACACTTTATTCTACTCCATTCTCGTTGAAATAAATTTCAAATTTAGATATCGCCGACGTTTATGAAGGATAAATGCACGAGAGTTGTCGTGTTTCAGAAGCGAAGTTGCAGGCGGCCCTGTCGGAGGAAAGTGGCGGCGCGCGGTACTGGGCGGGCGCCAAGCTGCCGCACCTGCCCGCGCCCTCCTAGCGCCCGCCCTCCGCGACCCGCCTTGCCAAGGTACACCCGTCGTCATCGGCCGAGCTGCGACACCCGCTCGTCTCCCGTACCAGGGTTGTCCGCTACCATAATTTTACAAGAGTATTATAATAATGTGTACGTGTATGGTGGTGCAGGTGTCGTCGCTGGAGGCGGCGCGCGGAGCGGAGCGGCGCTCGCTGGAGCTGGAGCGAGAGCTGCGCGACCGTCGCTCCGACGTGTCGCTGGACGAGCGCGAGCCCGTGTGACCGCCCGCCCCACTACATGATCTCATTAGCACTGCACCCACCCGACACCACAACCCTACGTGCTCACTTGCTCAGGACGACGATCTCCCAATATCAGCCACGAGACTGTCTTAGAAAAGTTTGCGCAAGGGACAAAATGTATCGAATTTTACTAGCGCCACCTAGTGGCATACTACAAGAAACAGTACCATACAAATCGACGATTCCGGTAACGCGATTGTGTAGGTTAGAAACTAGCCCCTCTAGTTTATACTCTAATAAAAGTTAACAGTGTGGTTTTAACCAATGATGACACATGTGATGCATAGACACGCTAAGCGAGGAATTTATAGCGAATATTTATTCAAAGCCAGCGTGAGTTTGTCATTCGTTTCGTCTTAATCTTGTGTATTGGAAATGACGATGCTACTGTAATTGTCAATCTGCGATTGTCATTGCCATAAACAATTATGTTTGACGGAATAAGGAACCCATATCTGTTCAAATTAAGTATTTACACTGATTTGATTTCCTATCATTTCAGTGTATCAATTAGTGGCTTTACCGATGCCTTACCTTGGTTCATGAAAAGTGATTCAAGAAAACATGAATTGAGACTAGCGATTTGTAACAAAGCGCAAGTTGTTTTCTCTTTAAATGGTGTAGAAAAGAGCCCCGTCCTGGTAGTGGTAGGTTAGTGTACTGCAACAAGTGAGCACGTAGTGAGTGAGTGAGTGAGTGGTATAAGTGTAAAACTGAAGTAAGCGCCGGCCGCGCCCGCCGCGCTCTCCCCTTAGTTAATTGTTCCGGAGACTGCCGAGGTGCCGAACGTCCCGAGGCCTTCGAATTAGGTTAAGCGAACTGCGCAACCGTTGATATCGTTCCTCGAGTAGCGTAGTGGATGTTGTGATTCGTCAATAACGTTATTATTTGTGAAGCGCTTGTACTCGCAAATAGGGTGTATAATATTGTACCTTAAGCCATGTATGAATGGGAAGTTACATTTATTATATAGCATAACGAGTGCTATTTACGGCATTTTTTTTTTTATTTTACTACTCGTTTACAGGTGTTTGTCGTACTATTTTGTTGTTGAAAGTTTGTCAAACATAGGGCGTTGATGGTTTGTTGAAGTGATTAACTCTGGGTTAATAGTTGTTACTTCACCTAGTCCAGACCTGTATGTGAAACGGTTTAGGATGTAAGTTAAGAGAGCTGGTCTAATGTAACATTGATTGAATCAATTCTTATACTAACGACTGCTTGTCAGGATCGATAATAGAAGTGACGTAAGCAATAATCATTAATCACCCTAATAAACAACTTTTGATAAATATATATAGATATCCAACATAGGCAACAAGTGCAATATGTTTGACATGTTATATCATTTTATTTCGTCTTCCTCGTATATTATATTTGTAATTTGTAACAATTTACAAAGGGCCTATGTAATGTTTATATGCGATTAACATGCATTTTTTATGTTTTCGTTTTAGTTTGTAGAAACTCTCAACACATATGATTATGTATAGAAACTTATTGCTTACAAATGAAATGGTATTATTTTATTTGTGGGATTGTACTCGAGCAAGCACTTAGCGACTTTATTTACTTTAAAGTACATGACCAACTATTTATACCTAGCTCCTAAAATGTGTAATTAATGATAATAATTAGAAGTGGAATGTTTATGATTTTTAAATGAATTATAATTTTGTCTAATTGTATAAAATCAATTGACTCTTGAACTGTACGAGCGTATTTTGTACAGTTATTGAGGCAAATAAAAACTTTTGATACTCTTCTGACATACAATGTACCTGTACGTTTTGTAAAGTAAATAATATTTGTGAACTTGTTGGGCTCCCGAGGTGTATAACGGGGTCCGCTGTCTAGTTCCACGCGTGCTTGCTTACCGAATGTATTTTATCATTTTGACTTGTCTCACTATACTCAACGTAGCATTTTTATTTCGAACGTACGTTTAAGTTGACTGCCGTTTTCTTATAATTATGCTCAATGATAGTTTAATGTGTCTATTATCTGGATTGTCTGTAGAGGCAGTCACATCAGTGCGACAACGTTAGTTTATTATTTGTCAGCGTGGCGATACATTTATTGTTCTAAATCAAAGAAAGTGCTAATATGACAATGGAATTGCATAGCTGTACGATTCGATTTAAGTTTATCGTGTTGATTAGCTTTAATACCGTTAGTTATTGCAATACTTTGCGCCATTTAGGGTGAAGCCTAACGATCGATATTTATTGATTTGTGAGTAGCGTAATTTTTGCTAGTTTTACTGAATAATTTGTCGGCAGACAAGACAGCTCATTTTATGTCATCGTTTGAATCGACTTGGCTTTTCTATAAAACTGAATATAGCAGAAATAACAAATACCGCGATTCACATCTCAAAAAATGTCGCACGTTTCACTGTACCTTTAGTTTCCTTGTACAAAACAATTTGTGTATCATCACGGTACCGTAGCGTTTTAAGGTATTTAGTCAATTATTGTATAGCTTTTTTTTAAACTTCGGAATTGTGAGACTAAGTGTGTCTCTGCAGCCTTGTAACAGTGATAACTTAGTTGTTCACGTTTTGTATTTGAATGATCGGCGTTGACTTCCCGCGATTGACTTGGCATCGATCGATCAGTATTAAATAAATTACTTTATACTCGACTCACAACGTAACTGCCAAGTACATTATAGTTAAATTTAAGTATCGTTTGCTATAACATGACGATAGCAGATTATCTAGTTACTACATTATGGCTTTTGTTGGGAGGCATTTCTCTTGATATGTACCTAGTTATTTTTTTGTGAAATACTTGGTTCTCATTTTGTATGTAAAGCTGGTGTTTCACCACTCGAAACTCGTAACTACAATGTGAATATAAAATAAATGAGTTATATAAATCAATGCTTTTATCATTTTCTACCTGCTTTCAAACTTTTATAGGTCATCATGATGCACATGCATGATTCATGTCACATATCCATGTATTTACTAAAATTTAAGTACACTTATTGAAATTATTCTGGTACCTACATAATAAATAACTATCGGTGCTACTTACCCCTAAGTGGTAGCAATCATGATACAAGTGTAATAATGAGGATGTATCACGTTCTTTCCTAGAAGTGCACCTTCAATCTAAATTTCTACACGTGGCCCTCAGATGTTAATAATGGCCTTTGCTAAGTTAAGCATACACGTGGCGCAAATGGCATTTATCCAAATGTCATTTGTCCTTTGTAAGTGTAAATTTAGTACGTAGTAAAAGGTACTTAAAAGGAATATCTTTAACAGTCCGATTAGATACAACAAACTTAACAACCTGGGCTTACTATTAAGTAACTATAGGCATTTCCATAACACATAATTACATAATTGTTGGATTAGTAATGTTTGCAAGCTCTTGAGAAATTGAGGTTTTTGTAATCACCTGTTCGGTATTTCCTTATCTTTGACAGTCTATTGTGATATGGATAACAAATAAGTGCTGGGCTCACTAAATCATAAAACAGTAAGTAAACGTTTGTAGGTACTTACTTTTTGTTCCAATTTTATTATCTAGTTTTGATTACCAAGGTCGTTTACATGATGATTCTATCTTTACCTGTCAAGAAACTAACCCGTAGAAATTGTGAGAAAATTAAGTTTAATACGTCAAAACACTGACCTCTATACTACAGTACTTGTAGTATGGATGTCAGTGCGTCAAAAGCAAGAAAATCTGTATATTTTTTTCTGTGCTGACTTAAGTTAGACAATAGTTTAAAAAAATACGAACCGACTTCAATGTCTCAACTATAAACTCAAGATTCGCTTAACCGTTTTTGATAAAATTTAAATGCGATTATCTAGAAAGTATAATTGTACCCTTTGAATCAAAATAAGATTTATCAAAATCGTTCTATAATTTGCGAAATTATCGCATAACATACAAAAAAAACAGTCGAATTAAGAACCTTCTTTTTGAAGTTAGTTGAAATGGGTTAACACAGCTAGTCGATTTTGTGATATAGTCAAAAACATTCGAATTGATGTCATTAAAAATCTGCGATAAGCTTAGGAAATAAAAATTAAAAACGACAAGTTAAGATACCTATAAGTTACCCCGTTAAAGACTGGTCTTGTGAGTTAGTAGATTTTTAATTATGTAATAAAAGTGTCACATAACTGTTCACCAAAATTTTTTATCTATTTAATAAATGATACCTACAGGTATGGTTCTTAGACAAAATGTAGAGAATTTTTAGCCTTGTTACTTGCATCATTAGGTCGAAACTATAAAATGAGTAGGTAACCACAAACACTATGGGAGCCACTCAATTATCACACGGCTGGACGGTGCGTGTTAACAAGAATACTTAAAGCGACAATTTTCCTTTTATCTAAAAGGAACTTTAAAGTAAAATAATTTGTGATATCATAGCATATCATAGCTAACAACAATTAGATACTTATCTATAGAAAACATTAGAACGTAGAGGCAATATAATGTTTTATCACCCTTTGCTCGTGGAATTATGTAATAGACTAGGGTGATGTAATTTTAAGAAATTGCTAGTAAGATATCATAAAGCTTTAGTTTCCTAATACCTATTGTATAGCTGAAGAGTTTGTTTGGTTGTTTAGTTAAACGCGATAATCTCAAGAACTACTGATCTGATTAAAACATTCTTACACTGTTAGATAGCCCATTAATTGAGGAAGGTTAGAAGCTACTTTTCATCATGGCATGATGTAAATTTTAGGTTATGCGGGTGAAGCCGCAGGCAGAAATCTAGTAAATTAATAAAGGCATCGATTTCTTAAATAAAATTCTTAAAACATTTAAAGGTAAATAACCTAATCCACTGCCAAATACCTGGCATTAAAGTTTTTTTCATATTCAAAAATCAAAATAATTTGAACAAACATTACAAAAAAAAACTAAAATTATTCGAAGCTAGAGTAAGCCAAGCAAATATTACGGACGCAATAACATTGGTCTAAAACTAAAATTGTATCTACTATAACTAAATTTGTTCGAAGAGTGGTGTACTCGATTCCATTGATTTACACAGTCGTGTGTCTGAATTCCATTGGTAATCGATTTTGAACGTCTATTTGTCAACTTAAAATTTGTGTCATAAATAGGTATAATAAGCAGGTAGTAAATTTTTCCCAGATATTTTTCGTAACTACAACTTTATGCAAGGCACGATTTATGGGGGATGAAAAAGACAATGGTCCTTCGAGCCGGATGAAATCGTACGCGGTTACGTCCGTTCGGTTTTTAAATGTTTTGTAAACGATTAGTGGGTGATTTTCATCTTTGCTTACACTTTTGGGTAGTAAATACAGGTATTAATAACCTTCTGAGTGCTCAATATACATATTCCTTGACGAAATTTATGTAGTTTATCAGTTCCTAGTACCTATTTAGGACTAGATGGCGCAGTGTGTATGTTTAAAAAAAAGAAAGAAATAAGAATTTATTGTACATACGGTTACACATCAGCATACATTTCCAATATAAGCTGACCTATCGTTTTACGGAAATCTTATACAATGCGAAATAAGCTATTAGAAATGTACCTGTAGCTGGATGTGTAGCCGTGTGTTCTATACTTTTTGAACTTTGGTAGTCACTGCATATTGTTGGAATTGTCGTAAGTACCTATACTTTTAGCACTTACGCCTGTTTTCCCCGAAGGTGTAGGCAGAGGTGAATATCACTAACAATTCGCAGAATATATTTTAATTAAGTTAAAGGGGGCGAGCATAATATTATTGTCATTGTCGTTCATTGGGCACGATTTCCAATTTCGAGCTACTCGACACTACTCGGGTTTGAACCCGTGACTTATATTTCACAGCTGTGTCTAATAAGTACTGCTGCGCCTTCGCTGCTATAGTAGAAATGGAAGTATGGGATCGTTTTATCAACTAGGGCACAGTCATGGTAATAAAATGATTCCAAAACCAGTGAAATACCAATACAAGTAAGATGTAAAAAGTACTTACATGTGAAACTTGTGTTTCCGTCACTTACCGGTTTAGAACAGCTGAGCTGTAGCTGGTGGGTGCGAACACGGATTGTTTCCTGTCACCCGTCAGTTTATGCAAATGCTCATTACCTCTAATCACTGTGCGATGCAACTCCGACCTTCTCTGCGGCATTGTGATTGTGACCGCAGCCGCAGTTCGCTGTCGCCCGCCACTACTGTCACTTCGCGCTAAATTTCGGCGGCAAAAGTCGTGTGTGGAAACAGGAAATATTTTTTTTTTATAAGGCAAGGGAATTATTTTATTGTGACTTATCGACCATGTGCCGTGTTTTGTGATCTGTGAAAAATTTGTCTTGGTGTCTTGTGTAGTGTAGTGGAATTTTAGGTAAGTTATAAACACCAATAATTTAGTTAGTGTTTTCTTAATTTAAATTTACTCATGAAATAGTGTAAAAAACAATATTAAATAATGTACAGATCACGTATGTATGTCAATATGAATAAGTGTATTGTGCATATAATACTCTCGTCTAATATAAAATTACTTTTAAAGACCACACGCTAAAATCTGATATACGAAGAGGAATATAGCAGGTACTTACATTTAAAATGGCGCAAAAAAAACACAAATCGTTTGTCATTGTTTTCATATTATAATGGTTAAGTTAATAGGCTGAAAATTATTTTAATCTAATTACATAAGAATCCAAGAGTACTATTTAATAAAATTGTTTTAGTAACCAAGAAGGTAATATTCAAACGAGTTATTTGTGTATAAAATTCTGCGTTTCTCGAAAACAAATTTAAATATCTGGACCAAATTTCGTAAAAGGCTTGAACAGGTAGTTTAGATGGGGAAATGCTTTACACATCTTCTGAAGCTGATTTGGAAGACTGTAAACGGAAGAAAGTAGAACTCCCGTTTACAGCCCATGCAGCGGGTCTTTTGGGTCTCCAGATTTAGCTGATGGGTTCAGTTTACACAATTCCAAAAAAATTGAAACAGAACTTTGATTATCTACATATACCTACTTGGTTCTCACCAACCTTGGCCTGGTGACCTGTGACACAGGTTGTTTTGCAAACCTACTACAGGCACCAGCCTCTACAATTTTCCTGTTTCATATATCTAGAACTAATCATAATCAATAAGGCTAAGATTGTGGAGAGATAATAAGTAAAATCGCACTAATGTTTAGTTTAGGTTTGGTATACCTTTAAGTTTACAAATTTACATAATGCAAAGTAGGTGATGTATCCTCTTTGACACTAATCGATGTTAGTAATTATATTATTCTAACGAGCTTATAAATTAAAACGTAATTTACATATTAACCTGATGTTATGCCGACTCTTTCCTTATCAATTTATGCAACTGTTTAAAAAATACGTGGCTCATGTCAACAAATTTTCTCTAATAATTAATAGTTTTCTATTAAACGGACAGGCGACAAATTATAAATTGTTACGATTTCTTTATTTTATGTAAATAATGCCACAGAGCAGCGGTATTGAGTTTGTAGGTCGTGGATTCGATCCTAGATTGTGCCAATACTATTTTTCTGTGCTTTACGACATTGCTCAATATCGGCGAAAAAAGCGTTTCACAACTATACATGCAAGCACATGTACCATATGACATGTTTTTTGTTTTGTCCGTCAGATTCATAGAACATTTAATACGGGAAGTGTTAAACGAACTCCTATGACACACCGCTACACATCAAGCTATACGTTTCCAGTATAGGGTATAGGTAAGCTAACCTCTCGTTTTACGGAAACCCAAAAATTGTTTCTGCCAGTTTTTGGTGGAGACAAGGTAACCACGAACCACGAACAGCACACTTTTACATGCTCACGCACACTTACAGGAAGTTAACGCGTCTTTACAAATGTACACGTAAATAAAAGCTACACACACATAAAACATTAATAGTTTGTTCATGTTGTATGCTCAAACTGTTCATGTACTTCGGCAGACGGGAACGCATGCGTATAACCGCTACTGTGTTAATGTTTTTAAATTCATATTGATAAATCTAAAATATTGGACACGTTTTCATTTGTGTGATTAAAGATTACGGAGATATATACAAAGGTATGATTTAGCGCACTTCCATACGCCATAACTTTATCTCTTAGTAATTATTGTTTCATATCAATGATAAAGTAGAAAAATACGTGTCTAACATTTTTTCATAATCTTACTAAAAGACTAATAAAAATATTGTCGTCATCCCTATTATCAACCCGCATTGTGTGATCCATTTCAGCGCTGCCGTGGTCGCAGTTGGCTGTGTCGAAAATGTAAGTAATGTTACACTTTACATTCTATGACAATAATGTTTGAGTGAGTCTGAATTGTTGCTCCTTTACGTTTATATAATATGGCTCGGAGCCTCATTCCACTGCCACCTTCTCACAGAAAAGTCATTTGTTGTCACGAGCGTAGTATGTACATACTACGTAACACGTTTGTGATGGTAGACTATATTATTGCTTCACATCAGGCATGTTGTGGTCAAGCGCAAACCTATTATAGGATAAAATAAGTGATCTGTGATCACGTTCACGAGTGATTCAAACTTTTTTTATTTAGTTTATTATACTTTAAATCTAAAATACCTACTTTTTTAAAAATATTTATCTACGCAAAATAGGCGCATAGTTGACGTAGAGTTGCGGAACTCCAAGCCCGCTACAACATAAGAATATTTTTTCATACATTGAGAAAAGACGTATTTAAAATAATGAGCAAAAATGCCTCGGAGAAAACCGGACGATTAATATTGCAATTTATGATTTTTTGCATTATGCCACGAGGAACATTTTTGTGACATGACACAAGCATTTGACTGCGTTAATAATATTGTATTATTAAAAACAATTGAGGCGTATGGTATATGAGGAAACATGTTACAACTTATAAAATCTTTCGTAATAGAAAACAATATACATACAGAACTTACAAATGTCAATTTAGGTTAATAAATAAAGGAGGTTTACAAATCAAACGAACGAACGTTCTGATCTACACGGTGTACCTCAGGGTAGTGTGCTCGGACATTTGCTATTTATACTATATACCTACCTACCTACCTTTTTATTATAACTTATTAATTACTTACCCACGACGATTTTATGTAAAGATAAAAATAATTAGGAAAATTACATTAATCAAACATAGACATCAATAATTTTATGGTTAGATAGGAATAATCCAAGAATAAATCTAGATAAGACTATAATTAGGCACTTTGGCCAATGAACTTGGAATAGTGACATTGAGACCAAATAAAATGACGCGGTACCTACTTAACGAGATTGACTCCACAATGTTTCTTGGTCTCATGATTGACAAGAAACTAAACTGGAAAACGCAAGAGTACCTCTGTCAAAGATAGGCTCGTCTGCGTATGCTTTGTAGAAAATATCATCAGGACTCGACGTTGATTCCATTATTACTATTATTCCTTGCATTTTTTTATAATTATTTACATTGTTATGAATGTCTATATTTTTATAAAATCATTTGACATTATTAGTTTTATTACGTGACCTGTAATATAAATAGTAATTATTATTATTTGATTAATTATATTTAAAAACCAACTCGGGAATTCAGTTTCATCTCAATATATTTTATAATGTTTATTATTTAATAATCTTATAACTTGCCATCGAAATTATCATTCATATCACTTCATCCCTTTTTAGTGTCCCACTGCTGGGCACTAGTCTTCTCTCAACTATCATGAGTTGAGAGAGTTTAATCCTTAATCCACACACGATGCCCAAGTGCGAGTGGGTGGATGTCGCATGTCCTCGAATGATTATTTCTTAGACATGCCGGTTTCCTCATGATGTTTTCCTTCACCGGTATTGAGCAGCAGCGATGAAATAATTCACACAAAGATGTGTATGCACCACTAATAATCGAACCCTCGACTTTATATTTCTAAGGCGAGGCTCACTACGCTACCCTTGCTAAACATTATCATTCATATAATTTTATGTAATCAAACCAAATTGTTAATCTTATATACTTTATGCCCTTTGTGGATTTTGTAAGCTGTCATTTACAATTTGTGCGCCATAACAGGCAAAATATGTCGACCTCTTTCTAAATTATACACCTTGCATGCCCGATGTTAACGCAATGTTTAGGACATTTAAATTATTATCTTTATCTCTCTGTCAATAACCACGTCCCTCTAACAGAAATAGATAAAAGTATTCGATAGTAGGTAGAAGTACAATCATAAAAAACCCGGTCAAGTGCGAGCTGACTCACGCAATGAGGGTTCCGTACAAACCTGTAAGTAGGTATATAAGTAAAAGTTCACCCATCACGATAATTGTGATTCGTACCAAATTTAAAGATTCTGAGGAAGTCCCTCTACGTTTTGATTCCCTTGCGAGTGTCGATAATTTGCGGAGATATAGAGCATAAACGGCTAGTATCTTTTGATTGTGTTGGCTTCTTAAGTTTGATTTTTTCACAGCTCCTCCTTTTATACACGCGTTCCAGAAAAAAAGGATCTTGACAGACAGACAGACGAACGAACGGACAGAGTAATCCTTTATGGGTTCCGTTTTTCCTTTCGAGGTAAGGAACCCTAAAAAGTGAATTCTGTTGAGTTTTCTAGCAAGGTAGGTAGGGATCAGTAGTTGTCATACGGTAGGAAAAATAATGTCATTATCAAGTTGAATTAGTTTTTCAATGAAAATAATTAATATCCCATCATGTGGACTTTGAACCTTTGAGTCACAGAGGAAGAGGCGGTTGACATGAATCTGTAGGTACCACGAGAAATTATGTTAACATCGCGATAATTCTTTATTGTTGTTAAATTCTTTGCTTCACGTAAAAACCGATACGAATTCATATCGCTAGAATACCAGGCCGTCTAGACAAATACCTAGACCTATTTCAGGCTGTATCTTTGAATTAATTAAGTTTAAATACACAATAAAGGAACTTAAAATAAAATGAAAGTATAGCAGTACGTGGTAATGACAGGGATTTTATCGTGTTTGCGACTTTATTTGCAAATTACGAGTACATCGTCTGTCTGCTCGTGCAATTGCTGTGAGATACAGTAATTTTTTAACAGTGAAAATAATTTAACTTATAAATACTTTGCCCCCGTCTTGACATATTATATGCAAGTAAGAAAGAGACAAAGTTCATTTTAACTAATGAGTTTCATTAGATTTTTATGAATAAGGCCATGAGTCTATTTATAGTAACTATAGAGAATATTTTTTTTGACAAAAACTTGTTTTAGGGTCGAGTTTGAATTGCATACTAAGTACTAGCTGTCCCGGCGAAGTTACTGCTGCACAGACTATTAAGAGATACTGCTGTCAGCGCCATTGAGATGGCACAACGTGCGTCGCGTATTATGTATCTGCATTATTAGATACACAAAAAACAATACCCTCCTTTTGTAGGTAGTCGAGTAAAAAGTATAATAGCTTATACTATGTTAGTCCAGATTGTCAGCTACCTGCATACCAAATTTCATCAGAATCTGTCTAGCCGTTCTTGAGTTATAGGTAGTATATTTCTACTTAAACGTTATATGACGATTTTTGCCAGTTCGCCCTTCGTACGCCACGTTAAAAGGACCTCGGTCTAAAAAACTATTTGCTATCAAATAATCTTTAACTATTTTAAGTACTTTTGTAATTTAATTGATATGCAACCTTGTCACAGAATGATTAGTTCTTCTGCAGATAATTGCACATTGAATCGATCAATTTCTTGCAAATATTTAGATAAATGTTTACAAAAACGAAGTTTATAGATATAAACGGTTGTCCTTACTTCACTTTGGGGGGAAAACATTCCGCAAGGCTAGACTTATACTATACAATATCATTTATTTATTAATTAAAGATAATTTGTGACTTCGTTTCCTGTAGCAGAGAGTTTAGTATACGGATTAATAGGTACCTAAACTTAACTTCCGGCCACTAAATTAAAACCTAAAGTAACATAATTAACTAATAATATAACTAAATATCTAAACCAAAAAAAAAATTAACACGGAACTAGTACTGCGTGCGTTTCCCTCCGCGCCGAGGTGAACAGTTTGTATGCATAAACTGTTCATGTTTCGTGTTGTTTGTAGCTTTTATTTACGTGTGCATTTGTAAAGACGCTTCAATTTTTACATGTGTACGGGGTTTACCTCGCCTCCCCCAAAAAATCCTATATGGATCCCCTCGCCCTGTGTGGCGGAGGAATGTTGGAGTCCCGAAGGTTACCCACCGAAACCTCCCGGGTGTTTATGTGAGCGCCGTGTAACGGGAACCTCTAGTATTACTTATGAGACCTAAAGAATCCCATCGAAAATGGGCGATATGCATATCTGCCTACACCTTCGGGTAATACAAGCGTGATGCTGTGTTATGTTAGAAATAATAAGTATTTACAGTTTATGTGCAGTGACAATGCACGTCAGACAGACACAATTTTCCTAAATGACCATGTTATCTTTACAACCGACCTTCAGAAATGTGAATGATTACTTACTTGCGGAATGATCGTTATAATAATCTACCCGTATTCAGGCTATGGTGGTTAGTCTGAGCTGACGAGCTGTGTATTGTCACACGGCTACTCGCCAAGCTATACTAATCCATTATAAGCTGATCTCGCATTTGGGGCCTCGAGGCCCCAAAATAGTACCCACTGACCATCTGTCGAAAGAAGAATTTCGGCCGAAAGGCGTAGTATTCCGGCGCTTCAGAGGTCAGATACCGGATATCGCGCGATACAGCGTGAGAAATTATTAATTATAAAATATGTTTAATTTATACGGTCTTATTCATAAAAATCATATAAGCCTCTTTAGTTAAAATGCGTCTTTTTCCTACTAGTATAAATGTCAAGATGACAGACGAAGACAAACGAATTATAAACCTATTTCAGCTATAATGAACTTATAAGAGCGTTTATAAATACGGGGGTTAATACTTTAAAAAAAAAGATTCTATAACCAAAACTGTCTAAATATTTGTGCATCACAATTGCACAAATATTTAAATTTCCGATTCATAATTAGTGTATTATTGCAAAACGATATTATCGCTAACGTTGTCATGTGGTACAGGGGACTAGTAAAACAGCAATTTAATTAGGTACAAGCGACGTTTAGTGCCTCCGTTTACAATACTCTCTCCGATTCGGCCACACATTGTATATTCTATTCATAAGGAAAATCATTTTTATTAGTAACTGAGTTATTGACATTATCAGAATCAGTATCTTCTACTAATTCCGATAATGTTAATGATTTAGATAGGTACAACAAAATTCAAATGCGCTTTTTCCTTTGTGACGGCAGTATTATGATGCACAAATTTGTGCGCAAACACCGATGCATTCCTTAAACAGTGATCTGTTTTTATAACTGATGTAAGAGAATAGAGATTTTAACATTAATTCAGAAACTTCATTATTATCATTAACATGAGTTGGTCCTTCGACCCGGACTATGGATGAAAATGTTCAAAATTGATTTGTTTTAAACGATTCCTTTTGGTTTTGTTTACAAATTGAAACAAAATCAACCAATGATTGCAATATGATGCATTTTTAAAATCGAACCTATTTTGACGGGCCGGTGGTGGTGTGGTCGGTAAGATACTTGCTTTTTACGATTTGTATGATGAACATGTCTGTTAGTCTTGAGTCTGGGTGTAATTATTTATATTTAAGTATGTTTTTACAACATAAAAGTATCAAACTTAGTATTTTAACAGTTGCTTAGTTTCCATAGTACAAGCTCTGCTTAGTTTGAGATCAGATAGCCGTGTGTATCAATGTTCTACGGTATTATTACTATTATAGGTACTGATTCTAAGGCAAATGTGATTTATTACTAAATTATGTTTTCTTGCAACAAGTAGGAATCGTAACTCTTAAGTAATCTGTGCTACTAAACTTAATAACATGAAGGAAAATCGTAAACAAATTCTAAATGCAAGAAACGGTCAACGCTCTGCAAACTTGTTTTTTATTATGGTATCTTGCATATAATTACGCGAAAGTTTGAGTCTCTTGCAAGGCAAAACGGTTGATTGGATTTAAATGAAATGCACACAATATTTTTCTCTTTTTTTTGCGGATGACCGAACCCAATTTGCCGGAAAGGCCTTCATTGGTTCACCGGACTTTTTCAGTGAGCCATTCGAGGACGGTCAAATCGATCAAGTGCTATGCTCTCTCGGTCTGAACTATTTTTATATCACATAGCAGTGGGTAAAGTAGCCTATTCCTCAATTAATGGGCTTTAAATAACAGTGCAAGAATTTTTTAAATCACACCGTTCCTGAGATTGGCGTGTTAACTAAACAGCTTCTCAGCGACTCAAACAGCGCTCTTCAGCTTTATTAAAGATATAGAAGGTGAAGGAGAAAGATATAGAAATCAGTAGATAGGAACTAGGAGGATTTTTTTACACATTAGGATAAAAGGGAACTGCTCTCTTATTTTAGAATCGGTAAATTTTCTTAGCGGTTGATTTTTTTTACTTGATTATATTATTATACTTACTGAATAGTATTTTAGTTTGCCTTCGCGACGTGTGAGTATAATGGTATTGAAATCTAAATAAAGTTAAGATTTCCGTCATTCGTACATATTTTATGCAAAATTTACGTCAAAAATATACATGAATTTATTTTATCATTGATATGACGTGTTTACCTTAGCCTTGTCTCAATAAGAAAGATTTGTTTTAGTTATCTTTAATCTGTCAATATGGAGATCTTTAACGTTGTGTTCAGATAAGATACCTAAACATTGTTAATTGTAATTTAATTAAACCCCGATGAAAAACGATGTTGTTAAAAAGCACAGTTTTACGTGTTACGTATCGTTAAGTCTTAAGAAAATCTTTCAGCCAATGATGTTATAGTTAATGATGAGAGAAAAAGGAAACCAAAGTTAGTTATTAACACAAATGACATTGCATGCGGCGTGTGTGTTATTATGCAAGGATCATAATAATAATATTTTCTGTATCTAGTCACAAATATAGCAATTAATTTGCTTGTGTTTTTGGGAATAAGAACTGACTCAACTGACTAATATAGACTTCTTAGATACATTTTTTTTGTAAATACATCCATATTAAAGATTAATCACACCCAGCCAGAACAATCACGCTCATTACACAAATATTTCTCCCGGTGGGAATCGAACCCAGAACCTCCGAATTAGCAGTCAGAATCACTAACTTACGCCAACAGGCCAGTCAAAGGTTAAAAGGATATTATTAAAGAAAAAAGATAGTTATAGAATGTTAATTTTCAGATGGATTAAGTGTCTACACGAAAAAGAGCATATTCTAGTTCGGCTTTTATTAATGAAATAGGCATGGAATTATTAATTATTAACTATAGACCTTAACAATTGAACGTGTGAAGTGGATTGCGACATTCGCGGCACATCAAATTGTTTATTTTCACACACAGTTGAATGCGTTAACGAGTACCTAGGTACTTACAACCAATTTGTGACGCTGTAGCTGTAGTCCTCGTACTCGGTTCGTTACCTGCATATTATTTTAATAGTAGCGAACATAACATATTCATATTCACTAATGAGTATTTTTAAAATCCCGATTTCATCACGTAACCCGCATGCATACAACCCACCTTATTGCGCAGAATACTTACGCGGAAAACTAGCTATAGGCCGACCGTTCAACTCGCGTATCGCCATCTGAGGTACAAAGTCATAAAACATTAATTAAATCTCTTAAAGAACTATTTAACCACAGGTAAAAGTAATTAAGACTATCCGACACTAATATCCATATAGCTTGAATCATCATTACTGTCTGTGCAGCTTGAGGAGCCAGAATCTTGGCGATATTCGATACGCGAGTTAAAAACGGTCGGGTTAAAGTTGAAATATTTATACATTTAAGTAGTTTATATCATCTGTGATCAATGAAAATTAGGTACTTAGCTTTTAATTTTTTTTTGCATGCGGGGCAATCCCGCATTTATTTCCTTCGTGGCGAAGGGCCTAGTAAATAGCTCAAAGCCGCTAACAGGTTAAATCAAATCCTACGCCGCGCGGCGCTGTTGAGCAAAAGAATGTTGGGTTGTATTATTTCTCAGTTTGTAGGCTGAAAGTTGCTGGTGTGATGCCAATGTGCCTCGAACAGGCTAAGGTCTTAGTATTGTCTTAGATTTACGCGAATATCACACATTGAAATAAAACTACTTTTTAACGGATTTTATCGCGGTTTATTTTAGATTTTAGATCCCGACGTACCAATAAATAATAATGGAATATACCACCAGCTTGGGACCCAGTGCTTAATTTACTTGTACCAAAACCCAAGCAAAATCAACTCAGAATTCAAGACACTGTGAGCTCAGTTTGCTTAAATCGGAACGCAACTTAAATATTAATGTTTGAAGGTAGTCAGTAATAATTGTGATTAATATTTTTGGACGTCAAATATCTCAGTCCACCCGTGAACATGAAGTCTAAAAAGACTTTGAAACGTCGGGATCTAAAATCTAAAATAAACCGCGATAAAATCCGTTAAAAAGTAGTTTTATTTCAAGGCTAAGGTCTTGTCACCGCCGCATAGTTGCTAGTCTTTCGGTCTTTTACAGGATACACTTTAATGGGGGAATTACACTATCTTATTCTCCCATCCCCGTTCTTCCATCGGACAAGTAGAGGTACGGCTATGCGCCACCGTTATATGGTGGAAATTCCACGGGTACACACAAAGCGCTTTGCACACTTTCATTGTGCGAACTGCCAAATTGTGGAATTCGCTGCCGGCATCTATGTTTCCCGATAGCTATAATCTGACGGTCTTCAAGTCACGAGTGAATCGGTATTTAAATGGTAAGCGCGCTCCATCGTAGATTGCATCATTGTTTCACATCAGGCAAGTTGTGGTCAAGCGCAAGCCTATTTTAAGATAAAAAAAAGCTATTCAAAAACAATATTAACCGTAACCTTTCGTTGTAAGGAAATCATAAAAAATGCGAGACTAGCTTATACTGGAAATGTATAGCTTGATACGTAGCCGTGTGTAAACTTGTTTTTATTAAATCCAATTCACAATTAAAAACTGTTGTAGTTAATAACCATTTTCTATTGACAGTTGTGTATCGCAGAGTGCTGTCGTTGATTGTTTACATGACCTAATATTTTTATGCAAATTTTATTACTTTATTGTCCCTGAATACATTACTATATTTCGTTTAATTACTTGATTTAAATAACCAATTTGAAAACAATGCAATGGTACAAATACATTTAGGTACCTCTCTATTTTCTTGAGTAAACTTGCACAAAGGTGGTTTGTTATGTTATAGTCGGATCGTAGAATTGGTCATTAGGTACCTAAAGCGGCTATTTGATGAATTGGGAAATATTAGCTGCCTAGAATACGTGGCCTGGCTAGTTTATAAACAAGGTTTAACGATATTTACATCAAAACGCACGGTCACTTCGTGAAATATTCAAGTAGTCAAATATAGTGGTGAATAGTTACCCCCGTATTTATAAACGTCTTATAAGCTCATTAAAGTTTTATAATTATAGTACAAAGAGGCTAAGTCCATTTTAACTAAAGAGTCATAAAAGATTTTTATAATTAAGACCGTTAAGACTGTACTAAAATTGCTGATGGCTTAGTATTTCCTTTTATTTTTTTATTCTTTTTTATAAAATCCTATAAAATAGTTTTATTTCTATAGCTGATGGGTGTTGCTGCGTACCTACTCTTAATATGCAGCCGTGCATGTATTTTGCATATCTATATTTTGTTCAGTTAGTTCGTTCGTTATTGCTTCGCTTAATTTTTTTAAAGGCTCAAATTATATTATTGTTATAACATGTAGGTTCTGTATCTGTGACCCATATTTTCAAAACACACCAATATTACCTTTAAAAAAGCCAAATAGCTGCTTCCTTAATCGATATTTGATATCTTTAATTATGTTTAGTTGACAATAGTAGGTAATCGTGAAGATAATGAGCAGTGCCGTAATTACCCCACTATAAGTACTTACGTACCTATTACGGACTACCTGCTGGCTACCTAGGTAGGTACTTCAATTTGCTACAAAATTAAAATTTTTAAGCATACTTACAGATTTGACATGTCGAGCATCTAATCAGTGATTTCCTTAAACTGTAGACGTGTCCGGGGATCTCTTCAGCTTGTGGTTTATCATATTTACCTACGGCTGCCTGAAGATATATCAGATAAAATATACCTAAGTTTTATTTGTCTTGAAGAAAGTGAGGTACAATCTAGCGGGCACAATGCACATCTATAGCTATTTGCTATGCTGATCTGGCTTTGGTTCACACAAGTTATATCCGCCAGGCATATCTGTCATCTATTCATTGGCGTCGGAAATCCGTGCGTGCAAACTTACCGCATCGCATGATTGAAGTTCATTGCTTAGAGCCTTTACTTTCCTTCTCGCTGGACATCTATTTATAGCGTCCAAATATTTACCTTGAATAAGATTCGATACTATCAAAGACAAATCTATCTTTATCTTTTTTTTATCACTGTGACATAGAATAGAATCATGTTATTAGATATCGAATAGAAAGATCTTGTGACTGGTTTTCTATTTCTATGATGATAACATGTATCAATCAGTCAAACGTCCGCGTTTTTGGTATTTGCCCACCTACCTGTTATGGCTGCCATAGAAACAAAGGATTTACTTTTTTCGTGGTCATAATACTCAAATATTGACATTCCTTTCAGCTGAACATCGATATACTTACGGTCGTATTCATAAAAATCTTTAGTTAAGTTAAAATGGACTTTGTCTCTTTCTTACTAGTCTAAATGTGAAGATGACAGACAAAGACAAACGATTTATATATGCCTATTTTAGCTATAATGGGCTTAAAAGACGTTTGTCAATACGGGGGTAAGTCGTCCCACGGTTGGTCACGGGTCTTCTCTCAACTATCTCACTAGTTAAGAAAGTTTAGGCCTTAATACACACGCGCTGGCCAAGTGCGGGTTGGTGGATGTCACATGACCTCGGATGATTATTTCTTAGACATGCCGATTTTCCTTTACCGATAGTAAGTAGCGGCGATGAAATAATTCACACAAAGATGTGTGGGCACGACCGGGGATCGGACCCGCCTTTTTAATAAGTCGCGGTTTCGATCTCTGGTCGTGGCCACACATCTCAGTGTGAATTGTATTTTATGTTGAGATAAGACCCGTACATTTGAAACCCGTACATTGGAACACTAAAAAAATTTAAGTTAAGTAATATATAGTTTGTCTCATAGCAACAAACGAATTGCAAATAAATTCAAATAATTTGCACCTTGCGAATCAGTTAATGATATTGCAATGTAGAGGGGCGCCCAAGGTCCCCTCTGGGACGTCCCCCATTACCCGTACGACCCTCATCTATCTATACCAATTCACACTTTCCACCGATCATCCTGTATTCTTGCAGTGATAGGTCACATAGCATCACGCCTGCATTACACGAAGGAGTTGGCAGAGGTGAATATCATCCACTTTTCGCTGGCTATGTTTAGGTCCCATACGCAAAGAGGGGCAAGCCTATTTCCATCCACCGTGCAGAATTCTAACCAAGATTCTTTAAGTAGGTATGATATAAAAGACTTTTTGCAACTTAGATTATCTAAGTTTTATAGAAAAGTCTTTTTGCAACTAAGATTCTCTAAATTTTATTTACAAGTCTTTTTGCAACTAAGATTCTCTAAGTTTTATATAAAAGTCTTTTTGCTACTAAGATTCTCTAAGTTTTATATAAAAGCCTTTTTGCAACTTAGATTCTCAAGTTTTATATAAAAGTATTTTTGCTAGTAAGATTCTCAAGTTTTATATAAAAGTCTTTTTGCTACTAAGATTCTCTAAATATAAGTCTTTTTGCTCGACCCGGGGCCCAAGGCAGTCGGTGGCATGATAGGTCATTTGCTACATGATCTCTCTTCCAACAATGCAAATGCGACAGTTTGTGAGAATGTTTGTGACTCAACCAAGCAAAAACTACTGGATTGATTTGAACGAAATTTGGCACTATTGTAGTCAGGAATACTAAACACTTTATTCTAATGCTATGCCAGCGAAACCGCGTGCGGAAGCTAGTGCAATATAGGTAGCCTACAAAGCTTCAACATACATAACATAATTTTTTATACGAGTTTATTTAGTAGATCTCTGCAGGGGTATCGAACTTGGATTTAAAATATTGATCACTCGATTCCAGGATTCTCGCCCTTGAGAGATTTATCTCCAATGCAACATAATTATGTCGAAAAAATTGGCGGATATCGATTGAAGACGAATAAAATCGACATGATCGTCCATTGCAATAGACTACTCCTTCCATTTCGTGCTTTGAGTGGTAGGCTTATCCATAACGACACATCCTGAGAAGTGAGAAGGTGGCAGATATAGAGCTCTTTATGGTAGTAACCATAAAGAAGCAACAATTTCGACCCACTCTCTTAAATGGTGTGACATCCTACCGGAATACGGCAAGGCCGCTTGGCGATGTGGCTTCGCGTCGGTGGTCACAAACCACGGCCGAAGCCTACCACCAGGTACTACCAGTTGTTATCAGTTTATTGCTACCTGATTGGAAAAACTCAGGGACCACGTGTGGGGATTCAGATCAAAGGTGCACTCCCACGGACGAAGGTGACTCAGCCTTTGTATGGTATGAACTATCCTAGATAGGTTACTTGCACAATTTGACCGATTAGCGATTGCACAAATGTGAACGTCGCGTCGTGCGTCGGGCTAAGCGACAGCAACCGGTATTAAGAGACTGTAGAGAGCGATCGATGACTCAACAACAAGTTCACTCAATATAAAAATAACATGCAGATAAACTGCATAAGAACTTTCGACAAGAATGCCTTTTTTTCGTTTATTGTTAACGATATCGCTGGACCACGGAACGGCGGCGTGTCGTTTAGTGGGCATCCAGTAATAGGGATGACGTCAAGGTATAAAAAATCCTATTTTAATTAGTCCGTCAGTAAAATTATAAAAGAACTGGCAAACCCGGCGAACTCCGTTTCGCCACCAGATGGCTTCGTTTTATGTAACATTTTCCCGCTTTTCTGCTGTAATTTTTCCTGAATTTTCTTTGCTATAAACCTCACGGAGCCGGAGACCTTTCCAACGAATGCAAAACCGTGGAAATCGGTTCGTGCGTTCTGGAGTTATAGCGTCAGGAAGGAAAACCCGACTTATTTTTATATAGTAGATGTTAGACACGATTATTTTGTTTTCTCATTGAAATGAAACAGTATTGAGATAAAAAATATAACGCATTAAAGTTATGTAATGGGAGTGCGCTACGTCATACCTCTGTATAAATCATGCCTAAGTGGGTCATCGTTCGAGATTTCTCTTGGACGTACCGCCATAATCTTTAGGTCACACACAAAAATAAAGAAAAATACGTGTCCAATATTTTCTATTTATCTATTTGACGAACTAAACAAAATGTCGTCATCCGTTACGTGAGATTGGTGCGTCGTTTTGGCGATTTTCCGATCTCCCCTTCTCCCGCGGTGAAATAGATAAGACGAACCCTCCCCTTCCCTAATCTCACGTGAGATTTTTATTTTTACAAACAGACAATTTCCTTTTTTTTATTTTAAGACAAATTTTAATAGATAACACCACTGACTTCCATATTTGTTTCGTGTATTTACGGTTTTCTGCGGGAAATGAATATTAGGTGATATTTGCTGAAACTAATCGGCTCCGTCACGTGAGACTGTGTGAGACTTCGTTCTATTTAGTTTTCAGATATTTTAATCTCTTTTCATTGTCGATATATGTCTATTAGAGATAAATGTGTAAAGCGCGATATTCACGGCCCTGGTACTGGTTCTACGCAGCAGGAGGAAAACGGCGCATCTTAAATTATTTTTTGTAACTGAGAGCTAAATATTGTTGGAATCCGTATCTCTTACTGATCCAGAAATGTGTATAGCTCATTTTTTTAAAAAAAAAATAGTTGCGCCCTTTATCTATATGACGACAGAGTTGGACATGTCAGAAGAATAATGAACATCGTTCCGGTCGTGCGTCTAATGAACGCGATTGTTGATCAGCCTTCGGTCTTTGAGAACTGCTAGCCCGTGACCAGTCAATCACTTGATTGTATTGATTAGCTGTATTACTTGTTTATTGAATTGATTGCTAATCGAGTTATTGTGCGAACTCGCTGAAAAGGAAGAATACTTTCAGTTTCAAAGGTTTTTTGTCTGGGAAGGTACCATCCAAGATGTGTAGACACAACCAGGATTCGAACCGACTACCTTATTTTTCTAAGGCGAGGCCCGTACCGCTGCGCCACCGCTGCTCTTAATAATATTTTAATAAATAAAAATATCTCTAATGTGCCAATAAACACACATTCAGAAAGCCTTAGGCACCACTCTAGGATACCCAGTGTCTTGGGCCCAGTCTCTAACTCTTAATAAGTAAGTTGTCTTTGTCTAACCTACTGCATTTAAAATCAATAAGTATTTCCGAAGTAAAAAAAGGCGGTTTTCATCAAGTACATAAGTATGAGTAGTAATAGAAAAGAGATAGCATTTAAGGAAACATGAATTTAAACCGATTGCCAAGGTCCGCAGCTGTCCTCGTGCCACTGACATACTTATTATAATACTACGTCGCGTAGTGAAAACAATCGATATGGATCGATTTGCGGAACAGTCAAATTCCAACCATAATTAAAATCACTTACAGTAATTTGCTGGCATCTGTCTCTCTCTACTTCTGTTGTGCCATGGCCCTAAAGTAATGAATAGATCACAAGGCAAGCTTTCCACCTTAATAGTTTTTAATGTCCTACTGGGCACGAGTCTCCTCTCAACCTTACGAGTAGAGAGATGCGGCCTAGTGCGGGATGTTGAATGTTGCATGTCCTCGAATGATTAGTTTTCCTCAAGACATTTTCCTTAAACGGTGATGAAAAGATTCACAAAAATATGTGGGCATGATCGCGTATCAAACCTTATATTTCAAAGGCGAGGTCGATACCGCTGCGCCAACGCAGCTCTTATGACGATAAGTTGGTGGTTTATTAGTTTACTAGCTGCCCCAGCGAACTTCGTACCGCGCAAAATTGTGAATCTAAACCATTCCCAGATCCCCTTGAACACACACAAAAAATTTCATCAAAATCGGTCCAGTCGTTTAGGAGGAGTTCAGTCACATACACACGCACACAAGAAATATATATATTAAGATATCAAGGGTATCTAGCTCGTACCTCTTTTGGTAGACTAATTACTATAGGCCGACCGTTTAACTCGCGTATCGCTATCTGAGGTGCAAAGTAATAAAACATTAATTAAATCTCTTAGAGAACTATTTAACCACAGATAAAAGTAATGTGAGACTATTCGTCACTAATATCCATCTAACTTGAATCATCATCACTGTCTGTGCAACTTGAGGAGTCAGAATCTTGGCGATAGGCGATACGCGAGTTAAACGGTCGCCCTATAGATTAGTTATTTTTATGTTACTAATACCATTTTCGAGTACCTATCAAGTATTTAGCAAGCTGCTATGTGTTAGCATAAAAATTGTATTAAATTCGCCTAATTAGTAATCGTCGCATGCGCATAAGTAAAACGTTTAAATAAATCATACTACAGTCTTTAAAATATTGTTAAGTAAACTATTGTATTAGTGATCACAGTAAGTTCCGTGTTAACGATACCTTTTATAATTCAACTAATTCATGTACGACACGGCTTCAACATGGCGGTCAAAGCTTAACAATGCCATTATTTCAGGTAGATACACTTACAATAAAGATGACGACAAGGTATAAAAACCGTATATTAATTAGTCCGTCTGTAAGATTATAAAAATCTGAATTTTCCTGCTTTATCATTGACATGAAAAATATCAAGATATAACGCTTAAAAGATATGGAGTGGGAGTGCACCACGTCATACAGAGGTATAAAACTTACCTAAGCGTGACGTTATCCAAAATTTCGTTTGGACGTTTCTCCGTAATCTTTTTCAACACAAAAATATGACCATAGTCTTATCTCATTCTAACCATCTTTAAATGATAGAGATAGATAATGTTCGCAACATGTTTTCTTGTGCATATTTCGTCAGTGGAAACCAGAAGCAATGTCAAGGTAAAATACATACAATTGACTGTATGAATGTTTGTGGCAGTTATTCACAAACTCCATCATAACTCATAATAAACATTGACGGTTAAGATCAGTGACCTTATTATGAGATTACTAGAGAGTAATATAATAATAATACAATAATATTCTGGGACATTAACACACGGTCATCTGATCCCATATAAGCAGAGCGTGTGTTATGGAAACCAGATAACTGATATACTATACATAGAAACTACTTGCTTACTGTCTTGTCTCGGGTATTGTCCTCGTGTAAATGGTCCATATAACCTACCTTCAGGATTATTACTGTTTTGTTATAAATATCATACCTATAATAGCATTTTCACACATACAGACAGCGCCATCTAGTACCAAATTAAGTAATTATACATAATTGCTTGTTATTAAGACTACATTATTATACATTGTTTTAGTGAATACATACAATATATATAAATTATACCCAGACACAGAACACACAATCACGCTCATCGCACAAATATTTGTCCTGGGTAGGAATTCTAGGAATCCTCTGGCTTAGCAGTCTGGGTCACTCACTAGCCACTACGCTAACAGGTTAGTCAAAAAATTTGTTCATGACTCAAAATAGTGTATGGTATGAACATATTGAGCAAAATTCCGTGATTTATTATTTTTCTCATAAAAAATTCAGAGCCAAATTCAACGCCATTGATTTTGTAACTTTGGAAAATTTCTTTAGGCTCCTGTAATTTTTGGATCAGTATAAAGAGTACATTAAGGTAAAAAAAGATTAAAATTAGTTTCGCTTACGATTAATTTATTTTTTTAAACTTATAAAATTCATATCACAAAATACTTAGAGCTATATTAACGGTTTAGATGATTTATTTTTCAAGAGGTGCATAGTTGAGGAGTTTCTCAATGAGGTCCACATGGCCAAGCAACATACGTCGACAGCAGTAGCGCTTCAGTCCCAAAGCATCAAGAGCGTCACTGAAGAAAAAAAAGCAATTATTTTTCATAATTTCATCTCATAACTACAGTGTTAATTACCTGAATAAGATTTTGTAATTAGTCATTATACTTTTTATTTTAAATGTTTTTTTTTAATATACACAATCTGCAATGTCGAGCACCTAAGCACTAATTGACTACAAAATAAGTATGAGTCGACGCGAAAGACCTAAGTCGGCTTTTGGGGGCTGAGTCACCTTCGTCCGTGGGAATGCATATTTTATCTGAATCCCCACATGTGGCCCCTGGGTGGTGCAAATCAGGTGACAATCAACTGGTAAAAGTTTACTTGTAATTAACTGGTGGTAGGCTTCGGCTGTGGTTCGTGACCTCCCACCAGACAAAGCCGCACCGCCAAGCGGCCTTGCTGTGTTCCGGTGCGATGTCTGGTGACACCATTTAAGAGGGTGGGTCGAAATTGTTGCTCCTTTATGGCTTCTAACCGTTATAAACATCATTCCACTACCACCTTTTCACGGAAATTCATTCGTAACCAAGAATGAATCGGTATAATGGGCAGGCGCGTCCCATCGTAGACTACATCATTGCTTAGCATCAGGCAAGTTGTAGTCAAGCGCAGGCCTATTTTAGTATAAAAAAGAAGCCACCATCACACAATTGACGCAGGCAAAACAGGTTAGGCCATCAACTGGATTGCCGAAAGAGAAAACAAGTAATATTAGACATATTTTCGTGCCTAAATCAAGGATATTAAGTGAACATGCTTAGCAGTGGCAGTGAGCCAACGAGGCAGAACATTTATCATAGTAGTAAAACAGGGGTGACGAACCTTTTAGTATCGACATGCCATTTATTAAAAAATAACTGAGGCATGAGGTGCCCTCGTGTAATTTTGACCGCGTGAATTACATATTATGATACTGTGCTACTATTACTATTTCAACCCTTTTGGTGTCCCACTACTAGCGACGGGACTTCTCTCAACTTACTAGTAGGGGGGTCATTCATTTATTACGTAAGGCTACTTACGCTAGTTTTTGCACTCCCCTGTTTAATATTCTAAAGGAAAACCGCACGGTTGCCCGTTTCGAAAAGTAATTTTAACTACAGGCCGACCGTTTAACTCGCGTATCGCCTATCGACAAGATTCTGACTCCTTAAGCTGCACAGACAGTGATGATGATTCAAGCTTTATGGATATTAGTGACGAATAGTCTTACATTACTTTTATCTGTGGTTAAATAGTTCTATAAGAGATTTAATTAATGTTTTATGACTTTGTACCTCAGATAGCGATACGTGAGTTAAACGGTCGGCCTATACGTAAGAACTATTGCATCAATGACACATGTGCCGTTGGTTCGCCACCCCTGTAGTACGAATATTAAGTAAATACATTATTCAGTAAGTATTCTTGTGACAAATACTGTTTCTCACATGTTAATAATCTCTATTGTCTTATTATGTCTCATTTTCTCATAGACTTTGGATTTCCAAACAAAGCAATTTCCTCTTTGTTTTCAAGATAAGAAATAAACCAAGACTTAGTTGTTTATGAGATCATTATTACTAAGCATTTAGGGCTTTATCATAGTAGCAGTTTGCGAGCAGGACGCGGACGGAGCGAGCTCGTAACGAATACGTACGCAACGTATTCGTTACGAGCTCACTCCGTCTGCGAACGTCGCAAATGCGTGGCAGATAAAACGTTTGCGTCGCATATTTGTAGCGAGTTAATACGGCGCCCATGCTACTATCCGCGGCGATCTCGTTACGTGTCCACAACGAATTCGCTGCGCATCCGCGGCGTGTTGGTTGGGCGCCCGCAATGTAATCGTTGCGAGCCTACAGTGCCTTGCAGGCATTCGAAAACAGCTAGTATGATTGGGCCCTTAAAGTTTATAGATTTACTTAGAGCAATATAAAGATGTCATGGATCATGACTGTTCTATTTAATATGTAAATTCAATTATCGGAAGGTGTAGGCAGAAGTGAACATCATCCATTTTTCGCTGACTATACATATACCTACCTATACCTATTGTTATAATATATGGCCACGCTAACGATTTGGGGCAACCTGTAATGTTAGTTATGTTGTGAATGAATAAATAAATAAATAAATAAATATGTATGTCCCTAATAGGTGAGCCTATTGCTGTTCATTTGGCACTATTCCAAACTTCGAGCATAACTAATATTCCTTAAGTAAATACGAAGTCATTTTGCTCGACCTAAGAATCAAACTCAGGACCTCATGGTTATTAAGCGTGTACACTTACTACTGGATCACCAAGGCAGATAAGTTCTAATACTAGACTATCAGTGCTACAAAGTTTCTTGGGCTTAATTTCAGTGGTTAACATGTTACAGCTAGTAAACTCAAAAACTATTTCACTTCACTTCAACCTTTTTAGTGTCCTACTGCTGGGCACGCATCTTCTTTTAACTATCGACAAGGCTAACTATCAATTTAGGTTGCTGGATGTCACATGTCCTCGAATGATTAGTTCTTAGACATTTCAGTTTGCTCACAATGTTTTCCTTCACCGATACAAAAAAAGCTGTTTAATAATTATATTTTCAGACGTACACACAGCTCCATCTAGTCCCAAGCAATAATTTGATTGTATTATGGGTACTGTAACTGAATAATTTTTTTTGTACATACATACATAATAAAATAACTTTTAGTACTCATATATGAAACATGTTTTTATGTACACATTTGTGTTTAAAAACTTTATTACTTTATATTAATATATAAAAATTACACCCTAACACAGAACAAACAATCATGTTTATCGCACAAAGATTTGTCCTGGGTGGGAATCAACCCACCACCTCCGGCTCAGCAGTCACTGACCACTATACCAATAAACTGGTTCAATTACTTGATTATATTGATTGAATCATTGGTATAAATTGAAAAAAAAAAGCTTAGCAAAATGCCTTCGATTAGATAATACTAGGAGACATTTAGTGAAATGTAAGTGCTATTTATATAAATTGTCTTGTGTGTATTGTGTTATTATTACATCGATTGTTAGAAGAGTTAGACCTTCAGTGATAGATATTACAGTAAACGGCAAATAGGTAGCTTGGTCAAACTGTACCCTTAGTATGAGTTGTCAATACCAAAAAAGTCTATACTAAACTACTATCTACTATACTAAATTTATCAAGATAATAAGGTAAAATGCAAAACATATGCATTATTTTATTATATTCATTCTATTTCTAGAACATAATTTTCTTTTTAACTAACTTCTAACATAGATAATATGAATTTGAACACAGCTGCCAGCATCAATGTTTCCCGATAGCTACAATCTGCCGGTCTTCAAGTCACAAGTGAATCAGTATTTACTGGGTAAGCGCGTTCCATTGTAGACTGCATCATTGCTTCACATCAGGCCATTTGTGGTCAAGCGCAAGCCTATTTTAAGATAAAAAGAAGTTCAAGATGATAATCGACATGGAATGGTTCATTCTTTCATTCCGGGGCACCGGTAGATAAATATATAGTAGGACAATATGATAGATAGTAGATGTGTATCAATAATAGCTAGTTTAGTCAAGCCAAGCTCTGGGCCAGTCGGTGTATTGTTTGTAAAATTATCGTTATAATAAGTGATACAATACATACCCCTCGGTGTACTCTGCCTGCAAAAGTCCTAAATATGCCTCCCATTTGTTTCCTATCACCTTCCCACAGGTGAAACAGCGTACGGGAATGATCATTATTGCTGAAAACGTTAAATATACTACATAAACTGGTGATTGCTAAGTAGTATTAACAACGACAAAAGTTACAATGTCTGTAGGTTATGTTGACTTCCACAGCGTAATGGCAGTAGGATATATGAATTACTTACATAAGCTAGGCGGGATATATCTGTAGACTGATGTAAAAGATAAATTCAAGAATTACGCACGAATAAAACAGTTAAAACAACAATATTACGCGAGTAGTGTGGGTTTCGTTCTTGCGGTGCTAGCTATTACACAAATTACATGACACTGACGGACGTTTGACGTGGTTTACTTTGACATTACGAATACTCAAATTATCAAATGTTTTGACATATCGCTGACAGTGGATTATTAAATGTTGATGTCGGACTGTCTGGCAGATAAACCATAGACTTAATATGTAGTAAATGTGTCTCAAGAAATTGTGTGATTTTGAAATTATGAATGGTGCTTTAAAATATTTAATGAAAAAATTAACAAAAGCACTAGTCGCTCCTACGATTTTCCATGGTTCACCTCAGTTTCTGTGGGATACCATCATCAGATTCTAGTTTCCTTATCATGGTAAAAGTCTTGGAATAATACGGATCATACATAACCCACGAATTATCTGCCATTTAAATTTCGGGGTTAACCGCGACTATTCTGGGATTCCTGGTCTTGACATGGTGCCAATGGGACCACAGTAGAAGTACTATACTCTTAATCTTATTCTTTGTTTTACACAAAAAATTTACATAAAAAATGTTCAAATAAGAAACAGGACATGTACACAGGCGAGCTTAATTCAAATGTGAATTTTCTATACTCTTTTAAAGAAAAAAAGAATTTTGAGAATCGGTTCACAAATAGGGGAAAAATCCCTGTACATACATACATAACAAATACTAAGCAGTAGAACATATTATAACCCCCACCCCCTTTTTTATGAAGTCAGTTAAAAATAAAAAATGTATAATGGCGTTTTTTGTTACAGATTAAACACCACTCCTTTGATTGTGCAAAATGACGCTTAACATGGAACAGTACATGACTTCTGAAGATAGTCATTCTGTAAGTATTTTGAATTCTCTGTATGGATAGTATTGTCTTAGATTTACGCGAATATCACACATTGAAATAAAACTACTTTTTAACGGATTTTATCGCGGTTTATTTTAGATTTTAGATCCCGACGTGAACATGAAGTCTGAAAAGACTTTGAAACGTCGGGATCTAAAATAAACCGCGATAAAATCCGTTAAAAAGTAGTTTTATTTCTCTGTATGGCTTAAAATGTATGATAACTTAAAAAAAAAAAACATTTCCCAAATACTATTGTTATGTTATCATGATGAAATACAGCGTATTTTATTATCAAAGAGGTCTAATCGAAATAAAAAATAATTATATTAACGTAGTTTCAATTTGCCATCTCTAGTTATTTTTGTGGTCTATGAATTAATCTGAGCGATGGTGCTGTCACTGTCACTAAGAGAAACGTCACGTCAGTCAGACATCTCGGTAACTCGCACCCAGGCTGTTGGCTAGTTGTGTTTTCTTATCATTTCCTATTTTATAATTAATTATTGTACTTGTGCGGGTGAAGTTTCTTAAGGAAAAACATGTGTTTAATGCGGACAGTCATCTAGAGTTTTATTAGAATTTAAAAGTACCAAAGAACAAAACAACAACATGCTTTTCACAATGAAGTGTTTAACCTTCGCACTTTTAAACAGCTGACCTTTTGTTTAGTTCGTACAAAAGTAATCAGACACTACCTCAAATGGTACACTACCTCATGTTGTTCAAAAGGAATGGAGCAGATCTGAATTAATTTAAAATCATTTTCCTACCCTTTAAATAACTGTAAAAGTACTTAAAAATCTTATTTCTAGATAGTAGAATATTAATAGAAATACTTATTTTTAGTACGTGTATAAGATGTACTAGTCATGTTTATAGTCTACTAGAGTGGGTGCTTCGACGTAAAAAAAAATAGTACTATTTTTAAATAAAATTTGCAAATATCAAAATGATGGATTCTGAAGATGATATGATACAACCTCTTATACAATATGGAGGGAACAGTCGAGATTTTAATTTGGATTTAACAGTACAAAATTTCCAGACGGACCCTGAGTTTGAAGAGGTAATATATTAATTATGATCTTTCTCTTGGTTAAGTACATATTAAAATAAAGTTTATACCCCTTAGTACATTATGTCCATAAAATATGTTTCCTATATAAAGATGAAGACATCGAAAAGTGCCTATTATATTACTCTGATTAAGAATATTTATTATTATTATTATTATTACTAGCCTGGATCATCCCACTGCTGGGCAAAGGCCTCCCCTAACACCTACCAAGCATTGAGATCTTTTGCCACCTCCATCCAATTATCCATGAATATATCAATTTTGTCCCTCTGTATCTGTTTTGGTCTACCGCAACACCTCCTCCTTGGATCTGGATGCCAGTCTGTGGCTATCTTAGCCCACAGGTACTTGCCATATGGCAAACCTGGCCAGCCCAATCCCACTAAGAATATTAATATTTATGTTTGTCACTATTTCATGCAAAAACTACTAGATGGAACTGAATGAAATTTAGCACAGATAAGTTATAAAGTGCGAGCTACTTTTCATCCACATGAGTGAAGGAAGTGACAACCCCAAGATACTGATTGAATAAATGTGACTAATTCAATAACGTTTTGTAGTTATTCCCCTATATTCTCACAAAAGGATGCACACTGATAACAATACAATTATGCCAGTTATTACCAAATTAACTACTTATTCATACAGCTTATCTAAATATTACCAGCATAATAGATAAATGTGTCTGACTGTTGAGTATGTTACTTTGTCATTGCAAAATAAATAACTACTTTAACTTTTTGACCTTGGATTTCACTAAAAATAACTTGCTAATATTTGGAGAACCGTTTTATTTAAAATGTTTTAGTTTATCTCTATAATGTTGGTATTGTCAAGACAGTACTTCATATTCCATACAATAAATTTTTGATAATTTGTCTTAACTGAATTATTTGTTCTATGGGACTCTTTTGCCTCATATATTAAAAGCATCCCACCCAAGGGATTAAAGGTCCCTATATGTTAACTGGGTAATATGAACAATATCTGTGTGTTCTTGCAGTTTAGAATTGTGCCTGTTGAACGGCTACCTGTTACGTATGGGACTAAAACACAGCCGGCGAAAAGTGGGTGATATTAACATCTGCCTCCACCTTCGGATAATACAGGCATGACACGTTACGCTTGGTAATAAAGTAACAACATCCATCCAACTATACATTTTTACACATTTTCAGATTAAGAATATATTAACATAAGTAGAATACTAGTAATTTAGCAGCATTATTTTATGAATACATTAATTGTTTCAATAGTTAATAAACAGTGTAATTATGTACAAATTTATTATTACTCTAGATAACAACTTTGTAACTGTTGTTGTTAGTAAAACAGCTAATAGATTTGATTGCAATACAAACAAAGGACACGGATAGTTTCCTATGAGTGTGAGGCAAGATTTTGTTTAACAGTAACCAGGGGTAATGGCTCTTAGATCATCACATTTTTTAAGGTTCTTTTTACTACTGATCTTTTATAAGCTATAAGCTTTATAGATATAAGCTTAGTTAAATTTGACATTGGCAATATTTATTAATGACATAATTTCTGTAAAGGCTATAATTAAAATATGAAGGAGAACAGTATGTAGCATTCATGAGACAGTGTGTATGACACAAGATCATTATGAACCTAGCCTTCCTTCTGAGCTTGAACTAAAACAAACTATTTTTAGCTTACTAATTATCTACAAACTTGAGTTTATATACTAAAATTTCCAAAAATACGGACTATGTAGCTAATTACTAATGACACTTAATATTCCTATCTAATGCTTCAGTATGGTACATTCTAAATTGATTGCACTTTAAAATTGAATTGAAAGCTACTCAATAAGAATATCAAATGTGTCTATTATAAAAAATATCTACAGTTTGAAACAAAAAGGCAAGGGGACCATGATCCATAGCAGTTATAAGTTAAGCTCAATATAATATCTGAGGTTGGGGTCGGTGTCAGAGGTCTCATACAAAATCATAGTGTGAAGTTATGTAGATTCCTGACTATAACACTTAACAGTTTGCTTAGCACTTATCAAAAAGTATGTTTTCCTATTAAAAAAATCTCAGTTTCACCTCGAAATTGGAAATTATGCCTGATGAACAGTAATGCTCGTGAAATATGGGTGATATTCACCTCTACCTACACCTTCGGGTAATATAGATGAGTGCTACATTTGCTTGTACTAATATATGATTTTTTCTTCAACAGGTAGTCTATGGATATCGCAAATGTCGTTGGCGGACTGTGATCACATACACACTTTCTACTTTGTTTGTGGGTTTACCGTTTCTGGTATTCCACTGGTGTCCGACCTGGCTGCTGTACGCGACCTGCGTCAGGTGCCCCTTCCATATAGCTGACAGAGTGCTTGTAATTGTAAGTTTTTTTTTATTCATAACGGCGTGACTCCTACTGCTGGGATGGTTTTCTTTTAAGAGTTCTCTGTCTTAATTATAGCCTCTTAGATAGCATATTCTATTGCCTATGTTCGTAAGGGATAATAAAGGATTCCAATGGAGAAAATGTATTTCAAATCGGTCCAGTAGTTTCGTAGTCTATTTAATTAAAACAATCGAATCATCCTCTATATATAAACTCCCTTATTCATAAACGTCTTATAAGCCGATATCTAAAATAGGTTTTTAATTTGTTTGTCTTTGTCTGCCATCTTGACATTTATATTAGTAAAAAAGAGACAAAATTAATTTTAACGATATACGCTCATAAATATTTTTATAAATAATGGGGTACAAGGAAAATATTTTGTTTTTAATTATAATTTTTATAAATATCTAATTTATTGAAGTAGGCTTTGAAAATGTGTTTGATTTGTTTCAGGAAACATATCAGAAGAAATGCAAAACTAGCTATATTCATCTAATATTGAACAAAGATATAGCAGAAACAAGGTAATCTATTTATATTGAATATTAAGAGGGTGTGGATTTGTGACGATGGATGAAAATTTGTTACTCTTTTACTCAAAATCTGTTAACTGAATTTTGACAGACATTTGGATGTCTCCTTACTTTTTATCCGGTTATTCATACCTACATCAAAATCACAATATTGCTGCAATTTATAGTAAAATTGATTTCTATTAAACTGTTTGAGAGAAGACTGGTATTTAGTGTAAAATACTTTAAGTGTTGCTCATGATTACAAACAACTTTCCCTGTGAAACTTTTAAAATTAAATTCGCTGTTTTATATTGAACCGCGCAGTAGAGACGAAGATAATGGAGGAGGTATAAGATAGTGGGTTGGGGGGCGTGGTGACGCCGGCAGAGCACGCGTTGCTTCTCGCGTTGCTTCTCGCGCAGCCTTGGTCACAAACAATATAAAACAATGTAAAGTAGCGAATTAAATTTAAAAAAAAATGATTTGAGAAAGTTGTTTATAATCATTAGCAATAAGTAGTATTTTACAATAATTACATGTCACCTTGTATAAAATTATAGATACCTAGTTAGTACGACATTAATGCGACATTAAACTATGCGTTTTATATAAGAATAGGACTGGACTCGCGGCTAACTTCATACCAAAAACCAAGCACAAGTAGCGTCAGCACAAAATATCAAACCACAGACAATATTATTATTTTAAAATGTACGAAAAGAATATATTATGTAAAAAACTTTACTTAGATTTGTAGTTACATACAGCTACCTATTTATGTAAATTTACTTGCTAGCATGCCACACACTTAAGTAAATAAAAATACATATACACGAATATAAACACACTTTTTAACTAATAATTTTCCATCGAATGTTAATAAAGTATGTTCGTAACTAAATATTCGACTGCAAATGTCAAATCTTACTCGAACGACTATAAGATTTTCGCATTTTTTTTTTGTATAGATGTGATTATTATATCTAATAAATATTTTTGCCCACCGTACTAAAAATGTTAAGTTTTTGCAAATTCCGGTCCAAGATGGCGGATTTCCAGTCCAATTCTTGAAATGCGTATTAACTATGCAGTGATTAATGTAGGTAATGGTCATCAAACACTTGAAATCGTTTGCGAGTGAAATTATTAGCTTAATTCGCATATTAACACCATTACTTTGTCTAGTAAGACGTTTTTATGATAGTATGGCTTTAATTATGTCGACGAACCACAGTCTCCTAAGACACAGGTATATACACCTAGTTTAGGAGTCTGAGTATCTAAATCTCGTGCCCTAGTCATAAGCCTTGCTTTTACTAAATTATATTATTGTAATTTAATGACAGTTTTTGGTGAAAATAAAGAAGTTTATTATTATTATTATTATTAACACGAATCCCTATTATTAATTATTAACAATTATAATGTTACTCAACTGCTATTCGTGAAAATCTATTATTGACTTACTGTTTATTACATAGATGTTGGTTTTCCTTATCAAATAAATAAATTAGGTTATCATTAGAAATTACCGTGCTAAGACTCATGTATTCGCATGCTTATTTAATTGATACGAATTAGCATTAATTACCATCCCTACTATACTCGTATTCCTAACTTAATGTTATATGACCGTAGTAATATCCTACAATTATTGTTATTTTCAGCGGCCTATTGAACGAAGGCTTTATAGACGAAAGCGAGAAAGAGCCGATAGGATGTATCGACGCTATTCACACACCCATACAGCTCGACGACGGGACCACACTTAGTAAGTATCATTTAAGCTACAGTATAAAGCCGTCCGCCACGTGAAGCGGGCGCACGGAGCGGGTGCACTCGTGGCTCGGCGTGCTGTATCCTATACCCATTGTGCGACGATAGACCCGCCTAAGGTAGCGCTGTTATTATTATATCATATACTAGCTTTCCGTCGCGGCTACGCCTGCGTGAACTATATATCATGACCAACAGTGGGATAAAAGCCTATAGCCTTTCTCATTAAATGGGCTATCTAACAGTGCAAGAAATTTTCAAATCGGACCAGTAGTTTCTGAGATTATCACGTTCAAATAAACAAACTCTTCAGCTTTATAATATTAGTATAGGTAGATGTTGGCGAACCCATAGTGTCGATCTCGATAGGATACAAAATAACACCACAGAAAGCTAATCAATATCATGGTTAATGAGTATGGCACCTCCCTAATAACAAATATTCACAAAATGTTTGCATGGAAATGGATACCTTTTTGTGAGATCAAATTTGGTTTTCACACACCGCGTGCTTACTTAAATTACCGCATAGACATTGTCACCACCCGCGTAGTACTAGAATAAATAGCCTATGTGATAGTCCATACTACAATCTATCTCTGCGCCAAATTTCATACAAAATTTGTACAGTAGTTTTTGCGAGACATACACACATCCATATAAACAGTCGCATTTATAATAAAGTAAGGCGAGTAAGTGTAAAAATCATGTGTATGAAGGCCTAGACTTTCTCAACTCATTAGCTAGTTGAAAGGAAACTGCATGATGCCATCAGTGGGACACTCAAAATGGTTGTGTGAAGTAAAGAAGTAAGATATTAGCAAGGTATTTACCGTAGTCTACTGGTAATAAGGTATTCACTGTAACTAAATCTGAGTGGTTTGTTGTCAGATGTGCAGCAGTACAGATACTTCCGTCACAAGAAACAGACTTTGGTGTGGGACGGTGGTCACGCGCAGTGGTCACGGCTGGCGGGACTGGAGCGTGGCGCCTCCTGCGCCAAGCTACATGCGTCCGCTTCAGTACCACCCTCCACTGACAAACGACTCAGAATGTAAGTTACCAGTTATTTCGTTGGAAATAACCATAAGTTGCGGACGGGTTAGGAATCTTTATTTATTTATCCATTTTTTATCCTAGAAGCTAACAAATATAATAACATCTAAATCGCTTACAAATTAGTTAATTAACAATATAATATAATATTCTGGCACAAACTAAGCAGATAACTGGTATACACCATACAGACATTATATTTTTTGTAAATATAACTTGTAATAGATAATTACACCCAGACTCGAGACAAACAGACATGTTCATCTGCAGCGTGAAAAGCAAGTATCTTACCGACCACGCCACTGGCCCGTCAAATTCTAATTTAGGTTTTTGCTCGGTAATATTACTATTTATGTTCATAATGTGACCATAAATCTTAATTAATAAAATAAAATAAATAAAATAAATTCATTCCACTTAAAGCATCAAACTCAGATAGTAGTAGAAAAGATATTTATGTATTTATTTATTTGGTTTAGGTAGTGGGTTTTGAGAAATTCTTTCTTAGTGCATCCCTAGATTTAGCCTTAAACTATGTGCCAAATTTGGTTTCTCTACACCCAGCGCATTGGTTTGGTCTCTGCGTTAATATGTCGAACAGGCAGTTTCTTTTTTTATACAGGTTGAACCGGAAAGGCTATATCGTGCCCTCAATTTACGTTATTGGAGCTATATGCATTAGTATTGTGACGTTTAAATTTTAATAAATCTGTGCGAAAAAATTACTTTTTTTGACAACCCTAACTTTTAAAGAGACCGCCATTTGTCATTTAGTTTTTACATCTTATAATAGGTCAAGATGGGTTCTGAAAAACAGTGGATTAGGGTTGCGCTACGCGAAATTATTTCAAAAACTCTTATATAAATATATTGCAAATTAATTTCTGACTTCTCATAGTCATTAGTAATGACCTGAAGTATGTCTGGTTTAAAGTATATTAGGTATAGCTTTTCCGCTTCAGGTTGTATATTTAGATGGACGTTCTATATGCAGTTTGATTTGATAAGTTACACTTCACGGTTTTTATTTGATAGCTGAAGTCATTGAGATGTTTATGCTTAATTATTATTATTTTTTATTTCAATGAGTGATATTCGCGTAAATCTACGACAATACTATGTTTATGCTTAAGTTAAATATTCAAGTAATAGCTCTTTATAAACCAGTGATGTCTTATTCCCCAGACTAAACATCTACGGTTTGAACGAAATCAAAGTACCAGTACAGTCGGTCATGACATTAATCCTGTTGGAGGTGATTAACCCGTTCTACGTGTTCCAAGTATTCACTATAGGTGTGTGGATCGCTGAGATGTATTACTACTACTGCATCGCTGTTGTACTAATGTCGACGTTTGGTGTCGCCACTTCTGTTATACAAACTAAAAAGGTTAGTTTACTTTGTTTTTTTTTGTGAGGTTTATAAAAATTAAATTTGACGTTAAAATTTCACTTCAACTCTTTTTAGTGTCGCATGTCCTTGAATGATTAGTTCCTAGAAACTCCGGTTTTCTCACGATGTTTTCCTTCACAGCGGCAATGAAACAATTCACACAAAGATGTGTGCGCGCGACCGGTGATCGAACCCGCAACCTTTTTTTTATTGACGGAGAAAATGCTTTACGCATGCCCTCGCCCCGGATAGGCACAGGGCGAGGGTATGTGCGACTCCCGTATTCGTCCCGGGCGAGCGAGACCCCGCAGGGTTTCCAGGCGGGGCCCGGTCTAACCACAAAAACCTCCCGGTGTTCCGTCGGACAACCTTTTGTGCTGGGCTGCGGGTTTTGCTACTGCATTCATAGAACATCGAACACGCAAACTTCTATTTCAAAGGCTAGGCGAATACCGCTGCGCCACCGCTGCTCTATTAAAATTTAATTGAAATTAACTTTATGTGTTATATTTGGTTAATTTTGTTAAAAATAATTCATTGTAAAATCCATTTAAAATTGTTTATCGTCCATTGTTCGGAAAAACACAATGCTTTAGTTGGAACTCAGGCAACATACAGTTTCGAAAAGCAGTTTACCTTTATTATACAAATAAAAATAATATAGTCACAAAGGAAATTACATAGGAAAAGTACGTATAGTATTTTTACCAATAGAGATAACGACGAGGTATGAAATGAAAAATCGTATATTAATTAGTTCGTCAAAAAGATTAAAAAAAAATGTTAGACACGTATCTATTTTATACTTTATCATTTAAATGATTCAATATTAGGATACAACACATTCAATTTTTGAAGTGGGAGTGCGATACGTCATACCTCTGTATAAAACTTACCTAGGTGTGACGTCTTTCGAGATTTCGCTTGGACGTATCGCCGTAATCATACACAAAAAAATACATGTCCAATATTATATATTATTATATTATTTATTGTATTTATACAGACAAAAAAACTAAAAGAAATGTATTATGAAAAAGTGAAAAATTAGTATCCTAAAATGCTGATGTGTTTTATTTTATAATAATTATAATTATAATTCTCATGTCTCTGATATAGAACCAAAACAACCTACGGGCAACAGTAGAAGCTTACGACACAGTAGAACTATGGGACGGTCGAACTGTGGACAGCCGGTTCGTGTCGCCCGGTGACATCGTGGTGCTGCCGGCTCGCGGCTGTACTCTACACTTTGACGCAGTACTGCTCAGTGGCTCAGCGGTACTCAACGAGAGCATGCTTACTGGTAACTAGTTCAATTATTCTTACTTTATCACTAATGTTGCCCAAAAAACAGCTTACCAATAGGCACAGGTGGCGGGAGATCGTGCGGAGAGCTGTATCTGCCTCTATACCCCATGTGGATGACTCAATGTGACAACGACGCCTTTGACAAGAGCGGAACAAGGAAGAAGAAAAAGAACTTAAATTTTATAGTATTTATTACATATTATTATACACTTTTACCCTTAAGAGCGCGGTTGTTTTATGCGGAAATCGCAGCGTCAGATGCATGCGATTAACGCACATCATTCCATATCAGGTAATATAATTACAAACAATTGTTTGCGTTGCTGCGCTTGCCGCTGCGTCAACCGCGTAAAACAATGGTTTGTAATTATATTACCTGATATGGAATGATGTGCGTTAATCGCATGCGTCTGACGCTACAATTTCCGCACAAAACAACCACACACTTTATACTTTGGCCAATACAATATATTATTATGTTGTAACTTAGGTGAATCAGTACCAGTGACGAAGACAGCGCTACTCCGAACGGATCGTCTGTTCGATATAAAGGAGCACGCGTCGAGCGTACTGTTTTGCGGCACACGAGTTATACAGACCAAATATAACAACAACGAACCTGTCAAGTAAGTACATAATAATATAGTAAAGTTGTCTGCCATTTTTGTTTCATGTCTGTTTTGTCTATAAATTGTCTCCAAATTTATAATTTTGCCGGTTTCCTCACGATGTTTTCCTTCACTGATATTGAGCAGTGGCGATGTTACAATTCAAACATATGTTGGCACGACTGGCAATCGAACCCGCGACCTTTATAAATTTAAGGCGAGGCTAATATCGCTGCTCTGACAACTAGATACACAGACGTAATTAGTCACATCACAGTCGTGACGCTGTGGTCTTATGTTGTGAAATAACATACTTATTAACATGAGCCTAAATAATGCCAATACTAACCTTCAGTAATACCTACATAAATAAATCATAAAATAAAATAAACACAAAGAGGCAAAGTGACAATAATGAAATGAGTTTGATGCCTTGTTTTTTATTTTGTATCAGACAATGTTTACTACCTATACTATAATTTAACTATAATTGTTAACACAGGGCTCTAGTGCTTCGTACCGGGTACTACACGAGTAAAGGGCAGCTGGTCCGCAGCATCCTCTACCCAGTGCCAGCTGACTTCAAGTTCGATCGCGACTCATACAAGTTTATCATCATTCTCGCGTGTATAGCTGTGCTTGGACTCGCCTACACTATTGCTCTCAAGGTACAAGGACAGAATTTTGTGTGTTATTTGAGTGGGTACGTTCCAGTTTGATAATACAATTGAATCCGGTAAATGCCCGTTTTCCTCTCCTCCCCTTTGCCTATTTTCGTTTTTTTTTTCATAAAAGAGCTTAAGAGGGACAAGCTAAGATTAAAAATAGTGGAGAGATGTAAGGGGAAGTAGGGCGGAGGAGTGACGAAAATGGAAAAAATGGAATGGGATAAAAAATTATTGGGTGATAGGATAGAGGACTGACGTAAGAAAGATGAATGTGGTGATTAAGCAGTGGGGATAAAAGCGTGAAGGGAGAGTAGAAAGTAGAGAGGTTAGAAACAGAGGGGACAAGGATTTGAGGAAAGACAGAGGTTTAACCAAAAACGCACGAAATTTTTAACATGCTTATATTATTTGTAAAAATGAAAATCAATAAAAAAAGAAGGGGCACCATAATATTCTTTTTGCAAAATTGTATAGTTTTCATTTTCAATTTTAACTTTGAAATTCGTGTTATTCTAAACAGACGTAAGCGCCAAATTACGTCGATTGTACGGTTGAATACTAGTGTCGCTATAACCCAGAAAAAATCTGTCTTGTCTTTTGAAATATTTTAAAAATTTTGTAATCAGAATAGGATAGTAAAGAAATGAAATTTTTGCTGTAGGGGATTATAAATTACGAAATATTGTTGATTGCGTTTTCTTTCCCAGGCATACCGATCAATGACGCCAGAAGATATAGTGATCAAAGCGTTGGATATAATAACAATAGTGATCCCTCCCGCGCTCCCGGCCGCCATGACAGTGGGCAGGCTGTACGCAGTGTCTCGACTGCAGCGTGCACGCATCGCTTGTCTCAACACGCGAGCTGTCAACGTCAGTGGCTCACTTGACTGTATATGTTTTGACAAGGTAACATGCTCCATAAAGATAATTCCATATTATCATACAGCTTCATAAGCGAGTGTAACCTGTTGCGGCTAGCTACCAGAATTAGAGCGACCGCCATGACCTCGAAGCCCGTAAGGAACCATTGAGACTTTTATAATTTCTCAGCACTAGTCTAGAGTAGGATAAAAGCCGTAAAGCCATCTATCCTGCGCCCGTATTTTCGCCGTTCTTGTCGATCAACTCGTACCACCGGGCTATGAGGGTGAAGTTAATACAGAGTGCAGTTTGCGCTTGCGCACACACTTGTGCACTGTAGTATCTCCTGCGTACCTGGCCTTTTTTATCTAAATTCGACCAGTTTAAACTGACTGTTTAAACTGGTCGAATTTAGATAAAAAATGTGCTTTATTAACCTTTTGACATCCCGTGTCGCATATATGCGACAAGATATGTGTATTTTTTTGTTCCATTTTCATCCATTTCACTACTATTCATTGTAGGTACATTTAATTGATTCGAAAAATTTTGGGGACAAGCGCCGCATTCACAGCAATTTATTATTAACGGGATGGTTAAATGGTTTGTCCCTATTATCCCTATATAATCTAAACATATCCTCCAAAGTTTGGGTGATGTTCATTACCTACATTTTTAAGTACCGTACATTTAAAATAATCCTATATTTGTTTCCAGACAGGAACCCTCACAGAAGATGGTTTAGATATGTGGGGTATCGTCCCTGTGTCAAATGCAACACGTCCACCACGATTATCTCGACCACAACGAGACCCGCGGGCTCTTAACGACTTGCATCCACTCAAGCTTGGCATGGCCACATGCCACAGCCTCACTATGCTGGACGGGGAACTAGCAGGGGACCCGCTGGATTTGAAGGTGATTTATAAAGATAATTGCTATAAAAATTAATCCTCTAGATGTTGCTTTTCGTTGTATTGTGTCACTATACATTAGGGCACAAAGTACTGAATTGTAATTATTATACGTATACTATGCGGCATAACGATACATCGTAGATTGACATCATTAATCTGAGTTGAAAATAATTATATTTTGTACATGTCGAATATTTTGAATTGTAACATCGCTACTGCTCAATAACGGTGAAGGAAAACACCGTGAGGAAACCGGCATGTCTAAGAACTAATCAGTCGAAGACAATGTGATATCAACCAAACCGCACTTGGCCGGCGTGTGTGGATTAAGGCCTAAACTCTTTCAACTCGTAAGATAGTTGTGAGAAGACCCGTGCCCAGCTGTAGGTCACTAAAAGTGTTGAAGTGAACACGGTTAATTTGATTTAATTAGATGTTTGAATCAACCGGATGGGTGCTAGAGGAGCCGGAAGTGCCACAACTGTCGAGCTATGAAGTCCTCACAACAACTATAGTCAAGCCGAAGAGATCTGCTAACATTGATGTGGACGATGTTCATGTAAGATATGTTTATAAAAAAATATTTTTTACTTTCTTTTCTTTCTTTATTGTTTTATAGCTATGTGATTTGTGTAACCAAACTAATTAGTTAACCTTTTGGCCGCCCGTGTTGCATTTATGCGACAAAAACATGCTTGTTTTGTTCCATTTTCATCCATTTCACGTACTTATTCATTGTAGGTATACAATATACACAAGGTATACAATATACAATGCACGACAGTTGATTTTTGAATTTTCGTGTTTGTACGAGATCGCTCGACACTTAACGCTGACTGCTAGTAAATATGATAATATGCTTTACTTACTTACTATAAACTATACTACTACTACTTTTCCGCCCGCGGCTTCGCCCGCGGATGTCGGTTATCGCGCTAAACCATTAATCTCTTTTTCGCAGTCGGATAAAACTATCTTTTCCCGGGTCTCGAACTATCTCCATACAAAATTAGTTCAGTAGTGTAGGCGTGTAAGTAACATTTTGAAATCGGCAAGCCTCCATAGGCATATCCATAAATCTATAGGGGTTTCTTAAAAAATACTACGGCTCTTAGACCATATTGTAAGTTTTTCATTTAATATCCAAGAACAAATAAAATTTAAATTTCGAATTCTAATAATCGGACTGAGTTATCAAACGTCATTGTGTCAAAATAAAAAGTAATTTAGCTAAAAAGAACGAAGGAGTATTGATATCAACTTCAAAGAAAATCTCCCTCAGAATAATTTCTCAGGCTTCACTCGCGTAGTATTAGGATAAAGATAAAAAATATTGGAAAAATAAAAAACACGTGTTTCATTATTTGTTTTAAGCTATATTTATACCAAATTTGAAGTGAATCGAACCAAGGACTAAACAGTTCTGCAATATTTAATTTATCCAAAAAAGCTCATTTTACACTCCCCTTGGGGGTAGTTTTGGAAAAATAAAAATACGTGTTTCATGATTTCTTTTAAGGTATATGTGTGCCAAATTTGGAGTGAATCGAGCTTGAGACTATACAGATCCAGAGAAACTTTAATTTTTACCAATAAAATTCATTTTCCACACCTCATGGGGATAATTATGGAAAAATAAAAAACCCGTATCTCATTATTTCTCTTAAGGTTTATGTGTACCGAATTTTAAATAAATAGGACCAAGGAATAAAAAGTTGCATACAAACTTCACCCCTCTAAATAACCCTCTTAGGGGATGATTTTTGAAAATATTATTAGCCTATGTCCGATTCTAGGGTATACACTATCTAAATTTCAAATTTCCATAAAATCGGTTGAGCGGTTATGGAGATACGCGGTAACAAACCTTCACACACACACACACTTACTTTCGCATTTATAATATTAGTAGGATACTTATATAGTTACTTTAAGAGTTAGTTAGTAATTATAATAATGATTTGTACACTATGAGTATAATGTAGAGACCTAACTTATGTAATATTACACCTATTGTTAACCTTACCTACATTAACAAATAAATGATTTGATTTGATAATAATTAATGTTTGTGACAGTTGCAATAAGATGCTTTAATATAGCGGTACGGTTGATACTATTTATCGGTGTTTCTTTAAACATACCTAATTAGGACACCGGTACAGAGACAGTCACATGACTACTGCAGAACCCTACAGTGTTGCATTATCAAGTTTTATCATTATAGGATCACCTTTTGTCTAGACACCTTTTGTTTTGTGGTCACAAGTAGACTGTCTATCCAAGCACGCGACAGAAAGGTTTTTTGCTGTTGTTGCCTTGTCATTAAAGTTTAGTTCACTGTTAATACATTATTTTCCTTACATTTGACCCCCGTTACCCTTCCAGTTACCTCTAGAGCTAGGCATAGTGCTACAGAACCAGTTCGTATCATCCCTCCAACGCTCATCTGTAGTGACTCGTGTGAGCGGCGAGGATGTGCTGCGGGTGTACTGCAAAGGTGCACCTGAGATGTTGCGATCGCTCTGTCTGCCTGATACTGGTGCGTAATTTTGTCCTGCAGGTGTACACAAACCACATACAATATTCAGATTTATTATTATTCCACTTAAGAAGAAAGTCTTATAAAAAGAAGTATTTAATCAAGCTTCTGCCCCGACAACGCCCATATTTTTTTAGATAAAATGTAAACCATCTGTAGTCCCAGACTATAATGTATCTCTGTGTCAAATTTGATCTAATTTTGTCTAGTAGCTTTTGCGTGAAATAGTAACAAACATCCACACATGATAAAATATAGACTTTCACGTTTATAATATTTAGTTAAAAGGCCAAGCCCCCCCCCCCCCCCCCCCTGTCGTGTGACCAATTTTAGATCTAACGTTTTTCATAATTGTGGTGCAGTCTAACCCAGCAAAGCAGTGATGTTTTCAAAATCATCCTACAAGTCCTATTATCCTACTAATATTATAAACGCAAAAGTTTGTAAGAAGTTTGTAACGGGAGCGAACCAGTTTTCCATACTTAACTTTCATATTATTACAGTGCCTGACAATCTGATAGAGGTCCTCAACTCGTACGCAGAGAAAGGTTATCGAGTGATCGCGCTCGCTACCAGGATGTTGGAGACTACGTATGATGAGTTGCAGAAGATGACCAGATACGAGGTATGTTGAATTTAATAATTTTTAGAACAGCTACATACTCTTTGTGATTTTTTATATCATGCAAAGAATCTGTCCTATTTTACCCCCAATAGATAAAGTGGGTTTAGTTTGACGGGTAGGTTTGGTTAACAGAAAGGACCGATTTTAATGCATTTGTATTTTGTTGCAAAACTTACACATTCATTGCGACTTTTATTTTACTGACCTTCATTACCACACAAGAAATTGACTTTAACATATCCAGTTAGACATGGCATTCCATTCCTACATTGTAGTTAGTATTTATTAAATTTGTTAAATATATTTTTTAACCTTTTGACCGCCCGTGTCGCATATATGCGACAAATGTGTTTGTTCCTACAGCGAATATCGATTATTTATTATTGTTATCGATTCGTAAAATTTTGAGGTCGCGCGTCACAAACATGACGGTTAAAAGGTTAATCGTAATGTGCCGCACTAGGTGCTTCATCGGCCTCCTAGAATATTTTACATGACGCGAATGGGGTGTCATTGGCGATGAATCGGTTATGTGATCAAGAAGGTTTTCAGTGGCGTCGAAGGTTTAATTATTTTATTATTTTGAGTTGTCACGTTTTAATCTTGATTAAAAATTTGGTCTATTCGTAAAATCTCATCTATTAGTTAAAAATAATCGTGGAATGAAGTATAATTTTTAAAGAAATGCTTGTCTCATAATTAGGTGGAACGAGACCTCGAGTTTCTAGGGTTGGTAATAATGGACAACAGACTGAAAGGTGCCACTACTGGCATCATTCGGGAACTGAAGGAGGCGAATATACACGTTGTTATGATCACCGGTAAGTTACGCATACTGACAAGAATTTAATTTTTTTTTGTGTTTTTTAGTCGCCCTCTATTACTTATAGCGAGAAGTGGGTGATATTCACCTCTGTCTACATCTTAGAGTATTATACGCGTAACGCTATGATGAGGAACCTAGCATCCATTTTCACCTAAAACCACTCATAATTACGGGTGATTCGATATTTACTTGGAATTAAACAAAACAAACTATTTCGAATAGGTTTTAGTAGTTTTTAAACTCATTGTAATATTTCAGGTGACAATATCTTAACAGCGATAAGCGTAGCTAAAGAGTGCGGTATCCTGATGCCAGACGAACGTGTGGTGCACCTACACGCGGACATCAGCGAGAAGACTCCTATCATATACTGTGAAAGCACTTTACATGGGGTGAGTCAAATAAATAAACAGTAACAACTCTTTAAGTCCAATTCTTAACCTCTTAACCACCCGTGACGCATATATGGTATATAAATGTGATTCCCCCCACCGTCCGTGTCGCATTTATGCGACAAAAACATGCACTTTTTTGTTCCATTTTCATCCATTTATCGATTTGAAAAAATTTGTGGTCATTTTTGTAATAGCTAATTGTATTTAAATTACACCCATAATCACACAAAGAATTGTCCTGGGTGGGAATCGAATCCATGTCCTTCGTCTTAGTAATCAGGGTCACTAACCACTACGCCAACAGGCCAGTCAAAAACTGAAGTCATTTAATTCGAAATTTGCTTTTTAGTGAATCTGAGTAAACTTTACAGGCAAAAGTGGGTCGTCGTTTCCCATTAGACATAGAATGGCGGAGTTTCGACAGTGGGCGCGGCTCGTGGCGCGGCTCGGTGTCCGGCTCGGGCTCGTCCTTTGATGCTGAAGCGCCGCTCGGTGAGCCGCGGTACAAGATCGTTATGTCTGGGGATACTTGGAAGGTACGTACTACCTACTTATTACAATAATAGAGATAAAAGCTTGCTGAGGTTTCAGCAGTTTTTCTCAGTAGTTGTCACGGCATTCACTACACAACAAGAAAATAAATTGGACAATTTTATGTAGACTCCCTCATAAGAATAAGAGTATTTTCATTCATTGAATGTTATCTATATTTAAGTATGTATTTACAAAAAAATGTATTATATGTAGTATATTACCAGTTATCTGGTTTCCATAGTACAAGCTATGCTTAGTTTGTGTGTATTAATGTCCCAGCATGTTTCTAAAGGTATTCCATTCTCTAAGCGTAATTGCACTTTTATCTTTTCTCCCCACTCTTTCCTCTCCCTTCCCTTATCCTACTTTTTCCTCTCTCTTAAATACTTATATCAGAATTTGGAGTTGTTTTATAACATTTTTATCTGGTGTTATAGATACTTCGTGAACATTACCCTAACATGGTGCAGAGGGTAATTGCTAAAGGCGCGGTGTTCGCTCGTATGACGTCAGACCAGAAACAGCAGCTTATTGTAGAGTACCAGGCCTTGGGATATTATGTTGGTAAGTGTATTCTGTATTTAACGCGGTTTTTAATAGCTTAAGTGTGTTATTAAGCATGATATTTATGAAATAAATAAAATAAAATAATAAATAAAAACCGTTTATTGGCAAAAGATTACAAAACAAAAGCTTAAACAACGGACCTCAAACTAGGAACATGTCCTGTATCTTGATGGTCCAGACAATTTTTACAAATAGATTTGTAAAGTGAGACAGTTTTTACAGAAATAAAAATAGAGGAAAATTAAAGCTTTTGTCCGTACTCAAATGATGGTATGTGTGCTTGTGTGTGTGTATGTGTTTGTGTGTGTCGTGTGTGAACGGCTTAATCAGCTTAATTTGTATTGTTATTATATTATAATTATGGCCTCTGCAGAAATAATTCCTTAATTTAGTCAATGTTATGTTTAACTAAAGACAAGCTTTTCAAATATCAATATTAAAAATAACGCTAAAGAAAACGATAACGGTTTTACCTTCACTAGTATGTTTGTGGCGAAACTATCCAACGCAGTTTTTACCCACTTGAAAATTTGTTACTTCTTAGTTCGTTTTAATGATATCAAAGTGAGTTTTTGTTTAAGTTTTTTTTGTTGAAATATATTTTTTTATTACTTTATTCATGTTTTATTTCAAAGGTTTTTGTGATTAAATATTGTATTGTAACTAATAATATTCTATAAATGAACGCTAGGCTGTATTCAGAATAACTCTCCATTTAGGTGGTCCCGATAAAGACTTGCTTGACTTGTTGGTTGATTGCCACATCGGTCTGATACATTCATTTTGTTTCACTTCAAGTCCTTATATTTCAAAGGCGAGGCCTATACTGCTGCTGAACTGCTGTGTAATAAAATGAAATTAATTTGTAGGTATGTGTGGCGACGGTGCGAACGACTGTGGCGCATTACGTTCGGCCCACACCGGCATCTCTCTCTCGGAGCTGGAGAGTAGTGTAGCGGCACCCTTCACTTCCACTAACCCCGACATCGTCTGTGTCTCCAGAGTACTGCGCGAAGGTCGAGCAGCCCTAACCACATCCTTCGGAGTCTTCAAATTCATGGTCACCTATTCCCTTACAGAATTCTTCTCCGTCGCTTTCTTGTATTATTTTGACGCAAACTTAACAGATTTTCAGTTTCTCTTCATAGACCTCGCTTTGATTGTAAACTTTGCGTTTTTCTTCGGCATGACTGAAGCGTATACTGGGAAACTATGTAAAAATCCACCATTGACGTCGTTGTTAGGATTAATACCGCTGTTTTCTTTAGCTGGACAGTTGTTGATAATCGCGGTTGGACAATATTTAAGTTATTATGCGTTAACATTCTTTCCTTGGTATGTAAGACATACATACGAAGGCGAAGAAGCAAATGAATGCTGGGAGAATTACGCTATCTTTGCAGTTTCCATGTTTCAATACATAATAGTGGCTTTAGTATACAGCCACGGTGCGCCGTACAGAAAATCTGTATTTACTAATAAGCAGCTAGTAATTAGCATGTTAATTATGACTATAATATGTGTTTACATTGCTGTATGGCCTGCGAAGTGGCTCGCAAATTTTTTGCAGCTGAAAATGCCTTTAGACCCGCTAATGTCGTATATTGTGTTAGCTATCGCGGCTTTCAGCTTGTTAATCGCTTTATTCTTCGAAAGAGTGATTATACAATGTTTAATGGAAGATAAACAATGCATACCAAAGTGTTTGAAAGAGAAACGTATTCGAAAAACTCCATATTTGTCCATTAAACGACAGCTGACTGATATGGATTATTTGGATTGTGATAGTGTGATTAAATATGATAAAGAAAAAAGCTCGTCGGGTATTGAGTCTTCTGGGATGGGTAGCTGAGATACCGAGCTTCTAAATGATCTACATCCCTACTATATAATAAACGAGAAAGTTTGTGAGAATGTATGGACGTCTAGATGTATGTTCGTTACTCTTTCTCGCAAAATATACTGAATGGAATTGGATGAAATTTGGCACGGAAATAGATTATGGTCTGGATTAACACATGGCTACTTTATCTCAATAAGTACCGCGCACGACACTCGGGCGAAGTCGTGGGTGGAAGTTAGATAACAATATAATGGCACTTTGAGTTACCATAGGTAGAAAAGAAGTTTGTAAAATGATTAAATCGCGTGAAGATCAAATACAACTGTACAGTTGATAATATTTTGTTTTACTTGTACATCAAGCTATTCATTTCCAGTATAAGCTGACCTCTGATTGTACAAAAATTCTATACTAAGATCAGCTTATAATGGTTTTGTTTAGCTGGATATAAAAGCAAAGCTATCGCCTCAAAGATTGTGTGTGTTTGTTTTAATGGAAACCGCTGAACAGATTAGGTTATAAATGTTCACATCCGTAATATTTTCCATTTTGAAATGCTACCGGTATATATCAGACAGACAATGAGGAAAAACTCACCGTCTTATACATAAAAATCTTATAGGCCTCTACAGTTAAAATGGGTGTTGTCTCTTTCTTACTAATATAAATGTTAAGACGACAGATAAAGACAAACGAATTATAAATCTTGTTTAGCTATTAGCATATAAGATATTTATGAATAAGGGGGTAAAGTACATGGTTTTTATGGACTATGTATTTTTTGAAAGCGTTTTTAGTGAAAGACTTTGGTTTCAATTGTAGATATGTTTGAGTTCAATATATGCATTATTTTCATATGATGTACAAATGTAAATTTAGTCTCAAATGGCGGTGCTGTTAGTTAAATTTACTGTAAAGTGTAATAATTTTTTATTTTTTTTATTTATTTAATCAATAAAAGAAATATACAATAGAAGTTTTACATTAGCAGTGTCGCATAAACCATCACTGGTTTTTCTGTACATTGATGTATTTTTTTCAGTATTTGCATGAAATTATAAAATGTTAGTAGGTAAAATATTTTATATGCATACTTAAATGCTTTGTTATTTTATTTCTTATGCAATTATTTTGGCATTAATAAATTTTGTAATACTTTTGTATACCTCTGTCTTTTCAAATGCATTTTTAATTTAATTTTTAACACGTTGATGCGAGCAATCAGATATATACGTCACTCATGGCGAGCGTGTGGTGAAACAACATATAATAACGTCGAGCTAAAACATGATCATAGAGCACAGCGTGATAGTACGTCATTTGACTGACGTAACATTATGCTCGAAAATGTACAAGTATTATCTGGGGCGGTATATTATACCGAACTTGTTGCAACCGGTGCTAATTTACGTGCGTTCAAACGATTTTGCCATAATTATGACTGAAATCAGCTCTGACAGGTCCCCTTAGCTTACATAACCCGTGGTGCTTAGTCCATTTTTATCAGATAATTTTAAACATCTCTTTTTTTTCTCTATGCTGTCTCCCGTTTTGCCTGGTGAAAAGTTGATAATGTCACTTTCCAACTCTTCCTATTATCTTTCTGATCGAATTCATGCGGGATCCAAGACAGGTTAGGTGTCCCAGGACTCTGTCGGGTTCAAATCCCGAGTCTCTTCACGGCGCCGTTGTCGATCCTGGCTTACAGCAGTAGTAATGGGGGGATTGCGGTGGTGGGTTATGTAAAAAAAATACGGTATTTGACCATACTAGTAACTATAAGTTCGGTTACTGTGCTACAATGCCTCAAACTCTCAACAATCTATCTAGCACTAGATTTTTTTTACTAATAATTTGCATAACGTCACTAGACGCTACTCCTGTTTGTATGAAAAAATGGTGTGCGCATAGAGAAGTCGTAATAATAATAATAATAAGGGGCCATAGTCCATCCGTAGTCCTAATTACCTAATCCACTAGCACCCACCACCATAACCTAGATTTTAGTTCCTATATTCTGCAATAGTCCTGCTCTAACCGGGGATTGTCCTTGAGTGTACCTATATGGTGCGAACAGGGATAATCGTCGGTTGGTGCCACATTACATTTACAGCAAAATTGTCTAACGGGCCTCTACGTGTTGGCTTCGGCCCCACGCACGCCTTTTAAAAGTCCGGAGCTCCATAGCTCCGAGATAAACAAAGACAAACATAATAATAATATGTTCGCGTCAACGTGTTAATGTATTTTTTTATGATTTTTGAATCATTGTACGTGATTTTTTATTATTTATAATATTAGGTGTCAAACACATCTTGCCTTTAAAGGCCTGTCAGAAAATGAACAATCTCCAATACAAAATGACATAACAGATATCAGAAGGTGTATTCAGAAGTGAATACCACTCATGTCCGCCAATTACGTTTAGGGAGGCAAAAATACGAATTTCGAACTTTTACTTAATTCTTTGCTATTGGTAAACCTGACTTTTACCCGGGACCTTTTCCTACCATTAGGCCGCTACTGAGGCATTTATAACTTAGCATGTAATTATTGTGAATATGCAAATATATCAATTGGATTTGCTAAAAGTTTAACATAAAGTTCGCTGTGTAAAGTGAATATAATTAAGTTATTAAAATTACAATGATATTAATTATCTGGCTACAAAATAGCTTATATAACGTAAATAAAAGAAATATAAAAAAAAAACAATCAAAATATATTTTTAAATGCCTAGTTGTATAGATGTGTGTAGGTTGTAGTTGTATGGATGTTTGTTACTCCACGCAAAAACTACTAGACGTAGTCTGTGTAGCATTAAGGTTACTTTGATCCTAATACCACGCGAGTGATGCCACGGGTGGAAGTAATAAAAATATAGTTATGTGCTTCCGTCCTTTGTGAACAAGCATTGGGTATTCTTATTCTGACAGACCTGTTCTTAAGCTATGTCAAACAGAAAGCATAAAACCACATTTCAAAAAATAAAATAAACAACTTGAAGTTTTGAGTGTCTATTTGTCATTTAAAGAAGTGTGATGTCCCACGGACATATCATGCTATTCTGTTTGAAGCAGCCTTTATAGTTGTAAGTATAATGTGATATGATAACGTATTATGTGCCTTAACACATTCCGTAGAACAATTTGGTGCTAAAAGTACTGAATAATTGTACAAGATTTATTTTACAAACTATGAAGTGAAATAGTTACCAGTTTTGTTAGTTAAATAAAGTATACGTTATGGACGTCGAAAAATATCTGGGTTTCTAACAATAGCAATAATCTATAATACAAAAATGAATCGCAAAATGTGTTGGTAAGCGCATAACTCGAGAACGGCTGAACCGATTTTGCTAATTTTTTTTTAGAATGTTCCTTGAAGTACAAGGATGGTTATAACAAAAAAAAAATAATAGAAACAACCTCCTCAGAAACGGCTTGACCAATTAGGTAAGTCTGAGAATCGGTCGTAATCTATTTTCAGACCCGGTAGGTGGCACTGCTTTACCGGGCAGGACGACGTCTGGGGGTCCGCTAGTAATAAATAAAATTAATAAATATTCCGGGACATTAACACACACGGTCATCTGGTCCCAAGCTAAGCAGAGCTTGTGTTATGGAAACCAGATAACTGGTATATACTATACATATAATACTTTTCTTTTGTAAATATATACATATAATAGATATTTACACCCAGACTCGACACAAACACAAATGTTCAATAATATTAATGTCACGCTTAATTAAGTTTTATACAGGGGTAGCGCACTCCCACTACAAAACTTTAATGCGTTAATATTGTTTATCCCAATGATAAAGAAAGATATACGTGTCTAACATTCATTCATTCCCCTTGCCTTTTTCCCATTTCTATTGGGGTCGGCTCCCAGTCTAACCTGATGCGGGGCTAGCTACCAGAATTATACGAGCGACTGTCATCTGACCTCGAAACCCGTAGGGAACCAGTAGCCGAGATGGTTAGACCAGGTGTCAGATTATATTGGCTTCTGACTACATGTAACGATTGTCATAGATGTGTTAAATGACAACCGGGACCGTATCGGGAAATATACGTGTCTAACAATTTTTTATAATCTTACTGACGGACTAATTAAAATACGATTTTTCATATCGTCATCCCTACTGTTACGATCAAGATTGTAGTACTATTATCACCAAAAATTTTCGACGCCCATTATTAATCTATTTGTAACTTTGTACTTTAAATTATTATTAAATAATCTTAAGTTAATTTAGATAATTATACACTAAATTGTAATATACTATTTGTACAAATTCTGTAATCTAGTACACAGATGTGCTTACATCTGTCGACACGGCCTAACTGGTTATTGAGTTAACAACACCTATCAGATACCTATAGACACCGCGTAGCTGAGCACTCGTGCTCGCCTAACTTATGTCGTACCACGACATTGCCTAGCCACAAGCTAATTTTGATAAGTACATTTAAGGATAAATACTTGAAAGACCCAATCAAAATTGTGGTCTTCCCCTACTCCCCGCCAACTTTCGACGATTAAAATAACATACAATATTTGAAAAAAAAGGCGTTTAGTAGGTATCTAGTCGGTGGTTGACAATAAACGTCATTGCGAAAGCCGAAATAAACAATTCGAAAATCGAAAGCCACGCTAGGTTTGTATTTATTCAAAACTTCGCAGAAAAGGCCAGAGAAAATTCTCCGTCGACATATTGTAGAGTGACCATGAAATACAGCGTCGAACGGCGCGGCGTGTAAAGCGATTTTGCATTCAATTTGTTTGATCATTGGCGTAGAAGATAGCGTCTACGTCTTTAGATCGCGTGTTCGAATCCCACGCTAGACTAAAAAGAGTTGCGACTTTCATAGCACAATTAGTGTTTAGATCATTAGTCATGCTGATCCCCTGTGCCTTGGCGAGGACGTAATACTGTAGGTCCTGCGCTCGATCTCTCACCGTCAGTCAATGTACCTATTTCACCGGACTGTGAAAGTGAAGGGAATAGAAAGTGCACTTGTGTTAGCGCAAACACTTATGCACTATTTACAGCTCTTAATTCCCATATAAATAGTGCACAAGTGTTATGACGTCCTCGTTATAGTATTTTAGTTGTTACTATTTTATTATATGCGATTCCAATTGTAAAATGCGTTGTGTTATAGACTATACCTTACACTGATGAAAATAAACTTTATTATTATTACTATAATATGCGACATGCGGTTGAGCAACGTAATCGCTAGTCGCTCCGCTCGGCGATGTTTTTTGTGTTCGGCTATTAAAAAGTACCTATCTAGTATGATATTTATACTTATGGTAATTTTTTTGTGATCTTATGTTAGTTTAATAGAATTATCAAATGAAATAAACCAAATCGTGTCGATTACAAAGTATTATCAGTATCAATTAGATATTCATTGATATTATATGTTTTTGTTAATATTTGTGTGAATGTTGAATAAATTACTTAAATAAAATTGAGCTGTTTATTTATGCCTTACCTATGTTACGTGCTTAATTTTTTTTAGGCCTTGTCAAAAATCACTTACCGTGCGCTTATGGCGCTTGACCACAAAAATATTCGAATCGATAAACCTACAATGTATAAGTAGGTAGACTTATTTACAATGGATGAAATTGGACCAAAAAAAATTTCATGATTTTTCGCATAAGTGCGACACGGGCGGTGGGGGAAAAAACACATTTGTCGCATGTACCTATGTAACACGGGCGGTTAAAAGGTTAAAATCAAGGACTGAGCCTCTAGCGATAACTACATGTGCCTGAATTTATATTTCTATATTCAATCAATAGTGTTAAAAATATATACACAGTACGTATACCTAGTCCCTGTTTTTATACTAACCGAAGAAGTTTATGTATGTTACCTTTCAGTGGCGAAATTAACTTACAAATATCTCTTGATTATTACCTACGCCGTCTATCAAACTTACTAAAAGCATGTACTGCATTTTTTATGCTAAGGCGTTACATGATATTTATATGTACGTTATATTGACCAATTCCTAAAGGGAAGCTGGTGGGAATTGTGTTATACGGATTCTTTGCCACTGGTACCTTTACAGTCCTGTTATAAGTGTTCTAGTTTGGTCTATATATAACAGAGTTGTAAAAATGGGGTATGACAGTACAAAAAAATCCTATACATGAGGCGTGGTCCACATTTACATTGATGTCTATTTTAGTAACAAATCTGGAATAAAATGCTCTTCTGGAATACTTCAGGGTTTTTCACTACGTAAATTCTTACTAGATTATACCCCCATTAAGTAAATAAAACAAGAAATATTTTCAATAATTATATTATTACTAAAAGCAATAAATATATCGAACGTAGACTCTATCAATAAATTAACAAAATTGTTAACTTTACAAATAATATAATCTTCATATTTGGCATCACAGTACTTTACTAGGTATGTAGTTAGCTTTCATTATTTAACCAACGTTAGCGGGCAAATCATGTTATTATTCAAGACTACCAATTAAAATCCATTACATACCTAAACTTCTTATTACTACACCTACTGTCTCAATAAACTTCCGATAGATAAAGTTATTCGTGTAAAGTAAAATTAATTAATTAATGACCATCGGCAAAATGAAATATTACGGTAATAAATTAGACAGAGGGCAATGCACTACTGTGATAAATCTCATTTTTGCGTTTGCAAGAAAGAGATGGAACTAACACTTTGTTTTGAAATTCTGTTATTGGTTGTTATCTACTAATAGGACAAAGTTTGTCTAGTAAAATACACCCGATAAACACAGGGCGTATCTTACTGGACTTTAAATATAAAATAAATTTATATTTGTAGCCGATGCCCATTTCATTAATTATTATGTAGGTACTGTGTAAACAACGTCATTAATCACAGGTACTAGTAAATACTTTAGGTTAGTGCTTTTCAGGAGTTAGAAACGCTATACAGTTTTAGAGACTTGTTCTAAAGTTAAGTTTAAATCAAGTTTGAACTTGTTACTAGGCTTACTGCGTATGCCAGTGTTGCCAGATCAATATTTCAAAATCCAGGAAATAATAGAAAAAAAATCAGGAGATTGACCTGAAAAATCAGGAAATTAATAAAATTTTTATTTACTTTTACGATATTCATAATCAATAACTAATACGTTTCATACATTTGACTTTTTAGCTCTGTGTTTAAAAATTAAAACAATTTTTATTTTTCAGTACAATTTTAGACCTAATTTCAAGGCAAGGGCGTCGCCAGCCGATGGCGGGGGGGAGCAGAATAGAAAAATAGAATAAAAAGGAGTTTGAATATGAATAAGTGTACAGCGTACAGCGTATTTGTTTTAATTACCAGATTTTAATATTAAAGTGGTCGTTGTTTGTTTATATTAAGTTAATCAAAACATAATTTTCGGGGATTCATTGTAAACTTTTCGACCAGTTTCGACGTACGGGAATGATTGTTCAAGGCTTGAAGTTCAAGCAAATCAACTCAGACTTAGGACTTTGGTTGCATTATATTTGGCAACTTTTTTAAAATCTCTAGGAAGGGGGGCAGCAGCCCCTCTCTGACCCCCCTTGGCGACGCCTTTGCTAATTTCTGCAATTACTGGTATTCAATTTATTTCTCAATTTGGCCATTATTAAATTAATTTGTGAAAATAGTCTTGCCACTGCAGTACTATATATAAATCTAGCTAATAGTAAAATGTCTTTTGTCTCCAGTTGCTGCATACAAAAAGCTTAACAGCATCTATTACATACAAAGTTTAAATGTCTATTATAACATATCAAATAGTACCGCAAAAGGAATTAAGTGCTTTAAATAGTAAATTTAAGTTTATTTTTCATATTTTTTAGTAATTCCTATCAAGTTAAATGATTTATTTCTTTGTGTATTTTTTTAACCGCAATGTCCAAGGAACAGACTTTAATATCACTTCAACCCTTTTTTAGTGTCCCACAGCTGGACACGGGTCTTCTCTCAACCATCTTACGAGTTAAAAGAGTTTAGGCCTTAGATAGATAGATACAGTATGCAATGCAATAACACGCTTTTTTCAATTACCTACACTTACCTGAATTCGGTTAGAGAATTTCATTTAGTGTTTACTCCGTTAACAAAATATATTCTATTGAAAATTAGTAGGTAGGTCCCATACTGTTTTTATTTTATGACACAAATATCAGGAGATTTTACAGTAAAATCAGTAGATCAGGAGAATCTCACACAAATCAGGAAATCTCCTGATAAATCAGGAGATCTGGCAACACTGGCGTATGCACTCCACTACAAAATGTCTCAAGCAAGCACTATGTCTGTCCCTCTTCTTCTCATCCGAAAGTAATAGAGTTGGACAGTATTTGCAACGTTTTCTTGTGCTATTCACCTAGTAACATGTTCGAACTACACCTAGCCCTCGTTTTAGAATAAGTCAGTATCTTAAATTAACAGTGCAAGTTATTAATAAGTTTAGTTAGTTATTTGTGACAAATATTGAACATTATCATCACGACTTTACATTGCAACAGCACCGTTTTTGTGTTGTTTCGTTACTTCTGCTATATCTCTAATACCACTATTAGGTAGGTATATAGATACAAATTTATCAAGCAAGCACCTATTTCATTTATAGGTAAATCCAGCAGTAAAATCACTTATAGGCTGTTTACCAGTTGCTTGTAAAGTTCTAAATAGCATTACGGGACTTTTTATCCACATTAATGATAAAGAATAACTGGAAGATTTAAAAAATAACTAATTATGATTGTTAGATAGTATTAACATTTTTTTAAGCCTTGCCTCTGACTCCAGACTACGAAATATTACGAATCGGTATAATATACCTACAATAAATAGCAAGATGCAATTGATGAAAATGGAACATAAAACACGCGTGCTTTTTGTCGCATATATGCGACACTGGCGGTCACAGGGTTAAATGTCAGATAGATGTCTAAAACTTCACCAGCAACTGGTGCAACAGCCCAAAATTACATTTTATATCATTACATAGCGGTCTATATTACTCGCAGGTGTATACAGAGTCGAATGTCACGCACGTTACACTGGCCAGTTGTATAAACTGTTTTCCAGTATAAGCTGACCTCTCGTTGTACAGAAATCCTATACAATGCGAGATCAGCTTATACTGGAAAATATAGCTTGATGTGTAGCCAGTGTGTACATCGAATCCAAAAATTTATAAATTAGTAATAAATACTTATTGAAATTACTTGTAGGAAATTACACGCAAAATGGACTTTACATAATTTTAATTAAAATGTGTATTAACACATTAAATACCACCACTATTTTCCAGCAGGTCCGCATTAGTGCTGATGGCCTGTGCCCTAATTCACGTAATTTCTTGACGCGCCGATCAAGTTGCGGTGCAGTTGCAATTAAGTTTACGTCTTAGTGCAAAATGGTATTCTTGTAATTGTTTAGCTGTCATATCATATCTAATCTAAAGCGCTCGCGTGACGCGAACTTGACGCGAGCGTATCTGACAGCGGTTGTCAAAATTACGAGAGTACGAAAAGGGTTGTTTTTATCGAAACTTAATTGCAACTGCACCGCAACAGAACTTATTTAATTACGTGAATTAGCCTACTGGTGTGCTTCCAGTTTTCCATGAAGTCAAGAGGTCAAATCAAAGACTTATTGACTACATTTTCTAGACAAGGCAATAGGAATCGTGAAGACACGCTAGGCGTGTCGGTGGCACTGAATATGTTATGCCCCTTACATAATTTCAAGCAATTAATAGAACACAGTACTTTCGGTTCGATTCGATTTGAACAGCGATTCAATTTTAAGATTAAAAAAACGAGTAGGTACGGTCAGAATAAATTTTACCTAATTATAGAATGATTAGGGCTAACGTATCACCACCGACTAGATAACTACTAGACACCACTATTCAAATATTATATGAAATTGTAATCGACAAAGATGTCGGGGTATCGGGGAAGATAGCAAATTTTGGTTAGTTCAAAATCTAGTCCACGAACCTTGTGATCACATGGTATGTAGTGAAACTACATAAGCTAGGCGAGCTCGGGGGCCCTGCTATGCGGTGTTTATAGGTATCTGGTCGGTGCATATCGCACACTAATTTAATAAAAAAATATTAATTGAATGAAGTATATAATCTATTAGTAATTTGTAAAAACTCATTTGATTATTTCGTAGTGTTATTATTCATGTCTTAGTTTACAACACTATTAAAGTCCATTCGCTTAGAAACTTTCCGCGTACAGTGTACACTTGCAAGTGAATTTGAAAATTTCGAAGCGCTGTTGTAGTAGGTTCCATTACTTTATTGTTCGTATTATACATGACCACAACTACTTGCGGGTGTACCGGCAATATCTAAGCGGATCGACATTACTACACCTAACTGTAATAAATTGTTTTAATTGAGTCAAATTTACTTATTTGTTGCATACACTTTATTACATTGGGACAATTTATTCCATTACTTAAGGTTAACACCATAGGTTATTTTCTCTCAAGGATTGCGCCGAAGTTTTGAAAAAAACCTGTAAAATATACAAAATGAATGTCAATATTGCCACTTATTAAGTTTATTACTATTGTTTAATTTTATAAAACTAACTTATAATAATTGTAGCATAAATAATAAACAGGTACATTAATCTTTCCACAATTTAAATTTATAACTTTATCTTGATAGAGAAACTATATCTATACTGGAGGGTAACTTAAAAAAGGGTAAGTGATTTTTTTGTGCACACGAACCTACTTTTGGCGTTGGCTGTACAAGATATTGTACAGCCAACGCCAAAATTAGATTTGTGTCAATAGTGTGGCAGTGAATTATTTATTTTTTTATTCTGTATTAGGCTTGTTCTTGACCACAACTTGCCTGTTGTTAAGCAATTGAAATGAACTGAATAGCACCGTAGGTATTAATTTTTAAATTATTGAATTTCCGGTTTCAAATCTCTAATTTTTACGTTAATGTTCCTATTTACGTATATAGCAATCTATGGGAGGCTTGCGAATAGTTTGTGGCAATGGAAGGCAAATAAAGCTAAATATGTGTAAAATAAAAACTTACCATTATGTGCATTGGGAAACAGGGATGAAGTGAGTGCAAAGTGCAGATGTGTACACTTGGTTGCGAATAATATAGGTACTACCTAGTGAATGATAGGGAATTTATGTAGTAGGTACATTCTCATATGTACGTTCTGTAATAGTCAGCGTTAATTAAAAAATAAATTACCCTAGGGTCATTTTTTACACTGTAATCTATCTACAGTTAAATCTAACTAATTATACTGTAATGTAACTAAATAAACTGTTATGTAACTATGTATGCTATAATCTAACTACACTGTAACCTACACTACAGTGTAACTATACTGTAATGTAACTAAATAAACTGTTAGGTAACTTTGTATGCTGTACTCTAACTACACTGTAACCTACACTACACTGTAACTACACTGTTATACATTTATGTGGAAGTTAATATCTTTGTGTTGAGGCAACATAAAGATATTATCTTGGATGTCGAACTAAGTATGTACTAAAAGCCTTTACTTAGTGTGAGGTTGTCAATCTACCTGATGTCGAAAATATGTCGTGACTATATCGAAAATTTGCCAGAAAAATCAAAATCGACCTAAGTACTTACTTTGTGAATAGTAAAGTATTTATTAATAAAATCAGTATTTATATAAAACTAGGTTTAATAAAAGACAGTACTGTTTAGAACGATCTCATGTAATAACTTATACATGTAATTATAACAATTTACATATACAACACAAGCAATGCTGCGTGCATAATAATCTCTTTTACCTCACAAGAATCAGTGTTACTTACTTTAGGTACATACAATGACTATTTTAATAATACAAGTTTTGTGACGTAGACAGGGCTTAGGCTGAACTTAATGTAATAAAATTTGCTCAAAATATCGCTAGCAGATCTATTTTGTGGGACTAATGTAAAGCGTGACATGCGAGTGTATTGTTGAGGTAAAATCTAAAAGTACACACCAGTCGATCGTATTAATGCTCTCGTTGTAACACATTTTTGCTCTGTAACATTGGTCAGTGCACAGTTTTAAGACACAGAGTTCTGCCATGAAAGGTTACCGCAGTGTAAATTCACTAAGGCGTCTAACGTTTTAAAAGCGTTGTATAAATGTAACATGAAATTTACATCCATTGCTTCTCTTAACAGTTAAGTCTTTGATTTTTACTCAACAATACAATCAGTGAAGTGTAGGCTCTGTACAAGCTGTATGCTCTACAAAATAAACTGTAAAAATAAATAAATTGTCCAACACAATACAATGATACGTCTACAATCTACTTTTATAAATACTAAACATTTATTATAAAATGCAAAATGTCACAATAAAATTAATTAAAATCTTAATAAAAACAGATCTGTAGTTTAATCTTTTAATAAATTAACTTTAAATAGAAAAATATATTGATTCAAAGGCAAGACACGATTACGTCATATAAATTATTATTTTTCATATAAATTGTTAAACATTTCATATATTATTGATTTATTTTCTCGTTCATTTAAAAGTAACATCGATTATAAAATTGATTTCTTTGAAATCGTCATTGATTGCTTGTTAGTCAAGTATAAAATCATATTTGACAAACACTTTTGTACGCGACGGTACCTACATAGAATATAAAATTAAATAAAATTCTAGTGTTTATCGATTAGGGACATTGTTCTTAAATATAATCTAGAATACAACGACATATTAACTGTTTTGTTCATACACCAATAATATTAGATTTGTGAGAATCTGTACAGGTTAGAGGAAATTATGTATAAGGTCTTTTCAAAAGCATTAGCAGGTACCTTAACAAAGTACAACCGAAGGCAAAAGTGCTTTAAGAAAGTCATAAAAAATTAATGATGCATCTGTGGGCACGGCAGTGCTTCGCAAAGTGTAGCACAGCCGTACCAACAATGGTAATTTTGATTTTCTTATAACTTAGTTGTGAGATAATATTTTAGATATTTTTTTACTATTTTAATATTATTTTACTGGCGTAGTTCAGTATGTAAAGCTTCCAAAAGGACCTTATAAGCATTATAACACAGTAAATAAATAAGAGATCAATATTGTATTCAGTTTATCGAACAAAACGGTAAGTATGTCGGTCGTAACTAAATAAATTAATAAAATTGCTATCATACATCGTGTTCGCTTCGTTCGGCTTATTTCTTCCGCTTTAGCTTCGGTATTCTGCAATGCGTGCGAGTGAGTTAGAGCAGGCAGTGGTATAAATACATTATGGTATTATTATTACTGTGAAACTTCTTTAAGGGATTTAAAGGTTTTATTCAATAACAACCAACCCGAACAAAACCTAGATTGGGCGTGGAAGATGATATAATTAAATTATTAACCCAATCAATGTCCGATCCATTTTAATAATTTTAATCAAAGTTAATTTGTGGACAATACCAAAATTGACAGCTCATTGAGGAGCTCGTCAACTAAACAATATCGAATCAAAAATCTTTGAAAATGTCTCAACATGTCTTTTGGAATAAAGTATTAACTTTTTTTTAAATACGTTTGGAAATAATTTTCGTTTATTATAATATAATTTCGAGGTATTTAGACATGGACAATCAATATTTCGTGGGTGTAATTTCATCAAAATCCGTTCTTGCTGCCTTCGTACCAAACATTCAAGTTTAATGTAGATTTAGTAAGACAGGAAATTCAGAATTTTGTAATATTTACTAAAATAAACAGTTGTTTCACAGTATCAAGAGGAATAATAAATTTATACATAGCATCATGAATCTTTTCACCTTTTGTGAATTAGTTTGTGTGGTAGCGTGCTTTATTTACAATTGATCCATGATCCTGAGCAGTTGTAGGAATTAATAAAAATGTTCTTACCCTGAATTCTTATTCTTTTTGTGCGGTGATGATTGCGCTTTTTCTGATTCCAGTAACTTGGTGCTCGAATCCTTCATAAAACCTGCAATAAAATTAATAGAAATTAATTAAAAAACTATATAAAACAAATTAAATAAACTAAATTAAAATTAATTAATTAAATTATTTTATTCATTCATAGCTAGAATTATAAAATAAAATACCCAGACCTTGAATAAACTATACCTTAAAACTAGAAAAATATTTATTTTTATAAATACTGTCAAATTTATTGAATCGCAAAACTTCCTACTCCAAAACTAAGAAGTAGATTCCCTATGAGAACAAATGAAAAGTAAAAAAATCAGTAAAGCCCTCACGTACCTTTGCCTGAAGAACCGAAGACAGAGTTGCCCAAATTATTCAGATTACTAGTAAACATATCCGCCTCAGTAGACACAGCGTCTGCTGCCGCCTGCCCCACGTCTCTCACGTCATCCGCCACCTCCCCGAGCCGAGCGTCCGCAGACTCTACTCCCGCCTTCGCAGACCCCTTAATCTCCTCAAGTTTATTGTCAGCCGACACTTCGAAACCCTCAAACTGACCCTTCGCCTCACCAAACAACTGCTTCGAACCCTCCTCCACATTATCTTTCGCTTCCGAAGCCGCCCCGAACACCATTTTCGCAGAATCATCCAAACTATCAAACGTATTTCCAGCTGAACTCTGGAAACTGTGAAGAGTATCTTCCGCGGAGCTTCCTAAGCTATGAAGATCGTCCCTCATTGACGCGAATGTATCCCGTGCAGAGCTCTGCAAATCATCGTACTTGTTTTTGGCGTCGCTCACTTTGTCCTTGGCTGAACTTTCGACTTTATCGAGAGTACTCAAGGTTGAATCTTGCGCGTGCTCGAACGCCTGTTTGGACGACCTTTGTAAGTCATTCGCTTTTTCACTAGCCAAATGTTGGAGATGTTCTAATTCGTCTCTCCCAACTTGTGTTATATCGTTAATTTTGTTGCTAAAGTTGCTCTGTAGTTCACCTTTCTTTTCAGCAGCAGCATTGATTGCGTCTTCAGCAGATTTTTTAATTTCATCAGTCGTTAATTCTGCCTCTTTCCTTATCCTATCTAGTTCATCACTCGCAGCATCCTTTGTATCGTGAACTGCTTTTCCAAATTCGTCCGTTCTACTTTGGATCTCGGACTCTACAGCTTCTGTTTTGGCACGGACAGCGCTCGTGACTTCAGTGGATGTGTTTTCTACAGTACTTTTGACTTTGCTGGCTTCATTTTCTACAGAATCTTTGATATCACTGGCTTTATCGCTTACAACTTCTTTAGTTTCTTCACTCTTATCATGTATTGCATGGCCAATACCACTGAATGTGTCGTGAATAGCATGGCCAATTCCGCTGAAAGTATCTTTGATTGCGTGTCCAAAACCGTGAGATTTTTCGTGTACTTCGTGACCGATTTCACTGGCTTTATCGTGAATAGTATGTGATGTTTCACTTGTTTTGTCTTTAATAGCTTGGCCGACTTTTGTACTATCATCTTGAATAGCATGACCTATGTCACTTGCTTTATGCTTAGCATCAGTGGCTTTATCGTGAATAGCTTCACCGACGTTGTTAGCGTTATCATGTATAGCTTGTCCTAAATCACTAGTTTTGTCGTGAATAGCATGTCCGAAACCGGAAATTTTATCGTGAATTTCATGACCAACTTCATCAGCTTTTGACTTAGCAGAGGCTGCTTGTTGGTTGAAAGATTCACTTATTTGATTTGCTGTGTCTTTTAAAGAATTTCCAACGTCGCTAGCTTTATCGTGAATAGCATGGCTGACTTCAGCGGCTTTCTCCTTTGATTCCGCAGCTTTGTCATGAATGGTTTCACCGGCTTTATTAACACTATCAGAAATAGTGTGTTCTACTTCACTTATTTTATCTTTTGCGTCAGTAGTTTTTTCATGTATAGCACCACCAACTTTGTTGGCTTCATCTTGGATAGAACGTCCTACGCTGCTCGCTCTTTCCCCTATTTTACTCGTTTCTTCATGAATGGCTTGCCCTGTTGCTACAGCGCCATCGTGAATAGCTTTGCTAACGTCACTTGCGGTATTATTTAATGAGTCTTTGGCCTCACTAGTTTTTTTTTGCACTGATTCACTAATTTCAGAGGTTTTTTCTTGGATAGAGTTTCCAACGTCACTGGCTTTACTTTGAAGGGAGTCTTTAGTGTCTGTAACAGTTCCTTGCACAGCCAAAGCTGCATCATTCAACACGTTTTTAGCTTGAGTAATTTTGTTGTCAGCAGAGTCTTTGATTTCTTCTGCTCTAGCTTCTATGGATTGCTTGGTTTCAGCGGATTTATCCTTTATCGACTTTTCAACATCAGATTTCTTGTTGCTGACAGCTTTTTCTACCTGTTTTGCTTGTTCTTTAAACTCTTCAGTCAATTTTGCAGCCCCATCTTTAAGATCATCCTTTTTCTTTGCAGCTGCGTCTTTTATTTCGTCTTTTTTTGCTTCAGCCTTATCTAATGTCTGATTGACTGATTCTTTGCCTTCAGCAATCTTGTTTTTCACTTCATCTTCAATTTTCTCTTTTTCTCCGAAAATATTATGAACCAGTCCTGTGAAAAAGTTTTTGCCCTCTTTGGCTTTCTTTTTGGCTTCTTTCGCTTCCTTTTTTAGTTCTTTCTTTGTTTTCTCTTTTGCTCCTTCCAGAGAATCTCCCATAGATTGCAACTTTTCATTGGCTGCCGTTTTAGTGTCATGTGCCTTATTGCTAACATTTTCTTTTATATCATGAACCGCTTCTGAAACTACGTTTGCGCCATCTTGAGCCTTATTTTTTAGAGCATCAGCAGCATTATCAGCTGATTTCCTTATTCCTGTTACTGCATCTTGGCCTCTTAGTTTCATTTCTTCAGCTTGTTCTCGTGCAGCAAAATCAAGCGCCATTGCTTTGCTATTAATACCGTCTTTAACGACACCCTCTGTACGAGATATTTGATCAACAACTTCTTTCGCAGAAGATTTCACGTCCTCCACATCTGATGACAAATTTTTCTTCGAATAATTCACAGACTCGGAAATTTCATTTACTGTATCATTGGCGTCTGATTTTAAGTTTTCAAGATTAGAGAGTAAATCATCTTTTACTGTGCCAGATTTCTTGACTGCTTTCTCTTCTTCTTCTTTGATTTTATTTAAACCATCAGCTATTTTACTCTCAGCTTTGTCAGTAACATCTTGAAGAATTTCGTGGGCGGCAAAATTAACTTGTTCTATTCTATCAACGACATTTGATGTTTCATCGTGGCGATGTTTCTGTCCTTTCTTGTATCTACCTTCACAACATCCAACGTAAAATTGGAAGGGATCTGTCGATTTGTTACACAAAGGCGTGTCTACTGGTTGCATGAATTCATATTGCTCATACACATGGTCTATTTCGTCTTTAGAAGGATTATCTTCGTCAACCACTAGTTTAGTAGAGTACACTTTGCTTTCGATATCATCTTCATCGTTTCGCAGAGGTTTTTGGTGCAGATCTTTGAACATATCTTCTACTTTGCCGAGTAAATCTTCTTGGATAAGTCTTGGTGCAGGTTTAGGGGGCGACTTTTCTTTCTGTTTTGGCTCTGAAGGTGACTTTTCTTTTGGTTCTGAGGGGAATTTTTCTTTTTCTTTACGTTCTGAGGGTGATTTTTCTTTAGATTCCCTAGGTTTTGGCTGAGGTTTTGGAGAGGCTTCCTTTTCATCATCTTTGTCTTCACTATGACTGAATACATTTTTCACTTTATCAGCGAGGCCTCCGAGGAAACCACCTTCTGATTTCTTTTTGCCTTTTTCAAGAGTGTTCATAGGAGTCTTATCTTCATCTGAGTCGAATGTAGCTTTGGTCTTGTTTGTGTCTGCATGGATTGTATTTCCATTAACTGCAAAAAGTACCATAACTAAATTTGTATAGCAATATTTTTTGTGAATTGGAATCTTATAGAATTATTTGTTACTAACCTTGAGGCTTCCTATCTTTGTCTTCATCCTTAGTAGTATATTTCACGTCTCCATTTGTAATGACTTTATGCTGGAATATAAAAACGATTTCATTATGTTAATTTATATCTATTGACATATTACGAGGCACAACAACCGCTTATTTATACTTACGTGTCCGTTGACTTGTCTGTCGTGTGTGTAAGGAAGTGAAGCAGGTCCCAAACTGTTGTTATGGTCACCACCCCAATGGAAACTTAATTCGTCTTTCAACGCGTCAAAACCTGTATATGACACAATAACGTTACAAATATGCTTCCAGTAGCAAAGTATAATATAATAATAATATTATAATATAGTGGAACATGAACACACACAGCCATCTGATCCCAAACTAAGCAGGGCTTGTACTATGGGAACCAGATAACTGGTAATATACTACTTAAATTACTTATTTTTTGTAAATACATACATAAATATAGATAATTACACCCAGACTCAAGACAAACAGACATGATCATCACACAATAAATGTTTGACTTGTGTGGGAATCGAACCCACGGCAATATCTTATATGTAAAAGATATCCTATTGTAAGAAAAATGTAAAATGTTGTTAGTTTTTTACTCCCGGAAGGAACTTGGTCATTGAAGTCTGTCACAGGCTTGCTATCATATAATTCAAAATCATAAGGCAAAACAATAAGCATAGAGACAAGGTATGAAAAATCGTATTTTAAGTTATGGAGTGGGAGTGCTTACGTCATACCTTTGTAAAAAACTTACCTAGGTGTGTCGTCGTTCGAGATTTTACTTCGACGTATAATATTTGACCAAACAAAATTGTCATTATCCCTATTGACTATCTTTGGTAATACAGGAGTAAATTGAAATTTGTGAGTGCGATTGACTAATATCTTTCGCAGTCGCTTCTACTAACATAAACACTAGTGTTAGTACTGTTAATGAGTATTTTTCTTATTAATTTTTAAAGGAATTTGGAGGAATACGTGTTATAATGAACATACCAGACTGATCCAAGTTTAAGTAGTCAATTTGGCTCTTTCCAGCGCGTGGGGCGATGCGATCTGGAAGTTCTACATCCAGCACACATGCTGGTGTCTGTGACTGTTCGCCTTTGGGTACCTGTAATGACACGCTTGTATTATTCAAAAACATGGGCAAAATGTTTAAAGGAACATATCCTTATATAATGCCCCAACATCACAATAAACTATGACGGCACCGTATTTATGAGGAAATAGCATGCATAAGACCCAAACAATGGAGAACATATTATGATGTCCACCTATTTTTTGTACTGTTAAAGGCCTGCGCTTGACTAATCTTGCCTGATGTTAAGCAATGATGTAGTCTACGATGAGACGCGCCTGCCCATTATACCGATTCATTAGTGTGGCAGTGACATGACGCTCCATATGGTTAGAAACCATAAAAGAGCAACAATTTGGACCCACCCTCTTATATAGTGTCACCGGACATCGCACCGAAACACGGCAAGGCTGCTTGGTGGTGCGGTTTCGTCTGATGGGTGGTCGCTAACCACGGCCAAATCCTACCACCAGTTAATTAACCAGTAAACATAATACCAGTTTATTGTTACCCGATTTGTACCATTCGTGGACCACGTGTGGGGATTCAGATAAAAGGTGCACTCCCACGGACGAAGGTGACTCAGCCCGCCTACTTACTCGCACTTGGCCTGAACGTGTGGATTTTGGCCACCTCAGATAGTTAAGGCACCACCCGTGTCTAGCATCTAGCGGTCCCCTTACATTAAAGGGTAGTTACTTTACTTTTTATTTCAGTTAATAAAAAACTAGCTTCCATCCGCGGCAGCGCCCGCTGGTTTTACTCCTATAAGGAAGTTTTGAAAAATCCTTTCTTAGTACACACCTACACCTAACACAGGACCTATGTGCCAAATTTGGACTCTCTAGACAGGTTTGGGCTGAGCGTTGATATGTTAGTCAGTCAGTCATTTATTCAATTAATCGGTCATTCATTCAGTCAGTCAGTACATTTACTAACTTTACGAAATACTGTGTCCAAAGTATTACATTAAACGGAAGAAGTATTAAAGGACTCTCTTTTAAACAAGTGTGTGTTACCTTTGGTTCGTTCATGAAGTAGATCCTGCCCGCTGGGCTCTCCTCGTGGTGCTTTACTCGAACAGTAAATTCAACTCTATTGTCTTTGAATGCCTGAAACAAATTGTTTAACGTTATCACTTCCTCATAGCGGTGGCGCAGCGGTATCAGCCCCGCCTTTGAAATATTAAATCGCGGGTTCTATCCCCGGACTTGCCCAGACATCTTTGTGTGTGAAAACATTATGAGGAAACCGGCATGTCTAAGAACTAATCATTCGAGGATCTGTGACATCCACCAACCCGCACTTTGCTAGCGAAGATAGTTGCGATAAGACCCATGCCCAACAGTGGGACACTAAAAAGGGTTGAAGTAAATGTGATCTATAATTCAATCAAGATTTAGAATGTGATGTTTCCTTACCTCGAAAGTGATCATCGGCTGGCTGCCTGACTTGGTGACCGGCACTAAGTTTCCAGAAAACTCTAGAAAAACGTCTTTGCCGTCTAGGAACCGCACTGATGTTGAGTGAGCTACCTCTGTGTAGTGTTCCTGGAAAGGAACATAGGATCACTAATTACCTAGTCCAAACACAACAATAGTTCAAGTATACACACTTATATTTGTTTCTTAATCTTGTAATAGCCTTGCTACGAGCTAGCAATTGGCGAGAAGTTGCCAAAGATAGCGGAAAGTGGCGAAAAGTTATCGGAGGTCAAGACATGTCCCATACATTAAAGGACGGCTCACCGAAAAAGTCCGGTGAACCAATAGAGGCCCTTCCGGCCGACCGGGTTAGGTGATCAGCAAAAAAAAAAAAAGAAAAAAAAGCCTATTACTTTTCATCACTGATTTTCTGAAGTATTATAATATATTAGAAATTTGTATATTATTTTGCTTGAATCGGGATTCAGACCCGCTCAGTTATGCTAACACATTAAAGATGTATTTGGGTGAATATCCCCGCGGCAAATTTTACGTGTCCACGTTGAGAATCGAGGTGTTAAATTATAGCATTTTTTTGATTTTTTTTTGTAGTGATCTACGTAACTTGGTGCAATTAGGGCCACATATGTTTTTTTTATAAGTGTTTATAAGTAATCAGGAAAAAAAGAATCGCCTGAAAATTCAAGTTTGGTGGCTTGTCCCAGTTCCATTTTTTGATACAATTGCACTCACCTAAGTCACAATCTAAGATACAATACAAAATAAACGATTTCGTTAGTATATGCATAAGACACATTATCTGAAAACAATGAAACCATATTAGAAAATTAAATTTAAAGGCACTGGATACTCAATCAAATTTTGTCCAAGCAAATATCAAAAATTTGTTGGCACTTGTTCAACTTACTTTAACGTGAAGTTACGTACGTATGCGATCAATCGCGTTTTATGATTTAACATCTCTCAGTCGTGCGCCGGCACTTGCGCGTAAAAGGTGTGTGATTAGTGCTGTGATTTCCCGTCAAAAACGAAAATATCATCTTGGGTGGCACGGGGGACAAGAAATGTTCAATTTTGGTGGATCGATTTGCTGTTAATTTAAAAGTATTTTAACAGTAAGCTACACGTTATACGTAGTGATTTGGGTTATGCATTTAATCAGTGATAATAATTTAATTGTTACTTATATCCCTTATTTTTAAAGTTTTTTTTATGTCTGGTTCCAATTTTGGTGGCTCAAGGCTTTGGTGGCGTTTTTCCCTTTTGGACAGTAAAAAAGCGAATTATAATAACATTTTTTTACTAAGTAGGACCATTTATTATTTATTAGATCCTAATCTCTCATTACCACCACGAATAGCAAGACCTCTTGAAGCCAAAAATTTCACTAGGTACTTCAACAATCCTCTTAAGCACATTCTTCCAACGGGTAGTTATTTTCTGTTCGTCTAGTAGTTTTTATTGCTGCAACATAATTCATCATAAATTCCCTGAGCTGTAATCTGCTCTTATGCTCTATCAATAAGTTACCTACTTATATGCTTCCAATCTTTATATCCATTAGGAGAACTTCAATTATGTCCAGAACCAGTAATGGTATTAAATAGACGGCAGCAATAACAGTATACAGATTTGTTTAGTGGTGAATAAAGGAGCCATTTTCTTTCTAAAGACTCCTTATTCGTCAATTAACAAATAAAATATTTTACTCAAGTATTAGTTTTCGTTTTACCATTTGAATCTAGAAAACTTGTAGAAGTTTCGAAGAAGTCACTATTTTTATTTTAGTAAAACTCTGGCCCTTTTCGAATTCAAATATCACGGACTTCTTCCGGTAAAATGTCACCACAGTAAGTACCAGGGTCAGGAGACACATACATTCTCTAAGCTTGCAGTTATTAATTCAAAGTATGTAGCTTGACCAAATGCCCAATGAAATAGATAAAAGAATTGTGACAGAATGATAAAAGTATTGCGCCTTAAAAGAAGTCATTAAAAACAAGGTACTGGGCATAAAAATCAAGAAGAAGATCTTTGATACTTGCATAATAACCTGTATCACTTAAGGATGTGAAACCTGGGCTTTGACAAAACACGATAGGAACAAACTAGCAAGATGCCAGAGAACCATGGAGAGGAGCATGCTGGGTTTGAAACTAATGGACAAAATTATAAGTATCAGGCGCAAAACCAAATTAACAGACATACTGTCACATATTAGCAAAACTCAAATGGAGGTGGACGAGACTTATGCTCCGCTGCTATAAGGAAGAAAGGAGCAAAGAGGTGACAGTTAGCAAAACAAGAATTGACCGTAGGACCTCTTTGGATAAGAGTAACGACAGACAGGAAGCAGTGGCAACGGTTGGAGAAGGCCTTAGCCATAAGGCACACCGAAATCATAGAAATTTTGTATATTTAGTGTAGTTTTTAATTTTTATGTTTTTTAGTTTTATCAATCACAACTGTTCGGAACAGGCTTTATTATTATTAGTAATAAGTAGCTTGAAGTCGATGGTTCCGCATCTAATGTGTGTTTGTCGTTTTTATCACACGTAACCTCTTTTTCCTAGTGATATTCAGAGGTACTTTTGTCTTGCGGGGATGAGACTGAATAATACCTCGGCTTATTTGTTTCTCTAACTGTAATTTTTTCCCTTATTTCTTTTTGAGCTATTACTGATTTGTGAAAAAAAGTGTAATGTGCCTGACGAAAAAGTTTTCAGAATAAATGTGTGAGAGAAATTGTCAGTCCTTCGGGGCCCCTTGAGAATGGGGGGGGCCCTGGGCACGAGCGTGTGCCCTTATGGTAAAGACCGTATTGCCACCAGTCGTTACATACAAAAATACAAATCTTTTCTCTCTATAATGTTAGTACAGATTAGTAGTTATAGATGAAAGTTGATAATTCCCGAAAATTTGTGAGATTCATTACATGAAGTTTTGTTAGTGAAATTGAAGATGACAGAAAAATTCAATTTTGGTGCCATTGATTTTCAATTTTGGTGGGCACTTTCAATTTTGGTGGGCGATTTTCAATTTTGGTGGCCACACTACACTTTAAACTAAAATATCTCAAAAAGTTATCGAGATATTCTTAGACCTCTTGAAGATTATTTTAGCTTTGAATTTCTATTTTCATACCAGGTCCTTACATTTCACAAAAATTGAAGAAAAAGTTTTGCCACCAAAATTGAAAAAAAAAGCACGTTGTTGATATTGACCCATTTCGATAAGTATAAGAAGAAAGCGGCGGCTCAACGCTTTTGGTCTCGCTTTTAAAATATAAGGTCGCGGGTTAGATCCTTGGTCGTGCCCACACATCTTTGTGTGAATTTTTCAACGCCGCTGCTCAATATCGGTGATGGAAATCATCACGAAAAACCGATGTGTCTAAGAACTAAGCATTAGAGAACATGTGACATCCATAAACCCGCACTTGGCCAGCGTGTGTGGATTAAGGCCTAAACTCTCTCAACTCGTAAGGTTGTTGAGAGAAGATCCGTGACCAGCAGTGCGACACTAAAACTGGTTGAAGTGAATAAAGAAGATTCTGTAAGATGTCCAAGTTACCTGTTGCAGCAGTGTGTCGTAAGCGTATCTATCAGTGATGTACATAACAAGCAGTCTGCCTTCCAGCGCGTCAAGCCGCTTGCCCAGTACCACGATGCGCACGTCGAATGGTACTAGCAACATCTCTCTGAAATATAGCATGAATAATGTTATCCTAGTTATAATTATTGCTACCCCTTTTGTTAGACAGGAAATACGCAATTTTTTTGGTGGTCATGTATCAGTAGTAGACCACATTTCCATTAATCGTTTAGTATTCAAAGTTTTTTATTATTTTTGTTTGACATAAAATCAGTAAAATATTCGTATTACGCGCGGTGTAAAATTAGCGGTCAGTGACCCTAGCGAGCGCACAGCTGATACGGTGGCGCGAAAGTATAATAATTATCATCTTTCGTTAGTGATAACTTCATATTTTAGGAATAAGATATATCAAAATAAAAAGAAATACGCCTTAATTAAAATATTTTTTGATTTATTTTCTTAAACTTTGGGCACTGGTTACAAAATTTTTCTCGTATACTAATTCGATAGCTACATAAAAATGAATCATAGTTGAGAATAGCTAAAACATGTTTTGTCTTTTTCTTCTTTATGACACTTTGTAATCAAACGACAGTGACAGAATATGAATAAGCTACTCTTAGCTTGAGCGTCGTTTATAAGTAATATGGCTAGACAGGTCACGAGTTAAATAAGAAAATTGTATTTACCTGTATAGTTCAGTAGCTAATTTGGTAGCATCGCTCACGTTTTGGCAGTTCATCATCCAGAACCTTAAAAAAATAGCAACCATATCAAAATTAAGGACCTAAACCTATATCATAGCCTGGGCTGGGTCTGGTTACCAAGAAACGTTTCCATTTTATAAAAAAGAACAATTTACGATAAAAAGGCGTAAAAAAAGGTTCAATTGCTTAAAGAGCTTTTTGGCCTCACAGGCCTTTTCCCAATTCAAGTCAAATCACGAGTGAATTGGTATTTTCTGGACAAGAGCGTTCTAGCGCAGACCACAAATTTGTCGTCAAGCGCAAATCTGAGGTCAAAAGTGAAATCAAATGTAGACAATCTAACTTTCCAACTTCACATCTTTCTGATTAAATTCATGCGGGATCCAAGACAGTTCAAGTGTCCCAGGACTTGGCCGGGTTCAAATCCTGAGTCTCTTCACGGCGCCGCTGTTAATCCTGGCGCTCAGGAGTAGCAGTGGCAGGATAGCGGTAGGTAGTGGGTTCAGTACCAAGCACAAAACTATTTACTACATTCTACAGTTTTGATGAAGTACCTATTTAAATAATTTAAGAAACTGAGAGAGTATTAAGTACCAACTTCCTCAGCTCTTGAGAGGATTTGTAACGAAGCCGATACGGACAATCTTTAGACTTGAGAGAGATTTAAAAAGTTACTACCCATCTCTTAAGAGAAGGTTCTTAAAGAGTACTAACCTAGCAGATACGGTGGTAGTGAAAGACGCACAGTCTTCAGTGATAGTGAGTGGTGTGGATCCTGTAACGTCCTCCCATACAGCGCGCGCCTGACCACCCATGATGGAGCATAAAAGACGTAAGTTGGTAGTCGATGGCTTCTCTGTTGAACCTTCCTGTAATTGTACAAAAATGTTAGCAACTAACACGATCAGATACCTATAGACACCGCATAGCTAGGCACTCGTGTTTATTAGAGATTTTTCCACAGAAGGGATTTTCATTTAAGTACTTAGTTTATTATTTCGTTTCGATAATTTGAAGTATTATAGAATAGTTCTGAGGCGGTAATAAGACGTAAGTATATTTTTTAAGTTGCTTGATTTCTGCGGTTTTAATAATTATTACAAACTTAGTTATGTCTGTTTTGAGTTAGAAGTAATTACACAGGTAATTATCTATCACAAGTACGTAGGTAGGTATTAAAAAATTGAAAAATTGAAAAAATGTTTATTGAAAAAAGAAAATATTAGAGATATAAATTTTCCGGTGGCCCCAAACTAGGCATGGCCTGTACTATGGGTGCCGGGTACGATTAACAAATATTAAAATTAAATGATTCGGTCGTTGTCAACGGCTTAAAGATATCTTAATCTAGGCGACTTTAATTAATAACAAAACAAAAAAAAACAGTAAAAAATTTCTTAATTACGACAGTTATTTACTATTGTTAGACTACGTGTAGTATATATTTAATATGTGTAGTATATGTGTATAATATAATATAATAATTATTATTGGGCAAAAGTCTATGTACATACATATTATTATTAAAAAAATAGTATGTCTAATATAATAGTTATTTGGTTAGTATACAAGTTTGGGATCAGATGACCGTGTGTGTTAATATCGCAGAATATTATTATTAATATTCATTATTATTAGATACCTGTAAACTTCTTTATTACTTTACTTGAATACTTTTACCCCCGTATTCATAAACGTCTTATAAGTTCATTTTAGCTAAAATAGGTTTGTTTTGTCTGTCATCTTGACATTTATACAAGTAAGAAAGAGACAAAGTCCATTTTAACTAAAGAGTTTCATAAGATTTTTATGAATAAGGCCAATAAGGTTTTTCCAAGGAGTAACGTACATGTGCAGGCAGGGGTGCGCAGAGGGTGATGGAGCGATGGAACTTCCGCCTCCTGGGCTCCACGGTGAGCACGGGCGACACGGCGGCGTGACGCGGCAGCACGCGCGACACCTGCGCGCGCGCAGCTCCGTGCGCCTGCAGCCCCACGCGGATGCGCTTCGTCAGCGCCGCGGGGGGGAACTGCGCTTGCACCTGGAGACATAAATGGTGTACTGATGTTATATTAGGATGACACATTTAACACATTTACTAGCAAGAGCAATTAACTATATATTCTATAAGTAATGACAGTTAATTGCATAATGGAGAAGAAAAACTCTCAAGTGGAGACCGTTCGACCGTTCTCAATCCAACTGAGGTGTACCTAAGGTACCGAGGATAACTATTGTCAAAAGTGGGGGTAGCGATGGATGCTACCGATCTCTGTGGTGTTCCAACGGACACTGTGTTCCAGAACTGGACATCAATAGGCAGATGATGAACTTAATCCTAAGATAGCTGGTAAGTGCACAAGGTATGCGCCCGGATAGATGTAATTAATGCTTACAATACGCTCGCTATTAGTTATGTCCTAAAGTCAGCTCTCAAGTGTCTTTAACTTGTTCAACTGCGTTCTGATTTTACTGAACCAAACAGTCTTGTACAGAATGGCATTAGCCACAATGCTTTCACCTGTACGATGTGTGGTAAGAACTGGAAGAGATAATCTGTGGTTCGTTTTCTTTGGCGTACTTTGGGAGAGGCACTTTGACTAAAATAGGCTAACGATGATAAAGGTGTATTTGCTGGGTAACCACGTTTCATTGTAGACTGCCTCATTGCTTAACAATAGGTAAGTTGTTAAGTAATCTATGATATTATTATGTGAATAGTCTTATGATTTATTGTACTACCTGTGGTATATGAGCGCTGGAGATGGTGCCACCCTCAGGCCCGATGATGTGCACCTCCTGCCGCACGCGCGACACACACGCGAGGTAGTGCGGGAAGTCGCACGTTATGATACGTGTCACTCGCTCGCCGTTCTCTCCGAGCGCTTCGTTACCGCCGTACTCTTGACGCTCACGTTGCAGAGCCTCCTGTAAGTTGAAATTAGATAAAATTACAATTTTTCTCTTCGGACCCGATGAAAAAAACAGCTTCGGACGAGCCCGCATTCAATCAGACTCTCGAAATGTAATTTAAAATGTATCATATTCAAATTGTACCAGCTGAGCGGCATCTTCTGAGATACAGGTTTAGCCAAGTTTAGAAGATAGGGTCAATACTTTAATGTAAACTTCTCTTTACTACTTTGCTATGGATTGGATTTCAATTGTATAATACATTACATGATGCTCTGTTATCCTATTGCTAAACTGGTGAGAAATAAACTGTTTTATTTATTCGAATTTCTCGACTACAGCCGATCAGGGTCCTTCCGATCCGGAATTTTTGTTTAGTTTCTATTTTTTGCAATTTCGTTAGCTTATAATCCTGGCCTTACTTTTACTGACAATCTTTAAGATATAATTTAATCTGAATATTTTATTACTAACTGATATGTGGTACGAAAATGTGGTACAAATAACTTCTACAAATATTTAGATGACATCAAATTACTAACCTGAATAAGTGGGTTATCGTTATTGTGCAAGTAATGGTCCTGCCAGGTCTCGCCGGTGTCCGACCGCAGTATCACAATTTCACGCTCCTTGCACGGCGATGTGAATATTGGCACTTCGATTACCACTGGTCTGTTATACAAAATATTACGTTTAATTATTGTGGACATTCTCTGAAGAGAATTCTTGTAAAATAATAATAATAAAGAATTGGTTGAACAGATAATCGATTATGGTATAAGGTATCAAGATAGTAGCATTTTTTAAAAATCATTCTAAGGCCAGCCACACGGGCCATATGCGGCAACCACAACTGCCACTAGTTTTAGGTAGAAGCTAGTCATCCTGTTACAATTTTTTTTTACTTATCCCACCACCGCAATCCGCAACTGTAACTTCTGAGCGCCAGGATCGACAGCGGCGCCGTGAAGAGACTCGTGATTTGGACCCGGTCAAATCCTGGGACACTAACTGTCTTAGATTGTTCACTTCCCTCCAGGCAAAGCCGAATACATATACAATAAATAACTAGATACTATAGGTACAATAGAGATTCAATGAGGGCGCCATACGGAATGAGAAGTTGTGGTTCCCAAAGCTCCCGAGTTCTTTTTTGGCGGACTGTTATACGGCAGCGGTGGGGTGCTATGGTTTCCGGATGTAATTAGTGGCCCGCTTACAGCTTTCTTGTGGCGAAAAATAATTTATTGAATTTTGTAAATGCTCCCAAAATTCCTCACACATTAAAAAAGAAAAAATATTGTTTTATACTCACGCTAAGAATTTAGCACCCTGTGGTTGTAGTTCAAGCAATCTGGACGCTAACGCCTCACCCTCCATCAGTGGAGGTGGCGCTGCGGCAGGTGCCCGGCGTGTAGCCGCTCTGAAATACAAAACATACAAACTCAAATCATGAAAGGGAATCTTCTCAAGGCTTGAGAAGGGGGAAAGAAGAAGACGTACTTAATTGTGCAAGCTTAAAAGCTGCTATAAGGGTTATGGGAAATAAGTTCACTTCAACCTTAGTGTCCTACTGCTGGGCATGGGAGTTCCCTCAACTATCTAACGTGTTGAGAAAGTTTAGGGCTTAATCCACACATGCTGGCCAAGTGCGGGTTGGTGAATGTGTCATATATACTTGAATGATTAGTTCTTATTCGTGCCGGTTTCTCATTTTGAGCAGCGGCAATGAAACATTTCACAAAAAGTTGTGAGGCCGAGACCGCTGCGCCGCCGCTGCTTAGAAGTTTATTAAAGTACCTGCATGTGACGCGTGTAGGTGCTGCGCAAGCGGCGGGCGGCACGACGATGCGCACACCACCGCGTCGCTTTGCTTTCATGGCGCCACCACGAGCGTCCACCACGAACGACACCAGGAACCTGAAGGTACAATCAATACAATGTTGAGTGATGATGACCTACGGGAGGTCAACTGCTAAATCAAATAAATTCGTAAAGCTGAAATAATACATAATTTCTAAGAAGCGCATTACAATGCGCTGATGAATGGTATCATTTATATTCTTTAGTAATATAATTATTGAAATCCTTTGTGTTATTTTAACATTCCAATAAATCTATCGCCTTTCAATATAACAAAGTTACTTCATAGCCTCATTACAAATTTGCAACAGTGTCTTTTCGTCTTTCTATGACTCTGTGCTTGTAATAATAATAAATAAATATTAATAAAAATTCTGGGACATTAACACACACGATCATCTGATCCCAAGCTAAGCAGAGCTTGTGTTAATACTTTTATTTTTGTAAATTTTTACTAATAGAAATTTACATCCAGACTCGGCACAAACACAAATGTTCATCACAATAATGTTTGTCTCGGGTGGGAATCGAACCGACGACCAGCGGCGTGAAAAGCAAGTATCTTACCGACCACGCCACCGGCCCGTCAAATGATCATTATTTTGATAATATTAGTTACTAGACAAAGCTGTCCTCTGTGGTTTGCAAATGAAGATGACCATAACTCATAAAACTGGTAGAAATAAGTTACCCGATGTCGAGCGGCTGCCGGTCGATAGTAGCGACCTTCCGGTCATTGTTGCTGGGCCAGAGGTGTCCGTCCGTGACCGTGTCCTCGAGCGGCTTGGCCCGGTGCAAGGTGCCCGCCTCGCTATTCATGTATCTGTACTGTTGCTGCTGTTGTATTGGACACTCTACTTCGCCTGCAATTACAGAGAAATTATTTTAACACTTGGTTCGCGTTTACTAAACATGCAAAAGAAAATAATATGTTTGAAATAGTGATATTCATATTCTTATTACTGAATATATTCAATAAGTCGTTTAATACCATACCTATTACTGGGTATTAGGGTGGTGATTCTAGTTCGTTATTATTACGTGTATTTTTGTGTCTAATACTGATATTCTGATATGGCTTGCGATGCAACCATGCAGTAAGAGTTTTTGGAGTAGGTAGCAGAAAATGCGTGTGGCGAAATTTTTTCAATGTTTATTTAATCTTTTTTACATACAAATATCAAATTAATATTGAAGAAAAATGTATGTATCCTTTTTGTTCAAAATTGAATGGTTTCTCTCACGGACACGGTTTCTCTACTATGATCCTACTCGTACTTAGATCGAAAATAGATTGGCAGAATTTAATAAACGGAAGAGTTTAGGAATGCGGGACTAGATCAGTCTCTATAAGACTTATTGAGTAAACAAAGCGTCTGCTATGAATTCTGGTTTGATTTTTCTCACCTTGGAATTTAGCTCTACATAGGATTCAAATCTGAACAGGCCTTTAGTACCAAGGTTACGCATTTTTTTAAAGATTTTAATGTCTAAGCGATTACTACAATATAAATTCATAGAGGTTCATCAACAAGCATGCATGCGTTGCCAACATTACTTTTATTTGTCGCCGACATCAGCTGTTTTATAAACTTTGCTTCGATCCAAAATAGCTGAACAAGAGGCAAGATGACTTTTGCAACATTTTACGTTTTAGTTCATCTTGTTGACTTTGCATCGAAGACTTGCCGTTGTACGAAGGGCTTGCGGTTGTATTTTTACGCACGCACACCTTTAGATTCAATTTGTTTTCTTTCTTTGCATAATGGTTTGTTATGTTTTGTCTAAGTTTACTAGATAAAAGTAATTTTCATACACATGATATTGTTATTAACTGTTGTTCTAAAAGATTCATTTTTAACTTTAGTAAAGGCATGCTGAAACAAATAGAACCTTACCTCCTTCGTCTTCGGAGTCGCTCATGAAGGTATCCTGCATGAGCTCAGGAGCCGCCACTCTGTATTTACCTTCCAAACCACCTGAAACAATAAAAAACTTACTGTTAGTCACCGCAAAAATGCGTCTTACATTTTTAATATCTAGCAATTATTTTATTCCTAAACTGATTTCCTCCGCGACATTGGTTGATTTTGTGAAATATTGGAGCGACCGGAGGCATCTCAAAAGCGCATAATTTCAGAATAAAAAGTAACATGAACGCTTATTTACATTTTTAAGACTTATAGAAAATCTTTATCACATTAGCTCATCTTTTTTCTTACTGATAAACTCAAAAACTACAGAACGAATTTTCATGCTGTTTTCTCCAATAGATAGAGTGATGTGAAAGGTTTAGGTGTATAATTAGTACGTGTGCACCGCACCGCCGCCCCGGGGTCTAATATATGTTAAAACAAAGATTAATGAGAATAATACCTAATCGAAAACCCACTCAACAGATCTTTTTGCGGTTTTCAACATCTGTTAGATGATTTTTCAAGGAAGTTTTATACTTAATTATACACACACCAGTGCAAAGCGGGCACTGGTCTAAAGTTTTTGCATGGAACACAAACATAGATCTAATATATTTTCACAAAATAATACAAGTAAGTACCTACCTAAGTCTGAAACGTTGTGCTTAATGGTTACAAAGACTTGAAGACAATTTTACAAATTTACAAATGTCCGGATTGCGTGTTAGCTAATTGTATGGGGTCAGGTGGTCAGCTGAATTTAGTCACACACCAACATATTATGCTCTTTTAATATTGGTATGACCAAAGTCCAATGGTTAATATTGAACTGGGTTTAGGGTTAAATTTTCATATAGGTACGCTATAGGCTTTTGTACTGCTAGACGATATAAAATGTATTCGTGACGGAAAGCTAGTGTTAAATATAGGTAACATTATAAACCAACTAAATATGACACACGTGTTAATGAAACGGGGCAAAGTACTTTCCAATGAAAGTGCACTCGACATCAAGGAAGCGGTAGGTAGACATTATAATATTTGTATGGTTTCGGCGCGCGCCTTACATGCCGCGTGCATATTAAATCAATAGAAGCTACATAACCGCTGCTGTGTGATTTAAACAGTTGGTAGGTAGTTAATGAATACTCTGTAAATGCATAAAACCTTCGTCATTTTACCAAAACTCGTACTTCAGCGTCAGCCGGAGTTTTGGGTCCTAAAGCCGGACATTAAGAAAAATTAAGAATTTCTGACAAAAATATTAAATAAGTGTTTTATTTAATATTTTTGTAAGAAATTCTTATTCATTTAAAAACTGGACGTTTGAATTTCTAGGCCGGACGCTAAAAAAGGGACTTTTGACAGAAATAAAAATAAAACACATACTTTATATGAAAATTTACTCGTGTTGACGAATGATTTTCAGTGAGAAAGTGGCAGTGGAATGAGACTCCATATGGTAACTATGGTTTAGTTAACTTAGAGAGCAACAATTCCGACCTACCCTTTCAAATAGTGTCACACGAGTAGGTAATCTCGTCTCGCTAATCGTCGCTACTGACTGATGTGATTGAATTGAACGGTTGTTTAAAAAACCTAACAAAAGCCGGACGGGCCGAACGCAGTCAAATTTGGCCGGACAAGAGATCAAACAGTCACACTGTCCGCCTTTATTCGGACGGATGGCAACGCTACTCCCAACACAGGTAAAACGATGGATCCATTATGAGGTATGTATGGGTCATAGTGTCTTTGGCCGATAAACGGTAACATAAATTCAGCAACAGTTTATATGCGTTGCTAGCTACGAGGCGATATATTATGGGGACATTGTTTTGCATTCTGTTGGTTTACAGTTAAAGTCATTGACACTGACGAGTTTATGAATGGTAATCACGCATGGAAAATTGGACAGAAGGCCTAACTGAAAAACAAAATTACTTTTCAACCAACCGAAGAAAATTCGACAAGTCGGCAAGAAAGCTGAAAACAATTGCAAATAGCCGCTTTTCAAATGTGGTACTTCGAAATATAGGTTACGTTCTAGTATAAGCATAATTGTGCTCAGGTAGGTATAAAGTAGATTCGCTTAGATGTTTTAGGTACAACCGCAAGCAATTGTATTTATAGTAATTCAAAAAAGCATTTATACACAGATTTTTTCTATTTCTAGGCCCTGTTCTGTACAATGACATTAATAGAATACTAACAATTTATAGACTAACACGCAAAAATTGTGCTAAATCTTTATTCAATTTCCTGCTGCAACTAAGTTATACAGACACAGAAAAGTTACTAGAAATTCCGAAATAGTATATCTTTTAATATAATTAGTTAGGCATTTTTGTATCTTGTTGTAGAAACTAGCAATTAAGTTGTGTTTAGTATCATATTGGTTTAATTTAAAATAGTTAGAGAGCCGGCCTGAAACACAGGTTATTTAATAACCTAGTTCAGGCTAGCCGACGCCTCTTCTGTAGAAGTAAGTAATTATTAGTCTTATTTAAGTACATAGAACATAGTCATATACTAGTAGATTATAGATAATAAATAGCAGTAACTAATTATTTTTAGCTTAATATTGTATCTAGCTCATGTATATGTCATGAAATTCAATAAACTTATTTTTATTTATTTTATTTTTATTTAATAAAATACAGTTTTTTAAAGTATAAAATATTTAATATTGAATTCGGAAATCTAGTTTCATTTCAATTTATTTTATAATGTCTATTATTTAATAATTTTAACATGTACCTACCTAATTAAAATAGTCATTCATATAGTTATTAGTAATCAAACCAAATCCCGTTAGTCTTATTAGTCTTAATCTATACTTAAGCTCCGTTGTGGATTTTTTCAATTTGTACGAAACAAATAAAACATTTCGACCTCCTGTTCTAAATTGTACACCTTGCATGCCTGATCAGGATGTAAAGGTATGTAAGTATATGACAGATAAATTATGATACTATTTTTCTTAAATTTATACGAATACTCGTAAAACTACTTACGGATTTTATCGCGGTTTAATTTAGATTTCTATGTCCCGACTTTTCAGTCTTTTCAGTCTTCATGGTTACGGGTGGATTCATTCAACCGGATAAAATCCGTTATAAAGTAGTTTTATTTCAAACAAATTATCTTTTTCTTTATACACACAAATTAGCAAGAGAATCTTTCACTACAACAACAACAATTTTTAGCATATTGCTAAAGGTGTAGAAAACTAAGCGAAAAATTAGTGTGCCGAAATAAGGCCAAATCAAAGATTTCATATTTAAATGAAACGTAAACAGTTTTAATTTTACATACATTTCAAACATCTATCATGTGTTAAAAAACTTCCTTATAATTTGTTTACATGTAATTTATCGATATTCTTTGCTTTTATTATTAGAAAATATTTAACAAACATAAAAGCTGACCTGAATACTTATTTAAGGTCGATGAGTTTTACGAGCGTTTAAATATAGTTTTACATAGATTTCCTTGTAACTTACGACTAGGTACTAGTAATAAGTCACTTTTCATTCATGCGACACGAAACGCTGATTACAGCCTTGCGTGCACTTTGACTGAAAAGTTAAATAATTACAAATAGAGTTCACGCCCCTATTAACCTACGGTGCAGGCAAACTTGAATATCACCCACGGGCGGAGCTGCGGTCGAACAAAACAAAAAGAAAAATAAGAAAGGAAAAAAGAAACAACCGAAAAGAACGAATTAAAGAACAGCGGTGGCGCAGCGGTATGGGCTTCGCTTTTGAAATGTAAGGTAGGAAGTGGGTTACACCTTCGGTCATGCACATCTTGGTGTAAATTGTTTCATCGCCACTGCTCAATAGTGGTAAAGGGAAACGAAATAATCCAGCATGTCTAAGACCTAATGTTTGTGGCCAATGGACATGTGAAATCAACTAATCCACACTCGGCCAGCGTGTGTTGATTAAGGCCTAAACTCTCTCAACTCGTAAGATAATTGGGGGAAGACCCGTGCCCCGTCGTGGAGACTAAAACGGATTGAAGTGAAGTGAAGGTACATACCGCTAAACATCAAGCTATTTCCAGTATATGCTGACCTCGCGTTGCATAGGATTTCCGTACAACAAGAGGATACACGTTATACTGGATGTGTACAGCTTGATGTGGAACCGTGAGTACATATAGCCGTGAAGACATAATAATTACATAATTACATAATATAAGTATTATTTGCAACCTAAATAAGTATTTTTAGTACTGGATAGTAAGCGGTAACAGAACCATCAAAAGGATACTGCGACTGTGTGTAAGATGCCGTCGCTTTGGTACTAGCTAAGCCGAACAATTAATGGGGAACCTGCCTGAAGAAAGAGTTATTCCATCAAGACCATTTACTTAGCTTTCGGTCATCAAATAAACTTTACTTTTCTATTACTTTGTGGTTTGGTGTTTATAACAACTACCGGGATTCCGTCAACGACGAGATAACCCCAACACTAACAACTCTTATTATAGTTGAGAGAAGATCCCCGCAATGGGACACTAAAAAGGGTTAAAGTTATTTAATGAATATAATATATTTTTATTAAATTACCTTATGATGACGCCATAGCACTGAATGCGATTTAATTAAACCTACCTTTATTCTGCGCAGTATCTGATTTGTTCATTGAGATGGAAGAGACTTGATTGAATAAGTAGTAAAGAAATGAAGTCATCGTTCGATGACGTCTATTCGTTACTAATTGTGTAAAAAAGATGATTAAGTTAATGTCCTTGGGAATAAATATACTTGAATTAACTCTATGACTGATAGAAAACTTAATCAAGTCAGTACATGAATACGACTTTGTACCTATTATTTATTATTGATTAAAACGTAGAACAATGTTTCTTCGTACATGATTAATATAGTATGTGTGAATCGATATTATGTCAATCAGTTTATGGAACAAAGGGGTAGGTACTTTAGAGGGGTGAAAAGTGAAAACGTTAAAAAGTTAGATAACAGTGAAGCGGATTTGTGTTAACGCCTTTAATAAGATTAAATGTAATAGATACCTTTGGGTAGGTGGGTACTAAATTTTTGTCAAAGTTTTTCAGTAGTTTCCAGTCATTCACTGTATAGTAAGAAAAGGAATTGGACTAATAAAAAATGAAGACTCACGTCTTCAAAAAAGTATTTTCATTCATTCATTTCATTTAAAAATATAAATTACACTAGCTGCCCCAGCGAACTTCGTACCGCGTATTTATTAAAAAAAATGTTCACTTAGGGGGATGAAAAATAGATGTTGGCCGATTCTCAGACCTACTGAATATGCATAAAAAATTTCATAAGAATCGGTCAAGCCGTTTCGGAGGAGTATGGCAACGAAAACTGTGACACGAGAATTTTATATATTAGAAGATTTTATCAAACTTGAAGTTACCAATCAAAACTGTTCAAAAATCTGAATCTTGTAATCGCAGGTTGATTACTAATAATTTTTATTCTCAACAGCGACCGGCCCCGGCTTCGCAAGGGTACAAATTAAACATTGAAAAGTGAAACCTTCCTCATGGATCTGTCTGTCTATTGATGAAAACCGTATGAAAATCTGTTCAGTAGTTTTTGAGTTAATCGCTAATAGTATGTAGTGGTACACAGGAGTCCGAGCCAGAGGTGGCAGTTATTGTATTGTACCTACTCTACATTTACAACTCAGAAATCTACAAAATATCATTAAGCCCAGATAACATTGTAATACTGTACTAGGTATAAGTGATCTAGTATGAAAATGGTCACGACGTGAAATACTACGTCACACACAAGCCTATACTATCAATTTGTCAGGTGTTACCTAATCGTCACGTGCGCTTTGATTATGCGTGGGCGCAGAGGGCCACTTAATTGACTCCCGTCTGACTTCTGACTTCATGAATTGTTATGAAGAAATTATTGCCCTTCCGTTGCTTTATTACCGATATAATTTTATTGGTAATAGGTTTCGAGATTTTATTGAGTGCAAGTGGCGCAATCTGAATAATTCAATTGCGAACTTCTCGCTAACAATGATGAGAAAGTTGGTCCCGTCCCTATGTATGAATGGATGTTAGTTATTCTTATACGAAAAAAAGTTGTACAGACTTGGATAAAAATTGTGTGTACACGTGTAATTTATTACCCGGATCAGCGTATAGAATGGGTGCCAGTGGCGAAGGGCAGAAATTTGAGAAAGGGAAGACGTAGCAAAAAAAATTACAAGTATTTCTTGATTAACTACGCCGACTTTCAAACTTACTGAGAAGTATAATCCGCATTTTGGATGCTATATAAAACTTTTAGGCGTTACATAATATTTATTAAGTACGTTATATTGACAATTCCTAAAGGGAAACCGGTGGGACTCATGTTATCCGGACTATTCGCCATTGGTAGGTACGTTCTATGTCGGTACTATGTACTGCAGACGAAGTCACGGGCAGAAGCTAGTTATAATTAAAATAACATCAATCATTATAAAACAAATAATAAATTGATCTTATTAAACAAGTTGCTGCGTAATACCAAGCACTTTCGTGAGACCCCTCCCATCGTTCAAATCACCATCTATTAGCCCCACCCAAGACTCGATTAGGTGAAAAAAATAGGTTTGGACGTAATCAAAGCAGTAAATGATAGAATAAAAACAGTAGCCATGGTATTTGTGGATAGACGCGACAAGGTCAGGCTCTTCACAAAGATAGGCCAATCATTATAGCTAAAAGCTCGGAAGTACAGATAGCAAAACAATGTTAATGTTTCAGAGAGCATCTAAAATAATAAATTTAAGGGCGAGTTTATAGGCAGCTCAATCTGCTACTATTTCCTGAACTAATTCAGTTCACATTCAATACAACAAAAGACAAAAACATATAGCGTAGCGATGATGATAGATCGAAAAAAAAAACAAAATTTATGGGATTGATATTCACTTTGGAAATGTCACGTGACAATCTTATGTCATACATTTTGATCATTTTGATCTTTCGTTTACGCTTCGCTATGTATATAATTTGTGTAGAGCCCCAGGCTGACTGAGTTTGATGTTTGTTTTTTGTAAAATCCTAAAACATGACTATAACAGCATGCAAAAGTTAGGTAACTTTTTGGAATTTGAACTCGAGTATTGAAGGTTCGACCTCTTTTTACATGCGAAAACTTTTGAAGCCTTATATAAAAAAGAAATTAAATACAAAATGATTGTCAAAATATTTTCTTAAAATGTTGTATTCACCATAGATTTAGGATGTATCTACACTTTTTTTCCTTCCGACACATATTACTTATAGCCTTTGGAACTAGAGCACATTATTTATCGCCAGTCATCTGTCCTGAACTACACAATCTAAACACAGAGAGCTGTGTTTGATGTAGAGACTTTACATCAATATCACTCTTCGGTTACGGTTAACTGGACCGTAGGACACGGTTGTTTATTAGTTTAAATTGCGGCCAGTCTCATTGCTAGGACAATGTGCTGATTGCAAAAAACTGTAGCTAAAAAAACGCATTAGTTTTAATGGTTTCAAAAATAATGTTTAGCGAATGTTATGCTGATCGTACTTTATTGAAAACATGGTACCTATTTAATAATAGAATCGTTTTATATCGTGGTTCGTGTTCGTGACGCGATAATGACTAAGTGCTCCTGTATCTTGATTGTTTTGGTACAAAAATAGTACATCTAAATATGTTATTGAGGGGCGTGACATTGGGGATTGCATCAGTAGTTCGATGCCTGAAAGGAATGATGACACGCATGTTCGGTGGTTTCTGACCTGTTTACCGGGCGATTGTACTGTACAATAAAACATGAGAGACGCACAGTCATCTAATTTTACTCATCTCTAATGATAGCCATAAAATTACGGTCTACCGGATAGGTCTGCCTGGTTTTTGGTCGTTTCCATATGCGCTCTGATATAACTGCGCAGGCTCACCTGCATAAACATACTTCTCCCGTAGACAGTAAGTGTGTATGGCGACCATAAGCGATAGAGATATACAGTCCTTGCAACGTGTTTTCTTCTAGGTAATGTTTCGGCAATGCGAACTAGGGGTAATGAAAGAACTATGTATGTATACTGCACATTATCTTTTGTGCATTAGTGTACCTAGTGCAGAGGCTGAGTAATATTTTGGCAACAACAAGCAACAGACTCAGTCAGCAACAAATTCAGACCAATCCGATCCAATATATTCGGTACATTATGTATTGATATTGGAATTTTATGTATTTAGTAGAAATGTTGCCTTTCAGATTCCATAATAGTTTTAGTCTTACAGGACTCAGCTGGGTTTCAATCATAGAAAAAATAAATAACTTGTTATTGTTACTTTTCTACACGCAACACCTCTTACGCATGCATCTATAGATTTTGACTTATAGGAGTACAATAATCACCTCTCTAGCCATATTTCGGCTACTGCCGCCAGTCCGGGTTCGAAGCGGACTGCTCAAGTACACAGAAGGTAATATAGCGCTTAAATATGAATCAAATGCAATAAAATAAATTAATTATGAATAATATAATATATTATTATTATTATTACCAGTGAATCGGTATATTGAGCTGGCGCGTCCCATCGTAGACTAAATCTGCATTGCTCAATATGCTGATGTAGTTTACGATGCTATATTTGGACTATTCAAGAAATTTTAATGTAAGTACTAAACCCCTAGTTTCCACTGGCGAAATATTCACAAGAAAACATGTTGCAAGCACTATCTATCTCTATTTTTTTAAGATAAGTAGAAAGAGATAAGACTATGCTTGTATAATGTTTTGTTGTGCAGTGTAAACGCTCAGTAAAACCTACATGTTGCATTTTGGCTTGGTTTGCAAATTAGGAGTCATTTAAACTAACAAGGGAAGGCAATGCCGTAGGTGTGACGTGGACGTGGGCAAGTGTTTACTCAGCTACAGTTGACATCATCGCTAAATAACAAAGGTCGTCTGATTTGCACACATCTTTGCTGATTGCATTATAATGTAAGTAATGTTACTACCAACCACAACACTGACCCGCAAAACATACCTACCACATTTTAAAAAATTCATTTTTTTTCTAAACTATAGAAGTTGTAGATAAAAAAACGTTTTAAAAATATTATCGGTTTTCTTTTCAACTATTGTACACTGTACAGAGTAGGTAACATTTTCAACTTAAAAACTATGTCGTGCCGCGTCGCATGGTGGAATAGAAGAAGAAAAGTGCTCCCCATAAAAAATTACGCTTTCGTTAGTTGACGAAATCGAATTCAGTACTGATCGTCTCTGGATTAATACTCGTACTTATCAGTATATCACTTGAACGAGTCGCAGGTGGAAGCTAAGTAAAGTATAATTGTTTAGATACGTTGTTTGTAATAATTGATGTATTGCGTGCTTGCAATAATTATGTAACCCAAAATCGATTACACTTCGTGAAGAAAGTTTTGTTGAAACTTTAATAGCTTTGTGGATGTTACAGCAAGTTTCTTATTAGTTTTGGTCTGAAACAACGATGTATTCAACAGATGTGTTGGGTAAGTCAGTGACGTCATTACACACTGCCTGCTATCATTATAAATACATCTATTTTTACAATATATTAATAACATTTTTACAGTTACACACAGCGCCATCTAGTCCCAAATTAAGCAATAATATTTGTTTTAATGATGTAGTGCAGCTAAGGTGAGTCGAAAAGTCTTATCAGAGCCAAGGACACATTTGGGTAGTTGAGCTAACGCAGTAATAAATAACATCTATGGGCCGAGTCGCCTGAAATAAATATTGGCATGCCGATAGAAGTGAAATCGGTAAACTCACGAGATTTCACGCATCCAAAAAGCGTCTATAACACGGCCGCTGTGCATGCGCAAGATGTCATAAGCATGTCGGTGACGTGAACCCACAAGAGTTTCCCCTACCAAAAAGTACCCAACACGGCAAAATAAGTTTTAAATTAATTATAATCAATTATCGTTTTCTTTTGTCATATGCATCTCATATTACATTTATCTTGCCAACAACAATCTTGCAAAAACACAAAAACAGAGAATTTGTACTTGTTATTTAATATTTTTAAAGGTTTATTTAGCTCAAGGGCGAACGGTGAAGGTGAATGAAAAGAGATTAAAATGATATACCTAAATGTAAAATTAGTTCCTGCGTCCCGCGTGCGTCATAAATCGAATGAATATTTGGGTCAATTCGCTCATTCAATGTTAATTAACCTTTTCTTGTTGGTTTTCAAATCTTTATATATAATTTCTGTGAGTGTCTATGTCACTGAACTTCTCTCAAACGACTGGACCGATTTTGATGACATTTTTTGTGTGTGTTCAAGGGGATCTGGGAATGGTTTAGATTCACAATTTTGTCCGCTGACGGTACGAAGTTATTGTTAGTACAAAACCCAGTAAGTTAAACTAACCTAAAAACAATAAAAAAACTAAACTTGAATATTCTAAACCAGAAATAGTCAACTAACGTAAAAGTATTATAACAACATTTGTAAAGAGTTTCTATTTGATCCTTATACTACTAAAAGCAGTACTGCAAGGAACAGGCTAAACCTTAATTTTTATAAATAATTTGGTTTTTTCTTTTGTTATTTTAGACTTTAACAGGGTTTTCGTATTTGCTTGCTAGTGTTCTGAAAAATTTATATTGTTACATTATTACTATTCGTGAAAACCTATTATTGGCTTACTGTTGTTTTTTAGCTACTTTTTCAGTTTGTTATATAGCTGTTGGTTTTCCTTATCAAATAAATAAATAAATAAATAAATAAGAAGTAATGGCAATATAGACACTAAAGCAGGTATCATTGTCATTGAAGGCTGTTATTATAGTCACAGCACCCCTATTATGAGTTAATCAATACGAAAAACCTTTTTGGACTAACTTGAACTTGTTTTACTGTTTCAAATTAATTTTTTTCACTGATAACATTTATTAAAAAGGAAGCAAAATGCTCGAAATAAAAAAAAGAACTGGAAATAAACATGGTCAAATAATTTGTAGATAGTTTTGTATTACAACATTTACAACTACTTGTATACGAAAACTTTTTTCATATGACGACTACCTACTAAGCGTAAAGAAGTTTGACATATTTGCCACTGAAGGCTGTCTCAATTGCCACGGTGGATGACCCGTGACACAAACTTTTAGTCAAACGCTCAAACCAGATGTTTAAATAAAACATCTAGTTTGAACGCTTGACTAAAATCGTTCCTTCCATCAGTTATAATGGTGTAGGTAAGTACAGCAAAGAGCTATGAGCGCTAATTAACGCTATTTAGGTAAGGAAACATTAATTAAGTCGATGTGTTAACAGGGATCATTCAACGGTATAGGCTATACGAGTAGATTTGTAGCAAGAAAATTTTACAAAGAATATGTTGTGTTCAAGTAGGTTCATTTTGTTGTTACCAAGCAACGTTAAAACTAAATTAATAGAGATTCTCTAAAAGCTTACTATGACACCATAAATTATTCTTATTGCAGTTGTACGAAAGAGAAGATGCTCTACACATTGTATAGCATCATCTCTCTTCTGCAGCTCCAACAATACTGCTTCAAGCTGTTGTGGTACGTCTCCAAAACGTGCAGCCGACGTGACAATTGAAGTTTTTGACTGATATACGTACCTATTTCATCGGACTTTTCAGTGAGATACAATACATCAGATCAAACCGATCCGTCGCTACCAAAAATTACAGCTACGCCGCAGGTTTTTGCAAACCTATTCAAAACACTTGAAGAATTCTAGATTCTTTGTCAGATTTTTATTTAAAAACTGCCTAGCTACTGTGGCTATAACAGGTTTCAGCACTACTGCATTGTATTTTTAATGACAGTGTTGTAACTGTATTATACAAACTATAATGTAAATAACAATAGATGCATATAAAGATGAACATTGTTTAAATCGTAAAACACATATGGAGTTGATGGACATGTGTTAAAGGCTTCATTGTCACAAATTATTCCATTGACATCGTATGTGGTACAGACCTGTGTTACATCAGATGGTAATTATGTACACTAGTGGTCACTCTAGCTTTGGTTTGAGTGCCATATAATATAAGTTTACCTTTACGCCAGATCTTATTCTTTATTGTACACAAAACACTTACATAAACAATTAATAAATAGGAAACAGCACATGTACACAGGCGAGCTTAATTCAAATGTGAATTTTCTACCAGCAAACCCTGGGTAAAGAAACATAGTGGAATGGGTACAAGCAGATCTTCTCGATGTCCCTAATGGATATGAATGTAGGTATGTATATTACTCTATTATCAAACTGTCTTCATAGTTTGTCTGTGGGTACATACATTCATGTTAACAATAGAATTACCAAAAAATGGATTATCACACAAAAAAATATGTATTTTAAAAACACTTCATTCGATTCTCTAAGATTTCTAGATATTAGGGCATGACGGAGGATCTCGTGATATTAAGCTAACGCTTGTATTAAGGGTTTAACGAGGCAAGTATGGCTCGTTGTTGTAAACATCATCAAGTCAAACAAACATTACATACTGACTATACACCACTCAAACTTTAAAAAAACTAAGAAGCAATATTAACGTTTAAAGAAATTAATGTGAATTAGGACTAAAAACTAAGAGGAAAATAAAGAACATGTAAGTACGACGTGTACGCAATATTTTATGTAGAACTTGAAAAACAGCAACATTTGTTGCCAAAATCATGACACAGCATAAAGTATTGCCAAATGATGTAATGATATTCTCCAAACTAAGCAGAAACTAACATAAATATATTGTCAAACCATGTTCCAGCCTTGACTTTGCCAGCACGATGTTCTAAAAACATCCCAAGTGCCGGGATAAAGAGTCCTCTATTGGTAACGAGCATACCTTCAAGCATTTCGCCGAAAAATGGAACCACCATCTTTCACTTTAATAGCAATAAGATAGCAGGATAAGAGAGTAGTACTTCAGCAAAGAAAACCCAGCGGCTATTAGGATAAAAAGTAGTCTATATACTATTTCAGACTACATTTGCTCCGTGTAGTGCAAAAACGATCCAACCCACAAACTGGACAAAAAGATTCCCACAACGTATTACATACCCAAACCCGAAAATGTAAAGCATATTGATTGATTAAGGACTACAATTATAATATTGTGTTCATGTGGCTTGAAACATGTCTGTACAACGCGGTCCAATTTATCTGTTCTTTTCATCCTGTCCAGTGGAATTTGTGAAAGAGTAAAAAACACTTACACATCCATTTCACTTCAACCCATATTAGTGTCCCACTGCTGAGCACGGGTCTTCTCTCAAATATTTTATGAGTTGAGAGAGTTTAGGCTTTTATCCACACACCCTGGCCAAGTGCGGGTTCGTGGATGTCACATGTCCTTGAAAGATTAGTTCGTGGACATGCCGGTTTCCTCACGATGTTTTCCTTCACAGATATTGAGCAGCGGAGATGAAACAATTCACACAAAGATATGTGGGCACAACCAGGATTCGAACCCGCGACCTTATTTTTCTAAGGTGAGGCCCGTACCTCTGCGCCACTGCTGCACATCCATTTAAACAAACTTTAATGTAAGCAACATTATTAGTGAGGTAATAAGGGCCAATAAACGCATGGTATGAACAGGATACAAGCTTGTCGCTATGAGCATATTTAACCATTTCACTCAACCATTTCGACATCCTGTACATTAATTATTAGCAAATAATAAGTTGAGTATTTATTTACTTAAATGCTTCGAAACATGCCCAACTAGCTAGTTCGTGATTTTATCCGGGTGAAAAGATCCCATGGGAGATAAAAAGTTGAATATCTAAATCCGATGTCATCTTCGCCTATGAAATACAAAGTATCCCAGTCTATATACGAAATCCAAAGCTATATTTTAAGCAAATTATGCAAAAGTTTTCTGTTTTTTTTCTAAGCATTATTTACTCGGTAAGAGTATCACCAATTAATCTTATTAGTGCTAAAATTGGATACGATTAAAATTGGATATAATGTTTTAAAATAAAATTGGTTCAGATTTTAAGCTACTCAAGTGTAGCTAAATGCTTGCATTTACTCGTTATTAGCTGTTATTAGTCTATCTTAGTCCACATCACTTAGCAGAATCCATGGCTACTTTCAACCTTTTGTTAGTCTTGCAGAAATGGTTATGTATGCATTGCGTCTGAGCGTGCCTTTGATACCGTTTCAATTCAGGATGACAATTGAATTGGATGCAAGTTCACAATGCTAATTTGGTAGGTGAAGTCGTCTCACTCAATTGGACAACAGAAGACTTATCTAAATTTTATAGATGCTAATCTACCTCACCTACAGCTCAGGATGCATTCGTCTGAGCTACTAGCTGCAAGTTTATTATGCATACAATACTTAAAGTAGCTACCACAATAGGAATCTCAGACGAATTTAGATTCAATTACTGATTTCGATCAGACTGATTGCACATTTGAATGGATTTGGGATAAGAGACAACATGATGATATAAATAACGGCAAAAATATGTTTGTAGGTGCAGTGACAAACTTATTGGTATTATTAATATGTATTATCCCCCTAACAGATGAGGAAGACTAACCTGATAATGAAATTTAAGACAGACATGCAAAATGCCTAAAGCCTACCCAGTTCCCAAAATTTCTAGCAAAAGATAACGAGCCGAGCCCAAATAATAGGAAAGAACAAAGAAAAGAGACTCTTATGACCAAAATGTAGGTGAAATTACTCTGGTAACTGTATATTTTATCAGTTTAAATATTTCGCAAGAAGTTACCCAAATATGTGTAGCAAATAGGAAGACGTTTATGAGCCTACGGAACCATGTTTGATTTACACATTTACATAGGTGAGTATTGTGAGCAGTGATCTCATAGTTACATAATTGCGTAAATTGACCATAAAGCAGATATCCTTACATCTCAGATAAAGCGTTATTGTCTACTGCGATTGCGTATGTATGAGTTTTGTTCAAAAGATTTTTACTTTGTTTTTCAGATATTTTAATTACAGATTGTCTTAGATCTTCACACTTACAGATAGGGGTATTATATTACGCGTTTTTATCAGTTTTTAAAATGGCTAGTTCTAATTTAAGGTTTATTTGGTTTTTATCTATCGTTTCCAATATTTATTTGATAAAAGATCTGATCATTTCTACGAAAGGCATCCCATTTTCAGCTACTTAAATAATTTGATACAATTCTATATATGTTATTTATGTGCACACTAATGTGTGTGCTAAACGCATGAACTGAACACCAAAAATGGTGCCCGAAAGGTTAAAAATCTAGATAAATTCCATTATTTTTTGGGAACAGTAATTTGAAGAAGCCAAACAATACTATAATTTTAGTAGTTTTGCAGAAAACCTTTTTTGTACAACTATGTTCGAGATCCAGTCATCTGTAGCCAAATGAGGTAATGATGATGCAAGATAAACACCAACCAACCTTGACTGGTGGGCCTCAGTTTTATGGCAGCTGTTAATTCTGGGATACCAACTAAAAATATTCGGAACAGCTAAGAGGTTTGCGAGATGATAAAAATATGGTTTGGTTGTAAACTGACTGAAGGACATGTGTGTTTGCTCTCGTTTCGTTCGGTTTGTTGTTTATTGATTTTATTTGATTACTGACCGATGTTATGTTATATTTAATACGGTTCGGAAAATCAGTAACTCTATAAATAACTGAGGTCGGTAAATAATTGCTTAATGCTTATCAAATGTTTAACTTTGTTTTATTTGGGACCTAACCCACCACCTCAATCAAGGACCCGGACTCCAGGATCGACAGCGACGACGTAAAGAGGATTGAGATTTGAACCCAGCCATGTCCCGGGACACCTAAAACTGTTTTGGATCCCGGACGAATTTAATAGAAAGATAATAGGAGGTGGAAAGTGAGATAGTTCAGGCAAAGTGGGAAACTGCACATAGAATAAGGAGAGGTTTAAATTACCTCATCAAATGTTTAACTACCAAACATGAATACCACACTGATGTACTATTACTAAATTCTATTACATTGCAGTACATTGTCGAATTCAATGCAAACATAGCCATCGAAATGTGGGTGATATTCACCTCTACTTACACCTTGGGGTACATTGAGCGCTATGTTATATTATGGATTGAATGCTAGAAGAGCCTCAAAGAAGCCTGGAAGACTTTAAAATGTCTTTTCTTACTGTGTTGTTTGGTAATTTGTGGAAACTGCCACTGGATAATGTATTGTGAGTAATTTCATAATAATTAAGAATGTTGTATTCCCAAAATAAATTAATAGAAAATCCGGAAGATACGCAGTGTTAAAATAAAAATTTGTTCTACATTTATGTGGTATTTCTGTATGGTGATTATCAAAACATGATAGGATATTAATCCTCTGTTCCCTATATTACGAAAGGCCGTATCTGGGACATAAACAAAGTTGTTATGACGTAATTTCGGGTGTAGCCGTCATAATCCACGTGTATCACTTTCAGCATATTTTTATGTTTATTCTTTTACATTGTTATGGTGCTGTAATTTTCTAAATTAGTTATTATCGTTACATATTGTGAGTGAATAACTGTAATATTGCAAAGTGTTTTAAATCTAGTAATTATGTGATGACTAAGTATCTTTGTAGAGAATGTTATTTACAAACTTGTACGTTCTTTTAGTCCATTATATCATCATTTTCGATAATTTGATTATCATTACATATTATAAAACGAAGTCATCTACCGTGATATTTATTCAAATAAATCGCGTTGATCTCAAAAGATTCTTAGATAAGCAGGTTTTACTACTAGTGATACGTATGCAGGTTTGTATCTAGGTGATAGTCCATCTTACAATCTATGCGACACAGGGGTGGCTTGTTAGCACTTATAATACGCTTTTTAAATAATCCGGAAAATTATTTACCTACATACATAGCAAGCATCCTATAATTATCATTCATCCATCCACTATGTAGGTATGTTGTGTAGTTCTGTTTAGTTATCAGTAAATCAATACAGGAAGGTTGTTAAGGTTTTCACCTTTTTTACAGTGTGTTTAGTGGTTACTACAAATTAGACAACTCGAATTAACACTTTTCCGCCAATTAATTTTTACGCGTCATAAAAATTAAATAATTAATGTTATTATAATAAAAATTTAATAAGTACCTTCTTCTTTCCCAGGCTTGATGCACTGTAAACACGACACTAACTTTTTCTTTTTCACTTTTTTATTTGCATCTTTTGGCTTGCCGTTAGACATATCTTTTTTAACATCCTCCTTTTTGGTTTTCATTTTATTTATTTGATGTTTGACAACACCCATTTTTTTTGGGAAAGCACAGGCTTTCCTTTTTACTTTTTTTTGGCGGCGAAGGCGCGCGGTACAGATGCGCGTTCGGAAACTAATGCGTGACTAGCAACGCTTACTGCGGCGGGCGAGGAACTACTGACCACCAAAGAGAATATAACGCTTATGCTGGCTACCAGAGCCCTTAAGCACACCACTCGCGGCGCGCACCAGTACCAGTCTACTGTCAGAACAGAGGCTCAGTGAGCTCACCGCCACAGGCATCCCGATTGGGAATGAAGGCCAATTTGTGGATTAATATTCCAAGTGTGGCTACTTCCTAAATTGTATGTTAATTTCATTCGATTAATATTTTAGTGTGTGAGCATTCAACTTACGAAAGATATCTAGAAACTTTGTACGCAGGTATTAAAGAAAATCATTTGTTTAGTAAACAAACAGTTTTTTTGTCAAGGTCGGGATTTTCCCGAAGCATCGTCTTTAGTAGTTTAAATATGTAATGATGATATGAATGAATGAATGATGAATATGTGATGAAACATAGATGGCATGTAATTAATTTAATGTATTTAACAATAGGAAGAGTATGCAATGGAGTGATCCAACAGAGAACTAATGTAATAGACATAGCCCACCGGATTCGTAAGCTGAAGTGGCAGTAGGCCGGAGATATTTGCCGCAGAACCGACAGCCTTTGGGGTAAACGAGTCCTTGTAGCACTACGAATTGGCAAACGCAGCTTAAAACACCCTCAGACTAGGTGGAGCGACAATCTCAGCAGGGCTGCCGGCAAGAACAGGATGAGAAAAGCCGCGGATCGTGCTCAGTGGCGTACTTTAGGGGAGTCCTATATCCAGCTGTTGACTAGAATAGGATGATGATGATGATGAATAGGAAGTGGAACTCTTGGGTAATAAACTGTTGGGAAGAAATATTGTTCAGTTGCCTAAATAAAAGATAAATAAAGCCTATTTCTAATTGGATTGAGAATTTAACATATCACTCTCGCTTTTATTACCGAGGTGATTATTTTCTTACATTCTTCCGTGATTGGCTGCTAAGTTTCGATAACATTTATGATTCTGTGGATAAGGTCCCACACGTAATAAGGAGCAATGGCAATAGCCATTCAGCGGGCAAGATTCCCATCTGGAACGGATGCTATTAAGATTTTCGTAAGTACTTATAAAAAATATAAAATTTATTTATTTCATTTCCAGGTTCCGTAGAATGTTAGTGGCCCCGCACTAGGATACCCGGTGTTGCATGGTCCAGTCTCTTTCGACATAGTAATAGCAACGCCTATGCTCGACCAGGGCTTCAAACCTGAGACCTTTTATCATTGGACTAATGATGCATTCACCATGATATCTACATGTTAAACAGCGATTAAAAATGGCCGCCATGCATTCGTAACTGAATAGTTAATTAACTGTAAAGGGCTTACATTACGTAACACTGGATGCGCTTAAAATAACTTTTTAATTGTAGTGCTACAGTTCAAAAGAGTCTATATCCGTATGTAATCGATAGTTTCCAAAGCCATAAAAATACGGTAGCCATGATATAGTTCGATTCGTCTAAGTTGGCACTTCAAACATCACGCTTAATATTCCCTGCTGAAAACTATAATGCAAATAATTTGCTACGTACGGAGATAATATAAAACCTGCTACACAAAGTTCTGTAGTCCAATTTTGTACCCGTGAAGCTAAATTTAAAATTCGCACAATATCGCAACAAATGGGGCCTATCGCAGAGGCCACATTACCCAGAAACAAGACATCGTAATAAACCTTCTGTCAAAAAATGAGATGAAGACCGAAGAGGAGAACAAAATGGAATCTATTTTTTTTACTAACTGTCGCCTGCGGTGTCATCCGCTTCATATTATAAGTATACATCAAATGTAGAGCATATTAGTTACTCTAATTAAATATTCTAACTTATACGACAATGTAGCCAAAAACAGTGGGCAACCAAATTAGGTATATCACTGTTCGTTCAGCTGTTTTTGCATAAAACACATCAACCATCCTCACAAACTGTCAGTAGTGATAGATGAGCCGAAAGCCATCCCAATTGAGTCGAACTATATCTAAACTCAAGGAAACTCGTGACTTACTACAATTAGAGTATCCACGACTGATACTGTTAGCTACTAGCTACACTAATGTGAATAAATTTCAATGTCCGCAAAACGTATATATTAACACCTTTTCAAGATCACCTTACTCTTGTAAGTATAAGTTGGTAAGCAGATAAATACCTTCTTGTAAGTAACAAGCCTTAATCCCACAGCTGGGTACGGGTCACGGCCTAAGCTCTCTCAACTCCTAAATTAGTTGAGAGAGCTGAGATCATAATTAGGGCCTGAGCAAGTAGACAAGTGCGGGTCACGCTTGTGAAGCGAACCAGATTACGCTTGTGTATAAGGCAAGGCAAATAAAAATAGATAGGTACATAAAAGAATGCGTGTCTTGACAGACGAGTTAACAGGGCCCTAGACAAATTACATAGCGAAACGATAGCGTTAGATCGAAAAGAACAAATTGTATTGTATTTCGAAGGTGAATGTCAATCTTATATATTTCGTTCGTTTCGACATTTCGTTATAGCTTCGCTATGTGATTTGTCTAGAGGCCCAGGAGTCTACAAATAAGCAACAACTGATGTATTACGCGTGATTTTTAAGTATACTTTTATTAACTTAACTTGTATATATTTGTAACGGAATCTTCAAACGCGATTTTTACTTACTTCAAAACGTCAGATTCATTTGAAATTTTGCACAATTCTCAAGGACCGATGACAATTTATCTCTAAAATCGAAAAAACAATTAGCTTTTTAGTTCATTTTAGCGTGTTTTATAGATTTTTAAACTTTATTAAAGTTGTTTACTATGTATTTATCCTTGGGAAAACAGAGTTTAGCATCCCTAGAAAATTTGCAGGACGCGTGTGGGCAGTGGGCACCCGTTTAAAAGCGCATTAGTCATGCTCAGTTAAATCTGTTATAGAAGCCTTGGCTTCCGCACTCATTCAATGTCACGGCTACATGATGTGATTTGTGCTACTGGGACATGATTACGTCATTTGTGTACACATAATGTACACTACATGTATACACAAGTACCCGTACTACACTGTTAGTCAAGTGTATTTACATTTGTTCGGCCGCAAGGACGTTCGAAAATAAAAATGTGGTAGGTATAAACATCTTAAACAGTGCGTCTGTTTTGTTCTGTTGTAAGCAAGCGAGTCTAATTTCTATTGAATGTTATTAAGAGAAAGTTTTGAGTAAAAAAAATGCAATCTGCATTAATTTTTTAATAGATTACGCAACGTTTGAAGATAATAACGTTGAATAAATAAGTACTTATACATAATACTGGGCTAATTGTAGTACAGTAAGTATGTAATTATTTATACGCACATAAACCTGCGTAAGATAGGTAGGTACCTACCTGTATGTGGTCAAAAACCTGAGGTATACTTTCTCCAGTATCTTAATGCTGGAAGAAGAAGAATACAGTTAGAAGATTCGGGAGGAGACCCGTGTTCAACAGTGGGGCATTAACCACTTACAACAATAACAATTAGAGATTTTTTTTTAAAGTTCATGTGATCATATAGATAACTTCATTTAAGTCCTATGTTATACCTTCATTTAAGTACAAATGTGCCTATGTGGAATCATATGTTACAAAGAGACAATATTTGAAAATAAGTCCGCATTGTGCTAAAACAGTGTTTACTTACAAAATAATAATTATAATTTTACATTTAATGTAGTAAGGCCGGCTATGACATACTACTAACGCCATCTGTTGCAATACACTGAAACTACATGAAACGCTAGCATCTGAGTTACGATATTAGTTGTGTCAAATTATAGATGTCACTAGTAGCACTCAACTCATTAATTTACATACAACAATAAATAATCATTAAAAGTGTTCAAGAAAATAAATCGAGTATTTAGTTTATTAATTTTATGAAAAGAAAATACAGGTAACGCCATCTAGTATAGAGTTACAGAACTAAACATGTTTTAATTTTTGAGAACGTTTGCAATTGTTTAAAAAAAAATTATTTAGCATTATTGTTGACAATAACGGGTATTAGGCTAAAAGAGATGTTAAATACCAAAATATCTTGTTTTACTTACAGATTACACAATGACGCCCAAACTCCACAACGTAAACAAGACAATTGCTGTGCGTAATACCGAAGCGAAGAGGATAATGCGGGAATTACTAATAACGTTCGAATTGTGATGATACGCGGATTATTTCGGAGCGCATATGAGTGGCGCGCGTTGGCATATTTCCAGCTGTTAGTGAAGAAATCATGCGAGTTTCCCAGACTTGAAGACTTCAATTTAGACAATCGGCTAACAAATGAAAACATACAACCATTATTTTGTGCATCTACTTTACATTAATATAAATACTGTTTACTAACTTCGTCTGTTGTTAGGTAGCAATGTTTTAAAATATAAGAAGTAGATAGGTACATAGATTTTTATATTTAAGCAGCATTTAAAGTGGAAAGATTTATAATAATATAAAAATGATATCCTGGGACATAGGTAACACAGACGGCTATCTGATCCAAAACTAAGCAGAGCTTGTACTACGGAAACCAAATAAATGGGAATATACTACATTAAAGGTACTACTTTTCTTTTGTAAATACTAATTAATATAGATAATTACACACAGAATCAAGACAAAGAGATATGATCATCCAACAAATGTCTGTTTTGGGTGGAATTCGAACCCACGACCGTGGCGTGAAAAGCAAGTATCTTACTAACAACTTTTTTATTTTGTAATAGGCTAGCGCTTGATCACGACTGGCCTGTTGTTAAGCAATGATGCAGTCTACGATGAAACGCACTTAAAATACTTAACCACGCCACTAATTAATGGGCCAAGATCCCAGCTAACCCATTTAAACCTACCGTACTATAAACGCGACCTATTTTTAAATGGATCAGACCATTCTTTCTAGTGTCGCTTTCACTCTAAAACTACTAGTTCAATTTGGATAAGGTTTGGTACGGAGATAGTTTGAGGCCGTAGGAAGAACATGATAGTTTTATCCGACTACGCAAAACAAGTTACAGATTTAGCGCGATAACTTACATATGCGCGAGCGAAGCCGCGGTCGGAAAGCTAGTAATAACTAAATAGCTACTGGTTTATAAGTATTCTTATCAGCCCAACACTAATTAGAAACGTTAACTGTAGCAACAGCGTACTGAACCGTGTTCTAACTGATAACTACATACTGTTCTACCCGTGCGCAATAAGTTGAGACCTGGGGGGCAGTGAGTGAGTGTGATAAGGGCCTCTAACAAAAACGGCGATTTCTTTTGTTTTTCAATGCCATCCGCCATTTTTTTCGCCATTTGCGCGCTTTAGGCATTTATCTCTGATAGACAAATGTCGAAAAGATGGCGGATGTTATTGAAAAACAAAAGAAATTGCCATTTTAGTTTGACAAATTTCTATTATAGATAAATGTCTAAATCGGGGCCGTGTAACACTGTTGTGATGATATTTCGTTTGTGTGACGTAGATTAGTGGTTTGGATCGGGAAGCTAATTAGTTGATAGTACCATAGATGTTTAAGCTACTTCTGTGGGTAAGTGGTGTGTTCTCTTAATAACCGGGTCTCAACTTATCGCGCACAGATAGAACTATATTCTGGGTTTTCCATTAAACGCATTCACGTACGAAATTGTTATACAACCTCTAACTTAAAAAAGGATGGATATGACTGGCCTGGTGGCGAAGTGGTTAGCGATCCTGACTGCTAAGCCGAAGGTCGTGGGTTCGATTCGATTCGTGATTGATTAGCACGATTATTTGTTGTGTCTGAGTGTAATTTATCTATGTATGTATGTATTTACAAAAAAAAATTAAGTAGTATATCCGTTCCTAGTACCCATAACACAAGAAAATACCCCATTTTACTCCTCTAGGGGAGGAATTTTGAAAAAACCGTTCTTATTGTTCGTTTCTATTTGAACGTTAAATCGTTTCATTCCGTTGTATTAAAACTTTGTTCATAGATAATATATTAAAAAAAACGAACCTAATTCAATATTTTAACACTAACTCAAAACCTGCTCAACTGATTTTGATAAAATGGGACCATCAAGTATCCCTCTGAAACAAAAAATAACCTTTTTATTAATTTTATTCTGAATTAGGCTTGCGTTTGACTACAACTTGTCTGATGTTAAACAATGTTGTAGTCTACGATGGAACACGCCAGCCCAATAAACCGATTCACTTGAGATTACAAACAATTCAGTGAGAAGGTGGCAGTAGAATGAGGCTCTAAATGATTAAAAACCATATAGAAACAACAATTCCGATCCACTCTCTTAGATGGTGTCACCAGACATCGGGCCGGAATACGGCAAGGCCATTTGACGGTGCAGCTTTGTCGGGTCACTAACCACGGCCGATGCCTGCCACCAGATTATTGTCACCTGATTTGCTCCACCTGGCGACCACTTTCTTCTTTTTGAAGTCGATTTAAATCCACTTTTAATACTATAGACTCGCCTCGCCTTCGCACTGATACTCGTATTATGTAATAATCATTAGGTGCAAATTAAGCGCAAGACTGACGGCTTAACGTGTTCTTCAAGGTACTGCCTGTCACGCAACTAACTTCATAACATACTACTGCGAATAGTCTCGTAAAGATGTTTTGTCTAGTTAGATTAAATGAACAGAGGAAAAATATTGACGATTTACGTAAATTATATGAGGAAACACAATAAAATATACGTGCGGTATCTGCGTAACAACAAGAAAATGTCTATTGTTTTATGTTTATTGATAACTTGGGTGTGTTTGTGTAGTCAGATACCTATATAAAAAATATATCTTAATATATATATCTCTTGTGTGCGTGTGTATGTGACTGAACTCCTCCTAAACGACTGGACCGATTTTGATGAAATTTTTTGTGTGTGTTCAAGGGGATCTGGGAATGGTTTAGATTCACAATTTTGCGCGGTACGAAGTTCGCTGGGGCAGCTAGTTATAGGTATATAAATATATTCTGGGACATTATCTATGATTTTGATTTTGTTAGTGTTTCAATTTATTTAGGGTTTTTTATTTATATTGTATTTAATAATATTATTTGTACGTCTAAATGACAAAACATTGCGTTTTTTTTATTATATTCAAAACCACTTAACATATAGATATGGACCTATGATAAACAAATAAAGAAATTCTGATTCTGAATCTTAAAAGAACTTCTAAGTTCTTTTGAACCCTTTTTAGTGTCCCACTGCTGGGCACGGGTCTTCTCTCAACTATCTTACGAGTTGAGTGAGTTTAGGCCTTAATCCACACATGCAGGTCAAGTGTGGGTTCGTGGATGTCACATGTCCTCGAATGATTAGTTTTTTAGACATGCCGATTTCCTCACGATGTTTTCCTTCACTGATATTGAGCAGCGGTGATTTAACAATTCACACAAAGATGTGTGGGCACGACTGGGAATCGAACCCGCGACCTTATATTTCTAAGGCGAGGCCCGTACCGCTGCTTTACCGCTGCTCTTCTAAGTTAAACAGCAGTAAAACCTTCGTATTAATCAAGAAGAATATTTGAAGGAGACCAGCAGGTACCAAACTATTTTGTACCACTGAGTACAACATTATTTTCCCCATCATAATTACGTAGACATTTTTTACGTGTTAGTTAAGTATGATTCATTCTATTTACCGGCCTAAGGCCACACCATAACTATAGACGAATAACAACAGTACATACATACAAAAAAAAACTATCAAATTGCTCTTTGTGCCTGTTCATAGAACATAGCAGATAGCGGCGCAATTAGCGATTTTTACGCGTTAGTTAACTATGATTTATTTTATTTACTCCGACTTAAGGCCGTTTGTAACATGATTTCGGCCAGAAATAATATCGTTCTTGGTGACGTCCCCGGTGACGGTGGACGTGGACAAACGGCTTCAGGCTACTTAAAATAATCCAAGCAACAGGACCCACATACAAAAAACTGTCAAATGTTCTCCATCGGCCTGTCCATAGAACAAAACGTCAAGCGACGTAACTAGCGATTTTTTTGTATTTAAATTTACCTGGCGATAGTGACAATGAAAAACAAGACGGTTCACGTGCAACCAGTATAAACATCATCCTATTAATTTGAGTTGTGATAAGGGAATATCTACTAGCCGATCAAAGATTTCTCAGTGGGATCTCAATTAGAATGTATTTTTTTGTTTTCGCCTGATATATGTATAACTCTGTTATACATACATATATTTAGTTATTTTTTCTGTAAAAGAAGTATTTACAGAATGATCACATTAAAGTTGGATGTCGTTTTTTTAAAAAGTTTCCTATTAACAAGTTTTATAGCGATTATATAACCACTATACTACCTTTTTAACACTATACACAATAGATCTATATGTAACCTCACCTTTTTTTTTTCAACGTAATCACGACCGCTTTAAATATGACTCCAGGTAAGACAGTGAAAACGTTAGTCGCGTCGCTCACTGTTGTGTTCCGTGGTTAAGCGGTTACTATAATTACAACATTTACAACACAATTTTAATCTCTTCACATTTGGTTACACAGAATATTATGCATTGTAGAACGTGAATTAATGGGGTTATTAACCGTATCGAGATAAGATATTGTTTGGTATAACATTGAGTAGTGATACCGTGTTCGCTATGGTTCTAGTTTCGAATCCCGTATCGAGCAAAAAGTGCGGATCGAAAATGTTCCTCGAGGTAAGGATAAAGTCCTAAGAGTCTAAAAATACATGTAACCGATCATGGAACCCCATGCTTCTTAAAGTATAGTCGGAAAAAAAAAACTGGTATTAACACAATAGACTCGAGGTACTACGCCTGCACCTGCCCGTAGTTATTACATGTGAGATGTTCTGTACCTTTGTTCAGTTTCTCATTTTTGGCTTAAAACTAAAACAAAACTACTTTTTAGGATATGATGGGACTACTGGCATACGCGCCGCGTCAAAGTAAGTCTCTTTAATACAATAAATAATACAAGAGCTACAAAAAAGAAATTGCTAGAATATTTGTTCTACATTTTCATATTGGGTATTAGGATTTTTAGATTCATTCTAGATTTACTAAGTCTATAAACTGGAATGTAACTGAATATGGTGTAAAATAGTGTTTAAGTACATATTCTACAATAAAATATTCTGTTTGCGAACAATTATGACTCACGCTAAGTCCTAACTACAAAACTACAATCGCTTTGAATAAAAATATTTCCACGTATAAATACAATAACAACAATAAATACAAACGTACAGATTGATTTTTAATGCGTCAACCAGAGCATGAGATAAAAATACATGTGACAAACAGACATAAAATAATAACTAATAACAAAACGAATAATTACGAATCTTTGTGCGAATTGTTTCTCCGCCGCTCTCAATATCGGTAAAAGAAAACATCGTGAGGAAACCGGCATGTATAAGATCTAATCATTCGAGGGCATGTGAAATCCATCAACCCGCACTTGTCCAGCGTGTGTGGATTAAGATATAAACTGTCTCAACTTGTACGATAGTCGGGAAGACCCGTGCCCAGGAGTGGGACACTAAAAAGCGGTTGAAGTGGGTTTATTAGTTTTTCTTTCTAGTACCCATAATACAAGCAAACAGATGGCGCTGCGTGTACGTGTGAAATCCTCGGGCCATCCTAAGATTGATGAACATCACTGTACCTATCCGTTATTACCTACCCTGGCACTAGGATTAGCATTTAATCAAGTAAGGTTGCACTACCATTAAATTAAGTAAGGATGTAGCTTGATTGAAATTGCGATAACGGTTTACGCTATAAATAGTCACTTATTACATGGGCTTGGCCAGACTAAGACAAGTATGGTAAGCTGAACTGGATTAATAAAAATAACAAGAGTTTTCTGAACTCTATCGATTGGTATATTTAAAATCTATATAAATAAAACTCAATGTCACTTGTGGTAATTTTATAACTCAAAAACGGGCTTACCTATTCAAAACAAATGTTTAGGCATTGTTCGGACTATTTAGTAGGTACATGGTTTATGTGAAGTTTGCACAAAATCGGTTGAGCGGTTCTTTATTTGTCACATTTTTTGTAAATTGTTGAGTGGGCTAAAGCTATGGGCGAAGCTGGGGCGGGCTAGTATTGTAATATAAAATACACCTACACAATGAATAGGCACTTTCATTGTGCGAACTGCCAAATTGTGGAATTCGCTGCCGGCATCTATGTTTCCCGATAGCTATAATCTGCCGGTCTTCAAGTCACGAGTGAATCTGTATTTACTGGGTAAGCGCGTTCCATCGTAGAATGCATCATTGCTTCACATCAGGCAAGTTGTGGTCAAGCGCAAGCCTATTTTAAGATAAAAAAAATTTACACCTATTACAAAAATACCTTATAACGAATGTGGTAAATGGGGTCTATATGAAATAAGCCAGTATCAAAAGATAACTTTACTAATCTATCCGTAAACAAATAGTTTTTATGTGATGCTTGAATAAACACAAAAAAATTAAACATCAATATTGATAGGCTCTGAGCAGTCGCGGGTTCGAGACCTGGTCGTGCCCCTATATCTTTGTGTGAATTGTTTCATCCCCGTTGCTCAACGACGGTGAAGGAAAACATCGTGAGGAAACCGGCATGTCTAAGAACTAATCATTCGAGGACATGTGACATCCACCAACCCGCACTTGGCCAACGTGTGTGGATTAAGGCCTAAACTCTCTCAACTCATAAGATAGTTGAGAGAAGACCTGTGCCCAACAGTGGGACACTAAAAAGGGTTGAAGTGATTGATAGATTCCATTTTTTAAGTCGTTTTAGTAAACACCCCGGTTCACTATTCTGAAAAAATCTACTTTTTACCTTACGCCAATTGAAGTTACAGGTATCGAAATAATTCATTATAATTTTCCTTCGTTACAAATGTGATGAAATCTATACCTATCTATATCTATACTAATATTATAAATGCGAATGTAAGTTTGTTTGTTACGCTTTCACGCAAAAACTACTGAACCGATTTGGATGAAATTGGGTATGGAGGTAGTTTGAGACCCGAGAAAGGACATAGGATAGTTTTTGCAAAAAGAAGGTAATGTTTTGGCGTGATAACCGACATACACGCGGGCGAAGCCGCGGGCGGAAAGCTAGTGTACTATAATTAAAAATTAAATTGTATGTAACACACAATGCGATGATATCAATAATATCTACGGCTTACAACCCACACGAGTGGAGCTGTGGAACTGGTTCCTGAGATAACTCACACGGGTTGAGGTCAAATCGTTACATCATTCGATAGCTATGATAACCATGGTAGCGCGGTGTTTTGACCAACCCGACGCCATTTTTTGTCAGACGATTGAAAAATTATACATAAATCGCGCTACATTTGTGAGGTTCTATATTTATGTGCATATTATAAATAACTAGCTGCCCCAGCGAACTTCGTACCGCGTAGTTATTAAAAAAAAATTCACTTAGGGGTATGAAAAATAGATAGTATCCGATTCTCAGACCTACTGAATATGCATAATAAATTTCATAAGAATCGGCAGGAGTATGGCAACGAAAACTGTGACACGAGAATTTTATATGTTAGATATTGACGGGCCGCCGGTGTGGTGTGTTCGGTAAGATACTTGCTTTTCACACCACAGGTCGTGGGTTCGATTGCCACCCGAGACAAACATTAGTGATGAACATTTGTGTTTGTGTCGAGTCTGGGTGTAAATATCTATTATATGTATATATTTACAAAATAAAAGTATTATTAGTATAGGTATGTATACCAGTTATCTGGTTTCCATAACACAAGCTCTGCTTAGCTTGGGACCAGATTACCGTGTGTGTTAATGACCGTGTGTTATCGCTTAGGAATGATTAGAAAGAGACAGACAATTGATAGAAATTTCACGGCTACGCACAAAACGCTTTGCTAAATACTTTTATTGTGCGAACTGCCAAGTTGTAGTTTTCACTGCCGGCATCACTGTTTCCCGATAGCTTTAATCTGCCTATTTGGTTTTTTACTAAGTAAGTGCGTTCTATCGTAGACTGCATCACTGTTTAACAGCAGGCAAGTTGTGGTCAAGCACAAGCCTATTATAGGATTGAAACATTATATGCGCAACATGCTTTGTTGTGTGGGGCAAACAAACTAAATGCATAAAAATCGGTCCATTCGTTTAATCGCTACTGTGCTACAGACTTGTACACAGGTATACAGAAACACGCACAGGTACACATGTGAAACTTATAACATTCACCTCTTTTCGTCAGGGGTTAACTAAATAAAAGAATGTGACTCCAGTGTGTTTATCATTATGGGAAATAAGCCTAAATTCGTTAGGGTTATCTGGTTTAGTTTAGAAGTATTTATGGCCATCTTCCAAATCCATCATCAGACCAGCATCATATTATCTTATTATTACATTAAATAATAATAATAATAAATAATAAATATTCTGGGACATTAACACCCACGGTCATCTGATCCCAAACTAAGCAAAGCTTGTACCATGGAAACCAGGTAACTGGTAATATACTACATATAATACTTTTCTTTTGTAAATATAAGATAATTACACTCAGACACAAGACAAACAGACATATTTAAACAAATGTTTGTCTCGGGTGGGAATCGAACCCACGACCCCCTCCCCCATTGTCATCAAATGACAACACCTGTATAAAATTTGAGACCGTTCATCATCAACCGTTTGAATATAATCATGACTTAACTTCGATTTGAACCGCCATAACATTATGTCATTAAAATTTTGTGATTTTAAAGTCTATCAAATCTAAGAGGTACCGTTTGACGTTTCACTGTTATCTATTAAATTAGCTTAATAGAGGCGTAATTCACACTATTTTTATTAGCTTTCCCGTAAAATAATTGAATTATGAAGCTATTTTTATTTTAACATAACATAAACAATTTTCATACAAAAAATAAAATTCTAAATGTACTACGTTTAGAACTGTCAAACGGTACTTCTTAGAATTGATTTCTTTTTTTTTATTTGATTTTTTTTATGATGGACTGTAGTAGCAGTTTATAGGTATCGTTTCATACTAAAATTATTTTGTTACAAAACTTGTCTGTAATTTCTTAGATAATTTTCTTCTGTGTCTATTTTAAAATGCATGGAACCTGTTGTCACCTAGTTGAGTGAGACCAGTCGTTGCTAAACTGGTTCCTGTTTTGGTCGTATATTACAAACCTATTGCGCCAGATGAAGTCGTACATAGACACACACACCTTTTTATTAAACACCTACTAGAATCATAATTCATAAAAACACCACAACAGTTATACTATAGTAAATGTTTGTTTATTAATGAATAACTTGTTCAAATTTTAAAGTCGATTATCGCAGAAAATCATTAACTTATTTTTGTGCAGTCGGATTTAAACTATTCTAAGTCCCTCTCCGGGTCTCCAACTATTTTAATACAAAATTTCATCCAAATCGGTTCAGTCGTTTAGCCGTATAAGCATAACAGACTACATATAGTTACTTTATAATATTTGTTTGGGATTATCTCTTTAAAAAATCATTAGTGTGGTAGTGTTGACTTTTTTAGTCACTAGTAAAAAGGTTGAAAGGTCAAAAAAGGTAAAAAAAAAGTTCTGTAGCTACTATAAAGTAACTTGATAATATTATTAGTCTCCTTGATCGAGTTTTTTAAAGGTCAACTACATCGCTAAGGTGTTAAACATGAATTTTACTATCAAACAACAAAGATGTAATAACAGGCAAATTATGTACCTCGTAAAGTACATACATTTATTTACCTGTAACAATATGAATACTTATATCACTCGTGAGGAAAATTGCACTGTAAATTAATTACGCTTACTGTGCTCATGGGTATCTATGTTTAATCTAATAGTAATAAAACCTAGGTAGGTATATTTTTACCACCGACAAAAAGAGCTATGTTAGTAAAATGTTGGACGTGTGTATAATCTATGTATTGATTTTGATTTTACTTCTTCACTTCAACCGTTTATAGTGTCCCACTGCTGGGCACGGGTCTTCTCTCAACTATCTTATGAGTCGAGAGAGTTTAGGCCTTAATCCACACACGCTGGCCAAGTGCGGGTTGGTGGATGTCACATGTCCTCGAATGATTAGTTCTTAGACATGCCGGTTTCCTCACGATGTTTTCCTTCACCGATATTGAGCAGCGGCGATGAAACAATAAACACACAGATGTGTGCATTGTTTCATCTCCGCTCCGGTGGCACGACCAGGATTCGAACCCGCGACCTTATTTTTCTAAGGCGAGGCCCGTACCGCGGCGCCACCGCTGCTCTCGCTGATTTTACTTCATAATATTCAGATATTTGTACAGCGACAGCTCTCTTATCTTCTACAACTATAAATACACTTTATCTCATAATAAAACGGTATCAACAAAGATTCGTATTTGTGCAAAATTAACTTTATCCTACTCTAAATCCGAATATAAAGTAAACTAAAGTTTCAGCAACGATGTAATAAATAAAACATTTCTGCCTTACGCCATTAATGTTGAACTGACTCAACTAGTTTTAGGTACAGAGATAAGTACGAAGAAGAATTAAAGAAAAAAACACCGCTGGGCACAGGTTTTCTCCAAACTATATTATTAACTAGCGACCCGCCCCAGCTTCGCACGGGTGCCTTCCTCTGGAATCACTCTATCTATTAAAAAATCACACCGCATCAAAATCTAAGCATACATAGGGATATAGGGACAGAAAAAGCGACTTTGTTTTATACTATGTAGTGATCTAGTATTGTATTATCTGTGTTATCTTATTATTTAATTTATTTATTAATTTATTTTAGGCAGAACTATGGAAAAAAAGAAAAAAATCATAATAAAAAAAGCATATTATAAGTTGAAAGGGTTTAAGAATTATTCCACACAGTTACACGCTGGTCAAGTGCGGGTTAGTGGTTATTATGTGTTCTCTAAGGTTTAAGCTACTACATGCCAGTGTCCTCAGGTGACTTTTCATTTTTTACCGATAATGGGGTGTGACGATGAAACAATTTTCACAAAGCTGTAGACCCTTACGTGTCTCACTGCAGGGCTCAGGTGCCCAGCAAAAGGGACAAATGGACACTAAATGATCAATTGTGCAGCGGTATCGGCCTCGCTTTTAAAATATAACGTCATCGCCGCTGCTCAAGTGAAGAAAAACATCGTGAGGAAACCTGTATGTCTAAGAACTAAGCCTTCAAGAATGGCCAGCGTGTGTGGATTAAGGCCTAAACTCTCTCGACTCATAAGATAAGTGAGAGAAGGCCCGTGCCTCGCTGTGGGACACTAAAAACGGTTCATGTAGGGCGCTAAATCGTTGTAACTTCCTACTTAATTTTTTATGGAGTTTCCTGTAACACAACAACAATATTTAAATCGTAGTTATAAGTAACATTGCACACGTTTTATTCAAACAAGCTTCTGCGTACAACTTCACCCGCGTGGTACTTATTGGGATAACAAGTAGCCTATGTGTTAATCCAGATAATAATCTATCTCTGTGCCCAATTTCATCCAATTCCGACTATCCGGTTTTGCGTGAAAGAGTAACAAACATACATCCATACATTCTTACAATCTTACGGCTTTATAATATTAGTCGGATTTAATTTCCAACACTTAGCAAGATTATAAATAAATTAGCACGAATACATACCGAAGGTGAAATATCAGGAACCGTATCAATTATCGTTTCACTGTAACACTTTCTGTTTCTTCCAAGAACAATATACCACAGACAAAGACTCCATACACCATTACATCATCGAATATTCACGGAAAACAAACATCTGCACTATAAAATTAGCATTCGAACACAAATTTTGCTAAAATCCGCATTTATGTTCGTAACTTAGATTTAATTTAGCAGCTGAATAAACCATAGATAGATGTAATAACTAGAACGGACACTGTCATACTGTTTATTGTTGAATAGTTGAGTATTGGTTGAAGTTGTGGTCGTGATAAGCGGAGAGAGGTCGCGACGCTACTGGCCGGCGCCCGCGCGCTGTATCATTCACGCCGGCTCACGTGCGTTTGCATGCAAAAAACATTATAGAGTACTGTCTCTTATAGAATTGAGAGTGGAGATAGTAATAATAGAAAAAATAAATCAATATGTTATAAAATATTTTTAAAATACTTCAAAAACGAGGATTTCAATTGGAATGTTCTTTTTTATGTTTGTATAACTTGGCCTAACTCGACCGTTAGTAGACGGGTTTGTAAAATTTACTTTTAAAATTACATACAATCACGCCTTTTTCCCATGGGGGTAGGTAGAGACTATAGAGCGCCACTTGCTACGATCTAAACATACTCCTTAGCCTCACTAATGTTCGTACATCTGGTTATACATGCCCGACGATTGTGAGTGCTACACAACTGTAATTTTTAAATTTTTAAATGTATGGAAATAGGTTTATTCCGAAGTAGTCCCATTTAAATTCAGTCGATTTTATGGTTCCGTACCACAAAAAGAAAAAATTGATGTTTTGGTATGATTTCGTTCTCTGATAAAATGCTGAGCAATTTATGATATAATGTGACAGTACCTACGGTGATGTGACGGGATATTTCGCAATCGAAGCAAAATGTTGACTAGGAGTTATAATTAAAAATGGCATTAATTATTAATTGAAAACTCAAAAACTAATTAGGCCTAAACGGTGGTTAATAGTAGACACAATATATATGATTTGTATTCAATTAAAGTAATTAAGATCACCTAATAACATTGTTTCTAAAATTAGTTAGCATTTTAATTTTATCAAAATAAAGTTGGTTTGTTTGAACTCAGTTGTGTAATACACAGTCATGTCAGATTACCATGGCGAGCAAGTTTGGTTTCCTGTGTGATTAAGTATCATAAAAAATACATTATGTAGGTACCTACTATTAAAATAAGATACCAAAATAAATATTACAAGGCCAAATTTTACTATAAAATTCTGCAAATTTTATCAATATTAAAACCCAAGTTTATTTTGATACTTATACAAATAATGACTATAATAATTATAAATTATAGTCCATTCGCTTAAATAGTGTCGTGAGAATTAGTATTCGTAAATATTGGTGAAGGAAAACATCGTGGGGAAACCGGCATGTCTAAGAACTAATCATGTGAGAACACGTGACGGCCAGCGTGTGTATCTTAACTTATAAGGTGGTTGAGAGAAGACCCGTGCCCAGCAGTGGGACACAAAAAAAATGGTTGAAGTGAATTTATACACTCGCAGGAGAATTTGGCAATATACATCGAAGTGCGCTGTAGTGAATAGTTCTCTTTGCTACTTAACTTTGTAAAGGCACTACGAATATTTACATTCGTATTTTATCACAATAACCTAATTGCTTGCTGATGTACAGTCACTATCTAAGCTTGACATTAGCCCTCGCTCTAATTCATCTCAAACTCGATATATCGAAAAAAATGGAGAAAGTCGATTAAAAATTAATGAAATCGACACATGATGTCGATTGCTCTCGATTTTCATTCTGAGAATACGAAAATTAGTTTTCGAGACAATTTGTACTTACTCTATACATATAAATAAACTTACATTCACATACAGATGAAAAGAATTCGTAAAGTTCATAACATTACAGCTAGGAATTCTACTTTTCATTCGAACAATCACGCGTGGGAAAAAAATAATTTCTCTTCGAAAATCGTGTCTATTCTACACCGTCTTGATCTATGGTGAAAAATCAAATTAGAAATTGTTGTATCTACTAGTTTTAAATGATAGGTTAAAAACATAATGTTGACGTAACGGATGACGTCATAGGTAGTAAATTCAAGCTGTTTAAAAATACACGTGTTTTTGTTTTTATGGGAATGATCTAAACATGGTTGATTCACGGTAACTTGTTATTAGACCCATAGGTTGATTCATCATTATAATTAGCAAGTATCATTTGGTTCGTTTCTAACAATCTATACTAATATTATAAAGCTGAAGAGTTTCTTAGTTTGTTTGGTTAAGCGTTGGATCAGTTCTAAATAATGGCACTGTGCAGTCTTCCCGTTACTGTCGTCAGGAGACTGTTGGAGGCGCCCCACGCCCGCTGCAACAAGGATGCTATACGTTTTCTGATGATAGCTGAAAAGCTATTAAACGTCAGCCGAGGCTGACATCCCTAAAGCACTGCAGTAGCACGCGACCCCAACAGCACCCTCAAGGTATTATTATATTGAGTACGGAGAGCCCTGTATGCTCCTTGAGTGTAATTCATCTACAGGCTGTACGTGTACTATATTGTATCTGCCAGTTTTTGGTGGAGGCGAGGTAACTGCGTAGGGGAGAGTGTGGTATGAAAGAGCCGATATGATTTTTATATTTTTATGATATTTTTTTTTATTTTATTGTGTGCTACAGCACACAATAAAAAAAATATAAAATCTAAAAATAATATAAAAAATAATGATAATCTATGTAGTAAGTAAAAATTTAAGCGTCTTTACAAATGCACACGTAAATATCAACACACGAACAAGAAACATGAACAGTTTATGCATACAAACTGTTCATGTATGTACCTCGCAGATGGGAACAGCCTTGCAACAAACTTAAAATTTGTTCTAAACAAAATTGTGTCTAATTTCACACTAATTTACTGCAGTCCTTCACCCTGTAATAACATCGCCTGCTATAAATATCGGTAAAAATATTTTTCGTAAACATGCTTGGTAGCTTTATAATTACAGACTACTATTTGTGTAGACTTTTCAATCACCTTCATTTGAATCATAGATACTTAATTAAGTATCCATCAAATAATTTCGCGAAGACTGATATATCTTACTTCAAAACTATTTAGTTAGCTAATTAAGGGTCTTCCTCTTCTCTCTACTATTTTACGAGTTGAGAGAGTTTAGACCCTAATTCTTACACGGTGGCCAAGTGCGGGTTGATGGATGACACATGTCCTTGAATGATTAGTCCTAAAACATGCCGCTTTCCTCACGATGTCTTCCTTCACCGATATTGAGCAGGTTATAAAACATTCACACAAAGATGTGCAGGTGGGCAAGACCGGAGATCGAATCCACGACCTTATATTTCAAAGCTGATGTCGGTCGACTGCTGGGCTACCGCTGTTAGCACTTGTCAGTTAAAATGAACCAAAATTACCAAAAAAAATTATGTTTAATAAAGATCCGGAAAATTTTTCGATGGAAAATGATTCTAATTAAGGAGCTTAATGCACCTCTCAGCTTGTGGAGGGCTGTCCCTTACACTCTGTATGCATACTCATAATACTATTAACTATTCTGTGGTGTTAGTCTGTGGCCCCACCTCGACCTGTGATAGAATGTGCAAACAATGGCAACGAGCCAATATAGGTACCAGCTCCTGACGTAATTCTCTGACTACAACCGTCAAACTTTGATAGCCAACCGTTTGGTTTTTAAACAAATACCGGTTCAAATTATTTTTGTCCAGGAATTTACGGGAATAGCAGTTACGAAAATATATCTTTCTATACTTTATTTAAGAAATTAATTGATAGAAGTAGTCTAATTATGTTTTATTCCTTAAAATAATGTATATAATTTTTGAGGAGAGGATGCCTTAGGAGAACATAACCTATTCTCATCGGTGATGTCCTTCAAAAGGGGCAGGTGCGTAGCACTCACAACCGCCGTGCATGTATTACCAGATGTATCAACATTAGTGAGGCGAAGGAAGTATATTTAGATAGTAGTAAGTAGCGTTCTATAGTCTCTGTCTACCCCCATGGGAAAAAGACGTGATTGTATGTTTATTTGTTTGTATGTATATCAGCGGCGAAGGGTACAAGCCGATTCCCATCGGCTTCCTTTTAGGAATTGGTCAATATCACACGTACTTAGAATATATTATGTAACGCCTAAATGTTTTAAATAGCAACAAAAATAAGTATGGCCAAATGCGTGTGGGTGGATGTCACATGTCCTCGAATGATTAGTTCTAGGACATGCGGGTAACGATGCTCGCCTTCACGGATATTGAACAGCGGCGATGAAACAATTCACACAAAGCTGTGTGGGCACGACCGGGAATCGAACCCGTGACCTTATATTTCTTAGTCGAAGCAGATACCGCTACCGCATCCACTAAACCACATTTCGCCAGCTTAAATGAGTTGCAGCCTAAACTCTCTTAACTCGTAAGATAGTTAAGAGAAGATACGTGCCCAGCAGTGGGAAACTAAAAAGGGTTAAAGAAAAAAATGCGTAAGTTGAACTGTATAACTTCAAATCTTGAGTTGAATGAAATTATCTTGGCACGGGTTAGATCTCGGTTTCGTACTATGTGAACTATGTCTACTAATTATCCCATGACGGTTATTAGCGGAAATAGATCTGTCTGTCTGGTCTGCATTGGTGTCGCTTATTTTTTATTTGTGTCTGGCTTGCTGTATGCTTAATTTTATTGAGTAAAAATATTCATAGCTGTAATTTTTAAAGAAAAGTAATGCACCGACATTTTAAGTACTTGAAAGAAGAAAAACTTAATGACCAGCGTGTAGAGCAACGGTGGCGCAGTACCTAGAGCAGCAGTGACGCAGAAGAGCAGCGGTGGCAGGCGCAGCGCTACAAGCATCGCCTTAGAAATATACGGTCGCGGGTCTGATTACCAGTCATGTCATACCCCAAATTTTTGTGTAAATTGTTTCAACACCGCTGCTCAATATCGGTGAAGGAAAACATCGTGAGGAAACCGGCATGTCTAAAAACTAATCTCACGAGGGCATGTGTCATTCACCAACCCGCACTTCGCCAGCGTGTGTGGATTAAGACCTAAACTCTCTAAACTAGTAAGATAGTTGAGAGAAGGCCCGTGCCTAGGTGTTGGACACTAAAAAGGGTTGGAATTGGTGTGTATCTATAATTAATTCTAAACTATTGAGTATGTAGTTGTCAAGTGACACAGTGACCTGTGAACATTTCTGCGCAACGTTTAGATAGCGATCGTGAACAGATGCGCTCGCGCATTGACACTATATCTATGTACATAATAGTACTGTAAATACTTACAAATATAATAAAACGTAGGGGGACCATAACGCAAGTGAGTCATAAGATAGTTCTGAGTTATTACCAGCTTATTAAGGTCAGACTTCCAATAATAATGCCAGACATTTGAGAATTTGGTCGTTAAGAAGACTTATTCTTATTCTATACTGTACACAAAACACTTACAAAAACAATTAATAAAGAGGAAATAGCAAATTAAAGGGTAATTTTTTATCAATTATATTAATATTACATCATAGCTAGGAAATTCAAATCTTAGCTAAAATGCCTTATTATAAATTGTCTAAAAAAACATCTCAATCGTTTAAGCTTTTTTTTAAGAAATTAATCAAAATACATCGTTGCCATAAACTAGTACCACATACATAGACATATTAGTCAAATTAAATAATAACAGATTTAAGCTATTCCGAGGATTGAAACAGCAAATTAAAACTAGAAAATTATTCTAAAAATAAAAATTAAGAAAAATAAAAATAATTATTTTTATTGATTTTTTTAAGTAGGTATTTTCGTACGTAGAAAAATCTTGTAGAAACTAGTGACAGACTGAATACGGGAGCGAGGGGTCGATGCGGCATGGCGTACTTGAGTCTGGCCAAACACAGTCTTCAATGAGATTTAAGAGTATGGTGACACTACAGCGCCAGATATCTAGTACAGGGCTGTCGTATCAATGAAACACAATACAACAGATGATAAAACACGTACCTACTGCATACATACAGCACGTTACTAATAAAATTTATTGATTTGCTTACAATGGATGTAACGAAGCGGTTAAACGGTACTAATATGTATTGTCTGTAATAAATATAATTATATTTTTGTTATAAGGATTGTCATATTATTATTATAAAAAGCCTACTGAGTTTTTAAACAATATTTCTTAGTAGTTGCCGCGACATTCCCTGCACGGTGGGAAAAGAAATTAGACGATTTTATGTAGGTAGTCCTTCTCCAAAAAATCCCACTAATGTTATAAACACGAAACTTTGTAAGAATGCATTGATTTTTGTTACTCTTTCACGTAAAAACTACTGGACGGAATGGGATAAAATATAGTACAGAGATAGATTATGGTTTCGATTATCACATAGGCTACTTTTTATCCCAATAAATACAACGCGGGCGAAGCATTCACGGCGATGGTAACGAACAGTGGGGGCCGCGGGCAAGAGACATTACGTAGCAATCCTGAATCGTATCAGCAAAGTTTCTCCGATACAAGTTCCTGACAAGAACAATGAGGATCGCGGTTGCTGGGCATCACACCTCGCCCGGCTGGAAGCTCTTTCCTTTTCACTGGAGGGACCTTACCATCCTATCCTCCAGTCTCCACATGCACTTGTTGACGCTCGACATAATTATGGCAACGACTGTATAAAGAGATTATATTTACTGTGATAGTGTATTGTCTCTTTTTTGAAGTCGGCTATAACTAGTTAGGTAGGTATTAAAATTAATGTTTTGTACCTATTCAATGTATTAATCATTGTATTGTACAATGTTTATTTAGGTCCATGACTAACTCGCTAAAACCTAACACGTGATTGTTGTTGATAAATCACAGCGACGCATGCGCATGTGAAAAACAATTATCGAAGTAATTTCACAAATATTATTTCTACAAATGAAAGTAGAGGTTTAGTAATGAAGCAAAGAAATAGGATAACAATATATGATTAAAATTAAATGACATCTGAACTATTAATGACAAAGAAAACGATAAGGCATCGAATGGATGGATTAATGTATCATGTTATAATAAAACTTGTTTTTTGATGGAAACGTGCCAAGTTTTAGGTGGAGACACATTATTTATGGTGAGAAGACAGAAAGACAATAAAACAGCTTAGCTTCAAAAAGAAGGAAGAGAATAGGTAGGGGGGATTTTTGGCAATAACATACCTACACACAGATTAACTTTTTAACAGTTTCGCATTTTTTTTGGTGCTTCTGTAATAGAACACATTTGCAATAATTTTTTTATTCGACGATTTCGATATAGTAAATTAAGGACGATCCATTTGTCCATCCACGATCTATATCGATGAAAGCGGAGTAAAATTAGCGGTCAGTGACCTTTGCGAGCGCACAGCTGATGCGTGCGTGCGGGTGACTGTACCTGGTATCAATAGTAAACGTCTTCCGCTATCTAGTACTAAGACATGTCAAAGTTTACGCACTGAATAAAACTGTTAAAAGATTTCCTGTATTCATTCATCATTCGAGGACATGTGACATCCACTATCCCGCACTTGGCCAGTTTGTGTGGATTGAGACCTAAACCCTCTCAACTCGTGAGATAGTTGAGAGAAGACCCTGTCCAGTTGTGAGACACTAAAAAGGGTAGAAGTAAAGTGACGGAATAATATTGTAAATTGTAACTTTATGTTCACCTCAAAGCTTTATTATATTTCAAGGACTCAATTTGCTTAACTTTATTTCCTTTACTTCCGCCACAAAGTGTAATATTAACGCACAACAAAGTTGCTGACCTTACTCAGAAACAAAATAACTATGATGTAATGCTTAAACAGGTTATAATGCCGTATCATTTAATTCTTTTGTTGACTTCGCAAATCGTAGTTTAAGTTCTAACACTACGTAAGTCAAAAATAGCAATTTTTCAGGAAGAAGAAATATCTACACAATGTTTTTGTCTAAAATAGGCTTGCGCTTGACCACAACTTGCCTGACGTGAAGCAATGATGCAGTCTACGATGGAACGCGCTTACCCAGTAAATACAGATTCACTCGTGACTTGAAGACCATCAGATTATAGCTATCGGGAAACATAGATGCTGGCAGCGAATTCCACAATTTGGCAGTTCGCACAATGAAAATCGTAGCAGAATACCATAATAAAATCTATTTAACAATTTGAGTATACTTAATATTAGTTCTATCTTATTGTATTCTCAAATTGTTAAATATTATTATCATGTAGATAAGAAATAAGACAATAAATATAAGATTAATTGACATCTGAACTATTAATGACAAAGAAAGCGATAAGGTATTCAATGAATGAATTAATGTATCATGTTATGATAAAACATAAATTTACATGGATACGAGCCAAGTTTAAGTTAGAGAAACAGAATAATTAAAAATTAATTTTAGTAATTTTGTTCTATCTAATTGTATTCTCAAATTGTTAAATGGTCTAATGGTTAAAACAACGTACCGACGTAAAATTGTGTAGTTTTTTTTTTCTCCTTTTAAGTTTTTACTGACTTAATTGCTATTAAGTAGCTATTGCACTTCAACGACGGTTTGCGAAGTCAACAAAATTTAAATGGTATCACCTGAAAAGTGTTCCCATACTTTCCAGGTGGTACCATTTAAACTTTATCAAAGTCGGTTGATAGACTTTTGAGTTATTGTTATAACATTAAACTCGGTACGTATTAAAAAAACTATTATTCACTGCAAAACTGTAAGATGTTTTATAATCAATATTGATATCTATAATTCCTGTCATTAACTACAAAAACGCTTTACTTTGATAGGTACTAAGGAATATATTTAACTCAATAATGTTTGAGTAAAATAACTGCGCAGAATATGTAGATATTCTTGTAGATTTCAATATTTGTGTGCAATAAATATTTAATTATTCAAACGCCTTAGAACTAATATTTATGCGACGTGTCGAATGCACTAGTTGGCGGTTGGCCAAAGTACCAAAAGTACGGTGGCCGACAAGTAACTTCGCCATCGGCAGTGACGGGCTGCAATAGCCGATTTTCTTACTAATTGTACGAACGTGTGTAACGACCAGAATCCGATTGTTGTGACATTATAAGGGTCTTATTTCCAGCGAAGGACATAAACTGATGGTGATGATGATGCGCATGCGCAAACCTTACTCTATGCCGCGTTTGGCCAAGTTTTAAGCCATTTACTGTATGGTTTTAACGTGCGTACCTATATTTTAATGCGCGTGCGATGCGTATCCACAAGTGTGTTTTTAAAGATATGAAGTCATTGTATACTAAATTCCAAATCCACTCATACAAATTTTTAGCTGACATTATTAATTATTTCAAACTAGCTGCCCGCCCCAGCTTCGCCTGGTTGGATTAAAGTACCCGATCTTAAATGTCTTCTAATTTTTTTAAATTTGGTTTTACACAAATCTTGTCCTAAACATAATAAACAAAACAAAATAATAATTATCCATTTCGGTGCAATTTGGAAATTTTGAGCGTACATCATTTCGGCGATTCATTTTAATTTATAATGCAATTATCAACCGCCCAATAAAGAAGTGTAATTAGCGTCATACAAAATGTATAAATAGGTATCTTAAAGTTACAAACATACTATAGCCATTATGTACTCTATTATTATAGATCTAAGACTCACCATTATCGCCAACAGCCTGGCTCAGGGTGTTCTCAGTGACAGGTCGCAGCGCCTCCACAGCACTGATATAGCCTAGCCGATCAGCTATCGCGCAAGCTGTCTGTCCGTTCTGCATACAAAAACGCAACAATTTTAAATTGTTTGATGCCCCGACGCATATTTTTCTTAAAAAAAAGCTTGAACCATTTTTATAACTTTGTAAAAAAATTGCATTAAAATCGGTTCCTACTTTTAGGTGCTTCGAGGCAACAAACGTATGCATACACAGATACACCCATCAACTTAAAACGGGTCTAGTTCATAATATCGAAAGTCACTACATCGATGGTCGCTGTACCGAAAACGTTCCATCGACGGGCTAATGAATCGACAGTACCCCAAATTGATGGTACGCTGCATTGACAATACTCCAAATCGTTGGTACGCTACATCGTAGTGACTTTCGATATTATGAACTAGACCCACTTAAAACACTTCATATTTTCGTCGGAGGTTACAAAATATGTTTCCTACACTACTGTATCAAAATATGCTAGTTACTAGGCATTTTAGTAAATAAGTTAGGTAATCAGTACACCAATAAATTTAAGTTTCTCCCAAGTACACGGAGACTGCGGAAGGAGCTACAGCTACACCATCGGGGCCTCCAAAAAAGAAGTACCTAATATTTCTAAAGCTCAGTAATGTGCGAATGATGTCTCTGGTGTAGCAAGCGTGTGTAGTTTATAGTTATCATTTATAATCAGATGTTTGCCAACTTAGTAGAATAAGACTATGCATAGCTTCTAAGTTTATACTACATTATGAATTAAGGATGCGTTAGATACCCTTTAAATGTAAAATACTTACAGCAGAAAGTGCATTAGGATCCGCGTTGTGTTTCAACAGTAGCTGTATGATTAGTGTATGACCTTGCTGCGCAGCCTGGTGTAGAGGCGTAAACCTGTCAATTATAATAATAATAGGTACTCAGAACCATTTATATTTCTTTAATAACTGACTAAGAGCTACAGATCATATTTGCATTTATATGTAAAGTTCACAGCCATGTTAGGATTTCTGTATCATTTACGCTGTCATTTACGATCCTTCCATGTATGATCACTAGCAGTGGGTAGCTGTTACTACCCAAAAACTAAAAAGTCAATTTCGCTGAAATGGTGATTACGCCCTTTGAGCCCCGAGGTATCGATTGATGTCAAGTATAATGAATGGAAAAAAAAATCTTTATAATTCAGTGTGGAATATTATTTTTGTAGGCAATTATTTTTTCTACGAAAAACTATGTATGAGGTTTTACACTAACCCGTGCGCCGCCCTCGCCGTGACGTCAGCGTTAGCGTCGAGCAGCGTGCGCGCAGCGGCGTGGTGCGAGTGATGCGCGGCCGCGTGTAGGGGAGTGTACCCGTCGCGAGTACGCGCGTTAACTTGCGCACCCGCAGCTAGCAGTGCTGACACCACGCGCGTGCGACCTTCTGCCGCCGCTAGGTGCACTGCCGTTAAACCTGACCAATAAAATTTGTTTGTAAAATCCTAGCCAGATTGTTAATTTAACTCAACATTTAATTAATTGCTTGATTGTAAGTTGTTTGCAGATTCATTGAAAGTAGCTAAACATTGGTATGATAAAATAACCTTATAATACTACTTGAGTGGCTTAGGGGATAGCGTGTTCGCGTCTAGCCTCTGAGTCGCGGGTTCAAAAATCAAATAAAAAAAAAGTGTTTTTTTTTATTTTCTCAACACTACTCCGGCGTTAAGAAGTTGGTGGTGTGGTACTTCCGTGCCTTGGAGAGCACGTAAAGCCGTCAGTCCTGCACCCGCACTAGCAGTCGTGTGGGTCGGATTGAACGACATAACTCTAGCGTACCTGGATAGTCAGCTTAGACTGGCTGCTGAAGCCAAAAAACATAGCTGGAGGAGAGGGGGTTATTACCATTGTTAGCTGTCGTGTTTACGTCAGCTCCTCGCTCGATGAGCATCTCAACACAGTCCTCATGTCCCTCCTGCGCCGCCATGTGAAGCGGAGTGAAGCCTGCCTTCGACTTCACACTCGGATCCGCATCTGTACCAAAGAGTACGTATAAGATCGACGTCTTATCGAACTTTAAGCCTTATGGTCGAAATACAATTGAAATACGGTGATGAAAATGGTAAATCTCTTTTGTACTAGAAGTTAACACAAATAAATTGGTTTTTTTATATTACGTCGAAAGTGAGAAAATTCAGTTACGGATATTCCAGCAACAGCTCCTTTCATAAGGCGAAACCTCGCATATGTAATGAATTATGCTGTATATACGTTATATACTTAGGCTTAGTTTGTCTACCTTTGCCAAAATTAGATAAGGTATTCAGTACAGTGACATACATTAAAAGTATACGCCCATATTTAATTTATTTATATCATTACAAACATGGGTATTTACATTAATGGTGTTTACATTTATAATACCGATCTCCATGTGTTGTTGCCATGGGCATGCAAATTATGATAAGAGAAATTTTAAATTGATGAAATGAATAAAAATAACAATAATATTCAAGTCAAATCAAAGAGCACCCTCCGTTGTTTTCGTTCTCAATGAAAAATTTTAAACTCACCGTGTTCGAGCAATGCGAAAGCGATATCAGGATGGTTGTTCCGGCAGGCGATGTGCAGCGCAGAATGGCCGTTCTTAGCCAGCGCGTGTGGTGATGCCCCTAGAAAATGTTCTAGCTTACTACCTGTTCTAGAAGTTCTATTTAAGTGTATTAGCTAGTGAAACTAGAGACTACTAGACTAGACTAACATTAGCATAAATATCTGAAGTTCCAAAACGCTTTACTAATTATTTTTACCTTTGTCCAAAAGCAGTAGAGCAATATCAGGGTGTCCATAGTACGTGGCCATATGTAACGGTGTAATATGCGATTTTCCAGGAGCGTCAGGGGCTGCTCCTCTAGCTAACAGTAGCCGAGCAACTCCAGTGTCTCCGTATTTAGCAGCCAAGTGTAGAGGAGTGAAGCCCTTACGAGTTTCTGCTTCGATTGGTGCATTGTGATCTAGCAGAATCGCTGCTACTTCTTCTTTGCCTAGAAAACGAGATTTACCAATTTCGAGTAAAATCACACGTCCAGAATTGTGATTTGTCAATGAACTGTTTGCGAAATCCACAATCGCGCTGTCGTCGCCTCGTGGCGTCGTAATAGATAGCAGGGATGATTCAGAACAGATTGCGTACAGAAAAGATTGCGGTGTCCCTTCCCTTGTGGCAAAGCCACAAAGTAGCCAACCACCGCTTATGGTGGACGATTTTGATGATCCTTGGCAGAGCTAATCTAGATCTTTATAATCTTACTCCTGCTTGACTATACACATTATAATTAAGGCGCCAAATGTAAGTGTTCAGAATTTAGTAATTTATCTAATCTAATGGTTAGGGAATCGGTTAAGTCATTGGGGCTACGCCCTTCCTCTCAACGATCCTATAAGTCAGCCAAACCTTGAGCCGGACTCTGAGTTGAGTTCCTTTATTATTCACGGCATTTTCTAATTTCTAACCTTTCGTGAAGAGAAACTGGTCGCTGTGAATGAGTGTCAACTTGTAAATGTGGGTTTCCCTAATGTTTTGTGAAATGTGTTACCTTCTTTAGCGGCGATGTGCAGCGGTGTGTACTTGTCCTTAGTGGTGGCGGCGACATCAGCGCCGTGTTGCAGCAACAACGCGGCGATGTCGCCGTGTCCCAGCCGCGCCGCCACGTGCAGAGGGGTCTGTTCTTCGCGCGCTCTTGCGTCCACCTGGTAAATTACATTTTATATATTCATGATACTTAACTATTACCTATAAAAGTACCTATGTCGTATGTGCGCTACACAATGAACTCATTTATTTGACTATTTGACTCCTTATTTCCTTTCAAATGGCGCCCAACTGGGGCTCCGAAAAATTATAACATTTCGCAATTTCTTACTAGAATTATGTACTGATAATATACTTATACGTTTCGTTTTTTATAGTGATAATATACTTAAACGTGTTTAGATAAAAGCAATGTGTTAAAACATCCTCAATTTCTCGCAATTTAATACTGCTTTTGCGGGAAATAATTACGTGAAACTAACAAACTCTCCTCCTTTGATAATGTGAGATTTAAGATGGCTATATCGCTGATCACCTCACGTAACTAATTAATGCATGTTCCCTAAGACCTTCTGCGAACTAGGTCGCCTGCTTGCGCTGTTCAGTAGTGTTCAGGTTGTGGCACCGAGTAAAACATATGACGGAGTACGGCTGCTAAGTGCGTGGCCTCCCGTCATACACCGTCATAAATATGTTTCATAGGCTGTCGCAACCAGGCTGCCGTGCACCTAATCTAATAATTAGACACAATATTAAAAATAGTGAAATGACGAAAAATAGCATACCTTAGCCCCATTCCTGAGCAGCACGCGCACGAGGTCGGTCTGGTGCGCGCGCGCCGCCAGGTGCAGCGGCGTCTCGCCGCGCGCCGTGCCCGCGTCCGGCGCCGCGCCCGCGCCCACCAGCACCAGCGCTATGTTCATACACCCCATGAACGACGCCACGTGGAGGGGCGTCAGACCTGACTCCGTTGTCGCTGATTTACCTGGAAGTTAAGTAAATTTACATAAATCATTAGGTCAGTCACGAGTCGTGCAGAGGAATTTAAGGGAAATCAATTGAAAATATTCTTTATTTTTGGAAAAAGGCTCTACAAAAACCGTCCAATTATTTTTTCTTACCATGTAGTGAATGACGTGGCAAATTCTGAAAAACACTGCTACTAAGCAAGGCCGCTTGGCGGTGCGGCTTTGTCTGGTGGGTTTATTGTTACCGGATTTGCACCACCCGGGGATCACATATGGAGATTCAGATAAAAGGTGCACTCCCACGGATGAAACTGACTCAGCCCCCAAAAGCCCTTTTCTCTGATAATTGAATAGTCTTTACTACACAAGTTAGGACTGAACTAGAGAGAGAAATACTAGCTTATCTACTTACTGGCGCCGTATTTGAGGAGCAGTTCAACCACTTTGAGCCTATTCTTCTTGCAGGCTATGTGTAAAGGTGTAAATCCGTTCAGTGCACGAGCGTTTGCGTCCGCATTTCTGTCTAGTAAAAGCTTTGCTACCTGAAAACAAAATATAGATGTTTTTATTAACAAAATACCTCTCCAATTCCTCCTATTATCTTTCTGATTAAATTCGTTCGAGATCCAAGACAGTTTAGGAGCCCCAGGACTTGGTTCAAATCCCGAATCTCTTCGGCACCCCTGTTGATTCTGGTTAACAGGAGCAGCAGGGATTGCGATGGGGGGTTAAGTCCCATCATAAACAAACGTAATCATCTTCGGTATCAGTCATCTTAAGAAGATAGTAGTACCTAGTACTAGCTAGTACCTGGCAAAGTGAGTGGATGAAAGTGGATGGACTATCGTCACTGATGCAAGAGATAGATGCTATCTTGAGAGCGTCTGATACGCGTATTCTTATGTATATACTGCAAACTTAAACCAGTTTTTTTAAGAAAGAAGACGTCGGCATCATAAAATGTCTACTAGGATTCTTCCTAGCGGCCAGTAGTAAGCTCATTTTGTGACGTCGTTTTAAGGAAATATAGTTCAATTTACCTTGACATGTCCACAATGGGCTGCGACATGGAGCGCAGTGAGGTAATCCACGGTGACGTCATCGATAGGCGCGCCTTCAGACAGCAAGACTTTTGCCGTCTCCACGTGTTCGCCTTGTACAGACATGTGGAGAGGTGTCAAACCGTTCTGGAATAGAACACATAAATGTGTTTACTCTACATTCGTGTTCTAAGCACTTCCTCTTTATTTTTTAGGGTTACGTACCTCAAAAGAAATAAAAGAGCCCTTTTCAATCACATGGACTTTCCGAGATATTAAACAAAATTCCTTTTCTTAGGAGCACGTGGAAGTATGGGGAGGATTTTAATATATAACTCCTTAATAAATTAATGTACTAAAAGCAATTATTAATCCGGCATTTTATGTTAGAGGTCATCCTGAATTTATGAGTATATTATAAGAACTCTCCAAGTCAAATCATTAAAATTTTTGATCGAGAGGTTTTCAATTGGTAATCTGCAATCTTAACTACAAACAGGACATGCTAAAACCTTTCTAAAATACTCTATCTAATATATAAAATTATCTTGTCACAGTGTTAGTAACCCAATTCTTCCGAAACGGCTTGACCGATTTTTATGAAAGTTTATATCTATATTCGGTAGTTTTGAGAATCAGTGGTATTCTATTTTTCAAATTAGTTATAAGGGTGGTCCACTCCAAAAATGTTGTTATTTTCATTGATTGACTGATGTGATATGAAAAAATACATACAACCCTAAATTTCCACCGCTTTACCACGCACCACTGTTTTTTAATAGCCATATTAGCAATTTAGCCATTTTAAGGAAGGTTTAAAAGGTAAGAAATACGCGATACGAAGTTAGCTGGGGCAGCTAGTAGTAGTAGCTTATACTATTCGTGATTTATTGTTATCTCCACTGAAGTGGAGAGAAAATCTGCATATAATTAGAGGATAATTCTTAATCCGTATTCGAGGATAACAGGCAGACTTTAGAGATTAGAGGCTGCTTTTTGACTAGAATATTAGTAGTTCAAGAGCATGTGGCAGTATTTTTAAATTTTTTATTTATTTATGGGGAGTCTTCAGAATTAAAGATGTGACCCCTATTATTGATTACAAAATTAAATAAATACAAAATAGAACAAACTTAAGTAATGTAGCAGTGAAAGGCTAGTCTGCAAGATAAGAGTACCGGGTGTCAGAAGACGCAGAAGAAGCTGTATTGCAAATTAAAATTACCAAAAGTGAAAGTTGATGCAAAGAAATTTGTAAAAGTAGACTTTTCGACGTAAGATTGACAATTTGTGATGAAATTTGTAATAAAAAGTGATGCCGAGAGGGCGTTTTTTGTCTTTTTCACCCAAAAATGATGCCTACGTACGCCGAAGAACGCGCCGAATCTATCTCCGTGTCTCCCACTATAAAAGCTGGCCCTTGGATTAAGAAAATTTAGTGAAAGTTAAAAAAATAATTGTATGAAAATACTAAGTCAGATTAAAAAAAAGATAAGAGTACCTTAGTCTTGCTAGTAATTGGAGCACCATGTTGCAATAGTCGTGATACAACGTTGCTGTGTCCGGACCGCGCCGCGCAGTGCAGCGGCGTCAGACCATCGCGGGTTACTGCTGCTATGTTGGCACCTGCAAATTACGATATTGTATATAGACATTTTTATTTTATTGCCACTTATGATTCGTGTGGTTGCCCAGTTAATTAATGGAGGCTCTAATAGTTTTAGATGTTTAGAAATGTACGGTCAGTTTTGATGATGCTATTTGATACAGGATCAAAGCCGCCGCGAGATTATTTACAGATTTGGGGCTTTAGGTACCATTTATTCTTTTTAGGCTCGACACTATTGTGTCGATATGTTGTATACAATACTATCGAGTCTAAATGATGCACTTATACTTAACTATTGTAGATATAAATGCCTCGCTAGTGCAGTGGTAAGCGCGCGCGAAATTGTAATCCCGGATCAAGCTAAAGGATATTTATCGAAGATGAGAATTGAATCCAATCAACGGAAATAGAACGAAATAGATCAAAACACAGGCTACTTTATGTAGCTTTTTAAAAAAATATACAAACCGAGTTCAATGATTTAACAATAACTCAAAAACCCGTTCAACTCATTTTGGTATATAATTCAAACAAAAAAATATTATCAAAATCGATCTATAATTGGCAAAATTATTGCATAACATACATACAAGTAAAAAAACATACAGTTGAATTGAGAAGCTCCTTATTTTTGAGGTCGGTTGAAAACGTGGGTAGCATAGACCTTAAAACTGTGTTATGTCATACATAGATTAATTAATAATAGAATATGATTTCGACCTCTGGAAATCCGGCTCGAAGCACCATTTTTTTTGTAACCTACAATGTTTATTTTCTTGATATTTGGGCAATGTTCACTTCGACACTTTCCACAACACTGCATGAGTGCATGCCGCATGCTATCTTTATATAGATGTACTTAATAATAATGTTAACACGATACTAAAGGCGTTATATTGTTATTATAGGAACAGTTAATTAACTGAAGCTATATGTATAAAAAAATGCTGATTGTTTACGAAACAGTACTTGTAGCACCTTTTTCAACCATTAATTACTTTAATTACAAAATCAATATTTCGACTGAATGTCGAAATATTAGGGAATGAACATTTATTTATCTGTCAAACTGAACACGTAACTAAAACATTATTACAAGCAATCTATCATGTATACAAGAATATCCAACATTTTTTTAGCAAACAGACAATCACGCGAACCTCCCTAGCTATGCACTGGGTGCACGTTACATAGTAACACAAAAAAAAATGCTTTTTTTATCCTAAAAAAGGCTTTCGCTTGACCACAACTTGCCTGATGTGAAGCAATGATGCAGTCTACGATGGAACGCGCTTACCCAGTAAATACCGATTCACTCGTGACTTGAAGACCGGCAGATTATGCTATCCAGAAACGTAGATGACGGTAGCGAATTTCACAACTTGGCAGGTCCCACAATGAAAGTAGAATGCTTATTCACCGTATCCGGTGCGATGTCTGGTGACATCATGCAAAGGGTGGACCGGAATTGTTGCATCTTTAAGGTTTCTAACCTTAAGGACGCTCATTCCACTGCCACCTTCTCACCGAAAATTATTCGTAATCACGAGTGAATCGGTATACTAGGCAGGCGCGTTCCATCGTGGACTACATCATTGCTTAACAGGAGCATGCCTTTTATAAAATGACGAAGGTATTGCGTTTAAAGGCTCTTAGGCTATTTTATTTTGTCTTAGAAAATTTAACATGGAACTGGTATTGCACGTGTTCTCTTCTGCCGAGGTACATGAACAGTTTGTATGCATTAACTGTTCATGTTTTGTGTTTGTGTGTAGCTTTTTTTCCGTGTGCATTTGTAAAGACGCTTCAACTATAACATGTACTTTTACATGCGTTATACGTGGTTACCTCCCCTCCCCCAAAAACTGGCAGAAACAATTTTGTACTAGAAGTTGCGTATAACCCTTTCCGTGTTAAATGCTCTAAGGTATTTGCTATTGTGGCTAAATGTAATGAATAGTCACTTAAATCACGTCACAGACATCTGATTGTCACTCACCATTTTCTACAAGTAGATCCAACATCGCCAGTTGTCCCCACTTGCTGGCCACATGTAATGGAGTAATGTTGTGTTTCGCTGATCTGCCTGCGTCTGCGCCAGCTGCTAGTAACGCACGCGCAACTCCTACGTTTCCATAGTGCGCAGCTATGTGTAGAGGAGTGAAGCCTGATTTTGAACATGCGTCTGGGTTGTGTTCGTTCTGGAAGAAGCAGAAAAACCTCATGAAATAATTAATTAATTAATACATAACCGATATAATATTTGTCCTAGGTTTCTACCTGTTGGCAATTTATGATGAAGATAAAGATGGTATACATAGTTGTGTGACTGGATGAGAAATCAGGTGGTAGTAATCCTGAAGTGTAAAGGGAAGATCTTCCGGCCGGATGAGGTGTGATGCTCGAAGACCGCGGTCCCCCTAACAGTTCTTGTCGGGAAGTTATATATATGCTAATCGTCAGTAAAACTTTAATTGCGCGATTCAGGATTGCTACGTCATTCTCTTGAGCGGCGTTAAATATGTATGGATAAAGAACAATTATTATAGCCATCTATAATAAACTCTAAGACCATACTAATACCTAACCCTCATACTCTTTAATAAGGACTAAACCACAATCTCACCACTGCTACTTCTGTAATCCAGGATCAACAGCGGCGCCAGTGAAAATGATCGAGTTTTGATAAGTAGCCTAATTCACGTAATCTCTTGACGCACCGATCAAGTTGCGGTGCAGTTGCAATTAAGTTTACGTCTTAGTGCAAAATGGTATTCTCGTAAATGTTCAGCTGTCATAAGTAGCCTAAAGCGCTCGCGTGACGTGAACTTGACGCGAACGTATCTGACAGCGGTTTTCAAAATTACAAGAGTATGATATGGGTTGTTTTGATCGAAACTTAACTGCAACTGCACTGCAACTGAACTTATTTAATTAGCCCATAAGTAAGGGCGTAAACACTCTTTTTACCATAGGTTATTATGGTATTATTTAAAGGTAAGATACTCCAGAAAGTTTTAAGGTCAAGGTCACGAATAACATCGCAATTAAATTTGTTTTTACCTCTAACAAAAGCGTGGCGGCTTTAACATCGTTCTTCTTAGCAGCGATATGTAAGGCTGGCAGGCGGACCTTGCCTCTTGTGTCTGACTCTAACAGTTCCGCCACCACACGATCGTGGCCTTGCTGCATCGCCACCGCTAGCGGTGTGAACCCATCCTGAAAAGAGATCATTTAATTATATATTAGAATTACTTAGATATTAACTATTTCCATCGTTAATAGGAAACTAACTTAAAATAATCTGAGTATGGTCATAGGGAAACGAAAGACGAAGCCAATTTGAGGTTATGTTAATCGGGCATATAGCCCAACCTTTTTTTAATTGTAAACTCTTGGGTTATTACCTAGTATTTGTCTATCTGTGAGGAACGCAGTACTATTTGAAAAAACTGTATTACTAAGAACTACGACTGTCAGTACTGGATGTGTCGATAATTTATTTTTTGTATGTACAGCGGTAAAGAACAGCTGATTTAAATGCATTAAATTCTTTTAAAAATGTATAGTTACAGCTTACCTCAGTAGCCAATGTCTGACTAGCTCCAGCTGCCAATAGCATTTTGACGCATCCAGCATGGTTCTCCTGAGCAGCCATGTATAAAGGAGTGAATCCTGCAGCAGATTGGGCATCTGCCTTCGCCCCCGCTGCCAGGAGCGCTTGCGCCACCGCCTCTTGACCAGCAAGACATGCTATGTGGAGTGCTGTGTTTCCTGTAAGAATTTTTCATTTTAACTACTAAGTTTTTAGAGTTCTGGGAAACCAGAGATTAATTGATATTCTAGCTGGTCTTTCATCGCATCAAGGATACAGTTACCACATTTTTTTATACTGAAATAGGCTTGCACTTGAGCACAACTTGCCTGATGTTACGCAATGATAGTGTCTACGGTGTAACGCACTTGCCTAATATATAAATTCACTCATTAATTACGAGTGATTTTCGGTGAGAAGGCGGAAGTGAAATAAGGCTCCGAATTATGTTTGGAAAACGTAAAGAGGCAACTACTCCGACCCACTCTCTTATTATGGTGTCACCAAATATCGCACCAGACCACGGAAAGGCCGTATTCAGCGACGGCTTTGCCACTAACCATGGCCGAAACCTACCACCAGTTTATTGTCACCTAATAGCAGTGATAGTGATACCACCCTATGATTAAAAATTAATGATTAAATATAGCTAAATCGTCGTTTACCTTTTTTAGTAGCTGCGTCGACAACAGCGCCGCGCTTCAAGAGCTCCTCAACGACTGAAATGTGGCCATCTTTTGCTGCTAAGTGTAGAGCATTTAGACCATTCTGGAACAAATAAACAATTTTTTAATACTAAACCTTCTAAAAAGTCCTTCAAAGAACATTTCTAATTTTAATTTATTCTAATTTTTTTTAATAATTCTAATTCTAATTTAAATTTCTAATTTCAACAGAAACATTTCTAATTTTAAAAATTAATAAACTCCTGACGCCCATTTTTGTTTTTGTATAGAAAGTTGAACTTTGTTCAATGTAACTAATACATTATTAGGTACAAGGAATTGGAAAAATCACCTGTTACACGATGAAACTGTAATAATTTAATAATATACTAGATACAACTCATAGTAGTCAGGCTAAGCTAGGTAGATAGGTTAATTAGGCTAATTAACTTAATATGTTTACTTATTACAAAATGACTTATTTCAAATTTATTAATTAAAATTTAAGGTCGTATAAACATGACTCAACATTGTTAATAAAACAATAGGTCATTACTATCACAGGTGAGATAAGAGTTGTTGAATACGACACTATTTTGCAAAGCATTGTTCAAACCAGACTTTAAAAAATATTACTGCGTAAAGGCAACCAAATCTTGCCAATATGAAGAATTCCTTAAGAAAAATCAACTGTTCAGAATGTGGTGAACTGGACTTTGCCACTATATGGTTCGAATTTACGAACGAACCGGAGACCGGATTGTCTATGACATCCCGGTTTCTTTGTATTCCGCACCGGGGTTTTAGAACAGGATGTAACGGTATTATTCTATTATCTTTTCACTGCACATTATTATAATTATCAATTAAACACGCGTATACAACTTATGTAAATATTGTTATTTTGTCTTAATAATTATTAAATTATTAAGACAAAATAACACTAAGTTTATCCAAAAGTGTTGTATCATTTCGCGGTGTGGGATACCTCGCCATTGAAGCCCTAGCTCTCATACCCAAAAAGAATATATCATTCCATCCTCGAGCCTCTGCGATTAGATACAGTCCATTTATAGATTTTTTTTTAACGTACCTACTCTGAGGCTGTGTAATGAGCTGCCTCACCCGTTTTTCTTTTCAAGAAACTACATCATGTGAACCTTCAAAAAAGTATTAAGGTAGGGTCGGCCACGCGCCATTGATACCAGAAGGCATTGTAAACATCCGTAGGCTTCGATGACCTTTTACCGGACTTACCGGACCACTTACTGGACTGTATGGAGTTTGGAGATAGAAAACTGGGAATGGACATAAGTTAGGAGGTACCTAATGTTACAAGTGCGACGGTTTCACACTCAGACTATAATTATTGTGACATCACTAATGTCTTAAAATATGAGTGTGGAGACTGCTAAATGCTATTAAATAAGATACACTTAGATAACTAAGTATTCGACGCACCTCTTGTTTCTGTTTATTACCGAAAAGTGCACCTTTTAACCGCCTGTCTAAAACCAATTTCCATACCGTAAAATTGTACGAACCGATAAAATATAATGAAAAAGAATGAATGAAAATTGAATTAAGTATGCATTTTTTTTCTCGTATAAATACTACTCGGGCGCTGGTGTTGATGAGGGAACAAACGCTTAAAATGTATATGTCACATATACCTATGGCGGTTAAAAGGTTCATAAGTTCCGTAGATTGAATAAAATTAAATACTTACAGATAATATAATATACTAATTACAATATTCGGGACCATAAGTACACACTGTCATCTGATCCGAAACTAAGGCTATCTTGTACTGTGTAAACCAAATAACTGAATAGGTACTTAAGCTACTTTTCTTTTGTAAATATATAGGTACATATCTAGGTATACACTTAGACTCAAGAAAACCGACATGTTTTTTACACGAAGTGTGTCTTAGGTGGTAATCGAACCCACGACTTGTGACATGAAACTGGTCAAATGACAAACATTTTTTTAGGACATTACCTGAAACGTACCTTAGTACATTTTCTCAAGGTTGTTTTGCAGGAATCCCACGCTATATCAGCCTATACATAATACATAAATCTAGGCATATAAAAAAATAACAAAACATGACTATTTAGAAACAAAATATAGGTTGCTTATTGTTATAGTATGACATAAGCTCGGCGCAACAAAAGTCCGCTTGTGTGGACGTCCATGAAACATAATACATAGAATAGGCACTAACTGGTACCTATCTACTATATATTATGTACATAGATAGGTAGGTATGTACAACCTATACAAGTAGGGTTGACATCTCTGAAATTTGACAACGATGACAAGACGCGTGAAAACTCCGGATTTCAGAGCCCAGAACCCGGACAGAATCATATTACAGTTGGTAACAAATTGTATTAATAATCAGTTACAATTTTTTAATATTTAAAATAAAACACTAATGTAAATGAAAACTAAATTCAATTGTTATGAAAACAAAATTTTACTAAAAAAAACATTACTATTTAAACCTAACAAAAATCTGATTAATTTTTTTGGTGGGACCAATAAATGAAACCCCGCCAGGTCGCCAGGCCCCCTGTACCTATGTCTTCTAAACTAGGACAAATCCGGGAAAACCCAGACGGTTGGCAAACCTACACATAATCACATTAGTCACAAATGCGAAACATCGTGATGTGGATGGCTGTTTGACTTTTTCACAGCAAGACGGCTAAATCGATGCAGATGACGTTTCGCATGGTTTACAGTCTTGAAAGAACTTCATTGGACTAGTGGTACTAGCCGTGTCGTTTAGTAATCACAGAGTTAATCAATCAATCTAAATTATTATTTCCAAAGAATACATAAATCCTAATTCGATTTCCTGATCTAGCAAAAAGACGTCTCTAATAATATGTGGTAAAATTTCAGTGCCAGCATAGGATAAGGTTGCATGCAAGGTGCATGGTCTTAGCCGACGAAGGTTTATTCATTTATTTCAGGCAATTAGGCCTATGGAAAATATATCGGCCGCGGTGCGCTGCGTCGCATGGTGTCGCGAAATCTCCTATAGACGACACCATTATGCCAAAAGTCTTCTTTGAGAAAGGTTTCAAGATGTTGACTCGGAACTCGCAATATGAATGTTTTGAAATTTGTGTTGTGACAAAACCGTCGTGTGGTACCTAATGCACTCGTGAGCGATGTGGTACAAATGCATAATAATGATTACCTGCCAGGATGTTATCAATAGACCAGCGTGGTATCTAGCACTCATCAGATTTGAAGGGCGTATAATATTAACCATGAACAATATATTTTTCTATGTATTTACAATATTTTTTCAACGTATGTTGGTTAACAATCTTAGTGCTAATATTATAGCTGAAAAGTTCGTTTGTTTTGTTGAACGCACTCTACTCAGGGAGTACTAATCCGATTTGAAAAATTCTTGCATTGTTAGATAGCTCATTTATTGAGGAAAGCTAGAGGCTACTTTTTAACCCACTGCTGGGCATGATGTAAATTGTAGGTAGGTCACGTGTGTTAAGCGATCGGCGGACAGCTATATCAAATCCTACTAATATTATCAACGCGAAAGTTTGAAAGAATGTGTGAATGTTTGTTACTCTTTCACGCAAAAGCTACTTTACGGAATTGGATGAAATTTAATACAGGGATAGATTATGGTACGGATTGACACATAAGCTACTTTTTATCTTTTTATCCCATTTAATATCACGCGGGCGAAGCCGTGGGCAGATGTTAGTGATAAAGTATAATGCTCTACCTACATTTTCAGGCATACGTATGAGTTGTCCCACATGCCTAGAACCTAGAAGCGTACGCCAAGTTATTTATTCAATAACCGCCATTGCAACAATCAACTCCCCAAAGATTATAGAGTAACACGGTTTTTAAAACTCAAGAGACCTTATTCTAAGCTCTATCACTACTTACCTACTTCGGAAATGTCTCTAATATCTCTATAAATAATCACGATATAATTATAACCAAAAGGAATGACGAATTTTTTTTTTGTTTTATCCGTCATCGCATCAGATAGATAAATTAAAAATATTGAACACAGTTTTTCCTTTTTTTCTGTATGATTAAAGTTTACGGTGATACGTCCAAGCGAAATCTCGAATGACGTCAGGCTAAGGTTGGTAAGTTTTATAAGTCTGTATAACATAACGCACTCCCACTCCCAATCCACAACTTTAATGCGTTATATCTTGATATTAGCCTGAAAAAGAGGGAAGCGATACTCCAGCGACATGCTACCACCAGTCGCGGAGCACACTTGTTCCCGGTGTGGACGAACGTGCCGTTCTTGAATTGGTTTGTGCAGTCATCAGAGAAGGTGCCTCTTACAGAACACTGCAATAGACGTCAAGGCCTAGTAGTAGTGGTTAACTCAATTTCTTCCTTCTTAAAATGAATATGAGATTTAGCGCAAATTAAGTAGTTGCTTGGCTTAGTTATTAGTTCCAGAAAAAAAATAGATGGGTTCACTAGGAATTAGAAAGTACGGATATGATAATCTGACACGCTATGAATATCTTCATGTCTCATTATGTATTTAATAATAGCGAACGTGATTTATTACACTGTTTGTACCTTTTTAGAGATCTGTAGTAAACTAAAGTAGGTATCATTATTAATCTAATCTTATAAGTAGCCTAACAACCCGAAACACAAGCTCCCCTAGTTCGGGTAAAAATGAAAATATTTGCTCATTTTGACTGTTTTTTTTGATTATGTGACAATAAAATTTATTGTCACATAATCAAAAAAAACAGTTTAATGTAACCATCCTGAGCTAAAATAAATTTAATTACTGTAAATAATCATAAGTTTCACTTCTGAATGTACCTACCTATCTACTATTTATGTAAAATGACGACTTAATATGAATAAATTTTATTTATTTATTTAAACTAGAAACCCATATAGGTTCCCCATGTCTGTTTGTCTATCCGCGGGTTAAAATAGAGACGCTTGGTACTACATAGCTATAATTTGGCATGTTGCACAAAGTTATTTAGGCCCTCTTTTAGTAAGTAAAAAATACTATCAAAATTACCGAAAAAAGTAGGTTCTTCCAAGTAGGAAGTACGCATATACTAACATCTACGGAACGCTGCATTGCGCGTAGCCCTACACGCTCTTGGCCAGTTTTACATAGACAGTAGCTAACAGAATAAACTAGTAGAATTAAAAACCACTATAATTAGAATTAAAATCTCGTAAATCAAACATATACTTGATTATTAAACATGAGAAGGCAATAAAAGTACCATACTTATGTAATTTTACACAAAAAAAGTCAATCAAAATCTAATATTTCACTTCATGTTATGATGTTATTGCTTTCCCATGTCTCCCTATAGTTTCTCAATGTAGACAACAACAACCTTAACAGTATTTTTTTTAATTTTGATGGGTATATGACCGGTATTACGTAAAGCCCGATATAATTTGGGGGCCATGAGAGGCTTCAGAGGGGATCTGAATTTACTTGGTATAAAAACGAAAGGGGAGGTGCTAGAAAGAAATAATTTTCTGAACACAGTTACGGGAATAATAAGGTTTAACTCACATAAATTTAACTAAAAATTTATTCTAAAAATACTTAATAAAATAGGTACGTTAAACTTGTAAAATTACTTACCGAATTACATGTGTTTATGTCTTTAACTGCGCCGGAGTCTAGCAGATCGACAACTGTGTCGAGCTGGCCTGCGCGCGCTGCTCGTAGAAATGCTGTGTTTGGGTCTATCTGTAAAGAAAAATTAAGCTTTTAAATAAAAGTACCTGGATGACCGAGCTTTGCTCGGTATTTTTTTTTAAATGACATTTTCTAAAAATTCTTCCTAGCTAGATCGATTTATCGCCCCCGAAACCCCCTATATACTAAATTTTATGAAAATCGTTGAAGCCGATTCCGAGATTCCAATTATATATTTATATATATATACAAGAATTGCTCATTTAAAGATATAAGATAAGTAATCTGCAGTCCCGAATTAACAAGTGTAGCAACTGTTACTAGCCGATCATAGAAATTCCGAAAAATATCCCGGAATATTAAAAATTCTTACATAATTATTAAAGGGGCTGCAGTGGCGCAGCAGTATCGTCGTCGCCTTTGAAATATAAGGTCGCAGGTTCGATCCCAAGTCTTGCCCAAACATGTTGTGTGAATTGTTTCATCACCGCTGCTTAATATCGGTGAATGAAAACATCGTAAGAAACTAATTATTCGAAGATGTGTCATCCACCAACTCGCACTTGGCCAGCGCGTGTGGATTAAAGTCTAAACTTGAGAGAGTCTCAAGTTTACTCGTACGATGGGAGACCCGTGCCCAACTGTGGGTCACTAAAAAGGGTTGAAGTGAAGAAGGGATATTAGACAGATAATATGATACTCTGTAAGGATGTGGTAAAATTGTAGTCCTATTAAATTATCCCATTATTTATTCAGGGCCCATACCATAACAAAACAAGACTTCGATGAGATACGAAACTGCTGTTTTTTTGACAACGATTTACAACGCTGCGGACGATTTTTTATTTGTTTCGTGAAGATAGCACTTATAAGTCTGCAAAAAAATTATCGTGAAAAAATGGTACCTATAAGTTACCTAGAATATTCCCATTTTTAACTCGTTTTTAACCGACTTCTAAAAGGAGGAGGTTATCAATTCGACTGTATGTTTTTTTATGTTTGTTACCTCAGAACTTTCGAATGGGTGAACCGATTTTGATAATTTTTTTTTTAGTTGAAAGCTGATGCTTTCCGTGTAGTCCCATTTCAGTTTGGTTTAGTTCTGAGAATGGCATCCATGAAGTCGGTTTTTTTTGTTAATATTTTAACTTAATATTATCCAAAATCAAATTCCATGCTATTTTTACCCGGCTGCGCCTGCGATTATGCCTCCGATTGCGTTTGTAAACACCGTTACCCATGGTCATTCAAAACGAAAACGACATATTCAAATTGACATCTTGTTTCTATCTCGCAGCTCTTCATTAAGTAAATTAGGTTGGTACATATTGACGCAGCCGGGATTTTTTTTTACTAACCTCAATTCCATGAAAGTAAGACTCAAAAAATAGTGTTCATGTTTAACAGTTCACTTGATTTGAAAGGTAGGCCTTTCATTATCGCGACACGGATATTATGTTACCGATAGAATTGTCGCTGTTCTAACATTACAGTTAATATTTCTAAAGATAACGGACAATAAAATATTTATGCTCATTTTTACTGTAAACTAGACTAGATTCAATCATTTCTTGGTAATAAAAATGCCTGGCAGATGTCCTACAATTCACAGAACTTATCTGAAGTAAGTCGGCTTTAAAACTAGTAATAACTAGTTTTACTGGAGACTAACTCAAACTATTCAATCCTACAATTCTATTTACACTCCTTGTAAAGAGTTTAACGAACGAGTAGAAAACCTAACAATATTTTTAAACGAAATAAAACAGACTTTAAAATTTATAACTTTTTGGAAAAACCCTCTTTCAAAAACACCTTTGGTAGCCATACTGTCCTACAGCTGTACAGAGGTCGGTTCGGTCTCCTCCGCGACCTTTGAGCAATGTATCCAGCAAGACTGTCCCTCCATCTTTTTCATATGACGGATTGATGTCGGAGCAATATATTTATTGAAGTGGGTTTAAAGTGAACTCCTCCTTAATTTAGTAAAATTACATTATTTTGCGTAACTATCTCAAAAATAGCTCTAATTGAGCGATTTATCCTGACTAGTCCAGACTTTTAACTTATCTAAGAGTAAGATTTTTGCCCGAATAGACAAGGTTCTTAGGTATTTTTCTGAAGAAAATCTAAAAGTATTTTGCTCTACCTATTATGTTCATTCGAGCAGCGGTCGCGCAGCGGTACGGGCCTCGACTTGGAAATATAAGGTCGCGGTTGGATTCCCGGTCGTGTCCGCACATCTTTGTGGGAATTTTTACATCACCTACGCTCTACATCGATGAAGGAAAACATCGTGAGGAAACCAGCATATCTAAGAAATAATCATTCGAGGACATGTGACATCCACCAACCCGCACTTAGCCAGCGTGTGTGCATTAAGGCCTAAACTATTTCAACTCCTAGGATACCTAGTTTAGAGAAGACCCGTGCCTAGCAGTAAGACACTAAAAAGGGTTGCAGTGAAGATTTTAATAACATGCAGTTGTACTTTCTACCATACGGCCACCGAAGTAGATTTAATTAATTACTATAGTAAGAACACAAGAATCGAGCCTTTCTGTAAATAACTAACATGAATTAAATACTTCTAAGATTGCTTTAAAGTCGATTTCACTTCATTTAACAAGATATACACGGTCCCTTTGAAGCAGCGACAGATATCTACTAAATTACTAAACTATCCTGGGTGAAAGTTACTAAATAAATAGAAGTCAGAAGAAAATTTAACTTTTCTTCTGATTTTTTGTTTTAAATTAAACTACTAGATGGCCCTGAAATGTAATTACATTTGGTCTCATGTCGTATAGGGGAGTGAAAGAAGCTGCTCTAGATCGATCCAAATGGAGACAACTTCATCAGATGCACCGACAAGGGTTAACCTTAAATTAAAAGAAGAAGATCTCTATATCTAGGTTTTAATTTATATTTTATAGAGACTTACCTTCCTACATAATTATGTAGTTCTATTATACTAATAATAAAGCTAAAGAGTTTGTTGGTTTTTTTGGTTACGCTACGCTATAATCTGGAACTTGTGGTCCAATTTAAAAAATGAACTGTTAAATAGCCCATTTATTGAAGAAAGCTGCTTTTTATCCCACTGTTGGGCTCGTAAATAGTTCACGCGGGTGAAGACGCCGGCAGAAAGCTGGTTATAAAACAATTCCTAGCTACATCTGTAATATACGCGATAATCTCAAAAACTACTGAACAGATATTAAAATGCGTGTGGTATCACCATCATTTGGACATTTTTAAGGACATTTCATATGCATAGGTAGTTACATCTTATTGCAAGCATATGTGCATCCTAGTGTCAAGTCTAATCCCTGGTCTATATTATTAGTTTATAACATACTAAATAGGTGTAAAACACCGGAATTTAGAATCTAGAGCACAACACAACATCATAGAAGTGATCAAATAGTACCTATCATCATCATGGTTTAAGGTCTGAAAAGTTTATACATTTATGAAAACGAGCGCACGGTTACTAGCTGTATGTGTAATTTGGGGACGGATGATTGTTTTTGAAGTAACTACTACAGAAAAATCATCCGTCCCTAAAATTCTTTCTTTTAAATAAATACATAAATAAAAATAAATAAATCTCATGCAATGTTCCAAACTTAGTTCCAGTACTGAATGTACCTAAATCTAAGAAAAGTCGTGCCCTTCAATTACACGGGTCGATCAACGACTCGAGATACGATCCGTCAGATAGTTACAAATGGAAAAAATACTTTGTATTCGCTCCATTTACACATAACGAGGGAAGGGCCGAAAACTTGTAACGTGATTAAATCACAGAAGTGGTAGTGATGTTATATTAGGGTGAGATATTCATATTCCTATTACTGAATAGTGAATATATTCGTTTAAACGCTTAGTTGACAGCACTTAGTTAACCAAAAGGCTGGCTTGTATCTCGGGCAAAGGATTGTCATTCAACGCGGCAATGCTGCTAGATTTCTGGGTACGTTCCCCTATGATAAACATAGGGAAGTTTTTATTGATGTATTAATTTAGATTAGACATTACTTAGTTTAGTTCTAATTTAGGTTAGTGTTGTGATTGTTATTCAAATAGAACATATTTTAGTCAATCTTTTTTATGGGGCCATTCATTTATTGCATTAAACAATTTAGAGGAGGAGGGGAGTCGACCATGTCTTATGTTTTTTTTGCAAGGGGCTGGGAGGGAGTCTCAATATGTCTTATGTGAAATCACAAAATTGCACAAAGTTAAAACTACTTTGAAAAATATTACCATAAAATTGCTTTGAGAAAGCGCGGGCAACTGCCTGAGTGCCGAGGTTTGCTCAGGTGCGTAATAGGTAAACGATTTTCATTTCTACAGCAAAATAATAGGTAATACAGAACGCTTTATAATTACGGAATACGATTCGTATCGTCGTCTCTTAGAGCCTTAAAATATACGGTGTATGCTTAGTATATCATCCTAATATAAACTAATATCTGGTAACGTGGTATGAAATTCGTCTACCCTAATATTAAAACGTGTTATAATCCGAATACCTAATAAGAATATATTTGTTACATCTTTAGAAGTCGGTAAAATATGGCCAGTTACTTTGTACATCCTACTATCCAACTAATACTGTGATGGAAAAGTTTGCAAGGATGTATAGATGTTTGTAACTTTATACGGAAAAACGGCTGAACTATTTGACGATAATTTGCCACTAAGATACAAAAAAGTATGAATATCTGAATTGAGGACCTCCTCTTAGATGTCTGTTAAAATAATAAAGATGAAGTCTGAACAAGCAATCAACTTAAAAGCATCGAGTGCTAAAACAATGATATTTAATAGCATTATATTTCGTTGCTTCGCTCAACCTTACTATTAAATGGAAAAATAATTTCAATCATGAAGAAAAGGCAGCGCTCAAAGGAAAAAATTTAAGCTATCGAATCAAATTTGAAATGGTCCACTCACACATTCACCCGACTTTGTGGTATTAACAATAATGTCAATAGTTTTATTTTGGTGGGTAAATCGTAGAGGAATATTCCTATAAGCAGCGGTGGCGCAGCGGTATGGGCCACGCCTTTGAATTATAAGGTCGCGGGTTGGATTTTTGGTCTTGCCCGCACATATTTGTGTAAATTGTTACATCGCCTAGGCTTTATATCGGTGAAGGAAAACATCGTGAGGAAATCGGCATGTCTAAGAACTAATCATTCGAGGATTTGTGACATCCACCAACCCGCTCTTGGCCAGCGTGTGTGGATTAAGGACCAAACTCTGTCAACTCGCAAGATAGTCGAGAGAAGACTCATGCCCAGCTGTGGGACACAACAAAGGGTTGAATTGATTGAACTGAGATTGGTATACATTGCCACATCTAAGACTGTTCAACCGACTTAAAAAAGAGAGGTTAATTACTGCAAATGAGTATGCAAATTATTTTGCCTCGAACAGAGTATCGAATTTACGTTTAAGGCAAGTTTGAGTTGCAAACTTGCCTTAAACGTAAATTCGATACTGCAGTCTAGCTAAATTTTTTAAATTTCATTATATCCAGACTATGTTTTATAGCTGTGTTGCATGACTTTAAGAAATAATCAAAATTTTCCGTAAGCTCGCCTTTGTAGAGATAATCCGTTTCGTGACCGTAACTTCAGACTTTGTAAGCTCTAATCAAAATCTTAGATGTTTGAAGTCAAGTTCAGTGAACGAGATAAATCTTGAAAGCTGAAGCTTATTGATTATAGCATTATAGCAACTCTACAAGGCAGCTCTATCTAAGCTACTAATAGACTTCTAAAGTGAAAATACCTAAAATACCAAATAATTAAATTAATTTTTTATCCTGAAATAGACCTGCGCTTGACTACAATTTGCCTGATGTTAAGCAATAATGTAATCTACAATGGGACGCGCCTGCTCAATATACCGCTTCATTCGTGGTTACGAATGAATTTTGGTGAGAAGGTGGCAGTGGAATGATGCTCCTTATGGTTAGAAAACATAAAGGAGCAACAATTTCGACCCACCCTCAACAACAAAAAGGACTTAACTGAATAACAATTTCAACACTAGCCTAAATTATGAACTAAGTATACTAACTAATGCCGTAATACCCGTGGTGTTTCACCACGTCGATAAATCGATAAAATATAAAAAATATATATATAGTTTGGTCACTATCAAAATGGCTTTTTATCGTAATCATTTGACGATTTTCACAGCCTTATTTTTTTTAACCGTCTTCTAGTATGATCCTATTTAATCCGGTTGACACAATTATTTTTTTGACAAGAAATGTTTCCTAAAATCACAAAAGACTAAAATTCACACAATAATTAACACCAATCACAATAACATTTATGTATAGAACGCACCACAAGCGTGACAGAGTAGACGCGGCGCTCGAGCGGCAGAATGCGCGCGCCGCACCACACCGCCATTGCGGCACTGCGCCCGCGCACTACCTAGGTACACGACACGCGCCATCGACCACAACACCCGACAACTACAACAGGGCCGCCGCCGCTGCTAGCCAGTAAGCCTCTCAGGCTAATTGGATAATCAACTAAAAAGAAATTGCTACCGGGCTAGTATATTTTAGAGACTGATTTCTATGATTTTTAAAATGTATATCAGATTTGGTAGCACGCCTCAAAGACATAATAAAAACACTCAGAGATTGTCTTATGGAGGCAGTTGATTTGTGTCTTCTTCTTCTATATAGGACACTAACGCTCTCAAAAATAACTTCTAAGTTAAAGAAGTAGAATGGATTGGTGCATGTTTGTAACAAATTCGTAAACCCCAGATAAAAATAGATAACGATGCCTTAGATTAGAGTAAAAACCTCGTACCTGAGTCTAGAAGAAATATCTATTCAGGAGGAAATTATGGGCTAATTACGTTATTTCAATGTGAGTTTGTCTAGGGGCCCTGGTGCGTAGTGATGGCTGGCGAGTCGTGATTACCTTCTGATACGCACCACAATCCACTTAATTGGCTCTTTCATAGTTTAAAAATAACCACGATTATAAAAGTTTATGTAGCGAGGGTTACAGTTATGTACCTATACGTGATGTTTGATTCGAATGATACAAGTATTATTTTTGTCGTATGAAAAGTAAATAGAAAATAAAAGATGATAGAGTATAGACTATCTTTTTAGAAATCATTTAAAAGCCTAATAGAACGTTCCCGACCGAAAACAAACGATGCGGAATTATTTTCGACGCATTGCTTTAAGTTAGTTGATTTCAAAGAATTGGAGCATGCAACGCGGCAATTACTGCTAGTCTCCTAGCCACATTCCCTCAACGTCTCGATTCGGAGGAACGTTATGACAACAATACTATAACTATTTATATATATGTATGTATTTACGAAATAAAGGATTATATGAAGTATATTACCAATTATCTGGTTTCAATAGTAAAAGCTCTTTAAATTGTGGGATCGGATGGCCGTGTTTGTTTATGCTCTCCTATACTTTTTTGATAATTTAAGTCTAGATTTTAATAAATAGTTTGTCTAGGTTGATAACAACTAAACAAAGTAAAATAAAGTAATACCTAATATCGAGATTAGGTAAATTGTTTTGTTGAACGCTGATTCAGGCTATTTCTAAAATAATGGAAGACTAGAACCGGACCTGCAATATTCAGAAGTTCCATTGTTGACTGACAATTTCAATCCACAATTGAATGATATAAATATCACACCACGTCAAATAAAACAACCTAATAAAACGTCGCAAAAAAACGATATCACAGAAGTATTTACGAATACATTCAAAAGAATATGCAACTCATACATACAATCATAGGAATTACATTCCATCGGCAAAAAGTTACCAAGGTCGGCGATACCGGTAAAATAATAATGTGGAATATTGTCGGATCTATCATGTAGACGGACATCCCATCGTTTTGTGCATGCGACTAAGTAAACGGGATCTATCAACGGCATTTGAGTGATACCTTCCTTGCAGTTGCACATCTGCCTCGAGAAAAAAATGAAAGATGCAATACAAAATATCTGTACAATAAGAAGTTGTGACGGTAATTTTAGCCAATTCTGTAATTTCTTAGAACATTAAAGAAATAACATTAAGATAATATAAGTCGTGTGTTCCAATATCATCAATGGCTATGTTTTAGGTCCTATACTTTGAGCTGATAATGTTGTATTTTTGCTGAATCAAACCCCTAATCTAACACGCTGGTTAGTGGTAATATATATAACAGAGGGAAAAAATAATCCTATAAAACGAAATAAATCAATAGAATTCAAATACATAGTAGACATGACATGTGTGAAACGGATTATTGATCGTGTTAAACTGCATGATATCGTGTGACTGCTTGTAAATTGTAATACTGCCGAAATATTAACACCGATTTTATCAGAAGTGGTGATTGATAATTAAAGTATCAAAGAAATGAACAACCAATAAAATAAAATCACTGTTACTTTTCAATCAATTAAACAGAACAACGGAGCGAAAACAGTTAACGGTGGGAATACTGTAACGTGATAATTTAATTTTCAAGTAATTTAACTTGATTCCAATTAATCTGAATAAAACTAACCAGATATATCCTGGCACGTGATGGCAATTAGGTTTTTTATTCAAATAAAAAAGCAACTACCACTTTCGATGGCACACGACAAGCCAGTAAATACTAAATACCAATTCACTTGTCACCTGAAGTTTAACAGAATCAAACGGGAAACGTCTGCCGACAGACGTATTCGAACACATTCTCCCTTGGAATACCATAACGGTAGGATGTCTCTACATGTCGGGCGAAAAAACCGGGATGGGGAAAAAGGTGATGTAATTCCAACGTAAAGGTTAAAAACCCTAATATTACCATAATAGACCGATAACAAATGTATTTGTTTGCAAATTTATCAAACAGAAGCATTAGACAGACACAGTTTTTTATTTTTTGTACCCACTGCGAATTCCACGGTTTATTAAACATAGAATTCTGTTTGCATTCTTTTTGCCACTGTATCATAAGAAATATTTGGTACAAAACATCTATGGTACCACCAAAACAATGCAATCATAGATTCGTTACAGCGAACCTAGCTCGATTGGATTTTCAATTACATTCGTCTATTGACTCAAGATTTGAAATCTTGCTTTGAGTTGAAAAGTGCTTCAAAATAGTAATTCACTGCAATAAATCTAATGTCATTATTGAAGAAAATAGTGTGCGCCGTTAGAAATGTAATGAGAGAAACACGCGTCGACGAACTCGAGTAAGGAAACAAAGCGATTTTGAGATTCTTGATGAAATTCCAAGTAATAGTTACAATTAAACGATGGGAACATGTTGTACATTTATTCGAACGTTTTACTAACTAAAGTCGTCATAGAATAACTGCCATAAGAAATTAATCACTAGAGAATAGGCACTAGAAATAAATTCTTTAAATTTATGCTACAATGCAGACTACTGCCGAAAAAATCCTAAGAAATTCCTTCTTCTTCTTCTTGCCTGCCTACATGCCTACTAATTGAAATTCCAAACTTGAAATTTTTATACTCAGATTTGCTGCACCTACCTGAGTATTTATTTATCTAACATAAAGATATACCCTACAAATTTTATGCATAAAGGTTTTGATAAGAATTTTAGTAGAAACTAACAATGTTTACCATAATCTAGAGTAAACTCCTTTTAGTTTTCTTCCCAATAACAAATCTAAAAAGCTCAACAAGATTATCTGAAAGGGTCTAGCAAAGAGAGAGTTAGATAACCGTTAGCATTACGTACAAAAAACCAATTGAATCTTAAATAGAACGGCCTTTTTCTTTGTAGGGCGTTCAGTAGGTAGTATAGACTATAGAGACCGTTTTATTATCTTTTGTAACATACCTATTCTAGGTTTTAGAACAATTTGTGAAAAAGACTACATTGCTACTTGGTATTTATTGTTTCTTTGGTGGAGAAGACTTCTTCAGGACGCGAATTGCATGTTGCGATTCTAATTTCTCAGCACTTCTTTTAGGAAATTGGTGATGTGATGTCCTCAAGTCTCATGTATATTATTTGTAACAATGCACCTCTCTAATGATGAGGTCTCAACTATTACAAGAGTTCAGGGGACGTTAAGGTTTATACGCCTCCTGAGACAATTGCTTAACTAATGTGGGTTTTGGATGTCACATGACCTTCAGCCTTGACTGTCCGCCGTCATAGCCGGAATAGGCTAGGAGCAGATTGATTATATCCAAATGCAATTACAACGTGAACCTATTCAACTTCATTAATTTACATTACATGGTGCTCATAGACCTCACACTTGTATTACCCGAAGGCGAAGTCCAGAGATGAATATCACCATTTTTCCGGCTATTTTTGGGTCTCATACAAAATAATGGGCGATTCTATATACATACTTTACAAAAAAAAATGTGATCATATACGTGAAAACAATAAAACAATACAACAATATCGAAAAAAAAATTAACAAATTTTTAAAAAACATTGAGAAGCCCTGTCTAAATGAACAAGTGCAAATAATTGGGTGAGGAGACGCCTACGCATTCAATCTGATTCGCACGTAGTTCAGCGTTGAACTGCGGTTCAAGGAAGCAATCAGCCAATTGGATAAATACGGCAAAGCGACAATTGAGCTGTTAACCTGTAATGACGAGACATAATGTTTTTCATGCTGTTTGTGAGCTTCATGCGCTTTAGACATAAAATGTCGATTGAAAACTAATGAAACCGACTTAATAATATGATATTGATTGCTAATATAAATAAATAAATATCTATTATAAGTATTCATTTACAAAAGAAAAGTATTATATGTATAGTATTTACCAGTTATCTGGTTTCCATAACACAAGCTCTGCTTAGCTAGGGACCAGATGACCGTGTGTGTTAATGTTCCAGAATATTTATTTATTTATTTAATATGGCTATAGACTACTCGTTGCATGTCATGCGTTCAGTGGTAGACTTATCTCGTTAAACGTGACATTCTGGGAATACGAAAATTAGTTTTTAATCAACATTCGCCAATTTTAGGGCCGAAAGAAAAAAACCGAACATTACATGAATGCGAGAATCCGGGTTCTGGAGTAAACACTACTGTATCATAGCATCATACACTAATGTAGTTCGATGAGTCATAATGGAATTAATAATCTAACTATGATACCTACTTTTTGGGTCTATTCGCGATTTTTTTTATTGTGAAATAGTTTTTAGCTTGACTATAACTTGCCTGATGTTACGTAATGATGTAGTCTACGATGGGACACCACCTGCACCATATACCGAGTCACTCTTGGTTACGAAGGATTTTTGGTGAGATGGTGGTAGTGGAATGAGGCTACATATAGTTAGAAACCATAAAGGAGCAAGTTTCGACCCAACCTATTAAATGTTGTCACCAGACATCGCACCGGAATAAGTAAAGTTAGTAAAATTGTCATACATTTATTTATCGCTCGGAAGTCTTGACATTTGCAATTAAACCTCTAGACATGCAATAAATACGAATACAACAGCGTAATAAGGAAAAGTATAGAATTAACGACACACTACAATTTTGCTGACAACTCAATTTTACCAGGTGTATAAAAAACTTAAAAAAAAAAACAATGATGGATTGTTATTGGCTCAGTCTAATAACATAAACATAATTTACGTTTGTATTTACCCAATGATGTAAGTTAATTATGAAGCAATTAACTTTCGATTGCACTAGATGTTATTAATTACTTTTGAACCTATTGGAAGGTACTGTACTTTATTTAAAAAGAAAAACCTACTGAGTTCTTTTGTTTTCGTCGGCAGTTACCACGTCATTCACTGCACTGTATAAAAATAAATGGGACTTTATTATTCATTTAGAATCGCATTTTGTTGAAATAAATTATTTTTGTTTAATAAATAAATATTAAATTATAGTCAGGATCATGATCATGATCATGTTTATTAAAATTAATTCTACACTTTTTTATGTCGTATTAATTATTTCCTAGATATGTAAAGCTTACTATATCTACCCTAAAACACTTCCCTTGCTGTTAATTAATCCCACCCTCTGTCTCACCGCTCATTATGAGGTAGAGTCACCTCAGTTCAGTCACTCAAGAGGCAGTTGCAGGTACTAACTTCGGTACACCCTGCCTAATCTTGTTAGAAATGTTCCAAATTCAACGATTTAATCAGAGCGAGCACCAGTTACTGACTCCGGAACACATCGACAAGCGGCGCTACTAGCGATTTTCTAGTTGCGTTCAAAAATCGCCAGCGTCTGTCTCCCCTTTATCTGTACGATAAAACTATGCAATAGCATTGCACAGATAAATCGTAGGTACGTCCTTTAACTAAAATTGTTTCGTTTTTATTAAACAAACTATTCGATCTGATTCTTTGCAGGTTCAAAATCAAACCAAATTTTTATTTTGTAGGTGTGTATGAACTGTTAAATCTCAAGCGTTTATACCAGTAGATAGTCTTAAATATTAAAATGCGCAGTTGAAATATATCAAATTAATTAATAGTGATTTCCCTAGTATTAATAACACGTAAGTTTAGTTAAACGTTACACTTTAGCAGTCTAACGTATAGCATACTAATTACTTGTAACATGTGTCCGTGCCAGTTACTAAATAGTTAGGAAAGAAAGTAAAGTAAAGACAAGTACAAAACAAACAATAAAATCGCTAATCACGCCGCTTGTCGCTGTCTTCTGTGACCAACAGTTTGCAGAAGACCACGGGCCAGTGCACGGGGTCGCCTTGCGCGGGAATCGAGTTACGTCCCATGAGTATCGATTGCCACCTGCAAGTATCCGGTGACTTACGGCTTCTATCAATTGCACTTTGCAGTAAGTAGTACTCTGAATGATTATGAATATGATCATTAGTGGACTCAATACAATTGTCAAGAAAATCAAACTGAAAGAACACCTCTTAGAGCATTTAACAACGGAGGTGTTACACGTAACTTTTAGTACCTGCTGACTAAATTGTTTCAGCCAGTATTTGGGGGAAGTGAGGTGACCACGAGCAATACCAGTTCAGTGTTAAATTTTCTAAGGAAAATCTCAACATAAAACTAAAACTAAACAATTATCTGGAATATTGTTTTATTTTAGTTCGTCAGGGCTAGTTTGTGTGCAAACGATAATAGTTGCTGAGTGGAGTACCTACCAGTGGTGAAGGGTGGAAATCAGAAAAAGTGAAGCCGGAGCAAAAAAATTCCCACCTAAGAAAATAATATCTCTTCAATATCTTCACCGATGTTTCCATAGCGACTACCACCTTCATATTATAGGTACTTATTTTTGATGCTATTAAAAACTCTTAGGCGTTATATCATTCAAATGAAGAAAACGATTTTAATCGATTCCTAAAGGGAAGCCGATTGGAATCGACTTGAATGGATTCTTCGCCATTGGTACCTACGTGCATAACGAAGACAAAAACGTTTTCTTGTAATCGTATGAGACTTTCATGGAGCGATGGAAGATGCACAGAAAAAAAGGAGAGCTTCGGTAGATTAAAAGTTCTTATGTCGCTTGAAAATATTCATAGTAATTCATACAAATAAATATAAGCCTGTCTCCATTGCCTTCAAAAACAAACTTACTTATTCCTAAACTGGATGACTAAGGTGGAGAAAAACTTTGCAATCAAACATGCTTAGACTAACAAACGATAGATATTGATTAAGAACTGCATTACCTGAATGATTTAACAACGTAGCAGTATGCTCTATTTTCAACATTATTTAGTTACTAGCTGTAATACCCGGCTTCGCTCGGGAGTTGATATGAGGTTACGTGGTAGTTGAAATAAAAAAATAAACTATGACGTAAAAAGTAAAAAATATATATATATTGAAAACATATATATTTACATGTATTTACATTATCATGGATATATATATTTACATGTATATTTAAACATATATATTTACATGTATTTACATTTTCTCATTATTTATACTACTTGTTTATAAACAACATTTTTCATTTTATTGTCCGGGGTATATATATATAAATTTTTCGAATTTCCTACTCTTGAGCAAGCTACATAAAGCTGACCGTGAGAGAAGCAGGATTCTTTGAGGTTGATGCCACAATATTTTAAAGTTTGCCCTTGCGCTTTGTTAATTGTAAAACTAAAGGCTAATTTAATTGGAAACTGCAATCTTTTAAATTGAAATGGCAATTCAGAAGAGATCAGTGGTATTCTAGGTATAAATACTGTGTGTCCTTTGTTCTTTCCAGAAATAAGTTCAGCTTCAATGATATTATTCGATAGCTGTTTTACGATCATCCTCGTTCCATTACATAGTTTTGGGGAGTTGAGATTTCTAAGTAGTATGATTGGAGATCCAATTTTCAGACGAAGGCAGTGTAATGGCATTCCTGGTACTTGTAAAGAGTTTAGAAATTCAGTAGGGAAGTTGACACTTTCTTCAATGGTTACCATCGTGTCGATCGATTTATATACTTTCTCTTCACCAGGTATTTTCTTTAGAATATTAAAATTGATATCGTCAACAATATTATTTTTAGTGGCCAAAATTGCTCTTTGAAATAACCACTCTACGTTGGTATAGTTCTGAATAATATTTGGATAAATTTTGTCGATTAGTTCGTTTTCAGTAGTGGCTATGTTACAGAAATCACTATTGAGTTCAATGAGACCGGTCGTTTGGTCAGTAGGATATGTACCTTCGCCTATTTGTAAAAGCATTTTAGCAAAATGTGCTGTTGTTTCATCTTTTGATAATTCAACCCTCATGTTTTTTGTTAATTGCAGTATTTGTACTTCTGGCCAGAGATGTGACTTTTTTAAGCATGCATTGATCTCGTCTGCTGGTGTTGACTTGGGAATAACTGGAAGTGTTTGTCGAAAATCTCCTGAGAGTATGAGTAGAGCTCCTCCCATTATTTCAGAGTTTTTTCGCAATTCTTGTAATGTTCTGTCCATGGCTTCTAGTGATTTTTTATGGGCCATGGTGCATTCATCCCAGCAGATAATTTTAGCTTGTTTTAGAAGTTGACCCCGTCCAGATGCTCCTGAGACTTTACATACCGGGAATTGTTGTTCGGCTATATTCAACGGTAGTTGTAAGGCAGAATGAGCAGTTCGTCCTCCTTCCATAAGTGTGGCTGCAATGCCGGATGATGCTAGTGCCAGTGCGATGTGTTTTTTAGCACGTATTTCCGCCAGTATTAGATTTATTAGAAACGTTTTACCGGTGCCTCCTGGTGCGTCCAAGTAAATAATTCCACCAGTGTTGTTATTTATTCGGTTCATTATAACGTTGTAAATTGTTTTTTGATTGTCATTGAGGAGTGGTTTATTGTGAGCAATGTATTCAAGTAGTTCATTGACGTTGTAGCTTTTTTCCTTTGTAATTTCGTAGTTTAGCATACTGAAAGCATTTCTTTGTGGTGCTGGCATTCCAAGTTCTACTAAGGTCCGGTTATTTATTGCTAAGCATTTATCTTCTAAGCGAATGAGTGTTTCATTGAAGATGTTGTCACTGAATTCTATAGTCAGTTCTGGATTAGCTTGTCGGATTTGGTACAATATATCATCACTCATACTCCTTTTGAAAGAGTCCCATAGCTGTTTTGGGTTTGATGGGTTACATGTTGTTAGAATTATGGCGAATAACTCTCGAATTTGTTCAGCTGAAGCTGTGAGTGTGGCTTCTTGTAGTGTTAATTCCCAGTGGTTATCGTTTTCCAATAATCCTAAGCGTTGACATGCTTCTCTGTACGTCTGGCATAGGTAGCCGTCAATAGTCCTGAGATCTGTGAAACTTGTTGGTCCTCGTATTTCGTGTAACAACATCCGGAGATAGAAACATTCGGCATTGTTTGGATGTACAGTGTATACTCGACCTATTGTGTTAGTTTTCATTATTTCTGGATGACCCTCTTCTGGCATTCCTTGTTTTCGTCGTTGAAAAATTTTTCTTGTTTTGTCCCACGTATAATAAATAGGGACGTCGACATACAGTAACGTCTTTGCGAATGGATCCGTTTGGCAAAGTTGGAAAAAAGCTGTTAATGTTGTGTTCTGAGGTGGTTCGCTTGCAATTTTTCTAGCCGAGTCTTTTGTGAAGTAAACTCTCTGTCCATTCTCCAAATGTACTGCTAGATGTTGCACAGCTGGTTCGCGTTCGTGTATGGGAAAACTAAAAATCCTCCACGCTGCTTCGTTACTGTTGATGTATCTTCCCATTTGGTACATGAGTATCTCATCATTTCTGTTATTTTGTTCGCTATTTTGGACTATTTGAAATACTGCCATATCACTACCTTTGTTTACGTACTTACATATATATTTAATAGATTTTACTGAATTGCAATATTCAACGTTTATGTGTGCTTGGAACATTTTAGAAAGTAGTGGGTTATATGGTACTACCCATTGATTATCTATTTCCAGTTCATCTCTGCCTTGTATTCGTATTTTTGCTGTGAAACCACCGTTTTTCGGTGATCGTCTTCTATATTTGGGATAGCCGTCATCTTCAGTTTTTGTATCGTCTACGTATGGTTTTGGATATTTTTTTGTACATTTTCCATCACGCATGCATGGCGCATTAAAGTTTAATGGTCCACATGGTCCGTGAATCATGTTTTTCACTACTATGCTGTATAGTTCCGGATCTTTTTGTGGATTGGGAAATTCAGCTTGGATGATTTTGTCGATATCCGTGAGATAAATTTTATCGTGTAGCCATATGAGATTGTGTGAGTGAGGTAATCCTCGTTTTTGCCACTCGATTGTATACATCCAGCATCTAACGGTTCCAAAGATGTGGTATTTTGTGATGACTTCAATAAATCTTATTTGTTTTTGTCGAAAAACTCGGGCTATTATGTCGTGTCGATCCATGGAGGTTTGTCCATATTTTAGTTGTTCTTTGATTTCTGGCCATGATGAGTTGCATGTAAATGTTATGAAGAGATCAGGTCGTCCATATTTTCTTACGTAGGTCATGGCATCTTGAGTATATTCGTGCATATGTCTTGGACTTCCTATGTATGATGAGGGTAAGATTACCATTGTTCCAATATCGTCAATATTGCCGTCATTTATGATCGCATCTCGAAGGTGGATGTATTCTTCTGTGCGTAGTTTCTTCTGATTCAGTCTTATGTAAAGCATCCGTTCTGCTTCTATTTTTGCGTACATATCTACCAGAAATTGTTGGAATAAACGGCGAGTGTTGAGAATGTGATTGTATATTTCATTGTCTCTGATCATTAAGCGGTAAGCATAGAACTCCTTGGAAGTGACTTTTTTGTTTGTTTCTATGCCTGTTTCAGGATGAATTTGTTTTATATTGAAATGATAACCGTCCTCTCCGTGCAGAAATATTAAAGGATATTGAAGAGAATCATATGAACGGTGTGTCTCTGCAATGCGTTGTAGTCCTTTTCTTCTTCGTTGTAAAATTATGTCACGGCTTGTATTTTCATTGTCCACAATTACGATGGCGACTTCATCTATCTGAGGTGCATTAAATCTACGTTCGTGTTCTCCACGTGGTCTTTTATCGGCTCGAATCACAATTTTATAGTCATCAGAAATCATGCGATCTAGTGTTGTTTTGAATATGTAAATCAGTTGATTGTATTTGTGTAAGATCCTCTGTACATCTTGGATTATTTCGCGTTTCAATCCATTAAAATGTGTACTTCGTTGATCAATTTCTTGTTCTTCATTTCCAATGAAATATACTTGCAGAAATTTATAGTCATCGTTAGGCATTGGTAGTAACGATCCTATTTTGTGATAAATTTGCCCTTGAATTGAAAATACATATTCAAATTCATCTCTATTAGTGTTAGTCGAAGTAACACCGAAAGAAGTCATTTGAAAGCAGGAGTTGTATGATCTTATATTTTGAAGAAAGTGTTTTGATTCTGGTGTTTCCCCGGTCATGTAATGTAGAAATTCCTGCGGAGGTGCTTCCAGTGGTGGTAATCGAATTTTTCCATTCATGCAACAGAGACCTGGTGTTTCTTTACTGAATTTTTTCGCGTGGCAAAATTGGCAAATGTTATTCATTTTTCCGATCACAACATATTTATGATTGTAATATTTCTTCGTCGATTCGTAGTGGAATGCTTCCTTTGTTAGATTATCTTTTAAAATTCTCGATTCTTCAATAGTTTTATTTTCGCTTCTTTCTTCGCTTTTTCCGCTTCTCAGGGTGCTCATTCTGGTTCGTTGATTTTGTAAACGTGCTTCGCGCTGTTCTTCCGTTTCATTTCTTCGATATTCTTTTTGTTTCCGCCGTTTCGCTGCAGAACTGGCAAGATCTCCACCTCTTTTACGTCTAGGCATTATATTCTGTAAAATATAAATTAAATGAACATTTTATAGACAAATATATTATTACGTAAACGTGGGGCACGTTGAGACAAAGAAAACAAAATTATTTAATCTTCAAGCGGTCGCGCGATATTTTGTTTACGGCCAAAGTATATCGATTCAACGCCGCGCGACTACTTGAAAGTTAAGGAAATTACAATTAAAAGAAAAGAAAAAAAAACCATTAGAATTAATTAAATACATTATTAAAAATACTCACATTTAATATTTCACAATAAAGGCTCACAGATAACTTTTTTTTTTCTTCACTTCAAGATCATGAATTAATTAAACACACTATTAAAAATACTCACACGTGATACTTCAAAATAAAGGCTCACACAGGTAACTTCTTTCTTTTTCGTTTCGAAGTGGCTTGTTCCGCTGTTCAAATCGAATTAATTCTGGCGGGCGACACCGGGCTCTTATATATTCAGAAAGCTAGGCTCTAGGGTATTCCAGAAAGTTGGCTTTATGGAGACTATACACATGAAGTGTATAGTTGGCTCTAAGATATTCGAGAAAGATGGCTCTAGGATATTCAAGAAAGTTTGGGAATATTTACTTTCTCACACCTTCTAGGTATAGAATGTTCTCGACGTTATCGTTCGCCGTAACAATAGGTTTTGCAGCTGTAGCATACGCAGTAAAGGCGCGAAATTTAAAAACTTAAATTTTAAAATGTTTTCAGAAGTAATTTGAATAACTAAAATGATATCGCTTTAACTCCAACATATAAGTTAGCTACTGCTGTATAAATACACAAAATTTAATAACTTTATTATGGTAACAAATGTAATTTAAGACTTTATTGAAATGAGAATTTTAAATTTCGCGCCCCAAATAATCGTTCTTTTAAGTCCATATTGTGTACAATGAATGAAGTTCAACTATTTGACAACAGATGGCGCGACTACACTTACTTTCCAAGTTGAAGGGTTGGAAAAGCCCTTATATCTTTAAAAACACACCCTTTAGGTTAAAACGGGAACTTTCTTGTTCGAGGGGGGATAAAGGGTTATGGTAACAAATGTAATTTAAGACTTTATTGAAATGAGAATTTTAAATTTCGCGCCCCAAATAATCGTTCTTTTAAGTCCATATTGTGTACAATGAATGAAGTTCAACTATTTGACAACAGATGGCGCGACTACACTTACTTTCCAAGTTGAAGGGTTGGAAAAGCCCTTATATCTTTAAAAACACACCCTTTAGGTTAAAACGGGAACTTTCTTGTTCGAGGGGGGATAAAGGGCTATCACACTATATAAGTCCCTTTATCGTGATGGGACTCCTTTTTAAGTTTTATCGGCACGCACATTTTATCAACTTAGTTTTATTATATATAATGATAATGATAAACAATTGTTTGAACTCTAAAGTTTTGAATTCAAAACAAAACGCACCGTAATACTTAAATAACATCGCTAAAATAACATTTTAGCATTTTCATTTACATTGTAAGTGTACATTAATTATGTATAAGATAATTAAGATGCATCACTAATTCGTCACACTTTTCCACTTATATTATTTAAAGTGAAACGCCTGCAGAATTTGCGATTGGCGCACTGCGGTTGAATCGCGTTGCATATCGTTTTATCCCAGGCGCTCGTGAACTAGAATGGAGTGTTATTAAATACGGTCAGAAGTGCTCTGCCTCAGTGCATTATTGTTTCATAAATAGGTATTTGTTGTTCTATTAGAAATATTTTTCTTGTTAATATCAATACGTAGTTACCAATACCTAAGCTACTTAGTGTAAAATAATATTAATCGTTAAATTGAGACCATAAAAGATCCTTAAAGGTAGGGTTAGTAAAAATATGAAAAGAAAAAAAAAGAGTAAGGTTTTTTATTCTGTAATAGACCATATTAACTCGCCTGTTACTAAGCAATGATGCAGTCTACGATGAAACGCGCTAACCCGGTAAATACCGATCCACTCGTGACTTGAAGACAGACAGATGTTAGCTATCGGGAAACAGAGATGCCGGTAGTTAATTCCACAACTTGGCAGTTCGCACAATAAAAGTGGAAGCAAATCGCTTTGTTAGTAGTTAGAAGTTTGGGAGCATAAATAAATGGAAACATTTTTCTTATTTATACTTTTAGATTGGTTTTCCTCTAAAAGGAATGATATAAATGATATAAATATACTATAACGAGATAATATCTATCACTATTCATAGATACAAATATCTTTTAATGCGTAACCATAGACGGATCTCATGTGATTCCATGCATACTGCTTATGGAAAAAGGACGCAAGGAATATTGTAGGAATAAGTATTTTTTACTAATAGGCAATTAACGTGCTCACCTTTATTTGCCTTGACTTTTCTAATTGTGTTTCACCGTACTTGGTCACAAGCAGACTGGTCTAGCGAAAGCGCTTTAGGATTTAAAACCACATGAAAATCCGTTCAGTAGTTTTTGAGTTTATCGCTAACAATCAGCGGAAGCGGCTACAATTTGTACTAAGTAAAGATTATGTTGGGAGCAGTGCTGGCGCAGCGATATTGGCCTCGCCTTTGAAATATAAGGTCACAGGTTCGATTCCCGGTCGTGCCCACACATCTTTGTGTTAATTGTATCATCGCCGCTGCTCAATATCGGCGAAGGAAAACATCGTGAGGAAACCGGCATGTCAAAGAACTAATCATTCAAAGACATGTGACATTCACCAACCGGCATTTGGCTCGCGTGTGTGGATTAAGGCCTAAACTCTCTCAACTCGTAAAATAGTTAAGAGAAAAGCCGCGCTCAGCTGTGGGACATTAAAATTGACGACGAAAAGATAATTGTTGTAAGTACATTTTCGCATTAGGTGTAAATCTGTAATATTAATGTAAACAGATGAATTATTAAATGCAATACAGATCCTAGTAACCTATTATAGTCTCACTGTATCAAGCAGGAGGAAAAGCGAAATTGGGTCAGGAAATGTAAACAGAACAGAGAGAGATTTATTGCATTTCATCAGTCAGGCGAATGTTAACTTTCATATGAAAATTACTGAAATTTACTTCACAATATCTGTCGAGAAATAACTATGAGATATTTACTAGCCGCCCCGGCGAACTTTATACCGCGTATTCTTCACTTTTTTAACCTTTTTTACCTTTCAACAAAGTGTTAAGACGAAAGTCTTTAATCAGTGCGTTCTACCCGTTATGATATACGGAGCCGAAACGTGGACACTCACGAAAGGACTGGTCTTTAAAAAAGGCGCTCAGCAAGCTATGGAAAGGGCTATGCTCGGATTTTCACTGAAGGATCGAATATGCAATAAAGTGATCCGACAGAGAACCAGAGCAATCGACATAGCTCACCGGATTAATAACCTAAAGGCGGGCGGCTCATATCTGCCACAAAACCAACAACCGTTGGGGTAAACGAGTTCTTGAATGGAGACCACGAATTGGCAAACGTAGCGTAGGACGCCCTCAAATTAGGTGGAGTGACGACTTCTTCAAGGTGACTGTGGTGCTTGATGAGAGTAGCCACGGATTGTACTCAGTGACATGTTTTGGAGAGACCTATATCCAGCAGTGGACTAGGATAGGCTAATTGTGATGATGATGTTGATAAAACCTTCCTTGGACTTAGGGTAATTTACGACCAATGACTAACAAATCAGTTTAGCCGTTCTCGAGTTTTAGCGTTATAAACACATGTCATTTTATTTTCCTAGCATCTTAGGAATTGTAACCGATGTCTGGAAATATAGTAATTTAGAAAGTACTTCATTTACTTTACATATTACAGGACCAAATAGCCGACGAAATGCGGGTGGTAATCACCACAATCTATCTATTTAACAAGATTTTTGTATCATTGGAGACACATACGCAAAATATAGTCTATAGTATAGCCTGCCCCCTTAGGAAAAACGCGTGATTGTATGTACCTAACCTAACCTAACCCACAGCTATTTCACTAAACTTAATCTAGTAAAATAAGTGTATCACTAAACTTGGACCGTTTTTTATCTAATATCTGGATGACCAAGCTTTGCTCGGTATTTTTTTTTAAATGACATTTTCTAAAAATGATTCCTAGCTAGATCGATTTATCGCCCCCGAAACCCCCTATATACTAAATTTTATGAAAATCGTTGGAGCCGATTATATTATATTTATATACAAGAATCGCTCATTTAAAGATATAAGATATTCCTAGTGAGATAGTAATGAATCGCTTTCGTATAACTATGTTACGGTATATAATTATATCCCTAGGGATATAACTATATTACGGCTTGATCTATCTTACTGCGACATATATAAAGACATAATCGTCACTTCAATCATAAAGATCGTTTTTCCTGTTTAACTATCAACTTGGGATTCCTACAAATATTAAAAGTTTTAAGGTCATGACAGCAAACCACAACGACTGTCTTTGAATACCAAATATGTAGGTAATGTGGTTATCTTAGGTTATAAATATTAACTAAGGCCATTACAATATTGTTTCACAACATTATGTTGTTCATAGCTATTCCCAGACGTATTTCGGTAAATCATGTAAAATATCACTTCAACCCTTTTTAGTGTCCTACTTCTGGGCACGGGTCTTTTCTCAATTATCTTACGAGTTGAGAGAGTTTAGGTTATCTCCACACACGCTGGCGAAGTGCGGGTCGGTGGATATCACATGTCCTCGATTTATTAGTTCTTAGACACGCTGGTTTCCTCGCGATGTTTTCCTTCATCGATATAGAGATGTATGTATGGGCACGACAGGGGATCGGGACCAAGGTTTATATTATTTCAAAGGCGAGGCAAATACCGCTGCGCCACTAAGTAAAATATGCACGATAATAATAACAAGGCTTGTAGTTCAATATTTAATTGTATTTTGACATAACACGTGCGTAGTACTCAATTACACATAGGAGTAAAAGGTCCAAGGTTGTGGAAGGTTCAATGAATTGATGGATTCAAGATACTACATCGGACTCAGCTTTGAAATACAGGTCGCGGGTTTGGTCCTGGTCAGCCCAGACACGAGCACATCTACGTGGGATTTTTTTCGTCGCCGCTGTTCAATATTGAGAAAAGATAACATCTTAGGGAAACCAACATATATCTTAGTAAACATTAGTGCCTATTAAACATTTGAGTAGGTAGGTATGTTACATCCGACCCAACCGCACAGCCTAAACCTAAACTCTGAACTTGAAATATAGTTGAAAGAAGATTTAAGCTCAGCAGTGGGATGGTGAAAGAGCAAAATGAGCAGCGGTGGCGCAGCGGTACGAGCCCCGCCTTAAAAATTTACGGTCACGGATTCGATTCCCGGTCGTGCCCCTTTGTGTAAATTGTTATATCGTCGCTGCTCAATATCGGTGAAGGAAAACATCGTGAGGAAACTGGAATATCTAAGAACTAATCATTCGAAGACATGTGACATTTATCAACCCGCACTTGGCCAGCCTGTGTTGATTAAGGCCTAAATTCTCTTAACTCGTAAGATAGTTGAGAGAAGACACATGTAAAAGTTTGAAGTGAGGAGAGTTGAAGTGAGTATTCATTGTCATTATATTTTTTCCTGTAAATTAAGGTTTCAAATTAACAACATTTTCATTTGCATTCGCGTGTTTTTGTTTCATCAAAACACTTCGTGGGTGTGGCATTACGTCACCGTTTTGATTAAGCCCGCATTTCGCGCCTTTTTTGATTAGTTAAAGCACGTGACATAATGTTGTGGAAAACCTTTGGAAAAACGATAATATTCCGTAGTAAACAGAGCGGTTATATTCTCTTTGGTAAACAGTAAACACATCAGGGCCCCGAGACAAGCGAAGCAAGGAAGCGATAACAAAATATTGAACACAACAAAATGTATGAGATTTACTAATGCGTTTCAAATAAGAATAGGACTGGAAATGCGCCATCTTGGACCGGAATGCGCAACAGCTTCAATTTTTTTGGTACAGTGGGCTAAAAAGTTTGTTCGATATAAAAGTCAAAACGTGTTCGATAAAAAAATGCGTCCTATATATTTTTGCCGTTTGAGAAAGATTGGACATTTGGAGTCGAATATTTAGGAAGCAGTGGCGAAGAGTTCATACAAGTCGATTCCCATCAGCTTCAGCATCAGGGAACCATGGTCAATATCACACGTACTTAATAATATATTATGTAACGTCTAAATGTTTTAAATAGCAACAATAATAAGTATATCATCAAGTGTAAGAACGATCAGTGACGGAAGTGAAGAGATTTTATTTTCCTAAGTAAGAACTTTTTGCTCCGGCTTCCCTTTTTCAGATATTCACCCTTCGACACTTTTAGGTAGGAACATATTTCATTGACTTCCGACCAAAGTAGGCGGTGTTAAAGTTAAAAAGTGTGATTATCTCCGTTTATATCTATTTGTGTACAGTTTGTGGCATACCCCGTAAATTTACCTAAGTAGCTGAATCCTAAGTAACTACAAACCTAAGTAAAATTTTCTACATAAATTACATTTCCATACATTTAAAAAATAATGTTATTGTCTGTGGTTTGATATTTTGTGCTAACGCTACTTTTGATTTGTTTGTGGTATGAACTTAGCTGCGAGTCCAGTCCTATTCTTATTTGAAACTAGTAGTACACTCAGAGAATATGTTATACGCGACTTGTAGTACTCAATTGTTCCTGCCAGATTTTGGGGGAGGCGAGGTTACCACGTACAGCAAACATGTAAAAATTAAAGCGTCTTTACAATGCAAATGCAAAACATGAACAGTTTATGTATACAAACTGTTCATGTACCTCGGCAGAGTGGAACGCGCGCTATATCAGTTCGATGTTAAATCTTCAAAGGATTGACATAACATTCTGACGTGACTTTTCGAAGGTGAATGTCAATCCCAAACATTATATTCTTTAAATCTCCGGATCGGACTTAGGACTAAATAGATCCAAGACACTTTAAATTTTACAAATCAACGTTTTAAAGGGCTCTATTATGATACCAAAATAGAGATTTAATTAAAAGATTAACTACTCCAGAGTCTCTCCATAATATTAAGCCTTTAAAACTCGAAGCGGCTATTCGAGTACCAGATTTAGATCTATCAAAATAGATGAAGTATTTACCGAACTTGCTACGATACTTACTTACAGAATGCACTGTGCACCATTTATGAAACAACTAACACAAAGATATGTGGAATCATCCAGGGATCGAACCTATTTATTTCATAGAATTGTCTTAGATTTACGCGAATATCACACATTGAAATAAAACGTCGGGATCTAAAATCTAAAATAAACCGCGATAAAATCCGTTAAAAAGTAGTTTTATTTCAACATATATTTCATTTTTACTTCACAGCCGATGTAATAATTTCCTTTTAAAGTACTTACATTGAAAATAAAACTAACGCATTTTAACGCATTTTTATTTAAGTTAATCAACACAGAATTCAAGACACTGTGAGCTCAGTTTGCTTAAATCGGAACGCAACTTATATAAAAATGTTTGTAGGTAGTCAGTATTAATTGTGATTAATAATTTTGGACGTCAAATACCTCAGTCCACCCGTGACCATGAAGTCTAAAAAGATTTTGAAACCTCTGGATCTAAAATCTAAAATATACCGCCATAAAATCTGTTATAAAGCAGTTTTATTTCAATGTGTGATATTCGCGTAAATCTAAGAAAATACTACTTACTTATTCCTATTGTATATACTTGTCACACGCAGTGTCAATCACAAAGCTACTAGTATATTGTGGGAAGGAGGTATATTCTGAGAAAGTTACACCACAATGTCGTAATTTAAACGCGTATTGTTTCGAGATTGGTGTCCTTGACAGTGACATACTGCGGGTTTGTTGATCTAAGTATGTTTACGTAATAAATCAAAACATTTAGTAGTTAAATCTATTTATAGGACGTCGTATTAGATGATTTTCCCAAGAGGCTTATTAGCATTGAATCACACAACAAGGTTGAATAGCAAAGCCTCGGGCATCGCCGCAGGGTTACTAGTCTTTCGGTCTTTTATCGGATACATTTCGGAGAGTGTGCGTCGGAATTACATAATCTTATGCATCTCCGTTCTTTCTTTGAACAAGTAGAGACACGGCTATGCGCCACCCACCGATATAGGCATGGAGGAAATTCTACGGATACGCACAAAGCACTTTGCTTGCACTTTTATTGTGCGAACTGCCAATTTGTCTTATTCGCTGCTGGCACCTGTGTTTCTGAATGAATTTGCAAACAATTATGCAGTTGTAGTAAGAGCAGCAGTGCTGCAGTTGTAGGGCAGCTGTGGCGCAGCGGTATGGACCTCGCCTTAGATTTATAAGGTCGGGGGTTCGATTCCCAGTCGTGCCCACACATCTTTCTGTGAATTGTAACAACGCTGCTGCTCAATATCGGTGAGGGAAAACAACGTGAGGAAACCGGCATGTCTAAGAACTAACCATTCGAGGACATGTGACATCCACCAACCCGCACTTGGCCAGCGTATGTAGATTAAAGCCTAAACTCTCTCAACTCGTGAGATAGTTGAGAGAAGACCCGTACCCAGCTGTGGGATATTAAAAAAGGGTTGAAGTGAAATGCATTGATTTTATGTTATTCACGAAAAGTTACTCTAGATTACGAGCAAACTAAACTTTAATGTATACACACATACATAACCGAGTAAACGACTACTTATGATGCAAATTAATTCAAATGAGATGTTTGTCAAGCTAACCTGAGTGCACTAGACGTTTAAAATAACTTTAAAAGTCCTTCACCGAGACCGTGGTTGTAGTCAGCCTCTACAACCAAAGGTTCACCTCCTACGCGTTGCCTTTGACAAAGTAATTAGGGATCAGATTTTAGGCACAAATATCACAAGATTAAATTACTTATTCAACACAAGTTAAGAATTAAAGATTAGTTGAATTCTTTGAGTTTTTCCTATTGATTCAGTTAGATTATTTTTATACTTCAAAGTACTTATATGTTTGTATATATGTGATAATAAAGACGGAGAATGTTTATGGTGCAGTTCCTCGATGCTTTCACTGTTGTGCCTGTTGTGGCACAGGATCGTAGCTGGTCTACGTACAATGGGTTCAACGTAATCCCTCTACCCTTTCCCATCCATGAATTCACCAAGTAACTATAAAGACAAAAATAAGAATAATCTTGTGGCCCAAGCAGTAAGGCACATGTTGCAGTTGCACTCTTTGTTCTGAAGTGCAGGTACTACACTGCATGCTGTTTGTAATACTCTGCACTTGCTGTGTTATAGGCCGACCGTTTAACTCGCGTATCGCCTATCACCAAGATTCTGACTCCTCAAGCTGCACAGACAGTGATGATGATTCAAGCGATATGAATATTAGTGACGAATAGTCTAACATTACTTTTATCTGAGGTTAAATAGTTCTCTAAGAGATTTAATTAATGTTTTATGACTTTGTACCTCAGATGGCGATCGCGAGTTAAACGGTCGGCCTATAGTTAAGTTAAGTACATATTTACTTTTACCTAAATATGTGTAAGGGAAGTTGTTATGGGTGAGTTGCTTGAATATTAGCTTATAGAAGCACTATACGTTCATATTTTTGTAATTTACTAGTGACGACTCCGGTGTACGGTTAAAACTCGAATAGGTATATATTACACCTTACTTGTAAACACCTGTTTTGTATATCTGTTTTGATAATAAATAAATAATAATCATAGACGTCTCCACAAAATCAGTAACTCTTATATGGGGCAATGTATACTTTTCTACAGTAAAGTCTCTCGTCGTCTTGTCTCATCTTATCTTTTCATTTCATTTCAACTTGTCGCTGGTCGTATGACGTGCCATTGGTGGGTGGTTACTAGTTAAAAGCCGCGGCCGAAGACTACCTAAATACAGCCTATCATGGTATTACCTATATTATCTGTGGTACACACGGCTACACACCGAGCATTATCATTACCAGTATAAGCTGACCTCTCGTTGTACAGAAATCCTATACAATGTGAGATTAGCATTACTGGAAATGTATAGTTTAATGTGTAGCCGTGTATACCTTAAAAAGCAAAAGTCACGTTTAGACTTTCGGGACAACATAAAACAAAATGTAATAAGGATAAAATTATGTCTACCTACGTTTACACTTTAATCATTCGTTTTAAAACGTTTTATCTGCAAAATTATTCTGCCTGGCAACCATTATAAAACGACTAACCGGTTTCTAGATTATCATTTCTGTAAATTATTTCTTCATCCAAAAGCCGTAGCACAAAATATATATAAGTGCTTCGCTCAATATTTACGATGATTATTTCATTCAAGAAATAATAGACTGCAAGCCGTTTCATAAAATTATCAAATTACGTTTCAGAAGTGGCGGATAGGGCTGAAAGTTAATTTCTGATAGTAATAGCCATATTATTATATTCTTCGTGGAATAACCTTCTAAACTTAATTTATTCAATAGTTCATTTCACCAGGTTTTGTTCTACAGCTTGATCTAACAATACTACTTCAGTCGTACTCCTCACCCAATAACATAGCTAGGTAACTATAGACCCTAGGTGCTAAAATATGTCTGAAGTTTAAACCTTGTAAAATCTGTAGTTTCGATCTATTTCAGACTTCAGACTCTCACAAGGAGCTTTTTATAGTTTTTTACATAGCCTGTAAGCAATATTTTTTTGGAAACTTCCTTATGAGATGCAATAAATATATAATTCTTATTATTATAAATTCTATTTTCGTATGCGTACCCAGAACTCGAACTTATTCTCACACGCTTGCATCAACTTGGTGGTTACAATAGAAGAGCAATAAAATAAAAAGAGGTTGAAAAAAATAAGACAATGGCACACCCACATCCATTTATCGTCTTCTAAGAGTTCGCCCACTCGCTTTGTCGGGAATGGGAGGATTCAGACAGAGATGATGATTAGAAACTTGAACTGCTTCGTAACTAGGGCAAAGTAGTAAACTGCAGTGATGCTAAAGTACTTTTGTTATAGTGCTTTTAACCGCATCTAATAGAAATGAGGCCGGGCTATTATTTTGCTAGTAAAATAAAATGTAATATGGTCAATTCACTTCGACCCATTTTAGTGTCCCTAGGCTAGACCAGGTAGGTTTTTTTAGCTATCTTACGAGTTGAGAGAATTTAGGTCTTTAATTTAGGAAACGCTAGCCAAGTACAGGTTGGTGGATATCACATTGTATCCTCGGATAATTAGTTCTTAGATATCTATTATATTTTATATTATTATTTTCTTTCATCGATTTTGAGCAGCGGCGATTATATATTCAAACAAAGATGTGTGACGTAGATTAAAGCCTAAACTGTTTCAACGCGTAAGATAGTTGAGAGAAGACTCGTGCCCAGCTGTAGGACACTACAAAAGGGTCGGAGTGACACTAAAGTGTAGTCAGTACTTATTTACTTACTCACTTTATTTTTAAATGCTGCAATAGTCTATTACTTGACTCCTTTATACTTTTGATAGTGAGGGATCGAAGTTTGATTGTCCCGGACTAGGCCGGGTATCAAAGCCCGAGCCTTTTTACGCGTGCTGTTGTAGATCTTAGCTTACAGAAGCAGCAGTAGCAGGATTTTATTCGTGGGTTAGATAGTTTTAGTGTGGTATCTAAATACTTAACGGCATTATTATCAAGCTATAATTAGGTAGGTAAAACAAGATTGTTACCTATTAATTAATAAAGTAGGTGGTACCTAGTTTCCATACAAAGCGGTTAACTAGTAATTAAACAAATTAAAAGCAGTTAAAAGTCATTATACACCTAATAACTCCTTAAATTGGTTTGGAGGAGATTTGTGACGCATTTAAAATTGATTCCACAGTAGATGTGTAAGCTAAAACAGTAGCTAGACGTAATTGTGTCAGAGGCTAAAATGGGAAAACAAGATGTTTTATTGTTAATTTGTTGCAATACTACCTAGACATACTACTAAAGAATGCATCGCGTATTGCTCCGATTGTAAACGTGATATATATTTATACTCCTTTCTGGTTGTTCAAGCAAGACTGTTTGATGACACCACACTTTAGAAAAATAATAATGTAAGAAGTAAAAGTAACTAAGATAGGTTCAATGTACCTACCACAAAAAGTTAAATAAATAATTCTTATCTTATCTTATTTCTTCAGAAAAAAATACGTGATTATTTGGTTGTGTGATGATTACTGAATAATTTATTTAGTGGCTTTTTTAACGACGTAACTCAATTCAGGTGTTTGTTTACCAACGAACTACTGCTTCAGCGTATATACATACTGTGACGAAGCCATGGGTAAAATGATTTAGGCGGGAATTCATATTTTTTTGTCGAGTTCCCATTTTACGTCGACGTAACAAACAATACGACCGCAGTTTGAAAGGATTTTTTCCCATTATTAAGCTGAATCACAATTAGTGGGCAGACTATTCTATGGAATTTAATGTTTAATGCGATTCTTAAATTGCTTTGTTCCGGATTCGTGTTGGATAATATGAGAATTGTAAAGTCGAGTAGCGTCGTACATACCTAATTAAACTTTCTTTTCCTATTTTCTGGAAGTACTTTCTGTAAGTTTTTAAATTGTATTGGTTTAGACAAGCCATTTAATCCTTTTTATTTTTTTTATTCTTGAATAGGCTGGCACTTGACTACAACTTAACTGATATTAAGCAATGATGTAGTCTACGATGGGACGCGCCAGCCCAATGTACCGATTCGCTCGTGATTACGAATGACTTTCGATGAGAAGGTGGCAGTGAAATGAGACTCCTTATGGTTGAAACCATATAGGAGCAACAATTTCGACCCACCGCCCTCTTAATGGTGTCACCAGACATCGCACCGGAACACGGTAAGGCCGCTAGGCGGTGCGGCTTTGTCTGATGGGTGGTCACTAACAACGGCCGAAGCCTACCACCAGTTAATTACCAGTAGGCATAATTACTAGTTGATTGTCACTTGATTTGCACCACCCGGGGACCACTTGTGACGAAGGTGAATATTATAACTGCGAAAGTAGCTGTTTGTCGGCTTTCACGCCAAATTTCTGTACCTACCAATTGGGACTAAATTTGATATGGAGATAGTTTGAGACCCAGGGAAGGTTAAAGAATAGTTTTTATCTTACTGCGCAAACACAGGTTAATGGTTTAACGCGATAACCGACATATGGACGGAAAGCTAGTACATAAATAATATTGAGCATTTCGGGAACAGGTCCAACAATTTCTATAACAATTTGTCGATAAGAAACTTATGGACTAATAAATGGAACAGTTTTCTGCCGAATGACTAATTGCGCTTCATAAAATCCGTCGCAATAACAGAAAAAAAGAAATAACCTTGTTTACACATGTACCTACTCTATTAATCGAATTTACGTCTAGACTTTGCCATTTGTCTGGCTAGCTCTAGCTACCAAGCTACAATCAGTGTTCTAGTACACAACTTTATAATCAGATGCGGTTTAGTTTCACCGCAAGTTACGCTAAAGTTCGTCCTAGTGAGCTACGGACGGGCATCCTAACCGGTTCCCTGCATTTCACTCAAATACGCAATTTTACTAACACCACGCATCCTCGAAGCATCGCTGACACATCCACATCGTATCCCAAAATCGTAACTAATCAAGTAAAACAAAAAATACTAACTCGTTTCTCGTAGGTATATTTTAAAGAGGATTTTCTTTTAGTAGAATCATGTAAGATATATTGGACAAAATAATGAATTCACAAATCTATTTTTCTTATTGGGATCTGAAAGTCAACAAATCTCTTACAATGTTTCTTTCGAGGATCTGACGTATCATTTTATTTGCCTGTTAATTTTATTTAAATGCTTTCGGATGATTTTAACCTTAAAAAAGATAATTTTGTAGAAGGATTTTAGAAAACACAGTACTTAATTGTTATTTTCATGAAATACTTTTTATGTGCAAGTTAAATGGTTGCAATCGGCGCGGCGGCGTCAACGCTCTTAATACTGAGCTTGCGGTAATTCAATAACGATGGTCCAACGTTGTATTTTTCAAGTGAATTAAGATAATCCGCCTACACTGAGCGCATTATTCAAGTTTTTTGTGTGTGAGCTTTGAATATTTTAAAGCTTGTTGGAGGATATAATTTTAACTGAATTTATTGTTTGGTCTAATGTTGACGTAATGTGATTATAATTCAATTTGCGTTTCATTATTCAATAACATGCTTTTGTTTTATAAAGATAATGACGATTGCTTATTGAATAACACGTAATCAGATTCGTTATTATAATTTTACTGTACATTTAAGTACAAATAATTGTTCTTATTTTGATGTTTATTATTGTTATTTTTACAAGAACCTGTTTAAACTCGATTTTTATTTAGATTTTGCTTCTAGACCCATAAATCTTAGTAATATACAATACAATATTATGTAATAAATTATTCGGAATAATTGAAACCGATGATTCGGTTTCGGTTTCGGCAAGTTCCGGCAGAAACGTGCCGAAACTTTCGGCAGAACTGGAACTCAGTATTCAGTCTAAATTAAAAATAAAGGACGCCATATCAACACTAAAAATAGAATAATCATAATAGAAGTAAATCAATAAAGTTTAAAAAAATTAATCCCTATTTCTCTTTGTCACGCCATCACGAGCGAACGGCTGGACCGATTTTGCTAATTCTTTTTTCAGAAAAAAAAATCTCCTCCGAGACGGCATGACTGATTTTTATGGAATCTTATACGTAAGTACATATCTATATTCGATAGGTCTGAGAATCGGTCATAATTTATTTTCGGACCCGGTAGGTGACACTGCTTTACCGGGCTGGACGACGTCTGCGGGGTCCGCTAGTTTATAATAATAACAATGTGTAATATTTAAAGATATTCTAAGATTCATCTTCATTTTATAGATAACTAGCGACCCGCACCGGTTTCTCACGATTACAAATTATATAGTTAAATCTTCTTATATTACTCTGTTTATTGGTGAACCCGCATGAAAATCCTTTCAGGAGTTTTTGAGTTTATCACTAACAGACAGCGGAAGCGACTTAATTTTTTTTCTACCTATGTAAAGATTAGACTCAGATGCAAGACAAACAGACATGTTTAAACACACGGCGTGAACGATTAAGGTTTGTCAGTAATATGTAGTAGGTTAAAAGAATTTTAAGGGGATTCTTAAAGATTTTTTACATAATGAAATGAAACTATTTTATAATGGATTATATCGCGACTTAATTTAGATTTTTATATCCCGACGTTTCAGTATTTTCAGACTTCATGTTCACGGGCCAATTCCGAGTCGATTTTGCTTGGGTTTTCGACTCAGAATTTAAGAAACCGTGAACGCAACTTAAATAATACTTAAAATATTTGTAGGTAGTCAGTAATAGTTGTGATTAATAAGTTCGGACGTCAAATACCACGGGTATGTTGCGTTCACGGTTTCTTAAATTCTGAGTCGAAAACCCGAGCAAAATTGACTCAGAATTGGCCCGTGACCATGAAGTCTGAAAAGACTTTGAAACTTCGGGACATTAAAATCTAAATCAAACCACGATAAAATCCGTTACACTAGTTTTATTTATGTGTGATATTCGCATAAATCTAAGAAAATTCAATATGATTCATCCTAAAATTTATTCAAGAGAAAATTGAAATTGATGTTTCAAACTAGTTAAACGTATCTTAGACGCAGCTAGTAAAGTGGTTATATTATTAAATTACTTGAATATTCATGATAGACTGAGTCACCGGTATAGACCAGTCTGCCCACGCCGATGAGGCCGCTGTTTGACCCTGTTCTTCTTGATATTAGGTCGATCCTAGATTATTTTAAGTGATCAAAATGCGACTTTGGCACTTTGTAATTTTTTCTGGCATTTCATCATCATAAGAACATTTGTTGGCGACCCTCTCCCATGATTGAAGTAAGGGGAATTTTGGGAATTTTGCTCTATTCGCATCCTATTACGCATGGGACCTAACACATCGAAATTTTGCGTGATAATATAGATTTTAACTAATTACATGTTTTTTCGAGGTTGAGTCACCTTCTACCGTGGAAGTGCACCTTTCATCTAAATCACCACACGTAGGTACGTAGTCCTCGGGTGGTGCAAATCATGTGGCAGTAAACTGGTGGCTTGGGCCGTGGTTCGCTAAGCGGCCTAACCAGAAATTAAGCCGTAAATGCAGTACAAAACACCTAGTAAAACATCCAGCTATGCTAAATTATATCCTCCTGGGCTCGTTGTGGTAAAAAACAAAACCTTGACCTGATATGTCATGTTTTAATAGCGATTGTGTCACGCGAACACTAATTACATTTGCCATCCATGTTCTAACGAGTTGCATTATGTACTTGTGTTGTTTATAGAGTGAATCGGAAAGGGTATATCATGTCTTAAATTCTCCTTTATTTTAGCTACATTAAATACTCCTTACTAATATTATAAATGCGAAAGTATCTGTCTTCTGTCGCGCTTTCACGCCAAGACTACTGAACCCATTTTAGATCAAATTTTGTATGGAGATAGTTTAAAACCCGGGACAGGAAATAGGATAGTTTTTATCCGATTGCGCAAAAAAGTTAATGATTTAACGCGATAACCGACATACGCGCGGGCGGAAGCTAGTATTTAAAACGATTAGAAAAAATAAAGAAACACTCCAACAAAATAAAAACATTATTTTTCTTTTTTTTTCTGAGTCAACGCTAACTTTTGAAGAGACTCAATTTGTCATTCATTTGTCACATCTTTTGTTAGGTCAAAGAGAGGTCAGAAAAACAGCTGATTAGGGTTGTGCGACGAAAACTTAACACATCAAATGATTTTTAACTTCACAATAGTCATTAGTAATGACCTGTAGAATGTCGGGTTTCAAGTATAGTAAGGTATAGCCTTTCCGAGTCTGGTTGTACCTATACAGTATACATATTTGTATAGTTTTCACCATGAAAGCATAGGAGAGTTTCGTTTGGACTCTAACTACTATGACAATGGTGATGATGATGAGTGTAAGTAAGTACCTCGAGGAAAATAAATTAGGCTGACTAGTAATTACTGTGAAATATTTTATCACGTTATAGTGCTTTGGATTACAAATAACCTATCTAGCATCGCCGCATAGTTGCTAGTCTTTCGGTCTTTTATCGGATACACTTCGGAGAGTGTGCGTTGGAATTACACAATCTTATTTCCCCATCCCCGTTCTTCCATCGGACAAGTAGAGGTACGGCTATGCGGTTATATGGTGGGAATTCCACGGGCACGCACTAAGCGCTTTGCTTCCACTTTTATTGTGCGACCTGCCAAGTTGTGGAATTCGTTGCCGGCATCTCTGTTTCCCGATAGCTATAATCTACCTGTCTTCAAGTCACGAGTGAATTGGTATTTATCAGGTAAGCGCGTTCCATCGTAGACAGCAACATTGCTTCACATCAGGGAAGTTGTGGTCAAGCGCAGTAATATTTAACTTAAATCAAGAAATGCAAAGGGAAGTTAGAACCCATATAACTCAGTGACAATCAGGCATCCACGCTAACAATACAAAGATAGAGGAAATGTCATGTCTGTCACTATGTGGTTGGTATACGGAAACTACAAGCACAATTTATATCTATATAAGACTTATGTTTACGGGTGCTTAATTGTTAACAGCAGATATTACTTTGTTTCATATAGTCAGAGATCCTACACCGAGAACGGTGAATAGATTGCTGTTAAAGAATCCCGTTGAGTCATAATTATATATTTATATAAGTAACGAAACTTACATAACTTTGACTCAACGGGATCTTTATAACAGGAATCTTTTTAAATGAATCAAAGAATGAAAATAAATAAGAAAAAGGTGAGATTTGAACATTCATTTTTAATTTAAATACTTATATTTCAAGGCAGGACTTAGTAATCCTTACTAATATTATAAATGCGAATGCCAATTTGCATGACATTTGGTATGGGGATAGTTTGAGACCCGGGAAAGGACTTAGTTGTTATCCGAATGCGCTGCGATTAATAGTTTACCAACATACTAAAAGCTAGTAAATAATTACATTGTAGTAAGCTACGATAAAAATCTTTGCTCTTCAATGACTTGCAATTGATCAATATTCTATGAATTGTTTTCACGATTTCATTCCAAACATCACGCTGTCACTGATATCTGCAATATTCGTGGTAATCTTGGGATTTAAGTGTGTAAAGTTACTAATTACATTATTTTTCACTTCTTGCTTTTTTGAATGTGGTATTATTTCTAAGACAAATATTTTGTCTAATATTTTACCTGTAATTTGTCTTGATTTAATGACCAATGTCTCATTCCATAATACCTTAGTAAGGTGGGTCTAAACTAATTATTAAACAGCCACACCTAATTCATGATATCTACATGGTCACGCTAACATGAAAGTGGTTATTATTTGGTTTGACTTTAATGTAAGTTTTGTAAATAAACATTTAAAATAACTAAAACCGAAAGATATCGACAACCTTGCCACCTATGGCTAGACAGTCTTTTTAATTACAGGCAAAAGTTACATAACTACATTTATTAATATATTATGGTTAAGAGTTTAAGCCTTAAACCACACACGCTGGCCCACATGTGAATGTCACGTCTTCGAATAATTAGTTCTTATTACCCCTAGATTCCACTAGCCAAACATTGACAAGAAAACATGTTGCAAGCACTACCTATACATATATCTCTATCATTTAGAGATGAGTAGAAAGAGATAAAACTATGCTTGTATCATGTTTTGTTGTGCAGTGCTAACGACCAGTTATTTAAATGACGTGGCGGCGTGGTGGTGGCGTGGTCGGTAAGTAAGTACTTGCTTTTCACGCCGCAGGTCGTAGGTTCGATTCCCACCCAAGACAAACATTTGTTTTAATATGTCTGTTTGTCTTGTGTCTGGGTGTAATTATCTATAATTAAGTACATATTTACAAAAGAAAAGTATTATATATGTAGTATATTACCAGTTATCTGGTTTCCATAGTACAAGCTCTGCTTAGTTTGGGATCAGATGACCGTGTGTGTTAATGTCCCACTATATTATTATTATGTTTTTATATACCTGTTTCCTAACGATGCGATGTTTTCCTTCACAGATTACACTGACTTATTATTATATTGTATCATATATCGTATCACATATCATAATTTAGGAAGCGTTTGAGCATATTTTTGTGTAGTTTACATTCTAAAATAAGGGTAGTAGCTAGCTTCGTGGGATCCTGGACTATCAGACTCCCGTCTAACTGTAGTTCAGACCTTTCCTTACATAATAATAGACGCGACTGTCACTGATGACTCGTGTCCAAACATGGAACTAAAACGCAACAGAATACGAGAGAGCACATACACGCTAGGAATAATTCATGAAGTTTTTAAATCTCAATAAATCTGTCATGCGCACGTGAAATGCTTTCGAGATTGTTGCAAGTATTTGCATGGCCATTTCTTATGCGGATTTCACTCATACTTCACTAGCTAAGTTTCCTTATGTAGTAAGATTTAATCTAAATGTTTATCTAACCTAAGTCAGACATTTGTGTGATGAACGTGTCTGTTTGTATTGAGTCTGGGTGGAATTATGTATATTTAAGTATGTACTTACAAAAGAAAAGTATTATATGTAATATATTACCAGTTATCTGGTTTCCATAGTACAAGCTCTGCTTAGTTTGGGATCAGATGACCGTGTGTGTTAACATCCCACTGTAATAATAATTATTATTATAACTATAGTTTGTGGCATGGTTGTCTAAACGCCATTTAATGTTTTATTCAGAAATTAGCTAGCGCTTGACTACAACTGCAATGATGTAGTCTACGATGGGACGGCCTGCCTAATATACCGATTCACTCATAATCACTAATGATTTTCGGTGAGAACATTGCAGTGGAATAAGGTTCTATATGGTTTGGAACCAATTCATCATGGAGCAACAGCTACCGATCTAACCTTTTAAATGATACCAGCCATTGCACCGAAACAAGGCAAGGCCGCTTGGTAATGCGGTTTTTTCTGGTTTGTGGTTACTAACCACGAAGCTTCCAACTTATTGTCGCCCCGGGGACAACGTGTCTAAGCAGATAAAAGGTGACAAATATCATGAAATATAAAAAATCTACGAAACGCCGCTTGAAAGAGTTACGAAAGGAAAAGTTATCCAAACGGGAGTAAGCCCAATAAAGTGACTTGGCCTTTTAGCGGTCAGACAGTGATGACATTTTAATAACAGGGATTATAATTTGTTGCGGGTTAAGTAATTGTTTCAAGTTACTCTCGATATTACTTTATGAAGCTTAAGTTAGTATAGGTCCTAAAATCATCGTTTGAAATGTAGTTCATATTCACACATGAAATTAATACAGACGTGAGCGTTACATTAAGTTATCATGTCAGTTGTATTTTCAACTTGCTACGCGAAAGTATTTTTCAAAACTTTACATCCACCAAAAAGAGAGTTTCGCTGTAAGAAAATCAACATACATATGTATCATGAAAATTAAACATTGAAATGACTTTAAATTGAAAAAATGAATGACTCTAGCTCAAAATTAGTCTATTAGTCAGGCTCTACGATGTCACAAACTTGTCTTGTACACAGGTACATAAAACTTATGACAACCATCATTCTTATCGTTGGAACATTAAAACACATTAAAACGCAAGGCGTATTCTTGTAGCGTCTAGTAATAGCTTCTGAAGAAGTGTGCCTAGAAATGGAAACTTAATTGGCTATACTTGATTAGGTACGATAAACACTTACCAGGTAATGTAGCAGATGTATGAGAAGTTCCACAATTCTCTGATAAACCAATGAGTCACGCGCTACTGGTACTGAAGGCGAAAGTGAAGCGAAAGTATTGCCCAGTTTTTGTTTACCGGCTTGCGAACTCGCAATTACCAAAAGGTCGAACCTTGCTGGCTTTTATCTCAACTCCAATCACAAATAATGACAGGTTATGAACATTGAACAAAATAATTCACTGAGTTACAAAGCCATACAATAATTTTGATGCTACAACTGCGATAAATAGAAAAAATAGTGAAACACCGGACCTAATGATCTCGGTTACTTCAGTTTTTAAATAAAAAAAGATCGCATCAAAATCAGTCTATTCACTAAAGAACCATGATACTACAAACTTACTGACAGTTACATACATACGTCAAACTTATACATACTGGGCTAATAAGAGGTAAGCAGCCTAATTTATGAAAGTTACTAGATTTCTTTAAATACACAACATATTTAGGCTTGGTTTAAGTATGGAAAACGAAATCTTCAAAAAATCCACCTCTAGCATCACGATAAAGGTTAGCTCTTTGATTCCCGTTTCTTACATCATCGCACACTTTTAGCGTTATCCAACTGACTACTTCTTAAATATTCTGTTTTAAAATATGAATGTTCCTAGGACTGTTGGCAGAGACATGACAAGGACATATATCAAGGGTGTTATCATCACAGTATAGTAAAAAAGCTGCCATATTCGGTGATCTTGGTAGTTGAAATCTACCGAAAAACATTTTTTCAGTAGGTATTTGCTATAAGATTCTGTTGCTCAAGCAAAGAACTCTTCTGTATACAAAAATTTTATCTATACAAAACAATTGTTATCGAACAACTGTCAGGCGCCGAAACGAAATGGTGGCAAAAAAATTGTACACCTTAAATTGGCCACACTGTATTTATTACTTACGTGTTTATTTAGTACAAATCATGTTGAAAGTCTCTCTTTCCACAACTCGTCTTTCTTTATTAAGACATCAGTAATGTTCGCAAAACTGTTGACAGCTGATTTCTGGTCCAGATAATCCAATCTAATACAATAAAGAGAAAGGACCAACTAATAGTCAACATGAAAGTGCAAAGCATCGGCGTAACTATTTATCATGTTTATCTGTTGTCTAGACAACCCTTGTTAATGTAAAATGGCAGGAGAAAGTCAGTTCATAAGCTTTAATAGATTTATTACAACAAATTGAATACAATTGACAAGGAAAATGGTTCAACAAAATAATCTTAAAAAATAAGAAAAATTCTTTTGCGTCGTTCGCTTTTGGGAACGTATCCAGAAGGCTAACGGTATTATTACGTTGAATGGCATTATAGTACATTTATTGACAATTTAGAGACATTGGGCAAGAAAAAGGGCCTACCTGAATAACAATCTTAGCACTAGCCCAAATTAAAAACTAAACAAATGCCTAACCTAGACTAATGCGTCAGAAAATTCTTTCAGGAACGTACCCAGAAGGCTAGCAGCATTTCCACATGCCAATACTGATCCTATACCAGAGATACAAACTAGTCTTCGGTCACGTGCACAGACTAATAAGAGAATGGTCACGTGTGTTGTCAAATAGGTGTTTTGACAACTCCTTCTTCTTCTTCTTTTAATTAAGAAATTATTCCGCAATTTTGCCAATGTCAAGTTTAAATAAGAATATAATTTTTTAAAGATTAGTAGTAAAAAACTAAAAAACTGCGACGTTCTAAGACAAAGTGGACTTGCTTCTGGGCCCCACTGACAATTGCAATGTTGTTCTTTATCTATCAATACGATTCAATAAACAAGTCGGTAATAAATAAATAATAATAATTGCAGTTCTATCGCACCTTATTTAGTAAAGACCGTAATTATCATGCAATAGACTGATTAGCAATCGGACATTGCTGCTTGCATATCGATAATGCCACCCGCATTTTTGGCGGTAAATCGCAAATGAGTTGATTGTTGACAAACAACACCAAGTTTTACGTTGTTTCAGGTAAATTAGTTAAATTGACAGCTAAAACATGGACTTTTGTATCTGTAGATATTTTTTGCGACTAAAATTAAGTAACTAGTAATTTTTTTTTTAAACACACACGGTCATCTGGTCCCAAGCTAAGCAGAGCTTGTGTTATGGAAACCAGATAACTGGTACATACTATACATATAATACTTTTCTTTTGTAAATATATACTTACAATAGATATTTACACCCAGACTCGACACAAACACAAATGTTCATCACTAATGTTTATCTCGGGTGGGAATCGAACCCACGACCTGCGGCGTGAAAAGCAAGTATCTTACCGACCACGCCACCGGCCCGTCAAATTTACTGGTATTACTGTCCACTATAGAGGTAAACAAGTTCTAGAGTGACGACCACGAATGAATCATGTGGATGGGGATCATGAGCTCTGTACGGTAGCTGGACAGAGCTGGATCGTGCTAAGTAGCGTGCCTTAAGAGAGGCCTATGTCCAAAAGAGGACTAAATAAGGAGATGGCGATGATTACCTAGTTAACAAAATGAAAGATATATTAAACAGTTGACATAATAGACACGTAGATCATTTTGAGGCCGGTTCTAAGGTTATAAACTCAACGACAATAATCCTCATGACTGTTTTTACAATTGCAAAACAGTAAGCGTGCGTGTGCGCACGAACCTACATTCAACGATTCTATCTACTTGTTTTCTGCGAACATTGCCATAAAACGTACCTATGTACCGTTTTGTACCTCAGTTAGCTATACGCGATGCAACAGGCAATAAATCAAAATAATATACGCGACAAATCCGGCTCGAAGGACCAATACTGGCGTAAAGTCTTATACGCAACAGCGTAGTGATTTTATATTGATGGAATTGAGAAGAAACTAAGGCGAGCACTTAACCTTAGATTATTTTAAAATTTGAAAACAATTCATACGTTCCTTTCTAACATACGATACGAGAGTTATAATAAACGATGTCGCCAGTTCTAATTTGTTACTAACTATTTTTTTATGTTGCAAACCATAAAGTCAGTCGCAGGAAACAACCATATCATTTATACCACCAAATATTTATAAGAACCTATGGAAGGTTCTTATAAATATTTGAAGCAACTTTAGAGACCTTACACATTCGAGGTAATATAATTCTAACATTCGACAGGAAAGAAAAACAAATAAAGAAACACAATAAATAACTCAGAACTGCCAAAAACAACGCTTTACTTTTACAGAGACGTCTCGTAGACTCAACATAATACCAAGTTTTTATAGCAAATGTATAATTTATAAATTAATTGTAAGAAGAAAGAATTACAAAAAAAACTTAAGTTTAATATATTTAAATCTATTAAATTGCAGACTTATGCCGAAACAAACAAAAAAAAAACAACAACCGTATTGATAACCCATTTCTTTTTTAATTCAGTTAAAAATGCAAGGCTCTTTGTTTATACCAATGAACTTGATTCACAGTCACTGGTAAAAGTGGTTGTACCATATAAATCAATAACGTTGTGAAGCACATCAATTGAATCAATAGACACGGTAGAGTTTTGAATCAAACTAATTTCTACCAAAGCCTTGTGACCATATTCAGATTAAAATTTATAATTTTCAACGGGTATTAAGTTTTTTAGTTAGGTTTTGGATTTAGATGCTACGTTACTATATACTTTACCTGTAGAACTGATAATCCTACTAAAATTATAAACCCGAGAGTTTGTAAGAATGTATGGATTCTCTTTTACGGAAATTCGATGAAATTTAGCACAAGGATAAATTATGATCTGGATTAACACGTACTTTTTATCTCAATATCTATCTCGTGAACGAAGCCGTGGGCTGAAAAGCTAGTAAATATATTAATCGATATGTCTCAGAACTAAATATTAAAGGATATGCGACAACCACCAACCGACACTTGGCCAGCATGTGCATGGATTAAGACCTAAACTCGACTGTTAATTTAGTTAAAAGCGTCGTCCCTAACATTACAGCACCAAACAAAAACAAACAATATTTAAACTCATATTTAAACAAATTTAAAATTAAGACTCGTCGTATTAGATATACCGGCGATGTCTCAATGTAGTCATATGCATAGTAAGGAACAATATAAGCTTAACGTGTGGGAAACAAAAATAGTAGAAGAAACGCATGTGGCGTGTTGTTGATGGACAAAGATGTTTTAAAAGTGAATAATGATATTTTAGTTGATTCACTAAAGCTCAGTACCTATATCATTAAAACGACTAGTATTAATAACGAACCGTAATATTTGCTAGTAACGTAAGCAAAAACCGTTCCTATAAGGAAACATGTGATGCCTCGTTTGTAATTGGTACCGAATAGTTCATAGTAGGAGCTAGTTATTAATCTGCTGAAGTTTATGATGTCTTAGCAACTAGGGACATTGTAACAGTAATTAATTTTGGACCTTCCCTAAAATAGATGTAGAGAGGATTATTGATTTTGTGTCCCAATGGGTGCGTCATGTGTCCCTTGTGTTTTCTACAAGCGTTTGACCTATTTCTACACTGTGCTATAAAATGTCATGTGTTTTTCACACCACACAAGGTAAGGAGACATACATTTTGAATGAGATACGATGTGATAGCATTAATGCAACATTTTAAAAATAAATCCCCGTTTTCCTTAGACCCGCTTATGTCTTAACTTGAGAATAATTCAACCCAATCTGAGGACGTTCTACACTAATACACTTTATGAACTTGTTTACGCCAGCGGTTGTCAGTACTACGGCAGATATGGCCGGCCCACTGCCATAAAAAAGTGACAATCAAAACTAATCTAAGATTATATAATTACGTACATAAATATACTAAAGACAATAAGATGAATAATGAATAGGTTTAATAATAATAACAAACTGAAACAAACAACAATACCGTACAATACGTCTACCGTACAATTGAGAGATTGAGAGAGATTTCTAGATCAAATCTTGAAAGTTTCTAGAGTGCTATCGATTGCGGTAAGGCTCTTCAAAATTAAGCCTAGTATCAAGCAGCCTTCGGAGATGACAGCTTGTTGAGAAGTAGGTTAAAAGTGGTTGTGTATCTGTTTGTCTATCTAGGTGGCCTAGCTATGTAACATTCAACTTTCAAGTTGTTTGTGAAGCAATAAAAGAAACAGTTTTAATGGCGAAGGTTCAACTTACTACCAAAGAGAATTTAACCACTTACGCGCTTACTACCTTCTTCTTTAAGTTTCTTTCGGTTGCAGTCATTTTATTTTTGGCCTGTCTTGAAAATACGATCACGTCTTCTAAAGTTTTTCTTAAACCTTGTGTAACCTTTCTAAACTTTGTGTATATGTGCTTACTACCTTCTTCTTTGGCCACCGTTGCAGTCTTTTTTATTCCTTTAACAAAAGGCGTTCCCGTTAACCCTTAACAATATAGCACCTACACATACTAAAAATAATATTCTCACAAAAAATAAACAAAAAAATTAACCTTCATAATAATATAATAAACGGATACGAAAAAACATCGGTTTTAGGTAATGCCCACTTTTCTATCAATGAGGAAGAGCGGAAGAGCGACAACGTTAGATACTATCCGTGCCACTGTTTTGATTTTTAACAGGATTTTTGTGAACTTCTATTATACAATTTTTGAAATTAATTATTTTTTCTTGTCGCTATTTTTTTATTTTCATATTTTTATTTTATTAAGGTATTAATGATGTAGATTATTGTAGATGGACGGGTTTAAGGGAACGCCCTTTGTTAATTAACATACTTATCTTTAGACGGGCCGCCGGTGGCGTGGTCGGTAAGATACTTGCTTTTCACGCTGCAGGTCGTTCCCGGTACAAACATTTGTTTAAATATGTTTGTTTGTCTTGTATCTGGGTGTAATTATCTATATTTAAGTATATATTTACAAAAGAAAAATATTATATGTAGTATATTACCAGTTATCTGGTTTCCATAGTTCAAGCTCTGCTTAGTTTGGAATCAGATGACCGTGTGTGTTAATGTCCCACTATATTATTATTATTATTATCAACACCACTATAACATCTCATAGTTAAAGTCCTTGGTAATCAGGGTTATCTTTAAAAATGACCCAATAAATCCCATGATAAATGATCGAGCCATATTGTGCGTGCATTAGACTGTGACGGCATTATTCAATATCGGATTCTTTTGAACAATGACGATGTCATGTGACTCTCGCAGCTGCCGCGCTCCACAAAGAAACGCAGAGGAATTTAAAAAAAGAAAATTATTTAGTGTCCCCTGCTGGACACGGGTCTTCTTCCAACTATCTTAGTGAGTTAAAAGAGTTATCTGAACATGCTGGCAAAGTACTGGTTCAGTAGCACATGACGGAGAGTCTTTATTCTAAGACATTTCAAGGTTTCCTCTCGATGCGCCATGTTTCCTTCACCGATATTAAACAATGATGAAAAAATTGACACAAAGATGTGTGAGTATGCCCCAGGATCGAACCCACAATCTATATTTCAAAGCTCAGTCTAAAACTGCTGCTTTATCGCTACTACAAACTGAATAATTTTAAAAGATAGACATAAGTAGCTCAGCGGTATCGGCCTAGCTCGGTTCGATCCCCGGTCGTGCCCACACATCTTTGTGTGAATTGTTTTATCGCTGCTACTCAAAATCGGCGAAGGAAAACATCGTGAAGAAACCGGCATGACTAAGAACTAATAATTCAAGGATATGTGACATCCACCAACCCGCACTTGGCCAGCGAACTCTCTCAAATCGTAAGATGATTGAGTTAAGACCCGTGCCCAGCAGTAGGACACTAAAAAGGTCAAGTAGGCACTTGTATCATAATATATTATTACATACATCTAGACTCCGTGCGAATATTATAGTATTACGCTACAACGTTGTCTAAAACAACCGGTTATGTTAAAATGTTTACATCATCCGCTTTAAATTTAAATCGGAAGGCTATTTGTGCTCATTCGACTTTATTTTAATCCAACACCACGACTGCTAAACACTTGTGTTTACTAACCTCACGAGAAGTGATAACAAACGCATCAAATGAAAACAAACCTGTTTACATGAACGTACATGGAAAAACTGTAACTTTTTTTTAAGAAAAGTAATTTTATAACTTAATTCAATTTCAAGTATAATGTAAGGAATAAAAGGAACAGCTCTGCCGTAGGTGCTTAAGCTGGGAAAGGGTTAATCCACAGAAAATATAACAATATAGGTTAAACCCAGCTAGTCGTTTTTGAGATATCGTCAAAAACGTGTTAATTGATATATTTAAAAAAATATAGCAAGCTTTAAAAATTAAAAAAGAATCGAAAAGTAAAGATATTTTTATCTCACTATAGACTAATCTGGGTTAGCTGATTTTTAATTAATTAAACCGTGAAAAGTGTCTCTTAACTGTTCACCAACAATTTGCATCTGTGTTAAATAATGATGCATGGTTTTTAGACAAAAATGTAGAAAAGTTTCAGCTTCGTGACTTTAAATAATGAGGTCGAAAACGATAGAATTAGGGATTACCCTATTTTAGCGTAAGTACGGCACAGTTTAAAATCCCTCAACGCAGAGAAAATATATTGCACTTGTTTTCACGCACGATAACCTCAACGGAAAATGGCAAAAGCGTCCTATGGGACAAAAAATGCTACGTTTAGGTACTGTGTACAAATTTTAATATACAAATAAAGAAAATGCGTTAAAAACACTTAACAACCCATCCATTGATTCTAATAATAAATAACATTTATATAGCAGCAAATCTTCTAGTTACAAGGTGAATTATTATTACATTCTCGAGCAATGGGACACGATACGTATAAATATCCATTACGCATACGATAATGGTAGAACATAACATGGAAGAAATAAGCGAATGACCTTGTCCGTAATCTTAATTTATTCAAATTCGACGTAACTAACACAAAAACAGTTTGAACTAACAGTGCGAACTAATAAATTTGAAATGCTGTTGGTGAATAGAATATTGTCCTCATTTCCGTTTGACATAACCCCGTATGACTTAATTCAAGACAGATGCCTGCAGATGCCAAAAATATAGCCAATTCATTATTAGGTGAGCAAGAATATTTACATGTAGATTGCATCATAGATTTATTTTTGGTCTTGAGTCTCGACACGACTATTATGACTGTAACCCGCTTTATGCATTTACACAAATTGTAAATGACATCATGATCATGGCAAAAGGACAAGCATGTCCAAGAGCAGTGTTAGTTTAATTGACCCTCAATATGAGCAGAAGACAGGTTTTTATACAGTAACCATTGTAAGTACTAGGTATTGCAAATTAACAGTAATCACCTACATCTGGTGTCGTATTCAATGCATTTGCCTGACTGAATTACAAAAAATATTTTGAAAAAATATTGCTCGTCCAAAATCACCTTTTTCTTCTTGAAATTGACCAGTTCAAACTCGGTCCCGTTCAAATCCAATCATAGTCGATCTTCATCTTCGCTACAAAGATTTTACAGAAAATTTAATTTAATTTTGTGCAGACAAACTTGCAAACTTCTGTTGGTATTACCTACATTCATACCAACATTACCAACATCGCAGTATACCATAATATCCGCTTAGTAATCAAACACTGATCGTTCATAAGCTTCGAGGAGCCAAACACTCGGGAGTTAGTAATACTGTTACTACAAATAGGGAAATGGTTACCATTGCTAAAATACACAAACGCATTTTGCAGCAGGTGTTATAAAAATTTACTGACAGAAACCGAATATGCCACAGAAATCCCAATGCAAAATAGTATACCATTCATTTATATCAATTCGCAGTGAAATGCAAATGACCTCTGCAAGAAAGACAAATAAAATAAATTACAAAATTGTGCAGCTTGACGGTACATGAGGTCCTGGTAACAGGATGAAATAATTTTTCTTATAAACGAACGAGTAGCGATGGGGTCGAATCGTCCTCCCACTACAGTGGTTTTCATTAATTTCCGGTGAGATCTAGCCCAATTGTTGGACAAATGGTCACATTCCCACTGATTCACCAGTTACCCCTTCATATCAATAACTGCATTACAAACAGCTACGTACGATGCATTGCAGCTAGATTTAAAAATTTAAATGAATTCCGTCCGCTTCATTGTTATGGAAATTGTGCTCAGAGTTTTAGTGCAGATTAAAAATGGACGTCAGTTTTATATAATCTGTGTTAGCTTCAGTTCAACGATTCATCGTGTGTATGCATGGAATCAGATTATTAATAGGATTTTTATTTATTAAAGCTTACAGCGATGTAAATCGTCAGCTTGGTGCATGGTCACGCACGAACATCAATATAGTCAATATCTTTCTCTTACGGAAGATTGATCACTGCGAGAATGACAATCATATTTATCATTCAAGATCAAGCATATTACCAAGGCCGTCACGTGTCATAATTGCGACAAATACCTACAGCATTACTCGTCGTTTTAAGTACCTGCTTGTGTAAAAACAGGTTTTAAAAAATACGACTTCAATATTGACTTCAATGGTTTTAACAATAACTTAATAAATTTAAATTGGGCCACTGGGAAAGTATCATTTGAAACAAAAAAAAATTAAATCTTTCAATAATAATCGGCGAAATTATCGCGTAACATACATACAAAATAAATTACAGTCGGATTAAGAACCTCCTACGTTTTGAAGCCGTTTTGAAACCAGAATCAAACTCGTAATTGAAAAATAAACTTATTAATAATTTATATATTTGTCACTGCAATTGCATCAAAGGATTGGATCAGAAGGGAAAGAGGAGAGAAAACTTATTATAAAGAAAAGGAGAGAATAGATGCGCTTCTTAGTTATCTAGACTAAGAATCAGACAAATAACAATGCGAACAGTAAGCTCCATTACCAGGGCGGAAGGCATTACGTGACTGGTGTGACCGTTGCGATTAGACTCAATACACTCTCCCAGGATTTCTCGAGTCTGCTTCAGCTTAATACAGTAGCCATGCAACGGCATGCGCTACTTCCGCATCCGCAAATAAAATAGGACTTGCGTCTCAAATGAAAATGCCAACCGAAATAACTGAATCGCCGAACGCCTGAGTAAATAACGAAATAAGCTTTGATGTACACGGTGCGAATAATATTTTATGATCAAATTTTACGTGTCGTAAATTTGATTAGGTGTGACCTTGAATTTGATGTTAAGCTTCCTTTTTAAAAGTTCTGTTGTTGTGTTTATTACCGACTGGCTGTCGCCCTTCTTGTTACTTAACATCTAGTAACTTATTAATGTCCATTACTTATGAATGAGTATCACGAAGACTAAGTTTAGCGGCAATATACCAACAAATGTGTTAAGACCGACTGAAAATAAATTTTGTTCAAAGAAAAAAACACTAAAACAAAATCACCTAAGTTTTATTTGGTTAATAGGTAGTTCTCAAAATTATATTCTAGCGTCATAAGGAAAAAGGGCACATCTAAGTTATCGGAATCAATATCTTTTAATAATTCCGAATATGTTGATAACTTGGTTAAGAAAAAAAATGACAGATATGCCTTTTTACTTTGTGACTACTGATACCTTCTAATGCTTAAAAAGATTTGTGTAATAATAAGCTTCGTTTTAAAACTACAAAGCCACGGTTTCCTCTCCGTGTAAAAAACAAATGAGAGCAGTTAAACCATGGGGCCGGCGACTATAGGGCATTGTTTTATTTCCACTCGGCTGACCATCTGATGACGTCACGCAACCACCTTCCGCTGAACAAGTGGAGGTGACCGATCACGTATGCGGTTACTCTTGAGTTTGTTCTAAATGGGGAACAGTCTTGATCTTGAGGAAATTTTAGACACAGGCAAAATGCAGGCTATAACTTTTATATTGATCGGCACAGAATACGTTAAAATTTGTGAACTTCTTATGAACAATTTATATAAACCAAATTGTGGAGAACACTCCTCAACTATTCGCAAACAATTGGGCAGAGATGTGAAGCGTGAACAGCTAGAGCTAACGCCCTCATTTAGTATTGCTTGTAAATAGCCACCATCTGTCTTGCTAAGGACGTTTGCCTTTTATAATATTACGCTATTATACTAAAGTTTATGTTCGCATGAATGTTGGTTTTTGTAAAAAATTATCTTATCTCATATCTGTCATACGAGATCTTGTCATATCGTTCGATTTACTTGACTGATATTCGTATTAGAGTAACATAATAAAAATTTTAACAGCAAATTGAATAAAATTCACGTATGCACTAATTTTTAATTTAACCCAAAGAAATCTTAAGCTAGTAAATTTCTTAATATAAAAACAGCAACGTTACATAGTAGTATTACTAAATACTTGGCCAATTAAACAGATTTGGCAAAATCTATGGTCTCATTTCATATTAATGATAGAGCTATGAATACCTAGTATGAAAAACTTGATATACTAAATAGGCAATCGATTGCAAATACTTAATCTAGATTATGTTAGATCATTCCTAGGAGAACAACTCAATAATTGGTAAACTTAGAAAAAATGAAAAGAAATGGCTCTGTAACGCGGCATATATTTAGACTGTGAAAATGTTATGACAATAGCAATGATCAGAAGTATACCGTTATACAAAAAACGCGTAAAATCGATATTAGGTCAGTAGAGAAACTATTTCCTTCGTAGAAAAATGTAAACAAACGGCTCGTAAAGCAGCTAAATTAGCCAAGCTCAAGTCATTTCGGGCGGCACTGTCTTCACTAGCCTAAATGACTTGTAGAGAAGTAAAAAGTACGGTACTTATTCCTTTGGCAGACACACAAATGATTTTGGGTCAAGCGGCGAACATTCGATCATTTGAATTGGACTAATTTTGGAGCACGGTAGCTATTACATCACCGGATTATAATATATTTGTATCGTAGAATGTTTTGAAAATCTTTGACGATCTAAGTATTTTTGGACAAAACAGCATTTACTTGGGGAATATGCGAAACTTATGCAGCGGTAAATGTGTTTGGTAATATTTATAATGATAGGATGACCGTAGCAGGTGATTAGTATCATCATATCAAAATAAGTGTAGGTAGCGTGTTTGGATAACACTACCAAAATAAACGCTGCGCTCTTTGCACGCGGACATCCAAACCGATCGATGATTTTCGTTCCACTTTACGGAGCGTAATGGAAGTTTTCTTGGGCAACATTGCTGCATAAAATATAGTGCAACATTCACTTGTGAAAATATTTTATTATGTGTACTATGTTTCCAGTAACTTTAAGACATCAACATTCATTATCCTTGAGAGAACTAAAATGATGAGGCTATTTAGGTTTATCGCCAGAAGTTGAAATATTTACTGACAATAGTCGCCATACTGAATTCATAAGTCTATTTTGAACAGAGTAGACTTTTTCAAATGCCATTAGATATTATGCAACACAATTTTACTCACTTTCATTACAAATATAAGTTTATTGAGCTAATAATAGCAAAATGTCAGAGAGCACTTTCTCTCAAAGCGAAACACGAAGCAACTGATATAAAATACGTATCTAATAATAAACAGGAAAAAAACGAACACACAAAGAAATTGAATGAAAGCACGTTGATGGTATACCAATTGTTACACCATGATGAACACAAAGCGATGATTAGTTCATTTTATGAGAGAAAGTTATGCCTACTTTAAAACAACGTTATTAAGTTGTTGGTGTTGGTTATTGATTAAAAATGCTAAAAAGTAACTTCAGAAGCTATGGAAAAGTGGGGACAGTACAAGAAACAAAAAATCTATGTTAATTAAACACTATTACTTAGAACCTTAGAGACATGATTTTAATATCTTATTCAAGAATATTCCCACACACATCAAATAAGGCAGTCATAAATCTTGTTAACAATATCCTTCAGATAGTGTTATCGGATGCGCCGGCGCAGCGTAGTAATTTGTCAACAATAGGGTTTCTATTGATTGGAGTGATGTTACATACTCGTTATGCTTCAATGGGTCAATTGGTATGCATAACTGTCTGCCGCTTGCGATGTATAGACATTGTAAACAAATTCATTATAACCAGGCCAAATTGATACGCACATAACATTGGTTTTTGATTGATACAGGTTTTTAATTGCACTAACAACCTTTATCTTAGTTTTTGCATAAGACCATGAATGTGATTGTAGTTAAGGTTACGATAACTTTATACATTTGAGATGACTCTGTTATCACGTTATCATATACAAGAAAATTAAATAAAATTAAGCCTTATGGAAAAGACATAGGATTGCAAACCCCACAGTCATTATTTTTGGTCGGACCTTTAGTTGAGTTTGTGACTGCAGGTATTTTTTAGTTAGTATTGTGGGATTGTTGCGGTGTGTTTATATGCAGGCTCGCAATTTCGTCTTGCTCTTGTGTGAGTTATTTATTTTGTAGATGTGTACTATACGTATTTACCTCGCCCCTTGTCAAAAGTTTTAAAAAATGTTAGCGAAACATTTTTCTTCACTTTTGCTCAAAGTTAGGTTAAATACTTATAGGGTGCAAAAGATGCTGCGTGGCGTATAATTTATTCGATAATGAAATTGAAACCCGTTTGAAGGAAGTTTACAAACGCTTTATGAAACTTGATGTTTTTAAGTCTTCTTGAACACTTACGGCTTCACTTGCTTTAGAACTTAAAAAGAGTCGAATTACTTCTGCAAATTATTCAGGCGGATTAACTCGTATTTTTCTCTATGGAGAACAGGAGTATAACAAAACATAGGGTTTTCACAAACAAATGTTCTTGCATTGAAGGTTATGTGCTCCCCTCGATGGACCATTTTAGTACATTCTGCCAGCATGATTTGCTGGATAGCGTTAATGGTACTTAGACGCTCGTTCTCTCGGCCCTCCCCTTGAATGACGTCACAATACGCGGAGAAACCCTCCAAGGTCGACCGTACCTACGGTTTTGATTCAAAAGCCTTGCAAATTCGATACTTACAGATTTTTAAATTCCAAGACAGAATATTAACAGTCGTTTGAAGCAGGATTGCTGGAGAAATAACTGGACCGCAATAAACTGCGGTGCTTACTGCGGTATAGAGTAAACCTTCATAAAAACAAACTTTAGTAGGTACTTGTGCACGTTGAACTTACACCAGTACATTTTTTATAGTGTTTTACTACTTCGCTGCCATAATGCTGTTGTCAGTACGTGAACCTACTTAAATGGCAGTTGCCCTTGACCACGTAGAATCATAACAAAATAAATTAGAAAATTAAGGAAACGATTAGTCTATGTGTCTCGTTTGTAACACAGTTTCATAATGATAATGTGTAGGTAGGTGGCCGTGAAATATAAATCATAACCCATTACGTAATATTGCGCCTAAATCATCATGTAAAGTCAAATTTACTAAGCGATTGGCATCAGAAAACTTCAGAAATTTGAATTTTAAAGTGTTAGTGCTATCACCAATTTGTTATCACTTGCACTCATTGAAATCTTCCCTAAATTTTAATCCATCTCAATTCCTGATTAGAAGGAACTGGAAGTTGAATTTGGATTAGAAACATTTGGCAGAATTACCAACAACGAGGCACAATTACGTCGATATTGTACGTTGCAATATTAATACGTTGGGTTCAACGAATTAGGGCGACGCAGCCCAGATTGCGACACCTTTGTGTCAATAATAATGCAGCAGATGTTGAGAAAAATATGGCACACCTTTTTTGTAGCTATTATAATAGTATCACTTTGTAATGTCGGATGTTATGCATTACCACTTGCATGTTTGTTGTTTACCAATGCAGAATTCACAGAATTTATTTACGATTCCGAAACGTGTGTGGGGTTTCCCGAAAGTGACTATTTTGTAGCCAATTGTCCCTGTTCCTTGAATAGACCTTGAAAATTGTAGGTGAAGGTTCCTATGGTCTCATGGTGACACCATGTCAGTTACTGTTGTGAGTATATGAATTTTCTTGAAAATCGTAGGTTATGGTTTCTACGGTTTTATGGTGACACCATGTGAGTTTCTGTTGTGAGTATCTGAATGATATGAAAATTAGAGAAAGCGTCATATTTTATGAAGAAGTTTTTGTTCCCACTGCGATTTTGCTCTTCACTATACATATTAACTGGAACACTCATTGCAGGGTAACATGACGTTTTAATGACCTCACGGATGACGGAGTTGCTATAATTACATCGCGGCATTATAAAATAACAAGGACCACATCAACATCGACACTGACATGCCTCGAGAATGATGTCAAACTAGTCGTAACCATGTGTGTTTTAACTTTTAACCTTATGATTATGGTATGACATAATATCACAGACTGCAGTCATATTTTAAGCGCTGAAATCATTAAATGTTTTGGGCTTTTTTATATAACTGTGTTAATAAACACATCCATCAAATATTTTACTATAGAGTGACTTTTGTTAGACGAACCCTATACAGATTTCACATTAGGGCTTGACGTTCTGTTAAGAAAAACTTCCGAAGTCTATGACTAGAGTTCCTCGGCATTCCTTGGACATCTCAGATAAGAAAGAGAATACCCAAATTTCAAAGCACCTTTTAACTTCCCGACCTTTATAATTTATAGACCGCAAAGCTACGTTGGTGGTCCTTCGCAGCTCCGATATCCGAACAACATCATCCATATAGATAATTGTAGGACTAGACTGGGTCAATTAAAATGGCCTTATTAGCGCATACTCCTGTACTTAAATTAAATTATAGCCAATTTTGACAAGTCCATATTTTCTAAGGGTATCTTACCGTAAAAATAATAGTAGGCATATTCGTGAGTATCTGTGTTACGGTACCTAAAATAACAATTTGCTACTATTCAAGTGTTTTGTCAATGACAGGCACAACAGACTACTTACTTATTGTCATTGATAAAATTTATTTATCTGCTCTGCTGATTGTACGACCTTCAATCATTAAAGCCTTGTCATGTAATCTATTGAAATCTTGTATTGGTATATTACATACGTAAATTTACTAAGTATGTAGATGACTATCTATCTACTGTCTCGATTTTATCACAAGTGGCAGCTATATCTTGTTTGAAGGTTCCTGTATGGTAGAAAAATCTTCTTATAACTATTTGAACGTCGCTGTCTCTACATCGTATTCTTCCTCACAATTGGTAGAGAGCTGCAATTAATCCTTCTTAAAAATTCTAGCAGCTCTTCAGCACTTGAATTTACATTCCCACGTACGAATATACATACATAGTCAAGACGCAAGATAATACTCAGAAAAATTCTCAGCACAGTTGCGGTTAAAATAGGTCACACGAATCCCCGTTCCATTTAATGACCACCGCACCGTTTAGCCGAAGCACGGACTCTCCTAACCAGCTATCCCAAGCCTTAATGTTCATCGCTTCGCTTCGAGTGTTGTAGGATATTTTTTCCTCATGAATCCGGTTCAGATTTAACCGGCATAGCATGGCAGTTCCAGAGGCTGTTAAACCAACACACAAACAAAAAACTCACGATTTTACTTCGGTATGTTTAGGAATATGCGAAAATTTATAATCTTAATGGCAATCGAAAAATTAGAAAATCTGTACACGGGTAGATCTCAGTTTTCATGATGGTATAAGGTGGAAATAGTTGTAATTATTCAATGAAAAACATTGAGAAGTCGTATCGGTACCTGTTTACTTTTGTTGTCGATCCCATTCGCCTTGCCGTCTGGTATATTACCGTTGTTTTCATCACTTTTTTCACTTTTAACACCCTCCAACGCCATATTCAAAAGCTTATTTTATTCACTGTCATGCGAGGAATGTTATAATTTCCTCTAATTCACTGGAAATCAAGTATTTTTGTCACAAATTCGCTACGAACTAACACTCCCATAGACAACGCGGCTGTCGTCGCACAAAACACACACAACCCGAGAGCCGAAGCGAGGCGCGTCGCTGCAGCGGACGCAATGAGTGAGCGCGAATGAAAAATGAAACGAAACGAAACAGACCTACCAAAGATTAACTGCGGGATGAAAAGAGAGAGCATGTTTCGGTCGAGCGAGGGTCGGCAGTAGGTAGAGTCGGTAGAGCCCGAAAAACCAGCCAACCGATGCATTTTGCAAAACCTGGGAAATTTGAATTTTTATTACCCTGATAGTATGGACAACGAACATTTAAAAATAATGCTATGCAGATAATACAAAATAAAAGTCTGTATATAACATAAATAAATTACACCTAAGACCTAGCACTGAGTAAGAAAAAAATAATGTTTTTTAAAATATCTTCTGTAAAGAGCGCCAATATTTCTTTTGTCTTAAATTAGTCATTTTATTTTGTTTTGGTAATTTTAACCAGTTCATAGAGACTTTTCCATTGTGAAATGCCCAATAACATGTAGCAAGTAGTGCCATCTATTATTTCTACATGTTTATAAATGTTAACGAAGTTTTTTCATAGATGTCGCTAAATTATACTTCTGAAATGTAAATCCATGGACTATAAAATGATCTCCCGCGCGCGGGAAAGATTTTAAAATGTAAAGTTAATATCAAAGAGTAGTTGTATAGAACATTCGAGGTTAAAATTATTATTTTGTTTTTTTTATTGGTACATACGACATGCGACTATGTATATTATACTTAATATAGCGGGGACGTATTGAAACATACCTAATATTTAATTTGTGTTATATTAGTATTGTCTTAGATTTACGCGAATATCACACATTGAAATAAAACTACTTTTTAACGGATTTTATCGCGGTTTATTTTAGATTTTAGATCCCGACGTTTCAAAGTCTTTTCAGACTTCATGTTCACGGGTGGACTGAGATATTTGACGTCCAAAAATATTAATCACAATTATTACTGACTACCTTCAAACATTAATATTTAGGTTGCGTTCCGATTTAAGCAAACTGAGCTCACAGTGTCTTGAATTCTGAGTGTTATATTATTAATATAATTTACCCTTTTTTTTTGAGTACATGCATGTAAAAAGTTTCTTTGGTAGACAAAAAAAAAATCCTTAAATTTAAGCTTGATATCTTGAAAATTGAGGTGGGGCATGGGGGGGTCCCCTTTCCCATTTTAAATTATTTTCAATGTCAATTAGTTTTTTTTTATTTCCGTTTTCATTATCTTAAAGGAAATTAAATTCTCTACAAAAAAGTTGACATCCATTTTTCCCTCAGCCAGGAAAAAAGTTACAGAGTGTTAAAAAAGTGAATATTTGAAATAAACAACATAACATTTTTATCTATAGAAACAAATATATGAAACTAGGTTGGTGGTATTATAGTAGGTTTTTTGCTAATATTATTGAATACTGAAATAAATCTTTGATCGTTAATATTTGTTTAAAATGCTCGCAAACTAGAAAAATTGTCTATAAATTGTTTAATACCAAGTTAAGACTGTACTAATAATTTATTTCGTAGTTGTGATTGTGACAGTTATCTTTATTTCGGTATTGACTATAATCTCATGATTATTACCGGCGATAGCCGATGTACACTGTTATGGCAACAAAAGGTCGTCTCTTGCAATGGACAGTATCCCTGATAACTTATCAAATGTAGGTACATTCGCATCGAAAATTGTTAATAACCTGATGGAATAAAAACTAACGACCTTATTCATAAAAATTTTAAAGACCTCTTTAGTTAAAATGGACTTTGTCTCTTTTTTACAAGTATAAATGTCAAGATAACAGACAAAGACAAACGAATTATAAATAAATTTTAGCTATACTGAGCTTAAAAGACGTTAATGAAAAAAATGTACCTACGACATTTATATCGCAATATTTTTGCTCAAGAGAGATACCTATGCCAATTTATTAGAAGTTCTAGTGATAGCCAGTTAATTTTCAGTATTAATATCATATTAAGGCCAAGGATAAATTACATGAACTAAATAAAGCAAAAGGTTTTTGTCATTAGTAATGTCGTGGGAGGTGAAAGAAGCTGCTCTAGATCGAGCCAAATTTAAAAATATTCATCAGTTTCACCAACTTGGGTCTCAACCTTAAATTAGAAGAATATCATATTTGAATTGAAACTATTAAGCTAAAGACCAAATTAGACAGTGGTAATAATTATTTGATATTTTAAAGATTATTTCCATGCTAAGGCACATTATTACAATAATGTTATGTATTGTTTTAATGTCCTATTCTCAAGAAAACTCTTACCTAAATACAAAGCGAAATAGGTAAAATGCAGGTAATTATACATTAAACTTCTAATCATAAATTCCACGAAACTATATCTGTGTATGTTTTTGTAGTGAATAGCCTTTAATAAACTGTGGTTTAGCTATCCAACTGCCCATATTTGTAATGCTGCTATTGTTATTGAATTTGTAAGTTATTGGAATCACAGGTATTTAGGAAAATCTATACATCATGTAAAATAAATTTGAATAGCCGAAATGTATCTAAACGCATAATTTTCAAAGACCTGACAGCAAATTGATTTTGATATTTTTTATGTTGATCATTGAACAACATGAAAAAAAATATTAAAATGTTCGGAAAAGTTGTTTCAAATTTTGTACTAGGTACATCATTTAAGCGAATCTGTGGCAGGCAGCTAATTCAATATAATCATTCTTATTGCCATTATTCTATCTCTGTATGTGTGTTGTATATATCCTATTGATAATCCACATTTAATCCTATCCTAATCACCTCACTTAGTTAATAGTAACAACAATAATAAAATAATTATCCTTAACACCGTTTTTCCTGATTGTACCTCTATCGTCTATAATGTACTATGCCTATACGCATCGCATTAGTACTTTAGTACCGATCTGTACATGTTGTTATGTGCAAGCTCTCTGTTATGCCAGAGGAAATATATCGAACTTGATTTAAATACAAAATTAAAAGTAATTTTTTTTTGTTTATGTGTTAATGTGATGAAAAGTGGCTAAATTCGATTGAGTTTTATTAAAAGAAAAAGTGAATTATTTTGCCAAAATGATAAAAGGTAAGTCAGTTTCATTTATGGAAACTAAAAAGTATGTGCTGAGAACAATAAATACCTACAATATTACCTTAATTAATAGAATTACGCGTTTAGTAAATTTTTGTGAGTATTTTTCGTAAGATATGTAGATAAGATAAGACCCGTGTCCAGCTGTGGGATACTAAAAAGAGTTGAAGTGAAAATGGCTTGCTTCGCATAGATTTTTAAAATAAACATCCCTTCGTGCAAACAAAGTCATATTTGTAAGTATGTACGCAATTTATTAGTCAAGAACGAGTGGATCGATTTTTATGACCTTCAATCCTTTGGATTTGTTTACCCCGATCACCAGAAAAATATGAACCAATTATTCAATAACAATTTAAATAAGCTAAATTCACTACAGAAAATGTCGTCCGAAGTTCGCTAGGACAGCAAGTTTTACATATTTTTGTTTAGGAAATGAAATGAAAATAATAAATGCTTTATTTTTTTTAAGACGCGAATCTACATAATAATAGTCCAATTTCAATAGGTAAATCTATAACAAACAAAAAGTATGTTTAAGTGTTATTATTTGTCGCATATTAAATAAAAATATTTTTTACACATACAGCGCCATCTAGTTCCAAACTAAGCAATTATTTATGATTGTGTTATGGGTACTAGAAACTACAACATAAATTCATTTTGAAAATAAATGTTTAATAGAAATAAATTACACACAATGATTTGTCCTGGGTGGGAATCGAACCCACGATCTCCGGTTTAGCAGTCCGCGTCACTACATGCGTACCTATTTACTAGATTTCTACTTTATAAATAATCCATATATGTATAAAAGATAAAGTTTCCCACAGTATTTAAAATGTAATTATTTAAATGAAGTTGCTGCGGGTTTAATTAGAGACGAGGAATACCAGTGCGAATAGGTGTATTATATACCGACAAGTACCTTGATACCTTGCTTCTTTAGCTTAAAGCACAGGAGATCATCCTGGAGGAGTCATTCTATGGGACCCGACGTACCTGCTCTACTCACCTTACAGAAAAAAATAATTAGAATACTTGTAAACATCGAGCAAAAAGATACATGCAAACCCCATTTAAAAAAATTACCGCGCCAAAACATTACCTTCTTTTATAAAAACTATCCTATGTCCTTTCTCGGGTCTCAAACTAACTCCATACCCAGTTTCATCCAAATCGGTTCAGTAGTTTAAGCGGGAAAGCGTAACAGACATATAGACAGAGTTACTTTCGCATTTATAATATTAGTAGGGATTTGTAAATTTGTTAGCAATCATCTAGAATTGTATAATAAAAGGGAAGATATCCAAACGAGAATATCGCTAAGATATAAAAATAGATTAAACTTACCACAGTTACCACCCTCAAGACTAAAATGTATTCAAACAGCACCTACAGCATTTCCATAAAAATATATTTAATAACCAATTATCTCTACTTGTTATTATTCTATAGAAGAATTAATTTTTACTAGATATTTTATTTATTTATTTATAAGGCATGTCAACAGTATAAAGCACCAACATTACAATAAAATCATTGGCAATATTAAATTTAATATTTAATAATATTTTAATTTAGTAAAAGTAAAAATATAAGGTCGCGGGTTCGAATCCCAGTCGTGCCCACACATCACATTGTGTGAATTGTTACATCGCCGCTGCTCAATATCGGTGAAGGAAAACATCGTGAGGAAACCGGCATGTCTAAGAAGAACTAATCATTCGAGGATATGTGACATCCACCAACCCGCACTTGACCAGCGTGTGTGGATTAAGGCCTAAACCCTCTTAACTGGTAAGATAGCTGAGAGAAGACCCGTGCCCAGCAGTGGGACACTAAGAAGGGTTGAAGTGAAGTACGCTCTTCTTCCTCTCACCTACTTTTTGCTGTAATAATTGAACACTGAAATTTATTTGTAACACCTTTTATTGTACATTATGGCCTAAAATAAACTATTGAATATTGAGGATAACGTGTTCCAAATGTCTTTAAGCTCAACCGGAGATCTTGCGGTTGTTATTCGAACACCACTAGTAGGTATATTAATGGCAGTTCTATAGGCAATCAATTCCATATCGATTCAATCAAGATCGTAATATGCAATGTACCTACTCTATCTTATACCTAGATCAAGGTTCTATGGAAACTAGATACGCAGTAACTACGCAAATTAACTATATAATGTTTGTATGTGTAGAGATAAATAAACAGTAGGTGACTTGTTTGAACATTGTAATCAGTAAGTTATATTTATATATTTATCATCTGCAGATATTTTTATATAAACATTTATAACATAGTATATCTGCAGATATTTATAACTTCGTACACAGCAACTGGTTTTACTCCAGGGCCCATTGAAACTTTCCACCCTGTATATTCGCTCAGCTAATATTTACAGCTAATCGCAGAATACATAAAGGACTCGCGACAGATTCTGGCCCCGATTCTGGCATTTTAGACTTATCATAGACATTTGACTGACTTTTTTTTTGTAATGATATTTTTTCGACATTTGTCTACTAGAGATAAATGTCTAAAGCGTGCAATCGTCGAAAAACATGGCGGACATCATTGAAAAACAGTAGAAATTGCCACTTTTGTTAGAAAATGTCTATTAGAGATAAATGAGCTAAAGTACGAAGTTTTCCCAAGTACTAAGATATAAAAGAAGCCCAACTAACATACCATTTTTGGAACGAAGTTCCTTATCGCGCGTTGTGAAAGGGGGCTAGACGGAAAAAAATCTTACGAAAAGTTGTCACGACACTTTTTGCTATAGTAAGCTATTGTAAGCTGTGCGGCGTGCGCATGTTTCTCTGTCTGTCTGTCTGTCTTTACGAAAATTGAGCCTACTGATTAAGTTTATATTACATTATATTTGTTAATAATAAAAAAAATATTATTATAACTTAAAAAAAATAAAATTTTATTACAATTCCTTCACTAATTAATCGAAAGGAACTTCGTTCCATCCGGGTGTCCCTTGACACCTCTCAAGTTTTTTTTACCCGATAGCGCACAGTTATGCTTTCGAGTGCTTAGACTATTTGTATGTATGTATGCATATTTCTTTGGTACGCTTTACAGCCTAAACGGTTAGTCGCATCTGAGCTTGAGAGGTATCATTAGATTCATGTCAGTCGTGAGAGTGACACAGGGTAGGTACATCAAAATTGTAAGAAAATTAGCTTCCAGCCACGGCTTCGCCCGCGTGGTACTTATAAAAAGTAGTCTGTGCGTTAATCCAGAACATAATCTATCTCTAAATTTCATCCATTTCCGTCTAGTAGTCTTTGCGGGAAAGAGTAACAAACATCCATACATTCTTACGAACTTTCGTGTTTATAAATATTATATAGAATTTAATTTACTTATTTATTTTATTTAGTTTATAAATATATGCTCATAAATATTAGTTTTCAAAATACTTTGAGTGTAATAACAAAATAAAGGAATTTCAACGGTGATTATGAAAATAAATATAATAACTTAAATGTTTTTAATGCAGTTTCGAATTGGAAATACTAACAACAGTAAAATACAAAGTAAACATTATTATCTTCTTCAAAATATCTATTTACGTCTTCATTCAATAAGTTGACGCAGACGGATGCACTAACTACGGAACAACAAGCTTTAATAGGTTGCATAGCTACTATTTATTTATAAGTACTTAGTAGTAATTGGACAAACAAGGCACAAGGTTAAATATGTAAAGTAAACTAGCACAATAAACAATTACTGTGCTAGTCTAACAAATATCATGTCACTAAAAACTATGATATTTTATGAGCAAAAGTTTCAATAATAAGAAACTAGGTTGGTACTTCAAAAATAGGACCATTTCGAAGTACCTAAATTTAATGATTCTGGGAAATATTCTGGGACATTAACACACACGATCATCTGGTCCCAAGCTAAGCAGAGCTTGTGTTATGGAAACCAGATAACTGGTATTATGTATACTATACATATAATACTTTTATTTTGTAAATATATACAATAATATACATATAATAGATATTTACACCCAGCCACCGGCATGATTAAAGTTTAGGTACTTCGAATTGGTCCTATTTTTGAAGTACCTACCTAGTTTTTGTAACATTCCTTTTTTTATCAATCAAAAAAAAGAATATTACAAATTCGTCCACAGTCCATACCAAAGAGTATATAATCACTAGTACCTTCATGACCAAATAGGAATGAAAAAAGTATTAAACTCAATAATTTAACCCAAAGAAGTTATCTCCTACTCTTTGTAATCCGTTAAAAGTAGCATAAAAATTATAATTTGCAATCTATTATCGATAAACATATATTGCAATTTTTATTGCATATCATATTTTTAATAATTAAAAAATAACCACAACAACTACTGAAAGAAATCTATTTTTAATTAATAGCAAGGTTTGCTGTAAACAGTATTTGAACCCCGGAACATCGCAACTAGTATGGACTGCCACTGGACCCTAAGATATATACCTCTCAGTGGAGAAGGGTGGAAATTTAAAAAAGGGAAGCCGAAGCAAAAAAGTCCTTACTTACAGTCCATCAAATCTAAGAGATACCGTTTGACGTTTCACTGTTTTCTATCAAATTAGCTTAATAGAGGCGTAATTCACACTATTTTTATTAGCTTTCCTGTAAAATAATTGAATTATGAAGCAATTTTTTATTAACATAACCTTGAGGACTGTCAAACGGTACTTCTTAGATTTGATGGACTGTAAGAAAATGATATCTTTAATACAGTCACCGATGTTTCTATAGTGATATTATAGGTACTTATTTTTGATGCTATTTAAAACTCTTAGGCGTTACCTAATTTTAATGAAGTAAACGATATTAATCAATTCCTAAAGGGAAGCCGATTGGAATCGGTTTGTATGGACTGTTCGCCACTGATACCTCTTATCTCTTATAACTCTTTGGGGGCTGAGTCACCGTCCGTGCACGTGGTCCCCGGGTGGTGCAAATCAGGTGACAATCGACTGGTGGTAGGCTTCGGCCGTGGTTAGTGACCACCCATCAGACAAAGCCGTACCGCCAAGCGGCCTTGCCGTGTTCCGGTGCGATTTCTGGTGACACCATGCAGAGAGGGTGGGTCGGAATTGTTGCTCCTTTAAGGTTTCTAACCATATGGAGGTTCATTCCACTGCTACCTTCTCACCGATAATTATTCGTAATCACGAGTGAATCGGTATATTAGGCTGGCGCGTTCCATCGTAGACTACATCATTGCTTAACATCAGGCAAGTTGTAGTCAAGCGCCAGCCTAGCGCAGAATAAAAAAAGAAAAAAAAGAAATGATGTGGTGTCGTGGGAAACCAGGTAGGAACGAAGTTCCTTCTGCTAATAAAGAAAGAAGGAAAAAGAGAAAGTTATTATACACTACTAGCTTGTGTATGCGACTGTCGCGCCTGCGCACGTCTCATTTAACGGTTTTATTCCACGGATTTTTTCTTACGGTTTTACTATCACATTTTTTTGAGTTCGTTCGCGCAGCAAAATCCCTATCCCCTCCAAGCCTGCCGTAAGGAACTTCGTTCCAAAAATACTTAAGTTAAATTAACAGCTGAAAACGGACTAACCAGTTGACTGACTATTGATTGCAGTTTGATAAGATATACTGATAACACGTAACCTCTAAGAACATCTGAACTTTACATAGAGTCATATAGAGTTCACTGTTCAGTCGTCGGTCGTTCCTTGAGAGACACAGACAAGCTCGTGCAACGTTACGTAATCGTTCGTGAGTAATTTTTACTTGAAATTTAACTGTGGTTATTTTTAGCTACTAGTATTCCAATCATATAGGAACTTGTGTGAAACACCTTTTCAGAGTCATACAATGGATTTATTGCTGCCTTCTTGCATGCAAGAATAAGGTATTTTAAAAATCAAATTGTGGTTCACAACGTCAATGTCAATCTATATTTTGTAGTCTATGTCACAGAAACTAACTTTTCAGCACTTTTTTGAAGCCATAAATATAATAGTATTTGTAATAGTGTTGTACCGTGATTAATGATTTTCAGTGTATTTAGCAAACATCTTTAATAAGGAACTACGCCATTTGAACGTAATATTGACGAAATGTTGGAAATTTTTATGCAATAGCCAAAAGTAAATAAATGTATTACTTACGTAGGTATATCACCTACTGGCTTTTGCCAGTGGCTTCGCTTGCGTGAGACATTTTATATCATGCCCAGGTGTGAGATAAAAAGAGCCTACAGCCTTGCTCATTAAATTGGCTATCTAACAGTGCAAGAATTTTTCAAATCGGACCCGTAGTCGCTGAGATTAGCGTGTTCTACCAAACAAACTCTTCATCTTTAAACTACTAGTATAGATTACCTGCGATTAGGGTAATTTTGTTAAAGGGTTCATTTATTTAGAAAGGTCCCCCAATTACAAGAACACAATGTTCTTATTTGCATGTTTGTATCAATTGAGAATATGTATTAAAAATAATTAGCTAGCCCCGCTACTTCGTCTTCATTACTCGTAGCATGATGTTATGACCTATCCTGTAGGCTATAATAGCAGAAGGCTAAAATATGCCCGATATCCTTCCTCGACAAATAAACTACTCAACACTGAAAAAAATTCAATTCGAACCAATAGTTCCTGAGATTAGCGCGGCAAACCAAACGCATCTAATTTATTATATTAGTATACTTAGATAAATAAGTTACGTAATTAATTTTGTCATTTCAGTATCACTAAACGAAATAATGAAGATTGGTTTCATCGGTGGCGGGAGGCTGGCCTTCGCCTTAGCTAATGGATTTATCTCAGCTGGTAAATACTTATTGTTGTGACTACTTAATAACAATCGAACACCCTAAGTATATTCAAATCAAATAAAGATTATAGATTCGTGTACATATGTATAATGTACAGAGAGATTTACTTTACTTGTACGTATGATTACTCTCCTGCCTTGCTTCTTTCACTTCCCTATACGACATGATACCAACCTTTTCCTTTATTTGGTTCATATAGCTTGTCCTTGGCCTTCCTCTTCCACGCTTTCTTTCTATATTTCCCTGTAAGATAGCTTTTATGAAGGTGTCATGTCGTATAAGATGTCCCATCATCCTTCCTCTCTGGTTTTGAATGGATTCTATTAACCTTTTTTTTCCTTACTCTTTCTAATTAACATTCTAATTTATAACATTATAGAAGTCACTCATAAAAGTAACATAAGTATTGACCCAAAATTATAGGGACGCTCAAAGTTTTGATTAATTTCAGGTTTGGCAAAACCCGATGAGATCACAGCGAGCGTGCACCCAGCTGATGTGACTAGTGCTGAGGCGTTTAAGGTAAACTAATGCACCTATATCCTATTCATTTAGGCTCGAGACAATTTGTAAAGTCATCAGTCAGTTGATCGATATCAAAGATGGCGGCAAAATGTAAAATGTACTCGAACGGCAATAAGATATACGCAATTTTATTATTTACTAGCTTTCCGACATCGGCTTCGCCCGCGTGTATGTCGGTTATCGCGCCAAAACATTACCTTCTTTTTGCGCAGTTGGATAAAAACTATCCTATGTCCTTTCTCGGGTCTCAAACTACCTCCATACCCAATTTCATCCAAATCGATTCAATACTCTGTCTGTCTGTCTGTGTTGCTTTCACGCCTAGTGAAAGCAACATAGACAGACAGACAGAGTTACTTTCGCATTTATAATATTAGCAAGGATTTGTCTAGATGTGATTATTTTAACGCACAAACATTTTTACCTACCGTACTAAAATATGTGAAGTTGTGGCCATTTCCGGCGGATTTCCAGTCCTACCTATTCTTTTTTGATACGCATAGTACTTACATAGCATCACGTCTGTATTACTCGAAGGTGTAAACAGAGGTAAATATCACCCACTTGTCACCGGCGGCGGTTGTCTTTGAGCATGCCTTTGTTTGAGTGACAGTCTGTCAAGAAACTTTGCCTTTAAATTATTCACACAAAGATCTGTGAGCACGACTGGGGATTGAACCTGTGACCTATACTTCAAACCCGACGCTGATACCGCTGCCCTAAATGGTAGATGATATAGTTAAATTAAACTAACAGTAATGATAAGAGCCAAGCTATTGTTCGGCCTTGACTTTGTGTTCATATTGTAAATGATAACAAAATAAATGGCGTTATTCTGTTAATTATTAAATTACCTAGTTACAAGTTACAACACGATCATGTTTGATGAGGAGCTTTGGCGCAGCGGTACCTAAGGCGAGGCCCGTATCGCTCTAAATATAAGGTCGCGGGGTTGAATCCCAGTCGTGCCCACACATCTTGGTGTACATTATTTCAACCATTTCTCGCCGCTAATCAACATAGGTGAAGGAAAACATCGTGAGTAAACCGGCATGTCTAAGTTAATTCGCTCATGATTACTTAATCATTCGAGGACATGTGACATCCACCATCCGCAATTGGCCAGCGTGTGTGGATTAAGGCCTAAACTCTCTCAAGTCGTTAGATAGTTGAGAGAAGGCCCGTGCCCAGTTGTGGGATACTGTAAGGGTTGACGTAGAAATGATGTTTTAAAATACTCTCATCTAAATATATAATAGAAGAAACTGACTGACTGACTGACTGACTGACTGACTGACTGACTGACTGACTGACTGACTGACTGACTGACTGACTGACTGACATATCAACGTAGAGCCCAAACCGCTGGGTCTGGAGACTCCAAATTAGGCACATAGGTTCCTTATGGGGTCTAGGGGTGCACTAAGAAAGGATTTTTCAAAACTCACCCTTTAAGGGGGTGAAACGGGGTTCCAAAGTTTGTATGGAGAAACAAGATTAGTGAGATCAATTTCGCGGGCGAAGCCTATAACAAATAACCGTGAGATTATTTGTTATATACCTACATAGGTTCGATTACCGAGCCGATGCCCGATGTACGAAAATAAACTCGCCCCCTATTACGTTTGGGACCTAAACAGCCGGCTAAAATTGGGTGATTTTCACCTATGCCTATACCTTCTGGTAATGTAGGTTTCACGCTAGGTATGTTTATAATAGTATAGATAGACCGTTTAACTCGCGTATCGCCTATCGCCAAGATTCTGACTCCTCAAGCTGCACAGACAGTGATGATGATTCAAGCGATATGGATATTAGTGACGGATAGTCTTACATTACTTTTATCTGTGGTTAAATAATTCTTTAGGAGATTTTAAATAATGTTTTATGACTTTGTACCTCAGATGGCGATACGCGAGTTAAACGGTCGGCCTATAGTAGGTAATATGGCAACTTTTCTTTCAGAACCTCGGAGCAACAGCAGTGTTCGAGAACAAGCCAGTAGTTGAGCGGTCAGAGGTGGTTATAGTGTCAGTAAAGCCGGATGTCGTAAGGCCAGCGCTGAAGGAAATCCGGGATCTACCGGCGAGCAAGAACAAATTGTTCATCTCCGTTGCTATGGGAGTCAGCACAGCTACCGTAGAACAGGTAATATCATTAACATCAGCGTATTGTCGAGCGCTGGACATAGGCAACACAACACTGAGGAGAATCCACGGCTATTCTCATCCAGCTCTTGCCAATCACCCTGCTGAGATCGCCACTCCAGCATAATCAATTAATGTTCCACACCATTCCAAACTTCGATTCTCTAAGTAGGTATATTAGAAAAATATTTTTGCCTAGGAATCGAACCCGGGACCTCGCGGTTATTAAACAAACACGCTTACCAGTGGATTACCGAGAAGCACTATCATTGATAACGATAATAGGTAGGTACTAAGTTGTAAATCGTAAACTGTGATTTATTTGAGGGTGTAGGAAAACGGAGTATCTCTTTGACTTGGTACGCTGCGACATCCTTGCGACATACACTATAATACATACCTACTTAGTAAATATTGATAATTGATATTGTATTCATAAACGTATTTTAAGCTCATTATAGCTAAAATAGGTTTATACTTCGTTTGTCTTTGTCTGTCATCTTGACACGTATACTAGTAAGAAAGAGACAAAGTCCATTTTAACTAGTCAACTTTTTTATGAATAAAGCCGTAAGTGTTCATCTATTGACAGTCGGCTATATTGATTGATGTGATAGTCACGGTGTCGCCTCGTGATACCCTTATTATGCCAATCGTGATCAATGTTTATGACATTACTTACGTAAGATTGTTCTATTAAAAATTCAAGCTATACATATCCAGTATAAGCAGACCTCTCGTTGTACGGAAATCCTATACAATGCGAGATCAGCTTATATTCGAAATTTATATAAATAAAAATCAATTGCTGTTCGTTAGTCTCGGTAAAACTCGAGAACGGCTGAACGGATTTATCTTATCTTGGTCTTGAAATGTTCGTGGAGGTCCAGGGAAGGTTTAAAAGGTGAAAAAAAATCGAATAATTGCCGGGAAAACCCTAAAACAGCCGTTTTCTTTTTCCCATACAAACGTTTTGATTGAGTGTTCTAAACATGGAAAGTAAGCCAAAAGTGTGATAAAATGTACGATTATTAGAAATAATGTCTAATACCGATATCTACCCGTGCGAAGCCGGGGCGGGCCACTAGTTAATATTAAATTTATTAGTCTATTTACCAACTAAAGAAAATATTAATTAAATAAAGCCCTTCTCTATTTCAAATAGTTATACTAACATTACGTACTTGTCTACGCACCTAATTTGATCCGATAGTAAAACTGTAGATAATAGACCAAGTATTGCAAATATAATTACGGTAAACAGCATGGGATCTAAGAAAGCAAACATTTTGATAATGAGATAATGACTGTATAATGATGAGTTAAAAATATAATCGCAAACTAAATAAGCAGAATTTCAAAACAAATCGCCTTTACCAAACAATGAGAAATACATAAGTACCTATGTTTTTTTTAAACCTAGCTATGAACCATCTCCAACCATAAGCTTACGAAAAACAAAACCGCATCTATCTGTTTTTGACTCTACGGCAATAATAATAACACTGGATCCCAGTCCGAAATTAATAATATTATTACTATTTTTTTAGGGGTGGGCGGTAAAAGACTTGACTGTAAGTTTATTACTTATGATGAACCCCAAAGGTCACCTACATCATGCTTTAAATTCTACCTTATTTGAGCATAACTTATAGCTATGTAGGTATTGTGACTTAAAAAAAAGTAGAACCCCTACAAAATCAAGTATTTACTTATATTTGTTACAATGTATTTTCTAAGACAACCCTAACTTTTGAAGAGACCGCCAGTTGTCATTCATTTGTCACTCACACATGGATAGAAAGTTTAGAAAAATAGATATTAGGGTTGCGCGACGAGAAATTTTTGCAAAAAGTTTGCACATCAAAAATTGTATCAAAATATAATGCAAATTAATTTCTAATTTCACATTGTCATTTATTAGTAATTAATGAACTGAAGAATGTCTAGTTTCAAGTATAGTATAGTCTTTTGGTTCAGGTTGTACATAGAATCAAACCCGTCGATGATAGCGTTTTCCACTCACACGCAAAATGAAATAATATTAAGTTTTAATTATTTTATTCCCCTTTTGCATAAATTGTATTTAATAATGCAATTGTAATAGATTACTCCCCATTCTACAAATAAATGAATTTCAATTTTTTATAAGTATAGGTAGATATTTTAAAAAACCTTATATTACCTACTTAGGTGCTGCCACCAGAAGCCCGAGTAATCCGTGTGATGCCGAACACACCAGCATTAGTCCAGCACGGAGCTGCAGCACTTAGCCGAGGCTCTCGCGCCACAGCTGAGGACGCGAAGATCACCACGCAGCTGTTCCAGGCAGTGGGCACCTGTGACGAGGTCCCGGAGTACCAGATGGACGCGGTTACTGCGCTCAGTGGCAGTGGTCCTGCTTATGTAAGTCGACGTAGGATCGAATAAGAGCCTATTTCAATGCCGAGGCCGATACCGCTGCACCATCGCTGCACTAGATACCTATGATTTTATTCGACACCCAAAAAAACTATGGTTTAGACACCGGCTAAATACCCAATAGACGCCACTCTCCTTAAATATTGTATGAAATTGTAAACATCAGAACTTGGTGGGCTATCGATGTCCTTGAATGAAACAATTAACAATTAACTGGCGTGGTGGTGTAGTGGTTAGTGGCTCTGATTGCTAAGCCGAAGGTTGTGAGATGAGCACGAGGTTTTATTTTGTGTCTGGTTGTAATTTATATGTGTAATGTAAGTATTTAGAAAAAAAATGTATCTATGTATTATATCCGTTCCTAGTACCTATAACACAAGCAAATATAATTGCTTAATTTGGGACTAAATGGCGCTGTGTGTACGTGTGAAAATATTATTATTATTAATTATTAAAATTAGCTATAGACAAATGTAGTGGTACCTACGACATAAGTTATGCGACCCGCGAGTGCCTAGCGCCCACTCTACACCCAGACTCGACAGTAACACAAATCTTTGTCTCGGGTGGAAATCGGACCCACGACGCAGTGATAGGTACCTACTTACCTATCTCGTCGGTTTGTTCAATCAAATAATAAACGTACATGCCTAATCAAGAACGGAGGTAGATACCTATAACAATTTATCAGTGGGCTAACTAATCCTTTGGATTACCAGTCTGTGAGAAATTAAAATACCTATACTTACAACTGTTATTTTCAGGCCATTGACCCCTCCGATAACGATGTTATGTAGTAACATAGTAGATAAATAATCACTGGCAAGTGATAAATTATACCTGCAGTCTGCCTTTACCTATGTGTTTCAATGTGAATTCAAATATCTTCTAATACTTATATAAAATTTCCATGTCACAATGTTATTTACCGTACTCCTCCGAAACGGCTTTACCGATTTTTACCAAAAATTGTATTTGTGTATTAAGTAGGTCTGAGAATCGGCTCCTATCTATTTTTCATACCCCTAAGTGATAAGGGTTGTTCACACTTAATTTTTTTTTTAATTTTTGGACGATTTTTTGTTTTTATTTTTGTATAATGTGGCATTAGAAAATACATACAAGCCTAATTTTTCAAATATCTATGACAAACACATATTTTTTAATAGCGAAATTAGTAATACGCGGTACGAAGTTCGCTGAGGCAGCTAGTAATTTAATAATATTAAACCAGGAAATTAACACACACGGTCATGATCCCATACTAAGCAGAGTTTTTGTGACGGAAACCAAATAACGGAAATACCATATACCTAACTTACACTACGTTTGTAAATACTTAATTAAAATTGATAGTTACACACTGTCTCAAGACAGACATGTTCATTACAGAGAATGTCTATCTTCGGTGCTTTGATAAAATATATAACATAGTTAATCTAAGCTTGGGTGGGGCTCGAACCGACGACCTGCGGCGTGAAAAACAAGTGTCTTATCGACCACGCCACCGGCTCGTCTTGTCCCCGGTTATTTTTTTTTGCTGATCTAACCCAATAGGCCGGAAGGGCCTTTATTGGTTCACCGAACTTTTTCGGTGAGCCCTCCGAGGACGGTCGAACCGATAAGTTCCCGGTTATAGCTATTAGGATGCATTTATATATTGTGTAAAGTGTGTAGAAGTTGGCTATAAGCTTTGTTTACCAACAGATGTTATTGTGTACGAGCTTCTGTTCATGAAATAACTCTCCTCACCTAACTCAGTACCAAAGATTACACTTAGTAGGACACTTCATCATCATCACGTCTCAATGTGCTCTGCTGGACATAGGCTTCCCCTTTAGAACGCCACAGCGATCGGTTGCCGATGGTCTCCACTTGGTAACCTTTACTACGAGCGATGTGGCCTGCCCACTGCCACTTTAGTGCATAAAATAAGAATAGAGGCATCATCGTGAACAAAATTGGTACACTAAAATTGAAACAAAACTAAAATGATCCAGGTGTACATGCTAATCGAAGCCCTAGCTGAGGGTGGTGTCCGTTGCGGTCTACCACGCGACCTGGCGCTCCGGTTGGCTTCACAGACCACCCTGGGTGCCGCCGCCATGGTGAAGACCGGCAGCCACCCTGCAGTGCTCAAGGACAATGTCACCAGCCCAGCTGGATCCACTGCCGCGGGGACATATCATTTGGAACAAAACGGTAGGTGTGAACCCCTGTCTAACAAAGCCGGATTAAGTGGTTATGGGGCCCTTTGTAAATTATTGTTTGGCCCATGTTCTGTTTACTAGAACCTAGTAAAATTATTAATATTAAATTTCCATGCCACCTTAAAATTAAATTCTACCTACTCTAAGTAAAGAATGGATTCTCCATCTAATTATGCCTTCCTTGCCTTTGTATCGGGGGGGAAAACATCCGCCCTCTCATGGCGAGGAAGAAACAAAATAAGTCTCACTCACGGATGCCCATGAGGGGGGCATGACACCTAAGTTGAGTATATATTTATTGGTCTTACGGCTACACTTAGAAACGTAAAATATTGTTATATACTGTAACCAACGTTAAATACTGTCAAAATCCATACAATGAGTATTTATTACTAGATTAAAATTAATCGACGTCGTAGAGTATGGCCGTTAAAAAGTTCTTGTAAAGCAAAGAGTGCGCTCTTTTGCAACGCCTTATTATCCCCTATAGATTTACCCCTTACTTATAAACGACCCTTAAGCTAAGAGTAGCTTACTTTTTTTTCACTGTCATGTGATTTCAAAATGTCTGAAAAAAAGACAACTATTTGGTTAAGCATCATTTTTAAGTAAATACAGAATTAAGCATGTATTTTTTTATTACGTAAACAGGTTTTAGAGCTGCTTTGATCGGTGCAGTTAGTGCAGCGGCAGAGAGATGTGAAGTCGTCAACAGTCAGCTCAATAGCAAACCCTAGTAAATGTTTAAAGGGAGTAAAGGAGTGCTAATAATTTTAAGTTAAATAAATTGTTTCATATTGTTCAGTGTGTAGTATTATTTTTAATATCTGGATGACCGAGCTTTGCTCGGTATTTTTTTTAAAAGACATTTTCTAAATATGATTCCTAGCTAGATCGATTTATCGCCCCCGAAACCCCTTAAGTACTAAATTTTATGAAAATCGTTGGAGCCGAAGAATTGCTCATTTAAAGATATAAGATTTACATAGGTAAATAAGTAGGTGGCCTCAAGCATTTCACCTTGTTATTCTGAATAGGGCCACACAACATGTTTTTCAAGATCGATACACTATTACCTAGTGTAATTTTTATTATTATTTTCCTTTATTTTGTAGGCATAGTGACATCTAGCGTGTGGTAGTGAAATCTTTTTCTGAAAGAATTCTAGTGTATAGTGACATCTGTTGGTACCTAGACAAACTATATACCATCGACAATTAAATTAGGTCTCCAACAATGACCTTTTCTAAAAACATTTTTTCCATAGATGGCGCTCTATTCAAAGTAGTTTTTGACATTAACTATTAACTTGACTAACTGTCACTGTCATTGTCACGTCACAAGGACGGTCGGTGTCGGTTGTCTGTTGTGCTTGCTTGAGAAGAGGCTGTCTTTTTTCCTTGAGCAAAGCAAGAAGTAAAAACTAGTTTCTCGTCTTCCATTTTCTCGTGTTTTTCTAATTGATGGTCAAAAGTAAACTTTATTGGACATCTTTATTTTTATGACGAGGATCAAGTGAATTAAATGTATGCACATTCAATGCGAATTCGCAACTTTGCAGTGTCTTGAGCAATCGTATTTTGTGTATGAAATTTAAAGTTAGCCGGTGTCGCACCTACTGTTTACGTTTCGAAAACAACTAAAAAACAGTGGAATTCCTTCCTAAATCCCACAGTTGTGATACAAAAATAGAAATAGTAATGTAAATGTGCGATTTGAAGGTTCTTCAGATTTGGTACGACTGAGCTGACCTTACATCTGAGTAAAGAATCGACCCACGCCGACTAATAACGAGACTCCTACGCGCCACAGTGCGAACTGCGTCGTCGATACATTGCTTCAAGTGGAATAATGCTACTCAAAACTCTAGTAACATACTTTGTTGATATGCCATAAGCATAAGTGTTATTTTCTTCGACATCAAGCTACTGTTTTGTTATAAAATCGTAATTATGTTGACAATTGGAGTTGTTATTGTTCCTGATCAAGGCCACTAGCAGGTATGTGTAATGTTTTAGTTTTCTTATTAGAATAATAATTGGAATGTGACTTATTCAAGGTCAGCTGATGTGGTAAATAATATTTTTAGGTACCTATAGAGTATGTCTCAAAAGATTATCAACTTAGTAGAGGGTTAAACGAGTATCCATTAAATAATCACCTAAATAAAATATTGTTTTTGTTATACTTCTCTACTAAAACAGATGAACAATTTTAGATAGTTTCTCACAGATTTGTTATTAACAAAATTAACAAAGGTTATTAATTGTTACAAAGTTTTGAACAAATATCATGTTCCATTGTTTATTTATTATTGCACCTGTTATCTAAATATTTGCAGACTGTGACTGATAGTGAAAACTCTGTATACTATCATTGCAATCAATGTTGTTGTCTTATTTTAAATATGTACCATTCTCATGTTTAAGTTAGTGTAGGTAGAGGTGAATATCACCCAGAATTCATGGGCTATAATAATAATAATATAGTGGGACATTAACACACACAGTCATCTGATCCCAAACTAATCAGAGCTTGTACTATGTAAACCAGATTACTGGTAATATCCTAAATAAAATACTTTTTTTGGTAAATACATACTTAAATATAGATAATTACATCCAGACACTTTGTCTTGACAAACAGACATATTTAAACAAATTTTTGTCTCGGGTGGGAATCGAATCCAGGACCTGCAGTGTGAAAAGCAAGTATCTAACTGGCCATGCCATCAGCCCGTCAGAAATTTTAGCTTTAAGTTGTTACTGTATTTTTTATGTATATTGGAAACATATTCAAACCTGGAATTTTGTATGTATTTAACAAACACACTTACTATTGGTCCAATTATAATATATAGTTATTTCGCACAGCAGTCTGTATATAAACTAGCCCATCTCTCAAACCAGTCAACAGCCTCTATTTAGTCTTTACTATCAGTTAGGTAACTTTAAGAGGTAATTTATGTATTGTACACCATATGACACCTGTGTAAAGCTAGGTCAGGTTACTAAAGGATGATATATATAGACAGTGATCAGGCGGGCGGAGGTTGCATATATCCAATTAATTGTTATAATCTTGATACCTACGAGCTAACCAACCCCAGCTCCGCCTGTGTGGAAGTTGGTTATTGCTCTAAACCATTACCTCTTTTTGTACAGTCAGATATTATCTATCTCATGTTCTTCCCTAGATCTCAAAACCAAATTTCATTCAAAACGATTTGTTGAGTTACTTTTGCATTTATTTAATTATATAAGTAAGGATTACCTTTTAACTGTTTTTGTTTTTTTTATCTAGAACATTCAGCAATAACTAACAGATTTTCATAAAGCTATTGTATAGATTTATGTACTAATACCTATCCTAGACATTTTATTATTTTTCAACAGTAGAACAACACACATTTTTAACATTTTGAATCAAATAATTTACATGTTTTGTGGTCTGTTCTAATTAAAATAAAGGAAATTTTATATTTGGAACTACTTCCTGACATTTACAATTAACTAATGAAACCATGCTCCCTACTTTTTTTTATTCAAATAAAGGCTTATACTTGACCACAACTTGCTTGATGTTAAACATTAATGTGGTCTATGATAGACCATGCTTGCCCAAAATACTGACTCCACTTGTGATCATGAATTATTTTATGACACTAATAATAGATTTTTTAGAGTAGAGAGTAATTACCAATAACCAATACAGGAGCAAAGAAGAACAGTTTAAAAAACTATAGAGCTGATCTGTGATACAGTCACAACTCCTAAACTAACAGAATAAGAACCATGACAAACCCCTCTGGTTTCTTGAGTTTGGGCTCATTTGTTTCGTCTTAGTAAACATGATATTGAAGGTGTGAAAGAACATAATTTTTTTATTAGTCGTCGGCAGGTAGGTACATTATTATTTTTAATTTCTAAATAAAGCAAACTATAACTAAGTTCCATTAATGTATTAATATTTTGCCATAATTAAAAATCTCAGTAAGTCATTATATGAAAAATATCTAAACAGAGACATTATAACATTTTACTGACGTTACACAGATCTCTTATCTAATTAAGTTGCTTCTAAACTATTTCAATTAACTAACAGTAATTATAATTAATGTTATTTATAAACAGAACTGGTCTCAGACTCAAATACCTTGAAGTATGAATCAATGCACAAGTAAATGTTACGTCAGCGTTCAGTATAAAAGTGCAATAAATTATATTTTAAGTGGAAATAATAAAAAACTGTATTTAGCTGCCTGAAATCTTTGATAAATCAAGAAAAGGAAGATACTGTACGCTCTAATAACGCAATTACTAAACCTGGTTCTCTGTGCACAACTACATGCAACAAGAAACACACATCAGTGTTTCACTTCAACCATTTTTAGTGTCCTACTACTGGGCACGGGTTTTATCTCAACTATCTTACGAGTTGAGCGAGTTTAGGCCTTAATCCACACACCTTGCCCGAGTGCAGGTTGGTGGATATCACATGTCCTCGAATGATTAGTTCTTGGACATGCCTCACGATGTTTTCCTTCACCGATATTGAGCAGTGGCGATGTAACAATTCACACAAAGATTTGTGGGCATGACTGGGAATCGAACCCGCTTATATTTCAAAGGCGAGGCCCGTACCGCTGCGCCACCGCTACTCCGCTGCAGTCAATATGCGTTTCAAATAAGATTAGAACTAGACTCGCGACTAACTTCATACCAAAAACAAAGCAAAAGTAGCGCCAGCACAAAATGTCAAACCACAGACAATAATATTATTTTGAAATGTATGGAAAAGAGATTTATGTGAAAACTTTAGACAAGTATGTAGTTACAATGCAGCTACCTACCTAAGTAAATTTACGCACTAGGATACCACAAACTTGCACACAAATTCATATACACGGACAAAAACACACGTTTTAACTTATAACTCCGATTTTTGACGTCGGAAGTTAATAAAATATGTTCGTATCTAAATATTCGACTCCAAATGTCCAATCTTACTCAAAAGGCAATAAGATATACGCATTTTAATTTTTTTTCATCTCGATGTGATTATAATATCAAACAAACATTTTTGCTCACTGTACTAAAAAATGTGAAGTTGTTGCGCATTCCACTCCAAGATGGCGGATTTCCAATCCTATTCTTATTTGAAACGCATAGTACATTATGATAATACCTATTACGTAAAAATAGTGGTCACATTCTTTTTTTTCCACAGATAATATTCATCAAGTCCCAATCTCAGCCGATAGAAAATGTTCGCAGTGTGTTAAACCATTTCCTTCAAGATAAAGAAATCAGCAGCGCTGCTGTGCTACAAGGCGAGGATGGATGACAGTGACGTCATCATCTCATCTACGGAGATCATCAAAGGTAAGTACTCTCAATACCTAGTAGCTTTACTATTAAGTTAAACTCAGTGGCGGATTTAGCAATAAGCTGGAGTCTAGGGTGCGGCGGCAGATTTTAGAGGGCGGCAAATTCAGTGCAGAAAATCTTTTGTTAGAGCACATTCCCTAAGCTTAGTGTGAAGTATCGTTAAATAGGTCTTTTAAAAGCAATGATTGAGGAGGCGATTTTTTTATGGACTTTCTTCTTGGTATAACTTTAAAATGTATTGAAATTCGTGTACAAGAAGTTTAAGGCTTAAGATCAATATGGTTATGATAGGAACTACTGTATCGAATTGCGAGAGGCAGGTAGAGGGGCGGCAAAATTTAAATAGCTTACGGGCGGCAAATGAGAATCCCGGCACTGATTAAGGGTCGTTTACACAAGGACTATTGTAACTACGGGACAATTAGCCAGGACAGCAAGCCACTAAAAATACTCGGCATTGGATTGGTATCAAGACAGTTGTCTTTCATTAATTCATTCATCTAATTGGCACAAGCTAGCAGCACACCGGCTACCCACGATAACTGCAAATATTGGCACTTAGCTGAATAAAGTCCATTTTATGAAAACTACAAAAAACACGACGGAGGCGGCCAATTAAATTCAGTATCTCATTAAAAGGATCCGCTTCTCAGATCTGTGGCCAGACTAAAGTTAGGCCGAGATTATTTATTTCTTTTTTTTGGCGCTACCTTGGAATAAACCCGAGGGGAAGAGATAATTGTAGGTGGAAATGTTTTTTAAGTTGGCATCTCAGTAGTACTTAACACCGGAGGAGCTATTTGCCGGCTTATCGGTTCGACCGAACTCGAACGGCTCACCGAAAAAGTCCGGTGAACCAAAAAAACCCTTCCGGCCGATTGGTTTATGTCATCCGCAAAAATTGAACATTTTAACCGTACCTTGTATCTATATATTAGAAATTTGTAAATTTGTGCGTAAAAATCCAGAGTTATACAAAAAAAGAGAAGATATCCAAACTAAAATACAACTGAGACATAAAAACCGACTTAACAATCCAGCTTCCAGACTAAAAATGTTTTCAAATGGTACCTACGCTATGTCCATAAAAATATATAATAAACTCCCGAATGAAATAAAAGACGAACAAAAATATAGTACATTCATATCAAAATTAAAAAAAATACTGATAAATAAATGTTATTACAAAATAGAAGAATACCTAAATGACAATTTTAAAAAGTAAATATTTATATTACATAAGTTAGCGCTATTCCTCCTCTCTCCTACTTTTGCTTGTGCCCGACAGGGTCCATAATTGTCTCTTATATAATTATTAACACCTTTTTAACATTATGGTTTGCAATAAATATTGAGTATTGAGTATTGAGTAAAATTACCGGTTTGAATCAGTAAAGAAACATTCAGCGCCTTGGAGCGATCATACTGATGTTCACTGTTCAGTGTTTGCTACAAGGTCTGATCGACTCTGAATTAAACTTTTGACACTTATTGAAATTATATTTACCTACCTAATATTTAATTGTTACAAATTGATTTCATAGCAGTGACGTTTAAAAAGTTTGTGAGGTCGATATACGTTTTAGACTACGATAAAGATCAGACAGTTGAAAACTTGAAAAACTGAGAATCACCAATTTCTGAGTCACTGACTTGGTACCAAACACGATTTCTTTCCCTCAATCAATATTTTAAATCATATCTTGCGTATTGGAATAAGTCATAGTTATCGAAATAAATGTACCGATATACACTGTAGGTAACAATGGCCAAGAGGATTAAATTTTATTTTTTAGACCATCTTGTATAGCGAGGCCGATACCGCTGCGATATTTCCAAATACGCATAATCATGGGTGGCGCTGTTCATTGTGCGTATGTTGAAGATATCTGTCATATTACTGAATCTAATCTCCGTCTATAAAAATTGCAATTTATATAGCGAACCTATACATTTTTAGGTAAATCTGTGATAAAATTTCGCTCAAATCCTATTGCGGGCTCAGGCAGACATGAATTCCAATTTATTTTCACTAACACATCCTAAGGCGATACTCTTTCACGTTTGCATTCGTTCGAGATACTTACTTTTTTCTGTCGGTACTCTTTCCATACAAACTTTACTTTTCCGGCTTTGATTTCAAACTCATGACTAAATATAGGTTAATAGCAGTGAATTCAATTATATTAATAAGTTTGAACGTCAAATACTTTAGCCCCCCTGTGACCATGAAATCTGAAAAGACTTTGATACGTCGGGATATAAAAATTTAAAATAAACCGCGATGAAATTAGTTCTAAAGTATTGTCTTAGATTTACGCGAATATCCAGATTGAAATAAAACTACTTTTTAACGGATTTTATCGCGGTTTATTTTAGATTTTTGATCCCGACGTTTCAAAGTCTTTTCAGACTTCATGTTCACGGGTGGACATGAAGTCTGAAAAGACTTTGAAACGTCGGGATCAAAAATCTAAAATAAACCGCGATAAAATCCGTTAAAAAGTAGTTTTAGTTCTAAAGTAGTTTTATTACAATACATTATTTTAGTTATGTTAAGTATTTACTAAATTAAACAATATACATTCAGACTATTTGAACTGTTTTTCATAGGGTTTTTAAATGAAAAGACTATCAACGTAGGTGTGTATAATATACGGCTACCAGAGCAAAGCCGAGTCAGGCTGATTAAACAGATGTTAATTCAACTTTTTATTTATTTATAACCAAGTTAACGGGCGATGACGAATATGAATTGCTCCAGTGAATGAAAGTAGTAGACCCTCTTGCTCAATGATTCTAAAGGTCACATGGGCACGATTCCTATTACATACTTATGCCTCAAATCTCGTTTATTTGATGTATATTTACTTTTATTTATATTCCCCTAATCTAATATCCGTAGATATTAGGTTACGTTCCCAATTCTGCTAACAACAAAACTCATAACTGCAACCTTAGAGGATTTAACACGAGAGGTGTTACACGCAACTTCTAGTAGATTGTTTCTGCCAGTGCTTGAGGGAGGTAACCACGTACAGTACACTTAAAAGTTGGAGCGTCTTTACAAATAGATATGGGTCTTAGCATGCCTTTTGCTATTGCTAAGCTAATTACTAAATAACGATAACTGTTAATAATGAAGAATTTTGTTAATATGCGAATTAGAGAGCTAATAATTTTACTCGCGTACGATGTCAATTGACAGTGTCAATCAAGGTCACATGAAACAGAGAGAGAGTATTCCTGTCTTTCTGTGGTTGCGACAAACAGCGCATGCTGCCGGTCGTGGTCGGTGCAATGTGTTTACTATAAAAGTAGGTATGACGCGATGGGTGAATTCGCTTCATACTTCACAGCATTTCGCAACTACATTAAATTTGTTAAATGCGAATGAAGCATTCGCATCCTACCAATTAATGTAAATGCTAATTCATTACTACTGCCACGTTCGAGTCTGCCGTCTAATCCGTCCACAACCTCACACATACATAGGTACACTTAGTACTCATGAGTATTATGAGTATTATGTAACTTAAGTAGGTACATAATCTCCATTTATCGACGGTTTCCATGAGTCGCATAAATTCTTTTCAGAACCTAAATTTATGCAAATAGCTTTTGATGAAATATGCATTTTATGAGCGGCGGCGTACCTATCTCAATGACCTTAAGATTATTATCAACTTTCAGTCAAAAATATCATAAATTGATATGCTATTGCTATGATACAGCGAATATAGCAACACACATGTACAACTTGTCGTTGCTGGGCACGGGTCTTCTCTCAACTATCTTATGAGTTTAGAGAGTTTAGGCCTCAATCGACACACGGTGGCCTAGTGCGGGTTGGTGGATGTCACTTGTCCTCGAATGATCAATACCTAGACATGCTGGTTCCCTCAAGATATTGAACAGGGGCGATGGAACAATTTCACACAAAGATGTGTGGGCACGACCAAACCCGCGACCGCTGAACCACCGCTGCCCGCTGCAGCTTATTAATTGCCACTTACTTATTTTTGTTGTTTATTTGTAATCTAATCAGTCATTTTTTTACATACCACTTTCGTCTTTGGGTCACTAATTTACATAAGTGTACTAATTTCAAATTGATTGATCGAGTTTCGAAGCAAATAGTTAATACCCCTCAATTTTGGCCAGTACATTGAGTAAGGCTCAACTCGCGACCCGTGTCCTCGCGAAAGTGCGGCGGTACTTCTCGCTAAAACTGATGCATGTGCTATATACCAAGCACAAGTTCGTTCATGCATGGAGTACAGCTCGCACCTTTGGGTTGGTTCAGCCAAATACCAACTAGAGGCGTTGGAGTCTATTGAAAGGCGATCCAAGAGGTTTATTGACAACGAACCCCTCGTCAAGGCTAAGCCTCGAGCATCACCGCAAAGTTGCTAGTCTTACGCTCTTCTATCGGATACATTTCGATGAGTGTGCGTTGGAATTACATAATCTTATTCCCCCATGTCCGTTCTAGCATCGGACAAGTAAAGGTACGGCTGTGCGCCATCGATATATGGTGGAAATTCCATGGGTACGCACAAAACGTTTTGCTTCAACTTTTATTGTGAGAACTGCCAAGTTTAACGGCATCTATATTTCCTGATAGCTATAATCTGGCTGTCTTCAAGTCACGAGTGAATCTGTATTTACTGGGTAAGCACGTCTCGTCGTAGACTGCTTCATTGCTTAACAACAGGCAAGTCGTAGTCAAGCGTAAGCCTATTACAGAATATAAAATAAATAGCCGCGCCGCGCGCCGGACAGACAGACAACGGAGTAAGGATAACGTTTCGTTTTCTAATGGTTTTATTTAACTAGTCCAGTTGTGTCAAATCTAGTTACTGAATGCAATGTTACCCCCTATTTACCTTTTGAGGTAGAATAGCTTAAAAACAATTAGCTAGTCAAGCAGTAAGTACATATCGAAGTAGGTACATGTTATACAACAAAAAGTCCCTTAACGCGTTTTAAAGTATGATTACGATAATCTCAAAAACTACTAAACGCGAATTCATGTGGTTTTCACGATCGGATTTTGTAAGGAAAGTTTATTGAAATAAAACTACTTTTTAACGGATTTCATCGCGGTTTATTTTAGATTTTAGATCCCGACGTTTCGAAGTATTTTCAGACTTCATGTTCACGGGTGGACGTAAAGTCTGAAAAGACTTTTAAACGCTTTTTTTTATATTCGCGTAAATCTAAGACAATACTATAGGAAAGTTTATTTTACAATACCGAAGTGGAGTCTGTTTATTCCGGGCAGTATACGATATAATTTACTTCCACTTACATTAAACCTTTGAATGTTGTTACAACAGTTCTATGTTAAGAATATTTGCATATTCAGTATTGTTCAGTGTTTGCATAAATTACGACGATGTATCGCGTGTTCTAGTGACTTAGAACATTTTAAAATGTGTGTTGCATTGTTTTGCGGTAGAAATACTTGCAAGTGTTACCTACTATTAACACGCTAATTTCTTTGGTACAAGAAGTCATTTTTTAGGGTTCCGTACCTCAAAAGGAAAAAACGGAACCCTTATAGGATCACTTTGTTGTCCGTCTGTCCGTCCGTCTGTCAAGACCCTTTTTCTCAGGAACGCGTGGAGGTATGAAGCTGAAATTTATATCAATTACTCAGGTCTACTGTCCCTTGAAGCTGTGAAAAAATCAAACTTCTAAGCCAACGCAATCAAAAGATACAGCCGTTTATTCCGCAAATTTTCGACACTTGCAAGGGAATCAAAACCTACAGGGTGCTTCCCGTGAACTCGGAATCTTGAAATTTGGTACTAAGCAACGTCTTATAGCATAGATAAAGGAAAAATTACGAAAACCATAAATTTTTAGTTACATCACATAATATATATTTTTTTAATAATTTTAAACTTACTACCCATTTCCTCATAAACGCGTAGAGGTATTAAATTGAAATTCATACCAAATACTCAGGTCTATAATACCTTTAAGCTGTAACAAAATCAAACTTCTATGTCAACGCAATCAAAAGAAACAGCAATTTAAGCTGCATATTTTGAAACTCGCAAGTACTCGCAAGGGAATCAAAACCTAAAGGGTACTTCCAGTCGACCTAGAATCTTGAAATTTGGCATGAAGCAACGTTTTATAGCACACATAAAGGAAAAATTCCGAAAACCTTAAATTTTTAGTTACATTACAAAATATATATTTATAATATAATATACAAAATATAATAATAATACCATAGTTATGACTCGATTGTCGTAATGAACGAACTTTGTAAACCTTGCAGGTTTGTACGGAACCCTCGGTGCGCGAGTCCGACTCGCACTTGACCGGTTTTTTTATTGTGTGATAGGCTGGCGCTTGACTACAACTTGTCTGATGTTAAGCAATTATGTAGTTCACGATGGAACGCGCCAGCCTAGTTTACCGATTCACACCCTCTTTGAACGGTGTCACCAGACATTGCACCGGAACACGGCAAGGCCGCTTGGCGGTGCGTCTTTGTCTGGTGGGTGGTCAGCAACCACGGCCGAAGACTACCACCAGTTGATTGTCACCTGGTTTGCACCACCCGGGGACCACGTGTAGGGATTCAATTAAAGGTGTACACCCACGGACAAAGGTGACTCGGCCAAGAAAAATTGAATAGAGGTAGGTAGAGGGCATAGAGAGCAACGATCGCGGTGACGCAGCCTGCAGCGGTATCGTCCTCGCCCTTAATATAAGGTCGCGGGATCGAACCCCGGGAGTGTCCACATATCTTAATATCGGTTAAGGAAAACATCGTGAGGAAACCGGCATGTCTAAGCACTAATCATTTGAGGACATGTGACATACACCAACTCGCACTTTGCTTTGTGCGTGTATTAAGGTCTAAACTCGCTTAACTCGTAAGATACTCGTAGTTAAGAGAAGACCCGTGCCCAGCAGCGGGACACTAAAAAGGGTTGAACTAAATTGAGAGCACAACGATTTCCTTCGCTGCATGGGCAGTTCAGTCGAAGAAAGGTTGAAATGTCGCTTATTGGGAGACGCCTATGACCAGCTGTGCACTGCAATAGACCGATGATGATGTTCATGAGCAGTTTAACTGGGCAGGTACTTCCACATTCCAGTATACACGCAATATATTAACTTTAGGCTGTGTTCTTGTGTGAGAGTAAGGTGTCCAGGCCCGTTGGTATCTAAATGCCGTGGAGTTCGACCCATTCACAGTAAACTCCTTTAAGAAAAGTCCGTTTCCACGGACTGGGCCAGCACCGCGTCAATGGAAACGCACCCTCTGTATGGACGATCGCAGTGCAGTTATGAAAATGTGGACTTGCACTATAGTAGAACTTATTCTAACAAGCCCCTGCTCTTCTAAGTTTAACAATAGGTTATGTCTTTTTAAATGCAGTTTTTGCTATATATCAGCCTGGAACGAGTAAATGTGGGTTATTTCATGTTGTCGCCGCCGATACACGCACTAACACACCACAAATACTCACTCACTCATTCTATACATACCTACTACCTATTCACTCATACATTCGTTTCTACTGGACTCCAGCCCACACACAAGCCTGCTACGTAACCACCGACACTATCGTACTAAATTGTCAGGCTATATTTTGTACATAACTAAGTCTTGATGATATTATACCTAGTGCCAAGATTTGCTTAGATTTACTCCTCTTGTTCCCATCACGAACACTTGTCAATAACTTAACAACCGAGGTAATAACCGAGATTATATCAGTTATTGCTATCACAACTGTTGCATGTTTTGTTAACAATAAAACAGGTTTCATAAATACAGATGCACATACATAATAATAATAAATATCTAAATAGAATCTACATTCCTTCATTCTCAGCAACTTGAGGTCAAAAAAATTATTTTACTTTTTATCTAAACTAATTTACGGAGTAACCAAATGCACTTTAAGTTTAGGCTACTCTGTAGGAAATTAAACTTGTTATTATATTCTGAAACCGTATAATTGAATGATTTTTCTGATTGGCTCAAATCGGTAAATGTGGTCACTCCTTAAACTGTTTTCTTTATTTTTGAATCAAGAAATGACACTTAAGCGAGAGGCTAGGATAGTCTTGCATTTGACCATAATTTGCCTGATGTTATGTGATAGATGATATAATAGTAGGTACGGTCGTGGAACGGAACCCAGTAATCCTCGTGGTTATAGGAAACAGTCTGGTTATAATATTGTGGTAGTGGAGGTTGTGTAAAGAAAAGTCGGCGAGATGGTTAAATAGATGTTTGTATTTAGGTAGTCTCCATCTCCAACGTAATGTTCAGACAATAACTAATTACATATTATTTTATACTAGCAGCCGCCCGCGACTTCGTCCGCGTGGGTTTCGGTTTTTTTTCGCAATAAAAGGTAGGCTATGTTCTTTCTCAGGGTCTAAAGATTGTCTGTGCCAAGTCTCATCAAAATCGGTTGAGAGGTTTAAGCGGGAAAGCGTAACAGACAGACGGACAGAGTTACTTTCGCATTTATAATATTAGTAGGGATTGACATCAATGCTTTCGTCATAATATATCTTGTTACTGTAAAATGTCGTAAGTAAAGTAGGTATGATTAAGGCATTCTCTACATAGTAAATAGACGTGCGAAATACACACACGACAATTTGCTCAATGAAATTAGGAGCAAACCTACCCGTACAATATCCTCTTCAGTGTTTGTTTTTTATCGACTCAAACCGTTAAACGTGGTTACCGCCTTAGCTATTACCATCCATTCTGAATCAAACAGTGACGCTTCAAGGCTGCCCATAGTTTAATCAAGTGCCTTCACATGCGATGTAGTCCACTGAAATAGCAGTAATTTCCTATTCAACTACATACATGCAAGGCGCGGTTGAGTGTCAGCGTGACCTTGGTTACGTAACCGAATGCAAACCTGAGGCGCGGCCCAAGGACGACCGATTCGCTTCATTAGCATCACAGTATAGGTTTTAGTAGGTGTTGGTTACGAATGATATATTAATGATGGCTTCCGATCAACGTGAATGATCTAATTCGTCGTTTACCTTTAAAAAAATTAATACCGCTGCGTTGACAAGAGTGTTAGTTGCAGAGATTCGTATTAGTGACAACCAAGGGTCCGACTACTTGAACTACTGGTTCTTCAGGTCAGAAAAAGATTAAGATTGAATAATAATAATAATACATATAGTGGGCCATCTAATCCCAAACTAAGCAAAGCTTGTACTATGGAAACTAGATAACTGGTAATATACTAATAAATAAATACAAATATTTTATAATATTGACTTTCGTAATTAGAATAAAAATAAATCTATGTATAATCTAATCTAATACTTTTTAATGTTATTTTCATACGCCACTTTAGGCAGATTTTGGTGATGCTATTTTTTCACCTAAGATCATTTGTATTATGTTATGAATACCCAAAATATTATGAATAAAGTATTTGATTGATTTGTAAATACATACTTAATTATAGACAATTACACCCAGACTCAAGACAAACAGACGTGTTCATCACACAAATGTCTGACTTGAGTGGGAATCGAACCCACGACCTGCGGCGTAGAAAGCGTATCTCACCGACCTCGCCACCCGGCCTGTCTAATCTTCTCTGAATGTTACCAGTTTAGGTTAGTAGATTTTGCTCGTCTTTATTAGTGTCATCTATCCACCGGTCTCTAGGTCGGCCTCAACTCTTTTCTCTCCTGGACCTTTCCATTTAGTTGCATGTTTTGGCCATCTGTCATCGGAGCTTCGAGCCAAATGTCCAGCCCACCTCCATTTTAATCACAACTCTTATCGACCCTAGCTTACAGGAGCAGCAATAGATTGTAATGGGAAGTTTAGTCTCTTGTAATTGACGATTCGACTTTAATACGTACCAAGTGTATCTCTATATTTAAGCTTATTTTCATAGAATTGTAATTGCATCTACCACGTCTAGACGCTACTACAGTATCCAGTATTAAGAAGGTGTTACAACATGACGTCATCTTCGTTAAATAAGTCCTTTGTTGAACGCCTCGGATAAGTTATATTAGGAATCGTAAAATATTTCGCACGGCGGTTATTATGAAGGCTGGTTGTTACTGGCTTAGTTATCGGTATGGTAGGTGGTTCAACAACTTGGGATTACATCATATAGGTTTGCGAATGTGACAAAATAGTACCTACTCAAAAAATTTGCACACTTTTTATACCGTATTCAGGGTCCCGTGAGATAAAAGGTTACGTCAACCCTTTTAGTGGCCCCTTTACTGGGCACGGGTCTTCTCTCAACAATCTTACAAGTTGAGAGATTGACCTTAATCCACACACGCTAGCCAAGTGCAGGTTGGTGGATGTCACATGTCCTCGAATAATTAGTTCACCTATAGATTCGCTTCACCGATTTCAACACCGAAAAGATAAACAAACCATTTTAAACTACAAAATTATAGATCCTAGATACCGCAAATATTTTACATTAAAAGTGACGTTTCGTTATAGGTCGGGTTCTTATACATATCCGCCATCTTTAATATCGATCAACTTGTATGAAATACGTCGATTTCTTTGTTTACACTACCTATCTCAAGCGCAAATTGCCTATTATTAAAATAAAAGAGTCAATTACTATTGAAATAGAAAATATGGGGATATAGAATATACTAAACCTTGATAAACAAACGAAATGTCTAAACAATTTTTCTAAAGTTCTGTCTGAAATCTGAAGAATCAAAAGTTTCATGCTCCAAAGGTCAATGAAAATCGTCTCAAAATTAAACTCAACAGTTTTTCCTTTCCTTCTACAATTTTCAATATGTACTACAATATTATAAATTAAATTCTACGGAAAAGAAGTTCCCGAATAACTGCCTAATACAATTTAAACTCTGATATCTCGTTAGAGTTGCTCAATTTTGTGGAGTTGCAATTAATCCGTTGCAAACTGAACCCGTTACAGTTAGACTGACATTAATTAACACACTTGTTTACTGTTGGATGCAATACGGAAATGATAATAGGTACTTAAATATTTTTTATCTGTTGTAGAAACAATTCGTAGATTAAAGTGGAAAGAACATCGGTAATATTTCAACGATGGCAACTTGATATTTACTATTTATTGCAGAATATCCTTTAGGTTATGTCTGTTCTACTACCTAGACCCACGACCTAACGAGCAGCGGTGCTACAGCGGCCTCGCCTCTGAAATATAAGCGGTCTGGTTCGATGCCCGGTCGTTTCATAAGCGCTGCTCAATATGAAGCAAAACATCGTAAGAACTAATAATTCGAGGACATGTGACATCCACCAACACGTACCTGGATAGCGTGTGTAGATTAAGGCCTAAACTCTAAGTTTGTAGGTAAGCAAGTTGAGAGAAGACCCGTGCCCAGCAATGGTACAGTAAAATGGGTAAAAGTGTAGATACTACTCGAAGGCTTAGGTCACCAGTTTCAGACCTATAGGTAGTGAGTTTATTGCCGTTCAATCCTATATCGATAATATCAGAAAAATCGAGTAGCCGTTTTTAAGAAGAAGAAGAAGTTACACATTGTGATAAAGAATATCACAGATATCTGCTAAAACCTATGTTTTGTTAGTGCAGGATTTGTGTTCGTGGCCAGTACTTGAAATTAGGGAGAAAAATGCGTTATCTGGGGCGGTATATTATGCTGATCTTGTTGCAACTGATGCTAATTTCCATGCATTTAAACAATTTTGCCATAATTATTACTGAAACCAGCTCTAATGGTCCCCTGAGATTACATTACCCGTGATGCTTACCTAGTCTATTTAAAACTTCCTTTTTGTAGTGGTTCCAGGTGGTCAGGAATGAAAGTGGACTGTATTTTTATAAGTCGCTGATTTATTAACTATAGTAAAGAAACGTCACGTAAGTACGGAGCGGTGGTCCAAGGCGAAGTACTTTTTGAATGCGTGTGCGCCGCGCGTCCGTCCCGCAGCCCGCGCCCCGCCGTAGCCGCCGTGCCGCCGTAGACTCAGCGGTAGTAGGCGCGCGGCTTATGATGTATGGCGAGTCGAGGTTCGATTCTCGACATATTCCCGCCCAGGATGAGAAGTTAAGAGTCGTCAGCTGGAAGAGGGCAAATATTATTATAGGCTCTCCGAATAATTCCTTTTTTAGTCTTCACATCTGCGACGCGTGTAAGCCCGTCGATGCCAGGGTAAATTTTAATTATTCTTCCCAAAGACCATAGCAATGGTGGAAGAGTTTTGTCCCGTATGAGGACCAAATCGTTCGGCTTGAGTTCATTGTTTGAAGATGAGAGCCATTTAGTTTTTTGTTGTAAGGTAGAGATGTACTCGTTTCTGAATCGTGCCCAAAAATGTTGCCTGATGTATTCGACTCTCTTGTAGCGATCAAGGCTCGTTATGTCTCGTTCAAGAACATGTGGACATGGATTTGACGTGAGTGGTCGTCCTATTAAGAAATGTGAAGGAGTAAGTGCAGTGAAATCTAGAGGATCAGTTGATAGGTGAGTGAGTGGCCGAGAGTTTAAAATAGCCTCAATTTGAGCTAGACATGTCGCCATCTCCTCGTAAGTGAAGTGAACCGATTGTAACAGTCGCCTAAGGTGATGTTTAGTGGAGCGGACAGCTGCTTCTGCCATTCCATTAAAGTGTGGGCTATAAGGAGGACTAAATTTAAAATCTATACCTTCTTGTGCCATGTTGTATTGAATGTTAGACTCAGTTAGAAATTTATGCAACTCGTTGCGTGCGCCAACGAAATTAGTGCCGTTATCAGAAGTGATGCTTTGTGGCTTCCCTCTGCGAGCAATAAACCGGTTCAAGGCAGCTATGTAAGCTTCCTTAGAAAGCTCTGTAACAATCTCCAGATGAACGGCTTTAACAGAAAAACACACGAAAATACACAGATAGGATTTCAAGAGCCTGCAGCCTCGACCCTTGCGGTCAGCGATCAGCACTGGCCCTGCGTAATCAACACTGCAGTGCAAAAAGGGAAATTCTAAATTAGTTCTGTTTAATGGAAGTTGGCCCATAATAGGTTGAATAGTTTGACTTTTATATCTAAAGCAAGTTAAACATTTATTTACTGTAGATTTGGATAAATTTCTACCCTTTAATGGCCAATACGTTTGACGCACATTTGACAACAACAATTGAGGTCCTGCGTGTAATAATTTAATATGATACATGTGAAAAATTAGTTTTGTTATATGATGTTTACTGCAGATTAATATAGGATGCTTTACATTGTAACTGTAGGGTGAGTTATCTAACCTGCCACCTACACGAATCATATGATTTTTATCTATGAACGGTGACAAGGATAGCAATCTATGTTTGCATGGTAAAGCCTTGCCAGCCTTTAACATGCTATATTCAGTGGGAAACATCTCAGACTGAGCTTGACGAATAATGACATTATGAGAAGTTTGTAATTCTGACGTAGACAAATTATGTGTAAGTCGATTTTTATTTTTTGAATTATTGATAAATCTTAGTACGTAAGCAACGATTCTTTGCAATTTTTGATAGCTTGAATATTTTTGTATAAGCTCTGAAATTATATTATTATTTTGATTATTATTTTTATTCATATCTATAGATAGACACATGCTTTCCTCACACTCTGTCGGACCATTTCGATAAACGTTTGGTGATTTAGGCCAGAGAGACTCGTCTAACTTTAAAAAGTCAGGCCCATGCCACCATAAGTCTGAATTGGCTAGTTGGTCTGCTGATAAGCCTCTGGAACCTAAGTCAGCAGGATTTAATTTTGAAGGTACGTAGTTCCACTCTTGACCGACTGTTTTTGTTTGGATCTCGTTTACCCGATTTTTGACAAAATGTTTATATTGACTAGACTGAGATGACAACCACCCTAAGACTATGGTTGAATCACACCAAAAATAGCATTTATTAATAGGTATTGTAAGCGCAGATTTAACTTTGACATACAGTCTGGTACCTAATAGAGCACCACACAATTCCAGACGTGGAATGGTAACTGGTTTTATAGGAGCGACTCTATTTTTTGACGCAACTAGCTGTACGTGAACGTTACCTAAACTGTCAAAGGACCTAATGTATAAGCATGAACTATAACCATTTAACGAAGCGTCTGTAAATATGTGAATTTCAATTCTGGTACAGTCATTACTGATTACCCAACGTGGTATTTTTAAGGTGTTAAGATGTGGTAATTTATTAGAGAACAAAACCCACATGTCTCTTATTTCCTTAGGCAATTCTTGATCCCAAGAAAGTTTATTTTTCCATAGTCTTTGCATAATGATTTTGGCCTCTAATATGCATGGGCCGACTAGTCCCAAGGGGTCAAAAATTTGACTGATAGTTGATAATATATACCGTTTTGTAATCTTTTTAGTGTTATCAATATTTATAGAAAAGGATAAGGTATCTGATTCTGGTTGCCACCTTAAACCTAAGCTTTTAGATACACCTAATTTGGGATCTGTAAAGTTATGAATGGCAGGTGAATCAGAACTAGAAATGGCTTTTAAAATGTCAGTGTTATTTGACTGCCATTTTCTAATATTAAATTTAGCAGTTGATAAAGTTGAAATCACACCTTTACATAAGTTAATTGTAGATTCAATTGTTGAATTACCGCTTAAAAAATCATCAATATAAAAATCATGAATAATGGCATTTTTGACGTCATTATCATTTACAGTAGAAGCTAAACTTGACAAACACTTTGTAGCTAAGTACGGCGCTGAAGCTGTGCCGTATGTGACTGTATTTAACGTATAAGTTTTCAAAGGTTCTGAACTGTCATATCGAAAAACTATTTGTTGTAAAGATCGTTGACTTGGACAAATTTTAATTGATCTATAAAATTTTTCGATATCTCCCGATACGACATATTTATGTTGCCTAAAGCGTATAATTATTGATAAGAGGTCGTCTTGAATGGTTGGCCCGACCATTTGTAAGTCATTCAATGAGACGCCTGTTGTAGTGACCGCTGAACCATCAAATACGGTACGTAGTTTTGTGGTCGTGCTAGACTCGCGAATAACTCCGTGATGAGGTAAATAAAATGCTGTTTGTGCATTATCCTCAGACAAAAGAGTTTTATTTTCAGTCATGTGACTTGTGGATTCGTAGTCACGCATAAAATTTAAATACATATCTTTAAAAATTGGATCTCGTTTGAATTTACGCTCTAATGAGAAGAAACGGGTTTTAGCTAATTGAAACGAATCGCCTAATACGCTAGGATCTCGTTTTAGAGGCATTTTCACAACAAAATAACCTTCGTTATTACGATAAGTATTAAGTGAAAAACTGTTCTCACACGCCGTCTCCTCTAATGACATAGAATGTTGAGAATCAATCGTGTCTAGTTCCCAGAAACGTGATAGATCGGGATTAGAATCGCCATTAGAAAATAAACAATAATTATTAGAGGAAGGTGTCGTCAACATAATATGCCTAGTGACTAACCAACCCAGTTTAGATTCGCGCAGTATAGGCTTATTTTTTCCTAACTCAATCGACTCCTTGCCTAGAATATCCCAAAAAATATCTGCATTTAAAAGAATATCTATGTTTGAAGGCGTATTGTAAGATGGATCAGCTAATGTAAGGCCAAGTGGAAATCGTAAATTACTAACGTCTATGTAAGACGAAGGTATGGGTGGAGTAATACTTGGAAAAACTGTACAATTAATGTCAACTGTATAATCACTGCAAAGTGACTTGATTTTGATATTGCAAGACTGTGTGCTAGTAGATATATAATTATTAAAACCATTTACTTTCGTGGTAACGCTGCGTCGCGGTATTTGTAACTCATCGCAGTAGTTTTGCGATATCAGGTTTACCGCGCTCCCGTTGTCCAGCAGTACTCTCGCGTTGTGTTCGTTGCCGTGGCCGTCAATCACTCGCACGACCGCTGTGGATAGAAATATACGAGACGCAGTAGTGTCCGTGTTGACGTCACTGGTTAGGACGATAGCTTCGGTGTTAGGTTTTGATGTACTTGGATAGGTACGTTCAAGATGTAACAAGGTATTATGTTTGTATTTGCAGTATTTACAATGAGATAAAGGACATTTGTTACTCGTATGGCCAGAACGTAGGCAGTTTAAACATACTTTGTATTGTTTTGCTTTTTCTATGCGAGATTCGACTGGAAGAGCTCTAAAAGACTCGCAAGTAAATAAGGCATGAGATTGATCACACATAGGACACTGTAAAGAGTACAATTTATTATTTTCATTAAAATTTTTAGGTTTAAATTTATCGTTTAAGGTAGTTGGATAAGTTGAATTATTATTGTTAAGGTTATGATGGTCTTCTAAACTTTCCAGTAAATCAGCGCGGTTTCTAAGAAAGGTAATAAATATATCTAAAGTTGGACTATCATTTAATCCATTTCTATGTTCTTCCCAATGACGTAAAGTTACATTATCTAATTTAGAAGACATCATAAAAATAATTAAGGTATCCCAGTGTTGTGTAGGCTGTTTTAATGTAGTAAGTGCTCGTAAGTTTTTTGTAGTTGTATCAATAAGATAACGTAAAGATTTGCAAGATTCTTTCTGTAAAACATTAATATTAAATAAGGCTTGAACGTGGTTGTTGACAAGTAAACGATTGTTATCGTACCGCTCTCGTAACAAGTCCCACGCTATTATATAATTGTCACTTGAAAAGTCGATATGTTTAATAATTAAAGCTGCACTTCCTTGAAGCGAAGCGCGTAGGTAATGGAATTTATTAATATTATCTATTGTTTTATTGTTGTGAACAATAGACGTAAAAACATCCCTAAATTCGAGCCAATGCTGATAGTTGCCGCTAAAATGGGGTAAATCGATTTTAGGCAGTCTGACATTACTCGTCTTGAAACCCTCACCTGATGCATCATCGGTGGATCTTGCCATAGAACCCTCACGGTGTTTATTTGACGCGAGTAAGCAGCGCGCGCTAGCTACCAGCGCGAAATACTCGTTGTCAAATTGCTCTCGCTCGGTAGCAGGGTCGTCAGAGGAGGAGTCACAAAGCATCTCGATCTCGTCCTGTAAAGCATCAAAATCACTATTTAATGTTTCGATTTTAGACAGACGGCACTCTAATTCAGTGATTTGCAGTTCGCTAAGACTTTTGCAGCTTTTAAGGATAGCTAAATATTTACCAAATGAAGTAAGCTTTGATTTTAATGAAGATCTTTGCTTTATAAATTTTTTAAGAGTATCGGCCATAGTTATAGAAGGTATTTGAAAATGATAGATGGTCGAATACCAAAAGAAATTAAATGTAAGTTGCGAAAAAACCAGCAATACGTATTCAAACTTATAAGACAAGTTTAAATAAAAGAAATAATTATGTTACGATGATATATAGAACAAAGAAATAGCTAGCCGTTCGATCACCGTGCGCGTATGTAGGTAGTTGGGTAGCTAAGCCGGTTTGCGCCACATACAATGCAAGCGATGATTTTGCAAGTCACGGCGTTTACTAATTTATGTAAAGTATGATTTGTAAATAGATGATTTAAATATAAGGTTTAATATTTGGAAGATGTATGTCTAAAATAAGCGTATGTATAGTTCAAATTGGCTATTTGAAGTGAGGAATGAAGAACGAAAGAAAGGAAATATGCAGAAAAGAGATAAGTAGGAGTAATAAGGAAAATGGAACGAACTCACAACAACGTCTTATCCAACCACTATATTTCTCCTTCGTTTCTTCGTTATCCTTTAAAGTCCTTCGTCGTCCGAGCGGCCGCTTACGTCGCAGGCGCTTCTCGAACAAAGGCGGTCCAAAGTCCTCCCGCACTCAGCTTGGCTTCCGAAATACAGTTAATCGCGAAGATGGACCAAATTGTAGTGGTTCCAGGTGGTCAGGAATGAAAGTGGACTGTATTTTTATAAGTCGCTGATTTATTAACTATAGTAAAGAAACGTCACGTAAGTACGGAGCGGTGGTCCAAGGCGAAGTACTTTTTGAATGCGTGTGCGCCGCGCGTCCGTCCCGCAGCCCGCGCCCCGCCGTAGCCGCCGTGACGCCGTAGACTCAGCGGTAGTAGGCGCGCGGCTTATGATGTATGGCGAGTCGAGGTTCGATTCTCGACATTTTTTTCTCTGCTGTCACCCGATATACCTGGAAGGAAGTAGGTAATCTAACTTTCCAATTCCTTTTATCTTTCTGATTAAATTCATGCGGTATACAAGACAGTTTAGGTGTCCCGGGGTTACAATTCTGACTCTCTTCACCTCTGTTAAACTTGCCTGGCTTACAAGAGTGTCAGTGGCGAGATTCCGGTAGTGGGTTAAGTCAAGTCCTGGAGAAAAAAAATTAAGAGTACCTTATGCCGCCGCACCGCCCCGCGCCGCCGGTGTTGTTTTTTTTTTTATCTTGAGGGGCCCGTGGCGTGGTCTGTGGTAAAATACTTGCTTTTCACGCCGCAGGTCGTGGGTTAGATTCCCACACAAGTCAGACATTTGTGTGATGAACACGTCTGTTTGTCTTGTGTCTGGGTGTAATTATCTGTATTTAAGTAATAGTAAGTATATTACTGGTTATCTGGTTTTCACAGTACAAGCTCTGCTTAGTTTGGGATCAGATGACCGTGTGTTAATGTCCCGCTATATAATTATGATTATCTTAGTAGTTGAGGTTTTCATATTTATATGGTACTTTCTTGAGTTATGTATAGTTTTTATTTATAAAATGTATTGTATAACTATAGAATGACGTAGAACCTAAGTGGAATGTTACAGGCTAACACTAAGCCTGTGTATTCAGTCTGCGTACATTATTGGATTTTCTTTAGCCCTACCTATCAAGTTTCAGGGACATGTTCAAGTTTCAAGTTCACTAACAGCTTAGCTGTAACTTAGATTAAAGGGTCTATTGCCTAGACAAAAGTTAGGTATATCTATAGTTTTGTTAAGCAGTTAGCAGTGGTCGTGACTTCGATCCTAGTTTGCGCCAAATTGTTTTAGAGGTTTCTAAATATCGGTAAATAATCGAGGAAGTGTATAGGTAGATGCTACTCCCACTAAACAACCTGGGTTCAAAGTCATAAAACATAAATTAAATCTCATAAGGAATTACTGTTTAACCACAGATAAAAGTAATGTAATACTATTCGGGTCCGGCCGTTATGCCCCCATTCCGGGTTGCCCCCGGCCGGTATGCCCCCACATTGAAAAATTTGTTATTCCGGTTTGCCCCCGGCCGCGTTGCCCCCTTAGTTTCTCTTTTTGTCATGATATTCGATTCAGAACGGTTGTGTAGACAATTGTTAAAATAATAAATGGAAATTAAGAGTATAATCATCATAACTGATGTGCGCAGCCAATGTAGATAACAATATATTAGGTAGATGCAATGATGAGGGGTTGTCTACATCCGTCTACAATGTTTTAGGTGATTTTTTACACTTCTTACTACCGAGCAAAAGGCACTTTCTTGTTTGTACCATCTCAATAATTTACATTTACATTTATTCATCTATATTAATTTACAGTAATGCGGTAACCTTACCAATCAAACAAAATATAGGAAATTATCATACAATGACACATAGTCTATACTAATATTATAAATGCGAATGTAAGTTGGTTTGTTACGCTTTCACGCAAAAACTACTGAACCGATTTGGATGAAATTGGGTATGGAGGTAGTTTGAGACCCGAAAAAGGACATAGGATAGTTTTTATCCGACTGCGCAAAAAGAAGGTAATGTTTTAGCACGATAACCAACATACACGCGGGCGAAGCCGCGGGCGGAAAGCTAGTATAAAATAAATTAAATTGAAAAACACTTTTGTTTTCAACAGTATTTGCTCAAGCGTCTTGTTAAAAATAAAATGGAGGCAAGACGGCCGGGGGCAAACCGGAATAACAAATTTTTCAATGTGGGGGCATACCGGTCGGGGGCAACCCGGAATGGGGGCATAACGGCCGGACCCTACTATTCGTCACTAATATCCATATCGCTTGAATCATTATCACTGTCTGTGCAGCTTGAGGAGTCAGAATCTTGGCGATAGGCGATACGCGTGTTAAACGGTCGGCCTATAGACAAATTACTTCAAATAGAACAAAATGTAAGATTGTCACGTGACTTTTTGAAGGTTAATGTCAATCTCATACATTTTGGTTTTTTCGAACTTTCAATATCGCTTCGCTGTGTAATCTGCCTAGGAGCCCTGTAAAAAGATGGTCTAAACACTCTTTGACTCTATGGGACTCCTGGTGAGGCAGGCTGCAAAATTGCTACTATTACTAGGTCTAAAACCTCATAAAGTTAAAACTTAAATACAAATCGATTTAATTTTCTGGCAAAATTGAGTTGATAAATAAAAAAATGAAGGAATCGCTATTTTTACAAGTACTGTTTAGCATGCTACGTATTGCAGTATTTTATCAGCACTTAGCTAGTTAGCATAAAATGTTGGCAGTCCTAAACTATGTTACAGGATTTTGATAAAATTTCCAAAACCACACTAACGCTTATCGAGTATATCCGATACTTATCATAATAAAATATAAACCTTTGTAAGCTACGCACCTTTTTGAACAGTTCTGAAAAACAAACGTTTATTTTTCTGAGTGCCTCAAAGTAGGTATGTACTATTGTTTTTTTTTCTAAGCAGCTTAATGATGTATGTATGATACTGCTACGAGTGTAGATTTCTATTGGGGTCGGCTCCCAGTCTAACCTGATGCGGCTAGCTACCAGAATTATATGAGCGATTGCCATCAGACTTCGAAACCCATAGGGAACCAGTAGCCGAGATGGTTCGACCAGGTGTCAGATTATATTGGCTTCTGACTACATGTAACGACTGTCATAGATGTGTTAAATGACAACCGGGACCGACGGCTTAACGTGCTCTCCGAGGCACGGAGGGTAGTCCCTCAACCAACCAAAAACCGAAACAAATCTTTGTTGTTACACAAATATTGTCCGGGCGGGAATCAAACCTGCGACCTCCCGGGCACAGTATAACCCCATCGGACGGCTTACACCGCTCGACTACCGAGGTCGTCAGTCATTATCTAAATACAAAATAATTATATTGTTGAATTTCAGTTGAACGTGATATCAATTAATTACTTTCTGGCTTCTAATAAAACAATAAACCGAGAATCATTAAACTCTTGACTGTATAATACGAATGCGTTTTATCACACATTCACATGGACTGTTTGAACCAATTCCGTTTTCTTTTAACGTAATTACCTATATAGGCTGTCTGATCCTTCAAGAGGATTTTCGCTGTTGTTTTTTTACCAGGCTTCTTTAAAAAAATGCCATAGTAATAGACTGTTTTTACATTTATATTTATGCTTATTATTAATCTGCTGAAGCGATGGAGCGTAATATCCTAAACTATAAAACTCCGGGATCGAGTCCGTAACTCAGTCATACGTTCCAAAACAGGCATAGTGAACGTGGGCTACAAGTCCGTAAAGTTCAAATGGGATTGGGCTGGTCATATTTGTCGCATGCGTCGAGACGGATGCCCATTTGTCTCGTATCACGACTCAGTGGATTCCTGGAGACGGTCGTTGTCTCCGAGGAAGACCACAGAAACGATGGTGCGATGATATAAGCTCGTTTGTTGCGCCTTGGACGGAAGAAGCTATATAGGGACAGTTGGAAGGCAATGGGGGAGGCTTTTGCCTAGCAATGGGACACAACAAGCTATTAAAAAAAAATAGCTAGATTTGGTTTTACTAATAAATACTTTTTTATTCGTAAAGACCGAATATACACCGAGTCTTGCAAATACATAAATACCAAGACTCTGTATTCGTTTCACCTGTATAAAAACGCAGGAATTTATAGTTTATTTGCGGTCATTTAATTGTTTTTGAGGGTTAGACCCCCCTTAATATGCTTATCGGTAATTTTAACGTGCAAGTGTATTGTTACCTGAGGGGAAACGCACATTTATAGTATTTTAGCACGCTACAGTGGGGAAACGATAATTAAATGCTTTGGGTGCATTTATTTTACTGATTACTAAAAGCTATGGTGAAGTGGGAAATTATAATATCAGTAAGAATAAACTTTAAGTTTCTAAATTCTACTTATCTCTAATACCACAATAATTATTGAACTAAAAGGAGGGAGGCGCGCGTCTCACCAAATTCAGCGGAAGAGTGCGCTTAGATCTGTGCGTGAAAGTGCGAGGCGGCGGGCATTCAGGGTGTCGCGATTGTGTCACTTGTGGTTCCCGTGACATCCAGGTCAAGATACGCGAAGGAACCCGGGGGATTTAGTTCGGGAAATCAGCTGGAGTTCCATATATCATTCCCACACATTCTTTATGGATCCCCGCCCTGCATGGGCGCAGGGCAGGGGATTTTTAAAAAAAAAATCCCCGGTAATCAGATAAAAAGTTGAGTAGGTAAATATGTTTGATTAACATATACCTAGTCCGAGTTAGTTATTACTTTAGAGGCTAAAAGAGCGCTTGGCACATTGATTTTTATTACTTACACATCATCGGTTAAGTGTAAACGGTTGAGTATTTTTTTTTAATTTGTTCTAGCGTTACCTACGCGACCGCTACGCGACGCATCTTCCGTCAAATTGTGCCGACCCTTACCCTAGATAAGGTATCGCAGTGCCTGTCAAACATCGCGATATACCTTTCTGATCCGAAGTAAAATTTTAGCATGTTTTATAGCCTGGTGATATTTATTTTATGCGTGTACACAGGGGAAAATAGGTTTTACAGCATTTTTACTAAAAAAATGAAACTACTCTGTATAATCAAATGAAACAGCAAACCTATTTCGAGAATAATATTTCCATATTCTGATCAAATAATTTCACTTTATTCATTCTAGTTTCTATAATAAACTTCCAAATTTTTAGATTATGTTTTTTCACCATGCGATACCATAAAACTCTGTACCTTAACATTTACTTACTAAAAAAGATATATTTGACTCAACAGACGAAATAAATATATCTTTAGTATTAATAGGAAATTTATTACAAAATCAGTATCTAAGTACATAAGTAAAACATAACAATTTATCATATCGTGTTAACCTCTATTCGTCGGCGAGGACGCGTTTTCAAGTCCTGCCGTTGTTGGTATGTTTCTTATTTCTCGGCACCAACTTATTGACTACGGAAGTCATGAAGTAGCGGCCTCACAGAGGACGATAGACCGTCAGTTCGGCGGCCGTCCCATCGGACTCTATAGAATGCACCTATGTTTGCGATCACACTTGGGCACTAAAATATCTCCTATTACTAGTCAGCTAATGATAGGCCCTAGAGGTTTTATTATAGCAAGACTTATATTTGCTATTTGGAGACTAGTAGTGACCCTCCAGTGTAAAGGGAAGATCTTCAGACCGGGCAAGGTGTGATGCCCGGCAACCGCGGTTCTCCCCCCCAACTGTTCTTGTCGGAAAGTTGACGTCATGTCTTTGAATGGCGATAGGTATGTAACGCCACAACTATATAATTTAATATACTTTCAGACAGGCTGTACTTCGCGACCTTGAAGACTGGGTATAAGCCAAAGTCCACTCGCAACAGCAAATACTTCCACATAGAAGATGAGATTGTGTACGAGAACTTCTACTTTGACTTCGGGCCGTACCACCTGTGTCACCTCTACCAGTTCTGTATCAAGCTCAATGAAGAGTTGGAGAGGCATCCGAAGAAGAAGATTGTGTACTACACCAGCAATAATGAGACGCTTAGACTCAATGCTGCTTATCTTATTGGGAGTTATCAGGTTAGTTAATATAGTTCTATTTCTTATTGATATAAATAAATAAAATATTGCTACTCGACTCAGTGAAGAACCATCTGATTCAGCTTTTGACAAAGAAAACTGCATCATTATCGGCCAATTCGTTTAGAACTTCGATGTCTTTAACTTGAACATCGGTACCGGATAAAACCGGGTAAACACTACACCCCGGTTGGGATGCAATGCAAGGCATCCGAAAGAGAAGATTATGTGCTACACCAGTAATAATAAGACGCTTAGACTTAATGCTGCTTGACTTATTGGCGGTTATAAAGTTAGTAAATATAGTCCTTTTAATAAAAAATAATGGAATCCTTAGATTCAGCGAAAAACCATCTCATTCAGCGTTTGATTAAGAAAACTGTATCAAAATTTGTCATTACGAATACACACGTCAAACTTCATTACCTAGTTAGATTAACCTGGATAAGCTTAGTAAGCTGATATGGCAGTAGGCCGGTCATATCTGCTGCAGAACAAACAACCGTTGTTGGGATAAACGAGTTCTTGAGTGGAAACCATGGATTGGTAAACGCAGCGTAGGGCGCCCTCAGACTAGGTGGAGTGACGATCTCTGCAAGGTGGCTGGTAAGAGCTGGATGAGAGTAGCAGCAGATCGTGATCAGTGGCGTGCTTTGGGAGAGGCCTATGTCGAGCAGTGGTCTAAAATAGATGATAATGTTGATAATGAAAATACGTTTCACGACGATAACATCGCCGCGATTCTATCGTTCGTGTAAACTGTCGCTTAGTGAAGCTAAGGCGACTGTGATTCTAATCAAATTACAAAGCTCACTGAATCCTCGCTAATGAATTTTGTAATCAAGACAAACGAAATTTTCACTCAAGCTTAATTAAATTTTATGTCCGGCAATAGATTGCGCCCCGTACATAATATTATAATACCAAACGTACTATCGAATATAATTTAGTTAGTTTTTGTTTTAACCCCCGGCAAAAAGGTGGGTGTTATAAGTTTGAGGCGGGTATGAGTGTCCAAGAGTAACGGATAGGCCGATTTAGATGCGGGTTTTTTTTGTTTTAATTTATTAATTTAAGGATCGCCAACAAAGATACATTATTAATATAGCACATATGGACATAATAAATAACAAAAAAATAATATCGTAAACGCATCTTCAATTATAGGCAACCACAGCTTACACATTTAGATCGAGTTGACAAATTAAAGCAAAAATTAATAACAATTCAAATAATTATCTTTTTAAAATTAAAATTAATTATTATTTAAAATGAAAATAAATAACTGTTAGCAATAACAATGAATCCACTTAATGAATTGAAGTTAAAATTTTAACTGAAGTGATAGAGGTTTTCAAATACACTTACTTACAGAATCTTAATTAAAACCCAGTTTGGTATTGTAGTCGAGAGCGACCTGTTACGTATAGTTGGCGGAAAGTAGGTGATAGTAAACTTTGCCTTCGCTTTCAGGTAATACAGGCGTCACTCTAAATTTATGTGTGACAAACTGTCCGCCCCGCGGCTTTGCTTCGGTAGACTACATGAAGATTACTAATGTTCAAACAGTAGTAATATTTTCACACATACAGGCGGTGCCATCTAGTCCCAAATTCAGCAATTACAATTACAGATTCCCTGGGTGGGAATCGAACCCACGACCTTCGGTTTAGCAGTCAGGGTCACTAACCACCACGCCATCAGTTAGTCTTTGTGAACATAAAACCCTTTTTTACCTCGCATCACTTCTACTAAATCATCCTATGTCTAGTACTTTCCGAGATTTTATATTAAGTTCGTGAGTAAGTCCTTCAATTATGAAAGAGAGCGGCCTTTTGCTGCGGCTAAAATATACTACGCCATCTATCCTGTATTTAATCCCCCTTTGGTTCTTAGCTTAAATATATATTTAAAAAATGTGTCGGCGGTTATTAAATTTTAATTTTCGAGTTAATATGAAATCAATTATAGCGCCCCAAGCGGCAATTATAGGTAACTAAATTAGTTCATACAAAAATGATAGTTTACTCGGTAGCGATCATTGTGAAGTCGTAATACGGCCTAGATTTCTGTAATAGTTTCGTATACTAGGTATACGTACTACGAACTTTGTTGTTTATGTTGCCAGTTTGAATAACTTTTCCGGAACAACTTAATTCTAAGTCATTAAAAAGCGAAACTACGAGTGTTGTTGTGGTATTATTGTTTTTAAACGACTTCTGAAAAACAGGAGGAGGTTCTATGTTCGGTTTACTCCGTCAATTGTGGACCGCTTTAATTTTATTTTCGTTCAATGATTACACTACCAAATTAGCCCCATTCAAAGCTTGAGAAATTTGATTTCTTGTTTGTTTTAGTTCTTTTAGTGTTAAGAAAGTTTGTAATATTCAATCTGTTAATCGACTTTTGTAGCTGACTGTACTTACATGTAATTTTAAAGTAACCTAACCCTATCAATTGATCTGTAATCTGATAACGTAAAAGAATACCTTTGTAATCCCATGTAAGTGGGCTACAAATGGACAGAATCCCACGCAAACGCAATTATTCAATGATACCCTACAAGGTTGTGTTTGTGAAAAGTTAAATTGCTCTTTTATTAGGGAGAAACCCACGGACTGACTTGATTTATGTTTGTAACGTGTCTCTCAATACCGCTGCTGATACGATTCGTATGTTTCTTAGGACATAATACCTAACTCCGTCATATTATGTGTAGACGGTTTTTTTTAAATCAAAGTTTGATATTATATTTATTTATTATTTTTCTAATTTTATTCCGAAATGTTCAGGGACTCGTTTTACGCGCTTTAGACAGTTCTCTGTAATAGACAATTGTCTAACATAAATGGCGAATGCTTTTGCTTTTCAATGATATCCACGCCTGGTAAAGCTCTAGAAAAAAAAAACGACCGTACGATATGTCAATGCAAAGCTGAAAAGTGACAGTTACGCCTCTCCCTCTTCCTTCTTCACCCCCGCTAGAGGATTGTCATTCTCATGTCACTACTTGATAGCTGTCAGGGGGTGGCGCGCCTGAAACCATAGAGTACTATTTACGTACTTTCTCACTATTGTAGGGTACATTTAACAGTTTGTGGTAGGTAAAGCCGTTCCCGATTCCCAAAGTGTAAAAATCCGACGACCCCTCATTTAATTACTAATCTATGCATGACTGCCATTACTGTTTGTGTCACAGATTTGGGATACCTATTGTTATGGTTTATGTTGTGTTGAAGTATTTGCGTTGATTAATTTCTGTACATTATTATCAACCCATTTAATAATATTGTGATACAACAACAAGAAATAACTGTGTTCTCAAATGTGTATTCTAGCAACAGGACGCTACATAACATTGATTTCTATTGAGTGTTGAATAGTATTCAGCCTCTTTAGTTGTCAAAAGTTTTCTTCTACTGAAAAACTAAGTTGGTTACCATGGTGCTGTTATTCGATTCTCTCCATTGCTGTCATTAAAATAAAAATTGTCTTAAATTATAAATTGTGCAAATAAAACTAAAGTAATTTTCGATAGTGATATTATTTTGTTAGTCTCTTACAGTTCTGCTAAAATTATACACGTTAATAATTTCTTGTGAGAAAAGAAAATCGTTATCAAAGTGTACGACATCAGCGTTCCTTTCAGAAAATTTTTACTGTGAAGAACCTTGATTAGTGAAATTAATAAGACTGCGTCAATTGATAATAGGATATAATGCGAATGTAAAAAGAAATTAAAAGAAACTCAGTAAATAATCTTTCGTTGTTTTTTTTTAATTTTCTTCCAGTAAATTAGGCTATGGTAAAAACTTAATATTTTAATTTTAATACTGGCAATATTATTGTAGGCGAAGCTAATATTTATTTTTTTACCGGCAACATTATTGTACTGACTAAATTCAGGCTCATTAGACAAAAGTAGCCAGAACCCGATTCCTTGATTAAAAAAATTACTTGTCAATTTCTAACTTTGCAACGGTATATTGTCTATAAATGAAACATGACCGTCTGAACCGCTAGGTTCTCTTAGTAGTCTGTGATGATATCCGCCATTTTTCGACTAGAGATAATTAATGTCAAAAGCGCGCAAATGTCGAAAAAAAATGGCGGATGTCATTGAAAAACAAAAGAAATCCCCAGTTTTTTACTAATGTTTGTTAAAGATAAATATTTATAGCACGAGATCGAGTCCCAGGTCAGTCAGGTAACGTAGCGCGTCCCCCGTCGGAAAGTTTGACGTAATATAACTCGATTTTCTCTTGTAAAATGCAGTGTGTTTAGTTCTAAGGGTGCTATTCATTTCGCAATGCGTGACTTGATTCGAGACGCCATGACAGTCTTCACGTTTTCTAGACCATGAATACCTACACAATATATTTACCTTATACATTAAAAAAAATATTGGACAATATTACGCTCCTAAAATGTTGTGTACAACCATTACCTAATCTTGATCTTCAGCCTGACGACGTCCACTACTGAGCATAGGCATAGTAACTACGGCGTCATATACTTAACGCCACAAGAGAATGACGTACATACAATTCTAAATCGCACAAGCAAAGGAGACGTTCAAAAAATGTATAGAGCCTGGGATTAAAATAATTGTAAATTTGAACAGCAATCTGAGTTACATAGGTTAATAGAGCATGATTAATTAAATTTTTTGGTGTATTTAAAATAATTTTACAACCCCCCGTTTTTTAAAAAATTGAAATTGAAAATAAGAATCCTTAATGCAATATTATGATTATTGCAATTGGCAACCCCATGGTCAAATGACAATTGAGCAACCAAAAAAAATCGAAATTATTTCGACGCTGTCAATCAAACTGATCAATGACAATGACATCATGACGTTTCCCGTAATTATATTTTTTTCCACGCGTTTTGTTATTACACTAATAAGATAACAAATATTTTTCGTCATAATTACATTAAGCTGCAGCTAGAATAATATTACAAGAGAAAAGTACTGTAACAGTATGCAATTATTGACGTGATTGCAATATTTATACTGCTTAGGAAACGGATAATTAAAGGTAATGTGCGTTTTGTTTTTCTATTACATTTTTTTGATTTTTACAAAAATGGTTGCTCCTAAAATTCGTGTTTAGTTTAATTCTAACAGCTTATTAAATAAGCTTTCCAATGAGGTATATCACATTGGTGTTCAAAATTCTAGCCCACTTTTGACCTCTCCTTTCACGGACGTTTTGCATATACAAGTTCCCGACAAGAACAGTTGGGAACCGCGGTCGTCGGGCATCACACCTCACCCGGCTGAAAGATCTTCCCTTTTCACTGGTCACTACCATCTGATCCTTTATTCTCAACATAACTATTAATTATATAATCTCTATAGATTATAAGCTTTCCTTTAGAACATCCACCTCTTGGCGGGTTGACGTGAAGCTGCGAATCCCAGTGCGTGGTCTCCACTCGAGAAACCTTTCTTCCCAAGCTGTTATTCGCTGTTTGTCGCGGTTAATCGATATACCTATTAACTACCTTAACAAGTATATTCCCTTTTGCAGATAATCTACGTAGGCACAAGCCCGGCTGCAGTGTACAAACAGTTGACAGACGGTTCGGAGTGGTCGCTGCTAAACTTCCGAGACGCTTCAGGAGGCCCGCCGCTGTTCGATATATCTCTGCTCGATGTCCTCAACGGTGTGAAGGTGGCGTATGACGCCGGTTTCTTCGACTTTGAACACTTTGATGCGGAGCAGTATTTGTTTTATGAGGTGAGTGAAGGTTAATAGTTTTCCATATAAAATAAACTTTCTCTGACATCTTTTTAGTTTCCTACTGTGATTTTAAATTCATTGACTAAACAGAACCCTAATTTTGGATTATATAGCGTTAAATTCAAAGATATGCCGAAACCAATATAAGCTGCTATAGATTGCTGCTGTGTATAGCTTGATGTGTAGCCGTGTGTAAATTGTTTTAATCTAACAAATTTTACGTTGACGAATTACTTGGCTATCACTGTGCACCTTCCAATTTTGTCTTGCAAAAGGTTTTTAAGGTCTTTTTTTGTCCTTTAACTATTATATAATTTCCCACTACAAGAGTGGTAATATTGCAGAGAAAGCTATTTGAACTTGTAATTTCCTACTCATAGTTTCGATAACTCTAAAAAACGTGGCTGAGGTTAGAAAAACAACTATTTTACTTCGTTCTCCGCAAACGGTTTTAATAACAGATTGACTTTCCAATTTTCTCAACCACGTTCTCTTTCTAGAAAGTGGAAAACGGCGATCTGAACTGGATCATCCCAGGCAAGATGCTAGCGTTCTCCGGTCCCCACCACCGCTCCCGGTTAGACCGGGGCTACCCCCTCCACTCGCCCGAGCACTACCACGAATACTTCCGCAAACACCACGTAACAACAATCGTACGACTGAACAAGAAGTCGTACGACGCTCGACAGTTCACCGCCCATGGGTTTGAGCATAGAGAGTTGTTTTTTGTGGATGGTTCAGTGCCGTCGGACCTGATTGTGAACAGGTTTATAAGGATCTCGGAGGCTGCTAAGGGAGCAGTGGCGGTGCATTGTAAAGGTAATATATTGCATTTCTAGTTTTTGTAGCACCATTAGCAAACTTGTACTGCTTTGAGCAATAAACAAGCGATTTTATAGAAATTTAGGCGAATTTATGAAAGTGTTGTGAAACATTGATTTTAGCATGTTGATTTTTACATTTTGATTTTTACATGTTGATTTTACATGTTGATTTTTACGTGTTGATTTTTACATTTTGATTTTTACATGTTGAGGCTATGGCTAGATATCTTATTTATTCTTACTAATATAACATAGCGTCACGCCTTTATTACCCGAAAGTGTAGGCAGAGGTGAATATCACCCACTTTTCGCCGGCTATATTTATCGGGCGCAATTCCAATCTTCGAGCTGCAATTAAGATTCTCTAAGTATATTAGAAAAGTATTTTTGCCCGACCCGGCAATCGAAACCGGAACCTCGAGGTTATGAAGCGAACACGCCCACCACTGGACCACCGAGGCAGTTCTTACTATCTTACTAATAAGATTATATAATTATAAACGCGAAATTTTTTATATGGCTATACATCCATTTTGTGTGTTTGTTACTCTTTCACGCAAAAATTACTCTACGGAATTGGTTGAAATTTGGCACAGATATCTTTGACCCTCTACTAATTCTGAGTCCGATCGAGATATAAAGTTACTATGTTTCGGTTTGTTAATCACTATGTTTGGACTAGGTGGAGTGACAATCTCAGCAGGGTGGCCGGCTAGAACGGCGTACCTTTGGAGAGGCCTATATCCAGCAGTGGACTAGAATAGGCTGATAATGATGCTGTTTGGACACCTATTTATTTATGTATATGTATTGTCCCCAGCGGGTCTGGGTCGCACGGGCACGTTGATCGCGTGCTACCTGATGAAGCATCACGGGTTCACAGCGCGCGAGTCCATCGCGTGGCTGCGGATCTGTCGTCCCGGCTCCGTTATAGGGCACCAGCAATGGTTCCTTGAGAAGTATGTACATACTAACATCACGCCTACTTAGACCATTTAAAAATGTATACAGGAAATCTTTAAATAGTACGCAAACTGATAAAATAATGTTAAACATATTTTGATTAATAAAATTTTTTTATTTTGATTTTATTTTTATATTTAACATTATTACGCCACGCGGTTTTATTGATATTACGAATAGATCGCCCATAATGATGATGTGTGATCTAATTGTGCTGTGTTTGGGCACTGGGTACGTGTACATGTTCAATTACCTGGTGCCTCAAGCCAGCGCAATAAATATATAAATTTACTTTTTAAATTGTCCTATTCTTTTAATGTGCACTAACATAGTTCTTAAGCATTTTTGTTACTAAGCGATCCTGGTCCGAAATAAAGCATTTTTTTATAATTTGCTGGTTTCATGTCGAATAAAAAAATAAAAGAACGTATTCTACATTTAATGGAAATGTGTTCTATTGCCTAGTGATAACCAACCTTGGTTTGGTTATTGGATAAACGAAATCCTAAATCAGTTATGTACAGTTACAAGTATCATGTAAAGTAAATCTTTATATAGTAAAAAATAAAGTCGCATTCTGCTTTTGCAACTTTGTATACGTTGAGATCTTAAAAAAAAACAATTAATAGAGCGATTAGAGAGGAAGATATTTTTTTAATTGTTAAATTATATTTATCCCCAGTGCCCAGCCACGCATGCACGCAGAAGGCGAGTCGTACAGGCGTCGCAACAACATCACATCGCTGCCGGTGTTCACGCGCGGCATTTACTCCGACCTGCCCCCTCCACCACCCGACAAGCCGGTCACTCTGCAGACTATACTCAACACTAATGCTAACTCCAAAGTGAGTATACATGCTAAACTTCTGAGGAAGGAAACGTACATTAATTACGCGAGATATAAGGTACTCCAAATATCACACAATCCCACGTGGGAGAGAGAGTGGGTTTTAGTATACAAGTACTAGTAAATCTACGGTTTTATGAATTAGCTCTTAGTCTTATAATATTCATAAAAATATTATAAGACTTTAGTTAAAATGGACTCTATCTCTTTCTTACTAGTTTAAATGTCAAGATGGCAGACAAAGGCAAACGAATTAGATACCTATTTCAGGTCTATTGAGCTTATAAGACGGTTATGAATACGGGGTAAGTTTTCGAAAATGTAAGGGGTTGTTTATGAATAATCATTTAATCAAAAAGTATTTTTTAATTTAACTGACGTTTTAAAGATGTACAATAATTTGCATTCAGCGTAAATGATTAAATATGCTACCCGTACGGCAACTTTCTATGAACCAGACGACGCGCGCGCCTTCGCATCATACGTTAGGTACAGTACCTAACGTATCTTAAAAGTAATCTATAAGAAATCTTCCGAAAGATTTCTTATAGATTACTTTTTCTTAGTTGCAAATTAAAATCACTATTTTTTTTCTGTTATTCTGTTTATTTTTCAAAGTTAGTCAAGTTAATTAATTACGATCGGTTACTTCTCATAACTTTTAAGTTGCGACGCATTTATACTAAAAATAAAATGGCGTTTCACTAAGGAAGGAGGTATATAAAATCATCAAAAACGCCTTAAGCAAATTATGGACGCCCAGTATGACCTTGTCTAAGGTTACGATTAAGAGCCGAGTTCAAATTCATGTTGTAGTCGTCTCTATGAAAAGAGACTACAACTATTTCTAAGACGTTTAATATTTTGTTACAGTTGGACAACTCACACGTCCTTAACGCGAACGAGACTGACTCAGAAAACAACGTGACAGCTGTCATCGGTAAATACAGGACCACGCCCACACCAATGTTGCCAACTAAAACTGTTTTCACGCCAAAAATGAACTACATGATGCCGACAAACAATATTAGAAACGCTAACAATTCCAATCTTAAACAACCGCCGCGCATCATTAATTCCACTTTAAAGTCGCATTATGCCTCTAAAACTTCAACTTTCCCGCCAACAAGAAGTGCCAATTCGCAATCTAATAAATTAACAGGAAGTGTCAAACCGTTTAATGGAAAAAGCAGTTTCCACGGCCAAAGAGCTAACCTCGCTCGACCTCCTGCAGGGTACACGCATGGAGCTAGCCCTCTTAAAACTTTCACGAGGAAAACTGTCAGTGTTGCCAAAATTAATAATGACAGCGCAGTTGTCACTACGTTGAACAACGTCACTTCTACATTGTCAGCGTTAACAGAGAACTGTCATTTAAACGGTAAAAACCGTCTTCCTTCGGAACCCAACTTAAAATCTGTTATACAAACTAAACAGGTTCCTACAAATTTAAATGCTCGCAAAAAATTGATAGTCAGGTCTAATTCAAACTCACGCAAAAAGCTTCCTAAAAGTAATCTTCCGAAAAGTGGTTTGGAAGCCACTCAGGACCTATCTTCCAGTGACACTAACGTCACAAATATATCTGCTGATTCACTTGAAACTCCATATCGATTTAGAAGGAAACGTGATAAATCGAATAGCCCGGAACCGATGGATTGCATAACCAACTCGATAATCACTGCTGACGTCACTCCTGATAATATTGAAGAGTCGAACAATTCGCAAGGGAACAAGTTGTACAAGATAAAGGCGCTGCGAAAGAAATGTCCCGCTTTTGGAGTAAGTTTGCTTAAGAAAGATGGCGTTCAAACTCGGTCGAGTAGTTGTGCGAGCAGCTCGACAGTGAAAAAGAAATGATCTCGGCGCAATATTCTAGAGGATATTTAGGTAAGTACATAGATTGTATTTTCTTGATGTACCGCGGAAATTTCAGGCATCCGAATTCATATAAATAAAAATTATATCAAACTTATAACCCATAGCAATTATTCTTTGTTTTTCCTTACCGTGCCAAAAAGGTAAACAAAGCTTCAGTTTTCGTGTCACTTTAGAATATCACGATTTTATCAATGAACCACACTATGTATCGACTTATAAATGTCTTAATCCATTGAGTAAACACTTTAACTATGAAATTAACTGAAAAATGTTTTAAATCAACCAGTTAAATACGAATTATTGATAAAATTCTAAACACATTCCAAAATTCATGACCACAGGTTATGCAAGGACACGGGCTGTTTGACATTTTTATACTTTTTAAATTAGAGTGTGGACATAGATTTTTATGGATTCGATAACCATAGATTTAGGAAGAACTGAGTGAATGATATCCAGTCAAATGAAAATGTGATGTTTAGATCGTACTTTAATGTAAAGTATTGTCCTAAATTATTTTATTACTGTCTTCTTTAAATATGAAAATTTTGTTTTTTAACCATGTAACTGATGCTGTGTGAAATTGAGTGCATAATAAATATAATTAGTTGTATCGTATCGTCACTCATTCAAATGTTCTAAACGATCATTTAAATAAAATCAATCTGTGCTTCCCTTGGTCACGTCATTACTTGAGAACGTTTACACCAAAATGGATAATTTATGTATCTATGTGCCTAGATTTAAAAGTTGCTCGGAAGTTTAAAAAAAAACAGCTCTGCCTATTTTAAAAGATCTTGTCCTTAACAGTTTAATACATGGTAAGGTTGTAGTCAATTTATCGGTATTCATCTAGAGCAGCGGTCGTCAAAGTGCGGCCCGCAGACGATACTTCTGCGGCAACAAATAACTTCGATGCGCTTGCGTTTTCATTTTTTATAACCGCATGACTCCTCTCTCCCTAACTAACACAGAGTTCATCCCGCATCCGCATTAACCTACTCAGATTCACTATCAGATTATTGATTAATAAAAAATTAACAAAATAGCTTGTTTGACCCCTCATCTTAATTTTGGTGACTGGCCAGAAAAAGAGAAAAATATCAAAGAAGTCGTTGAAACGTTTTTTTTTAATATTTTCATATTTTTTAAACATTTATAATATTTCCTGTTTTCTACAATTTATTTGAGATACGACTGCATTATTGTATTCCAGTGTTTTATTAAATGTAAAGCTTCTTGGTTCCGAATAATGAATGATTAGAAATCTATTCAGTCACTCTTTTAACAAATCATTCAATATATTCAATCATGGTGGCCCTACCCTAAAAATATAGTCTCTGGTTACGAGGCGGCCATATTTGTTGTTATAATATGCATCCTAAGGAAAAACAAGGTATAGAACTATTTGAACTTAAAATAGTATTCTGAAATCTAATAAATAATTCTCTAAATAAAGGTATTTGAAGAGTCAAATACCGCCATTTTGATTATATATTCAAAATGGTGACGATCGATATTATATGGGGTTATTGGACGCTTATTTAATCAAACATTTACTACTAAGGTTTTTGACCTACGTCCTCGTAGCCAATCTTTAGACCCATTTTATCATATCATCGTAGGAATTATTGTAGTTCTGTAAGACAATCAGAGTGAAAATCGCGATAATAATACAAAGTACGAAGTTTCCCGAATATTTCCGAGGTACATTAAAAAAAATAAGAGTAGTTCGTGTTTTATTGTATAGAGTTTTAAATAAGTGCGTAGCGCACTGCGATGTTGTATTAAATGTAACTTTAATATTTGATAAATTTGTTTAGACGCTTCATAACAATTTTCTAACAATCGACTGATTTTTTTAATAAACTCATATCAAAATAATATGCAATATATTCTAAACAAATTTATCAATGTTTTTGATGTATAGAGAAGTATAAGTGTAAGTAATTATAATGGCAACTAAGTGAGCCTATTAAATCTCATTAGATTTATAAATAGCATTTGAGCGCTCGATTGATGGCCGGTTTCATCAATTATGGATAAGCTTATTAGAAACTTGCTCATTTGCATATTATGTCTAGATCACATAGGAAATGGACTGAGTAATTACCTCATGAGTATTCACTAGAAAAAGGGAAAATGATTGTGCGGGGTATACCTGTCTCTTTTTAAACCAGAACAAACTTAAGCGCGGTGCCCCAAAAGTAAGTATTGACCGCATAATCGCATTGTCTCTTTCACTCTTCTGCCATATTCACTTCACATCTGAATATTATAGGCTCAGTCTATTTTGTGTACTACCGCGAAACAGGCTTTTTTTGTTACTGTTGCTTGAAGTATTATTTTAAAAATATCCGTGGGCATTACGTCTATAGGCGGAGTATAAAAAATATGAAATGTGACACTACGTCTTATGGAGTTGTGTGTTTGCTTATAATAAAATGGAACGTTTTTTGTCATTTTATGAACTTACCAAGTGCAGCCCGTTCAGTTATTTTGCCTCTGATAGTTGTTATTATGTTGGCTGACATAAAAACCATGGTGTCATACTTAGCTTTCCAGTTTGCCAACATATCAGTTAGAGGTATTTCTAGAGAATAGAACAATGAAACTGGAGGCGAAATAACTGAACGGAATATAATTTCGAGTATTATGTGTTAGTTTTGTCGTAAACAATGCGTTCTACTGTGATCCAAAACGCAAATCATTGGTATGAAAAATGAATTTCAAAACACGCTGCTAAAGGTGCTGTACATTTATACAAAAATGACAGGTTTACGCTCTGGCAGTGGACGGGTTTTGTTTAACGAAACGCACACACATCTCACTGGTGACCATGATAACGTTGAACACCACTCGTCTTGTGTGTAATTTCATAATTTCATCAAAGCATTGTGAAATATAGGTTTTAATAAACGCAGATTACAAGAAATGTATATTTAGATGTGCTATCCACAAGAGTACGGATATATTAATATGTTTACATTAAAAACAACGGCAATATTTAAGTTTGTATATCGCTATACTTTTCAAAGTATAATGGAAAAATATTTTTTTATATCTGAATACATTTAAGTGATTATAAAATGCCATTTTCTTTAGCTTTTATTGAGCTTGTTGTAGATCTATTGGTTAAATGTACTTTGTTATTATATTCGGTATAATACTATTATACTACCTAACATACAAATCTGTATAAATATAGGATAATTGATGTTACGTATCTATATGTATATAGTATGGTATAACCAGCTAAACAATGGGTATCAATAGATTTGCGCAATAAGTAGATACTATGTTTGCCATGCATGACGTATCCTCGTCGCTAATACTGTCGCATCGTGTAGTACGATTGGGTATGAGTGTACCGAAGCCGTGTAACGATGGTTTAGCTAGTTAGACGATTGTTTAATATTTATTGCATAGACTTATGATATTACTACAGACAGTCACTTTAAAACGTTTGGTGCGTTTTTTAATATAGAAATTCAACTAACTAAAAAGTCCGTACTAATTATTTGTAACCGTCTAGTCTGTGGCCGTTTAAGTCAAGTATCAAGAGATTTTGGCTGTATTCCAATCTTTTACCACGCACCTGTCGCGCGCAGATATATCTTGCGCGCACTCTAGATACCGATAGGTGATCACGAGTCAGCACTCTCTTGAAGGAAATTGATTGCAAGTGAGTCTTAAACTTAAACTCAAGGACTCAAGACTCAAAGACAAATCAAATTTGTTCTCGTCTCTTTGTCGGGTGGTCTTAACGAAGTAATATTGTAAAATTCTTATTATTTAACAGCTAGATAAATTTTATCTCAAGAATATTTTTGATTTTAACAATATGCCAATAACTTAATGTCACTGGCCGCGGTGGTCGAGTGATAAACGTGTTCGCTCATCGCGAGGTCTCTTGTCGAGCAAAAATACATTTTTTTATATACATAGAATATGCTAGTTGCAGTTCGAAGTTTGGAATTGTGCCCGATGAATGATTACATAAATATAACCGGTGAAAATAGCTGATATTTACATCTGCCTACACATTTTGGGAAACACAGGATATCATTTATTTAAGTATCTGTGTTAATATCAAAACGTCAAAATTATTCTTAAGATGAAACGTGTCTGGCTGTTGAACAATCGGCTCGTAGTCTATGGTATTTTTTGTGAGTGCAATGTAATAGTGGTCGTCATATGACATGCCTTTTATATATGGTTCCTGAACTTGTCACAACAATGCTGTGAGTTGGTAGCTTTTGTGAATAATAGTGTTAGTTACGTAGTTATATACATATTACGTTTGTAGTTATTTTGTCACAAACAGCGAGAGATGACTGTGAAAATGTTTTGCAAATTTATTTGACAGTTTCCAAACGCGCCTAAAATTATAGCTGTCATAAATGACAGAATGATTGAAATTTGACGTTGTTGCAGTTTGCGATTACAGGTACAGTCTGGTATATGAGCTTTTATCGGTTTTCTGTGTGTAATATCTCCTATCTGCCTTTGAGATCACACTTAGAGATTGTTAGTGTTCCTACAGTGAAAAGGGAAAAGCCAACGGCGAGGTGTGATGCCCAGCGACAGCGAACCCTACAGACTTCTGTTGAAAAGTTTAAATATATGCTAATCGTTAGAAAAACATTGCTTGTGCGATTTAGAATTTGCGTGGCGTTAGATTTATAATGCCACAAGTCTAATGGATAGGTTCAATTTTGTTTACATATTCTCTTTTGATAGTTATTAAAATTATTCTTGTTTATTAATTTACTGCTTACATTTTCACCGCCATCTATAGAATAGAGCCTACAGTTTCATAATTGTACGAATTTACAGCGTCATATCAGATTTGTAAATGCTCTCGTCATAACAATCGTTAGGCCTTTCGAGATTATTTATTTGACGCGCTCGACTCCATCGAATATTATTAAATAGTACACGATATTCGATTGATTGGATTATACTTCTATCGTATCGATATAGCACTTTGTATGTAGCGATTCGAAATCAATTATTTTGTTTCGATGTAATCGAGCGCTTAAACTATTGAATGTTGTGAAGACTGTTGTCTATGCCATTTTTAAATAGTATTGTTTATGTTGTATTTACAATTATTCGATAATTTATTTGTTGTTCTATTTTATAAATTTTAATTTTAATCTGCAATACTTATATTGATGTTTGTTTGACCATTTATTTTTTATTCAAAAGATCAACTTAATGTATTCTAACTTTTACCGACTTCCAATAAACTTTTATGAAAGCCCTAAACTATTGAATCAGTTAACTTGCGCGTTGAGAGGTCAAACGTTTCGTTGTCTGCATATTATGTGTAGGTACAATCCGCGAGGTCTAAGCTGACCTTTGCATTTGTGTGTGTGATCAAATGTTGCGTCGCGCAACTAATACAAATGATGCACCGCGCCTTAGTCCGATTGTCAAAGCAGTATAAACCGGTTTAAACCAAGTAATGAACGCGTCGCGCTAGAGCGACGATGTCACACCTACAGTATCTATGCGCTCACACATATGAAAAGCTGAGCTTTGGCTAAGTCATATACGTGCCATTAGGTTGATATTTTGATGACATTGTACATAGAATGGTTTGATGTGCATTAACGCTTATGGTACGGAGTGTAAAAATTATGCAACGTTTTTATGTATTTACCTATTAATATTTTATTTTATAATAAATCCTTGCTGTCTACCGAGGTTTTAAAGGCCCTACTCTCGTACATTTCTCATTGAGACACGGTCACTTATAGATGTTACCTTGTAATCAAACTAAGCTTTTATTCAGTAATAAGCAAGCGAATCTTCATGCCATTATTATTAAATTATAACCTGTCCGCAACAACAACAAAATGTAGGAAAATGGGCCCTAATACCGCAGTAATCAGCAGTGGGATGTTACTTTATTTCTATCGCATTTACACTATTTCTGTACAGTCGATTATTATTATTGTTTATAATATAGTTTTATTCGTTTTTTTGACAACGCGAATTTGGTTATTGGTTATTTTCTATACTAAATTATAGCTTTGCTGCTGATTTTGAAGTAGATACACCTATGTTTTATTTTTTGGGTACATTTTAAGACCAAAGCTTATGCAACAACGCTATCTGTAGCTGCATAAGTGCATAAAATCTAATATACTCACGTAGGCGTCTCTACTCAAAAAAAATTGTTACGGATACAGCTAACCGGAATATATTTTTATTTGTAAGAATATTTTATTGACAAATGTTTGTTATAATTCGTTGGTAAGCAGGAGTGGATTGGATTAAGGGACCAGAGCGTTAAGTGATAATTTTTTTTGTAATGTATGCATTTGTTTTGAATCTGTGTTGTTGTTAGACGCTTCCAGACATGCAAGTAGATGCAAATATCTCGATAATTTCTCTCAAAAGTTGAGTTAAAGAGCAAATGTTTAACAAAGTGGTCACATGACTGGGAGTGTCTATAGATATAGTATAAATATTGATATGTTGTGAGATCTAATCGGTTACTAATGTATTTGCACTATTACCTATAGGTATATGTCTAACCAAGCAACACCTGACGGTGTTAAATGCTTGTGCTTAATGAAATTAAAAAGTTATATTCCAATTTATAGATTTGTTTTATTCTGTACAGCTGCAATCACAATAATAAGTCATTAAACGTTTCACCAAATTAACTTATATTTATATTTATTTTTGTGTAGAATTTATTGATTCCCTATGGGTTTCGATGTCTGATGGCAGTCGCTCGTATAATTGTGGTAGCTAGCATCAGGTTACACTGGGAGCCGACCCCAATAGAAATGGGAAAAAAGCAAGGGGAATGAAGATGGATGATTGTATAAAATTTATTTGTTTTAAATTGTTTAGATTTAGTGTAATCTAAGAAAATTTGGTGGAACTTTACAATTGGAAGGCGGATTATTACAATAAACAAAAAGTAAGGAGAAATTTTATTGTAGCACGTCGTTCAAATTCTGTCCAACATTTTGACCACGAGAACACAATTACAGTCTTTAACGTTTGATTAGGATATTATTATGTTTTTCATCAGAATCTTAGTACAATCGATATCCCATCCGTAAATTAATCGTATCTTCGAACACTAATAGTAGGGGACACACTAGAACTCATACTCGGAGACAATAACGACTAGCCTAGCGACGGCGCTGCCTGCGAACTGCCCTCTTTGATGCAGAGCCATGCGGAGCTCTAACTCTAGCACTTGCGGGCCCGCTAGCGAACACACCAGAGATATTACGCACACGTTGCCAGACGGACGCATGCTGAAAACAAAATAAAACAGTATTAGCAATGCAGCACTTTTCTGACAATACAAGTGTGTTTTTCGAATTTCAGAAGATTTCTTCTAAGTTATGGATATTTACTATGCGTTTCAAATAAGAATAATAGGATTGGAAATCCGCCATCTTGGACTGGAATGCGCAGCAACTTCACATTTTTTAGTACAGTGAGCAAAAATGTTTAAAATTTAGCTTCCGACGACAAAGCCGGGGTTATAAGTTAAAACCTGTGTGTTATCCGTGTATATGAATTTGTGTACATGTTTGTGGTATCCTAGCGAGTAAATTTACTTATGTAGGTAGCTGCATTGTAACTACATACATAAGTAAAGTTTTTACTTAAATCACTTTTCAATACATTTCAAAATAATATTATTGTCTGTGGTTTGATATTTTGTGCTGATGCTACTTTTGCTTGGTTTTTGGTATGAAGTTAGCCGCGAGTCCAGTCCTATTCTTATTTGAAACGCGTAGTACGTTCTACTTTAAGTGTATTTTTTTAGCTTGGCCCATCAAGGTCATCAGGATAATGGGAGCGGAGAAACTTGCAAATTCCCTGAGTATAAAGTAGTTAAATTTATACATGGGGTACTTTTTGGGACTTAACCCACTACCGCAATCCCGCTATTGCTACTGCTGTAAGCCAGGAGCGGCAACGGCGCCTTGAAGATACTCGTTATTTGAACCCGGCCCAGTCCCGGGACACCTAAACTGTCTTGGATCCCGCACGAATTTATTCAGATAATTGGAAGCAAATTTAATGAGAAAGACATAGGTACTTACTCAAAACATCTAAGATCAGCCGGTTGGACCCCGTGGCTGGCTTGAGCATCTATCATGCTCATCTCAAAGCTGACAACTGACTCCCTCCACGCAGGACCGTGCATCGTAAACAGATCCACCTGCAATCACAATAATTTCATTATACCTACTGATATGCTAAGCGTCGGAGAAAAAGCTTGTGAGATTCAAGATTGCTATACAAATCTGAATATGATACTCACGCTTCCAGAAGGAAGGTAGATGTTGGCTACGAAAGTGATGAAGTGGTAGCTGTAGGTGGTGGGCTGCTGCAGGCACGTCCAGTCGCCCACCTGGCACGTGCGCGTCACTCGCGTACAACGACTAAACGGAACAAACATTATTTATATATATTTATCATAGCTGCGCGCTCACCTTTAATTTGGCTTTATAATTTAAACAGTAGGTAATAGTTTAAATTATAGTAGTTTAAATTATCCTCAGCGTGGAATCCAGTTTTAGAGTTAACCTGACCTCGCTAATTGAATACACAGTGAGTGTAGTCTGTAGAGCCCTGAACAATAGTTACGAATTAGTTACAAGTGACGGTAGTTAGAGAAAATGTTGTTCTACGGCCGCTGTCATCAACGGAGCTCTTTCGATGGATCAGTCTGCTTGCGACCACGACCGGTGCAACCAGTGTCGAAACGTAAAGCCAAATTAAGGTGAGCGCGTTAATTGTCCGTTATCTTTAATATAAAAATGAATCGCAAAATGTGTTGGTAAGCGCATAACTCGAGAACGGCTGAACCGATATTACTAATTCTTTTTATAGAATATTCCTTGAAATACGAGGATGGTTCTTACGCAGAGAAAAAAATAAACAAAAACTCCTCTGAAACATCTTGACCGATTTTTATGAAATTTTATAGGTCGTATTCTGTTTTCGGACCCGGCAGGTGGCACTGCTTTACCTGGCAGGATGACGTCTGCGGGGTCCGCTAGTGATAAATATATATTAATAATGCAACGCGAGATTTCAAAAAAACTTTACTTACTAACTGCAATTATCCTTAAGTAACAACAATGCTTGTTATAAAAAATCTTACTGTTTCCCCTCAAGCCTGTAGCCAGGCGGACAGTCGATGTGGTGACAGTGGTAGCTACCGCGCGTGTTCTGGCACACCATGCCGTTACCGGCGCGCGCGCAACTCGCCTCACCATTCTCACACTCGTCGATATCTGTGTAATAGTGTATTTTGGGCAGTGTGTTCTCGCTAATTCCACTCGCAAAAATCCCTTTTGGTCATATAAAAAGCTAGTTCACAGAACTCAAACATGTAGGTAAACCAAGTTAGCAGTGCCGGATCAAGCAAGAGCGGGCCCGAAGCATAATTAGGTAATTGAGGTGGATACCGAAATTCACTATAAGTACGACCACTCGACCAGTCTTAGTAAAAATAATGCAAACATGTTTACTACGGCTGAGGATATGAAAATTTGGATACGCGAGACCTATAGCAATAATAATTGCTACTCGAATCTTATTACGTTATCAATCTTATACTAAATTTAAAACAACTTTGCAACTACCCGAATTTAGATTTCGGCTTTTGTAAGTCTTTGATACCTACCCCCAGTTGACTAAGTCCCCAAATGTAATGTCCCCAGTATAACTCACACCAAATAAAAGCTTTTAATACATACAAGGCAGACCAGCGGTGGCTCAGTTTGTATCGGTCTCACCTTTGAAATATAAGGTCGCGAGTTCGATCCCCGGTCGTGCCCACACATCTTTGTGTGAATTGTTTCATCACCGCACCTTAATATCAGTGAAGGAAAACATCGTCAGGAAACCGGTGTGTCTAAGAACTAATTATTTGGCCCGCGTATATGGATTAAGACCTAAATTCTCTCAACTCGGAAGATAGTTGAGAGAAGACAAGACTAAAAAGGGCACAAGTAGGTATCAGAATTGTTCTTTTTTAAAAGTAATACGAGCAATTTCTTCTAACCTATGCAGCTCCTGCTGTCCTCTGACATACGGTATCCTGCTGGACAAGTGCAGCGGTAACTGCCCTGCTCATTGACACACGCTCCACTACACAGCTTGCCTCGTCCGTACTCCTCACACTCGTCGATGTCTACGCATGTCCTGGATAGAAAAGTCATGGAATATGTACACATTAAGACCTGACAACAGACTGCTATAGACAAAACACCACAGAAGAGCAAAACCGCTCGACTTTGCGATTGACCGGTCTTTGCAAAACATGAATGATTTTGTTTTTTCGAACGGAACTAAAGTCTCTAGTAAGAGTTAGGTACCTACTCCGCTTATAATCATGTCAAACCATGTAATTAGTACAGAACAGATAAAATTTTGATCCGGCTCGAAGGACCAAACGATGTTGGGGGGGGTTTTCTCGTTGTTGACGGAATCCCGGGAGTTATTGTAAACACCAAACCACAAAGTAATAGAAAAGTAAAGTTTATTTGTTATGCGAAGGCTAAGTTAAGTGTCTGAGTCGTACTTTAGTTGGTAAATAAATTTTGACACACTAGCACTTGTCTGAGGTTAAGTGACGACTAAAAATACTTAATTAGGTTGCAAATAATGCGTGAAAGATTAAATGCTGTATGAACGTAAAATGGCTCATAATGGTACATAAGTAGTCTGATAGGGTAATAAACTAAATGAATCTAAATAAAGACAATAAGAGTTACATAGTATCTTTTCAAGAGTGGTGTTTGCTAGATTCTTTTCTTTTCTTTCCAGAGCTTTTCTGGTGATACCCCTCTATAGCAATTTTCAGCAGCAGTACACACATAATGCTGGAAGGCGGAAGAGACTGAGGGTGTGGGTCATTGCCATGAAACGCTTCAAAGCTTCTTTGGTCTTGTGTTCTAGATAAGTAATGGATAGTGGATAAGGATTTAAGTAGGAAGAAACTATTTTTTTTAAGGAGATCAATTTGGGATTAATATAGGTCAAAGGAATGATATAGTTACATTGTTCGTTATTACCTACATATCTACTTACACTTTCAATCAACAAGACTTTTAGGTAAGTTAAAACAGTTAGGCCCAAGCTGCAAATTAATGCTCCTTTTCGATGTATGTAAGTTGGTACATTTCATAGACGTGGTTACCTGTTGTCGTGGTGCAGGCGGTACCCGCGGCTGCAGTAGCAGCGGTAGGCGCCCCAGGTGTTGGCGCAGAGCTGGGTGCAGGGCGGGGGCGAGGCCGCGCACTCTACCACGTACCTGTTGTCGTGGTGCAGGCGGTACCCGCGGCTGCAGTAGCAGCGGTAGGCGCCCCAGGTGTTGGCGCAGAGCTGGGTGCAGGGCGGGGGCGAGGCCGCGCACTCTACCACGTACCTGTTGTCGTGGTGCAGGCGGTACCCGCGGCTGCAGTAGCAGCGGTAGGCGCCCCAGGTGTTGGCGCAGAGCTGGGTGCAGGGCGGGGGCGAGGCCGCGCACTCTACCACGTACCTGTTGTCGTGGTGCAGGCGGTACCCGCGGCTGCAGTAGCAGCGGTAGGCGCCCCAGGTGTTGGCGCAGAGCTGGGTGCAGGGCGGGGGCGAGGCCGCGCACTCTACCACGTACCTGTTGTCGTGGTGCAGGCGGTACCCGCGGCTGCAGTAGCAGCGGTAGGCGCCCCAGGTGTTGGCGCAGAGCTGGGTGCAGGGCGGGGGCGAGGCCGCGCACTCTACCACGTACCTGTTGTCGTGGTGCAGGCGGTACCCGCGGCTGCAGTAGCAGCGGTAGGCGCCCCAGGTGTTGGCGCAGAGCTGGGTGCAGGGCGGGGGCGAGGCCGCGCACTCTACCACGTACCTGTTGTCGTGGTGCAGGCGGTACCCGCGGCTGCAGTAGCAGCGGTAGGCGCCCCAGGTGTTGGCGCAGAGCTGGGTGCAGGGCGGGGGCGAGGCCGCGCACTCTACCACGTACCTGTTGTCGTGGTGCAGGCGGTACCCGCGGCTGCAGTAGCAGCGGTAGGCGCCCCAGGTGTTGGCGCAGAGCTGGGTGCAGGGCGGGGGCGAGGCCGCGCACTCTACCACGTACCTGTTGTCGTGGTGCAGGCGGTACCCGCGGCTGCAGTAGCAGCGGTAGGCGCCCCAGGTGTTGGCGCAGAGCTGGGTGCAGGGCGGGGGCGAGGCCGCGCACTCTACCACGTACCTGTTGTCGTGGTGCAGGCGGTACCCGCGGCTGCAGTAGCAGCGGTAGGCGCCCCAGGTGTTGGCGCAGAGCTGGGTGCAGGGCGGGGGCGAGGCCGCGCACTCTACCACGTACCTGTTGTCGTGGTGCAGGCGGTACCCGCGGCTGCAGTAGCAGCGGTAGGCGCCCCAGGTGTTGGCGCAGAGCTGGGTGCAGGGCGGGGGCGAGGCCGCGCACTCTACCACGTACCTGTTGTCGTGGTGCAGGCGGTACCCGCGGCTGCAGTAGCAGCGGTAGGCGCCCCAGGTGTTGGCGCAGAGCTGGGTGCAGGGCGGGGGCGAGGCCGCGCACTCTACCACGTACCTGTTGTCGTGGTGCAGGCGGTACCCGCGGCTGCAGTAGCAGCGGTAGGCGCCCCAGGTGTTGGCGCAGAGCTGGGTGCAGGGCGGGGGCGAGGCCGCGCACTCTACCACGTACCTGTTGTCGTGGTGCAGGCGGTACCCGCGGCTGCAGTAGCAGCGGTAGGCGCCCCAGGTGTTGGCGCAGAGCTGGGTGCAGGGCGGGGGCGAGGCCGCGCACTCTACCACGTACCTGTTGTCGTGGTGCAGGCGGTACCCGCGGCTGCAGTAGCAGCGGTAGGCGCCCCAGGTGTTGGCGCAGAGCTGGGTGCAGGGCGGGGGCGAGGCCGCGCACTCTACCACGTACCTGTTGTCGTGGTGCAGGCGGTACCCGCGGCTGCAGTAGCAGCGGTAGGCGCCCCAGGTGTTGGCGCAGAGCTGGGTGCAGGGCGGGGGCGAGGCCGCGCACTCTACCACGTACCTGTTGTCGTGGTGCAGGCGGTACCCGCGGCTGCAGTAGCAGCGGTAGGCGCCCCAGGTGTTGGCGCAGAGCTGGGTGCAGGGCGGGGGCGAGGCTGCACACTCGTCCACATCCTCGCACACCTTGTCGTTGTGTGTCGCGCTGCGGAACCCTCCGCGGCACGAACAACGGTACGACCCTACTGTGTTCACGCATCGCGCGTTGTACGCACACGGCTACAAAATAAATAATAAAATGTTTAAGTGGAAACAACTCGGCCATTTCGAACAGTTTTTATTCAAGCTATAGAAAGTACAGCTGGTCCTTACGTTGCCGTGCATGCACTCGTTGATGTCCTCGCACTGATCCTGTCCCACTAGCCTGTGTCCAGCAGGACACTGGCACGAATAGCCACCATAGAAGTTCTCGCACTGCTGTTGAGGCCCACAAGAAGAAGAGTTGCGAGCGCACTCGTCTATGTCTGAAGTAAGAGATGGCCGAGCTATCATTTATGTACTTCTTATTTCTAATTATTTTTATTCGTATATGTATTATCTTCTGAGACAAAAAAAATAAGTACACTGAACCAAAGATGACAACTCTTTACATATATAGGAGCTAGTGCTTAAAGAGCAGTTATTAACTTGTATCAAAGTTTGTGGCCAGCTAATTCCAAACACCCAGGCTTCTCATGGAATTGGCTTTTAAGATTAATTCTGTTATCTACACAGATGAAGATAGACAAAATATAAAAATATAGAGAATTACCATAACATCTCTTTTCTGCAGTGAGCTTGTACCCCCAAGGACAACTTGCCACCACAGCACCAACATCAGGTAGTCGGGAGTAGATGGGGCGCTGTGAGTATGGCCCGCGCTGGCCGTACTGTGCTCCCACTGTGATGATGTTCCGGCCTTCGGGGACCGTTGGACGAGCAGTCGAAGTCGTGAGGACTGATACAAACATTTCTCGTTTAAATTAGTTCAATGAATAACGTGAGAAACAATGAAAATGCTTGGCTAAATTCTCAGAGTTATCGTCAAAGAGATTTTATTATTTTCTTTTGTTCGTAGGCATCATTTTTGAGTCGCTTAATATGAAGCAACTCAAAAATTACAGATAGGGACAGCAGCTTCTATATACAAAATAGTCACTTCAATCGAATATATCATTCAAAAATCTGACAAAACTTGAAACAAATAAGCAAGTGTCGTGAAGCTGACTCACTGTATGTCCGTACATCTCCATCATCTCGACATCTCTGGCCACACTCACAGCGGTACCCCCCTTCGATGTTGATGCAATCCTCCTGTGGCGAACATTGCGCTCTGTTTGTTGCGCATTCGTCTAAGTCTGGGAAAAATTTAAGTTTCACCAATAATACGATAGACGGATAGACGTACCTAAGAGAGCGGGACGATCTGAATCCATTCTATACTACATTAGCTGGCAATAGGAATAGATTTAAGGAGGTGGGGAGGCCTTCACTCATGATTGGATCAGAAAACTATGCTTAATAAAAGGCTGAGACTAAATTTCCATACTACGTAGATGCCCTAAGCGCTGTTGCCATGAATGCCTAGCTAACTCTCTACGATGTATAATCTCCAAGAAAAACGAAGATCGAATGAAATAAAGAAACTGAAGAACTTTAATAACTTACCAACGCATCTGCCGAGTTGACTATCGTATGTGTAACCTAATTCGCAGGGAACATGTGGCGGTGGGTACCGTTGCGTAGGCCTTGCTGGGATGTACACTTCAGGTTGTGTTACTGAAACCAACGGTAAACAATTATGTTGTTCCTAAAAATTGTTCTGAAAGAAAGAATATAGAAAGGAAACAAAAAGAATATCCACTTGAATTGGTTAATGCTAAACGAAAAATACATTATTAAAATAGAAGAAACAACAACTGGTTTGTTAGGTAAATCATGTGATACACATGCTCAGCACCTTATAGTCTTATTATTACTATTGCTTAGGCGTTTACGACAAAATATACAAAGCTTGTCTAACAAAGAATAAAAATCAATAACATTGCTCTCAGCAAACAACTTTTTTCATTGCCTAGATTGTTTTTCAGAGCTATGAAAAGACAAGAGCCCGGAGTAAGAAATTTCAGTGGTAGATATAGGTAAGAACAGTACCTGTATATTCCTTAGTTGTACTTGTAGTCTTAAGAGTGGTTGTTCTAGGGGTAGACTGGATGATGGGTCTGCACCAGCCGGAGTCGTCTTTGTAAAACCCGGAGATGCAGTTGCAGTCGTACCCACCCGGTTTGTTTACACACACTTCTAAGTTCTTACAAGTGTGATGGCCTGATTCACATTCGTCAGAATCTGCAGGAGACAATTTTTTCATAGGTTGAACTCATTGTAATAACCATGGAAACAGTATCAGACCTAATGGTCTGATACTGTTTTTCTGTCGTGGCCACTAAGACAGTTTCGATAAGAGATCCTATATCAGTAGTTACCTATCAGATCATTGGCATACCATTGTGGTATGATTATGGTGTACTAGTAGGGCATTTTTATTTTTACACGGCCAAACTCTATGTGAGCATGTCCCAGATGTTTACCCTTAATTTTATGGAAAAATGAAAGAACCTTTAATATGAAGTGTTGATAGTAAAAATTTACATTTAATTTAATACATTTAATTACGTGAATAATTTAATGATTAATATTAAATAATACTGAACATAATTTTAAATACCCCTGATTTTACTATGTCCCACAGTGACCAGTTTAGTTTTGAATTAAGTTTACTTGTGAATTTCCTTCTGTGGTAAGGGTAAACAAGAATGAATGGTATCGAAATGTGATAATATTATCGAAATTAAACATAAAATAACACTACTTTAATGATATAAACTATCTTTCGTAACATTATATTATGTCTCACAATTCCGGCCGTGCATGGAATTCTACTTTGTAACCGTAATTTAATATTACCTTTACCCCAAAAAAATTACCACTAACTACAAACTTCTTCCCTGGCAACATTACTTCAGTCTTCATCATTTTGAAAAGTTGTCAGATGATGACAATTTGATGTATTTCGTGTCGAAACTTGTGAGTGTTACGGTGCCGGATTTTTCATCCACTTTGTAATTGTGATTTTTACTGGTAATTTCGATTTTGTGTATAAAGAAATATAATAATGATAAACTACAAATGAATTATAATCTATTAAAAGTATTATTTTTGTGTTTAATCTTTATTAAAGCTTGTTTACAAGTAATCTTAGGTCGGTGATTGGAGATGCGTTACTTCCATTTTGTTTGGTTACATAAAACGTGGAATAAAAAAGTAACAAAATGGAAATATAAAGGCGAGTACAAATGCATGCAAGCATTTGTTTATCTTTTTAGTGGATACAGTATGAATAATTATTTTAGTACAATATATCTTGGAACAATAATTATTTTAGTGCTTACAATAATTATAGTAGGTTACTTCAGTGGTATTTGGGCATAAAAATGTTCAAGGGGCTGTTATATTCTTCAATTAATTTATGATTTGCAGTGTTCGTATTTTTTTAAATATTTTATTTAACTCGCAACGTTCGCATTGTTACTTTTTCCGAATCTTGCATGCCACTTTTCGACCACTTTTGATTATCTGATTGAGCTGACATTTTGCGTACCTTCATAATTATGTATATCACGTGACAATACAATATTATGATAACATTAACCTGATCTGATGCTGAAGGAGGAAGGTAGCCGTAGGAACTGCTGTTGGGGTCGTTTGAGTCGTAGTAACGAGTCCTAAGATCCTGTATGGTAACCAGGGTCTGATGATGGAGCTAGAAGATGGCCATAGGATCTCAATAATTAAACGAGGATATCACTTTTCATCGAGGTTGGGCTCATTTGATTCGATATATTCCCATATATGTGGTGTCTGTCCTCTCATTATCTTCAAATAGTGGCCCGTCAAAAGTCGCATATTAACTATTGTTTTAATTTTATATTTTATATAATAAGCTTTTAGAAATAAAAGGCGTTGATTACTAAAAAAGTATAGTTTGATTTTTTGTCTAAATTACCGTTTATGGTTTATTTCAATCCCTTCCTATTTCATTACTGATTTGCAGTATTTTTTTTATCAGGGTAACCTAAGCTTTACCTTTTCGATTTTGTACCTGAAGCTTTCCATTTTGTAATTATCTTATGTTTTACTATTACCATTTCTTTAAATTTTACTGATTTTGAAAGTGAATACCTTATTTTATTTTACTTTTCTTTTAATTATAATATAAGAGTTTAACATAAAAAAAAATCAACATCAATAAGTAGTTGTTACACTACATAAATTGAAAGTTAACGGGGCAAAATTACCAAATGGTTACAAAATGGTTACATTTTTACATAATTCTAAAAACATATGGCTCATCTAACATAATGCTGTATTTTAAAGAATATTATATTTTTAACCAAACGAAACTCTTACATTAAGAATATACTAATCCGTTTATTAATTTTACTTTTAAAAGTTACAAAGTGGATGTCTAAACTACTCTCGTGTCCAAAGAAAGTATTATTTTTTTGCAAACTTGTATATAAGGTAACTGTAGCTATTTTAATGCTCTTTCCAGAATAGCGAATCATTCTAAAATATTTACTATGCATTACCAATTTTTTTTATTATTTCATTCCATTTTGTAACCTGGACCCGTTTTAATAAAAACGCCCAGTATTATTAGAATCGGATTGCCTTTCAACAGTACCTAATACAGAGAAGTTATCGCAAGTTCTAAGTCCTACATTCTACAACATATTTTGAAATAATACCGTTTAATTTTTACAAATTTCAGATGAAGACAAACTCACCAACACAATTTCCTTCGGCATCTTTTTCATAACCGTACAAACAGTGCACATCATCCGGATTGAACTCATGATCTACTTCATTGTTACGTCTGTCATCATCTGTGGGTACAGGAGCAGATGATGTTCCGTTAGGCCGAGTGGTTGGGTATCCTGGCCTTGATGGGGTATCTGGCCTGGGAATTGTATTTTCTGGTCTTGAATAGTCGGGTCTTCTGGGATAAGTGTTGGAGTCAGGTCTGCTTGGGTAAGTAGGTGCGCTTGGATAATTCGGTCTTGATGAATAGCCTGGTCTAGTAGGAGGGTTTGGTCTGGTAGGAGAGTCTGGTCTGGTTGGAGGGTCTGGTCTAGTCGGAGGGTCTGGTCTGGTCGGAGGGTCTGATCTAGTTGGAGGGTCTGGTTTGCTAGGAGAGGTCGGTATGGTAGGAGAATCGGGACGAGTCGGATAGCTAGAAGAATCTGGTCTGCCCGAAGAGTTAGGTCTGGTAGGGGTAACTGTTCTATTAGTATAATCTGGTCTAGTGGGATAATCCGGTCTAGTAGGATAATCTGGCCTGATATCGGGCCTGGTAGGTGGGTATCCTGGTCTATCCGGATAGTTTGGTTCTGGTGAAGGGGAGGGTCTGTTGGTGCGAGGTTTTCTTGTACTAGTTGTAGTTGGTTTTTCTGTTGTCGTGGAATTGTTAGTTCGTCTCGTAGCAGTTGTAGGTCTTTTTGTGGTAGTGGTGGGTTTTCTGGGGGTGGTCAATCTTCTTGTGGTAGTTGGTGCTGGTGGTATGGGTTCTGGTTTACTGACGTCAGTTCCATTATCTTCCCTGTGAAAATCATTCATTTATTACCTACTCATCACGCACAGACGAAAGAAGACGGCTTTAATAACTTTAAAGACCTTTACATACTCTAGCGCTTAAAATTGTAAGTTAAGTTTAACAGAACAGAACTTCTAGGATCATTAGAAGTTAGGTTTATTAGCACATTGGGATCTTTAGAAATTCTAAATGCGATGAAGTGGCTAACTTCTGAGATGTTCAGTTGAGATTTCATTTGAGTACCTATAAGTACCTACTTAAGTTCAATTTTCCCATACTCACTCTGAGCTGTAATAATATTCATATTCTGGGAGAGGTGTGGTAGTGGGGACAACTGTGGCACGCTTGCAGGTGAAGGAACCAAGCAGATTGACACACTGCTGCTCGGCGGTGCAGCTGTCCAGCTTCAGAGAACACTCGTCTACATCTGAGTAACAAGAAGAAGCGTCAAGAAGCTCATAGTGGAAAGAAGTAGTGTTGAATTTGTTACCAACACCCTCCTATTAATTAAGTTTCATTCTTATTTGCGAATAAGGTGCCGGCATCTATTCTTAAATCTATCTTCTTCTTGTTTAATACTTTCGAGCTCAGGGCCCCGATTCTCGGGCTTTAGACATTTATCTCTAATAGACATATGTCTAAAATAAATTAGAATTTCATTAGTTTTCTTATATATTTTCGACATTTGTTAATGGAGTTAAATGACTCAAGCGCGAGGATCGGGTCCCAGAACTATGATCAAACACCAGAATTTTTCAATGCGTTTTACTTACGGGTAAATGCCCTCTTGTGTTATGATGGTCATGACAAGACAGCGAAATTCTTGCTTCGAGGAAATCCATGTTATCTGGGAGACTTGGATAAAATATTGTTTTTGCAGTATCAATCCACTGTTGGTAACCACTTACCTACGCAAGATCCAGTCAAGGAGTCCAGCTCAAAGCCGTTCTTGCAACGACACTCATGAGCTCCGTACGTATTGATACAGTTCTGGAACTCATCACACAAATGTGTGCCCTCGCGACATTCGTCTATGTCTATACAAAAATAAACAAAAAATCAATTAAAAAAATCATTATCTTAATTATTTCTGAGTGTATTAAGAAAGTCCATTTAAGGTTAATTATCATCACTGTACCTTCACAAATATTGCCACCGGGTCTTACTCTTGTCCCTTCTTGGCAAGTTTTCGTTGCTAATCTACAAAAATAAATAAAAAAATCTTACTTTCTGTACAAAAAATAATAAAAAACCATGCTGATATAATTCGTTGGTCCTTCGATAGGCATTTTAGGTCGTCTACTTACTTTGGTAAGGTGCTTATTTTAGATTTGCAGTTGTAGGCTCCTGGGAGATTGATACACACTTCTGTGCGTTTGCATACTTCTGAACTTTCTTCACATTCATCAATATCTGTTACCATCCAGAAAAAAAAATACATAAAGTGTTACTTGATGAAGTTAAAACGACTTCGTAGATGTATTTCACATCATTATGAATTTATTTCAAGATTAGTTTGAATAGATTTTAAGAAAGACCATCAAAACAAGCTGAAGTAAGTACCTTCGCAGATCCCAGTGCGGCCATTAACTTTAAATCCTGGAGCACATCGCTTCGAGACATGATCCTGGCAGAAGAAACTGCCGTGTGTGTTGATGCAGTGCTGAGAAAGACGCTGGCAGTCATCCAACCGCTCCTCGCACTCGTCAATGTCTTTAAGTAAAAACAAAATTAAAAAAAAATCTTACTTTCTTGAATCTAGATTTGGTTCTTCTTTAGCACAAAATGTTGTTACTTGTTGTTGTATTGCTTTAAGAATAGGACTGAACTAAAAAATCAATAGCTTCCAATAAATAACAGCACTTACCCAGACACTCGTCATCAGGTCCTGCTCTGAATCCTGGCGGACAGATATCGTTCTTCGGGCTAGAACTATCTACATTAGGTTCTGTAGCTCGTGGCGAGGATTGCCCAAAAGGTTTCCTGAGCTGTCCAGAACACTTATACCCACCTATAGTGTTCTCACAAAGATACTTCGGACACGGCGGTCGGGGCAGCTGACATTCATTTATGTCTGCAAACCAGAAACATGGACCCATATTTTGCAACCATTATGTGAATAAAATCATTGTTTTGAGTATTTTGATAATATTTAACAAAGCACTTGAAGCTTGAGACTTAATTTGACATTGTAATCTATATGGTCCTGGTTACAGACAGAAAGTACGTGGAGTATTTAACTGTAATATAAATAGATGAAAAAGTAAGTTAATTTGGCTGTTTTATACCTACTGGAACTTCGGGAATCATTCTCATTCATGGGAGAAGTAAATGTAGCTATGTAATATAATTTCGCGAATGACTTGGTTAGTGGTCCAGAACTTAAACCTGCTTACAAGTATTAACTAAAGCAACATGGACATAGTACATACCTAACCGTCTCAACAGGTAGACCTCATTCATCAGTGCGATGGCATTTGGTTTCAACAAATTTTCAAGAATCGTATCATTACTCACCATCACAAACCTGATTCGCGACATTCATCTTGAACCCTGGAGGACAGGTGGAGCCCAGGTCTCGTTTTGGTGGATTGCCAAGAGGTACGCACATGAAAGCACCAGGAGTGTTGTGGCACACTGTGCCTTCGGCTGTGCACAGATCGTCTAGCGATTCTGCGCACTCGTTAATGTCTACAAACATATAATTATCTGTAATGTCTAATTAGTTCAGAAATGCTTTGCGAATTATTTGAGAGTAAACTAAGAGTTCTTGGCATCGGCCCTGTAGGTTACTATTCTGTGCTACCTGTAGGCATATAATCGTAAGAATAAAGGGGTACCTTTTTAGAATGTCAGGTTTCATGGATCTTCAAAAAAGCGAATCCAAAAACATTACTTACCTTTGCAAGACTTCTTATCCGCTTGCAGCCTGTAACCATTCCTACAAGTGCACTTGATCACACCGCCCTCATCATCACACTCATGTTCGCAAGTGTCCGGCTTGCACTTCTTCACAATCTTTACTGTTGTGGTTTCCTTTGGCTTCGGAGTTGTAGTAACCTTTGTTGTGGTCTCCGGCTGTTCTGTGGTCGTTTCTGCTGCTTCCTGCAATATTATAGAAAGTACCTATTTTTCTTCAACCCTTTTTTAGTATCCCACTACTAGGCACAGGTCTTCTCTCAACTATCTTACGAGTTCAGAGAGTTTAGGCCTTAATCCACACACACTGCCAAGCTGCCAAGTGCGGATTGGTGGATGCCACAAGTCCTCGAATGATTAGTTCTAAGACATGCCGGTTTCCTCACGATGTTTTACTTCAGTAAAATTGAGCAGCGGCGATGTTACAATTCACACAAAGATGTGTGGGAACGACTGGGAATTGAACCCGCGACCTTAAAATTACTGCGCCACCACTGCTTACGTACGTATTATTTAACTATAACTACGTTGACTCTAATTACCTATTCTAAATAAATAAAAAAATAAAATAAGTAAAAACCGTTTATTGGCAAAAGATTACAAAACAAAAGCTTAAACAACGGACCTTCTGTCTGTTCTTTTGGCAAACAGTCGTAATGTCGTAAAACTAGCCTTCTTGATAATTTCGAGGACGTATAATGCACAATGCTGATTGGTCTGTTGCACCTAAATTAAAGATCCACGCTACAATATTTTTATTTGATTAAGAGCTCACCCCACACTATCACGCAGTCCATTTGGTGGGTCAAGTTTACCTTTGTACCATAATTATGCCACTTTGCTTTGCGATTGGATAAATAAGTAGCCCTTTTTAGGCCAAATAAATTAGGTCTTCCTAACATTTGCTGAACGACAATAAACCAGGGCGTTGATCTACTTTATTTAATTAAGGGTGACCATAAATTAGACTTTCAAAAATCCTTATTTGATCTCTCTTTGGATTGAACTCTACATCATAACAGTAAAAGTCAAGATTAATCGTCGTAATAAGTTGAGATGCTTACAATACAACATTTGTAGAAAGCATTTTTTCTGAGCGCAGTGCTCGGAGCCATATCTTCATATGGCAAAGAGCCACACGCCTCCTTGCCTTGTGACTCTCCTGTCCATCTCCCAAAAGAACATTCCTCGCAGCAACTCTGCCAATACAATAAATTAACTTAAAATAAATTAAAAATTTACATAGCTAAAGAATTTGTTTATTTGGTGGGTTGAACGCCTAATCTAAAGGACTATTGGTCCAATTTGAAAACTTCTTGCTATATTATATAGTCCATTTATTGAGAAAGGCTATAATATGCTACTTTTTATCCCACTGTTAAGTCTGATTGGTCACGCAGGTAATGCAGTGGATGGAAAGCTAGTGAAAGGTAAAGTTTGAATCAAATCTAAGATCAAGATAAGCTGAACTATTGACCCGGACTACTGTAGTATTGAACTAGCTTCCTCCCGCGGGGGGTGAGTGAATGTACAGAATATACATGCTAAATTTGCAGTCTCCAAACCCAGCGGTTTGGGCTGTGCGTTGATATGTCAGTCTACCAGTCTACTGTTATATATTTAGAGAAGAGAAGATTGTCCTCATGAAGATCGATGATCTAATTAAGTAAGTTTATGTCCAAGAAATTATTCAAATAACAAAAGATGACACGTACCTTGCCGATTTCTGTTTCTGGCGTAAAGCATTTCTTTGCCACGGCCAGCTTCATACCTTTCTCACATGATAATTTTGAACTAGAACATGACAAACTCTTGTTAGTGTGTAATCTACCCAAATGAGTCAATATAATACACACACCCTAAATGCTGTGGTAGCAGTGCCTGTATTATTACCATGTAAATCAATTGGTTCCAATTAATTACGGGAACTAGTTACCAGGGCTCCTAGACAAATTACATAGCGAAGCGGTAACAAAAGTGTCAAGTTGCTAAGTATATCCTTGCATATCTTGCTAGAATACCAGACTACAGCTACTATCACCCCTGGTTCACACTGGTAACAACATGCACGAGAAAACATGTTGCAAACATTGTCTATGGCCCTGACAAAATGGCTGGTCTGTGCGATGCAAACACACTACAGTTGCTCTCAAAGATAAAATCTTAAATCTCTTCGAGGTTCAGTAAAGGAGAAAAGTTTAGTAGATAAACAAAATCTTACTTGAACTGCTTTTCGCAACAGCTCTTTACTGCACTCTCACAAACGCTTCTTTCTTCCGGCTCTATGTCATCCGGCGGATCAACTCCGGCGCACTGCGCCAGTGACGTCACTTGCGAGCTCTCGCCATGTCTGCAACATCTTTCTTCTATCTCTCTCTCTTCTTCAGAAGTTAAGGCTGAAAATAATACAATTTCACTCCATAACTGGATATTAAAATAATGTGTAGCATTTCCAAAACGTGACACATCATACAATTAAAAGTGTCCGTTCTTCTTCTCTTGCTTTCTCTTTCTCTAGGCAAAGAGAGGAACAAACGAATTGGAGTAGGTACATTAGACTAATTGTAAAGTTCAACCAATTATTATGCTAGGTTTGACCCCACACCATAACCTCTACTTGAATTTACACGGGAAAGACTGCTAAATTCGACTACAGTTTTCAGCATCATATAAAGAGGCACCTGTAGCTAAAAAAGAAGATTGCTGTTGGCGAAATTGATATCAACATATCTTCTTCCAACACGGTTACGGTCAACAATTTGGCTATAGGAGCTAATGCCATTTAGTCCTCTGTTTATCTAACTATATAGACTTTGAAATGACCGATTATTTTGGCTCTACACGCTGATATCATTCTCCCCGCGGCCACGAATAGAAGACGTCAGTGCCAATGCAACTTCGTTAATTTTCTAAGATGCAGTTCTTACAATCTCTAAGACTCGTAAGGTACCTATAATCTGTCGGCACCAAACAATATTTTACTCAGCGTTACGATTACAGATTAGATCTCAGGCTCAGATTATTCAATTCTCGCCTGCGCTTGCGGGGGCAGCATGGAATCCAGAAAATAGGCAGCTATCTTGATCAACCACAAGTACTTTAATATGCTGTTACTTGATCTAAAATAAGTAATCTAAAGGATTTTACAACTTGGCAAATATTTAAACCAAGGTTTTTTCCAGGCTTTGCAGCTACTCGTTCTTTCCTAAAAAATGATTTTCTTTGCGTTCAGGGTGTCAAAATTTGTCAAATAAATCACATTTTCAATACATCTCATTCAAAGATAGACGAGAATAGAACGTTTCGGGATTTTGAAATGTTGAGAATTGAACATTTTGGACATTATAGTCCGAATTAGAAATTTTAGGTTGGTATCAGACAAAATCATTTAAGTTCATTTCTCCAAATGTCCAAGTTCGTTTCTTGAAATGTCTATTGTTAAAACTGTGATTAGATGAGTTGTTGGACAAATTTTGGATCAGACTGTCCATGGGATTGGATCCATCCACTAGGTTAGACGACGCTCGAGGAAATCTTAATTTATCATCTTGACCAGCATCTGTGCGGAGGCACATGTTTAATTAAATAACTTGTTTAGTTATGTCGCAATGTTTTCGATTCGTTAGCGATAATCCCGCGCGACCCCAATCACATCTTCTTAGATGCAGATACGAATCACATTGCAAACATAATTTATTCATTAATACCAATAATAATACTAATGCTGAACAAAATATTACCTTTAGATATCCAGGTATGTACCTGTATTTCCGAACTTTTTACGGTTTCAGACACAAGTAACAGAGTTGTAATCAATAACACTTTTTTATAGTCTCACCATCATCATGATCTTGATCAATAGACAGTTACCTACGTCTTGGAAGGAGCGACAAACAAATTTATCTGTCTGTCCTTCCAACACTAAAGAAAGACTATTGAGACTAGAAAACTGTAATTTACAATGATTTTAATAATATGACCCATGATAACATTGCTAACAAAGTAGTAACATAGTTAACATTAAAATAAATTTTGACTGAATGTACGTGGTAAGTAATGAACTTCTAACTTTTCTCTTTGCCTTTCGAAAGTGCGGAAAATCATTGGATACAATCTTTTTTTTTAATTTACAGTAAAATGGTAATATTTGCAAAACACTACTGTAACTACTTATCCAGTATAGACAAAAGCAATTTTTTCAGTAGGTATTTTATTTTTGTCAACATTTACGAGCTTTAAATTTTCTAAGTTTACGAAGACTCAAAATTACAGAGTTCGATACTCGGGGTGAGCAAAAAGACTTTTTATAAAGAAGTATAATTTATACTTAGAAAATCTTAGTTGCATCTCGAATTTTAGAATAGTGCCCGATATATGGCAATACGCTCGCCCCTTTTTACATAGGTACGGAACCTAAACCTAAACACAACCAGTGAAAAGTAGGTGATATTCAATTCTGCCTACACCTTCGAGTAATACAGGCGTGATCCTTATGATGATATGATTATGCTGTCTAAATTCAGGGTTTAGTAATTAGTAACATTAAAATTTTGATTAGGTACCTACCGCCTACTTAGGTACTTCATATAAAATGAACAGAATAACAGAGTAGCAAACTAAGTCCCTACCCACCATACCCATCCCTACCTAAGGGAGCCGGAATCTCGTTGCAAACTAGGTGTGCTTTAAATAAATCAAACTTCTCTCGCGGAGATTATATTGGAGTGTAAGCCCATTTGCTGTATTGCACATACGCCTACACATAAAGCCAAGAAACCAGTGGCCGATTAACACTTTTGCCGCCAGTAGGCTAGGTATTCAAATTTTGCCGCCCCTTCTGACCTCTGTATTTCGATACCCTACACTGACAAAAGACGGTACTCGATTTTTGAAAATCGGGGTGAAACCAATAACTTCCCAATTTTTTAAAATTTTCAATTTTCTTAGCGTTAAGTTAAAAAATTTTTGGGACAAATTTGCCGCCCTCTAGAATCCGCCGCCGTATGCTCAAGCCTACTCAGCCTGCTGGTAAATCCGCCACTGTAAGAAACCAATATAAGCTGCGATGCGGGTTGGTGGATGTCACATGTCCTCGAATGATTAGTTCTTAGGCATGCCGGTTTCCTCATGATGTTTTCCTTCACCGATATTGAGCAGCGGCGATGAATTCACACAAAGACGAGTGACAAGTGACAAAAACGCTACGCCACTGCTGCTTAGGCGAGAATTGAATAATCTGAGCTATAAGCTGATCTCGTGTTGTATAGGATTTCTGTACTTACAACGAGAGGTCAGCTTAGACTGGAAATGTGTAGCTTGATGTGTAGCCGTGTGTACATAGACACACAGATTCACACATCAAACATTAGTGTGGAGAAAGGAGGTTCGGATGGTAGTGACACTCCAGTGAAAAGGAAGGATTTTTCGAGAAAGGTAGAGACACCTCGCACGGCCGGAAGAATTTTATTTATTATTTATTTTATTTTTATTAATTTATAAGGCATGTCAACAGTATAAAGCACCAACATTACAATAAAATCATTGGCAGGTACAAGGGCTTGTGCTTATGCCAATTATAGACATGCACAACATTAACATTAAAAATTATTATTTTTTTACAATAAAAATTACTACAATACAAATACTTACAATAACGAATAATTTAATAAATCGCATTATTTACTGTTCAGTGCTTTTATATGATATAATTATAATTATGACTATTATGTTTTAGGAATTAACCTATTTAACGCTGGGAGTTAAAAAACAAACAGGTATCTACAATCTTCGGCGGCTAAAAAACGTCGAAAGCGTTTCTCTAGCGATATTCCTAAACCAGTTTACAAATCAAAACATCAATATAATTAGCTTTTATATTCTCCTGTTGTAAAATTAGGTATGAATAACATACGCTATAGTTATCAACTATTTAGGTAAATACAGCTACACATCAGTACATATTTCTAGTTTTTTTTTATTCTTCGATAGGCTGGCCCTTGACTACAGCTTGCCTGATGTTAGTAGAGTAATCTACGATGGAACGCGCTTACCTAATAAATACCAATTCAATCGTGACTTGAAGACAGGTAGATTATAGCTATCGGGAAACAGAGATGCCGGCAACGAATTCCACAACTTGGCAGTTCGCACAATAAAAGTGGAAGCAATGCGCTTTGTGCGTACCTGTGGAATTTCCACCATATAACGGTGGCACATTAGCCGTACCTCTACTTGTTTGATAGAAGAACGGGGATAGGGGAATAAGATTGTGTAATTCTAACGAACACTCTCCGAAGTGTATCCGATAAAAGACCGAAAGACTAGCAGCTACACTGCATTAAATTGGCCTCAAGACAATTGTCTCTATTTACACGACGCTGTTTTAGTCGCTTACTGTTCTGTCCCGGCTATTGCCACTTGCCACATAAGTAGGTTTGTAATTGTCTACCAACTTGTAACGTTTGGAGTAGTATTTGATCTTTTGGCAACCTTGGCGCCTGGCGTCACACTGTGGGAATATGGACATTGCTGAAAATCAGTGTTGTGGGTCGCCTGTAGTAGGCACTCACAGCGTTTACTGAGCAATGTCCATGTTTGACACTGATAGGTCACACTTACTCTTGTTTTTATTTTTTTTTCTTTTATGTTTGTTTTTTCTTCTCTTTCTATGTGTTTCTTTTTTTATCATTTAATTTTGTGTGTCCTGTTGTTGTTAAATAAATGTTTTTCTTTCTTTCTTTTTTTATTTTCGTAGATTTACGCGAATATTACACAATGAAATAAAACTATTTTATAACGGATTTTAACGCGGTTTACGTTTACGTTTGAAGTAGTCTATCTAAAGTCTGTTTTTCCTTAGGATGCATATTATATCAACAAATATGGCCGCCTCGTGACCAAAGACTATATTTTTAGGGTAGGGCCACCATGATTGAATACATTGAATGATTTGTGAAAGAGTGACTGAATAGATTGCTAATCATTCATTATTCGGAACCAAGAAGCTTTACATTATTAAAACACTGGAATACAATAATACAGTCGTATCTCAAATAAATTGTTGAAGACAGGAAATATTATAAATGATTAAAAAATTTGAAAATATTAAAAGAATACAAGCCATACGTTTCAGACTTCTTTCATATTTTCCTCTTTTTCTGGCCAGTTACCAAAATTAAGATGAGGGGTCAAACTAGCTATTTTGTTAATTTTTGAAGTTATACTTCTTTAGGCGCGTTACAAAAAAATGATGAGAGTGAAATTTTAAGATGCGCGCGCATCTGTGACACAAAATTAACAGTATGAAGCTGTTTGCTTATTTAATGATGCCAAAGAAGTATAACTTCTCACGCGCGTACATAAGTACACGCACATTTTTTTTATAAATCAATAATCTGTTAGTGAATCTGAGTAGATTAATGCGGATGCGGGATGAACTCTGTGTTAGTTAGGGAGGGAGGAGTCATGTGGTTATAAAAAAATAAAAACGCAAGCGCAGCGAAGTTATTTGTTGGTAACAACGAAAATAAAAGCGAAAGTTGGAAATAGCGTACAAATGCATCGCGAGCGGAGCGAGCGCGAAAAGTGTTGGTAGTAATACTGTAAAACAAAGGGTAGGTAAATGACAGTGCGATTTCCGGCGCGAATCGAAGTGAGCGCGGAAATTTTGTTCATTAATGAAAACGCGAGCAAAGCAAGTGCGAAATGTTTCTTTGGTAAAACGAAAAATAAAAACAAAAGTCGTAATAGTGCGAGAAAAGCGAGCCAAAAACTATGGTTAGCAAAAAAGAAAATGGAAAATAAAATAAATATGTGCGAGTTGCAAGGGTTGTAGTGATAACTAATACACCGATGAATTGTTATTAATGTTTATTGTATAAAATATAAAGTATCACTAAAATGTTATATGTTAAAATGTTAAATGTTTAATAAATGTATGAATGCACCCGGTCGGAATGATGCCCGTTAATGCACTAAAGTTTGTAACCTACGGAATCGCTGCGTAAGCAGGGTGTTCGGTGGCTTGGACCGAACAAAATAAATGAAAAAGCAAGCGAAGCGAGCACTAAATATTTTGTTGGTGATAATTGAATACTGGTGAACCATCTGACAGTAAAATAATTTCAAAATAAAGAATTTGATTTGATTTGATTTGAATCATATAAAATAACAGACGACAAACTTATCATTAGCATTTTTTTTTGTTGGACATCGAGGTTGCTATCTACTAAAATTATTTCGTTTGTCGCGGGCCGCAGAAATATCGTCGGCGGACCGCTGCTCTAGATGAATACCGATAAATTGACTACAGCCTTACCATGTATTAAACTGTTAAAGGACAAGATCTTTTAAAATAGGCAGAGCTGTTTTTTTTCAAACTTCTGAGTAAATTTTAAATCTAGGCACTAAAATACTTAAATTACCCATTTTGGTGTAAACGTTCTCAAGTCATGGCGTGACCAAGGGAAGCACAGATTGATTTTATTTAAATGATCGTTTAGAACATTTTAAAGAGCGACGATACGATACAACTAATTATATTTAATATGCACTCAATTTTATACAACATCAGTTACGTGGTTAAAAAACAAAATTTTCATATTTAAAGAAGACAGTATTTATCCACTAATAAAATAATTTAAGACAATACTTTACATTAAAGTACAATCTAAACATCACATGTTCATTTGACTGGATATCATTCACTCAGTTCTTCCTAAATCTATGGTTATCTAATCCATAAAAATCTATGTCCACACTCTAATTTAAAAAGTATAAAAATGTCAAACAGGCCGTGTCCTTGCATAACCTGTGGTCATGAATTTTGGAATGTGTTTAGAATTTTATCAATAATTCGTATTTAACTGGTTGATTTAAAACATTTTTCAGTTAATTTCATAGTTAAAGTGTTTACTCAATAGATTAAGACATTTTTAAGTCGATACATAGTGTGGTTGATTGATAAAATCGTGATATTCTAAAGTGATACGAAAACTGAAGCTTTGTTTATCTTTTTGGCACGGTAAGGAAAAACGCAGTATAACTAAACGTGGATTTTTATTCGAGACTAGCTGCCTCCCGCGGTTTCGCACATTATTAGCATAAAAAGCCACCTATGTGCTATTCCAGATTGTTATCTATCTCTGTGTCAAATTATTTCAAATTCGTCCAGTAGTTTTTGCTTGAAAAGTGTAAGTAACACACATAGACATCCATACAAACTTTCGCATTCATAATATTAGTAGGATAGGATAGGATAACTACAAATACATTTTAATAGGCCACCGATCTAGGTAAGAACCTTCATTAGTTTTCAAAATACAAAAACCGCATAAAAATCGGTCCATTCGACTCAGTGCTACGATTCCAAGACATCAAACTTGTACACAGATACAGCGCAACCTAGATATTATAGGATAAAAAAAGTGTATCTTCTAGTGACTTGCTGTCGCATCTTACTGTCCTGTCCCAGTTATTATCCTCGTGTAAATAGCCCATTAAGCTATTAAGTATGTAGGTCTCTGGCAGACAGTAAGTGGCTAACCTAGGTATATCTAGGCATCGTTTAGTGCAAGTGGTTTACGTTAATTGTTAGATTAGTAACATGACACGATTCCAAGTTATATGGGTTCTATTGACCCGGTTAACTACCTTTGACGTTAGGTACAATGGTAAGCAATGAAGAAACAAAATTTGGGTGAAAGACCTGACCACTAGTCATTTTTAATCATCAACAAATAGATAATGTTGTATACGATTATAATCTCTACCGACTGAAAGGATGAAACAATTTTAAACTGATATTGTTGCACTTCAGCATTTAACAGGCAGGGAAGGTGTTATATACAACTTCTAGAACTAATTAAGTAATTTCTGTCAGTTTGGGGAGGTGAGGTAACCACGTACCAACACCACACATGTAAAAATTGAAGCGTTTTTACAAATGCACACGTAAATAAAAGTTAGGTACACACCAACACAAAACATGAACAGTTTATGCATTCATACATACCACACATCTAGCTATACATTTCCAGTATAAACTGACCTCGCGTTGTTCGGAAATCCTATACAATGTGAGAACAGCTTATAATGGAAATGTATCTAAGCTTGATGTGTAGCCGTGCGTACCTCAGCAAAGAGGAACGTGCGCAATACCAATTCCGTAGTGAATTTTCAAATTTTTTGCAACGAGATTTGATCGAGATCGTTCTTACTATTCGTTCATTTATCCAGGCAAAGCGGCAGACAGCATAGAGAAAAAGGGAGATTAAAATTGCCTTATCAAAATAGGCTAAGCATCACGGGTAATGTAATCTAAGGGGACCTCTTAGAGCCAGTAACAAGTATGGCAAAATCAGTATACATAATATGTCGCCCCAGATAATGTTTGTACAAAGACTACACTTTCACAATAAAATCATGATATTTTTTAAATCTTTATGAACAAAGAGATTTGTAAACAATGTTTTTGATTATAAATAATATGTATCCATCCCAACCGGAAGAAAAGAGTACCTACATATTTAATAATCAAGATTATAAATTCCATTTTAAATCAGTTTAGCCGTTTTGCTGCTAGAGAGTAGGTATGTACCCGTCCTCACAAACACTTTCGTATTCCTAATAATAGTAAGATAGGACAACCAAGACGAGTTATTATTAAGACTTGTTTTCTATGTAGGCAAGTTGTTTCATTCAATATGACTCAGTTTATAAACAACCTGTATAAAGACAGTTTTTAACTCGCGTATCGCCATCTGAGGTACAAAGTCATAAAACATTAATGAAATCTCATACAGAACAATTTAACCACTGATAAAAGTAATGTAAGACTATTCCTCACTAATATCGCTTGAATCATCATCACTGTCTGTGCAGCTTGAGGAGTCAGAATCTCGGCGATAGGCGATGCGCAAGTTAAACGATCTATCTATACTTATTTGTATTTTTGTTTGTAATGAATAAGCTCAGAAACTACTGGACTGATTAAAAGAAATCACTAACAAGAAGCTACATTATCAAAGAGTCACATGACAGTACGACACTTGACGGAATTATATTGCACTTAGAGGGCAAAATGTCCAAGCTTTGAAATTGAATTTATTCCCAATAAGCGACCATTTCGTGCATGTAGGTATCAGGAATTTTTTGGGACACTTATTGGGAATTTTTCCAATTTATCCTATCATTTAATGACATCAAGACATATAGTTAAATTCAATTCATCGTCATCATCAGCCTAAGCAAACCACTGCTGGACTCTCGCTGTAACCGCCATTTTACTCTATATTCTTCAATATTAAATTAATATTTATGAACTTACAACAGCTAAATCAATATAAACCACAACATATTTTAAACCTATTGTTCAAATTACTTACCGTTTACAAATCCCGCCAAAACACACACTAAACAAAACACGATCGGAATCTTCATTTCCAAATGTTTTTAATTATAATTTTAATTCGCTTAAAATCCAATAGTAGTAATTAAAACTTAATAGGTATATTTAATTATAATTATAAGGTAAAACTTGCAAGTTTTATTATTTAATTATCTCATAGTGATACATTTTGTTGGTCGAGCTGCCTTGAGGCCGCCTTTGATACTAATGAAATGATACTACAGGTCAAATTATAGCGATAACATTTCTGCGCATGACATGTGCCTCAACGGACATAGTTCAATAGGAAAATATAAAAAAACAACTTAGTATTGCAACATTTGTTTATTTAAATACTAGCTGTAATACCCGGCTTCGCTCGGGAGTTGATATGAGGTTACGTGGTAGTTGAAATAAAAAAATAAACTATGACGTAAAAAGTAAAAAATATATATATATTGAAAACATATATATTTACATGTATTTACATTATCATGGACATATATATTTACATGTATATTTAAACATATATATTTACATGTATTTACATTTTCTCATTATTTATACTACTTGTTTATAAACAACATTTTTCATTTTATTGTCCGGGGTATATATATATAAATTTTTCGAATTTCCTACTCTTGAGCAAGCTACATAAAGCTGACCGTGAGAGAAGCAGGATTCTTTGAGGTTGATGCCACAATATTTTAAAGTTTGCCCTTGCGCTTTGTTAATTGTAAAACTAAAGGCTAATTTAATTGGAAACTGCAATCTTTTAAATTGAAATGGCAATTCAGAAGAGATCAGTGGTATTCTAGGTATAAATACTGTGTGTCCTTTGTTCTTTCCAGAAATAAGTTCAGCTTCAATGATATTATTCGATAGCTGTTTTACGATCATCCTCGTTCCATTACATAGTTTTGGGGAGTTGAGATTTCTAAGTAGTATGATTGGAGATCCAATTTTCAGACGAAGGCAGTGTAATGGCATTCCTGGTACTTGTAAAGAGTTTAGAAATTCAGTAGGGAAGTTGACACTTTCTTCAATGGTTACCATCGTGTCGATCGATTTATATACTTTCTCTTCACCAGGTATTTTCTTTAGAATATTAAAATTGATATCGTCAACAATATTATTTTTAGTGGCCAAAATTGCTCTTTGAAATAACCACTCTACGTTGGTATAGTTCTGAATAATATTTGGATAAATTTTGTCGATTAGTTCGTTTTCAGTAGTGGCTATGTTACAGAAATCACTATTGAGTTCAATGAGACCGGTCGTTTGGTCAGTAGGATATGTACCTTCGCCTATTTGTAAAAGCATTTTAGCAAAATGTGCTGTTGTTTCATCTTTTGATAATTCAACCCTCATGTTTTTTGTTAATTGCAGTATTTGTACTTCTGGCCAGAGATGTGACTTTTTTAAGCATGCATTGATCTCGTCTGCTGGTGTTGACTTGGGAATAACTGGAAGTGTTTGTCGAAAATCTCCTGAGAGTATGAGTAGAGCTCCTCCCATTATTTCAGAGTTTTTTCGCAATTCTTGTAATGTTCTGTCCATGGCTTCTAGTGATTTTTTATGGGCCATGGTGCATTCATCCCAGCAGATAATTTTAGCTTGTTTTAGAAGTTGACCCCGTCCAGATGCTCCTGAGACTTTACATACCGGGAATTGTTGTTCGGCTATATTCAACGGTAGTTGTAAGGCAGAATGAGCAGTTCGTCCTCCTTCCATAAGTGTGGCTGCAATGCCGGATGATGCTAGTGCCAGTGCGATGTGTTTTTTAGCACGTATTTCCGCCAGTATTAGATTTATTAGAAACGTTTTACCGGTGCCTCCTGGTGCGTCCAAGTAAATAATTCCACCAGTGTTGTTATTTATTCGGTTCATTATAACGTTGTAAATTGTTTTTTGATTGTCATTGAGGAGTGGTTTATTGTGAGCAATGTATTCAAGTAGTTCATTGACGTTGTAGCTTTTTTCCTTTGTAATTTCGTAGTTTAGCATACTGAAAGCATTTCTTTGTGGTGCTGGCATTCCAAGTTCTACTAAGGTCCGGTTATTTATTGCTAAGCATTTATCTTCTAAGCGAATGAGTGTTTCATTGAAGATGTTGTCACTGAATTCTATAGTCAGTTCTGGATTAGCTTGTCGGATTTGGTACAATATATCATCACTCATACTCCTTTTGAAAGAGTCCCATAGCTGTTTTGGGTTTGATGGGTTACATGTTGTTAGAATTATGGCGAATAACTCTCGAATTTGTTCAGCTGAAGCTGTGAGTGTGGCTTCTTGTAGTGTTAATTCCCAGTGGTTATCGTTTTCCAATAATCCTAAGCGTTGACATGCTTCTCTGTACGTCTGGCATAGGTAGCCGTCAATAGTCCTGAGATCTGTGAAACTTGTTGGTCCTCGTATTTCGTGTAACAACATCCGGAGATAGAAACATTCGGCATTGTTTGGATGTACAGTGTATACTCGACCTATTGTGTTAGTTTTCATTATTTCTGGATGACCCTCTTCTGGCATTCCTTGTTTTCGTCGTTGAAAAATTTTTCTTGTTTTGTCCCACGTATAATAAATAGGGACGTCGACATACAGTAACGTCTTTGCGAATGGATCCGTTTGGCAAAGTTGGAAAAAAGCTGTTAATGTTGTGTTCTGAGGTGGTTCGCTTGCAATTTTTCTAGCCGAGTCTTTTGTGAAGTAAACTCTCTGTCCATTCTCCAAATGTACTGCTAGATGTTGCACAGCTGGTTCGCGTTCGTGTATGGGAAAACTAAAAATCCTCCACGCTGCTTCGTTACTGTTGATGTATCTTCCCATTTGGTACATGAGTATCTCATCATTTCTGTTATTTTGTTCGCTATTTTGGACTATTTGAAATACTGCCATATCACTACCTTTGTTTACGTACTTACATATATATTTAATAGATTTTACTGAATTGCAATATTCAACGTTTATGTGTGCTTGGAACATTTTAGAAAGTAGTGGGTTATATGGTACTACCCATTGATTATCTATTTCCAGTTCATCTCTGCCTTGTATTCGTATTTTTGCTGTGAAACCACCGTTTTTCGGTGATCGTCTTCTATATTTGGGATAGCCGTCATCTTCAGTTTTTGTATCGTCTACGTATGGTTTTGGATATTTTTTTGTACATTTTCCATCACGCATGCATGGCGCATTAAAGTTTAATGGTCCACATGGTCCGTGAATCATGTTTTTCACTACTATGCTGTATAGTTCCGGATCTTTTTGTGGATTGGGAAATTCAGCTTGGATGATTTTGTCGATATCCGTGAGATAAATTTTATCGTGTAGCCATATGAGATTGTGTGAGTGAGGTAATCCTCGTTTTTGCCACTCGATTGTATACATCCAGCATCTAACGGTTCCAAAGATGTGGTATTTTGTGATGACTTCAATAAATCTTATTTGTTTTTGTCGAAAAACTCGGGCTATTATGTCGTGTCGATCCATGGAGGTTTGTCCATATTTTAGTTGTTCTTTGATTTCTGGCCATGATGAGTTGCATGTAAATGTTATGAAGAGATCAGGTCGTCCATATTTTCTTACGTAGGTCATGGCATCTTGAGTATATTCGTGCATATGTCTTGGACTTCCTATGTATGATGAGGGTAAGATTACCATTGTTCCAATATCGTCAATATTGCCGTCATTTATGATCGCATCTCGAAGGTGGATGTATTCTTCTGTGCGTAGTTTCTTCTGATTCAGTCTTATGTAAAGCATCCGTTCTGCTTCTATTTTTGCGTACATATCTACCAGAAATTGTTGGAATAAACGGCGAGTGTTGAGAATGTGATTGTATATTTCATTGTCTCTGATCATTAAGCGGTAAGCATAGAACTCCTTGGAAGTGACTTTTTTGTTTGTTTCTATGCCTGTTTCAGGATGAATTTGTTTTATATTGAAATGATAACCGTCCTCTCCGTGCAGAAATATTAAAGGATATTGAAGAGAATCATATGAACGGTGTGTCTCTGCAATGCGTTGTAGTCCTTTTCTTCTTCGTTGTAAAATTATGTCACGGCTTGTATTTTCATTGTCCACAATTACGATGGCGACTTCATCTATCTGAGGTGCATTAAATCTACGTTCGTGTTCTCCACGTGGTCTTTTATCGGCTCGAATCACAATTTTATAGTCATCAGAAATCATGCGATCTAGTGTTGTTTTGAATATGTAAATCAGTTGATTGTATTTGTGTAAGATCCTCTGTACATCTTGGATTATTTCGCGTTTCAATCCATTAAAATGTGTACTTCGTTGATCAATTTCTTGTTCTTCATTTCCAATGAAATATACTTGCAGAAATTTATAGTCATCGTTAGGCATTGGTAGTAACGATCCTATTTTGTGATAAATTTGCCCTTGAATTGAAAATACATATTCAAATTCATCTCTATTAGTGTTAGTCGAAGTAACACCGAAAGAAGTCATTTGAAAGCAGGAGTTGTATGATCTTATATTTTGAAGAAAGTGTTTTGATTCTGGTGTTTCCCCGGTCATGTAATGTAGAAATTCCTGCGGAGGTGCTTCCAGTGGTGGTAATCGAATTTTTCCATTCATGCAACAGAGACCTGGTGTTTCTTTACTGAATTTTTTCGCGTGGCAAAATTGGCAAATGTTATTCATTTTTCCGATCACAACATATTTATGATTGTAATATTTCTTCGTCGATTCGTAGTGGAATGCTTCCTTTGTTAGATTATCTTTTAAAATTCTCGATTCTTCAATAGTTTTATTTTCGCTTCTTTCTTCGCTTTTTCCGCTTCTCAGGGTGCTCATTCTGGTTCGTTGATTTTGTAAACGTGCTTCGCGCTGTTCTTCCGTTTCATTTCTTCGATATTCTTTTTGTTTCCGCCGTTTCGCTGCAGAACTGGCAAGATCTCCACCTCTTTTACGTCTAGGCATTATATTCTGTAAAATATAAATTAAATGAACATTTTATAGACAAATATATTATTACGTAAACGTGGGGCACGTTGAGACAAAGAAAACAAAATTATTTAATCTTCAAGCGGTCGCGCGATATTTTGTTTACGGCCAAAGTATATCGATTCAACGCCGCGCGACTACTTGAAAGTTAAGGAAATTACAATTAAAAGAAAAGAAAAAAAAACCATTAGAATTAATTAAATACATTATTAAAAATACTCACATTTAATATTTCACAATAAAGGCTCACAGATAACTTTTTTTTTTCTTCACTTCAAGATCATGAATTAATTAAACACACTATTAAAAATACTCACACGTGATACTTCAAAATAAAGGCTCACACAGGTAACTTCTTTCTTTTTCGTTTCGAAGTGGCTTGTTCCGCTGTTCAAATCGAATTAATTCTGGCGGGCGACACCGGGCTCTTATATATTCAGAAAGCTAGGCTCTAGGGTATTCCAGAAAGTTGGCTTTATGGAGACTATACACATGAAGTGTATAGTTGGCTCTAAGATATTCGAGAAAGATGGCTCTAGGATATTCAAGAAAGTTTGGGAATATTTACTTTCTCACACCTTCTAGGTATAGAATGTTCTCGACGTTATCGTTCGCCGTAACAATAGGTTTTGCAGCTGTAGCATACGCAGTAAAGGCGCGAAATTTAAAAACTTAAATTTTAAAATGTTTTCAGAAGTAATTTGAATAACTAAAATGATATCGCTTTAACTCCAACATATAAGTTAGCTACTGCTGTATAAATACACAAAATTTAATAACTTTATTATGGTAACAAATGTAATTTAAGACTTTATTGAAATGAGAATTTTAAATTTCGCGCCCCAAATAATCGTTCTTTTAAGTCCATATTGTGTACAATGAATGAAGTTCAACTATTTGACAACAGATGGCGCGACTACACTTACTTTCCAAGTTGAAGGGTTGGAAAAGCCCTTATATCTTTAAAAACACACCCTTTAGGTTAAAACGGGAACTTTCTTGTTCGAGGGGGGATAAAGGGTTATGGTAACAAATGTAATTTAAGACTTTATTGAAATGAGAATTTTAAATTTCGCGCCCCAAATAATCGTTCTTTTAAGTCCATATTGTGTACAATGAATGAAGTTCAACTATTTGACAACAGATGGCGCGACTACACTTACTTTCCAAGTTGAAGGGTTGGAAAAGCCCTTATATCTTTAAAAACACACCCTTTAGGTTAAAACGGGAACTTTCTTGTTCGAGGGGGGATAAAGGGCTATCACACTATATAAGTCCCTTTATCGTGATGGGACTCCTTTTTAAGTTTTATCGGCACGCACATTTTATCAACTTAGTTTTATTATATATAATGATAATGATAAAACAATTTAAATTCCCTTTGATAGTTATAAGTACGTAGGTACTCGTATGTACCTAACTAAATAGATAGGTCGGGCTTTGAAATAACAGAACTAGTTATATAGGTCGCAGTTTCGGTCTCCGGTCGTGCATAAACACCGTTTTATGAATTAGTTCCATGTCCTAAACATCACTGTCAAGAAAACATCATGAGGAAACTATGTCTAAATCTAAATTAAAAGCAAACAACGACTCTAAAAGTCTTCAAATAGAAACATGACAATGTGATGATCTTTAAACGGTTGAGCTGATTATCTCCATGTATAGAGTTAAGAACCATCTCATTTTAAACCTGTCCACTCGTTGAAGTGCTATGATGCCTCAAACTGACTCACGTCAAACTTGAAAGCCCATCTTTGACCGATAGTTACTTCCGAGTAAGTGACAACCATAAAGTCTAATAAAATGTGTTATGCACAGATAATAATAGGAATTAGACAATTAGATTGTTTAAAAAGAAATTACCTAATGATAGGCACTGTTCGATGAACAAGTATTTTTATTCAAATTTATTGTAAGAAACCGGTTCTATGATGGTATAATTATATGTGTAGGTAGGTACTTAATTACGTGTTATCTAGATTAAGGAGTTTGTTTATACATAAATTAGAATTATTATTGCAAAGCTTTAATTAATAACTAAACAAAAAGAAAAAAGCCGTATCTAATAGAAATTCTTGATATGTCGTAAGTACATTTTTGTAGGAGACTTAACCCACCACACCACAATTCCGCCACAGGCGAGAAAACACCGACAGTGTCCCGGGACACCTAGACTGTCGCAGATACCGCACGAACTTAATCAGATAAATAATATGAGGAGTTGGAAAGTTAGATTATCCACTTCCCTTCAGGCAAAGGTAGAGACAGCACAGAAAAAGAAAGAGTAGGTACAGGTAGGTATATGTAATTTATGGTGATGATGGAGTATACAGTTAATGATCTCTCCTCCCTGAAGTATTTCGATTTACAACCAATCATTAGCTGACTATCCATAAACGTTGGACATTGTGTATTTCTTTTTGTATTGGACATAACTCATCACCGCAATCCCACCTCTCCTACACCTGTAAGCCAGGATCGACAGCTACGCCGTGAAGAGACTCGGGATTTGAACCCTGCCAGGTCCAGGAATACCTAAACTGTCTTGGATCCCGCACGTATTTTATCAGAAAGATAATACTTAGGAGTTGGAAATTGACATTGTGTATGCGACAATACTGTACACTGTCTATTAAGTTCCTTTAATCTCAGAGTCCGGTTAGGGTGAGACTTACCAACACGACCGGTAAGAGATCAGATGCATGACCGACAGTCATACCAAAGACTACAATAGATTATAGGAGAAACCATACTTTATGAGCGACAAGGGCGGGCCATCAACTTTCTGACTACGAGTAAAAAAATTGAAGTTTCCCAAAATTCATTTTGGTTTTGCGCGAGATTCGAACCAGATACTTCAACGGCTAGAGAACACGCTTTTTCCCTCGGTAACGAGAGAACAAACGAGGGCTTTCTTAACTTTTCTAAAGTTTGTTGCCTGACTACAATGCTACTGCAGAGATATTATAAAACTGTCATTTTACCAATGACTGCTTTCTATGCTTCAACATAAACACAGAGAGCTAGACCGGTTCTCTGTCCGCACCGGGTGACAGTATCACCACCACTGAACATCTGCCTGCCTTCGTGAAACACGAAAGGAATCTTGATCTGGAATTCCCTGAAGCGCGTCATTCAGCACAAATGTTATACTAAGATAGCAAAGCAGTACCAGCACTTAACAACCGTCCGTTTACGAAACGGATCCTACTAATAACTCTAACGTTACTTTACTTTACGTTCTCTACTAATTGAAAAAGTTAGTAAGAATACATGTATGTTTGTTACTCTTTCACGCAAAAACTACTGAATGAAACTTGGCACAGAGATAGATTTAGGTTTGGATTAACACATAAGCTACTTCTTTATGAATAAGAATCACGCAGGCGAAGCCGCGGGCGGAAGCCAGTCATTTGTATTTATACAAAACTCTCATTATTCTACTCTTCATTCTAGAGTCTAGAAACCATATCTTTTCTTCGAAATTAAGCACGGCCAATGGGTCAAGTGCGAAAGATAAGGGGTACATTACTCAATCTTTATTTGTTATCTCTAACAACTACCAACAACTAATTAAAACTATACATATAGCACTGTTAGTGACCTGTATCTGCTTCGTGTGGGTGTTACTAGGATTATAAGTCACATTTTACCGCCCTTCTAACCCCCGAGCATGTAATTTTTTTAAATTTTAAAAGAAGCTTGCGTTTGACCTCTACTTGCCTGGTGTTAATGATGACAAATTATGGACAATCGTTTACATGATTTACAGTACTCGTGATTACGTGTGATTTTCGGTAAGAAGATGAGAGAATGAGGCTTTATACGGTTGAAAACCTAAGGAGCCACTATTCCAACTCTTCAAATAGTGTTGCCACAGGTATCATACCGAAACACGACAGATCTTAATGTGCTTGGCGAGGTGGCCTAAGCCGACCACTAGTTTATTATGACCTGCAGCCATACAATGACACCGTAAAGTATTATTATAGCAGGTGTACGAAACAGAAGAAAGAAGAAGAAGAGAGTTGTTTTACACATTGTATAGCGGCATCCCTCTTCTGCAGCTCCAACAATACTCCTCGCACGAGCAGGGATACTGGGTGTACTGTGTTCGATTCCCACGAATGAAGGTGATTCAGTCTTCAACCTCTCAGTACCAACTCAGTGACCAACTTTTTCCAAAAATGATTTTGTGTATAACGGGACAGCATTAAAGAAAAAAAAGCTGATTTAAATGTGGGCACATAAAGGATTCCGTACCACTTCTAAGAGGCATTTGCTAAGCGAACCCTCGCTTAGGGACCGACGGTCATACGGTAATGGCAAAACTTTATGGGTTCCTAGTTCACAACGGAAAAAGAAGTCGCGTAAGTGGATATGAAAAAACACTATAGGTAGATACGACTAGATCTCTATAAACCTATGTTGGTAAGTCATTAATAATTTGTTATGAAAATATTATCTTGCGATTTATATTACTTATCGGTCATTCATATTCAAGTTTGGATGTAAATGTTCGCTTATTTTTACAGGGTATAATAATAATATATAATATAGTGGGACATTAACACACACGGCCTTCTGATCCCAAACCAAGCAGAGCTTGTACTATGGAAACCAGATAACTGGTAATATAATACTTTTCTTTTGTAAATATATACTTAAATAAGTATAGATAATTAGACCCAGACACAAGACAAACGTACTTATATATTTATACAAATGTTTGGCTCGGGTGGGAATCGAACCCTCGACCTGCGGCGTTAAAAGCAAGTATCATACCGACCAAGCCACCACCGGCCCGTCGGCGTATTAGTGGTACAGTTTCTGAATTTCAGTAAGTAGAAAAGTAGCATACCTATCTCGAAACAGTTTTCATACTTTTGACGACATAGTTAAAGTGCATGAATAAATTATTATTGTGAAACCACAGGCTACCTAAAACCCTCGTTATACTATGGCTTTCCCAAGAGTGGTGGTATACTCTTAGAGCATTTAACATTGGAGGTGTTATACGCAACTTCTAGTACTAAATTTCTGCCAGTTTTTGAAGGAGACGAAGTAACTCCGTACAGCACACATGTAAAAGTTGAAGCGTCTTTACAAATGCACACGTAAATAAAAGCTACTCACAAACACAAAACATGAACAGTTTTTGCAAACCGTTTATAATTCACATACCTTGGCAGTTGAGCAATACTAGTCCCGTGTTAAATTTTCTAAGGGTATATCTGTCTACTGATATTAGTATAAGTACTGCTTTGGTGGTCGAATGATTAGCGTGTTGGCTTAATATTGCGTCTTAGATTCGAATCTCGGATCGAGCAAAGAGCAGTTCTGCCCTGATATGGCAAAAGGCGGCAACGTGCAGAAAGTTGATTTCGAGAAAAATGCAAGAAGGTGGGTGGGTCATCCTAAATAGCTTACGATATCTCGGGAACGAATAAACTTAGAAATATAATTCCAAGATGAGTAGATGCGCAATCGTTTACTTAGTATGCTGGTTATAATAACTCATTTTCGTAAAAATTACGTTTAGCCGCCTTCTTCCATATCACGGCAGAGTTTCTAACAGGGAATAGCTGGCATTTCGATTATTACACCCCTAGGTGCTTTTACAACCGTCTATCAGATACAGAAAAAGATTTCATAGAAGTATGCCCTTTATTTGTTACTTTTACGAGTATTGTAAATGTTAATCATCCTTTAAATGTCAAGATAAAGATTGCAGCCATTAGGTTTTATAGCCGATATGAAAAAAGGAAGGAAATATATCAGCATTAGATACCTAAATTACATCATTCGGAGTTCCTAATGTGAATCTTTTAGTATAATCATTGACCAAATTCCTATAGACACCGCATAGCTGGGCCCTCGCGCTCGCCAATCTTATGACGACGTACCACTACATATAATCCGATCACAAGTTAATTTTGATTCGTTTATTCAACAAAAACTTGACCAAATAATCAAAATTAGCTATCTTTCCCGATATTCAACTTTTACGATTTGAATTTCCTACAATCCTTACTAATAAGTACCTGCCTACCTACCTTCCTATTATAAATTCAAAAGTAACTCTGTCTGTCGCGAACTTTCACGCCAAAACCGATTTAGACGAAATTTGGAATGGAGATAGTTTAAGACCCCAGGAAGGACATAGGACAATTTTTATCAGACTGCGATAGCCAAAATACGTAGCGGCGGAGCCGTGTTGGCAAATCGAGAACATATTTTAATAAAATGATGTCTAGTCGGTGAGTATAATAAACCAAAAAATACATGCACCGGTTCACCATGTATACTGTTGAGTCTTTCTTTTTTTAATTACAACTTGCAAACCTCGGTCACCTAGATCACAGATAATATAATACTATACTAGTAGTCTAGATATAAGAAATAGTTGAAATCTAATTTTGTAGAGATCAAATACCTACCTAATATCAACGGTTAGTAATAAAATAACAAAATAAATAACAAAACACTTTTATTCTCATACTAATAAAGCTCAATATCACTTTCTCACGGATCTATTAACTTTCCCATAGACCTCGGGGAAGGCTTCTTTACAATACGGCAATGAATCCCGCACTTTATCATAAAGCGTGTGGTCGAACATGTTCCTGAACTCCTCGCGAGAAGTATATGTGTCAGCGTACAGCATCTGGAAGCCACGGTGCTCTGTCACGAAGGCTTCGAGGCGACGAGTTGAGGGCACCTTAGGGGGGAAAATAGATTTATCTCATCAACGATATTTTTCACACATACATACAACGCCATCTATCCCCAAATTATGCAATTATATTGACTTGTGGGTACTAGGAACTAACATAATACATAAATATATTTTTTTAAATACATGCACATAACAAACAATTATGCTCTGGCTTAGCAGTCAGGGTCACTAACCACTATGTAAACAAGCCAGACGTGAATGAGACACTCAGCGTAAGGAGTGGAGCTTTAATGGATGGCAGTTATTAGGGACACTCACGGTCTCATATCCCTTGGCCTTAGGGACACCGTAGACACCAATATCAACAAACATCTGGGCGTCAGCTGTGGTGGTGATCTTGAGAAGACCAGGGTTGTTGAACACTTTGAATGGACACAGCCAGATAGGGTACACCTGGAATATGAATAACAAAAGATAAAGGTTATTTTAAATTTTTAAAGAAATAAGATACTAACAAAATTCCACTCAATATCATACTGTCTTCAATTCTGTAAATCGATAATTATTTAAAAAAAAAAGGTTTTTTTTGAGGTGTAATAGGGACGACAGCAATTTATTTTTATTTTGTCACCGACGTCACCCTTAGAAGCGTGTCTAACAGTTTTTTTAAATCTAACTGGTCGTTGCCACTACACAACAGAACATGATATAAGCATAGTCTTATCTCTTTCTACTCATTTCTAAACGATAGAGATAGATAGTGTTTGCAACATGTTTTCTTGTGTATATTTCGCCAGTGGAAATTAGGGGTTACTAACAGACTAATTAAAATACGATTTTTTAAACCTTGTCTTCATCCCTACTCCGAACCAAATTCAATTTTATAAGACTTTAGTTACAGGTCACCCTAGTTTGAGAGACAGGGTCACTAACTTTATTGTACAAATTAGAAATATGTAATTATTCATTTTGTGTCAAAACTGTACATTTTTGGAACAATAAATATATCATTCATTCATTTTAGCTAACGACCTTGATGAATACGGAGGTATTTTTTTTAAATTTGGTCCTCCTATTGATGAATGAACTAGATAGTGTAGATACCTACAATATTTTAATTCGGTAAATATCACCTATGCAGTAGCACAAAAAGTACCTATGCAGTACCGCATGTGGTTTAGTACTAACCTCAATCTCCTTATGGAACACATCAACAGCTTTCTCCAGTAGCTCAATGGGTACCAACATGTCCTGGATCACGTGTGCTTTCTCGTACAACTTCCCCACAGCTTCTGGTTGTGTTAACTTGAGTAAAGACACCTCTGGAGGCATCAGCCAGCCGAATAAGTAGCGGAAGATTACGGTGTTGCCGAAAGGAACTATATCCTAGATTTAGAAAAAAAAATGATAGATAAATTGTGACAAATCTGAAAACAAAGGATGAAGCAGAGAAAATATAGGCGTCTACCTGTAATTCCCAGAACAGACTTCTTGTGTGTCTATGGTAATAGTCTCTGAGAGGAATGTATTCCACTACGATTTTGTTATTCCGCAAATGACGCTTCACTTGGGTGAAGAACCATTCTGCGTGCCATTTGCCAATAGGGTTGAACTGAAAAACAGAAAAGCTAATTATAGTTTACAATCTAATTAACAGGCTACATTATTTTTCTATAGCCTTTTTAAGACTAATCTATCTACCACCACAATCTAACCGTCTTAGATAACGCAAAAATTTGATTCTGGAATAAGTTTGTTCTCTCAACAATTATTTCATTTTTTCAGACTAGACAAATTACACTCTTAATGCAATCGCTGGCACAGAATTCGAAGAACACAAGATGACAGACAAGACAAACGAATTATAAAGCTTATAAGACGTTTACGAATATTTTTGTAAATGTAACTTATTCGCAAGCATAAGCACTTTCGGGATTTTTGTTATCATATCCTTATATGGGATTGAACAATGGTAGCTTAGATTGTTTAGGTGTCATCTCACGAATAGCGGACATACCTAGACGATACATATTACTACTTACTTTGCCATCATCTCCGATCTCGTCCACCATATCTCCAGTCATGACCACTCCACTCTCTTTGGTATAAAGAAGGGCTTCAATGAACTCGTGAGGCTTTTCTTTATTTGCTTCTAACTGGAATTGCTCCGAGAGTTCGGACAACTTGTGGTATGGTTGGTATTGAAGACGAATGTATCTGGACAAAGGTTTAAAGTATTTTCTCTAATGAAAATACTAGATTAGGCTTAGATATTTTTTATTTACAGGTAAAATATGATATTAGCATTACCGATTCCATAAACCCTAATTTTGGAAAGATGACAAACATATTAGATCTGAGCTGTAAACTTTGGGAAAATTCAGGGAATGTCGAAATACTCACTTTTTAGCTGGGACTAATTTTATGACCACAGAAGTTAGGAATCCAAGTGTACCATAAGACCAGGGAACAGCGTAGAATAAATCTGCGTTTTCATCCTGTAACATACCAAAAATGTGCTTCAATGAAGATAAATAAGATTTACCTATGTAAAAACCTGATAAACACAAATTATCACTACTTTCTAATTGCTTTGGTCCAAGAAAAGAAGAGAAACGTACCTTGCTACAAGTAACAACAGAACCATCAGCCAGCACGAGCTCATATTGCAAGCATATGTGCTGGAACAAGCCGTGGATATGAGATGAGGACTCCACTCCTGTCCCCATCACCAGACCACCCACTGTAAGCTGGTCCAGTTCTGGTACAACTGCTAGAGCCAGACCGAAGGGCTTTAGTGTCTTGGATAGCTGGCCCATTGTGACAAGCGGCTCACAGCGGACTGTCTGGAAATAACGGTAAAAAAATTATGAGTTTTTTATTTGACCATTCGTCGATATGTCCAATGATCACTAAACCCACCACTGCTATGGCTGTAACCAACATCTACATCGGCACATGTATATAAATGTTGAGTCTTGAAATCTAGCCAAAAAACATGACATGAACTCTCTTGTCTACCAAGCCATTTCAATCAAACATTGGAAAGTTAAGTCGTGCTATTCACTCCAATCAAAACGGCAGAAGTGTAACGTACCAAATTCTTAGAGTCCACGTCGAGGACATCAACTAAGTCAAGTTTAATATTCGTGAAGGTCTTCTTGTAGATTCCCTGGCGAAAAGACATGGTTTGCCAAGTTGGACGCGCGGTGCATAGACGCGTGCTGTGGTCACTTGACAACCAGTTTTTTATCTGAAATCATAAACCAAAGTATAGGTGTAAAATGTACTTAATAAATAGGTCCACTTACAAGCATAATTATTTCACAAATGAGATTATTTTTTAAAGAGCATAGAAGAAAAAATAATATTTCTTACCTGTTTCTGAACATCCCTGACTTTCTTGTCATGCATCTTGGGTGCGCTGTTGAGCTTGAAGATCACGTAGTTACGAATGCTTGACCACACCTTCCATAGCATAGAGAGTGGAAGTAAAGCTACCATGACAACTACCCATCTGTACTCTATTAGGATGTACTCCACGAAGTTTTCTGGTTCCACTTGCATTTTGGAGATCTGAGTCTAGAACGGTACCTATTTAAGTACATAGAGAGAGTAATTTAGGCTTTTATTCACAGACGCTGGACTAGAACGTGTAGTATGAACTAGTTGATGGATGTAATACGTGTCCTCGATTGTTTAGTTTAGACATACATATCAATATTTTTACGATTTTTGCTTCACCTTTCAAAAGTAATTGCACTTTACATGACAAGGATGCTTGAATCGACCGCGCTACCTACTGTATGCGGGGCCGCTAGGTGTGGAAATTGTTAACTATTAAAAATGCACACTAAAGAGATTGGTAAAAGATGTAGCTGTCCAGCTTGGTAATTACCGCTCTTTGTTATTCAAACTATAAATACAACATAAGAAAAATGAATTACAAACTTTACCCCAAAATTCCGCTGTCACTATGGCGAGTCTGGGTTACATCAGAGCTACCGGCAAACTGATTATATAGACAATGAACAGCAACTCAAATCTATGTGCCTACTTAGCATAAGCAGAGCAAACGAGTATGAACTTTATATCTACTACAGAAAAGTTTATTCGGCTTTGTTGAAGGGAATAAGAAAATCATTAATATAGATAGAACATAACTGTGATATCACACGATTAATATTTATCGTTGTACCTACCATTATCTTTTAAGATTTGCATTATCTTTGCCGAGTTCTGCCTGTTAAAAAGCAAAATTATTCATCGTCAGCGATTACAACAGGATTTAGGCTTATGTCTAAAAGAAAAATTCTTGTAATGTATCGTAAAAACGCCTGCTAATACTAAATTAGCAAAAGTATAGTTTATGTGTAGGTCATTGTTAAGGGAACAAAAATACTTTTAGCTTTTAGACACTACAAGTACTACCTATACCTATTATGGACAGTGATTTTCAGGCTAGAAGTAGGTAGATATAATAATATCTAATCATTGAATTCCTTTAGAGATTTGAGATTTAGATAAAAACCTTTTTGGGTAAAAATAAAACAAGTCTCTTAATTTAAGGTATACTTATTATTACTTAGTTTAAATAAAATCACATTTTTATATCACCATGATGTACCCTGAAACCCAACACAATAAATAACCCTCTTTTGTCAGTCGGATAAAGAATGTTGACCACACTCAATCAAAGAGAACCCAAATCGCGTGAGGAGCTGTTTTTATGTTCTGTGACACTAACCTAACCTATAAAGCTATTTCACACATTACAGACTTAGGTAATATTTAATTTGAATCACAGTTTAGATTTGGACTTTTGGTTTTCATGTTTCACTGGTATTACTGTATCATGTTTGACCACCGATCGAGGTACTTTGATTATCAGAAATCCATCAGACGTCAACTTGGATTTAATCTCTTCTGTCCGACATCCATCAGGTATTTGGAATCTTCTGATAAACCTTCTAGAAATAAAACCAAAGCTGTCCTTTTTCTCTTCATGTTTAGCTTCCACTACTATAAAACCGTCCACGATTTTCACTGAAATCTCTTCAGGTGTGTAATGTTGCACTTGTAAACATATTTCGTATTTATCATCCTCTGTTTTCACTGCATTATCTTTCCATGGAAAACATTCCAACCAATCTATTGAACGTAGAAGTGAATCGTCCAAAATTGGGGCACTGAGAGACGGCAGCTGAAGCATCGTCGAACTATATTCTGGAAATTTAATAATTACTACTACATAAATTGATACGCTACGCTGAACTCAATTCGATGAAGTAACTAACCTTGACTTATTATGATTGCCTATATTGTGTTGTGTTAATGCAGATGTCGCTAGTCCCGCTTATAAATTAACATGTTTGTTATGGTCTAGAGACTTCTATCTTATCAGCATACGTATACTTAGCAGTTTGGACGGTTGATCTGAGAGCCAGAGTGGTGTAAATAGTTCAGTAATATCTGTAAACGACTGTATTGCACTTGATATACATATGACGCATATAGGGTGACTGGTAATTAGTTTAAAAAATACTTTACAATGTGGCCACGCTCATGATTACGTACACCTTCCCAAAGAAACTTTGTTAGAGCAACATTTTTCTAGTTAAATTCGTTATTTCATTTTGAGCCGTGCAGTACAGATGATTAAAGAGTGTAGAGCAGGAAGGAACAAGGTAACGCACCGCCTTGAAAAAAATGGCACCAAAAGTTGCTTTGGGAAAGTTCTTTGTAATCATGAGCACGTGGTAAAGTATTTTACACTACTAATTTGTATCAACTTAGGTACCCACCTACATAATGAATCTGACAGAATTGACGCAAACACTTCACCGAAAACTTGTAAAATATTTTAAGATAAGCAGCGATATCGCTCTTAACCTTAACATTGTCACCACTTTGTTTTAAATAATTTTGCAGTTGACACGATGAAAAATAAAGCGGCTATAGTAACGGGAGCTAATAAAGGCCTAGGATTAGCTATTGTGAAGAAATTGTGTGAAAAATATGAAGGTTTTGTGTATCTAACATCTCGAGACGAAAGAAGAGGTAAAAACACGTGTGAAGAACTCAGAAAATTGAGACTTAATCCAGTTTATCACCAACTCGACGTCACTGATAACGAGAGTATCAAACATTTTTTACAGCATATTCAAGACAATAATATAGAAATAGATGTTTTAATTAACAACGCCGGGATTCTGTTTTTAAAAGATGCATCAGAACCGAAATTGTATCAAGCAGAACAGACAATTTTCGTCAATTTCATTTCTTTGGTAAATTTTACGGAAGCCATATTGCCTTTTGTGAAAAATGGCGCGAAAATTGTGAATGTGTCAAGTTCTTCTGGTCATCTATGTCGGATTCCTTCGAAAGAACTGAGAAGTACTATTAGTTCTGAAAACATAACTGTGGAGAATTTAAAAAATATAGCAAGTAGATACATTGAAGACGTGAAAAATAATGAAGAAATAAAAGAGGGATGGGGAGATTCACCGTACGTTGTGTCTAAAGTCTTGGTAAATGCCTACACGTTTATGCTACATAGAAGATTGGCGCAAAAAGGTAACCTTTTTCAAGTCAAACACCAAACTTTAGTAAAAAATTGGTTGCCTGTAAATTCGGTATACGGGCGAAAGTTTTACGTGACAACGACTTTGAGTGGTAAAATAATTTTAATGTGAATATTCATTCGTATAGTAGGAAGAAGGATGAAACATAGTTGAGTGGGAGAGAGACGCAAGGCATTCGGCGGGCCTCTCTCTCGTTCGGTGACTCATCGTAACGTTACCGAGCGTTACACTTTTTCATAAGTGCCTCCCAGCCGCAACCTAATTTAAGACGTTGTCACGTCAAAAAAAATTAAAATGAATCGTACTTTGTGTGTTTATAGATATAAAAGTAAACTGCATGCATCCTGGCTACGTGATGTCGGATATGACTCGAGGCGCCGGTTCCATCAGTCCTGAAGATGCCGCCGAGGTTCCCGTGGCGTTGGCGTTGCAGCCCCCAGGCGGAGGGCTGTATGTGTGGCACAATGGACAAACTGTACCCTGGGACGGAGAAGATCCGAGAGGTTACATCGATGGTAGAAAAGTGTAAACCTAGATCACATACATATTTAGTTCCCGCCGCATCTATCTGTATGCTAGCTATAATCTTGAAAACTACTAGGCTGATTTTCATGCGGTTTCACTAAAGTCCGTCGTCTGTCAGTGTCTGTCTTGTATTGTTTTGACCAATAAACAGAGATCCATGAGGACGTTGTGTATTTTACATTGTAATTCAACCCTGGTTCTGTTATCCATAATAAATCGGAAAAGGTAAATGTAAAATCACAAATTGGGCTGTATTCTATTTGATCTAATAAGTAGTGCTGTGTTATTGATAATTCTTCATCTTAAATAACTATTTAAAATTTATGGTAATGTTTATTATAAAGGATACAAGTCATTAAAAGAATGAAATAGAATTCTTGTTTTAATTTTAATGATCTTTCTCATGGTTAATGGCTCAATAAGGTACAAACGGAACGGCGAGTCAGCATCTCGTTTTTGTAGAAAATATAATCTGACAGAGGGAGAAGACTCCGGTAAATATACATATAGGAACGTGCGCACGCCCCGCACGGAACGAACGAACGGTACCACCGGAAGAAATATGATAAACTACGGGGGACCGCCGATCGAAAGCGAAACAAATAAATCAAAACTTTTTTTAAATAAAACAAATAGGTTAATTTATTTTACAAATTCCTCGTTATCATATTTCTCTCGTTAAAATATGCTCTTCCTTAATACAAAGAGGTGTGTGTGAGCGCGTGGCGGATGGTGGCGGGTGGCGGCGGATGGCGGCGGGTGGGGTGGGGCTAGTTGGCGTCGATGGCCTCCGCCGGCGCGGGCTTGGCGGGCGCGAACCCGGGCGGCAGCGGCACGTACGCGGGCCAGCCGCGAGCCTTCACGCCCGTCGACATTATGGCGGGGTCCATCTGCGTCCAGTCCGAGTACATGCCCGACCCGTAGCCTGGAAACATTGCGTCGCACATTAGAGATCGACCTACAATGTGGCAACCACGAAATCATCTACGCATAACTAAAAAATGCCAGCTAGTTTATTTAAGGGCCGACTGTTCGTTACGCAAATAACATTTATCCGAAGGATGTTTTTGACATTATGAATTTACCCAAACATCAAACATCCTTAGGTTAAAGTTAACAACTGAACCGTCGGCCTGGAGTAAAGTATTAATTATTATTGTAACTTTTACTTTTCTTAGCTATTTAGTTTTCTATATACCGACGTTTCTGCCACGAGCATGGCTCCTCCAAAGCATCAAGAACGTCAAAAAATAAACCGCGACAAAATCCAGTTTCAGTTTAACATACAACAAAGTAGTATACCGTACCTTGGTGATGTGTTTGTTGTTGTGGGCGGGGCACTCCCATTCCGAATGTGTTCATATGACTAAAGCCGGGCGGGGCCAGGCGGGAACGACGAACCCGATCCATACTATCTCTGAAATTAACACAAAGCATTTTATAAAAGGTTACCCTAATGTTAATAAGAAAATTTTAAGTGTGTAATAAAATTAAAGACAAATGTAACAGCATGAATTTAATCCAAATAATCTGGGTAAGAATATCAGATTGCTGCTTGTTTAGAAATTTACTAAGCAGTATGTAGTTTTTTATAAATAAATAAATTTTTTGTTTGGATGTGGAAATGGTAAAAACTTTTAGTTGTACCTAACATCTAATCTAATTATTTTGCATTATACTATAGCTTCATGTTGAAGATTTTTGGTTTAATACACGGGTAATAACAATAACATACCCGCTAGATACAGTGTTCTGCATCATTTCTGTTTCCATTAGCTCTGCAAAAGCCTTTTGTGTTTCTTTGAAAGGATCAAAGTCTAGATCGTCGTCGCCGTCGCCCGCCGCACGTCCCCCATTACCTTCATTGCCACGGAAATTGTTCATTCTGAAATTAAATTACAACATGGTAAGTAAAATCCTTCGGAAGCATATTCAACTCTGCATACACCTCCGGTTAATACAGGCGTGACGCTATTTGACGGGTCGGTGGCGTGGTGGATAAGATACTTGCTTTTGACGCCGCAGGTAGTGGGTTCGATTCCCACCCAAATCAAACTACTGCTTACTTACTTGCTGCTTGCTTAGTTTGGGATCAGATGACTGTGTGTGTGTGTGTGTTAATGTCGTATATATTTTTTCAGTTATTAACCATCTCTATCAATTCAGATGTCGAATAAAAAAAGACACGACCAAAGGTCTTAAAGTTGAAAATCCGCATCTAACTTATAACACTCTTGTATCCTCGACAGAAAGATACATACAAAACCACGAGCGAAGTTTGATAATCTAAAGGTGAGTTTCATAATTTCCTGATGATAAGTTTCGAATAGCTTATTTACATGTTTTGTCACTTTTTTACTTTATGTCAAGTGCCAAAAACAAAACTTGTGAATAAGCTATCCGACACTTATCAGCAACCAGTGTAACTGCCGTTAAGTAAAAAAAATCTGTTTCTTTTTATGTCTATTCACCGATTAGATACCCATAGACACCGATTAGCTGGGCCCCCGCACTCGCCTAACTTATGTCGTACCACACATATGTGTATATATACGTACAATCTAATTTCATATCATTATTATTTCTTTAATGTTTTATATTTTATATAGGCCTTATTGCCTAAAATATATGGATATTATTATTATATCATCCGACCACAAGCTAAATTTGATGTGTTCGGTCAAGGACAAGAACTTGAAAGAACCAATCAAAATTAGCTTATTTCCCCTATACCCCGCGAACTTTTGACGATTACAATTTCATACAATATTTGAATAGTGATGTCTAGTAGGTACGAGTCGATGTGTGAATTCGTCAGAATGAGTGCAATACCTCTGTTTGTGCTCCATCTCAAGTCTCTCAGCGCTGAGCATGTTGTGCGGGTAGTGTAGCCGCTCGTAGCGTCGCTCCTCCGCGCCGCGCAGCAGCCGCAACTGTTGTGCCTTGTGGAAGTCAGTGAAGAACTTGTCCATGTTCTCCGCCAGGTACCGCACTTCGTTCTAACACGGACACACACTATATAAAAACCTATATGAGCCTTAATCTATGCATAAACCTCAACAGCCTTATACCGTGATGTGGTTAGCTAACAGGGCAATTTAGTAAATTTCCCTAAATCAATTTAAATAAGCAGTATATTAAATAAGTTCTTAAACACTCTATGCCGAAGAAAGGCATCTAAATTTCAGCGTGATTGGACTTGAAAGGCAATTTTAATAACTAGCAACAGATTTGCAGAAATTACGTCCCGTTTTGGATAAATTCAGCCAGGCGTAAGTTCCGACTGCAAGAAATTATTTAAATCAACATATTATAGGACGAACGAAGTTCACTTCGATTGCCAAGGATAAACAGGGCTAGACCACTCGCGATACGGTGTTCACAGAGTAAGCGAATTTCTGTCGCTTAATTAAGACACAGAACTTGAGCCAGAATAACCTTCGGCATAATATGTGAGCTTACATTAAATAATAACAAGATGAAACTTATTACTTACAGCCGACTGAGGCGAATCGAATCCATTGACAAGACCCGTCTGTTGCATGTGTTGCTGGTTCTGTAGCAACTGTTGATTGTGCATCAAGAAACCCATGGAGCCAAGCGCGTTGCTCGACATACTGCCCATGTTGTTGCCCATGCTGTTGCCCATACTGTTGCCCATACTGCCACCCATGTTGTTGCTCATGTTGCCGCCCAGGTTGTTGCCCATACTGCCGCCAAGATTGCCCAGGCTGTTGCCCATATTACCCCCCATATTGCTGATATTCACGCTCATACTGTTACCCATATTGCCACCCATATTTCCGGCCATATTGCTTCCCAAATTACCACCCAATGAATTATCTACACGCATACCGAACGGTGGAAGCATATTGGGATTTGGATGGTAATTAGCACCTGCACAAACATCGACACAATTAACACTGTCATTACATAAATAGTATTTTATCAATGACAAACCTAAAGGATGCCTTACCTAATAATTCACTAGCTGTGTCGAGTCCTATACTAGCCGCGGGCATATAGTGTTTCGGCTCGACCATTACATTGTGTTGCCGCGCTAACAGCTCGTTCTGTCTCATCAACATTTCGTTCTGACTGCGTTCTCTGAGTAGGAGTTCCTTTTGATCCATGAGACCTTGACTAATTTGACTAATCTGTCTTTCGTTACCTAAATAGCCCATAGTATCTCTGTCTAGCAGGCCGTACCCGTTGAGCATAGGGCTTTTAGCGTGTACCTGTGGTAATAAATGGTTGGAGTCCACAAGGCCGGCCAGCATGTCGTTGTGCCTCTGCATCATAAGTACATCGCTGGCGTCAGCGAGTAGACTGTGTGTGTTGTCGTCCTCTAGCAGACTGTGATCACTGTTATCTAGCAAGTCGTGGTTCTCTAGCAAACTGTGCCTGTCAGATTCTAGTTCATCTATATCGTTGGTGAGGAAGTTCTGAGAATCGTTATCGAACACGGAGGTACTGTGCGTCGTTTGCGTGCTACTGTATACGGGTTTGGTATCTAATTCGTTATCGTTATCATTATTAATACTATTGCTAGACTTTTGTTTTGTTTTACTGTCGGATTTAGTTTTCCTGGTGCTTTGGCCATTTGTGCTTGAGTCCTTATTTCTGTTTGTTTTGCTATCTGTGTACGTGTCTTTTGTCTGTTTCGATGGGGCCTGTTGTACCTGTTGTGTGGGACTGGAAGATTCTGATGTGCCGTTTTCTTGTGACTTAACTAAAACAAAATAAAGACATATTAAATTTTATAAAATAAAGCAACATTACAGATACAACTTGGTCGTATATTGTAGGATGAGTGTGACCAAACCATTATGTCAACATTAAATTCAATGACATGTATGTGCCGGAAGTATTGAACGATACAAATAAATGAAACGTTTTTTGAGCAATGATACACTTTTTTATGAATATCTTATTTTTGTGATAATTTAGTCAACTTACCCGTATTGTGTAGTGGTTTGGGACTGGACTGTTTTCTGGCGGGACTGTCTGAGGGTGGCGAGGAGCCGAGACTGGGCCACGCTTCCTTGCCATTGCCATTCCCTACCCCATTACTGCTAGAACTACTTGAACCACTCGAGCCATTCATTGATTCTTTTTTATTTGATCTGAAATACAATTAAATATTGGTAGTGTTTTGTGCTTATTGTTCAAATGAAGCTATTTTGGTGTAAAATGAGCAACATTTTACAGTAGAATGTGAAAGTTAAAGAGACTAACAATGAACAGTTTTGACCTATGAAATCAATGCTAACTTTTATACATGTTGTGGTGAAAATTTATTGTAACAGGAAATTTCATATTGTGTTTCATGTTACCCACCGACCACATACCTATAGACACCACATAGCTGGTCCCCTGCTCGCCAACTTATGTCTTACCACTACATATTGTTCGACCACAAGCTAATACTCGTAATATTGATTTCGGTATTCAAGAACAAGAACTTGAACGAATCAATCAAAATAAGTTACCCTCCTCGATAGCTCAGCAACTTTTGACGATTATAATTTCATACAATATTTGAACAAAGTAGTAGGTATCTAGTCGGTGATGCTAACACTGTATAGTTACTAGTGCATATTAAATACAAAAATGGATTTATGTTGTGAGATTGTCACCATGGTTTTGTATTGGAATTACTCCCTTACTAATAAACTAGCTATAAGGTGTCAATAACTAATCCATTTTTTGTCTTTTGCTCCTGTATAAGACTTTAGAGCGTTTGACAAAGACAAAACATAGAATGGTTATCCACGCCACATCGTATATTAATAAGGGGGTGTACGTGTTTAAAATGTAATTTACGTACGTAATTAGGACCAGCAGGGTGAGACTGTGTTATAATTATTAAAACCGATTGATTGTATCGTTTAATTTAACGCGACAGGATTGGTGTAAATTGAACACATGATGTCTCTCGACCAATCAAAAGGAACCTTGGAATCAAAATTAAACAATGCGACCAATCGTGTGGTTTTTTAAAACTATAGTTTGTGCATCAGTCTAACCCCGCAAAATTCGGTATTAAATATCCCAAAATAATGAAATACTAAGAGGGCAGTTTTACCAACGCTGACAAAGTTTTGAATAGTCTGTGCGGAATTTATCAGCCACATCAATGGGATATTTGGGTTTCCCCGGTCTTTATCAACAACTGGTAAACAAAAGATTTCATTATCTTTAACCTGGGGTCGGTTGCCGGCCGTTAACATCAGTCGGCTTCCCGCAATATTAACAATGCCATCAGTCCACCTTGTAGCTGGCCGCCCGACGCTGCGGCAAGCATTGTGTGGCCTCCACTAGAAAACTTTTATTGCCCAGCGGTTATCGATTCTCACGCGATGTGACCTGTCCATTGCCTCTTTAATTTGCTCAATTTAGTTTATATTAATAACATTTAGTTCTACCGCAAGATTTAAAAGTATTTTAATGTCCATGTTTTTTATGATGCTCATTTTAACCAACTAAGAACGAATACAGCTAATATCAACTATAAAAAATAATAGATGCTAAATGGAATTCGTACTAAAAATATCTAGGTTTAGTAACATGTTGTTTTGTAAGCTGTATACGCCCGGTTTAATGTTTGTATATGTACTCACTTAGATGAATTGACTACGTTTATATGTGAAGAGGTGACCACTGTCGTCGGTATAAAGTTCGATTGATTACCTGAAATATAAATTATACGATATTTTAGATATTAGATGTATTTGAATGTAATAATTATTAAATTTAACATTACAACATCTTCACACTTACCGTCTTTTGAACTGCCCTTTTCTGCATTCGTACTAGAATTACCTGAAGTTAAAAATGTCAATGTTAAAAGTTTTAACATTATAATAGACTAGCTTTCCGCCCGCGGAACCTTCTTTTTGCGCAGTCGGATAAAAACTATCCTATGTTCTTTTTCGGGTCTCAAACTACCTCCATACCCAATTTCATCCAAATCGGTTCAGTAGTTTTTGCGTGAAAGCGTAACAAACAAACTTACATTCGCATTTATAATATTATAGTAAGTATAGAAGTATAGATGTATTTCAAATTTACTAGCTAATTCATAGATGGAGTAACACATTGACCGCAAAACACGCATAACGATCTGTAACGGGACTTTTTAAACCGTAAAATTATGGTAAATATGTACTAAAGAAGTTATGGTGAGAACACGTTTATAGGAAAGGTAAACAATGTTTGTAGATGGGTACTTATTTAGATATTGTTGAAATTAATAATATGAATGGGTTTTGTAGCAAACAAATACATACTCAATATATTATTTTATTTGGGTGACCAACAAATCTTCTAAATATACAGGGTGACTGGTAATTTGTGTAAAGTACTTTACAACGTGGTAGTGCTTAAGATTGCAAACATCTTTGAAAAAAACCCTTTTTTAATCAACTTTTAACCCGATGGCTATAATGCCTGTCTTCAAGTTACGAGAAAATTGATAACAACTTGATAAGCGCATTCCATCGTAGAACACGTCATTGCTTAACAACAGGACAGTCGTGGTCAAGTGCAAGCCTATTCACACTCACTGTGACACCGTTTTGGCTCAACAATCCAAAATCTGGCAACCGATAACTTTTCGCCACTTTCCACCATCTTTGGCAACTTCTCGCCAATTGCTAGCTTGTAGCACGACTATTACAGGAGTAAAAAAATCAAAGTGTGTATACCTGAACTATTGTTGTGTTTGTCTTCTGGTTTATCCCGCTGCGCCTGCAACAGTTGGTTGTGAAGCTTCCGCTCGTACACCTGGTGCAGGCCTGCGTGCATCTCTTCTTTCGTGAACGACGCCTTTGGATCACCTGAGATATCACCCGTTTTAAGATCAGTTATGTTTATAAGCAGGACTAATATCAATATTCCAAATTCAGACAAATAACATAGCACAGGCTGGCATATTTTGTCGTTGTCCAATGATTATACGATATTTTAGATTCAAAATGTGATAAAGGAGAAAAAAAAAATTGGTTGCCTGTAAATTCGGTATACGGGCGAAAGTTTTACGTGACAACGACTTTGAGTGGTAAAATAATTTTAATGTGAATATTCATTCGTATAGTAGGAAGAAGGATGAAACATAGTTGAGTGGGAGAGAGACGCAAGGCATTCGGCGGGCCTCTCTCTCGTTCGGTGACTCATCGTAACGTTACCGAGCGTTACACTTTTTCATAAGTGCCTCCCAGCCGCAACCTAATTTAAGACGTTGTCACGTCAAAAATGATTAATTATTTTTAGCTTATAAATTTTCTGTTCAAAGCAGGCTTAGAAACGACCGTTGAATGTTGCACTGCTAGGAATGGCCTTTTTTTTCAAATATATCCAAACAAGCTGGCCGAGTGCATGTTGTTGGATGCCAAATATTTAGTTCTTACAGATGCTAATTTCCTCATGGTGTTCCTTCACCGATATTAAGCGGTAACAATTACATTATTTTCACAAATAAATATAAAACACTGAAGTTTGTGTTTAGAACAAATCATTGAAGACAAGAAATATTACCTTGAACATTTCAAGGAACAATGTCTCTGGTTTTTCTGTCTCTTTTTTAGAATTACAGTGGTAATGTGTGAATAGGATAGAAAGAATATAACTAAAATGAGTGAACTTGTCTTGAAAAAATTGTATTAGACGCAAACTGGAGTGTTTTATATAAAATTGTCGGAGTGTGATATGTGTGATGCTCGTACCTAGCTCGTGCAGATACATGCAGTCGGGCTTGGGGCAGGGCTGGTTCTTCATGAAGTTGGCGCAGTACTTGGTGGTGCCGAGCGAGCCCTTGAGCACCCTGCCGTCCAGCGGCACGTTGTTGACCCCCTGGATGGCGCGCAGAGCGTCCGCGCACGACACGTACGTCACGTACGCGGACGCTGACGGACCCTGCGCACACGCAGGTCACACACGCTGTTACTGCTGTTGCCGTTCGAGATATAGCAATCGTATCGATATATCTATCGATTTTGACTAAGACTATTCTCATAAGAACCGATACTGTCGATGTTATTGAATCACAGCCAATTAAAGATCGTGCAAAAGTATCGATATTTACGATTACTATTACATAGTCACAGGAGATACTATCGATAGTATCTAAAGTATCGATAATAAAGATGATTTCCAAAATAAACTATCGATAGTTTGACTATCAATAGTTTACAATATTAATTACTACACTTTCGTTTAGGAAGTAAAGAGAGGATTCATATTCCTGTAAGGGGTATAGAGTCTTGTGTGAACAGCTTCGGATTTTGATAAAAAAGTGTCGTGATCCACTCAATCTGCCTTTTAGGTGTTCCGGACATTACTGCACTGCTTAGCATATAATACAAACAATAAATGCTAAAACTATATGCTCCATAACGAACAACGAAGACCCATGTGCTGTATCTCTACAACTAATCTAACTAACTAACAACTACAGTTGTAGGCGAGATTTCTAGTTAGGTTTTAGCGTGACTAAATCTAAATTTTTCACGTTTAAAAATGGGCCTAATTGATTGGTAAAAATGGCAGCGAATGGCGGGCGAATTGTAATAAATTTATAATCATATGATGTTATAGGTAGATAAATGACGGGATTATTTCATACCTGTGACCCCGCATACGTGGTACTTTGGTTTATAACTACTTTGTGAATTTTGCCGTATTTGCCAAAGTACTCTTGCCGTTTGAGGATCTGAAAAACAAAACATTTTATATATTAACTAGTAAACATTTTTTAAAAAGCATATGCCCTTTACCCAAACTGGTATAAACTAACCTAGGTTGAACAAAAAGTGCCACTGTATTCTTCCTAGTACCAATTACCCCTAGTTTACACTGTCGAAACATACACAAGAAAACATATTACAAGCTATATGCTATCTCTAGAGATGAGTAGAAAGAGAAAAGACTATGCTTGTAAGCGGTATGTATCTGCGCGAACATTGATAGCGGAGCTCCGTTATGTATGAGATCTAAGCATACGACAAATCGAAGTTGCCATTCACCTCCACATAAGAGTATTATTAATAGCAGTTTCCTAAGAGCTAAGAGTTACACCGAGGTTTTGTTCAGTCAGGTGAGTGATTAGTTTCGGTACGTTCGGCCGTGGCGCCTCTCGGGAGCAGTATGCCACTATACTGAGGTGTAGAGCAGTACAAAGAAGCAGAGACCTCTGGGTCTGCAAGGCGCACGGGCAGGCCGACGACGAACACGAGGTTGTTCTGCACGACGCGCACGTTGGCGAGCGCGCGCCGCGACTCCAGCGTCTTGTTCCGTCGCTTCTGCTCGCGCGCCTTCTTCTCCGTCTTTATTGCTGCCACCTGACACACACAAATACATAACATTACAATTATTACGAGGTCGACTATCAACACACACGGTTTATCGCTAACTAAACTAGTTAATTCACAGAATAACAGTGTAACTTTTCTTTTTCCGTTAACTTACACAAAAATATCTCACTTCAACCCCTTTTTTTTGTCCCACTGCTGGGCACGGGTCTTCTCTCAACTATCTTACGAGTTAAGCGAGTTTAGGCCTTAATCCAGAAACGCTGGCCAAGTGCAGGTTGTTGAATGTCACATGTTCTCGAAATGTTAGTTTTTAGACATGTCGGTTTCTTCACGATGTTTTCCTTAACGCAAATTTGAACAGCGGCGATGAAACAATTGACACAAAGATGTGTGGGCACGACTGGGAATCGAACTCGCGACCTTATACAACCGCTGCTGAAAAATATGTTCTAAGTATGAATTATAATAGCCTACGTTTAGGAATATGGAACGGGTTAAATAACTCAAAGCAAATTTTCTGTGATTGGAAGATCTTAATTTAGAAGTTTACCTAGCCTAGCTGCTATGCCTAGAGGCAATCAATCTTGAAATAACAACAAAAGGTTGAAAACCTTATTTATATCTAAAAAAATCTAATTGCTTATACCTGAGTTTAGTTTTACCTATATGAACTTCAAAAATCTACTAAAAGAAACCCGCATTAACATAACTAACAATTTATTCTCAATAACTTGATTACAAGCAACTTGAAAATAAGTTTAATCGACATAAACACATATGCCAAGAACAAGAAGAAACAAAATCCATCGAAATACCTGCTCTTGACTGAGCGGAGTGAAGTCTGCAGGGTTTTCGGGATAGGCCTTCCGACACGCCGGACACAGACCATTCTCGCCTTCCCGTATGCGGTTCCAGCAAAACCTGCATATCTGTAACATAGAATAACCACTTCTTTACCTAAAATTTACAAGTACTTTTTTCGTGGAAAAATATTTATGAATCCCTCCGCACCTAAGGGTACCCAATAAAACCCTTGGGCGTACATACCCTGGGCCATGCTGCCGGTCTGCGCGAATCGGTCTCGCATGTACCGAGCAGTCTGACGTACTTTGGGATGGAGGTAGACATAACACTCATAAACCACGCCTAAATTATCGGCTAGGGAGGTAAGAAGGCTAATAGAAACCATTCAAAAGCGGAGAGGAAGGCTGACCATCTTAGAGGGAAAGATAGAAGGAAAGCGTGGAAGAGGAAGGCCAAGGACAAGCTACATGAACCAAATAAGAGGAAAAGGTTGGTGTCATGTCGTACAGGGAAGTGAAAGAAGCTGCTCTAGATCGAACTAAATGGGATAAGGGTTAAACTTATATTAAAAGAAGAGGTATATTTCACTGTTTTATGGAGATAAAATATGGAAATATTGGAAGCCAGATTCCCCTGATCCAACTACTTATTCTGCATCTAATAAATGATGCATACGAATTTCAATGTAACGTGGGGCGTGCATATCGACCTTTATTAAGCACAATGCCATCACAGAACTAAAAAATAAATGTTATATTCATATTTAAATTTACGTAAATCTCTAATTTTCTCTTTTCTTTGTTTTCCAAATATATACAGATTAATAATAATATTCTAGGACAAACACACGGTCATCTGGTCCCTAGCTAAGCAGAGCTTGTGAAACCAGATAACTGGTATATACTATATTTCTTTTGTAAATGTATACTTAAGATATTTACACCCAGACGCGATAAATAAATAAATAAATGTTTGTCTCGGATGGGAATCGAACCCACGACTTGCAGCGTGAAAGACGAGTATCTTACCGACCACCCAACTAGCACAAAATAGCTGTAAAATAGCTGATAAATAGATTTTTCCGATTCCTTAAGCTGGTTTCAGATGCTGTTTAAAGTGCTGGCTAAGCGCTTATGCAACTCTTTTAAGTGTAAAAGAGGACCATATTAAACAGCTTTATTCCTTATGAAGGCTGGTTAAAGTATTTATGAGAGCTGATTTTAGGCTAAACTAAGGCTGGTTAATGGCTTATTATTAAGCTAAACGCTACGTTTGTGCCGCAGTACATCGCCTATACTGGTTTTAGTTTGATGTCTTACTTAAAAAGGATGAAAGTTTTTAAAAAAAGCAATTCTTTTATTGACAAATAATGCATGTATGGTAAAAACTCGTAAAGTGAAAGTGTCATAAATATTTGGTAAGTGTTTTGTGTTTTTTCATCTATAATAAGCAGTGAACTAGTGCGAGGATAAGTTTACTGTGAAATTATATATATATTATAGTTAAAATTTTCAAGCGCTCGTAAATGGAGTTAATTTGGGGTAAAAAAATAATTACTTATTAATTGAGTAAATATAGGTTATACTATGTTTGCGATTATTCACCCATAATTTGGGTTTTTTGTAAGTATATGTTACATAAAATAACTGACAGGAAAGTGTTTAGTCGTTTTAAAAACTGTTATTGTACTAAATTTTCGTAAAAATAGGAATTGTGAATACATGAGAAGTAAAAAAATGGCGTAAAATTTTAGACAGCCTTAATACTTAAAAACAGGTATTTTAAAGCCACAAGCTTGTCAAAAATCTTAAACAATATTTTATTAGGGTAATGTTTGGTGTATGCTTTGAAGAGAGGTTTCAGTAAGGTTTTGGCTGTATGAAGATCTTTCAACATTACATTTTAAGCCTGATAGTACAGCGTTTTAGGGTACAATACATAAAATAGAAAAAACGCTACATAGGTCCAAGTATGCAACAGTTATTAGTGAACCACAATCGAAAACTGAGTTGCTAGTTGCAAATATCTACTTACCTAGGATCGCAACCAAGTGTAGTACGAAAATAATACATATACCTATGTATAATTAGACTACTACCTATATAACTCATTGATTCGCAATTTCAGATTGGAACACGTACTTACTGTACGCAGATTGCAGCTAAAACAGGTTTCTACTTGTCTAAATGCGGCACTGCTTTGTATCTCTAGTGGAGAAACTATAAAAATTATATAAAGGGGTACAAAAATATCCTAAATTTATTTTTGAATTGGTACATTATTGGGATCCTACATTTACACAGGACGACAACACATCATTTGTTAAAACTGTTCTAAAAACGCTAATTCCAGTAAGGAGACAATGAATGCTAGAGCTTAGACAAAAAGAAAGCGTTCTAAGCAGATGTGTTATTATTAAAAAAAAAGAAAGAAGAATACTATGAAGAAAAGAAAGAAAGAAAAAATGATAAAGAAAATCTAATCTCATTACAGGTTGTAAGCGAACAAAATGAAAATTCTGCTTACATATCAAGGGTTGAAAATGTTTTAGAAAGCGTTTCTGAAAATAAGTACTGCAAACTTGCCTAGTGGTGAAAATGAAAATGCTAAGAATTAGGGTGCAATTTTCATAATTAAAATATAATGACAATAGAACTTTTCTTTCATTTACATGCAATCATTAATTATGACATAAAATTGGTCAGAATTCTTTTTTAGAGCTTTTAAAGATGGGTAGACCATCTAAATAAATTTTTAAAGATATACAGCTTGACACTTCGATACAATTATCTAGTATTGTTTTTAGTTGATGTATGAGATTATGCCAATATTCACCTTTTCAAAAAGTTTTAAAGGAGACGTTCAAAAAATGTATAGAGTCTGGGATTAAAATAATTGTAAATTTGAACAGCAATCTGAGTTACATAGGTTAATAGAGCATAATTTATTAAATTTTTTGGTGTATTTAAAATAATTTTACACCCCCCCGTTTTTTAAAAAATTGAAATTGAAAATAAGAATCCTTAATGCAATATTATGATTATTGCAATTGGCAACTCCATGGTCAAATGACAATTGAGCAACCAAAAAAATCAAAATTATTTCAACGCTGTCAATCAAACTGATCAATGACAATGACATCATGACGTTTCCCGTAATTATATTTTTTTCCACTTTTTGTTATTACACTAATAAGATAACAAATATTTTTCGTCATAATTACATTAAGCTGCAGCTAGAATAATATTACAAGAGAAAGGTACTGTAACAGAATGCAATTATTGACGTGATTGCAATATTTATACTGCTTAGGAAACGGATAATTAAAGGTAATGTGCGTTTTGTTTTTCTATTTCATTTTTTTGATTTTTACAAAAATGGTTGCTCCTAAAATTCGTGTTTAGTTAAATTCTAACAGCTTATTAAATAAGCTTTCCAATGAGGTATATCACATTGGTGTTCAAAATTCTAGCCCACTTTTGACCTCTCCTTTATTTGTCGAGGTGGCCGCAAAATATATGTAGGATCATTAGGCAAAATATCCCGAAATCGTTTGTTTAAAAACGATTGCTGTTAAATCTTTTAGCGCCACCTGTGAAATATTTTTTTCTATAGCCCAGCCTTTAATTTCTTCTTTGAGAGTAACATTTTTCATGAATTCGCTAGAAAGAGCAAACTCAGTTTCGCTTGAACTTTCCGAATCAGACTGGCATCTTTGAAAACTATCACCAGATTGAAAATTGAGTGATTCTAAGTATACGGAACCCTCCACATTTGACTTCAAAACGCTTGACTGGATTCCGGTTTGTCAAATCGGTTTGTTTATTTCGTTAGCTTGGCTGTGATGGCTAAATACTATTTTGATACATTTTTCTTAATTGCACCACTTCTTTTTCTGTATTTCCATGATTTCCGATCCATGATTATGAACACTGACAGACCAGTCGCGAAACCCGTAAGCGTATTCTGTATAAAGATTTATAATTCGCCGAACTTACAGCCTTGATATTAATATCGCTCTTCGTTGTCTTACTTTTATAGGAAAAAGCTGTTATAAAGTTTTGATCCAGACTCTTATAAAACTGCTCTTATTAATGTTTTAAAATATTCCACTAAACAGATTATTATATGTTGACAATCTTTTATTAAGCTTAAAGTTTTAAAACGTACACGATCGATTCTCTTTTACATCTTCAGCCTTATTTTAATACACTATAAGACCACTACACTAGAGATAAGTTAGTTGCTGTAAAAAATACAGCTTTAATCTGTAAATTTGATTTCTCTAAAACTTTTATAGAGTTCATAACTCGATATCATTTATGTAAAGACTGTAGTACAGCTAAAGGCCTTTATAAATCTAATAAATTCTGTAGACCAACTAGAACACGACGCGAAATCCATTATAAAACCTTAATTGAACTATAGGCGGTAATTTGACTTATATCATCCCGTTAACCTGCTAATGTGCTAGTTGGGCACGCCACCGGCCCGTCAAATGTCTATTGATTCTCTGCACACGATAGAAAAGCTGACCAAATGTAACAATACTTATAACTTTACGATTATAAGAACGTTAAAATTCAAATCATACAAAGAAACATTCGACCCAGATTCAAATTTAGCTTGCAGGAGAGTCATGGTACGACCGATTTTGAATTACAAAGTGGTAACACTGCGTCTCAGGGATTCGTATTTGCATTAGAGGTCATTTTCGCATTGCTGTGGGTGCATAATTTCGCAGCATTGACGTATTACATGTAAATAACAAATGTGATCATATCTGTCAACATTTCGCAACTGAACTGCTGAAAATTTATTTGATTAAAGGCAGACAGATAGAACTATAGGGATGGACATAGGCTACTTTTTATATTGTATCCACGGTAAACTACATAAAAGGCTGTTTGTTTTTGGTTGGTTTTGTGCCCGGTGGGGCAAAGCTATCGACACTACACTCGCTTCTGGCCGCTCGTCCACTCGTGTCTAGTTCTACTCGTTTATCGCTTGTCGCCGACGCGATGGTGGAACCACTGCCTAAAGGTTGCAACCCAGGACCGATGACAGGTAGAATTTGTGAATGAAACCGTGTATGAATGGCCTTAGATTGCGATAAGCTTGGTGAATCCTTATCAACACAAGAGCATTGTATTCTACATAATATTAATAATATACGGATATGCGATACATTCTTATCACTGCAGCGATTTTGCTAGACAAGGTCAAGGATAATAGGTTTTCTTTGGTATAACTTTTGTCAACTTTTGGAATAGTCACGGTCCTATCGATATTTAGCAATGTATGACGTAAGGGCTACTTATTTAGATTTTATTGGACACTGCACAAGGACTGACATGAATAAGGTGCATGGTCAAATTTGAGTATATATTAATTGTTTTGTAAACCTTTTCTTTCTGAGGCCATATTTCCTGTAGTATTCAGTAATAATAATATAAATTATTAATTAACTTTAAAGTAACTTAGTGTCTTTTGACTTATTTATTACCATTTCATGGTTACACAACAGAATAATTTATTTGTATTAATAAAATTAGGTATAAAGTTTGTTTAAAATTTTAACTTTGAAACCTGGAGACAACATAAATGAGCATAGACGAAATTTTGTACTGAACAACGTAAGGTAAAAACATATTTCTTACCCTAAAGAACAGTTTTAATTAAAACTATATAAAATATAATACATACTTGGTATCCACATGTGCACGGATAGAAGTGGAGATCGTCCACCTCCAAGGGTTCCATACACAGGGGACATTCCACCTGAAACCAGAAAAAAACAATTAAAAATGTGAGCATTTCCTTCAGAAAATTAAAGATTTAAATCCACCACAACCTACACTTAGCGTGGATAAGTGGATTATTTTTTCTCTCAGCTATTTTAAGACTTGAGAGTTTTCTACTCTCTCAACTCTTAAGATAGTTGAGAGAACACCCAAGCCCAATAGACACTAGTCTTTATAATATTTTCATTTTGTTTTTTATGCAAAATAATATAAACACTTATGGAGTCTGTCGGTCATTTCAGGTCTGCGTTGAAGTTATATGATTACGACCCTTTTTTTACTTTAGATGCAAACTATTATTTTAAAAAATTCTAAATTTACTAGGCTGGCAGACTTAAACATTACTATATCAAATCCAACGTAAGATTAGCGAATAAAAGTTGGCAATCTATCTTTGTTCGCCAACCTTAGATTTATAATAATGAATTTATGTTATTTTGAGATTCTAAAGTCAAACCGCAGTAATTCATTCTTATCACTTCTAAGCTGACCTAGAATGACCGATAAAACCCCATGTCTGGTTATTACATTAATTTGCACATAAAACTTTTTTGTACATCAAATATTCCCCATTATACTGCAGCTAGAACGACACTACCCTACAAACCTGTGTTGCAAATTAAAATTGTTTATAGCCAGGTGTACCTGCTCTTCTCCACTCTGGTTCAGCACTGACATCCTAGCCCCGAGAGCTATTGGTTCCCTTCCCTCCAGTAAATGGCAAATGAGGGTCAGTTTACACTAGAAAATGTTCTACCGTAACCTGCAAACAAGATAATCGAATATTAGATCTCCATAAAGTTCTGTACTTCCACTTAATAAATAATAAACATGTTTTCCTACTGATTTTATTTACCACCGATCGACGGCGGCTGCGCCCGTGAGCCTATCGGTTGTCGCGCTAAACCATTCACTTATTTTTGCGCAGTCGGATAAACTATCGCATTTCCATCCCCAGGTCACAAACTATATCCATACCAAATTTCATTCAAATCAGTTCAGTAGTTTTGGTGTGAAAGCGCGACTGACAGAGTTACTTTCGCATTTATAATTTGTTTGTATGAACAGTTTTAGTTTTCTACAGTGGCCGCTAGAAGCACTATGCAGGATTTCATAGAAATTAATTTGAGCAAGAAGTAAATAGTATTTATAGAAAAAATACTCATTATAACTGAATTGTCTTCAATTCTTTCTAATCTTTTAAAAAAAGACAATTATTAATTTGATAAATATGTAACATAGTTTTGTTGCTTATGTTACACGTCATCTCTTTGTGTAGTTATTTTAATTGGGTATTTGAGTGATATATATTTTTTTAATATACTAATACCATAAAAAAGACTCTAAATCGTATGTGGAATTGATCAAATAATAAACTATCGTCTATAAATCGAAATCAGACAAAGGAAATTACACGCAAAGGCCTTATAAATTACACGCAAACCTATGGTTGGCAAGAAAGTGATAAAAACAAAAATTTTATATGCTGCAATTGTTCTATTATTTAATCACATTTGGTGTAATAGTTTACACTAGTCAAATACCCAATTAATGAATTGTATTTAATCATTTATTAACCATTGAGCATATAAGGAAATTTGTATTAACCAATCGACACAACGCAGTCAAAAAGCACCTCAGACTAACATTATTTTCACAGTTAATTGAAGCAAACAAATTAAGCCAACAAATTAATACGTCAACAAATTCATCATAATTATAATATTCGTCATTAGTAAAACAATAACAATTGATAAGCAATTAGATTTACGTTAAAGAATTGATGAAATACGCTAGAGCAGGGATGATGAACCAACGGCACGCCTGCTATGTGGCAAAATATTTTGGGCACGCAGTATTTACAGTATTTAACACGATAGGTGTTATATTTTTGGGGAGGCGAGGTAATCACTTACAGCACACATGTAAAAGTTGAAGCGTCTTTACAAATGTATACGTAAATAAAAGCTACACACAAACACAAAACATGAACAGTTTATACATACTAACTGTTCATGTACCTCGGCAAAGGGGAAAGTGCGCTATAGTTAAACAGTTCCCTGTTAAATTTTCTAAGACGCCACCAATCACAAATTTTGACAGTTATCCAATTCAACATGCATTCTGTGGGCTAATTCACGTAATTAAATAAGTTCAGTTGCAGTGCAGTTTCAGTTAAGTTTCGATCAAAACAGCCATTTTGGTATTCTCCTAATTCTGACGACCGCTGTCAGATACGCTCGCATCACGTACGCGTCACACGAGCGCTTTATCGTGTATGTTATTTGTATGACAATCACAAGAATACCATTTTGCACTAAGACGTAAACTTAATTGCAACGTGATTGCAACTGCACCGCAACTTGATCGGCGCGTCAAGAAATTACGTGAATTAGCCTACTGATGTGCGTTTGCTGTGATTATATGTTGCGAACACAATCTGTCTCTTTCGTCTAGTATTTGATAGTAAATAGAGAGTTTTGAGTCTGATATCAGTAGCACACTTTAGGTATCATAGTATGTGTTTCACGCAGTCAAATCTATTTGAGGGCACTTCTATGGCTTCTGTAATTTTTGGAAGTAAATTACATGATCGAAACCAAAAGGTTCGCCACCTCTGCGCTAGAGTAAAAAAAACGTAAACAAGTCGAGGATGATTCAAAAGGTCCAATAAACATTGAGTAGTAGTATAATAAAATATTTTGGGACACCCTTAGGACAGGTAACCTTTTTTATGTCACCTGCACCGCTTGAAATCCCTATTTTGTATTGAGAATCATTTGTATTTATTTTAAAAAGGTATCGCTTATGCTGTAATGTTTACGTATTATGATTATGATCAATTTCTCTTAATCATTATCTACGTACTAAGCTTAACAAGTGTCTAGGATTTTATTTTTTGTTATTGGTCGCTTAGTGCTTGAAAGAAAGCAAAAAATAGTATAGTTATGTATATACATATACCCCCATATTCATAAACGTCTTCTATGCTCATTATAGCTCAAATAGGTTTATTATAATTCGTTTGTCTTTGTCTGTCAACTTAACATTTATACTTGTAAGAAAGAAATAAAGTTCATTTTAACTAAAGAGTCTTATAAGATTTTAATGAATAAGACAGTTAATGTATTTCCAATAAGTAAAAATATTTTTTACTTGTACGAACATTTTACAACCAAAATCAGCCAAATCAGTTCAACCGTTCGAGTTCTCGAGTTTTACCAATACAAACATACGTCAATTCATTTTTATATATAATGATTAGCTGTCTGCAGTTCTTCTCCATATAAATAAACGGTGTCTTTTCATTCTATTTCTTTTCTTATTATTTTAAAAAGGGTACAAATGTTTTCTACTGTTACTCTCACAACCCTTATGACAGTACAGAGCAAACAACTAGTGTCCACGCCCAGCATTGGACACTAAATTTGATACATTACATAGTTTTTACAGAAATAAAATTTACTAGTAATTGCGACAATACTTTTAAATTTATTTTTTTCTAACTTGCAGTATTAAAAAGTGGAAGTTTAAATAGGTCATTATTTCTTATTTCCTAATCGATAATGGTTATCCCAGTAACCGTTATAATGAGGTACATTAATGAATTAAATCACTTAAATAGTTTTATTGTTTATTGAAATAAATAATCTAGTCACTTTTAATCTGCCTGTTTTCAAGTCACGAGCGAATCAGTCTTTACTGGGTAGGCGTATTTACTGGGTAGGCGCATTTCATCGTAGACTGAATCCTTGACTAACAACAGGCAAGTTGTGGCCAAGCGCAAGCAGATAGGATAAAAAGTTTTTTCTTATTAATGGACTCTAAAATAAGTGCTTCTTATTAGATTTTGTCAGATTTTCAAATCACATTCTAACAAAATATAAACCAGCTGAACTGATTCTGATGAAATTTTGCACACATGTTGTGGAATACTTTTACATATGATGGTTTCCGTATATCACACGTGCTAGTCACGGGACTATAACGAAATTAGGATTTTTGTTGAATTTTCTCTTTTAATCTAATAGTCGAATTAAAAAATTGTTATTAATCTTATATAGTAACCAGTATCATGCGGAATACGTCATCCGAAGCGAAGTGAGAGGGGTAAAAGCCAATGAAATATTATCAAATCCAACAACTTTCAGTAAAATCATTATTTCAACCCTTTTTAGAGTCCCACTCGGCACTGGTCTTCTCTTAACTATCATACGAGTTGAGAGTTTAGGCCTTGATCCACAGACGCTGGCCAAGTGAGAGTTGGTGGATGAGGTCCTCGAACCATTTTCCTTAGACATGCCGGTTCCGCCAATATTGAGCAGCAGCGATAAAACAATTTACTTACTTATGTGTGGGCACGACCGGGGACCGAACCCACGACCTCATATTTCAAAGCCGAGGCTGTTACCGCTGAGCCTCCGCTCATTTTACTACCAAATAGCTTAGCTATCTAATACTTAAAAAATTAACACAACTGGTATAGCGCGCGTTCCCCTCTGCCGAGGTACATGAACAGTTTGTATGCATAAACTATTCACATCTTGTGTTTGTGTGAAGCTTTTTTTACATGTGCATTTATAAAGACGCTTCAACATTTACATGTCTCCTGTACGTGGTTACCTCGCCTCCCCAAAACCTGACAGCAACAATTTAGCACTAGAAGTTGCGTTTAACACCTCCCATGTCAAATGCTCTAAGATCTAATATGATAATTATTATGCAAGCGCTCATTTTGAAAGGCTAATCTTACTTAGAGGTCATCGCTTTTTAATACGATTTTTGTGTTACTTCATTATTTACATTTATTACATACTTTACATCGAATGTGAACATCACTAGGTCAGTAGATACATACTCTGTATCTTAGCTTTATTAAAACGAACTACTTCCCCATCTATGCAAGATTACCAAATTTCCCATACATCTTATTTAATTCCATTAAAATAAACTTTGTGAGTCTCGGTGGCGCAGCGGTATTAGCCACGCCTTTGAAATATAAGGTCGCGAGTTCGATTCCTGGTCGTGCCCACATATCTTTGTGTGAATTGTTTCATCGCCGCTGCTCAATAATGGTGAAGAAAAAAATAGTGAGGAAACGGCATGTCTAACTAAGAACAGTAAGAACTAATCATTCGAGGGCATGTGACATCCACCAACCCGCACGTGGCCAGCGTGTGTGGATTAAGGTCTAAACTATCTCAGATAGTAAGGTAGTTGAGAGAAGACCCGTGCCCAGCAGTGGGAAACTAAAAAAGGTTGAAGTGAAACCATGTCCTTTAAACGGAAAAAACTGAAAAGAATTATCTAATTTAGAGCAGTCATTCAGAAGTTACGGAATTACATACGTTTCGGCGATTTATTATTGTTTAAATAGCAATGCAGGTATTTAGATTAGACTTAAAATACGACAAAAAGAATTTAAAAAATCTATAAATATTTAATACTATATTTTTGATACAATTTAAAATTATTTGAATATTAAGAAGAAGAAAAGCTTTACTTGTTTATTTTTAGCTAAACAAAAAACACAGCGCCATCTAGTTCAAAATTAAGCAATTATATTTGCTGGTGTTATGGGTACTAGGAACAGACATACTATGATACTTAGAGACATTTTTTTCGTAAATACATACATATTCAAAGAAATAAAACCCGTACAAAAGCTAGCAACACATCTGGTTAAAAAAGTGAATATATCATCAATGGTTGAAAGTAGAAACTGTGTTAGTGAAAGGTGACTCTAGCCATAATCTATGGGAACTAAAACTTATATCATTTCCTCTATGTTAAAAAGCTATTTTTGCTTGCCTGGATTTTACTAAAAAAATATTTATTGTATGTATAAAATAAAAAATAGTCTAAAAATATTATTATTAATAATTAAACTTAGGTACCTATGCAAAAAATAAAAATTATAGGCAAGCACCAAAAACATATGATGTTTAAAAATAGGTTTAATACACTCAGACATAGGCAAGCACGCACGCACGCACAGCTGCGAAGGCAAGTTTACAGTGGCACAAAAGAGTACAAAATCAATTTGGGACCACCACACGGAAAGAAAAATATTAGTTCCCGGTCTTACAATTTTATGTCGCACTGTAAAGTTGCCTACGCATTGTGCGTGCCTGCGTGCTTGCGTATATCTGAATGTATTAGATTTATTTTTAAACATTATCTATTTTGTCACAAGCCTCTTTGGCCTTACTCTCAGGCATTGTAAACATAATAAGATTATTTATTAAAACATTAGAAGTACCTATTCTAATATTAATTATGACCTCTACTGTAATAGTAACTAGAATTGTAGGTTGTGAAAAAAGTTTTGAATATTTCTTCCTCAAATCAGTAATTAGATACCACCAAAAACTTTATCAGTTAAATTAAAAGATTTGTAAAGAGGAAATTAAAGGACTTAATGTATAATAATAAGCCAGTTAAAACAATCACTTTCACTTCAACCCTTTTTAGTGTCCCACTGCTGGGCACGGGTCTTCTCTGAACTATGTAATGAGTTGAGAGAGTAAAAAAACAATCATCATAAAATTTGATTGATCAATCATGGTTACATAAAATGTTAACTAAACTTATTAAAAGTAATTAATATAATTGCTTTTAAAATTTGTTAACTCACAAACTTAAGTTATGCATGTAATAATGCTAATAAACTATGCACTTGTAAACATAATATGAATTATTTCGTTATACTAATTCCACTCAAACATAATGTGCATTATGCAAATATTTACTATTATATATAATTTATATGTTTGTTGGTATTTATTTAATTTTTTAATTATTTGACAACATAACAACCAGAACAATGGTGGTGCAATGGTGGCGCAATACTGGCCTAAGTAATAGTTAAATAAAAGGTCGCGGCTTCGATCCCCGGTCATCCCCACCTCTTTTTCAGTGAATTGTTTTCTCGCCGCTGCTTAATATCGGTAAAGGAAAACATCGTGAGGAAACCAGCATGTCAAGAACTAATCTTTGGGGACATGTGACATCCATCATCCGGCACTTGGCCAGTGTGAGTGAATTAAATCTTAAACTCTCACAACTCATGAGAAGACCCGTGCTTAGCAGTAGAACAATTAAAAGGGTTGAAATGAAGTGATATAATCAAGACCGACCAGTTTTTGTTGATTAATATATCCTTCAGCACCAAATTTATTTAAAGTCAGATTATCACAAGACAGATCTCTAAAATAATAAATTCTTGAAAGGGCACAAATAGAACACTCATGCACATTAGTGCAATGTTTTATTATGTTCTCTTTTTTATTCTTTGATTGTATACACAACAACTCATAGCATTATTTAATATTTAAACAATAAATATACGAGAACATTAAATGAATCCCTTCTAACTTTATAAACGCGAAAGTAACTCCGTCTGTCTGCTACACTTTTACACGTAAACTAGTGAACCAATTTAGATAAATTTCGTATGGAGATTGAGACCCAAGGAAGGACATGGATCATTTTATCAGACTCACAAGTAAAGAGTTTAATGGTTTTTGTGTGTACCCTGACATACACATGGACAGTCGCAGACAGAAATATAGTATAAAATGAAAGCATTTGTGGCATTAAGAATTTTGCCATAGAGAGTACTTACATCTCCTTTTAGAACCTTGTGGGAATCTGGACTTAGAGCCACAGATGTCTTTGATAACAAACAATGCTAATTGCTTATTATATATTCTTATTTTGAAATTTTAAAAATCTTTAGAACCAATTTTGCTGTTCACCTAATAAACCAGATCTTATTTTATTATACAAAACAGTGGCTATCGCAAATCATAGTTGATACAAGAGATATTATCAAGATAAACTTGGGCTTGAATTAAAAATGATAAGTTTCTAATCAAAATTTAGCTCCCTTTTAAATAATTTAAGGGTTCTATTGGCCATGCTTCTTATAATCATCAATATAGGTCCAATTATCTCTGTGGACTATATATTCTAAAGGAATTACAAACTTCGGAATTCTTCTATGTGACCTCGGACACCTTAAAGACTCAATTGAAGTAATTGACACGAACAAATTAACAAACCTGTTCACAACTCAGTTCAGAGTCAAACCAAGGCATTGTTTAGTAAATAAAATATTTTTATAAAACATCAAAACTAAGAGTATTTAATTTTTTTTAGCTCAATCGATACCTCATAGTGGATCTAATATAATTTCTGAAATTTCTACAAACTTTTAGTATAAAAACAAGCTGTAGGAAGTGAAACGAGTAAGCAAGTCACTAATATAGGGTTATAATATTTTACTAAACCCATTGATAGCTAGGAGCGACAGCAATATTATTATAAGGTTCTAGATGTCAATACATTATCAAGACACAGAACACCTAAACTGTCTCAGATCCTACATGAATGCTCAAATGTAATCCGAAAATGTATCATCGTAATATTAGGAATATGATCATCTAACAGCAATAACATTACATTTCTCACAGCAATAAGAATTGGTATCTCTACTATTAAGTAGATTACTTTAAGATCTAGCAATGTGTGTATTACCTCATCAAGAGACATGATTTTAAATCAAAGGTAAAAACAATGATAACAATAAACATTTCCATATGGCTTAGATATTGATCACTAGTTTTGTTTTGTTAGTGGTAAAACACCAATATAACAGCTGTTCTAGATGTTAAGTATTTGTCTGTGTATTGGTAAAATATGTATACAAGTGATACTTTTATTTGAAAAATTTAACTGCTGCAGTGGTCAAATACAGGAGAACAATAACTACTCTGTTGTTTTATTTGTTATAAGACTGTAGTTAAACTGGTTAGTTTCAAAATAATGCAATTCTAGTTTAGGCTACATACAATAGACAATATTTTATGTTTAGCAATGGAACTTTTGTGTTGACAGAGTGATTCAGATTGTATAACAATAATACAAAAGGGTTTATCAAATTACATTGTATAAATTGATGAATTTATACAAAATCTGAATGAAAACATGATTTTAACACTTGGTAGAAATATCCTTAATTTACTATTTGTTTAATATATAAAAGTTAATCACCTGCTGTCCCAGTAAACATAGTTTTAGATACAAAACACTAAAGGCGATAAATGGTTTGCAACAATGAATGACTCAACCTAGGTTTGACAAGTTCAGAATTTGACATATTGGCAAAATCTTCTAAAGCGTCTTGAAGACAATATGCAACCATCATTTACAGAAAATTATATATCAACGGGCTTGGAAGACAGTTTACGATGCATTTCAAGTACCTACTTAACTAGATGTACATCGGTCAGCTGCCATTCAAAGAATATGTGGCAAAAGTCAAACTTTCATTTCGTACAAGGATATACTAAAAATACACTAAAAACACTCACTATACGTTCACTTGCGAAGAAAAATACGTAAATGATAATTTCATCTCACGATTCCACTAAAGAAGAAAAAATTAAAATCGATGTTTACCTTACGTCTCCTCTCAATGCAAATCTTTTCTATTGCAGAACTGAGACTGCTAACCCTTCCGCTGGAATCGACGATGGATCCTTTTCAAGGGACCTACAATGCGGTTCACGATTCAATTTAAAATAAAATGCTAAGCTGAAATAAATACAACTGTCCCGAAGATATTTTCTGCGAGTTACTATACATTTGTTTTATGAAATGGCCTAATCTTTTACAAGATTCCGTTCTGTATTTCCATAGACAAAGTCATGTACTTTTTAATTTCGAATAATGAATGAGTAATTTCCCACTTTTGTCAAGGATTTACTTTCTCTATATCTTCATCGAAATAAAAATCAGACAAGTAAGATCTAAATAATCACGAACGCTTTAAAATATTTACTAGCGTTTATTTCATATTTTTAATACATTATTTAGATTTCCAATTGTTAGTTTTTGCCATCGTATAAGAATTTCCACAGAATAATAATTTGTCATTGGTCTTTATCTTGACGCAGCTCCCTAGCTATTGGCTGATATCATGTTTCCATAGACAAAAATATAGCAATAAACCAATCATAGGTCCGAAGTCATTTGTTGACGTCGCCATTTGCAAAGCTTTTTTTTTCGATATTCTGAGACCACAGATTAAAATAAAAGTATGTTTCGATGTAACTTCCTCTATTTGTAAAAAAATAACATTACTTGATGTACAAAAAACAGGAAACATAAAACGTACGTATTAATTAAAATAATCCCCTTGTATATTTGAAACTGTACAGACCACTTCTCCATTGTTTGTTGTTGGTTTATTTTGTCAAACAACTATTTTTGAGGCGGGAAAATTAAAACTATATTTCACTTCGACTGTACTACGTATACTCTGCCAAAATTAGGTAAGAAAAATTTGTTTTGAACTAAAAGTTTCATAAATCATCGACGGAGTTCTTGGACTGATAAAAATATCACAGAAATATATTGGTATTTGCTACCATCCCTGGTGATGTCATGTCATCATGAGCATTGGAAATTTTATCAATATAGGAAATTAACATAAGAACTTGGTAAACAAAACAAGTCAGTCAAACTACAAGACTGGTCTATTCAGATTAAGCAGCGGGGCTTACATGCTGTTTACTGAGTAATAGGGCCCTTATTGGCACTATTGAACAGACTAGAGGCCTAATAGGTTTGGTGTTCTGACAATGATGCTCAAGCAATAAATAAAACATGAGGATACAAGCATATTATATATTTTTTTTAATAATAATTAAGAATAAATTCTTACATCACGAGTTATAAAATAAATACATTTATTGCCTTAAAGTAAGTCCAAAAGTACTCTGTACAATTATTGTTAGCGATGTACAAACGAGAACGACAAGTAAAAAATATCCAAAAAAAACAAAAATGTAAAAATTAAAAGGGCCTTATAGTGAAATCCTAAGTTTCACATTATCTCCGTGTGACAAATCTACGAACAACTTAACAAATTGTGTCAGAATCACAACCAATAGTTTGCATTCATTTAATTACTTAATTTCATCTCTTATTATTATTACACAAACTATTTTATATCATTGCTCTTCACTTATTACTAAAACAAGAACCATTCTTTACCTTAATTATAATTACAATCAAATTAAGACTATCTAATTGCTAGCGGGTGTTTATTTTACTGGACTGCTGCTGTGCTGTTTCTCATAAATACACCATGCCTCATAATCTCGATATCTAGAGATCTGGATGCAGACTGCTCTACGTCAGTTCACACCGCGTACTCTTGTGAGCGGTGCGTTGGACCACGAATCTCTCAAACTATTAATTAGAACAGTTTCATTCAACTGTGTTGGTAATTGTATTGCCGTAACGTTTTACTCCCAGCTTTAATACCTAACATTGTGATATAAATAATAATGTTTGTGGTCCTAGTCTAGTTACTTCTCAAACCATACTTTTGGGCACCGCTGCCACTGCCCTAGTTATAACACTGGGCCCCGATTCTCGCGCTTTTGACATTTATCTCTAATAGATATTATGTCGACAAAATTGGCGACTTCATTAATTTTCAATGACATTCGCCATTTTTTTGACATTTGTCTATTAGAGATAAATGTCTAAAGCCGAGAAACGGGGCCTTGGACAATAGGCATGATTCCTGGGTATGAAAATAAAAAATCTACTTTTAATCAATCATTTAGGCTATAAAAATTATTGTGTGCATATTAATTGCTACAATTAATAAATAAACTTATAAATTGCAAGTTATGGGGTTTGTTATGTCATAACTAAGTGAAACTGTACATAAGCTCAATGTAACGACTTTATTTTTAGATTAAGTGAAAAAAGGAAAAATCTCTCTGTATACTTTTGATTACTTAGAAGGCTGTAATCTAGTCACCATGCCTATTGGCACAAAACCATGAGATCACGGGAATACTGGACTAGTATTTTAGACACATGTAAAAAAAATAGACACATGTACAAAAACTTACTTTGTGTAAATACAATAAACTTTACAAGGCATGCCTATTTGGAACTATAGCTTCAAAAACATCCATATGCAGTCATTGTTATTTATATTATATCCGTTGTTCCAGATCTTATTCAATTATAAAAGAGATCATTTTGCGATTTCATAGAATACTGTGACAAATTTCGGCGCGAATATTTTAATTTATAATACTTAACATCTAATCACTAATCTTAAACGCAATGCTTATTGCTTACGATTTGAGTGTCCCTATAACATTAAGGCATTTTTATTGCATTGTCGAGCGTATTGCCTTCAGTGGGTTAGTCGGAGCTGCGTAGCGCAGTCTGCACTCAGTCCCCTGTCGCTAGTCGCTACACCTCGCCTCTCCGTCGGGGTCACCGCTTTATAAACAAGGCATTACTTAACCAAGGCCACTGTGTCATATCCACAATGTGCGACTACTAGCCTAGCATATTAATATGCCCTATGTATGTACTATGATTAAAACAATAACTATTGCATTCAGATAATCTTGGCGTTGTTCATACAGAATTACAGACGACAATAAATTAAATAAGACGTTTAAAAATATCACGAAATAAATTCACGTGGCAAACAATATGGCATCAGATTTTAAGTACTTTTATTGTAAAAGTATAGACTACAAGGACTCGCTTTGTGCGAAGTTCACTCTCGGTCGAGTACGAAACGTATTCTCGTCACTAGCTGCTGCAGTAGTGTAAAAGAGTAAAGGTCTCGTATTGGAAGACAGAAAAACATTGCTATCAGATCGAAATAAAAGTAATACAAAGTCAGATATCAATTTTCAATACTGGCCATTAAGCCAAATAATTATTATGAACCAATTCCACTAATTAGATTACTTAACGTACAACTAAATGGACAAAACATATTATAATAATAATGTACTTCCGTGTCATTACAGTAACAAAAATTGCGTGTTCAGCAGTTTAAGATTACACAGGGTCGGGCTCCATTAATTTCAAAATTGACTAGATATCTGTGTGCATAGGAATCATATATAAAATAGCTAAGTAAAGGAACCGATACGTCAAAATCGTGGCATGTCTGTGTAAAAAATCCTTTAAAATTAATTTATCGCCGGAAGCAAAAAAAAATTACCTCTAAAACCGTACTTTAAATTATGTAAACCGTGCACGCGAGAACGCGTCGCAAATTTAAACAAATCTGTACAAACGGATCCAGCGTCGCCGACACGCACCAGGCTAGAAGGTAACGGCTCGGGCGGGCGGGTATCACTTGGGCGGCTGGTAGGGCGGGTAGGGCGCGTGCGGCTGGGCCCCGCGCGACCCCGTCGCGTACAGCTGCTGCTGGAAGTTGTGGAACTGCGCCGCGTACGCGGGGTCCGCGGGCGACGGCACGAACCCCGCCGCCTTGAAGCCGCCCGCGGCCTGCGCCCCGTGCCGCGCGCCCTTGCCCCCGCCCGCGCCCGCGCCCGGGGCCCCGCGGTACCCGCAGTGGAACTCCTGCTTGGGCGGGAACCCGGCGCCGTACTGGTGCATGCGCAGCAGCGGCGCGCGCAGGGCCCGCATGTCGTCCGCCCGCGGGCCGAAGTAGGCGCCCTTGTCGAGCGGCATGGGGCTGGCCACGCGCTGCAGGAACTCCAGGCTGGGCGGCGCGCGCGGGCCCCCGCCCATGCCGAGCGCGGGCCGCGTGGGCAGGTACTGGATGGTGTTGGGCGCGCTCGCCTTCACCTGCACTTGTGCGCCGTTGAACGGCGGCATCTTGCCGGGCCCGCCCATCCGGGGCCCCATCATGCCGGGGTCCGGCCCCATCGGGCCCATCGGCCCGCCCATGGGCCCGCCGCCCATCTTCGGACTGAGGCTCATCTCCGGAGGGAAGTCGCCGCCGCCCATCATCCCTTCCATCGGTCCGCCCATTCCTGGCCCTCCCATGCTCTCCATGTGGCAACCTGAACGAAAAACGAATGTTGAGTATATTTTCTTATATATTTGACCCTCTTTCCTTATCGTTTTAGGTTAATCCAAACATATCATTGAAAAATAACATTAAGTTGGTGTATATTGACAGCTCACCTAAATCGTTCATCATCATGTGGGGATGTGGATGTGGATGCATTGAGTGGTGATGCTGCATATGGTGCGGTGCAGACCCAAAAGGCCCCATACCCCCACCGTTCGGCCCCATGGGTCCATTAGGCCCCGGGCCCCCGCCGCCCACCGTGTTCGTCAACTGTTGAGACATTTGCGCGAGCGACGAGATCGGGTCGAAGGAAGACGTGGAGGTTCCCATGGGTCCGTTCGGACCCTGGTTGGGGTTGATGGGTATGTTGTCTGGCCTGTTCATACTGCATGGTCCAGGGAAAGGTCCAGGCAAACTAGTACTGTTTGGCCCACCAGACAATGTTGTCTGTTAAAAAAAATCCATATTACCAACAAGGAAATGTAAACTATGGGGACGTACGTATTATGGACCTTAGAAATAACCAGTTAGTAACTAAGAAATCCTCAATTCAATCTCTTATTTAATCAAATTGGCATACTATCACTTCTATTAATAAATGTTATGCCAAAACTGTTGTGAAGTAACATTTGGCAACATCATATAAAGAAACTATAATTAGCAACTAACGGTCTTGTTCATAAAAACTTATAAACCTCAATAATTAAAATAGATTTGTCTCTTTCTTACTAATAAAAATGTCAAGACAAAGACGAACGAATTATCAAACTATTTTAGCTATTATAAGCTTATAGCACGATTATAAATAGGGAGTAAGTATAATTTATTATTTCTACACAACAGGAATCATACGACAGGTATGATACCTGAGAAAGGATTATTAAACGATTTGGTAATAGATTGTATTAGAAAAGATTAGATTTTCTTTAAAAATAGTTTGATTTTATCTTTAGATTTCGTTTTAGTTCACAATCAAATTTTCTAATCTAATCTAACATAAGTCTTCCCACTACATTATTGTCCGACCACAAGCTAATTTTGATTGGTTCGTTCACAGACAAGAACTTGAATGAACTAATAAAAATCTATCTAACTTAATTATCTTCCCCTATACCCTGCCAAATTTAATGATTACAATTTCAAACAATAGTTTATGAGAGTGGAAGCTAGTCGGTCCTTCGTATAAATCGTAATTATTTGAATTAACAATATAGGCCAACCTCTGAAGATGTCATGGAATCATCCATAGCACTGGGCGCAGTGGACACGCTGCAGCTGGTCTTGGTCCCGCAGCCGGATGACGTGACCGAGTACCCCTGGCTCAGTGGACCACCTTCCCGCTGCGGCGTTTTGGATGCACTCTCTTGTGATGATCTGTTCGATGACGGACTCGGCCGGGATTTTTCATCTGTTAAACATATGAACATATATTACAACTAGTTTCAGCCCGCGGCTTCGCACGTATGATCCCTGTTTCAACCCATTAGTTCTGTTTAATTTCTGTACTTTCATTTACAATACATAAAATATAGATAGCTAATAATATTAAGTTAAAATATTAACAAAAAAACCGACTTCATGGATGCCATTCTCAGAACTAAACCAAACTGAAATGGGACCGCACGGGAAGCATCAGCTTTCAGTTAAAAAAAAAAAATATCAAAATCGGTTCACCCATTCGAAAGTTCTGAGGTAACAAACATAAAAAAAACATACAGTCGAATTGATAACCTCCTCCTTTTAGAAGTCGGTTAAAAATATTAAATGTTTCACAAAACCAGTAGAAATGTGTAACTACGACGCTTACCTTGTCCACATTTGCTATTGCCCGATGTTGGCGTCTGTGGGTTGTTGAAACCAGGACTTTGCTCCAGTGAAAACCTCCCCGCTCGTGCTTCTGATAATGATCCATGTGGCTCTGGCGTGCCCGGCATCATACTGTTATCAAAATATACCCTAATCTGATGAGTATAATCCAGGGACCCTGACAAAGTCACATAACGAAGCGATAGCGGAAAATAGAAAAGAACAAAATGTATGGGATGTATGTTCACCTTTGAAATGTCACGTGACAATCTTATGTTAATCTCATATACTGTTCTTTTTCATCTTTCGTTGTCGTTCCACTATATTGTGACTTTGTCTAGGTGCCCAGGGGTTTATTAAAATAATAATTGAATAATTCACAGTTGCAGACAATACAAAATACACCTTGAAGATGTAACGTTATAATGTTATTGACTTTTCCATAGTTATAAGTAGTAGAAAAAATACACAAGATACAGGACATACTTTTATTTGCGCAAAGGTAGGTAAAAATAGCCCACAGAGGGGCAGAGAGTGGTGGTGGGCAGAAGTGAATATCACTCACGTTTCGCCGACTATGTTTAATAAGTAACAATAGGAGTTAACCCTTTTGCCGTTTAATATAACTTTTTACTTGACTCAGCGACCACTGCAGTTTTTATTTTTTTAATTAAGGTTTAAATTTACATACCCAGCAGGTGACTTTTGATTTGAGTTTGACTGCGGTGTTTGTACTCCACTATTTGATGGCGGCCCGTTGTCTTTTAACGAGGTATTAGGCTGTTTCTGTATCGTTAACTCTTGACCTAAACGCGCAAATACAACACTTATCACACATACAAATAAAGTCGATAGATGAACGATGAAGAAACGAATTAGCCATAGAGTATGAAGGACACGATGTTAGCACATTTTCACCAACCACCACCAAATGAAATTAAAATTATATACACAAAACTACTGTGGAAAACATGACACGATCACAACACACGTTTGTATACTTGAAATCGTATTAAATAAGTTAAACACATTGAAAAAACTTTAACCGTTAAAGTGTTTTTATTAGAGCACAAATATAATTTATTTAAATTTTTCAAGTATACATAATGTAATAAGTAAACATTAATAATAAAATGCATAACTTAATGTGAGTTGCAAGCAGAAATAATACACAACAGGTAAGTGCTTTGATAAGCCAGGGGTAACACTTAGAAAAAAAACCAACTTAAATTTCAATGAGAATAATCCATCCTTATACTATAGGGTTATGCCTAAACAGACAAAAAAATTGCAAGTTCATAATTTCTGACGTCTGTTAAAAAGGACCAGTTCCTGTGGTTTTCATTAATGAATGAAAATAGGTAATAATGAATATTAAGTACAAATGTAAAATATTATTTCAACAGGCAGAGCGTCCTATATATTGCCATTGCGATAGTTTGTGAGACGCAAGATACAGTAGAAGATGGTCGTAACTGGCTGTAAAGCGACACACTGTAATACTTTTAAAAGATTTACTGATAGCTGTTCAGGTATGTAGGTTCATATTGCCAAATAGCCAAACCCAAGCTAAAATAACTATATTAACAGAATTTACAACATAATATTTTATTATTTTAAGGAGTTCTAATAATCACGCTAGTCTTCGTGCATGTGCAAGTGTGACCCCTAGTTTGATCATAATTTCTGTGGTGGTCCAACCAAGCGTTACCTTCAAACTGGTTGAGATATGATATTTGCTGCGGCGACGGTACGGGCATGAGGCTCGGCTCCTTGTGCGAGCCTCCCTGTTGGTTCTTCTGTTGCTGCGCCGCCAAACATTGGAGCGTACGGACAAACACCCCATCGTCTAGCTTCTCTAGTATTTCTTTGTGGCCAATGTTTGATCCAACATTATAATTCAAAGCCACACGAGGTGTTCGTTTTATGAATAGTTTTATTATTCGTTGTTATTCATCACACGATGGGATTTCAAGCGTCAAACGTTTGCGGGGAGGGGAGGGAAAACAAAAAATACGCATTACAACTACGGAAAAAATAAAAAAAACATTACGTTTTATGTGTAATGTGGTAAAAAAAACTCGTGGTTGGGAAAATGTCTAACACAGATAAAAAATAACATGCTCACTACTTCTATGGCTTATGAATTTTGATTATATTAGTTGTTCATGCGACATTCTTGACTTACCTATACTGTATGAATCAAAAGGACAAGTAAATTACTTAAACATTTCTGCTGCAGTAATTAAAATACTATATAGTATACACTGCTATGAAGTGCTACGATAGAACTTCAAAGTAGCTTTTATTATGTCTCTAATTGTTTTCTTTATGCGGTAATCTCTGGAGCTAAGGTCCGGAAGCGAAATTACACGGTTCACACACATTACTATCAAAACATACTAATTTGTTTTATTAGCGAGCGAAACCAGTGGGAAGCTGTAGAGAGCTGTTTTGGATACAATAAATCGATCTACCTAGGCTTCATTACTAGGAAATCAGGCATTGCCCGTATTCTCAAAATAAATATATTTTAATGTAGACAGCGCCGTGATAGTTATTTTGGACAATTTTGGGTCTTTAGTTTCGAAAATGTCTGGCTCAAATCAAGTGATTTGTAAGGTATTTTGAAAATCCCACTTCACTGCTAATATTATTATGCGAGTTCAAAATTCAAAGAAATGTCCTTTCAATTCAGTAGCCGATAGTATAGAACTATACAGAAATATTAGCATAGTGTAGTACCAACCTGGCGCGTCCTGCTTGGGTCCAGGTTTGCAGTGTGCAGGACTGTTCAATCCAGAGCTAGCACGGGACGCGTCCGCCGACATCGGCAGTTGTACGGAACCGTGGCCGGGAGATTGCGTTGCTGTGGAATATAAAGACCAATCTCATCACTTATTTTTGACCTGCGATGAAGACAATTTCATTAACATCGACATATACTTAAAGCTAGACATGCCTTCCTATAGGCCGACCGTTTAACTCGCGTATCGCCTATCGCCAAGATTCTGACTCCTCAAGCTGCACAGACAGTGATGATGATATGGATATTAGTGACGAATAGTCTTAGATTACTTTTATCTGTTGCTAAATAGTTCTTTAAGAGATTTAATTAATGTTTTATGACTTTGTACCTCAGATGGCGATTGCTCGGCCTATAATTTGCGTGTTTCAGGTTTCGCAAAATACCACTTCAGCTAGTTGAAGAACGACCCCATTTTCGATTGCGGAGCTCTCTTTAGTCATTAACTAGCTTACGCGCTTAACTTTCCTACCATCATTGTTTGGTTTTCGATATCTATGTTATCGTTAGTAATTCGAAACCAAAAATTTGCTGCGCTTATATAAAAGTGTATTTACTAGTAATGTACTGATTAGCATTCACATTAATTGTTAGCACGTAAATGCCTCATTCGCATTTCACAAATTAATGTTGCGAAATTTTGGGAAGTATGAAATGAATTCACAACTCGCTTTATACCTCCTTTTTTAGCATGTATATTACACCGGCCTCGATCAGCACAGTGCGCTCTCTTTCGCACGCAACCACGTACCTACTATATCTCTATGTTTCACGTGATTTTGATTGACATCGTTCTCTAGTGAAATTAATCATATACTTCATTATTATGATTTATCGTATATTAGCAATTTGCTTAGCAATAGGAATTAGCGTGCTAAGACTCATGAATTCATACGCTTATGAAATTGATACGAATACACATTCATTACCATAACTCGTCTTTCCGATGAGATTTTATTTACATCCTTAACCTTTTGAACGCCAATGACGGCTTTCCTCGACAAGCGGACGCGTGCCCTGTGCGCCAATGACGTCTATACCCGACAAGAAACAGGTCATAGAAAAATACAATATAAACAAATTATATCATTACGTTTGCGTGTTTTATTGGTACATCTTAGAATTGACTTTTTCGGGCTTGGGGTACAGAGCACGGAGACAGCGTGGCAGTCAAAAGGTTATAACCTAGCTTGCCAATAACCCTTACCGGTCTCATTCATAAAAAAATTAACTCTTTAGTTAAAATATTACATATTATACAGTGTGTTACTTAATAAAGGGAGTTCCCTTCAAAAAGTCGAATCTACATAATTAAAACATAATATATTAGGGGCTGAGTCACCTTTGTTCGCGGGTGTACACCTTTAATTGAATCCCCACACCACACGTGGTCCCCGGGTGGTGCAAGTCAGGTGACAAAATGGACTATACCTCTTTCTTAATAGTATAAATATCAAAGCCAAACGAATGATAAACCTATTTTAGTTATAATGAGCTTATAAGACGTTAGTGTTAATACAGATAAGCAATAAAATGTTAACATACCTATGGGCACTGAGGCGGATCTGTGTATAGGCGAGGCGCCGTAAGGAGGAGGCGGTAGGCACCCGCCCCGTTCCGAACACGGCGACTTTACTTGTGTACCTGTTACAGCACAAATTGTATGAAATCTTTGAATGTTAATCATGACGTATCTCTTACATAGGTCCGTACTTATAGACAGATCTTAGTTTGGAGTATGCATTTGCATTTTCAATATTTAGTTGCAAGATTCCACCCGAACTAACATACATTGGAAGTGGAAAAAAAATCAAAACTTGCAAAAACAACATTCACGCAGACAAAGTTCTGTGACTTTTCAACGTTGGCATACTCACTTAATTCGTTGTCCATAGATTTGGGGTCGTCAAAGAACTGGTGGTGTAACTTTTGCCAGTCGATATCTGCTGACGCGGGGCTCTTGGGACTTCTGAGGCCGGCTTTGTGTAACCCCGGACCTAGCCCACCCGGGTCCCCTGGACCCATCTGGGTACAACATTTAAAATTACTAAGTATATTATGTAACTAAGTTAGCTTTCCCTTATTTATTAGCCGGGAAATACACTAGAAACATTTCTTATGCATTTTTATTACTTTTTTTAAATGTTTATTGAGTGTTTAGATGGTGATTTGCAGTAACTATCTACTTCCAAGAGAATGCGTTTATTGTCTTTGATTTTTAGTTACAGTATCACAATTGCTTCTCAGCCATTTCTATAGAGCAGAGGCACACTACCTATAGCAACCACGCAGTTCAAAAGCTTAATGTGTCGATAAAAACACGAGAACATTAAGGAAGAAATGAACAAATTCTCTTAAAGGAAGGGTTGTGTGTATAAATCATTTCTGCTATTCGTGCAAAGCTGGGGAAGGTCACTTGGAAGTATTTTAGTAAGAAAATCAGTGAACTCACATTTCTCCCACGTCCGTACTCGTCACACATTGGCCCGTTGACAGGCATACCGTGATGGTCGGGCGCACAGTCACCGTGCACCATACCTCCGAGCATGCTGCCGTCCATCATGATGCCGCCTGAAACGCGCGCCACTTTGCACACAATTTCACGCATACATTAGCATATTACATACAGCTTTTCTTTAACCCATGCCAATTAACTACATAATTATATTGCCTCATAGTAAAAATTTATCTTTACATAGTATAAAATGAAGTCTCTTCCGCTGTCTTGTAGCGATAAACTCAAAAACTACTGAACGAATTTGCATGTGGTTTTCATCAATAGACAGAGTGATCTTTGAGAAAGTTTTAGGTGTATAATTTGTGCCCGTGCGAAGCCGGGGCGACTCTTGTAATAAAAATTGATTTTTTCTGACATATTTTAATCGTGATAGTTAGTTAGAACCTCTTCTCAGGTATAGAAAATCAAAAGATAATTTTTAACGTCTAAGAAGACTTCATAATATAGCTAAGGACGCGTTGTCATGCTCAGTCTGCTTTGATAAAGTACCTTTGAAAAAAGTTTACTTTGACTTCATGTTCAGGTTTATTGAACATTTAAGGGGACATTATTAATTTTTTCCAATCAATCTGTCTAAACTCAATAAACTTATCGTACCGCACGGAATTTCATATAATTTAAGAATAATTTTAGTGTATATAACTTCTGCTACCCGTGGGGTAGCGTCACAAGTAAATAGTATTTTATCAGTATCACTCTTAACAAAAATTTATTCTCACCATTCATAGCGTTGATATTAGGCCCAGGCATCATTCTGGGACCCATGTGTGGCCCACCCATCATACAAGGTTTAGGCCCACCCATACCTCCCATGGGATTTGGCATTCGCTGGGAAAAAAATTAACAGTCAGAAAACATTTAATGAAGTACTCATGATATTTTCAATTGTAACATAATCAAAATAACTTACCCCCATGGGTCCACCACATCCTCTTCCCATGTGCATATCTGTGCACATTCCAGATTTCATATCTGGACCTCCACACGACCCCCTGATTCCTTTCATGCCACAAGGTCCCATCGGCCCCATAGGACCATTCGGGCCCATACTCGACATCATAGGCCCGTTGGGACCCATCATCCCATTAGGCCCCATAGACCCGTGCCCACCCATTCCCATTCCACCTGGCCCACCCATACCTCCCATAGGTCCGCCCATAGGACCGTTAGGCCCCATCGGACCTCCCGGACCCATAGGTCCGCCCATAGGCCCGTTCGGTCCCATTGGACCAGACATTGTGCAACTAGGACCAGAATTCATACTACTTGACATGGATACCATGGGCCCGTTTGGCCCAGGACCCATCGGCCCATTTGGTCCCATGCCAGACATAGGTGGGAAAGGCATGTTCATATTGGCAGTGGAGTTAGGTGGGTTAATGTCGTTGGGGGCTTGAGAGCCATCTCCGGGGCCCTGGTTGGGGTTGTTGCCCCCACTTTCTGGGAACAGCATCTGTTGCATCTTACGAATGGTTGCTAGTTGCTCTTCGCGATGGGCTCGTTGCTGAGGCGTGAGGTTTTCGTCAGGTATTTTAACACCTGCAGAATTAAAGTATAATTTGATTACTTAATTAAAACTTTATGAAAAACAATCCAAGGGCATAATTGGAACCTAGTAGGACGAATATGGGCACAATAATATAAAGCCCAAAAGGCTCCTTTATACAATAGTGCCACAAACACACAGTCAATCAATCGAATCTGTGATAGTAAGACCTTGCCAAGCTAGATTTGTTCCTATAACCTATATAATAATAATAATATAGTGGGACATGCTCACACACGGTCATCTGATCCCAAACTAAGCAGAGCTTGTACTATGGAAACCAGATAACTGGTAATATACTTTTATATTATATACTTTTCTTTTGTAAATATATACTTAAATATAGATAATTACACCCAGACACAAAACAGACATATTTAAACAAATGTTTGTCTCGGGTGGGAATCGAACCCACCACCTGCGGTGTGAAAAGCAAGTATCTTACCGAACACGCCACCGGCCCGTATCTAGAAACCACTTGATTATTTTGACTTTCAGACTAAAGTAACACCACCAAAATCGGTCCATTCGTTATTGCGAAGCTCTCTAGCTATGTTGCAGTGCCAGAGTCTCACAGGGGCAACTTAATAAATTGGTACCTTTAGGGCCACCCTGGCACTGGTCGCTCGCATCGCTAGCCGCACTGGCAGGCGGCTCTTGCGGCTGGGCGGCTGCCTCGGAGCACGCGGGCAGGGCGCCCGGGCCGTTAGACATGCCGTTGGACATCACTGAGGGGTTTTTCTGGAAATATACCATATTATTTAGCAGATGAATGCCCCTCTGCATCTGGACATCACTATATTGCCACCTAACTCACAGTAGGCTGACATATTTTTTAGTAGAATTGTTTAGCTACAATAACTACCGATGTAATGTTGAATAGCGTCCTAGGTAAGTGATCATAAGCCAAAGTGTTTTTAAGAGGTTTTGGTTTCCAGCAATGACAAGTAGAATTTTTGGGGTTTCATTTAAATATAATATCATTTGTGCCTAGTAAATGACGATAGACTGAGGGCTACATTACAGTAAATATAAACATCTACGAGTCTACACTTTCGTGTAAATGTAGTGTAGATATTATTTGTACTTACGGTGTCCCAGGGCATTTCACCATCAGCACCGATGCCGTCCATGACACCGCAGGACGGGGTGCTCCCTGGAAACCCATCCATGGGACCCATACCGGGACCCATTTGTCCCATTTGACCAGGCCCACCTTTCATCATCATCATTTGATTCCCTGGTCCACCCATTCGGTTCGGTCCCATCATATTAGGACCCATGTGACCCATGCCTCCGTGGCCCATGGGACCCATGTTCGGTCCCATTGGACCGCCCATCATGTGTCCCATTTGGTTCGGCCCTCCCATCATGTTAGGCCCGCCCCGCATGCCACCGCGAGTTTTGGCCATGGCAAGATTGTTGAGCCATTGAGCAGGGCTTTGTTTATTGAACTGGCCCATTTTGAGGGGATGTTTCTGAAAAACAATCGCAAAAATAAATGTTTTACTGAGTTTACAAGGAATCTGTAAAAAAGGAGAATTTATAGTACTCGCGATTGATTTTACTGGCCTATTGGCGTAGTGGCTAGTGGACCTGACTGCTAGGCCGGAGTTCGTGGTTTCGATTTGGGGATCTGCACACGATTATTATTGGGTGGGCCTAGGACAAATCTTTGTGTGAATGATTGTTTGTCCTGTGCCTGGTTGTAATTTATCTAAAATATGTATGTATTTACAATAAAAGAATTTAAGTTGTATACCCATAACACAAGTAAAAGTAATTGCTTATTGTGGGACTAGATGCCGCTTTGTGAAAATATTATTACTATTGAATATAATGGGGCAGTAATTAGAAGTTTGGATTTTTACCTGCTAACAATCAATATGCCACAATAGGCGAGGCTACTATTATATACACCTCTGCTAATGCATTTGGGTACTGCAAGTTGCTGTAATTACCTCTAAGTACTTCTTGGTGCCAGGTTGTGCGCAATGGTACGCGATGATAGAGTGGTGTTGTCCAGATATAACGGCCTCTGCACCTTTGTTTGCCAATAGCGTTGAGAACACGAAGATTTGACTTTGCTGCTGGGAAAACATCCAGTATTTAGAATAATATTGTTAGATGCCTAACTTCTGTTGGAGTGAACACTTAGTATTACCAACATACAAATGATCACTTAGGTCTAGAATTACCAACATACAAATTATCGAAACATTTTCGTTATGTAAACTGCGGAAATTTTGACGTTTACTGACAGTTTGCGGTATGCAGGGTCTACCTACCTTCCTACTTAACGGAAGTCGACGCACACTTTTTCACCGATTGACATAGCTCTACGCCACCTACCAACGGTAGGAACCAGTTTGCAGTGGACGTAGGTAGACTAAAATTTACCACTTCTATTTCACCTGGTTTTATACTACGAAATTCTTTTAATATTTCTTAGCTGTTAATTGTATTACAATAGTTTAATTGTATGCTTACCTCCATGCTGCCGGCCTGCTTGCTTATAACATTAGAAGGCAATGTTTGAGCCTCACTCGCTGACATAGAGCCCATGGACACTCCAGGGCCCATTGGGCCTCCACCACCCCCCATACGACACGATCCCATACTCTCGGGGCCTCCGTTAGGGTTGCGACAGCTCTGATTACCATCCTGGCATAAAATTTTCAATTTCATTGTGTATTTAATTTTCCTTATTTAGATGAAAATTATGTTAATTTGAAATTACAGTGTTCTCACTGAGAAATAGATTAATCAAGACAGTACCTATAAAATCGAGAGGATATTTTATTAAACTTTGGTTAAATATTAAAACCAGCTGTTTATTTTATTCCATAAAATAGGTAATAAAATACAGTCTGTGTGAAAGTGATAGTCACTCGTGCACCCAAGTGAGATGGCTATTAACAAGATGCAAATCAAATTAGATGTTTCAAGGTATATAGTATTATCCCAGGACATCATGTTGAAGTGGTCTAAGACACATCATATATTTCAAGAAGTACTCCAAAAAAGAAAAAGAAAAGAAAGAAAAGAAAAGAATGGAAAGTTAAGTTAAGTTACTATACAGTTTAGAATAATTCAGAACAATATTTTATGTAGTGTGTGACTGTATTACCTGAAGGCCGCCTCCTGATCCCCTAAGTCCGGTCTGTGGGTCTAAAATGTCGTTAGAATCAGAAGACAAACGCTCCGATTTCAGCGACCCAGGCCCGCCCATCTCACATGATGGCGATTTTGTGGGGTCACCTGTAAATGTACCTGTATTTAACACAAAAAAAACTGTAACTAAGTTTTAAAAGATGTCAGTTATGTTTAAAAATGTCTACGAAAATACTACTAATGTCATTTTAGTTTTAACGCAACTTTGTATATTTATTGCAGAATATATCGCGTCACCTGGACACAGTCTTTAAATTTTAAGCGGCAAAATAGCCTTAGTTTAGCAGACTACCGTAACTCGCCGACAGAAATATTTCAGCATACAACAGTAATACTTCAGCAAATATTTTTGCCACTTTTATCAATGTTTTATCCAGATTTATTATTATGGATGGATGGATATTGAACTTAATCCAACAATATAAAGGTAACGTTTAACTTATTTTTTTCTATTTATGAAGTACCAAGAGTAGTAGTAAAAGAAGTTAAGATTTAGTAATTCACCTACCGTCACTATCCATAAGGCCGTCAATCTCAGTTTTGATGCCGTCTACACCAAGATCTGCACCGGAGTCTTCGCCTTGACTGTGGGGCTCCATTTTGACCCTGTGTGGCGCTTCATCCGGCTCCTTCTTCAGCGCTGCTGGTGTGGGCAGCGATGCTGACGGAGGGCGAGATCCATGACCTATGTAGACACGGAAAAAATTTACACTACTAGCTTCAGCCGGCTCAGTAGTTTTACCTTGAAAGCGCGACAGACAGACCGACAGAGTTACTTTCGCATATATAATATTAAGTAAGGATTACTTTTAAAAGTGCCTTTGGAAGTTCTCAATCACATTCTATAAGGAAAAAGCAATCTCGCTTAGGGGGAGAGGGTCTTGGCAAATATTACGAAATCATTTTTCTCGTAGAAAATGGTGTAAAATTGCATGAAAAATTATTTCTAGAATAAAATATGGCCATATTTGAGACAGATACTATTTATCGTAGGTATTCGTCCAAACTTTGCAGAGAAGCGAAGTAGCGCTAGATTGTTTAGCTGTATCGACAGTCCAGGGTTACTAAATTTATCTACTTGCCAGTTAGAAATTTTGAAGAATCTCGCGTGAGATTAGGGGACAGGAGAGGGAGTTGAGCAAAATCTTACGACATCTCACCAAGAGGGAAGAGGGGGTTAAAAAATTCTCAAAAATAGCCTCACGTAATTAATAGACGCCCCTTTAGGTTGTCTTACAAAACAGCTAAAAAAGTGAGCTAGCTAGAATAATTTTGACAGTAAAATGATAATTTAAAGAATGTACTAATCTATTGAATTTAACTTTATTAGCAACAATTGAATTATGCAAACTGGCTAAGGTAATAAATCACCAAAAAAGTATCCTAAACAAAGCATTAAAAAATACATTGTTTTTATTATCTGAATAATATTAGTCTTGTTTGTTTTAATTACTATTCTTTACTATTTTTTTTTATTTATTACTTTTTTATTTCTTAGTGCATTGTAGTAAAATGGTACTTTTTTGTAAGTTATTCAAGTATGATCTTAAGAAACAACAATTATGAGAATTACATTTAATCCGGATTATGAATGAGACGAATACATTATGTGCATAACTGTACATTCTTTGCAATGCTTTCACATTTTCTACTGAAATTATGTTGTTTCACTGTTTATTTATTACATAAAGATGGCAAGGATCTTATTATTGGTTTATTTATATTACTAGCTTCCACCCGCGCATGTGTCGGTTATCGCGCTAAACCATTAACCTCTTTTTGCACAGTCAGATAAAAAGCATCCTACATCCTTTCCCGTGTCTCAAACTATCTTCATACCAAATTTTATCTAAATCGGTCCAGTTGTTTTGGCTTGAAAGCGGGAGAGACTGGCAGAGTTAGGAGTTAGATTAAGTGTTTACCTATGAAATGTAGCAAATTATTTAGAAAATTTCTAAGCATCTTACCAGGCTCAGTGGGATCATTTGGCTCATCCTTAAGCCGTGCTCCTCCACCCTTCTCCTTCTCCTTGATCATACCCCTGCGTGCCTTCGCCAACTTGACTGTACAGTCATAAAATAATTAATAACTCGTGAAATTATATAATAAACATTAATGTGAAGATGACAAATAGGTACAGTGCTATTAATAAGTATTCACGCCCAATTTAAAATAGAACTTAGTCTAATTAGAGGTTTCAATAATAGCTTTTTAAAAAAAAAATACGAACTCAAAGCCTGCTCAACCAATTATGATATAATTTAAATAGGATTACCTGGAAAGTAAAAAAAATATATCAAAATTGATCCACAATTCGCAGAATTATTACATAACATACAAACAAAAAAAACAGCCAAATTGAGAATCACCTTCTCTTTAAAGTCTGTTGAAAAGAGCAGTTGCAAAGTAAGTAACTGTTACTGCATTGTTTTTTAAACATTAGCAGTTATCAGTTATAGTTATGTTCCTGAAAGCAAAAAAAGCTTTGGTTTGATCATTTGTATGATCAACAATTGCCAGATGCCAGAGCACTATGACCTAATGGGATCTTTTATACTTCCCCTTGATCCTATGAAGACTCAAGTAAGTTTGACTGAAGTAATACTTAAGTTTCTGTGTAAATTTTATGCTTATAAATTTAGTTTTACAAAATTAACTAGGATGACGAGACAGGACAGAGTAAGTTTAAGTGTAATACAATATTATTCCTATTCGGTGTATATTATTATCTGTATGAGTAAAGAACCAGTACAGCTCCTTAGTACCATGGATTCAGGGATATTGAATGATGAAAATAAACAATTTTCTCAAGAAAGCCAATGGGTTTTTAAACCCATATATTGCTACTTTGAAAAGAAAGGTCAGAAACATCATTTTACCTATTTTTTAGGACAGATCAATAGAGAGCAAAAAACTAAACAAGACTGCATATTTGACTCATTTTGCACCAAAGTGCTGTTAACAACCTTTCTACCGCAAAGTAACAATATGTTTATAAGTTTGACATGCTTGTCTGTGCACAAATTTTTGACAACATAGTGCTAGAACAAATGGACCGGATTTTGATGCAGTTATAAGAAAATGTGAAATTCATTTTTTTTATACATTGTATGTGATGATGAGCTCTGAATATATGTTATTGTTTAATATAAACAACTATAACTGCCTTCTTTTTAAAATTGGTTAGTAAATGGAAGTCTTTACATGTTTTTAGGGTTGGCAACTGTTTAAGTTGTTTCAAATAAATTTATTTTGTTTCATCTAGATTATTTAATATTTGGTTTTTAGTGATTTTAGTGTACAAAAAGTATAAGAGAACAAAACTTTAAACAAGAAATAGCAATGACTATGAAAACAAACCGTTATAACTATGAAAATTTGACTTTGATTAATTTGTATTAAAATATTAATAGTTTTGCTTTAATTATACATTAAAACAGCAGAGTAGACACATTTAAAATTCAAGTATACATTACATAGCCAGCAGATATACAAGGACCTTGATAACACACATTATAAAACAAAATACCTGTCTTGAATAAATTATAAGTTAAGCATTTAGTTACAGTGCTATTTCTCACTGTTTAATGCAAATTCAAGTTTCTTCATAACAATGTAGATTTGCATATTTTCAGATAGATTTTTTTTAAATAAACATTCCATTTGAGTTTTTTTATTTAACTTATTTGTGTGCTGCAGTGCTATGGTCAGTAATGTATAAATTTCTCACAGATTTAGCTACCTGTAAGACTTATTCTGAATGGTAGTTCTAAAGACCTATGTTTGCTTAGTGTGCATTTGAACTACACAACAAAACTTCATACAAGACACAGTCTAATCTCTTTCTACTCATACTCATCTGATAGAGATAGACAGTGTTTGCTACATGTTGTCTTCTGCATGTTTCACCAGTACAAACTAGGGGTTATTGCAATTTCTACGGAAATCATGCAATAGGGAGCGTTGTAATGCTATGGGGAGGCTTTTGACCAAGAGTAGGATGTCACAAGCTATTAAAAAGACTTCTAGAGATTAACCTTTTGGACTTACTATAGTTTGTGTGTAGATACCTAGTTAAAGATGATGTTAGTCAAAACTTTGTTATATGACTTTATTTACACTTTCAGGTAAACTTCATGAGCTCACAAATTATTGTTTGTACATAAAAACATATCCTCACTGCTTTCGTCACGGGCGCAACTATTGGCACATGTCCCACAAATCTACGGAGCGGCACTTCATTACAAGAATGTCATTATACTGCACCACATTATGTGATTATTAAAAATAGAGATTGAATACTTAGTGGTCGAAGGGACGCCGACTATATACACTTGAACCTGTCACTGGTGAACTCATAATTATTAATTCTTAAATAATTAATAACACTACTTATCGAATCCTCACAAAAATTCCTGGCTTATTCTCCATACATAAACAATGAGATGGTTCGGGTGTAGACAGGCGCGAGCACACGAAAAGCACGTTTACTGTGGCAGTTTTATAGCTTTTGGGACGATGGTCTAACTGTAATATGCTCCCGGAGAAAGCGTCTAACATTATTTTATATCATTCGTGTGATCTAATTAAGGTTTAACGATGGGTATGCAGCAAGAAACAAAAAATAGGGATCGCTGACATTTTTGTTTATGGTACATCGACAAGATCCCAGAATCCACAAATAGCGAAAGAACGTACACGATTACCGCCTTCCGACGGATTCACTGTCACTTGATAACACAAACCACACTGTTTCTTCACATTTATTTAAGTTTCATGGTCAAAATATACCTGATTTTAATTAATTTCTTTCTATCAGCAATAACACAAATCACCACGCACACAACACAACATACAGTACAATAAGTATACCTATACTAGTGTGGGGGGAGAATCGATTACAGCAATAAAATCTTTATCGATTTATCAAGTGATGTAAAGAACTTTCTTTCTTCTTCTTACTTATGTATTTAAAAATGAACTGATGTTCAATTTATAACACTAAAACTAAAGAAGCCATTCTTTAGTTTTAGTGTTACAGTGAACCAATTTAGCTGATTATATTCTTGAAATATATATAGAAGCCTGAGGAAAGCTCAATATGTGAAAAATACGCGGTATGAAGTTAGCTGGGGCAGGTAGTCTTTAAACATAAAATTGAATCTACGTGTATTGCTAAAACTCGAGAACGGCTGAACCGGTTTCACCGATTTTTAATTACAAAGTATTCGTTAGGTCTAATGAAGGTTTAAAAGGTGACAATAAGCGGTGAAGTTAAAATAAGTTAAAAATAAGCGTTTAGTAAGTAATCAATTTATAAAATTGAATGTACACATGGCTACACATCAAGCTATACATTTCCAGTACAAGCTAATCTCACGTTGTATAGAATATCCGTACAATGAGAGGTCAGCTTATACTGGTATTGTTTAGCTTGTTGTGTATGTAGCTGTGTGAACATGTTGCACAAAAACATCAAAAATTATAAAAACAATATTGTCAGAGATTGCCGAAATAACCGAGCAGTCTCTATAAAAGCGAGGTCATCAGAGGCTCAAGGCATTGGTCCAACCGTCCTCGGACGGCGGCTCACCGAAAAAGGCCGGTGAACCAATAAAGGCCCTTCCGGCCGATCGGGTTAAGTCATATGCAAAAAAAGGGCTCAAGGCCCATTCGTATTTGAGTTGTCGTGATACTGTTAAGAACGTACGAGTGTACGTACGTTGTACTCGTAACTAGTGTTGTAATACCCACTTTTTGTGTAAATTATAATTAACTGCAATATTGATAGAGGTCTTATTATTTTTTTAATAAATTTCCCTTCTGATTGCTAAAAATATTTTTAGGTACCTTTTTAGCTATCTATCAATCAAGCACATTTTTTTTACTTACTCGAGTTATTTTTAGTTTTTTTTTTAATAATGGCTCGGTTGTTGAGTTATTTTTAGAACTACAAATGGTGATGAAGTACTTGATTGATGAATGGACTTAATATAAATTATGTTATCGACTTATAACAAAAATATATCAATTAGTTCCCTCACTAAGCACAGGTAGGTAGGTAGTTGTCTCTGGTATTTTGAGCTATTCATAGACACTGATCATTAAGTTTTAAAGCTGGATATACACAGAAAATATTGAATAAAATAATATAACATCATTACAAAATTTACGAACAATAACATCTTCATAATATCTCCTAATCTTTTTTAACCACTCATCAATGGACTATGCGATTCAAACATTTTGACTTATTACAAAATATAGTATTTTTTATCATATTTAGAAAATATGCCTTAATTCAAAGTATACTTACTATGAGAAATTCCATGTCATTCTATTGTATGTACATTTACAATTTTCCAACTATGCTCTATTTTTATTATTTGTCCTAAAATTATTTATTATTAAATTATGGTAGGTAACAAAATGCAGATTATTTTTTATTTTTAAAATTATTTATTATTAAATTATGGTAGGTAACAAAATGCAGATTATTTTTTATTTTATGAAATTTATTGTCCTATGCTAGCCAATTAGAAGCAGTTTTTGGTGTGATTTAATTTGCCAAAAAGCAGAATTTTCATTCCCAGTGTTATTTATTTAACATCATAAGACAATTAGTATTTTTAATAAAATAAATGTTTGACAGATATTCTGAATTTCTAGGTGTATATCTAGCTTTATCAAATGAAACCATAGACTATTAAAGACATCAGTTTGTAAAAAAATTCAATAATTGTCTATGATTCATTTACGGTGGTGGTGAAGGGAGATGATTTCGCTTCGTTGTCGCCTGAATTTTAATTCATAGTGATTTGTGATAAGATCTATAAAAGTGGATTTTAATAAGTGACGCTATTTGGTGCTCTAATTGTGTGTAAGTGTAATGCATTTATAACTTTTTGGTAAACAGCGAAGACATCATTCCGACCGCTCCCTAGGCGTAGAAATTGTACCTCAGTCAGTACTTAGCCAAGTATTTTTCATGCCTGTTCGTACTACTTGCGTTAGTAGGGGCCGTAATAGTAAAAGCTGTTGGAAAGTGGTATCGTACGGGAAATTGAAGGTGTAAAAAAACTATCCCACGTTCTATTTATGTGTTTTGCCTTGTGAATGCATTTGTGAAGTTTGTAGCCATTTTCGGTAAGTCTTTATTTCTACTTAATTACGAGTACAAAGCGCAGATAATGCGTATTCGTGACAATTGCCCGCGTAAATCGTGATATGTTGTGTTATTATCGTTTTGTTTGGCCCGGCGTGGTCTGTTTCGTCTAATAACTCATCACAAATGTATGATGAGCTACTTAACCATGTTTTGCATATTACATTAATGATCTTCGCACTTAAAGTCGGTCCGCCTTATTAGAAACCATGATTTATACGTAGTTTACATTTATTGCTTGATAATGCCTATGAACTAGACTGCTAAAATGCAGTGGAATAGGGTTGTTTGAAAGTCTAAAATTTTTAATCTGCTAAAGTACAATTAAATAAAATATACCCAAATGTGCTTTGAGTGTACCCCATAAAGGTACATAAAGGTACTTTGATTACATGTACTGTCCATAGATTCCATAAACATGTTACCCCTAGTTTATACTGGTGAAACTTACAAGATAACATGTTGCAAAATCTGTCTATCTCTATGACTTAGGGATGGTAAAAAAAGATAAAGTTATGTCTTCTACTGTGTTTTGTTGTGCAGTGCAAACACATAGTAAATAATACAGTCATAATGTTACTCAATTATGTGACTTCTACTAGAACCACCTTGATAGAGGTTTGCAAAATTCATACCCTCTTCATTTCAAAATTTGTCTCCAATTCCTGTGTGTTATCAATGTGCTTTGCTGGTCCATTAGGAAGCGTGTTTGCTTAATAACTGTGAGGTCCAGGGTATGATTCCCAGGTTAAGCATGAAGAACTTTTCTAATATACTTAGAGCAGCGGTGGCGCAGCGGTATGGGCCTCACCTTAGAAATACAAAGTTGCCAGTAGATTCCCAGTTGTCACATCACACACATATTAGTGTGATTCTTACATTACTGCTGCTCAATATTGGCGAACGAAGACATTGTGAGGAAACCAGAAGCATGTCGGAGAACTAAACATTACAGGACATGTGACATCCACCAACCTGCACTTGGCCAGTGTGTCTTTAACCTCTTAAGATAGTTGGGAGAAGATTCAAGCCCAACTAAGGGATGCTAAAAAAGCGTTGAAATGAAAGCTATGAGTGCAATTGCACTTTTAAATTTGGAATTGTGCCTGATGAATGACAATAAGCTTTCCCTCTATTACACCCTGGCCACGAAACACGGCGTCGGGCGGCGTGACTGTCAATTATGCAGTTCATTGCCCACTCTCATTCACTTGTCTCTAGACACTGCTTAATCAAACACGCAATGAACGTTGAAATCGCAAATCGCGCCACCCGACGCCATCTTCCGTGGCTAGGGTGTTATGTTTCAGACCTAAACACAGCCAGCAAAAGTGGTAATATTCACCTCTGCTTACAACTTTGGGTTATTCAGGCATATCTATGTTATCAATGTTAAAAGCAGTTACCATTATAAATGAATGTTGTTTATTTGTCAGTTAAGCTGTTATTTAAAGTTATTGCAATTTAATGGAAGTGGCTCAGGCATACATTCTTACAGTCTTATTCATAAAAAATTTATAAATTTTTTAGTTAAATTGGATTTAGTCTCTTTCCTAGTAGTATAAATATCAAGATGACAGACAAAGATAAAAAAAATATAAACCTATTTTAGCTATAACTAGCTGCCCCAGCGATCTTCGTACCACATATTACTAATATTTATGTATTACGTACGTATGTATTTATTAATGCCACATAATAAAACAATAAAAATAAAAATATCGTCCAAAAATTAAAAAAAAAAAGTAAGGGTGAACAACCCTAATCACTTAGGGGTATGAAAAATAGACAGTAGCCGATTCTCAGACCTACTGAATATGCATATAAAATTTGGTGCAAATCGGTAAAGCCGTTTCGGAGGAGTACAGTACGGGAACAAACATAATAGATAATAGAACAATTTTATATAATAGATGAGCTTAAAGACTTTATGAATAAGGGTGTTATTCTTTAATGTACACAAAACACACAATTTATAAATAGGGAACAACACTGTACACAGATGAGCTTGATACATACATTTGGAATGTCCATCTAGTTTAGACATTGACATTGGATTTACAGTTTTCTGAAAATATTTGACTCTTTATGTAGTCCCTGTCCTCATCTGTCATCTCACTCATGCAGCATTTAAGTTATGGTAAACTACAGTAAGCGAATGACTTCGTCAAACGGGCCAAACTTAAGGTTTATAGTGATCACATAACATAGCATCACACCAGTGTTGCCATGAAGGTGTAGGCAGAGATGTATGTCACCCACTTTTCGCTGGCTATATTTAGATCCCATACGTAATAGGGGGCGAGTCTATGGCTGTTCATTGGGCACCATTCCAAACTTCAAGCTGCAATTAAGACTTTAAGTATATTAGAGAAGTCTTTTTGCTCGACACGGGAATCAAGCCCGGGCTTGCGGCTATTAAGCAGTTTGCACATATAGTTACGGATGACATACAAGTTATTAGCCATAGGCCATAGGTGATGCCTATTATGTACCTGATTGTACTATACCTACTTACCCAAATTAATGTGCTCATTGTGTCTGTTAGTATGCAATGTTAGCTGTGACTCATCAATTTAAAGTGAACAATAAAATTAGAGGATATCCTAACCTAACCTGCCTTTAGCTAACTGGCAGTACTGTGGGAAATAAAATATTAGTGTTTTTTTTATTTATTGTCATACCTATCAGTAGTGAAGGGTCGAAATTTGAAATAGGGAAGACAGAGCCAATTAAATGACAAGTATTTCTTGGTTACCTATACGAATTTCAAATTAAAAATAAAATATATAAAGAGATCGGCTTTTGATTGACCATAACTTGCCTGATGTTAAGCAATGATGTGGTCTACATGCTCAATATAACGAATTACTTGCGATTACGAATGATTTTTGGTGTAAAGATGGTAGTGGAATGACCATTTATGGTTCAGAACTATAGGAGCAACAAGTCCAACCTACCCTCTCATATGGTATCACCAGATATCGCACCGTAATATGGCCAAGTACAGTGAGGCTTTGTCTGGTGGGTGGTAAATGTGTTGTTTTTATTAAAGGTGTGATTATATTACCTTTTGTTAACTATTTTCATGATAATTAATATAATTGTCATCTCCAAAATTATAATATTAAGTAGGTATGCATGGGTGTGTGGAAGTGTTCTAAAAATATGCTAATACAGGATGAAAAAATGGGTAAAAAAAACTAAAACAAGAATGATTTTTCACCTAGCTGGAAGCCGAAAAAGTAGGAAATTAATAAAATAATTAAATTAAATAATTTTATTGTAATAAAGCGTGAGGTTATTTTATGACCAAAAAATAAAGCATAGACCCCACACATTTGTGCATCAAAATTAATTAGATTTTAATTTTTACTTTTATTAGTCTACCACCCTCAGGAACCTGGGGCAGGCGGTTATTAGTATTCTAATAACTACAAAACCTAATCATTTACAAATTTCATTTCTGAAATAGGTATAATTTACTAAGCATCATTAACCTTTACACTGGATGGGGAATAAATGATAATATTTTTATGATACTTAGGACACTCAGTATCATAAATATTTAGAGTTGGCTCTGCACTTCTTCTGTTAATTGCCAAGGCAATTAGCCCCGTTACGATAAGTACTGTGAATGCACTAACACAGAGGTTCTTAAACCTATTTGCTCTGATATCATGTGCAATATTATTAATCTCAGAAAAAATATTTACCTATAATTGTTATCAATATATATATAACTAGCTGCCCCAGCGAACTTCGTACCGCGCAAAATTGTGAATCTAAACCATTCCCAGATCCCAAACACACACACAAAAAATTTCATCAAAATCGGTCCAGTCGTTTAGGAGGAGTTCAGTCACATACACACGCACACAAGAAATATATATATTAAGATTATAAAAATCCCTATTCCTACTAATATTATAAATGCGAAAGTAACTCTGTCTGTCTGTTACGCTTTCACGTCTAAACTACTGAGCTGATTTGGATGAAATTGGGTATGGAGGTAGTTTGAGACCCGAGAAAGGACATAGGATAGTTTTTATACGACTGCGCAAAAAGAAGGTAATGTTTTGGCGCGATAACCGACATACACGCGGGCGAAGCCGCTGTCGGAAAGCTAGTATAAAATAAATATGATTTTATTTCGGACCAGGATCTAAAGCGTTCAATATAATCTTAGTAACTACGTTAGTATTATGTAGGTAGGTACAGCAACAGTTAGATGGACACGGGCCCCGTCCGACCTCTCCGCAACTGTCCTCAGGAGGCTGTTGGAGGCGTCCCGTACCCGCTGCTATACGTAGTCTGAATATCTCATTCTTGTTTCCCGCATTTCCTGGTATACTGCTCTCGATGTTTGATTCTACCCATTATTTTCTACGGCAAACGGCATTATTTTCTGGGTTGAGTGACACTGGTTATCATTTATCAGCCCCAAATAGGCTGATAAATGATAACCAGTGGCTTCAACGGCTTCTCTTTTACCAGCCAACTGGCAGAAATCGTCTCCATCTAGTCTAAGGAGTTTTGACACTTCATTGCGTTATCCGATCCTTCAAAGATACTGAACGTAGTTCTTTCCATAACTTACTGAGTGACTAAAATTATGTAGCAGTTCTACCGTCCGCGTCAGTGTCCACGTTTTAGCTTCGTTCACAACAGTTACGACGCATTGGTTAAAGACTTTCGTCTTTACACTCTGTGGAATTGGCGATGACGCGTCATGAACATTCGACATCATTTCTCACATAAAAGTAAAAAAGAGTTTGTTTATTTATTGCTTGGATCAACATAGTATTTGTTAATCACTATATTATTATTATAATGTTACTTCCCATACGTTACGCGGACGAAGTCGTGGACGTGAGCTAGTACATTAACTTATCTCAACTACATCTTGTCTTGTACAATAATGTGTCTACAACAGATTATAACAATGGTTTATTTGGGCTTTCTTTATTACACTACTAATTTACATTTTTCGGAGCTTTGCGCATATTTAATGTATACTTTCATGTCTGAGGCAGGCTGTTAATTACTACAAGAAATTAATTACCCTACCATCAAGCAAACTCATTCAAAAGTGAAAGTTTAAAATCCTTAGTAGTAGTCTGCTTTTTTGTGCAGTTATTTAGGTAACCAATGTAGGATTTGTAGATCCAGGGCTTGTCGAAATAAAACAGGGTTTTTTTTGGCCTACCAGGTCCCTTGAAGGGTTTTAGTAAGTAATTTTTTTAGTTAGTAATTTCTCGCTATCAAAAGTTGGTTTAAGTTAGTTTATATTATTATTATTATAGTTCTATAAACCCTATTGACACGTACCGAGCGAAATGGCGAGACAGTGCTCTCGGACGAGTACTCGGTACGTATAAACATGGTTCGCTATGTTTTTTACGTCCGAGTCTCGACCGAAAGACCTGTCTCGCCCTTTTGCTCAGTACTGTGCTGTGTGATCAGGGTATTATATTCAAGTACGAATGGACCCATTTATGATAAGGCATTCTGTGAAATTGTCAACACTATCTTCGACATGCAGACGGACAACGGAGTCTTAGTAATAATGTCCCGTACGCCTGAACCTTAAAAACGAAACCAAATTTTCAACTGTACATACATAATGAGCCACTTATCACAAAGTTATACTACTTAATTAAAAATAACGATATTCTCTAACGTAATGAGGAACATATATTTGAAGCTCGTTTATGCTGAAATTGGGGTAACTTTGTATGTTAAGCGAGTGCCGAGGCGTTCTCGTACGATACTCAAATATTGTAAATTGTTGTAAAATTATTTTGTTACCTACAACAGTACTGATGAAGTTTACCTTGTTAACTTTAGTGTGCGATAAACAGTTACTTCGGCGGCCATTCTAAGCTGACTAGCCAGGTACGTAGGGATATGATAGTGTACACAAGTATGTGCACAAACGCAGGTGCAATCTATTTCCTTTACTTTTAGAGTCAGATGAAACAGCCTGACTGATACGTAGGCAAGTCATCGGAGGCAGGCCAGACGGCTTAACGTACTCTAAGTTACTGACTAGGGACTGGTGGTAAAGACATTTTTGTCTGGCGGGAGATTCTACAGCAAGAGACGAACAGGTATCTTTACTTAGTATAAAATGAAGTCGCTATTTGCATCTATAGTTCGCGATAAACTCAAAAACGGATTTTCATGTGGTTAAATAAACAGAGTGATCCTTAAGAAAGGTTCAGAGGTGTATCATTTGTCGCCGTGCGAAGACGGGACGGGTCGGGTTCCTCTATATAGCCTTTTACTCTAGAAACGGAGATAGACGTAGTATTCTACCAAAAGCTAGTTATTTAATTAAGTTATTTCATGTGTTTCAGGTAATCGAATCAGCATCAAGTACGGGGCATAATGACATTAAGTTGTAATCAATTTACAAACCATTAGCTCTACTGTCCAGTTTAGACATGATAACAAGACCACAGCAGCTATGGACGGCGTGAAGAAAATACATTCGGGAACCCTCTATCGGTAAGTGATAAAACATAAAAAAACATATTTAAAATTTATTTATTTCCTATTAAGGTCTAGGTCTAGCAGATTGTTAGTGACACTGTGGGCCCTTTATTTCGAGGGGAAACCTTTTATAAGTCCCACTGCCTCACGGCGTGACACCCTGGGTATGTAAGACTCCAAAGAAGTTTACTCACCAAAACCCCAAGTTGTTCGCCTCCCAACGCACTAGCCAGGCCGCGGTTTCGCTTTCGCATTACACGAACGACCGGCAGAGTGACTCTGGTCCTTGCACTATGATACCCTGTGTTGCAGAGAGGTGTTATGCAAAACTATTATAGTATTATACTATCTGTGTAAAACATACGTGGACGTGTGTTTAAGTACCTCCCAACATTGGCGTAATTAGCCTAAAAGGAGGTTTCAATTACTAGCTTCATGATAAATTGTCAATTAGTAAATGATGTTTTATCTAAGTACAAGTTTGTAGCATCATACTGCTTAATCGCATGGAACTATTTTATATGTTTTATTTTATTTAAAAGTTGAGGAGATGAAAATGGTTCTTGGTTAGGGTCTTAATGAATTTATTATTTTTGCCCCCATTGTTAATAGCACCCGTAACCCGGACCCCCATGTCATCATCAGCCTATTTTAGTCCACTCCTGGACATATCACGCCACGCCACTGAGCACGATCCGCGGCAACTCTCGTTCAGCTCTTACCAGCTTGCCAATCCGTGGTCTCCACTCAAGAACTCGTTTACCCCAAACGGTTGTCGGTTCTGCGGCACATATGACCGGCACTGCCACTTCAGCCGATTAATCCCTTAGGTACTTCTACTTTACTAGAATTAGTTAATGTTGCAACTTCCTTGTACAATGTTTGTTTTCATAAATAAATAAAACATAAAAAATACCAAGAGTCTATTGCTGCTGTTTGCTATATCTATTGATTACATTCGTGTACATGCGTCTCCCTCGAATTTTCTGTGTGACAAAAAGGGAACAAGCCTTTTATAGAAATTTTACTTTTCATATTATTTATGTAGGAACGAATTCCAATCCTAAAGACCTAATCCAGATAAGTTACAAGAACAAGATACGAATCTGACCATTCAGAATCCCAACTGAAATTTTATAACCAAAGTTTCAATTGCATTTGTGCTATCTTGAAAATTCAACTACTTTGACCAAGTATACCTATTGGTTACTGGTTTTCAGATCTTACATTTAGATAATTCTCAAGAACAAAAAAAATTCGATCGCAGAAGTTATTTTGCTTAAAAAGTCCGACTTTCGTTTTCTAAACATAATTTTAAGGACACTTGTGTTTATAAAATAAATTAACTATCCAGTCCTTTGGAAGATTGAGGTATCAAAGAAATTACAAACTTAAATTACAAGATGGGCAGGGAGTTGGGAAAAATTAACACACAAGTCCTTCATCTTCTACTTCTTACTTAATATTGTAAATTGCAAAAGTTTGTATGGATGTGTGAAGGTGTAGAAATATGTATGTTTATCACACAAAAACTACTATACTATAGTCTTGAATAGAACATAAGTAACTTCTCTTCGACTCCCACCAACGTGATCTACATTTTATATCATCCCAGCAATAGGATAAAAAGTAGCGTATAGCCTTCCTCAATAAATGGGCTATTTAACAGTGCAAAAATTTATCAAGTCGAACCAATAGTCCCTGAGATTTGTGGGTTCAACCAAACAAACTCTTCAGCTTTGTTTAAAGTATCGCGCGGGCCAAAGTTAGTCCTATTACATGTTCTAATGGTCCCATGGAAGAAGTGGTTTAACACTTCAGTACCCATAGTAAAAGTTAGTAAATACGAATTAGTTTTCGAATATAATCTTGAATCTGTCAAAATGCGTTTTCACATTAATTTTATTCGTTCAAAACGTTTGAAAAAAGGATATTTTATACTGATTTCTTTTGATTCAGGTTCATGATAAGATTTGAAATTTTTCGTATTCACTAACTCTTACGGGAACTGAACTATTAAACCACTTCTTTCACGCATTGTCTATTATACTATTATTATACTCCGACCGTTTAACTCGCGTATCGCCTATCGCCAAGATTCTGACTCCTCAAGCTGCAGTGCTGCACAGACAGTGATGATGATTCAAGCGATATGGATATTAGTGACGAATAGTCTTACATTACTTTTATCTGTGGTTAAATAGTTCTTTAAGAGATTTAATTAATGTTTTATGACTTTGTACCTTAGATGGCGATACGCGAGTTGAACGGTCGGCCTATAGTAAGGGCACTGATCCTTTCACAAGAAAAGCAGTATACCTACGTTTTGAAAGATTTTCCAAACTACATTCAGAGAATATTCTTTACCGCGATAAAACCAATTTAGTTAGATTACAAGTTAAGAAAGTCATTTTAGGGGTCGGAATAGGTAATTCAATAAATGGGTATCGGTTTACGAAATGTTTTTTTTTTTTAACTTTGTACCTTTCCAGTTTTGTTAGTTTGTATTGATTTCTCATGTTTGAAAACCTTAGAGCATTTAACACGGAGGTGTTATACCTACGCAACTTCTAGTACTAAATTGTTTCTGCCAGTTTTTGGAGGAGGCGAGGGAACCACGTACAGCACACATGTACAAGTTGAAACGTCTTTACAAATGCACATTTAAATAAAAGCTACACTAAAACACAAAACATGAACAGTCTATGCACATAAACTGTTCATGTACCTTGGCAAAGGGGAACGCGCGCAATACCAATTCAGTGTTAAATATTCTAAGCCCAAAGCAGACTTACAAAATTTAGTAGCTAATATGACAAACTTATAACTATGTTGTAAAAGAAATTATTTCTGAATATTCGTTATTTTTGCAAAATCTGGGTCTGTTGCTCACAACATGTTGTTCCAAGAAAAGAAAAAACCTAAATATTTTAAGTTCGACGTCATTTCCAATAACTATCCCTCGACGACCTCTATAGTCGAGCGGTATAAGCCGGCTGATTGGGCTATCTGATAATACGTGCCAGGGAGGTCGCGGTTTCGATTCCCTTCCCGGACATTCTTTTAGTAACAACAAAGATTTGTTTCGGTGTCTAGTTAGTTGAGAGCCTACCCTCCGTGCCTCGTAGTGCAAACCGTCATTAATATAATCTGACACCTGATCTAATCATCTCGGTTACTGGATCTCTACGGGTTTCGAGTTCATTGCAAATTCTTATGGAAAACTTTCCTATTCCAGAAAAATTGTAGAATTTTGATAGTAACTTGGTAAGGCATTGTCGCAAAAGCATTCGCATAGGCGCACCTTTATCCCCTCATCACAATGCCTGAGAATATTAATCATAGCAAGATTTCTATTTTCCGACACATATAAATGGTTATCCAATTACGACCCGACCAGCCCTCAGGTTGCGATATCACCGCCCGCCGTTTGAATAGTTGTCACAAATCGAACTAACAATAGCTGAACCCGACTGTACTTGCTGAAACTCCCTAGACAGGGACAAATAATCTATTCAGTCCACTCAAATAATCCATTATCTATTTGTTAACGTTTTCACTGGCCATCAAAAATAGACGCTCGCATCGATTCTCATAGTACAATCAACGACAAAAGTGGTTATACGTTGAATAGTTTATTCACACGTTTCATATAACACTTTCACAAAAACGCTTCTATTCTATTGAACGGGTTGGTTTTCACAACTACAATAGTTGCGTCTATCATGCACCTACAAATGAAATGGCTCTATTAATGATATTAATCCTAAATCCAAGTTTAAATATAGCAGTTTTTTCATTACTTATTACGTTATTTTCCAGAAAAATACCAATAATTCTGAGGTTAAATTGCCCTTTGCTGATCTATCCCGATTAGACCTGTCTCTGACCTTATTAAGATTGTTTTCCTTTACTTCCAAACTTTATTCTCTGCGTTGTAGTAGGTATTAACGATTTTGGCTACTGATAATTGCTTAGAAAGGTGACTGGAGGATCCTAAATAAAGCTATTTTTTTATTTTTTATAGTTACAATTTAGAAAGCGATATCAGAAACAACATTAGTATTTAATTCAAGTATAAGTGGTCAATAAAAGCCAAATATTTGCCAAAACCAACTAAAGGGTTAAATACATATACAGCCAGACTACAAATTACTCAGGGAGGATCGATCGGACGCTTTTGTTGCTATCTGTACAGCAAAAACCACAATGCCCTATTGTGAGGTACTGTTGTGTATGTAAAAACAATAAGTGACCGCACAGATAGGCGGTGTTCCATTTCCAGCAGCCTGTAGTTAGATCACATTGTGAATATGACTCTGTTTAGCTAGCCGGCGGCGTATCGCTGTTAGCCAAACCACAGAATAGGGTGGTAGTTCATATTATGTGTGCTTAGCTTAAGTAATTATTAGCAGTAAGTAATCATATACTCGTACTTACTAGCAGTACATACAGAGAGTAGGCAGAGTTGAAATAATAGTCCTTAATAACTACAATTCCTTAACACGAATGATGAAAACTTGGTGAAAACTAAAATCGATATATCTCTAAATAAAAAAAATAATAACCCTTAAACTTTTTTTTAGCTAACAACGCCACTAAATGACCTACCAAACATAAACAATAAACAAAATCAAATTCCGATCCGGTGCTACGATGCCACAGTCAATTCAAATCATGTCGTTTTTGCGTGAAAATAACCTTTTAAAAATCTATGGCTTTTAATATTATCCATTATGCTACATTAGTAGTTATTTTATCATTTAACAAAAGGTTTTATTATTTATTATTCTTTCTAAGATAAGAAATTGATACCCAAGTATCGTTTTACTCAAAATGAATTGTATTATGTATATAGACGCCGCGTCTCCTCCAATAACACAATCGAGTTTTTCATATATTACAATTGTCTATACAAGGTTAACCACTTTGAATTTGTTGGGAATAAAGGCAGAATACCCAAGTATAATACTTAGGTCTGAATAAGGTCATAGCTGTATGCATGCAGTGCTGGTCCTATGTCCTCTATTCCTTCATCAATGACACACGCTGTCTAGCTCGTCACGTCAAATCAAATTAGTAGTTTTTGTTAAATTTATAATCGATTTTCCTCCAATATTATTACTGAATTAACACCTTTAGAGGTTTTCCAATAAAGCTTAGATATTTTATTTATATAAATAGATAGTTTCCTGTAGTGCAGGGGCATTAATATTATGTACTAGCATTCCGACCACGCGTATGTCGAGTTTCGCGCTAAATCATTAACCTCTTTTTGCGCAGTCGAATAAAATCTATCCTATGTCCCTCCCCGGGTCTCAAAATATCTTCATAACATATTTCATCCGAATCGGTTCAGTAGTTTTGGCGTGAAAGCGCAACAGTTCTTTACGCATTTATATTATTAGGTAGGGATTTCGTCGATTTTTAAGACTATTATTCAAACGGTTTGATGGTATAACAAAAACAACCATTATCACAACACTTTTTACATAAAAACTTTTCAACAAATGAGCTTTAACTTCAGTTTTGCGTTTGTTGTTGTTTTCGGAAACTTGGTACCCATGATCGGTAAAATAATTTATGATACCCAACAAATTGGCAACTTTAAGAGCCATAAAATATTGTTCGTATCTAGTTAGAATATCGGTTATTTCATAGTTGATTTTATCATTAAATATTAAAACCAATTGTTCGTATCATTGTAATTTTAGCTGTCTAGCTCGGAACCATAATATTAGAGCAAAAATTCGCCAGTAATTTTTTTTAAATTCTCATACAAATAGTACCGAGTTAACTAATATTTCTCTAATTCTCGACGTAAGCTTTTAGACACAACATCGCTAATCAAATGTTTAACTTTTAAAACTCCTGACTTCTTAAACGAAATTATTGATTTAACTATTGAACTATCTGATTTAGTAGTTGATGAACTTGGAAATTACGATTACTGTTAGTTTACATTATACAGTTTTATAAATTAACCTTTTTTACTTTGAGTTCTCGGTAAATTCTAATATCTACGCAATGTAGAAGGTATTTTTATGTGTGCGAACTGTTTAAAATGTCTGATACTCGCAAAGTGTGGTTTGTGTTTATGTTATGTGTTTAGAATCTTTGTTGAAACGTACGAGTATAGTGGCAAGGCTCAGTAAAATGATAATTGGCTTCTTATTTTTCAACAAATTTGACGGTTAAATAATTAGGTACTTGCTTATTGTAACTTTTTGACGGCAAACGCCTGAACATGTTTGGCTGAAATGTTCCACTTAATGTATTTAGTTTTATTCATCTCTGCCTACACTTTCGGGTAATACAGGCTTGACGCTTTGTATTTTATTATTTTGATTGATATTATAGTATTTCTATCCCGGTAATATCCTTCCTAGACAGATTTAGGAGATGAAGCAGTCGCCATGGCCGAAATCGGTCGGACAACATCATAGATATTTTCGGTATGCGGATGAAGTCGGGAGGGTAAAACTTAGCTTAGCAATAAACGCACAGTGAACAAGACTAGCGTCATTTAGGCCTCATGCGCAAATTACCGATGTGTTAAGACCCTAAAAATCTTTTTGTGTGATCAGTTCATTCTGATCAATATTCTTAGTCTTACTTAATTAGCAATGTTAGCAGATATCGTGTGATTAATGTTACGTAATAAAGCAACGATTGTTCCTTCAGTCCGCAATACGAGTATCTATTGCCTTTGATAAGATAGGAGCGTGGTGCAAACGTGCATATGTATCTTCACCACAATATTGCTGTAAATTGTCTTAATAATTAGGATTGACTATGTTTAACATATTGCAGTGTAACCCCTGGTTCTTTAAACATGTTGCAAACACTGTCTATCTCGCTCAAGAATGAGTAAGTATAAATAAGACAGAAACAATGCTCGTAACATGTTTTGTTGGGTAGCTGCAGTCACTGCAGTCATTGCTCATTGCTGTCATTGCTCACTTGCTACAAAAAATTTAAAACCGAGTATAGCTATCGACGCCTTATAGTGAAAAACTCGTAAATGCATTTTTGAAAAAAATATCAAATTTATTTTATTGTGTTTTTAGGAAGAAACAATCGACAATTAAGAACATATTAAAGCATGTTGTTATAGCATCGGACAGTTGTGACTATAAAATGGGGTTAAATTTCAATTAAATACTATACAAAACATAGACTACTAACAAAAATTTTACAGCACACTATTTTTTCTTCTTCCTGCGAAAAGTTACTTTTTTTTAACACTTCCGAGGTTTTTATGTAGTAAGGCGTCATAAGACAAAACATATGAGTGGTCGATTTAACCACCAAAAATCGACTTTCATAATTACATTGTTTTCATTCACCATTTTGAATATTTTGTTTTGAGAAAGTTTGAGGTGATTTTATAATAGCGTACATAGTAGGTAGGTACCCAATATTGCACCCGTGACAACGCTGGGTGGGTCGCTAGTAATAAGAACTGACTTTAAAGATATGGTAATGTGTTCAACACCCACATAATGAAGGAAACCTTTCAGGTGATTGAACAAAATCAATACACTTCGCCAGTTATTATTCAAATACCTAAAACAACATAAACAAGCAACTTCTTATTATTCATGTTAAACCGCTTTTAATTTGCATCTCATTACTATTTATTAATACATACATTACATACCTATAGGTAATACTGGATATATTAGCCTGTGACATTGCCCGCGAAGTCCTGAGTAGAGCAAAAGTTCTGCGTATAATAATAATATGCCGGGACATTATACACACAATATGGTTAGGTATCTGATCCCAAACTAAGCAGAGCACTTGTGCTATGGAGTTTAAGCTTGATGTTGTATAATAAACTAAGAACAAAATGGAATCCCAATTTTAGCAATTGTTCCCGATGATCCGCAAGAGGCTCCCCCCCATATCGTATGAGACTTCAACATAGCTAGCGAAAAGTGGATGATGGTAACCTCTGGATACACCTTCGGGTATGTTATGTTTATCCGCGTGTTTTTGCGTTTCGTCAGTTATCGCGTTTCGTCGGTTATCGCGAACGACATCCTCCTTTTGAAGTTAAATTCTTATCCGAATCCGTCATTAGAGTTAGTATCCGTCAGTAGAGTTAGTCTGGCTGCACACCCAATATCGTCAAACTAAGTTCAGCAGTGTATCAGCAAAAAAGTATCAACCAGACGGGCATATAGGTAGTTGTAATGATTAACAACATTGAGAAGATTACGGTCGCACTTAGATATGTCAATTAATTTTGAGTATCATTAAATACGTCAAAATCCATTCAAAAATAAATTATTTTATGCTAGATTAAAGTTAAATGACATTACTGAGTATAGCAGTTAGTGTTTGATGCGGCATTCGTGCTTTATCACGTTTAAAGTATTTAAGAATAAAGACAATGAGTATTATGCAGTTACTTGCTGTCTTTTGTTCTCTTTGTGTTATTCATGGTGAAAAGACCAACATATCTTTTAGATCAATATTGAAGGCACCTAAGTAAAATTTTTGCCCTGTTATCGGTCAAGGAAAACATTGTGAAACACTGAAGACCCTGAAGGGTTGTTTATTTTGGTACGGTACGTAGTTATGTTTATTTTTAGTACTTTAACGACATTTAACATTAATTATAAAAAGTGTGCAATAAAGACTATTCAATTAAGCGATTAGCTCCCCGGCCACGTGAAAAAGGGGCTAGAGAAAATTTATTTCAAGTGTTTCTAAGACACTATCGCAGTACTTTCCATAATTACTGTGTTTAGAAAGACTGTCGCGTGGTTAGGTGTTTTTCTTTGAAGATTTTTTACTTATGGAGTATTTAGCACATACTTATTTATGCATTTGAATGTTACGTACCTAACTAGCTGGCCCAACTTCGTACCGCGTAAATTAGTTAACCAGCCTAATTCATTTAGTTCAGCGTATTTATAGTTTTTGAGAGACTATCAAACGTCAATTCATTTTAGACGATTATTAAATTAAAGAAGTTTCAAACAGCATTAAAGACATAGCAATTTTCTTCATTTACTTATATCGTTTTTTTAAGGAATGTCTATTTTCAATAAGAATCTCATACCGAATAAGCTTATTGAATACGTATCAGATTGAAAATTAAGTTTGTGTGAGTGATTCGGGCTATTTTAAGGCTGATGATCATTTCTACCGACAGATCGTTCGCCGTCGGTAACGCTTGAAATGTTTGTAATTTCTTATTTAAACTTTTGTTTGTAATTTACCAGCAGTTTTCTTTAAATCATGAGGCCCTGCCGCGGTTTTCTAAGGAGATTTCAGCATGGGGCTCTTTAAAAGGAGTAATATTGTTTTAAAGGGGTCGGCAAAGCTCGAGTGATGCCCCTGAGCTGTTGTTGCAAGCATCCATAGGATACCGTGTGGTGACCGATTACTATTAAGTGGACTTGCTTGTTTTTAAACTTAGTAGTGTATACATGTATAGACGCATATATTGACGCAATATAACTTTTCGAATTCATTATTAAATTCAAACAAATTAAAAATCAATACTTACCTCTATAGTTCATTAAAAATAGGGATTGTATAAAAAATAACAATTTTAAGTACCTCGGTGGTCTAGTGGTAAGCGTATTCGCTTAGTCACCGTAACGTCCCGGGTCGAGCAAAGACTTTTCTAATACACTTAGACAATCTTAGTTGCAGCTGCAAGTATATTCCCAATGAACGCCAATAAGCATGTCCTCTGTCTAAATAAATACAAAAGAAGAAACTGACTGACTGACTGGCTGACATATCAGCGCACAGCCCAAAACGCTGGGTCTAGAGACTCCAAATTTAGCCCATAAGTTCCGTATGACGTCTAGGAGTACTAAAAACGAATTTTTCAAAACACCCCCTGCAACGGTGACCACTCAGCGGAGCTGATTACGTATGTAATCTAAACAGCTGTCAAAAAGTTGACGATAGTATAGTATTATACATTTAATCTTTGGAATCAGCTCTGATAGGTCCCCTTAGATTACATTACTCGTGGTGCTTAGTCCATTTTTATGAGGCAATTTTAAACCTCTCTTATTTCACTATGCTGTCTCCCGTTTTGCCTGGAGGGAAATGGACAATCATACATTCCAACTCCTATTATCTTTCTGATTAAATTCATGTGGGATCCAAGACAGTTTAGGTAGGGCTTTGGCCGGTTTCAAATCCCGAGTCTTCACGGCGCCGCTGTCGATCTTGGCCTACAGGACTCGCAGTGGCGGGATTGCGGTAGTGGGTTAAGTCTGATTAAAAATGATCTCTGGTAATATTCGAACACTTTCGGGGACCGAGTCACCTTCGTCCGTGGGAGTGCACCTTTTATCTGAATCTCCACACGTGGTCCCCGGGTGGTGCAAATCAGGTGACAATCAGACAAAGCCGCACCGCCAAGCAGCCTTGCCGTTTTCTGGTGCGATGTCTGGTGACACCATTTCAGAGGGTGGGTCGAATTGTTGCTCCTTTATGGTTTCAACCTTAAGGAGCCTCATTTCACTGCCACCTTCTCACCGAAAGTCATTCTCACGAGTGAATCGGTAGATTAGGCTGGCGCGTCCCATCGTGGACTGCTTCATTGCTTAACATCAGGTAAGTTGTAGTCAAGCGCCAGCCTATTCAAGAATAAAAAAAAAGAATACAGGCGTGATAATGATGCTATTTTTTTATAAATAACACTAAAATAAAAATTCTCATTTCAGCGAATTCAAAGAATTTTCCATGTAGCTATTACGAAGGCTTCGGTCGTTGACTTAGTAGGGGTTGTCCTTTATTTAAGGATCCCGTCCCGCTTTATCCTCAGGGAGGTATTGAGAGAATATACAATGTGCGACGTCTCGAGATCATAATAGGGTGTTGATGGAGTTAAGCCCTATTGTCTTTAAGACGCGTTTAACCCATTTGTCACTCCAGTTGAGTTATTTGGGAAAGGATAACGGAATGCCATTTTTGGGTGTTAAAGTTGGAATATGTTAATTTAAGTCTCAAGTTAATGTACTTACTTGAAGATTTGACGTCAATTTATCATCTAAAATGATGAATTATATCTATTGTCTTCTTCTTGTACGAAACTTATTCTGTTAATCTTACTGTTTTTCCATCTTATCATATTAATGAATAAACCCAAAAGAAATTAAAATAAAACATCCTTTTATACTTAGCAAAAATTAAAATACCCTCATTACAAAGGCAAATGTGGCGTATAACGGTCTTTTGTGATGTTTTCTAAGCTGCAGAAGTTTCTCGAATGAGTTTACACAATCTGAGAGGTGTCCAAAGTTTGTTATGATACCCATCGATCCGAATGGGGTGAATATTGTTTGGGATTTACGTAGGTACAATTTTTCCTTTGTACATCTGACGAAAAAGAGGGATGTTATACGTTTGGTGTGTACATCTATAGGTAGGTATATCATTGTATTTAGGCACAAGTTTGCGGCATTGTAGAGCCTCACCGACTAGACATCTGTAGACACCGCATCGCTAAGCCCCTGTTCGTACGTTCAAAGACTAGAACTTGAACAAACCAATCGAAATTACCATCTTCCCCGACCAACGCTTAATTCATACGATATTAATTAATAATAGCGTCTAAACTAATGAACCGGTTTTGATGCGGTATTCTCTTTCGGTACTTGGGCTTGGTAGCCTCAATTTTACGCAACTGAAAACATCTTTGTCCCCAAGCCCCAATTTCACTTAGTCGTACGTAACTTATCATGAATACGAAAATGATACTCTTGCAGTCAAAATTGTCTATCACCCTGTTTATTTATGTAGCATGGGATTATAAAGTTCCATTCCCATTTTGAAAATAATTTTGCTTGTATAAATGAATCGGTTAAGCCGTTAAGCCCAGTAACACGAATCTACCTATATCCATATCAGTTTGTTAGCACAAACTAGGTATTTCTCTGATAAATCCCTGCAATGCACAAAATTGCTAATTTTAACTTTGTAGTTCTATATCGCGTAATCTGAAACTAAAGCAACAACACTTGTGTTTATTTGCTGGGCTCGAGTCTTCTCGCAATTGTCAAGGAGTTGAGAGAGTTTGTCATCGAATAGTTCTTAGACATTCAAGTTTCGAGTTATATAGCACCATGTCGATGAAACAATACGCGCACGCACAAAAATGTGTGAGCAAAACCGGGAAGCGAATCCGCTATCTATATTAAAACTAGCTGCCCCAGCGAACTTCGTACCGCGTATTAGCGGTCATTTGGGTGGGACCAGACGACCGTCTGTCCTAGTGTCCTACCTATAATATTTAAATTATTATATTATTACTAGCTGCCCCAGCGAACTTCGTACCGCGTATTACTAATGTAATACGTGTGTATTTTCTAATGGCACATTATACAAAAATAAAAACGAAAAATTTCGTCCAACACTTATCACTTAGGGATATGAAAAATAGATAGTAGCCGATTCTCAGATCTACTGAATACGCATATAAAATTTGGTAAAAATCGGTGAAGCCGTTTCGGAGGAGTACGGTAACTAACGTTTTGACATGGAAATTTTATATAATAGACTAGCTTTCCGACAGCGGCTTCGCCCGCGTGTATGTCGGTTATAGCGCCAAAACGTTACCTTCTTTTTGCGCAGTCGGATAAAAACTATCCTATGTCCTTTCTCGGCTCTCAAACTACCTCCATACCCAATTTCATCCAAATCGGTTCAGTAGTTTAGGCGGGAAAGCGTAACAAACAGACAGACGGGAGTTGCTTACGCATTAATAATATTAGTAAGGATTACAAAGCTGATGACGATAGTGTTAACTCCTGAATGTATAAATAAACCAAATATGAAATTGATGATTCCGATATTGTGTTTTATTTATATCGCCCGATAAAAGTAACAATGTGTATTGGCTAAAAAGAATCATATTTTGAGATTCAAGTTGAACGCCCTTGTTGTCCGTGACAGAAATAAGAATAACTATATTGCTATTAAACCTATAAACACACATTTTATTTATATTCTCTGCACGTGAAGGCCCTAAATATTTATTTAGACAAATATAAAAAGTCCATTAGATGGTTATTTTTAACCTACTTCAGAAAAGAGGATGTTATTGATTCGGATATTTGCTTTTTATGTTTGTTCGGAATTGTTCATATTATTATGCTCGGACGAACAACCCATCTTACCTTCACATTCGATGTAATTATTGTGGACAGTCATGGCTTTTTAGTGTCCTACTGCTGGGCAGAGGTCTTCTCTCAACCATCTTACGAGTTGACAGAGTTTAGACCTTAATCCACACATGCTGACCAAGTGCGGGTTGGTGGATGTCACATGTTCTTCAATGATTAGTTCCTAGACATGCCGGTTTCTCCGCGAAGTTTTCCCCGATATTGAGCAGCGGCGATAAACAGCACAAAGATGCGTGAACGCGACTAGGGATTAAACCCGTGACGTGATATTTCAAAGGCGAGATCGATACCATTGCGCCACCGATGCTCTTAGATACATACAATTATTATTGTTCAATATTATAATTATTAGCTCTACCGATGCCTCAATAATATAAATAAAACTAAAAGCGAAGTGCGTTTGGGTATCATGACGTCATATTAAGGAATGTGGCCGCAGATTGTGAACCTAAAGGGGTGACTACTCACCGAAATCCATTCGTAATACGAACGGAAATAGTTCTGTTTGTTTGAATGACTCCTAGGTGGATAGTAGGGCTAATGTTTGGGTTTATTGATTCACAGTAAAACAAACAAAAACGTGTCCTTATATTAAATATTTAGATTTCATTGATCTTAAAATTAATAGTGTGTCGTTTGATCCCACTTTTGATTTTTTAATTGTAACCTTTGAAGTAGAGGGGTGTTATTAGTTTGACGTGTGTATCTGGGAATATATTTGTGGAATTGTAGCGCTTAAACCAATGTACTGCATTGGACGTGTTTAAAAGTTAAAGATTAGATAGGTTGAGGGATTTATAGATTTTATCATTAAAAGTTTATTTTATTATTGGTAAAAGCATATTGTCATCCTGTCTTCAAGTCAGGAGTCAATCGGTGTTAGCGCGTTCCATCGTAGTTTATATCATTTCTTAGCAACAGGCAAGTTGCGGTCAAGCAAAAGCCTATTATGGAGTAAAAAGCTGCATTATTTCTTAATAATTGTAGGCTAATTATCACCTACTGTTTTGCAAATAAAGAGCATATAACTAAGATCCAAGAAACCTAGAAAATCTTGCGAAAACAATTGGATTAATGCATCTAAATTTGAAAACTGATAAAGATAAAATGAACGCTGGTATGTACTGGTTAATTGAAATGTACCGATCTCATCCCAAGGGCAAACACGGGTCATCCCAAAATATTTGGATTGATCGAGACGAATAAATTAAGCTATCAAAATCTGAGGAATCATAAAAACTGTGGATTCAAAGTATCTACTTGCCTGTTAAATTGTTGAAGGTTGAAGTTTTATTTTTATTTATTCGTTTGGCCTGAGTCATTATACCCTTGATAATCTTAAGATAGATGTACACATCTGTGATAATTATTCGCACAAAATCATTAGCAATATACTGGTGGTAGGCTTCGGCTCAATATCGGTGAAGGAAAACATCGTGAAGAAACCGGATGACTAAGAGCTAATTATCTGAGGACATGTGAGCAGTGGGCCTCGCCTTAGAAATATAAGATTCCCGGTCTTACCCACACATCTTTGTGTGAATTCTTTAATCGCCGCTGCTTAATGTCGGTGAAGGAAAACATCGTGAGGAAACCAACATGTCTAAGAACTAATCATTCGAGGACATGTAACATTCATCAACCCGCACTTGGCCAGCGTGCGTGGATTAAGGCCTAAACTCAACTCGTAAGATAGTTGAAAGAAGACCAGTGCCCAGCTGTGGGACACCATAGACGGTTTAAATGAAGTTAAGGCTTCGGCTATGGTTAGCGACCAGAGAAAGCCGCACCGCCAAGCGGCCTTGCAGTGTTTCGGTGAGATATCTGGTTACACCAAGAGGGTGGACCCTTTATGGTTTTTGACCATATACAGCCTCATTTCACTTCCACCTTCAAAATCATTCGTAGTCACGACTGCATCGGCATTTTGGGCAGGTGCGTTCGATCGTAGACTACATCATTGCATAACATCATGCAAGTTCAGAATAACCATGTTAATAAGTTATACAATACGACTTAAATGAGTAATACAATATACTGACATAATTATTGGCTCTATGAGTGATCGTTTTTAATAGAAATGTATACTCGCCCTAAGCATGCTCTTAAGTAGCATGTCTACCTTTAGATTAGCGAAGTATGAATAAATACAAATATCAATGTTCATACAATAAATATTAGAAGTTATTTACTTGATATTCAATACACACGGATTAGTCATTGAACCAATAACAACTTTGTATGTCACAAGTTGTTCTGTTTTCCGAAGGGAGACATCGTGATCCACAACCGTAGACCAGTGTGAGGCCTGACATCGTGAATTAGGCTCCCTAACAATAGTTAAATTATATTACAAGTGACGGTAGTTAGAGAAAATGTTGTTCTACGGCCGCCGTCATCAACGGAGCTCTTTCGCTGGATCAGTCTGCTTGCGACCACGACAGGTGCAACCCGTGTCGAAAAGTAAAGCTAAATTAAAAGTGAGCGCGCTAATTTCTCGTTATGATAAATAAATATATCATAAACTTGGAATTTACTTTTCCAGGTCATGATTCACCACCCTATCTATACGTGAGATGTGCTATCGTCATAAACTTGGAGTAGATTGTTGTTGATACATCAATTTATCCAAACATGTCACCCTGAACCATCTCTTGAGTTCAAGATCACCATTTCATCCTCTTTCAGTTGGTTCATGAACGTCCTTCTTAGCACTGTTTTCTTATTATTCTTCAGGTTTTTTGAAAGGCTTTTATTAGTTTAACAGATTTTTTCGGTCTGCTGTTAGAACGCTTCACCACCAGTCAAGTAATTAAAGAAAATACTTCTCATGGGGGACGAACGTTGGCATAGGTCTGCCTAACGTTGCAAGGGAAGTCAATATTTTGAGGATCTGTTTGTTAATTAGTCTTAAATCCTCATACATAAAAATCTTATAAGCCTCTATAGTTAAACTGGATTTTGTCTCTTTCTTCCTAGTATAAATGTTAAAATGACAGCTGCCATTTAGAGCGCGGCTGCGCCCGCGAATATGTCGGTTATCGCGCTAAACCGTTAATCTCTTTTTGCGCAATCCGATAAAAACTATTCCTATATCCTTCCCCAGGTGTCTAACTATCTCCATACTAAATTTCATCCAAATCGGTTCATTAGTTTTGGCGTGAAAGCGTAACAGATACAAAGTTACTTTTAATATTAATATTAGTAAGGGATAAAGTTTATGAATAAGGATGTAAGTTTACATCGCATTTATTACAGTTGTTGCGGGAAGGTCTTGGTACAGTAGTAACTAGCAACTCAGTAATGGATTGGTTATTAAGATCGGCCTAGAAGTTCCTACATGTTTAGTTTTTCTTTTTGTTTTTATATCATGCTACCTGCACCGCCGATGAGTCTAACTAGGCTTTGATCATTTATTTCCAGTTAAATCTCGCAGGACTGTTACTTATTGGTCATGTTCTAGTCGTCTAGTTCTACCGGACGTCGATGATTATCGATGTACTCGAAGATTCTATGAAGTCTTCGCTCTCATTAAACACATTGGTATCTATAATTCTTTGATTTGTATACCGGCAAAAGGTGCACACTTATAATACAGTTGGTAATAATAGTATAACTCAGTGTGTATTTCACAGTTCAAACCCTTTTCAATGTCCCACTGTTGGGCACGGGTCTTCTTTCAACTATCTTACGAATCTGAGAGAGTTAAGGCCGTAATCTATACATGCTGGTCGAGTGCGGGTTTGGTGGATGTCAATGATTAGTTCTTGGACATGCCGGTTTCCTCACATTGTTTTCCTTCACCGATATTGTGCAGCGGCGATGAAACAATCTACATAAATATGTGTGGGCACGACCGGGGATCAAACCCCCCGTCATTACATTTCAAGGAGTGTATTTACGTGATGGTTAAACTTACTAACATTTCGTTATTGGTGCTTATTTCGTTCATAAGGGCGATCTAATTTTTAGAGGTACTTACTGGTCAGCAACATGCGAGTCATGCTTCTGGTTTGCAAGCTTACATATGCCATGGAATATACCATTATGTGGAATATAATGTATGCTTACTTGCAGACTTCTGCAAAAAAAAGTCGTCATCGTTTATTCAAGCATAAATCTGCTATGTGTAAAATTAAGTTATTTCTTATAAGTTGCAATTGAAACTTATCACAATTTTCTGTCACTCAACTTGATCCTCGGTTCCACACCGCGCCACTTCCGCGCTGTTTGCCGATATAAACGGTATAATATTACGAGTTAAACCTAAAATTACATTCGCGTATATACAATTAGACTCGTCATGCATATGGCGGCTAATTTGAGACTGGAGATTACGGTACCTTGATGTATTCAGTGGGGAATTGATTAGGAATTATTGATAGCTAGCGCTTGGAGCAGTTATAGCTTAACGAATAATACCTCGATCATCGAAGCCTTGAGTCTTATTAATGGTGGGATTTTCTGCCGTCATAATAGATAATGTTGTTGGTTCTATCACCACTCTCTGCATGGTGAAAGAAATTATCCTTTCACCATTATTGGGGATCCAATTCACGTAATTTCGTGACGCGCCGATCAACTTGCGGTTCAGTTGCAATTAATTTAAGATAAAGCCGCACCGTGACGTCTGGTGACACCATGCAGAGAGGTTGGGTCGTAATTGTTGCTCCTTTAAGGTTTCTAACCATATGGAGGCTCATTCCTCTGTCACCTTTTCACCGATAATCATTCGTAATCACGAGTGAATCGGTACGCTGAGCTGGAAGCGTTCCATCGTAGACTACATCATTGCTTAATATCAGGCAAGTTGTAGTCAATCGCCAGCCTATGGAAGAATAAAAAAAAGTTGACAGCTTTTGGTTAGAAATCTTTAATGCTGTCAATTTGTTGATAGTTAGCAATTGTCTTTTGTCTTTTAGTAGATATGCATATAACCTATAATCGTATAGTAGTAAACCATGTGACAATTCAGGATATAAACTCTGTCAAATATTTGTAGAATAGCTTAGAATGTTAAGTTTTAATTATACGAACTAGTTAGCAGTAGGTACTCGTTATGAATTAAATTTATAACTTGAACTAAACTGTGGAGTGAATAATCAACTCCCGTATATAAGTTACTAACAGTACGGCAGCGGCTAGTTAAACAGTATTTTGTCTTGTTCCATAACTACCAAAGAGAAACAGAGTTTGTTTCTACACAAAATATTATTATCTATGTTCATTAGAAAACATGACAATGTCTAGTCAATTTAAAAAAATAAATAGATATATTTTAATCAATCCTATCGTGAAAATCTTTAGCATTCCATCACTTCAACTATTTTTTACTGCTGGGTGCGGGTTTCCTCTCAACTACCTTACGAGTTGAGTTTAGGCCTTAATCTATACTTGCTGGCCAAGTGCAGGTTGGTGGATGTCACATTTCCTCGAATAATTGGTTCTTAGATATGCCGGTTTCGCTGATATTGAGCAGCGGCAATGAAACAATTCACACAAAGATGTGTGGTTGGTGTGTGATTACCAAGGATCGAATCCGCGACCTTATATTTCAAAGGCGATGCCAATACCCCTGCGCCATCGCTGCTGTATTCCCATATTCCCATTCTGTTGTACTGTCATCTCAGTCATCACGAGTGAAGTGTTCCAGAGGCGTTGTTCAGATTTTCTTTAACAACATTCCCCAGAGTTCTAAAGCGTTTAGTAGGAAAGTTGCGTCGTATAAATGTTGGTAGGTATTTAATTAAAATCAATCACAAGTAGGTACATTCTTGGGATCGTTGTAAGGATTCACATTAATTACGTAAACACCAGACGACTGAGCGTTAATCGAACGCCGCTGGAGTGAAAACGGCTTCCACTAGTAAGTCAATTATGGTGTGAATGTGGCCGAACTTATGGAGGTTGATTGCAACTTGAAGGCAAACTTGTGAACTAGCTACAAACTAGCGAATGCGCAGCTAATTTTCTAGAAGTTACTAGGTTTCAGCAAATATAACACTATTCTTGTTACCCGACTGCTAAAAAGAGTTTAGTTGCGCGTTTAACTTGTATGCTTTTATAATTAGAAAGAGGGGTGGAAATAAAACTACTTTATAACGGATTCTATTTCAATGTGTGATATTCGCGTAAATTTATGAAAATACTAGAAAGAGGGGTGTTATAACTGTTATGGGTTTGATGTGTGTCTGTGTACAAGTTTGTTGTCATGTAGCGCTTAAACGGATGACCCTATTTGGATGCGAATATTTTTGGTTGTTAAAAAATGTGTCGAAGTTATTCAATTTTAATTATTTCGTATCTTTTAAATGGCTAGATTTGTCTCATAAAACCAAGTGTTATTTTAGCGAAAGAGTTAAAAAAAATGGCGGTTTATTTAATAGGTTAAACAGGCTAAATGACTCAGAGATTTTTTATTTTATAATTATTTTAAATACCTAACTAGCTTTTTATTTTCTCTGGCTTAGGTGGTAATTTTTTAATACAACGCCATCTATTATAATAATATGATAGCACTATGTATTTGTAATAGTCGGATTTTCAAAAAGTTTAAATATCTATTCTGTATTGACGTGTATGTAGAAGAGACATTTTTATCTATTCATGATCAAAATCAATGTGCATTTACAGTTCACCGCACTTGTCGTAAATACGTGAGTGAACTGCAATAACGTTTATTGATTTCTATTGTTTTTAAATTAAATCATAATGCTTTTTATACGTTTTAAAACGACAGCATAACTTCTACCGGATATTACTAGCCTGCAGTCAAATGGAATCTGTTTATGCCATAGACTTAAATAGCGAATCGATAGCGAAAAATCTAAAAGAACATTTATAGGATTGACTGAAGATTATAATAATTATAATATTTTCTCACATACATACAACGTCATCTAGTCCCAAATTAAGCAATTTTAATTGCTTGTGTTATGAATACTAGGGACTGATAAACTACTTAAATACATTATAGATAAATAGCGAATCACGAACGTGTGATTTCAAAGGTCAGCGTCAATTCCAAACATTTTTCTTTTTGATATTTTTGCTATAGCTTCGCTGTTATTTGTCAAGGGGGCCTGATATTATTCTTTATTAAACACAGAACACTGTATACATAAACAATTCATTATTAGGAAAGAACACATGTATATTGTATCGCATTGTATAGGATTTCCGTAAAACGAGAAGTAGCTTCATGTGTAACTCAAAAATAAGTTTTCCGCTAACAAACTTCTCATTCTTCTATGAGTTCTTGAGAGACTACATTTTTGTGTGAGTACCTATTTTTTGTGTTGGTATGGCACACTGCAAACAATTTGCTTTAAAATCTAATGAACTGTTATTCAAAAACAAGTTGCATCGCCATGAGATTTGCTGTTTCTTACTGTTCTGTTGAATTGTCATACAAAAGTTCTCGCTCGCTCTCTTGGTCGTCTTTAATATTTTAACTCTATGGCTTATGAAGGCAAGTTAATTTAAAACCCTACAAATCCGTAACTCACATAAAGTTGCTATTTAATTCATAATAAAAAAAATATTGCCGCGTCTATTAAGTCCGTACACTAACCTGTTAACCTACTTCGATTTAGTACTCAAAGGAGACCCTATGTTGCAGTCATCGACTACATACCTATTAGATATCACTTTACTCAAATATTGTATGAAATTGTAATCGTCCAAAATTGACGGGGTATCGGAAAAGAATTGATTGGTTCGGTCAAGGATTACCTTGTGGTTGATATGGAGTGGTACGACATAAGTTAGGCGAGCGCTGGGGCTCGATGATAAATAAATATTCTGGGACATTAACACACACGGTCAGCTGGTCCCAAGCTAAGCAGAGCTTGTGTTATGGAAACCAGATAACTGGTATATACTACACATATAATACTTTTCTTTTGTAAATAAATACTTATAATAGATATTATTTACACCCAGACTCGACACAAACACAAATGTTCATCACTAATGTTTGTCTCGCGTGGGAATCGAACCCACGACCTGCGGTGTGAAAAGCAAGTATCTTACCAACCACGCCACCGATGCAACCTGCAACCACCGGGATGATGGTTGCAGGTTGCAGTATAAAATTGAGTTGCAAGATTTTACCCGAACTAACATAGTTACATTGCAAGTTGAATAAAAGTTTTAAACAAACTTTTATTCAATTTGCAATGTATTCACACAGCTGGGCAGTGGGGACTGGTCCAACTCTTTAAGATTTAAGGTCTAAATACACACGCTGGTCAAGTGCGTGTTGGTAGATCTCACATGTCCTCAGTCAAAGTACCTAATTTATTTCGTAAGTAAGTGCGATCTTCTATTTGAATACGTTCAATTTGTTCCTACTGTGTAGTGAATGACGTGACAACTACTGAGAAACTCAGACTCAGTAGGTTTTTATCTCAAAGTAGACACCAAATGTTAATAAAACATAAATATTTACGCGAATATCACACATTGAAATATGCTCGTACCTGAATAGGTGCGAACTTATTTTATTAACTTCGGACGAAACAAAAGAGTTTTTATATTGGTGTACAAGTTTAAGGCATCCTAGCGCGTAAATTTACTTCAGTAGGTAGCTGTATGTAGCTACATACCTAAGTAAATTTTTGTATATTAATCACTTTTTCATACATTTTAGAATAATATTACTGTCTGTGGTTTGATATTTTGTGTTAGCGCTACTTTTGCTTGGTTTTTGGTATGAAGTTAGGCAAATTTCGCTATAATGAATAACATTTTAATAGTTTTGGCAGGAAATTAGGTGGTCTCGAAACCGGTTTGAATCCAATCTGAATCTCTTTTTTTTCAAGTTCCTTCTTTTGTGAGAAAACTTACTGGGAACACTTTATCAACGCATCTAATTCCTATCTAAATATAATTTCCAAAAAAAAAATATACCGGGCATAACTCGGTCATCCAGGTACCTACTAACAACGCCCGGATATGGGTAATTGTGGATTATAGGATATTGTAGGGGATTATTCGGGCCCAACAGCTTTGCGATCAATACTGCTGGCGGTTTTTATCGCATCACCGGTGATTAATTACGGCGTCGTGTCAGTTTTGTGCTTGTGTTAATTCAAAGATGAGTTAATGTTAAGCATCTTTATTATCCCCGAAGTTTACATAATAGTTATTTTACGAATCAATAATTAATCAAATACCTCAGTCCACCCGTGATCATGAAGTCTGAAAAGACTTTAAAACGTCGGGATTTTGTTTCCGTTATAAAGTAGTTGTATTTCAATGTGTGATATTCGCGTAATTTAATAATACTATATGTATTCTCTATTGGAGATCCTAGCAAATTAAATCGAATCTACAAAATTTCCATGTCACAATGTTAGTTACCGTAGGTACTCCTCCGAAACGGCTTAACCGCTTTTTACCAAATTTTATATGCGTATTCAGTAGGTCTGAGGATCGGCTACTATCTATTTTTCATACCCCTAAGTGATATTTAAAAAAAAAAAAATGTTTTTATTTTTGTATAATGTGGCATTAAAAAATACATACAACCCTAAATTTTCACCCTTCTATCACCAACCCCTATTTTTTAATAGCTAAATTAGTAATACGCGGTACGAAGTTCGCTGGGGCAGCTAGTAAATGAATAAGCACCAGTTTGGGATAGCTTATTCACAAGTTTTGTCTTTGTCATAGTCAAGTAAGAAAGAGATAAAACGCGTGAATAATCTGTCTCACACTTATTACCAACTGGTAGTATTACGCCTTCAGTATTCGGGCTTAACTTTAACTATACCTAATCTCTTTCCTTATCTGTTTTAAACTATTTGGGAATTAATGTGCCAATTAATTTGATAAAGTTTCGCAAAAAAGGTTTAATTGACATAGCCGGCGAAATGATATTTATCGCTTGCCTGGACGCTCGAATAATACAGGAGTAAGCGCTATGTTATTTCAATGTAAATGAAATACTATGTAGGTATTGTTATATTAAAAGGGTTCAATTTGAACCCATTGTTAGTAAATTATGGGTTAAAAAGTATTTTTAATAAAATTTCGAATTCATTTTTAACCAACTTCATGTATTTTTAAATATGACTTAAATTTCTTTCCCCTGTTTCCCCTTTCCAAAGGTTTATTATTGTCCGGTCTCACGATGCATTGAACTGCAATTTAATAATTCGATGTCAGTTCTATATACCACTGTAATTTTCACATCATCGTTGATCGTAGTAGCACTTAGTATATTTAACACAGGAACTGTTACGCGTTCCCCTCTGCCGAGATACATGAACACTTGTACGCACAAACTGTTCATATTTTGTGCTTGTGTGTGTAGCTTTCATTACGTGTACATTTGTAAAGACTCTTCAACCTGTTGCCTCGCCTCACCTCGCCGTGGTTACCTCGCTTCCTTTAAATACTGGCAGAAACAATTTAATACTAGAAGTTGTGTTGTCTTCCATGTTTAAGGTTCTAAGTAGTAGCATCAGCCATTATTATATCACACAAATTTTATTCTTAGTAACTTGTAATTGAAGTTGTTTTTCATTTGTTGCAGCAACGGTCCCGTGGAGGGTACGTACGGTCCGCAGCACAGTCCCGTGTCGCGGTCCGACGCCTCCACTGAGGACGCGGAGCTGTCTGCTGCACTCGCTCACCAGCACCATCTAGCTATGCAGGTAAGGTCAAAAATAATAATATTTTAACACATACACACAGCGCCATCTAGTCGCAAATTAGGTAATTATATTTGCTTGTAACCACTGTGACACTAACCAGTAACCACTACGCCACGAGATGCTTTCATTACGCTCTTGGCAGTCGTCTTCCAAAGGTGATCATTCCACCTAGTCCGAAGATGTCCTACGCCATGTTTTGCCGATCTGAATACCGACCGTGACAAATCTAAATCATGTAATTTATTCCAAGATTCCAATGATAAACATGCTAATTGTAGTGCATCCGCGGCGTATAGGAGTTCCATATACATGGCTTAAGATAGGCTTATCGTAATGAACACGAATCCTCAAGCATCTTCTCTCGCCCTTAAGCCGTTTGAGCAATACGTTGGTCTTCAGTAGCGCATCATACGAAGATCTGAAGCGCTCTGCTCTTACTGCTAGCACGAGTTCTTGTGACAGGTTAAAGAAAAGTTTGAATGACGCGATGGCCCATGTCCAGATGAGGAGGACTGTTGATGTTGATAATGCACTGCTTTTGGGTGCGCCAATTATTCACTTACAAGTCTAAATAAGTGTTTTTATACGTGGTCGTTTCCCAATTTCTAGGCTGGTGACTACCCGGTGGTAGGTGCCGGTGTGGACCCAGACTACGGCCAATATGTGTCGGCCCCTGCAGCTCACTACAATCACATGGGTCACCTTACAATGGCACCCTCACAGAAATATCCACATGTAAGTCAACAATTGTAATTTGCCTTTCAATTGGCAAAAACCTAAAAAAAAATCTTTGATTTATTGTTTCTAACAAGACTTTAGAGTAAATTTACTGGCAATCTTTCTATTATTGAAACCTCCCAAGCTGCGATATGGCAACACTGGTTAGCTTATTGATATATAGTGTGGCATAACATAAATATTTATATTACGTCTTAGCAATCCTGAATCGCACAAACAAAGTTTTACCGACGAATAGTATAAATAAAGTACCTGACTAGAACAGTGAGGACCGCGGTCGCTGGGCATCACACCTCGCCCGGCCGGAAAACCTTCCCTTTACACCACCAAATCATCCAGTATTCACACTAGCCATAGCAGTGTTGCCAATTAAAGAGTAAAATCTAACTATTGTAGAATGTTAATGGATAGAAAAATTTAATCGGCTTATTATTAGCCTGGTGGCCATATTACATTCTCTCCTAGTAGTTCTTCCTAAATAAACTTTATAAAAACATTTTTCAGGTGATGGATTCTGTGTCTGTAAGTGGTGGTGGCAGCTATGCAGGTGCAGGGGGCGCTGGACACTACGGCACCTACGGACACTATGGCACAGCGGCATATCAGCCTCAGCCGACTTATATGGTTGATGCCTCTCAAGTACCACCCTACATGGCACAGGTGCGTAATTTGTTTTTCTAAAATAGGATTGAGCTTGAATATAACTTGTCTGATGCTAAGCAATGATGTAGTCTACGATGGAACGCACTATCCCAGTATACCGATTCACTCGTGATTACGAATTATTTCCAGTTAGAAGGTGGTAGGGGAACAAGGATCCATATAAACCATTGGGAACCATAAAGAAGCAAACCCAGATTCTCTGCAGTGCCACCAAATATCGCGGCCGCTTGCCTGTGCGGTTTTGTCTGGTGGGTGGTCAAGAACCACGGACGTTGCCTACCACCAGTTTATTATCACGTGATTTGATTAATCTTGTGCACTAAGTCTTAATCAGATTGAAAGTGCACTCCTATGTACGACGGTGACTCAGTCTGCAAAATTAATATTTATTTACCAGAAGAACAATTCATACCTAGACCTGAGAGCAATACTATGTATTACATCTGAAGACAGTCCGAATCCGTAGAAATACGTTTAGATGTCTTACCAATCTGGAAGTTTGAATTGTACTGGAAATTAATTGTATTTTTATTAATTTTAATTACCATTATTTGCAGGAGTACGTAGAAGGTGGCGGTAGTGCGTCACCTAGAAGCGCGTCGCCCGGAGCTCTTCCACAACATAATCTTCATTTACAACAAAGGTGAGAAGTAACCCAATAGCCTTACTGACCAAGTCGTAGATACATATACTGTTAACTAGCCTTGTGTATCTCATGCATAAGTTTGGGGTCGATACCTCAATAAAGATCTTTTGATATATCCGTATTGAAATATAAACGGTAGTTGTAACAAGTTGATGTGGTAGGTACGATTCAGCGTCGCTGGAGCAGCTGGGGCAGCTGGGGCGTCACTACTGCGTAACGTCACCGCGCGGTGAGTACGCGGGGGACGCGTACGGGTACCAGCACTACCCCGCCGCACACTACGACCCCACACCACATCAGACCGCACAGTTCAAGGTACATACTCACTAACCCCTTTATTCATAAACGTCTTATTCTATAGAATAAAAATTGTGATACATCAAGCCAAATTATCGCTTGATGTCACTTTCCTATGTTTTAAGTGATTATGACTCAATGAATTCTCAATCCCCACTCCTATTGTGATTTATTTGAGTATAATTTTAATAATTATACTCAATAAAATGAGAATGTAATTAATAGTTTTAATAATTTTTTTTGTGACATCCTTCAACCCGTACTTGGCCAGCGTGCGTGGATTAAACTCTTTCAATTCGTAAGATAGTCGAGAGAAGACCCGTGCCCAGCAGTGGGACACTAAAAAGGGTTGAAGTGAATAATTTGTAAAAGCAAAACAATATATGGCTAATATTATTTAATAATCTACAAGAATCGTGCCATTAAGACATAGACATCTCTTTCTACTAATCCATAAGTGATAGAGATAGACAGTGCTTCCAAAGTGTTTTCTTGTGCATGTTACGCAAGTGGAAACTAGGGGTAACCGTTGTCAATACTGTGGCAAATATTACCATCTACAGATACGATACACTACCACGCCTTAAATTCTAGTATTTAATAATATTTTTTTTACAAAATATATATTTATATTTTTATTAAACAATCCTTACTTTTGAAGAGACGCCATTGTTAATGATTTGTCACATCTTTTATTAGTTTTGATCTACTAAAAGATATAAATAAATAAATATACTGGGACATTAACACACACGGTCATCTAATCCCAAACTAAGCAGAGCTTGTACTATGGAAATCAGATAACGGGTAATATACTACATATTATACTTTTCTTTTGTAAATATATACTTAAATATAGATAATTACACCCAGACACAAGACAAACAGACATATTTAAACAAATGTTTGCCTCGGGTGGGAATCGAACCTAAGACTTGCGGCGCGAAAAGCAAGCATCTTACCGACCACGCCACCGACGTGGTCCGTAAGATACACCGAAAAAGATAAAACAAATAAAATAAAGATGTAACAAATGTTCAGAAAAACAGCAATTAGGGTTGCACGTTAATTTAATTTCTGACTTTACATAGTAATTAATTATGTCATAAAAAATGTCTGGTTCAAGTAGAGTATAGTCTTTCGTCATAGAGAATGTCTGGTTTCAAGTAGAGTATAGTCTTTCTGGTGCAGGTTGTATTCAATTTGGTTGGTTATACAGGATTCACAAAATGGGTTAAGTCTGGGCAGCGCTGGTGGACAGTCAATGTACGGAGATGAAGAGGAACTGCAGAAACAGATGGCAAATATGGCGTTAGGTATGTTCAAATAGCATACTAATTCCGCTTACCGTCGGTAACATTATTGCGGCGAGTACAGTTAGTAAGGATGTATGTTTTAAGAAGTTATGCTGGAATATACAAACAAAAAATAATAATATACTTGTTGGCACATCTACTTCTTAATGCATTAGCTGTCATTTTAAACTGTCATCGCGTCCGTCTTTGAAGTCAGCTGTCATTCGAAAATGTCAACATGAACGAACAAATATATACCGAGCACGGGTGAAGCATCCATCTCAAAAGGGCTGACACTTTGTGTTGGACGGTTGCATCGTCGGGAAGTGCGCACGCAACCACGTGCTCGGTGGGACGTTTCGCTTTAATTCAATATAATCTTAACTATCTCTAATTATCTAGTAGAACTAATGTGAGTTTACTATCGAGAGATCGGGGTGAATCTGCCACGGCAGTAGTGCCTTAGTTATTTTATTGGCATACTGTCTTCGAACCCGATAATTCACGCCTACCTAAAGTTGTCTGCTAATCCTGGTTTTTAGTCGAAAGCCTTCATACTTGTTTGTTTGAGGAATACCCATGAAGGCTTGCTAGTTATTATGAATGAACTCATACAATTAGAGTCAGGATTTTATTTGGGTACTAACAGTATGGGTATCAAATAAAATGGCTTGCTGTGGATGACGCGACTTTTTAGAGCATTTGAATATAAACTTGTTTTTTTAAAAAAAATTTAATAATGCAAACTTATTTGTTCTAGTACACGGCAGCGTAGGCGGTCGCGAAGAAACCGGTGGGTTACAGTGGCGGGACCCGAACTTACCCGAAGTGATCGGCTTCCTCAACTCTCCCTCCGACGTAGTGAAGGCTAACGCGGCCGCTTATCTACAACATCTCACATATATGGACGATCCTAACAAACAGAAGACTAGAAGCTTAGGTAAGAGAATTAAAACACCTTTTTATAGTATCACATCTGCAAAATACATACTGCCCATTTAATGGTCACTGGAGCCTAAGACGCCAGCAACAATGTATCACTTGTGTGTTGATTATCTTTTAGATCTACCTTGCAATACAACCAAAAGTTATTACACTGCGTGTGAACTGTAAGGTAAAGGTACCTCTCCCCAGTATGCCTGTCTTATCTCAGGTGGCAGTCGAACCCACCTCCCATCGGCGTGAAAAGCAAGTATCTTACCGACCACGCTACCGGCTCGACAAAAAAATTGCTAGCGAGACGAGTTATTTTATTTTGCTTTACCTACGCAACCATTATCAATCGTAACAATCCTTTCAGGCATGAAAAGAGAGTACAGTGGTATTTACTAACACATTTATTGTTTCAGGCGGTATCCCACCTTTAGTACGACTGGTGTCGCATGAAAACCCAGAAGTGTGTCGTAACGCGTGCGGCGCGTTACGTAACTTGTCGTATGGACGACAGAACGATGAGAACAAACGTGCTATACGCGACGCGGGTGGTATTCCTGCGCTAATGGCGTTGTTGTGTCGTGCCACTGATATGGAGGTGAGAATTATGTCATATTAGATTAAAGTGTGGTCACAAATATCCAAGGCCGGATGAAAAACAGTGCTATATGCTAGGACAGTAATAACTTTAGCTAAGTCGCTAGCTTTGGGTTGGAAATACGCTTCTTACTATGTAAAAATGGCGATTTTCATACGAATATAGCGTCAGCAGGTATAATTTAAAAATATGACATTATATTTCACAAAATAGTAATTGATATTATTTGATAATTATTGATGTTAAATACTTTATGAAGATAATAATAATATTCTGGGACATAAACACAAATGGTCATCTGGTCCCAAGTTAAGCTTCGTTTTTTATCTACTCAATTCTTATGGGTAGTTATTCTATTGATATGGCCATTACTAGTTGCCACGAGGGTACATCGCTTTGTAGGTTCAACTTTAACTATAGGTACCAGTATTAAGTAAAAATGAATTATTTGCAATTGTTTAACCAGGTAAAAGAGCTAGTAACAGGCGTAATATGGAACATGTCGTCGTGTGAAGACCTGAAGCAGTCTATTATAGATGATGCGGCACAAGTGATTGTAAACAAAGTTATCATCCCACATTCTGGGTGGCATCCTACCAACCCTGGAGACACTTATTGGTCTACTGGTGAGTCTATGAAACAGATGTAAACTTTCACTGTAAAAATCTTAATCACTGTATGGAATTTCATTGAAATAAATAAATAAATTGTTTATTATGTTTAAAAGGTACAACATGAAATTAAAACTAAGTATAAAATAAAAACAGAGTTATGTTATGTATATACCTGAACTAGGGTGAACCCCTGTGCCTCAGGCTAATAGTGCTTATAAACTTAAAGTCATATATCAAACATAATATATCTTGTATATAGTACATTTTACAAAAATTATCAATATTATAAAAAGTTACCTTAAAATTTAATTTATCTAACATATTTTACATATTTTATCAATTAATAACATTTCTCTGTAGAAGTATATGTTTGCTCTTTATAGTATTTATATAATAATTCCTTACATCTAAATTGATTTGAACTGTATATACTTATTTCTTTGTTAATTCTATTATATAAAAATGGGCCTAAAAATGAGAAAAATCTCTTTGTGAAAGCATGTCGGGGAGGCGTTTTTATTTGATTTAGTACAGACTATATCGTTCCTTCTCTTGTAGTGTCGGCATTGTAAGCTTGCATACTGTACTGTTTTAGTATTACGTGCAAAATGATCAGTTACCGAACCGTCAGCACGTTGCAGGACCTATAAAGAAGTTGTGTGGGGGAAAAAAGGGGATGGGATTTAGCTACTTTTAGTAGAGCTCTTTGAGCTCGTTCTAGGGGAAGCATAATTGTTTTAGTGCTCCTCCCCATGATGTAATACAATACTGTATTATAGATGTGCATAAGGCCATATAAACTTGTCGTATTAATTTGAAATTTGCAACACACCGAAGTTTCCTAAATAAAAATATCATTCTGCGTAGTCGGGAAATTAAATTTTCTATATGTTGTCTGAAAGAGAGTAAATCGTCAATTATTATTCCTAGGTATTTTAAATTGACTGTCCGTGAGATGGTAGGACAACTACTCGTACTGACACTGGCATTGCAACATAGATGCGCGTATAATTTGTGGTTAGTGGCAATTAGTTGAGGCGTGAGTAAAGCAAAGTGGATATGTTTAGTCTTGTCAGTTAAGTGTTAGTAAAATGCGTTGAAGCCAATTATTCACCATATCAGAACATGACTGTGCACAATGATATAGTCCGCTCTTTATTATCGCAGAAAAAATAAGCGCCGTGTCGTCAGCGTATGATATAATTTTTCTGTTTTCTAGATTTAAGCTAAAGAGGTCATTTATGTAGATTAAAAAAAATAAGTCCCAAAATGCTTCTTTGGGGCACGCCAAATTTTAAATTTTCCTGATCTTCGCCGTTGATGTTATCAATCCTAACACATTGACACCAGTGGTCTAGGTAGTCTGCAAAGAGTTTTAGTTGAGTACCTCTTATTCCTAGAGCCTGCAATTTGGTCAAAAGCAAGAAAACTGAAACTGTATCAAATGCCTTTGCTAAATCGAGGAATATCCCTAAAGTCTGTGGTCATGTACTGCGTCGGCTGTGGATATCTTGGCTCTAAAACCAAACTGCATATATAGGTGAGAGTAGGCTATTCTTTTCAAGGTATTTTGTAAGTCTAATATAAATAATTATTTTTAAAAAAATTGAAATTGAAGGGTGTAATGATATCGGTCTATAATTAGTTCAAAAGATTTTTGTTTCCTGATTTGTAGATGGGTATAACTACTGCCTTTTTTAGACAGTTTGGGAAAATCCCTTTTGTGAGACATAGTTGAAATATGTGCTTTAGAGGTGGAATAAATATTTATTTTATCCTCTTATAATCTCCTGTTTTAGGAGGCAAGCGTTTTAAATTGTTAGATTGTATGTTTTGTTTTGATTAGGTTAGTGGATAATTAGCACATTGAAAGGGTATCGTAAATATAAACAAAATGTAGGTCGTTCATAAGATTCAGTTTAACGATATTACAATTTAGATACTTATACAATATTCAGCATTTTTTTTGGTCTTATTTTCACATTATTTTTGAAGTTATACTTCTTTAAGCGCGTTATGAAAAAATGATGAGAGTGAAATTTTAAGATGCGCGCGCATCTGTGACACAAAATGAACAGTATGAAGTTAGGCGCGTATGAAAAAATGATGAGAGTGAAATTTTAGGATGCGCGCGCATCTGTGACTCAAAATTAACAGTATGAAGCTGTCAAATGATGAGAGTGAAATTTTAAGATGCGCGCGCATCTGTGACACAAAATTAACAGTATGAAGCTGTCTGCTTATTTAATGATGCCAAAGAAGTATAACTTCTCACGCGCGTACATAAGTACACGCACCCATTTTTTTCGCATATATTATACAATGTGGAATTAGCTTCTTTTTACTCTTCGTAATTTTTTTCGAGTCGTCATCATAACATTTCCATTGTGAGTTTCGTCTGCAATGAGCTTTATAGTGACCAATTAGTATATCGCATACTGGGGGCACAAATTCTATTATTGACAGTAAATGTAACTCGAATCCTTCTAACAAAAGATATGTTGGTGGATCATCTATTGAAATAAATTGATTGGAATGAAATTTTAAATGCAGTAAGATCTCGCAAAAAATCACTAAATGATTTAATACCTTTACATTTACTTCGCCGGCATTCTAAGTTTGTTCTTGAACATAAATTAAATTATTTGCGAATTCTTGCAAATCATTAATGGCTGAATTTATATCAACGTGTAGAACAGGTATCTTACGCTGAACTCTATTGATTGCACAATCTGATTCTGTACAGTGTTCATTTTCATCTGCACTGTATATACTCGTACAATCTATTAAAATGCGTTCAAATATATTATTTACATTGCACTCACATCTCACTTCCACAGAGGATTCTTGTTCAACTTTTGAAAAATAGACTTGAGCCATTTCAGATCTTATTTTGTACACTTCTTCTGTATCTCTATCACTCATGTGTCTGACAAGTTTGCAGAATAAATTTTCACTATCATGTATTGTTTGACTTATACGATAGCCATCGATATAGCTAAAGCCTGACATACCGAATCAATCGCGCAAGTATTCCTCAATATAATATTTTTTTTATCAATTTGTAGCCTGCTTCCGTTAGACAAAAAAATAACTGGCTTCATAGTTTTTCTTTTTTTAATAACATTTCTTTCCCTTTCCAGTTTTTAATGAAGGTAGGATCCTTAGCAAAAATAGAATCATTAGTAAACTCTTCCTTGGGCCCCTTAGACTGTAATTTACTTTTACGCGTAGATGTTATGGAATCCCTTTTAATTTCCTTCTTAGGAACATCTGCCCCAGTATTTCTTTGTACAGTAAGATTCGGCAGTATCGATTTTCTCGGTGCAACTTTAATCTCTCCTTTTAAGAATTCTAAATGTTTCATAATGTATTCATCTGTTCGTAGTCTGTGAGATTTGGTGCTTAGATGTAATAGCAGTCTTTTTATTGTTTTAAAGTAGGATTCAACATTTGAAGAAGTAGGTGCCTCGATATTGGAATCATAAATATTCTTCACTAGTTTCCCGCCCGCGGCTTCGCCCGCGGATGTCGATTATCTCGCTAAACCATTCATGTCTTTTTTTCGCAGTCGGATAAAACTATCCTTTCCCGGGTCTCAAACTATCACCATACAAAATTAGTTCAGTAGTGTAGGCGTGTAAGCAACATTTTGAAATCGGCAAGCCTCCGGCATATCCATAAATATATAGGGGTTTCTTAATAAATACTACGGCTCTTAGACCATAATTATTGTAAGTTTTTCATTCAATAAAATTTAAATTTCGAATTCTATTCATCGCATTGAGTTATCAAACATGTCATTGTGTCAAAATAAAGAGTAATTTAAATCAAGAGCACGAAAGAGTATTGATATCAACTTGGAAGAAAATCCCACTCAGAATAATTTCTCAGGCTTCGCCGGCATAGTATTAGGTTATAAAATAAAAAAAATGGAAAAATAAAAAACACGTGTTTCATTATTTGTTTTAAGCTTTATTTGTACCGAATTTGAAGTGAATCGGACCAAGGACTAAACAGTTCTGGAATATTTAATTTTTCCAAAAAAGCTCATTTTACACTCCCATTGGGGTAGTTTTGGAAAAATAAAAAACACGTGTTTTATGATTTCTTTTAAGGTATATGTGTGCCAAATTTCGAGTGAATCGTACTTGAGACTATACAGATCCAGAGAAACTTTAATTTTTACCAATAAAACTCATTTTCCACACCTCATGGGGGTAATTATGGAAAAATAAAAAACCCGTATCTCATTATTTGTCTTAAAGTTTATGTGTACCGAAATTTAAATGAATAGGACCAAGGAATAAGAAGTTGCATACAAACTTCACCCTTCTATTTAACCCTCTTAGGGGATGATTTTTGGAAATTTTATTAGCCTATGTCCTATTCTAGTGTATACACTACCTACGTTTCAAACTTCATTTACATTGGTTGAGCGGTTATGGAGATACGTGGTAACAAACCTTCACACACACACACACACACTTTCGCATTTATAATATTATAGGATAGGATTACGTTTGACCACAAAGGAAACAAGGTCAGTAAACGTGATAAAGTTCCTATAAAAGCAGGATTATGGTACAAATTGTCATGATTGCCTATATCTTCAGTATCTAGTGTAACGAGTATTTTTCTGTATAAATTTTATTGGTAAACCATTTAAAAAAATCTGTTCTCTTCACTTAATTTGGTATCAGTATTTTTCAAACACTGATTTTTCAACAGCTTTAGGCAGATCATTTATTTCCTCACTATCCTGAATCTCTACCCCTGTATCTAATGTTCGAAACTGATTCAATGTCTTTATCGATTCCTAGCCATCTCACACTTAGAAGGAATATTGGATTTATTAATTCCGTCGTGTTCATTCAAACAAAAACTGTACCAATATCTGTCAAAATTTCTTGGGCTTTTTCAAAATTTACGCATTCCTTCAACGCTAACAGACATTTAATACAAAATAATTTTACCCTGTTGTCGACGTGTTTGAAAAATGTTAAATTGAAAATGATTTTAACATAATGACTTGTGTCTATTCTAATGTAGCAATGGACACTTTTTCCGTCTTCCTCCAGTTTTCTGTAAGATTCTGTAACATATTCTTTAGTAGAGTTATGTTTCGTATATGCCTTTACGCAAGCACCAATCAGCTCGGATGACTCATCGACGATGATTTCGTCTGGTTTTGGATTACTCACGTGCCATGCTTCCAGCCATTTGTATATAGTGTCCATAGACTGGCTTTCTGATACCATTTGGGTAAGTGGGATACTACTGTGACCTTCATATGTTTTCATGACACATACATAAAACAAAAGGTGTTTGGTGATTGTGACATTATTTAAAGGGCCAAATGTTTTGAAAATGCTACCGGTGCGGTGGCATCTATACTAACAATCAATTTATCAGTTTTTATAAATTCTTTACAATATTGATCTTGGCAAGGATCACAATAATAAATATAAAATGGATACACTGAGATATGTTTGATAGCTTCTTTGTAAGGCGATATTAGGGTCATTAGCCATAATGAAAGTATTTGGTTTTGATGAAAAAGCGAGCTCCTTTTATGTTCGTGGTTTTATTTGACGTAAGCATCCTGTTGTTGTTAATTGAGTAGGTTCAGATTCATCGGAATTAACATCAAAATTATTATTATTCGCCATTGAGTTACGATATGAACTAGCAGATACATGTTCTTCGGGTATTTCAGTTCGTTTTACAGGTGATAGTTTTATTTTTCTCATTGGAGTATGAATGAAATTTTTGTCGTAGTTTGTTATTATTGCACTGAGAGCTACTTTATACGAAGGGCCAGCTAATAATAACTTTCACATCAGCTTCACATTGTTTACAAAATCCGATGCACGTTATATTGGTGTTCATAGAAATATAATACTGTTTAAATGTCCAACTATGTGTTATTGGATGGACCTCCCAAATTTTTTCACGCAATTGATGAGCCTATTGATGTTTAGGCAAAAAGATTTTTCATTCTAAAAACAGACTCAGATCCTTTATTTAATTTTATGCGTTTGGTTATTGGTTGCAAACGCTTCCATTCGTCAAGGAAGGTAACTTTTAAGGTAAAATAGAGCAAAGTGGTGTGTAAGTTAACGTTTTAAGCGTCCTTGTCGTTGCGATAAATGTGTTTGTTTGCCAGCGCCCTCATGATGACAATTCTAAAAATAAAGTCGTAAAATTTTTTGCGTTCATGGCTGGCTCTGCACCATTCTAGTTTCGCTTAATTTAGAGAAACAAACAGAAAAGGAAGCTTAATATGTCTTTTTAAATTAATTTTACCTCTGGTAAAACGAACGAAAAGTAGGTTACAAACACTGTGTATCTCTATCATTAGTGTTCCGCAACGCGTCGGGCGTGCTGCGCAACGCGTCGTCGGCGGGCGAGTACGCGCGGCGGCGCCTGCGCGCGCTGGGCGGCCTGCCCGAGGCGCTGCTGCACGCCGTGCGCGCCGCGCTACACGCCAACGCCATCGGCACCAAGATCGTCGAGAACTGCGTCTGCGTGCTCCGGAACCTCTCCTACAGGTACTGCCACTGCGTCACCTAACACCTGCGCGCGCTGGGCGGCCTGCCCGAGGCGCTGCTGCACGCCGTGCGCGCCGCGCTACACGCCAACGCCATCGGCACCAAGATCGTCGAGAACTGCGTCTGCGTGCTCCGGAACCTCTCCTACAGGTACTGCCACTGCGTCACCTAACACCTGCGCGCGCTGGGCGGCCTGCCCGAGGCGCTGCTGCACGCCGTGCGCGCCGCGCTACACGCCAACGCCATCGGCACCAAGATCGTCGAGAACTGCGTCTGCGTGCTCCGGAACCTCTCCTACAGGTACTGCCACTGCGTCACCTAACACCTGCGCGCGCTGGGCGGCCTGCCCGAGGCGCTGCTGCACGCCGTGCGCGCCGCGCTACACGCCAACGCCATCGGCACCAAGATCGTCGAGAACTGCGTCTGCGTGCTCCGGAACCTCTCCTACAGGTACTGCCACTGCGTCACCTAACACCTGCGCGCGCTGGGCGGCCTGCCCGAGGCGCTGCTGCACGCCGTGCGCGCCGCGCTACACGCCAACGCCATCGGCACCAAGATCGTCGAGAACTGCGTCTGCGTGCTCCGGAACCTCTCCTACAGGTACTGCCACTGCGTCACCTAACACCTGCGCGCGCTGGGCGGCCTGCCCGAGGCGCTGCTGCACGCCGTGCGCGCCGCGCTACACGCCAACGCCATCGGCACCAAGATCGTCGAGAACTGCGTCTGCGTGCTCCGGAACCTCTCCTACAGGTACTGCCACTGCGTCACCTAACACCTGCGCGCGCTGGGCGGCCTGCCCGAGGCGCTGCTGCACGCCGTGCGCGCCGCGCTACACGCCAACGCCATCGGCACCAAGATCGTCGAGAACTGCGTCTGCGTGCTCCGGAACCTCTCCTACAGGTACTGCCACTGCGTCACCTAACACCTGCGCGCGCTGGGCGGCCTGCCCGAGGCGCTGCTGCACGCCGTGCGCGCCGCGCTACACGCCAACGCCATCGGCACCAAGATCGTCGAGAACTGCGTCTGCGTGCTCCGGAACCTCTCCTACAGGTACTGCCACTGCGTCACCTAACACCTGCGCGCGCTGGGCGGCCTGCCCGAGGCGCTGCTGCACGCCGTGCGCGCCGCGCTACACGCCAACGCCATCGGCACCAAGATCGTCGAGAACTGCGTCTGCGTGCTCCGGAACCTCTCCTACAGGTACTGCCACTGCGTCACCTAACACCTGCGCGCGCTGGGCGGCCTGCCCGAGGCGCTGCTGCACGCCGTGCGCGCCGCGCTACACGCCAACGCCATCGGCACCAAGATCGTCGAGAACTGCGTCTGCGTGCTCCGGAACCTCTCCTACAGGTACTGCCACTGCGTCACCTAACACCTGCGCGCGCTGGGCGGCCTGCCCGAGGCGCTGCTGCACGCCGTGCGCGCCGCGCTACACGCCAACGCCATCGGCACCAAGATCGTCGAGAACTGCGTCTGCGTGCTCCGGAACCTCTCCTACAGGTACTGCCACTGCGTCACCTAACACCTGCGCGCGCTGGGCGGCCTGCCCGAGGCGCTGCTGCACGCCGTGCGCGCCGCGCTACACGCCAACGCCATCGGCACCAAGATCGTCGAGAACTGCGTCTGCGTGCTCCGGAACCTCTCCTACAGGTACTGCCACTGCGTCACCTAACACCTGCGCGCGCTGGGCGGCCTGCCCGAGGCGCTGCTGCACGCCGTGCGCGCCGCGCTACACGCCAACGCCATCGGCACCAAGATCGTCGAGAACTGCGTCTGCGTGCTCCGGAACCTCTCCTACAGGTACTGCCACTGCGTCACCTAACACCTGCGCGCGCTGGGCGGCCTGCCCGAGGCGCTGCTGCACGCCGTGCGCGCCGCGCTACACGCCAACGCCATCGGCACCAAGATCGTCGAGAACTGCGTCTGCGTGCTCCGGAACCTCTCCTACAGGTACTGCCACTGCGTCACCTAACACCTGCGCGCGCTGGGCGGCCTGCCCGAGGCGCTGCTGCACGCCGTGCGCGCCGCGCTACACGCCAACGCCATCGGCACCAAGATCGTCGAGAACTGCGTCTGCGTGCTCCGGAACCTCTCCTACAGGTACTGCCACTGCGTCACCTAACACCTGCGCGCGCTGGGCGGCCTGCCCGAGGCGCTGCTGCACGCCGTGCGCGCCGCGCTACACGCCAACGCCATCGGCACCAAGATCGTCGAGAACTGCGTCTGCGTGCTCCGGAACCTCTCCTACAGGTACTGCCACTGCGTCACCTAACACCTGCGCGCGCTGGGCGGCCTGCCCGAGGCGCTGCTGCACGCCGTGCGCGCCGCGCTACACGCCAACGCCATCGGCACCAAGATCGTCGAGAACTGCGTCTGCGTGCTCCGGAACCTCTCCTACAGGTACTGCCACTGCGTCACCTAACACCTGCGCGCGCTGGGCGGCCTGCCCGAGGCGCTGCTGCACGCCGTGCGCGCCGCGCTACACGCCAACGCCATCGGCACCAAGATCGTCGAGAACTGCGTCTGCGTGCTCCGGAACCTCTCCTACAGGTACTGCCACTGCGTCACCTAACACCTGCGCGCGCTGGGCGGCCTGCCCGAGGCGCTGCTGCACGCCGTGCGCGCCGCGCTACACGCCAACGCCATCGGCACCAAGATCGTCGAGAACTGCGTCTGCGTGCTCCGGAACCTCTCCTACAGGTACTGCCACTGCGTCACCTAACACCTGCGCGCGCTGGGCGGCCTGCCCGAGGCGCTGCTGCACGCCGTGCGCGCCGCGCTACACGCCAACGCCATCGGCACCAAGATCGTCGAGAACTGCGTCTGCGTGCTCCGGAACCTCTCCTACAGGTACTGCCACTGCGTCACCTAACACCTGCGCGCGCTGGGCGGCCTGCCCGAGGCGCTGCTGCACGCCGTGCGCGCCGCGCTACACGCCAACGCCATCGGCACCAAGATCGTCGAGAACTGCGTCTGCGTGCTCCGGAACCTCTCCTACAGGTACTGCCACTGCGTCACCTAACAGCGAGCGAGCACGTGCGGCGGCGCCTGTGTGGGTTTGGCGGCTTGCAGGTACTGCCACTGCGTCATCTAACAGCGTATTCACTTTTGGTTTTATTCCTGGTTATAAATAGGGTAATGTCCGAACAATGCCTAAACATTTGGTTTGAATAGGTAAGCCCGTTTTTGAGTTATAAAATTACAACGAAAAGTGGCATTGATTTTGACGTGACAACGTCTTATAAATTGGTTTGCCGGTTGACACTTCAAGAAACTGCGTTACGCTCCGCTCACGTTATGCGCTCACAATGAGAGCGAGTGAGAGGCACGCGTCCCTTCCACTCGGGCATGGCTAGCCCGCCTAAGAGCGAGAGAGACAGACATAAAAAGTGAAAGGCACGCGTCCCTTCCACTCGAGCACAGTTAGCCCGCCTAAGAGCGAGATTCTTTGTATAAATTAATGTTTTAAATATTATTCTTTGTATAAATAAATGTTTTAAATTGTTACTATTATTTCATCCTTCTTCCTACTATACGAATGAATATTCACATTAAAATTATTTTACCACTCAAAGTCGTTGTCACGTAAAACTTTCGCCCGTATACCGACTTTACAGGCAACCAATTTTTTATTTATATATATAATTATATAGATATAAACTAGCTCAGTAAAATTGTGTCAAATACTCACATTTTATTCTTCTGACATACAGGCTTAAGATTTTTGTCCTTTACTTTATATAGGTGTTTTTTCCTTTAGATGCCAAGAAATAGAAGATCCTATGTATGACATGAGGGCGCCACCGACACAAACATCTGGACAAGCGCGGATACAGGCCAGTGCGTCTAAAGGTAAGTCTTCTTTAAGCTAAATATTTTATATATGATACTTAAAGTTCTTTTCCTTCATGTCGCATAGTCTTATGACGCCTTGTATAGTTACGATATTACTTGAATTGTCATCATACAACCAAACTTAACCTCCTTTTTCAATTTGACTAAACAACAAATTTTAATCCAAGGTTCTCTTAGTAGTCTGTGCTTTAATCCCAAATCTCGTGGACGTAGTGTACCATGCATTACATTGTTGATACCCACTGCAATTACAGCGTTATTTGTTAACTAACTTTTGTATTCGCGTCGGCCGCGTGGTACTTATTGGAATAAAAAGTACCCTTTGTGAATAGAGACCATAGTTTGTCTCTGTGCCAAATTTGATCGAATTCCGTCCAATAGTTTTTGCATGAAAGTAACCAACATACATCTATACACCCACATATTCATAAATCCATACATTCTTACAAACTTTCGCGTTTAGAATATTAGTAGGAAAAGTAGGAATTAGGAAATGTATTGGCGTCAATTTAATATAATAAACTTTATTTACTTTCCTATAATGCTCAATTTACTGTAACAGCAGTAATAACTTAGGCGGTATTCGAATATCACTGATAGCAACATTTCGACAGTGGAAAGTAGAAAATTAGTGAACCGGTAAATTAAGTTTTACGACACAAAGAATTGGGCTTATTTTTCCAGATTAACATTTAATATCAAATACGATTTAATACTTACGAGGTATTACATCTTCACCATTGATTTAAATTTGTCTACAGGAGAAAACCTAGGATGTTTTGGTGGTAGTAAAAAGAAGAAAGAAGGGTCAACATCGTCGAATTCCACAAGTCCCATGGGCAAGAGCGAAGCGGATACGCAGCCCATGGATTCTGGGAATACACAGTTAGGATACAGTGTACCGAAGGGCACGGAGATGTTGTGGTCGCCTGAGGTAAGCATTGATTCACACTGCTGAAAAAAATGCTTGTTGTTTTAAATTTAAAACTATCGACTCAAATTGGGTAAATCTCAGTATTTTAAAGCGCGACTGATAGATACTTTCGCATTTATAATATTAGTAAGAAGGACGATTGTAATGTTGGTGTGCAGGTGGTGCCGCTGTACATGGCGCTGCTGCAGACGTGCTCGAACCCCGAGACGCTGGAGGCGGCAGCTGGCGCGCTGCAGAACCTGGCCGCCTGCTACTGGCAGCCCTCCATCGACATCCGCGCCGCTGTACGGAAAGAGAAAGGTTCTCTTTGCTTCTCTTCTCTAATTCTTGCCAGCCTTGCAGAGGTAGTCTCTCTTCTAACTGTTTTTCTACTTTGTACAGGTCTACCGATCTTGGTGGAATTGCTCCGAATGGAAGTGGACCGCGTGGTATGCGCTGTAGCTACGGCGCTTAGGAACTTGGCAATTGACCAACGGAATAAGGAGCTGATTGGGAAGTACGCGATGAGGGATTTAGTACAGAAATTACCGAGCGGGAACCATCAACACGATCAGGTAGGTAAATCGAAGAAACATAGATTGCCATTGGTGGTCTTCTCTGAAAAGAAACGGCCCTTTTGTGCTGGAATTCGAACTCGGATCTTTCTGGCTAACTGCAAATATGCTGCCATTGAACTAATAAAGCATCAAGCCCTAAACATTGAATGAATAATGCATAAATTAAAGTTTATGCATCCAAATCACTGTACTCTGTGTTTCAAGATTTCATGTTAACAGTGAGTTCAAAAAAATTTGGCGTGCATTGGTCTACGACTGAACTGCAACCTACGTGACGGTCAGAGTCGCTATATCATAGATAGCATGTATAAGGTCAGGCGCGCAAGGGCAGCCTGGCTGCAGCATTGCATCATTATGACCGGAGCCCGCACACTTAGTACCAATATACCTTCATATTTTCAATAGCTGCGTAGTCTTTTACGTCTTCTCTAACTCCAGGGTACATCAGACGACACGATAGCAGCAGTCCTGGCAACGTTGAACGAAGTGATCAAGAAGAGCGGAGAGTTTTCTCGCTCTCTGCTAGAAGCTGGTGGTGTGGAGCGTCTACTAAATCTTACTAAACAGCGGCATCGTCACACGCCCAGAGTGCTCAAGTTTGCAGGTCAGTCACACAATCAAAAAGAATAAAATGTTGTATTGAAGGATTTGTAGAAACAAATAACATTAGCAATGATAGAAATTTTACCACAAGTTGATTTGAGGGTAGGCTAGAGGGCATTTACAAACTGACTCAATCGGGGTGTCGGGGGACTTCGTTGAAGTTCTTGACTCTAAGTGATTTTATCTTACGAGACGGCTTCTCGACCAGTCTTTTTTATATCTTATCGACAACGTATTTAACCTTTTTTCATCTGATGGTAAGGAACGCAGGTGACGATGATACATGTGCAGGTAGTGAATGGGAACGGTAGCTTCTTAAGGCTCAACCATTTCATTTCACCAAATCCTTTCCATTATAGCTATACTAGGTATCACTTCCTAACATGACTGGATTGTTTGGCGACGTGTATTTGTTGGTGGGTGGATTTCTGATTCTAAAATAGGCTCGCGCTTGTGTACAAGTTGCCTGATGTAAAGCAATGATGTAGTAGTCAACGATGGAATACACCTGCCCAATATACCGGTTCACTCGTGATTACGAATTATTTCCAGTTAGAAGGTAGCAGTGGAAAACTGCAGCTACTAACCCCACTCAGGCGTCTCAAATGGTTACTAGTCGCAACCGAAGCCTAAACCGAACCGATGAGTACAGTTGATTCAGCACCAGATACTATAAATAGTTCTCCCTTCCCCAGGTCAAGTGCTCATGACGATGTGGTCACACGCAGAACTGCGAGAGGTGTACCGCAAGCACGGGTGGCGCGAACCTGACTTCCTTACACCGGCTCGAGCCGCGCAGCCGAGAGCCACCTCCAGCTCTAGTGGTTCGTACTACCTTATTCTACTAATTAGGCAGTATTTCAGCTATGACGGCTGGTCTGGCCTGACTAGTCAAATACGCAGGAGATAATGTTATAGGTATTGTACAAATGTGTGCGCAAACGCAGGTTCACTCTATTCCCGACCGTCTTGAGTCCGATGGAATTATTGTATGTAATAGATGCTCGATGTGGGCTTGTAAATACTTGTATAGATAAATATTGTTGTATATTTTTGTGTATGTCCTTCAATGATGTTTTAGTTTAAACCTGAAGATAGTCTAAGGCACCATTCGATGATTTATAGATGTTATAATAATATCGCAGCTGTAGAATTTTCCAAAATCAATTTTGACATATTTAAAATATCGCAATGAACCTTTGTCACAAGTTTTGCTTTAAAAAAACTTTTTGTACCTTGATCCTACGCAGTGAAATGGATACGTGGTTCTCTTTTTATTTTTACAAATATGTAATATGATTTATTCAGTAGTGAAGCACCCATAACTCATCTTCAGTGTTATACTGAAACATCATTGACTTCATACATGCCATTGTGAATCTCACGCTAACATATAAAACTAAACTTACTAATAGTGTAATCTGTTCATTCATGCTTTTGTAACATTACATTATAGCGTCTTTATTTTCTTCATGTACTTTGCAAAAATCGTTGATTCTGATCTATTCAGTTTTTCTGACACCGACTTACTACCAATTTCAATGCTTCGTAATTTTAGACTAAATGTATACGATGAGCACTGCCACACAAATTTAATTTCGTCATGGGAAATTTCTGCCACCCAATTGACGCTCGGAATTAAATCCGTAAATTTAGAATTTAACCTTGCGCTTTCGATGAGACCTTTCGAGATAAACCTAATGACGTCACGTTAAATGCATTTCTTGCCAACATGTGGAAAATATGAACGTCAAGATACAAACGTATACGAATACGGAAAACTATAGTAAAATCGATTAGATTTCCGCATGCGGAAAATGAAAAATTACGCCTTAGCAAAATGTATGGCAATGTAAATTAATATTTGTGTTTAATCTGATTCCGAAAATGCCCGAGCTACATGAAGAAAGTAGATTGAGAGTGTAATTTAATGTTGTGAAAATTTTGCTTACGTGATTAGGATTATGCTAATTCTGTTACAAAAGCATGCTTGGCTTTACCAGAGTTCTGTATGACCATTCACCTGATACACTGAAAATAAACTGGGTTTGCACTTATAAGGAATATAAAAACGCTCGATATTGTTGTCTCGAGTGCTATATAGTGCCGTGCAAAGCTCGCTCAGCGGCCAGTCAATGGTCATACAGAGTCCAAGGTGAGGGGTAATTGCGGTACTGACGTGCGGGGTCGCGGGACAGGTCAGGGGTCCGGCAGCGGTGGGCCGCACTCGCCCAGTAACGCCAACAGCACGCTCAGCCGACCCATGGCGTCCACTGGCGGCACCAGGTACGAGGACCGGACCATCCGCAGGCACCGAGAGGTAATTACTTCTGTAATACTCATAACTTACCGCAATCCAAAAAGAGTTTTTAGTTTCGCCTAGTGATTGGCTGGATTGACTTTGAAGGCATTACCTTAGTAACCTGTCAGGACTATGCTTATATCAAGTTCTGGTAGAATACTGGAAGAGTTCATTTAAATATATGTTTCTTCAGGAAGGTTATAGGCTTGGGGTTTAGTGTGTAAATAAATAAATAGATTATTAATGTATCCAACCGAAAACGACCACTTGTATATAATAATAAAGTAGTAGATATAACTGTATTAATTTGCTTTAAACAGTCGCTTATCAAACTTTACCCATCATCATAAGAAAGAGAAACCAAATTAATCTATTTCTACTCCTTCTCACGTTATAAATATGTATAAAGCACATACAATTACAAAACCTTATCTAATATATAGTCTGCGCGCAACTGCTAGTCACCTAGAGTTATAAGATGCAGGACAGGTTAGGTATACAGACGTGAAGATGACGCAGTCAGCCCTAGACCTAAATGAAATAAAATTACTTTTTAAGATAAGTTTACATAAAAATACTCAATTTTTTTTCCTGCTGTGCAACTACTGAGAAACACTACCAAACCCGTTACAACATGTCCTGAGATATATCTGACCCAAGCACAACTAATTCGCTTCTTGTTAATGACTAATCTCACTTTTTTCTCTTCGCTCACATGAGGCGACTAGCACGCGCAGACTATAGTTAAACAGCGAGGTTAGACTGTACAACAAATGTCAATTGAAAACGTCCAATCATATCGCTTTATTTGGAGCGACAAGATTGGCGAAAATTGAACATATGACTTTTCTCGACCAATCAAAATTAAATGACGACAGTCGTGTTGTTTTTTACTATAGTTTATGCAACAGCCTAACCCCGCTGTTCATGAGCGGTGGCGCGCAATTAGTGATTTCGTTTTTCATTGCGCGTTAATAGAACAGAATCTGTTCTATTTAATAGTTTAGCGTCTGATTCTTGCAAATAAGCAATGAACTACAAAATAGCTTGCCGGTGCCCTTTGCTGTGTTAAAATAAATTTAAAGAAGTTTTTTTTTCTAAAACATTTAGCACGCTTTGTAATGGACCCCACCCTATACCTCCTACTTGCTAGGTCGAGTGGGTTCCTTATACTCTAGGGTATGTGTCCCTAGAGTATATGATGATTGTTTGGTAGGTACCTAGACCTTCGTATATTCGCCGCTGGTGGCACCTACCCCACGCACCCCTAAATGCGTATATCCAGTGAAATAGGTACGGCACTTCTGGCCAACTAGAGAAACCCCGGTCTTGAAATGCAAACAACAATTACTTCCAAAAATTACTTCTCGGTCTTGAGATCTCGAGATTTTTCCTTTTGTTGTTTACTCTTCGGCTCTTCATTTGCGACTCTTCATTTGCGACTCTTCATTTGCGACTGACCTGATGCGACTGACTCGTTCCGGCAATACGACCGCCTTTTATACCGGCCGTTGTTACCGAAAAGAATCCGCGCGAATGTTCTCGAAAATTCGAGATCATTCTTACTATCTCGAGACCCCTTTTCCTTGAATTTCTCTTTATTTATTTAAGAAAACTGTACATATTATACCTTATTCTACGCGTTTTTATAATCTCTATAATATTACTAGCTGTAATACCCGGCTTCGCTCGGGAGTTGATATGAGGTTACGTGGTAGTTGAAATAAAAAAATAAACTATGACGTAAAAAGTAAAAAATATATATATATTGAAAACATATATATTTACATGTATTTACATTATCATGGATATATATATTTACATGTATATTTAAACATATATATTTACATGTATTTACATTTTCTCATTATTTATACTACTTGTTTATAAACAACATTTTTCATTTTATTGTCCGGGGTATATATATATAAATTTTTCGAATTTCCTACTCTTGAGCAAGCTACATAAAGCTGACCGTGAGAGAAGCAGGATTCTTTGAGGTTGATGCCACAATATTTTAAAGTTTGCCCTTGCGCTTTGTTAATTGTAAAACTAAAGGCTAATTTAATTGGAAACTGCAATCTTTTAAATTGAAATGGCAATTCAGAAGAGATCAGTGGTATTCTAGGTATAAATACTGTGTGTCCTTTGTTCTTTCCAGAAATAAGTTCAGCTTCAATGATATTATTCGATAGCTGTTTTACGATCATCCTCGTTCCATTACATAGTTTTGGGGAGTTGAGATTTCTAAGTAGTATGATTGGAGATCCAATTTTCAGACGAAGGCAGTGTAATGGCATTCCTGGTACTTGTAAAGAGTTTAGAAATTCAGTAGGGAAGTTGACACTTTCTTCAATGGTTACCATCGTGTCGATCGATTTATATACTTTCTCTTCACCAGGTATTTTCTTTAGAATATTAAAATTGATATCGTCAACAATATTATTTTTAGTGGCCAAAATTGCTCTTTGAAATAACCACTCTACGTTGGTATAGTTCTGAATAATATTTGGATAAATTTTGTCGATTAGTTCGTTTTCAGTAGTGGCTATGTTACAGAAATCACTATTGAGTTCAATGAGACCGGTCGTTTGGTCAGTAGGATATGTACCTTCGCCTATTTGTAAAAGCATTTTAGCAAAATGTGCTGTTGTTTCATCTTTTGATAATTCAACCCTCATGTTTTTTGTTAATTGCAGTATTTGTACTTCTGGCCAGAGATGTGACTTTTTTAAGCATGCATTGATCTCGTCTGCTGGTGTTGACTTGGGAATAACTGGAAGTGTTTGTCGAAAATCTCCTGAGAGTATGAGTAGAGCTCCTCCCATTATTTCAGAGTTTTTTCGCAATTCTTGTAATGTTCTGTCCATGGCTTCTAGTGATTTTTTATGGGCCATGGTGCATTCATCCCAGCAGATAATTTTAGCTTGTTTTAGAAGTTGACCCCGTCCAGATGCTCCTGAGACTTTACATACCGGGAATTGTTGTTCGGCTATATTCAACGGTAGTTGTAAGGCAGAATGAGCAGTTCGTCCTCCTTCCATAAGTGTGGCTGCAATGCCGGATGATGCTAGTGCCAGTGCGATGTGTTTTTTAGCACGTATTTCCGCCAGTATTAGATTTATTAGAAACGTTTTACCGGTGCCTCCTGGTGCGTCCAAGTAAATAATTCCACCAGTGTTGTTATTTATTCGGTTCATTATAACGTTGTAAATTGTTTTTTGATTGTCATTGAGGAGTGGTTTATTGTGAGCAATGTATTCAAGTAGTTCATTGACGTTGTAGCTTTTTTCCTTTGTAATTTCGTAGTTTAGCATACTGAAAGCATTTCTTTGTGGTGCTGGCATTCCAAGTTCTACTAAGGTCCGGTTATTTATTGCTAAGCATTTATCTTCTAAGCGAATGAGTGTTTCATTGAAGATGTTGTCACTGAATTCTATAGTCAGTTCTGGATTAGCTTGTCGGATTTGGTACAATATATCATCACTCATACTCCTTTTGAAAGAGTCCCATAGCTGTTTTGGGTTTGATGGGTTACATGTTGTTAGAATTATGGCGAATAACTCTCGAATTTGTTCAGCTGAAGCTGTGAGTGTGGCTTCTTGTAGTGTTAATTCCCAGTGGTTATCGTTTTCCAATAATCCTAAGCGTTGACATGCTTCTCTGTACGTCTGGCATAGGTAGCCGTCAATAGTCCTGAGATCTGTGAAACTTGTTGGTCCTCGTATTTCGTGTAACAACATCCGGAGATAGAAACATTCGGCATTGTTTGGATGTACAGTGTATACTCGACCTATTGTGTTAGTTTTCATTATTTCTGGATGACCCTCTTCTGGCATTCCTTGTTTTCGTCGTTGAAAAATTTTTCTTGTTTTGTCCCACGTATAATAAATAGGGACGTCGACATACAGTAACGTCTTTGCGAATGGATCCGTTTGGCAAAGTTGGAAAAAAGCTGTTAATGTTGTGTTCTGAGGTGGTTCGCTTGCAATTTTTCTAGCCGAGTCTTTTGTGAAGTAAACTCTCTGTCCATTCTCCAAATGTACTGCTAGATGTTGCACAGCTGGTTCGCGTTCGTGTATGGGAAAACTAAAAATCCTCCACGCTGCTTCGTTACTGTTGATGTATCTTCCCATTTGGTACATGAGTATCTCATCATTTCTGTTATTTTGTTCGCTATTTTGGACTATTTGAAATACTGCCATATCACTACCTTTGTTTACGTACTTACATATATATTTAATAGATTTTACTGAATTGCAATATTCAACGTTTATGTGTGCTTGGAACATTTTAGAAAGTAGTGGGTTATATGGTACTACCCATTGATTATCTATTTCCAGTTCATCTCTGCCTTGTATTCGTATTTTTGCTGTGAAACCACCGTTTTTCGGTGATCGTCTTCTATATTTGGGATAGCCGTCATCTTCAGTTTTTGTATCGTCTACGTATGGTTTTGGATATTTTTTTGTACATTTTCCATCACGCATGCATGGCGCATTAAAGTTTAATGGTCCACATGGTCCGTGAATCATGTTTTTCACTACTATGCTGTATAGTTCCGGATCTTTTTGTGGATTGGGAAATTCAGCTTGGATGATTTTGTCGATATCCGTGAGATAAATTTTATCGTGTAGCCATATGAGATTGTGTGAGTGAGGTAATCCTCGTTTTTGCCACTCGATTGTATACATCCAGCATCTAACGGTTCCAAAGATGTGGTATTTTGTGATGACTTCAATAAATCTTATTTGTTTTTGTCGAAAAACTCGGGCTATTATGTCGTGTCGATCCATGGAGGTTTGTCCATATTTTAGTTGTTCTTTGATTTCTGGCCATGATGAGTTGCATGTAAATGTTATGAAGAGATCAGGTCGTCCATATTTTCTTACGTAGGTCATGGCATCTTGAGTATATTCGTGCATATGTCTTGGACTTCCTATGTATGATGAGGGTAAGATTACCATTGTTCCAATATCGTCAATATTGCCGTCATTTATGATCGCATCTCGAAGGTGGATGTATTCTTCTGTGCGTAGTTTCTTCTGATTCAGTCTTATGTAAAGCATCCGTTCTGCTTCTATTTTTGCGTACATATCTACCAGAAATTGTTGGAATAAACGGCGAGTGTTGAGAATGTGATTGTATATTTCATTGTCTCTGATCATTAAGCGGTAAGCATAGAACTCCTTGGAAGTGACTTTTTTGTTTGTTTCTATGCCTGTTTCAGGATGAATTTGTTTTATATTGAAATGATAACCGTCCTCTCCGTGCAGAAATATTAAAGGATATTGAAGAGAATCATATGAACGGTGTGTCTCTGCAATGCGTTGTAGTCCTTTTCTTCTTCGTTGTAAAATTATGTCACGGCTTGTATTTTCATTGTCCACAATTACGATGGCGACTTCATCTATCTGAGGTGCATTAAATCTACGTTCGTGTTCTCCACGTGGTCTTTTATCGGCTCGAATCACAATTTTATAGTCATCAGAAATCATGCGATCTAGTGTTGTTTTGAATATGTAAATCAGTTGATTGTATTTGTGTAAGATCCTCTGTACATCTTGGATTATTTCGCGTTTCAATCCATTAAAATGTGTACTTCGTTGATCAATTTCTTGTTCTTCATTTCCAATGAAATATACTTGCAGAAATTTATAGTCATCGTTAGGCATTGGTAGTAACGATCCTATTTTGTGATAAATTTGCCCTTGAATTGAAAATACATATTCAAATTCATCTCTATTAGTGTTAGTCGAAGTAACACCGAAAGAAGTCATTTGAAAGCAGGAGTTGTATGATCTTATATTTTGAAGAAAGTGTTTTGATTCTGGTGTTTCCCCGGTCATGTAATGTAGAAATTCCTGCGGAGGTGCTTCCAGTGGTGGTAATCGAATTTTTCCATTCATGCAACAGAGACCTGGTGTTTCTTTACTGAATTTTTTCGCGTGGCAAAATTGGCAAATGTTATTCATTTTTCCGATCACAACATATTTATGATTGTAATATTTCTTCGTCGATTCGTAGTGGAATGCTTCCTTTGTTAGATTATCTTTTAAAATTCTCGATTCTTCAATAGTTTTATTTTCGCTTCTTTCTTCGCTTTTTCCGCTTCTCAGGGTGCTCATTCTGGTTCGTTGATTTTGTAAACGTGCTTCGCGCTGTTCTTCCGTTTCATTTCTTCGATATTCTTTTTGTTTCCGCCGTTTCGCTGCAGAACTGGCAAGATCTCCACCTCTTTTACGTCTAGGCATTATATTCTGTAAAATATAAATTAAATGAACATTTTATAGACAAATATATTATTACGTAAACGTGGGGCACGTTGAGACAAAGAAAACAAAATTATTTAATCTTCAAGCGGTCGCGCGATATTTTGTTTACGGCCAAAGTATATCGATTCAACGCCGCGCGACTACTTGAAAGTTAAGGAAATTACAATTAAAAGAAAAGAAAAAAAAACCATTAGAATTAATTAAATACATTATTAAAAATACTCACATTTAATATTTCACAATAAAGGCTCACAGATAACTTTTTTTTTTCTTCACTTCAAGATCATGAATTAATTAAACACACTATTAAAAATACTCACACGTGATACTTCAAAATAAAGGCTCACACAGGTAACTTCTTTCTTTTTCGTTTCGAAGTGGCTTGTTCCGCTGTTCAAATCGAATTAATTCTGGCGGGCGACACCGGGCTCTTATATATTCAGAAAGCTAGGCTCTAGGGTATTCCAGAAAGTTGGCTTTATGGAGACTATACACATGAAGTGTATAGTTGGCTCTAAGATATTCGAGAAAGATGGCTCTAGGATATTCAAGAAAGTTTGGGAATATTTACTTTCTCACACCTTCTAGGTATAGAATGTTCTCGACGTTATCGTTCGCCGTAACAATAGGTTTTGCAGCTGTAGCATACGCAGTAAAGGCGCGAAATTTAAAAACTTAAATTTTAAAATGTTTTCAGAAGTAATTTGAATAACTAAAATGATATCGCTTTAACTCCAACATATAAGTTAGCTACTGCTGTATAAATACACAAAATTTAATAACTTTATTATGGTAACAAATGTAATTTAAGACTTTATTGAAATGAGAATTTTAAATTTCGCGCCCCAAATAATCGTTCTTTTAAGTCCATATTGTGTACAATGAATGAAGTTCAACTATTTGACAACAGATGGCGCGACTACACTTACTTTCCAAGTTGAAGGGTTGGAAAAGCCCTTATATCTTTAAAAACACACCCTTTAGGTTAAAACGGGAACTTTCTTGTTCGAGGGGGGATAAAGGGTTATGGTAACAAATGTAATTTAAGACTTTATTGAAATGAGAATTTTAAATTTCGCGCCCCAAATAATCGTTCTTTTAAGTCCATATTGTGTACAATGAATGAAGTTCAACTATTTGACAACAGATGGCGCGACTACACTTACTTTCCAAGTTGAAGGGTTGGAAAAGCCCTTATATCTTTAAAAACACACCCTTTAGGTTAAAACGGGAACTTTCTTGTTCGAGGGGGGATAAAGGGCTATCACACTATATAAGTCCCTTTATCGTGATGGGACTCCTTTTTAAGTTTTATCGGCACGCACATTTTATCAACTTAGTTTTATTATATATAATTGTTAACGCCTTCACTACAAATCTTTAAAACGAAGATCTCTAAATTGTTGCTCGCGGAATGTGTCAGGCGTTTTAATATTCATTTCTAATAGTACCGTCATTTTACTATTTTTTACACTCTTTGCTTTGTATCCGATCATCCAACCAGCGAACCTTGCTCTCAATATATTACGATTGTAAAACGATTATAAAGTCCAATTATACGATTTTAAACGAATCCGGAGTTTTCACTAAGCACCTGGAGGCTCCAACATCTGGCGACCGTGGACTAGAACCGCAATTTTGGACGAAAATCTATTTTTCACGACGACAAAGTGCCGGTGTTATATAATACGCCGCAGCATATTTTAACGAAGATTAACGATATTTTGGAGAGGACCAGCCATTGCAGCCACCGCCGGTCAGTGATCAGCATCCAGCATCACACCGCAGCCTAGGCCAATGCAGCTAAGTGCCTTTTCCTTCGAACTTTCCATACACCTACCTATTTCTTTTCCACTTCATTTTCGTAACCAAATACCTATTTCGAATAGTTTTACCTGTGCATTTCAGTATCTCCATAGTATCTAAATTGCATAACAAGTATTCTACGAACCATAACTGCTCAAATCACAATATTTTGATAGCAATATTGTAGGACCTGCCTACCTACCTATCATAACAAATTAATAGATAACTTCATACAATATCGTTATATAAAACGATACCAATTAGTTTTCTTATATTTCTGAGACCTTTTGTTAGGATTTCCAGGAATATTTCGCAATAGTTTTTGCATAATATTCACCTACTTCGCCGAACATTCCAGGCTAACATCACACCTACCTACCTACCTCGTGCCGTGTGTCGAACGCGCGCGAGGCAAGGCGGCCGCTCGTTCTTAACAACGACTACTGGGGAGCACAGGGCCGTACTCAGGTGACGCGAGGCGAGGAGCGTGAGCTAAATTTTACTATTACTTTTTTCAACTTATACTTTGCGTTATATTCGTTTCCTAATCTTTGTTACAAGTTTGTTTGCTATTTACACAAGTTAAAATTATTTTATAACAACACTTTTAATAAAGTATTACCAATTTCTTTAATTTATAATGGGCAAAGATTATGAAAGTGAAACTACTAAGGATCCACAAGTTTTACAAGAACTTTTAGTAAAAAGAAGTTCTATAAAGGGTCAAATTACAAAATTTAAAAACTTTTTATCAAACATTTCTTCTAAAGAAACTCTTACTCAGATTGAGTTAGCAGAATTAACATTAAAGTTAAATAAATTCGAATCTATTTATAGCCGATTTGACGACTTGCAAAGTCAGATAGAAGTGTTACATTCAGACAACCTTTCTGGTGAAATTGATGAGCGTGATACTATTGAACAATCATTTATTTCTAACATTGCTATTGCTCAAGGTATTATACAAAAACACAACTCAAATCGTCATGATGAGAGTAACTACAAAGATCTGAATTCAAGTCAGCTTTATATGGGACAAAGTCATGATCATCATCACGATGTGGGTTTTAAATTGCCGCGTATCGAAATTGCTAAGTTTGATGGGTCATACTTCCGTTGGCTTGAGTTTCGTGACACATTTTTATCGATGGTGCATAATAACGACCGAATCAACCCAATTCATAAATTCCATTACCTGAGTTCGTATCTGGTCGGTGACGCAGCACGCATTATAGCTAACTTAGAGATATCTAGTGCTAACTACAACACCGCTTGGACGTTATTGTGCAATAGATACGATAACAAACGACAATTAATTAGTCATCATTTAAATTCTTTGCTAAATGTGCAGCAAATCACCCTCGAGTGTGATAAATCATTACGGTTCCTTGTCGATCACATTACTAAGAACATACGCGCTTTAACTACTCTTGGGTTAGCTACTCATGAGTGGGACATTTTAATAATTCATATAATGAGTACCAAACTTGATAGTCGCACACTAGCGAAATGGGAAGAATGCCGTAGTACATTGCATAGTATTCCTAATTTACAAGATTTCTTTAAATTTATTATTGATCGTGCCGATGTTCTCGAGGCAATAAATCGTACTCATTCTTTACCTAAACCTAAAACATCGAACTATAATAAAACTCCTATTTCAAACATAAAATCTCATCAGCAGTCATATGTTTCTAATAACATTAAGGCTGAGTTTTCTTATACACCGTGTGTCGTTTGTAAAGGTCAACACCGCATTTATGACTGTCCTACGTTTACAGCTAAAAATTTAGATGACCGTATTAACGAAGTTAATAAATTAAAATTATGTTTTAATTGTTTAAGGTCTGGACATTCAGTGCGTAACTGTCGCTTGGGTCCATGTCGTATATGCAAGGCAAGGCACAACAGCTTGTTACATAAACAAGATGCCGACAACAATACTTCTAGTTTGTCTACTATTTTTCCTAACAATGTTGATGACACAATTGTTAATTTTTCTAAGCAAACTTCAAAACAAGTTTTACTGTCTACTGCCTATATTCTAGTGTCCAACACTGTTACAAAGCAAGCAGAGAAGGTTCGCGCCCTATTGGACTGCGGTAGTCAGACTTCATTCATAACGCAATCTCTTAAGACAAAATTATGCTTACAATCTAATTCTAGTTTTAGTGTCAATATAATTGGCATAGGTAACAAGAAGACCAGTCAGGTTACTGAGTCATGTATTGTGCAATTAAAATCTTTATTAAATAATTTCAATGTCACATCCACATTTCTAGTTCTACCAGCATTGACAGGTGACATACCTAAAATGCCTATCGATTTTAAATCTCTCAATATTTCTAGCGATATTTTCCTAGCAGACCCTATGTTTCACCAACCAGCACCTGTTGATATTCTCATCGGTGCCGATCTTTTTTGGGATATTCTTGGCCGTGAGCAGCTTCCTCTCGGTCCTAACTTACCTATATTAAGAAGTTCCCAATTTGGTTGGCTGGTCTCAGGTACCATCAATACAAACATTCACTCAAACAATATTTCGAAATGTGTAAGTATACAGTCTAATCATGCTTCTTACTCTTATACATCGTCAATTGACAATATTCAACAAGAACTAACAAAGTTCTGGGACTTGGAGAATGTTCCACAATCTAAACTTTCTATGAGTTATAGCGAGAAGGCATGTGAGTCACATTTTTTATCTCACACCTTTCGTCTAGATACTAGTAGATTTTCCGTTAGTCTACCCTTGAAAGATACTCCCGATTGTCTTGGTGAATCTTATAGTTTAGCTAAAAAACGATTAATCAATTTAGAGAAACGATTCCGTAAACAACCTGAAGTTAAGTCTCAATACATCAATTTTATGCGTGAATACGCTGATTTAGGTCATCTTTCAGAATCCACAGTAGCGATACCCATGACATCGTACTTTCTATGTCACCATGCTGTCTTCAAGGATAGCAGCGAATCCACAAAGGTCAGAGTCGTGTTTGACGGCTCAGCTCCTTCTTCATCAGGCCATTCTGTCAATGACATTCTCTTGACCGGGCCCAACATGCAGGACTCACTTTTCTCCATCTTAGTGAGAGCGCGACAGTACAAGTACCTCCTAGCAGGCGATATCGAGAAGATGTACCGACAGGTTCATGTTCATAAGGAGGATCGCGATCTTCAACTCATATTGTGGAGAGAAGATGAGTCCATGCCCATCAAGACCTACCAGCTGAATACTGTAACTTACGGCATGGCAAGCTCCAGCTATTTAAGCACAAGGTGCCTTTGGCAGATTGGCGAAGAGGTCTCTGATCCATTGGTGAAGACTATTATTCAACATGATTTCTTAGTAGACGATCTTATTACGGGTTCTGAAAGTGAAGAGTCTTTACGTTATATTCACCAAGCAGTCATTGAAGCATTGAAAAAAGGATGCTTCAATCTTCGCAAGTTCAAGTCTAACTTGCCGACATTATTCGATTCAATTGATCAAACTGAAGACAATCTTATAGTTAGTGAATCTACTTCCACTTTGGGTATGGGTTGGAACCCATCTACTGATCAACTTCATTTTCCAATTAAGGTTCCACTCTATTCTAGCAATAATCCGTTGACTAAAAGGATGATTCTTTCTCATTTATTCAAAATTTTTGATCCGTTAGGCTTAATAAGTCCTTGTGTAATAAAAATGAAGATTTTATTGCAACAGCTATGGTTACAAAATTTAAGTTGGGACTTGCCTGTTCCAATAGAGATCCAAAGAGATTGGGAATATTTTATCAATTCATTACCTTCTCTATTAACGTTACGAATACCACGTCGAGCTCTTTGTGACGAGCGTAGCTCTATTGAGTTGCATTCGTTTAGTGACAGTTCACAAAACAGTTATGGTGCTTGCATTTATTTACGATCTGTGAATGTTGCTAATGAAGTTACCGTCAAGTTACTTTGTTCTAAATCAAAGGTAGCCCCTATTAAAGGCGCAACAATTCCCCGACTTGAATTGTGTGCTGCTTTACTGGCAGCCCGGTTATGTAAGGCAGTACGGGAATCGCTGCGATGTGACATCCAACATCAAATTTATTGGTGTGACTCATCAGTTGTATTAGGGTGGCTACACACTAGTTTTCGTAAACTCAAACCATTTGTAGCAAATAGAATCAATGAAATTTGTGAATTAACTGATCCTTTAGCATGGCGTTACGTGCCTACTTCTGTCAATCCTGCGGACATCATATCTAGAGGAGTTAGTCCCAATCAACTCGAAAATAACGAGTTGTGGTGGTCTGGCCCTTCGTTTCTCAAGGGTCCTGAAATTAATTGGCCTATTTTAAATAGTAAAATTAATACTAATGATTTACCAGAAACTAAATCTAAGTCTAACTTAACATCTAATATTGCTACAGAGAAAGAATCTATAATCAAATTTAAAAATTATTCTTCCATAATGAAATTAAAACGAGTTTTAGCGTATGTTTTACGATTTATAACGAATTCTAAAAATAAAATAAACAAAATTACAAGTACTTTAACAGTCGATGAAATAAACCATTCATTTTTATGTTTGTGTCGTTTAGCTCAACAAGAATCATTTTACAACGAATATGACTTGTTGTGTAAAAATAAACCTTTGAGCCCTAAGTCTCACATTTTATCTTTAAGTCCATTTTTAGGCGATGACAAAATTATTTGATTTGGTGGACGTCTTGATTCATCCGATTTTAGTTATAACAAAAAACATCCTGTTCTGTTGCACGCATCTCATCATTTAACACGATTAATATTCGAGTATGAACACAAACGTGGTTTGCACGCTGGCCCACAACTATTATTATCAATGGTTAGAGACTATGTTTGGCCCATCAACGGTAGGCACTTGGCGAGACGAACATTTCGCAATTGTTGTAGGTGTAGACGTCTACAGGGTAAAACTCTAACTCCTATAATGGGACAACTGCCTTCGCAACGTGTTCAGGTAGATTTTCCATTCCAAGCAGTAGGAATCGATTTTGCAGGCCCATTCCTAATTTTAAACAGAAAGGGGCGTGGTGCCAGTTTAATTAAATGTTATTTGTGTGTTTTCATATGTTTACGATATAAAATTGTTCATCTTGAAGCAGTTAGCGATTTATCAAAAGACGCTTTTATTATGACTTTTCGAAGATTTGTGTCACGAAGAGGTAGGCCAGCGGAGGTGTTCTGCGACAACGGTCGTAACTTTGTTGCAGGAGCAAAGGAAATCAATGATTTTTTCAAAATTAATTCTAGCATTTTGTCTGACTTCGCATGTGCGGAAAACATTAAATTTCATTTTTCACCGACTTACGCTCCTCACTTTGGCGGCATTTTTGAGGCTGGTGTGCGTTCAGCTAAATTTCACGTTAGGCGTGTTATGGGTAATTCCCATTTAACTTTTGAAGAAATTTCGACCCTTTTCGCACAGGTCGAAGCAGTTTTAAATAGTAGACCTCTCTGTCCACTTTCTACCTCTCCTGACGATTTCCATTGTCTCACTCCCGGGCATTTTCTCATTGGTCGGGCTCTTACCGCACTACCATCGCGTGCTCTGGAGGACTGTAACGCAAACAATTTGCATCGCTACGCAAGACTGCAGCAGATTCACGAACATTTTTGGAAGCGCTGGCAGCGCGAGTATATTGTCGAGCTACAACAACGCCACAAGTGGAAGCGCAATGACTCAGATGTCCAAATTGGCGATATGGTTTTGTTGCAAGAGGACAACTCTCCACCATTACACTGGAGGCTCGGGCGCATCGCAAGGCTGTTCCCAGGACCAGACGGGATATCGCGTGTCGCCGACGTCAACACTATAAGAGGGATTGTTCGGCGTCCTATGGTTCGCATTTGCCCGCTCCCTACAGAAAGGGAACTTCTCGACGGTTGAAAACTGACGTTTCAACGGGGGGAGGATGTTAACGCCTTCACTACAAATCTTTAAAACGAAGATCTCTAAATTGTTGCTCGCGGAATGTGTCAGGCGTTTTAATATTCATTTCTAATAGTACCGTCATTTTACTATTTTTTACACTCTTTGCTTTGTATCCGATCATCCAACCAGCGAACCTTGCTCTCAATATATTACGATTGTAAAACGATTATAAAGTCCAATTATACGATTTTAAACGAATCCGGAGTTTTCACTAAGCACCTGGAGGCTCCAACAATAATGATAAAAAGCTTATAAATGTACATCATCACAATAAAAATTTTCTAGAACAAAAACATACAAAAATTCACATAAACAATATTGTTCAAACTAGAAAATCGTCCATAACTTCCTTATTTCTTATCGGATTTCCAAAATTCAAACTGTCCCATTCATTTTACATCCACGTCTTTAAAATTAAATCATTCTTATTAAAAAATCTCCATAAACAGAAAAGGTCATTTTCAAGTTACGTAATTTTAGTACTAAAATTTTACTTTGCAAGAAACTATCTTAAAAATCACTATAAAATGGAAATCCGATAACTTCAATCTAATTAGAATACAAATTCAATAATTCCAATAAGAATCTAATTAGAAATTTACAATTAACAACAATTAAATTAACTAAGTTAAACCTTACATTTTGCACGTAATTGCGGAGTCGCGATGCACAATATCTTTGTGCGGTCTAGTTATGACCTGGTCTCGTCGTCATCATTCTCCCCCTCGTGCTCTGCACCATCCTCCAGTCTTGACGACGCTCCCGGCACCAACAGCACCACTCGCGAACTGGGTCTTCTCAGTACGCCGCCCCTTGTCTCGACGTCGACGATCCTGGTTCTTCCATCTGGTGCTGGATACACCTGCTGTATTCTGCCGCGTGGCCAGGTGTATCTTGGCATGGTGTGGTCGACGATGAGCACGACGTCTCCAACTTGCAGGTCGGAAGCGCTGATTCTCATGATTGAAGCGGCAGTGGAATTCTTCTATGACGAGTCGCGTTATCTGGTCCTTACTGTCGAGTACAATAGGATGTTTGTACTCTCTGGTGACGCCCTGTATTGCGTCGATTCTTCCTTTCAGCCGCAGGAGTCCATCTTCCATCGCTACGTCGAGCCTTTTCAACTTGCTGCTTCCTTCTACTTGCTTCCCTTGCTGCAGACGTTTGATGTCTTCTTTGAAGCTTCTTTCTTGACTTCTTCTCAGCAGTAGAAGCTCAGTTTGTTCTATTACTCCTGCGTCTAATGGTATGTACTTTCTTCCATTTGTCTTCGAAGGTTGATGTCTTTTCTCTAAGACCTTCACCTCCTTTCCTTTCGTTCTTTTCCAAGTTGGATCCTCCTTATTGACGTTGACCTTTTCTTTACGTCTGCAGAGTTGTATGAACTGCAACATTCTGGACGTAGCTCGCAGAAGCCTTCTCCACGATGAGAACTTTTCAGGATCTGGTGCTGGATGTGTGGTGTTCACCGCAGCCGTGACGTCAGCAACCTTTTCTTCGCCAGTAGGTTCCTTCTTGAAACTTCTTGGTGCAGGCCAATGATCTTCCTCTTGCCTCAAAAAGTCTGGTCCGGTGTACCATCGATGATTGCTATCGAAGTGTTCTGGTACGTCGCGTGTTGCATCATCAGCTGGATTCTGCGCTGTGGGAACCCATCTCCATTCTTGTGGTTTCGTCAGATCTTCGATTTCTGCTAAGCGATGTGCCACGAATGTCTTGAAAGTCCTTGGGTCCGTCTTGATCCAAGATAGTACGATACTGGAATCTGTCCAAAACGTTCTCTTGACCACCTTCAGATCCATCTCCTCTTCTACTGAACGCGCCAGCCTGCTTCCCAAGAGTGCCGCTTGTAACTCGAGCCTCGGAATGGATACAGGTTTCAGCGGTGTGACTCGCACTTTCGCTGCAACCAGACTGACGTGGTAAGTTCCATCTTGCTCTTCTGTTCTCCAATACGTCGTGGCAGCAAACATGGTCTGGCTGGCATCCGTGAAGGTGTGTAACTCCCCCTCAGTGCGTCGTGGCGCCAGGCATCTCGGAATCTGCAGGTCGCGGAGCAGCTTCAACTTTTCCAGGTAAGTCTTCCATGTTTCGTACTCCTTGCCTTCTATTTCTTCGTGCCAACCGATCCCACTTCTCCATATGTCCTGGAGCAGCTTCTTGCCTTGAATGAGAACCGGTGATGCAAGTCCCAGCGGATCGAAAGTCGACATTACGGCACTGGTAACTTCTCTCTTTGTCGGCACCTTGAATCCTCGGAGTATTTCTTCAGATGTATTTCGAAGATTCGCTCGGAAGCCGATAGAGTCCCTTTTGGTGAACCAGCGCAGTCCCAATGTCTTCTCTTCCGTTTCACCGAGGTTTACTTCTGTCTTCTCGGTTGTTTCGGTCTTCATCCCCTGCAGCAACTTAGTTTCGTTTGACGCCCATCCCCTGAGTTCAAAGCCTGCTTTCTTGTGTATGGCGTCCACCTGCGACGTCACTCTTCTAAACTCCTCTTCGGAATGGAAGCTGTGTAGGTAGTCGTCCATGTAGTGGTTCCGCTCGATAGCCTTTGCCGCCTCTGGAAACTGTTCCTTGAAGTCCGCCGCATTCCTGTTCTTCACGTAGATTGCTGTGCTCGGAGATGACGTAGCACCGAAAATGACCGAAGTCATTCTGTACTTCTTCGGCGGCACATCACGACGATCCCCTCGCCACAGGAACCTCAGGCTGTCTCTATCTTCTGGTCGGATGCGCACTTGCAGGAACATTTCCTTAATGTCGGCTGCCACTGCTAAAGGTCCTTGACGAAACCGAAGGAGTACTCCAAAGAGTGACTGCAGTAGATCTGGACCCGGCAAGAGAGCGTCGTTCAAGCTTCTTCCTTTAGACTTGGCTGCTGCGTCGAAGACGATTCTTATCTTCTTTTTCAGTGGATGCACCACGGAAAAGTGAGGGAGGTACCAAGTTTTCTTGGAATCTTCTTTATCATCAGGAGCTTCTTCTGCGTATTTGCTGTCGATTAGATGCTGGATCTGCTTGTTGTACTCTTCTTTCAACTGAGGATCTCTGTCTATTTTCTTCTCAATGTTGATGAGTCTGTTCTTGGCAGATGTGTAGCTTTCTGGCATCTGCTCATTCTCTTCCTTCCACAGCAGTCTTGCTTCGAATCGACCATCTTCTAATCTTCGACAGGTTCTATCCAGGATGGCGAGTGCTCTTCCTTCTGAGTCCGTAGTGGGTCTTCTTGGGTGCACACCAAGCGCTTCGATCGCGAAGTGTTCCTTGATGGCTTGATGCATCTCTTCATCCTGCGCGCTGACATGTAGACACGTGTGGATGAAGTGAACTACTCTTGTGCTTCCAGTATCTGACCCATGGAGCACCCAGCCAAGTCCCGTTCTCGAAGCTACTGGTTCTCCTGGTTTCCCTCTTCTTATTTCTTGAGTCACGATTAGCTCCCAGTTGTCTTGACCGATGAGCAGCTGTGGTGACTCCCCTTCGTAAAATAAGGAATCGGCGATCTTTTTCAAGTGTCGATACTCTTGGATTTTTCGCTTTTCCAGAAACTGTGGGGATAACTTCAACTCGTTGATGGTTCGGACTCTTTTCAGGATTTTCTCGCCCTCTTGATGCAATCCTTTCAACTTGAGATCTATAGTTTTGAGAGTCCTTTTCCCTCATCAGTCCTCCTCCAACTGTTTCGATGACTAGTTCGTCCTTTTTTCCTTGAGCGCCGATTTCTTCTGCTACCTTCCTGTCTAGCAGTGACACGGTTGACCCTTCATCCATAAGGGCCAGTATTTTCTTTGATCCCTGCGACCCGAAGACTTCTACAGGAACAATCTTCAGGTACGCCCTTGCGTTATTCACCGTGTTGATTGATGCCTTGCTCGTCACCTCTTGAGATTCCTCTTTTCTTTCCGGGGTCCTTTCTTCCGACTCCACGTGTAGCATATGATGATGCCATCTCTTGCACTGCTTACACGTGGGTTTTCTGCAGCTTTCTTTTCTGTGTCTTCCTTGGAGACACTTGAAGCAGACGCGACCCTTCTTTGCTGCTGCCCATCGGTCTTGCACTGATGCCTTCAGGAACTTCTGGCATTCAAGCAGGAAATGTTCACCCTCACACATAGGGCACTGCTTCTCTGCTTTCTTTCCTTCCTTTTCGTTGAAGTCCCTTGTTGAGTGCGTAGCCTGCCTGGGAGTCCTCTTCATCATGCTCCTTTCTTCAGAAGCTGCGAATGCTCCACATTTATCTGCTTCTTTGTTGAGGAACTTGCAGATCACCGATAGGTTGGAGAACTCGCCATCTTCTGTTGCTGCAGTGAAGTCATACCATCGGAACTTGAGTATCGTAGGCATCTTCTCAACTATTTGCTTTACTATTTCTGGTGAATGTAAATACTGTGGTTTCTTCAACCCCTTGATTGCCGCTACACTGTTGTTTATTTGGCTTGCAAAGACGCAGATATCTCTTGGGTTCTCTGATATTCTCGGTAGCGCCTTTACTTTATCCAATTCCGCCAGTACCAGTGCATCGGGTCTCCCATATCTTCTCTTGAGGGCTTGTATTACTTCCATCGGAGAAGCCTCGGAGTATAGCAGACTCTTGATAGCTTCTCTTGCGTTGCCCTTTATTGCTCTTCTCAGTCGAGCCATATTCTGAACATCGTTGAACATTGGTGCTGTATCTTCATAGACGACCTTGAAGGCCATCCACTCGCTGCTGTTCCCATCAAAGTATGGTAGCTCGTGGATGTAGTTCGGTTGAGCTTCTGGTCCACTTCTAGAAAAGGCTTGCTTCAATGCCGTCGTCAAAGCTTGAATTTCAATCGTAACTCCCTTTGAAGCGTTCTCTTCAGGCTTGACTTTCTGCGGCTCCTGCTGCTCTTCCAGAAGGGGTTGACCTCGTTGCTCTGGTTGCTCAATATTGCTGCTTCCCCGAACTGACGTCTCGATCCAGTTCTGCACCTGAGCTGTTCTGTCTTCCAGGTCTTCATCCACGGAGTCTTCATCTTCACATTGTACTATCTCCAATCTGACGCGGGCCAGTTTTGCCGCAGCCTGTGCTTGTTCAAGCTCCAGACGTGCCAATTCTTCTCTGGCTGCCAGCTCGCGTCTTCTTGCTGAAGTACTCGTGGTCTTCATGGACCTGGCTCGAAGACTGACTCCCATCGGATTGAGGGTCTTGGTAACGCCACAAATACCCTCCTCCGGGGCCTGTTCTGGAGTCTTCTTAGTCTTCTTCTGTGTGGCATCTCCTTTATTCTGTGATGCCGTCGTGGTCGCAGTCGTGATCGTTGCCTTTGTAACCATAGTTTCTCCTGTTGTTGCTGTACCCGAAGAAGTGTGTGTGTCCGACGCTGTTGCCGATGACCCTGACGCTGACGCAGACGTGACCCCTTCTGACCCTGTCGCTTCTTCTCCCCCGTCCCTAACGAAAGGACGGGACGACGGTCTTGAGGAGGCATCCTTCTGTGATCTTGTCACTGGCATCTTGCAATCTTCTTAATTCTTCTGGACTATTCTTCTAGGGATCCGTCTTCTCGAAGGACCAGACTGTAATGGACCCCACCCTATACCTCCTACTTGCTAGGTCGAGTGGGTTCCTTATACTCTAGGGTATGTGTCCCTAGAGTATATGATGATTGTTTGGTAGGTACCTAGACCTTCGTATATTCGCCGCTGGTGGCACCTACCCCACGCACCCCTAAATGCGTATATCCAGTGAAATAGGTACGGCACTTCTGGCCAACTAGAGAAACCCCGGTCTTGAAATGCAAACAACAATTACTTCCAAAAATTACTTCTCGGTCTTGAGATCTCGAGATTTTTCCTTTTGTTGTTTACTCTTCGGCTCTTCATTTGCGACTCTTCATTTGCGACTCTTCATTTGCGACTGACCTGATGCGACTGACTCGTTCCGGCAATACGACCGCCTTTTATACCGGCCGTTGTTACCGAAAAGAATCCGCGCGAATGTTCTCGAAAATTCGAGATCATTCTTACTATCTCGAGACCCCTTTTCCTTGAATTTCTCTTTATTTATTTAAGAAAACTGTACATATTATACCTTATTCTACGCGTTTTTACAATCTCTATAATATTATAAAAAGCTTATAAATGTACATCATCACAATAAAAATTTTCTAGAACAAAAACATACAAAAATTCACATAAACAATATTGTTCAAACTAGAAAATCGTCCATAACTTCCTTATTTCTTATCGGATTTCCAAAATTCAAACTGTCCCATTCATTTTACATCCACGTCTTTAAAATTAAATCATTCTTATTAAAAAATCTCCATAAACAGAAAAGGTCATTTTCAAGTTACGTAATTTTAGTACTAAAATTTTACTTTGCAACTTTGCAACTATCTTAAAAATCACTATAAAATGGAAATCCGATAACTTCAATCTAATTAGAATACAAATTCAATAATTCCAATAAGAATCTAATTAGAAATTTACAATTAACAACAATTAAATTAACTAAGTTAAACCTTACATTTTGCACGTAATTGCGGAGTCGCGATGCACAATATCTTTGTGCGGTCTAGTTATGACCTGGTCTCGTCGTCATCACGCTTGATGCTTTCATACACGGCTTCTGAATAATATGCCATCATTTTACAAAAAAATACCGAAAATTGTTTAGAATATTTAGTCATGTATCATCCACTGTAATAAGAGTATCGACAATATAGGTCATTCTCCTTTGGATTAATTTATACTATTGCAGAAATATTACAGCATGTCTTCAAGCGTAGAAGCTACCATATATCGGTACAGTTAACGCTAAAAGTCGATGATTAAAATCGGAAATTCACGGAAGGTTTATGCAATATTCGACGGCAGTAACATTAGGTACACCTAACAATCACGTTGGCGTTGACTGTACCTCGTCTGCTGGGTTATAATAAATTTTATATGTTCACCAGAACGATGACATGCCCGCGATGGAAGGCAACAATTACCACGACGGCCTCGGCATGGGCAATCCGAACGGTCGGCCGATGAACTTGCAGGGCGTGCAGGCGCAGATGCCGATGCCGCCGAGCAGTCGTTAGTACGATAAATACATCAGTTACACATATACACTATTGTATTGCTGTCCTTTTCTCACATGACTTTAATAGACTTCCACAAAGTCGTTAGCTATTCGACCTGTACCAAGTGTTTTATCGTAAACATGATGTGTTATACAGTGAGCGCGTAGGCAAGTCATTTATATTAAAAAAATGCACTGTGTTTCTAGCGGCGCGTTTTTAAAACGTATGCTTACACGCTCTCCTCTGAACGAGTGATGTTTACGACAAAATTAACACTCAGCATACAGTATGCAGTATTAATATTAATAATGCATAAAATAATAATATAACCTATGAGTTTTTTTTATATCCTGTTAGTAAAGGACAGTAAAACTAAACTAAATTATTAATTTTAACAGTACCGATTCTATAAAATAATAGTGATTGAAGTATCAACGGTATAAGATCATTACCTCCCATTGTTTTACCAAATGTTTATATTATCTAGATCATTATCTACTGGATATTATTCAAGGTGTCCAACTGTCCACTGTTGGGCAAGTCTTTGTGGGAATTTTATTATTATTTTATGATTTTGGTTGTACAAAAGGGCTAATTCTGTTATTCGTTAATGTAATAATACCTATAAGTAATGGATACTAAAAACTCATTATATAAAGAGCCGATTCCACATTCATTAACGAGTTGAGAGCAGGCATTATTCACACAAACTAGTCAAATGCGGGTTGGTAGATATCACATGTTCTTCATTCTTTACTTGTAAGACATGTCGGTTTCCTTATGTTTTGTTGCACCGATAGTGAGCTGTGATGAAACAGGGAATAGTTACAAATACCTATATTTTAAAGCCGAGGCTAATACCGCTGCGCCAGCGCTGCTAGTACACAAAATAAAGAGGGTAATTAGGTCTAGTTAGTGCATAACAGAATTAGTACCGCCATACCTATTTAAAGGTTTCCAAACAGTATTATAGATGTTGTGGAGTTTTTATTTATATTCAGAATTTTGATGTATTTATTTATTTGTTAAAATTCTCACGGACTTAGTAATATTGGATAATTATTAGTAGTATTTGTTACTACCTGAATGCACAAGTGTGTTTGTTTAAAAGTAAAATGTAGTTCGTTGAATGTATACACTAGTTCAACGGTCATTTTGTACAGTCAACTACAATATACTTAACAATATAATATAGTGTAATTTGTGTTAGTCTTTGATAGGTATAGTCATATTGTTCAACTGTTGAGCCAATCAATAGCATATGAATTTAAGTATGGTTATACGAATCGTCTGATATTAAACTGCGAATCCTTGTTACGTAAAATCGTACCAAAATTGACATTTTTCTAAGTGGTCACTCAACAGTTAAACAATTTTATCGTACATGAACTGAAATATTCTTAGTGAATCACCAGTTATTTGCAATTTTTATGAAGCTTTTTTTATAATAAAATTAAAACTTGAGAAATATTTATTTAGCTATATTTATAAGTTAGTAGTGGAAATAACTGTTGTGCTTGACTGTACTTTAGAGATAAATTTGCCTCAAGGCCTAAATTAATTGAAAATTTCATTAATCATTGTATGTACTTTTTATATGATGTTTATCGCTATTATTATTTGGAAGGTATCATGTCAATTCCCCATGTAAATAGTGCCATTTCTGTATTTATATAATAAAATAAAATGAATACAAAAGTATTTATGTAGTCGTGTATTTTATATTTAAAAGTCGAGGCTCACCGTGATTCCATTATATTTCGTTGTACAATTAAATAACTTTATTACTACTTAATTATATGTAAAATAAAGTCCTTCGCCGCGTCTCTCTGCAAGTTAGTTAGCAAGTCTCAAAAAATCATCACTAGCTTGATTTTTATGTTCAAACCCGATTTTTACTCACTTTAAAATGTCAGATTCCTTTGCATTTTACACACTTGTCAAGAACCGATGGTAATATATACCATAGGACCGATATGGTTTAATGTTTCTCTTATTATCCTGATCAGGATCATCACGATCAAGCGCTTTAAATGATTTTGATGGTATCAAATCGTGATTATTAGTTTTTTAAAACGTTTTTTAAGCTATTGACGGATATAAAGTAAGGACCACTCGTTAGTATCGCCACAGCTAGTCGAGAGTATTTGTCACTCAACTATCTTAATAGTTGACGGAGTAGCCTTAATCCACACATGCTGGCCAATGGACCCGCCTGTGCTAAAATAGGCCTCTCCTAAATCACGCTATTTATAATCCGTGGCTGCTATCATCTAGTTCTTGCCAACCAGTTTGCTGAGATCCTTACTCTACCTGGTTACTTAAAAACTGCTGAACGAATTATTACGCGGAGTATTTTTAGTTTTTCTTTCTGGTGTAATTTCTATATGTGCAGCTAATTTTTACTATAGAACAAAAACTATTTTGTGGTAGGCATCTCTACCGAGAAATTGTCATATTCTAGTGTAGTATTGAAACATATTTTTTCTTAGCATTTTTAGGTATTTATTTAAAAATTCATGTACATATTTGTTAGGTGACCACCTTTATGTATTAAAAAATGGTTTTTTAATTGAACAACAAAATATTCGTTTGATATCCTAATATAACCATTTATAATAATCGTCGACTTTCGAATATTCGGGATTTGAACATAATTGTTATTATTTATAATAAATATTAAATAGTTTAAGTAGATACAAACAGCTTTTTACACGAAATCTTAAGAATACATAAAAAATCGTTCGATTTTTAAATGGCGTTTAGTAATGTTGCTAGAGTTGAAAATGTTGAATGTCTATGTAAAAATTTTTACTCTGTCAACATTGTTGAAAGTTTTAGCGATTAACTTTTCTTGGCACAGAATATCACTCTGTTGATATTGGTTATTGGTCTGTCGTGATTAACAGTGACCAATTTTAGTAGACCGTACTATGAAGGAAAAACCCGTTAAAAAGATTTCGCTGTAACAAAGCTATAGTATATAACAATAATTATAGAAATTTTGAAATATTTTGTATCCATTCCAACGCCCTATAGTGTAATATAGTTATCTATGGTCTAGTGTAAGTAATGTCCGTCTTGTATGTAGCGGTAAGCTCATTGTTTTAGCGTTCATCGTGTCTTTATTTATTATAGTTAGATAGTTATATTTAGTTGCGTAGTAAACGTACAAAATATTTAATTTACTTGTACAACGCATTTCAGTTAAAACATTTACTATTTCAGAGGTGAATCATTTATTTATTAAATTTAATCTCTGCATAAAGCCGATTGTATTAAACGTTTCATTCTGTAGTCATAAAGAAAAAAGTGCGCAACGTAATTTTTTTTTCGTAACTGAGTTATATACTTTGTTGGAATCAGTATCTGATTTCGACACTGTATAGAAACTACGAAAATAATGTCACATGCCCTTCTTTTTTATGACGGCAGCATTTCTTTATCATTTCTCACCGTTACTATAAACAATCATAAATAACCACGAAATCAATAGACAATTTTTTTGCTGATGACCTAACCCAATTAGCCTGAAGGGCCTCTATTGGTTCACCGAACTTTTTCGGTGAGCCGTCCGAGGACGGTCGAACCGATAATCAATAGACTGCTTTCACACGTATGCTGTGTTACTTTTGTAGTAAACTTTACGCGTTCGTGAGGGCTTAAGCGTGTGATTTGTATGATGAATATGTACAGCGCTACTAGCGGCATGTTTTGTTGTACAAATTTTAAGCTTCTCTGCTAGAACGCTTAATGTGTGACACAACTGACACTGCACGCAAGTGAATAAGTAGCGCGACAATCTCAGACTTTTGAATTTTATATTATAAACAGAAGCGCGCCCACTTTGCATTGCATCAGTGTTATGAACATTATAATGTCTAATTGCGTAAATAATTTGTCGGAATTCCATTTTTAGGAATAAATTGCGCCGCGTTGATCTAATCTGCGACACAGTCGCGCTTCAATGCCCTATGTGGAAGCAGACTAAAAAGATAATTCCTAATTATTTTTGGATCTATCTAAAGAAAAATGGTTTCAAATTATATTGAGTACTGTATCTTATTCTTATCTAGATTAGAAAAATCGTTACCCTATTTTGTACCGTCTTATTCCAAAACAAGCTTAAGCTTAGTCCGGGCCATAAACTAGGTATTAACCTCGTTTTAGAATAAGCCCGTGAGACATAAAACTTAGCAAAACGACTGTTGTAAAAATATAATCCTTTCTTCATCAAATTACTAACAAGAATTACACGATTTTAGACTTTAACTTTCTGTTTTTAAATACAGTTTTTGTTAATCTTGCTAGTATCAACCATGACCACGACATTCGTGAAAAACGCCAGCTTTAAAACATTAACTTTTCGGTAGATTTCCCTCCGTTTATGATTATTTTAGCGTAATTATTTATTTTACATTGTAATTGTAAGGTTATATTAAAATTTGTAGATTTGAGGAGTCCGTACATTATTACCGACCAACACCCCTGTTATGACATTCCTTTTCATAAAGCAATGATTTGAGAGTATTGTATGTAATCATAACTACAGCAATTTAAACACTGTTCATAATATTTTAAAAATAAATAAAAACATTAATATTACGAGGCGTGGGCCACTTCATAACGCATCACATAGAGTACATACTTCAACGCGTCGATTGTCAAATTCAATGTCGATAATTCCAGTAGCGACCACGATATAAAATATATCCGACCCGTGCTAGTGCAATACGCGCACAGATTTGGTCAGCTAACATAATTTTAAATCTATCAATTACTTGTAGTATCCCCTCGTAACCTGAACCACGGTAAATTCTGTTATAAATTACTTTTATTTCAATATTATGTTATTCGCGTAAGTTTAAGAAAATATTAAATCGGCGAGGTTTCTTTTTACTTTACTTTAAAATGCCTCGTATTCGCCAAGTGTGCATGGTTCTCACTTGGTCCTATAACCGCATTGGTCTTTAATAATGTACGGACCTACTGCTATCAAGGCGTTCAATGGGTACTTTTATTCTATCATGTAACAATTTTATCTAGAATGTCTACTGAGTAAGAATTCAAGTAACTGTTAAAGCCTTAGGGCGGGTGACACCAGTTGCTAAATACCTTTAGAACCAACCAACCGCTATCGTTCTATACAATATGGGCTTGATACGAACAAAAGGCAATGATAACCTTGCTCCACAACCGTAGTCTACGTCAGTTATCTCTGTCAGATCCAAAACTATATCAGGAACTGGTGCAACTAGCCTTTAAATAGCAGTAAATAAAATAAGGGTTTTGTGACATATTATAAAAAAAACTTTTGGGATATATTTTATGCACAATTATAATGCATTTTGATACGTCCGTTGACGTTGACTGACTCCTGGTACAAAAGTAACCTCATCCAGTGCATTATATTGATTTAAGTCCATGTAAGTTTTGTATGATATTTAAAAAATAAGCGGATGTACAATGTTTTTATTACGACATGAACTGCCAAAGCCTAGCCGGGTACGGTCGGTTTCAGATTCCATTTCCAAATCACGTTATATGTCACAAATTAGGATCGTTAGTGAATTAAATCATCAACAGTTCACTTAATAACGATTCTTGGTAGACATTAATGACGTCATTCGGAAAACGAATAATGAACGTATGCGGTCTGGGAAAACTCAGGTAATTTTTGTAGTCAGTATAAACCATGAAGTTTTTGAATATTGAATTTTTCAACGAATATAAAACAATGCTAAACCTTATCACGCGTGACAAAGTATATTTTATATTGAAATACTTCATGGCTGTGCAGGAGATTGATTTATTTTACTCCCGACTACTTTTGGTCGTTTCTTAGTAAATATTTGCTAACTAAGTGAGACTTAAGTAATAGTTTCTGAGTATTGGAAGTGTGCTTGCCGCGTTGTCGCTTCTATGAAGTGATTTTATAAGGAAACGCTTTTTTGTATCTTCAATTAGGCATATTGGTGGTTGTCCACTATACTGTATCATTGTTTGATTATGCATTCAAAGTAATTGAATTAGATATTTGTATGCGGAACTATGCAAATAGATAAGGTCGCAATCGTGCGCATACGCAGTATAGTTGAATGATACAGTAGTGTGTACCATCCATAAAAGTAATATTTATTTACGCAACGTTTTTGAATATTGAATTTTTATTTATCCTTAAACGGCAGTTATAGATATTATAGGCATTATTAGATTATTGTTTTTTTATATTATATTTAAATGATTAAACATATTGATGTCTGTAATAAATTTTATAGAAATCGTCTTTACTTAAGCTTTGTAAGGTAACTGAGTTTATATCATTTTATATAACTTCCATTTCACAGAAGTCTGTTTTCCAAATTTTATTTTTAAGACATACGTCATATTTGCACCATCTAATTTACGTCATGAGGTACTGTCGACAAAATTACCTATTTGTTAAATGACTTCGAGTTTTACTTATCAATTGGACATCCAATTCAGGGGATTTGTGATCGTAAATAAACACTTCGGTTACAGATACAGCTATCGAGATATTAATTTTGTCGATAGTATCAGGTGCATCTGTTTAGCTCAGTCAGAAAAAAGGTATTGCGACATTAGTGGTCCTAAAATCTGATATTTTACCGTTTAAACACAAAAATAAATTAAAAATATGTTACTAAATATGAAGTGATTTATATTCAAACACGATACCTACTATAAATATAGTAGTTATAATGTTGTAACTTCCTATTTTTCTGACGGGACTTTACAATATGTAGTCTATGGTTGACCACAGATTATAGTTGTTGGAACAGTAATACTCGATTATTTATATTTCATTTAATAAATATATTGAGAAAATATTTAACAAGATCGTCTGTGTTTGTCGTTGCGACAATTAGTAGTTAAATATAATAATAGTTTGTCTTATGTCACGTTGTATGTAGATTATAATAGAGCATTATTCTCTAACATAAAGATACCTTATAAAAATATATTATCAAAGAGAATTAATTAAATGAATGATTTTTTATTTTTGTTTTTCTTTGTTTCCTTATTTTCCTTTCTTTTAGGTTGCAATATTTTTTGTCGTGATTTAAAACTAAACAAAAAATAAGTAATAAACTTTTTATAAAACAAAAGTACGGATTTGTGTACAATTTTATGAGACTTCGATGGAATTCAATTTACAAGAATTATACATGCAATAGAATGGCTTCCACTGTATTTTTTTTCTTTAAAGTAGGTAGTTGAATTAGAATTGTTTTGTTGCTAGACTGAAAAACTTACAATTATATTATGTAATTAGTGAAATACTGAATAGTTAGTGTTCTTATCTGTGGTTTGTACGAAGTATGTTTTGAAATGGGCGATTGTACCATTGAAGTACCTAAATGTTAAGTTAGAGTATTTCTCTAAAGCCAGAGTTTTATTTGTGTCTATAGTTAAATAAGGTAATTAATTCATTATCTGTGTGCACCTTCTCATTGTCTATGATATGTGAAACTTTGTTGATCTGCTCTGCTTTGTTATCCCAAACAATACTACAAAGTTTTACCATAGACAATTTTTTTTTATAACAAAGCAAAACAAGAGCTTTTAGGCTTTGTGGCATTTCCTAATCTGTGCTCACATTTGATAATTATTATTAGTAGAAACTTGTCGTATTAAATAAAATCAGTTATTGAATTTATAGGTGTACCTATTAGAATTGTAATTGACGAAAATTGTAATGAATTACTATTGTAAGCTGTATGTTAGGTGCGCGCACGGTTATCGGTGATAAATAATTGTCTTTTTTTACTTAATGTACTAATTAATATAACACTTATTGATGATAAGGTGGATGTTTAAAAACATCGATATTACAATATTCCACGACAGTATTATTCAGTAATCTCATGTACCAACGTTGCTAATACACTTACATACATTTAAATAATAACATGAGTTTTATTTGACCCAAAAATTCTTACTATAAAAAGTTCCAAGTTTGCGAAAGTTTCAAAACTTCTAAACCGATTTGGATGAATTTTGTCATGGAGATAGTTTGAGACCTGGGAAGGACAGAGGATAGTTTTTGGTTTAGCGTCTTAACCGAATTAGGCGATTTGGTTGGGCGGTTGATTTGATTTGATCAGAGCACCGACATTTGTCGAACAAAAATAAAGAAAGAAGAAGAAAAAACATTTATTTGACAAAGACAGGACAGTAAATCAATTAAAATAAAAAAAACACATGAAAAGAGAAAAAAGTATGGCGATTCTTTCGTTTTTCAATGACATCCACAATTTGTTTTCGATATTTGTCTATTAGAGATAAATGTCTTAAGTGCGAGAATTGGGGCCCTGAACGGATAGCCAATAATTTTCATCATATTATGAGCTCTTAAGCTTAGCAGAACTTTAAGTAAAGGTGAGGTAAACGCAAGTATGCGAACTGTTGCCATATCAGACGTTAGAGGTGAGACGTTATCGCATTATCTATGGCTATTATTTCTGCACATTGTGAGTAACCGGTCCTATCTACTTACTTAACCAATAGTTAGTTGAAATTTTCCACTATATATATCGTAAAGTACTATTAAATTTACGCGAATGTCGCCAATTGGAATAAAACTAAGTACCTAGGTACTTTTTAACGGATTTTATCGCGTTTTAATTTAGACTTTTATATCCCGACGTCAAAGTCCTTTCAGATTCATGGTCACGGGTGGAATAAGGTATTTGTATTTGGTTTTTAATACATTTGGATGACAAATAACTCGGTCCACTCGTGACCATGAAGTCTGAATTGACTGAAACATCGGGATATTAAAATCTAAATTAAACCGCTATAAAATCTGTTGTAAAGTAGTTTTATTTCAATTTCATAAAGTAGTCCCAATTTTAGTGCTTCTGCTACTTTACCTAGTTATGACGTAATAACTTTACTCCTAAAGTTGATGTGGAAAGCATTTTCAGGAAGGCCCTGAAGTCAAGGTTATGCCCAATGACACAGTCTGTATTTTACGTGAAGTTATTTAATCCACACAACCCAGCATTCTGAGGTGGGAATCGGGCTGTTCTGTGTGAATATTAGACCATATCAGGTGCGGTCATGCTTCATCTGGCGATCGCCAGTTTTAGTTTCTACGTAACATTAGGCGAGCCTGTAGCTAGATGTAGATATCATTGAATCTGGCTAACTATAATGAAAATGCAAGTGCAATAAGTAAAATGCCACTTGTTTGCAAAGCGATAAGCGCTAACGACAAGTGCTCAAGGCGCGGGAGGCTCATTGTTCAAATGGTTCTTGTGTAAGATAGAAAGTGTAGTTAGATATGGATAGTTAAGTGATCATTGGTAGGTCATCAAGCAAATCTCTGTAGTAGCTACTTACATAATTAGGCGATTAGATATCACACGTACCTATATTATGTTAATAAATATATTAGCAGTAAGTAGGTACTTGCAACTAGATCCCATTTGACAGGTTCCAGAATAGTTTTGGGTTCAGAATAGAATGATATACCAAAATATTGTAGATTGTAGCGGGCTTGAATTTCCGCAACTCGACGTCTGTGTGCTCCTATTTGGCGCAGTGGTCTGGCGTAGCTACTGCCAACCCAGCTCCAGGGGGAATCCCTGCACACTCTTCACGTTGCCGACGGCTTCCTGGACCGACCAGTCCTGGACAGCGTATGATCACATGGACAGCTGTTTCTTCTGCCTCCATGCAGGCCCTGCACAGAGGACTGTCCGTAACACCTATGGTAAAAAGATGTTTGTTTATTAAGGCCAGTCAATAGCCGCAAGTGCGGCCTTGTAAGCCGTGTTAACTTGCAAGCAAAGACGGCATTAATATTGGGCAGAGCTTCTCGGGCCTGAATACTAGAATATAGAACTAGCTTCCTACGTGGCTTCGTCCGCCTTGTATTAGTTTTACCAGGCAGTCAGTTTCTTCTTTCAGTCAGTTCAAATACCTGCCTATCAGTGGCGAAGAGTTCATACCAGCCGATTCCCATTGGCTTCCCTTTAGAAGTGGTCAATATCACACGTACTTAATAATTTAATATGTAACACCTAAAAGTTTTAAATAGCAACAAAAATAAGTATAGCATCAGGTGTAAGAACGATCGGTGACGGTACTAAAGAGATATTATTTTCCTAAGTAAGAATTTTTTGCTCCAGCTTTCTTTTGTCAGACTTCCACCCTTCACTACTGATACCTATCAATATATTTGAAAAGATAAGTAGTTCAGCCATCTCTATCTATGAGTTCAGTAATACATTTGTGTTGTCTTTTTGACTAACAATTTACCGGCAGTCCACCCGCAACACATGACATCTCTCTATCTATCGTGCTTATTACCAGTAGTGGTAACTAGAGGTGAGTATCTATATGTGGGTTCCGTACGCACATACCTATGTAATAGGGACTGAGCTCATTCATATGGGCATAATTCTCAACATATATATCAAGCTGCTTTTACGAGTTTATGATTTATCTAGAGTAATAAAGAAGTCGAATATCCCATTTTTTGCTTAATCCATGATTTGAATCCAACTGGACCAACGAACCAGTGTGTAAGTAAATAATCTAAGTATTATACCTAATAGCTTAGGAAATAACTAAAGCTTTAAATCATGCCAGTTAATAAAATAATACTTAACCCTGATAGGTAACTATTTGAGTTTATTATAGGGTATAAATTACAGCTTTGATTGCTAAGTACATACATAAGTACCTAGTATTACCTAGTGTAATTTGATAAAGACTGGTGAACGATATCGTACTTAAAACTAGTCTTTGTCTACGACTGCTTTTACAAATGCGATGCATTACCTCAAAACTGCATTAGCTACATATTATGCGTATGGATACTCATGGCTTAGCTATGGAGTTATCCTATGGGACAACAGCACTGATGCACCTTCATTACTCACATCGCAAAAAAAGCTAATAAGAATCCTTGTAAATATAGAGCAAACGGATACATGTAAACCCCACTTTAAAAAATTGAACATTTTAACCGTACCTTGTTTCTATATATTAGAAATTTGTAAATTTGTGCGTAAAAATCCAGAGTTATACAAAAAAAGAGAAGATATCCAAACTAAAATACAACTGAGACATAAAAACCGACTTAACAATCCAGCTTCCAGACTAAAAATGTTTTCAAATGGTACCTACGCTATGTCCATAAAAATATATAATAAACTCCCGAATGAAATAAAAGACGAACAAAAATATAATACATTCATATCAAAATTAAAAAAATTACTGATAAATAAATGTTATTACAAAATAGAAGAATACCTAAATGACAATTTTAAAAAGTAAATATTTATATTACATAAGTTAGCGCTATTCCTCCTCTCTCCTACTTTTGCTTGTGCCCGACAGGGTCCATAATTGTCTCCTATATAATTATTAACACCTTTTTAACATTATGGTTTGCAATAAATATTGAGTATTTAGTATTGAGAATTGGCGCGTCGGGTACAGTAAAAATCAAGTCGTAAGTCTACTCCACCGATATTGATAGAACTGGTGATCGCCTAGTTCGTGATCTCTAGATTTGTAGACACCTTTTCTACAAGCGACGTGGACTGTCCACTGTCACTGGAACTTGCTAACTTTGATCGCTATTATGTCGATGACTTTGGTTTTTCTGTGGATTTTATCGCGTAAAATTACATACCTACATGTAATAAGTGCTGGTAACGGAAGTAAGATACTAAGTCGTACCTCTTTAGGTACACACCATACATAGGTGTATCTGAACGCGCTTTGCAAAGTTATAAGGCTTCGTCTTACAATGGATTAGCAAGTTATTAGTAATAGGTATGACCGGGTTTCATGGCGCAAAAATTGGTTCTGTAACATGACGTTGTTCTTATATAGGCCGACCGTTTAACTCGCCATCTGAGGTACAAAGTCATAAAACATTAATAAAATCTCTTAAAGAACTATTTAAAGATAAAAGTAATACCTATTAGACTATTCGTCACTAATATCCATATCGCTTGAATCATCATCACTGTCTGTGCAGCTTGAGGAGTCAGAATCTTGGCGATAGGCGATACGCGAGCTAAACGGTCGGCCTATAGTAACGTCATTTTACTGTAAGTAATCTGTAAATAATCGTGGATTTTCGAGTACCTAACCATCGAGATTAGTTCGTATTCCGCTTTACTTCATATTCCGCTGAATTGAACCTAAGACTAGCAATATGAGTCCGTAATTCGCTAGAGATAGATAGAGTAGTAAGGTACATAAATATCTAGCCACTTAAGTGGACGTCTGGCGTTTCGTCCCCTTTCACCAATAGTGATGTGACATGCAATATTTTTGACTCCAGTCACTCAAGTCATAACGCCAAATTAAAGGCACCTTTAATTTGGCGGAGTAACAAAAACATATAGATATAAACTTTTAAACTTTCACGATGCATTATTAATATTTATATTTATCAAACAACAAACGCAAAACCAAATTAAAGGTGAGCGCGTTAATTACCCGTTATGTCTTGAGTCACTGAAGTCAAAAATATTGCTTAAGTTACATCACTACTGGTAAAGGGAAGGTGTTTGCGGTCATGAGCACTATTACCCTATATGTTTTATAGTTACAGGCACGTTCAAAGTTCTAAGAACCAAAATGTCAAGTAACTAAAAAAATTTAAAACTAAAGTACGAGACTATTAAACTTGAGTCTCTCACGACTCGAGTCACATCACTATTCACTTATTCACCAATTACATAAATTAATACAAAGCGTAAAGTTAGTGCCAAAATATGTAATTTATATTTTCTATTTACTTAAGTGTTTTTGGCAACGCTTACTGTGACACCATCATAGAGTAGTATATTTTTTTTGTTACTGAGAACTAAAGTTAATATTTAGAAGTTGTTTTCGTTAAGTAGCACTTAGTACAAAACTATTTTATTTATTAAGTTTAATGTGCTCATTTGCTGTTGTAAGAGCAACATTGTGAAAACCGACATGTTTTAGGGCTAAACAAATAGCGTGTGAATACATGACATCTATCTACCAACCCTCTGATAGTTGAGCGAAGACCTGTGACCAGTACTGGAATACTCTAGGATCGGTTCATCAAGTTCCCTTACCCTTTTCCCATTTCTATTGGCGTCAGTTCCCAGTCTAACTTGATGCAGCTGACTACCAGATTTAATCGACCGACTACCATCAGACCAGGAAACCCACAAGGAACCAGTAGCAGAAATAGTTAGACCAGGTGTCAGGTTTTATTTAGCTTCTGACTACCTTTAACGATTGTTTTAAATGTTTTAAATGACCACCGCGACCAACGGCTTAACGTGCTTGAGGCACGGAGGGTAGTCCCTCAACAAAATAGACACCGTAACAAATATTTGTAGTTACACAAAGGTTGTATGAGACGGGAATCGAACGCCACCGCCGCACAGTATAGCCCAATCACACGGCTTACACCTCTCGACTACAGAGTCGTCTAAAGGGTCGTTTATTATTTTACGTATTTTGTTTACTGCTTACCTTGTTATAGGAACAATGGTGATAGAAGATTTATAGATGAGAAATAATAATAATATTTTATAAAAAAAATTCACAGACGCTCGCCAATTACAGATTGGTGGAGGTCACATGTTCTCGAATGTTTAGTTACAAGACATGCCGGTATCATCAAGGTGGTTTCATGTGTATTATGCTACACGAAAAGCTAAGTTAGCTCCCAAAATATACCTAGGTCCGTTAGCTGTCTGTCAGCCTAACACCAAAGCTACTTACCTACCCAGGTCTTATCATTCAGTCATCACATTATTTCAAAGTTTTCTACATTACAAACCGAACACCTAATATTTACGTTACCTAGTTATTTTGCAACAGTAACTGATCAAGATCGGGTCAGCCATTATTAGTAATAGGCCCCATACTGCCTATTAGACACGTTGAAATTACACCTCGACTGAAACAGCAGCGTGTTGCGACTTTATAGCCGACGATACGATCCCAACACGACATTGGAAATCATTTAGAACCGCCTCAGGCCTATTTAAACATTTTGTAGATTATAAATAACTTCAAATTAAAAATGTTATAACCTTCGCAATTTTGTGATTGTGTACCTACTATGCCTTTAAAATAAGAATAGAAAGAATCGCGGCTAACTTCATACCAAAAACCAAGGAAATGTAGCGTCAGCACAAAATATCAAACCACAGACAATAATATTATTTTAAAATGTATAGTAAAGTTATTTATGAAGAAAACTTTACTGTATGTTTATATGTATTACGCGCTAGGATGCCACAAACTTGTACACAAATACATATACACGGATATAAACACACGTTTTAACTACTACGACTACATAGTAATTAATACTACTTGAAGCGATGATTCTACTGTGATTCTACAAAGAACTCTGTTCTGTATCTCGAAAGTCCATAATCACATCAAAAAAATAAAATAAAAAAAATTGGTTGCCTGTAAAGTCGGTATACGGGCGAAAGTTTTACGTGACAACGACTTTGAGTGGTAAAATAATTTTAATGTGAATATTCATTCGTATAGTAGGAAGAAGGATGAAATAATAGTGGAAGGGACGCGTGCCTCTCACTCGCTCTCATTGTGAGCGCATAACGTGAGCGGAGCGTAACGCAGTTTGTAAGTGTCACCCGGCAAACCAATTTATAAGACGTTGTCACGTCAAAAATCAAAGTCTGTTCACAATTGACGGAGTAATCGGTGAAAATACATGAAAAAATCATACATACCTACTACAATCAAGCACCTCCTCCTTTTTTTCAGAAATCTGTACTTCTATATCTATATCTATACTTAATACTTAATAATATTATAAATGCGAATGTAAGTTTGTTTGTTACGCTTTCACGCAAAAACTACTGATCCGATTTGGATGAAATTGGGTATGGAGGTAGTTTAAGACCCGAGAAAGGATATAGGATAGTTTTTATCCGACTGCGCAAAAAGAAGGTAATGTTTTGGCGCGATAACCAACATCCGCGGGCGGATATCTGGTCTGTTATAAATATAATTTTGCACTGAGTGTCGTATCAATAAAATGTGACTTATATTGCATTTTGATTTATAGGTGTACCTAATGTACCTAATGGCAATGTCTTAATTAGAAGCACGTAACTACAATTTTAGATTTTACATAAAACTGCCGTTAGCTTGCATAAAATAAAATTATGACTCCTGGTATAAGTTTATGTCTAAGTGCCAACCTACTTACATATCATTTTGACCCTCTACAGAAAAGAGGGGTGTTCTATCATATTCCAGTTGTCTAAAAACAGTTTTTAAAACCATATTCTACGTGAGCTAACTACCAATCCACACTACTGATCATCCTGTTTTTCATCTTCTGTTTGTCTTTAGTATTCATTTTATTCAATTTGTTTGTTAATTTTCCTCTTTGTAAAATGAGATATTTATAACATATTGTCTGCAGTAATTACAACTTCATTACCTACCTATATTCTATCTTTGTATACCTCAAATTCTCTTGCCGTGGAACTCTGTTATTGGCTTCGACTATTGTAAATGCATACATGCATGTAATGTGTTTGTTAAAAAAGCTGTTGGGTTTCCTAAATAAATAAATAAGCTTGACTCGTGTTGCCGCCTTAGAGCATTTAACACGGGAGGTGTTTTCTAAGTAACTTTTAGTTTTTGGGAGGTGAGGTAACCACGTACAGCACACATTTAAAAGTTAAGGCGTCTTTACAAATGCACATGTACTTAAATAAAAGCTATACACAAAACATGAACAGTTTAGACATACAAACTGTTCATGTACCTCGGCAGAGGGGAATAGTAATAATAACATTATTCTTGGATATTAACACACACGGTCATCTAGTCCTAACCTAAGCAGAGCTTGTTTTATGAAAACCAGATAAATGTTAGTCTCGGGTGGAAATCGAACCCACGACCTGCGGCGTGAAAAGCAAGTATACACTACGATTATAGAACAAAGTACCCTCTAGTCTGTCTGTAGGTGTGTGTTTACTTCACTTCAACCCTTTTTAATGTCCCTTTGTTAGGTACGGGTCTTTTCACAATTATCTTACGAGATGAGAGAGTTATTGCTTTATTCCACACACGCTGTCACGCTTGTCACGTGTCCTCGAATGATCAGTTCTATCTAATACATGCCGGTTTCCTGGCGATATCATCCTTCACCGATATCGAACAGCGGCGATGAAACTATTCACACGCAGTTGTGTGGGCATGACCGGGAATTGAACCTGCGATCTTATATTTCGGCGAGGCCGATACCGATGAGCATCTACTGTTAGTTATTGCGTCAGTTAAAGAAGGAATGATTAAATATTATACTGCATGTTATTATGCACCTGGGCGTTGCAAGGGCGGGTTCCTAGGGACTATCTAATTTGTATTACTGGAGAGGTAAGGTCGAGTAGTTTATTCAATCTTTAACAGGTAAGAAAACGGTAGTCATTAATCAGAAACCATATTTTATGAATGAACATCACAGCCTTATGAGAATTACAAAAAAACAGTGTTTTATAAAACTGTCTCTACTATAAATCATTTCATATGTTGTCCTTTGTCAAGGGAATAACTTTTATGTCTTAGTAAACGTTTCTTTATTTTAACATAGTTTTTACATCATAATATGGCAGTTTTTAGGGTATAATTTCGTAAACAGAATCTTTACAGGATCACTCGTGTGGCTGTCTGTTGTCTGTCACCTTTGAAAATTTAACACCGCATTGTGATTGCGCGCGTTCTCCTCTGCCGAGATACATGAACAGTTTGTATGCATAAACTGTTCATGTTTCGTGTTTGTGTGTAGCTTTTATTTACGTGTGCATTTGTAAAGACGCTTCGACTTTTACATGTGTTGCCTCGCCTCCCTTAAAAACTGTTCACAATTAAAAACTAGAAGTTGCATAAAATACCTTCCGTGTTGAATGCTCTAACTTTATTACAGTCAAATAGCTACAAAACTCCTGGGACAATTGATTTCGAATTTGTGTAAATCGGTGACTCAAAGTACGTGTGGGTAATGAAATAAACACCGGGTAACATATTATAATTAATTCATTCATGGTCACCAATAGCAGCAGTTGCGGAGCGGTATAGCCTCGCCTTTGAAATATAAGGACCCGGGTTGGATTCCCGGTTGTGCGCACACATTGTGGTAATGGTTTCATCGGCCTAGGAAAAGGTCCTGAGGTAACGGCATTTTTATGCACTAAACATTCGTGGACATGGGACATTCACTGATCTGCATTTAGCCACCGTGTGAGCTGTCTCTCAACTCGTAAGATTGTTGAGAGCAGACCCATGCCCAGCAGTGGGACACTATGCAAATACTTCACAACGTGGTAGTTCTCATGATTAAAAACAACTGTCTTGTAACTTTTTGGAGAAATTTATAAAAATTAAATTCGTTAATAATATTGAGCTGCGCAGTAGATATGACGATAATGGAGTGTAGAGTAGTACAATAAAGATTTATTATTATTATTAGTAGGGAGGGACAGGGAGGCGCACTGCGCGCCTTGCCACATTGCATCTCGCGCCGCCGCGCGCCGCCGCCGCTTTGGTTACAATTCAGTGGCGTAGCGTGCCTTGTCGGGGCCCCATATAAAAATTTTTTTGGAGGTCCTTATATGGAGGTAAAGATTTTTCACAAAAGAAAAAAAATATTGTGAGAAGAAATATTTATTTATCACATAATTTATCCATTTTACAAATAAAAAAGGAATTGTTTTATAGAATTTTGTCATTTGTAAAATAAAATAAATTAGAAAGTTTTTATTCTTTTTCCTTATCACATTTTGGGGGCCCCCGTGGCCCGGGGCCCCGTATAATTGATACGGCAAATACGGCGGTAGCTACGCCCCTGTTACAATTGTTGTCTCTACTACGATGCATTTAAAAAAAGTTGCTCCAAAAAAGTTTTTTAGGAAAGTATTTTGCACTAATGACCAGTCACCCTGTACACGTACTTACTACTTACAACACAACCGCAGTTTCTCAAGTAATCGAACTGAATATACATACTTGAAGTGACACAGCGTCCGTTGAGCTCCCGTCCTTAGCTTTCATCACAGTAATAATAAACTGTCACGGGTCTGATAAATTGTTTTGTTCACCGACATTTTAATAAAGTAATGCATTAACACTAGATTGTAAAGGATTCTGTGACAGAGAAGGTTGATTCGGTCATAGTTCATGGAGAAAACGAGGTTTTTTTTTTGCTGTGACAGTCTGAGTAGACAAGCAAAGTACACAGGAGATATTATAGTGCACAAATGTGTATACAAACATAAGTGCACTCTCTCTATTGAGACGGGCTGGTCGCGTGGTAACCTTTCTTTTCACGCCGCAGGTCGTGGGTTCCATTCCCACCCAAAACAGATTTGTGTGATGATAACTTTTTATTCTACTGTTTTAATTATGTTTAAATTTCTTTTAAGCAGGTAAACAAATTTTGATAACAGTGTAGATAATTACTAGCCCACAAAGATTACTAAACCACAGGGTGTAAACAAAACTGCAAAGTGACATTCACATTCTATCAATTTTTATAAGTATTGTCGGTACACCCTGTTTGTATATACCTAAGGCAATAGGTGAACAGCTGTTGATTATGTCTTATTCTATGCTATGGGTGAGGGGAGAGCCTTATTAGCAGGCTCAAAGTATTATAGCGTGCCGTTTCATACCAGCTGCGCCTATTGGGGAATACCTGTGTCCAACAGCAGTGCATAGTAGGTCTATGATGAATATTATATTGTATATAATACGTATTGTCCTAGGTTGGGTATCTGACAAGGCGCTGTGATGGTCAGGGCGGGACCGACTAGTTCAAAGAGTGGTCCAACTGTCTAATGGGAGCGACGGCCTCCAGTACGCTTCCACGTACCGCAAAGGCATTCCACCCCGTTCTGGATTGCTGGGCGGACAGGCAACATGGGTCGATGACCTATCACCTGAAGCAGATGTTGACCGGGCATGGCTGCTTTGGGAGATACTTGTGTCGGATTGGTAGGGAGCCGGCTCCTGTCTGCCACGAGTGCGGCGATGCGATGGACATTAACACACCCTTGAGGTGTGCGGCGCGTGGTCGTCGCAGCGCCGCCGTACTTTAATGTCCGAGTTCAGCGCGGATCTCTCCCTCCTGAGCGTGGTCAATTGCATGCTCGGGAGTGAAGAAGCCTGGAATGTGGTGGTCGCCTTTTGCGCCTAGATTATGAAGCAGAAGGAAGCAGCAGAACAAGTCAGTTAGAACGACCCTTCCGCTGACCCCTGCCGAAGAATACGTACGGAAGCCCGAACCCTGCATTGCACAGGTTCGCTACCGTTGAAGACGTCTCAAAATCTCCGGGGCACCCCCTACCCTATATGTACATTGGGGGAGATCGAGGAGCATGCCAATAAGCGAGCCGTCACCAGCGGGGCCGCGGTTGTGTCACATCATGGTTCCCGTGACCCTGCTGAGCGCACATACGCCGTCGTCGCAGCCGTCAAATTAAAGTGGCTGGCTGTTCCGACGGTCCATGTGCCCTACCTGATGATTATTAATTTTAATATTTAGATATCTATCTATTTAAGTCAATCAAATTTAATTAAATCCGAATGCAAAATGATTATAACATTTTAGTATAAAATAGTAGGTACTAAGCTTTAGCACAATCCCACGTGATCGATGGCTGGAGGACGATATAACGGAACTATTACGTATCGAATAATCTCGAGTGATTTTAATATCGACATAACCATCATTGTTTTGCAAGTTATCTTTATTATATAAAATAAACATATCTCTTTTAATGTTATCTATGTGTACTATAAATTATCTGCTGTGTCAGACTGTGGTAGACAATGTACCAGGCACACATGGCAGAAGATCGTGAGGAAATATGTATGCAGTCGCTAGTCGCAACATGAAAATATCCATAGAATTCTAATTCATGTAGCAATCTGTCCACAACTCCTGTAACAAGAAGGGAACCACAAAGAAGAAAAGAAATTAAATTATTTCAATAATTTTATTAATCACTAGCGGACCCGGCAGACGTCGGTCTGCCCGGTAAAGCAGTGCCATCTACCGGGTCTCAGACCTACCGAATATAACCAATAATAGGTATAGGTATAATAAATAATAGGTATCTAACCCGGTTTTTGGCACTTCTTCGCTTTCTAAATTTTCTTTTTTTTTTTAATTTTTCTCTGCGTAAGAACCATCCTCGTACTTAAAAGGAATATTTAAAAAAAAGAATTAGCGAAATCGGTCCAGCCGTTCACGCGTGATGTCGTGACAACGGAAAATGGGTTTCATTTTTATATATATAGATTTATTAAAATTACATTATATAACTAGTATATTAAAAATAAATATATACTTACTTTGTTTGTGGACTACCAGGTAACCAATAATCTTAAAAATAATGATTGTAGATTGTAGGGGGTTAAATTTACCACAACTTGACGTCAATTATGCGCTTATTTTGCGTGGTGTTCTGGCGTAGCTACTGCTGGCCCAGATCCAGGAGGAATCCTAGCAGACTCTTCGTGTTTCTGACGGCTTCCTTGAGCGACCTCGGCGATGCGAGGTATTCACTTCAACCCTTTTAAGTATCCCTCAGCTGGGCACGGGTCTTCAACTTCAACTGTCTTACGAGTTTAGAGAGTGTAGGCCTTAATCCACACATGCTGGCCAAGTGCAGATTGGTGGATGTCACGTGTATTCAAATGATAAGTTCTAAGACATGCCCGTTTCTTCACAATGTTGTCTTTCACCGATATTGAGCAGCGGGGATCTAACCATTTACAAAAAGATGTGTGCACGACTGGAAATCGAACCCGCGACCTTATATTCCTAAGACGAGGCCCGTACCGCTGCGCCACCGCTGCTCTAGGTATTCAGCCCTGTACAAAAATAATTATAAAGAATTGTGTTATTTATGTATACATAATAATCCTACTTTGACGAGCCGGTGGCGTGGTCGGTAGGATATTTGCTTTTCACGCCGCAGGTCATGGGTTCGATTCCCACCCGAGACAAACATTTGTTTAAATATGTCTGTTTGTCTTGTGTCTCGGTGTAATTATCTAAGTATATTTAAGTACATATTTACAAAAGAAAAGTGTATTAAGTAGTATATTACCAGTTATCTGGTTTCCATAGTACAAGCTCTGCTTAGTTTGGGATCAGATGAACGTGTGTGTCAATGTCCCACTCTACCATATTATTATATTATATTACATCTATTCATCTGAAATACTCGTTTTCATATCATTTCTACTCAGTATTTATCTCATTTTGATTCAGCTGTAGTACAGAATAGCGGCCTCGTGTTCGGATTAAACTCACGAAAGATTATAGCGGTCGCACGCATGATTTATACATTTAACAAACGGAGTGCGGATTACTGTAGGTAATGTACGAGCCATTTATTCATACACACACAACCCATAAACATGTTATTTTAACGAAATATCATTCATTTCGTTGTTATATACTGTTATAACTACATAAATATTACGTTTGTATGTTTTTTTTATATTCTGAAATAGGTTCGCGCTTGACTACAACTTGCCTGATGTAATCTACGATGGAACGCGCCTGCTAAATATACCTTTTCACTCGTGATTACGAATTATTTTCGGTAAGAAGGTGGCAATGGAATGAGGCTCCATATGGATAGAAGCCATAGGTGGCAACAGTTCCAACCCTGTTCTTAAATGGTGTCACCAAACATCGCACCGGAACACGGTAAGGCCACTTGGCGGTGCGGCTTTGTCTGGTGGGTGCTCACTAACCACGGCCGAAGCGTAGGTACCACTAGTTTATTGTTACCTGATTTGCACCACCTGGGACTACGTGTGGAGATTCAGATAAAAGATGTACTCCCACGGACGAAGGTGAGTCAGCCTAAAATCTCTGTTCTCAATGTCTGCTTTTTACGGACAGCGGAAGGGTTGATTTTGATGAAATTTTGCATACACGTAGATTATTACCGGAAATAAAGTCCTCCACTTGAAAATACCCAGCGTCCACTTTTGGAATTTTATTTTTCGTAGAAGTTTTTTTAACTGAGGGATCTCAGTCTTCAAATTCAATCTTCTGCTGCAGTCAAGTCTTTTGCCGCAGTCCTAAAGTCTTAAACGCACGAAGGGGGCGGTATCACCGACGTTAAGACCTATAGAATAATTTTTATCCCGATAGTAGGTATAATTTTCTCTTGGGGTATTTCTGTACCCCTAGCACGAGTTCGTTAATAATGAAAAAAGTTTTCGAATACCACGTACCACCTCGAACTTGTCAAAATGCGTTTTCAAATAGATTTTTTTCATACAAAACGTTTATATAGATAATTATTGTTGTTGTTAATATTGTTCGCTAATAGGCAGGCAAAGGTTTTGACCATACAGCCTAGATAATTATTATGTTGACAGGTTCATGATCGTAGTTAGGTACTTATTTGAAAACTATTTTTCGTATTGACTGCTCATATAGTCCCTGTAGTAAGTATTACATATATTTAATCCTCAACGAAAAAGAGGGGTGTCGGAGATTTATATGTGTGTCCGAGTGTTTGTGTATCTGTATATAAGTTTGTTGCTTCTGAGCGCTTAAACTGTAGTAGGTACCGATTATGAAGCGCTTTTTCAAAAGCTGCACTATTAAGATGGTTATTTGGAGGGGGGAGGGGGCAATTTAATGAAATTATTAATAAAATATTATTTACTACTAGCTTCCTCCCACGGCTTCGCCTGCAAATTTCATCCAATTTTGTCCACTAGTTTTCACGTGAAATAGTAACAAACATACTTTTAGACCTCCATACAATCAAACAAACTATCGCGTTTATATTATTAGTAGTATTTAGCAGCATTGATACATTCTTACTACGAACTACTTATTTCTTTTTTTTCTACCTTTATTTTTTACTATAAACTAGTCAATTGAAAAAGCAAATACCTACTATAGTATTGGGGCTTTCGTATTGTATCGGATTTCCGTACAACGTTAGATCAGCTTATACTGGAAATGTATATAGCTTTATGTGTAGCCGACTGTACCTACGTACCTAAATACTAAGATAACCGCCGCGGTGTCACGTAACCCACTATCTATTCAATTTAATGGAGACGCACACAATATTCACTGCGCGGCACAGAACCTGTGACATGTCAGATAGCCAGTGCACAATAGTCGGGAAATCAATGAAAGGTCACGATACCAACGCCCATAGATACTCAACAATGCAAACAAAAACCCCTAACTATTCAAATTTATTTACACTGACATGTTTTTAGAATCTTAATAATTAAGAAGGCTTTTCATATGACGGAGACACGATCACACCTAAAATTTCATATGACTTTCATCGGAGTAAAGCCTATTTAGTAAAACAATAGCTTCAAATCGCGGCTTCGCCCGCGTGGTATTATAATAAAAAGGACCCTATGCCCTTTCTCAGGCTCTGGATTATCTCTGTAAATTTCATATAAATCGGTGCAATAGTTTAGGCGTGAAAGTGTGACAGATGAACAGAGATCCGCATTTATAATTCTATCCTATCCTATCCTATCCTACTATATATATTATTATTATTATTATAATATTATAAATGCGAAAGTAAGTGTGTGTGTGTGTGTGAAGGTTTGTTACCGCGTATCTCCATAACCGCTCAACCAATGTTAATGAACTTTGAAACGTAGGTAGTGTATACCCTAGAATCGGACATAGGCTAACAATATTTTCAAAAATCATCCCCTAAGTGGGTTAAATAGAGGGGTGAAGTTTGTATGCAACTTTTTATTCCTTGGTCCTATTCATTTCAAATTCGGTACACATAAACCTTAAAACAAATAATGAGATACGGGTTTTTTATTTTTCCATAATTACCCCTATGAGGTGTGCATAATGAGATTTATTGTTAAAAATTAAAGTTTCTCTGGATCTGTATAGTCTCAAGTCCGATTCACTCCAAATTTGGCACACATATACCGTAAAAGAAATCGTAAAACACGTGTTTTTTATTTTTCCAAAACTACCCCCGGTGAGGGTGTTAAATGAGTTTATTTGGAAAAATTAAATATTCCATAACTGTTTAGTCCTTGGTCCGATTTCCTTCAAATTTGGTATAAATAAAGCTCAAAACAAATAATAAAATACGTGTTTTTTATTTTTTCAATTTTTTTTATTTTTATCCTAATACTAAGCGGGCAAAGCCTGAGAAATTATTCTGAGGGTGATTTTCTTCAAAGTTGATATCATAACTTCTTCGTAATTTTGATCTAAATTACTTTTTATTTTGACACAATGACATGTTTGATAACTCAATGCTACGAATAGAATTCGAAATTTAAATTTCATTTCTTATAAGTATAGTCTAAGAGCCGCAGCATTTTTAAGAAACGCCTATTGATTTATGGATATACATATGGGCGCTTGACGATTTCAAAATGTTGCTTACAGTCCTACACTATTGAACTAATTTTGTATGGAGATTGTTCGAGACCCGGGAAAGGATAGTTTTATCCGACTGCGAAAAAAGGGATTAATGGTCTAGCGCGATAACCAACATCCGCGGGCGAAGCCGCGGGCGGAAAACTAGTATTACATATGTAGGAATGAGGGCAGCGGTGGCGCAGCGGTACGGCCCTCGCCTTAGAAAAATAAGGTCACGAGTTAGAATCCTAGTCCTGCCCACACATCTTTGTGCGAATTGTTTCATCTCCGCTGCTCAATATCGGTGAAGGAAAACATCGTGAGGAAACCGGCATGTCTAAGAACCAATCATTCGAGGACATGTGACATCCACCAACCCACACTTGGCCAGCGTGTGTGGATTAAGGCCTAACGTCCCTGAACATATTAGACAGTTGAGGAAAGACCCGTGCCCATCAGTGGGACACTAAAAAGGGTTGAAGTAATGAGGGATGAGAGTGTTAACTTGTGGTGTATCAATGTGGTGTGTGTAACATGACAGTGCTTGCTGGCACATTTGCTACCTTTCATAGATGGACAGTTCACTCGCGTCCATCTTTAATATTACATGCAAAGATCGTGAATAAATAATGAATGTAGGGTTACCGGACTTTAATTTGGACTCCAATTTGGACCTGAGATAGAAGAACACTACAAACTGAACAAAATTTGGTAAAATTACATAAAAACGTTTTTTGTAAAATTGAGAAATAAACAGATTTAACCTACAAATCGTCATAGTATTGTCTTAGATTTACGCGAATATCACACATTGAACATGAACACCACCCGTGAACATGAAGTCTGAAAAGACTTTGAAAAGTCGGGATCTAAAATCTAAAATAAACCGCGATAAAATCCGTTAAAAAGTAGTTTTATTTCAATACAAATCGTCAGTTATATAAACAGTGCAACGAAATTAAAAACTAGTTAAAAACTTCAAAGTAATAAACAATAATCGGTTTGTAATTCGAATCATTCCGATTGGCGGTTGTAAACACCGTCAACTGAGATTATCCAAAACCAAAATAAAATATTCAAGTGCTTAATTTACTTGTACCAAAACCCAAGCAAAATCAACTTAGAATTCAAGATTAGATTAGATTAGATGATGATTAGATTAGATTTGTTTTTGCTCTACATTAATGACTTACCACGTAACACACATCACCCTATGGTATTATTCGCAGATGACAGTACGGTAATTATCAAATGCTTAGACAAACAATTTTACGAAGAAGACATAAATAATACCCTTAAAAGTATCATAACTTGGATGAATAATAATAACTTAATTATAAATCTTGAGAAAACCAACATTATGCATTTCTATCAGCGAGTACTTCCAGACGCTAATTTTAGCACTTGTTTTAAGGGAAAGACAATAGCGAAAGTTGACAATGCACGCTTTCTCGGTATACATATCGATAGCCAGTTAACATGGAATTACCAGGCAGAAGATATTTGCAAAAAACTAAGTACTTCTGCTTTTGCGCTTAACGCATTACGTAAAAAAGTAAGTTTAAAAACACTGGTTGTTGCATATCATGGACTAGTTTCATCTATCCTAAGATTTGGAGTTATCTTCTGGGGAAATTGTACTGAGAAGGAAACCATTTTCAGGGCTCAAAAGCGTTGTATACGAGCCATGCAGGGACTAAAATATACTGACAGTTGTGTTCCAGTGTTCAAGTCCTTAAAATTGCTGACGTTTCCATGCCTCTATATTTTAGAAATTGCTTTATTTGTAAAACTAAACAAACACTTATTTCCCTTAATAACACAGATAAGGCAAAGATCGACAACGTTAAGATCTCAGTATATACGTTTACTAAGTGTCCCTAGGTCACACACGGCACTGTTAAAAAAGAGTGTTTTTTCTATGGGGCCTTTAATATACAACAAAATACCAGAAGCTATTAAAAATGAAAGTCTATTCGAATTCAAGAGAGATCTAAAAACATTTCTTATAGAAAAGTGTTATTATTCAGTTAAGGAATTTCTCGATGACGTAACATGACATATTAAATTATTAACAATTTTACTGATTTTATTTTATTTTATTGATTTTGACATGTTAACTAAACAACTAATATTTATATATTTTTTTTAATTTATTATTTCTTAATTTGTTTGACTATTGTAATTGTAATTAATTCTGACCTTATTTCTTTTGTTAAATTAGATACATATATAATAATCAATTTTTGCATACTCAAAGAGTAGAATGTATTAGCACTAAATATTGTTTTTAAGATCTTAAACTGTACATACATTCTTTGCAAATAAAGAATTTGATTGATTGATTGAAGACACTGTGAGCTCAGTTTGCTTAAATCGGAACGCAACTTAAATATTAATATTTGAAGGTAGTCAGTAATAATTGTGATTAATATTTTTGGACGTCAAATACCTCAGTGCACTCGTGAACATGAAGTCTGAAAAGACTTTGAAACGTCGGGATCTAATATCTAAAATAAACCGCGCTAGAATCTGTTAAAAAGTAGTTTTATTTCAATGTAAAATATTCAAATTAAAATTTCGTGTCTACCTTTTCAGTTTTTTAATGAATTGAATAAAGATGGAAGATACTGACGCAGTCGGATTTTTTCTTTTTTTAATACTTTTTCTTTTCTTAGTAAAGTAAAAGCGAGCGACTTAATTCCATTTTATTCCATATCTAATCTGTATGCCGTGCAAATAAATGATTTAAATTTGAATTTCATAAGATGCCAACTTTGGTAAATCGGAGTATAGTGGAGGTCGGCGGCTGTCGCATTATGCTGTCAATTCGTCTGTGTGGCGACATCTCCTTAATGAGGAGTTAATTCCGGAGAGAGCGGTATGTGGCACCGGTGCCCTTTGAATGGTCGGTATGAGGCGCATACTTGGACAAATAATGGATAATTTACTTTTATAATATTAGTGAGCAGTGAGCAGGGTACGGGCCTCGCCTTAAAATATAAGGTAGCAGGTTCGAATCAAGGTCGAGCCCGTGTCTTTGTGTGAATGGTTTCATCGCCGCTGCTCAATATGCTGGTAAAGGGAAACTAAGGCGGTTTAAGAACTAATCATTCAAGGACATGTGACATCCACCAACCCGCACTTGGCCAGCATGTGTGATTAAGGCCTAAACTCTCTCAACTCATAAAATAGTTGAGAGAAGACCGTGCCCAGCAGTGGGGCACTAAAAAAGGGTTAAAGTGAAGTGAAGAAATCGCTGGCAGAAATGGTTTGTGAAGCCTTAAAAAATACCTCTAAATTGAAAATTGAAAACCCTTGGGCACATAAGTTTTTATACGGAAAATAAAGTCACCTTGTTCCTAACGATTTTAGCTTAGAACAATCTCTATCTTGTGTTTCCGAATAAGGAAAACCGCATCAAAATCGGTCCATCCGGCGAGGTACTACATGGTAACAAACTTGTACACAGATACACTCATCAAAGTTATAACACCCCTCTTGTTTGTCATTGGTTAAAATATAGGATTTGTCTTTGTATCAACTTCAGTATAGTACTGAAATTCAGATAGTGACGTCACAACATGGCGTCGACAATCTCCGGTCAATCATCACCTCGGTTATTAAGTGGATTGGAGGCCAATATGTAGGTAATTTACTTGGATTTCCGTGCTATGGCTTACGATTTGCATTTCGCATACATTTACTATATGTACCATGACATATTTCAATTTTTTAGCTACTCAGCGGCGGCATATTAAGTTTGGTAGATTTTGATTTAGAGTTATCAGTTTAAATGCGATTTGCAACTCTACCAATGTTGGTATGCCACAAAGTGACTGAACAGTTGAAATAAGTCTTTTTTCTTTTTTATTCTGAAACTAGCAAATCAGGCGAACTCCGTTTCGCCACCAGATGGCTTCGTTTTATGTAACATTTTCCCGCTTTTCTGTTGAAATTTTTCCTGAATTTTCTTTGCTATAAACCTCACGGAGCCCAAAACCTTTCCAACGAATGCAAAACCGTGGAAATCGGTTCGTGCGTTCTGGAGATATAGCGTCAGTAAGGAAAACCCGACTTATTTTTATATAGTAGATGAAGATAGGCATGCGCTTGACTACAACTAGCCTGATGTTAAGTAATGATGTAGTTTACGATGGGACGCGCCAGCCTAGTATACCGATTCATTCATTTAATTATTTTCGGTGAGAAGGTGGCAGTGGAATGAGTCTCCATAAGGTTAGATACCATAAAGAAGGACCAATTCCGACCTACACTCTCTGCATGGTGTCTCCAAATATCGCACCGGAACACGGCAAGGCCGCTTGGCGGTGCGGCTTTGTTTGGTGGGTGGTCACTAACCACGGCCGAAGCCTACCACCAGTGTATTGTAACCTGATTCGCACCACCCGGGGACCACGTGTGGGGATTTACTTAAAGGTTACAAACCCACGGACGAAGGTTAAGCCTTTTTAATATGATTCGAATGTAGCATTTTTTTTTCTTTAGCCTATATTGTCCCACTGCTGAGCAAAGGCCTCCCCCAAATTCTTCCATCTTGTCCGGTCTCCCGCGACCTCTGGAATGCATCCAGATCATCCCACCATATTTTTGTCAGTCGGCCTCGGCGACGGCTACCGTCTTGAGGCACCCAGTGTGTGCCTATTCGGGCCCATATCTGGCTCCATTCGACACAAATGGCCTGCCCACTCCCACTTTAACTTTGCCGTCTTGTGGCCCACATCTATTTTTTTAATCATTTAATAACTACCTAATTGCGTTCTCTTTGTCACAGCCGTCGTCTTCTAAAGGGACGGTATAGGAGCAATAAACACGACCTTGGTAACGCTCGTTAAACATCGTACTAAGCGCGCTGTATGTACGCTACCAACGCGCGTCGAACGCAGCGCTGAACCCAACGCCGAGCGCCTAATGCGTACCTAATGCCCTTAGTATACGAAAACTTTTGAATTTTAACTCGTACTATTTACTCAACTCGTACTTTAAATTATAACAAGTTAAAATTATCGCTATTAGGCACTAAGGATACCTACACAAAAGAAGGCCATATGAAACGTGAATAAACATTATTAAATGTCAAGAGTCAGTTGTTCTAAGTGCCTCTTACTCAGTGCGTAAACGACCTAAAATCTAAGGTTGTTGCCCTACGGCCTACGATTTATAACACTGAGCGATACTTTGCCGCGAATTTATAACTTATTAGAATTATGATATTATATGCCGTTTGTATACTGAGTTACATTGCAATCTGTATTTACATACAATCACGCCATGACTGGCCTGGTGGCGTAGTGGTTAGTGACTGTGACTACTAAGCCGGAGGTAGTGAGTTCGATTTCCACTCAGGACAAATCTTTGTGTGATGAGCACGATTGTTTGGTCTGTGTCTGGGTGTAATTTATCTATAATATGTATATATTTACAAAAAAAATGTATTCAAGTATTATATCCATTCCTAGTACCTATCACCCAAGCAATTATATTTATAATTGCTTAATTTGGGACTAGATGGCGCTGTGTATGTGCGAAAATATTATTGTTAAAATATTATTATTATTATTTTAACAATGGGTTCTCAGCAGTGGGAATTGACTTTGTCAGCCATCTAGTTGAAGAGGCTGCGCTGTGGCTGCAGTCGTGATTTCAGCACCTATAGATTATTGCGCTAAGATTATTAGTGAGAGGCAGATATCCTCGCTGCTCTTCGGGAGCTGTATAACCATCCATTTTTTCAGAGCATAGAGAGACCATAATTCTTCCTTGCACATAGTTACGAATATAGTTTTCGAATTTAACCTCTAATTTAAGAAACAATGAAAACAAAAGCTTCCATTTATCTTAATAGTTACTATTTTTAGCCGCAAACACGGCACAAAAAAATAAAAAATTTAAGTAAGTAGGCTTTTCACAAAGGGAATTTTATGACGATTGTAAAATATTATGAATCAGCTTCGCATAGTTAAGACATGTCTTGTCCTTTTCTTCTTTATGTCACTTTGACATCACGTGACAATGACAAAACATATATAATCTATCCTTAGATTAAATTTCGTTTCTAGTAAAGTAAGAGATATTCTTGCTCAAATATCTTTAAAAAACTCCAATGTCAAAAGATCAGATGATAATTTACAGTTAACTAAATGTTTTCTGAAAGGAACAAACAAATAACTAAGAAATTACCATATACCATTAGTCTGAGAAGACGTAAGATTACTTTAAATTATCCTATTATTACCACACAACGCGACAGACAGATGTCAATCACGAATATTTGAAGCAGTTAACGACTGGTTTTGCATCACAATTGTATGCCGACTGTATTGAAGAGCGCATTCTGCAAGTTGCTCTTAGCTGCTGTCATATAGGCTTACCCATCCTTTCTTAGATGATAAAATAAAACTGTGGGTGAAGCTATTGACTCTGTGTTTGATTCCTAAGTAAAACTTAAATTGATACCTCGAAGCTCAAAGACCGTAACCGTCATTTTGGCAAAATATGTTATGATATTAAGTAGATCATAACAACACGCCTGTCAATAAGTAATAAGATGGGACACAAACGACACATTATGGCGAACGTGTTCATTCCATGGAAAATGGTAGCTTGCAGATATAAAGTAGTTAATTTGGACCATTACTAACATAGAACCTTTAGTGTCCTACTGCTGGGGAGCCGCTTCATCCGCCTATTTTAGCACGATCCGCGGCTGGACTCAGCCAGCTCTTACCAGCCGCCTTGCAGAGATCGATACTCCGCATATTCTGAGGTCGTCCTACGCTATGTCTGCCAATCCGTGATCTCCACACAAGAACTCGATGTAGGTAGTTATTTCATTTGTTTTTGTTTCTTTATTTTATTAAATTCACATTTTTCGTTAAATTGAAAAAACGTGAATTTCTGCGATGCGTTTTACAACTTTCAAAGTAATTTACAAAACAGTAAACAGAGATTGTATTGTTAAAAATGTATTTGTGTTTTACATTTACATAATACGCAAATGTTATGCATAGAAAAGGTCCGGTGGTTAAAGATATTCTAAAAATTGTATTATTATGTTTTCTACTCCCACGTGCGGTTCAGGTAATAGGGTTTCCTATTATTTCTACTTTAGACTGAAAAACAATTAGGTTAAAAGCGTTTTACTTACAATTCAGTGTTTTTCCTCTCGACTTTAATCTTACTTTAGAACGACCGCACACTAGAAAATCGTCCGAGGCTGTCTCTTTACTATGCGTTTCAAATTAGAATAGGACTGGAAATCCGCCATCTTGGACCGGAATGCGCAATTACTTTATATAATTCAGTAATAATAATCACATCTAGATGAAAAAATAAACAAAATGCGTATATCTTATTGCCGTTTCAGTGAGATTTGAAATTTGGAGTCGAATATTTAAAGTTAGCCCTGGGTCCAGTCCTATTCTTATTTGAAACGCATAGTATAAATAAACATAAAAATCAAAAGAATAGGTACCAATCTGTGCGATAAATTTCGTCTAAATGAGATAAGTAGGTAAGTTTTGTCCGAAAAGGCGAAATGGTATTCCGATCTTACAGGTATAATCAGTTTCTTAGTGAAATTACATCTTTTGTCGTTGAATGAGATCAAACTATTATGTAACGGATTTGGCCTCTTTATCAGCTATTTTAATGTTTGATTTAAATGTGCAATATTTGCATATGAATATTAAAATATTATGTTAATATCTCGTTAAAATAATAGCACAAAACTTGTCTAATACACAATAACTTATTCATAAAAATCTTAAAAGACTCTGTTCAAGCTTTCACACATCTAATTTGGATACATCTAGCGCCACCTATACGCAACTATTTGAACTACAATTCGCAATGATGTTGGGTGTCTGCGCATGATTGGATTAATATTCGCACCCCTTCTATTCGCAATAAATATTCGCTTCTCTTTCTTTCCTGTACATGCATCTCCTTCTTATACACGTCATTCTACCAAAATCTAAAATTCGCAACGAACGTCACGACACACAAAGTTGTACACGCTAAAATTATCTGAAAGTTTGTTAAAGTCGATAATACAGTATTTTTATTTATACGCAAGTTTTTTTCCGCAACAATCCTGAGATCTTCGAACATCCAGCTACACGCCATGGAACCGCCGCCCCATGTTGGACCTTCGAACCGAATAAAAGGAACCTAACCAAATACGGCACATGTTGGACCTTCGCTCGGAATAAGAAGAACCTAACAAAATACGGCACATGTTGGAATATCGTGCCGAATAAGAAGATTCTAGCGAAAAACGCCACATGTTGGACTTTCTATTCGAATAAAACGCACCTGGCAAAAATTGGACTTTGAACCGATGTCAAGACATACCTAAACGAGGTGGTTTCCAGCTGGAAATAAGGCGCAATAGAACATCAAATCCACTTAAGAGGCAATAGGAGGCCAAGCGCATTAAGAACGAAGAATCATTGGCGTTTCATCGAACACTACGCGCATATCGGTGGGGCCAATCATTCCTCAATCTATCACCTCCTATTCCTTTGTGTAATACTGTGTTAAACTGCTTTCAGTAAATATCCTGCTTTGAGTGTCGCGATTGCCGAGCAATAGCATAGGTGCATGGTGTCGTTGCTAGCATCATCTCATCAGTGCTAAGTGCTTTGGCCGCCATTTTGTTAAACGTGAGTAACTCCTATTTTTACAAACTACCGAAATGTCTTTAGACCCTAGGCCTAAATCACCTCTTTCATTAAACGCAGGCAATAATCAATTAATTAAGGATTTAAGTAGAAAAAGAGCAGTTATTAAAGGCAGACTAACAAAATTTACAAATTATTTACAACAATTAGAGAACAGTGATCACGATAATAGAAATAATATTGATTTAAACTTAAGAATTAAAGGAGCGGCTAGTCTATATACAGAGTTTAATGAGATCCAAGCTAAAATAGAGGAATTAGTTTCTGATGGTGAACTATCCGAGCAATTAGATCAGCGTGAGTCATTCGAAGATAGCTATTACAGTACTTTAGCCCAAGCCGAGTCTATGCTAAACACTGGTGAGGTTACTAACTGCTCCAAGTCGTGTCACAATGCGCATAAACCATCAGTTAAATTGCCTACTATATCCATGCCGACCTTCGATGGGTCCTATGAACACTGGTTACAGTTTAGGGACACTTTTACTTCTCTAGTTCATAATTCTAAAGACATTAGCAATATACAAAAGTTTCACTATCTTAAATCCTCTTTAAAAGGTTCCGCAGAGTTAGTTATACACTCAATTGAATTTAGTTCCGATAATTATCAAGTCGCATGGGAGTTATTACTCAATAGGTACGATAATTCAAGGCTTCTAATCCACAATCACGTAAAATCACTATTTAATATAACCGCAATAACAAAAGAGTCACCCTCCTCTATTAGGACTTTAATAGACACTATTCTAAAAAACTTACGCGCATTAAAGTTATTAGGTGAGCCTGTCGATTCATGGGACACTCTTATTAATTACATAATCGTTACCAAGTTAGACAAAGTTACTGAAAGGGAGTGGGAGACTTACAAATGCACTATTTACTCAAACGTAAACGGTTCTGTCAAACGCATCACAATTGAAGATTTAATCAGCTTCCTAAAAGACCGGGCAGATATGCTTGAAACATTACAGCTTTCACATAGCAAGGTTGATAACCAAACCGTTGATAAAAGAAGTTACAATTATAGACCACATTACATTTCACACTGCAATGTTTCTAGTATTCCACACAAGTCGTCCGAACGAGTTGTACGCCCAGCCCGCGTTAGGTTATGCATTCAATGTAACGCGCATCATCCACTTTATTCGTGCAAAACATTCATAGAAAACGATTTAAACACTAAATTAAAACTAATACGCGATCACAGGTTGTGCGAGAACTGTTTACGTTCGGGACACAGCGCAGATTATTGTAGATTCGGCCCTTGCCGAAAGTGTAATATGAAACACAATTCATTATTACATAATGATAGCAAAACAAGCACGGTGACATTCCATTCCGCATTAATTGAACCAAATGCAAGTAACAGCGATGCGTCCGCGGCTATACGCAACCCCGCGACCGCATCACCCGTTACCTCCACCATCGGTCCTGTCCAGGTAAACAGTGCACACATACAAACACCTTGCACTCAATCTGATGTTTTGTTATCCACTGCCATTGTCGAAGTAGCTGATTTGCACGGTAGGTATCATAAAGCGCGCGTGCTGCTCGACAGTGGTAGCCAGAGATGTTTTATAAGTAAACAATTATGCGCTTTGTTAAATACGCCATTAATACAGTCCACTAACGAAATTCGAGGCGTTGGCAACTCGTCGATACAGTGCCATTACGCCTGTAAAATAAACATTAAATCATGCATTAATACGTACACTACGCGTCTTCATTGTTACGTTTTACCTCAAATCACGGCTTCGATGCCAGCTGTATGTAATTTAAACGCGCAGATCTGTATACCAGACAATATACAGCTAGCTGATCCAGAGTTTTTAGAGTCCGGACCTATAGATATTTTAATAGGCGCAGATAGGTTCTGGGACCTTTTATGCGAAGGCAAGATACGGTTACCTACTGGTCCATATCTTCACAATAGTAAGTTAGGATGGATACTATGCGGTCCTATACTTAATAATACGCGCAATAATAGTTCAATCAATTGTAATATTATTAATTCGCTAGACTCCCTAGATACACAACCACGCAAGTTCTGGGAGCTAAGCAAGTTGCCCAAAAGTCGGAGACGCACAGACTGCAGGGGAACGTGCTCGCAAGAAACACTTCATTCGCAATACTATGCGCAACAGCGAAGAAGGTTCTGCAGACGTATTCCTCTCAAGCAGTCACCCGAACTATTGGGAGATTCCTACGATTCACGTAGACGATTATTTAACTGGCCTAGCTATACAACTAATTACAATTACGCTTAACAATAATTTTAGTTCATGTGATAATAATCAAATCTAATAATTTTATTTACGTTTTCTAATAAATACGAGTAAATACTTATTTTATAATTCGCAGTTAGATACAAAACATATATAATATATTATTTTACGCACAATTTTAAAATGCTTTGATGTTCTACATTTGCTAGTTCATATTTATTAATCGCTAATATTCTATTGCTACAGTTAAGCTGTTAAAAATCTTTCAGTTGGGACGCACTATTTACTAGCCGAGGAAATCGCGCGACAATGAAACCGGTTTGTTATTTCTTTCGATCAATCAGCTGTGGTCGAATCCTTCGCTACGCTATAGGTACTCAACCTATATAGTTTTGTTGCTATCTCTGTAGATTAGCACTAGATTCATTTCTATTTTACCGTTTTTAACTGTTCAAACGCATGAATGAGACGAGTGGCGGCTTCTATATTACGAAACCTCCACAATATTTGCAACAAACCTTTTAAATTACAAGTAACCTTAGTGTTGTAGTTAGATAATACGGACAACACTCTGGTTCGGTTATATTAGATAAAATGGTACTCAGCTGAACACAATCTATTGTCTAATGGTAAAATAATCAAAGGCACAACGTAAAATAAATTTAATTTATTTCTAGACAATCTTAAAATAATGCGCATACGAGGGCGTCTTAGTAAACCTAATAAGTTTATATACGCTAAAAATTCTATTATATTATTTTCCCTGCTATGTATCCTAGGCAAATCATATGGTATTTTTCCTGTTTATTTTGTCACATGCGCTAATATCTGGAGTTAGTTTGAGACCTCTCCAGTGAGGTACCTATATTAATTAACATTAAAGAGGTTTATTTCTCATCAAGACACACCATCAGAAATCTATTCCGACAGCATTGGTCGCAATTTGTCGGTAAAAAAATATATTTTGATATTTTTCAAGCAATCGTAGTCCAGATATTTTAGAATTCGCTACTAATAAAAAATCAATTAACACTTTAAGCCGCCTTATAATCCTCATTTCGGTGGTTTGTATGAATTAGGGGTGAAATCATTAAAATATCACCTCCTCCGTCATGTAACGCGCATTTAACTATAAAGAAGTTTAGCACAGTACTTACGCAAAAGCTGTCCTAAATTCCGTACCTTTGTCTCCTATATCTGATCTATGACCCACAGGACTTCCTAGCACTCACTCCAGGACTCATCCTGACTGGTTGCACACTAAACGCACCAGCTTACGATGACGCACGCGATGTTTTTGCTACCTGCCACAATCGCTACTAGAGGGTTGAACATCTGTAACAGCATACTTGGACTAGACCACCGACAATGACAATTTGAAGTTAAACGCGCTAGTGGTCATTAAATCTTTGCCCCGTGCAATGGCTTATGTAACGTGTACTGCACACTATCAAGGGTCAAGATGGTTTCGCAAGGGTTGCTAATATCCAGACGGCGACCCCTTAAGCCGAACCCTTACAATGGTCTGTCCGCTTTTCCAAGACAACGATAAGGATGCTGCTGAAGAATATTGAAAGCCACTGCTTCCAAGGCCGGGGGCATGTTCAAGCTTTCACACATCTAATTTGGATACATCTAGCGCCACCTATACGCAACTATTTGAACTACAATTCGCAATGATGTTGGGTGTCTGCGCATGATTGGATTAATATTCGCACCCCTTCTATTCGCAATAAATATTCGCTTCTCTTTCTTTCCTGTACATGCATCTCCTTCTTATACACGTCATTCTACCAAAATCTAAAATTCGCAACGAACGTCACGACACACAAAGTTGTACACGCTAAAATTATCTGAAAGTTTGTTAAAGTCGATAATACAGTATTTTTATTTATACGCAAGTTTTTTTCCGCAACAATCCTGAGATCTTCGAACATCCAGCTACACGCCATGGAACCGCCGCCCCAGACTCTTTAGTTATAATGGACATCGTCTCTTTCTCACTAGTGTTAATGTCAAGATGATAGACAAAGACAATAAAATTATGAACCTATTTTAGCTATATTGACGTTATAAGACGTTTATGAATACGGAAGTAAATGTCTGTTATATGCGCGACGTTCCTTAGTATCGCGGAACTACCTTAAGTCAGAGGCTGGAATAGTTTCAGATACTCAAGTGAACTTTATTGCGTTAATCTTCAGTTCTCGGGACGACCAACTTACAGTGTAACTAGGTCTTAATAGAGCTTTAAGGAAATTTACAATGCACTATATGCTGTTTCGTGTATTACATTATTACAATGTACTCTTAACTGACTTTTCGTTCGACTTCATCTACGTTATTCACCGAAAGCATCCGAAGGGAACTCCATCTGCTAGAGGGGCGATTTGCAAATTTCGTAAGCGAAGCACATCCTCTTCACTGCGGCGTTGTCGATTCTGGCTTACAGGAGTAGTAATAGCGGGATTGCGGTGGTGGGTTAAAAAAAGCGAAGCACAGCAATTTTCTTGGTTGTATGGGCCTACTGGAGAGGTCTCTAGTCGCCAGCACGAGCCCGATATTGAACCCACCGGAACATATTACAAACTTAATAAGTAGCCTTACAATATTCGGGTGATAAACTCATTTACATCAACCAATTTACATACAAAGTTTTCTTCCGGATTTGATGAGCAGTTTCGTCGTAAAAAGTAACAATTATCCTCACAAGAACTAATGATAGACGTGGACACAGCATAACGTTTTCACGCGTTAAACGACAGATGGCAAAGCTAGTCAGTAATAAAACAGGTTGTCAAAAGACTTTACCCAAACAAAAGGTTTTAAAAAGCAATTTCTTTACATTATACTTACTTTAAATGTTTCTCAGAATCGAACCGACGACCCTCCGTCATGCTTCAGCAACTGACCACAAAACTACATTTAATTAATAGCCACCGATTGTTTTCTATACAAAGACTCGATTCATAACATTCAATGGAATGGACTCCCTTATTTTGCGAGGAAGTTGTACTTTGACGATCAGAATTGGCCCGCAACGGGATTATTTGCTTATTTGGTTATGGAATGAGAACCTGTGACTGCCAGACTTTCGTCAATGTTTAAAGGCTGCATTTACACAGGAAACCATACCTAATATGTTGAATAACCTCATAAGGTACATCTGATTTCTTTCAAAGTAGTAACTCTCTTGGCCGTATATCGTCTACAGCGGGGGCAGTCTGTCTGGGACTGACTAGCAACTAGAACGTAGAAGATGTTATAGATCAAAAACGTGTGCGCCAATACAGAAGTACTTTCTATACCTTTACTTTCAGAGTCCTGTGGGATTTGTTCACCGACTAAACTGATGAAACATCAGGAGCGATAGTCAATGCCTAAAAGTTTTTTTCAAAAAATGGTCACATACACCACAATTTTTAAAAATGTCCAAATGCTTTTTTTTATTTTAGCGCGAGAAGCGCTTTTGAAAGCTCAATGATTGGAAGTAAACACACTATTTATTCCTTACGACAATGAGGCAGGCATTTATATCTACTATGTCAAAGGTCTGGCAGTTCCAGGCTCTTAGTCTATTACTGGACTAACGCAAAAGCACAAATCTTAAATAGAAATGTTATAATTAAGTGATTGTTCTGCATATTAAATGGAGTATTTTGATCTGCACAGTTATGGAAATGGTGTCGGTTTCAAGTAAAATAATTACTTGAGATTGTAATAAAGTAAAGGGTTTTGTCGGCAAAAATATTTGTTCTCGATAAAGCATTATGGTTGCCTTTATCAAGCGCAATTTATATGTAAACTAGGGGCCGCCCGCGACTTTAGCCGCGTTATTATTGGAAATTCCAATATTCGAATGGAGCATGTTATCAAACTCTATCATTATCTCTGTACAAAATTTCATCTAGATCTGTTTAGTGGTTAGTCGTTCTAGCCGTATTGTAGGACCGTTTGTCCAGCCTAACTTTTGCATTTGTAATAGTAAACTGGCTCTGTGGAATTGACGCAACCTGTTCGCAATTGCATCACACTCATGTGAACAGTGTGACGGAGATAGTGCAATTGATTGCATATGTTTTAGGGCTGATATAATATCAGGATTAGATAACATATTGCGGTATTTGCGGTCTAGGGCCTACTGAGACAGTTTAACTTTTCGGGGCGTTCAAATCAAATCAAATTTATTCTTAACACTAGTAACCGCTCTTAGACTACGCTCGGGACATATAAAATTATAATTTTATATAAATTGGCAGACTTAGGTTTATGTAAGGAGTAAGTTTTATGTTCTTTTTGTTGTTGTGTTATATGTATGCTCCATGTTTTGTAAAAATAATAGAGCGACGTGGTCGCTGTGCGACAAAGCTCTTTAAATAAAGAAAAAAAAAATATTCTTGAACAATTTACATTGTGTTTGAATATCTACTTAATCTAAAACATGCATTCATAATAATGATATTCTAATTGCGTTCATTAATTACGTGAGGCTTTTTTGGCGGTTTCTAACCCTATTCCCTATGCCATAGGGAATAGGGTTAGAAACCGCCAAAAAAGCCATAGGGCCTATGGTAAGTTGTCGTTAGATTAGGCTGGACAGTGTCCCCTTTCGCTAATTTCACGTGAAATTTTTAATTTTTCTTATAAATGCCATCGATTAATTTCAAAAAGAAACATTCTTTGCTTCTATTAATAGAAATGACTAACCTAGTTTTTACCTATATGCCGACCGTTTAACTCGCGTTATCGCCTATCGCCAAGATTCTGACTCCTCAACCTGCACAGACAGTGATGATGATTCGAATGAAGCGATATGGATAATAGTGACGAATAGTCTTACATTACTTTTATCTGCGGTTAAATAGTTCTATAAGAGATTTATTAATGTTTTATGACTTTGTACCTCAGATGGCGATACGCGAGTTAAACGGTCGGCTTATGATTATGCAGTTTTTGCTGGGGTAAAAATTACATGAGGCCTCCCCCTCATCGGAGAAGTCTCCGTCATGTCACTTAGATAATTCAATTTAAAAAGTGCTTCCTACAAATTTAATGTCCCACATTTAATTATGACTAGCTTCATCGCCCTAAATAGCATCTCATTGCTGTATAATGACCTCCCTCCCTCAGTACGTGCCATTTCACTCTTTATTCGACTCGTCATCGCATGCCATGTCTTCTACTTAACACGTTAGCTGCGGCACCAATTTTTGCATACTTTCCGTTCCTGCGGCACGAGGTATAATCGGCCCGTACCGTGACCAGACGTTAGGGCGACACGCGGTCTATTAGACCCCACCTCCTTTTACAGACTAAAATCCATTTTCTGGCGCGAAATCAAAGATAAATGAGAATTTTGGTCCTTATTGATATAGATAGTGAATTGATGAACCCTAATCCACCGTCGCCCCGGGATCTGATGGCTAGTTTAGGAATTATTAGCAAAACAAAATATGGGATCTTATACACCTCGTAACGCACTGAAATAGGGCAAATTTTCGCTGCGATTAGTGATGGGAAAAATAATATCGACGTTTTTAAACTGTCTTAACTACGCAACGACTTGACCGATTTTGATCAATTATATCTCATTAGATCGTTTTAAGGGCAAAACCTGGCAAAACAACACAAAGCTATCAAAGGATAAATTTTTTTTAAATAATCTAAATTGTGCTTGAAGGCGCCATAAAGAAAAAAAACCCGGCCAAGTGCGAGTCGGACTCCCGCACGAAGCGTTCCATTCTATACCATTAAGGGGCACCTATTACAGACTTATTATTGGAAAATATATTTTTTTATTTTTTTATTCTATAATAGGTTTGCGCTTGACCACAACTTGCCTGAATACCGATTCACTCGTGACTTGAAGATAGATTATAGCTATCGGGAAACAGAGATGCCGGCAACGAATTCCACAACTTGGCGGTTCGCACAATAAAAGTGGAAGCAAAGCGCTTTGTGCGTGCCGTGGAATTTCCACCATATAACGGTGGCGCATAGCCGTACCTCTACTTGTACGATGGAAGAATGGCGATGGGGGAATAAGATTGTGTAATTCCAACGCACACTCTCCGAAGTGTATCCGATAAAAGACCGAAAGACTAGCAACTATGCGGCGATGCTCGAGGCTCTGCAACTTAGCCTTGATGAGGGACTCGTTGCCAATAAGCCTCTTAGCTCGCCTTTCAATAGACTCCAACGCCTCGAGTTGGTATTTAGCTGACCCATCCCAAAGATGCGAGCAGTACTCCATGCAGGAACGAACTTGTGCTTGATATAGTTCGAGCATTTGTTTCGGTGTGAAGTACTGACGCACCTTCGCGAGGACACCTAGCTTTTTGGCAGCTAGTTGAGCCTTGGACTCAATATACGGGCCAAAATTGAGGGTCGAAGTCATATTGACGCCAAGAAGCTCCAGGTGGTCTGTAATTGGCACGGACACACCTCGAAAAGTGGGAGCCAATAGAAATGGCCTTTTTTTGGCGGAAAATAGGCACGCCTGGGTTTTAGCAGCGTTGAACTTGACTAGATTGGCGTCGCCTCAGTCGGAGACAGCCTTGAGAGACAAGTTCAAGCGCTCAACCATGGCTACTCTATGGGACTGAATCTCAGCCGCACTGGCACGGGGACTGGACATATAACTCTCTACAACTGTGCTGTCGTCTGCATACCCAAAGGTACCGGGTTTAAGCAGATCGTTAATATGCAGCAGAAAAAGAGTCGCAGAGAGCACTGAACCCTGAGGAACACCGGCATTAATATCCATTTGATCGGAAGAGCAGCCATCAATGACCACTCGGATTGATCTATTCCTCAAGAAGTCCGATATCCAATCGCAGAAACCAGTGGGCAAGCCGTAAGAAGGAAGCTTACTAATAAGACCATCATGCCAAACCCTGTCAAAGGCCTTGGAGATATCAAGAGAAACAGCAAGTGCTTCTCCGTACCACTCCAAGGCCTCATTCCAGATGTATGTGGCGTACGCTAAAAGATCCCCAGTCGACCGATTCTGGCGGAATCCATACTGTCGGTCGCTGAGGAGATTATTGGCATCTAGGTACGCCAGGAGCCTGCGATTAACAACACGCTCCATGCTCTTACAGAGTATGGAGGTGACCGAAATAGGCCTATAGTTGGCAGGATCGGCACGACTGCCTTTTTTGGGCACGGGCTGCACGTTAGCAAGCTTCCAAGATGTCGGCACTTGACCAGTCCTTAGAGATAGCCTAAAGAGGCGTGTCAATACAGGAGACAACTCAGGCGCACAAGTCCTCAACACTATGGCTGGAATACCATCAGGTCCACTGGCTTTGTTCACGTCAAGATTGCGTAGCGTATTGCGAACCTCCGTTTGGCGTATGCGAATTTCCGACATATGAGTCGTACTGCCAAGTGTAGCAGGAGGTACCGCGCTACCAGCATCTAGACGTGAAGCCTCTGCAAATAAAGAAGCAAACAAATTTGCTTTATCCTCAGCAGTGTGAGCCAGTGTTCCATCAGGTTTCTGTAGTGGAGGCAGTGAGGGATCTTGCTTACTTACTGAAGATTTTTTCATTAAAAACATACCTGTTTTGGCTCTGTTACTGGGTTTTTTAAAATTAACTTCTTCCGACATCGTTTAGACATGTTCGGCGCTGTAAAAGGACGTGCTCTCCAATCGACGTAATGCACAACACTGGTCGCGGGAAGCTCGCGTTGAGTGCGGTACGAGGTCAGGGGGGATATGGGACGTTTTAGCCTCGTTCCGCACTGCATTAAAATTATATTAATTCAGTGCGGCACGAGGCCTAAGACATCCGGTACCAAGGTAGGTACACCACCGAGTCCGGAACCATTAGTGATCTCAAATATATATTTATCTCTTTCCTACACTGGACCAAACCAAAGCTATGCCATTCGCACGACAGAGAAATTCACTTTTTTGCTTGCCGCACCACAGGGAAGTTGCATTAGGGGTGATTTAGGCCTCGCTTCGCACTTAACGTGTTAACAACTTTCACAAATCGCTACTCAAACTAGCTAAAGGGCACTTCGCTTGTCAAAACGCGGTTTCCACCCAAGAACTTGCATAACAACGGTTATTGGTTGTATGACAAATGTAAACAACGTTAATTAGGTAAACAAAACTTGGCCCTTTATGGTCATGAGACAACATCCTGTATTTGATAAACATACAAACACTCTGTGAATAGATGGAGTAAAGAATTATTTTGTGTCAGTTACCCTGTCCTGTGTGAAGGTACCTGAATAACTAGCTGGTGTTTTTAAAATAAGTAAATATAAAAAAAAAAAACTGGGACATCAACACACACGGTCATCCGGTCCCAAGCTAAGCAGAGCTTGTGTTATGGAAACCAGATAACTGGTATATACTATACATATAATACTTTTCTTTTGTAAATATATACTTATAATAAATATTCACACCCAGACTCGACTCAAACACAAATGTTCATCACTAATGTTTGTCAATATCCAAATTGTACTGATTCTTAGACCACAGATTTAAGAGAATCTCTGTCTAAATATTACTTACAGGTAGAGCGAGATACACGGTGACCTAAGTTGCACGGTGACCAATTTTTTTACTTGACATGTTTTACACATATGTCGTAAAAACACTCTACGTTTGTCGTAAAAATTAGCAATATGTACGCATCTCTGTTGTCTTATGCTATTTCTCTAAGGCGCTGGACACACAGAAAAGACGTAAGACGCAGACGGGGCGCGGTCATTTGTCTCTTCCGCGTCCCTTTCATACAAAATGTATAGAAGCGTCGCGACGTAAAACATACAGAAGAGACGGGGCGCGGGCGCAACGCTTTTAGGTCTGCGCCTTTTGTTCAAAACACACAGGAGAGACGGGGCGAGGACGCGGCGGGGGCGAGAAGGACGCGAGGGGTGGCATGCCTGCCGACCGGTTCGCTGTCACTTGACATGATAATATTAAAACACTGTAGAGTCATTTTATACACTGTGACAAAACGATCTGGAAAATTTTGTAGTCTCCATTATTTTATAAAATCGATTGTCTTAATTGCTTAGCCATACCGGATGTACCCAGTATCGTCTAACCCTCTGTATATTAGCGAGATGCACCAGTGCTAGTACATCTTCATCTTCAGACATGTCGTCAGGTCAAAATCAGACTGTTGAATGCCGAAAATAGTCCTGACTGCGTGACTGCGTCGCGTCCGCGCCCCGTCTCTTCTATATAATTTCAAAAGTCGCGTCCGTGTCTCGTCTGCACCGAGTCCGCGACGCGTCCTCGTCTTACGTCTCTTTTGTCTGGCCTGCGCCTAATTTTATACTACTGATAAGTCGTTTCCAAAAGGTTATGCACGAGTTAGTCGAGAACTCATTTTATTTACATAATGAATTATATGAATACTAACATTTTTATCTGTTTCAGCTATTTGCACGCTTCCTCAAGAAGGTTTCTTTCACCGATTTTGAGTAGCGGCGATGTAACAATAGAGCAGATGTAGTGCAGTGGTGCAGGCCTCGCCTAAGAAATATAAGGTCGCAGGTTCGATTCCCGGTCGGGCCCACACATCTTTTTTGTGTTTGTTACATTGCCCCTTCTTAATACCGGTGAAGGAAAACATCGTGAGGAAACCGGCACGTCTTAGAACTAATCATTCGATGACATGTGTCATTCACCAAAACGCACTTGACCAGCGTGTGTGGATTGAGGCCTAAACTTTCTCAACTCGTAAGATAGTTGAGGGAAGAACCATGCCCAGCAGTAGGACCCTAAAAAGGGTTGAAGTGATGTAACGATTTACATAAAGATGTGTGGGCACAACCGGGAATCGAACCCGCGACCTTATAACGCGAGGCCGGTATCGCTGCGCCACCGCTGCTCTAGCACTGTGTGTTTATGTGACAATATTATTATTACTTATTTTAATATTAAGTATACATATTTAGTATAGGATTTAGATGAAATGTGAACTGTTTAGTAGATATTATTAATTGGAATAGTTCAGGGGTCGGGAATCGAAGTCACGACTCTTGGGGCCATTTATAATAAAGCGTTATTTACCGTTGCAGTCAAGAGTGAAGTGTTTAAGAAAATTAATGAGGAGAATAAGTTCTATTTATCAGTTACCACAAGAAACACCAGTCGACGCTTCGCTGGGGTGTAATTTTTATATACAAGCCGCATGGTCGGCTTTACTTTAAAGTTATAAAAAAAACTCAGTGTTTTATTGCTGAGCAAGGGTCTTCTCTCAACAGGCTTATCAGTTAAGTTTGAGTCTTAATCTTTCGCACACACACATTCTGACCGAATCGTGGGTTAGTAGGTGCCATATATCCTTGAATTTAGTTCCTAACCTGTTTATTTATAATAATATATTTACATATTTTCATTAATCCCCACAGTAGCATCCATGTAAGTTAACGTTGTTCTTTTCCAATGCTACTTCTTAATTTATAAGTAGATAAATGTTTGTCCGCTAGCTATTTTCCAGTATTTATTATTGTTATTGTTTCTCTTGGGTACACTTTGTCTTTAGATTAAGTTTATAATTTAAGTCACTTTATATAATGATGACTGTTTGTACCAAAATAAAATAAAATAAAATAAAAATAAAATATTTTATCTTTACAAATTAAATTTTAATTTCAGTGTAGTGCTTATAACAAATTTCAGACTATCTAACGGATAAAAACGCTTGGGATTAAGTCGCTCTAATTCAACACAATAAACAAACAAAATGTAATAGATATAAGTACTTCATTTAAAAAAGAAAAAAGCCTACTGATTTTTTTGGCAGTGTTTCTCAGTAGTTTCCAGTCATTCACTGCACGGTATGAAAAGAAATTGGACTATATTTAAGTAGACTCGCGTCTCAAAAAAAAAATAAAGCATATTTTCATTTCATTTCATTTCAACAATGTTCTACAACATTAGCACACATGGTTATCTGATCCCGAGCTAAGCAGAGCTTGTGTTATGGAAACCAGATAACTGATGCACTATATACAAACTAATAGTAGTTTGTTTGTTTGTTTGTACCTTTTTGTAATTTTATTCTTCAACTGACATGCGTTTAACTACCACTTGATGTTAAGCAATGATGTAGTCTTCGATAGAACGCGTCCGCCTAATATATCAATTCACTCGTGATTACGAATGATTTTTGGTGGGAAGGGGCAGTGGAATGAAGCTACATATGGTTAGAAACCATAAAGGAGCAAAAATTCAGACACACCCTCTATACATGGTGTCACCAGACATCGCACCGGAACACGGCAAGGCCGCTTGCGGCGTAATTCAGTCACCAACCACGGCCGAAGCCTAACACCAGTTAATTAGGTACCATTAAATATAATTACCAGTTCATTGATTGTCACCTGATTTGCACCACCCAGGGACCTTGTGTGGGGATTCAAATAAAAAGTGCACTCCCACGGACCAAGGTGACTTAGCCCCCCAAATATTACTTTTAATTTGATTGCAATTAACGTGCTAAATCATTAACCTCTTGTTACGTAGTCGGATAAAAACTATTCTTTGTTCCCGGATCTTAAAATATCTCCATACCGAATTTAATTCAAATCGGTTTGGTAGTTTTGCCGTGCAAGGACAGACAGAGTTAGGTACTTTCGCATTTATATTATTAGTAAGCATAATAGCTTCTTTTCACAGTCAGTTAAATGGTATAATCGGTAACTATTACCTACTACTGGATTTTGAATAGAAACTATCGTTTCTCTTTATGGTGGTGAACGAATCTAATCTGACACAACCATAAAGGTTCGTATTATATGGTTGTGTACCCAAATGGAGTCTGTCAGGTACCGGCTGAGAAGATTTTGATGTTGCTTTAAGTGGCTGATAGAGAAAGCTACCAGTATGGGAAACAATACTGATAATGAGATTGGTATCTGTTATTGCAATGTAAGTTGTTAATGAGAGTTTATATTTATGCCTACCTTTAGTCACTTAGACCCTTTTTAGTGTTTCCGCTGGGCACGGGTCTTCTTTCAACTATCTTACGAGTTGAGAGTTTGGGCCGTAATCTTCACACGCTGGGCAAGTGCAGGTAGGTGGACGTATACTATGTCCAAAAGAAAAAACAAGATATACACTTATCAGAATACCTTCACTTCAATCCTTTTAGTATCCCACGGTTGGGCACGGGTCGTTACTAGTTGAAAGAGAACTCGTGAGATAGTTGAGAGAGTTTAGGCCCTAATCCACACACGCTGGCCAAGTGCGGATTGGTGGATGTTACAGGTCCTCGAATAATTAGTTTTTAGACATGCCGGTTTCCTCACGATGTTTTCCTTCGCCGATATTGAGCAGCCACTGATGAAACAATTCACATAAAGATGTGTGAGCACGACTGGGTATCGAACCCGCGACCTTATATTACAAAGGCGGGGTCTTTAACGTTGCTCTACCTTTAGTATTACTTTCCGTAGGATACGTCTTAAGTACCTACTTAAAATTGTTAATAACTGATCTTCTATTTTGCTCCATTAGATTCTATTGTTTTAAAGAAGTAAAGTAAATAATGACGTAGGTATCTATAGAAATTTCGCCATGGGACTTGACTTGTGGTGTGTTCAAATCATACGCCGGACTAAGAAGAGTGTTAAGACTTCACTATTTTCTTAGCACTAGTCCTGAGTCCAAAATAGTTAAGCACATCATCCGTAGAGCCGATAACCGCTGGGGAATAAAGGTGAGTTGGAGAGCACCTAATGACCACCGTAGCGTCAGCCCGCCACTAGATGGACTGATGATATAGTAAAAATTGCGGGAAACCGATGGATGCTAACGGCTGGCAGCAGTACTAAAGGCCTATGTCCAGCCGTGGACATGCCCAGTCTAATTATAAAAATAACTAAGCTATTATTAGTACATGCATAGTTGTAAAGGCATTTTAAAGCTATATACTTAATCTGCGCTTAGAATTAAGCGAATCGATAAATAACACGCAGGTCAGCGCTTGTAGTGCGCAAGGTTGCGTATGCGCAGCTCCTTTATAAATGTTGCGCTAACTTACAAACCGCTAAATAGTGGTTTATTAATGACGGTATTAGCCCGCGGCGTCACTCGTGTGTTGTTCTCTGTCGTGCCTTTGTTTATGCCGTGATTTTCATTACGAATGATTCAGTGGTTTAGTAGTAATGAGTTAATAATCAATGAGACAAAGGATGGTCTTGTACGAAGGGATTTTTTAACATTTCGTTTTAAAGATCTTTATTCTCATTAAGACATTACACGTAACTTACATGAGATTGTACTTAAATAACACGGTAAGAAAAATATATTTACCCGGTGTGGGTATTATAATTTTTAATTTATTTGTAAGTTACCGGCAAACTGCGTTTCAACAAATTAGTGTTGTTGTATGATCCAAGTCATAGGAGATTAGCGATTTATTGTAAGGTACATTTTGTAAACAAATATAAATGTAAATATTTGTTTGTATTATTTAGTGTTTTGACATTTAGTTATTTTAGCCCATTTAAATGCACATAGGGTACAGATTTGTAGAGATTTTTTTATCATTATTATAGGGTTTTAGATAAAGTTAGATAGTAGATACCTATTTTATTATACTTAGGTATTCTGCGCCTCGCCTTAGAAATATAAGCTCGCGGGTTCGATTCCCACTCGTGACTACACATCTTTGTGTGAACTATTATATCGCCGCTTAAACTCTCTCAACTATCCCACAAGTTCTCTCTCCACTAGTTACGACCCGTGCCCAGCAGTGGGATGCACGTTCTCAGCTGTTGGACAGCAGAACGGGTTGAAGTGAAAATTATTTTTTATTACTCCTACTTTCCAATGGCGAAACACGCACAAGAAAACATGTAAGTACGGTCTATCTCTATCACATAGGATGAGTAGAGAGAGAGAAGACTATACATGTCTCATGTTTTGTTGTGCAGTGAAACCGCCCAGTTACACCCTGGCCACGAAACACGGCGTCGGTCGGCGCGGCTGACGATTATACAGTTCATTGCCCAATCGAGTCCACTTGTCTTTAGACACTGCTTAAGCAAATACGCAATAAACGATGAAATCACAAACCGCGCCACCCGACGCCGTCTCCCGTGGCTAGGGCGTTAGACGTACAAGACATTTATGTTGATGAAGAGCATACAAACGACACCTTTACCCTAATTCACGTAATTTCTTGACGCGCCGATCGAGTTGCGGTGCAGTTGCAATTAAGTTTTCTTCTTAGTGCAAAATTATGTTCTTATATTTGTTTAGCTGTCATATGCGAACTTGACGCGAGCGCATCTGACAGCAGTTGTCAAAATTACGAGAACATGAAAAGGGCTGTTTTGATTGAAACATAACTGCAACTGCACTGCAACTGAACTTATTTAATTACGTGAATTAGCCTACTTGTCTTTGTCCTGTGTCTAAGAGATGCGTGTTTCGTAACGGTGTTTTCCTTTACCGATATTTACCAATTACTGGTATAGCATTGCATTTATTTGATCTATAAGATTCATAATTTTACGATCGTGGTTGATTTGTACTGCGAATGTTTATGTATTAATCTAGCTTTCTCCCGCGACTTCGTCAGCGTGGGATTGGGTTAAAAAGTACTCAATACTCAATAACTTTATTGCTTTATCATAAGTAAGTAGATGCTTAGGTGGTAGGTGCTTATTTTAATATGGACCCTGTCAGGCACAGCAAGTGTTAGACGAGAGGAAGCTCTGATTTAACAAAATAATGAAAATAGAATGTTCTAGCTTATGGAGCTTTATCATTAATTTAAAATTATATGGTGTAGGTATTTCATTATATTTTATTTCTCAATGTCAAAACTTAAAATCATTACCTAGCGAAAGATTATTGTTTAAATAAATTAGAACATTTTTAATTTATTTTTTATTTTATAAGTAGCTTAATGCTATTCCAGACTATAGACTATCTCGATAATTTAATCATCCATATCCATCCAGTAATTTTAGCGTGAAAGAATAACAAACATCTCTACATTAGTGTGGTAGGATAGGATGTTAGCATCGGTGTAGTCGTAGTAGTATTAGTCTCGCCTTCGAAATATAAGGTCACAGTTTTGATCCCTGTTCGTGCCTATAGCTCTTTGTGTGAATTGTTTCAGCGCCGTTGCTCAATATCGGTTCCTGAAAATATAGTGAGTTTGATCCTATGACCTATATTTAGATTACAGCTGCACTTAAACAGAAGAAATTGTTTTGGATTAATTGCAATTGATTAAGTGACAACCCTAGATAATGCTTGTGCTTGTCGACGCGTCCGAGTTGCGATTGTGCCCTTACTTAGATAGTGAGATAGCTGGTTTATGTGTGATTACCTTTATGGGACGTATATTGATACTATTAAACCTATTAACTAGAATTTAAACTGGGAAAGAGAAGCATGTGAAAATGTGTGAAGAGTATCAAGTAAAGATGGTGATTCACTTACACAAATTGAAATAAAACTACTTTTTGGATTTTAAACCCTTGACTCAATAATGACGGGGTGTTATAAGTTTGACGTGTCAGTGTGTGTTTGTGTGTGTCTCTGTGTGTGTTTGTAGGTCATCATAACTCTCGAACGGATAAACCGATTTTGATTTTTCTCTTTTTTTTGTTGGAAAGGTAAATTAGTCGGTAGGTCGGGTTTATTAAATTTTTCATTTTAAGTTTTATATCCTGACGTTTCAAAGTCGTTTTAGATCTTGGCTGCCCTTTCCCCCGTGACTATGAAGTCTGAAGTCGATTTTGCTTGGAGGTAGTCAGTAATAACTGTGAAATAACTGTGTGTCAAATACCTCAGTCCACCCGTGAACATGAAGTTTGAAAAGACTTAGAAACGTCGGGATCTAAAATCTAAAATAAACCGCGATGAAATCCGTTAAAAAGTAGTTTTATTTCAAATTCGTTAGATGGTAGTATCAGCCCTTAAACATCTTTTGGTAAGTGGCAAACGAACCATTTAGTTTTATGGCCAATCTTATCGATACTTCAAAGCGTTTGCTAGGTTTAAAGATCAATTGCTGAGCAATTTCACTTTCGAAATGTGTATGAGTGTACCTTAGTCAATAAATTTAAATATATTGACAGTCCAGAGTGTTACGAAACATCACTAGAAATATGTAGGTATCTCTTGGTATCTTTGATTGGTAATAGAAACTAAATATTTTGAAACTTATTTTAGTCTGAATGGAGCAGCGGTGGCGCAGCGGTACGGGCCTCGCCTTAAAAATATAAGGTAAGATTCCCGGTCGTGCTGACACATCTTTGTGTGAATTTTGTCATCTCCGATTTAATATCAGTGAAGGAAAACACCGTGAGGAAACCGGTATGTCTGAAAACTTATCATTCAAGGACGGATGGAAGGATGTCACATACATCCAACAACCAGCACTTGACCAGCGTGTGTGGATTAAGGCCTAAACTCTCTAAACTCGTAAGATAGTTGAAACGTGAAGCGTGAAACGTAGTCTGAATTATTAGAAAAAAAAAATAACTTTTGGCCTATTTAAGGCCTTTATTTTTCGGCTGACAGCGCAAATACGTAAACCTTGCTGGAAATTACCTGTTTTAGGGACTGAGTCAACTCTGTCCGTGGGTGTAAACCTTTAATTTAATCTCAAAACGTTGTTCCCGGGTAGCTCAAATCAGGTGACAATAAACTGGTTAGACTTCGGCCTTGGTTAGTGACCACACACCTGACAAAGTCGCACCGCAAAGCGGCCTTACCGTGTTCTGATGCGATGTCTGGTGACACCATGCTGTAAGGATGGGTCAGAATCATTGCTCCGTTAAAGTTTCTAACCATATGGAGGCTCATTCCACTGCCATCTTCTCACCGAAAATCATTCGTAATCACGAGTGAATCGGTATACTGTGCTAGCAGGTTCCAGCGTAGACTACATAATTGCTTAACATCAGGCAAATTTTAGTCGTGCGCAAGCCTATTGCAAAATAAAAAAAAACGTGTTTGAGTCGTGTGATGTTGATACTGGGTCCATGGGGCCGATGAGCACGTTTGCTTTTCAAGGTGTTTGCATAGTATCTAGATGCAGAATTGACATTCAACGCGGTGATGCTGCTAGCCTTCTCGGTACGTTCCCAGGAGATAACGATGCAGAAGAATATATTGACGCATTAGTTTAAGTTAGGTATTATAGATAGACCGTTTCACTCGCGTATCGCCATCTGAGGTACAAAGTCATCACATTACTTAAATCTCTTATTAATATCCATATCACTTGAATCATCATCACTGTCTGTGCAGCTTGAGGAGTCAGAATATTGGCGATAGGCGATACGCGATTTAAACAGGTTTGAGATTGTTATTCAGATAGGACATTTCCTTGACACTATTGGTCAAGAAAAATGTCTATATGTTGAATGTGATCCGGTTTCCTTCTTTTCTGGCCTTGTCATAAGGGTATGAGGTAACAACAAAATGAAACTATCTTACAAGAAACTGATTCCAAGTACGAACCTCTTTGAAATGAAAAATAGTTTTGTAAATCCGTCCGTCACATGACGGAGCTATGCCCGATCAAAAGTTGAAACAAAAAAATTTACTTGCATTTTGGAGTCGGCTAGAAGTTCGCAGATAGCATGACATGAAACCATTAGAACACTTCGCATACATTCCAGTTAAAAACTACAAAACATTTAGGTAGGTATTTCATTAAATTGTAAAGTTTGAAATTAATAGAAAACCTAGTATAATAGATAGCAAGACATACTAAATAAGTTAGATTTATTGTAGTATTTTACACAAATTAACAGTCACCCTACACAAATAAGTGCCTACTTAAGTAGTTTCCTGGATTGTGATCTGTTACATCACAATATATCTAGTATGTTGTGGTATTGTGTCGACAGTTAACACGAGATAATATCTAGGGTTGACACTTAAAGCCAACTTTTTAGTCTAGAATAAATTAACTTTTTGTTAAACGTAAAAGTTTAAGGATGTGTCTATTATGTTAACTGTCAACAAACTCGGCAGCTAATGATGTTACTCATTATTGATAAAGGAAAACTTCGAATAAAACTTTGACGGGCCGGTGGCGTGGTCGGCAAGATACTTGCTTTTCACGCCGCTGGTCGTGGGTTCGATTCCCACCCTAGACAAACATTAGTAATGAACATTTGTGTTTGGGTCGAGTCTGGGTGTAAATATCTATTATAAGTATATATTTACAAAAGAAAAGTATTATATGTATAGTATATACTAGTTATCTGGTTTCCGTAACACAAGCTCTGCTTAGCTTGGGACCAGATGACCGTGTGTGTTGATGTCCCAGAATATTTATTTATTTATTATAAAAAATAATATTGAAGGCCGTATGACATTTTTTTTATATGACCCAACACCGCAATCACCCCACTGCAACCACTATAGGCCAGGATCGACACCGGCGACGTGATGAGAATCGGGATTTGAACTCGGTCAAGTCGCGCGACACCCAATCTGTCGTGGATTCCCAACGAATTTAGTCAGACAGATGACGTATCAAAATCCTCCGGGCATTTGGCTGCTATGTGGTCGTCCATAGATTTAGGATCCTAAATCTATGGGCCGTCCCTTTTATGTGGCATCTACAACCGCACTTAGCTAGCGTTTTGATAGGCCTGACCTCTTTCCTCTAAAGATTGTAAACAAATAGTATAGGATAGATACTATTTTTAACCGACTTTAAAAATGAGAGGTTATCAATTCGACCTGTATGTAAGTAATATTGTCGGAATTGCACCAAATTCGCAGAGGGCGGTCTATGTGGGCTTCTAGAAACATTACCAAGTCTGTACGGTAATGTAATGGTACGTATGAGAAGACTTACCTATGGTTTTATTTGGATTTAACGGTATAATTACTATTTCAACCTTCTTTGAAGTCGGATTAATTTTTTGAATTAGTTTTCTTACTGGTATTACGTTTTACTAATGCATTTCGTATATCAAAGACACAAACTTGTGGGTGGAAGATTGTTTAAATCACGTTGTTACTAAATGATCCCACGACCTACTCCAACAATAAATTCCTTGTCCAAGCAGATAAAGCATAGTCACTTGTAACCGATTAACATACAACTAATGAGAGACAAAACAACTCTCCTAATAGTTGGATACTTAATTAAACGGTGTAATTTACGCTTATAACTTACAAGCCAACTACTTAAACCTGATTTATGGTCATTTGAAATGAATAAAGTATCTATTCCTATTGCAATATGACCTATACTCGTAAGAGGTGTTTCAAAATAGCATAATAAGCTCGTTTATCGAAATGTCTGTACGCGCCTATGGGATTTTTATAGTAATTTTTCGACGAGCTCGGAGTTCTGAACTTGCCAGCACTCGACAACTTCCAAGAGGACTACACACGTGAGAACGAACCTTGAATTCGTGATGGATTCAACCTCTAATAGGTCCCTATAGATTACATTTCCCGTGGTGCTTAGTCCATTTTGATGAAGCAATTATTTTACATCTCTGTTTTTTCTCTATTCTGTCTTCTGCTTTGCTTTGGAGGGAAGTGGACAGTCTAACTTTCCAACTTTGCTTATTATCTTTCTGATTGAATTTATGCGGGATCAAAGATATTGGTCGAGTTCAGAACCCGAGTCATTTTACGGCGCTGCCGCTGTTGACCGTAGATTACAGGAGTAGATGTAGATGGGTTAAGTCCTATTAAAAATATATCCTCCAATTTAATTTAGGAGTCTCCTCTCCTTAATTAATGAACTAAATAGAATTTTGATTTTTGTATCCAGACATTATATGTCATGGTCTCTACCCAAAAACTTGTTTATTTAATGGTATATTGATTGCACATTTACTAATGGCAAAGGCAAAGTTAGAAAATATATATGGCAAAGATCAACATCTTCATATTAAGTTATTTATTTAAAATCTAGTATGTACATACTTATCTCAACATTCTTATGTATGGACGAGCCCTTACTGTTGGATACCGTTTCCCGGATTGCGATCTGTTACGTCACGCGGTCGTCTGCGATAGTGATCGCAAATTGCGCACACGCAGGTTCGTTACAAGATTTAGTAGCGGTGTAACAGGTACCGATATGTTTACAAACTATCTCTGAATTTTGTCTAGTGTTATCAAAAGGTCAGATAAATTGAAAGGTCTTGGTTATTTTTGTCTTTACAACGAAACTTTTTGCTAATTCGGAGGACTTAAGAAAGTGTCACTAACTGAGACCTCGGACATTGTTTAAAGACATTTATTAATTATTTATCGTATAAGTAGTATGAATTTAAAAAGTTAGATACCCTCAAATTACTACTATTGTATTACCCGAAGGTTTATGCCCCATACGTACCTAATAAGGGGGCGAGCCGTTGCCGTTTATTCTTTACTAAACCAGCCACTTTACAGAAATCGTCACTCCGCCTAAACTTAGGGCATCCTTTTTTTTTGGGTTACCGGGGGGAAAACCTTTATGGATCCCTCGCCCTGTATAGGCGCAGGGAGGGAGGTATGTGGGACTCCATAACTGGTTACCTGAATTGAAATCCCCAGTGTGTTCCTTCGCACATCTTAGTCAGGGTGTCACGGGAACCACAACTAACAGAACCGGGACAGGATTCACTTAAGTTGTGCAAATCGGTTAATATAGTTACACTGATAATTATCCATCGTTTAAACAGCAACGCCCAGGTTACCCTACCTACCCTAGTAGGGTACCCTACCTACTAGAATAGGTTGATGATGATGATGATAATGATGAGGTTCTAGCGGTATTCAGTAAGTAAAACCAAGATAAATGGTGGGTTATCCGCGCAAACGACCTTCCTTGATTGGCCAGTGGACGTCTAACTTGCACCGGGTGCAAGAGTATATTGTTTTCATTCAACACGTTGTATATTCAACACACTAAACAATCAAAATGTGATAAATATAAGTACTTCAATTAAAAAAGAAAAAAGCCTACTGAGTCTTTTGGCAGTGTTTCCAGTCATTCGTAGACTTGCTTCTTAATATGTAGACTCGCGTATCAAAAAAAATAAAGCATATATAATCATTTCATTTCATTTCAATATGTAACAGTTAACACAGTTTAGGAACTTCTTACCTCTACGCCCAAACCACTCTTCAGAGCTCTGCGGTGTCAACCGTCATGCTTGACAGCTAAAGTTGATCCGGTCCAAACTCACTACCACTGACAACATACTCAGGTCCATCTTTTACCAGCCACCTTGCAGAGATCATTGCTCCTCCGGACTTAGGACAACCTACGTTTCGTTCAGCTAATACGTGGTCACCACTCAAGAACTCGTTTAGATACCTACTCCAACGGTTATCAGTAAATTGTGATCATTTAATATAACGAGGTGACAGTGGTCGACACCATTATTATGGATTCTAAGGAAGTTTTTAAACTATTACCTTCTAAGAAAAGTAACAATTATAATTAGAAACTCTTTGAGTGTCCACTTATGAGTAATTCCCCATATTATGCTCGTAGTGTAGGTGAAAAAGGTCTCAGTTCTATACATTAGGTCTTATTGAATATTTCCTATATACTGTAACGGGCTAGATGGTTCCACAAGCTCGACACTAGGCATAATTCGCGTCCCGTTACTCGTTAAGGCTAGAGTTCACTGCCGGAATATGAATATAACCAGCAATGCTGTAAAATGTTTATAAATTATTTTTTATTGCAACTAAACCCCAGTTGAGTTGGTACACACGACTACACATCAAGCTATACAAATCCAGTGTAACCTGACCTCTAGTAGTACGGAAATCCTATACAATGCGAGATCAGTTTATACTGGATATGTACCTACTTGATATGTAGCCATGTGTACCTATGCAACTAGATTATTAATAAGGTAAGTGTTGATCTTTGCATACATACATGATATGATCCTCACGTCTAGGCAATGTTCTGAGATACCTTTTCTAGTCTCTGAATAGACCAATCCGAGAACGGCACGATTGTCCACGCCGTGAAATGGTGTGTTGCGACTGGTGGAATTCTGTAATTATTTAAATTTAAAAAAAGAATATACATAAGTATGTACAACATTAATAAAGAGTGCTTAGGTAATTGGATAACTTGTAATTTAATGCGATTTTTTGGCGTGAAATCACTTAATCATTGGTGACGGAGGTTCTTCTAGTACATTAAGCCCGGCACAGGATGAAAATGAAGATTTCATTTTAAATACTTTCATGAAACCTAGCTATTTTTAGGTAAATTTATCGATAACATCAGTACCGTATCTGTGATATTGTTAACGATTTTCACATTTTAACTTTGCTGACAGTGTGTACTATGCTTAAGAACATTGACACCTTGCTACCGTCAGTGGGCGCCAAGCTTAACACGCTAAATGTTCTGAGATGTTATCTACATAACGTACAGGACATAGGACTGATATAAATACGGGTGTGAGACCTTATTTGGTCGAGAAGTTTATTGTAATTTAAGTATAATGGCAGCAAATAGTATTGAGCTGAAACAAAAATTAAGAATTCATGCTACATTCATTTCACGTAAAATTTAGACTAATCTAACCTTAAAATATACTATGATGAGACACGTCAACTAAATAATCATAGACTCTAATATTAAACAATTAAATAAAACTACATTAAAACGGATATTAACATGGTTTATTTTAGATTTTATATCCTGACGTTTCAGTTTTTTAAAATCCCCCATAAAGTAGTTTTATTTCAATGTGTGACATTAATGTTAATTTAAGAAAATACTATCTAATTTCAAGAAAAAAAAATGTTATAAAGTCAGAATTTTGTCGAAATTTAGAAAAGCATAATCCTGAAATTTAGAATGTGCCTGATGAAGATTCGGCCCAGATTACGTTTGGGACCTAAACACAGCCGGCGAAAAGAGGGTGATATCCCTCTGCCTACACCTTAGGGTAACACAGGCGTAAGTGCTATGTATGTATAATGTGGTGATAGATACAGAAATTGCTTGAAAGTTCAATGTGTGTGTATAAAAACGTATGGCTCGGCGCTGTACCTAATTTTTTATCGTACTCGTGACAAGCTAGCAAGTAAGCTAGTTGTAGGTGGTAGAATCAGAGAATAGATGTGTAAACATATTTTATTCATTAGATAAAGGAACGCAAACACTGTAGATATGACTAGAGATGTTAAAAATATGGACAAATTGGAGAAATTCTCAATAAGTGCCCCAAGAATCTCTAATAATTGAAATAAATTTGGGCGCTGATTGAGGACTATCATGAATGTCCGGCATTTGGCCCATCTAAGTATATATAATAATGACAAGTCATTTGTAAGTACAATTGCTGAGAGGCTTAAAAAACAACTGATTCTCTGTTTCCATCTTAGGTACCTATAAGGATTTTAGATCCTGATGTTTCAGTCTTTTCAGACTTCACGATCATGGGTGGAGTCATGAAGTCTGAAAAGACTTTGAAACGTCGGGATCTAAAATCTAAAATATACCGAAATAAAAACCGTTATAAAGTAGTTTTATTTCAATGTGTGATATTCGCGTAAACCTAAGAAAATACTATACCCATAAGATTCTCATACACCTACTTTCATAAATCTAACTTTACTTACCCAGGTACTAACATTAAACTATTTGCAGTAAACCTCGAGTTGTCTAATTAATTAAATTTTATTTACGGTTGCGTTCTAGGAAATAACCAAGAGTTGTCTTGTCTTTAATTAGGTCACAGTGAAACTAAGAAATTGTTGAAGAGAGTACATTACACTGGCAGGGAATATCTAGGTTACTTTTACAACCGCTCAGTGAATATGAATTCAGTGTTCAAGATAAAGAACGAATGTCGTTCCTCAAATCTTCATAGTTGTAAGATAAATTGATAGTTTCATTTAAAAATTATAACTCCCATTCTACCTTATCTTATCTAATATTATAAACGCGAAAGAGTATGAATGGAAGTGTAGTGTGCATGTTTGTAACTATTTAATGTAAAAATATATTTAGCATATACTAACTGACCCGCCAGACTTCGTACTGCCTCAGTTGACTCCTTTTTTATGGTTTTCCCGGCAATCCCTAGACCTATACTAACATTTCAAGATCAATATAAAATATATCCGTTCAGCTGTTCTCGAGTTTTAGCGAGACTAACGAACAGCTATTGATTTTTATTTATATAAGAAAGATTATTATTTGCAAGAAGGAGGGTGTGTGAACCCCAGATCAACCCTTCTTCCAGAAGGAGGGACGGTGGACGTAGAAATATCAGTAAAGTGTCAGGATGGTCTTTTATATTAACTTACCCACTTATTTATGCCAACTCAGTGAGTAGTTATACTGCCAAGTATCCACCTAATATCTATCGTTTAGAGAGTAACCCCCAGATTATCCTACCTACCCAATATTGAACTATTATGGGTTCCTAGGGGATTCAGTTAGTAAAACTATGATAAAAGGTGGATTAGCCGTGCACACGACCGCTCTACTTGGCTCTCGTAATTTGATCTACTGATTCGCCAGCGGACGTCTAACTCGCACAGGGTCCAGCGATATATTGATTTAAATGGTTACAGTTAATACAGACAAAGAACATACATATTCATAAAACTATACATTAAAACATTCATTCAGTCGAACAGCTCTGCGATGTCACCTGTCATACTTGACAGATGACGTTAATCCGGTTCAAACTCACTATGACCGACAACATATTTTTATTCAGAAACACTACAGAGCCAAGGCTGTGGCAAGAAGCTAGTCTTACTTTCTGCTAACATAGGAAAACTTTTTAACCAACTTTCAAAGTGTTTGTGTGTTTTGAGAAAATAAACTGAAACAAATTTTTGGGGGCTGAGTCACCTTCGTCCGTGGGTGTGCATGTGGTTCCCAGGTGGTGCAAATCAGGTGACAATCAACTGGTGGTAGGCTACGGCCGTGGTACATTTCTTGAGTATAAGAAACTTTCTAAGACGCTGTATATTTTCCAAGTTACACGGGGGCCGAGCTGAAAACGTTTGGCTGTCACGGCCACCTTCTTTTGCATATTTCTTCAAAAGTACAACGTTACATTGAAAAAGAAAGTGGAACATATACTCCTAGGGACGAGTACATTTCATTTGGTGTACATCTAAAACGTAAATTCAGTGTGGCCGAGCCAGGCAAACGGTCATAGTTATTCATTGCCGGACACGTTTTCTTTTTAAATTTAAATATACAAGAATTGATCGTTGAAAGGAATTAAATATAGTTGTTAATAAATTTAATATACTGACGTACATGTATGATTGTATTTTACGGTCATAGAACAATTTGAACAAGGAAAACTCGTCTAATTATTATTTTCATAAACAGTAATTAGTCGAAGAGATTAACGAGGCGTGTAATTTCGTCTTTATAGAATTAAGGGAGGTCGGGAAACTCGATATAAATCATTTTGGCTGACATTGCGAAGTAATAAGTTTTATAAAGGCAAGGACAAACTCCGCCCACGTATCTATGCAACGTATGTAATTTTTTATGATATCTAACACAGTAATTATTATTATCACACATTACATTACATTAGGCAGAGGTAAATATCACTCAAATTTAGCAGGCTATGATTAGGTCCAATGCGTTCCTACACCACGGGTTCGGTTCCCGGTCGTGCCCACACATCTTTGTGTTAATTGTTTCATCACCGCTGCTCAATGTATGTAAAGGAAAACATCGTGAGGAAACCGGTATGTCCAAGAACTAATCATTCAAAGACATTCGACACCCACCAACCCGCACTTGACCAGCGGATAAGGCCTAAACTCTCTCAAATCGTAACATAGCTGAGAGAAGACCAGTGCCCAGCTGTGGGACACTAAAAAAGGGTTGAAGTGAAACATGAGCCGAACGGTATATCGAAGACAATAAATTAATTCTAAACAATCACAAATATTTACATAAAATATAAGAAAATAAAAAGACTAATTCTAAAATTCTATCTTAAAAACTAGATAAGGAGTCATAAAATTCCTCCGAATCGAGGCCTTGAGGGAATGTGCCCAGAAGGCTGGCAGCATTGCCACGTTGTATGGCAATGCTAATTCTTTGACCAAGATGTAAGCCAGCCCTCTGGTCACGTGAAGAGTCTATTAACCACCTAGAAATTTCTTTAAAAAGTGCTCGGGCGCTTGGGCCCCACGAAAAAAAAATTAAAAAAAAATATTTAGAAATATAATGTGTACACACGGTTCTTACTCATTCATTTCATATTTATTTATTTATCGTATTGTGGTACATAGGTATACAAAGTTCACTATGACCTGCCAGATGACATACAATACATTGTGTCACTCTATAATTAATAGCTCTCTATAATTAATCACATCAAGCGATACATTTCCAGTATAAGCTGATCTCGCATTGTATAGGATTTCCGTAAAATGAGAGGTCAGCTTAAACTGTAAATGTATACCTTGAAGTGTAAGTGTACTATGGATTTTATTTAAACTGTTTTGTTTAAACCTACTGATAACTACATATTTTTATAAACAAAACGTAACACAACAGTCGTTTTGTCGTGCGGTTGTTTTTTTTTAGTTGTTCTTTTTTTGTTTTTAATAATATGGGACCCCACTAGGCTCTTTGATGTTGTATAAATTATTAATATTTTTGTTTACCCGTTAATTTTATACAACAAGAAGTTATTTACAAACTAGATTTTCGAAATCTAGTCATCGGGGTTATCGCGCTAAACCACTAACTTCTTTTTGCGCGTCTAATAAAAACAAGCATATATCCTTCCCCGGGTCTCACATTATCTCCATACGAAATTTTATCGAAATCGGTTTAGTCGTTTTGGCGTGTAAGCCCGACAGACAGAGTTACTTTCGCATTTATAATATAAAGATATCTTTATAAGATTACCTATCTCGTACCTATGCAACGTATGTACCTAATGTTTTATGATATATATCAAAGTAATTATAGCGCTCACACATTACCCGAAGGTGTAGGCAGAGGTAAATATCATTCAAATTAAGCCGGCTATGATTAGGTCCCATACGTATACCTAATAGGGGTAGATGACTTTTTTAGGTTTTTTAGATTTATATCTTTTTCGGATATTAAGTAGTAATTTGAGAGCTTACCCTTCTCACTTATAAACATTCATAAATATAACCGTTTTAAGCGATTTGTGGAATATATGACGGTACACAGTGAGAAAAGGAAGATGGCAACCGATACCATACGATCTCCCAAACAAATATTTCAATATAACATGGCCCTTCGCATTTTGTATTACAAAACTTATTTATAATACGTTCATTACTATAACTTTAAATCGACGGACGGTAAAGTGCGGATCGTGACTCGGACCTCCCACTCGCACTATTGCTATCTCACTCATATATTCTGATCGGTGACAGATGCGCGTGAGCAAATCTTTGGGTATTTCTTGGTATGAAATGTGATATTTTGAAGAGTTTTAGATATTCGGATGAGAAATATTGACTTTTTGTTGAATCTTATGGATGGTGTCGATTGCATGAAATATTTTACACATAGTTATTTTAGGATTCAATGTTCTTAACCGACTTCTTAAAAAGTAAGAAGCTCTATGTTCGGTTGTTTGTATGTTTATTTTTTTTAAGTATGTCCGTCAATTAAGCTGTAAATTATGGACCTATTTTGAAATTATTGTTTCATCTACCTACTTCTAAAAGAAGGAAGTTCTCAATTCGAGTGTATGTATTTTGTACGCAATAATTCCGCTAATTTATCAATAGATTTATATATTTATTTATTTTTCCCAAAATCGGTTTAGCGGGTTTTGTTTGTTTTGATCGAAACTGCTCTGCAATTTAACTTATTTAATTACGTGAATTAGCCTAGGCATGCTAGCTTTCTTAATTTTTTTTTAAAATAAAGTACTTTAACGTATCGTTTAGTTTGTAGTGTATGTTAGTAATCTCACACGCGCTCCTCAATCAAAACAACTTATTTCAATGTATTCAATCTCCATATATCGAATGTCCTTTCACACGGCATATGTCAACAGAACACGCCTATGTCATGTCATGCACGTGGGCTAGAGGGCGGCACTGAACCGTTATATTATGCGAAAGTTATTGCGCTTCCTCCCACCCGATCACCCGATTTATTGAACACTCGTCCAAACTTCGCACTGGTGCTAGTGTAAACAGTATTAAAGTTAGTTGTATGGTATTCGACATAGCCCATCCAGACCCCGGCAAGAACTGGATGGGAAAAGTCGCGTGCTCAGTAGCGCGCCTCTGGAGAGGCCTGTGATGTACGGTTTTCAATTGGAACCTATACTAATAATTGTGTTGTGGCGGGCGTAACCAAATGCTAAATAGATACATGTGTATATACCTGCCCAAATTCCTTAAAATTGAGCTTTGAGATTGGTACCTATAGGTATTGTTCGATACAATACGATCGAACACCGATTTGCTGATCTAGCAACTTAGCAATTTAACTTAGCCGCGCACTATACCGTGCCGGCAGTGCATAATTCGACAGCAAACCGGGAGCATTCATTTTAGCTTCATTCTAATCATTCCTCACCTCCTAGCGTAAAGCATTTTTAGCAATAAACTTACATCTACCTATCTAAGTTTTTTTACTAGTCTCCATTAGCCGTACATTATAGGTGACGTCTCCTTTAAAGAAAATGTATCAAATCCGCATGTGTAAAAAATCAAACGAAGTTTGCTTGTTACAGACAGCTATTTAGAATCAAAATTCATAACAATAATTTCTAATTACAGACCGCTAGATGACGCTACAGAACAGTATTTTGTCAGTATACTTAATAGACGTTCCTGAGATTAATAAATACAAATAAACTAAATGTTTCTCTATTATTGTTATCTAATCACGAATCTAACGCTTTTAATGTTGGCATAAAAAAAAATAAACATTGAATTAATTATTAAGAAAGGCGCCACGGCGGGGTGCTTGTCGAATAGTTGTAAAACATTCTACAAATAAGATAGATTTTGCAAAAAAACTAGTTGCACCAAATAAAATATTGTTATGTATGTAGTCTATTTTTGTTTTGCAAGAGAAACAGAGTATTTATAGTTCTCATTAGAGAGCGTGCTCTCCATAGCAAGTGTTGAGACCATAGAGTATTTAACATGGGAGATGTTATGTTACTTCTGTACTAAATAGTTTCTGACAGTTTTTGGGAGAGGCGAGATAACCACGTACAGCACACATGTGAAAGTTGAATCTTCTTTACAAATATTGACAAATAAAACATGAACATAATATGCACACAAACTGCTCTTACCTACCGCCTACCTACATATCTTCTACCGAGAAGATAACACGCGCAATATCACTTCCGTGTTAAAGTTTTTTTTAATTCAAAACTCACACACCACAGACCTTTCGTCCGCGTCTTTATTCAACTTTTATCTCATAATGTCCTTTTTTATATTCTTAATAATTGCTATGCTAGTGGATTCGATATCACTGCGCCACCGCTGCTCGGAAAACTACATTTAAAATGTATTCATTTATTCAATAGACATCTTATTTCGATTGTATTAGTTTTTAATTAACATTTGTTATTTCTTCGACATGTATTTGCGTTCTAGATAAATGTTTACAGCGTAAAAATCTGGGCCCAGTAGGGTGAGCATGAAGGTTTTCTACTCTAGTCTTTTGTTAACGTCGTAATGTCAAAGCGTATTTTTTATGGAAAATATATAGATGGCGTTGTTTTCCATACTAAAATACGCTTTGGCATGACGACGATATCGAAAGACAGAGATTACAGATAATTTAAGAAAAAGTTCATGATCACCCTACTGGTCTCTGGTTTAAATTTAGTGAAATGAATTAATTCAAAAGGTTATAAGTGGTGTCTGCATCCATCGCATTAGGTTTTAGAAACGGTAGTAATGATTGTATTAGTTCTTTATAAATAAATAAATAAAAATTATACGCACGCAATGACTTGTTAACTAAATAAGAATATTTATTATGTGTTATGAATGAAAAGATCACAATCCGTTTTTAATTTTTTTACAGTTACATTCAATCGAATATAATGTTTGAATAATTTTTGCTTACACACCCACTGTAAGAAGATCACCATGAAACTAGCGCACTAAAGGTGTATCAAGTTGTAGACGGTTGTAGATCTCTAAAAATTCTATGTGGTAAGAGAGTTTGGTATGTGCAGCAGTAACGGCGGCGGCCTCTTCTTTGAAATATAAGGTCGCGGGTTAGATCCCCGGTCGTGCCCAGACATCTTTGTACGAGTTGTTTCATCACCGCTGTTCAATATCGGCGAAGAAAAACATCGTGAGGAAACAGGTAAGTCTGAAACCTAGTTTTGAGTACATGTGACATCCATCAAATCGCACTTGGCCAGCGTGTCTGGATTAAGGCCGAAACTCTCTCAACTCGTGCCCAGCTGTGGGACACTAAAAAGTGTTGAAGTGAAGAGAGTTTCGGTGTAGACTATAATTATCATCGTTTAAAATCAGGCGAAAATAAAGTACGTTACAAAATTGTGTAAATACAGTAAGTACAAATCTTTTTAGAACACAAAATGCATGAAACTGCATTTAAAATATAAAACATTTATATTTTACTATACTTATTCGTCAGTTCAAATGTACACGTACGACAGTTGTATTCTCTGAAAACTAAATTGCTCAAAAATATACATTTATGAAAAAAATAAAGATTTAAATATTCGATTATTTTGTCACATCCCTAAACGAATGTAATCCTATCGAGATTTTTATGTAAATTACTTAATTTTTCTCTGGGCGCTAGTTAAACAACTAAAGCTCTTGATGGTGGAATTGTAATATTTATTAATATTTCATTCCCAATCCGAAGCGTTGCACCAACATTTACGATCACAAAGTATTATTTAAATAAACTGCGATAAATCCCGTCTCTCAACACATGAAAAGATACTGAGATTGCTTGAGAATTCTGATATTAATTTCATATATCTTATATCTTTAATGCGAGAGCGATACGCCAATTTATTGCGGTCGCTTTTTATTCGGTTTGGATGACGTCATCGTGATACATTACTCTTTTATAATCTGTGATACGAAAGAGGTTGATTCTGACATCTGTCGAGGGCGATTTATGTCAAACTGCATTAAGCTAAGCACATTTTAAAAAGTAATGGGCAAAATGGTGGTATATTCTCTGGGGTCTTATGTAAAAAAAAACTTGTATAGAGCCTATATTTCATTATAGAACATTTCATTTTTTTATTGTTGAATGCGAATGTGGCACCTTTGTAGCTGATTGTTAATTACAAATTTATTTTCAGGTCCTATCTTTGATTCTCATTCTCGTTGCCTTTAGGGGGATAATCGCTTTATTTTTTCAATAATTTTTAATAATGTAAAATATTTTGCTTTGGTACGAATTTCAAATACCTTTTACGTTAAGGGGACCGACTTCTTTTTAAGTTTACTATTGCATTTTAAGACGTGGACAGAAAGACATAGACCGACATAATGAAACCAGGGTTCCGTTGAGAATCCCAAATTACTAAAAACCTTGATATGGAATATGAACAGTCCTGTTTGTTATTACTGCTATTAAAAGATGTTACACTGTTTGATTATTATATTTACTATTCCAGGGCTTCATATTATTTACAGGCGAAGCTTATATCCAGCAGTGGACGTTCCAGGGCTGATGATAATGATAAGTTAGATATATTGCGCAGAAATATAATGGTCGATATATTTTTCAAAAATATCAAAAATATTAGTTAAGAAACATATGTCCGCCATCTTCTTTAAACGGTCGGCCTATAGAAGTAATGTCGCGTTGTATGGCAATACTAAAAGTGACTGAAACTATAATAAAACAATTTAAACCTCGAATTAGTCTACAAAGTTATACAAACGACTCGCATTAGGAAAGATTTTTTAATCTGTGGTACAATAAAGTTTCGATATCGTGACATTAAATATGGCGTAGGCGTGTTTATTTATTGTCAATAAAGTTTTATTATTGCAGTACTTTATTTTTGGGGAGCTCTATGATGGTTAGATCGATTTTAATAAGTTTCTACTTTATGGGAGTATTAACTAAATGAAAGAATGTGTTTTACGTTAAGGTCGTGAGGTCAATCACAAGATACTAGAAGTTTTCTTTCTTTAAATAGTAAGAGCGCGTTAAAGTAAACGTCAATTCTTTTAGCTAAAATAGTTTTCTTCCGTATTTCAACAGATGGCGCTGCTAAAATTCTATACAATTTTGAGATTATGCTAACTTTCGCGACTACGTAATGTATGTAGTTCTCGTTGGTAGTTATACAGAGCTAGCTTCGTACTCAAACTGAAACCAATCTAGGGATACCTCTGTAGCCGCTCCGTGAACGGGTCTTACTGCTACTATTGAAGCATGCCAAAGGAAGGGATTCCTGATATTATTATATGGCATAAAAGGTACCCACTCGTATAGTAATCAATCAGGTTCGGGTATCTTGGTTTCCATCAATCGGGTTTGGGAAACCCACAAAAAACATCACCTCGGGAAACCTACTTTAGGTAGGTACTTGAGTTAAGATATATCAAGGAGTGCCACCATTCTATAATTCGTTGTTTCATTCTTTTGTATCTATTTGAAAAGTCATCCAAGACCTTGTCATTTTTGCCTCTTCTCCGCAAAGTCACCCTACGGCTACAAAAGGTCTTTAGATTCTAGATCTACTGACCTAAAATAATTTGATTTATAATCAGAAACACTATTTTAGTAACTTAATTGACGACAAGCTCTATTATGGTAGGTCCATTAACGAGCTTGTCCTCAAATAATTCTATACTAATATCCATTGCTAATGGGTATAGTACAGCATAGCACCGCCAAGCGGCTATGCCGTGCTCCGGTGCGATGACTGTTAACACCATGTAGAGAGGGTGTATAGGAAATTTTGGTTCCTTTATAGTTTCTTCTAACCATATGGAGGTTCATTCCACTACCACGTTCTTACCGAAAATCATTCGTAACCACATATTAGGCTGGCGCGTTCCATCTTAGACTACATCATTGTTTAACTTCGGGTAAGTTGTAGCACAATCCTGTTTCAGAAATCAAAAAGTATAGGTATTTTTGGATCTACTGACTTGATTTTGGAATTTCTTTAGCCTTTAGAAAGCCTTCTTATTTGTGAGTGTCATAGGCTAATTAATTATTATAATTAATTAATTAGTATATTAATTAATTATTATATTGTTAATCAATTATTATTAATTAATTAATTATTATACTTAAACACGCGGTCGAAGCCGCAAGTGGGAGCTACTTAGTATTGATATTTTGAAATTTTCTGTTTAGCTTTAGGGTATTAATAAACTACAAAATCCCACTAAATCTAAGTCCTAATAGAATTTATAGCGAACCTCATTGTTATTCATTTATGCTAATTTTGATTATCATTCGTTTTCACTTAATGCTTTTCGTTGGGTGGAGGTCAACGCTCAGTACCATAAATCAGTATTACTCGCATTTTTGGAAATAAATCATTTCAAGATATCCAATATGGCCACCAACGTATGATTTAATTTAATACTTTAGGGTCTTCAACGACTTGGCGTTTACCATTAAACCATACTTACAGGAAATTACGAAATTAATTCATTAATTATATGAAAATTAAATTAATTAGACTTAGATTGCTTAAAGAAAATTACGCGGGTATAATTACGTATTCAAATGTGGTAGCAAGTTGATTATTTAAAAAAAAAATCTAAAAATCCCGCAACTTTTTGCCTATCTATTGCGTGTTACAGAATAGTAGGTTCTTATTATTTTTGTTGATTTTCTCATTTTACAAACTTTATGCTTATAACGATAACATAAAATTAATTAAAATAACTTAGCTTTTGTTGTGAAAACGAAATTGCGAGCAGTGTCTCAGTATTTTTTTTAACGTGATGCGTTGTCGCGGCCACGCAAACAGATAACCGTTTTGTGTGTACAAGCCCTAAATAGCGGAAGCTTATTATGAAATGTTGGTTTTATAAGTCTGTATTAAGGCATCCAACAATTACTTATGTTTACAAATGCATTAAATATGTTCGTATAATAAAGATAAACTCATAAACCTACACGGAATTTATTTCTTATCTGCCTATATATTAATTACCGTATTCAGTACCCATAGTATAAGTTGTCAATACGAAAGTGTTCTTGAACACTAATAAGAACCTTTTAAAATATTATGTTAAAATGTCAAAAAAATCTACAATTTATTTTACCTATTCTATTTTCAGAAAACAGCAATTATATAACCTACATTCAAAAGTATACGTCGAAAAGCTCCTCCGCGTGAGATTTTCGGCGCTGAGCTTTTGGATATAGGTTTTAGGTACTTATGTAGTTATTTAATTATATAGTTTTAGATTAATTTAGTTATAATTAGATAAGTACATTTTTTTTAAGTAAGATTTTAGTTTATAAATTAACTATTAATTATTTAAGTTATTAAAAATAAATAAATATCAATACACTATCAGAAAAAAATTTACGCATTTTACGAACGTTTCGAATTTGAAATGGAATTAGAAAACGCATTGACAAGTTCATAATAGTATTAAAAAACTATTTTCGTATTAACGAACTCGTAATAGGGGTACGGAACATAAGTTGCTTAACTAAAATTGTTTTATACAGACCATCTAATTTTTAGTAGAAAATTGAAACACAATTTAAACAAAACATGATTTAGAAACTTGCGCGATTTGGTTAGCTTATGTAATCTCTTTTAAAAAATGATTATTTTTAAGTATTTTTTTATAAAATAGGCTTAAGCTAAATCATACATTACCTGATGTTAAACGATAATGAGGTCGACGATGCAATTCACTTACCCAGTAAATACTGATTCACTGGAAAACATGAAAATATTCAGTGTGAAAATATTATTTTAATGTTACTCGATTTTTGCACTGCCTGATGCCTTGTTATAACAAATTTGATTTTAGTAGATGATAAAGGACTTCACTTACAATTAATTCCAATATTGAAATATTTAATTTTTAGTATTATAATATGTTAATGATCTATTCGGAATCGGAATACAATTAATGCAATAATAACAAAATACCTAGAATCGTTTGAGTTTTTCAGCTAGTGCTGTCCAATTAGACAATCGAGTTGCTGATATGAATATGAATAAAACATGTCTTCTGATGAGACAATAAATCTTTGACAAGTGACAGTGGAGAGAGAACTAGTGATGCGTGTAAGTACGCAATTAATTTATCGATATCGAATGTCAACTTAAAGTGTTAGGTAAGTAGTAAAAAATGATAACGTAGTTCGAGAAAAAGATTAATTAAAAATAATGGATACATAACTATGTGTCAGACATTAAAAAAACAGTAATTTTATGTTTGAAATATTTTTATAGTTTATAGTTTATTTTAAATTTTTTAAATAATCACAAATGTGTAAACAATAGCTAAGTACCTCAAGATTTTGCACTTCAAAGCGACCCTTTCGTGGTCGTAAGAGATGCCTGTTCAAGTCATGCCTATCACAAGTGAAGCTTTTACTGCCTACATCATGGATCAATAATTATACTGTCACTATTTTTTTCTTTTTTTTTTTAATATAAAAGAAGAAACTGACTGACTGAACAAGAACAACGCAGAGCCCAAACCGCTGGGTCTGGAGACTCTAATTTTGGCAGGGGTGCACTAAGAAAGGATTTCACTAAACTCACCCTTTAAGGGGGTGAAACGGGGTTCCACAGTTTGTATGGAGAAACAAGATTAATGAGATCAATTTCGCGGGCGAAGCCGCGGGCGGAGGCTAGTTACGCATAAAAAAAAATTAAGGAGTAACTATCGATAAATTAGACTAGAGGCATTTATCGATATTTTCCTCACCCTATTCAGAATATTGGTTCCGTCTAGGGTTTATATTATGTAAATTGACTTGCTGTGGTTGTCTCTGGTCTAGTCTATTAATAAAGGATCTTTTATTGACTAATAATACGAAATAATTGCATTTAAATGAATCCTAAGAAGTAGCGGTTAGATTTTATCTTTGTAATATATGTATATGTGCAAAAGTTAACTATTAAAGTGTTTTATTTTGAATTTAAATTGGAATTAATAATGACTGGACATCTTTTTAACTATGTAGGTATTGAATGGAGACAGAATTTTGAACCGATTTATTTACTTATTATCATCATCATCACCTAATTCTCGTCCACTGCTGGACATTGGTCTCTCCTAAAGCCCGCTACTGAGCACGAGTCGCGGCTTTCTTCATCAAATTCATACCGGTCGCCCTGCAGAGATCGTCACTCCAGAGATCGTCACTGAAGGCGTCCTAGGCTGCGTTTGCAATTCACTCAAGAACTATTTTATCCCAGTAGTTGTCAGTTCTGCAGCAGATAAGACTGGTCAACTGCCACTTCAGTTTACTAATCCCGTGGGCTAGTGGGCTATGTCGATTACATTAATTCTCTGTTCGATATTCCCATAAAGGTAAATGAAATGAAAGTACGAAATCTCTATTAAAATGGTCGCTGGTACGTTGACTATGAAACTCTAGGTACATTATGCGTAGCCTACAACCACCGAAAAGATATCTGATAGTCATCACTGTATTCAAATATTGTAAGAAATTATAATCGTTAAAAGTTGGCGGGGAAAAAAAAGTATTGAGGAAGATAGGTAATTTTTTTTTTATTTTGATTTTTTTATATTTTTTTTTATTGGTTTGTTTAAGTTATTGTCCTTGAACGAACAACGAAAGGTTAAGGTCGGACGATTATGTAGTGGTACGAGTGTTCTCGACTAACCACCTGTGCAAAACCTTTTGAAAACGACTCATCGGTAGTTCCTTTATTTTAATGGGGATCTTGTTATATAATATAATATAATGGGACACTATCACACACGGTCATCTGATCCCAAACTAAGCAGAGCTTGTATTATGGAAACCAGATAACTGGTAATATACTACATATAATACTTTTCTTTTGTAAATACATAGATACATAAATAAAGATAATTACACCCAGACACAAGATAAACAAACATGTTCATCACACAAATGTTTGTCTTGGGTGGGAATCGAACCCACAACCTGCGGCGTGAAAAGCAAGCATCTTACCGACCACGCCACCGGCCCGTCATATATGTATTTATACATATAGAGTAGCAACTTCGTTTAAATAATTGTTTTTTTATTGGTGTAATTAATCTATTTGGAAACCTAGTTTTAAGCAACGGTTTTTATCTTTCTTATATAGGTACGTTTCAAAAGAAGATTAAAACCCAAGAGTTAACTACAGTTAAGCGAAGTTTATTTATCCAAAAATATAATTCGAATGAAGTCTATTTAAAAAGAAAAACAGGCGAAATTACAAACGTTTTGTTCGAGATGTTTATCCGGCCGGTATAAATTTGTTCACCCACGAATATTTGTGAAAATACTTTAGATAGCAAAGTTATTTGATGCGAACAATTTAGGTGAATTATTCGGAATATTTTTCATAAGACAATAGACCTGGTTGAGTACAGGTATTTATTTTTAACGAGTAATTTTCTCTTAACAATCGTTAACTTAATCGATCGTAACCCAACACTATTATTTGTAACTAATTCATAATTTGTTGGAATTATACACAGACTTAAATGTAGTCGGTGTAAATTTTCACCAGCTTCTAAGTACATAATAATATAATGTAATGAACAAAAATTAACTTAAATTTATGAATTTTCTCATTGTGTACGGTGCCACGGTGTTTTCATTCACCGATAAGGTGAACCCTTTACACTGGAGGGTCACTACTACAAAATCCACCAGTCTATGGAAGAAGAAGAAGAACTAGAAGAAAGAAAAAGAACTAGAAGTTGCGTATAAAACCCTCCGTGTTAAATGTTCTACTAAATAATTTACTTTATTTATACTACAAACCTTTTACCTAATACGTACAAACTTTTGCATCCATAATAATAGGTATTAAAATGTTCTGTAATGGATACTAGATAACTCAAGCAAAAACCAAAAAAGGTAATTTTCCAATCCTCTTAAACTAGTTACATTCAAACATTCCTACAGAACTTTCTCGATGCATTTAGCTACTTTAATTGGCACACGAATAAGACGTTTATTACTACCACAGACTACAAAACAACTATGCATATTACTAGAGTTGGCGTTCCTAATATTTTTGGGTCACAGCATTCTAGTTTTGTTAATATCAGCTTGTTATGTCAAACTGTTTGTAAAACCCGTCTTTCATTAACTTTTAACTCATCATATCCATGTCTTTGTCTAATTTTTGGCAAACGAACTTATGTCGGCCTTTTACCGTCCATCGGACAAAATTCTCGACTTCAAACTGTAAGTTTTCTAAGATTTTTATAATAGAAAGGACTTAATGCTCAATACGGGATTCGACTTGAGACCTCTAGTTTATTAATCAAACATTTTTACCACTGTTCCAACTGGAAAGATGAAAAACTATCAAAGTTAAACAATTTTTAATTTTTTAGACGCGCCTACATTAAATTGTCTAATTTCTTTTCCTACCGTGCTATATGGAAACTTGACTATCAGTGTAGATCGATCGCTACTGGTCATGTCTAATAATAATACTTTATGGATTGTGTGCTCTGTGAATACTTTTAGCTGCTTATCTCCTGGAGGGTGTGTTTGAAGATTTGCAACGGAATCGAATGCCGTATGACTGAGATCACTATCATAACTAACGGCCTTTTGTGCACTGTGTGTGCCGGCGCCTTAGACAGTCACTGGGAAGAGTAGTTTTCCTACTAGTTATATAATTCATTTCAAAATTACATCATTGGCGCAACGTTGATGCTACTAGTTACGCAATTCATTTAAAAATTACATCGTTGATTAATCGTTGTTTTAGTCATCATTAACTCTTTTTCTATTTTGTACCGGCGCCTCAGACAGTTAACTACTACGAATTTTAATAGCATTTACAAATTATGTCGTTGATTCGACAGTTACTACGAATTTTAGTAGTCTTCCTACTAGTAACACAATTCATTTCAAAATTACATCGTTGACTCAACGTTAAACCCACGTTACGTCATTTTCAAGTTTGTACCGGCATTATTAAATTCGGCATTAAGTATTAAAAATTCTCACTATCTTCATCCTTCCTTTTCATTATTATAATGAAAAACTGAATTAAATATTTAACAGCAGTTAATCAAAAGCTAAACTTTTGACCTATATCGTCACAGATAAATAAGATTTACAACCTACACACGTAACTTAACAATAAAAATAAAATGATCGCATTTCCTTTTACAGTGCGAAGAAATTACAATTAATATGATTTACAGACTGCATAAATAATATCACAAATTATTAAATTCGACGCCTCCAGACATAACAACTCAAAACCTACTTTTATTTTAATCTTTTTCGTTCGGACGCGCTATCGATTTTCGGACGAGTTTAAAGCCATAAAAATCTTCTTCACATCATAAAAGCGTCACGCTTGCATTACCCGAAGGTGTAGGCAAAGGTGATTATCACCCATTTTTCGTCCCATTGGCAACTAAGAATTACAAGTAGATAAATAAAAAAGTATTTTGGCTTGACCCGGGAATTGAATCCGGGACCTCACGGTTACTAAGCGAACACACTTACCACTGGACCACCGAAGTAATTTGTATCAGAAATCTTCTTCCTTGCATGATTTCCTCATTTCTGAGGTTCATAATACCAGGAGCATGGAGTAATTAGGTCTTGCCTTTGAAATATAAGGTCGCGAGTTCAATTCCAATCGTTCATCTTTTTGTGAATTGTTTTGTCGCCGCTGCATAAGTCAATGAAATGAAATGAAAATATGCTTTATTTTTTTTGAGACGCGAGTCTACTTCTCCAATTTCTTTTCCTACCGTGCAGTGAATGACTGGCAACTACTGAGAAACACTGCCAAAAAAACTCAGTAGGCTTTTTTCTTTTTTAAATGAAGCACTTATATCTTCAATAAAGACAACATCGCCAGCATGTGTGTATTAAGACTCCTAAGTCTTAATACACTCATGCTGGCGTATGATGTTACGAGTTGAGTTAGTTTAGGTCTTAACCTAAACTCTCTCAACTCGTGAGATAGTCGAGAGAAGACCCGTCCTCAGCAGTGGGACACTAAAACGATTGAAGAGAGCGTTGCTGGTTTTTAATTCTTTGAAATCCCAGATTTTTATTTTGATAACATGTCATAACATGTCTTACGGATCGATGACTCGTGATAGACATGTCACAAATAATTATTAAGTTTTAAGACTGTGTCTTTTATGCTAATATTGAGATCTTAAGATTATAAAGTAAACAGTTTTTTGTTTTAAAAAGGAATTTGGTGGGACAATGTTTAAGGTTCGAACTTCGATACCCGGATAAAGAAATATTTGTGAAACGTTTTATTGTGATTTAATTTACAGTATCGTGGAGGTTTGAATCTCGGGTAGGCTTGCCTTCTAATACATAACGATCTCTGCGTGATGATGACCGTCATGTTGTTGTCATGTGACTGCATCAGTGCTCAACATCAGGCCAGTTGTAGTGAAGCGCAAGCCAATAACAAAAAATGGTATTCGCGTGTATGTTTTTAATATTACTTATTATCACGTATGTCCCAAACAGCTGAATGGATTGCGACAAGTAAGGAAGTACCTAGATAGTTGTTATGTATTTATAAAAAAATAGTAGTATACACATATATATGTACATATATACCTACGAGTATAGTATACCTACCTACTAGTTATCTGGTTTCCAAAACAACAAGCTCTGCTTAGCTCGGGACCAGATGGCCGTGCCGTGAAAAAGAAAATGAAATCGCTGATTCTTTACGCTAAATTGTATTGTTTTTTTAGTCAGACATATCATATCATATTATTATCAAGTTGGGTATCAAAATGAAGAGGTTTAAAAATGAATTGCAAAAATTACATCTACCTAAGTTATTAAAAATAATAAATAAGCAGTTTTAAAGTGCATTGCAGTCGTGTTTTTGTTTCAATTAGAACATTCTTTATTCATTATTTTTTATTCTATACTAGGTTCCGCCAACGGCTTCGCCCGCATGGTACTTAGGGATAAAAAACTTGAGAGGTGTCAAGGGACACCCGGATGGAACGAAGTTCCTTTCGATTAATTAGTGAAGGAATTTTAATAATTTTTTTTTAATTATAATAATATTTTTTTAATATTAACAAATATAATGTAATATAAACTTAATCAAGAGAGAGAGACAGACAGACAGACAGACAGAGAAACATGCGCACGCCGCACAGCTTACAATAGCTTACTATAGCAAAAAGTGCCGTGATACTTTTCGTAAGAAATTTTTCCGTCTAGCCCCCTTTAGGAACGCGCGATAAGGAACTTCGTTCCAAAAGTAGCCTGTGTTAATCTAGACCAGAATCTATCTCTGTGCTAAATTTCATCAAATCCGTCCAGTTTTTGTGTGAAAGAGTAAGAAACATCCATACATTCTTACCTACAAACTTTCGCATTTATAATATTAGTAGGATTCATGCAAGACTTTTTTTTAATTGTGCTACTTACATGCCTCAATTTCTAAGTACACTCCATTTTACAATAACTCTAAACATTTTTGGGCAGTTAGTGTGTGGATCTTTAATTAAATTTACACATTAATCCTTTCAAAACACATGTACTAATCTGAAGACACGATTAATATTAGCAGTTTCGACATAACTGCCATTGAAACAGACATCGATTCATTAATCGACTACAGTATATCGGATGGCGCGAAAATGTACACAAATCACACCTTGAACGTTTATTTTTTTTATTTTTTTTTTATTTGAACCAAGTCCGAGTAACATTCAGCCGACCAGTTCCGTTTTATTTTGATCTTTTTAGTACTCGTACTTCTTTAGGACATGTTTAATGCTGTGTTATGAACTAGGTATTTGCTTTGTGACTTGGTTGCATCGCTGGCGCAGCGGTACTGGCCTCGCCTTAGAAATTTTAGGTCGCGGGTTCGATACCCGGTCGTGCCCACACATCCTTGTGTGAATTGTAACATCGTCCCTGCTCGATATCGGTGAAGGAAAACATCGTGAGGAAACCGGCATGTCTAAGAACTAATCATTCGAGGATATGTGACATCCACCAACCCGCATTCGGCCAGCGTGTGTGGACTTAGGCCTAAAGTCTTTCAACTCGTAAGACAGTTGAGAGAAGTTGGTGACCAGCAGTGGGACACTACTACATTGCCTGAGGCTAACAAGTTTAGACTAGAGCCACAGATAATATTAAACTATGAGCTAAATTTAACTTGTCTACACAAATTATTAAGTTCAATGCTTTTGAAAGCCTAACGTCAAGGTTTACGCTAAAATAAGATTAATATCATACAATTTACATAGTTAAGCTACAAATTGGCCTGATTTGTTTTGTAGGTTTATAGCTATAAGGTAAATACACTATTTCCCATATTTTACACTAGCTCTCCGCCCACTTTCAGCTTTAGTAAGTTCCCAATTTCAAAAACATTGAGTTTCTTTTATCAAATCTTATACAAAAGCCTTCTATAGACCGACCGTTTAACTCGCGTATCGCCATCGGAGGTACAAAATCATAAAACATTAATTAAATCTCTTAAAGAACTATTTAACCACAGATAAAAGTAATGTAAGACTATTCGTCACTTATATCCATATCGCTTGAATCATCATCACTGTCTGTGCAGCTTGAGGAGTCAGGATCTTAAACGGTTGCCCTATAGTACTAAATTGCTTCTGGCAGTTTTTGAGGGAGGCGAGGTAACTACAGCACACATGTAAATGTTGAAACGTCTTTAGAAACGCACACGTAAATAAAAGCTACACACGAACACAAAAAATTAACAGTTTATGTATACAAACTGTTCATGTACCTCGGCAAAGGGAAACGCGCGCAATACCAGTTCCATGATAATTTTTCTAAGCCTTGTATAAGTCACTAGCAAACAGAACAGTTCCTAATTTATTTTATTTTTAGGTAAACATATTTCAAATTGCAATAAAGTTTTGTTAAAAAAGTATTTAAAATATTTTATGTAATAATTCCACGGTTTGCTTCCACTTTTGTTGAACGTACGGACAAGTCGAAGAATTCGCTGCAGGCATTTCTTTGTCCCGATAGCCATAGGTAAGTTTGTCTTTAAGTCACGAGTGATTCGGGACTTTCGGGTAAGCGCGTTCCATCGCAGACCACATCATTGCTTAACAACAGGAAAGTCGTGTTCAAGCGCAAGTCGATTAAAGAAAAAAAAAAGATATAAAGCAAGGTGCTAAAGATGGCATTACAAATAAAAACATTCGTTCGGAAACGAACTAAAAGTCGCGAAACTAGTTTGCATTTTCAATTTTAAGAAGATTTAAGTTTTTACATCTCTTGTGAAGATTTGCAAAAGGATTTATCTTTAAAACGTTTTCTGCTGTAAGCAACCATCGCTTAAATAAGTATTGCAACATTTATTGTGGTAGGCAATAACATATTTAATTTGTTCCTTCTACATCTGAAATATTTCTAATACTGGGATAATAGGACTGGACTCGTGAATACACTTCATAACAAAAACCAAGCAATAGTAGCGTCAGCACAAAATATCAAACCATACATAATAATAATAATAGAATTTATTCAAAACCGGAGAGAAAGGATGCTGGGCCATCTTATACGACATAACACCTACATAAAAACCATCTTAGAGGGGGATATAGAAGGAAAGCGTGGAAGAGGAAAGCCAAGGATAAGTTATATGAACCAAATAAAGGAACAGGTTGGTGTCATGTCGTATAGGGAAGTGTAAGAAGCTGCTCTAGATCGAGCTAAATGAAGAGAACTTTATCAGATGCACCGACATTATGAAGAAGACAATAATAATATGTTAAAATATATGGAAAAGTGATTTAAGTAGAAAAGTATGTAGCTACCTACCTAAGTTACATGTGTGGCGAACGGAACGTTGCCACTTTATGGTTTGAGTTTCCGATCAAAACTACTACTCGGGATTGTCTTTGACTTCCCTCTCTCTGCCTTGCTTCCGGGCCGCGCTCTCGAACAGAGACATGTGAAAAATACTATTCCACTTGTTGACTCTATTATGTTTTAATTACGGTTATTTGTCTCATATTTAATTTATGCACAAAGTCTCGCACCATGTACCAGTGTATCTGTGAGTTAATAATTACATACTAAGTTTGTCAACAAGTGTTTTATCATTTCGCGGTGTGGGGTACACCGCCATTGGAGCCCTACCTAAAATACCCCAAACATGTTAGAATGTCACAAACTTGTACACAAATACACAGAAACAGAGATACTCTGACGTACACACACGTTTTAACTTATAACATCGCTTTTTTCCTATTTTTTCTAAGGTACACATTCAAAATTTTATCTATCTATTTGTTTAACCTAAAGCACACATCTATCTAATGCATATTATGCTCAAAATTTTAATGTAATATTTATGTCATGGTGTCAAAAAATAAATAAAATATAATAGGTATAATAGTCTGAACACCATTTTGGATAGAGTAGAGTGCCCGATTGTTTCATTGGAACGCGGTGCATAGATCCAGAGTTGCCCTCTATAATATTATGTAAAATCTAAAAATATCTAAAATCTTTATTAACTAACATACCTATAAGTGTATTTACTAACAATCTATGGATGTACTTTGTATGGATGTGAATTACGTGAACGGCGGACGGAGGGAACAGATAGGAAACTAGAATTACTTAAAATGAAATTTACTATAATTAAACTAACATTATAAGATCTTAAACCTATCTAACCTAGGTGCGAATGGGTTCGAAGTTGGAACCACACTGCCAACTTAATATTTTACTTAAAATTACTTTACAAAATATTCTACAACTGGGGCCATCTAAGTCGAATGTCGCAAAAGTCCAGTCAGCATTTCTGCTTTGCCACGAGGCAGGCCATCGATGTCGCAACCGCAGACTCGAACTTCGTGGCGGGCTGCGACTCGCGCTGTAGAATGTAGCCGTATATAACATGTGCTCTGAAATAAATGTTTTATTATTATTATTATAATGTCCAACAATTAATAATCACATAAGTCACATGAACTAAGATGAGCCAATTTGCTGTAATAACAACAGGAGGTTCGAAGTAGGTACTGCAGGTACTTTATTTTTAAATCGTCTTCATCTTTGATTCCTATCGACGTGTCCCAACATACAGAAGCATTTTAATTGCTAAATGTTCTACCACCAGCGTTCTACCAACACGACAACTAAGACCTTGTTAAACTGAACTGCTACGCGACATGCAAGTGTCGCGGTGTCGGAATGTGGTATGGCCAATTAGCCCCAATGGATGACCGGTGGGCAGATTTACTGGCTGGACACTACACGAGCAGGCGCGGAGCGATTTGCGAATTGAGTTGGGGATGAAACGATACGACTAAATACAAGTAGGTACTTACTCAACACTCTTTTTCGATAATGAGTACTTTTGGTATCGATACTTTACAACTGAATACTGAGTAGATATCGGTCCGAAATACTTGATTCGTTAACACATTATCATTTGGGAAAACATATTTAAAGAGCACAACAAAAACAGTTTTTTTTTCTTAAATATCTTTTGACTCGATTATTACAGGCTGTTTGTTTGGGAACACTTAAATAAATAACTTAATTGCTTCCATTGTTTTGAATAAAGAATATTCATATTATTATTACATTTATTCGAAATTTTACTCAAAATTTATTGATATGAGTAAGTATCGATACTTTATGAGCGATCGTGTATCGAGTAAAAGTTTTAATACCTCGAAGGTATCGTTTCATCCCTATTTGGGGATGACTGTGTGAACTTGACACTGTCTTGTTTTGACAATGAATACGATGCCTGCTTTTCACGTCGCAGGTCGTAGGTTCGATTCCCACCCACGACAGACATTTGTGTGATGATCGTGTCTGTTTATCTTGAGTCTGGGTGCAATGGTTTGCCTTGCAATTTTTTTCATGAGAATCATCGCTTTTGTTTTTGTTGTGGTTCAGAAACGCGAAAATTTTTCGTTGCACAGAAGTCCAGCAGTCCACTGCTAACTGCTACTGCACTAAATAAGCTGATAAATTTTCGTCTCTCTTCAAAAACTTTCGCGTCAGTTAAATTTCCACCTCAACGAATTATAGACATAAATACTCGCACATACCACGCTTTACGTTCATGCGTAAATAATGAATACCTTTTAAGTTAATTACAGAAATTGGATCACTTAGTGCCAGTTCGGACTGAATCACTGAATAAATGAGACGTCTCCGTCACTTGCAGATATTTCAAGGTTGTGAAGGCACTTAACGATTTAACAAATTTAAGTGCTTTTACGTATGCAAAGATCTTTTTTTTAACATTTCTGGGAGGAAATGTTTTGCAGTGAACGTTAAAAATCGGCTTTTTACTGGGTAATACTAGCTGATCAAAGGTCTAAAAAAAAACAAAAAGTGTAGTAAAAAAAACTAAAAATTAAAGTGTAATTTTTTTAATTATTTGAAATCTAATAATCATTAGTACTTAATCTTTTTTAATTATTATTTTTTATTTTTTGAGTAGCCGTTGGCGAGGTCGTTAAGGTGCTTGCTTTTCACGCCGCAGGTCGTGGGTTAGATTCCCACCCAATGTAATGGATGGGAATGTTGAATGAATGATTATAGCTATCGGGAAACAGAGATGCCAGCAACGAATTCCACAACTTGGCAGTTCGCACAGTAAAAGTGGCAGCAAAACGATTTGTGCGTGCCCGTGGCATTTCCACCGTATAAAGGTGGAACATAGTCGTACCTCTACTCGTCCGATGGAAGAACGGGGATGACGAAAAGAGACTACAGATTGTGTATATAATTATGTAAGTACCTACTTATGAAATCCTTGGTTAGTGTAATAATGAGTAATTGTAGCAATGCCGTGATATTTAAGAGAATAGCTTACAAAATGTACACATAGCTATAGTTGTTGAATTTGTATCACATACTGTGATTCTACGAAGAAATAAAGATTGGCACTGGAAGCGATTACAAATGTTTGATTTTAAAACGATTTGTGCACTAAAGTAGTCAGTTAAATTATGATCCTTTCAATTGTTTCATGATTGAAAGAATTGCATTGATGAAGCTTCCTTCACCAATATTCAGTCAGGAAATCAGCATATTATCTTAGAACAAAACATTCGACATCCATTCTCTTAATTTTTAAAGTAGAGAGAGACCCATGCAAAGCGATGGGACACTTAAAACATTACTAGTATATAAACATTGATCTGATAAAAGTTAAACCATTACCAAAACAAGATCTTGGGTTTAAATCCCGTGTCAAAATAATGACAGTTAAAATTTTTGTTACCGAAAAATGTAGAGTTCAAGCAGTGTATAGGTACATAGCTGACGAATTGCTTGGCTATTGCAGGTATGATCTATGGGTAATATTTAAATTATATTATATAATGAACCGAGGGGATTGTGTTCCGGATAATTGCTTTTTTTGAGACTATTTAAAAACTAACCAATCTCACATTGAATTGGATGCCAGAAGATGACTGATTTGGTAAGTTTTAAACTTCAAAAAGCCTCTAAAGGTGAAGTCTTTTGGGTATTTCTTTGATTACTATTCACATAACAAATAATATAATACTATAGGCCGACCGTTTAACTCGCGTATCGCCTATCGCCAAGATCCTGACTCCTCAAGCTGCACAGACAATGATGATGATTCAAGCGATATGGATATTAGTGACGAATAGTCTTACGTTACTTTTATCTGTGGTTAAATAGTTCTTTAAGAGGTTTAATTAATGTTTTATGACTTTGTACCTCAGATGGCGTTACGCCAGTTAAACGGTCAGCCTATAGTCACATCTAGTTAAGTATGTATCTTGGATAAACAATAATTTTATTGTCAAACGTAAGTAACACTGCGGGAGACATCAAATTATTGACTAAATCACTTAGCCGAGCATTGTTCGGTCTGACATTATTGTTCGTACGTTTTATATATCGTTATTACGAAACTACGAGACCTTAGTAGGTACTTACATTGTCTTTACCGTAGACTTCTAATCTGACCCTAATGTACACTATTTTTATCCCCGACAATAAAGAGGGGCATTGTTGTTAACTCGTACCGTATATTGAGCAGCGGCGATGAAAAAATCACACGATGTGTGTGCACGACCTGGAATCGAACCCGCGAACTTATATTTAAAGGCGAGGCTAATACCGCTGTGCCACCGCTGCTCTAAAAAAGATATCAAGTCGTCATAAGCTGTCAAATTGTGATGAAAATAAGTGTGCAGTCTAAATATTAAGGTCTAAATAGTCGGGTATCCCGGACCGAGCTAATAAAGAGCTATACGCCTTTTCTGATTTAGTTTCAACTGAAGAAAATGTTATATTTAATTTATAAAAGAACTATCTGTTCAATATCAGATATATCACACTTACAATCGGGAAATTAAATCAGGAGCCATCGATATGGCGTCACTGAGCTACTTTTGTAGACCAAGAGCCAGTGACAGCCTTAAGTATTAATCTGCTTAGTTTCATCAGTGATGTCGTCTATATCGATACGTGAACGATATTGCAAAATTTTCTATAGGTATCTGCATAAGTAAGTATTTATTTAAGTGTTGTGTTGTTCTGCTGTACTTAAGCTTAAAAAAGGATTAACCCTCATTCTTTTCTTTTTGACTTTCTGTAAACTTCTGTATATTTTTGTCTTAAAACCTTACATTACATATACCTGTATCATTATTTATTACAGAGATACAAATTGTTGGTTAATAGTTATGTGACACTTTTTTTACGATCAGCGGTGGCGCAGCGGTACGGGCCTCGCCTTAGAAATAAGGTCGCAGGTTCGATTCTCAGTCGTGCCCACACATCTTGAAGGTGCAGGAAAACATCGTGAGGAAACCGGCATGTCCAAGAACCAATCATTCAAGGATATGTGACATCCACCAATCCGCTCTTGGCCAGCGTGTGTGGATTAAGGCCTAAACTCTCTCAACTCGTCAGAAAGTTAAAAGAAGAAACGTGCCCAGCAGTGGGACACTAAAAAGTCGCTTCAAGACTTTTTTTACTCATTACCAGCTAACCCTAACTTATAATGGGGTAAAAGCGTGGTAAAAGTATCTAAAGATTTATTTTTTCTTTATTTCCAAGCTATAGTTTTTTGATGACCTATATCTCAAAATTTACTCTATAGGTTTAACCCTTTCCTAGTAAACTTTTACTGTGCTTTTACGTCATCATTTTTTTATTATTAACATACAGACCGAACTAGGTTTTTTAAAAATAAAATCAAACTATTATACTATTTTTTATTTAAATAGCTATACTTTTTTAAGTACAGCAGCTTTGACCCTCGACCCCTAGACTAAAATCTTCGTTTACCGCGATTCTTCGCAATTGTGCGCACTTTATCGGCTCTCGTCCGCTATACCTCGTCCTAATGGCTCTTAATGAGCGTTTAGACGATGCCCAAAGAGCCCCGCTTGTTTTATAGTTGTAATTAAACGTTTCTAATCTATAGATCTCTTACATCTACTGAGAATGTCGGTGTAAATAGATTTTTATATTGTTTCCCGGATTTTGTTACTGTATATTATTGTGTTTCTGACAATTGAACAACGTTTTTTCACTAGCCTAGTAAAATTAGTAAATGAAATGAAAATTTAAATTATCCATATGTACTTACATAGGTATGTCAATGCGTCACAACGGGTAGCGAGGCGATAGGCTGCTCAAAACTAATAATCCTGGGCCCCTAGACAAATTACATACCGAAGCGATAACGAAAGATTGAAAATAACAAAATGTAAGTAAATTGAGATTCACCTTCGAAATGTCACGTGACAGTCTTACGTCAATCCCATACATTTTATTCTATTCGATCTTCCGTTAACGCCTCGTTATGTAGGTAATTCATCTATAGGGCCATCAGGGCAGCAGGGCAGAACTTATTAGAATCAAGGCGAATTTTAATCTGGTATTGTAGGAGCTGGACTTCCGCATAAAAAAACCGCTTATTCTGCGAGCGCGGGCAGCGCGCGTAGCAACAACATGAGTGTGAGAAGTATCGTGTTCACATACCCGTCCTGCCCACTTCCCTGCCCACTTCCCTGCCCACTGCCCTGCCTACTTCCCTGCCCAAATGAGCTACATGTAAACGGGTTAATAGAAACTAATAGTGTCGCAGTGACATATTGTCTGCTGCTGCTGTCCGCAATCGGCTACGAACTGGCACATTTAATGTTGACGTAAATTTGCTTAGAAAATGTAACAAGGAACTTGTATTGTGCACGTTCCCCTCTATCGAGGTACATGAACAGTTTGTATGAATAAACTGTTCATGTTGTATGTTTGTGTGTAGCTTTAACTTAAGTACGTGTGTATTTGTAAAGACGCTTCAACTTTTACATGTATGCTGTACGTGGTTATTCCCCTCCCCAAAAAATGGCAGAAACAATTTAGTACTAAAAATTACGTATATATAACAACTCCCGTGTGAAATGCTCTAAGTAAATTTCTATGACAAAAATAGTTGTATTTTCTTTAGTACCTATTCAACGAGCAGCGCTGCTAAAATTACACACAATTCTGCGTTTCCCAAACTTTTTTGCATATTGTAGTTCCCCGTTCTTTCATCGGATTGGTAGTCGCATATGGTGGAAATCTCACGGGTACGCATAAAGCGCTTTGCTTCCACTTTTATTGTGCGAAATGCCAAGTCATGGAATTCACTTCCGGCATTTGTTTCCCGATAGCTATAACTGCCTGTCTTCAAGTCACAAGTAAATCGATATTATCGGTTTCATCGTAGACTGCATCATTGCTTAACAACAGGAAAGTTGTGGTCAAGCGTAAACCTATTACAGAATAAAAACACCTATAGGTAGATAGAATGTTTCTACTACAGTTTCGATTTGTATATTGTTAATCTAAACATATTTTCATAAAATATGAGTTTTGTGATGGAACCCTCCAGATAATTCACAAGATAGTGAGAAATAAATTATTTTCATAATAACAAAAATCCTTTTTCGATTAGTAAGCACTAACTTAATAAACATTGCCAACGCCTGCTACCGCCATTAATTCTTACGCACCGACAGCCACTAAATCTTATTTAATTCGACCATAAAAAAACGTTTAAGTTTACAATCCTATACCCAATAACAGATGCCATAAAATATTGCAACTAATTAGTTAGGTTGAAACTTTAGCAAAAGAAAATCATGTTTTACACAACAGAAATATATATTTTTTTAATTTTTTTTATCAGTACTAACAATATAGTTCACTGGTTCGATTCCTAGTCGTAACCACATCTTTATGTGTATTGTTTCATGGGTGCTGCTCAATATCGAAGAAGGATGTTATAGTGTGGAAACCGGTATATCTAAGAATTAATCAGTCGAAGACATATGACATCCACCAACCCACAATTGGCTAGCGCGTGGGGATTAGGGCTGGTCTCGACTCTTTAGATAGCTGAGAGTAGACCCGTGCCCAGCAGGGGGACATTAAGCTTTTGTTACTTTACTTAGAGTTCCTGATTTCAGGTTACATTAAATTAACATTTCGAATAAACTTAACATACCGCTGACACTTGAACGGGACACACTAAATCAAATAACAAATAAAAAACCATAATTCATTCCCCTTGCCTTTTTCCCATTTCTATTGGGGTCGGCTCACAGTCTAACCTGATGCGGCTAGCTACCAGAATTATACGATCGACTGCCATCAGACCTCGAAACCCGTAGGGAACCAGTAGCCGAGATGGTTACACCAGGTGTCAGATTATATTAGCTTCTGACTACATGTAACGATTGTCATAGATGTGTTAAATGAAAACCGGGACCGACGGCTTAAAGTGCTCTCCGAGGCACGGAGGGTAGTTCCTCAACCAACCAGACACCGAAACATTTTTTTTTTGTTACACAAATATGTCCGGGGCGGGAATCGATCCTGCGACCTCCCGGGCACAGTATAACCCAATCGGACGGCTTACACAGCTCGACTACCGAGGTCGTCAACAAATAAAAAACCATGTAGAAAAGAAAAAAAATCCTCTGAAAAAAGAAACTAAAAGTATATCAGTGTCAAACGAGGACATGTCATAAATTGTTCGACAAATAGGAGTCCATCCCATGTTAGGCGCGAGCCTATTGCTGCTCATCGCGCACAATTATCATTTTCAAGCTGCTTTTAAGATTTTTCTAAGTATAATAAAAATGTATGTTTGCTGCGGGGGTTTTCAGCGACAGCACTTTTCACTAGGGCAGTGATTCCGAAGGTGGTCCAAGTGGACTTGTAGGGGTTTAAGTTTGGTGTGATATAAATTGACATTTACAATTTATCTGAATAGAGAAGAACTAAAATGTTGGCCTTATTTAACTTATCTTTACTCTGTATAGGGAGTTTTTTTAATAAGTGAGAGTTGATTGCACTCTTGCCGTAATGCTTGCATAGTTAGATCTATTCTCTACAATGCTTATCGAGTTTTGGGAACACTTTTAAAATGTAGCTCCAGGGGGTACACCAGAATCAACAAAATTTTTAAAATAGTCTATGATAAATAAAAGTTTGGGAACCTCTGCACTAGACCAATGAGTTACTAAATTATAGATATGATCATATTTGAATAAAGAATCTCTGTCCATTTAAAATTAATTCACACGAATGTCCAACATATAATGTTGGTATTAAACAGTAGTAACCCTTACAAAATATCAATTGAGGGCGGCATGTCGTTTTTTATAGTTGCCTCTGTAAAACATCGGCGTGGCGTGTACGCGCCTTATGCGCGTTTGCACGCAACGTACAACCACAACAAAAAGTGATTTAGGTAATTTTTCTGGCAGTTACCTATTAACTCGTAATACGTGCCGTTCGCTAGAACCACCAGTTTTATGTTTCCCTTTATGTTTAATGGCATGTACTTAAATGGCGAAATTGTTCAGATATTTTCAGGGCTTCAGTAGCCTCGAGTTTGGGTGTTGTGGTCGATAATTTATTGTTTATATTTTGTAGTTGTGTGGCAGAATAGGTACTATTAATCTTTTTAAGGAACCTTCAGGGCACATATACCTGTTTAACTATAGTGATAGATGACATAAAAAATTTGGGTTTGTTTTATTTTTGTTCAAAGATGTTGTGTTATGAGATTCACGAAACTCAAGCAATCAAAACTATCCTACAGTATAATAAAAGTAAAGACATGGATTGTGACTACATGCTTCATTTCAACAGAACATTTGTTTTTTAAAATAGAATTTGTGATTAATTTTTGAGTGCATAAGAAAATAATAATGCATAATGCGGCGACAAAGAAATAATATATAAAAATTAAAGAAAAAAATTATTAACTTTAAGATGACATGCTTGAAGGCTTTAGACTAAAGTTAGGATTAGCAGGCAACTTTAGGTAGGCATGAATTATCGGGTAAGAAGACGGTATTCCAATAAAATAACTACGGCAAATATCACTTCACCCCAATCTCTCTATAGTGCAATCATTAATTCTAACAGGCACGTAGATGCATTCGCACCTCCCGACAACGCACCAGTCCAACACAAAGTGCTAGGCCTAAGATGGCTAAAACCGTGCGCGGTGTTCATTCGTTCTTTTATAATGACATTTTTGAGTGACAGCTGACTATAAAATCGACGCGATGGCAGTATAAGATGACAGCTGATGTATTTATTTATTTATTTGGAAGTATTGAGAAGTGGATGTGCTAACATGCTTATTTCTTGTTACTTGACCACTGATATAGTGACACAAAAACATTTGTCACATTTAATTTAAAATCTTATTAGATTTTGTCATTGACAGTACTCAAACCCTTTCATATTTTTAAAGGTAACATCGTCGGACCGCAAATGATCGAACGCCGTGTTACGTTATACATTTAAACTTAGCCGATTGGAAAAGTAGTAATTTGTTAACTATTTGTATATTTTGACTTAAAGATTAATGTGATTTTATTTGGTAAAAATGTTGTACAGTAAAACACGTATTTTGGTAATAAATTTGTAAAAACTTAGGACCTTATTTATAAAAAAGTTATAAGACTATTTAGTTAAAATGGACTTTGTTTCTCTCTAACTAGTAGAAATGTTAAGATGACAGACAAAGACAAGCAAATTATAAACCTATTTTAGCTATAATGAGTTGAGGATAACGTTTATGAATACGGGGGTTAGTGTAATTACAATCTGGTTTGCTATTCTTTGATAATATCACTTTATCTTAAAATTAATTTTAGTTAGTTTTGTTAGTCTAACTAACAAAACCTATTTTACGCCTGCATCGATTTAAATTATTTCAAAGTCCGAGCAGTCTTATATTTTTTCCATTTTCGTATGTAGCCGCGACTTAGCGTATTATTACTACTAGAATAAAAGTTTTAATTTATGGAGATGGATTAAAATGTTAGATACTATAACTAGCTCACGTTTAATTTGGCTGAAAGTTCGAAACGTGATTTATTATTAACTTCAGTCTACTTGTTACCATGAACGGTGAAACTCGTTTCAAAACGTCAAGCTAAATTAAAGGTAAGCGCCATATTAGGAAAATTTTAAATATGCAACACAAAGTTCAAAAGGGATGGAATTAAAAGAAAATAACAGTTTTTACGATGTCAACTAGCTCATCTTGTAATTAAATAACTTTAGGCTTATTAATCACATCAACCCTTTTTGTGTCCCACAGCTGGGCACAGGTATCCTCTCAACTATCTTACGAGTTGAGAGAGTTTAGGCCTTAATCCACACACGCTGGCCAAGTGCTGGTTGGTGGATGTCACATGCCGTCGAATGTTGATGTTTCCCTTCACCGATATTTCGCAGCGGCGTTGAAACAATTCACACAAAGATGTGTGGGCACGACCAGGATTCGAACCCGCGACCTTATATTTCTAAGGCGAGGCCCGTACCGCTGCGCTACCGCTGCTAAGGCTTATTAATAAAATACCTTAACTGTTATTTTTAAAAGCCCTGTATTGCTGTTTTATAGTCCATATATAATTTACTTTTGTAACACAATTATGAGCTATTTACAAACAAAGAACATGTTAGTTACGGCTAAATGAAAGACATCAAATAATAAATCAGCTACACATTTCTTTGAACCCGTTCACATGCCAATGAGTTATAAAAATTAAAAGTGCAATTTAACACCGCGTCTCTAGATATCGTGTTGTTCCAACATAACACGCAGTGGAGGCTTTAAAACTAATTATTTTTATTTAATTTTATTTATTGAGAGGTCCGACACGCGAGGATTGACCCGCGGACTCGACGGGAGGCAAACCAGTTACGGTTAAATAAAGGGAAAATGCTAATTTATACACTGGTTCCATCACAAACTATTTTGGCATTTAGTTGTACAAAAATAAGTGCGAAATTTATGTGTGCGAATCGCTGTAACGAACTTGTGTTGCCGATTGTACTATCTTGTGCGAATACACATTTATCTTAGATTGCGTTCTGTTTTAATTATCATAGGTTTTCATTGTGAATAAATTTAGTTTTATGGGTATTCAGTGACATTATAGCTTTTATTTTTAATCCTTTTTTTTGGATTTGACTAAAAATTGTCTATAGGACAAAATAATTAACATCTTTATTGTTTCTATAGAAACGGTTAGAAATAATTCTGTTTCAATACTTTTAGTTGAAATTTTTAAAATACTTTTTGTTGTTTCACTTCCACCCTTTCGTGTCTCACAGTAGGAAACGGGTCTTCTCTCAACTAACTAACGAGTTGAGAGAGTGTTGATATCTTAATCCGCACACGCTGGCCAAGTGCACATATATTCTAATGATTAGATCTCAGATATTCCGGTTTTCTCACGTTGTTTTCCTTCAGCAATATTGAGCAGCAGCGTAAAAAAGTATCAAAGTTTTATAGAGCTGTTTTCGAAATAATTAACTATGTAAGTAGGTATATACAGAATACCTGCCTACCATAATAATTATCTTCATGAACAATGTTGTATCATTTATGTAAGCTTATCTTTCACAATCGATTTTAGAGCTATTCTCAGAAGCACCTCTGCCTACTCTATGTAATACAACATATATGTATGTAACGAATCGGGCCAGCGGCGGCGTGCAGTTGAAAAGCTGCTTCCTTTGCGAGGGACCAGTTGTGGACTGCAGTGGATTAAGTAAGGCGTTTGGAGTAGGTAAAAGTTGTTTTTTATCCTATAATAGGCTTGCGCTGGACCACAACTTACCTGGTATTAAGCAATGATGCAGTTTACAATGAAACGCGTTTACCCAATACCGATTCACTCGTGATTTGAAGACAGGCAGATTATAGATGTCGGAGATGCTAGCAGTGTATTCCACAATATGGCAGTAAGAGTGGAAGTAAACCGCCACATATTATCTAGGTAAACTTTGACACAATTACCGCGTCAATTATCGTGCTAGCCTAAAGCTATTTTTACATACCTATTAATGTATTTTTCAAAGTTCTTATTATTGTGTTGGTGCTAAAATCCCTACTAATATTATAAATGCGAAAGTAACTCTGTCAGTCTGTTACGCTTTCACGCCTAAACTACAGAACCGATTTGGGTGAAATTGGGTATGGAGGTAGTTTGAGACCCGAAAAAGGACATAGGATAGTTTTTATCCGACTGCGCAAAAAGAAGGTAATGTTTTGGCGCGATAACCGACATACACGCGGGCGAAGCCGCTGTCGGAAAGCTAGTATAATAATAAAAGTAAAAGTTGCTTAAATTTTTGCCTGTGCCTACCTACAAGCGGCTACATACACTTTCGGCCTTATTCATAAAAAAGTTTTATGACTCTTTAGTTAAAATGGACTTTGTCTCTTTCTTACTAGTACAAATATCAAGATGACAGACAAAGACAAACGAATTATTATCCTATTTTAGCTATAATGAGCTTAAAATACGTTTATGAATACGGGGGTTTCACTTTATTCTACTATCCATACTACTAAATCTGTACATAACTCAGAATCAATTGTAGCTAAAGAACCATTAGTTTGACTTCTGGTAAATAAATCACATCAAAATCGATCCATCTGTTTAAGCACTCCAAGGCCACAAATTTATACACGGACATACAGATACACACGTGAAACTTTACAATTACAACTAGCTGCCCCAGCAAACTTCGTACGGCGTATTTATAATTAAAAAAAAATAAGGGTGAACAACCCTTATCACTTAGGGGTACCGATTCTCAGAGCTACTGAATATGCATAAAAAATTTCATAAGAATGGGTCAAGCCGTTTCGGAGGAGTACGGTAACAAACATTGTGACATGGATTTTTTTTTATTTTTATATATTCGTTTCTTGTGGGGTTTAAAAATATCGATAGGAGTGTAAAAGTTAAGAACACCTCGTCATATCTTATGTAAAGATTTACCCCCGTATTCATAAATGTCTTATACTCATGATAGCTAAAATATGTTTCAATATGTACAATCTGTCATATTGACATTTGTAAAAAACATTTTAACTAAAGAGTTTCATAAGATTTTTATGAATAACACCGTTAAATTTCCCCAATAATTTGGAAAAATTGAGACGTTGCAAACCAGCCATTTAATAAACAAAGGGTAGCAAAAATCATTCATAACTAATTTATCTTCCAACGACATGCAAGCTAAGAATGGAACCCGGTTTTTTGCCACAAAACCCTTTGTGGATTTGACTCGAAAATTGATACCCAACCACAAAACCAGTTACCACATCCGTGGCAACGTGTTCTGTACAACATTACCGATCCGTTCCACGCGACGATCGCATCGTCAATGCATTACGCTAATTATGATAATGTTGCACATCAACTTTCATTTACGGAGTAGGCAGTAGGATCAGAATATTTTACACTAGCTTCCTCCTGCGGCTTCCTCCACAAGATCAGGATAAAAAGGTGTCTACGTCTAGTATTCCATAAAATAATCCATATCTGCGCCAAATGTCGTTTTATTCCATCCAGCAGTATTTGCGTGAAAGAGTACCAATCATCCACACGAAGGATATTATCTAAGATAATCAAAGATATGTAAGAGTAAATAAAAAAACTTCAATTTTTTTAAAATGATGTTTTAAGTTATGTAATATTAGTGGAGGAGTTAAGGAGTCAGGTTGCAGTCTATCTTGGTTCATCATCATCATCAGACTATACTAGTCCACTGCTTGCCACTGAGCATGATCTACGGCTTTTCTCATCAAGTTGTGCCGGCCATCCAGTTGAGATCGTCACTCCACCTAGTCTGAGGGCGTCCTACACTACGTTTAACAATTCGAGGTTTCCACTTAAGAACTCGTTTACCCAAACGGTTGTTGGTTCTACGGAAAATATAACCAGCCCACTGCCACTTCAGCTTACTAATTTGATCGGTTATGCTGATTACCTTAGTTTTATTATCATTGCGTATTCGATCCTTCAGAGAGACTCCGACCCCGACTCCGACTCCCTTTCCATGGCTCGCTGAGTTATTTTAAATTTATGGACCAGTCCTACCCTTTCGACTTGGTATGTTATATGTCACCACGGGTAGAACGAACTGGTTTAAGACTTCCGTCTCTAGACTCTGTGGAATGGATGACGTAATTTCCCATATGCTGCCTAACCCAGCTGTATTCTCCTATTAGCCTCTCTAACGAAATTCTACGGGCTATTCTTTTTTCCCAATGTTAAGAGTGGAAGGAGTATGGGCTTTAATCCCCGCACCCTGGCTGTGGGTTAGTGGTCGTCACATGACCTGGAATGCTAAGTTCTACGACATACGGTTCTTTAAAATGTTTTCCTTGTGATATTGAGTAGAGCTATGAAAGCCTTTCAAAGCTGCGTCCGATACTTCTACGCCACCGCTGCTCTTGTAAGTTAGGTAAATTGTATTAAATTTATATTTAAGTAATCTGTTACAAAAGATAACAGAACAAGATATCACGCAATTTGACTTATGGTTTAACAAGCCCACAATATTGTAAGGTCAAGTCAGAATGTTTAATTAATTACTACCGGGAATGAAACACAATAGGCACAAAGAAATATTCAGCCCAGGGCTGGTAATTATAACATTTTACCTTTTAAAGTTACATAACTTAAACTTTACCTCTTGTTATTAGTTTTTTTACCCTGCTGTGGAGTAAAGTAATATTAATTTAATATCTTGCGACATTACCAGACACGGATAAAAAAAATACAAAGTAGAGCTTGTATTACAAATTAGATAAGTGATATACTAAGTACATTATACCAATTCATATGTATTTAAAATAATAAAAGAAGTAATATTTAAGGATTTAGGAGGCAAATTACTATTTACAAATTTAGTAAAGGTTTAAAGGTGGTATTACGATTTCCATTTAGGTGTCGAAAATAGTGGGTTGTGCAATCAGACTTTTTTATGGCATTTAGTATTATCATATAACTATTGTCTCAATATGTTATAATCTTAGTTTTTACAGCAGCTAGTAGTTTTTGATAAAATTCCAATATAACTAATTTAGTGTAGGCGGAAACAAAAAGATTGATGCTGAAGTTTATTGAAGTCGAAATAAAACTATATTATAACGGATTTTATCGCTGTTTGTTTACATTTTAAATACCGACGTCTTTTACTGAAGTCTTTTATTTTCTAAGTTTTATTGTATAAAAATATTGAGTTAATATTTTCTTAATATTTTTCTAATTCAATGGCAACCCTATACCTAAATCGCAGGCGTGTATTGTAATGACCATTCTAACAAAAGTAACATTTTGTAGATATTTCTGGAACATTAGAGGCTGAAGGAAAAATGTCAGAATTTTAAGCTTTTGTGCCGTTTAGTTTTTTATTTAATATGAATTATTTAAATTACGATGTTAACAAACAATTCTTAAAATTGTGGTATTCCATTCAACGACAATAGGCTACTCCCCTATTACGTATTGGACCTAAGTATACCGTAGAACAAAACGAGGAAGTCATTGACTTTCTAACTTATGTCTCTCCACGACATATTGCCCGATTAAAAGTCAATTTGATTAGTCAAGAACTAGAACTTAAACGTCCAATCAAAAATCTTTCCCGATGCCCCGAGAACTTTTGACGATGAGTTACATTTATTTTTTCAAAATTATGGAATCAAATTAAAGTTAATTGGATGGCTAACAACTATTTATTGAATCAAATAAATATCAGCATTGGTACAACGGTTTGATCGATGTTTAGCATCGATATGTCACAGCAAACGATCTAGGATCGATTCCAGGTTGAGCAAACTAGATGGTAGACGTCTTCATCAGTTGTGTGTTCATAAATAGGCATGTGACTTGAGAACGTAACTTTCCATGGGTATTAAATCTATTCATATCACAAAAATGAATCTACTAATGTGTAATGCAATAATTTCCGAACAACTGCACAAAAATGGATATTTCGTTTAGCTTGCTCGTTATTGACAGAAGAAGGTTCGTGTAAATGAAAGTAAAAATAAAATATCAGGAACAGCACCAGTACACAGCTGGAATGGGTTAGTTTAAAATAAATTAAAATCATTTATGAAATAAACTTTAAAATAAATGATTTATTATTTAAAAAAAATCACATAGTTGTAGGTACTGTGCAGTGTATTGCTAAGAACATGGGATATTATTAAAATCAGAGACTAGCTAGAGTATTAGTATTTTTTTTATAAGATTCCATTTAACCAAAACCGATGAACGAACCAATTATGTACACAAAATAAGAATTTAAAGTTACGATTAAAATTTGTGTTTTATTGCCAAACAATAATATCGCTAATGTTGTCAGTGTCGTGGTACACGGGGTAATTATTTATTTTTATGTATGTATTTAGAAAAGAAAAGTATAAGTATCACCGGTTATCTGGTTGCCATAGTACAAGCTCAGAAGCTAGGATCGAATGGCCATGTGTGTTAATGTCCTACTATTTTAAATTTTTAAGACTATGAAAAATGTTAAAAACGCTTTTTTTTGCTTTATCTTTGTAATGAAACAATACTAAGAAAAACGCATTAAAGTTATGGAATGGGAGTACAATACGTCATACCATAGATAATATAATACATGTCAAACAGAGGTATGAAACTACCTAAGCTTCAGCTTACTTAAACTTAATTTTTCTATTTGACGGACAGAACAACAAAATGACGTCATCACTATTACGTAAATAAATAAGACTTAACCTAGAATCTAAAAGTTAACATTCTCAATCTGTCCCTTAGTCAACGACTCATCGGTCCCTGTGTGTGGTAGTTTTTGTACTAACTTACATTTTACGAATAACTGTACAGACTCCGGTTTGAGTCCCGGGCATCCTAATTAGCACTTAAATAACTCAGAATTGCTTCGTACCCGGAATGGCGAGAGATCTGATAGCAGACAAGTTACGTTTATATTATTTGTTGTTTGATTTTGCGATTTGTATCTTCTTTTAAGGCAATGGACGCGAAAATAAGTTTTATTTTATTATACCTATATAATGCATTTGTGAGTCTTGAATTTAAAATTTACAAAGAATTCAAAATAAAGGCGATTTTGATGATGTCCGACCTCTTTCGTGGATGGCGACTGCTCCATCTCCTATTTCTCTTGTGAGGTCGCACGTGGCATAAGTAGCTAATCTTCTTTACAACTGTTAATCGGTGGCGGTCTTTTATCGTTAAGGTAAGGTAGAAAAATATATTAGAAAAGTCTAATATACATTAATAAATAGTTAACTTAACTATGAAGTATTTTCAATGTATTTAACTTTCAATAATATTTTACCTACAAGTATCACGATTATGCGTTAATATAATTTTCGTTCATCGCAATGATTAATAGCTCTCACAACGAAATTTAATTAAAAACTGTCCTACTTTGCGGCTATCATTGCATCATCGCTAAATAAAATGTGTATTTAGCTTTAAATCATATTTAAACTGAGTTAATTAATATACTGGAAAATTACGCCATTTAAGATCAATCTTTCTTACTTAATTTTAATTAAAAGTTAAAAATAGTAGTATTTTTAGACATCTGACGACTTCTGTAGTCAAGCGTCCGATTGGGCTATCTGTACCCAGAAGGTCGCGGGTTCGATTCGCTCCGGACAATCTTTGTGCTACAAATAATATTTGTGTTAGTGTCTGGTTGGTTAGGGGGCTACCCTCCGTGCCTTGGAAAGTATATTAAAACAGGTAGTGAGAAGCCTAATATAATATGATACTAGGTTTAACCATTGTGGTAACTGGCTCCCTACGGGTTTCGAGACCTAATGGCTGTCGCTGTCGCGTTTCCACATCATGCACAAAGAAATGGGAAAAGGCAAGGGAAATGATGATGATGTTGAGTATTTTAGGCTTATAATTCTTTAGGGAATTATCTAGCTGGGCCCGTTAAAATAAAATGCATGGGGTTGAGATACCATACATTTTATTCCTTCAGATCTTTTGGCTAATTCACGTAATTAAATAATGAACTTATATAATTACGAGCATTAGCCAAAAGATCTTGCAGTTAAGTTTCGATCAAGAAAGCCCACTTGATCGGGGCGTCAAGAAATTTACGTGAATTAGGGCCCTTATGTTGTGTCTTTGTTTAGTAATTTGAAAAAAGTTAAAATTTTATTAATTTTTTAAATTTACGCGTATATCACACATTGAAATGAAACTACTTTATAACGGATTATTATCACATTTATCATATTATTTTTCATCTAAATTTTTTGGGCTCGTGTCCGACATTTGGACCCAAAATGTTTATTTGTTACCGTGAAAAGTTTATTTTTCGACTCGATTGCACCAGGAGGATTGTGTTCCGTTATCAAGCTCATGAAATGGTTGGTTACATCATGAAGTTATCTATTCTACGATTTAGCCATGGCCATGAATAAAATCCTATCGAGCACTTTCCTTCATTCATTTTCACAAAGCAAGCAATTTTGTCCAGAAGTCATCGATTTGACCCACTGTGCAATTACACTCTGAATGGTTAGACATAAATCAATGTTCGGCGTTTTGCCGCTTTTATGAAGTTTTCTTGTTGCCCAGTGGGCCGAATGTATTGATTGTGGGCAAAATTGATGTTAGTGGTTATTAATTTCGTATTTATTGGATTTTCATTTACTAATATCAGTAAAGAGTATTTATTTTTCTGTCAGAAATGGTTTTGTGGTGGTTTTCGGTTTGAAGGGAGGACTGTTACTTATGTTTTAGTCCGATTGTTATGTTTTGAACATGACCTAAGTTAAATAACGATCCTCATAAAGTATTTTCTTAGATTTACGCGAATATTACACATTGAAATAAAAATACTTTATCACGAATTTCATCGCGGTATATTTTATATTTTAGATCTCGACGTTTCAAAGTCTTTTCAGACATTCCTGGTCACGGGTGGACTGAGGTAAAAAAGGCTCCAAAAAGAATACTCTTAGAAACGTCGGGATCTAAAATCTAAAATAAACTGCGATAAAATCCATTATAAAGTAGTTTTATTTCAACGATACTCCTAGTTTCCCACTGCTCGGTATGGGTATGGGTCTTCTCCCAACTGTCCTAATGAGCCATTTACATGAGGATAATAGCCGGGATAGGACAGTAAGAAGGACAGCAGGCTACTAACAAGCATCGTGTGAATGGGGACAACTGTTTTGAGGACAATCCCATGCAGTGTATTTTTAATGGTTTGCTGTCCTGTCTTCCTGTCCTGTCTGGGCTATTGTTCTTGTGTGAGAGAGAGAGCTGAGAGAGCCTGCGCCTTATTCAACACGCGCTGGACAACTGCCGACCTAACCAACCTGTACCCATCAAAACAGAATCTCAGTATAGTTTATTACAAATTTTATTAATCAGTTAGAATTATTTTATTCTTAAAAAAAACAATTTATTAATTAACTCTTATAAGAAGACAAAACGTTGTTAAAACTCTGCGAGATGATTCGTAGGTTAATTGCGGCGTGTAGTCACAGTGGTGAGTCACGGGCAGCCCAAAACTTTAAATTTTTAAACCCGGACTACAAATAAAAACCGGGCGCTCCCCGGATGTCCTCTAAACTAAGACAAATCTGGGGTAGACCCGGATGGATGACAATCTTACATAAAACCTTACTATATCGAAACATAGACGACGAAATCTGGGTGTTACTAGCTTCCTCCTTCCTCTGCCTACCTTCGGATAATACAAACGTAGCGTTATGTAACTTTTATCTTAATTAAAACTATTTTCAAATCAAAACCAATTTATTTCAGTTTGACCAAATCTAAGTATATTCAGTTAAAGAGATCTAATTCAAACATAATGCTTGTCTAAAGATTCATTACACTCATTACTAAGTCAGTGACGTGTGAACTGACCCTTACTATCAGCAGAGTGTCCACAAATCCAAACGTTATTAAGGACGACGCACATTACGCAACATGACAAACACGGAGCTCTATTTCCAATGATATGTATAGTATGTATTGTGTGATAGTGCAAAATTTCAATGCGGTTTATCTAAGTATTTAATAATAATAACATTTTCACACACACACAAGACAAAAAACACTTCTAAGGTGTCGCCGAGCATGTCTTCATCATTATCATTAGATTTTTTAGTTCACTTCTGGACATAGGCCTCTCCCTAAGCACGCTACTACGCACTATCTGTTGTTACTTTCATCCAGCTCTTACCAGCCACCTTGCAAAGATCGTCACTCCACCTAGTCTGAAGGCGTCTTACGCTACGTTTGCCAAAACTTGGTCTCCACTCAAGAACTAGTTTACCCCAAGGGCTGTCGGTTGTGCGGCAGAAATGACCGGACTACTGCCACTTCAGCTTACTAATCCGGTGAGCTATGTTGAATACTCTGGTTATCTGTCGGATCACTTTATTGTGTATTAAATCATTCAGAGAAACTCCGAGCATAGCCCTTTCCATAGCTCGCTGAGTTTTAAATTTATGGGCCAGTCCTATCGTGAGCGAGCACGTTTCAACTCCGTATGCTATAACGGGTAGGACACACTGATTAAAGACTTTCGTTTTAAGACTTGCTGTGTTGTTATAGTGTACGATACTCTTTACCATCAGCAGAGTGTCTACACGTCCGGCCGCCATTTAACCCGATTGATGACGTCACTATCCCCATCCCTGCCACATTTGGAGTACGTGAGATGTCCCTAAGGATTGTATAAGATATATACATAATACTATGTTGTTTGTCTTTTGTTCAGTGGGAGCGTGTTGGTAATATATTTGAGGATTTCTGACCTCCGTAGTCTGTAGATGACACAGATTAAGTCTGTAACAAATCTAGATATCTGGAAGTCGTATTAATGATGATGTAAAATAATTCCATGCCTTCCACCAAAGTGATAATATTGAACTCTATAATACAAAATTATGAAACTACGACAATTTTATTGAAACTTAAACATTTAAATCACTTCAGATTTCGAATCAAAACTACCTATATTTTTTTAGCTAGTAAATCTCCTGACTCCCACTTATCACACAAAATCAAAATCGGTTTACCCGTTCGGGATGCCACGGACACACGCGCGCGCGCATACACGGCATACTTAAACACCCTGTAGTTTTAAGCGTCGAGGGTTAATATGTCTAAAAAGAAAAACATCTGATAATAATTGGCAGTATAAAGACTGCCGATAGAAGTGAAAACTATGAATTCACGAGATTTCACCCATCCAAAAAGTGTGGCACGCGCGCAGCATACGGCTGCTGAGCGCATACGCCAGTTATGAATATGTAGGCGAACCAAAATTTTCTCCTATCAAAAAATACCTAACGCTGAAGATATTTCACTTAAAAAAAAAATTGTGTGATGAACCTATGTAGGCAAAATTAGTAATTAGTATATTATCCTTGTGTGTAGGTAGCTATATTGTTAGAGGACAATAAGTACACCTTGTAATATTAATCTATATTATACCTGGCATGCCTTGAATTACTGAATCTAATATACTTATTCAATTTAAATTCTATTGTAAAAGAAAAAATGTAATTCGATTGTTCAATGGCAGTCACTTTGAGTCCGCACACATAATTGAAATCTATATTGATATCGAATTTAGTTTTTTGTAAACAATTTTGGAGAAATACAATAGAAAAATAGAAGAGTGTTATTCTCAAATCCAATTGAGTTAAGTGACTTTATGATTCTTACTTTATGGATGTATTTGTAAGCAATTTAAACACAATACATAATATAAAATAAATAAATAAATATTCTGGGACATTAATACACACGGTCATCTGATCCCAAGCTAAGCAGAGCTTGTGTTATGGAAACCAGATTACTGGTATATACTATACATATAATACTTTTCTTTCGTAATCGGTTTAGCTGTAGTTTTAATTAAAAATTATTTCGTAGTTTGTTACACTTTCAGTATCTTTTTTGCATAGTATCACGCTTGTATTACCCGAAGGTATAGGCAGAGGTCACCCAATTTTCGCCGCTTTTTTTCAGATCTCACACGTAATAGGGGGCGGTCCTGTTTCCGTTTATCGGTGACAATTACAAATTACGAGCTGCAACTGACCCCTAGTGGCGAAACATCCACCAGAAAACATTGTAAGCACTATCTATCTCTATCGTTTAGAGATAAGTAGAAAGAGATAAAACTAGCTTGTATCGAGTTTTGTTGTGCAGTGCTAACGCCCAGTAAGATTCTGTATGTGTATTCGAAAAGTCTTTTTGCGTTTACTAAGCGAACACGATTGCCACTGGCCCAAAAAGGCAGTTAATACTATAATTTACACAATAATCTTACCTAAAATAATAATTATAATTCATACTATACATTATTAGAGGTTGGCCATATAAACTTTTGACTAACACAGGGTTAAAATAACTTTTTTTAACTTTACCCCGCAAAACATCTTAACACTTAAAGGACTACTGAGCACGGGTCTTCTCTCAACTATCTTACGAGTTTTAAGAATCTAAGCCGTAAACCACAAGAAAAGTGAAAAGTCCCGCAAGAGAAGAATAATAACTTGTGACCTTACATTTTAAAGGCGAGGCCTGTAGATACCGTTGCACCACCCCGCTGCTCAGGCTCGAGCTTAAGCATGAGTGCTATACACCGTGACTTTTAAGGGACTACGCACATTTATTCAGCTCTATTCAGCGTTTGTCTGTAGAAAGCTACGATTTTGTATGGGACGCGTACGCGTTCAGCAGTACTTTCAGTACTGGCGCGAGTACTGGTGCGAGTACTGGTGCGAGTACTGGCGCGAGTACTAGTGCGAGTACTGGTGCGAGTACTGGTGCGAGTATTAGTATAAGTATTGGTGCAGGTATTGATGCGAGTATAAAACATTTAAGTAATATTAAAAACAATCTCAATAATTGTTGTGCCTGGTGTACCTATTCCACACTGTTTCTTTACCTAGGGTGTGCTGGTAGATAATTCACATTTAAATTAAGCTCGGCTGTGTGTATTATGTGTTGTTTCCTATTTACTATTTATTAATTGTTTATAGAATAAGAAGAAAACACATAATAAACATGCAAATTGCTAAATTTATTTATATCAATAATTCATCATTTTTTAAATTTATTAGTTTTAAATAGTAATGTGTCTGCCTCCGAGTCATTTGGTGGTTTCTCAGTATATATATGAATCACTAGTTTTCCGGCCGCGGCTCCGCAGGCGCGTATATTGGTTATCGCGCTAAATCCTCTTTTTTCGCTGTCCGATAAAACCTTTTCCCTTTCCCTGGTACTATCTCCATACAAAATTAGTTCAGTAGTGTAAGCGTGTAAGCAACATTTTGAAATCGGAAAGTCCCCATAGGCATGTTTATAAATCTAAAGGAGTTTCATAAAAAATATATCGAACTGGGTTGTCACACCGGTGAAGTCGGCGGCTCTTATCCATAATGTAGATAAGTTTTTCATTCAAATAACAAATAAAATTTAAATTTCAAATTCTATTCATTCAACATGTCATTGTGTCAAAATAAAGAGTAATTTAAATCAAAAGCACGAAAGAGTATTGATATTAACTTCGAATTAAATCATCCTCAGAATAATTTCTCAGGTTTCGTTTCGCCGGCGTGGTATTGAGATCAAAATAAAAATAAATGTAGTAAAAATAAAAAAACATTGTTTCATTATTTGTTTTAAGCTTTATTTATAGCGAATTTGAAGTGAATCGGACCAAGGATTACGTAGTTCTAGAATATTTATTTTTCCAAAAAATCTCAGTTTGGGGTGTAAACTGAGTTTTTTTGGAAAAATAAATACTCTGGAGGTAGTTTTGGGAAAATAAAAAACACGTGTTTCATGATCTCTTTTAAGGTTTATGTGTGCCGAATTCGGAGTGAATCGGACTTGAGAGATTCTTAAACAGATTCAGAGAAACTTTAATTTTTACCAATAAAACTCATTTTCCAAACCCCTTAGGGTTAATTTTGAAAAAATAAAAAGCACTTGTCTCATTATTTGTTTTAAGGTTTATGTGTACCGTAATTTTAAGTGAATAGAACCAAGGAATAAAAAGTTGCATACAAACTTCATCCCTCTAATAAACCCTCTTAAGGGATAATTTTTAAAAATATTGTTAGCCTGTAAGTCCTATTCTAGGGTATACAGTACTTACATTTCAAAATCGGTTGAGCGGTTATGGAGATACGTGGTAACAAACATTAACACACTCGCACACGCTCACAGGCTTACTTTCGCAATAATAATATTAGTAGGACTCTATTTGTTTCAGTTAGAAATAGATAAATAGTTCTAGTATTTATCTAAACCGATCTCCAGGACTAGCACTATTACAGCTAACATCTGTATTCGGAGACAAAACGGTGTCCAGAGCAAACATCTACCCACATTTGTCTTGTCTAGTAGAAATATTATTGTAACAATGTTATACATAGGACACTTGTCCACCAGAGTTATACAGGAATATTTTTTAAATAGTGAAAAATCCCGCAAGATAACTTTAAGAGAAGTATATAACTTGTGACCTTACATTTCAAAGGCGAGGCCTATACCGTTGCACCACCGCTGCTCAGACTCGAGCTCAAGCATGAGTGCTATGTAGTAAGGCTGTTATAGCCATCTTTGGTTGATTTGATCAAAAAGAACAAGGACAATTATATAACGTTTAAAATAGATGAATTTATAAAAGCAAAGGTTTCGAAAACATAATTTATTGTTTGAACATTCATTATTTATTAAATGGAAATGTGCTCTATTACTGATACAGAACTAGAAAAATTTGCGCATTGGTTAATGTTTTCACGTACTATTATAATAGACTCATAAAAATATATAATCTCGAAAACGGTTCTAACGATTTTCATGAAATTTAGTATTCAGGAGGTTTCGGGGGCGATTAATGGATCTAGTCGCTTTACTCGTGTTTTGAGGAAATGAAAAACTGCTACAAAAATCATTAGAATACGAAGTTCGCGATAATTTATAATGTTACAATAGCTCAGGTAGGAGAGAGGGCGGTCATGGAATCAGATGTTCCCGGTTCGAATTCTAATGAATATAATTTTTCCTTTAAATCAGTTCCTTTGTTTTAGGAGAAAAGCTATTTGTGGGAGCCTTTTAATGTGAATTCCAAAAAAAAGACCGAGCAATGTTATTAGTACAACGTAGTATAGTGCATTGCAGGTGGAAAAACAGGCTTAAGCTAGTTGTTGACTAAGAACTTTGAGTTAGATCAGCTTAGCGCAAGGAGGTACCTACCTAGTTAAAAACTCTAGCTTACGGACGATATTATTCTACTAGTTACTAAGTAGATATAATTTTTTTAAGGATGGATATCTAAGTTATTCTTTCACATAAAGTCGAATACACAAATTCGTTTTCATCAACTCTTGAAATGATCTTTTCTTTCTTTTCAGCTGATGAAATGCCCCTCCCCAAACCCTTGATTGGCACCTGTAAACAGTACCTATATAAGTATTCATTGCCTTTTTTCCTATTACTATTACAGTCGGCCCCCAGTCTAACTAACTCCCCATTCTTTTATCGGACAAGTAGAGGTACGGCTATGCGCCACCGACTTATGGTAGAAATTCCATAGGTAGCCTATGCACAAAGTGATATGCTTCTAAGTGGAATTCACTGCTGGCATCTCTGTTTTCCGTTTGCTATAATCTGCCTGTCTTCAAATCACGAGTGAATCAGTATTTACTAGAGGTGCGTTCCATCGAGACTACATCATAGCTTAACAACAGGCATGTTGCAGTCAGCGGACTTGCCCATAGGATAAAAAAACTATTTATGTTTTATTGGGATTAATGTAACTGAATGTTAAGCGTTGATTAACTTAAAACATTGAGTGTGAATCACTGACGCGAAAACGCATGAGTGCATTAGGGGTGGCCCGCCCTACTCCTGATGAATACGGCATCATGTGTCCCCGTCAAATAACAGCGGTCATGGACAAGCTGTGTGGAGGGAGAATACTTGAAGCTTCATAGGATCAAAAGATCTTACAGTAGCACTGGATCAAAGTGCTCTAGGATTACCAGTTCATAAGATAAAATAAGACAAACATTCAAGCATATGACATTATAATATTATCAGGTACAATAACAAAGTAAATTAAATTTGCCGGTCGGAAAATATAGTTGCTATCGCATTTTAACAGTCGGAGAGCCAAAGAAGGGATTTTGGGATTTTCTCCATTGCATCAGACTAAGAGATACACCTTGCGTTCTATTGAATACCTTAACCAAATCTTACCTTCTTGTAAAGGCGAGTTTACAGTAGTCAATCAAAATATTTCTTAAGAAATATTTGCTAGGTGAAAATAATCGAATTCTTTAGAATAATGTACAATGAGTACGTACATAAAATTTTGATAAATGTGAATATCAACAATCAGGCGATTTGAGACAGGGGCAAGGAAAAGGGAGCGTTACAAATTCACGATGCGTTAAAGTCACCTGGATTCACTTCAGATTGGGTAGTTCTTTTTTTGGTGAAAATAATTTAAGGGTGCCAGGAGAAGCTCACACTACATTTTTTACGCTTAGGAAGTAACGAAATCTTAAAAAAACCTGAAATACCTTTTACCACCGCTGAATGATGTAACCTCTTTTTTACTACCGCTTAATCTTTAAAGCCGGCTTAGTATCGACGACACTCGAGTAACTACACATTTAGCGTCTTTGGCTCCCCTACTAGTATAACAAAAACCTTTGGAATTCTCTTATCAGTTTTATTTAACTAGTTATGTTTCCCGGACTGGTTCAAATTGACTACGTTACTGGTTAAAAGCCAGAAAATAAAATTGTTGCCAATAAGTGCACTGTTGTCTCGGTGACTTTTAGTTTGAGTTTTTTACTCTACAATGTTTATAATATTTATGGTCTTACTCTTAAAAAAATTCTAAGACTCTTTAGTCAAAATGGACTTTGTCTCTTTATTCTTCTTCTTCGTTTAGTTATGGCCTCTGCAGAAATTAATAATAATAATATAGTGGGACATTAACACACGGTCATCTGATCCCAAACTAAGCAGAGCTTGTACTATGGAAACCAGATAACTGGTAATATACTACATTTAATACTTTTCTTTTGTAAATACATACATAAATGTAGATAATTACACCCAGACACAAGACAAACAGACATATTTAAACAAATGTTTGTTTCGGATGGGAATCGAACCCACGACCTGCGGCGTGAAAAGCAAGTATCTTACCGACCACGCCACCGGCCCGTCAAATTATTCCACAATTTTGCCAATGTCAAGTCAAAATAAGTATACACCTTTTTAAAAGATTAGTAGTAAGAAAACTGATAAAACTTCAGCGGTCTTGTACGGTCATTAAATTAAAACTATCATTAAATAAGTATACAAGCTTTTAAAAGATTAGTAGTAAAAACATGTCTCTTTTTTTATAAGTATAAATGTCAAGATGTCAGACAGAGACAAACAAATTATAAACCTATTTTAGCTCTAATGAGCTTTAAAGACGTTTATGAATAGGTACGGCTATCAGTCTTTAGTTGGAAGAAAATTGCGCCATTTTGAGTGCGATAAAAGAATAATTACTAATTTGAAATGGCGATGATATGACGTAATGTAAGAGGTCATCTGACGATGCGATGCAGAAGGGTGAGCTTAAATCTCCCACTCCAGAGGAAATAAATGTTTTTGAGTCAACCTTTCATAAACCTGAAATCACTTGGCCAGCCAGAAAGTAAATAATTTTAGTTATTTTTCAGATTAGCTTATTGGGAATTTATAACATAGCAGACTCTGTAGGACTCTCAACGCCCAATTAACTGATAATATTAACTTGAAATAGGGTGGAATGAGAACAGCGGTGGCACAGTGTAATCACACCTTGGGCATATTCCTTGACCTTGCCAAAGCTTTTGACACAGTCTCCATACCCAGACTTTTGCAAAAGCTGGAGTACATAGGTGTAAGAGGAACCCAACTCAAACTTATCAAAAGTTATCTAGAAGGGCGTACGCAATGTGTGAGGATTGGCAGTGTAGTCAGCGATGATTTAGAAAATACATCATTTGGAACGCCACAGGGAAGTATCCTAAGTGCTACCCTGTTTTTAGTATATATTAACGACCTTTGTAACCTTAAACTAGATCACGGCATTATTATATCATATGCTGACGACACCGCTCTTTTGTTTTCGGCTGATTCAGAAATCGAAGTTTATAACTATGCGCAACTGGGATTTAATGTTGTAAATAAATGGCTTCAGCATAATTCACTAACATTAAATGCAGAAAAAACAAATTATATCAGATTTTCGATGCGAAAGATAACTCACCCTGACATAAGTTTATTTGCCCATTTTTGCAGAGACTATAATAACCAATGTAGCTGCCCTGTTATCAAAAAAGCGAATAAAACAAAATATCTGGGCGTTATATTAGACGAAACTCTATCATTCAAACACCATATCGTAGCTTTAGTAAATAGAGTACGCAAATTGATATTTGTATTTAAAAAAATACGCCATATCGCAGACCCTAAGTTAATCAAGCAAGTATACTTTGCTTTATGTCATTCACTACTGACTTACTGCATTACGTCATGGGGTGGGGCAGGAAAAACCTTATTGTTACCAATTGAGAGAGCACAGAGAGCTATTCTCAAAGTTTCAACTTTCCGCCCTTTTCATTTCCCAACCAATCTCCTTTATAAGTCCTGCAAAGTTCTTACAGTTAGACAGCTTTTCATTCTGAGTATAGTACTAAAACAGCACGCAGCCCTTCCTTACAGCACTGAACTCACGAATAAAAGACGGAAAGATATTGTTTGTCCTCAGAAAATAGGGACAAAGCACGCCTTTGTAGCTAAATTTTTCATTTTTCTAGGACCTCTTCTATATAATAGGTTAAACGCTATTGCAAATATTTATAAACTAAATTATAGTAGATGTAAAAAAAATCTTCAGGATTCCCTACTAAATCTGACTTATGATGATACAGAGAAGTTATTACTAGTGTTAAAGTGAATAAGTTTCTTTTATTATAATTATTTACTACTTAGTTTGTATTAGAATTAGTGTTATGAAATGTGTTATTTTTTACTTTGCACTTTAGTGATTAATAAAACATTGTCTGCCTTTTAAGCCTGAAACACAGGGCAACCTAGTTCAGGCAAATGTATTATATACACTACCTGTTATGAAACAAAACTGTACTCTAAGATATTAATTGTAACTACTTACTACATGAATAAATTTTACTTTACTTTACTTTACTTTAGTGTTATCGGCGGTTTAAAATTAAGGTCGCGGGTTTGATTCCCGGTCGTAATCAGACATTACTGTATGAATTGTTTCAACACTGCTGCTTAACATCAGTGATGGAAAATATCGTCAATAAATCGACATGCCTAACAACTAATTATGCGAAAACATGTGACATCCACTAACCCGTGTGTGGATTAAAGCAAAACTTTCTCAACTCTTTAAGATAGTTGACTGAAGTCCCGTGCCCAGGTGGGGTATTAAAAAGGGTTGAAGAGAGCGAAACCCCTGGCATAAGGTTGGTTATAACGGTATTGCTTGTAATTTATGTAATAAAGTTAGACTCTAAATAGAAGTAAAGGATGTCGTTGAAGTGGGATAAGACAAAGTTACTTGTTTAGATTGTGATCTTAATAATGTAAATCTTAACAAAGGTAAAATAAACGGGTTCTTGTTTAAGCATTGTTAAGAAGATATACTGTAATTGTTAAAAAAGGTATTACCTACACTGAGCCTTTAGAAACGACAGCTTATTTTCGCACCAGTCATCGCTCAATTAACTATGTTGACCCTCAAAACACATGTTCCAGATCCATGAATTTTAGTTTCAAAGGACTGCCACAAGTTGGCGATGTCGCAAATGTATACTTGAAAAGGTTCACTTCAACCCTTCTTAGTCCCACTGCTGGGCACGGGTCTTCTCTCAGCTATCTTACGACTTGAAAGAGTTAAGGCCTTGATCCACACACGCTGGCCAAGTGTGGGTTGGTGGATGTCACATATCCTCGAATGATTTGTTCTTATACATGCCGGTTGTTCACGATGTTATCCTGCACTGATATTGAGCAGTGGCGATGTAACAATTCATACAAAGATGTGTGGGCACGAGTGGAAATCGAACTCGTGACCTTATTTATCTAAGGCGAGGCCCGTACCGCTGCGCCACCGCTGCTCTGAATAGCACAGCATAACTGTGATGGACTGGGTGCTAGCCAAGTGGAGATGAGTAGGCTAATTCACGTAATTTCTTTATGCACCGATCAATTTGCAGTGCAGTTGCAATTAAGTTAACGTCTGCATATTGGTATTATTGAAATTGTCATATCTTAAACTTATACCTACCTACGCAAAAGCGCTCGCGTGACGCGATTAGACGCGAGTGTTCATGTTTTGTGTTTGTGTGTAGCTTTTATTTACATGTGCAAAGACGCTTCAACGTTTACATACGTGCTGTACGTGGTTACCTCGCTCCCCCCAAAAACTGGTAGACACAAATTAGTACTTAAAGTTGCGTATAACACTTCCCGTGTAATAGTATCATACTGGTCATACTCAGCGCTTCACTGCTACGTACTAGTATATCTTCAATCGTAATGTCAAAATATTCTGGTTACCTCCTAATAAGAATAGTAGGCAACTAATTCTAAGCACCATACAAGTTGCTATATAAATCTTTTGTTTGTTACTCACTTGTTTGGTGACAGGCAAAGTTGAGATTTGTTTTAAAATTTATTCCAGTGGAAGACTGTATTCTGTTTCCTTACAACCGTTGTTTGAATTCTAAATGGCGCGAAAGTTTGCATTCGCGCCATCTTTTTGTGAGTGAAAAAGTTGTCATAATGGTTACGGAAATTAAATTTTTGGGGAATTGATATAAATAATGAATATAAGGAAGATTATTTTGTTTGAGTTTTGTATGTTTGTGATTCTTGTAAAGTATATGAAGGCTTTTGAAGGTTTTAGACTAAAAAAATATCAGGATTAGCAGACAATTTTAGGTAGGCGTGAATAATCGGATAAGAAGACGGTATTTCAATAAAATAACTACGGCAAATATCACTTCACCCCAATCTCTCGGTAGCACAATCACAAATTCTACCAGTTAATTACAGATCTTAGACTTTAACTCAGACTTTAATGCGGTTTATCTTATTACTGTTTCATTTCAATCTTATATATATTCTTGATTTCCACTAAAGAACTCGTTTACCTCCACTGCCACTTCAGTTTACTAATCCGGTGGACTATGTCGATTACTCTGGTTCTCTTTCGTATCACGTCACTCTGTCGGATCACTTCATGTCATTCACTCGTTCTATAGACTTGACGTTCGTTGACTTAGTTTTACAGACTGTAGCATTATAATACAATGTTAAAAAAATCTCACAGCACATGAAATTTGAAAAAATGAATGAATGTTGTGAAATTTTATAATAAAGATACATACATACATACATAAAGCCGAGATTTGGACGTGATATTTCAATGCTAATCAGGATATATTTTCATATTCCGAGAACTTATCTCGAGATTGCGGATTCACTAGCAATTTTTCATTTAAATTGAATTGTTTCGTTGGCTATTAGAGGGATTGCTATTATGAGATTGTTGCTCTGAGTTATGGGCGAGATGAACGAGAGATATACATAATTAGATTGAGCATACTATATACCTACTAAAATGACTGCCTTGTTGGTAAAGAGGATTGCGAGTCGATCTCCTTAGCTGTTGGAATTGATGATAGCCCCAGACCAAAAATAATAAATACCAAATCATTTAGTGCGGTACCGACAGATTGGCGACCCAGGCAGAAGACGTCGAGACAGACCCAGACTGAGATGATGGGACGAACTGAATGGGTTAAGCACGTGGATGGAAGAGGCTCAAGTTCGTGAGGACTGGAAGGTGTTAGGACAGGCATTTGCCCTAGTGGGATGATTAGGGCTTATAATAGTAATAATACATTGTTAGATATTGTCTGCAATTTTGATAGAGATGTCTTATTATTTTTCAATAAATTTCCCTTCTGATTGGTAAGAATACAATTTATTTCGAGCTTTTATGATTACACTTATATTTGTTAGTGTACTTTATCTAGGGAGGATAGTCTTAATCTATTCTTACTATTTATTTGTGTTTGCTGTGACATATATGTTACAGCATTTATTTAAAGTAGTAGAGTAGCGTTGGCATCGTGGCGTAGTCCATGCGCGCGTTTAGGAACATACACGAGCCGTTACAGTAGCGGGGCAGCCCGCAGCCCCATCATTATCCTAAACGCGTAGTTAAACTGGACTGGAGGGCATTATATGATTTTAAGGTAAATTAAATTAATGTTGTCTTTTTTAGTTTCCATATTCAGGAACATCATGACAGTAGTGTGACTGCTCCCTATGTTTTAGATCCCTATTAACTATAAACAACACTGCCCAAGTGGAGTGAAGCCAATTTCGACACAAATACTTACTTTAATATTGAGCAAGCATACCTAAATGTTCGACCAAAACTAAACACTTAATAAAAGAAGGTGTTGCAAATAGAAATTTAATTATGATCATTATGTAGGAACTCTAGTAAAAAGCAATGGAAAATATTTCATTAATAAACAACGTGTAAAGGACTAGGATTAAAAACATCAACAAATGGATTGTACCCGCAATAAGTTTCACATACATCCACACAAAGATAACTTCTCTCTAATCGTTGCGATATTTCCCTTAAAGGGGCCATTAACATCGTCAAACTCTCCGCGGGCATATCAGCTTCAATAAAAAGACTGTACAAACCTACACAGTTCTCAATAAAACGTATAATATTTGTTGGGTCCACTTCATTATCAGTTCTAGCTCTCTCGTATTCACAAATGTGTACATTTTCCAAACTACTAAACTGGCTTAAAATTTCAAAAATATTTTCATACTCAATGTCTTCTGAAGTCAACATAAAGTTCCTTAAATTTATCTTACCAAGGTTTGCCAAAGCCTTTGCAAGGGACTGACAGTAACCACGGATTGTACTAAACTTTTCAATATAAATATCCAAAGTAGTCAACTTCAGACACGTTTCAAATAGGATAGTAAAAAAGAAATTTCTAACAGGTATGTCATTCATTCTTAAAAATGTTAAATTCTTTAAAGCTGCATTTTCCTTGGACAAACCGATTGGTCGACGAAACCCCATTACTCTTCCACTTTTTCTGCAGTAATCAGATAGAGTAATTTTATCAGGAAAATCTGAAATTTTCTTCTCAAAACCTTCACAGTTATCAATACAATACCACGAGTTAGGTGAGTTTGTGATCTGAAATTTCGTTTGATTGGAATCAATTTCAGTTTCAACAATTTCACTAAAACAGAACAAAATGTTAAGAGGTAGTTTATTCGTTTGTTTGTGCATGCAGACGTATGTCGGGAAATAATCTTTCAATTCGTAAAGAAGTTTGTTGAAGAATGCTTCATCGAAATTAGTATGCACCTTATTCCATGCTTTGAATACAATGTTGCCATCTAGCATAAAGTTAGGTAAGTGAGAACTGACTTTGACTTTAAGGTCTGCACAATTGACCGCAAAATACTTGCTAAATATTGGTGATATGTAAATAACTATTCCCTCCATATACATAAAAAAAATATATTCAATTTCATCGTATTTCAGTTTTGATAGTCCCTCCAAACTATTGGACAATTTATGTGTTATAGCACAATTTTTAAAAACATAATTAAGTTCAATAAAATTTGTGTCGATGAATGATGTATTTGTAAATTGGTGTTCACCAGGAGCTTGATCGAAGAAGTCTTTGTAATTATCAGTAACTGTAATTTTCAGATTTATTGTTGATGGTAAATCTTGTAAGAATTTTAAAGGTACTGATGAAACATTGGATTGGAAAACCACAAAATGAACACTATCAAATTTACGATTTCTAAACACATCTTTACACTTTTTATTGATACTTATATTTTTGAAATCACTCAGATATTTAAAGAAGTTAATGCCAATATTTTTTACGTTTTCTGGACATATATCGTGTATGTTTGATAAGTAAATATTTGTGAATGTTACATCTAAAGTTTTCAAGGCTTTGAAATTGTGAATATGGGGTTTCAGATTATCTGCTGTTAAGTCTTGTACCCCACTTAAGTTTAATTCCTTTATTCTTCCACCTAGATCAACAAATAACTGTTCGTTGAATGATTTCACAGTAGCCAGCGTATTTCTTGAGAGGGATACTTTATCAAGACTGCACCACGTGGCAAAATAATCTCTCACAACGTTAGCTGAATTATAAAAGTTGATTTTACTCTTAGTATCCAAGTAATTCAGAATTATGACACCTACTTCAATTGGTAAATTAAAAAAAATCATCTGGATTAGTATATAATTTTGTAATTAAAAAACTATTTTACTGCAAAAATTTTGAACAAAATTTGACTTTGACTGACTTGTCTATTTGTTTTTTTAGTTACACATCTTGTTGACTTGGTGAATTGAGTCATATCTTTGTCGCATCTCTTAGTAGTCTGTGCTTTGTCGTCCCGAATAAACCATAAATAATAAACCGTTTGGCACTGGTGGGTCACTCCGTAAGCGTTTATATGCTCTTTAGGTCACTCTTTTTTTTATTTTGTTTTTTCTTTTACTGTTTCCATTTGTTTTTTTTCTCTCTTTCTATGATTTTTTTATCATTTGATTTTGTATGTCCTGTTTTGGTCAAATAATGTTTTCTTTCTTTCTTTTTTCTTTTTAATCCACAAAGAATAAAATGTAGGTATAATATAATTCGTTTGTCTTTGTCTGTCATCCTTTAAACTAGTAAGAAAGAGACAAAGTCTAGATGGCGTTATATTCGATTACAACATAGATTTAGCGTAGGTATACTCCATATTTAAAACTATGGGTTACTAAAGAGGTTTTTTTATAAACTTGGTTCCCATATATTTATATCGGTTCCATTAAATTCATGGCGGTTTCTAAATAAACACAGTCATTAAGGTTTTTACCTACTCTCACAGACAAGATAAGAATCAATTTAGAATTTAAAGTCATTTTTTAATCCAAAAACTACTTGTTAATGATTAAGCATATACAGAATGAAAATATACACCTATATATTGCACTCAAAAACTAAACGCAGAAAATATTTTCACGTTAACTCCGGATCAAATACGGTTGTGAAATAATAGAGAATGACAGGTTACAACAATACGCACTCCACTAAAATATATCTACAATATTATGAGCTTAGAATATGTCAAGGTATCAAATATCTATCTCAAATATGATATTTTAACCCCCCACAATAGAAGGGGTGTTATTTAGCGTGACGTGTTTATTGGTGTGCTGTTGCCACATAGCTCCTGTACGGGTAGACCGATTTTGATGCAGTTTTGTTTATTTGAATTGTGATTTTGAGATGTTATTTCCTATGTCCAGGCTTTCATCACTTTTTAATTTGAAGTTTTCCAGTAATTTAGTTTAGTCAAGATGATTCAATTTAAATTTTTAACCCTTACTTAGCGCAGCGGTACTGGCCTCGCCTTAGAAATATAAGGTCGCCGGTTCGAATCCCAGTCGTGCCCACACAACTGTGTGTGAATTGTAACATCGCCGCTGCTCAATATCGGCGAAGGAAAACATCGTGAGGAAGCCGGTACTTCTAAAAACTAATTATTCGAGGACATGTGACTTCCATGTGCACAACCCGCACTTGGCCAGCGTGTGTGGGTTAGGGCCTAAACTCTCTCAACTCGTAAGATAGCTGAGAGAAGACCCGTGCCCAGGAGTGGAACGCTAAAAAGGGTTGAAGTGAAGTGAACCCTTACTAGAGATTAATAAAAAAAAATTGATAAAATAGTTTTTCTTTTGTCACCTTTAAGTACCTACTGTTTTTACTTATTTATTACATCACAAATTTCGACCAATTTTATACGATTTTGCGAATTTTTCAATAAAATAATAATAGTAATAATACCTATATTAATACTATGTACTATATTTAAAAGTGCATATATTATTTCTATTTATTACAAGTATTATATTCTTTGTAATTCTCTACCTACACTTTATCAAAGAAGGTGTACAGGAGATAATAGCCAGATCTCCCAGCTGTGTGCCTGAATATAAACGGACATCGGGGAACACAGGCGTGATGTTATGTTAGATGTTACATATCCTATTGTAAGTCGGCTTAAAACACTATGTATAGAGACAGGATAAGAGTAACTTCAGTTCGCACCCCATTAGACCGACAAACATCCCTCAGTAATTAAACGCAAATGATGTAACATAGCTTTACTCAACATCGAAATGATACGAGACAAAGCTGTCTGCACTTTGCCTTATTGCGATATACAGGGTGATGCAAAACTGTGATTACTATATATTTATGTATCGTGGGTTTGATTACAGGACATCGTACCACTACAGAATATAGCAGTATTGTTGGAGTTACGGAAGAGGGATGCCGCTATACAGCGTGTAGAGCATCTTCTCTTTCGTACAACTGCAATAATAATGCTATACGGTGTCATCACCTGTCAACTGGACAGTTATGTGTGTTTGTCTTGAATCTTTTTTAATTTTTTTCGCGTAGGACCTAACCCAATTAGCCGGAAGAGCCTTTATTGGTTCACCGGACTTTTTCGGTGAGCCGTCCGAGGACGGTCGAACCTATCAAGTAGGTTCTGTGGCAAATACCATGAGGGCTCCCCATGTGGGGACAAACCTTGGCTCAGGTCGTTTCCGGACACTAGTTTTAGGGGATCGGGGGTTTGTCTTGAATCTGGGTGTCATTATCTATATAGTGTCGATGCCTTCGACATGAAAAATGCGCAAGCGCAGGGGGAGGACCGCGGTGCGCGATCGAGGTTCTACGCTGCGCCTCACACAAACACTCCGCGTAGAAGCCACCTGTTGATTTAATATTTTATTTTAGTATTATAACTACTTAAATAATAAAAATCTACTTCTGTTTTATTGAAGATCTCTAGTAGTGAAATCGTAGGACTTCAATAGGACAACTACATATAGTGTTATATTATCTATATCTTTAGAAAATTATGAATTTACAAATGAAAAGTAGTAATCACTTACAGACTGACAGGTAAGTTCATTTAATCATAATTTCAAATTTTGAAGTACCGTAAATCTTTTCTTAATTCTAAAATTAGCCGCCCGCGACTTCGTTGACGTGGATTTCGGTTTATTTGCAATAAATAAATAAATATTCTGGGACATTAACACACACGGTCATCTGGTCCCAAGCTAAGCAGAGCTTGTGTTATGGAAACCAGATAACTGGTATATACTATACATATAATACTTTTCTTTTGTAAATATATACATATAATAGATATTTACACCCAGACTCGACACCTGTGCCAAGTTTCATTGAAATCGGTTGAGAGGTTTAAGCGGGAAAGCGTAACAGACAAACAGACAGAGTTACTTTCGCATTTATAATATAAGTAGGGATAGGCTTGCGCTTGACTACAACTTTCCCTGATGTTTAACAATGATGTGGTCTACGATCGAGCATACCCAATTTAAAAATGCACTGGTGACTACGAATGGTTTTCAGGGAGAAGGTGGTTGTGGAAACCATAAATGAAAACCAAATTATTTTTAAAAAGAAATGTATATGGTCAGCTGTTTAAAGCATATTTATATCCTTTGCTTAGTAACAGCTAGACTTAATCCGTATCTAAAGTAACCTAACTATATTTTTAAACTAATTTTGATAATTTTTGATCGATATTGCAATAAGTTTCCTACAATTTGAAATATAATATATAGTATAATAATAATATAATAATATATAGTGGGACATTAACACACACGGTCATCTGATCCCAAACTAAGCAGAGCTTGTACTATGGAAACCAGATAACTGGTAATATACTACATATAATACTTTTTTTTTGTAAATACATACTTAAGTATAGATAATTACACCCAGACACAAGACAAACAGACATATTTAAACAATTGTTTGTCTCGGATGGGAATCGAACCCACGACCTCCGGCGTGAAAAGCAAGTATCTTACCGACCATGCCACCGGCATGTCATATTTCATTATTGTAAATTTCAGGCATTTTTTATGGCTAGTGGCCATTCTGCTTTCACTTTTATCATCGATTATGGTAGCACCCTGTAGATATCGAAGCGTCTATCAGTGTAGGCTGCGATGCATGCCTTGTGGCTTTGTTGTGCTTTTAAAAAAGGCACGTGAACAATAGGTAGTAGGTACATGTCTCGGCCTGGCAATAACGCTTTATGAGGGGATACGAAAATTATAACATACGGGACAAAATACTCACAGAGTTTTGTCGAAAATTCCAAAGTTTGTATATTTTTCAATATAATAGGCAATTACTATCATTAACAAGTTGTTTTCCAATTGACAACATTTCAAGTATTATTCAAGGTGCTTAAAATAATAATCTATACTATACTAATATTATAAATGCGAATGTAAGTTTGTTTGTTACGCTTTCACGCAAAAACTACTGAACGAATTTGGATGAAATTGGGTATGGAGGTAGTTTGAGACCCGAGAAAGGACATAGGATAGTTTTTATCCGACTGCGCAAAAATAAGGTAATGTTTTGGCGCGATAACCGACATACACACGGGCGAAGCCGCGGGCGGAAAGCTAGTAATATAATATTTTCACATTTACTACTGCGCCATCTAGTCCAAAATTAAAACAATTATATTTGCTTGTTTTATGGGTAGGTACTGTACTAGGAACTACACTACTTCAATAATTTTTATACGTAATATAGATAAATTACACCCAGACACAAAACAAATAATAGTGCTCATCAGACAAAGATTTGTCATTGATGGGAATCGAACCAACGACGTTCGGCTTAGCAGTCAGGGTTACTAAACAAACAAAGTAGTAAGTAAGTAAACAGATATATAAAAAATGAATAATTTCGTCGTCATAAATATTTTGAACTAGCTTCCGCCCGCGGCTTCACCCGCGAAATTGATCTCACTAACCTTGTTTCTCCATAAAAACTTTGGAATCCCGTTTCACCCTCTTAAAGGGTGAGTTTTAAAAAATCCTTTCTTAGTGAAGCCCTAGACCTCATAAGGAACCTATGTGCCAAATTTAGAGTCTCCAGACCCAGCGGTTTGGGCTCTGCGTTGATATGTCAGTCAGTCAGTCAGTCAGTTTCTTCTTTTTTAAATTTAGATTTCGTCTTATTCTAAACAGACGTAAACGCCAATAACGTCAATCGTACGGTTAAATACTAGTATTGCCTACTCAGTCACCGAAGCAGTTGATAAATTGGAGTAACTTTATTTAAGCATATTGATTTGTTATTGAGACTAGTATAAATTAGTCCCATTCATTTGGATTATTATCTAAAAGAATATGCTAGAATAAGATTTGTCTAGACCTGTTTGGCTCAGTTCATAAGTTTCATAAGTTCAGACTCAGGCACTGGTTCCATCGCGGGCATCTCAGGAATACAATACAAATATTTAATAATGATAGTAAGCATACTGAAGAGTTTGTATGTATGGTTGAACGCATTAATCTCAGGAACTAGTCCGATTTAAAAAAAACATTGCACTTTTCGATAGCCCATTTATTGAGGAAGGCTATAGGCTACTTTTTATCCCACAGTTGGGTATGATTTAAAATGTTGATTATGCGGGCGAAGCCGCTGGCGGAAAGCTAGTGTAATATAATAGAAGTCGCCGGCGAAAACTAGTACAACATAGCGAAAACAGAAAATTCCTAACGAACGCTAAGGCACAGTAGATTATATAAGCTTTAGCAGTAGTTTGACATAAACAAACACCCGAATCGAAAAGCAAAACAGCCTCATCAAACAAGCGCCCCTTCCTCCGCCCTTTATGATAGTTTGCGGAATATCAGTCACGAAATTACTTCACCTCACACTTCAACCCTTTTTAGTGTCCCACTGCAGGGCACGGGTCTTCTCTGGACTTCGATGTTCGATGGATCACACATGTCCTCGAATGGTTAGTTTATAAAACCCAATAGTTTCTAGCAATCTAGCCCTTTGACCGACAGCCGGCATTCTTCTCAAGGACATGATTGTCTGTGTGGTACTACTGCTTTGGCTTATTTATCTACTGTGGCTGGCGTTTCAATAAACATCTAATTTCGAAGTTGGTGGAATTATGTAAGTCTTATTGGGCTAACTAAAGGTATTTGTGGAATAAGGTCGAATTGGTCACACGGCTCGGGTCAAACCACAACTCCAGCTATATTTTGTTCTAGTTCTACCACATTTCAAGGCTGGTAAAGGTGCCTTTCTTGAATAGAATTAATGTCATAAGCTTCAATAAGTTACCTACATAAGCTTAGAGTAGATATTTGACTATATATTTTACGTAACTGATAGCACGTGTGTTCTCATTTTTATCGAGATAAATGACAATGAGATGTAGAGCAGCGGTAGTGCAGCGTTTTCGGCCTCGCCTTTGAAATATAAGGTCGCAGTTTTGATTCGCGGTCGTGCCCACACTTCTTTTTGAAAATTGTTTTATCGCTGCTGCACAATACCGGTGGAATATATGGTGAAGGAAAACCTTCATGACTAAGAACTAATCATTCAAGGACATGATCCACGAGGAAAGCTTAGGTGTATAATTTTTACTGGTGCAAAGTCGGAGCGAGTCGGTAGTAATGTATTAGCGTCTCGTTCTAACTTCGCACCAGTTCTAATCCCACGTTCAATTAACCCCCGACAAAAAAGAGGAGTGTTACCTCAAATTTTGACGCGTGTATCTGTGTGTCTGGTTAAGTTTGTTGCCAAGTAGCGTCTAACGGATGAACCGATTTTGATACTTTTTTTTAAAGCTGAAGTTGACAGAGATGGCTCTTTGATAAAAAGATATGCGTCGAGGATTATCCCTAAAAAAACTCAAACGGCATTTCCTTATATTTACGCGAATATAAAACATTGAAATAAAACAATGTACTTTATAACGGATTCTGAACAAAAACCGCGCTAAAAACCGGATTAACCGGATTATAACTACGATAGAATCCGTTATAAAGTAGTTTTATTTCAAAACTCATACGATTTGGAAAATTCGCTCGGCGTTATTTCCTCCCCTAAGTTTTCAGCTTTTAGCAAAACTGTTGATTGCGATGCGAACATCACAATGGATACCGCTAAAAGTCGCGACCGGTCTAGATGGCCACTCAGACTTGTCTAAAAATAAACAAAATTAAGTACTAGATTCAACAATAATTTATTTCGTTGTGGTAATTTGTCGCTGTAAGGTTTAAAAAAAATATTTCATAGTAGTTTTTATAATATTTAATATTTAAATATTTAAGTATTTTCTTGAATTGACTCGAATATCACATGCTTTCCTCCGCCGATAATGAGCAACGGCGATGAAACATTTCACACTTTGTGGCACGACTGGAAATCGAACCCGCAACCTTATATTTCAAATGCGAAGCTGATACCGCTTCGCCACCGCCACTCAGCTGTACTTATTGATAAATTGACAAATTATTAAAGAAAAAGACCGAAATTGTCCGACATCTAATTCTTCAATAAATCCCCAAACACGTTGCCAATTAAACGGAAAACCAGTAATCTATAAACAAATACCGCAAAATCAAACATTCAGAAAACCGTAACAGCGGAGCCGTTGAAAGTACCACTGTAACTGGTGCGAGGTTGTTTGCGATAGGTACAGTTAACGGCAAATTTAGAAAACCATACTTGCATTGACAAATGGAATGAATCGTCCAGCTAATTCCATTGGTCCAGATCCCAAAATATAAAAATACTAGCTTCCGCCCACGGCTTTGCCCGCGTGGTACTTATTATCCAGATCATAATCAATCGCTGTGCTAAATTTCATCCAATTCCATCTAGTAGTTTTTGCGTAAAAGAGTAACAAACATCCATTCATTCTTACAAACTTTCGTGTTTGTAATATTAGTAGGATATAGCTCAACAACAATTTGAATTTTCAAATGAAAGTTATGTGTGACTTTCTACAGACGATTGTTTTGAGATATATGCGTTCCTGCCATGTGACATTTTGACAATTATGTCAAAATAATGGCATGTTGACCCAAATCTCCCAATCGCAGAGATATTAGGTTCGCGCCACTAGGTCTGTTGCGAAACATGATTTATTTTGTTGCCCAAGGTTTTACTATGTAAATCTATTTTTATTTCAAATAATCTCTGTCTAATGCTTCCACAAATCATTTCTTCAATCAAATCCACCGAAAAGATCCAGATAAAGAAAGTAATACAGCTAGAGCTAGGTATTTCTGTAAGTTTGGATCAAGAATAGATTTGAACGTTGAGATCTTACCAAGTTCTCACTTACTGCATTTTTGATAATCCATTCTAGAATTATTAATGCGAAAGCAACTCTGTTTGTCAGTCTGTCGCACTTTCACGCCAAAACTCCTGCACCGATTTTGATGAAATTTAGTACGAAAATAGTTTGAGACCCAGTAAAGGGCATTGGATAGTTTTTATCCGTCAGCAAAAATAGGTTAATGGTTTAGCTCGTATGTCGGTTACATACGCGCGGGCGGAGTCGCAAATAAAATAAGGTACTTTGCAAATAATTATATCGCAGTATATAGCACTACATGTAGAGGCTGTAAAACCTCAGTCACGTCGGGGTATAAAAATCTTAATACACCGTCATAGTGACATAAAGTAGTTTTATTCCAATGTGTTATTAAATTTTCGCCACTGACTGTCCCGGATAACAAAGCTCGGCCGGTCTTTGTTTTCACTTATCCCGGTTGCCCGAGATCGTTACCCGAAGCCCTATACCATTGTTTTGTGTACTTAAAATGAGATTATTACCTTGTTTGATTATTTTGTTTGGTAATGACCGATGTTTAAAAAGCGGAAAGAATGATTTTTATTTGTAATAGAAAATGATTTTGTAAATAATAACGACTGTGTTATGGAAGCTTGATTGACGGGGAAGTGAGAGTGGTCGGCAAGTTGCCTGTCTGCTGCAGGTTGTGTGTTCGATGCCCACCAAGCACATACATATTTGTGTGGTGTTCAGTATTCTCAGACACTCAATCATTCTTTCTCTCTCGCTCTCGGGTTCAAATCATTGTGCAAATTGACGGGCCGGTGGCGTGGTCGGTAAGATACTTGCTTTTTAAGTCGCAGGTCGTGGATTCGATTCTCACAAAAATCAGACATTTGTGTGATGAACACGTCTGTTTGTCTTGAGTCTGGTTGTAATTATCTATATTTAAGTATGTAATTACAAAAGAAAAGTATTATATGTAGTATATTACCAGTTATCTAGTTTCCATAGTACCTTGGTAGTAGCTCTGCGTAGTTTGGGATCAGATGGCCGTGTGTGTTAATGTCCCAATATATTATTATTATTTATTTTGCACTAAGTTAGTACTACATTCTGCCTACTTTTCAATTTGAATAGTAAAAATAAAAAAAACTCGAGTTCCTAACATGTGGCAAGTCTAACAGACTCATTACTACCATTATGATATATTTTATTTGGTATAGGCCTCACCTTTGAAATATAAGGTCGCGGGTTCGATCCTGATAATCGACATAGCTCACCGGATTAGTCATCTGAAGTAGCAGTGGGCCGGTCATATCTGCCGTAGAACTGACAACCGCTGGGGTAAACGAGTTCTTGTGTGGAGACCACGAATTGGCAAACGTAGCGTAGGACGCCCTCAGACTAGGTGGAGTGACGATCTCAGCAGGGCGGCCGGCAAGAACTGGATGAGAAAAACCGCGGATCGTGCTCAGTGGAGTACTTTGGGAGAGGCCTTTGTCCAGTAGTGGACTAAAATAGGCTGATGATGATGGGTTCGATCCCCGGTCGTGCGTGTAGGCACGACCGGGGATCTTTGTGTAATTTTTTCATCGTCGCAGTTCAATATCGGTGTGAAAACCGGCAAACCGTGTGTAAAAAATAACAACTTTCATTTTACTTACATCAACTTTACTTCAACCATTTTTTAGTGTCCCACTGTTGGACACGGGTCTTCTCTCGACAATCTTACGAGTTGAGAGAGTTTAGGCCTTAATCCATACACGCTGGCCAAGTGGTTGATGGATGTTACATTAGTGTATGGACATGTCGGATGACTCACGATGTTTTCCTTCACCGATATTGAGCAGCAGCGATGAAACAATTCACACGAAGATTGTGTGGGCGACCGGGAATCGAACCCGCGATCTTATATTTCAAATAACGCTGCGCTACCGCTGCTCAGTTTTCCTTGGTTTTTTTATTAATAGTTATACTATCTAACTAAAATATAATTCATTTTCTTGAGTGCCCACGCCTAAATATTTCGTCGCCCACGTAAGCCCTCGGTAGCATCGCTCGGTAGCACTTAGATTATCACTTCTGTATATCTATCAGAGAGTTTTACACCTCGTACAATCCATCGATTTCTGAGATATGATTAACTATGATGACACAGCTGTGGCGCAGTGGTATAGTGAAATATAATGTCGCGGGTTCGATTCCCGGTCGTGCCCACACATTTTTGTTTGAATTGTTGCATCACCGTTGCTCAATATCTGTAAAGGAAAAGATTAAGAGGAAACCGGCATGTCTCATAACTAATCATTCCAAGACATGTGTCATCCACCAACCCGCACTTAAACCTTAAACTCTCTCAACTTGTAACATAGTTGAGAGAAGACCTGTGCCTAGTGGACACTAAAAAGGGTTAAAGTGATTAAGTATACACATCACAAGGTAGTTTATCAGTAGAGGGATGGCGATTAGAAATGAGAAGTGTTCAGGACCGATATCAGGACAAGATTGACTGAGTCAACTTGGTGTTTGTCTACCTCCCCTGTCCTAATGTTCATTTATCATAAGAGGTGACTATAGCCTGTGAGCTTAGCTACTCAACTTAATGAAATGAAAATATGCTTTATTTTTTTAGAGCCGAGTCTGCATAAAAATAGTCCAATTTTTTTTCCTACCGTGCAGTGAATTATGTGAAGTAAGATGGAAGGGTTACATATCGAAAATTAATATAAATATTAAATACAAATAAAACATAACATATATACACAATATTTATTATTTATTTATTTATTATTAGGTATAGTATTAAAACATCCTTACAGCTAACCAATTCGATGTTACAATTTCCTTTTTTTTTCTATAAATAATAATAATATTAAAGGTACGTATTAATATTGATGTATGTTGTAGGGTCTATTAATGTATTAATTAGTTTTAGATCCTAAAACTTCAATGTAATTTGCCACGCTTTTTGTGCACTCCGTCAAAAAAAAACAATTAACATATTTTAAACAGATTACAAATTATTTGACACGATGAGACGTGCGACGCGTCGTCGTGTTGCGCTGCGCGGTGTCATGTAGAATCCCGCGATAACGGCGATAGACTACAGTCTGCGGCCAAAATACTTTTTTGAGGAAAATATCTAGATGGTGATTTGGAACTATCCTAAGAGATGACTTGCAGTTCTGTGTAGACTACATTAAACATTTATCAGTAAGGTATAGTACCTTCCCAAAAGAAGTTTGAAGATACTTCAGGTTTGAAAGGTAAATAAGATATGTTTGAGGTTAAACGTTTTCCTTTCAACTTGATATGTTTCAGATTTTTGAGATTTTATCTCTCTATTAAATTGAATTGAAGTATATTTGTCGCGCTGAAACTAACAGATGCATCGATTTCGCTGATTTAGGTTTTGATATTATACAAGTCCAAGGAATGAAATCTTTTCGCTGGATCAGACTGCTTGCGACCACGACCGGTGCAAGCAGTTTCGAAACGTAAAGCCAAATTAAAGGTAAGCGCGTTATTTGACCGTTATGATAAATATAATTATTTAACGCAACCCGAGAGTTTAAAATTTTATTAGTCCAGCAAAGGTTTAAAAGGTGGGAAACGCGGTACGTACGATGTTTGATACGTCAGGTAGTACATAACTAAAAATATGTTGATTTGTAATGTAATTTTATGAGATTTGCAAAAGAATTTACAACGTACTTAAAATATTATTTACACTACTTAATTTGGATTTCGATGTTGAAGTAATCAAGTCAAAGAAACAGTAAATAGTAATTCAATATATTACAATAGAGATAAAAATCAAATATAGCTACTTAATACAAGGAAAATCGTTGCCATTCGACGTCCGCTGTAACACTTACGAAGCTACTGAATCTTCTTTGAAACCGGACACTATCTTATTCCGCTCGACAATATGGAAGAGGACCTTTCTTGATTCAAAACATTACAAAACATAATATTGTATCCCACTGCGAAGCACAGAAACCCGATGTTTGCGCTTTAGGCATATAACTGGAACTCTACATAATAATATGTCGAAAATATATTACGAGGGGGGCTGAGTCACCTTCGTCCGTGGGTGTACCTTTAATTGACTCCCCACACGTGGTCCCCGGTTGGTGCCAATCAGGTGACAATCAACTGGTGGTAGGCTAAGGCGGTGGTTAGTGACCACCCACCAGACAAAGCCGCACCGCCAAGCGGCCTTGTCGTGTTCCGGTGCGATGTCTGGTGACACCATGCAGAGAGGGTGGGTCGGAATTGTTGCTCCTTTAAGGTTTCTAACCATATGGAGCCTCATTCCACTGCCACCTTCTCACCGATAATCATTGTAGTCAAGCGCCAGCCTATAGAAGAATAAAAAAAAGAATGTCTACTAAAAATTAGTTTTTTCGACAATTGCTATTTTTTTCGACATGTCGAGTTCGAGATATGAAATGAAATGAAATGAAATGAAATGCAATGAAATGAAATGAAATGAAATGAAAAATAATCATTGGCTTAGTCCTAATATTCGGCTTTAACTAGGCTCGGGGACTTCTTTCAAAGATTTACAAACCATTAGCAAACAAGTCCTAAGAGTTGTTAAGAAATTAAGAATGTGTTATTGAGATATATTTTACAACTATGCTGATCGGATGTGGAAGTTACGCTCCAAAATTATGTGACTGGTGTAAGCTACGTAAGCTGAAGAAAATGTGCTAAAACTCAATGTGTGAAGATGCGAGAAAGCACAATGTGTGTTATTGTTTGGATGTATCGACAGTAAGGCTTAAGCTTGAAAAGTGTTAAACCCAGTTAGTTGAAATAGTTAAAAACATGAAACTGATGTCTTAAAAAAACTATGACAAGCTTAAACTCAAAAATTAAAAAGTTAAGCTACCATTACCCCGTTATAGACGAGTCTTATGGATTAGCTGATTTTTAATTGAGTAGGTAAACCGTAAAAAAGTGTCACAAAGCTAATAAAAGAGAAATTGTATCTCTAAGTGATACAGATGTGGTTCATATACAAAAATGTACATATTTAGCTTCGTTACTTTGCATCAAACAAAACAATAACGATAAAATGAGGGTTAACCCCTTTTTTTAGTTTAAGTACGGCAGAAAATCAGAAAATCATTCTTAATCACAAGTGAATCGGTATATCGGGCAGGTGCGTTCTATTGTAAACTGCATCATTGTAGTTAGAGTCAAGTGTAAGACTATTTCAGAATAAAAAGTAGCAACATAATAGCATTTTTGGAAGAAAACTGTACGCATTGTGAAAAAAAAAGAATTACATTAAGAGAACTTCTTTTCCATATTAACCAACTTCCTACAGGCTGTAATTGAAATCGTCTGGCCAGGAAACGTAACGTACAATAGATATTTTACAAATGGAAATATAAGAGAGGCGACTGCATTTCTAATTCCAGGCCCAACGCTGCTAATACAGGACTCAATTGGTTTTTAAATAAAATTGCTGCAGACAGAGACAGAAAATATTATTTTCTCTTTCTTACATATACTACCTGTATATGACTTTTTCCTTGAGTATTACAGTAGAAGGTATGTAACGGACCACTCATTTCACTATGTAATACCGTAGATAAATAAGACTAAATTATTCTATGGTAATACTATAGGCCGACCGTTTAACTCGCGTATCGCCTATCGCCAAGATTCTGACTCCTCAAGCTGCACAGACAGTGATGATGATTCAAACAATATGGATATTAGTGACGAATAATCTTACGTTACTTATATCTGTGGTTAAATAGTTCTTTATGAGATTTAATTAATGTTTTATGACTCAGATGGCGATACGCGAGTTAAACGGTCGGCCTATAATTTTAAGGTAATCAAATCGGGTCACCACGAGCTTTGACATGTTAATATATGTAGGTAAAAAAACATGGTATGAAATATAGCTATTGGAATCAGCTGGTGATTCTGAACAATTTGGTCTCTCAGTTTACTTAAACTTAAAAAAACGTTGTAGATAATAAGTTTGGATGGATACTGCATAGATGTTTTTACTAAGAAACTTGAAAATTGGTACAGAGACAGATATTATAAAATGAGAAGTTAAGTTTTATCCTTTGACTGGAAGATCTGGTATCCTCCAATAAAATGGGAAGATCTTAAAGCCCCGCGAGGTGTTAAGCCCCACTACCATGATTCTAATATTTCATGCCAAGAAGTTGTATTACGCTACTCGTCGGAGAAAATTTGTTTGTATGATTCACGATTGCTAATCTATCTCCGTCATACTTGATGTAATTCTTTACATTATCTATCTATATAAAAATGAATCCCTATTTCCCTTGGTCACGCCATCACGCGTGAACAGCTGGACCGATTTCGCTAATTATTTTTTAGATATTCCTTGAAGTACGAGGATGGTTCTGACGCAGAGAAAAATAAAAAAAAACAATCTTCGAAACGGCTTGACCGATTTTTATGGAATCTTATTATATCTATATTCGATAGGTCTGAGAATCGGTCCTAATTTGTTTTCGGACCCCGTTGGTGGCATTGTTTTACCGGGCAGGACGACGTCTGCGGGGTCCGCTAGCATCTAATAAAAATACTAGATACAAATCAGTTTGTAACATCGGTAAATTAAATAAGAATAAGAAATAAGCCTTTTCCGATTTCTTAGTGAATTATTATGTTATTGCCTTATTTTAGTCCAAGAAGTCTGCTACTCCATTCCGGTGAATGAAACATTACTTTTTATACATCTTTTTAACAATTGGAATTGTTTCATTTTTTATGACTTCAGCACCTACGAATAATAACCTTTTTTAGTATCCCACTGCTTGGCACAGGTCTTCTCTCAAATTCTCTGATATTTTTCGGTTTTACATTTCTTTTTATTTGTCCTGTTTGTGTCAAATAACAGTTTGTTTTTTATTTATTTTTTTGTCATGAAATAATTTGGAGACAGAGGAGGAGTAGAAGCTCTTAGGTTGATTTTGATGTATTCTACTGAAGAATCATTAAAGGTACTTAATTTCAGACACGTATACAGCAATCTTTCTCAACTCATAAATAATGAAGATCATAACGTAGGCAGCTCGGCACTGGGCATTGGGCATTCGAAGAATGTCGTTATACGCCTACTTGAAGACCAAGGAGCGGGAACTTTTGACATTCCTACTGGCTCAAATATTTGGGAGCAGCGATTATCAATAAGGGTCAAGTGTCTGAAACGATTTGAATGAATATAAATTAATGTTAAGGTTAATATTAAGATTAGGTAAATACTTAGGCAAATACCTACGTATTTACTTCATCATATATTAGTTACAAATACATTCAAAATAGAGCAGCGGTGGCACAGCGATACGGGCCTCGCCTTAGAAATAAAAGGTCGCGGGTTCGATTCTCAGTATTTCTCAGTCATGTTCACACAGCTTTGTGTGAATTGTTTCATCGCCGCTGCTCAATATCGGTGAAAGAAACATAGTCAGGTAACTAGCATGTCTAAGAACTAATCATTCGAGGACATGTGACATCCACCAACCCCCACTTGACCAGCGTGTGTGGGTTATGGCCTAAACTCTCTCATTTCCTATGATAGTTGAGAGAAGACCCGTGCTCAGCAGTGGGACACTAAAAATGTTGACGTAATAGGTACGAGACGGGATACATTGAAAAAAAGAACTACTTTAGAACGGATTTATTTAAATTTTGTATCCCGGCGATTCAGTCTTTAGTATTGTCTTAGATTTACGAGAATATCACACATTAAAATAAAACTTTCTTTCCAGACTTCACGTTAACGGGTGGACTGAGGTATTTGACCCAAACGCAAATCAGAACGCAACTTAAATAATAATGTTTGTAGGTAGTCAGTAATAATTGTGATTCATATTTTTGGACGTCAAATACCTCAGTCCACCCGTGAACCTGAAGCCTGAAAAGACTTTGACACGTCGGGATCTAAAATTTAAAATAAACCGCGATAATATCCTTTAAAAAGTAGTTTTATTTCTTTTCAGACTTTATGGTCATGGGGGGACAGAGGTATTTGGCGTCTCAATTATTTTTGATAATTATTATCAACTACCTACAGTTAACATTATATTATATAAGTTGAGGTCCGATTTATGTAAATTGAGCTCACAGTGTCTTCAATTCTGAATTGGTTTCGGTACACACAGCTACACATGAAGCTATAGAAATCCAGTATAAGCTGAGCTCTTTGTTAGGAAATGCTATGCAATGCGAGACCAGCTTATATTGGAAATGTACCTATAACTTGGAGTGTAGCCATGTGTACAAGTAAATTAAGCACTGGGTCCCAAGCAGGTGATATTTTAATACTATAATTACGTACATTTCGAAACTGCCTCGGTGCTCCAGTGGCAAGCGTTTTCGCTTAATAACCGCGTGGTCTTGGGTTCGATTCCCGGGTCGAGCAATGAAGACTTACACTAATAAATTTAGATAATCTTAATCCGATGAACGGTAAGAGACTCGTCCCCTATTACGTATGGGACTTAAAAATAGCCAGCTATCACCTCTGCCTACACCTTCGAGTAACACAGGCGTCACGCTATGTTATGTTATTCTAGGTAACCTTTTATTAAGCTCTCTTTTGCCTTGCCGCTATTCTATGCTGACTATTGCTTTGCCTGGAGAGAAGTTGATCCAAATTTCCAACTCCTCCTATTAAATTTCTGGTTATATTCATGCGGAATCCAAAACCAGTTTGGGTGTCACAAGTGCTGCCAGGTTTTTTATAACCCCGAGCCTGGGAGCCTGGTCCCAGCTTACAGGAGTAACAACAGCGACAAATTCTTCAACACTGTAAATATTTTATAAAATATTTCATAGATGGTATGGAAAATATTTGGCTTTATCGAACCCTCTTATTAAAATTTGAACAAAGCGTAAAGTTTCAAGACTAAGTACCACCTTTTAAACCTTTTTAGAAGATTTATTGCTCTTTATTGTACTACCATAAAGTTTTACCGTACAACTGAATCTGTTACCATAGTATTAAAGTGGTATCAAAACAAGTATATCGCTGTTATTGTAATCTCGTGGGTAAATTGTCGTTATTTATTACGATTTTACGAGGAAATTGCTTTTTACAAAGAAAGGAACCCAAGGTGTTGGATTAATAACTAAATTCTGAAGACAAGGTTGTTCGTATATTTTAGTATCGATAAAATTCAATAATAGATGGTATCAATTTTGTTAGCTGTTGACAAAGTTATATGCAATGTGAGTCTACATAGAAATAGTACAATTTTTCTACTGAGAAACACTGCCAAAAAAACTCAGCAGGCATTTTTCTTTTTTAAACGAAGTACGTAAATCTATTAAATTTTGTTGAATGTAGAATGTAGAATTAGATAGTCTGAAATTTTATAATACGCTTTCTTACATAACGTAGACTTTACAAGTATTTAAATTTGTTAATAGTCATTTTTCTAATATTATTTGGAAGTTTATTGTAAAACGTATACACTACCCCATAAAAGAGTTACTTTGTACTGGGAATCAGTTCAAATAGTCAAAGTGCTGAGCCAACACGCTGGGTCAACGTGTAGCGTTCGACATGTTCGTAGTTGGCGACCTCACTCGCCTACAAACCGAAATGAGCATGTTTTGCTTTACGTATCAGGCGCAAGCTTTGAATTTCTATATCCTCTTAGTATGTAGTAAATGAGGAATAGTACACATGAGTGTATAATTTAAATTTCACTCGATACTTCCACGTTATCTTAAGACACTCTTGACAGACAGATAGATATGCAATTTAGCAGTGAGTGCTCCTAAGAGGGATTTTCCTTTTGAAGTTCGGTAGCCTGAAAATAGGTATTGTTTTAAGCAACATAGAATTTTTTTTAACTTATAAATTGATAGAATGAGCGAAAAACGATTCAAATCTACTTATACATTTTATGTTGCCTCACCAACAAGATTTCACAGATTTTGGCCTATCCCCATTCTACTTCTTTACGAATTTTTTTTCTTCAAAATTTCTTATCGGTTGTCCTATTCAGAATCCCCAGCCAAATATCATCTTCATAGATGACGCACGTAGATTCACAAAAATCTTTTGAAGAATATAAAAGTTAGTGAGTGACCAATAATACATAGATATCGATATTATTTTTTCTCATCACTAGATTGTAAAAAATAAAGTTGTTAGTTTTAGGGCGGTTATTCCGCAATCACAAGCTTGGTCCGATCGTGTCGGCTAGCAACTAATGAGGCTTACAAAGTATTCATAATGTCGGGTATAAGGATTTTTGCAAATAACTACTTGAAAGGTGTTGTGGTACATTTTTATTATTCAAACTCAATGCAGGCGTCAATTCTTGACATACATAAGAACTAATTAATCATTGATGATTAAATAATCACTTTGTAATTACTTACTTCAATGTGCATATTATTTATTACCTCATTACCCGTTCAAATATTCTCCAATTTTGATAGTTATATGTATCGCAAGGAGTCTATCACGTAAGTAAAGCATAGCGTAAATATTAAGCGTAATATTAAACATCTAAACAATAGCAATGTTCGTCGCGGTATATTTTCTCCGGTAATTTTGATGAATTGAGCATTGGCCAATACCTGTCGTTTGCTTTGCATTTATGCACATCATTCATTCATCATTCATCCATCACTCATTCAATCACTAATTATCTGTAAATACCTTTTACTTTAAAATATTTTCCTTCAACTTCAAACCGTTTGACCAGTCTCATAAGCATGTTGGTCATGTAACTACAAGTGCATTAGATCAAGGTGAAAGGACCTCGTTACTTAGGTCAGAACGTGACATCTAACCAAAGGAGTTCTGATACCTAATTTTTACAAAGACATGTATAACGTCAATATTACACACTTTTTTAAGTTCTTTGAAGGGTAAAAGAAAAGCTGTGGTGCAGCGGTTGTGGCATCGGCATTAAATTAGAAAGATCCATGATTATTTTATGCCTTAATTTATGTAGATTTGTTTCGTTTTGTTAATGTTAATTATGTAAAGTTTATAGCTCCTGTTACCCACCTTAAATAATTTACCAACTTTTTTGTATATTATATATTATGATAAGATAAATTCTTTAAGTTAGTTGTGGTTGCCTGTAAGTGAGAGAGCACCTGGATAGTTTTTTTTGTATTTGTTAATTAGCTTGTATGTGTATCTCTTGTTGATAATCCTTAAATAAATAAATAAATAAATAAAACAGGTTCGGTACTCAGTTTGAGACCACACTTCTTTATGTGAATCAATATCGGTAGAGGAAAACGATATCGTAACGAAAATTGGCATATCAGAACTAATCCTAAACACTGGACATGTGCCATCCAACAACCGTTTGGCCATCGTGTGTGAATAAAACCCTTTCAATCACTTTTTTTTTTATTCTTCGATAGTCTGGCGCTTGACTAGAACTTGCCTGATGTTAGGCAATGATGTAGTCTACGATGGAACGCGCCAGCCCAATATACCGATTCACTCTTGATTAAGAATGATTATCGGCGAGAAGGTGGCAGTGGAATGAGCCTCCTTAAGGTTAGTAACCTTAAAGGAGCAACAATTCCGACCCACCCTCTCTGCATGGTTTCACCAGACATCGCACCGGAACACGGCAAGGCCGCTTGGCGGTGCGGCTTTGTCTGGTGGGTGGTCACTAACCACGGCCGAAGCCTACCACCAGTTGATTGTCACCTGATTTGCACCACCATCAATTTCATTATAGCATCTACAATGTTGTACAGGTGGTGAAACATTGTAAATTATTTATTATTTGTTCGTCATTGGCATGGTTGTGTACACCAGACTAGAGGTTCGCAGGCTGCTCGCTCTAGTGATGTATGTGCTGCGGCTGCTGCGTGCGGACCTGCACGCCTAAACTCTCTCAACTTGTATGATATTTGAGAGAAGACCCGTGCCCAGCAGTGTTATACACTAAAAAGGGTGAAGTACAAAATACAAAAAAAAAACAAAAAAGACGTTTATTAACAAAAAATTACATTAAGTGTTACATGGGAAGGAAGGATCCTTTAAGCAAAAAATGCCTATGTTGGAAGGAAAAACGTGAGAAGAAAAAATGTTAGTGATGCATAAACTAATACCAGTAAACTAATTTTATTCCTAATAGGTCTAACAAGCATAAACAAATGAGGTCAGCCTAACTATAGTCAAACAAGACTACCATTCAATAGTCATCATTTATTTGTTACAAGTGTAGCGTGTCAGTTTCATTTTGATACTACTAAAGCCCTACTCATGTCAATCGTTTGGGAAGTTCCGACTTGGCTAGCTTCGTTAGATAGCAGCGAGTTCGATAAAAACGAGTTATCTATTCGAGAAATCACAATAGCAACCTTTTCCCTCGATTACGGATTTATAATTGGAGGAGAGTATTCCTGCAATATATAAGACCTATTATTTTGTTATTTATTAAACATATATCTAATACTTCAATGAATGTGTGAGTAAATGACATTCACTTCGGCCTGCAGTTAGTGGGCAAGTTTTACTATGCAATTTTTAACACGCTTATAATAGCTCCGATGAATATTCAAGGACCGATGATACTACAATAGTTTAGTAAATAATCTCGAAAATCGGAAAAATAGAATACTCTTTAGTTCATTTTAATGGTATTAAAGAAAAACCTACATACTAATATAGCCTAAGATAAAAATTATATAGTAAAATGTAACCAATAATGTTCTTTTTTTAAACTATAGGTATTAAATTTTCATAACCTATAACAAAACTCATCCGTTAATTACGAAAAGTCCGAGAGTAGGGCCGCGAAAAAGCAATATTGAAGTATCTACATTAAAAATGTAATGATTCAATCGTAGTTCTAGGAAACATTTCTATTGAACGCAAGGTGCATTGGCTCTACTACGAATTGAAAATGATCAAACAAATTTGATATTATTCCCTGAAACGCTAAGTACACTGCGTTTTTAGAGTTTCAGAGTCTTAACGACACGAAAAGTTTCGCCATGTCCATCTCTATATCCTGTCGTACTTAATGTAGAAATTAGACATCGTCAAAAAATTAACGTGACATTTGACGTCTTTAAAAAACACTGGGACAAGCTGAGGAAATAAAAATAAAAAAAACGAAAAGTTAAGACACTTTTACATAAAGATAAAGATGAGTTATGGGTTAGCTGATTTTTAATTAGGTAAGTAAACCGAAAAAAGTGTCATCTCCTCATCAACAATTTGTATCTTTCTAATAAATATGGATACAGGTATTATAAAATATGGTCCTTAGACAAAAATGTAGAGAATTTTTAGTTTTGCTTTTTTGCATAATTGGTCGAAAACGATAAAATGAGGGTTAACACTTTTTAGATAGATTTAAATCCTGGTACAAGCGACTTGCAGACACGGGATTGCGTTGATGGGTATAGTCCTGTAAAAAATATCACGCGGACAAAATTGCGGACGACATTTTTTTCATTTACGCAGTTCCGAAAAAACAAACAATATTCGATCGATTCAAATATAAACCAATGGTAGAGTCTCTGTAGCGTGACAATCAACCGCTAGATGGCGTGACCTACCTTAATAGTTGGACACAATATTCGCGTTTGATTACACTCACAACATGCGCTTGAGTCGCATACCTCTACAATTTGATACAATCTTAGCAAATTACTTGCTGTGTTGTGGTGTCAGCGATTTTGTTACTATGAATTCATTAACTATGTTTTGAATGCCATTTTATAATTTAAACTACTGTAAATTTTACTGATTTAAAGTCTGAAATGAGAATTTTTTTATCCTATAATATTCTTGCGCTTAAACACAACTTGCCTGATGTAAAGCAATGATGTAGTCTACGATGGAACCCGCTTACCCAGTAAATACCGCGGGTTGGTGGATGTTACATGTCTCCGAATGATTAGTTCTTAGACATGCCGGTTTCCACACGATGTTTTTCTTCGCCGATATTGAGTAGCGGAGATGAAACAATTCACTCTAAGATGTAGGTATGGGCACAACCAGGAATAGAACCCGTGAATTTAGCTGATATTTTCGCTATCTAAAAACAGCAAAGGCTAATACTTCGGAAAATGACTCATCCCAAAAACTAAGAAAAAATAACAATAAGCATTTGATTACATTTATTGGCAGAGATCTGACTCACAGCCACCATCAGAGATCACCACGGGTGGTCACACCAGCATACCTTGACCTACCACACACCCCACTCCCACCACAATTATTACTAAAACCTTTACAGAACCGCCACATCTCTGAGGTCATTTAAAACTGGTCATACCAACTTTTGTTTCCGACAGCGGTTTAGAATATGCCGAAGTATATTGAGCTTTATGTCTTTGTATTAAGAGTTTTTTTAAGGATTAGGTGGATAGGGATAATTATTGCATTTTGACCTGCCACTGTCATTTGTTTTGATTTACAGCAATAGTTTGGCAATTTGTATGAAGCTTTGAGTAAACAGGAACTTTCTAGAACAATTGATTGTATTATACCTACTTATAAGGTACGTATCTGTAACAAATAATATCATAAATGTAGCAGAAATTATATTTGTCTGTCGGTTGACTTTTAACACTTAAATAACTCACACTATGTTAAAAAAAAATTAGGACGGAATTTGGAATTTATATCCTGGACTACGAAGCTTCCGGAATATCGGGATCTGAAAAACAATAACAGAACAAAAAAATTTAAGTAACTTCTGGGAAATTTCGGGATCGGAAGGCCCCTGGGCCTTGAGACATATTACATAGCGAAGCGTTATCAAAAAGAACAAAATGTATAGAATTGATTTCGATCTGTTCGATCTTTCGATGTCGCTTCGCTATGTAGGTATTATGTTTTGGGGTCGAAATTCAAATTATTTTTCAGATTATTGTTCGAGTGTCTGATTGAAGGCGGGCTCGACTGAGGACAATTTTTTTGAGTGCGGGCGATTCCGGTTCTGCTTATGGTATAGTCCTAGCCTTTAATGAGATAAAAAGGGGATGCTTCTCTAAGGTAACATAAAGAAAAATTAAATATATATATAAGAGTAGCGCAGCGGTACGGCCTTCGCCTTATAAGGTCGCGGGTTAAATACCCGGTGGTGCTCAAACATCTTGTGTGAATTGTTTTATCTCCGCTGTTCAATATCGATAAAGGAAAACATCGTAAGGAAATCGGCATGTCTAAGAACTAATCATTCGAGGACATGTGAAATTCACCAATCCGCACTTGGCCAGCGTGTGTGGATGTTTAGGCCTTACCTAAACTTTCTCAATTCGTAGGAAAGATATAACCCGTGCCCAGCAGTGGGACACTAAACGTGATTAAAGTAATGCAGTTTACTGAAAGATCGCTAGATAGTTTAGATCGCGCTACATATAAAAAAAACAAAATGACATAAACAATCAAACAACTGATAAAAAACAACATACATGTGGCACATCCGCTTTTCTACACATCAGCTGTCATTTTGTACTATCACGCGACTGCCTTTCGAGTCAGCATGAACGAACGAATGAACGAACACCGAGCACGGGTGAAGCGGCCATCTTAGAAGAGGTGACACTTTGTATTAGCCCGTTGCGTTGCACCGTTGCACCCAACCACGTGGTTGGTGCACGTTACGCTTTAATCCAATGTAATCTTACCGATCTGTAATTATCTGGTAGAATTATTGATTGGACTATCGACAGTTCTCGGCGAAGTGTTGGTTGCGATAATTACTTCATTTGAATAAGTACTGCTTTCTTACCCGGTAATCCACGCCTATCTAAAGTTGTCTGCTAATCCTAACTTTAGTAGAAAGCCTTCATGTAAAAAAAGAAAAATAAAATAAGCAACTAAAAAAAAGAAAAAGTGAACATAGCTCAGTATACCCCGTGAGTACCTATCACTCAGGTAAGTTTAGTTATACAGTTTGATTGAATTTAAATATTTCCCGACTGTGTAAGAGGAGGGTACCATATTAAGCGATAACCGAAAAAGATAATAGGTACCTACGTAAATATATGCAAGTGGAAGTCACGGGCAGAAGGCTAGTTAAGTAAAAATATAGGTAGGTATAATAATGAGGATTTAGTTTGGAAGTTAGTCTGTAACTTAGGAAATGAGGGAAAATGTATTGTTAAGTTATGGAGGAATTCTGTTGAGTTTCTCCGTGTCTCGAATATTTAGTTGTTTCTAACGGTTCGATTGGTGAAATAACAAACAAGGTCTAAATTCACCTACTCCAAATCATAATATGTTTGTTGACAATTATAAATTGGATATAGGACATCTTATATTTTATCAATATTAGCAATCTATACTTTACTTACTTTAATATTATAAATGCGAATGTAAGTTTGTTTGTTACGCTTTCACGCAAAAACTACTTAACGGATTTGGATGAAATTGGGTATGGTGGTGGTTTGAGACCCGAGAAAGGACATAGGATAGTTTTTATCCGACTGCGCAAAAAGAAGGTAATGTTTTGGCGCGATAACCGACATACACGCGGGCGAAGCCGCGGGCGGAAAGCTAGTACCCAATAAAATGTTCTTGTTACAAAAATTGTACATTTAATATAATATAATATTCATCATCATCATCATCAGCCTATCCTAGTCCACAGCTGGACATAGGCCTCTCCTAAAGCACGCCACTGAGCACGATCCGCGGCTACTCTCATCTAGCTCTTACCAGCCACCTTACAAAGATCGTCACTCCACCTAGTCTAAGGGCGTCCTACGCTACGTTTGCCAATTCGTGGTCTCCACTCAAGAACTCGATTACCCCTACGGCCGTCGGTTCTGCGGCAGATATGACCGGCACACTGCCACTTCAGCTTACTAATCCGGTGAGCTATGTCGATTACTCTGGTTCTCTTTCGGATCACCATAAAATATTCTGTGACATTTATTGTTTTATTTTGTGTTTTCAAATAACAATAACATATTGAAGAAGAAAGCTTCCGAAGATCTGATGTAACCTCTTGGCAAAACAATATGGATCAGTTGCAGGACTGATATCACCCATGACATAAATATTATACTTAACCTCTAGCTAAATCTACCTGTTTGGTAGATTGCTATTCTGCCCTAATATGGCAAAAGGCGGCTACGGTAAAAAGGTGGGTGGGCCAATTTTTTTTTACCGATTATTATGTGACTATAATCTAAGACTAGACTACTGACAAAAATCAATGGCGACTCACCCCCCATTAAGTAGATTGAATCATATCCTACTAATATTATAAACCAGAAAGTTTTTGAGAACTTACGGATGTTTGTAACTCTTTCACGCATAAACTACAGGACGGAATGGGATGAAATTTAGCACAGTTATAGATTATAATCTGGGTTAACACGTAAGCTACTTTTTAACCTAATAAGTACCACGCGAACGAAGCTGTGGGCGGAAGTTAGTATTATTGGCGAAACATCTATGGTATTCATCTTTGCCTAGTGGCGAGATACTGGTAAGATACTTGCTTTTCACGCTGCAGGTCGTGGGTTCGATTCCCACCCGAGACAAACATTAGTGTGACGAACATTTGTGTTTGTGTCGTGTCTGGGTGTAAATATCTATTTATGTATATATTTACAAAAGAAAAGTATTATATATATAAAGAAAGAAAGAAAGAAAGAAAAACATTTATTTGACAACGACAGGACACACAAAATTAAATAAAAAAAAAAAAAAAAAGAAACACAAAGATAGAGAAAGAGAAAAAAAAAAAAACAAACATAACAACAATTAAAAACAAGAGTAAGTGGTACAACAAGAGTACTGGTATATAGTATATACCAGTTATCTGGTTTCCATAACACAAGCTCTGCTTAGCTTGGGACCAGATGACCGTGTTAATGTCCTAGAATATTTATTTATTATTTATTTATTTATAACTTGAAGTAAAAGTATGATAAGAAATAATTGAAAAGGTGCCACGGTCCAAATTAGATTGAGGGTGAAACTACGAACCAAAACTTTGGCTATATTTCCAGTTGAACAAACGCCGATCGCCATTCAACACAAGATATCAAGGAACCGAAAAAAATGGCGGCCGAACAATGGCGAATACAAATAATAAATGCGCAATTCTTTACCGGAGGCTGTAAAACTGTCAGCAGCAGTTGTGACCTTGGAGCTGGTGGTCCCCTGTAGATTTTATACCTTTACGCGTGAAATAAAGAAATTTTATTAGATTTAGTTGTGAATTTTGGTATATTTTTGTGTTTCTGAAGTGAAAAGGACTTCACTATTGTCAATAGCTAACTACGTTATTAGTTAGTAGATCAGTGTTTTTGGACTACCGTCGAAGTGTTATATTTTTCGCATGCATTATGTATACATGTTTGTAAATTTCTTTATTAGTTGCTATGTATCTATCACACTTTCACTACCTACACTCCAAACCTTTTTAGTGTCCCATTGCTAGGCACGGGTCTCAACTCATAAGATAGGCACGCTGACCAAGTGCGGGTTGATGAATGTCACCAATCCGCACTTGGCGTGTATGCCGTTTTCCTCACGATGTTTTCCTTCACCGATATTGAGCAGCGGAGATTTGTGGGCATAACCAGGATTCGAACCCGCGACCTTATTTTTCTACTGGATAAAAAGTTATATTACTGACCGTCAGCAATGTATTGAAATAAATAAGCTCAATGAACATCTAGTTAATACTTCATACAAATCTTCCTATAAAATCAATAATTGTGGTGTCCCCCAAGGTAGCGTTTTAGGGCCTCTTTTATTTTTAATTTATATAAATGACTTACCTGATAACCTATATAACAAATGTGTTCTATTTGCCGATGACATTTCTGTAATAGTTCCTAACGATAAACAGCATATAACACATGAATCGAATGTAACTAATACTGTTAAGTCTGTACTAAATTGGATGCGATTAAATAACCTTAACGCAAATATAGAAAAAACTAAACTTATAAAATTTCGCACATACAATTCAACAGATTATAATATAAATGTTAAAATAGGGGAACAATGTATCAAAGAAACTAAGCTCACATTAACAATATTAGTAAGAAAATAAATTGCTTTGTTTATGCATTAAAAAAGTTGAGAATTGTAAGTGATGAATTAACGTCACGTGTAGCTTATTGTGGATATGTAGAGTCTATATTGAGATACGGGCTGATTATATGGGGTAAGTCAACTGATATAGACAGGATCTTTGTAGCACAGAAGAGGTGTGTTCGAGCAATATGTTGTGCCAGTCCACTTGATTCTTGTCGACCCTTATTCAAACGACTTAATCTTTTAACCCTCACATCTCTGTATATACTAGAAATAGCATTATTTGTAAGAAAACATCCTAACCTATTTAAGACACAAAAAAACAATAGTAAATCTAGAGATCCAACCAAAGTAGTATTATCATATTGTAGAACTAGCCTCTGTAAAAATAATGTTTATCACATGTGTATTACAATTTATAACAAAGTACCAAAAAATATAAGAGAGTTTCCATTCCATAGGTTCAAAACAGAGTTAAAGAAATGGCTGATACACAGCTGCAATTTGAAAAAAAAAAATTTGAAAAAATAGTATGTTGGTTTTATATTTGCATGCCTATGAATGGCGGAATATGGCTGTACTATATACATTTGTCACCTTTATTTGACCTGTATTCTATGCGAATAAATTATTTTGATTTTGATTTTGATTTTGATTTTAAGGCGAGGCCCGTACCACTGCGCTGCCGCTGTTCATCTCTCACACAGCCCAATGGAAAAGTATGGTATCATTAGATTTTTTTATCCTATATTAGGCTTGCTTTTGACCACAACTTGCCTGATGTGAAGCAATGATGCAGTCTACGATGGAACGCAACCCAGTAAGTACCGATTCACTCGTGAATTGAAGACAGGCAGGCTAAGGCTATCGGGAAACAGATGCCGGCAGCGAATTCCACAACTTGGCAGTTCGCACAATAAAAGTGGAAGCAAAGCGTTTTGTGCGTACCCGTGAAATTTCTACCATTTATCGGTGGCGGTGACGTCTACTTGTCCGAACGGGGATGGAAAATCAAAATGGCAGATTGTCGACGCTAAATTGTAACCCCCGTATTCATTAACGTCTTAATGCTCATTATAGCTAAAATAGGTTTATAATTCGTTTGTCCTTGTCTGTCATTTTGACATTTATACTAGTGAGAAAGAGACAAAGTCCATTTTAACTGAAGAGTCTTTTAAGATTTTGATTAATAAGACGGTTAGTCGATAATATTTTTTTAGCAAAAACTATTGAGTTGATTTTGATAAAGATTTAATTACCTACTTATTTAAATGAATAAATAATAACTTAGCAGTTTTTACGTGCAATGCAGTCGTGTTTTTTAATTTTCAAATTATAATTTCCTGTTTAATTCATCAGATCAAATCTTTGCTGAAAGTAACTAATAAACAAAATATACTTAATACTTCTGTACATCCTTGGGAAAACGTATCAATGAATTAGGAGTGGGCTACCCTACCCCTGAAGAATACTCATGTGGCCCCATCAAGTATAAACGGTCATGGAAAAGCTGATTTGTGGGAGAATACATGAAGTCTCTTAGTATTAAATAATAAAAAAATTATGGATCTCGACCGGAGTATTAATATTTTTTGACTTCAAAAGTTACACAACGCAAGTAAAGCAGCTGACAAATTGTTTGTAACAAAATAAAAATGTTATTCCAGAATATCGTGCTAGGGATCTTAGTGAGATCGTTCACAAACTTGGTGGAACTTCTATCTAAGCAAAACTATAATTCAATCAGCTCGAGACACGGTTGCCGAACTATTTTAGTTTCCACATGAACTCGCCGCTTATTGGAACATTGGAGGACTATTCTGGAAGATAAATCATAGATTTTTTTGCTTTTCGTTGTAGGTAATACCCTATAATTCTTACTGCTGGCACAGGAAACATCGTGAAATTACCGCACAAGTCTTAGAACTCAACGTTCGAGGACATCCATGGTCCAAAAAACCACATTTGAACAGTGTGATTTTAAACCCGAACAGGTCTCTTGAAAAGGCCGTGATAGTTATGAGAACTGCGGTGACCCGTACCCAGCAGTGGTATAAAAAGGTTGGTGATTACCACTTAGGTACTGTGACCTTATAGTTTTAGAAGGCAGAAAACTTGAATCATTCTTAAAATTTACGGGACAAAAATCATATCCCTATTGGCTGACCTCGACCTTCCCACTAATAGAGCAAAGTTGTGTCCCTTTTATTCCCTAGCGAAATAGATAAGCTTGACGAGTCTTTATCTGTAACAGGTGTCACACGGGCGTTGTCTGTGCGTTGCGTTGGCGCTGCGATAGGACTCAATTTGCAAGAAGGTCCTTTATTGGTTCATAGGACTTTTTCGGTGAGTTGTCCGAAGGCTGTCGGACCGATGAAGTTAACTATTTTGTAGGCTCCTCATGTGGGGAAGAACCTCGGCTTAGGATGGCCGGACAACTCTGAATTTAGGGGATTGGGCTGTTTGAGTAGTGACGTTTCGTGAATCTATTAAATATGAACGACATGCCAAACGCACAACGCGTTTATATGACGGACAACAACGCAATGAGTCGAGTGGCGAAAGGAGCTCTGTTGAAACGACGCGACGGAGCGGCAGCACAGTATTAAGATAGCTGCGTTAACGCGGCACCAAAGTAGCGCTTGTGTGGCAATTGTGACTTTGGTATACCTTTGTGACGACGCAATGTTATGGTACCATTGAGCTGGTTCGGAGATGGAGTCAGGAGGTGGCGATAGGAACTCCTAAATGAAACGGCGGAGGCGCATCGAGTTTGGGTTCGTTGGATTTGCTTTTTTGAGTACTTTAGTGCTAGATGATGTCCAGGGTCCAGATAATGAAATGAAGTTTTTATGATAACTTCATTTTAGAAAGAAAGCTTGATTTTAAAAAACTTATTATTTTATTTATTTAGAGAATTTTAAGAATAAGCAGTTAAGCATCAAACAAGACATAGAGTTTTCTTAAATTTACGCGAATGTCACACATTGAAATAAACCTATTTTGTAACGGAATTTTTCGCGGTTTATTTTAGATTTTAAGTCCCGACGATTCAAAGTATTTTCTGACTTCATATTCACGGGTGGACAAGACACTTTAGTTGAAATCGAAACTCGCTAGTGTCACAAGCGTACCAGAATAACATTGCAGTCGTAACAATAAAATTGTAGTATAAATCATTTACAGACGAGTAAACCGTTTAGGTTGAAGGTCGGCTCGTAATGTGTTACGTGAAAACGTTCAGTTTCAGCCCATGTTGTACTGAAATTCTTTTTAATTCCACTTTGCTTATGAATTTATGGAATTACTAACTTTATTTATTTATTTATTTACACCACACATTCACTACCATGACAGGTTTAGACCTAATGCGATAGAGAACCATGCTACAAAATAATTAGCCCTAGTGAATTCACTCAGTGAACAAGAGAACAAATCTACACACTCATTTATTGCGTTGAGTGCGCGCAGGGCGCGTGACATTGGCGCTCGTTGTGAAAGATTGGTACGCGCAGTTGGTATCGCAAACATTACGTATTGGTCCGGCACACAGAGCCGGAGTTCCGCTAGTGGTGCAGGGTTGTGGATCATTCCACGTAGCACTTTCCATATGTACCCAGCCAATCCTGCCTCCCTTGTAACTAAGGAGGGTACACTCCGTATAATTTGAGGTACAGTACCTTTCTTTTTAGCATTGAAATAAAAGTACTTTATAAAGGATTTTATCGTGGTTTATTACATTCAAGGGTTTAAAGTAAGCATCGAAAGGATTCCAAAGCAACATATGTGGTAACAAACTATATCTGTGCAAAAATTCATTCGAATTGGTTCTTTGGGGGTTGAGTCAACTTCGTCGATGGGAGTTCACTTTTTATCTGAATCCCCATACGTGCTTCCCGGGTGGTGCAAACAAGATGGACAATAAACTGGGGGTACGCATCGGCCATAGATCAAACAAAGCCAGACCGCCAAGCGGCCATGCCGTGTTCAGGTGTGATGTTTGGTGATACGATTTAAAAGGGTGAGTCGGAATGTTGCTCCTTTATGGTGTTTAACCATATGAAGCCTCATTTCACTACCACCTTCACACAAGTAAATCAGAATATCGGTATTAATCTCGAGTGAACTACATCATTAATTAATGTCAGGCAAGTGGTAGTAAAAGTAAAACAGAATAGAAAAAATATTTACAGGGAAGAAAAAATAACAAATAATAAAATAGCAGATGAAGTGTGGCAGAAGAAGCATGATAATAGAATAAATGCTGAGGAAATACATATTTCACATATTATATGATAGGTTGGGGAATGAAGTAATTAGAGAACGCTGTGGTCTGATAGACGATTGACGAAAGGTCAGAGAAGAGAACAAAAACGCAGAGAGAAGACTCCCTAGGATTCGCTGATCTTGTGGAGGTGACCGGAGGACCGGGTGGTAGTTACCCTCCAGTGAAAAGGGAAGATCTTCCAGCCGGGCGAGTTGTAATGCCCGGCGACCGCGGTACTCCCTCCGACTGTTCTTTGTCGGAAAGTTGTATATATGCTAATCGTCGGTGAAACTTTGCTTGTGCGATTTAGGATTGCTATGACGTCATGTCTCTTGAGTGGCATTAAGTATGTGACGCCACAATCTCATGGTGGTGTCCTTCAAAGGTACGTAGCACTCACAACCGCCGTGAATGTATGAACTTTAATGAAGGTAAGGAAAAGTTAAGACCGAAGCAAGCGGCGATGTGTACGCTTTGCTAAATCCCATGGGAAAAAGGCGTGCTTTCATGCGTTGATCTGTAATAAAACAGCAAAATAAAATTCACTACTTCCAAAAAACTAAGTTGACTTCAATTTTAATCTAAAACTGCAATGCAGATATGTATGCTTAGACTTAGACTAACTTTAGCTCTTTGCCACCAATCCTATATTAACCTTTTAACTAAGTTAATTCGGACACCAACGATCTTAGCTCTGAATAAATTTACTCTTAGCTGATCTACAGATTACGAAAATCTAGAGGCCGCATATTCTGTTTAAGGTGTGGTTAAGGAACCATTAAATTGTTGATCTTAAGCGACAACAGCTCAATTTGATACAATATTGACGTATTGACGGCTAAACCGATTTGGCTGATTTTGGTTTTGAAATGTTTGTAATTGCAATGAAGATGAGGCATCAACTTATAGAGAATTTCTAAAATAAATAAATAAATTACTAAACTAAAACCTAAACTTGATGTGTATTAATTACCTGTGCCTAAACTAACTCAGAAAATAAATCTATATCCAAGTACCTATATTACTGCAGAAGTATTAGGTAAATTGGCTAATAAACTAAGCGTCAAAAACCTTCTCCACAGCGCCATCTTCCGGGCTAGCAGCATTAGGTACCGCGCTGATGATCTTTTGTCCACGTAGCCAGCCTCTGCCACCTTATTGGTCATTTCTAGAAACTAAAAAACAAAGATATTAAAAAAAATAGTATATTCAGTATTTACGACACAAATGACAGTGGGGTGAGACTGTGACAATTATTGAAAACGATCGATTGTATCGCTAGAATTAGCGTGACAGGATTGGCGTAAATTGAATACTTGACGTCACTCGACCAATCAAAACTAAACGATGCGACTAATGTTAGTGCAAACTTTTTTACACCGCTGGATTTGTACGTCATAGTGATGAGATGTCGCTTTTTTAAGTAGTCTGTATTTTAAAAGTATTTATTTACTTTGCAAATACGTAGAACTTAGGGCCTTGTCTCAAAGTTACCAAGTTCGGTTCCCATGAGAGACGGATTATTTAGAAATGTTTATGAATAAGAAAATGGGTTTTTGACTGTCAGCCTTTATTGATGGATGGATGTTTTGAGGATTATAAGAGATTTAGTCGAAAATCGGTTATGATGCATATTAATTCTGACGAGTTTAGTCAAGTTTTCGGTAATTGGGCATATCAAATGTAGGTAGGTAAATAGCAAATGTAGCTACGTTTTCGTTACTTTTTTACAGTTTTTGACAGCTATGTACAGTCAAATACACCAGTTGACAATACAATAGTTGATAAAACGTTTTGCTGGACAATGTGCACACGGCTACTCATCATACAGTTCAGTAAACAGTTTCAGGCGTCCTGCACTCTGTTATTTATTATTGTCTACTAGCGGACCCGGCAGGCGGCTTTACCGGGCAGAACGGCCCAGTAAAGCAGTGCCATCTACCGGGTCTCAGACTTCCGAATATAACCAATAATAAATAATAGGTATCTAACCCGGTTTTCGGCACTTGTTCGCTTTTTAAATTTTCTTTTTTTTTTTTCTCTGCGTAAGAACCATCCTCGTACTTAAAGGAATATTTAAAAAAAGAATTAGCTAAATCGGTCCTGCCGTTCACGCGTGATGTCGTGACAACGGAAAACGGGTTTCATTTTATATATATAAAGACTAGGATTGTTTTTACTTATTATCCTCTAGAGTTACATGGAGTGTCCTCTTAAATGCGTATTAGTGTTTAGTTTTCAATACTATGTCCAAATCCTGTACATCATAGTGTCCGTTCAAAACTTTAAATGTTTCTATGAGATCACCACGTTATCTACGTTCTTGTCACATACTTCTTAAATCTTTTTGTAATAAAATGTTTATAATATTTTTTTTACCATCTGACCGTACTTTGTTTCAAAAAAACTTAGAACATTGTACCGATCAAAATATTCGTAGCACATTTCACGCTTGTCTTGCTACTGACTACTGAAGCTTTGTGCCACGCTTTGTACGTGTGACGTCACTGCGTCTGACGTTACGTAATTACTACAGCTACGATACAAAAATAACGAACCATTCATGTATATTTTTTCGACTATATGTCGACCAACCCTTTTTCATTTCGATGAGACACAAAATAACACCACAGGAAGCTAGGTACCCAATATCTTTGTTAATCATTATTGCAATACAAATATTTAAAAAAGTTTGAATGGGAAGGGATGGCTTTTTGTAAGATCTAATTAGTTTTGGCATACACCACGTACCTAACCTTTTTTTCGAGGGGAAATGCTTTAAACATCCCCTCACTTCAAATGGGCACAGGGCGACGGGTATGTGGCACTTCCGTTATTGGCCCGGGCCGTTAGCTATAAGCGGCCGAGCTCGGTTTAAACCCCCGGTGTTCCGTCGGACACCCTTTGTGCCGGGCTGCGGGATTCGCTTTTGCAATCACCGAACAGCCCGTCGGGTCGGCCCGCCTGCCCTGAATCGGCAAAGTAGCGAGCCCCGTCCGGGACGGAGACTTGTCCCCGTCCTTGTTGCCTGCCCTCCCTCTTCTCCACGTACCTAACCTAACCGGTTAGGTTAGGTTAGACAAATTAAATAGGGAAGCAATAACGGAAGATCTGAATAAACGAGACTCGAAAATTTTTGTGCGCCGATCTGGCAAAGACATGTAGACATCACAAACTATATTTAAAACACCTTCATTGCAGGCTTGGCTTTGTATTTTGTACACTCGTGTCTTTGTCAAATAAATATCTTATCTTTTCGGAAAGAACAAAATTTGAGATTGACATAAGATTGTCACATGACATCTCTAAGGTGACTGTCAATCCAAATACATCTTGTTCTTTCTGATCTTTCGCTATCGCTTCGCTATGTATTATGTCTAGAAACTCATAAATTAATTTGTTAAAACATAAAAATGTCCCACATTTCCCTAATGTCCAGTTTCTCAAATGCGGTAACATTTAGGTGTTAGGTCAGTGGGGCAACACCATAAATAGTAATAAATTTAACTCTCGACTTTGACAAATGATGGTTAAAATAACGCGAAACAACGGAACTTCCAACGCTTCCGTAGATTTTTGGCTGAGAATTTATAAGACAAATATATACCTTAAATTACCTAAGCACAAAGTAGAGTGCTAAAGACCATTTTACTATATTTTATTGAAATGGACGGTAGGAAAAGAAAATGGACTATTTTTATGTAGTATCGCGTCTCAAAAAAATAAAGCATATTTTCATTCAATTTCATTTCATTAAACTTATATGGACCTATTTTTCTATCATCTCATTTTGCTCATACTCATTTGACCCTAATTAAAAATCGCTTCGTTTTAAATTTAGGACACTACTTAGTAATGATCCAATAAAAAACAGTGCTTATCTCGTATCTCGATTTTAAAAATCCTTTTAACGAAAGCTAAAAATAATTGCAACCCTTTTCAACCCTTGTTTTATTTTCAGGTTGTGTAGATTTTTAACTATTTGTATAAAAATGCAGCTAATTAAAAATCAAGTTTCATTCATTTTCATGTTTTGATATCAGTAACTAAATTAAGCTATATTTAATTAAGATTCAAAAAAGGTATTTTAATTATCTAATGTAATTAATATTCGTTTTCGAGATAGTAAAAATTGTTTTTGTACATTTTTAAACTATACCATCCTTTATTTTGTTTCATTGCCGCTGCTTAATATCGGAGAAGGAAAACACCCACCAACCTGCACTTGGCCAGCGTGTGTGGATTAAGGCCTAAACTCTCTCACCTCGTAAGATAGTTGAGAGAAGACTTATGCCTGTTGCATATTATAATACATTATAGGGTAGTTGTAGGTAGTTAGTAAGCGCGTCCCATATACTTGTGTTCTGTCACAGCCAGTTAATAAAATACTCTTCTAATGAACGCGCGCCTTTTATTTATCAATGCCCACCAGTGGGACATTAAACAGCGACACAGCATTAACATTAAGTGACTCTACAAACTCCTAATTTTCTATAATTAGATCTTTATTGAAATATAAAGTACTTTTAGCATTTAGCAAGCTTTCCGATCTTGGGCTTGACCACAACTTGGCAGTTTGCGTATGTCAGTTGTCGCTCTAAACCATTACCTTCTTTTTGCTTAGTCGGATAAAAACTTTCCTTTAAATTTCCCCGGATCTCAATCACCGAATCTATCTCCGTACCAAATTTTATCCAATTCAGTTTTGTAGTTTTGGCGTGAAAGTGCGTCCGACATACAGACAGACTTACTTTCTCATTTATAATATGTACTAACTTTCCGCTGTCCGCTGTTCCGCCAGCGCGTATGACGGTTACTATCGTGCGTAGTTGGATAAGTCCTAAGTCCTTTCCCGGGTCTCAGACTATCCCCATACCAAATTTCATACAAATCGGTTCAGTAGTTTTGGCGTGAAAGCTCGATAGACAGGCAGTTACTTTTGCATCTAAACTAATATTATAAAGCTGAAGAGTTTGTTTGTTTGTTTGAACGCGCTAATCTCAGAAACTACTGGTACGATTTAAAAAATTCTTGCACTGTTAGATAACCCATTTATTGAGAGCGCTATAGGTTTTTTATCCCACTGCTGGGCATGATATGTAGTTCACGCGGGCGCAGCCGCGACGGAAAGCTAGTTATTAATATTAGTAAGAACTATTTTGGATAAGGTACTTTTAAGTAGTTAATTCATTTATTAATGCATATAATGTATCATGAAAGTATGTTCCTTGGACGTTGTATTCAGGAAACTGTATTCAATTAGTTGCAGCCCTAACCTAAATCAACCAATTTCGAATAGTCTGTTGTTATTGTTCACTGAGCCAATATTAGTCCAAAGCAAACATACTTAGACACCACCTCTCCAGTTTACAGGGCAAATGTGTGGGGGCGGCTCGAAAGGTTGCAATTTAGGCTTAATGGTTTAACCAACTTCAAAAAAGTATTATTACGTACATGGTCCAGTAATATAATCTTAGGATAGCCATTATGGATAATAACTGAACCAACCATAAGACAAACAACGTTTTGTATCGAAGAACTTATAATCGCTGGAGTAAGCGAGTTCTCGAGTCCACGTCTTGAAAAACGTAGCGTAAGAGGACCTTCAGCTAGGTGGAGTGACGATCTGCAAAAGATGGCCGGCAGTAGCTGGATGTGACTAGCCGAAGACTAGATGAAATGGCACTTATTGGGAGAGGCCTATGTCCAGCGGTGCTATATGCCCATAATGATAATGATGTTTTCCAAGAGTGTATTTAAATAAAATACTTAAACTCTTTTAAAACTACGAATATGCAGTTGTAACATTGTTAATGCTTTGGTTACACGAGCCGAGTAGATGAGGGAGACAATTTTTTCTATTTAAGAATGTAAGCCTACCTAAAAAAAATCGGACTTCTCTTAGCTTAGCTTAGACAGCCATTGAGCCAGAACAGTAAGTGATAATTGAAATAAAACTACTTTATATCGAATTTTATCACAGTTTATTTAGCATGGCGGTTAATGTGTGATATTCGCATAAATTTAAGAAAATACTTGTAAGATAGTTATATGATGAGATGAAATAAATTAAAAGCCGGTACAGTATAAGTATTTCTATCTAACACGTTGAATGATCGTGATTTAGCTATATGGATAGTTTTTCCTATTGACCTCGTGTTAGTAAAAAGGCAGTAGTAATAGCAATAATGAAGAATGGAAAGGATAATAAAATGCTTGGGATTGATATACGATTGACACGTGACATTTGATAGGTATACGTCAATCACTTAATTTTAGCAGTGTTTCTTAGTAGTTGTCAGTCATTCACCTCACGGTAGGAAAAGAAACTGGATTATTTTTATGTAGACTCGCGTCTCAAAAAAATAAAGCATATTTTTTATTTTATTTCATTTCATATAATAATATAATATTAATTTAAAAAATAATTTAAAATTATTTAAATTATAAATTATTTTTATAGATACATTTTGTACAATGTAATCTACACTATTGGTTTTACAATGTGACTGTCTGGGCCCCCAGTAACTAATATAATTTTAGTATCAGGCAAAATACAATGATTGTTAGTGAAAGTTACCTTTTTAGCTAATAGTATAGTATATTCACCAATCAGCCTTTGTTTTCGCTAATCTGCCGGTCAAACCGTGTTAACACTGTGTTAACCTTTCACAATTAACTAGGTAGAGTCAATAGACAGTTTTTATGTCTTAATTGACATACATACATAGCGCTCACGCCTGTATTACTCGAAGGTGTAGGCAGAGCTTAATATAACCCTCTTTTCACGGACTATGTTTATGTCCCATACATAATAGGGGGCGTGCCTATTGCTGTTCAACAGGCACAATCCAAAACTTCGAGCTGTACTAAAGATTTTACAAGTCTTTAGAAGTCTTTTTGCTCGAACCGGGAATCGAACCCGGCACCTCGCGGTTATTGAGCGAACACACCGCTAGACTACTGAGAAAAATAAATAATATTTATTTATTAAAAAAAAAAAAATAAGCCAGTTAGCTGCTACCTATAGAGAACAGAAGAGGAATTATGATAGGTCATTAGATACCTCGCGCGTATAGAACAGAGTAAGAAGGAGACCGAGGAAAAGTTATTTTAATCATAGAAAAGAGAAGGTAACTGATTCAATTCAATTCAATACTTTATTGCGATGATGTGTCATATAAGACGGGCAAGAAACTCCCAGAGAGTGGTGAGACTTCGAAAAAACTCCATTAAAAAAATGAAGAAGAAGAAAGTGCTTCTCAAGAATCTATGATCAGAAAAAAAATATGGCACCCTTGGCGCACAGATAGGTACAAACATTAATATTAAAACACTTATTTTTGTCAGGGGTAGCTTAATAGGTAGCTTATCCATACTACTAATCATTCAAGGACATGTGCCATCCACCAAACCGCACTTGGCCAGAATGTGTGTATTGGGGCCTAAACCCTCTCAATTCGTAAAATATTTGAGAGAAGATCCGTGCCCAGCAGAGAGATACTTTGTATATATAAATAAATAAATAAATATTCTGGGACTTTAACACACACGGTCATCTGGTCCCAAGCTAAGCAGAGCTTGTGTTATGGAAACCAGATAACTGGTATATACTATACATATAATACTTTTCTTTTGTAAATATATACTTATAATAGATATTTACACCCAGACTCGACACAAACACAAATGTTCGTCACACTAATGTTTGTCTCGGGTGGGAATCGAACCCACGACCTGCGGCGTGAAAAGCAAGTATCTTACCGACCACGCCACCGGCCCGTCAATTATTTATATATAAAAGGGTGAAAGTGTAAGTGTAAGTACAAAAGTTATTCTGTATTAACCAACAAACAAATTTACTTTTTAGTAACACTAAAGATTATTTTAGTTTTAAATGAGTAACAGATAAATTCGTTTCTAAAACATCTGTTACACGTCAGTTTTATGACAAAGTTATGATTTACGCATATTCAGTTCATACGCTCCGATTTAAGATTTATAGCCAACAAAAAAAAACGATTACTACCTATACCTACCAAAAGCTGTCTAAATAGTGCATTTTTACGCAATAAACACAAAAATCTACCATAACTATAAATAAAACATAAAATGTACATAAAATATTAAAGTAACGCAATAACGCTTGAAATTCGCCATTTTATTGAAGCACTAAAATGTTTATTACGCTTTGCTTGTGTCCTATATTTAGAACGCATCGTGTTCGTGTAATTGTGCAATCTGCCTACAAACGAGATGACATTATTGGCGCCCAAATGAGGCTCAAATTTTAACTAATATTGTAAATACATAAGTAAATCTGTCTGTTACTTTGTCACGTCAAATCTGCCGCTTTTAGCCGCTAAATAAATTTACGAGTATATGTTTTTTTGACGGAGATAGTTTTATAACTTCTCGTCCAGGATCCTCTGGTCCCATAGTCTTCAATCAATATGTGTTGCAAATAACAAAATATGGAACGAAACGTATTTTTTTTAATCTTCGTTAGGCTGGTGCTTGACTACAACTTGCCTGATGTAGTCTATGGTGGAACGCGCCAGCCCAATATAGGTACCGATTCACTCGTGATTACGAATGATTATCGGTGAGAAGGTGGCAGTGGAATGAGCCTCTTTAAGGTTAAAAACCTTATAGGAGCAACAATTCCGACTCACCCTCACTGCATGGTTTCACCAGACATCGCACCGGAACACAGCAAGACCGCTTGGCGGTGCGGCTTGGTCTGGTGGGTGGTCACTAAGCACGGCTGAAGTCACTACCACCAGTCGATTGTCACCTGATTTGCACCACCCGGGGATCACGTGTGGGGATTCAATTAAAGGTCTACACCCACGGACGAAGGCGACTCAGCCCCTCTATTTTTAACAGTTGGCGGATGGCGAAGAAATATGCTCCATCAGAGACCACGCACTAGGCGCTGTTGCAACGTCGGCCAGCCCGCCACGAGGCGGACCGATAGTCAATTCATATGAAGGAATAAATAGATAAATAATTGCAGCAAGCATGCTAACGGCATTCTAAGAGTGTTGTGGCGTTCTAACAGATCGACCCGGGTTCACCCTTCTACTTCCCCATTCTGCTGATAATAAAAAAAATATAATTAAAAAATAGTTTTTAAGTCACTAACCTAATATTGTATTGAAAGTAAATCAAAAAAATTGAAATAAAAGAGCTAAGAAACATAAAACTTGGGCTATGACAGCATACTTTGATCTGCAGTATAGCAATGATCAAAGGTAAAGGGAACTCATGCATGTGGATTGAGAAAGATATTTAAATATAATGTATCTGATCTGACTGTGAACGTTAGATTAGGGTCAGTGTACGTCAGCGGAGTAGAGTGTGACTAAAGCAGTATCAATTCTAAATTGGCTTGAGTTTGAGGGCAAGTGACACCTGTTAGGTACCATGTACTAGACTAACGAATATTCTCTCAAATTATAAGGCATTTGATAGAAGACCTTTTAACAGTCGTGAACTGCATATCCAGTCGTATATAGATGTTAATTAAAAAAGGCGTTCCCTTAAACCCGTCAATCTACATAATTACTATATTAAAATAAAATTATCAAAATTAAATATAGTCACACAAAAAATTGGATAAAGTTCACAAACAATTAGTGTAGCCTCTCAGCTCTTCCTCGTTAATATTACATTAAAGGAAACATTATATGAGGATTTCTTTTCGTATCCGTTTATTATAATATTACTAGCTGCCCCAGCGAACTTTGTACCGCGTTTTACTAATGTAATGAGTATGTTTTTTTAGCGAAAAATTTAGTCCAAAAATTAAAAAAAAAAATTAAGGGTAAACAACCCTTATCACTTAAGGGTATGAAAAATAGATAGTAGCCGATTCTCAGACCTACTGAATACGCATATAAAATTTGATAAAAATCGGTAAAGCTGTTTCGGAGGAGTACGGTAACTAATATTGTGACATGAAAATTTTATATACCTATTAGATTTTGATAGTTTTTTTGTGGAATATTATTTTCAGTATCTATAGGTACTATTTTATTATGTACTAGCGGACCCGGCAGACGTCGTTCTGCCCGGTAAAGCAGTGCCATCTACCGGGTCTCAGACCTACCGAATATAACCAATAATAAATAATAGGTATCTAACCCGGTTTTCGACACTTCTTCGCTTTCTAAATTTTCTTTTTTTTTTAATTTTTCTCTGCGTAAGAACCATCCTCGTACTTAAAGGAATATTTTAAAAAAAGAATTAGCGAAATCGGTCCAGCCGTTCACGCGTGATGCCGTGACAACGGAAAACGGGTTTCATTTTTATTTATATAGAAGATTAACGGGAACGCCTTTTATTATTTAACTTACTCTATTTGATAGTTTTATTTATTCCATTAGCTAGGGCGAACCAAGCACATGTCGGTTATAGCGTAAAATTACATTTCCTGTTGATGCACAAGAAAATGTATTGCTAACACTGTCCATCTAAACTCTTCATCTCTTAAGAGAGAAAGGAAAGACCCGTGCCCAGCAGTGGGACACTACCTGCTTTATTTGGTATGCCTACTGTGATTTCTTATAAAGATAATATTCAAGATAACACTACGGAAAAGCTAAAATCATTTAAATTTTATTACTAACAACTGGCTGTGTTTAAACTGCAGTTTTATTGGAAATTATTATAATCAGAGTTTATATGGCATAATAAAAATTAATGCGTGTTCATTCTTGAAACATAACTCATAATTTAAGTCTAAATTTAGGTAGAGAGGTAGGCAAAAGTTGTTCCCATCAGCCTTAACTATTATCCCCTTATTCATGAACACTAACACAATAATAATTTGACGAGCCGGTGGCGTGATCGGTGAGACACTTGCTTTTCACGCCGCAGGTCGTGGGTTCGATTCCCATCCGAGTCAAACATTTGTGTGATTAACATGTCTGTTTGTCTAAAGTATCGGGGTAATTATCTATTATAAGTATATATTTACAAAAGAAAAGTAGTAAATGTAGGCATAGTTGATATACCAGTTACCTGGTTTTCATTACACAAGCTCTACTTACCTTGGGAGCAGATGACCGCGTGTGTTAATGTCCTAGAGTATTATTTTATTCATAAAAACTTATTAACACATCTAAAGGCTCTCTAAAGTATGATTTATTTAATATAAGCATCATCTGGGGCTGTATATTAAGTGTCTTATTCATAAAAATCTCATAAGACTCTTTAGTTAAAATGGACTTTGTCCCTTTCTTACTAGTATAGATGTCAAGATGACAGACAAAGACAAACAATTATAAACCTATTTTAGCTATAATGAGCTTATAAGACGTTTATAATACGGGTATAAGTATTAGGATCTTGTTGATGATGGTGCTAGTTCAACCGTTCAACCCTGAATAATACAATAATTTCCTACTGTTTTTGTTTATTTTATTAATAAATTCAATCTTTAAAAGGTTATTTAATATAATATTCCATGAATAACCACCGTATCTTTTTACGTTTTAGTGATATGCAATAAGTTGTATTCAGCGTAAATTATTAAATATGCTATCCGTACAAAACTTTTCTATGACCAAACTGCGCCCCCACTGTCGCATCGTACGGTAGGTACTGTACGCGAAAGAATTTTTACTGACTACTATTTCTAAGTCGAAAATGAAAAATGCTCAAAAAAAATGTCTCTTGTATTATGTTGTATTTTCCTAAATTTACGCGAGTATAACACATAAAAATAAAACTACTATAGACCAGATTTTATCTAGATTTATTTTAGATTTTTATATCCCAACGTTTAAAGTAAAACAAATAGTTAGCAAATAGTTTACTTTAATCCGTTAGAAAGTAGTTTTATTACAATCGTATTATGTTCTCAAAATTAACAATTAGCACTTTACATATGAATGGTTTTGTTGCTTTGGTAAATATTTCACACAATTTTTTCGAAAGTTATGGAATACTTTTCGGAAACTTTATTAAAAATAAACTGGGCCATACCCCTATATGACTAGGCAGTAATCTAACTAAATGTGTAGGGCTGAACTCATGTCAATATACATTATATCGATAACGATTTACTCGATTAAAATTCAAACACATCGAAAGTATTTAGTGTATCGTATTGCGATGATATCACGTCAAAACCAGCTGGCTAACTACTGACTCTCGAATACTTAATTCTATTTAAAATTTAGGAATGAGTTCGAAATTCGTTAACGTATTCTTATATGCTTACACTAGCTTCCGCCCGCGGCTTCGCCCGCGAAATTGATCTCACTAATCGTGTTTCTCAATACAAACTTTGGAACCCCGTTTCACCCTCTTAAAGGGTGGGTTTTGAAAAATCCTTTCTTAGTGCACCCCTAGACCTCATAAGGAACCTATGAGCCAAATTTGGAGTCTCCAGATACAGCGGTTTGGGCTCTGCGTTGATATGTCAGTCAGTCAGTTTCTTCTTTTGTATATTTAGATTAATGGACCATTTACACGAGAACAATGGTCGGGACAGGACTGTAAGACAGGACATCAAGCCACTAAAAGCATCCCGTAAATGGAGACAACTGTCTGGAGGACAAGCCAATACAGTGTATTTACTAAGATTCAAAGATTTATTTGCCTTAAATATGGCTACAAAGGTGTAACAGATAATAAAGGAGCTTAGCATATTTAATCATTACATAATGACGTGCAAATTATAAGACGTGAGTACGAATTAACTACGAATTTACTACATAGTTAAAACAATTAAAGATGTTTATAGTCGTAAAATTCTTTCAGTTAATAAAAAGAGTTTTCGACTAACCACCTGTGCAAAACGTTTTGGAATCAACTCATCGATACTTCCTTAATTTTATCAGGAATCTTATTATGTAAATATTTATAGACATAGGGTAGCAACTTCGTCTATAGAATTCTGGTTCTAAAACAACAGTTGCTTGCTCTAGTCTAGTGGCTTGCTGTCCTGTATTACTGTCCTATACCAGTTATTGTCCTCGTATTAATGGCCCATTAAGCTCGAAATATTATAATAGTATGTAATAATTTGTGATCTGGGACTTATTTTTCCACTCGCTATAATTTATGCGGAAGTTTGTATAGATATATGTGTAGATGTTTGTGCTTCCTTTAAGCAAACTGAATGACATTTGGCACAGAAATAGATTATAGTCTGGATTAGGATATAGGTTAAAGTTTCTATTTGTAACACACGGGCGAAGCTGCGGGAGGAAGCTAGTAGTATAATTATGATATAATTTCAAGTGTCATAGATTAAATTCGTGTTATTCCCTTTTCACATAAGAGGGAAGTTTTAAAAAATCCTTTCCTAATGCGCCCATAGACCTAACATAGCACGCAATCTATGTGCCAAATTTGGAGTATCTAGACCCAGCGGTTTGGGCTGTGGGTGGATATATCAGTCAGATATTTCTTTTATACAGGGTGACTGGTAACTAATGTAAAAAACTTTACCATAAGGCACACGCGTACAGGTCTCTACTGCGCAGCTAAATATTGATACTAAATTTAATTTTAAAAAAATTGGTCCGAAAATGTTCTTTGGGAAAGTTGTTTGTAATCATGAGCACTATTACTATAAAAAAAGTATTATAAACGGACTTCCAGTCAACCTATATGTTTGGATTAGTGATAGAGATTATCGAGAGTCAAGAGTAGGCCCCTGAGATAAAATCTATGTTATTCTCTAAAACTCAAAATCTACAGTTAAAAGATCGTTAAACAGTTGGAGGAAATTGTAATATAATATGTTAGAATAAATAACATTTTAATTAACCGTTTATATTACTTGATTTTGTGATTTTGTGTAGTTGCGTAAGTGTAGTTAATGAAATCGGGAATGTCAGGTGCAGTTTAATAAGAAAATGTGCAAGCGCAAAGATAATACAGTTATAATTATTAGTTATAAAAATAAATATGTCTAGTAGGTATGATGGTCAATATAAATAATAATTATATCTGATATTATGGTTATTAGATACCAAGGTAGCGTAGTGGTTAGTGACCCTGACTGCTAAGCTGAAGATCGTGGGTTCGATTCCTACCCAGGGCAAATCTTTGTGTGATAAGCATTATTGTTTTTTTGTGTCTAATTTATCCATAATATTGCAAAAAAATGGGTTAATGAAGTACATATATAGGTAGTACACATAACAAGCAAATATAGTTGCTTAATTTGGGACTAGATGGCGTTGTGTATATGTGTAAAAATAAAAATATTATTATTATTATAAAATGAATACAAATAAAAAAATAGAATAGATTAAGACTAACCCCTTTAGATTAAACTAACAAATGTGGTCGTAATTATTAGACTTTAACTCAATTTTAAATTGTTATTAACTAGTATTATAAATGTTGATACATACTTAATTACACAATACGAGTATTTATAACAACGTTCCTGCATGTGTATTATAATTTTTTATTCTGCGATAGTAGTAGTATATCGCTCTGAATTAATGTTTAGATCTCGTTTAATGGATAACTTTATTTATTGCTATAAAAATTTGAAAACTTATGACTCAGTCGGTACCATAGTCTGTTTTTTCACAAAGTTGCGAATATATGCAAAATAGTAAAGTTTAGAGACGTTATCAAATTTCACATATTATACATTATTTGTCTTTTCCAAGACGATTGAACATTGTTCCGTTTTTTTATCTAGGAGATATTTTTTCTCTTTCTCTCTCTCTTTTTTTTCCCCAGGTCTCAAGCAAGCAAGTACCCCAGTACTTATTATTATGAGAACGAGGTCATGGGCAAAATCCGGTACCTATTAAGTCCCTGTATGCACCTAAAGGGCTTAGTAACTCGAACCATTCATCCACAAAATTAACAACAAAATATAATTTCATTACCCAGGCGATAATCCGTTTAATTTTAAATAATTGTTTAAATAATCCAGTGTCCCTTTGTGTAGGGACAGTCGCGAACAAAATTAACTGAATGAAGACAAAAACTGACCAAAATTATAAAACCCTTTTGCACTTGGAATTACTCTTTAAACCGTCTTCATTAGGAAAAATGTCGGCGTAAAAACCGGCGAGCGACTTGGTATGCACGAGAAACTAAAAGGTTACAGAATTACAATTTTCCTTTAAGTGTTTCTCTTTAAAGATTTTTAGTTAATTACGTTTTTGAGAAGTTTTTAATCTCTGTTAATGTAATAAAGTATTCTTTGATAAATAATGTGTATTTCCTTTTAAAATGAACAGTAGATAAGTAATGCTAGCTAAATCAGGACGAGGAAAAAAGTTAAAACAACAAAAAAATTATTATCAATTAAGTCAAGAAGTGAGTAAATACCCGATTTTTTCGTACCCACATAACTCCAAATTAAAATACAAAACAACGTTTGGAGGCCATAATAATAAATTATTATATTTTTTAGATCTCAATTGATGTGTTTAAATATTCATTTACAACTCTTAATATTATTTTTACTATCTTAGATCATCCCCCTCCTGGGCAAAGGCCTCCCCTAATACCGTCCAGGCATCGCGATAAGAGTGGATTGGTAGAATTGATCTACATAGACGATTATATCTACCTTGGCCAAATAGTTTCCAAAAAAATCGCTGCCTGTAAAGCTATTGGACCCAGGGATACCTAAAAAGTACAGACCTTCCACTTTCTTTGACATAAAACCTCAAGGACAGATGCATTCTTCCCGTCTTATCCTACGGTGCGCAAACTTGGTCATTGATGCAGATTCAGAAGTCCAAACTCAAGGTTTGCCAACAGGCGATGGAATAGCATCTTGGGTATCAAACTAACTTTAAGAGCAGCGGCGGCGGTCGTGCGTGCTATAGCTGTACGGGCCTCGCCTTAAAAATATCGCCTCGCATTTTTATGTGATTGCTTTCATCGCCGCTCCTCAATATCGGTGAAGGAAAACATCGTGAGAAAACCGGCATGTCTAAGAAGTAATCATTCGAGGACATGTGACATGCACCAACCCGCACTTGGCCAGCGTATGTGGATTAAGGCCAACTAAACTCGATAGATAGTTGAGAGGAGACCCGTGCCCAGCTGTGGGACACTAAAAGTATTGACGAATATGTGTACCTACCTATACATTTTTTGCCCTAACGAACTAAAACTCATCCCTCACCCTTATATTGATCTTCAGTTTATGAGTAATCTGACCGAACACGGGGAGCGGTGATTACCTACTCAACTTAATGAGCGGCGTTTACCAAACTAATTAGAACGAAATTATTAAAGAATTTATTACAAGATAGTCAAGTCAAATTACCTACTCGAGGTGAAAAATTCACTCGAATCGAACCCGCGATATATTTCTAAGCCGAGGCCCGTACCGCTGCGCCACCGCTGCTCCTGCAGCTACCTATTTGAGCTATAATTAAAACCAAATTAAACTCAAAAACTCTTAAACATCTCAAGAAAATCTGATACAACATTTTAATAAAGTCTTATACTTTTTGTGCGAACATTTTGGACGATCTTTTTATAACAACAGCCCTTAGGCAAGAGGGTAGAAGTGACCCTCTATAATAAAGCTAGGTAGATCTTATCTTGTAAGTACTTTACTAACAATAAAACTGGTTTAAGTGTCGTTTTGAATATAATTTAGTTAATATTTCCGAGCCAGTATCTAAAGAAGGAGCAGCGGTGGCGCAGCGGTACGGGCCTCTCCTTAGAAAAATAAGGTCGTGGGTTCGAATCCTGGTCGTGCCCACACGTCCTTGTGTGAATTGTTTCATCTCCGCTGCTCAATATCGGTGAAGGAAAACATCGTGAGGAAACCGGCATGTCTTAGAGCTAATTATTCGAGGACATGTGACATCCACCATCCCGCACTTGGCCAGCGTGTGTGGATTAAGGCCTAAACTCTCTTAACTCGTAATATAGTTGAGAGAAGACCCGTGCCCAGCAGTGGGACACCAAAAAGGGTTGAAGTGAAGTGAGTGATCTAAATAAGGCTGCGGTGGCGCAGCGGTGTAGGCCTATGAAATGTAATGTCGCGGGTACGATCCCCGGTCATGCTCACATCTTTGTGTGATTTGTTGATCGCCGTTGCTCAATATAAGTGAAGGACAACATCGTAAGGAAACCGGCATGTCTAAAAATTAATCATTTAAGGATATATGACATCCACCAACCCACACTAGGCTAATAAGTGTGGAATAAGGCCTAGATTCCCTCAACTCCTGAGATAGCTAAGAAAAGACCAATGCCCTGTTAGGGTACAATAAAAAGGGTTAAAATGATCTAACTAAACAAATTGTTTCATTTCTTCTCTAGAGGCCGGCTCTTATAAACCCACCTTGCAGAGATCGTCACACCACCAAGTCTCAACTGAGATACCAGCGAATTCCACTACTTGGCAGTTCGCACAATAAAAGTTGGAGCAAAGCGCTTTGTGCGCACGCGTTGAATCTCCACCATTTTCGGTGAGAAGGTGGCAATGGAATGAGGTTCCATATGGTTGACCATTAGGAAACCTTAAAGAACTATTACCATACTATTTTTTTTTAATTCTTTTATAGGCTGGCGCTTGACTACAACTTGCCTGATGTTAAGGAATGATGTAGTCTACGATGGAACGCGCCAGTCCAGTATAACGATTCACTCGAATGATTATCTTTTGGAAAGGTGGCAGTGGATTGAGCCTCCTTAAGGTTAGAAAGAAACCTTAAAAGAGCAACAATTCCGATCCACCCTCACTGCATGGTGTTTCCAGACATCGCACCGGAACACGTCCAGGCCGCTTGCCGGTGCAGCTTTTTCTTTGTCTGGTGAGTGGTACCTATATTGGGTAGAGGCGATTGAAAATTTTAAAAATGTGTTAGCGCGACATAGGATTGAACTTGCGACCTCATAAAGCCGAGAAATTTAATACTCAATACTCAATAACTTTACAGAGACCTTTGCTAAATAGATTGACTAAATATGCATTCCCTGCAGTATTTGTATTAAATATTTGAATATCGTGTGTTTGACCCTTTACCGATCAAATTGTAAACATTCTGATTGCTTTTGAAGGGTAATGCACTACTCTTAATTGTAATAAATAATAACAATAATAATATAGTGGGACATTAACACACACGGTCATCTAATCCCAAACTAAGCAGAGCTTGTACTATGAGCTGAGCAGAGCTGGCCAAGTGCGGGTTGGTGGATGTCACATGTCCTCGAATGATTAGTTCTTAGACATGCCGGTTTCCTCAAGATGTTTTCCTTCACCGATATTGAACAATTGCGATGAAATAATTCACACAAAGATGTGTGGGCTCGACTGGGATTGGAACCCGCGACCTTATATTTCTAAGGCGAGGCCCGTACCACAGTATAATACTGGGGTACCATACAGGGCGGGGGGATCCTTAAAGGATTTCACGTTGTCACTTTGTCACGTTGCGCAGCGTCAGCATCTCGTATCCAGGAATGGTATGGTGAAATCCAGTAAACGCATATTAATCAAATATGCGCTCAGCAGTTCCCATAGTGTACCATGGTATAACACGCGTAACTTGTCATATATTATGTCGAAACTCGTAGAACAAAAGTTATTGCATCTTTTATTTTTACAAGCATTCACATGTCCTATTATGTCTGTTATCAAATCTTGGAAGTATTTTCGTTAATCCGAGGGGCGTGATTCCATTTATATCAGTTTGCACGTATTAGTTTGATGTTGGTGAGTAAAAAGTGCAGTTCATTTAAGATTTTTAAATGACGGCGTCTTACTGCGATTAGTCGTAAATCTTTATTATAGACACACAGTGTTGTTTTGTTGTTTTACAACGCCTACCCACAAAAGAGATTTAAGATTGACATGGCATTTTAAAAACATTTATGAATAAAAAAATTAAGCATTTAAATAGTCAAATATTTATTAACTTTGTCATTAAACTCTTGAAAGAATGGTCGTAATCGTCATGTTGTATTGGAGTGAGCAGATTTTATACGCATCACAAAGTCTCGCCATCTCTCCCTGCTTGAGACTATTCTACTGCACTCATTTAAGAAACCTCCCACAGCTGTCTTGATTTGGTCTGTCCACCGCATGGGTGGACAGATCGCCAATATCGCCAAAATATATGAGAAATATATGAAATTATTATTAATTAAAACAGCAGAAATTCATATTAGAGTTGTGGAGACACAGTGGTGTCGGCCTCGCCTTTGAAATATAAGGTTGTGGATTTGATCCCCGGCTATACCCACATCGTTGTATAAATGGTTTCATCATTGCTCAATATCGGTGAAGGAAAACATCGCAAAGAAACCGGCATATCTAAGAACATGAATGGCATCATGGCATTCGAGGACATTGAAATAAAACTACTTTTTAACTACTTTTTATTTAAGATTTTAGATCCCGACGTTTACTTTTACATTTAATTTCAATGTGTGATATTCGCGTAAATCTAAGACAATACTATTCTAGGACATGTGAAATCCACCAACTATCACTTGGCCAGCGTGTGTGGATTAAGGCCTAAACTCTCTCAACTGGTAAGATAGTTGCGAAAAGGCCCGTGCCCAGCAGTTGTGTACCAAGTGAAACCAAACCTACTTTTGTCCCAAATCGTTCAAAGTTTTATCACATTCAAATTTGTTACTAAGAAAATGACTAAAAACAAGTTTAAACTACATTACTTAAACGTAACTGTTAAAGGAAAACTGGTACTAGCTTTCCGCCTGAGGCTCCGTTCGCGCGCATGTCTGTTAAAAACTGTCCTATGTCCTTCCCCGGGTCTCAAAGCATCTCCATACCCAATTTCATCCAAATCAAATTCGTAGCATTGACGTAATAGCGCGACAGTCAGAGTTACTTCCGTATTTATATATTAGTAAGTATTGCCTACCGTTACTACCAACCTTTCGTTCTTATAGCATTCCAAATCATCAAAGAAAATTCTTCTTCATTTTCGTATAATTTTCTTTTCTCAAAATGTCAAACCCAATCACGAAAATACAATCTTCTGAGAAATAAATAAGATTTATTTCAATCAACTAGTAATTTAAATGATTCATTTAACATTAATGATCAAAGGATCTAAAAGAGAGGCTTTGCAATCAGTCGAACAATACCGGGTAGGTAATCACATTTTATAAGCTTATAACGTTTTGGTACCTCATTTTCTATAAGTACCTACCATGCGCCTGTTAGCAGAGCTATAGGTGGACTGTTTATCGCTATCTGAGGTACAAGGTCATAAAGCAATAATTAAATCTCATAAAGAACTATTTAACCGCAGATAAAAGTAATGTAAGACTATTCGTCACTAATATCCATATCGCTTGAATCATCATCACTGTCTGTGCAGCTTGAGGAGTCAGAATATTGGCGATAGGCGATACGCGAGTTAAACGGTCGACCTATAGGTTCCTCAGAGATAAGTAGTGAAAGAATTGTGTAACGAAATCCTTACAAATATTATAAATGCCAAAGTAACTGTGTCGGTTGTGCTTTTCCGTCAAAACTACTGAACTGATTTGGATGAAATTTGGTATCAACATAGTTTAAGACCCGTGGAAGGACATGGGATAGATTTTTAACTACCGACGCAATTTTTTTTTGCTGATGAATTAACCGAATTAGCCGGAAGGGCTTCTATTGGTTCACCGGACTTTTCGGTGAGCCGTCCGAGGATACAAATTTAGTGTTACAAATTTGACGTGTCTGTGTTTGTATGTGTGTCTGTGTGTGTGGCATCTTAGCTCCCGAACGGATGAACCGATTTTGTTTTTTTTTTAATGGTGAATTACTATGCAGTGTTCTTAGCTAATAAAAAGGTCGGGGGTTGTTAAATTTTTAATTTAGAGTTATTATCTGACTGTGATAGTTAACAATAATCGACGACAGTCGTGTGCGCACCTATTCTATATTAGTTATAAATGTAGATATATAGCTATAGGCTCACCATTAGTTTACTCGATACTACTACTATGTTATGCTGAAAAGTATAGCTTGATGTATAGCCGTTTGTACCTATAGCTAGGCACACGTTCACGGTAGGCTTTGGCTGTGGTTAGTGACCACCCACCTCATAAAACCACACCACCAATCGGCCTTTCTGTGTTCCGGTGAAATATCAGGTGTGCGTTGGAATTGTCGCTCTTAAATGGTTTCTAACCATATGGAGGCACATTCTACTGCAACCTCGCCAAAAATCCTTCGTAATCACGAGTAAATCGATATACTTGACTCGTTCCATCGTAGACTATATCATTGCATAACATCAGGCAAGTTGTAGTCAAGCACAAGCGTATAACAGAATAAAAAAGAAAGATAGATATACTAAGAGAGCAGAAAATATTATTTAGAAAATATCCGAAAGCCGACAAACAACCATTGTAAATTACCCGTCTCCCCTAGTAACAGCGAGTCAACCGTTGAAAATTAAATTCGTTACGAAGTTGCCAGTCTAATTCGATTACCCATTTGGCAAATTAAATGAATGGGTAATGTGGAAAACCCATTAGAGGCACCGGTTTAAATCGAGGACCTAGGGCGTCAACTACCCCCAGATTTATGTAAAGGTCCAATTTAAAAGGAGAAAATTAAATGTTCCAGACAGTTTCATATTTTGGCAGTTCGATTATAGATCTTTCTGCCGTGAGTCCTCTCGCGTGAACTACATTTTATAACGCGTCCAGTAGTGGGATAAAAAGTAGCCTATAGTTTTCCCCAATAGATTGGCTATGTAACAGTGCAAGAATTTTTCATATCGGACCAGTAGTTCCTGAGATTAGAGCTTTCCACAGCGCGTTCAACAAAACACAAAAACAAACTCTTCAGCTTTATAATATTAGTATCGTATTATAGAGCAGCGTTAGCGCAGTGGTACGGGCCTCGACTTAGAAATATAACGTCGCGGGTTCGATTCCCCGTCGTGCCCACACATCTTTGTGCGAATTCCTCCAATTGGCTCGATTAACTCGCTGCTGTAGTGGACTGAGAAGGAAGGATGAAGAGTTGATGGATGCCGACGATGCTGCTGCGACGGTAGCGCTTCAGTTCAAGGTCGAAGGTCACCAGTGTGGAGGCGACTGGACGATCGGTGGTAGTGACCCTCCAGTGAAAAGGGAAAATCTTCCAGCCGGGCGAGGTGTGATGCCCGGCGACCGCGGTTCTCCCTCCCTACTGTTCTTGTCGGGAAGTTGTAGGTATTTAAGCTAATCGTCAGTGAAACTTTGCTTGTGCGATTCAGGATTGCTATGACGTCATGTCTCTTGAGCGGCGTTAGGTATGTGACGCCACAGTTTCATCGCCGCTGCACAATATCGGTGAAGGAAAATATCGTGAGGAAACCGGCATATCTAAGAACTTTCGAAGACATGTGATATGTACTTAGCCAGAGTGTGCGGACTAAGGCCTCAACTCTCTCAACTCGTAAGATAGTTGAGAGAAGACCCATGACCAGCGGTGGGGTAAAAAAAAGGGTTGAATTGATTGATTAATTGTATTATTGTAGTGCTACTTTGCTGCTTAATAAGTTTTCGACCTTCTAACAGCCGCATGCGACAAATGTGTTCGTTCCTCCAGTACCTTTAACGCACGTATGTTACAAAAAACAGCATGTCTTTCGTTCCATTTTCATCATTGTAGATATAATTTAACTATAAGTTTAAATTTTGGGATCAAGCGCCACAGGTGCGATGATTAATTTTTGATTAGACGACGGTTAATAGGATAACTATAGTTTTAACGATTGATTTGATGTGGAATTCGAATCAGTAGCGCTTTCGTAGCTTGTAGCGGATTCGCCATCAGTATTGACCATCGGAACGAGATATACTGATGACTTTCAATGGCAGTAATCCAGTAGAGTGCTTAACTGAGTTACCAACGTGTAATACATTTTGTTTTAAATACATTGCTCGTAAATAAAAGTACTTTTCGCGTTGCTTTCATAGAAAGTGTTAATGGAAATGAATATTATGGCAAAATGCCAGTTACCTATTACGATGAGGTACTTACTAGTGGTTCTCGATTTTCGAGTTGTTTCAGTTCATGCGTACGCACATATACTTACTTTAAATGAAATTAGTAGTAGAGATAGTGAGGTAAAAAGTTATTTATAAATGCACTAACAGAAGGCAGTAAAAGTAAGCACCCGGTTAAAATAAACCGATATTGTGCAAACTTCACATAAACCATCTAGGTACTAAATAGTCCGATCAAAGCCTAAACATTTGGTTTGGATAGGTGAGTCCGTTCTTGAGTTATAAAATTACAACGAAAAGTGGCATTGATTTTTATATTAGACTAGCGGCCCGCCCCAGCTACGCCCGGGTAGCTTCGGCCCACTCAACAATTTACACAAAATGTGATAAATAAAGAACCGCTCAACCGATTTTATGCAAACTTTACATAAACCATCTACTTAATAGTCCGAACAATTCCTAAACATTCGGTTTGAATAGTTAACCCCGTTTTTGAGTTATAAAACTACAACGAAAAGTGGCATTGATTTTTATATAATAGATAAGGTTAATTGTCTAAGTATTAGTAAATTATGCTGCCTGTAATAGGTCTGTCAGCTATTGAATGTACCTATTTAACCTTAGTTATGATCCTGTAGTAGAGGTAGGTAATTGAGATGAATAAATGCCTCCAACATAATTTTATGAGTCAATCGCTCCTGCAAAACGGACTTTTATGGAATTGGCAATTAAATTGAACCGAGTCTAGACAGCAAACAATAATGCTCAGCTTCTAGTAAACTCGATGGCTATTTATTTTATTAGATACAGATTTGTAGAAAAATATTTTAATTTAAACGGATTTGACATAGACCATTTTACGTAAATGAGTTAAGTGAAGATCAACAGTCTTATTCATAACAATCTTTTAAGACTCTTTACTTAAAATGGAATTTGTCTCTAGTATAAATGTTAAATGACTGACAAAGACAAAATTATTATAAACCTATTTTTAAATTCCTTTGTCTTTGAGCTTAATTTTCACCTATAATCCAAGAAGACAAGACATGCTTTTACACAATTTTTTTTTCTATTTCTAGCTCTTGTTCTTGCAATGAAATTAATAGAATACTAACCATAATATCTATACTAATACACGAAAATTGTGCTAAAACCATGTTTATTTCCTACTACAGCAAGTTACTCAGTTATACTATACCTACCTAGCAATAGGGTTTATTTGTGTAGGTACCTAGTAAGAGTGCTGGCCTGAAACATATATATTATTAATCTAGCTCAGGTTAGCCAATGCATTTTCTTTAGAAGTAGTTATTGGTGTTTTATATTTAGAACGTAGTTATATATCTACTAGTTTTAGACAAGTTAGTTATAAACATAGGTAACTTCATATTGTAATTAGCCGGTGTATATGATTTTTTATGTTTTTTATTTTTTTTTATTTTTGTAACATACACAGCAGAATATGCTGAACGACCTGGCTGATTCCTCACAGAGCATTGGTCTCCGGATGAACCTACACAAAACAAAGCTCATTTTTAATGACCATGTGTCTCCGGGACCAATTGCTGTAAAGAACTCTATTCCCAAAGTTGTTTCAGAATACACATACCTCGGGGAATCATTGCAGATGGGTAAAAACAACTTCGAGAAAGAGACTAATAGACGAATACGAAGGGATGGGCATCATATGGGAAATTACGTCAAGTCATCACGTCTTCCATTTCACAGAGTGTAAAGATGAAAGTCTTCAACCAGTGTGTCCTACCCGTTATGACACACGGTGCCGACACCTGGACTAGCGAGCTATGAAAAGGGCTATGCTCGGAGTCTCTCTGAAGGATCGAATCCGTAATGAAGTGATCCGACAGAGAACTAAAGTAATCGACGTAGCCCACCAGCTTAGTAAGCTGAAGTGGCAGTGGGCCAGTCATATTTGCCGCAGAACTGACCACTGACAACTGGACCGATCCGCCATTTTGAGGAAACAGAAACAAAATGGCGGATACAACTATTTGGTATATATTCTTTCAAGTTAATTTCATTTACACATTACATTATAGCATGTAATGTACACCTAATGCGGCATCGCTTGAAGAAGTGCCATTAAATTACCTTAAAGACTGGTTTTAAATCTACTACAATCACACTAGGACCAACACTATAGGACCTTTTTACATTCATCATAAATTTAATTAAACAATACACACCTACCTCCTACTAAGTACTTCACATTAATAAAAGAAAAACAAACAACAAATGAAACATTTACAAATCCAGGCACAAAACAGATTTCCAGCAATAACACACTTTAAATTCACGAGTTGAAATTAACATTGTTTTATAAATATTTTACTACTTGCAACACTCACAACAGTCAACTGTCTGATACTATTACGGCGGGAATTTATAATTCATTCTATATTCGAAATCCGTTCAACCATAGAGTAAAGGGCAATGTCGATTCATCAGAATTAGTGCTGACTGCTGATTGGCCGAGAGTGATGACCTCATCAATACGCAACCACAGACTGTTGTAGTCATACTATTTTTAAAATTATTTTTTAAATACAATACCGAAATCGATGCCGAGACTTTCTGACACATAATTTTAAATGTATATTTTTATTTTTCTTTTTAAGCTAAGGTAGGTAGTGTGCAGTTAGTACATTTATGAAAGTAATGTTTTTCAGCTGTGGGATATTCACTTCACTTCACTTCCACCCCTTTTTCAGTGTCCCACAGCTGGGCACCGCTCTTATCTCAACTGTCTTACGAGTTGAGAGTTTAGGCCTTAATCCAGACACGCTGGCCAAGTGCGATTTGGTGGATGTCACATGTACTTACCTACTAGAAATTATGTCTCAGATATACCGGTTTGCTCGCGATGTTTTCCTTCACCGATATTGAGCAGCGGATATGAAACAATTCACACAAAGATGTGTGGGCACGACCAGGATTCGAACCCGCGACCGTATATTTCTAAGGCGAGGTCTGTACCACTGCGCCACCGCTGCTCCGTGGGATATTATAGGCTATTAAAAAATTAGTAGCCTATAATATCCCACTGTTGAGTAAAAGATCCCCTTAGTCCTTCCAACTCTACCTATGGCTGTCGTACACTTTTTGTGCAAGCTCAAGTGGCAATCAATGAAAGTTGTAGTCTATTTTTAATGTTGCTATATTTATACAAATAATGTTAATTAAATCATAAATGTAGCCAATAAAAATAATTAAAAATACAATGTTAAACAACAATTTTTACCGATTATTTTAAAATTGAAATCTCATTTTAATTAAATTCCTCATTTTTTTTTACACTGCCTCTTACGCAAGTCTAGATTTTTCCGACTAAAATTAATGGCAAAGGCACCAATTAAACTGCCAACAACACCTTTAAAGTTTAAGTATAAAATTAGTGCAGTATCCTCAATTACTGACTAATTGCATACTAACTGCCCAGCAATCATTAAAAAACAAAATTAAAAACAGATATTAAATGCAATAAAGTTGTTCAACAAAAACCGCCATTCCGAAGTTATGATTACCACCTGGCTATACCTGTTTGGGTGTACTTGGATTACATGACCTTGGATAATAGGTTATTGTTTGAAATTTTTAAATCATCACATTGCAGTGTACTGTCTCTTTATTGATATAATCCCAACAAGCATTATTATTACAATTTTTTTTAATAATTCAATTTCAAAGAATTCATGTGTAAGCCAGTTTTTTTTTCATTTTTTTTTTGTAAGTGGAGAAGATGTGTTTAATATTAATAAATAAATGTATTTTACTTAATAACGTTACCTGCAATAAACGAGTTAAAAACGATACATAAAAAAGTAGGTACCTTTATTTACAACATCAAGATACAACTGCACAAAAAACTGATTATCAATCTTAACATTATTTTTATCTCATCGTTTCTATAATTTCGCGTTTATAGTATGTGCCAAATATAAGTGTGATACTAATAAATCGCATTAGTTTCAATAAATTCTCATAACTTGCACATTATACAGATTGACTGGTATTACTTTATTATTTTTCGACCACAAAACCAATCAGTAAAGCATGTAACTGCTACCTATCATTTGAGGCTCCCATTAATATAGCCATAGAACAATACCGCACTAATCCGGTTCCGGAGCGGTCATTAACGGTCATTCCCTCCACTCAACTAACGGACACATTACAAATACGAATTTGGAACTAATCTAAAACTGAAATCAGTTTAGCGGACGCGGATTGGCGCACTGAATGATGACGTCATCAATACCCGTCGCTCGACCAACCGCATGCAGCGGTAATAATTTTGAACTTGGAACATTGTTTTTTGGAAGTTGCCGATTTTACCCCATCTCAATGTGAAGTCAAATTATGAAGTTACCATAAGTAGAAACAACAGACATGGCATTAGCCTATTGGACCTAGAAGAAAACAGACACAACGGTAGCCTTTTGGATTTGATAAATTAGACATTTCCTTTGGCATAAATATTTTAATTGATACCCAGAAAGAAAATAAAAATAAGACAAGGCTGTATGGTCAAAACCTTTGCCTGCCTATTGGCGAATGATAATAACAACAACAACTACCTAAGTAGGTACCTCAACGTGCAATAGCGTTGATGAGGTATGAAAAATCGTATTTTAATTAGTTCATCAGTAAGAACATAAAAAAATGTTAGACACGTATTCTTTGAATTATCATTGAAATGAAAATGTAACGCATCAAAGTAATGGATTGGGTGTGCGCTTAGTCATCTTCATCTTCTATCTCTATCTAGTCTTAATATTTAAAAGAAGAAACTGACTGACTGACATATCAACGCAGAGCCCAAACCGCTGGGTCTGGAGACTCCAAATTTGGCACATAGGTTCCTTATGGGGTCTAGGGGTGCACTAAGAAAGGATTTTTCAAAACTCACCCTTAGAGGGGTTGAAACGGGGTTCCAAAGTTTGTATGGAGAAACAAGATTAGTGAGATCAATTTCGCGGGCGAAGCCACGGGCGGAAGCTAGTACCTCTATAAAGAACTTTCTTAGATCCCAAAAAACGTACGTGTCCAATATTTTTAAATTTTCTATCTGATGGACAAAACAAAAAAAGTTTTCATCCTTATTCCACATACATACACATATATTCAAAACTGAGTAAAGAATGATATCTAATGAGATTAATCTAAAAAAATACAAATAGGATTATTACTTTTACACTTAACCTAATTGTAATCATAAATAAGCGAAATTTTACACATCGTGACTTGCAATTTATAAGATTTTTTCCAATAAAAATTCTGATTATCAAGGTATAAAGAAATTTGGATCATACCTTCGAAATTATTCTTCGACGGATTGTATTTTATTAGATATTTATACGAAATATATTGCAATAATAAAATAGGTAAATCATACGGTGCTATTGTAATCATGCAAAATAAATTCCCAGATAAATCAATTCTGACAGAAAGTAAATAATGCCGCTGGTGCCTGAATGATTTTAATATTTTTAACATTATAGGCACCTTAGAGGGTGACCATACGTCTTCCAAATTTTGTATTTTTTAAATTTCGAATTTTTCGTTTTTTTTTTGACATCAATGATGTCTTCAGACAGACATTATTTTTCAAGCCTAAACTGCGCTGTTTACTCGCTACGCGAAGGCCTACAAATTTCCTTTGAGATCGGAACCTAGATGGTGAATCTTTGCGACGTTTGCAAGATGAACAGATCGGATTGCGATGTACAGCATGTAACTTTTTTATGTTGACCTTTATATAGAACCGCACGATCTGGCTGGCCGCATTAGGTCAACTGGTAGTGAGTGCACGGTCCAAGTCTACTTAACACCTAACTGGTTTTGGTCACAGTTAATTTTAGAGATTGTTTTTATAAAAAATTAAACTTGATAAATTTTTGAATTGATAAATCTATTTTGGAATAAATATCTTGTAAATCTCAAATCCGAATTGAGAACTTCCTTCTTTAATAAGTCTGTTAAAACCAGTTTTGTTATGTCCCACTATTTACAAATGACATGGCTAACCTATTTTCGGGTAAGTAACGCAGACAAAAGAAGACATTTTTCAGAAATATTTAACTTTGATCTTGTTTAGCGAATATCTTCGATATTTCTAGAAGGGATTAGGTCCATAAATATTTTAGGGAGCTATGTTAAACATTGACCGTCCATACCGAGACTAGTATGATCAAAATGTTTCAGCAATTTTGTTACCCGAATACATTTTCTCCGTAGCTGTAGTAGGTATACTTTAAAAAGTAGGTACCTACTTAGAATTATACTTACTGTATTGTCCTTTAAAGCAGCGGTGGCGCAGCGGAACGGTCCTCGCCTTAGAAAAAAAAGATATATAAGAAATATAAGATAATATAAATATAAGATCGCGGGTTTGATTCCCAGTTGTGGCCACACATCTCTGTGTGAATTGTTTCATCTCCGTTGCTCAATATCGGTGAAGGAAAACATCGTGAGGAAACGGGAATATCTAAGAACTAATTATTCGAGGACATGTGACATCCACTAACCAGCACTTGGCCAGCTTTCTCAGCTCTTAAGATAGTTGAGAGATAGTAGTACAGTTGTCGCTAGCTGCGGTAGGTATTTTATAGAAATTATAGAAACCAGTAGTGCCGCAGTGACATATTGTCTGCTGCTGCTGTCTGTACTTGGCTACGAACTTGCACCTTTACCACGTTAGATTTTTTTTATCCTATAATAGGTTTGCGCTTGACCACAACTTGCCTGATGTGAAACAATGTTGCAGTCTACGATGGAACGCGCTTACCTAATAAATACCGATTCACTCTTGACTTGAAGACAGGCAGATTATAGCTATTGGGAAACATGCCTAGATGCCGGCAGCGAATTCCACAATTTGGCAGTTCGCACAATGAAAGTCGAAGCAAAGCGCTTTGTGCGTACCCGTGGAATTTCCACCATAAACGGTGTCGCATAGCCGTACCTCTACTTGTCCGATGGAAGAACGGGGATGGGTTTTCTTTTTCAGGTTTCATGTTTCCACCCTTCGCCACTGTAGGTATCCTGCGCTCTCATAAAGAAACAGGGACTTGTCGTTACCGACCGATAAGTACAAATTGACCCTGTTTTTTAATGTACCCCTGCACCAATCCGTACCGACCCGCACCGTAAAGTCCGTACCAGAAACCGGCTTCTTTAAATGTATCTTCGCCCTTATACAGTTTTAACATACGAAACAACAAAACAGCCAGAGATTAACAACCTTTCTTCCAAACGACAAACTATGCGGCCTAAAATATAAGCAGATCAAAATAAATGATTTAATTTGCCGCTAAATATATTCCTCTCATTTCCACGGGTATACCTAACAGTGCGGAAAAACTTTCGCCCGGGGGACAGAGATAGTTATATGTGCTGTATATGTGTGAAAGAGAGGTGTGTATATGTGTAATGATTCGTTCTTAAAGGAGTATTGTAGCGAGTGGCTTATTGATGTCTCTCATTGGTCTTGAATGTGTCGCAGATGTGTTTTGTGTGTTCTTAATGCTGTGAAAATATTATTGTGAGGCACTTGTATAGGGAGGTGTATGATTCAATAAACTTGACGCCTGTGAATGAATTACTTTACTTTGAGAGTTGTAGGGCAAGTGCCCAGCAGATTGGGCCTTTATCACACTTCTACCCTTTTTAGTGTCCTACTGATGGGCACGGGTCTTCTCTCAAATATCTTAGGAGTTGAGAGAGTTTAGGCCTTAATCCACACACGCTGGCCAAGTGCGGGTTGGTAGAGGTCACAGATCCTATAATGATCAATTCTTAAACATGCCGATTTCTTCTGGTTGCCCAGCAACCAGAGTCCAGATTATCAATATAATTATTTATTTAATCAAATTAATGAAACATTTCATAGAGTTTTTACTTCTAAACACTTGATGGTTAGTGATGGTCTGGATTTTGGTGAATGGGCAACCCCGGGTATCTATAAAAGTAGAAATAAACTGTATGATTTATACGCTGAAAAGTCCTACAATCAGGACCCTTCATAGATTATGTTAAAAGATATTCAAAACTTTTTAAAAAAATATGTTTAACCGCTAAATCCACATACATAAAAAATAAAATCAAAACATCTTCTAATGTTGTTAAAACTACTTGGAACATTATTAATAATGAAACTGGTAAGAAAAAAGCCTGTAATAAAGATTTTAAGCTAAAAATTAATAATGTAGATATAACAGCGGACCTGGAAGTTGCGACAGAGTTTGAAAATTTTTTTACTAACATTCCTTTACTGACTACAATGAGTCTACCGTCGTCTTCTATATCCGCTGAATCAATACTTAAGGAAAATGTAGTAGAGTGCGGTACAGTGTTTGAATTTATGCAAGTTACACCTAATGATATATTGAAAGCCTTTAAATCAATTAATTTGAAGAATACTAAAGACTTGTGGGGACTTTCTGTTAAGGCGGTATCTGCAATTATTACTATAATTGCCCCACATCTTGCATCTATTTTCAATAACTGTATTGAAGTAGGTGTATTTCCCGACTTGATGAAGCACAGTAAGGTTATTCCTTTATTTAAATCTGGAGATACTTCTGATCAATCAAACTTTCGACCTGTTTCTGTATTACCCACCTTAAGTATAATCTTTGAAAAATTAATACTTAGCCAGTTGCTCAGACATTTTAATAGACATGAATTGATACATAAGAAACAGTTCGGGTTTACCAAAGGTTGCTCAACCGTTGATGCAGGTGTTGAATTATTAAAAAGTATCTATGCTGCTTGGGAGAATTCGCAGGATGCCTTGGGTATATTTTGCGACTTGTCCAAAGCCTTTGACTGTGTGCAACATGAAACTCTTGTAAGGAAATTACACCACTATGGTATTAAGAATAAAGCTCTTGAATTTATCATATCTTATCTGAGTGATAGAATTCAAAAAGTCGATGTCAATGGAATTAAGTCCTCAGGGTCAAGAGTCACCATGGGTGTACCTCAAGGATCGATTCTCGGCCCTTTTCTGTTCCTAGTTTATATTAATGACTTACCTTATTATGTTAATGATAGCCATGAGATTGTGTTGTTTGCCGATGATACTTCATTGACATTTAAAATTAATCGACAATTAAGCAATTATGACGAAGTAAACAACGCACTCTCTAAGGTGGTCTATTGGTTTAGTGTGAATAATCTTTTACTCAATGATAAAAAAACTAAAGTGATAAAGTTTTCCATGCCTACTGTAAGACAGGCAAATACAAATGTTAAAATTAATAGTAATGAGGTGGACCCTGTTAAGTCATCTGTTTTTTTAGGCATCACACTAGATTCTAAATTACAATGGCTTCCTCATATAGATAAACTGTCCGGAAAATTAAGTTCTGCTGCGTATGCAGTCAAAACAATTAGACGGCTCACTGATGAGGATACTGCTAGAATTGTTTATTTTAGTTATTTTCATAGTATCATGTCTTATGGAATTCTTCTTTGGGGAAATGCGGCTGACATAGAAACCATTTTTATTTTACAAAAAAGAGCTATAAGAGCTATCTACAAACTAGGAAGCCGTGTTTCTCTAAGAGAGAAATTCAGAGACATAAATATTTTGACTGTCGCTTCTCAATATATTTATGAAAATTTATTGTATGTGCATAAAAATATTACAAAATTTAAAAAAATAAGCGACACACATAATTTAAATACTAGAAATAAGAACGATCTTGTAGCACATCATACTCGACTCCACAAAATCAGTAACTCTTTTATAGGGCAGTGTATACGTTTCTACAATAAACTTCCAAATAATATTAGGGAAATGACTATTAACAAATTTAAAATAACTATAAAATCTACGTTATGTAAGAAAGCGTATTATAAAATTTCAGACTATGTAACGGATAAAAACGCTTGGAATTAAGTCGCTCTAATTCAACACAATAAACAAACAAAATGTAATAGATATAAGCACTTCATTTAAAAAAGAATAAAAGCCTACTGAGTTTTTTGGCAGTGTTTCTCAGTAGTTGCCAGTCATTCACTGCACGGTAGGAAAAGAAATTGGACTATTTTTAAGTAGACTCGCGTCTCAAAAAAATAAAGCATATTTTCATTTCATTTCATTTCATTTCATTTCACGATGTTTTCCTTGTAAAAATGTGTGAGCATGACCGGAAATCGAACCCGCGACCTTATATTTCTAAGGCGAGGCAGAGGGCCTTTATCACCTCTTGCCATTACGCAGGTTAATTTTTACATACTGTCGGTTCGAATCCCGGATTGGCCAATTTTGAAGCATTTTTTTTACAAATCTGCATACCTATAAAGTCTTGTGAAAAAGGAATATTTCTTTTTATTTTTAGGTATAAAGTACTTTACCTAAGGGTCCATCGAATTTTATCACTCTGTATATAGGTACATCACTTAAAACCCTTTTAGTACCTTACGAGTTGAGGGAGTTTAGGTCTAAATTCACACATGCTAGCCAAGTGGTCGTTGGTGGATGTCACCTATCCTCAAATGATTAGTTCTAAGAAATACCGATTTCTTCATGATGTTTACCTTACCGATATTGAGGAGCGGTGATGTAACTATTCTCACAAAGACGTGTGGGCACTGATCGAATCCGCGACCTTATATTTCGAAGGCGATGCAAATACCGCTGCGCTACCGCTGCTCCTGTATACGTAGAGTGCAAAAAATAACAATTTTACATATTTCTAGAAATAAATCTTGAACCTACCATCTACATTTACAGCTATAGGCACAATTTCTGCTCAGTTCACAAATGTTAGTTTTTTGTAGTTACAGTTTTCTGATTCGACCCATTTCTTCAGTCAATATGAAGCACGTGAGAGCAACTTTTTCTATCTCCGTTCGACACAGCTGTTTCGTTGTTAAGAACTCACAACATCAATAAGCCATTCTGGAAAAACTGCCCTTAGGAGCTGTTATAATGGACGTAAAGAAGTTAAACATATTTATGTACTTATATGTTTATTTATTTATTTATATGCCAATGAATGGGCTATAGGTGTGTTATAGGTTACAACAAGACGGCGAAGGAGCACTTATTTTACTTTATAAAGGTAAAAGCAACTAACTTACCCGCACTTGGCCAGCGTATGTGGATTAAGGCGTAAACTCACTAAGCCCGTAACATAGTTGAGAGAAGACCCATGTCCAGCACTGGGACACTGAAAAAGGTTGAAGTGAAGTGGTGTATAGCGATCAGGGCCTCTAGACAAATTACATAGCTATTTTTAATTATTATATATATTTTTGTACATGATTGACACTGATAGGTCATACTTACTCTTGTTTTTAATTAATTTATTTTTTACATTTGATTTTTCTCTTTTTATGTGTTTCTTTTTTATCATTTAATTTTGTGTGTAATTTCGTTGTCAAATAAATGTTTTTCTTTCTTCTTTCTTTCTTTTAATGCCGATAAAATTGACAATTATGTCGATGGATGGATTATGTGAGTGGTAGACTTATATCTAACGTGACTTTCAACATTGGCATTTCCTTTTTTTTTAGTTTGAGATAAATGTTTACAGCGCGAGGATCGGGATCCAGGTCCAATCAACGTAACGAAACTTATCGCGCCGCTAATTAACTGTCAGGCAAACATCACTTTTCTTTCAATATAAACTCGCCTTTACTCTAAACCGTATGTTTATTTATAGGGCATTAGAAAAGACGAATTCTCGCTCTTCCTTATCCTTTTTGTGAAGCAGTTAACTTTTCAAGAAAATGCTCAATTTTCGCGCAGTATAAAGTATCGCTTTCTTTTTTACGAAAAGATACAAGGTTTGGTATGAAAATGGGTGCATATTTATTTTTCAAATATAATCATTCATTTACAACAGAAAGAAATATAATTAACAAGAAAATTAACTTAACTCAATCTCAACATTAACTGAAATAATGGACTGAACTAACTACCAAAATCCAACTAGTCGTCGAAGATTTATTTCGCTGCGTTATCTAGTTGGTTAGTCCTCGACAGTGAGCAGGGAGGGAGGGAATAAGAAAACACGATACTTCTAATGTTCCTGCCACTACTACTCGCGCTGGCCAGCGCTCCCCAGTTTTTTGTGCGGAAGTCACAGAAAAGGCAGCGCAAGCGACAGTGCGTATTCTCATATGTCTCCACTGCTCTCGCCGAGCACTTGAACAAAGTGAGCGTGCGTGCCGCTTTTTTATGACAGTCGCCAATGTGCCTTCTGATTGGAGCAATGTGAAACAATAAAATGTATAGAATAAAAAACCCATTAATTACAACACAAAGTTCAATTAAAGAGTTCATTACAATAGACAGATTTTTAACACAAAATCTTTTCAAAATTTTAACAATCCTGTACAACTGATACAGCATGGAGGCAGTAAATATTTCGATACTTAACTTAAATATAAAACTAAGCAGAGTATATACTCTTTGAAATGTACCTCAGGCCTCCTGTATCAAGATTAATATAACTAATTTACTATAATTAATAACCATGTAAGCTTACACTATCAATTTGCAGTATATTACGTTGTAAACCAGCAAGCAGCCACCACAACCACACTGTCGCTACACCGCAGACGGTATTCCTAATATTTTAATATACCTAGTACATTATAATCGATGTTATTCAGTTTATTGGGGTAGGTATATTAAATGCAAAATACAAAGATTTTCTTTGTTTATTCGTGCTCAATTGTTTTTATTCTGAAATAGTCTTACGCTTGATTACAATGTGCCTGAAGCAGTGATGGAAAGAAAGATGTGCCATCTCGTACATGACACCTTTATAAAAAAACTTCTTAGATGGAAAGATAGAAGTAAAGCGTGGAAGAGAGAGGCCAGGTATAAGCTACATGAACCAAAAAAAAAGGAAAAGATGTCATGTCGTATAAGGAGGTGAAAGAAGCTGCTCTAGATTGAGCCGAATGGATACAGATTCATCAGCTTCACCCACAAGGGTCTCAACCATAAATTAAGAGAAGAAGAATTTAGAGCTATATTTTCAAATTAATAATTGGCTTTAAAAAACAATTAATCTTTATTGAAATAAAATTCAAGTGAATAAATATACTAAAATTTTACATTTCATGCCGAGAAGTTGTAATAGGTATGCTACTTGTCGGAGAAAATTTGCTTGTGTGATTTACAATTGCTATATCTATCTGTCATACCTACTTGATGTAATTCTTTACATTATCCCCCTTTTTCTTAAACTTCTTACAGGCTCATTATAGTTAAAATGGGTTGTGTGTTTGTCTGTCATCAAGAGACAATGTTCATTTAAAAAAAATGTCTTATAAGATTATTATGGGTAACACCGTATGTCTATATTTAACTATATCTAGATCAACCTAAATATATATAACTAAATAGTTGTCTAATTATCACAAAACTAGAACCTATATAAAAAAACTAAGCCTCTTAAAACTCCTCCGCATTGCTGTCTTCTGGCAACGAATTCAAAAGGCTAGCAGCATTGCCGCGGTGAATTTCAATACTAATTCTTTGTTCAAGATGAAGGCCAAGCTTCTGGTCACGGGTGGTATCAGAGGTGCTTATACAATCAATAGGATTTTCCTCGTATTCATAAACGTCTTATAAACTCATTATAGCTAAAAATTTGTTTATAAATCGTTTGTCTTTGTCTGTCATCTTGACATTTATAAAAAGTCTATTTTAACAAAACAGTCTTATAAGTCTTGTAAGATGTATAAAAAAATTAGATTAGATATTCATTTACATAATTCAGTTTATTTACAAAATTTGGAAGCGTATTTCTACTTATTTATAATATGCATGACTTCATTTCCTTAATATATTTAATTAGGATATCCTTTATTTAGATCAGGGAATAGCTTTGTTTACTTTTCAGTCACGGACCTTTTGTAAACAGATCTACATTTAAATAATTTATATTGTTTTTATAAATTGTAAACAACAATGTTTTAACTGTTTATAAAACAAATTTTGTAATTAAGTAGGTTTTTAAATAAATTTTGTTAATAAGTACCTTCATTAAAATACTATCCTATACAACTTTCTGCTAATATTAAAAACGCAATAGTTTGTAAGAATGAATGTCTGGATGTAAGTATGTCTCTTCCACGCACAAACCACTAGACGGAATTGAACGAAATTTTGCACAGAGATAGATTGTGGTCTGGATTAACACATAGGCCACTTTTTATCCTAATAAGTACCACGCGGGCGAAGCCGCGGGTGGAGGCTAGTATTTACTATGATTTCTAGGTCACAATTACGATCCCGTGCTCTCTAATCTTTGTGTACTCGCCGCGTCATCGAAATCGGTAAACAAATTACCCAGTTGGGTTCCAGGATTTTTTATCCTTATTAAAAGGATTTGGGACAAAGTAAAGAAGCGACCATGTCGTCCTCGCAATACTACTTACATCATAACAATACAAATAAGTAGTGTGTGAGTAGATACTTATTACTTACACCTAAATATCAAATATTTAAGCAGGCCGTTATTATGTTGGTACTACGCAGGTGGTAAGACTTGACTGTCTCGTATGAGACAATCAAATTCTACTATGTAGGTACTCGTAGCTCAATTGGGTTCCAGGTTTAGTGAATGGTGCTTGATAGACAACGATCGTTAGCGAACAGCTGATACGGTTGCGCCGGTTGCGCGTGAGTGACCGTATAGGGTCCCGATTGTCGCACTTTAGACTTTTAACACTAATAGAAAAATGTCGAATAAATGACGGAAAACTAATGAAATCCTTTTTTATTTTTGACATATTATGTCTTAGAGAAATGTCTAAAGTCCGAAAATCCCAGGTCCTTTAGTATCGATAGTCAACGTCTTTTGTTAGAGATCACTTCATATTTTAATGCTAAGATATATCAAAGGAAAATGTTACGTGTTAATTTAAATTTGTTTAAGATTAGGTATATTTTCACGGTCTTATTCATAAAAATCTTATAAGACTCACAATGGCTTTTGTATCTTACTTACTAGTATAAGTGTCAAGATGACAGAAAAAAAACGAATTATAAACCTATTTTAGCTTATAAGACGTTTATGAATACGGGGATCGAAGTTTACGCACAGGATAATTTTTTTCCTGTGTACAAATTTCAGAACACGATTTAAATATAATTAGTAGATACTAAAATATTAATTGCATTTACTTAGACACAAGAAATTTTAACATTTAAAGCAGTACGTAATCCAGTGATTGCGAAATTTAATTAATTCAAGTGAGGATCAAGTGGAACTTGGAAGTTGGCGTTACAACAGTGTGCCAGTCCACCGTTAAATAACTGATGCCACTTCTAGCATCAAGTTGCTAAATGTTCCAACTTGTTCAGACTTGCCGTTATTTTGTAGGAATTTTTAGTATTACATATATATTCATTTATTTCATGCGACAATGACCATAGAAAATTAATACAAGTACTAAATACAGATAAACGTACTATTCGTGCTTATCTATCTAAATATATAAAAGAAGAAACTGACTGACTGACTGACATATCAACGCAGAGCCCAAATCGCTGTGTCTGGAGACTCTAAATTTGGCACATAGGTTCCTTATGGGATCTAGGGGTGCACTAAGAAAGGATTTTTCAAAACTCACCCTTTCAGGGGGTGAAACGGGGTTCCAAAGTTTGTATGAAGAAACAAGATTAGTGATATCAATTTTGCGGGCGAAGCCGCGGGCGGAAGCTAGTATAATATAAAACTTAATCAACACTTTAAACTATACTAGTATTTGTCACCACACATCGCATCGGAACGCGGAAGGGCCGCTTGGCGTTGCGGCTTTGTCTGGTAGCGGTCGGCGGTCTCTAACCACGGCCAAAACCTAACACCAGGTAATTGTCACCTGATTTGGATTACCCGGGGACCACGTGAGGGGATTCAGATTAAGGTACACTCCCAAGGATGAAGGACTTATTTTTGGATGTTATCTAAGGCAACAGGTTACTTCTTCAGCAATACTATTTTAGCAGCGGTGGCGCAGCGGTACGGGCCTCACCATAGAAAAATAAGGTCGCGGGTTCGAATCCTGGTCGTGCCCACACATCTTTGTGTGGATTGTTACATCTCCGCTGCTCAATATCGGTAATGGAAAACAACGTGAGGAAAACGGCATGTCTAAGAACTAATCATTCAAGGACATGTGACATCCACCAACCCGCACTTGGCCTGCGTCTTTGGATTAAGGCCTAAAACTCTGTCAAATCTTAAAGTTGAGAGAAGACCTGCGCCCAACTAAAAAATAAGGGTTGAAATGATATTATTTTCAGGGTAAGTATATTAGTACGAAATAAAATGGTGATTTTAAAATCAAATCAACAGAGTAAACATACTTACCTACGTTTTCTTCGCAATGAAACTGATTTTATCTAAATGCTATAGATTTTACGATAACTCTACAACTCTATCTTAAACTTCGCTAGTTTAAAGTTTCTTAGTTTAGAATAGTTACTTTAGTACAAAAAACAGAATGGAGTTAAACTCAAATTAAAGATTTTTGTAGTTTAGAATTTAATAAGCATGACGAGAAGGTATGCAAAATTGTATTTAAATTAGTCTGTCAGTAAGTTAAAAAATTATACATATACTAGCTGCGCCAGCGAACTTCGTACCGCGCAAAATTGTGAATCTAAACCATTCCCAGATCCCCTTGAACACACACAAAAAATTTAATCAAAATCGGTCCAGTCGTTTAGGAGGAGTTCAGTCACATACACACGCACACAAGAAATACATATATTAAGATTTTTTGTTTTGTCATAGAAATGAAACAATATTATGATATGCTTAACGCATTAAAGTATGAATTTGTATGCAGTCCGCGCTCCGTCATACATAATAGAATTATTATTCCACTATTAAATGTAATTGCCAAAAAATTACTTTTTTACAGTCACAGTTTCTACTTAAACAATATTAGCAACTATCGATTAACAAACATCCTTATCTGTAACGTTTGTCATAAAAACATCGTACATTGCAGTTTTAAAAGTGCACTTGTAGCAAACAGTGTTCTGACTCACAGCAATTTATCACGTGATAATAGTTGTCTACGTTTTATCTTCTATTTGTCTAAAACCATTACGTAGAGACGCGGCAGAAGTTCTAAACAGAACAATCTGAACCGTAAAAAGGTTTAATTTTTACGGCTCAGTTTAAAAAAAAAATCAAGGTAGTAAGCAAAGCGTTAGTGATTTTACGAGGTGAAAATGTTAAAAAATATGTTTGGGTATTAATACTTAGGTACCTACTTAAAAAGACATAAACCTTCAACTCGCTAATACAATCTTCATAACTTTAATTTTCAAATAAAAAACTACACAGAAATTGGTCCATTCGTTTAAGCGCCTGAGACAACTTGTACACAGACACGAACACATCGATACGCAAATCAAACTTATAACATCTCTCTTTTTTGTAGAGGGTTAAAAAGACTATATCAAAGAGGCTATGACACAGGGCTACACATTGTGGAGGCTAGTTGCGTTGACAGCCTTGCCTTGCAAAATGTAGGAATTAAAATGAATGATACTGATACTAATTGAAAAGGGCGAGACGGCGACAGTGTTTTCGGTTAGGTAATCAGTACGTATAAACATAGGCTCACTATGATTTTACGCCTGAGAATTCAGCCGAAAGCACTATCTCGCCACAGATTTGATTTAACCACAGATAATATAATCTACTATTTAAGTAGCTAATGATGTCATTGCGCATGTTTGAGAAAGAAAGTTGTACTCAACTCTAAAGATACACGGGCTGCTAAGACTGCTGGGCACTGAGGAATGAGGGTTGATAGTTGATAGGAATCCCGTGACCAGCAGTGGGACACTAAAAAGGGTTGAAGTGAGAAAGAAAGTCTGAAAACAGTGGGACATGAATAACGCAATGCTAATTCGTAGTTTTTATGAAACTTCTGCGCATGTTTTTGGTATTTTATCTTCTGTACATCGTCTCCCCGTTTCCCTAGAACTGTGACTAGTCTGATTAACTACATAGCTTGGATACAGCGATGCTAATAAAAAACAGGTATTACTTCGTCTCTGCCATCGAATTGTGAGATTACTGGAAAATGTAATTAATGTAAACGGTACAAACAAATAATAATCTCTTACGTGGGTGCTCGTCTAAGCTGACTATCCAGGTACGCAGGAGATGTAGTGCACTCTCTATTCCCTCAACTCTCAGAGTCCGGTGGCACAGACTACCTGATACGACCGGTGAAATATTAGAAAGATTAATGTAAGATTTAATTTTGATAGTTTGGAACACGTTCCAAGTTCTTTAAATTAAACCGTAAGACAAAAGAAACAAACTCTGCCATTAATATTAGATCTGATACTGTAAATCAGAATAATAATTTAAGTAAAACAAAATCTTTAAAATGTTATCAAAATATATAAAAAAAGAAACTGACTCGAGATAGTCAAAATGAACGCGAATTTACGAGAACATTCGCGCGGACTCTTTACGGTAACAACGGCCGGTATAAAAGGCGGTCGTATTACCGGAACGAGTCAGTCGCAAATGAAGAGCCGAAGAGTAAACAACAAAAGGAAAAATCTCGAGATCTCAAGAACCAAGTAACTGAGAAGAAATTGTTGTTTGTCATTTCAAGACCGAGGTTTCTCTAGTTGGCCAGTAGTGCCGTACCTATTTCACTGGATATACGCATTTAGGGGTGCGTGGGGTAGGTGCCACCAGCGGCGAATATAGGAAGGTCTAGGTACCTACCAACAAAATCATCATATACTCTAGGGACACATACCCTAGAGTATAAGGAACCCACTCGACCTAGCAAGTAGGAGGTATAGGGTGGGGTCCATTACACACAGTAAGGTTATTCCTTTATTTAAATCTGGAGATGCTTCTGATCCATCAAACCTTCGACGTGTTTCTGTATTACCCACTTAAAGTAAAATCTTTGAAAAATTAATACTTAACCAGTTGCTCAGACATTTTAATTGACATGAATTATACATAAGAAACAGTTCGGGTTTACCAAAGGTTGCTTAACCGTTGATGCAGGTGTTGAATTATTAAAAGGTATCTATGCTGCTTGGGAGAATTCGCAGGAAGCCTTGGGTATATTTTGCGACGTGTCCAAAGCCTTTGACTGTGTGCAACATGAAACTCTTGAAAGGAAGTTACAACACTATGGTATCAAGAATAAAGCTCTTGAATTTATCAAATCTTATCTGAGTGAAAGAATTCAAAAAGTCGATGTCAATGGAACTAAGTCCTCAGGTCACCATGGGTGTACCTCAAGGATCGATTCTCGGCCCTTTTCTGTTCCTAGTTTATATACTTACCTTATTATGCTAATGATAGCCATGAAATTGTGTTGTTTGCCGATCATACTTCATTGACATTTAAAATTAACCGACAATTAAGCAATTATGACGAAGTATACAACGCACTCTCAAAGGTGGTGGTGGTGGTTTAGTGTGAATAATCTTTTACTCAATGATAAAAAAACTAAAGCGATAAAGTATTCCATGCCTAATGTAAGACAGGCAAATACAAATGTTAAAATTAATGGTAATGAGTTGGACCCTGTTAAGTCATCAGTTTTTTTAGGCATCACACTAGATTCTAAATTACAGTGGCTTCCTCATATAAATAAACTGTCTGGAAAATTAAGTTCTGGAAAATTAAGTGACTGTGACTGTGACTGTGACTTTGACTTTGACTTTGACTTTGACTTGGACTTGGACTTGGACTTGGACTTGGACATGGACCTGGACCTGGACCTGGACTTGGACTTGGACTTGGACTTGGACTTGGACTTGGACTTGGACTTGGACTTGGACTTGGACTTGGACTTGGACTTGGACTTGGACTTGGACTTGGACTTGGACTTGGACTTGGACTTGGACTTGGACTTGGACTTGGACTTGGACTTGGACTTGGACTTGGACTTGGACTTGGACTTGGACTTGGACTTGGACTTGGACTTGGACTTGGACTTGGACTTGGACTTGGACTTGGACTTGGACTTGGACTTGGACTTGGACATGGACTTGGACTTGGACTTGGACTTGGACTTGGACTTGGACTTGGACTTGGACTTGGACTTGGACTTGGACTTGGACTTGGACTTGGACTTGGACTTGGACTTGGACTTGGACTTGGACTTGGACTTGGACTTGGACTTGGACTTGGACTTGGACTTGGACTTGGACTTGGACTTGGACTTGGACTTGGACTTGGACTTGGACTTGACTTGGACTTGGACTTGGACTTGGACTTGGACTTGGACTTGGACTTAAACTTCGACTTGGACTTGGACTTGGACTTGGACTTGGACTTCGGCTTAAACTTCGACTTGGACTTGGACTTGGACTTGGACTTGGACTTGGACTTGGACTTGGACTTGGACTTGGACTTGGACTTGGACTTGGACTTGGACTTGGACTTGGACTTGGACTTGGACTTGGACTTGGACTTGGACTTGGACTTGGACTTGGACTTGGACTTGGACTTGGACTTGGACTTGGACTTGGACTTGGACTTGGACTTGGACTTGGACTTGGACTTGGACTTGGACTTGGACTTGGACTTGAACTTGGACTTGGACTTCGGCTTAAACTTCGACTTGGACTTGGACTTGGACTTCGGCTTAAACTTCGACTTCGACTTCGACTTCGACTTCGATTTCGACTTCGACTTCGAGTTCGACTTCGCCTACGCCTTCGATTTCGACTTCGACTTCGACTTCGACCCCGACCCCGACCCCGACCCCGACCCCGACTCCGACTCCGACTCCGACGATTTTGATTTTAAAATCGAGCCCGACGGCTTTACTTGCCAAGGCATGCTGGTATCACATCACCAACATCCTGGCTCTAAACTAGTGCTTAGAAATTAGGAAAGTCTTTTTTGGCCTGGCGCGGGATTCGAACTCGCTACCGCACTGAAGTAGTTACAAACATATACATAGAGTTAACTATTATTATTTAAATAAAATATGGCGTTACCTGAAGGCCTATTGCCGTTCATTGGGCGCAATTTGTAACTTCCGATGAAGGAATACTTACTGAGGAAATCGAGGACATGTGACATCCACCAACCCGCACTTGGCCAGCCTAATCTCTCTCATCTCGTAAGATAGTTGAAAGAAGACCCGTGCTCAGCAGTGGGACACTAAAAATAGTTATAATAATAATAATAATATAAGTGACTCTCATGACTGTGGTCCTTGGCTGATGATTAGGTGCAGTACTCACTGATGTTAGGATTCCGCAGTCAGCCACTTCGCCTGTGATATAAAGTCTCTCAACTAGGACACTAAATAAAGGGTTAAGTGACTTCTATGCTGAATATAAACTTCAATGAAATCCGTTTTAATTTTAGGATTTTTTTATTTACTTAGTTTTATGTCTAAAACATGACTTTTACTTTTTAAACTTTCTTAGCTTTCATTTAACTTGCTTTGGTCAGTTTGGTAGTAAGCTACCTATGTGACTTTTTATATTCTGTGGTTTGGGACAAATCTTAAAAGTTAAATTAGAACTACTTACTTCCTGAGTTGGGTCTAATTTGATTTGTTTTGGCACAGACTTTTGCTACATTATCCAGGAATTTCGTTTTAGTACCACAATTTTATAAATAAAGTGTTTTCTAAAAAGTTTTATTTTAGAGACTTTTCTATGTTGTAGTAATTTGTGAATTCCAAATAAAACTTTAAACTCTCAATTCCATAACTCTCAGAGCCCGGTGGAACTTGTCAAACGACACGACCGGTGAGTGCGGAGTACCGGCTTAGTGTGCTCTCCAAGGTACAAGGGTCACATCACCAACAGTCTGCCTACAAAATAATACCTCAAAAATACTTTAAAAAACCACTCATTGAGGACTGAGTCACTTTCACCTTTAATTGAATCCCCACCTGTGGTCCCCGGGTGGTGCACATAGGTGACCACCCAATGAGTCGGAATTCGGCCATGGTTAGTGACCACCCACCAGAAAAAGCCGCACCGCCAAGTGACCTTGCTGTGTTCCGTTGCGATTCCTAGATTTCTCCGACCAACCCTGCCTGCATGGTGTCTACCATGCAGGGAGGGTTGATAGGAATTGTTGCTCCTTCATGGTTTCTAACCATATGGATGCTCATTCTACTGCCACCTTCTCACCGAAAATCATACAAGTGAATATAATTGGCTCGCTCGTTTCATCGTAGACTAAACAAAACTGAAAATTGTTACTAAAAAAAAACTTCGTAATACCTCAGTCCCCTTGTGACCATGAAGTCTGAAAAGATTTTTAAACGTAGGGATTTAAAAAATAAACAGTTAATAATCCGTTTGAGGTATTAAGATTATGATTATGAAATCCGCCGAACTAAAGTTACTGACAGCGATCTAAGTAGGCAAGTTGAAGTGGCAATAGACAGGCCACATCACGTAAAACCGATAACCGCCGGGGTACCTTTAAAAGTCGAGTGCAGACCACTCTATGGCCGCTGCAGCGTTAGCCGTCCCGCCACAAGGTGGACTGATGACATTATTAAAATTGGGGGAATCCGATGGATCTTAACGGCCGGCAATCGATCGCACACAGTTTTGAAGGGAAGACCTATGTCAAGCAGTGGACATCGCCAAACTGATGATGATGATGAAGAAATCAACCAATCAACACTTTATATGGTCCGGAGTGGAAGAACCCGTGACCCCGACAGCTTGAGACAGTATGCTAACCACATAATACTAGTTACAGATAACCTTTTATAAAGAAATCGCAATTGCTTTTTAAGGTTCAATTAAAAATGAATGAAATGGTATCTGCAAGCATGCCAAGTAGCTATAAAATAGGACCAATCCTATCTCTTCTCTTTTAAAATGGAGTATAGTCCGATCTTATACAGTTGACATCAGGAACCCGATTCAGTCGCTTTGTCGAAAAAAATTGCGAATGTCGTTTGAAAACTAATGAAATCGACATAAGAATATACAGTATGCTAATCAACAAAAGGCGTTCCCGTTAACCTGTAATAATATAACGCCTAAAGATACTAATAATAATATTCCCAAATAAAAAACTAATTAATAGAATAAATGGATACGAAAATGAAGCACCCCTTATCATGCGCACTTTTTTACAATGTGGAAGAGCGGCAGAGCGACAACGATACATACTATACGCGCTACTAATTTGATTTTTAACAGGATTATTGTGAAATTTTAATACAACGATAAAAACTATTGGTCTTATTCATAAAAACTGTATAGGACTCTTTAGTTAAAATGGAGTCTGTCTCTTTCTTACTAGTATAAATGTCAAGATGAAAGACAAAGACAAACTAATCATAAACCTATTTTAGCTAATGAGCTTATATATGAATACGGGAGTTAATGGTTTTTGTATTGTCGCTATTTTTCTAAACATACTGTATGTGACATGTTATGCCGCTTACCATAGATTACCGGATTGGTAGGCTGAAGTGACAATAGGCCGGTCATATCTGCCGCAAAACTGACAACCGCTGAAGTAAACGTGTCCTTGAGTGGAGACCATGAATTGGCAAATGTAGCTCAGACTAGGTAGAGTGACGAGCTCTGCAAGGTGACTGGTAAGAGCTGGATGAGAGTAGCCGCGGATCGTGCTTAGGTACTTAGGAGAGGCCTATGTCTAGCAGTGTACTAGAATAGACTGGTGATGATGACTATAGACTACTTGTTGTAAGTTGTTGTAAGTTCTGAGAATACAAAAATGATTTCAATCGACATCAGCCATTTTTTTCGACATACTAGTATGTCGTATTCGAAACAAGAGTCTAAAGCGCAAGAAATAGTACTATTCAGTTTTATTAACACAAAATCCTAGAATTGACAATGTTTTATGATGCCAATTATTGTCACCCAAACTATACCTAAAGTCGAAGAGACAGACGCTATAAAAATAGATTCATCTGCTTTCAGATCTTCGATTAAATTTCGTTCTAGTCTAAAGATAAAACCCAGTTTTGCCTTTGATTGGCAGAAGGTTTTCTTATTCAAAAATTTAGAATAAATCCTTTAGAATTTAGATTATTTTCGGTCCTCCCAGCCTATTAAGCCTTCCCAACATTTATTCATTTTTCCTGGCTTTGTAACACCTCGGTATAAGGTTTAATTTTAATAAAAGAGGCTGAAGAAACAGAGTAATATCACATAGCGTTAATCACAATGGCCATTTGTGAGAATATAGAATTCAAAACAAAACGTTTTGTTGATGTTTTTATGCGTTTTCACTAAAAAATATAGTGAAATATTGCTACTAACTTTGTTTCTTAGGTAATACATAACTTATGAACTGTTGATCTATTTTCAAGTAACAGACTGAACGAGAGCCACTACTGACTGACTGAGACAAAAGAGATGTCATCCAGTCAACTAATGTTTTAAATAGAACACGGATTTAAAAAACATTTAAGTGAAAATTATTAGATTACATCTATTCGATATAGTGTCAGTTATTAAATTACCTACCCTTTGTCTTAAGACTTGGGAATCACCCTAAAAAAAGTCTATAAAACGTTTATTAAAAAACAGTTTAAAAATCCAAGTGAATTTCAAATGAATCAACCATGTGGCATGTTTAAGAACTAGTCAAATGAGGACATATAATATCCATCAACCCGCACTTGGCCAGCATGTGTGGATTAAGGTCTAAACTTTCTTAACTCGTAAAATTGAGTGAAGACCCGTACCCAGCTGTGGGACACTAAACAGGTTTGAATTGAACCAACTATACGTAAAGGGTCTTATTAATAAAAATCTTAAAAGACTCTTTAGTTTAAATGGACTTTGTCTCTTTCTTACTAGTATAAATGTCAAGATGACAGACAAAGACAAACGAATTATAAACCTATTTTAGCTAGAATGAGCACATAAGACGTTTGTAGTGTGTAGTATCTACCTATGAATACGGGGGCAAGCCTTTGTCGTGTCTACAGGTACATTCTCTATATTTTCGTTAATCTACACGTTTTAGCGATGTAGATACACGACTTATAAACACCAGTATTGGTTGAGATGGGGCTCTATCCCCCGAGAATATGAGATATTGATTGGTTCTGCCGCTGTTTTCAATACTTTATTATCCTTCCCCCGTAGGCTTACATTGTCTTTGGTATAGAGCGTTGATGATAAACTTTTTGTTTTTTCTCTTATATTTTCGACAAGCATTCTCCATTTGAAATTGAGAGGTAATGAAGAATTGGTGTGTTGGGATTGGCTTCTGTTATCTGTGGTATATTTTTTCCTTGTGGAATAATCGGAAGCAATGAACGTATGGTTTTTGAGCTTTTATTTAAATTGCCTTGTATTAGTATATTACCAACTCTAATATGCCCAGTGTTTTTGATAAATCACTTTTGGGGTATTTTAACGCGATGTTATTAATTTCAAACCAACATTATTCGTAGTTGCGTATTTTTAAACGACTATAAAAAGACGGAGATTCCATATTCTGATATTTATTTTCTTTTGTATTCGTGTTCGTATTTACATAGAATATAATAAAACAAATATCCTAATTCTAAAATTCTATCTTAAAAACTAGATAAGGCGTCATAAAATTCCTCCGAATCGAGGCCTTCGGGGACCGTGCCCAGAAGGCTGGCAGCATTGCCACGTTGTATGGCAATGCTAATTTTTTGACCAAGATTTAGGCAAGCCCTCTAGTCACGTGAAGAGTCTATTAAGCGCCAAGAAAATGCCTAATGCCTTCGTGTTTATTGCATTTGATAAAATACATATTTTTCATCACATTTATTTTTATTAGTTAGTACTATTTTGATAAAAACCTTTTTATAACGAACAAAACACGCGCGCTCGAAAATAGATTATTTTTTATGTTTAAAATAAAAATTATTTCCTTCGCCATTCTAAATTCAAATTTTAAACCTGGATACACAACCGGCCAGCATCAAACAAGAAACTACCCAACATTACGGAAATGACGTCATAAATTATAGCCATTTTGCCCCCTTTTAATAGGTCTAATTAGTATGAGCGTTGAATAGTTGACGTATGTTGAGAATCTCGCAGCGATGGCACATTGGTTACATTCCTGGAAGGCAGGTAGCATACAATAATAACAATTAACAGTCACAGGGCTGCGTGTGCTAATTTCGTGGTCTAATGGCCGACATACCAGACTCAGCAAGACAGGGCCGGACTTAGGGTTGCTGAATAGGTGCAACGTGACAACTAAATTTCGAAATCTAAACGAGCGACTCTTGTCTCCGATGGGCTGTATGCATGTCGGCCAATTTAAGTTTTTATAAAAATATGAAAACTGTAGTAGGTTTCGTAAGTCATTTATAGATTTTTACTAATTTTATGTCTTTTACTTTTTATTGTTTGTATATAACACAGTAACTTAGTAACAGTCAATATTTCTATCTAAACGGGCTCTGAAATCGATTTAACACCTCTACGTGCCTTTAAAATTACACGAAGCGCCAAGGTTCCTTGGAATATTGCGAATAATGTCGCAGAACGATACAAACTACAAAGTAAATGTACTGACTCAGTTTTAGTTACAATGCAAAATTCATAAAGCTTAAACATAAAAAATAAAGGCTACTTATTCAATGTACGAGTGCTTGCAGTGTAATATTTTTGCTTGGTAACATTAGTTAAGGTACCTACTTGCAATTTAATAAACTAGAAAGACAAACAGAATATGTACTTAGATTTTTAAGTTTTTAAAAGTGGGTAAAGCAATTGAATAGCTTGAGGTAAAATTTGGTTCACATTATGTGACCTGGATTCCAATGTTTTTTTTTAATAACTAGTCAAGTAGGTACACTATTCAATTTAAAGTCAATGCAGGCAATGCTAAGAGCTGCATTGGGTTAAATGTTTATTCTCATAACATAATTAAGATTACAATTCTTTTACATGAGGACTTAAATTAAATATCATGTTTATAAACATTTATTTAATTAAAGTTCTAATTTAAGTTCGTAAACAGAGAACTGATACTTTAATTAATCACAACACAAACTTATTACTTAAGTAACTAAACTATAATTTGATTTATAAACTTTTGGCAATCAAAAGCGTATCGTTTTTTGTTCTATAATATACTTAACACGACATAACTATCCACTTACACGCACAAAAATGACTTCATTCATTAGGTACCTAATTAGTTTTCATAAAGTAAAAACATATTATTATAATAAATTTAATTTTAATGAAATAGAAGCGATTGTTTAATTTAAACCACAAATAATAGGAAAAGGAATGAAGAGTGAATCTGTATTTACTGGGTAAGCGCGTTCCATCGTAAACTGCATCATGTACATTCAAGAGCAAGCCTATTTTAAGATAAAAAAACTATACCTAAAGTAAAGCGAGAGTAACCGCTGGTACCTTGCTGATATCAAAACCTAACTGCCAATAATTGTTGAAGTTGGAATGACGGGCTTACCAAGATGGCTTGTAAGAGCTGAGATGATCTTGCTCAGTGGCGTACTTCACTAAAAGCCTGCGTCTAACCAACGTCCACCGGGACTTAAACACTTTTTTGATGATGATGATAAGATTGATAAGATTATTAAACTCATACATATATGTATAAGCAACTTATTAACCATATAACTACACAAATCGAATTAAACTTAGACCATCAAAAACTTCAATTGACAAAAACAAGAGTTTGCGCAACATAATTTATTTTGCTTTTAAACATAGCTTTATAATCTAATTTAGAAGAAAACCCATCAATCTATCTTCTAAAACGAGTATATCGTTATTCCAAAAAGTGATAAATGTCTGCACGGTTTTCTAAAAAATAAGTTTATCTTGATAGTTTTTGTGTTAACTAAAAACGTATTTTCAAGTTGATTCGTTATCAAAACTGATTAATAGTGAGTGATAACGACACCTTAAAAGAACTGTCAAGCATACCAACCTAATACGTAGGTGTCTGTTTTATTTTAAACCTAAGGGATTCAATGTACCTGTTCAAAAGTATCTTAAAATGAAGCTGTCAGCAAAACTAGATGGAGCATTGAGTGTTTTATTACCTACACTCTTGGTGATTTAATGGTCTGGCACTATTAATTATTTTCAATTTCAAAAACTATATGGCTGTGATAATAAAAAAATAATCTAAAGTTAAGTCCTTTGGTGTCCTACAAACCATTTTAGAGTTGCAGGGGCTTAAACCTCAATCCACGCCAGCCAAAGTGATGGATTTCATATAAAATATTTTTTTTATTTTTTATACATGCCGGTCTCAATGTTTTCCTTTATCGATAATAAGCAGCAGCAATAAAAGTATGTAGGCACGACCTGGGATCGAACCTGCGATCATAAAGCCAACTCCGGTAACAGCACCGCTGATCCTGAGGACAGAAAACAATATGTGTTAAATGTATTGTTGTTTTATTTTGTCAATGTTAATTCCAAATTCAAATTGAATAAATTAATCCGTTTAAATCCGGCCCTGCTAATCACGCAGGGCTGCCACCTACGCATACATTTAATTAATTTTAAATTTACATGTAAGGGTTGAAAAACATATAAATAAGTTTTAGGGACGTACTTTAAAGAGACTCTTTATTTAATTACAGGTACTTGTTCTGAGTGGTCTTGAGATTTTGATGTAATATGAGAAATTTGGGTTAATTTAGTCTACTCATATAAATTAATGACGAGAAATAAGATCATGCAGTTATCATAACATAATCATCACACGCGTGTATCCTAAGCGTATAGACAGAAGTAAAAAAGCATCTATCACTTTTTGACGCCTTTTATACGCACATATAGACGGGCCGGTGGGCGGTGGCGTGGTAGGTAAGATACTTGCTTTTCAGGCTGTAGGTCGTGGGTTCGATTCCCACACAAATCAGATATTTTTGTGATGAACACCTTTGTTTGTCTTGAGTCTAGGTGTAATTATCTATATTTAAGTAGGTATTCACAAATGAAAAGTATTGTATGTAATATATTAACAGTTATCTGGGTTCCATCCATAGTACAAGCTCGGCTTAGTTTGGGATCAGATGGCCGTGTGTGTTAATGTCCCACTATATTATTATAATACGTTATAGGGGACCAGCAACTCCAAGCTTTTAGTGAGATTTTTTTTAGAAATGCCTTTTTGTTTGACACTAGATTCAACCTCCTGGTTAGTAAGCGAACACCCTTACCACTGGACTATAGGGCAGTTTATGATGGGAATTAACATAAATATTAAATGCAGTTGCTGATACAAAAAAGCAATGTGGCATTTTGGTATCGATCCTGGGATATTAGATAGTGGCTTCAGTTTAATTTAAATTTAGTTAGATGAATTAATTGTACTATTTACTAGTTTAAATAGAAGAAGCAACAGCGGTGGCCTCGCCTTAGAAGTACAAGGTTGCGGGTTTGATCCCACATATTTTTGTGTGAATTGTTTCATCGCCGCTGCTCTATATCGGTGAAGGAAAACATTGTGAGGAAATCGGCATATCTAAGGACATTTGACATCCACTAAACCGCACTTGGCCAGCGGGTGTTACCTCGCTCAACTTGTAAGATAGTTGAGTCCACAACCCAACAGTGGGACACTAAACAGGGTTAAATTGAAGATGAGTAAATATTAGTAAATATCGTGTTATTTTACTTTCTTCAGACACCTTTAAATTCTGAATTAAATCACTTACTAAAATAATCTAACCTTACCTATGCGTTACGGACTGTAAATTTTTCTAAAAGACAAATACCTACCCACCCAAATATTGTTCAATGTTGTCAACTTACATGATTACATTGTAAACATCAATAACAAGGTTAATGGAGAATTTAATCAACAACAAATTTCTATAGGTACCCTCTACCTTCGAAGGGCCTTTATCAAATTTATTTGCCTTATTACCCGTCTTTTAGTACCAACATATAAGTAGACTAGTACTTATAGAAGTTCAATAAGGGCTCGCCGTAAATTAGTGTAAACACATCAAACTTGATCAAATTATTAGGGGAGGGGGTTCGGTGACCTTTGATGACTAAATTAATTGAAGATGCAGTTAAATTTATGGTTTACTTTTTACTAAAGTTGTCATGACCTGTTAAGGCCCTAGACAAAATCACATTATAATAAAAATAGTAAATAAAAAAAACTATTACCCATACATTTTATTATTTTTGATCCTTGACATAACCGGCCAGATTCCTATAGACACCGCACGGCTGGGCCCCTGCGCTCGTCTAACTAATTCTTACCACTCCATATTATTGTACTACCACAAGCTAATTTTGATTGAATCGTTCAAGGACAAGAAATTAAACGAACTGTTTTACGCTATACATGTATGGTATATCGCTTACCTTCACTTCAACCCTTTTTAGTGTCCCACTGCTGGGCAGCGGAGATAAAACAATTCACACAAAGATGTGTGGGCACGACCGAGGATCGAACTCTTGACCTTATATTTCAAAGGCGAGACCTTAAAGACCTTATATTTCGCTTACCTATTACTTTCTATTTGCATCATCATTCTCTATCTCAATAGTGTTTCATCTACCTATCCATCCCACTAGTCTCGTTCCAAATTCCATGCCCGACGGTAATCTTAATACTTACTCTGTATTTTATTGAAATAAAACTACTTTTTAACGGATTTTATCGCGGTTCACACACTGCAGATTTCATCGAGCGTTGATGTTTAACAGAATGTTAAACATCAACGCTCGACGAAATCTGCAGTGTGTGAACATACTCAAAAAGGCCCCAACCATTACTTGAGATTTGATAAAACACAGGTCCTTGTCAAAAAAAACCGGTTCCTACCAAGAATGATCCGCGAAGCTATTGAAATTAAAAAACATCCTAATTTTAACAGAGAAAATGGTTGGAATATACCACCAGCTTGGGACCCAGTGCTTAATTTACTTGTACCAAAACCCAAGCAAAATCACCTCAGAATTCAAGACACTGTGAGCTCAGTTTGCTTAAATCGGAACGCAACTTAAATATTAATGTTTGAAGGTAGTCAGTAATAGTAATAGTAATATCTCAGTCCACCCGTGAACATGAAGTCTGAAAAGACTTTGAAACGTCGGGATCTAAAATCTAAAATAAACCGCGATAAAATCCGTTAAAAAGTAGTTTTATTTCAATGTGTGATATTCGCGTAAATCTAAGACAATATTCTGTATTTTATTTTTTAAAAAGGCTCATCCCAAATATCTTATAACAGAACCAATCAACATAAGCTATCTTCCCCGATACACCGCTACCAACAACAACAAAAGTGACGTCTAATAGGTATTCTGTATTTAACATACTCCTACGAAATGTCACGTGTCACTCGTATACCAATCCTTAACATTTTGTTTTTTTCGATTTTCAGTATCGTTATTACAATATCTTGTATCCTGACCTAACAGAAGATTCGGCCCTGGACGATCACATAGTCGATTTAAGTGTAGGGCCCTGATCCGTTGCATAGATTGGATAATAACTGGGTGTGAACTGTCCATAGTCACATTGCTGCTAGGTATTCTCTCAACGAATTAGTTAGCTGAAGTGACAGTGGGCCGGTCATATCTGCCGCAGCCTTGAGTGGACACCACGAATTGTCAAACGTAACGTAAGACGCCCTCAGACTAGATGGAGTGACGATCTCAGCAAGGCTGTCAAGAACTGGATGAGAAAACCGCGGATCGTGCTTAGTGGTGTGCTTTAGGAGAGGCCTATATCCAACAGTGGACTAGAATAGGGTAATGATGATGATGATTCTCATAATAGAAACCGACTGCCTCGATAGCGTCATTGATCTGAGGTACAAAGTCATAAAACATTAATAAAACCTCATAAAGAACTATTTAACCACAGACAAAAGTAATGTAAGACTATTCGTCACTAATATCCATATAAATAAATAAATAAATAAATAAATATTATATAGCTTGAATCATCATCACTGTCTATGCAGCTTGAGGAGTCAGAATCATGGCGATAGGCGATACGCGTGTTAAACGGTTTATCTATAGCCAATCGTCAACGTCGCGGATTCAAAACCCGCGTCGGATCAAATATAGTATTGAGACTTTTTTTAATTTCTGAGAACTAACCTGTAGTCAGAAAATTTGTGGTGCGACACCACACGATGAAGATGTCAGTCCTGCGTTTAACCTTTCACCGGTCTCTGATCGTGTCGGATAGTTCGTCTGACCCGTCCCATCGAACACTGAGAGTGAAGGGTATAGAGAATGCACCTGTTTGCGCCGCACACTCTTGTGCAATACATTATATCCTGCGTACCTGGCTAGTCAGCTTAGACTGGCCGCCGTAGCTGGAATACAGCTAGGTGGGATAATTATTATACTTTTAACTATATTTTAAGAATGTTTTGCTGGTTTTACTAAGAGCCGGTGTTCAAACAAGCACGTTTAGGCACATGGCAATTCCCTCAAAAAGACGAGCATAAAATTGCGATATGTAAGTTTTTTATAGATATAACGGTTCATTGAACCTTTATTGACTTGACAAAACTTTTATCTGTCAAATTAAGCAAAGCATTAAATGAATTAAAAAGAATCGTTGATACTTTATAGTGTGTTTTATAGCTCAAACAAATTTTACGACCTTAACAATTCGTCAGTCAATTACTGAAAACCCACTCAAATTATATTCTGTTTAATCCAATAAATTTTATTTTTAGTTTATACATTTCCAATATTATCAAATCATCTGGGCTAATTGTGTAACACGTTATTTAATAGATAAAATATTGATTATAACTGATAACAGTAATTTGTAACCGTCTCTGTTTTGTAGAACTTATTCAATTTCAACTTTAGATAAGCAATCTAAGTCCCCTCCCCACGGCGACATTTTGTTGCGATTACGAAACGCGGCAGCATCGCTACAAACGCACGTTTTTCGTTTTTGCAACGCGCTACAGAAGCGCTGCCAACACGCTATCTACGCGCAACAGCATCACGATTGTATCGATGCAAACGCGCAACCGTGACGTCGGAAAGAGAATGGAGGGAGGTTGATGCGTAAGTGAAGAACCGAGTACCTATCAGTGAAACAGATATCGCAACAATAGCGCGACAGTATTACGTCTGAATCGTAGGGGTGGGCGAGGTCAAACGGCTAGTGACCGCATCGATGCGAAAAAGTCTCCATGGGTGAGGGGCCTAAATTTCTCTTAGCCTTTTTCCCTTGTATAGCATACCGTATTCCTTAAACAACCGACAAGATACCTTTAGACATCGCACATCGCATGCATCGGGCTCCCGCACTCGCCTAAGTTATGTCTTACCAATACATATCATCTAATCATAAGCTTATTTTGATTGGCTCAGTCATATATATGAACTTGAATACCCCACCAACTTTGGACGGCGTGCATTTTGCCTGGAAGGTGGTGGTGGCTGAAGCCTACCACCTGTAAGTAGAGCCTATTTAATCTCACAAAATCCAATGAAAAACATTTTCTTATTTCATTGTAAAAACTTATTGAACTTATTCCTGTAAACTTATGTTTATATCTTCACTTAACGAAGAAGGTTAAATTTTCTTAGTACCAAAGGATCTAGTAAGAAACAAAGGTTATTTAAGGCAACTGAAACCGTTTAATGTAATGAGATGGGACCGTGTGTGCGTGACAACCCTTATATATAGTTAGCCTTGTTACACACTGACTGATAGAATATAGTTGCTATTGGAAAGCGATATCCCAACGCGGTTTAGCCATATTGAGATTTAGCTTTAAAGCGACTTAGTCATACCTGATGTCTAGTTATATTGAGATGTACTCCTAAAGTTTTTTACCCAATTCTTGGACTAGATACAATAAAACCGGTCAAGTACGAGTTAAGCTCGTCTGGTGAAGGGAACCCGCAGATCCGCCCGCACGCATGACGGTTATCACCCAAAACCATTACCCTCTTTTTGCGCAGTTAGATAAAAACTATCCTTTGTCCTTCCCCGGGTCTCAAACAATCTACTTACCAAATTTCACTCAAATTGGTCCAGTACTTTTGGTGTGAAAACGCGACAGACAGAAAGACAGAGAACACATAATCATAAAACTTCCGCATTCATAATTCCTTTAGTGCCCCACTGCTGCGCACGAGTCTTCTGTCAACTATCTTACTAGTTAACTAGTTAACATGCCTTCGAACGATTAGTTCTTAGAGTTCCAGGACATGTACATTCGCTCGTAATTTTAAATATTTATAATACAATGCGAAATATTAAATTTAACAGCATCACTTCTATTGGATAGCATGCTTTATAAACGTGCAGTATGCACCCGTGGTCATTGTTTACTCAAAGAACGGACGCTGCATATTTTGTGCCTTATTAACTTCTATATTATAGCTTGCATTGACAACTCGATAAATTAATAGGCCTTTATTAATTATGTTAATACGTGTTAGGCTGATAAATTAATTCGAAGTTTTTTTGCATAAGGACAACAAAGACAACGCTAGTTCGATTCCCGCCCCGGACAGTCTTTGTGTCAACAAAGATTTGTTACGGTGTCTGGTTGTTTGAGGGACTAGCCTCCGTGCCCCGGAGAGCACGTTAAGCCGTCAGTCCCGGTTGTCATAAAAAAACATCTATGATAATCGTTACAGGGGTCAGAAGCCTAATATAATCTGACACCTGGTCTAACTATCTCGGCTACGGGTTCTTTACGGGTTTCGAGTTTGACAGTCGCCCGTTTAAATCTAGTAGTTAGCCACATCGTTAGGCTGGAAGCCGACCCCAATAGAAATGGGGAAAAAAGCAAGGGAAATGGCGATTTGTTAGCTGATAACAACTAAAATTACGTAACTAAGTTAGGTATTTTGGCCAAATCCATTGGTCTGTCATTCAGCGCTGCAATGATCTCAGTCTTCTTATATACTCACTCCTTATTGCATTAGTGCCTATATACTTTACAAAGTATTTGTGTTAACCCTGGTAATACACTAATTATGTATATGTAAAAATTGCAGTCAAGAACTCCATTCCCGAAGTAGTTCCAGAATATACATACCTCAAGCACAAGCAAGGTTAGACAGCACAAGAGAAATTACGTCGAGTCTGCACGTTGTCCATTCCACAGAGTCTAAAGACGAAAGTCTTCAATAAGTACATCTTACCCGTTATGACATACTGAGCCGAAACGTGGCCACTCACGGTAGTACTGGTCCATAAATTCAAAGTCGCTCAGCGAGCTATGGAAAGGGCTATGCTCGGAGGCTCTCTGAAGGATTGAATACGCAACGAAGTGATCCGACAGAGAACTAATGTAATTGATATAGCCTGCCAGATTAGTAAGCTGAAGTGGTAGTGGGCAGGTCATATCTGCCGCAGAACCGACAACAGCTGGGGTAAACGAGGTCTTGAGTTTCGACCATGGGTTGGTAAACGTAGCGTAGCACGTCCTCAGACTAGATGGAGTGACGATCTCAGCAGGGAAGTCGGCAAGAACTGGATGAGAATGCTTTAGGAGAAGCCTATTTCCAGCAGTGGACTAGAATAGGCTGATGATGATGATGATGATCATATGAAAATTAATTTAAATCAGCCATTTCGCCGTGAAAGATTAACACACATGCGTCACATTTCAAATAGATACCTAACTTTGTTACTCACTCCTATTGTAGAGTTCCTGTACTAAAGAAACCTTGTAAATGTTATAAGGTTAATCCAGCTGTTAAAAGCCGATTGTAGCGCTGATTAAAACCTTAATCATACGATCCAGAATTGCTTCCCTGATGCATCGAGTGCGTGACAGCTCCAACAGCCTTGTCAGTACTGTGGCGAACAGGCTGGATAGCCAAATCTATACTTACTTATACTTATATAATATAATAAAATAATACTAATATTATAAATGCGAATGTAAGTTTGTTTGTTATGCTTTCACGCAAAAACTACTGAACCGATTTGGATGAAATTGGGTATGGAGGTAGTTTGAGACCCGAGAAAAGACATAGGATAGTTTTTATCCGACTGCGCAAAAAGAAGGTAATGCTTTGGCGCGATAACCGACATACACGCGGGCGAAGCCGCGGGCGGAAAGCTAGTAATGTATAAATGGATGTCGTCTCACAGATCATCCTATAACTATATTAAATGATAACTTGTGTACCTTCTATGGATCTATGATCTGAAATTATTATTATTATGCCCTTCACCGGGTCTCAAACTATCTCCATACCAAATTTCAACCATATCGGTTCTAATATCGGTTCTGGCGTGAAAACCCAACAGTCAGACAGTTACTTTCGTAATTACATTATTATGTAAAGAAGGATTTGTACTCGTGCGAAGCTGGGGCGGGTCGCTGGTAGTGCTAAAAAAACTCATTGTAGCGGAATTAACTGAAGTGATTAATAAAGGGTCAGCAAGTAGTATATTGTTGTGTTAAATCATTAGTAATCATAATATGATATCTATTTTTCGATCAATCATATACGGGGTGATATCGATAAGCCTAATAATGTGAATAGGAATAGTTGTGGTAACTGTATACAATAACAATACAACCCCCTGTGTAAACCGATACTGTCTGACGCGTGGGGCTATGAAAACACCGTGTGACAGAACCAAATAATTACGGTATTTTTCATAAAATTATTATGTAACTCTTTAGTTAAAATGGACTTTCGTTTCTTTCTTAATATAATAAATGTCAAGATGACATTGATTAGACGTGTATGAATACGGGGGTTACACTTTTATTCATAACCAGCTTTCCGACAGCGGCTTCGCCCGCGTGTATGTCGGTTATCGCGCCAAAACATTACCTTCTTTTTGCGCAGTCGGATAAAAACTATCCTATGTCCTTTCTCGGGTGAGACCTACCTACATACCCAATTTCATCCAAATCGGTTCAGTAGTTTAGGCGTGAAAGCGTAACAGACAGACAGATTTACTTTCACATTTATAATATTAGTAGGGATAACTTTAACACAATGTGAAGGCTCGTTTTATGGCGATAAATTTTACGTTATTTGAGCCAGTATTGTGACGTTAAAACGAGAACAATTAGAAAAATAATTAATTACCCCTATAAAATAAAACTATTATTTTTTAATTCATTTTCTTAGACAACCCTAACTTTTAAATGAACTGCCAATTGTCATTCATTTATCACATATTTTATTAGGTCAAAGCAGAAAAACAGCTATTAGGGATGCGAAAAATAATAATAAATTAAAATATACTATATTAGTATTTTGTTAATATAGGCTATTTTTCTTTGTTTCCCGCTGGTTGGTTTGGTGGACATAGGTAGCTTTCTATAATACAGTAATGACCACTCAGGGTCGTCGGCCTAACGACAAACATACTGTCTGTGAATTATTTAGGTGTATATACGTAAGACACTTTTGCCGACAGCCTTTTATAGAGGTTTAGTTTGCGGTTATACGTAACTTATGATACTTACCACCCCTCGCGACGCTTTGGGTGAAATATAATAATAATAATAATAAAATTTATTAAATTCAAGTCGTCATTTTACATATCAATCGGAAACAGTTATAGTAAGCTAGTATAATTACATTATTACCCGAACTAGGTGGAACCTGTGTTTCGGGGTTGTTACCACTACATAATAATAACGTAAGAATAATAATGATTACACAAAAATAATAACTTTTTTAAAAATAATTCTAATATAATAAGATACCCAATCACTTAAAATTAGTTTTTTTTTATGTATAAAATAAAATAATATAATATTTTAAATAATCCGACAAAAATACGTTACATTTGATTAACCTTAAACTATATAAATCTAATGTCATATAGATCTAATTTTTTGTACAAATAGGGCCCTAGGAAGCAGAAAAACTGCGAGGAAGTATTTTGAGAAAATAAATTAATTTACGTATTCTAGTATGTAGGTCAATATGATTACGGTAATTGAGGTTATTGTCAAGTGTAATACCTAGATATTTAATTGAATCAGTTTTATTCCAAAGTGGGGCAGACGCATGCGGAGTCAGCACTAAAACGACAGTTGTTATTGTGCGCCAATATGTTATTGGTAATAGGTATGTAGTTAATTAGGTAATAACTGTATGTTATTGTTCCGCATCGGTGTCAACCGCGTAGGTACCAATAAGCCCGTTTCGAAGTTCTAATCTGCATAGATCATTTATATGGATCAGGAACAACGTAGGCTCGAGTATACTGTACTAACTATATTTGATGTATAGCGCCCTTAGGCGCCCTCATAATCAATAGAGTTCATGTATTTTTCCTCGGCATACTTTCGCGCTGGACACATTTCATCTCCAGTTTTGTGTTCGCTGGGTTTTTTAAATGTTTTGCACGTGGCGCAGGTAGGAGGAGCAGCTTTTTTCTCACATTCACTCATAGAATGTCCTAGGTCTCCACAGTGGCCACAAGTGGGGGAGGTTTCACGACAAAACTTAGCTGCGTGTCCGTATTGTTGGCAGTTGTAGCACCTCGTAACTATTGTGAAGTCCCTCACCGGGCAAGAAGTCCAATTTATAAAAGCTCTTTCTTGATTGATCAGGATTTTCCTTATGCTAGATGGAACTTCAATAATATAATTGCACGATGGAGTGTTCTTCTTACCCGATTTATGGCTAAGTTTAATTGATGATATAAATGACTCACAAGTTAGCTCGGGAACTTTTGTCGCCAAATTTTGTTTGAAAATACACTCGAACACGTCTTTTTCGCTCAGTGAAGTAGGGACACCAATGACGACAATTCTTGGACGGCGTTTAGTAGGTTCTTCTACTGTGAAGCCCGATGATATTAATTGTCTTGAGTTTTTCAATTTTTCAATATCGTCCTTGGTCTCAGTGCTAATAATAACGCCGCCGTTTTTTATTTTTCTGACGCCACGAACATGTAACTTCATTTCTTCCGGGGAAATGATATTTTGGATCAATGTCTTTGTTTCTTCGCTACTTGTTTTTTTGTCAATAGGGTAAATTGTAATAGATTTTAGGCTATTTGGGCGAACAAAGTTATTACTACCCTTCTTCACCATGTCGGCGAACGATTTCCTCTCAGTAGGTACTCGTATATTGCAGGTATTTTCAACAACAACTTCCTTAAAACTCTCAAGGGTCTTTACTATGTTTTGATTATCCTGTAGATGCTGGATAGTATGATGGGCTAGAACAGTTTTTTGTTTCAACGACTGATACATAACTGCCATATGAGATGCTCCACTAGTGGCTTTCCGACACAGATTGGTTATTCGCAATTTCTGTTCTGAGTTTAGTTTTCCCTCACCTGCGACTGAACAAACTTCTTCCAATATACAGTTTATTTGCGACAGCCATCTCTGTATTTCCTCCGTAGGGACAACTTCAGGAGGCAACTCGCTAGGGATAGGTGGTAGATTCTCTGCAGTTGTATGAGAAGACGGTGAAGGAGGTGGAGGGCTTCTTGAGGTAATTCGGCTCCGCCTAAACGGGCTAAAGTTAGACATTATTTAACTGATTATCATTTACCATAAGTAAAATAATAATTTATTACCAGATATCTACTACCGTATTTGCAGTATAGGTACTAGGTCAGCGTAAGAACTCGTAAGTGACACACTTAGTTTTCTCGGTCAAACATGTTGAGCACACACTAATATTTATTTTTGTGTAATATTTATTTTCTTATTGAGCGCAATAAACAATATGCACGTCCACTTTGCATCAACAACGACAAAGTCAATATAGTCAGTAACAATATAGTCTTAGTAAGCTAATGAGCAGCGGTGGCATAGCGGTACGGACCTCGCCTTAGAAAAATAAGGTCGCGGGTTCGAATCCTGGTCGTGCCCACACATCTTTGTGCGAATTGTTTCATCTCTGCTGCTCAATATCGGTGAAGGAAAACATCGTGAGGAAACCGGCATGTCTAAGAACTAATCATTCGAGGACATGTGACATCCACCAACCCGCACTTGGCCAGCGTGTGTGGATTAAAGCCTAAACTCTCTCGACTCATAAGATAGTTGAGAGAAGGCCCGTGCCCGGCAGTCGGACACTATAAACGGTTGAAGTGAAGTGAAGTGAAGCTAATAAGCAGCAGTGGCGCAGCGCTATTGGCTTCGCTTTTGAAGTATAAGGTCGGGGGTTCGATCCAGAATTTATGTAAAAAAAAATATTGCCGCTGTTCCATATCAGTGTAATTTCATTTGTGAACTTATCATTTGAGGACATGTGACATCTACCAAACCGTTTTTGGTCAGTGTGTGTGGATTAAGGCCTTTATTTTCTCAACTATCTTACGGGAGCCAGCAAAGGAGCACTAAAAAGGGTGGAAGTGAAGAATGTAATCCGGCGCTGCGCTTAAGGCTCGAGTGGAAACTCTAGCCGTTTCTGGAATGTGAACCTGGACAAGCGACAGTCAACTCAACTTTGGGGGTCGAGTTACCTCTGTCTCTTCTCTGGTGAAAATCAGGTGCCAATAAATTGGTGGTAGTCTTCGTGCGTGACCAACCACACACAATAGTGACGACCTAACAGACAAATTCGTTTCTTAGCCTACACGTTTCAGTAATACTGTTTAGTTATTCATTAGCAGCATACCTAACATATAATATTAGTAGGTTATCGCGAATGCAACAACCACATCACCTAAAAACATTATATGCGAAACTTGGCTACTCTTTCACAAAAAACAGAATGGAAATGGATGGCACAGAACTAGAATATAGCTTGAAATAGCATGTGCTATTTAATCTATGTAGAATACTTTTATTCCATTACCTCACGGGTAAAGCCACAGGCGGAAGCTACTGAGGCATAAGGTAATAAACATAATTTAACTTCAAATTTAATTTATGCTACCATTTCAACAGCAAACATTTGGCATTAAGAATTAACTTACATTACTCATCATCACCAAACCTATTATTATCACAGACTTTAAGCACTAGACGACCTTGAAATTGCAATGAAATCACTCCTACAATACAAAAACATTCAAAAATCGTGTCTTTTAATAGTAGATAGGTATTAAAATGATACTAACAATGTTGAAATCATGTGATATAAATCAGAATCGCAATAATTATGGGCCCACAATGTCTAATGATGTAAGCAAAAAATATACTGAATACTGTTCGTTGGTACAAAAAATTGTTAGGTGGTCATAGATTAAGTGATTGTAGAGATGTGGCATTAGGCTTAAAACACTGCATTGGATTGTATTAGCCAGCACCCAGCATCGCCTGTGTCACTCACTACTACGTGCGTTTCGTTAATATTACAGATATAATATGTAATATTAATTTACCAATCTCATCTTAATGAGAAAATAATATCCGGTAATATCCGGTACCTAATCTAATATAAAAAATTCGTACATTCTATATAAATACAATTTTGTGGCTCGTATTATAATGCCCACTATGTATATATATTCCTTACATCTCTAGAATCTAGTTTAATTAGCTAGGTACCACTACTGACTGCGGTCGATCAAGGCCGATGACCAAGTAATTTCCCGTCCACTGTATCTTCCAGCAATTTATAACCCACTAGTTGCTTGAAAATACATAGTTACAAACTGCACCAAATGTCCATTCTTCACAAATAACTTATCTTTGACCGAGATCTATAAAAACTCTCGATATCAAGAAGAGGCGATATATAGTAAACGAGATGACTGTTCCGTCTACACAAAGAGCCTCTGGGAATGATACAACTATACCTAATGCCTATTTTGTTATTTAATTGGTACCTATTAATATATTATAGAATTAAATAGGTGCTAGTTGCTAACGGGTATCTATTATAGTCAAAATTAGGATTGGTTTACCGCTAATAAATTTTTTCTACTAGGTATATGTTACAGAAAATGTACGAAATTTAGGAATTGTATATAATTACTAGGAAATTTGCGCAATTCCAAGCAAAGTTTGGAAATGAGTAAAATAATGGTTTGAAGATTCTGTGATGCAAACATTTCCTAGAAAAATATATATTTCCGTGATTTTGCTGGGTAACACATATGAAATGAATGGTTTTATGAATAAAATATATAACACATGGGTCAATCAGCACTCGCCGGCTGCTGCCACGGCGCGCTTGCATCTCTCACTCGGCTCGTATGTTGGGAATTTAAGTGTATCCTAACGCTTTGTAGAGGTAGAGGATTTGTTTATAGGGCTTACTAATTAATAAAAAAAATATTTTAAAAAAATAAGCCTTTATTACTGTTAAAGTTTCGCATATATGATAAAACATTAGCAAAGATAAGAAATCTATATTAACTTTTAAACTATATCATATTCTCGGCACTCTGCTTATCTCCCCTCGTAACAGCTTGTCTCTTGACAAAGGCCTCCTCTAAGGATTTCCAATTATTTCTGTCCTTAGCTTTACGTAACCACTCCGGACCAGCTACTTTCTTAAAATCGTCATCCCATCGTTTTGGTTGTCGTCCTCTACTTCTTGCGCAGTCTCTAGGGTACCATTCAGTAACTATTCTTGTCCACTTTTCTCTCTTTTCTCTTAACATATGTCCCGTCCAACGCCATTTAAACTTTCTGCTTGCTGATTGTACTTTTCTGAATTTAGTCTTCCCTTTGATCTTTTTTATTTGAATTTTATCCCTTCGTTTTATTCTTAATACGCTTCTCTCTATTCCATTCTGACATATATTTATTTTATTTTGCTGTTGTTCAGTTAAGGCCCAAGTTTGACATCCATAGGTAAGCATGCCTTACCTATGGATGTCAAACTTGGGCCTTGGGCAGTATGCAAGCATTGAAAACTTTCCGTTTCTCTGACAAAGGCATTTCTTTTTTTTTCATTATTTCGCTCAACGACCAGAATTTCTTCCAAGTGTTTGCTATTCTTCTGTCGGTTTCTTTCTGCATGTTATCTGTCGGTGACACTAGATGTCCTAAATAAATTACTTACTAATTAACAGTAGCCAATTTGGTATTAGCAATTTTCTTACATTGACTCCTCTATATAGTTACCCGCTGTACCTACTGACGCCTGGAATGTGACATATTTCCTATTGCTATAGGTTTCCTTTACATATAGATTACCTATAGGACACCAATAGGTTTCCTAGGAAAAGTGTAGAAAAAACATAATTATAGATTTTCTATCTATTTAAAGAATTTAATACCTTTCCTAGGAATTGTATACAATGGCGGATTACTTACTTTTCCATTACATATGTCCAGTACAAAATGGGTCTGTGATGAGTGTGATGACCCAGCGTGAAATACGTTTAGAAGGCTGTTACTGTTACCCATTTCTTTCAGCCCCATGCCCTTACTTTTGGAACTAAATAGTCTTAAAGACTTACGCTTGACCACATATTGCCTGATGTTATGCGATGATGGGATCTACGATGGAACGCGCTTACCCTTTAAATCCCAATTCACTCGTGAACCCAAGTGAGAAAGTGAAAGTAAAGTGTGGCTACTCATTGTTAACCACCATCAAAGTAAACAGCAATTACTCCGACTCACCCTCTCAAATGGTATTACCAGACAGAACACGGCAAGGCCGCTTGGTGACGTGGTTGTTCACTATTACGGTTAAATCTGACCAGTTTATTGTCACCTGTCTTATACCACCCGAGGACCACGTGTTAGGTTTCTGGTTGAAAGTGTATTTGTGTGAAATAATTCAATATCTCAGAAATATTTATTCGAGGACATGTTACATCCACAAACCCGCACTTGGCCAGCGTGTGTGGATTAAGGTCTAAACTCTCTCAACTCGTAAGATAGTTGAGTGAAGAGCCGTGCCAACAGTGGGACACTAAAAATGGTTGAAGTGAAACACCAAGATGTCTTGCGAATCAATATGGTGATAAAGATGATTATGTTTGGCTGACCGGTTTCGATCAAAGCGACCACTTCGACTCCTAGTCATTATGGCGCTACGCTGGTGCGCTCGACAGTCTGATAACCAATCTTGTTCGTAAACTCGTAATCGCATTTTTTGTTCAAAATTGTATATTTTCGCGCCATTCTAGGCGTAGTATTGCCATTTCTTGCTACATTGAGGGTTCGATATTACATCCTATCGTGTGCCGTTTCAGATCAAATCAAATCAAAATTATTTATTGCGAACATGGGTGTTGCTTAAAGATATTACAATAAAAAAAAGTGTCGCCACATTCTGCCCTAGGGCATGCAATTTATGATTATATATGTCGGAGAATGATAAATAATCTATGAACGACTCGATAAAAATGAGGCGGTAGCGCTGGTAAATCGAGTATAATAATAGAATGGTGACATTGATGTGTCATTATCATCTGACGTTTGACGTTTAACGTGTGACGTTGTCAGTGAACGAATATCTGTCAGTGGCGCGACTGGACTTGACACTTGCTCTTGTACGTCGCCTGTGCCGAGTGTGCGCACTGATTGATAAAAAATGCAATATAGGGACACAAATAACGTGGATGTGGATTCTAATCCGTTCGAATCTGCATCATATAGTATTATAACTATAGTAATCAGTCAATAAGGAAACGAAATAAAAACAAAATCATAAAATCAAATAAAATAATCATAAAAAAATTAAACAATTTATTAAATAATAATTCACTACATTATAACAATCAAAAGTAATTATTATCTACAATTAATTAACAATTGTTTCTAATAGAAATTCCGTTCCAGTGTATACGCTTTGTCAACTAGCAGCTTGCGTAGTCTTTTATTGAATAATTAACGGTAATTATTTTCAAGACCTTGGTAATTAATTATAAATATCATTTGTTTAACTGAGGAGTTTGCCACCGCGTTTTCGCTTACTCCCCTTTAATTCAGAGTAAAAGATTTATTTATCTAGTAACCACTTTACAACTATCATTAGCTATACCTAATGCGATAGCGTAGTATTCTAAGTACTATTCTACTAATTTATTTATTTAAATGTGCATGCAAATTTATTATTGTTACCTACTTATAACTTATAATAACATATTAAGATGCGCTTTGCCATATGCTCCTTGGACATGCGTGGGACATGCACCACTGAAGTTGACGCCGCATCAAATTTATCATCGATTAAGTAAGTATATCTTTAAACCTGCACAGCGGTGCACCGAGCAACGGTAGCGCAGCGATTCCCGGTCATGCCCACACATCTTTGTGTAAATTGTTACATCGCCGCTGCTTAATATCGGTAAAGGAAAACATCGTGAGGAAACCGGCATATCTAAGAACTAACAGTTCCAGGACATATGACATCCACTAACCCACACTTAGCCTAAACTCTCTCAACTCGTAAGATAGTTGAGAGAAGACTAGTGCCTAGCTAGCCAGCTAACCCCAGCTGTAGCTTATCACTATAGTTCCTTATCTCTACTTATCGTTATTAGGACGATACAATCAGTTCCCACGATGAATCAAGCAGACTGTCAACAGTAACGATAAGTAGGTCATATTGGTTATGCTTTATCATATTTGTCAGGCGATCGTACTGGCAATGACGATGAGACCTATTTAAAGGACTAATTAACTTGAGTAATTCATGGGTGTTAGTTTAATCTTATATCTTTAAATGAGCAATTCTTGTATATATATTTATATAAAATTGGAATCTCGGAATCGGCTCCAACGATTTTCATAAAATTTAGTATATAGGGGGTTTTTTCTATAAATCGATCTAGCTAGGAATCATTTTTAGAAAATGTCATTTAAAAAACAAATACCGAGCAAAGCTCGGTCATCCATCGGCTCCAACTATTTTGATAAAATTTAGTATATAGGGGGTTTCGGGGGCGATAAATCGATCTTGCTAGGAATCATTTTTAGAAAATAACATTTAAAAAAAAAATACCGAGCAAACCTCGGTTATCCAGATATCGGCGAGCTCATAGAGCCACAATCAACAAAAACCCTCATTACCTATGGGTAAAATAACACCATACAAAATAATAAATAAAAATAACACCACAGAAGCTAATCAATATCTCGGCCAATGATTACAGCACCTCCCTAATCACAAATATTCAAAGAATGTTTGGATGGAAATAGATATCTTTCTTGTGGGGACGAATTCGGTTTGGACACCACGTGCTCACCTAACCGACCTCATAGACATAGTCCGCTGATGTAACAATGATAATCACAGACAAGCAACCTGAGTGACGTTGACGTCTCGTAAGTTTGACAACTAACAGGCCTTATGCTATCACAAGTGACTGAAGTGACACCTAACCCTATGTTTAGGCAGCAGCACTACGTTTATCAATTACTCACTGCGACATATTATTATTTATGTTCGAATCCGCCCACGGCTTCGCCCGTGTGGTACTTGTTGGGGTAAAAAGTGACCTATGTGTTAATCCAGACCATAATCTATCTCTGTGCTAAATTTCATCCAATTCCGTCAAGTAGTTTTTGTGTGAAAGAGTAACAAACATCCATAAAATCTTACAAACTTTCGCATTTATAATAATAGTAGGATTTACAAATAGGTAGGTATTACAAGATAATATTTTTATTTACTTAAAGCGCTAAGGCGATTGTACATTTACATTTTATCCCAATAAGTACCACGCAGGCGAAGCCGTGGGCGCAAGCTAGCGGAAGCTAGTAATATAATGAATGTGTAATATTTTGATAGAATCTTATCTTAACTTATAATTTGTTTTATTTCTTTTAATTAGAAACAAAAACTATGTGCGTATAGAAATATTACGAGACCACCCAAGCGTCTATTGGTTATCTCTAAATAACTATCACTAAAAATATATTTCAATGATATTTTATTACTCTAAACCTCATAATTTTAGTGTTGTTGCAGTAAATTAGTAATTTTTAATCTAATTTTAAAATAAGTAAAGTGTTTAAGACCTAAATACACACTACGTCTGCATTTACGACGTCTGCAAGGATTTTAATTAGTAACCTGAAGTCCATACAACGATATTCTATTTAAATATAGTTTTTTTAGACTTCTGAAGACGTTGAGAATGAGCTATATATTAATATTTATTACTAGAGATCCGCCCAGCTTTAAACTGGTGCAGTAAGGTGGGCTTGAGGCTTGAGCTCCCACTCTCGCCTTCACTCCCGCTCTTGCTCCAGCTCAAAACTCAATACGCAATTATTTATTGCAATCCATAATGCGTACATAGATGGTAAATTACATTAGATTAGATGATTATGGACCCTGTCGGGCACAGCAGAATAGGATATAAGAAAGGAAAGATATTAGGTAGGTACAGCAATAATACAATAAATAATAATAAATGTTCCGGTGCTTGCTCCAATGGGGCATAAATATCCTCTGTTTTTTTAAGATAAATAAGATAAATAGATAAGCGTGTTTGAACCTGGTTAAAGCAAATTTAGAAGAATTTAGTAAGTACCTGCTTCTTAGATATGCTACGATGAAACAATTCACACAAAGATGTGTAGGCACAACCGGGAATTGAAGCTGCGACCTTGTAGCGGGCTTAGGTTTCCGCAACTCGACGTCATTAGTGCGCCTATTTTGCGTAGTGGTCTGGCGTGACTACTGCCAGCTCAGCTCCAGGAGGAAACCTAGCAGACTCTTCACGTTGCCGACGGCTTCCTGGAGCGACCTCGGCGACCCGAGGTGTTCAGCCCTGTATTTTGCTAGTCCTGGACAATATAGGATCACGTGGACGGCTGTTTCTTCTGCTTCCATGCAGGCCCTGCACAGAGGACTGTCCGTGACACCTATGGTAAAAAGATGTTTGTTAAGTAAGGCATGGCCTGTAAGCTGCAACCTTATATTTCTAAGGCGAAGCCCCTACCGGTGCGCCCCGCGCAATTATATTGCAATTTCCAAGGTATTTACTTAATTAGGTACATGAAATTCAATTGCAAATATAATCTGCGATTTAAGGCCGCGGTACTTTTATCCGGCAAAGAAAAACTAGTTTGTAACTACTTTCATATTAATAGTCAAGTTTAAAATAACCATTAACTTACTTATTACAGTAAAATAGACATAAACTATAATCGATTCTTTGCAATTTTACGACTGTCTGTCGCCGTTTTCTAATATAGTATTTCTGTATTACCACAGAACTTATGCATCCAATCTTGTGGTATTTCATTTCGCTGGTATCAACCTATTTTAATTGCACTCAAATTATTACGAGTCGTGTAATAATAACGCTGAGATCTTGCAGATAGTTCCATCGACGGAGATAAGTTGCAGACTGGCGTTTTACACATCAAAAACTGATCGGGAAGAAAATTAAAATTAAATGTGGTCGAAATGACATCAATTTGCGGGAAGCCGATGAATATCACCGCAGGCAACCAGTGATTATGGCGTTGTAAGAGAAGTGTATTGTATAATGAGGATGAGAATGATGACTAGAATTACGTGTACACCTTTAATTGAATCCCCACACGTGGTCCCCGGGTGGTGCAAATCAGGTGACAGTCAACTGGTGGTAGGCTTCGGCCATGGTTAGTGACCACCCACCAGATAAAGCCACACCGCCAAGTGGCCTTGCCGTGTTCCGGTGCGATGTTTGGTGACACCATGCAGAGAGGGTGGGTCGCAATTGTTGCTCCTTTAAGGTTACTTACGTTAAGGAGGCTTATTCTACTGCCACCTTCTCGCCGATAATCATTCATAATCACGAGTGAATCGGTATACTGGGCTGGCGCGTTCCATCGTAGACTACATCATTGTTTAACATCTGGCAAGTTGTAGTCAAGCGCCAGCCTATCGAAGAATAAAAATACTCTTTCATGCAGGGTGCGCATACAAGCACACGTCATTATCATTCACACACATATTTACTACGCATTTCATTGTCTGTGGATTGGAAGTATAGTAATCCTTAACACAGGTTTAACCTAGCTTGGACATCAGTTTCCATTCTCCAATCTAACTTAAGTGTTATAATGTTTTTTCTTTTTTAATAACTTCTTCACTTCAATCATTTTTAGTTTCCCACTGCTGGGCCCGGGTCTTCTCTCGACTATCTTACGAGTTGAGAGAGTTTAGGCCTTACGCTGACCAAGTGCTCGTTGGTAGAAGTCCTCCAATGATTATTTCTTAGACATGTCGGTTTCCTCACGATGTTTTCCTTTACCGACATTGAGCAGCGGCGATGAAACAATTCACACAAAGATCATGGTCATGACTGGGAATCGAACCCGCTACCTTATATTTCAAAGTCAAGGCTGATACCGCTGCGCCACCGTAGCTACTTCTGCATGTTATATTACATAGTCTTAAATACAAATAACTAATCGTATTTTACGATTTAATAAAATTCATTGCCCAGCAGTGGAATACTAAAAAGGGTTGAAGTGAAGTGCAGTGAAAGTGTGTGAAAATTAATCCCCTGAGTAAAATAGGGGCAAAAAGTTTGTCTACAAACGCAGCTACATGCACTTTGACAAACACTCCTATAAAACGCTAGTCTGAAACCGCTCATAAACATCGGGACAAGATGTAATTTCATGTTAGCTAAGCTAAAATGTCAATGCACTAAGATAAAGTTTAACGCCCTTAACTATTATAATTCTTTACTACAACCCTTTTTAGTGTCCCACTGCTGGGTATGGGTCTTTTCTCAACTATCTTACGAGTTGAGAGAAGACTCGACTTTAGGTCATAATCCACACACGTTGGCCAAGGGCGCGTTGGTGCCGTTGGTGGATGTCACATGTACTCGAATGATTACTTCTTAGACATGCTGGTTTCCTCACGATGTTTTCCTTCACCGATATTGAGCAGCGACGATGAAACAATTCACACAAATATGTGTGGGCACGACTAGGAATCGAACCCACGACCTTATATTTCAAAGGCAAGGCTGATACCGCTAGACCAAGGCTGATTCCCAATTCTAGCTTACATACTGTGTACCTTACTTGAGATATTGCAGTGTGGTATAGAAATATGTAAGCCTTTGGCTGAGTCACTACTTCCAGTGACAAAACCACACAAATTACTCCTTACTACCCCGGAACTGGAACTCCAGGACCTTTTGCCAATTAAGCCTCACGCCCACTGATCCTTAGAACAGTAATTTTAAGTAAATTACCCCTAACCCCGCGTTAACGTTAAAACAAACATTTACAAGAACAATGACTGAATTCATTCACAAGAATTTAACACATCAAAAGCAAGTTAAAATGCTTTAAACACCTAACCATATTCGCGTCCATTCGAAAATAGTTCTTACTATATAAAACTTAAGGCACAGTTATGTCCAGATAAAGATGCTGTTGACCAAACTAACGAGCATTTAGAATGCAATTTATGTCAAATAAACTAACACGTAGACGACAATAAATAGATCTTTGTCGTGTATTCGGTTTGGTTAATGGTGACAAGATAAGCGGATAAATAATTAGCAAAATATAAGGTTAAACTCGAAACTTGCGCGTTCATTGGTCTGTTATATCGCGTCATTTGGTTTGGACCAATCAGGTGCCGTGTTTAAAGGAAAGTTAAGTGAGCCCGAGCTTTGTAATAGTTCATCAAAATCATTTAATTTTAGTGGACTTTGCTCTGCACTTTGCATTGTCGAGACCGTCTTAAGCCGCGTGCACATTAACCCTGCACTGTGTGTCGTGTCGCGTTACAAGCATATCGGTTTGATACATTTTTATGGTTAACTAGCTTTCCGACAGCGGCTTTTCCCGCATGTATGTCGGTTATCGCGCCAAAACATTACCTTTTTTTTGCGCAGTCGGATAACAACTATCTTATGTCCTTTCTCGGGTCTCAAAGGGTTTCATCCAAATCGGTTCAGTAGTTTAAGCAGGAAAGCGTAACAGACAGATAGACAGAGTTACTTTCGCATTTATAATATTAGTAGGAAAGAAACATTAGTAACGAGACACGTCATAGTGTGTCGTGTCACAAGTGTGACTTTATGATAGGATAGTGTGATAGGCTAGCAGCGCGACGAAGGTGCGACACGACACTCGGGGCGGGGTAAATATGCACGCGGCTTTAAGTATGTTATTAAATTTTCACCTTATACTTGTGCTTTTAAGAATAATACAAAACTAGATGATCTAATATTTAGAGGGTGCCTATCTTAGTTCACAGTTGGATCTATAATATTGAACCTACCTAAAATAGTATACTGAGCTCAATGTTCGGATTTTCTTATCCAATTCTTACCGTCCACTTAGCAGAAATCGTCTGTCTAACTTGACTGAGGCAGTCATATTATACGTTTCGCGATGCGCAACTTTCTCTAAAGAACCCTTTTGCTACAAATTAGTTCTATGCCGGTCCTGTTGGCCAATATTTGTGTACGGGATAAAACTGTCTATACATAGTACGTATCAAAGTCGCATCCGCTGTCTGCTCGCGATAAACTCAAAAACCACTGAACGATTTTTTCATGCGGTTTTCAACAAAAGTATATAATTTGTAACTTTGCGAAGCAGGGGTGGATCGCTAGTTATGTTCTCTAGATTTTTTCTCAATTTTCTCCGCTTCCGCTTGTCCGCATGTGTTCACCTTTAGCGTTACGGAGCGGTCAACAGCTGCTTTCACGAGTGGATTAAAACAATTGATTAATTCAAGAGCGACTATCTGAATGGGTTCCTGGACGTCTTCCAGATGTGGGCAGGGTTTGTTAGGCCGAGGTCAGACTCTGGCGTTATCGGTTAAATGCATGAAGTAACAAGGAGGTCAGATTAGATTAGGTTAGAATAACTCTATGAAAATAGTTTTACTCAATTCTAACCAAAGTAATTTGTTACAGCAGTTCCTAGATGGCGTAGCGATCGATTTTCAATCGAGTGTAGGTACATAAGTACGTGTATGATATGTACTAAGGTGTTAGTTAATTAACCCTTCAAGCATTTTTGAGATATTTTAATTTTCGACTAAGATTAAATCATCAATTAATTTAATTTAATCATCATCATCATCATCATTCATCATTTAATTTTTATTAATTTTAATCATCACTAGTAAGTATAAAAATTGCGAATAAGTAATCTATCTGACATCGATGTCTGGTTCATTGAAAGGAACTGTACGGTTAGCAGAATTAATAATTTACGCTGAATGCAAATTAGGTATTGCATATCTTTAAAACTGTAGCTTATTAAACAAAAATACTTGGCAATTATTTATGTAATATGATATCAAAACACCTCTCAATGGCTGGATTAATTTAGATGAAAAACTTTCATTAGATCTTTGATCATATCTTTGGATAATTAAAATTGACAATTGAACCCAACAATTTTTATCCTTATCTCTAATCGTACCATAATCGAGCACAAAGCCATGTGTGACGTCGTGCTGTGAGTTTTAATTTATGGGTTTTTTAATTGATTCAGGTAGGTAGTTAATAACTTTAAAGGATTAGAGTACAGTCCAGACAGACAGACGAACCCCGACCCTAGCCTTATCAGGGCAATTAACTAGTCATTAAAATCTAATTTGTTGATCAAAGGACTCAGTCTCAGTACACTTAATATGAATCAAATCTAGGTAATTTTAAAATACCGTTGGAGCTTAAGTCTAATGTTTTTTTATTTAATAATTCTCTATAGTTAATTTAAATTGTGTGTTCTGCGTGCGCCCCGTCAGACTGTGCGAAGTGCGCTTTGATCCCCAACTACCACAATACGTGACGGGGTTTTGCCTAAAAGGGCGAGCCAGCACTCAGGTAGGCACAGTTGTGTCACTTGTGGTTCCCGTGACACCCTGGCCAAGATAACCATTTGGAGTACCACATACCCCTACCCTGCACCCACACGGGGTGGCGGGAACCATAAAGGATTTCCTCCGGGCAGAAAAAAGGACTTAAGTAGATTACCAATAAAACTCTCAACAAACACATCAACCGGTTAAGTTCAATAATTGTTAAATTTTCAACTATACTTATTATAACGTTTAGAACGTTGTTAATTGCGTTTTGTTATACCACGTTGTCCCACGAGAGCGCAACGAAATAATGTACCCTACGTCCTTCTGGTTCTAAGCTACCTCCCAACAATTTTCAGCCGAATCAGGTCTGTCACTCTTGATTTATGAATAGTGTAACACACGACTTTCTTATAAATAAACTTTTTTTATTAAACATAACTAAGTAATCTAGAGTTCCTACTCCATAACTAGGTAGCGACATGGTATAGAACCATAGGTACGTGTTGCAACAACAAAGTAAAAACTACCCAACTCTATCAAACAAAAGAACTTTTCATAAAGTACCATCCAAAATCCAGAAAGATTTTCGAATTATTATTTTTAAGTACTTAGCTTTTAAAACTTTAAAGCAGAGCTCATTAAAATAAAGATTAACTACACAAATTCTGATTGAAGTCTCATAGGTACCTACTAAGATTAAAACTAGCAATAAGCCGATTTATTCGGCAATAAAATAATTTTTAACGCAAGTGCCAAACTCGTCAAATAAATGTTCTCTCACACTAGGCGTACAGTATAAAAATATCAGTAGGATAAATTAAGATTAATAAATTATCGAGTCTAAATGTACAATGAAATCCATTGAGTGATTGTTATAAAAACTTTTTGTAACTTACAAAATTATGGCCTTCAAAAATATCAATAAAGTATCTGAAAATAATTTCTAAAGTTAGTGTGGTTGTCGCGGTAGTCAATATACCAACAAATTTATAAATCACTTTATGAGAAAGAAATAGTAAGTCTCGCTATATTCTATAACAATAAGAGTGAATAAGTCTGGGTCGTCTAGCCCCGGTAACTTTGTATGAATATCAAAGTATTGAGGTGGCGTAGCGGGTTGAGATTAACATAATCAACCAAGCTTTTAAATTTAAACAATCATGTAATTTTTTTTTATATTTACTAAATTGTATTACCTCATATGCACAAAAATTATACAATATTTTCTATGTACACAGTTATTTACAACAGAGATACGATTGCGCAAGAAAAATTACCTAATTGAATACAATATTAAGACGCACTAACTTAGCCTAAAAAAAAATAGTAAATATAAAATAGAACTTATAAAACATATCTAAAGCTGAGCGTCAAAAAACTCCTCCTTATGAGGTAATATATAATAATAATCTAAATTGTATCCGTACCCATATATAATAGCTTTAATTGTAAGTTTAGGGTATTTGTGCCCATTTATATATTTTGTATATAACCAGACGAGTCAGTAACCCTTTTTGTTGGTAAATTGTATATTTGTTGATACTGACTACTAAGATTGAAAATTGTATTGTATTGAAATAAAAAGAAACAATAATTTTAAGCAGCGGTGGCGCAGCGGTTGCGCAGCGGTATCAGCCTTGCCTTTTAAATATAAGGTCGCGGGTTCGATCCCCAGTCGTGCCTACACATCTTTGTGTGAATTAATATAATTAATTCATCGCTACTGCTTAATATCGGTGAATGAAGAGTTCGTAAGGAAACCGGCAACGAAAATTCGAGGACATGTGACACCAACCCACACTTGACCAACTAGTACTCAACTCGATAGTTGAGAGAAGTCCCGCGCCTAACTATAGAACACTAAAAGGGTTGAAGTGCGTTGTTTTGCATATAAACGTCACTCAAGACGAACATAAAGGCTGGTGTAGCTAAAGGCAGGCTTCACCAGATCACATCGCTTGAACTTCGAACACCAGCTCCTCATAATTATATCTGAACACATTGTTAAACCATGTAACTAAACTGAGGAGAAATAAAGCATATTATTATTGTTAAAGCTATTATGATACCGGTGAAAGATAAAGATACGGTTATACAGAGCGAATATTCGAATCCCTTTCTTTCAACGGAATCACAATTGCTTTAAATACTAATAATACAGTAGTAGGCAGAGAGTAACAATTCCATAATTTTAAAATTTAATTTAATTTTTTGGGACCAAATGGCAACTATTCGGCATCACGTTAATCGGATCTGAATCTCATTGTAATCGGTGTAAATACATTAAAAAATATATATACCAATCAATAATTGAGTATTGAGTATTGAATTGAAAACCTCCTCTGGAAGTCGGTTAAAAAAATCGATTCAACCCCCGTACCATTTAATAATACTTAATCATTATATTTTCACATCAAAATTAATCGTCCTAAATTATGCAATTACATTTGCTTGTGTTATGCGCACTAGGAACGGATGTACTATTTAAATGCATTTTTTTTGTAAATACATACATAATATATAATTGACGGGCCGGTGGCGTGGTCGGTAAGATACTTGCTTTTCACGCCGCAGGTCGAGGGTTCGATTCCCACCCGAGACAGACTTTAGTGATGAACAATTTTGTTTGTCTGTCGAGTCTGGGTATAAATATCTATTATAAGTATATATTTGCAAAAGAAAAGTATTAAATGTATAGTATATACCAGTTATCTGGTTTCCATAACACAAGCTCTGCTTAGCTTGGGACCAGATGACCGTGTGTGTTAATGTCCCAGAATATTAATTACACCCAGACACAGAACAAACAATCGTGCTCATCACACAAAGATTTGTCCTGGGTGGGAAATCGAACTCACGACCTTCTGCTTAGCAGTCAGGGTCACTAACCACTACGCCACCAGACCAGCCAATGTCATTTAATGCATCTGCAGAAAGCACTTAAGCAACATACAACTTGTATCAAAACAATAAATGAATCTAACATTAATTAGCAAATTTATTGTGAATTTTACATTATTCTCAAAAAGCCTACACACAAACACTTACTGGTACTTCTACGATCAATACACTCTTTATTCGGTTAACCTTGCATTGGTTAATCTGAACACCACAACCCTTTGTTAAGGTAACTAACTAATATTAGTATTCCACTTCGATTGTTCGTACCTTTGTTAAGAAAACTATTAAGATTCTAAATAAATAGAAAAGGCACTTAATTCAGACCCTGATTACATAGACAACGGTCTAGCAGTTACAGGTACCTCGTTAAAGCGGTCTATTCACTTAGAGTTAGATAAAGATGAAATAAAAAAATGCTTTATTTTTTTGAGATGTGAATCTACATAATAATTGTCCAATTTCTTTTCCTACCGCGCAGTGAATGACTGGCAACTACTGAGAAACACGGTCAAAAAAACTCAGTATTTTTTCCATTTTGAAATGAATTATATAAGTTTTCACTCACTTTCATTTTAACCCATTTTAGTGTCCTGCTGCTGTACAAGGGTTTTTCTCTCAACTATTTTATGAGTTAAGAGAGTTTAGGCTTTAATGAAGTACATATGTATATATCGATTCCATATTGTTTAATGTGTTGTATTAGAGCGAATTAATTCGAAGCGTTTTTATCCGTTACAGTCTTACGTCTTATAATAGGTACGCTTTCTTACATAACGTAGATTTTATAATTATTTCAAATATGTAATTAACTATATCCGTATGATACGTATTGTAATACGAGCCTCATGCATGCATGTTCCCGCGACATTTTACCTTCTTAGATCTTTTATTTATTGTAATCTGCAAGGGAACGATCTGCTAAGTTCAGCCACATCTAGAACTCTGACCATTTTCATCCTGCCGAACTTTAGACCGCTGGCTCTCTTTGTGTTTAGTGCCAAATCCATCGAATCACAATTCATTACAGTCATTAATAACAAAACAATGGGTAGGTAGGTAACTAAATATTTAAGAAAATTAAGTTGCGTAATGGGATTCTTATGTTAGATAGGTACTGCTAATACTGTGTCTCTTTTCTTAATAATCATCATCATCATCAGTCTATTGTAGTCCACAGCTGGACATAGACCTCTCCTAAAGTACGCCACTGAGCACGATCCGCGGTTTTCCCATCCACTTCTTACCGGCCGCCCTGCTGAGTTCGTCACTCCATCTAGTCTGAGGACGGTCTCCACTCAAGAACTCGTTTACCCCAGCGATTGTCAGTTCTACGGCAGACATGACCGGCCCACTGCCACTTCAGCTGACTAATCCGGCCGGTGAAATATGACGATTACCTTAATTCTCTGTCGGATCACTTCATTTCGTATTTAATCGGCAAACTTCGTATTTCTATAACACACGAGTGACCATTATAATATACTTTATGTAGCATGTATGAGTGTGACAGCGATAGTCAGCCCAGAGACACTAAGAAAATAGAAGCACTGTACCTAAATTATTTTGACATTGATTTTGACTCCATTTAAACATAAACAACCTCATCAAAATTATTCCATGTTATGAACTATCAATTTAAAAATCTATTCGCTTTTAAGAATGAATAAAAAACATTATAGTATATTACAGCACAAATTTACCAGCCATTATTTGTTATTTCAAGAAATATATCGGTAAAGCCATTAGGTCTCCGACACAATAACAAGCTATCGCGACCTTATCTGAAGACCTATGTGACCTGTGTAACGTGTCACCGATATAATGGATATGTGTAGAAGAATTTGTCTTAATTATACTAATATTTATAGAACTGGATTAGAAAACTCGCGGATCGTGCTCAGTGGTGTACTTTAGGAGAGGGCTATGTCCAGCCGTGGACTAAAATGGGGTGATGATACTTGTATTATTTAGTTTTGTACCTATATATTTTAACCCTAGATAAAAAGAGGAAAGTATTACAATTTGTTACAACTCTCACAAAAATACTTACCTACACCTAAACTTGTCAAAAATAATAGGCCCATTTTCACAAGCAACAAAAAAACCCTAAAACTTTTTTACATGAATGCTCGTAGTCTCGTCAAGCCGGGAAAATTTGACGAACTTAGATGCATTGTTGATTCACTTAAACCTCATATTGTCATAGTAACAGAAACCTGGATAAAAAACGACAGTGATCTTAAAATACTCCAAATCCCATGCTTCACTCACTATTATAACCATAGACAATACCGAAAGGGAGGAGGAGTCTCAATCTTCGTTCAGGATGACTTGAAGCATAATTTCATTGAGGAACACTGCATTGACGACGAAATCCACTACCTCTGGATTCACCTGGAAAAGTTATGTCTAGATGTTGGAGTTGTATATAATCCTAATAGAAACAAGGTAGACCGCTTTTTTGACAGTTACACTGAGCAGCTACAAAAAAGGAAGAGGGCCGTGGTGTTTGGAGATTTCAACTTCGATCTGCTATCACCGGATAGAGACACACAGAAATACAAAACCATGTTAAAGGAATGTGACTACAAAATTTTAAACAAAATTAACAGTAAATATTGCACTCGAGACGCAGAGACTAAGAAATCCATCTTAGATCACGTATGTACTAACTTAAAAGAAAACAACTTTATCTTCAACATTACGGACTCTCCACTATCGGACCATAAACAAATATTCATAGAGATTGAGAAATACGAACCTCCACCGCTCAAAAAAGCTTTTTACACAGCAGTAGATTATAAAAAGTTACATAAAATGGTAGAAGATTCTATTAAAAACGTAAATGATGAAAATACTCATGAATATCTTACATTGGAACAAATTATCTTGAAGTGTCTTTCAAAAAGTAAAATAAAAAAATCAAAACTCCTAAATCCTCCACGCCAAGACTGGATTAACAAAGACATTATATGCGGTATAAATGAGCGGAACATATTATGGCAGAACTACAAAGAAAACATGACTGATAAACAGCTAGAAGAAAAATTTAAAGAGTCTAGAGCCAAAGTACATCAAACTATGCAGAAAACTAAAAATACATACTATCATAACTATTTTAGAAACCATATGAAGAAACCTAAGAAAATGTGGAAGGCGATTAATAATCTAGCTAGGAATAAAATAAAGGACACAACTGGCCCAAATAAGTTACAAATAGACTCAAACATAATTACAGATGAGAAACAAATTTGTGAGTGCTTTAACAGATTTTTCTCAACTATTGGCTCAATACTAGCTAGCAAAATCCCAAACGAACATTTAAAAACCCAAATTCCAATACGATCGTCCTACACATCAGAAACAGAAAAATTAACAAACTTCGAACCAGCAACCACGGATGAAATCACTAAGATTATAAATAAATTAGACCCTAACACAAGCTGTGGTATTGATGGTATCAGCACTAAATCCATAAAGTGTATTCAAAAATTAATAGTCGATCCACTCACAAATTGTATAAATGATTGCCTGTCTCGTGGAGTTTTTCCGGACAGCCTGAAAATTGCGAAGGTAACTCCAATCTATAAATCTGGAGATAAATCTGATCCATGTAATTACCGTCCAATATCGGTCCTACCAGTGATTTCAAAAATCTTTGAAAAAGTCATTTATTCGCGAATCGAAAAGTACTTGAATACCAAACAGATCTTATATAAAAAGCAGTACGGTTTTAGACCTAGATCCAATACTCTTTCAGCATCAGTTGACCTTGTAACCAAAATAAGAAACAAGATAGACGAAAAACAAGTAGTACTTGGTATTTTCATTGATTTAAAAAAAGCATTTGATACCATTTCTCACAAAATACTCCTTAAAAAACTTCTCGAAATTGGTATCACTGGCAAGGCTCACGAGATTATAACTTCATACTTTCAAAACCGTGCACAAATTGTTAAAATTAGACAAAATCAAAGCTCTGCCAGATCAATTACTTTTGGCGTCCCCCAGGGCTCTATCTTAGGACCGCTCTTATTCTTGATCTACATAAATAACATCCAAGACATTGGCCTAACAGCTGATATCTGCTTATACGCCGACGACACTAGCCTATTTTACTTTGGTCATTCAATAAAAGCTATAAAACTAAAAGCACAACACGATTTGGATCTCCTTAATAGCTGGTTTCTATCGAATCTACTCACAATAAACACTACAAAAACCAATTTCATCATATTTGCCGCAAAAAACAAACGAATAACCGATTCTACAGAACTTAAGATAAATAACGTAACACTTATAGAAAAAACTCATGAAAAATATCTTGGCCTTGTTCTTGATCGCCATCTTAACTGGAAACAACACACGGACAAAGTAAAAACCAAACTAACTTCTCTAACCGGTATTGTTCGGCACATAGCCAAATATCTTCCACGTAAAGTTAAATATCTTATTTATAATTCATTAATAAAACCACACATAGACTACTTGATTGAAATTTGGGGTGCAGCTGCTAAAACTCACCTAGAGTCAATACAAATAGCTCAAAACAAACTAATAAAATCTTTATTTCACTATAATTACCGCACGTCTACTAAAAAAATTTACGATGAGACTAAAATATTGTCAATAAAACAAACATACGCATACTATACCTGCATATTAATATACAAAATTATAAATCACCAGATCCATACATCATTATCTTTCAGTAGAAAAGGGCAAATACAAAAAATGAAATTAAGAAACGCGAATCATCTGATATCGCGCTCAGCGAGAACAAACTACGGCATAAAAAACATTCAATTTGAAGGTGTGAAAATGTACAATAAGCTGCCTGCAAAGATAAAAGATGCTAAGTCACTAACCAGTTTTAAAAATCAATTAAAAATATATATCTCAGACGAAATTTAATAATAAACAGTATAAAACGACAAATCATTAATAAATTAAGTTTTAAACTTACATTAGTAACCGAATAATATATGTAGTTATTTGCACATTACTTAAATAATATTTTACTAAATAAATAATGTTTAGATAAACCACAATGTTTTAACTAGTCCCATCTAGAATACAAGTACGCTCTGTGCGTTCTATATCCGTGTTTGCTTGGTACAGAATACAACTGACGAATATTTGTGAACTACCCGATATTTTTGTTATTTTTGTTAATTTTGTGTTTGTATACGCTTTGTCTTGTTATCGATTTATATCTAAAAATAAGTTTTCTCTGTAAGTGAATTGTTAAAATTCTTTTTGAGAAATAAATTTCTTAAACCAGATTAGGTAGTGAAAGACCTCAAAATGTAACTTGGAGAGAAACAATAAAATAATATTTTAAACTTAATTAGATAGTGTATTTACATATTTTTAGGTAAATTTAGATATAGTTAGATATAGACATCTTTTTTACGTTAGATTTAAATTTATTTAGACTGCCATCAAATACAATAATCCTCTTTATTTATGAATTACGTTGTGTTTTAAAAAAATACATTTAATATTTTTGCCGCGTTAAACAATATGATAGAATTTAACGCTAGTATTTTTTTCGCCTTAGCTTTATAGTATCAACCAGCGGACCCCGCAGACGTCGTCATGTCCGGTAATGCAGTGCCACCTACCCAGTCCGAAAATAGATTACGACCGATTATCAGACCTACTGGACATAGACATAAGTTTTCATTATAATCAGCCAAGCCGTTTCGGTGATGTTTTTTTTTTTAGTTATTTTTGCGTAAGAACCATCTTCGTACTACAAGGAGTATTCTAAAAAATAATTAGCGAAATTGGTTCAGCCATTCTCGAGAATCGCACTTACCAACATATTTAGTAATTCATTTTTATTAAATAGATCATGCTATTATCATGGTGATGACATCTGTCAAAACGGGACCATTACATTTTTACGATTGTACCCAATTTCAATATATTCTTTTTTATTTTTTACTTACGTCGTGAATTCAGGTAACATACTAAAATTTCACAAGCATTTTTTTGGTCTGTGTCAAATCTTGATTAATAATATACGCTGAGCATTATACTATGCTTGTGTTAAGTTAAATTAAGTTTTTTGTTAAAGAAGTACAAAGTTAAATATAAGTGTCGGCAGAACATAATTGGCATAGATATCAACCTTAGTCGGGTAGTAATATTCGTTTGAAGGTTGTCTGAAGGGCGAACAAGTATTGACATTGTATGATATGCAAAGCCACGTGGATCAAATCGCTCGACTGATTAAATCCCTGCTTTATTATTGCCCATTTTATTAATTTCGAAATCGAATAGACATTTGGATAAAAAACTTTGCACTAGGTATGAGTAGGTATACATTTCCAGTATATGCTGATCTCGCATTACATAGGATCTTTGTACAATAAGAGGTCGCGGGTTCGATCCCCAGTCGTGCCTACACATCTTTGCGTGAATTAATGTAATTAATTCATCGCTACTGCTTAATATCGGTGAATGAAGGGTTCGTGAGGAAACCGGCAACGAAAATTCGAGGACATGTGACACCAACCTACATTTGAATAGCGTATGTGGATTAAGGCCAAAGTGCCTCAACTCGTACTCAACTCAATAGTTGAGAGAAGTCCCGCGCCTAGCTGTAGGACACTAAAAGGGTTGAAGTGCGTTGTTTTTTTTTTTTTTTTTTGTTTTTGTTTTGTTGTTTTGTTTTTTTTGTTTTTTTTTTAGGCTGGTGTAGCTAAAGGCATTTTTTTTGTAAATACATACATAATATATAATTGACGGGCCGGTGGCGTGGTCGGTAAGATACTTGCTTTTCACGCCGCAGGTCGAGGGTTCGATTCCCACCCGAGACAGACTTTAGTGATGAACAATTTTGTTTGTCTGTCGAGTCTGGGTATAAATATCTATTATAAGTATATATTTGCAAAAGAAAAGTATTAAATGTATAGTATATACCAGTTATCTGGTTTCCATAACACAAGCTCTGCTTAGCTTGGGACCAGATGACCGTGTGTGTTAATGTCCCAGAATATTAATTACACCCAGACACAGAACAAACAATCGTGCTCATCACACAAAGATTTGTCCTGGGTGGGAAATCGAACTCACGACCTTCTGCTTAGCAGTCAGGGTCACTAACCACTACGCCACCAGACCAGCCAATGTCATTTAATGCATCTGCAGAAAGCACTTAAGCAACATACAACTTGTATCAAAACAATAAATGAATCTAACATTAATTAGCAAATTTATTGTGAATTTTACATTATTCTCAAAAAGCCTACACACAAACACTTACTGGTACTTCTACGATCAATACACTCTTTATTCGGTTAACCTTGCATTGGTTAATCTGAACACCACAACCCTTTGTTAAGGTAACTAACTAATATTAGTATTCCACTTCGATTGTTCGTACCTTTGTTAAGAAAACTATTAAGATTCTAAATAAATAGAAAAGGCACTTAATTCAGACCCTGATTACATAGACAACGGTCTAGCAGTTACAGGTACCTCGTTAAAGCGGTCTATTCACTTAGAGTTAGATAAAGATGAAATAAAAAAATGCTTTATTTTTTTGAGATGTGAATCTACATAATAATTGTCCAATTTCTTTTCCTACCGCGCAGTGAATGACTGGCAACTACTGAGAAACACGGTCAAAAAAACTCAGTATTTTTTCCATTTTGAAATGAATTATATAAGTTTTCACTCACTTTCATTTTAACCCATTTTAGTGTCCTGCTGCTGTACAAGGGTTTTTCTCTCAACTATTTTATGAGTTAAGAGAGTTTAGGCTTTAATGAAGTACATATGTATATATCGATTCCATATTGTTTAATGTGTTGTATTAGAGCGAATTAATTCGAAGCGTTTTTATCCGTTACAGTCTTACGTCTTATAATAGGTACGCTTTCTTACATAACGTAGATTTTATAATTATTTCAAATATGTAATTAACTATATCCGTATGATACGTATTGTAATACGAGCCTCATGCATGCATGTTCCCGCGACATTTTACCTTCTTAGATCTTTTATTTATTGTAATCTGCAAGGGAACGATCTGCTAAGTTCAGCCACATCTAGAACTCTGACCATTTTCATCCTGCCGAACTTTAGACCGCTGGCTCTCTTTGTGTTTAGTGCCAAATCCATCGAATCACAATTCATTACAGTCATTAATAACAAAACAATGGGTAGGTAGGTAACTAAATATTTAAGAAAATTAAGTTGCGTAATGGGATTCTTATGTTAGATAGGTACTGCTAATACTGTGTCTCTTTTCTTAATAATCATCATCATCATCAGTCTATTGTAGTCCACAGCTGGACATAGACCTCTCCTAAAGTACGCCACTGAGCACGATCCGCGGTTTTCCCATCCACTTCTTACCGGCCGCCCTGCTGAGTTCGTCACTCCATCTAGTCTGAGGACGGTCTCCACTCAAGAACTCGTTTACCCCAGCGATTGTCAGTTCTACGGCAGACATGACCGGCCCACTGCCACTTCAGCTGACTAATCCGGCCGGTGAAATATGACGATTACCTTAATTCTCTGTCGGATCACTTCATTTCGTATTTAATCGGCAAACTTCGTATTTCTATAACACACGAGTGACCATTATAATATACTTTATGTAGCATGTATGAGTGTGACAGCGATAGTCAGCCCAGAGACACTAAGAAAATAGAAGCACTGTACCTAAATTATTTTGACATTGATTTTGACTCCATTTAAACATAAACAACCTCATCAAAATTATTCCATGTTATGAACTATCAATTTAAAAATCTATTCGCTTTTAAGAATGAATAAAAAACATTATAGTATATTACAGCACAAATTTACCAGCCATTATTTGTTATTTCAAGAAATATATCGGTAAAGCCATTAGGTCTCCGACACAATAACAAGCTATCGCGACCTTATCTGAAGACCTATGTGACCTGTGTAACGTGTCACCGATATAATGGATATGTGTAGAAGAATTTGTCTTAATTATACTAATATTTATAGAACTGGATTAGAAAACTCGCGGATCGTGCTCAGTGGTGTACTTTAGGAGAGGGCTATGTCCAGCCGTGGACTAAAATGGGGTGATGATACTTGTATTATTTAGTTTTGTACCTATATATTTTAACCCTAGATAAAAAGAGGAAAGTATTACAATTTGTTACAACTCTCACAAAAATACTTACCTACACCTAAACTTGTCAAAAATAATAGGCCCATTTTGACATTAGGTAGTGAAAGACCTCAAAATGTAACTTGGAGAGAAACAATAAAATAATATTTTAAACTTAATTAGATAGTGTATTTACATATTTTTAGGTAAATTTAGATATAGTTAGATATAGACATCTTTTTTACGTTAGATTTAAATTTATTTAGACTGCCATCAAATACAATAATCCTCTTTATTTATGAATTACGTTGTGTTTTAAAAAAATACATTTAATATTTTTGCCGCGTTAAACAATATGATAGAATTTAACGCTAGTATTTTTTTCGCCTTAGCTTTATAGTATCAACCAGCGGACCCCGCAGACGTCGTCATGTCCGGTAATGCAGTGCCACCTACCCAGTCCGAAAATAGATTACGACCGATTATCAGACCTACTGGACATAGACATAAGTTTTCATTATAATCAGCCAAGCCGTTTCGGTGATGTTTTTTTTTTTAGTTATTTTTGCGTAAGAACCATCTTCGTACTACAAGGAGTATTCTAAAAAATAATTAGCGAAATTGGTTCAGCCATTCTCGAGAATCGCACTTACCAACATATTTAGTAATTCATTTTTATTAAATAGATCATGCTATTATCATGGTGATGACATCTGTCAAAACGGGACCATTACATTTTTACGATTGTACCCAATTTCAATATATTCTTTTTTATTTTTTACTTACGTCGTGAATTCAGGTAACATACTAAAATTTCACAAGCATTTTTTTGGTCTGTGTCAAATCTTGATTAATAATATACGCTGAGCATTATACTATGCTTGTGTTAAGTTAAATTAAGTTTTTTGTTAAAGAAGTACAAAGTTAAATATAAGTGTCGGCAGAACATAATTGGCATAGATATCAACCTTAGTCGGGTAGTAATATTCGTTTGAAGGTTGTCTGAAGGGCGAACAAGTATTGACATTGTATGATATGCAAAGCCACGTGGATCAAATCGCTCGACTGATTAAATCCCTGCTTTATTATTGCCCATTTTATTAATTTCGAAATCGAATAGACATTTGGATAAAAAACTTTGCACTAGGTATGAGTAGGTATACATTTCCAGTATATGCTGATCTCGCATTACATAGGATCTTTGTACAATAAGAGGTCAGCTTATACTGGATTTTTATAGTCTTTTTTTCTATGTCTGGAATTTCTCAATAGTTTTGAAACGTATTTCTTTAACTAGGCGTTAACACTGCACGACAAAACATGAAACCAGCATAGTCTTATCTCTTTCTACTCATCTCATAACGATAGAGATAGTGGTTGCATCATGTTTTCTTGTGCAGTGGAAACTAGGGGTTACGTTACGAGCAATCGTCATCTGACGAAAATACTTCTTCTTTTTCTCTATTCCTCTAATTACTAATATTACAAAAGCGAAAGTGTAAAAATATATGGACGTATGTGTGTAGCTCTTTCACAAATTCTTCTGGCAAATCACACATAAGATACTTTTTATCCCAATAAGTACCACGCGGCCGAAGCTGTGGTTGGAAGTTAGTCTTAAAATAGTATAAAAATGAAGCGCGCCGTAAATACGCGTCGTTGAACTTAATACTAGTTAGTTGAATAAAATTTATATATATTCAGACCATTTTTATTCCTGACCACCTAGATCCAATACCTACACAATAATAGGTACCTCACCTAGCTAAGCCGTATTACGGTGCCCAGAGCTGACCAGCCAGGTACGCAGGGGATATTAAGATGCAGAAAGTGTGCGCAAACATAAGTGCACTCTCTATTTCCTAAAAAGACTGGTAAAACATCGGGCGCAGGACCGACGGCTTTAATTGCTAACCAAGGCAGTTACTAATATTATTAAAGTGAACGATGATGTGTGGATAGGTTTATTTATTAGTCTTTCACGTAAAACTACTTGACAGTATGGGATGAAATTTGACGCAGGGATAGATTATGGTCTGGTGTCTATTACAATGTTTTTATTATAAATATTATCCTCAAACCCGTAGACGTAAGTTAATTTTGTAATTATAATTAAAACTTGATATTATTATTGTTTTTAATTTTCACGGAATTCATATTTTGTTATTATTGAAGTTTTAGGAACTGTTCGCGATAGGGATTTCCGTTCGTACAGTTTTTTAGTGTTATCAGAAATGCCTTTCGGTTATCAGATGCTTTGTCCTCATCTCAATACCTAGAGACGTGCGTCTTCAATCGTGAAATGAAATTTATGTCACCCAGATTTGTTTAACAGCGGTATGGTCCTCGCCATAGAAATATAAGTGTGTTAATTGTTAATATTACAAATATTGAGCATCGGCGATTCACACAGAGATGTGTGGGCACGACCGAGATTCGAACCCGCGACCTTATTTTTCTAATGCGAGGCCCGTACCGCTGCGCCACCGCTGCTCTCAATAATACATATATGTATACCAATACACAAAGCTTCAGTTAATTCAGACATTTTACGAAATTGGACATTTTCACTTACTTAAAAAGACACTTCGAAGTCAATATTCTAAAAATCTAGTTAATTCTACCAATTCCGAACATTGAGAGTACTATTTTAATTTCACATAAAACGAATAACTACTGGGGCGTTAAATTAAATTGTACTAAAGTGAGATGACTCGAACAATATAATTTTATTTGATTACAAACGCTTTATATAGAGATTTTTCTAAAGCTCACTCAATACTTTAACCTGATTTAAAAATATCCACTGAATAACCGCAAGCTGATTTTTGAATAAATCTGCTTTAAAATAAATATCAAGTAGTTAGAACATATTACTTAATCTAGTAATTACTTACTTGAACCCTTTTTATTAGAGCAGCGGTCGAAATATAAGGTCGCGGGTTTGATTCCCGTCGTGCCTGACAGCGGAGATAAAATAATTTCCACAAAGATGTGTGGGCACGACCAGGATTCGAACCCGCGACCTTATTTATCTAATGCGAGGCCCGTACCGCTGCGCCACCGCTGCTCTGATTGAATTGGAATTGTGCCCAATCAACGGCAATAAGCTCGCCTTGTTACTGGGACCTAAACAAATGTACAAAATGCAGGTGATATTTTACCTATGTCTACACCTTAGAGCATTTAACAAGGGGGGTGTTATACGCCACTTCTGTTACTAAATTGTTTCTGCCAGTTTTTGAGGTAGGGGATGTAGCCACATACAGCACACATGTAAAAGTTGAAGCGTCTTTACAATTAGATTTAAGTAAATAAAAGCTACTCACAAACACAAAACATGAACAGTTTATTTATACGAGTACGTTTACCTCAATGGTCCGTATAAAATTTTTAAGGTAATTTTAAAGTAATTTTCGGCCAATACAGGTATGAGCGCTATGTTGTTCAGTATACCTATAGGTTTTGACAAGGTCACCTTGGTTTTCAAAGGGTTGTTCGCCGCGCCACGCCGCCACCACGCCCGTACTCAGCGCGACGTGTAATTACAACCGGCAGTGACATCGGGGTGAGAGTCGAGATGACGTCGAGTGGCTCGTCAAATTCTCGAAATCAAATTGTTTTTTTCGTTATCACTTTTCATTCGATATTGCGTAGTAGGTACCTACTAAAGAGTACATAACTAAAGAGCTGTGGTGACTGTTTTACTAAATGTTAGAACATAATATACCTAGTATGGTTTTATAAGCTTTCACTAAAGGTCGCTTTTACTGCGCTTTTGATGCAACATCTTACTTAATAACGTTCAACGTTGACACTAGACACTACAACCCTTTTTAGTGTCCTACAGCTGGGCACGGATCTTTTCTCAATTACGAGTTGAGAGAACGCTGGCCCATTGCGGATTGGTGGGTGTCACATGTCCTCGAAGGATGATAATTTATTTATTGGGTAAGCACGTTCAATCTAGACCACATCAGAGCACAACAATACTAGGTGGTGGTCAAGCACAATCCTATTATAGGATAAGAGAAAAAAAATTGAAATAGTAACATAACTAGTAAAAGCAACTCACGTTGGATTTTGTGAATAATTTTTTGAGTAAACTACGTGAGTAAATCATTCGAGGACATGTGACATCCACCAACCCGCACTCGGCTAGTAAGTGTGGATTAAGGCTTAAACTCTCTTGACTTGTAAAATAGTTGAGAGAAAATACGTGTCCAGCAGTGGGACACTAAAAAGGGTTGCAGTAAAAACTGAGGTACTAATAGGTTACTGTTGCAGTTACTATAGGTACTAGTATAGTATGCAGCACAAACTTCTATACTTGTCAAATTTCATTCATTTATTTATAGTATAGAACTTTGACAACAATTCGAAACAATACGTCTCAAGTTTATTTCTGAACACTGAAATGAAATTGACTTTTCTAAATTATATCTAATCGGGATCTAAAATCTAAAATAAACCGCGATAAAATCAGTTAAAAAGTAGTTTTCTTTCAAAAATCTTTATTACGTAATTAATTTATCCTAAAAGTTTTTTTATTTCGTTCTACCTAACATTATTCAGTTAATCTCAGTCACTTTAGCATTTATAATATAGAAGTACAGATTATGTAGATTTCGTAGGTACCTACTCTGGCAACCCAAAGCTGAGAAAGTACGCTCAAATTGTTCCCGGTAAACATTTACATACAAACTCTGTGAACAGAGCGGTATCCCCGGTATCCCCGTAACGGTGAACCCAAATCCGGGGATTAACTTCAAAAGACACACGGCGATTCGGAAAATGCGTTTTTATAGAAATACTCGGCTCTTTATAGATTCTGTCAGATCTTGGGTGGCTATTTAAGGATCAATCTTGTAAATTTCATAAATAAGTTTTTTAAAATTCGAACAGCAATCGGCCCAGAATTTTTATGAATCTTAAAAGTCTTCAACTAGTGCATCGTACCCGTTCCGTTCCCGAGATTCAGATTATATGTACGGGCAGGTATAAAATATAAACAAGAATTGCTCGGTTCAAGGTATTAGATCTACCCGTGGATCTACCTATTATGAAACTAAGGGCGCTTTCAATTCATGCGATTTGTAGCGGACCGCGGCAGTACCGAAGCAGTGCGTTTGTCTTGCTTACGGACGGTCGTTAGTTTCCATACAAGACGCACCGTGTGGCAACAGTACGGCGCGGCGAGTCGGCGTCCGTCGGCACCAGAAACGTACCGACACGACGGCGAATTGAAATTGAAAGAGCCCTCAGTGGTCCGACGCAGAACTAGAGTAGGTACCTTTTTTTTGTTTACCGGGGGAAAATCTTTTATGTTATATGGGACTCCATACTGGTAATTCGAACTAAAAACCCCCCGGGTGTTCCTTCGCGCATCCTGGCCAGGGTGTCACGGGAACCACAAGTGACACAACCGTGACATAGCACATCGGATTAGCGAGCTGAAGGTCTGACTTGATAAATATTCTTTACAACACTTTGGGCTGAAGCAGAGGTGGCGCAAGGGGAGCCGCGGGGACGCAGTGGTTTGGGCCAGTCTTTAAAATGTAAGGTCGCGGATACGACACCCGGTCGTGCCCGCCGACCGACACATCTTTGTGTGAATTGTTTCATAGCCGTTGCACAATATCGGTGTAGGAAAACATCGTGAGGAAACCGGCATGTTGTCCTAGAACTAATCATTCGAGAACATGTGACATCCACCAACCGGCCTAAACTCAACTCATAAGATAGTTGAGAGGTGATACTTGCCCAGCTGTGCGACATTAAAAAAGGTTGAAGTGATATGATTATGTAAATTATTATGCCCTGGCATAATATAATAATAATACCAACGATTCATCATAATTATAATAATCTATCGATCATCATCATCATCACATTTTGGTACATCTATAAATACCTACTAATTTAAAATAATTTTGTGCTAAATTGTTGTTGGTGTGCGATTCTCGTGCAATTTCGAAATGATATGATTTGTCTAAGATCGTATTTCGATTTATTAAATTTGTCAGAATTTTCGAAATCAAAATTAATAACCTTATTTTTTTACTGTGGTCTGGTACTTTAATTTGATTGTTCCATTCGTGTTTCTAGCTATGTGTGGTAATTGCCTCGTTCTTTACGTACAGGTTTAATCGAAACAGCGTAGGCAGAGGCACGGACAAAGACCTTACGTCTCTTGTTGTGGGCAGTAATGTCCACTACGATAGGCGACAGGTCAGTTTATCTTCATAGCGTATTGCACTTCAATCAAAGAGCCGAGGCCGGTCTAGGCCGACGCACTCGTCGACATAACACGTGCATTACTCACGAAATATTTTCATAAAACCGAACTCGACCGAACCAAACGCACCCGTCCATTCCTCCCCGCGACCCCGCGCACCCGTAAAACCAGTTCAGTTCGTACCCGGCTGTCGTTCGCGTCGGCCGTCTCGTGGAGAGAGAGTGTACGCCGCGCTGTGTTACGAAAAAACATCTTTTGTACCAAAACCAAACCAGTGTTGTGGATTCCTTGTGGTGTCGTTGTGAGATTGTGTCTTTGATTTTGTGATGTTACCTGTACGAGATGTTATAGTGAAGGATTTCTCTTGAAAACAGTGGAACGGGTTCCGCCTGCTGCCGCCGGACGCCTTTTCTCCGATCTCGGGATATCATTAAGGTATTTATTGTTACACCGATTCATTGTTGTAAAGAATTCTTTCTACGACCCTTGAGTTGAGTTAAATCGATAGTCTTGATTCAGTTTCGATGCTAGTGTAAGCTCAGCGCGTTGTAATGCGTCGATATTGAATCACGATTGTGGATTTGCATAGTGGATGCGCGGTGGGTAATTCTCTACTCAGAATAATCGTCCTGGGAACGGGTTCGGGTCCGCTTTGGTTCGCGTGGGCGACTATTAATTACCTCTAAGTTAATGTAACGGCAGATCTTATGTAGCCAAAGCTTAGAGTCGTGTTATTTACATTTTGTTATCTTACATTCCTATTTTGGAATAATGTGAGTGGTATTTAATGCCGTTTCTTAGGTGAATAGAGCACGTGAACAGATTTAATTAACGATTGATAGGTAGTGTGCAATTATTATGTAAAAAACAGGTTCTTACAAGAGCTTTAAAATCAAAAGTAATGACTAAAGGATATTAATGATTAAATAGCTTGGTAGACATTGAACAAGCTTTAAACGTGTTTAAAACTATTTAAATAACATCCGTGTTAGGTCAAGATTCGTAATAAAACAGCACTTCAAAAGATAATGTAGGTGTACTTACATGACTTGGTTGAAATTATTATTTACTAGTAAATGCATATAATTTTTTTTATGTAAGTTTTAGTACAATGTAATTAAATTAATATAGCCTGGAAAGGTACGAAATAAAACATTGCAACTGCAGGTACGCACCTCCTCCAACTGCAGATACAAACCTCCCGGTAGATGGCGTTACTTGTAGCAAAACATTGAACTTACGAAACCAAACCATAGCTTTTATCAATTAAAAATTAAGATCATGTTGTTTTGGTGGTATAGGTATTTGTTAATCACACGAATCTTAGTAATTTTACGCCTAAATATTCTGGATACTAACTCTACTTATTTAGGTACATCTTGTTACGAATACCTACTTTTTTTACAAGTCAATGAAAATTCGCACCAAGTAGGTACCTACGTAGTTAGGCCGTAGGTTTATGCGTTCGAAATTGTTCTTTTTCCAATTACAGAATAGTTTTTTAATCCGTACGCCAATGTTTTTCGATAATCCACATTGTTTTTTTTTTAAAAAAACACGTGGGACAAATTTCTTTCGACAAAATTAATCCCCGTAAACCACAGATGATCAAAATCTCTAAGGTAAATCATAGACTAAGACAAGACAAATAAATTAAGCTCTCTATGGTAATACCTACTTCGACTAGGGATTAGGGATCGATAACGCCACGTGAAAAAAAACTAAGTTTAAATGTGTATGTACCAACTGTAAATACCTACCTACCTAGTTAGTGTTTTGTTTAAAGTTGGAGTAATTTTAACCAACTTGAAAAAGAAGGAAGTTCTCAAATCGACTGTTCTTCCTTTTTTTTATGTATGTAAGTAACAATTCGATATTTCTAGGTCCCATTTAAATCAAAATCATATTATCAAAATCAGACGAGCGGGTTTTAAGTTATTGTTAAAACATTAAAGTCTGTTCGCATTTTTTTAAAAAAGCTATTAAGTATCTATATCAATTTTCAAAAGAACAAAAGATCCCACTGGGTCGATGTACTCTGAGTTTAGCTATATTGTTATGATACATCTTATCAATGGGACTGATGGTTCCAGAGCACTTAGACTCAGTGGGATCTTTTGTGCTTGTAACTAAAGTTTGGTACCCAGAAGACTGGTAGGTACTATAGTCCATCAAATCTAAGAAGTACCGTTTGACAAGTTCTAAACGTAGTACATTTACATTTTTATTTTTTGTATGAAAATTGTTTATGTTATGTTAAAATAAAAATAACTTCATAATTCAATTATTTTACAGGAAAGCTAATAAAAATAGTGTGAATTACGCCTCTTTATACCTAATTTAATACAAAACAGTGAAACGTCAAAAGGTACTTCTTAGATTTGATGGACTGTAAGAGTACAGTCAGGTAAATAGATAACGGTACAGTCTAATGCACCCATTATTTTAACTTTATTAAAAAAGGTAATATTCTTGTTTACCTGCTGGTTTCCTATTGTTTTACCATCGTTATACGTCTACAATAATTTTATTGACAATTCAAGTTAGCGTTTTACACGGTGAAGCCGTTGATTTAGTCGTAAACCTAGCTATAAAATCAGTATATTGATGGCGGTGTGTTAGGTGTGTAACTTAGTGTCGTTTTCTTCAGGAAACTTATTGGGTCGTAGTTTAACTACTTAGATATAGTTTATGTTCAACCCTTTCTAGTATCCCACTGCTGAGTACGGGTCATCTCTCACTCTGGGTAACTTACTCATAGTTATTACATACTTATAGTCTATTGTGTACTTACGTATACCATGTAGGTGCTATTTTGACAAAAACAACATATTGCCATATTGCCATTTTAGTGTCCCACTACTGGGAACGGGTCTTCTCTTAACTGTCTTACGAGTTGAAAGGTAGTTATGGTCCTAATCCACACACGCTGGCCAAGTGCGGGATGCCGATCCTCACGATGTTTTCCTTCACCGGCAGGATATTGAGCAGCGGCGATGGAACAATTCAACAGATGTGTGCGCACAACCGAGATCGAACCCGCGACCTTATATTTAAAGGCGACGTCGATGCCGCTCCGCCACCGCTGCTGTAACCTGTTTAGTTTTTTGTAATATTTGCAGCACTATTAGAAAGACTTGCATTGGAGAGAGATCTGTCACACATGTCCGGCACCCTGTATAGATACCAGCTGTCATAAAGGTATTCATGAATCTGCCTGTAACTCTGTCATATTTCCAAACTCAACCTTTTTGAAAGAAAACTAACATTATTATTATTAGGTAAATGACTAAACAATGTAGATAATTTTATTCTGCGCTATACACTCCAAATAGTTCCTATCACAAACTGTATTTGAGCCATTATAATGGGGTGTCAAAAACAATGGACTCAGAATTTTTATTTGTTCATTCATGGTATACTTAAAAGCACGTGGCGCGGTTTCTGAGTGCGCGTAGAGATGTGGTGTTATTACTAAAAAAAATTGAGCCCGGAAACGTGTGTGTCGTTCGATAGTTGTAAAACAGTGAAACAGATGTTGACATCGGCTGTATGCTGCGACGCCGTGGGCTAATTGACTAGGGAAAAAAGAAAAAACGTGACCTGCGTTCCATTCTACGTTTACGCGGGAAAAAATGTACGTTCGTACGATTGATGCGTCATGGGACTTGACATTTTTCGGTGTTCCTTGATTTATTGAAATGGTGTTTCGAGATCTAAATTCAGCGTGTGTTATCTAAAGTGTTTTCGTTTTTACTTCCGAAAAATGCTATAGTTGTTTTTGCTTACACATTATTTTTGTGCTTTAGGTACATAAATTCTATTATTATTATAACCTTTTACATGTAATGTCTGCAACACTTACTAAAAAATAACTGCATTTCTACTACCGTAACTACTGGTCTAACACCGTTTTAATACAATTTTCATTTATTATATGTAATGTGTTCGGGTAAAACCGAACACACAGCAAACTAACACCTTTGCTGCGCTTGCAATTGTGGCTCATTTGCTTGCAGTTTCCCCGATTTCATTTAGTTCGCGTTCGACCGTCATCGTCGCGAGTTCATACCATTTTACCATAAACTATCATTTTACCATTTACCAAATAGATTACCGATACATTATTGATATAATTTAAGATCTTTGTGAAAATATAGTAAATACCAAGACAGTGACTTTCCTTTGATAACCAAACCATAGATAACCATAATTATACGGTAAAGGAGTGTGTAGGGAAACCATACCACCCAAGAACACTCTTTTCTTTTTAATGATAGTTTATGGTAAAATGGTATGAACTCGCGACGATGACGGTCGAACGCGAACTAAATGAAATCGGGGAAACTGCAAGCAAATGAGCCACAATTGCAAGCGCAGCAAAGGTGTTAGTTTGCTGTGTGTTCGGTTTTACCCGAACATAATGTAAATAATATTATAAAGCTGTAGAGTTTGTTTGTTTGTTTGTTTGAACGCGCTAATCTCAGAAACTACTGGTCCGATTTGCAAAATTCTTGCACTGTTAGATAGCCCATTTGTTGAGGAAGGCTATAGGCTACTTTTTGTCCCACTGCTGGGCATGATATTTAGTTCACGCGGGCGTAGCCGCGGCGGAAAGCTAGTTATATGTAAATGTCTATTGCAGTTTAATTCTTAAAAATAATTTTAACTTCCAAAGAAAAAATGCAATGTAAGCTACTAAATCATTTTCTTTTTTAATCTAATAACGACGATGGTGTTAAATTTATAGCCGTTCAATTGAAGTACGGTTCTGATTTATACGAAATTTCTTTTCTAAGTTTGGTGAAAATAAATTTTGCTGTAAGTCATTAAGGACTGAAGAGATTTAAGCTTGAAGCGAATCATGGTTTAAGGCCTTTTCTCTAAAAGTTTCAAGGTGAATATATATTATGTGTATATCTATCCCTCTATATCTATATTATGTGTTTGCTGCATAATATTTTTAGAATTAATAAAAATAATCCCAAAAAGAAATTTACATTTCACATATTTAAGATAGGGTATTTATTAACTAAACCTGTAAGACAACAATGGAACCCTCAATCGCTACACGCATGTATAACCTACACAACAACACATACACAATGACATTTAATAAGAACTTTATACAAAAAATTATCACCCGTATTTATAAACGTAGTTTAAGCTCAATAAAGATAAAACAGGTTTATATTTCGTCTGTCTTTGTCTGTCATCTTGACACTTATACTAGTAAGAAAGAGACAAAGTCCATTTTGATTAAAGAATCTTAAACTTTTTTATGAATAAGGCCGTCTAAAAAATTTATCAAGTACTACTTGATAAACACAAACACTGTTCAGAAGACTGTAATGTTTGCTATGTTTTTATATTACCGTTCGTATGACAGAAATACTATCTAATTCCAAGAAAATCCGGGCATGTAAAAAGCTGGGGTTTAGTTAAAAGTAAAAAACCTGCCTATACTAATCAAAACATTCGTAGAAACTTCAAAAACTAGATATGAGTGACTCAATATCATTTAAAACCATATCATCTCTACAAAAACATTTAAATGAACTTACTTAAACAATAACAACATCTTTATGCGCGTAGGCACTTATAACGAGATCTAAATAAACCATCGCCTTACCTTCGGCATTTAACAGTAAAAAAAAAGTACTGGACCCGTCGCTTTACCGTTACACGGTCAGTTATGGCGGCCACAGATAACACAAAGTGTATGTCACTTGTCATTTTACAATTCAACGGATTAATTAAATATGACAATGTTTAGTGTGATACAGTATTATGATGAAAAATATCTACTGTTACTGCCTGCAATAATATCTTGGCGTTTAGCGCTTTTAAGACAAGTATTGTTACAATCGATCAATTGAGTTGAAGGTATTCGATTTTACGCGATCAAATCGATAGATAGTGGGGTCATTACTCTATGGTACTATCGGACTCCTAAGATGACGTCAGGGTATAGATTACTAGTTATTCGTATACCGTTGAAGTTAAATTTAATGCGTATTCATAATCCATATTCGAATTTAGTTTCCGTTAATCGTAAAATCGAGTTAATCGAGTAGGTTTTATGAGTAGCTGCTACTTTTTATTGTTTTAGTTTATTGTTAACTAACCAATACTACAGTTTTATTCTACTCAATCAATTTTATTTAACTGAGTGGTTAGTGAGAAAATTAACTTTGGTTCATTTATGCCAGTTTCATTCCAATCCATTCTTTTCTAAACAAACCTTATCTAAAGGAAACTTATTCTGATTTACTATAGACAACGAATATAAAAAAATGTAGTTATTTGGCCCGCAGTTTTAGATTTTTTGTGATTACCAAATCACCAACCCATATTTTATAACGATTTATTTTATTTAGTTCCATAAATTAGTTAATAAACGAAATGTTGCACAAAATCAAGAGCAATCAATGTAAAATCATTTTAGAATCTAATATATTACTTTCAAAATGTTCATCAAAACTGGAATTCTAAATAAAATTGAATTTTGTGATATTAAACCAGGTTTATAATGATCTATCCGTCTTGTTGATTGATGTTGATTAAGTCATTGAAATTAACGTGTCAATTTAAACTATGATCTACATTGTCAATGGCTTTATTAGATAATGAGATGACATTCGCTATGGCTAGTTTATGGTTTCCTGTGATTAGCTTATCCTGTTTGTTGAACATTTTAGGCGCTCCTTTGTCTATGATACCTAATCTTGAATTCGAAATACGAGGGGCAATTACATAGAGGTTCCAAAAAAAAACATTTTTGTCGTGCGTTTTAATAGAAACTATAACCATTGGATTAGCAACCAAAATTATTATAATGCCCAAACAATTTAAATTTGGTATTGTTATTAAACCTTTCGTTAACAACAGATCTGGACTGCGTATAAACCATGTTTTTTAAGACTTAAGACTTTTACTTTTAGAAATTCATCTTTGGACCTAAAAGCAAAAGACGTTATTGAACTGGCAATATACGACACTAAAATTTGTATAAAAATAAATTCAAATCGGTCTACCATTCGTATGTACTTACAACTGAACATAGAACCTCCTCCTATTTTGTCAGAAGTCTGTTAAAAATGGAAACTAAACCCATGCACACTACTCGTCCTATGGTTATAACCTCTCATTACCATACTGAGAAAAAATGACCACCTGAACCATAGTAACTAGAGACTTAGTATCACAATTATTTAACCCAAGTTTTCAAGTGTCGCCTCCATTTTTATGAAGAACTTCATGGACTAGGTATGACTAAGAACAATAAAAAAACTATCAAACGTCAATTACACAACAAAATAGACTGTCTAAAGAATATCTTTATCTAAAGTATAGTTGTGTAGAAGGAGTCTATTAAGATTCCACTGTCGAAGCAAAGTACCTGATTCACAGCCGAGACAATAGTTGAAACCACTTAAATTCTTGTAGTTATCGTAGAAGTTTTAAAATAAATTGGTTTTGGTACATACATACAATTTGTAAGCTTTTAAAATTTATTTTTTATTTACTTTCCTTTATGTTCATTAAGATACACTTCGCCTGTTTTTTCGAGTTTTGGTCTGGAAACTAGGAGATAATATGTGTGTGACCATAAATAATATAATACATCTCCGTTTGAATAACCCGCTGGGGTAAACGAGTTCTTGAGTGGAGACCACGTATTGGCAAACGTAGCATAGGCCGCACTCAGGCGAGGTGGAGTGACGATCTCAGCAGGTAGACCGGCAAGAACTGAATGAGAAAAGCCACGGATCGTGCTCAGTGACGTGCTTTAAGAGCGCTATGTCCAGCTGTGGGCTAGAATAGGCTGATGATGATGATATTACAGATCTCCGCTCAGTGGAACCCATTGAAGCTGAGTAAAGAGCTTCTTATATGGAGTCTGAGACTCAGGAGTGTTAACTATGCTTATACTTTGGAAAAATAAAATAATAGGGGAACATAGTATAGTATCGGACACTTTTGAATTTATTGATATATTTTTGAAACCATTGGGTCGATCAGTATAAAGTTGAATACTGAACTTTATTTATATGATATTTGATTGTATTTGTCCATAATACGCCGCTAGAATTGAAATGTACTGTATAAATTGAACAAATATTTTCACAAAAAGTTGTGAAGTAACGGACATGGGTGGGCAGTATCGGACAAATAGTAAAAACAACTAATAAGTTCATATTTATATAGTTTAAACGAAGCTCATTAAGCTAGTTGAAAACAGAAATGTTAATATTAGATAAATGTGCACAACTAACTTTTAAATTTATGAAAAGTTACTGTCTATTTATTAAAACTTTTTCTTTGTGTACTATCGGACACTTATGTTTAGTATCGGACGCATTATTAAAATTTTAATAATTGTATTATTAATTTATAACTTACAAGTAGGTACGGAGTAGATAAAAAATAATATATTGCATTTAATTGCAGATAAAAAACTTTATGTAAATTTGATGGTTTTAATTATAATAATATTAATTGTACAGGTATATTTATTAAATAATGTACAATGTCAGTCGTCAGCTAGTCGGCCACTTGCTGACTGACATAGTATATTAATTAATAAATCTAAAATTTTGAATATTTATGTAAAATCATCACAGAACAACCGTAAATGACGTTTTTAATACCATCTACCAGCTCTTTCCATTACCTGCTAAAATATGCCTAAGGACTGCGGATGCTGCAGGACTTGAGCGGGTACAAATTGTCAGAATTTATTTGTATGCGGTGCCAAAATAGATACGCGCCGTGAGTGAGACCTACTTTTCAAATACAATTTTGGTTATTATTCTAAGAGTTGAATATTAATCATGATTATGGAATTTATTGGTGTTCCACGGTAGATTAAGCATACTACATGATATAAAATAAAATGGGTTTCTATAAATTTTACTTATTTAATCTACCGTTTCTTTTAGTCCATCAATATTATTATAATATTTTTACAATAATATTAAATAATAATAATACAAATAATTGTATTGTGTACCTTTATACCGTACACGAATAATAATATTGATCGACTAAAAATACAAGTACTATTAAATCATTATTATAATAATATATTATTATTTGTAGTATAGTATCGGACGTCCGGTACTTCACTAAATCAAGTCGTCCGTTACTATACAACACTCCCGCTGTCGAAAATATTATTAAAAAAATATAAAATCGAGAAATACATTGAAATCGACGTAATAATCGTATTCTAGAATAATTATACTATAATTCATAAAATAAAGATTCCTCTTTTTACTTCAAAATTTAGATTTTATCCACAAAAAACAAAACATCGATACTCTCTCAGATTCGACTACCGAAGAAAATCACTCGCCACGCGTGCACCGTTGTCGGTTTCTCACCGGTGTCTGTTTAATACGTTCGGGAGATGCGACCGCAACGTGAATGAGGGGAGTGGGGTTAACTATATACAAAATTTTAACGTTTATAAGTGATGTCCGTTACTATACGTTGTCCGGTATTATACTACCTTCCCCTACACTTTCAAATAAAAAACCTCATAAAAATCGGTCCATCCGTTCCACCACTACATGACAACAAACTTATACACACACAGATACACAGATTCACTTGTCAAATTTATAAGACCCTTCTGTTTTGTCGGAGGTTTAGAACTTAAGATTTTAAGCCAATCGTTTATATTAACGGACACACTATCTAGCGAAACCGTAGTTTATTTCAAACAACACTTAATAACAGCTCATTACAAAAGCACTTAACGTTTCAGAGTTATTTGTAAATATTAATAAGGATAATTTATACTCATTTGAGAAATCACCTTGTCGGGTAAAATATCGAGATATTACTGAAACAATTATAGAGTAACTTATTTGTATCTATAGTTATTTGCAAAGATTTTTTTATCCTATAGGCTTGCGCTTGACTACAACTTGCCTGATGTGAAGCAATGATGCAGTCTACGATGAAACGCGCTTACCCAGTAAATATCGATTCACTCGTGACTTGAAGACCGGCAGATTGTAGCTATCGGGAAACATAGATGCCGGCAGCGAATTTCACAGCTGGAACATGTAATTTAAAAAGTATCCGATGTCATGTAAAACAAATATGTATATTGCATATCCGACATTTTGTGCTCCCTATGACATTGGCAGAATCATCATTGTCATAATGGACCCATAAATATCAAAGTTGAAGGCGAATAATCGTAGACATAGAAAACTATAGACTGCTGGATATTTGCTGTCTCACTTGCAAAAGAATAGTATGCAAACCGAAAATTGTCTGTGAAAAAATGACACAAAAGATATACTTTGTTTATGTGAATAATAAACATTGGTCTATTATTCGTAAAAAAAAGAAAAAGGGCGTCCAAGGACATTGGCATTTTTCTTTTTTTTACTAGCAAAATTGCGGATTTTTTTTTGCAGGTGCCGTATATGAAATACCTACAATGTTCTTCGTAAATGTCAAATGTATGCGTGATATTTGCAAAGTTCTTTACACGTGTGGAAACTTTAAAAGCGTTATTATATCACTTGAATGTCGCTGCGAGGGACGTTAAGTTACCCCTAAGTGCTTACACTTAAGTACATTACCTGGACATTGAAGTTATAGTCCTTCAGTTTCAGCCCGCGGCCCTACCGGTTTGTACACAATTATCGCTCAAATATCACCCTCATATTGCGTAGTTGGTTAAAAAGTAGTCAACATTCGTTACCAGAGTTTAATAGTCCAGAATCTCATTTAAATAGGTTCAGCAGTTAACCCGTGAAAAGTTGTCGAAAAGCTGGTTCATCGGTACACACGTGTGCCATTTGCCTCCTAACTTCTCCTAAACAGCTGGACCGGTTCGAGTGGATCCCTGGATTGTTAACTCTAGTTAGATTCTTATGTACCTATCTGAGAGTAAATAATTTTATTTATTTATTTGGCACAGTAACAAAACACAAACTTAACATTTCTAAATTATTTCACAATTTATATAATAGGTACTGAACTTGTATTTAAAATGAATTATCTATGTCATTAAAAAAAATATAATATGTATGTACCTGATGAATACTTACTGCTTTCTAAACTTAAAAGATTAAAAGAGAAGAAAGATATGAGAAAAGAAAGAAATTGAAATAAAAAGAAAATATAAGAAAAGGAAGACTAACGTTATTTGAACACTTAATACTTTTTAAATGACGGTGAATTTTGGTGAAATGTATCAAATGAAACATAAAACTTTATACTGTCTACATAAAAAAAACTATATTTTTACTAATAATGTTATATTGTCTGATGATAACTTTACGATAAATGCAGAATTTGGTATGGATATAGGTTTCCCCATACTTTCATAGGTATAGCGCATTATAGCCCAATCATAGGAGTCCAAGCTCGAAGCAAATGTTTCTATGGAAGCTGTTATGTCTATGGTTGAAAATCACTGTTGGAAATATTTTATTTTTATTTTGCCCTTGATCTAATTACAGTATCTAAAACAAAACATAAGGACCTATATGAATACAGAATTTGGTATGTATACATATAGATTTACCTCATACATAAGTATAGGAGCCCAATATAGCCCATTCAAAGGAGCCCAAGCTCAAAGCAAATGGTTATAAGGAAGCTATTTTATTGTCCAAGACTCGCCGTTGGAAATAATTTTGTTTACAGTTAGATTGAAAGTTTATTGGGACGTAATAGTAAATTGTTTTAGAATTACAGACGTTCGGTCGTTTGAGGCGGTCTATCAATTTTATAGTCAGTATTGTAGAATATAACCTTCTTTATTGAAGTCCAGCACAAATTAAAAAAAAATTGGTAGTTACGTGGTAGGAAGTAGTAGAAATAAACAAGCAATATTCTTACCCCCGTATTCATAAACGTCCTATAAGCTCATTATATAGATTTATAATTCGTTTGTCTTTGTCTGTCATCTTGATTTTTATACTATTAAGAAAGAGATAGTTTATTTTAACAAAAGAGTCTCTTATGATTTTTATGAATAAGACCGTTAGCATAAATCTTTTCAACTTAATTAAGGTACCAACTTCCAGTCGCTGTTTCGCCCGCGTAATATTAGTATAAAAAGTGGGCCTATGTGTTATTCCGGACTATAATCTCTGTACCAAATTTCATCTATTTCTGTCGAGTAGTTTTTACATGATTTCGTCATAAACATCCTCAAAATATTCGCATCCTATCATACTCCATAAAAATGCGAAAGTTTTAAAAGGTTTGTGGATGGTTGTTACTCGTTCACGCAAAAACTACTGGACGGATTTAGATGAAATTCTGAACAGTGAATCAGATTATAGTCCAGACTTTCTGGTTTTCATCCTAATGGATACCAAGCGGGTGAGGCCGCGGGCAGAAGCTAATTTATAATATTAGTGGAGTAGAATAGAATCTATAGATGAGTAAAGTGGTGAGTCAAACTTCGCAGTTTACGACTTCCGACTTCAGAACCTTCGAACCCGTTTTCTGGAGCTACATACGCGAAGTTTTCTCTCATCAAAAGTGGTAATCCGTGAGTCGTAAGCCTGCCTTTGTTACTTGTCGTATTAAAGTCATAAAATCTCCATTTGAAGTCTTTTCCTACGTTTAATAAAGATATATCCTGCTAAATTGCTAATTCACCATTATCTATACTTACTTACTTATCTATAACTATACTCGTACTATAATATTATAATTGCGAATGTAAGTTTGTTTGTTACGCTTTCACGCAAAAACTACTGAATCGATGTGGATGAAATTGGGTATGGAGGTAGTTTGAGACCCGAGAAAGGACATAGGATAGTTTTTATCCGACTGCGCAAAAAGAAGGTAATGTTTTGGCGCGATAACCGACATATACGCGGGCGAAGCTGCTGGCGGAAAGCTAGTAACTGATAAATCGAACCAAAATTGTTACGTGACGTCACGACTATTACAGTTTTATTAGTTGCGAACCCGCATTCCTAAACTTTAATCCGATTTATTTCAACACTATAACCGGCCAATAACTAAGCAGACAATAGAATTTAGTATTCGTAACCAAGAATCATGTTATAGTTCCATGAGAAAATGTTTTTCGTTTAATAGCATTCACAAACTCATATTAAGTCTCATCAAAACATAATAGTATTAGAATATTTAAAAGTTGTCACACGCATTTGCGACCCTTGTAATTTGACATCCGACGGTAATAACATCAGGTAAAAATTGAGCTTCAAATCGTCTTTGCAAAACGAAATGGAAACATCGGACCTCTCTTTCATTAATTGGTGCGAGACAAACTCCAAGTCGAGAAAGTCGAAACAGATGTACCACTAAATATTTGTCATATAAAACGTTTCGGAATTCGAACCTTTGAGCCAACGATAAAAATTAGGCGTGCCTAAAATAATTGAACTCTTTTATTTGGGTCGTAACTCCAAACATCTGAGATCCTTTGATCGTAATCAAGTTCGCTTCTACTGTTTCGGAATTAAATTGAGACATTGAATGTTTGCTATTTCCTTTTCCCTTCAATTCGGTTTCACAGAGTAAAACTTCCCGATGCCACCAACATGGCCGACATCAGCCGATATACGACCTCGTTGGAGAACCATTTCCTTTAATGCTTTCATGAATCTTGTAAACTAAAGAGCGTGTAACAACGTGTCTCTTCGCCATTAATAGCCTAAGAACGAACAAACTACGAAGTATTAAGTTTTATCAACCATCTGCACGAATGTCACGTCTTTATTACTACTTATTCTTTGTCCTCATGAATGCAGCATGCGAGTAAGATAGCGATATGTGTGTCCCTTTCTGGTGTTGTGGTTTTTGCTGCTCAGGAAAAGGTAGGGGAATGATTGTCCCTTTCGGGCATAGGTGTTCAATTCAATAAAAAATGGCGTAGGTACCTGAACGGGTCCCTTGATATGTTTATACATTTTTCTGAAGTAGAGGACTTTTTGTTACGTATTTTCAATTGAGATTAAATTTGGAGCGTTATTAAAAAAGTTGGAGAGCTTAATACTCGTGGTGATTGTGATTCTGTGTTGGCAGATTATAGCATCATTTTGAGGTTTATCTGTAGTTGGTTTCATTTTCGAACCAGTCTATTAATTTTGTTTTGTAATGAACTTAAATACTACCTTTACTAATTTGATTAATTACTTAGTTACATAGTTTTGAAATTACCTAATACCGGCTGAAAATCTTATTTCAATAAATTACGAATAGGTATTAACAATATAATAATATTATTATATAAGTAAGTACCTGAATGTAATTTTTTATTGATAACGATGATTTTACTTTCGATATATTGGATACCATATATATTTACGTTCAAAAATCTGTATTTTAAATAATGAATCACTTTATTGTACTAGAATTATTGGAACAATGTAGGTAATTGTCGTTTACAGAATATTTGAGTAATTTTAATAATTAATCTCTATAAATGCTGCTATGTACCTATAAAGGAATGTAGTATATTTTAATTGTTGTCTATTTCCACAAATATTAATTGCTGATAATTATAGTTTGGTATTAAATAATCATGTAGTTATGTTATTTAGGTATATTAGTTATAGATTACTTACATTATTATACTTACAGCTCTTTAACATTATTGCATTATTTTATACTTACTGAAACTAGCTTCCGCCCACGGCTTCCCCCTTTTACCCTAAGTGGTGGGTTTGTATAAAATCCTTTCTTAGCACACCCCTAGATCTCATACGGAAATTCAAATTTGGAATCTCTAGACTTAGCAGTTTGGGCTGTTCGTTGATATGTCAGTTTCTTCTTTTTAAGTTTAGAACAGAAGATAGATAGATTTACCTATTTCTTCTTCTTCTTCTTTTAATTATGGCCTCTGCAGAAATTATTCCGCAATTTTGCCAGTGTCAAGTTTAAATAAATAGATAAGTTTTTAAAGATTAGTAGTAAAAAACTAAAAAACTGCGACGTTCTAAGACGCCCCTAAACGCTGTTATCTTTACCTATTTCATTTCATGCGACTGTAAAACATGTAGACCTTTGACATCACCTATGATGAACTGCAAGTTTATAGACGAGTAAATTACAACGGGATTTTAAATATTGATGTAGAAAACTCTATTCTGATTCATCAACGATAATTCTATTAAATCCAAATTATATCCATCTATGTTATTACATGTTTAGATGGATAAATAAAAACTATTTATAACACAAGAAAGGGTGGACCGATCTAGATCTTAGTTTTATTGCATTTATCTCGACCCTGATTAGGAAATACTTGTTAAAGTCTAAAAATTATAAATTCAGCGGCACGAAGTTCGTTGTGCAAGCTTGTAAGTAGTAAATAAATGGTGGGTGGTCAAAATCCGTCAATCCTCCATTTCAAGCAATTTGCCAAAATAATTTGAGCCCTCCCCTTTACAATAAAAACAAAACTGATTCAATCGAATCGTTTGTCTATGCTCGTTGTTTTAAAAAATAAAAATCCAATATGGCGCGCGCACTCACAGCTGACTCAGCACACCTTACGAAGTAGTCGCTTTGTCCGATGCCTTTAGAAACGTTACATTGTTAGTTCCATTTTATATTTTCGAATACTTTGGCGCCAATAAGTTTCAAAAAGGTTCTTACTATGCAATGGATATTGTGTCAAATTAATCCATTAATCAGTTTTGTTTTTAGAAGCAAGGTAGATGCAATTAGTCCTGGTTTTAAGAATTTAAATAAACCAGAACTTAAACCAGAACCAGAACAGTATTTAGCATCTAGTTTTTCAATAAATAGTGATTATTTAGCGGTATTTCGACTTTGGCTACGTTTGCTAACTCGTGATCTCCACTCAAGAATTCTTTAACCCTGCGGTAAACGACTAAGTAGAGCGGAGATCTCAGCAAAGCCGCGGATCGTGCTTAGTGACTTGCTTCAGGAGTAACCTTTGTCCAGCTTTGGACTAGAAGCTGAAAATGATGATGATGTTTTCCTATCACGGCGACCAAACCAACTGACTGTGCATTGACTTGGGATATATTACCGTGCACTTACAATACCGGTGCATTCTCCGTTCCTGAAGGGCTCGTCCCTTAGACCGTCGTCACTTCTGATATCCTCCTTTGCCTACATCTTTGGGTAGCAGCGTGTTACCAGATGACCCAAATCGATTTCAGAATCGATCTTAGATACATCGATTTTAACAATAGGTACTGAGCATATACAAAACAAGCGTCACAAATCGTTTAACCTTTTTTAACATCGGCTAAAAGCAAAAGTAGGCTGTTCTATTGAAACGAACAATTGCATAAGGCGAAGTATTCTTCTATTCACACAAAAGGACTGTGTTCGATTCGTAGATAAGACATTTTCTGTTCCATTATTGTTTAGTTTCGTCAGCGTTTAGTTGAGTTATAACTTATAAGTATAGTAATGGTTTGTAAGTTGTAAATGTTGTAATGTATGATGTAGTATTGTGTTCTATGTTATTCCGTAAATCTTCAAAAATTCAAATTTCAAAATTAAAAATCTAAAACAAATTGATGATTGAAATAAAACTACTTTTAACGGATTAGAAGGCCCCAACCATTACCTGAAATTTGATAAAACACTGGTCCTTGTCAAACAAAACCGGTTCCTACCAAGAATGATCCGCGAAGCTAAATTAAAAAACATCCTAATTTTAACAGAGAAAATGGTTGGAATATACCACCAGCTTGGGACCCAGTGCTTAATTTACTTGTACCAAAACCCAAGCAAAATCAACTCAGAATTCAAGACACTGTTAGCTCAGTTTGCTTAAATCGGAACGCAACTTAAATATTAATGTTTGAAGGTAGTCAGTAATAATTGTGATTAATATTTTTGGACGTCAAATACCTCAGTCCACCCGTGAACATGAAGTCTGAAAAGACTTTGAAACGTGTCGGGATCTGAAATCTAAAATAAACCGCGATAAAATCCGTTAAAAAGTAGTTTTATTTCAATGTGTGATATTCGCGTAAATCTGAGACAATACTAAATTTGATGATGTCATCAATTATTAAATTTCATCGCAGCTACTTGACATGTGTTAATTAAAGCCTTAACTTTCTCAACTCTTGAGATAAGTAGTTAAACTCCTAAGAAAACACACTTGTTACGACGAATTGTATAATCTTGAATTTCACGATTTTGTGGGAAAATATGAAAACCTATGTTATGAAAGCTCCAAGAACTGCTTGCAACTATTCAGAGTACCTACTTATTGCCAACTTTCCGCCGCGTCTCCGCCCATGTAAACCGTATTTTCCATCGTGGCGGTGTAAGAATAAAAAGTAACCTATAGTTTTCCTCAATTAATGGGCTATCGAACAGTGCAAGAATTTTTCTAATCGGACCAGTAGCCCATGAGATTAGCGCGTTCAACTAAACAAACGACTTCTTCAGCTTTATAATTTAATCACCCTCGTATTCATATACGTCTTATAAGCTCATCTAAAAAAGGTTTATAAATCGTTTGTCTTTGTCTGTCATCTTGACTTTTATACTAGTAAGGAAGAAACAAAGTCCATTGTAACTAAAGTCTTATAAGATAGATTTTAAACTTCTAATGTACATCTAATTGAAATACCGCAATATCAGCCAGTTGCATCCATTCTGGTCTGTTTTAGAATTAGGTCGAACGTGCTGGTTCGTCGGGCCTATCTCGTTCTAATCCGATCTGGTACAAGCCAATAAATCTGATAATAACTTGTACTACCTATTTTGCTATCGGTATAAGTTATAAATGTCTTGGCGGTAGTTCGTAAGTTGAAATTCATTAATAAACTTGAAGAAATGTACCATAAATGGCAGCACTAATCATTCCCTCTTACTCGCACGTTATTGCTGTCTTTAGTCACACACGTCGGTACAGTACACAAAAAAATAAATGTTCTATTTGAACAATGTCTGTATTAGGCATTAAGATTTATACGTTCTAGGAAAGTACGGAATCCACAAAGTACATTATTATCTTGCTTAATTACTTTGAAACAACCAAGGTCTATAGATAATGAAAAATATCTACATATCTGATTACCTTGTTTTGCTGATGGTCCAAACTGTCATTACAAGTATAAACCGCTATTTTAAATTCGTTTCACACAATGATATGTGGGCACAACCGGGGATCGATCACGTGACGTTTTATTTCAAAGGCGAGGCTGATACCGCTGAGCCACCGCTGCTCTCAAGTTAAATAAAACCTTCATAAAAGAGGTTCCTTTTTCATCTTAAAGAGGAAACATCCATTTTGAAACCAGACCTTCCGTGGTAGACTGAAATTGCCAATTAGGGGTTGAACCTAAAATATTTCTGGAACTGGCAGTTTAGCGTACTGTGCAATTATTTTAGACTTCCTATTTCGGCAGACAATTTAGTTTGATTTTATTTTTAACTGACTTAGATATTTCAATTGATATTCAGATGTTTGTATTTTTGGTTTTATTCCGAAATATTCGCGTGTGAATTTAAAATCGTTTATTTATTAAATAAAATATTGCATGTTGTCTATTTAAGTGAAATTATTAATAATGTTTTTTTAAGTCACGCACGACAAGAGCCGCGTCATCCAAATCAACCATTTTCCGGCGGGATTTAAAATGTATTGAAAAAAAAAAACCTTGCAATTCGAAATTTAAATAGTTTTTACTCTTCTATGACCAATAAACTCGACTAGGCATGAAATTAGACATTGCCTTTGGCATATATATATTTTGATTGATACCGGAAAGAAAATAAAAATAAGACAAGGCTGTATGGTCAAAAACTTTGCCTGCCTATTGGCGAATAATATTAACAACAACATCGACTAGGTATGGTCCTAAGGGTATGGTAAACAAAGAACACTGAAACGAAACGAAAACGAAAATCATGAGATTTGGCATTCAAATACTGCGTCAAATTGATTGCCCTAACAATAATTTTCTATTGAAGTAGATAATTCTGGTAATATATCAAACTAATAGACTAACCTTACTTATCGGTATTTTACGCAAAGTCCAACTTCCTCAGAGGTAACTTCGCAACTAGGTCATTGGAAGACATCGCGAAATTGCATAGCACACGTTACAGTCGGACAAAGATTAATGATGGTGTTTAATTATGCAAACGAGAAAGTTTACGGAGCTAGAGATGTGCTGAGTTTAGATGGGAGGCGATAAGATTGTCTTTGGTTTCACAATGTTGCTACATTTGAAGCAATTGTTGTCTGTTTCGTATTCTTGTCTATGATTTTTCTGTTTTTCCTGAGATCATGAAAATTTCGTCATCAAATGTTCAGGAATCAAATATACTTCTAAGGACTTATCTCGTTTGTTTGTTTGGTTCAACGCGCTAATGTCAGGGACTGCTGGTTCAATTTGAAAAATGCTTGCGTTGTTAGATAACCCATTTATTAAGGGACAGTTTATGCTTTTTATCCCACTGCTGATGTTATAAAATGTAGTTTAGGATTAGATCTAATTTAAATAGGTACATTAATAATTTTGCAAACTCGTCAAAAACAAAAAAAAACTACGCTTAAAATTTGATAATATCCTCCTATGGAGTCGGTTAAAATATAACTTTTACATATACTTGTGGAATCTAAAACCAAGTACGTAATTTCATAAACACCAATTAATAAAAGACAGGAAATTAATAAAATATTCTCTTTAGCCAATGTTTTTGTTCGTCTAATTTATTAGACAGTTTAAACATTAGCTAAACTTTTGTACCATTTTAATCCCATCGTTTCGAAACACGGCATCCATTTTTAAGCCCTGATCGTATATTTGACATTTTATTCCGACGTTCTATATCCCGGAAAATTTTATCATAAACAATCTGGTGTTCTGCTAACAAAGATTAAGAAAATTATTTTTAAAGTACCTCTACTAGCTTTACGCCCGTGCGTAGGTATGTCAGTTATCGTGCTTAATGATTATCATTAATTAAAAAAAGATTTCATTAGTTTTCTATCATTTTTTGACATTTGTCTATTAGAGCTAAGTGTAAATGTTTATTGGAGTTAAATGTAAAAATTTTATGTCCAAAAAAATTCAGAAAACTAATGAAATCCTTTTTTATTGTCGACGAATATCTATTAGAGATAAATATCTAAAGCGCGAGACTATGGGCCCTGGTCTTGTGTTAAATATTCTAAGTCACTTTACAATAACATTTTGTCTAGGGGCCTTGTACTTTAACTATTGCAGTAACAGCAACAAAAGAAATTTACTATTTTCGAAACCTCATAATTTTTCTAAACGTTTACAACTTACAAACCATTACATCGAGCCTTCACTCATTACATTTCCATTAACAAAAGTAGACTTGCTCAACCATTGAAGTTAAATTTAAAGAGCGACCTTTAACCTCTTGTAGGCGGGGCGGACTGTAATACTTCCAAACACATCTACCATCTCTTAAACCACACATGTCTAAACCATTGTATTCTATACAAAAATCTGCTGTTTGTTTCTTTAACAATCGATTAGGAGAACTGAATTTGGGTTTTAGTTATTTGAAGTGTCAAATTAATGATTCAGAAGTGAAGACCGACTCGTTTTAGATACTCAAAGTTTTTATGGGTCGGTATAAATAATGGGTGATTAGGAGTTTGATGGTATCGCTCATTTGCTTGACGTTGATTGTAAAACGTAATGTTTGTATTATATTTGTGATTGAGACACAGTTATTGTTATTTCTCTTTATATTTACTGTGAAACGAAATGTATCCAATAAAAAATTATAGTCGGTAATTAATTTTTTTTTAAAGTACAGTATGTATACCTCTTTGTTTTTTTTTATTCTAGGCTTGCGCTCGACTACAACTTTCTTGTTGCTAAGTGTGGTCTACGATGAAACGCGTAAACTCAGTAAATACCGATTCACTCGTGACACAAAAACATACAGATTATAGCTATCGAGAATCAGCCGGCAGCGAATTTCACATTTTGACGGTTCGCACAATAAAAGTGGAGGCAAAGTGCTTTTTGCGTTCTCGTAGAATTTCCACCATATCGATGGCGCATAGCTGTTTCTCTACTTGTCCAATGATAGAACGGGGATAGTTCAATAAAAAAAATAACAAAAACAAATCACTATAATTATGTAATAGGTACTTACAGTACCCTTGAAGTACCAGTCCACCACCGATCTGAAAAGAACAATACCTACTTTTTCCTAGAAGCGTATCTATGTCCCACGATATTTATGCGATCTCATAAAGGTAAACCTTAATTTCTATTTTTTTTTTAATCAACTAATTAGTACGAAACCCAGAAACGTTTAAATCCCGTTAAACCGTGTCTGTTAAACTGGCCTATTCAAAATAGTTGTGACAATAGTAAATAATACATATTAGTGTAAGAATGGCTACTTGTGTAGCGTAATAGGTAGATTAACGAACCCGTTGCCCTATTTGGTCAATTGCATTGAGCCTATTTGAAGGAGGAAATACCAATTAATCAGAAACCAGGCCAAGCCGAATGACTGATCAGCCACAGAACAGAAATTGTATTTTTTCTACCATGTACTTACAGATCTTTGTGTATATTCACGTGTATGGTTCGTTGTCACTGCTTATTATCGCTGAAGTTAAATAATCTTGAGGAAACTGGAATATCTTAGAACTAAACGACTTCTTAATACGAGTACCCCTGTGTTCTTGTCCTTGTGTTAGTTATACCATCCTTAAGGGAATGATTGAAAAAAATAGAGATTTCGCACTTAACACTCGATATGGGTCGTTATAAAATATTTTAATATTGTAACTATTTAACGATATGGTAACAAATACCGTCTTTGATAACTATCTATTTTTATAACTAGTTATTAGCAAGTAACTACTATCTCAATCGCTCATAGGCGAACGTTACTTAAGATAACGTTTTTCTGTCAATACGTTATTGGTGTACCGGGGTGCTGGATCTCGCGCGGCGAACGAGTTTTCTAATAAAATAGCTATCGGAATAAATAGCTATTGTAGAACCACAGAAAATATAATTCTCTACGTAGAAGCATATACCTTGTTATTGATTTCGGCTGTATAACCGCTATTGATAACTATTTAAGCTGCTTAATTGCAATACAAGTATCTCCTGCGTGACTGGCTGGCCCAGACTTGCCATCGTAGTTTTAATTATCATGGGATAAGGTTACCTACCTTACTCAATCAGAGCAAAATAAAAATGGCATCAGTAACACTCACACCTGCATACGACATTGGTATGAATCACTTATTATTACTTTGTTAAGTCACCAACAATTGTAACAAACATCACGTATTATATCCAACTTGGGAGCTAACCTATTTAGCCCAAATTTGTACCATATGGGTTATGTAGGTCTACATAGCCCATATGGTACAAATATCTTATAATTGCCTATTTAAGAATTTCAAGGGTTTAAAGCAAATTTATCAATTTATAGTAATGTATCAATTAGAGGACACAATTTTATTTAAGTATTTAGTATTTTTAATGATAAACAAAGTTTAATAGAGAACCCTGTTAGTTTACTGTTTATGTCTAGGAAGTTTAATCCCTAACTTAGATTCCTAATCTGGTTCGTCGATGTTTCTAACAAGGTCTTAGTATTACTTGGCTTCATTTACATAAGTCCTGGGAAATAACGATCAGGTTAGACGAATGAAATAATTTGATATTTCTCGTCCAATTGTAATATACATAGGTATATTATGCATAATTAATTGACTATCCATTCTAATAAAATCCTAAAAATGGTAGCGCAGTGTTATTTGCCTCGCCTTTGAAATATAAGGTCGTGGGATCGATTCCTGGTCGTGCCCACACATATTTGTGTGAATTGTTTCATCGCCGTTGCTTGTCAGCTATGTTTTGGTCCCATACGTAATAGGGGGCGGGCCTATTGCCGTTCATCAGTCACAATTCCAAATTTGGAACTGCAACTAGGTTTCTTTAAGTACCTATATTAGAAGTCTTTTTACTCGACCTGGGAATCGTACCCGGGATTCCGCGATTATTAAACATACACGCTTACCACTGGACCACCGAGGCAGTTTATAAAGAATTTAATCATATACCATAAGTACACATCTATTAAAAATGCTGAGACGATAAGGGTATCCTGTGGTTGTTGAGGCATTAGAAGACTAAGAACTTCTTTAATAGAGTACCTATACACAAACAAAATACATTTCCTTATATAATTAAATCTGTCGATTTACAGAAGCTTAAAATATCACCCATTAAAAAGTGTCTTGTTTAGAATTTATCTTTCATTGATTCCTTTTAGTGCCACCTTGTCTCCAACTTGTTAGACCAAGATCCCATACCCTCTTAATGTCTATCAACAGGATGCGATATAAACAAAACCTCTTCATATATTTTGTTAACTAGACCATGTGGCCGCCATCCTTCCGATTTACGATACAATTTGACATTTACGATCATTGCATAAAGTTCCAAATTGTTTGCTCTAGCTTGTCAAATTGAATTGTGTTGTTTGCCAAGTTTTGAAGTGCTGTCAGTTTGAAGTTTTGCCATTCGATTTTAGGGTTACAGTTGTGGTTATAAGGTTCTTTTATTTGTTTTTTGAAGGTTTATTTATGTTGTATTCGGTATGTTTGCATACTGACAGACACGAAACAACCGAACGAAATAGTTGGTTGGGGTTTAAGTTTTTTTTTACATTTTATGTGTTAATCAGTCATCTATTTGGTAACATGTTTCTTTACAGTTTTGAAAACCTTTTGTTTTCCATTTATTTGTGTATCATTTGTGTAAATCTTAAGCTTCGTAATTAGATAGAAATTTATTTCATGCATGAAGTTTGTGTGAAAATAAATGTTTACAAATTATTTTAATAAAAATGTAAATGTTTGTTGTTTCGCTGGAGTTGTGAAGCAAAAGGTATATCTCCAAAAACACCACAATTAGACCCTCAAACCCCTCCGCAGCTATTTATAATATTTGTCCCTTTTCAAATAAGACTCGGCCATAAAAATGCGTAATGTAACATTCTTACATCTTTCACATTTTTTTGGTGAAAAAACTTTATTCCATAACAAAAAGGCACTCTCCACGAGAGCCACTTGAAAAAAGTACGAAATAACGCGCGGTATCCTACCGGAAGTCGGGCGGCGGAAGTCGCTAGGCTTCCCGGAAGTGCTAGAGGGCGCTCGGGAGTGGCCCAAATTGTATTTAATCACAGTATATGGAACCTCAGAGGGTGAAAATCGGCAAGTTCGGGGATGGTCATCAAATTATTAAAAATTTAAGGGGTGCCCACCATTTTTAAGGCTGATAAAAGTGCCTTTGTTTAATTATTTATTGGCTGTGGGTCAATTGAGAAAATTTTATGTTTTATCTAAATACTTTGAGGCATCAGATGCTTTGGTTGGTGTAATGACACGCACGTGGTGATTATAGTTTACTATCGCACGAGGGCCCTGCGAGGTGTTATTAACCTGCCGTATAAATTTTGGTGAATTTTACAATTTTTATTTTCTTAGTAAAAGAATTATATGTCCTGGTAGCATGCGACTTATTTGGCAATAGGCATCGGTGAGTATTATTTTATAATTCATTCACATCTCGGGTTCTATTCCCACGTCAATCTAAAAGTGTTATTGTATTTTCCTGAAGAAAAAATACAGTAGAACAGCAAATTAGGGTTGGTTAAGGTAGTTTCGGTTATTGTTTTGCCCGATGAATGTTAAAAAGCGCGATTGGAAGTGATAAAAAGTTTATAATAGTTATGATCTGCTTACATTTGAGTAGTATTTTTATTTTCACGCTATTCCGGGTCTGTTTTTGTATGAAATCTGAAATAATTTCAAAGGACATAACAGGAAAACACCATTGTTTTAATTCCAGAATGTTCGGTCGATATGATTGTTGTCATTAATGTCCCCTGAGTGTCGTTACACGGCAGCGTTCATGTTTCAGCATGTTTTACACAAATTCCATCGATTAAACAATTTATTACTTACACGTGAAAGCTTAATTTTAAGTTAGGTTATACACATTGGCCGTAAATATAAAACTTCGTACCAAGCGACGTTCCCAAAAAAATAATTAAAATCCGGAGTTGGTCAACTTCGTATTTTAAAATAAACCGCGATAACATCCGTTATAAAATAGTTTTATTTCAATATGTGGTATTCGCGTAAACTTAAGAAAATACTATCTGGATTTTTGTCTAATTTACCGAGCTTTCTCGGTAAGCTATGATATAGCTCTCGTAGCTCGTGGCTTTTAGTTACTCGATGGAGTATTTTCGACAAGCCGTGGGACACGATAGCTTGCCAAAAAATCGTATTTTGTCTTAGTTCGGGGTTAAATGGGCAATTTTTAATTGAAGCTTCTAAGTGTATTAAGTCGAAGATTTTTTCCTCGATAATTTGCAATTGATTGACCCTACTAATTACTATTAATACTAATTCAAAACATGAATATAGCGACCCAAATGTTTTATGCTTCTGACTATACCCCTAAGTAAATTAAATACATACAATCGTAACTAAGTACCTTGTTAAATAAATGTACTTTTGGGTTAGTTTAAAGTCGTTTTGCACTGTCTGTACTCACCTAAGCAATTTAAGTAATATTAGTCTAACAAGTACTTACCAAAACTAAAGTTGTAAATTCAAAACTTAACGCCAAGATGTACGTTAAGTTTCTGCGTTCATAATATTTGATGAGGATGCGTTTAATTCCAAAAGTTTTTTAATATTCTATATTTAGGCTACCAGGTACCTATGTAGATGTCTTAGTTATTTTAGATATGGTAACTCAATAAGTTTAAACCAAATAATCTATCAAATCAGCCCTTATTTAGATATTTAAACAGATGTTAATTTAATTTTATAGTTTACATATTTGTCAGAAAATTTAAAAATTAAAATCATGCTACCTATTTATTCCACCTTTGCTCACACTGCCTTCTTTTATATGTCAGTTAAAAATAAAAGCAAACCTAACTATCTGCCGAAATAGGAAGTCTAAAATAATTGCACAACCGCTAAACTGCCAATTCCAAAAATTAGGTTCAACCCCTAATTGGCAATTTCAGTTTATTACAAAATGGATGTTTCCTCTTTAAGATGGAAAAGGAATCTCTTATAAGATTTTATTAAACTTAAGAACAGCGGTGGTGCAGCTGTATAGGCCTCGCCTTTGAAATATATGGTCACAGGTGCTATCCCCGAACGTGGCCACACATCTTTGTGTAAATTGTTTCATCACCGCTGCCCAATATCAGTGAATGAAAACCCGTGCCTAACGGTTGAAGTAAAGTAAAAGCACGCCATGAGCACGATCCTCGGCTACTTTCGTCCAGCTCTTACCAGCTACCATGCAGAGGTCGTCACTCCACCGAAACGCATTTGTAAATTTTACCATGCCTCTTTTTTGTCGGGGGTTAAAGCAATTGGCATCGATTCCCATTGTTACTGACACTAGTAGCAAACGTATTTCGATCGTTATCGAAGGAAACGTATCTATATATCAAAACATGGCACTATGTTGTATTCTTATTTATTTTTGTTTACAACGTTGTCAAATGCAAGGAGACACAATCTATCACTGCGCTGGCGGCGCGCCAGGGAAACCATTTCGAACTATTCGGACAAACCGTTAATAGTTTTACAGTTGCTGCTCGCGTGTGTTCTAAGCTTTGTAATTAATACTAGACTGGGATATGGAATCGATTTGTCTGGCAAAAATATCCACTAAGGCACTATACGAATAACCAAGGTTTTATTAAATTGAACACTAACCTTCTTATTCATAAAAATCTTGTGTTATCTCAACTTATAGTTAAAATGGATTTTGTCTCTTTCTTAGTATAAATGTCGAAATGAGAATCAGAGATAAACGAATTGTAAACATATTTTAGCTATTAAAAGCTTATAAGACGTTTATCAATAAGGGTTTAAAATTGTAATTTTAGTACACAAGCACAGGACGATATACTCGTGTGACAAATATGAATCGTGTTCAGGATCTTTGTCTAAACAAGTATTTTTAATTCATTTATATTTTCTGTTTGTTTGGAAATAACTCAGTCAGTATGAACTAATTTACAAAATTATTTTTTCTTGAAAGAGGTTTTCTAAAATGATCACTGCCCTGTCATATCATTCAATGTCGTTACTTTTGTATTTTTTTTTTGAAAATGACATTCACAGTAGTACAGTACTTCTCAGAAAAATCGTTTGATTCCATCGATAAGATATACTAGGCACATCGAACTAAACAGTTCAACAGATTCAGTTCGGATGTGTGAACTAAGCATTATAATCATTTCCTGCTATTACTTATTTAGAATGAAGTATGTCTTTTAAAAGTTTTAATTGCTATGAATGTTATTTACGATCCAATGATTTTAAAACTGTTGTAAATTTAATTAAACAGCCTGATTAATTTATTATCTGGTTGTATTGTTTAACTGCTTTTTTGTACACACAGATTATATAAGAAGCGCGTTGTCAATTTTTTTTAAGGTTTTTGTAACCTTAAAAAAAATTACAATAAAAAGATAAATGCCATAGATAAAAAATATACAATAAAAATATGTAAAAACTAAAGTGAAAATTTAAACAATAATTATGTTTGTAAAGTATATCGAATTCGGTTTGTTTGTACGTAACCCTTGTAAAAGTAGTCCAAATAAAATATTTTTATGATTTTGATCTGCTAAATTTGACTTCCCTCTCTCCGAAACAGATATAAGTACTTAAATTTTATTTTGCTATGAAGTAAGCTGGAAGACATAGTAGTCAGCTACAGAAGTTAAATAGCAGATTCAATCACAGACTACTCAGAGAAGATTCAATACATACTACAAAAAACTTAACACAAAGATTGTTAAATGTCGTGATGACAGGTGAAAATAAGCTTATCATTTACAACAGTCACACGACACAAATTTATTTTTGGAATCTTTTTGTGTTAATCTTACTTCTTCCCAATATTATAAACGCGAAAGTTTGTAAGAATGCATAGATGTTTGTTGCTCTTTCACCCAAAAAGTACCGGACGGAATTGAATGAAATTTAGCAAAGTGATATATTATGGTCTGGATTAACATATAGGCTAATTTTAATCCCAATATGTACCACGCAGGCAAAGTGGTGGGCGGTAGCTAGTATTGAATGTTTAGAAGCCTTTATAGGTTACTAGCTTTCTGCCCGCGGATTCGCCCGCGTATATGTCGGTTATCTTGCCAAAACATTACCTTCTTTTTCCGCAGTCGGATAAAAACTATCCTATGTCCTTTTTCGGGTCTGAAACTACCTCCATACCCAATTTCATCCAAATCGGTTCAGTAGTTTTTGCGTGAAAGCATAACAAACAAACTTACATTCGCATTTATATTATTAAGTAAGTATAGTATAGATCCTCTTTGGATTTGGCGCAATTTCGACTTCGGTTTAAAAGGTACCTAAGTGAACTATACATCGTCGCGTCTATAACACGTAATAAGGTGAATGACCCGTAGAGAGTGAATTTTGCAACCGCAGTGAATGCGTCCTCAGCCTCTTCAGTGAGGGTTACAACCTCTACCTTTTTTGTTTTATTTTTATTTTTTAAGTTATTATTTTGTAAAGAGGTTTGTGCTTATTGTTCTAATACAATTTTTTATAGTTTTGTTAATTGTTCTCATTTTAAAAAAACTAGTTTTTAGCAAGCTATAACAATAACGTTACCGAATAACGCTAAATTAATTTAAAAAATAGCACCACCTATTATCTTAGAGTTTTTATAAGAAAATTATTTGTTTATTTAATAAAAATATAACAAGTTTACCTCAAATGAAATTAATACGAATAAACAGCCCAATTGTGCCGTCTGTACCTATGCCGCATGCTGGTTATAAGTAATAATCAAAATGAACATCCGTAAAATCCTAATTTATTTTGTGTTATTTACTCTGCTCATGATAATATGACATCAGTTGCAAGCGGTTTAGTCTATTAATATCCTATGTAGTAAAGATTGATTGGAACCCTTGACCTGATTTCAGTTGCTATGCTCCTAATTGAATTAATGTAGTCAATGTGTTTAGTTAATCTCTGAACGAGATATTTTTGGCACTGATCACCTAATCCTACTCGGTACATTGCAACGGTGATAGTAAAATGCATTTGTAGTTACGAGTTATGTGCAAACGTAAGCGGCCATGATATTATTTTATATTTTATTCTTGAATAGGCTGGCGCTTGACTACCTATAACTTACCTGATGTTAAGCAATGATGTAGTCTACGATGGGACGCGCCAGCCCAATGTACAAATTCACTCATGACTACGAATGACTTTCGGTGAGAAGGTGGCAGTGAAATGAGGCTCCTCAACGTTGAAACCATAAAGGAGAAACAACCTCGACCCACCCTCTTAAATGGTGTCACCAGACATAACACCGGAACACGGCAAGGCCGCTTGGCGGTGCGGCTTTGTCTGATGGGTGGTCACTAGCCACGGCCGAAGCCTACCACCAGTTAATCACCGGTAAACCTAATTACCAGTTGTTTGTCACCTGATTTGCACCACCCGGGGACCACGTGTGCAAAAGGTGCACTCCCACGGACGAAGGTCACTCAGTCCCCAAAAAAATATAAAAACAAACGTGATATACAAATTTATCACGTCTTTATCAAAATTTTTACAATATTATAAAATTTTAATAATACAATTCGTCGAAAATTTAAGACTTACATAGTACGGCATTAATTTGTTATAAAATAATGATTCAATCGTAAAAGACTAGTCAGCAGTGTGAATATTAGCAAATATTCTACTATGATCTTACCAAGGGCTTAGTATTAATATTTTTCGGTTTTTAGTACTAAAAAGGTTTAATATTTAGTTTGCTAAATCCCTTCGATGAATAGGATCAAGGGACAATCAACGTGGTTCAAACCAATTACCCGGTTGATCCAAAACACACTGCCCACCACACGCACAACTAAAAACCGAGTAAGAACAATGTTGTCAACAGCAGAAAAGAAATATTAGCTGTTATTATAATTATGATAACTTTTAATGAGCGAATAACCTGTTATTTTTTTCTCGTTGCTCAATAAATTCAATAACATATTATTTTAAAAGCAGACTTACTGATGTATTTATTTAAGATAGTACGTACACCATGATATCTGTACCTATTTCCTATATTAGATAAAAAATACTTTTAAAATAGAAGTATAAGCTGAGTAGTATACTGTATGTAATTATTTTATCACTCATCACTTCTCTTCTCTTAAACCATTTTTAGTGTCCCACTGCTGGGCACGGGTCTTCTCTTATGTATATGTTTATGCCTTTGTTTAGTTTTAGGCATGACGTGTGGAACGCTGGCTATGTGCGAGTTGATGGATGACACATGTCATCGAATGATTAGATCTTAGACATGTCAGTTTCCTCACGATGATTTTTCACCTATATTTAGCAGCGGCGATGAAACAATTCACACAATAATGCCACACACGTGCCCACATACGACTGGGAATCGAAACCGCGACCTTTTATTTCGAAGGCGAGCCTAATACCACTGCGCCTTCGCTGCTTTAATACTTACTTATTTCACTTGGAATTAAAAATAAAATGCAGTGTAAAACCTTTCACACTGTCACTAAACGTAAAAGGCACTTTGCACCACCAGAAGCTGGTAAACAGCATTTATAAATAGTTCTAAAAAACTTCCTGAATCTATAAACTTTTTTAAAACCCTCATAACTCTGTCGGAAATGTTGAGTTTAATTACGTTCATATTGAAACTATAAATAAGTATCCATTAGACGCGTTGACAACCCTGTCGTCCGATATCTGAAGCGCTTTCATCGGTTCTTACAAATCGCTTAGTACGCTCCTCGCCTCAACCCCCGGACGTGAAGAAAGGCTCTACTAATATATCCTATAAATTACTTTGAATGACATATTATACCGTACTATTACCAAAATCTCATTGCAAGAAACAAAATGTGCTTCAGTAGTAAGCTTCTCACTAACTGCATCTCGTCTCAATTTATAAGATTATTTAAAGATCTCTATGCTAAACTATGGAGGCTGTTTCGTGCATGGGAGAGCGATCCCTGCAGCTTGGCCTGTTAAACTGTCCGGGGTTTAAGTGGGTATCTTTCGAAAGTCCCACATACCCTGCGAATTTTGTTACTTACTTATCCTAAAAATATTTCTATTTTTTTTTATTTTAGAGTACTGTAGGTACCTACCTATTATTATGTACCTATCTCTTTGGACTTTTCTGAAAATAAAGTTTAATTTAATTTAAACTACGAAAATAATCCATACTATCGGAAACGTAATGTGGTAGTCTGTTGCCAACCTCGGCCTTATTTCAACGCAAAAGTTATAGCTTCAGTCATGCAGTATATCTTTTTTCGTATCGTGATACTTTTTTGGTCGCAAAATTCCGAGACAATTTGATTGCTCAATTTACGACGGCAATATTCAACACTTTTACGGAATGCTTATTGAAATTTTGTATTTCGAACGTTTTGTTTAAACTGTTAAAACAACGTTATAGGTACAGTAGCAGTTAACAGCTTCTTGATAAAATAACGTGTTATTTTTTGCGCTACACAATGGAGGTTTTATATCTATATTTTCTGGGTACAAAGATGGATTTTCTATAGGTGAGGTTATTGTTTGATAAAATCGAATCCTTGACAAAGCTGGGTATTCTGTTGGGACAAAGTAATTTGCTAAAGTGGTAATACCTCCCTTTTCGCTCCCACCACCCTCGATAGGCGTATGAGTTCTATCCACTAAGGCTAAGATACTTAATGGTACAATTTATTTATTATCTTTCTTTCCATATTTGTTTTTACCTTATTTTTATGATATTACAAAGTCACTACATGATCAAACAAGAATCTAAATATTTTTTATGTTAAACGTCATTAATAACGTAATTAGCATTACGTTATTAATGACGTATAATTTCCTTTATTTGAAATTTATTTTGAATTTTTTAGACCCTATGTTGGATGCGAATGTAATTTATTACTAAGTAAGTAGATATATTAAACTAAAAGACAAAACACAGTACCTAGTAGTGCTAGACCGTCGCGAAATGCATTTCTGTAAAAGTTCTATCAGATATTACCGTCGAAACATGTCGTAATTCATCTTTTAGCTTTTAGCGACAGGCGTTGGTATGAAAAATAAGTTTTCTATTGCTTCTAATGTTGTTATTTCTTCAATATCATATTTACTTCTTTAAATATAAATCAAAATATTTTATTTATAAAAATCGCTTCTGATTTCAATAAGAGTTTTGGTGGTACTGCCCTATTACTTTAAATGCATTATTTTACACTTCATATATGCACAATTTTATCGATACCATTTAAACCATTTTCCTATGAAAGATTAACAGACATCATTACCTCACAATCTTTCGGATTTATAATATTGGTAATCTAGGATATAATAGTAGAATTATGCAAGTGCTATGCAAACTTTTTAACAGTCAATATAGAACATCATTAACATTTTAGTACTAACACATAAAGAAGTGTTATTGTCCATCAGTTTCAACAGCGACTTTTACGATGAACGATAATAAAAACTAGTGAATAAAACTACACATTTTTTCTCAGAAACTCACTGAATCTATACAATCAAACAAAACGGTTTATCCAAACAGTGTTTATTTTTTTTGAGTTTTCGTAAATCGAACGCCATAGAGAAAAGACCGTGACCGCGTTTTCTTTTTTTTTTAGCCTCAAGGCTAGAGTTGAGTCACTGCTGTCATTCATGAAACCGTTAAATTAATTATTTTGAATTAAATAGCTACTGTTGTTCGCATGGGAGTCGAAATAACTGTTATTGTAGTAATTATGATGATTAGTGCTTGACTAATTTGTATTACTGTTAGTTTGAGTAATTGCGTTATTTAATTGTTATTTGACAAAATTATGTTTTATTACTTCACAGTATTACTAAGTATGTATTTTTCTTTTTACCATAACTTTGTTCAACGTTATGCATTACTAGTTAAGACGTTGATGAAAGTCTTACTTTTTTTTTAAAACTTTTTAAATTTGTGGAAATCTGAAAAATACGAGAATGACAACCTACCAGTACGCATGAACATTACAGCGTTCACGCCTGTATTACTCGAAGCTTTAGGCAGTGGCGAATATTAACCATGTTTCGCCGGCTATGTACCTATAGGTCCAATCCGTAAATTAACCTTAAAAAATACTAACATACTAAATAATACCTATTGTTTCAATTTATTTTTGTTTAACCCCCTTTTAAGTAGGTATCTATTGTCGTTCATCGTGTTCAATTCCAAACTTCGAGTTGCAACGAAAATTTCCTAAGTAAGTACATAGCAAAAGTGTTTTTGCTCGACCCGGGATTCGAACCCATTCTTTCGTGGTTATTACCCGAACACGCTTACCACCGAACGCAGTACGCATAAAATGCTGAAAAAATCGCACCCAGTTTTATACTGAAACTACATACCCAATAACTCGTTGTAAAAGATTTAAATTCAAAATGCCCCAACACGATGGAGTTATTTTATGAAAAATATAGGAATTTCCGGGAGATTCCCGGGTCAGGTACGTTGAGTGGTAGGTAAACAAAAGTGTTTGCCCTCTAGATTGGGGGATTACTGAGTTTCACACCCACCGTGTTTCTCTGCGGGGAAAATATGTTACCAGTATAACATCTATAACACTTTGTTTTTGTTTAGTTATTCGTACAATTTTCATGTGGTACTTAGTAACCTGTACTTTTTTTATTCGATTTTTAATGGTTTAGAACTCGCTACTTTCTCTGTTCCCCTATAGCTAAATAATTATGTCGGTCTTCAAATCACGAGTTTATTGGGTATACGCATTCTATCATAAACCGCATCAATGCTTAACATAAGGCAAATTGTGGTCAAGCAAAAGTCTATTTTAGAATAAAACATATTTTTCTTCATTTCTGATTCGAATATTTTAAGTTTTTATCATTATAATTTGCCTTGAAATAAGACAAGTTTAAGATAGTAACAAGTTAGCATACTAAAAAACATGTCAATATACTATTTAAAAAAAAATAGACAGGCATAAATTAGATATAACAGGAAATAATAGGTAATCATAGAAACATGATATAGTAATATGATACGAAGATGAAGTAGGCTTAGAAACATGCTAAAACAGCCATTTAAATTACTATCAACAACCTTATTTTTATGTGACCTTCATAATTAATAATAACGCAATTTTATGAACTATCTTATATCAAGAAGTAGGCATTTTTTGTATATTTGTGTTTTACTAGTTTTTGCCCACAACTTTGGCTGCGCGTTTTACATTTATCGCGTAAAAACACGAAAGACACTTAAAATATTTTATGCAGTCAGATAAATAATCATTTGCAGTTGAATCTAGCTAAAGAATAGGATTAATACTTTAATAGTCTAAAAAATTTTATTTAAAAGACAAATGGTAATTTTTGTAGTAGGTATTAAGTATCCATTTATACAAGAATAAATAAAACAATAAAAAAAATTCAAATGTAGTTGCAGAGAACGAATACAATATTCCAACGAAACTGTGTCTACTTAGTAGACAACAGTATTATCAATTATAAATAACTGTTATAAATGTTGTTATTGTCTCAATAATAGCTGTTATTTGTAACAAAAACGTTATTAATAACGCTATATTTTACATACCTTGTTAATATTCTGATCAGAATTCAAATTTGAATTTAGAATCATCATTTCAAATTGCATTATTCCACGTAATTTGAAATTGTAAAATAAATTGAAATTTTATACTAGGCTGGCACACAAACTTATAATAGCCTACTGATTGCTGATGGTAAGCGGCACTCTAGTCTTTAGACTCTTGTGTCTTCTGTTGTCTTCAACCCAGAGGTATTACTCGTGCATTGCTGAATTTTCAGATACATACACCCTATAACACGACCAAAAGTTATTACACTACGTGTGTTCTCACTAGAAAATCGCCGTGCTCTAGGTCTCGTTATTTGGAATACTTCGACTCTAGAAATCGATAAAGGCGGGATCTGCTAGTGTTCTTAATAAAGGAGCTTTGGTTGCCCCAAGTTCACTTTATTCCAATCCTTGCGATAGAAGTTAAACGAAGCCATTTCTAGGTAAAAGTACGTACTTTAGCTGATTTTTTTTTTTTTTATATAGTGGGACATTAACACACACGGTCATCTGATCCCAAACTAAGCAGAGCTTGTACTATGGAAACCAGATAACTGGTAATATACTACATATAATTAAGCCGTACTCTTGGGTTTTCATTCGTTCGGTCATTTTATGTATTGCAATTTAGAATTGCATTAAAAGTTGCATTAAGGGTTAAACGTAAAAGAAGGTTAATAGAACACCACAAAAAGAAGGGTGAAAGGCTGTCTTATATGACAAAAATCTTAGAGGAGAACGGTTAGAGGTGTCTCAAAACATCTGAGAGGAGAAGATAAAAGCAAAGCGTGAAGGAGGAACGGAAAGAACATTGAACAAAATAAAAGAAAATATTTGCATGCTGAGGTGCAGTGGGTAGCTATATCAGTAGAAGAACCGTTTATCGTGTAGGACGCCGACCAGCTAGGTGGAGTGAGGATCTGTGAAAGAGGCAGTACCTGGATGCGATAAGCCGAAGACAGAGCAAAACTCAGCAGCAGAGGATCGCAAAGATGATTATATGTGAAAACGAATTTGTAATTTGGCTATACAAAAAACGTAATATAGTAGGGCTTGAGTAGACGTAGACGATGACGTACCATTCCACAGAGTAAATGCAACCGCCGCGGGTAATAGTAGCTATTCAAACACTCGACTTGCATTTTTTCTTAACATTTCTACAAAATGGTATCAGGTTTTCTAAGAAGCAAATCTTTAGTAGGCAGCTTGGAGTACCTATAGATTAGTGTCCTATACATTGCAATAGGCTGCATTTAATCCTACTGATCGTTGGCAAGAGTTAGTAAGGATTTGTGGATTTCTTAGCTAGGAACTGGTAAAGCGCGTTCTCCTTTGCCGAGGTACATGAACAGTTTGTATGCTTAAACTGTTCATGTCTTGTATTTGTGTGTAATTTTTATTTACGTGTGCATTTGTAAAGACGCTTCATCTTTTACATGTGTGCTGTACGTGGTTACCTCGCCTCACCCAAAAACTGGTGGAAAATTTTTAGTACTAGAAGTTGCGTGTAACATATCCCTTGTTATGCTATGCTAAAAAAGCTTATCTCATCAGTTAGTAGGCGATGACAAGTGTCTCAAGACCCACAAGAAATAATAATTATAATAATAAAGTAAAGTAAAGTAAAATTTATTCATGTAGTAAGTAGTTACAATTAATATCTTAGAGTACAGTTTTGTTTCATAACAGGTAGTGTATATAATACATTTGCCTGAACTAGGTTGCCCTGTGTTTCAGGCTTAAAAGGCAGACAATGTTTTATTAATCACTAAAGTGCAAAGTAAAAAATAACACATTTCATAACACTAATTCTAATACAAACTACGAGTAAGTAGTAAATAATTATAATAAAAGAAACTTATTCACTTTAATACTAGTTATAACTTCTCTGTATCATCATAAGTCAGATTTAGTAGGGAATCCTGAAGATTTTTTTTACATCTACTGTAAATTAGTTTATAAATATTTGCAATAGCGTTTAACCTATTATATAGAAGAGGTTCTAGAAAAATGATATTCGCTTTTTTGATAACAGGGCAGCTACATTGGTTATTATAGTCTCTGCAAAAATGGGCAAATAAACTTATGTCAGGGTGAGTTATCTTTCGCATCGAAAATCTGATATAATTTGTTTTTTCTGCATTTAATGTTAGTGAATTATGCTGAAGCCATTTATTTACAACATTAAATCCCAGTTGCGCATAGTTATAAACTTCGATTTCTGAATCAGCCGAAAACAAAAGAGCGGTGTCGTCAGCATATGATATAATAATGCCGTGATCTAATTTAAGGTTACAAAGGTCGTTAATATATACTAAAAACAGGGTAGCACTTAAGATACTGCCCTGTGGCGTGTGTGGACTACACTGCCAATCCTCACACATATCCTCACATAATATCTTTGGCATAGATTATTTGAATAAAGTTTATATATTTTAGTTCTTAAAACAACTATTTACTGACGAGATTTGGTGGTAGTTCCTAAGGCGCGTAATCAGAAGAGACGTCTAAAATAACTAAAAAAAAAACAAAATATGTTGAACAAAGAATTTTAGAGTTATTTTGGAATCTACTTGAATTACATTCATTCAAACCATTAGGCTTTATTTCGTTTGTATAAAATTTCACGTTTTATCTCTTTAAATGTACAAAAATACCGTTTTAGCTCTTTTTAGATATTTATTTGTTAAAAACTACGCAACACCTAATAAATTTAGTTTTTTCAGGTTCTATGCTTTGGCGGTTTTAACCTTTTGAGACTAATAAATCTGGTAACTAGGAATTATTGCCAGCGACAAAAACCTTTTTGCTTGACAGTAAATAAAACGTTTTTTTTTAATAAATGAAGAAACAACTTAAAAAAAAAGAGCCTAACAAATTGGAATACGGTTTTTGGTTTTGCCGTAAAAACAGTTTAAAAGGTACCTATTTAGTTCGAAGTTATCCCTAAATTTTTTAAGTTGTTTTATTATGTTAATGTATTTGTATATGCGAATATAATAATATGTATTGAAAGATGAAAGATAAAAAAGTGATCAATACAACATGTTTTCCACTAAATGTGGCGAGTATGTTCTTTTTTTACACCTTGCATGCATTTTTTATTCATTTGTATGTAAGTACACACATTGTTTATGCAAATTAAATTATCTTATCTTATCCTAAAACTATGTGATTACATATTTTGAAATACTGTGTAGGTATTTGTGTATATAATTAATAGATTTTTTAATAATAAATGCATTGTTTATTTACAGGTAACACGCAATCCTCCTTACCTACTCTGCAGAAGTTTTTCGGTAATGTTGCCACATTAACAGTTAACTAGAATATAATTATCCAATGACACAAATGAAAACATGTTCACCAAACAATCATAGTCAACAGTAATGTGTCTATTATGCGCAAGAGTTTCACACGAGAGCTGAATTAAAAACGCATCATAAATGTATTATACTAAACTCTTTACCACCAGCGGTGAGCTTTGTAAAGCTTAAAGCAGAAAAATAATCAAAAAAGGACTTTACTGCTATCTAATAAAGTCTACGAAATACTGAGGATGATATATTAAAATATTCGCGTTCGAATATCAAACGTATAGTGTAACAAATAGAGTTGAAATTCGTAATGTAAGTAGCCCAGGAAACAGGGATGTGAAACCTTGATACCGGCTTGTTTTTTTTTTCTGGAGAGTTCGAAAGTAGAATTAAAGTTGTAAAGCGACAGCGATTCCTGGAAGGATTCCATAGAATACCGAATCCTAATGTAGTCTAGAGACGGCATCTATACCTAGTAGTATTACAAAAGAAGATACATAATTGTATTTTTTAGTTTCTAATGAATAATTTCAAAAATTAGAAGAAACTAAATATTTTTCCATTAATATAATTTTACGTAGTCAGTGAAAAATCTGAGTAATAAAATAGGCTAGGTATAGAATTAGTCATGAATTGATGTCTAGTTATACATAACATGGATACATGCCGTCATTTCAAGGGTGTATTAAGGGTGAATTTTGGGTTAAAATTGACAAATGTTCATTAATATGTTCGAGAGGCACGATTCCACGGTACAAAGTTCGAAATCAAGTCCGCCACATTTTATAGATTATTGAAAATATTGCACAGGTATTTTTTTTCTTTTGAGATTAATATAAAAATAATCAGATATATCATATTATAGTTAAAAACTGAGTTCTTTACGTCATAATCATTAAAAAAAAAAAATTTCTGATGATTACGTAAAAAAAGAAAAAAATAATACGTGTCCAATATTTTCGAACAATCTACAAATGTACTAAAAAATAAATTTACTATCTTGCCTTTACTAGCCCTCATGTCTAGGATGCCCAGTGTTTGGTTATCTGTGAAAGTTTAAACTTGGTTATCGATTAAATCGCTACAATTTAATATTTAATCTGCGGCACTTATCGTGTCTTACGATTCGTCATATAAGGATTAAAAACGCGAAGATGCTGTTGTTAAATTCGTTTCAAAACGTAGCCACGCGTAAACACCTTTAACAAGTTATGTTTTGCAAAAATGACTCGGCAGTTTTGAAGTTGATGATTGTATGAATGTGTCGCCATTGCATGTTTTGCTGGTGTCAATAAAAAAGTTCGGTACCAATGTCCTTGCTATTTTGGTGTAGTAAAAAGTATTGTCTGAAAGACTTTAGCCTGCTTGCAAAAAAAAAATATATTTTAGCGTTTTTTACATAACTTCATTTATTATCATTAAATAATGTTTTTGTAAGATCAAATCATAGCTTTCAATTCTAAGATTAAGGCTAATCTAATACATATAAAAATCGAAAGACATATTAAGAATCGATTGTAGATTAATCGTCTCGAACTTCAATGATTTATTATAGGTAGGTTACTTGACTTCGATTACATACAGTCACGAGCATTAACAAGTAGACAACTACAGTTCATATAAAATATACGACCCGACTTCAATTTTTTTAAGAATAACTTAAAACGCTCTCATCTGAATTTGATAATATTTAAATGTTAGTCCTATTTATTATCAAGAATGTCTATCCTTTAAAACAAAAAAAATCAATATCAATCTATACTTGCATTTATATCGCGTAACATGCATATAAAAATAACATAGTTTGATACAAAATCCGAGAAACCTCGTCAAAATATTACACTTAAGACTGTCAATTAAAATCTAGGTAAACAGATACATTTATTTCCAAACTAAATATACAATAAGCCAAGCAAAGAACCTAATTGAATAACAATGTCAACACTTAACTAAATAAAGAACTAAATCGCCTAAACTAAACTAATGCGTCAAAAATTTCTTCCGCATCGTTATCTCCGGGAACGTACCCGGAAGGCTAGGAGCAATGCCGCGTTGGATGATAATACTGTAGGCTAACTCTCATAATTTCTTGACTCGCCGATCAAGTTGCAGTGCAGTTGCAATGAAGTTTACGTCTTAGTGCAAAATTCTTTTAAGTGTCATTTAAATAACAAATACGCTAAAGCAATCGCGTGACGCGGATTTGACGCGTGCGTATCTGACAGCGCGGCGGTTGTCAAAATAACGAGAACATGAAAAGAGCTGTTTCGTTTGAAACTTAACTAATAATAATAATAATAAAATAATAATAATAATAACTGCAACTGAACTTATTTAATTACGTGAATTAACCTACATAAGCTTTGTTTTTTATGTTGATATGCATATAAAATTCTTTTAAGTGTCATTTAAATAACAAATACGCTAAAGCAATCGCGTGACGCGGATTTGACGCGTGCGTATCTGGCAGCGATTGTCAAAATAACGAGAACATGAAAAGAGCTGTTTCGATCGAAACTTAACTGCAACTGAACTTATTTAATTACGTGAATTAGCCTACTTATGCTTTGTTTTTTATGTTGATATGCATACTTTGTAACTATTGTAAATGTTAAAAGATTTATGCTTGTGACTGTACTTGTAAAGTTGAATGATCAATAACAAACGGAAATAATTACGAATGTTGGTATAAAAAGTAACTCGAGTCCAAAATATATCGATTATATTCATAAAAAAACTGTACTCAGCTTTACTTTATGCTTAAATCGCGTTTTTATTCATCTCAATATAAATTCATGATGTCGTTTTTGTTGGTTTTTTGTTAACCTTTGTATAACTGGTCAGTCGTGGTTCAGTAAAGCATTAGCGCTCCACTGCTGGACAAAGGCGGTGCCGATGAGCTGGTTATAGATGAATTAAACTCGAAAATCGCAAATATTTTACTACAAACTAGTTTGCACCTTGGCTTACTCCTTGTAAATTATGTTCTAGTACGTACCTACTGCTAGACTTCAGTACATCTACCCATTCTAACTGTTTATTGACGGCAAGCTACAAAAATAAGTATTTTTTGACGCTCTATAAAATATCAATGAAATTGGCCCTCGGGCAGTTGATTTAACTCATGACTACCTGAATATTTCCAAAGAATAGCTTTTGTGACACCATAGAAGTAAAAAACAGCAGGTGTATGTGTTACACAAAGTTACATGATCAATGACGTCATTGATATCTATTGATAAGTTACAGATATGAGTAGTGTGAACACAGTATTTTTGAGCGGGAATATTTATAAATTAAAGAATAAAATCCCTTTAGTAAGCGAGGATGGAAGAAAGTTCGTTGATCTTGCACAAAAATTTTGAACAGATTTAGCTTACGGTTGGTAGTAAATGTTCCTGGTCGTCACTAAAGTGCGTCGTTCCAATGATTACCAGGCATTAAACGATGCGACATTGTAAAGGAAGTACGTCGAATAAATTTACTATTATTTTGTTACAAGAAAAATGTACACTGATCACGTCTGTAAAAGAATCTGTTTCAAAAATTAAAAGGAAAATTAGTAAATAAGTCAAAACAGTCTTGAACAGAACAGATATATCGATGCCCTTACTTCAAAGTGTAACTTGTAATAACATTTCGTAATTAGCATCAAAATTGTCCATCCTCAAAAGGACAGTGTCTCACAAAACGGACGGACACCCTTTACGTATAGCTGAATATATATGAGCTAGTTTACTTTGTACTAACACCGAAGACAACTATCTGATAGGGTTGCCACTTAAGAAACTGAAATATTTTTCTTTAAGATATTATTTGGGTATCAGAGGGATATAGAAAAACGTGGTCTCATCGTTTTTTGTTTGCAATTGAAGTAATTTTGTAAACAACAGTGTATGAAAATTTATAAAACTGACAGTACCAAGAAGTATTTCACCTGCAACATTTGTCGGACTGTCTCTACATTATGGTCTATTATATTTTGTAGTGAAATCAAACAAAATTGCGTTTCTGAATGTCTTGCGTAAATCCTTCCGATTTCTTTGCAGCGGCAATAAATGCTGATATACTTTTACTGTACTCTTTTAATCATAGAGTGTCACAATACCATTTACTTTCTCACAACGGATTGTAGAGATATTAGGAAAATCTAACACTTTTTGATCTGACGCGAGCTCTACGGCCGACGTAGAGGATGACGTGTTTAAGTAAAAATTACGTCCTCGTTGGCGTAGAGTGTATGGTAAAGAGCGTAATTTTTACGCGACTATTATTATTGTAGTTCCTATTGGTGGAAACCCTAGCACCTGGCAAGTTATGCTCATCATTATTTTGTGTTTTATGTCGCCCTGGGTTATAGATAGCTGGACCCAACATTGTATTGATGTCTGTGTGTTGAGTGATTTGAATATGTTTCTGTTTTAATGCGCTCGTTAAGTTTACTAACGATTTGTGAATTGTTCTTCGGTATTTTAGTGAGCTTATAATTCATAAAATACCACCAGACCATAAGAAACTATTAATACAGAATTCATATTCGCGATATCATCGTTCGTTAAGCTACTTGAACATGTATAACAACATTACATTTGTAATATAAATAAATTAAAGTTTTATTGAAACCTCAACTTACCTTAGAACCATCTCTATTAGGTTTTCTAATAAAAACAGCACTAAACAAAATCAGCCCATCTCGACAAGGCGACAAACTTGCCGTAAATACATAAATTCAAACCTTTCACACTTGTCTTTTGTCAGGAGGTAATAATTAAAATAATGTACTCTTACATAATATCCGTCTTAAAATAAAAAGAAGTGAAATAAATAAATAAGTCAGAAAAGATTCAAACTAGGCTATCAATTTATCCGATAAGAACTTGTAGAAGTAGAATTAGGTATGTAAAAACATTTGATTCTTACAAAAACCGTGTTACATAAATCTAAGTGGAAGTTAAATTATCCATTGTTACAGTTTCAAAATCTTGGCGTTAACTGATTTGTTTATACCTGCGCTTACGCAAGTCATTTTGCTTCATGTGCTAATGTAATGGAAACAAAGATTAACACGTGTGTTTCTTTATAGAAACCTGCATAAAACTAACGTACACTAGTTTTTTCTTGTGTCTTCGCCCATTTTTAGTTTTTCATGCGTAGTTTAATTAGACAAAGCCTATGCTATTTAAAGTACAGACTATACTAAAATTCATCTAAATCGATTTAGCGGTGCACGGTAAACAGTAGACATGGACTAGCTGCGCGGAGGGCTTTCATTACTAGTGTCAAGAAGAAGCATAAAAAATCCTGCTGGGTCAGTGTTCTAGGTCTACCAGCCCCATAGACGAGGTAATCATGGAAAACCAACAAAAACACAGGCAGACTGTGTTACTTTAAGTGTGGACTATTTTTGAGAAAATATTTATCGGTTCGACCGTTCTATCGCTTCGACCGTCCTCGGACGGCTCACCGAAAAAGTCAGGTGAACCAAAAGAGGCCCATCTGGCCGATTGAAAGAAAAATCGTCGGCCCAGCTATGGGGTCCTTAATTTTATTTCGAGAGTCTTATAGTCGATTAACGAAAAGTCGGCTTAACGTTTGGTCGAATGAACGTTATTACAAAATAACCTTTTATCGTCAAACGCTACTGCGACAGCGACTGTACGATATATTGAAAATTTATTTATCGATGGCGTGGTCGGTAAGATACTTGCTTTTCACAATCGATACTTTTGTAGGTCGTGGGTTCGATTCCCACACAAGTCAGACATTTGTGTGATGAACACATCTGTTTGTCTTGAGTCTGGGTGGATATTACCAGTTATCTGGTTTCCATAGTTGGTTTCAAGAGACTCTCGAAATAAAATATATTTCGTTTGGAACATATTTGTGTCGAATTGACATTTCCTACTTTATTTACTACTTTACATGTTAAGGACTGTAAAATACAGAATTAAGAACACATTCCAACACAAATAAATCCTTATCCAGCCTCGTGAATAAGACATTGCTAAAATATACAAAAGAGTTCGCATTTACCATTAGTGCGCGCCATTTTGCATTTATAAGCAGCTATTTTTTAGGCTGGCAAGCGTTGTTTTTTAATTTATAATCTTGCCACATCCATGGTCCAGAATAACGAATTAGGTAAAAATGGTAATTTGCTTGTATTTTAGCTAAATTGTGTATAATGTTATGTATTTACGTTGGTTATGCGATACGAAGGCATTGTGTTTACATTGATATATTTTACACTAAGTGGGCGTTAAAAATAGGTATACCAGGGTCTAATGAACACGTCTTTTTTGTGTGTTCTAGTCTTTAAATGTTCCGATTTCCGCAACCTTTTGATTTAGTTAGGTAAAGATGAAGTTATAGAAGATATATTCGACGATTATTTCAAGAAAAGTACACAGGGCTACACCAAGCTATACGCCTCCAGTATAAGCTGATCTCGCATTTTATAGGATTTCCGTACAACGAGAGGTCAGCATATACTGGAAATGTATAGCTTGATGAGTAGCCGTATGTATATAGGTAGTTAATTTGAGTTAGATGGCAGACCTTACTGAGATAATAATAATAATATAGTGGGACATTAACACACACGGTCATCTGGTCCCAAACTAAGCAGAGCTTGTACTATGGAAACCAGATAACTGGTAATATACTACATATAATACTTTTCTTTTGTAAATACATAGGTACTTAAATATAGATAATTACACCCAGACACAAGACAAACAGACATATTTGAACGAATGTTTGTCTCGGGTGGGAATCGAACCCACGACCTGCGAATTGATTACTTTTAAAATTTGAATACAAAGTATAATTTTTTTTTACAACTTTTATTACAATAATGAATTTTGTTTTAGTGTATGTATCAATTTATGTTTTCAACGACGCGACTTCAGCATAAAAATGAGTGCAATAAAAATAAAATAACATTTCTATTTTTTGACATCATAAATTTTATAACTCCTCCTTATATATTGGTTTCTTATCATAATCAGAAAGGAATAAATAAAATCCATTAAAGTGAATACATAAATTATACAAACCTTATCTTAATGTAACTTGCTAAGTTATGTGTTAGCATTTTCGAGATATGTCGAATTAATTTTTTAATTGTCATGACATTTAATTTTGTTTAACCTTGAACCAGCGATTAGGTAAATTTTAATGGTATCAATTTAAGTAACATTAATTTTGCAAATACACAAATGGAGGTTTAACTTACTAGACAGATTGAAGCTACCTACTATATTTTATTAAGTTCTTTTTTCACACAGCTTATAACCCCGGTGTGATACGTAATTTTTTCCCTTAAATTGGATTGCGCTTGACCACAACTTGCCTGTTGTAAAGGAATGATGCAGTCTACAATGAAACGCGCTTACCCAGTAAATACCGATTCACTCGTGACTTGAAGACTGGCAGATTATAGCTATCGGGAATTAAAGATACCGGTAGCGAATTCCACAACTTGGCAATTCGCACAATAAAAGTGGAAGCAAAGCGTTTTGTGCGTACCTGTGGATTTTCCAACATATAATCCATATATATTCTGTTTCCCTGTATGATCACACATTTACAATTACGAATATAATGTAATTATAAGCATGGTATGAGTATGTTATCAGGATCTATAAATATAAGCCCAAATTAGGGAATAACAAAGCTCCCATAGAATTTACCGTCGTAACCCTACATGTAATATTATTTTGACGTGATTCCTGGTGAAGTTATAGAAATGGAGAGGTTCTGAGGGCTGTAGGTACTGGTTGGGCCTCGACCAACAATGCTACCATATGCTACTCCAGTCCTATTAGCTAGGATCTACATGCACGCCTGAAGTGGCTCTGTGTGTCAAGACCTTGCAAAGATCTGGAATACAGCAAAAATCTAGTCTGAAGTGTTAAATAATAAAGTCCACTTGTCACAAGTCACAAAGACTATAAATTTAAATGTAAAATATTTTTTATAATCAAAACTAAACATTAGAAAAATCTTAAGCTGACATTATAAAATAAAAAATAAAAAACTAAATCTGTAAAAGCGTAAAACTAAAATAATAGAACTAATTAATCTTAAAAAGTTTATATCTTTTAACAAAAGATATCTTAAGAAAGAAAACAAAAGACAGTAAGCGAACGCAGTCACCTCCCATCGCGAGATTTAAATTCATTAAGCGAGCTTTTTGCAAGTTGAATTTTAGCTTTTACATTCTTTTAACATCAACCTGTATAAACAGGAGAAATAAAGGACCGTACACACTGTATTTTGCAACTGTTGCTCGAAAGCAACTGAGAAAATCAGAATTTTAAATTAAACTCTAGACAAATTCCTTAAAATTTGCATATTCAAACACTTTATGGATCCTCTTTTTCGCACACAGCGAGATATTTTAGCTACCGATCGCCAAATATGGGAACTCGAATGTTAAAACGATAAACTTTGTTAGTTAATTGGCTTGTAAATGTTTCTAATTAAAAAATACAGCAACCTAAAGCACCTTAACAAAACATACAATTTGTATTTATTTTTATCCTGCAATAGGCCTGCGCTTGACTACAACTTACCTGATGTTAAGCAATGATGTAGTCGACGACGGGACGCGCCTGCCCACTATCACGATTCATTAGTGGTTCCGAATGAACTTCGGTGAGAAGGTGGCAGTGCACGCTCCTTATGGTTAGAAAACATAAAGGAGCAAGAATTTCGACCCACCCTCTTCTACATTGTGCATATTGCTTTTATAGAAATTTGATGTGTGCAATATGATGATAATGATGTTAGTGAAGTTACTGGATTCCACAAGCGACTTTGTCCGTGTTATGTACTGGAAGTATATCAAGGGAACAAAACCGCGAAAAAGATAATGTTTTGCAAGTAAACAAAATTTTGTCCTTTCATCAAAATAACAAACATTCATACATTCTTACAAAGGTTCATATTTATATTATTTTACTGAAGTAAAACATATATATGTGATCAAAGCTTACTAGAACTAAATATGTAAATCTCTTCAACCCTTTTAAGTGTCCTACTGCTAGGCATGGATCTTCTCTCAACTAAGTATGTTAAAAGTTAAGAGAGTTAAGGCCTGAATCCACACACGATTGCGAAGTTCGGGTTGGTGGATGTCACATGTCTTCAAATTATTATTAGACATGCTGATTTCTTCACGATGTTTTGGACTATTATTACAAAAAATAATATTAAAATATATTATACCCAATTTTCTATTATATTAGGTAATAACGTAATGGGCATCTCTATTTAGCATTGCATTGGTAATATCGACAGAACATTTTCCCTATCTAAATGAAACAGTCCCTGCAAACTACTCTAAATTTTAGCCATAATGCTACGAAACAATTTAATTACTAGTCTGTAAAACAGTATACAAAAAAACAAACTATCTAGACATTGAAATAAAACTACTTTATAACGGATTTAGATTTAGATCCCGACGTATCAAAGTCTTTTAAGACTTCATGGTCACGGGTGGACAAAGAAGTCTGAAAAGACTTTGAAACGTCGGGATCTAAAATCAAAAATATACCGAGATAAAATCGTTTTAGTGGTTTTATTTTAATGTGTGATATTCGCGTAAATCTAAGAAAATACTAACTATATTAAAATTAAAAAAATGTTATTAATAAAAGAAATTCGAAAAAGATTTAAATAAATTTATCGTAAATTGGGTTGTTACTGACTGTGTTCGATAAATTGAATCACACCTAATGTATAATACACTTTAAACAATCACCTTACAATGTAGCGATTCAGGTTCTAACGGAAGACGTAAATGTAAAATGCGAGTTTTGTTACCATTTTATTTTTCTGCTCTTGGAACTATTAACTAGTGCTGTATTTCATGTTGTTTCGTGCTTAAGTTACTGAAATGTGCCTGAGCTTAAGAAAGAGAGTTGTTGAAATATCGGGAGTACTTTTTCTTATACATTTATGTAAGTATTATGTACTTGTTTGCAAGGCTTTTGTACCTACTTACGTACTTAGACATTACTTAGAGTTCCTTATTTAGGTTTCTGTTGAGATTTTTATTGAATTAAGTCATTTATCTTGTAAATTGTAGAAATATCTTTATGTTGTTAATAATGTAAGTACTTAGGTACCTACAATTACGCCTGGTTTTAAAAATAAATACCTTGTAAATTTAATAAGTTGGCAACATCGCATCGTGGGGATTAAACTATTTGTTTTAAACTAGGTTAGGTATTATCCGAATCACAAAAACGTTTTGTATATAGTTACACATTACACAGCTATCAATTTGCGAGGTAGTTTATAGCAATTTAGCAGTATTTACGGCTTCACATCAAGCTATACATTTCCAGTATATGCTGACCTCGCACTGTATAGGATTTACGTACAACGAGAGGTCAGCTTATACTGGTTTTGTATAGCTTCATGTGTAGCCGTGTGTACCTATGCTCAGATGACTTATCGGCATTGAACTGTAACATCCTACACCTGTGCGAAGCTACAACGGGTCACTAAACAATATGACACATAATGACTCTTTACAATTTCAATAGCACGAAGTTAAACAATTTTCCAAATTCAAACATAAAAACGCGGCCGCCATTTTGGGGCGGTAAACAAAAAGTTTTTAATCACCCGTTGGCACTGGCAACGAGCACAGATATTTAAGTGTTGCAACTGTAAGTGGAACCATAAATTGTTGTAGAAAAACATGGTAGATATAGTAGAAATAAACTAAATGTAATTTGATGCAGTCGTTTTAGCAGTGCTGGGATATTATAGCCCTCTTAGGTAATTGCTGTGATTTTGACAGAACTTTGTTTGATTTTGTTACTGAAATCAAAAATAAATCCTATACTGATTTACAACAAAATCAAACAAGGTTATGTTACAATAGGATTTAAATTTTAAAAATAGTAGTAATATCGTGGGACACCTACTGTGTGGAAACCAGATAACTGATAATATACTACTTAAAATACTTTACTTTTGTAAATACATACTTAAATATAGATAATTACACCCAGACGGTAATTAGGAGACAAACAGACATGTTTATCACTTTTTGACTTGGGTGGGAATCGATCCCACAACCTGCGGCGTGAAAAGCTAGTATAACAAGATAGCAGGCTGCTGTTTAGCCTGCTATCTCCATACTTCGTTCGTTTGTCTGTCCGCAGGCTATATTTTAAGGCCTGTTCAGAGTTGAGAAATTCGTTACTGTTTGTGATTCGCTAATGTCTGTCTGTTTTAGTGTTAATATTTTCTTAGATGGTACCTAGGGTACCCTTGGTGTGCGACTCCGATTTACACTAGACGTTTTTTGATATTCTTTTTAGCTGTTGAGCACAAGTCTTGCCCTTAGCATTTAGGGATTATATAACATCTCAATCTTGAGCTTAGAACTGAAATCCCTTAATATATTTGCTCTCCTAAAGCCCACAATACAATTACGAGCGACGCGAGTAGCGTTTTAGTTCATTACGAACTCGCTTTATTAACAGTAGTTTTAAGATATTGAATATACCTTCCCGACCCTCTCAGATAAATATAGGTATTTTTCGAACGCCCAGAGCGAGTCGCGCGCTATATTATCTATTGAGATCCGCACTTTAGACGACAATGTATGAAAAATCGTATTTTAATAGTCCGTCATTAAGGTTATTGAAAATTCTTGACATGTTTTTTTGCATTATGCATTAAAGGTACACAGGTATAAATCTTACCTAAGCGTGATGTCATTTCAGATTTTGCTTGGACGTAAACCCCGTAATCTTTAATCACACCAGAATGAAGTAAAATACGTGTTTACTATTTTTAATTTATCGATCTGATGGACTAAACAAAAATTTGTGATCCCTAATCCAATGCTACCAACTCTCTGACCAACAGTAAGTAAGTCATTGAATTCATAGACGTTCTGAGTCGAAATATTGCTATAGCTTATTATATCTACTGTTCTAAATAGCAGTTTATAAAAAAATATAAGACGAGAGCGCAGTATACTGTTAAATCGCTAATCGCGCCTCCTATAACTGTGTCTCGAGGCTACTCTATCAATGTCACGACCTTCTCTAAAGTCAAACAGTATCCAGGGAGTTTGTCTCCAACTTGTCTTTCTTCATTAAAACTTAACACCCGAAAAATCACTAAAACTTTCATTATTAAGAAATTTTAATCGTAAATGTGTAATTAAAATTGATGGCCTGAATAATCGAACTTTATTAGTGCGTAAAATGTCTTTGCTCGTTCAAAAGCAAACAAAATTTGTTATATTATTAAACACATAGAGACAAAGTAGATTTCGAACCAAACTGTCAATTTAGAAATGTCTTAGATTTACGCGAATATCACACTTTGAAAAAAAAAAACCGCCCTCTAAAAAGTAAAATTTCATCTGTTAGTTGAAGTTGGTGCTAATATCCCACTAATTTCTGTTTTCGCCTTAAGTACAGCTAGTTAGTAGAGCTCATTTATCACTTCACACTGCATCGGAGAGCATGTAAAGCCGTCCGCCCCGGCCTCACAGTTGCACCGGTCATGTCGCGGTCGGTCAAACCGCCCCATAGACTATGAAAGTGAAGGAAATGGGGAGTGCATATGAGTTTGCGCACAAACTTGTGCCCAATAATACTCCAACCCCCAATAGCCCATTTGACGTTTAACAGTCACTCAGTCAGTCAGTCTTTGGACGTTTGCATCATCAGGGTCATCACAACCGCGTTCCGATCTACCTAAAAAAAAACCGGGATCCATATTGTTAAGTAAGTACCTAACAATGATCTTACAAACTATGTTAGTATTACGTAGGTACATACAGCATAATTAATTGAATCTGTTATACGTTATAGCTGTTTCCATAATTAAATGGTCACCAGTGAGTGGTGAATGGTGAATATTTGAAAAAGGGAAGTTAAATGACAAGTATTTATTGGTACCTTTTTTTGATGCCAACTTTCAAACTTACTAAGAAATATGTACAACATTTTTGATGCTATTGCAAACTTTTAGGCATTACATGTTTAATTTAGTACGTTATATTGATCAATTCCTAAAGGGAAGCCGGTGGGAATCATGTTATATCGACTCTTCGCAACTGATGAACACAGGTCCTGTGCCTCACAATAGCACTTTCCACATCGAACTTCCCCACAACTGTGTTCAGGCAATTATATCTTTTTTCAAGGGCCCTTTGTTAGATTTTTGTTTTAAAGAGTTACTAAAATCTACTCTTTCACACTTTTCGCTTTTTTAATGGAAGTAGGGTTGCACAGATTTTGCGATTGATTCATTCGATTTAACATTTGTATCACAATCAAACATTCCCAAATGCCACAGCCAATTCAAACAATTTACATTTTTACGAGTTTAATTTATCAAATTCAATATGAATTAGGAATCCGATTTGTCCTGTATCGATTAAACCTCTATTTAATATCGAATCGGTACAACCCTATGGGAAATCATTCGTTATCAGAAAATGTCGGAAAATGAAAATAATTTTGGTTAATGCGTGGGTGTTTTAAAAAATACAATTTTGCTTTCAACCATTATTATAATCGGAAGTGCGTTCCTACTGTTCATTTTAGCTTGATTTAAAGCAGGTAAAAGTTAGTCAATCCTTACTATTATGACACTATTAGTTTTTATGTTTGTTATAATTTCACGCCTAACTGCGACACTATGCGATTCAAATAAGAATAGGACTGGAATTCCGCCATCTTGGACCAGATTGCACAACTTCACATTTTTTAGTAAATCGAGCAAAAAAATCTTATTTTGAATAATTATTTTAACGTGATAACGTCTTTAAAATCGTTTCGGGTGACATGTTAAGAAACTTGTGTCACACCAAAACCTCACGAGCGCGATCGCAGGTATAACGAGAGAGAGACGGACCGATCTCCCGTCTCATCTCACTTGTCACGCGGAATCCTCACGAGCGGAGGCTGGCATAGCGTTGGAGTGAGTGGACCGATCTTCCGTCTCTCTCACTCTAGCGGCATACAAATTTGAAAAAATTGTTATCTTCATTAATTCCTTACTTCCCAAAAACTTATATCACCAATAAGACGTTATCACGTAAACATCTCGATCGTAAACCTACTTTACAAATAACCAATTTTTTTGTTTTCTTTAGAGAGATAGATGTGAATATGAAGACGGTACTTAGGCTACTTTAAACTTGACGCAGCATTTGGATTCTTTAATTGCAAGGTTAATAGACACATTTAAGTATTAATGTCCACAGTAGTGGCGATCTAGGTTCATGCACTTTGACGTTAGCACGATTAATATTAGATAGAATAAACTTTAATTTATTTTTTATCAAATCCCAACCTACTTAAAAGCCATCTTTCTCTCATCAGCCTTCAAATAAAAAAATCATCAAAATCGGTCTATGATCGAACAAATCTTGTACACAGATCACCGACGCCACCTGATTAAATATTGATGAAATTGTAATCGTCGTAGGGTAACAGGGAAGGTGTTAATTTTGGTTCGTTAAATTTTTTTTTACTCTTTATTAGGCTTGCGTTTGACCACAACTTGCCTTGCAATGATGTAGTCTACGAAAAAACACGCTTGCCCAGTAAATACCGATTCACTTGTAACTTGAATACAGTCAGATTATAGCTATCGGTAAACAGTAGCGTTTTCGAAAACTTGGTAGTTCGCACAATAAAAGTAGAAGCATAAACACTTTGAGCGTACCCTTGGAATTTCCACCATGTATCGATGGCGCACAGCAGTACCTTTACTTGTCCGATGATAGAACGGAGATGGGGTAATAAGATTATGTAATTCCAACGCACACTCTCCGAAATGTATCCGATATAAGACCGTAAGACCAGCAACTATGCGGCAAGTTCTTGTCCTTCAACAAATCAATCAAAATTAACATCGGATGGTACGGCTGTGCGAGCGCGGCAGCCCATCTATAGGTATGGTGTCTATGTGATCAGTGACATGGATACACGCGTGAAACTTATAATATCTCCCCTTTGGTCGGGGGCTAAAAATTGTTTTTGCTACAATACAAAAATACACAATAGTTTATTTGCAGTAACAAATATTTGTGCAAATATACCTAATTATTGTGATTGGAACCTCCTTTTATGCAAAAGAATGCATGTGTTAGGTGACACCGCTGTTCAATACCTAGTACCTACCTGGTCTTTCCAAATAATAGTACTTATACAATCATGAACAATCTTAATTAGGTTACAATTTGAGGTTAGTTTGATGTGTATTATTGTACGCGTGTGAGTGTGTGTTCGTGTGCGTGTGCTTGTGCTTGTGCTTGTGAGAGTATGGGTGTATGCGTATGTGTAGGTGCTAGACCGATTTCAATTCCACGCTAAATTAAAAAATCTTTTATTACCACAATAGTAAATTGTACTGACATTGTTCTAATAACCTTCGTTTTGTTACAGTGTTTTGATTGAAGTTAATTTGATTAGTGGATGTATTAGAATTAATCACATTATCGTATTCTAAATAGCGTCATGCCGGTATTACCCGAAAGTGTAGGCAGAGGTAAATATCACCCACTTTTTTTTTAATTAACGAATTATGGTTCACAATTATAACAAATAACGTTTTTGCACCGTAAAGTAAAGAAAATGGCGCCGAGCACAAGATTTTTACACAAAAAAGACGTTTATTGGAAAACTTTTTACTAAGGAATAATAGTTACCGTAGCAGAATGGGCTATTAAACGACCGGATTAATTTAAAATCTTTTCAGTGGAATAATTACAATAATAAAATTTACCTTTATATTGTATTGATGCTGTAATTATAAAAAATTCTACTGTATTTAAAAAATAATTCATTTCAACTTTAAATTTATTTTACTCAAAAGAACTCTTAAAAAATCGGTAGTTGTGAAAGTGAGGAAGAATAAATGTTTCAGAATGAATGTTTTGTGTTGTTTACGAAAACAACTGAAAGTAATTAGACGAAAATTACACATAACACCAAATAATAGGTAATAATATTTTCACACATACAACACCATCTAATCCCAAATGAAGCAATTATATTTGCTTGTGTTATGGGTACTAGGAACCAATATATGAATGAATGAATGAATGAATAAAATGAAAACGAATGAATGATAAAATGAATGAAGGAATGATGAAATGAATGAATGAATGATGAAATGAATGAATGAATGAATGAATGAATGATATACTTGATACATTTTTTTAATACATCTAGGATCTAGAACTCCAACTAATGCGTCCCATTTCACTCAGTCTTCGGCTTAACACTACGAGCCGGTGGCGTGGTCGGTGAGACCATTGCTTTTCACGCCGCAGTTCGTAGGTGCGATTCCCACTCAAGTCAGACATTTGTGTGATGATCATGTCTGTTTGTCTTGAGTCTTGGTGTAATTATCTTTTATAAATATTTATAAAAAAAAGTAGTAGTAGTAGTAGTATATCAGATAACTGGAGAATGGAATCAGATGACCGTGTGTGTTATTCTCCGCCTCAGAATATAATTATAATTAATTTCTGCAAAATTGTCACTCCAGCTACTTGGAGAGCTCGCTTACGCTAACACAAACGCTATTTTCAAAGCCCAACCGTTGGAAAAACATTCGAGTACACTAACAACGTGGGTCGACTTTGGCGACTGTTCCCTGGGGCTTGTGGCCCATATCCTCAGCCAGGCATTTGGCTAATCGTTTATTGTCAACAGGAATCGTTCAGTTTGAAACTATTGTATTTGTTTTTAGGCTCAGTTCGGTATGTTGAACTTTAGTTTTTTTGAAATAGTTTCTTAGTTTTTACATTAGCCATTATGTCCTGACTTCGGTGGCGATAGCGTTCCCCTCAAGCCTTTGAGGTAGTGAATTGAAATCCAGCGTTGGACCAAAAATATTGTTGAGATTTTGTTTACCTACCTAATTTACTGGGGTGTCATATCGCCATCTTCCTTTTTTATCTTTTAATAGGCTTACGCTTGACCACAACCTGCCTGTTGTTAAGCAATGATGCAGTCTACGATGAAACTCGCTTACCCAGTAAATACCGATTCACTCGTGACTTGAAGACAGCCAGATTATAGCTATCTGGAAACAGAGATGCCGGTAGCGAATTCTACAAGTTGGCAGTTCGCACAGTAAAAGACGAAGCAAAGCGTTTTGTGCGTACCTACCCATGGATTTTCCACCATTTATCGATGGCGCATAGCCGTACCTCTACTTGTCCGATGATAGAATGGAAATAGGGGAATAAGATTATGTAATTTTGACGCACACTCTCCCGAAATGTATCCGATAGAAGATCGTAAGACCAGCAACTTTATCTAGAATACCTAGGACTTCTAGTTAGTTTTAGTCTTTATGTATTTAACTAACGATCCATCAAACTGAAGATTAAACCGAAAACTTAGTAAACACAAACTGCTTACAGTTTAAATATCCAAGTTAAATAAGAAAAGAGAGAACGCAATTCTTAAACCAGGTTTAACGAGAATTTAATGTTGTTACACCCTAGAAGTTGGGTTTTGTGGCGCGGAATAGATTATACCGTTTATGAGATTTAGACGGCTAGGTATTTATACTGATTAAAAAAAATGTCTCTTGTCTGCTTCTGTATATTTCTTTGAAATAAGCACTATAGATCATCATACCTAAATAACTCCTTTAGTACGCCAGCCAATGAATAATAATAATAATAAATTCATTTTTTTCTCTATCACAAAGTTACAATTATATATATCTTACGAAGAATACGAAGATGGTACTCGTGCAGTCATTAAGGACTATTATTAAGGTCAACTCTACTGTGCTCGGTTTCACGAGTCTTGTTGGGGTCACAAACGAAGGCTATGTAGCTAGCCTAGTTTTTGGACTGCATAGCTAGCTGTCTTTTCCAGGTTCGCCGCTGACGAATACATCAAGGAGGAAGGACTATTCAATAAAGCCATGCCTTAGGATGCGTGTCCACAGGAGCGGAGCGAGACCGCGGAACGGAGACACGAATAAATATTCCCCTTAAAAAAATTAACACGTAACTAGTATTGCGCGCGTTTCCCTCTACCTGGTAGCTACTTGAGCAGTTTATATGCATGAACTGTTCGTTTTTTTAGTTGCGTGTGCATCTGTAAAGACGCTTCAACTTGTGTTCTGTTCGTGGTTACCTTGCTCTCCAAAAACTGGTAGAAACAATTTAGTATTACCAGTTGCGTTTAACACTTCTGTGTTAAATACTCTAACATATTCATTAATAGAATTCTACAAAATTGCCGCTCCTCTTCTGCGCAATTCTATTGGTATATATTTTTCAATTTCTTCGCTCCGCAGCTTCGCTTCGCTCAAATGGACAGGTAGCTATAGTCTTCCACTTCTCTTCCAAGGTTTTGAGTCCTATGACGTTACAACATGACCGACTAAGTTTTGAGAGGCATAAAAATATTTTTTTCCAATTTGTGCCCGCTTTACATTTTTAATAATTGAAATCGATTAATATTCTTTTCATTAGTCAAATATTACTTTTTGTTTGTTGATATGAGGCAAGTAGCCAACAGGCTGCTACAGCTGGTGGAAATACACCTTTACACATAGAAATATCTTATACTTAGCAAAACATCACAAAGAGTGCATGTTATATTCTAATCTTTTAAAGTCCCACTGCTGGGCACAGATCTCTTCTCAACTATCTTACGAGTTGAGAGAGTTCAGGCCTTAACCCAAACACGCTGGTCACGTGCGAGTTGGTGGATGTCACATGTCCTTAAACAATTAGTTCTTAGACGTGCCGTTTTCTTCACGATGTTTTCCTTCAACGATGAGCATCATAAAACAATTCACATAAAATGTGTAGGGACGACTGGGGATCGAACCCGTGACCTATTATAAAGGCTAGCCCGATACCGCTGCACCTGCTTGTTTAGCTTATGGAACCTCACCTCCTCTTGTGATACTAGAAATAGCCTGTGCTTAGCATAGTAACACGTTAGGTAATATGTACAAACACATAATAACTCCATTTGCACTGAATAATGAGCTTAAACCAATCCTTTTACTAGTTCTGTTTACATGTAGATTCTAGACCGTACATGTTTTCTTGGTACTTAAACTTAGTTACAATGTATGGATAACAACCTTTTTTCCTAGAAAAACTAACAAAATACATTCGCAAATCCTACCCGAATGTGTGGGCAGATGTATATCATTTAAATTCAACAGTTATATTTATTTTTCCCGCTAAATGGAGCGAACCTATTTTCGTTACAATGTACAAAACACAAATATGAGGTGCTACTGAGAACTCTGGTTTTGGTTAAAGTCGAATATAATACTTTTTACGCCCACCGTACCTACATTCATTATTGTTATTAGTCCTGATCATGCTATTGCTAGGAAAAGGCCTAACATCTTCCAGACAGCACGATCTTGAGCCTCTTATATCCAACAGTCTAAACCCCTCTCTGTCTGGGTCTACCTAGACGACTTCTCACTGGGTATGATCGCAAATCTATGGCTACCCTTGCCTACCTAGATTTATAATAATTACAACCTCCTGGTACATAGAAACACGGCCGTTTAATAATAAACCAAACAAAGTACAGTGAAACTTGGTTAAGTAGGACCTGGATAAGTGAGAAACCTCCATAACTGAAACTCATGCTGAGGTCCCAACACTTTAGCACTGAATTACCTCTGTTAGTAGGACGAAGTAAGCCTCTATATCTAGGATTTGTTCTTGTGATGAATCATCATAGTTACCTCTATAACTGAGACATCGAGTAAATTTTATATGCATAAACCTCTGTAACTGAGATAACATTGTTTTGTTTGTTTACTCATTCTTATTCTACCCACAAATTCCACACTTAAGTACGTAAGTAATTTTGAGCCTCAATGACTTTCAGTTTTACCTCTATAAATGAGACAGATATTTATTTATACCTGGATATCTGAGACACTGGGTAAGTGGAATACCTCTATAAGTGAAACGATATTTTAGGTCCCTTGAGGTCTCACTTAACCAGGTTTCACTGTAGTACTATGGAGTATGTAGGTACCTAATATGGACATCATTCATAATCAGATCATACTGCATTTTCAAATACATATGTATTTATTAGAGATAATTCCCAGATTCAACAACAAACAGATATGTTTAAGCATCAAAATGTCTGGGCTGGATGGGAATCGATCACACTACCAGCACCATGAAAAACCGGCCCGATAGATGAATAGATTATATAGTGAAGCGTTATAGGCGGTCTCCCTATTTCACTTTTTGCGGCTTTACTGGTTTCGAAGTTACTTTTATAGGTTTATTTATATGTATATAACCAAGCTTTACCTTATATAGAAGACGTATGAATTCACATATCTCTCAATAGAATACGGACGTCAATTTGTTTCTTTCAATGCAAATCAAGCGCTATTCAACAGTTGATGGTTCTGCGTTTAAGGTTCATTTATGACTGTATCAGTATCGCAGTAAAAGTCTTAGTGGTTGTGCGCATATGCGGACTACTGCTTTGCGGCTTCATACATTTCTTAAGCGCGCGATCAACCGTTATTAATAATGAAACAGTGCTAATCCACAGTGCTGAGATATACACTTAAACTAATTATAAAAATATAATATTTTAACACATGTACACAGCGCCATCTAATCCGAAATTAATTATATTTCCTTGAAAAATGCTACTGGTCCACAAAGCACTCAGAATGAGCAAGCTGAAATAGTAATAGGCTGGCCATATCTGCTGATGAACTGATAACCACTGAAGTAAGCGAGTTTTTAAGTGGAGACACAGGTGAAGTACCGCGCGGGACGGCCTCTATTTATGGAGTGACGATTTGCCAAATACCGGCAGTAGCTGGATGTGACCTGTCGATAACAGGGTGGAATGGCGCTGATTGGGAGAGCCTTATGCCTTAGACTTTGTCGGAAATGGCTATACGGTTATGGAATTAAACCGCAGGGCGGTGAATCGCATATGCGCACACTCAAGACTGCTTTAATACAGAATTTAACTGAGTACTTTTCTAAAGGAGTGGATAACTGCTGTCTCTGATAGGTCGATGGATATCTGCGTATTCATTAAAATGCCTGTTTTGTGTGATGACAATATTTTGTAACTTCATTTTCCATTGTCCCGCCAACACTATAGATAAATGTATTATTTAATAGGTATTCTTAGTATGGCGTTAGTAGAAACATCAATTTGTGTTGAGCATTTTATGTGTGACTAGCTTCCGCCCGCTGCTTTGTCCGCGAAATTGATCTCACTAATCTTGTTTCTCCATACAAACTTTGGAACCCTGTTTCACCCCCTTAAAGGGTGAGTTTTGAAAAATCCTTTCTTAGTGCACCCCTAGACCCCATGAGGAAGCTATGTGTCAAATTTGGAGTCTCCAGATCCAGCGGTTTGGGCTCTGCGTTGATATGTCAGTCAGTCAGTTTCTTCTTTTATATATTTAAAGAATATCTAACTCACGAACTTACACATTACTAGATACGTTTCACTATCATCACCTTTAACCTGTTGTAACTGCTGGACATTCATAATACCATCCGTTTCAAAGAATAGAATTGCTCTCACGGCTAACCTAATATCAAACACCAAGCAAAAGTAGCGTCAGTACAAAATATCAAATCACACACAATAATATTATGTTAAAATGTATAGAAAAATGATTTATGTAGAAAAGTATGTAGCTACCTAAGATTCCACAAACATGTACACAAATGCACAGATACCCAGACATACACGCATTTTATCTTACAACACCACCTCTTTTCTTCCGAAGTAAAAAATTAGTACAATTTTACTATATGTTCGAACTCCAAATACTTAATTTTACTCAAACAGCAATAAGATACACGCATCTGTTTAATTTTCATTCAGATGTGACTATTTTTCATATAAATGTTTTTGCCCACCTTACTAAAAAATGTGAAGTTGTTACTTATTCCAGTCCTATGGCGGATTTCTAGTCCCATTCTTATTTGAAACGCATAGTAGTATAACATGATTCACAGCATCTTTTTTTTTAAGCCAGCTCTTGCCACCGAGGGAGATCATCCCTTGACCCAAAACCCTACGCTACATTTTTCAATCAGCGTTCTCCCAAATAGAAAATTGCAAAGTAACAATGAAATAATGAAGTCTCTTTGAAAACAAAGCAATTTCCAAAGTTGCATCTGATAGGCTTTAAGAGGCTCAGAATCTAGACTTAATACTTACCTATAATTAAAGTTTTCACAACTTTTAATGAATAGTTTTTGTACAGAAACTAAGAACGATCCCTTTCTATAGCTCCTTTGTGACATTAGCGATTTATTATTGGAAATATACTTTAGAATTTTCAATTGTGTTCTTATAATTTGTTCTTTGTTTCAGGTATATACTAATAGACAGTAATTGGGCGCTATTTTAAATCAAAGAAAGATAAGGTATTAAGTAAGTACATACCTAGTTTATATTTAAAAGAAAAAAGAAAAATTGACATTTTAATATGCTGACTTAGACTCGCTCCTAGCTAGGATATCAGCACTTGCACTTCACTCACTAAATAACGTAAAATTACTTATAAGGTACTTACAATTATTACAAAGTAAACTTTTTATATTGAAATAAAACTACTTTTTAACGGATTTTATCGCGGTTTATTTTAGATTTTAGATCCCGACGTTTCAAAGTCTAAAATAAACCGCGATAAAATCCGTTAAAAAGTAGTTTTATTTCAATGTGTGATATTCGCGTAAATCTAAGACAATACTATGTAAACTTTTTATAATCATTTTGCACTTCAAATGCATTAGGTACTTACTTACCTGTACCTACATTTAAAGCAAATAAATTTGCTATTGAAAAAGAAATGACGGGCCGGTGGCGTGGTCGGTAAGATACTTGCTTTTCACGCCGCTGGTCGTGGGTTAGATTCCAACCCGAGACAAACATTTGTTTAAATATGTCTGTTTGTCTTGTGTCTGGGTGTAGTTATCTATATTTAAGTATATATTTACAAAAGAAAAGTATTATATGTAGTATATTACCAGTTATCTGATTTCCATAGTACAAGCTCTGCTTAGTTTGGGATCAGATGGCCGTGTATGTTAATGTCCCACTATATTATTATTATTATTATTAATGATTTTGGAGGTCTGGTCTGGCTCACTGGTGTTCACAGCAATATAACCAATTAAATTTGTGGTACGTACAATCGCATAAATTAGATAAAACATGTTTAAGTAATTGTTATCGAACCCTTTTTTTAATTGAAACATATAAGCTGACTCAGCAATGTAAAATTAGGTACAAACATTATCGGCCCCATTCATAAAAATCTTTTATGACTCTTTAGTTAAAATGGAGTTTGTCTCTTTCTTACTAGTATAAATGTCAAGATGACAGACAAAGACAAACGAATTATAAGCCTATTTTAGTCATAATGAGCTTATAAGACGTTTATGAATACGGGGGCAAGATTACAAGTCAAATCTCAATGTTCGTAGTTTTAACGGGTATTGTGGACAGTGGTCCGAATGTTTGCGTATGTGTCCATGAAATGCGTTGATCTTTTGACTACGCTTTACCTAGTACAAGCGGATGGTGTGTTTTTATTAGACATTCAAGTGCAGTACAAATACACCGTTTACTGCCTGTTTCGTACAAATTGACTGTTGGTATAATTTGTGTTTTGTTTAGTAATGTATGCACCTACTCGTACCTACAAAGTTTACTTCGCTCGCATTTATTAATTTAGAGAAGAAAAATTACGTTTGTATCTTGGTTTTTTTTGTGTAAAAGCAGTAAGTTAATAGTTGAAGTAGGTGGATTATTAATTCGCTAGTTACCTATTATCTCAGGAACGTTTTTGAAATCAGTCTAAATGTTAAAAAAATCTCAGTCACTAACTTTTGAGTTGGATGACGAAAAAGTCTTATTACATCAGGTGTTCTAAAACTCTTTTAAAGGCTTTTAGACTTCTTACTTAAACTTAACAATGATAGTATTCCTAAGTTTTAATTAATTAAATTATAGCGCGAATTTTATTCTTCTTGAGATGGATTCGTCCAGCTGGGCCTCTTTAAAGTCCTTCTGAACCGTCATCAACTATGTGGCGGGGTGTCTTCCAGGGCTGCTCTTACCATGAGTTCGTCAGAGCAGCAGAAGAAATGGCCATACCATCGCATGCGGCGTTCTTTGACTTTGTGAACGATAGACAACTTTGTAGCTACCTCTAATGTATGCGCGGATGTTGAACCCGTTAATTTAGCAATCTTATCAACAATGTCAAAACATGTTACGTTTATATCTTTTAAAGAAAGAAACAAAATAACTAAAACCCCCAATTAAATATTGTAGCACTTAAATTCGATGCAGATTATGTAAGTTTTAAAGATCTATAAAAACTAAATGAACTAGTCACAAAAGTGCTATGAAAAACTGAATCTGGTTCAGAACATTCTAAAGTTGCTTTTCCATCAGAGATATGCTATGCGAGCTATTTTGCTAAAAATGTATGCTACGAAACTATGTGATAGTTTTTACTGATGATAAGCTATGTTGCTAAAATACGCTATAGGCCTGGCATAGAACTTACTCATAGTACAATGCGTAAGCATATATCCATCTGTATAAAAAAGTAGCTCTGATGAATTCACATAGCATAACACACAGAATAGCATTAAACGCATAGTGCGTTGCGTATGTGGACTAATACATTTCAACGTGGCATAACATAATGCGCGGGAAAAGTTCGTCTAATCGGGTGTAAATTCTTCAAACAGGGAATTAAGTTACAAAATCGTTTATTTAGTACTTCAACACTCGATTAAAAGTAGAAGTAGTCAATTAGATTTTTTGCTACGCGATTAACGAAAGAAACCGCGCAGTTTATTTCGAAAAAGACGCAATCGATGTTCATTGTCGATAAATTGCGGTTTTCCAACGTTGTGACATAAAAAATTCTCAGTCCTCCTAAGTGGATTACTTTCCTTTGAAGTTTTTAAGTGTTTGTTTCGTATCTTGAAGTTATTTGGATTTGTAATTAAAATTTGTAACTTTTTTCATTCATTGACTGTGTTAAGGCAATGTTTTGACTACTTAGAGTTTCGACTTTATTTATACAAAAAAGTTGTTAGCATTGTTGAGATTTAGCGATTGGAAATACGTATTTTTAAATTAGTAAAATTTTCGGTTTCGAATAAATTTGTTTAATATTTAGAATGGTGCAAACATTTTCGGCACACTGTGTGTTGTTTGTCAGGTCGACTTTGTTTTATGTGTAGGTAGTGAGGTTTAATGTATTGACAGAAATATTTTTAAATATATATGCGTATAATTCACGTCTATTTATTACACGTGCTAAGCAAAAGCGAATCACGAATTTCTTCTAAACAATAACAGAATTCCAAATCCTATCAACAACAAAACACACATGTAATAAATCTAAGAAAAATTTATTCGCAACTGGTACAGCGTGCGTTGCCATCTGCCGAGGAACATGAACAGTTTGTATGCATATACTGTTCATGTCTAGTGTTTCATGCTTTTACTAACGTGTGCATTTCGAAAGACGCTTCAACTTTTACTTAAGTGCTTTGTAAGGTTACCTCGCCTCCAATAAAACTCTCTCGTGCTAAATGCTCTAAGTCAGCGGTCGGCAACGCGCGGCCCGCGGGCCGCATGCGGCCCGCGGACGTTCTGCTTGCGGCCCGTGAATATTTGTAAATAAGTTATAATTCTATCAAAATAAACGCATTAAAAGAATTAAAAAAATATGTAAACATAATGTAAGTATTACATGTACGAATTAAATTTTGTGACATTTACCAATTTTTAATAGCATTTTTATTTTTCCCATGGAATACTTATGATATGACCAATTATGCGTAGATGTATTGGGCTTCTACGCTACGGTTAATACCATGACTGCGGCCCGCCTTTAGTTTATTTTGGCACCTTGTGGCCCTTGCCTGCCAAAAGGTTGCCGATCGCTGCTCTAAGTAATAAATTAATGAAATGAAATGAAAAAATTCTTAAATTTTTTGAAGACCACATAAAATGGTCCAACTTCATTTCTTTATCTGAAGATATAAGCAGTAGTAAATGTTCGGTTGGTTTATATGAACAAAAAAAACTATTGATCTATCGATGACATTAGAGCATAACCCAAATACTTCATTATCTCAGCCCTAGATACCTCAAGAATAACGGAAAATAATGTCAGTCACGTTTTTATCTCATTAATGTTGGACTATTTATCTCGTGTCGTCTGAGAACATTAATACATGTCAGAAACTCTACCACTGTCGTCAGCTCAAGGGACGTTTTGTTTAGTTTGGTCCGGTGACGTTTCGATTTCAAAACACTTTGTTGTCTTTTTGTCTGTTATCCATTTACGCCCTTTGTGGTGCGGAGGATTAGTGTGGTCCTTTTAGGCTATTTTAGTTACGTTGTTTTTAGAATTATCACGTTGTTGTCTTGTAGAATGGATGAAAACTAATATGAAACAACTTCAATGTTTTAACAATAACTCAACATCCGCTCAACCGATTTTGATAACATTTAAATGAGTCTACCTGGAAACTTCCTTTAAAACAAAAATAATAACAAATGATTATCAAAGTCGATCTGTAACTGGCGGATTTATCACTATAACAAACTTGCATAAAAGAACATATTGTCGAATTGAGTGTGTACTACCTTCTTCTTTATGTATTCGGTTGAAAAAGGTGAAATTTTGGTACAAGGCAGGTTATACAAAGTTTAATTAAGTTAATTAGGTAAGGCTACGGTTATTTGTACCTATTTAAATCACAGTTTTTCAACTCGTAAGATGGTTGAGAAGAGATCCGTGCCCAGTTGTAGGACACTAGAAGTGTTGACGTGAAATCACAGTTTTTAACGTTTCTTGTTTCTTATATGCTGAATTAACTTAGTAGCGCTCATACCGACATCACCTAATCCAAAAACTTAAATACCTATCTTATTTTCTTGTTGAATATTTCCCATTCTTTAAATTGCGCGTACCAACGCGCAGTTTGATCTGGGATACCAATCCCAGATTAAACTTCGTAATGTAAAAATATAAACATGGACGCTTCCTATTGAATATGATCTAACTAAACCTTGTGGAATGAGTATAAATAGTTAACACTTAACCCTGATATCACCTTCGAATATTATAGACCTGAGCTATTTTATGTTAAAATACTCCTTAATGAGAAATATCCTTCGTCCACTTAAATATACGACTGCAATAATATCTATCTATCTATACATTCTTTACAAGAGGCGTGAAAAATTGTACACTTAAATATAATAATTTATACACAAACCTGTTTAGCCCTAGGGGTGGTAATTAAGGCAATGAAGACTTAATACGTCGGCATGTACAGTCACGGACAATTAACAACGCACAGCTGTTATTTTGTACCGGTCTATGAAGCTATTAATACTTGTTGAGATGCGAAACAACCCTATTTTTCATTATTATCGCTGTTTTATAGATATGTATCTAAACTAAGTATAACCCCAGTCTATACCTCTTTTTTGAACTCTTCCAACTGGTTGGGTGCAGTTCTGAGTAGCCATACATTGTAGGTACCTACTCGGTACCCACTATTGAGGAGCGGAAGACTAAATTAGAGCAAATAAAATGTGAAGGTGGTAAAATATAGCTTTAATCTAGTACAGCACATCACTTCAACCCTTTTTAGTGTCCCACTGCTGGGCACGGGTCTTCTCTCAACTATCTTACTAGTTGCGAGAGTTTAGGCCTTAATCCACACACACTGGCCAAGTGCGGGTTGGTGGATGTCACATGTCCTCGAATGATTGGTTAGACATGCCGGTTTCCTCACGATGTTTTCCTTCGCCGATATTGAGTAGCGGCGATGAAACAATTCACACAAAGATGTGTGGGTACGACTGGGATTCGAATCCGCGACCTTATATTTCTAAGGCGAGGTCCGTACCACTGCGCCACCGCTGCTCATAAAGCAAAAATGTAAGTAATTAAAATTGTCATTAAAAAGTTAGTAAAACTTATAAAATAAAAATAATAGAAAAGAGGCTGCGTTCCACCCGGTCACCAACATGGTCTACCCTGCGTCGACCAGTCCGTAAACTCCTGCCGCTAGCTGCTGCAGTCCAGCACTTGATTTTTAGTGTTCCACTCGGAGTCCAGAATGTTATCGACTGGCTGGAACGCGGCCTCTATTTATATTTTTATTTAAAAAAAATTTACTGATGTTTTTATGTAGATTATTATTACATACTTACATTTTTGCTGTGTGTACATGTGCTGCATTAGAATGAAACTATATTTTACCTTCACACTTTATTTCCTCTAAATTAGTTATCCGCTCTTCAACACCCACAATTGAGTTGACTAATTGTTGTTGTGTCACCCCTTCTTTTCATCAGGGGTTAAAAAAAGTAAGTGTCAACACTGAGGTATGACGTATTGTCTAAATTAAGGCGCTATTTCGCTAGACTTAAAATAAAACTGCGTTGAATCACTGTAAGTTCTTATTCTGTGATATTACTTATATAATACGTGCACAATTCGTGTGCAATTTTAATTCACTAGCTGTTTTTAACTGCTATAATACATCTTGCTTGAAAACTTATCCAATGAAAACGATACGTAAATCCGTCGAGGAGTCCTTTAATCATTACGATTATTTTAAGTTTATAGAGAAATTCATGGAAGAGTAAGCTGTCTGTACCCATAGAGCTGGTATGTTTTGTTAAAAAAAAATCTTCATTATAAATTAGTATTCATTCTTCAGTAGATACGACAATTACTTACGCAAAAATCGATTACATAAATAACAGTAAGTCTTATTACACGGAAAAACAAGTCATTGTACTTACGGTCAAGCAAGATACTTTATAACAGAAACGTACCGTATCTAATGTACATATATTTATGAGTGTGAGAGTACACTAACGGTAATTATATCTACCTTCAAAATCTTCTACCTACACAACCGGACTATACCTTCTAATGGATTATCCTACTACAAAACGCTATAGGTACTTACCTACTCTGTGGTTTAGTGTCTCATACTGTCACGGGTCATCGTCTCAACTATATGAGCTTGAAAACCTCTCTCATACAAAAAAAAGTAAACATTCTAATTAAAACAAACCGATGTCAGTCAAAAGTATCTTAAGAAATCTGAAAAGCGATTCTTAAGTTTGAGACATTTAATTAGACAAAACTCGAAAAAAATGACAAATGTTAATTGAAAACTAATGAAATCAACTTAATATTGTTGATTGCTATACTCGTTGCAAGTTGTGCGTGAGTGGTAGACTTAGGAATCTCTACCGTGACATTCTGAGAATGTAAAAATAAAATTTACTTATATCGGCATTCGAGTTAAATATCGAACGAAACCACGAAAATCGGGGTATTAGAAGTCTATTCCCCGACTTCTAATACCCCGATTTTCGATATAGAGGCAATAAGTGATAACAAATTGAAGAAATTGGATGGAATTTGACACAGTAATAGATAATGGTCTGGTATAGCACATATAGCACATATTATCTGGTATGAGCAGCGGTGGCGCACCGTTACGGGCCTCGCGTTAGAAATATAAGGTCGTGGGTTCGATTTGTAGTCGTTTTCGATCGATTGGATCTTAGTTTGATTTGTTACGTCGCCTGTTCAGTATCCGTGAAGGAAAACATCGTGAGGAAACCGGCGTGTGTAAGAACTAATCATTCGAGGACATGTGACATCCACCCACCCGCACCTGACCAGCGTGTGTGGATTAAGGTCTAAACTCTCATAACTCGTAAGATAGTTGAAAGAAGACCCGTATATGGGATGCCAAAAAGGGTTGAAGTGATAGCACAGAGGCATTTTTATTCTATTTTAAATTATCTATATTTATGTAAGTATTTACAAAAGAAAAGTATTATTCAAAGTATATTACCAGTTATCTGGTTTCCATAGTACAAGCTCTGCTTAGTTTGGGATCAGATGACCGTGTGTGTTAATGTCCCACTATATTATGATTATTATTATTTTTATTCTCATGCCACGCGAGTGAATCCGCTGACGGAAGATAGTAATATTCCTACTAATATTATAATTGCGAAAGTAACTCTGTCTCTCTGTTACGCTTTCACGCCTAAACTACTAAACCGATTTTGATGAAATTGGGTATGGAGGTAGTTTGAGACCCGAGAAAGGACATAGGATAGTTTTTATCCGACTGCGCAAAAAGAAGGTAATGTTTTGGAGCGATAACCGACATACACGCGGGCGAAGCCGCTGTCGGAAAGCTAGTGCATTTATAATATTAATAGTGTATTTATTTTTTTATTTTTTATTTATGCAATTTCACTCGATAATTAAATCAGCATACAAAAGTTATTATGATGTTCAGCAGTTACTACAAAAAAAAAACGAAATATACGCGCATACGCACACAATGGGTAAACAATAAAACGATTAAAACATCTAAAAATACTTGATTATAATATGTAAATTGAAATATGTTACGCGTACACACGGGCGTGCGTGTGACAGAATTCTTAATCACAATAACCAATTGTTTATGAATATCTATGACTTTATTAAAGCGCAGTGTTTATCTAATAAAAGACTCGATGACTCTAAATTCATTATGTTGATTACAGTCCATCAAATCTAAGAAGTACCGTTTGACAGTTCTAAATGTAGTACATTTATATTTTATTTTTTGTATGAAAATTGTTTATGTTATGTTAAAATAAAAATAGCTTCATAATTCAAATAGTTTACAGGAAAGCTAATAAAAATAGTGTGAATTACGCCTCTAGAAAGCTAATTTAATAGAAAACAGTGAAACGTCAAAAGGCTTAGATTTGTTGAATTGTAGATAAAAATAAATTAAAATTATATTTAAGCTGGTAATGAAACTAATTTTTTTTATTGAAATAAAACTATTTTAGTAACGGATTTTATCCCGGATTATTTTCATTTTTTCACACGCTGGCCAAGTGCGGGTTGGGGAATGTCACATGTAATCGAATGATTAGGTAGTTCTTAGACATGCCGGTTTCCTCACGATGTCTTCCTTCACCAGTTTTGAGCAGCGGCGATGTTACACAAAGATGAGTGGTCACTACTGGAAATGTAACCCGAGATCTAATAAATCTAAAGCGAGTCCTGTACCGCTGCGGTGGCGCAGGTACAGGAATCATTCACAACATACACAGATAGATACACATAGCTAATTTTTATCCATAATTTATAACATTGCGTAAAAAAAATTAATACAAATTAAAGTTAAAACAATTAAGTCCATTTAATTTATTGTAAAATGTAATTTATCATTTTACAATAAATTAAATTGACTTAATTGTTTTATCTTTTATTTTATTTTTATTGTAATTGTTATATTTTTTCAAATTCAAATTTAATTGTATTATAAATTATAGTTTAATTAAGTTTCAATGTATGCACCTACTAAACACAAGATATTTGTATGCCATTGCGGCAAAACATAGAGTTCTATCTTAATCTTGAGAGCTATTATTATCCACCTAAGTATGAAAAATAAAAATATTCTATTGTATTATAAACTGACCAATAGGTCGTCCTACTTAAGGGTTTCGTAGTCAACATACCAATTTAAGTTTTTGTTGCGATTTTAGTAAGAAAAATGTGTTATTACTCCCAAACTAACAAAGCTAGGTTTGCCTTAATTTCCTAAATCCTTTTTGAAGGGACGATATAGTACAATATTTTCATTTTATTTTCAATATTTCAAATTTATCTTTGAGATGGTCGATACTTATTTCATTGCCGGCATCTACGTTTTTCGATAGCTATAATCTGCCTGTGTTTACTGGATAAGCGCGTTCTATCGTAGACTGCCTCACATCAGGCAAGTTGAAGCGCAAGAATATTATAGGATAAAAATACTTAAAAATCAAGTATGATTTTTGCAAAAGTTGTAGTTGTCTCTATAAAGTAAAATATTTTGCAAACATAATTACACGCTTTATGTAACATTAGTTTAGTTTCATTGTAACACAGTTATTAAGTCATAGGGTAGGCAGGACTACCCTTATCTATAATCGTAACACTTGACTAGATTTTGCGCCGTGGTTTATCTGTAATCTTGCGAGGGGGAAGTCTGGCCGACATCTGCTGTATAATGTAGTTAGAGACTTTCTTTTATCCGACAATGTTAGTAATTATTACTTTGGGTAATAATAGTAGGGTATTTTGAGAGTACCCGGAATGGTGTTGTTGATGAAAACAATGATGGTGTAAGGTAGCAAGCAACTCTATAGTGTCCCACTGCTGAATAGGTTCACTCTCAACTATTTGGGCCAAGAGACTGGCCGAGGGCGGGCAGTGATATTGTACGCAGATGATGATAATTAGCGCGTTAAAATTTAGCGCCAGAGCAAACATAATTATTATTATCATAACAGGCAATTAACTCGCTCACCTTTGATTTAGCTTGACGTTGACAGACCTCCTCTTGTCACCTCCTCTTGTGACCACGAACGGTGCTTGTTAATTTTTTTTATTAAATTAGTATCTACCTAGAGCTAAAAAAGAAAAGTCAATATTTTTCCTTCTGACAAAAAGCTTTGTGAATATATTCACTTAGAAAGTTGAAGTTATTAGTCCACGGGAGATGACGTGAAGTGACTTAAAAATATGGCGCTCGTTAAATACAGAACTCTATGCACAATGGTTTGTACGTCAGTAACACCCTCTAAAATCGATCATAGCTGTACTTACAGTTGAGTAAAAACTGTATCTGTTCAGTTAAGGTTCCGTAGGATTTCGAATTTAAAATTACTTATATAGCTCAATATGAAAATCATTGAATTCGAAATCCTTGTATCTTCGCCTGTTAAACGATTTTTTTAATTCTAAATGAAGCTTGCGCTTAACTTAAGTTATTACGAATGATTTTCGGTGAGAAGGTGGTAGTATGTAACCGTGTAGGAGCAGTTTAGTCTGGTGGGTCACTAACCACGGCCAAAGCCTACCACCAGTTTAATGCCACCGGATTGAACCATTCGGAGACCATTGTGGAATTCAGATTGAAGGCCACTCCCACGGACGAAGATGACGGTCTGGTTCTCGTGTGAAGCACAAAACACTATTATTTAAAGTGTATATATCACTGCCTATTGGGTAAAAGAAACACGTCGTGAGGAACCCGATATATCTTGAGCTAAATGTTTTAAGGTATGTTATATCCACGGAACCACTTGACCTACCAGCTAGCATATGTCTCGGGTCTTATTTTCTGTCAATCTTACTATATTGCTTGAAAGAACTTTTGTTGCATTGTAATGAAACGATATTTTTTTAACATTTGAAACCTCATCACAAAATAGTTCCAGCGTTCTCTGGCTTTATTACTATAGGGGAAAGGCCTTTATAAGTTTTAGGTAATAGGATTAAACTGGGTTTTATAAGTAGATAGGTAATTATTAAGACAATACATTGATCGGGACGGTTCCTTGGTCGGTAAGACATGCTATTCACACCGCCAGGTCAGACTTGTGTGATTGTTCATCAGACAAAAGTCTGACTGTATACAAAAGAAACGTAGTATACGTAAAAAATATCAGTTATCTTGTATCTATAACACAAGCTCTGCTTAGTGTGGGGTCAGATAATCGTGTGTTATTGTCCCAGACTATTATTATTATTATAATAAATTATAATCAACCAAGGAATTTATAAGTAATCAACAAAAACTTTATAATATGTGGTAGAACATACTTAGGTAGTATTTAATTTCATTTATTTATTGGTGTTTCTGTACTAATTTGAGGTCAAATCCACTATTTAAGTATACATATCATAGAATTATTTCTTATTAGCAACATAAAGCAACTTAGCCAATAATTTAAAGCAGCGTATTTACTACGAGTTCTACCTTCATTATACAAATTTGCATTTAAAATCACCACTTGCGGCGCTTTAATATACGTCCATAAAAATGTTGCAAACATTTTTCTTTACGGAACTCTAAAAAAAACCCTACTGCGCTATTATAGATAAGGAGATGTAAATTACTCCAGGAGGGTGTTTAAACGAATTTACTGAAGGTGCTCTCAAGGAAAATTGATGTTCTTAGATGCTGATCGAAGTAGCACCTGGTATACTGGCGATTTAGCGATCAGGGACAGTCGATGAGGCGATAAAATTGATTAGGAAACTGGCAAGAACAAATTTTTCTTCAATTTCTGGTGTTTATTGGTCTGTGGTGTGAAAACTTGAGTTATTTTTATGAAGGGATATTTTCACGTTTTTCAAAATGGTGCACTTTGGTCACTTTTAGGCAAGATAGAAATTTTTCATGTTTTATTCCATATTGTAGTTTATTCAAAAATATGGCACCCGTATTTTTTCTTTTATTATGTAATCGAAAAATAATGTCGATACATTAAAACAGTAACAATAACACGAGTATTAATAATATTTTTTGGGACATTAACACACGCGGTCATCTAATCGCATAGTATGCAAAGCTTGTGTCATGGAAACCAGATAACATAAAATATAATATACATACTTTTTTCTTTCTAATTCGCATTGAGCTAAAATTTCACGTGAAGTCACGTTTAAAGAGTAGGTTTTAGTGATTATGACGTTATGTACTCCAACTCTTTAACTTTAATGCGATTTATCTGAAATTTCTTTTAATTCTTAAAAACAATAGATCTATTTTGTGCCTATTCCGATATATTTCATACTACGAATTATACTTTGTTTTTTTTCCGGTCCGACAATTCCGAACCTAAGGGTTGTTATTTCACTATACTTTTCGGCCTGAAATTTCAGACGTTATAAACCAGGCTATCGGTATTATTAAGTTTGTATTTAATTAAATTAATGTCTAAAACATCAGGTAATTTTTAACGTACTTATAAATTTTAGAAGATATATGAAATGGAATTCGGCGTATTTAATAAGAGTTCTAAATTTAAAATTTCTCAGAAGTATGTAATTATGATTAAGATCATAATTCATATTACTATATTAATAAATAAAATAATATGTTCCTTGTTTATGACTTCATCTTGTGTGTTGGTATATAATAATAGCCATTGGTTGGTAATAGGCAACCAACCAACATTTATATGTACCTATGTATGCAATTCCATAACTATCGAACGACTGAACTATTGTTTTTTTTTGTTTCTTGTTACGGATAAAAACGCTTAGCATAAAGTCTCTCTAATACAACACACTCAATAAAAAGAGAGATTTTTTGCAGTGTTTCTCAGTAGTTGCCAGTCATTCATTGCACGGTAGGAAAAGAAGTTGGACTACTGTTGGGTAGACTCGCATCTCAAAAAAAAACATTTCATTTTATTTCATTATTTGATATAGTTCGAGTAGATTATAAAGTTAAAAAACCTTTTTGAAGGGTACTGATGTCGCGATAGTTGGGGACAGGCGGGTAAAATCTTTTTCTTTCTAATATTATAAATGCAGAAGTTTGTGAGACACAAACTACGAGACGGATTTGGATGAAATTTTGCACAAAGATAGATTCATAGTCTGTAATAGCAAGACGAAGCCGCAGACTGGTGCTAGTTTAAACAAATAAATAAATAGATTTATTATGTACGAAAACTACCTGAGTTATCTAGAAACAGTCAATTGACTTAGTATAAAGACATCTTTGTCCAGTTATCGATTCTGCACAGTGGTACACAATGCGCAAAGTGTGGACAAAACTACCATTTTGTGCGGCATGAGATAATATTCTATATTAATATCCTTATCAAGAGCTTTTTGTATTACGAAGACAAATAAAATTATTGGTAATAAAACTACTTTTCAACGGATTTTATCGCGGTTCTGAGCTCACAGTGTCTTGAATTCTGAGTTGATTTTGCTTGGGTTGAGCTCAGTTTGCTTAATTCGGAACGCAACTTAAATATTAATGTTTGAAGGTAGTCAGTAATAATTGTGATTAATATTTTTGGACGTCAAATACCTCAGTCCACCCGTGAACATGAAGTCTGAAAAGACTTTGAAACGTCGGGATCTAAAATCTAAAATAAACCGCGATAAAATCCGTTAAAATGTAGTTTTATTTCAATGTGTGATATTCGCGTAAATCTAAGACAATACTAAAATTATTGGTTTTATTATTGTAGTGTTTTGTATATGACATAATTTAACTAGATTGTTCTGTAGTTCGCACAATCAATAAGTTGGAGAGATTATATTTTGGTTTAACGTGCTAATCTCAGGGACTATTGGTACGATTTGAAAAATTCTTGCACTGTTAGATAGCCCGTTTATTGAGGAAGGCTTTAAGCTTCTTTTTATTCCACTGCCGGGCATGATATAAAATGTAGGGCTTTAATCACTGACTGATATTTTACCCGCAACATGTAAAAGGTCAGTGCAAGTAATGCCTCTGGTAATGCAAGCATCCCTAAGCTACGGTAATCACTCAGTATTAGATAGGACGTATTTTTTGCCAAATTACAAGTATAAAAATCTTTTACAAAAATCAAAACCGTGTTACTCGTGAGATAGTTTTTAGTAACAATTCATAAGATAATTGAGAGAAGACCCATGTCCAGCATTGGAACACTTAAAAGGGTTGAAAACACTGACTTTAAAAAAAGAGAATTTAGATGATTTGATGTAATACGACATTTATGTTTATGTAGGTACCTATGTTTTTGTGTATAACTCCGGAAGAGTATCATATTATTATTTTTGGTTTATTCAATGTTGTCTCCTTAAGAGACACTTATTTTTTTTTTGATGTAGTGTATTATTAATACTATTGAAACCTGTAAGGATTAGTTTGTCCAGCAAAATAACGTGTCCATTAAGGACACGTAAGTAATTATTAATAGACATACATAAATGGATTAACTATTTACGTGCTATTAACGCAAATTAATCGCTTGTTCAATTATTTATAGTGATATCGGTAATGAGTTTCCAATACCAGCTGACGTAGATCTGGGAAATTTATGTAAATTTCATATATCCTAATTGGCCTAATTTGGCTCAGGAGTAGGTATCTCAAATTTTAGCTAAAAATTCCTCTAATTCGACCACACAGTGGTTCTTTTCCCTTTTAACAAGACAAAAAAAGTTTACCTACCTTTACATCTAACATATTTTACTTCTATCAAACTGCATATCTGGTTGTTGCCAGATGAAGCTCCCTTTTACAACTAATAATATTCAAATAATAATACTTGCTAAGAATTGTTTAATAAGTACCTTTAAAAGATGTCTACTGAATTAGACTCACTTTGGATTTTTACGAAATATAATTAACTATGTAATCTTTTTTTAATATTAAGAAAATTTTTGCAATATCATAACTGGGATGTTACAAAATAATTTGTTTTATTAAAATCGTTTTCAATAATATACCAGCTTTCCGACAGCGGCTTCGCCCGCGTGTATGTCGGTTATCGCGCCAAAACATTACCTTCTTTTTGCGCAGTCGTATAAAAACTATCCTATGTCCTTTCTCGGGTTTCAAACTACCTCCATACCCAATTTCATCCAAATCGGTTCAGTAGTTTAAGCGGGAAAGCGTAACAGACAGACAGAGTTACTTTCGCATTTATAATATTAGTAGGGATTTTTTAATTTTACTTTGTGGTTGGTAATCCATCAGATGTGGATAAAATAACTCACGTTTTTGTGTGTTTCATTTAATTGTGCCGGAGGTATACATTATATTCGACTCTTGTGGTGTATTTAATTCAATTACCACAGTGGTCTGAGTCCATTATGTCATACAAAATAAAATGCGTCGTTGATCCAGTAGTGTGTTTGTTTATAATAACTGCGAGAAAGCATTGAATCTGATTTTTTTAAATTACCTACTTAAAAAAAAAAACACAAAAAAACATTTTTTTAAGTCCGTTATTGTACCATAAAAAGTAAGCATAAAAAACAAATTTCCGAATTAAACGTCTTCCATTTTTAAATCTATTCAAAATTTTAGTTACATCTGCGAATTTTGTCTGACGAATAGCTATGGGCTTATGTAAATGATATTTGCTTCTGCTTACACTTATAACTACAGACTTGAGAGCTATGTTATGTTAAAACGTTGTTGTGTGTAATTTTCGAGTAGAACTCATCATCTAGACACAGGTTGGTTACCTAAGGCACTCTAACTAAATTACTTTGGCTACTTCGTGCGAAATTTATTTCAAAAGTTCCACACGTAACACGGTGAATGATTAAACAAGTGAACAAGTTGCGTTAATAAAACTGCTTGTTCTGAATTGTTCAAGTTCGTTGAACAACTTTGTAAGAATTTTCAGCTTAGTAATCTAATAAACCTTATACTCTAATCACAGTAGATGTACAAAATAAAGAAAGAAAGAAAAACTTTTACTTGACAAAAGACAGGACACACAAAATCAAATGATAAAAAAAACACATAAAAAGAGAAAACAAAACTTATATAGAAACTGTAAAAGAAAAAAAAAATTAAAAACAAGAGTAAGTGTGACCCATCAGTGTCAAACACGGACATTGCTCAGTAAACGCTGCCTACTAGAGGCGACCCACAACACTGATTTTCAGCAATGTCCATATTCCCACAGTGTGACGCCAGGCGCCAAGGTTGCCAAAAAATCAAACCTGCATAATTTGTGTATGTATTATGCAAAAAAAAAGCAAATATTATCTATAACATTATCATCAACCATTACTCATATAAAGCAGTAATTTGACTCAAAACAAACGCTTTAATCATGTAATGTCATCGAATGAGCGTCCTTTACCACACCTGCTGCGATAGTGAGAAGCACGGTGCTCAGAATAATAGTTTTGAGCGTCGCTTTATTGAGATTAATCATAAGTGCGTATCTCTAGTACAACATAAATTAATAATAACTTTTATTAAATCTCTATAGTAGCAACTCTAGACGTTTCACCGACACGAGGCATTGAAGTCGCACGTGTAAGTTGAACTACTGCTTTAGCTAATATACCTACTGTACCTACCCTAATCTTTATCGTAAATAACCGACGACTTTTAATTATATTTGAATAATGTCACTTTACTAAGAAAATTGCTGACGCTCGATAAAATAACAAAGTGTAGATGCAGCGGTTCGAGATACCTGATTAAGTAACAAAGGAGCCTTAGGAATAATGGTGTTAAAAAAGCGTTTATAATAAGACCGGGCGACCGTTGAAAAGACATCGTTAAATATTCAGTCGTTACCCTCGAAATGTAAATCTATTTTATTTATTTTCACTGGTAAACATATCACTGCCGGATTGTATACGTATCTGTCGAAATATTTCTCCGAAAAATATACAAAAGTCAATATACGACAAGTGGGATTGTGAGTCTAAATATATGTCTCTGTGCTACCGGGTGCACAGTGGTGCAAACAGCCGATAGCACGGACAAAAAGATTCCTCCGCATTGTGGGCGACACACAATGGTCCTCGCTAGAAAGGAGAACTTGTAATTACTATTTTCCTACGGGCGCCTTTTCAGGAGGTTTATTTTCAGAAAAATGGAATATACGTGAAGCGCACTACTTCTTTGTTGGACCATATTTTATATCGCATCTTTACATTAGCGACAGACGTAAAGGTGGAAATTCAACAAAAGCCAACCCTACTAATGTGTACCAGGTTATGCTGTTTTTTTTACCTTACTCCAGTCTTTTGTTCTAAAACGAGATCTTGAATAATAATAAATATAGAAAACCAGAATTCTAATACGACATTTACAACCCAATTAAAAGAAAAAACGGTCTCCTTGACAAATATCTAAATGATCACATCGTCACCTATAAAATTTTGTAAAACAAATATCTTTTGATTCCAACATGCTAATCAATTTATTTATTAACGAATCAAACAAGATCCGTGCGATAAAGACATTAAATTCTATAATTCATAGGATTTTAAGCAAATAATATCTTATTCGGAGCCATATTATTATAGAAATTGCTAGGTATAAGCTATTAACAGCGAACATAATGGTCATTGGTTGTAATCTTATAAAAGGATCTACCTCAAATGTGCGGTGAACTCGGTGTTTACTGCAATGAAGTGTTCTTCAAAGACTAAATGACAGCAATGAGCTGATCTTAGGAGCGAGTGAGAGGCATCTCAGGCTATTTACCTCGATGGCACATCTGTAATTACTGTATAGCGTATACCAGAGTTAAAATATCCCGTCGCTTTACTCGGAAACTTGTCCGCGCAATAAAGGCTTAAGCACCACTGTGCACCATGCGATTTTTAACTATATTCTCTTTAGTAAACTACGTACTCGTAAGATGCTTTTCATAGTCTCATACTTGCACTAACTAGTTTAAAAAGAAAGATCAAACTGTTCTAGATTTTATAAAACTTGAAGATTTTGTTCCTCTATTTTTATAAAGTCGAAGAAATTGCCAATTTGCGAGGTCATAAGGTACAGTTACATTCTCAGTTTTAATAACCGATACTTTATAGGAGCCTAAGTGGCATTTAAATGTCAGTCAACTGGTGTTTAGGCTGTTTTGCGTTTGAAATAGTGCGGCCGGCCCGAGGCGGACTGGTTTGAGCCAAAGCCGGTTGGACAAAGTGTAGCGACTTAGTGAGCCGGTATGGATACTCCTTTGTGGGCGCATTCCGATAGATGCGAGCTCTGCAGAGTGAAATGCAGATAATGAAGAGCGCTTATTGTGATTTGTGTGGCATCCGAGTTCGGAACTAGATATGCAGTTTGTAATAGCACTCAAGTCTGTAATAACTTATGGTTTGGTAGGGGTTAATGTCACGCATATTAAACCAGCTTTATTTAGGTCTCACATGTAATTGGGAGTGAGTCTATTGCCAGGTATCTGGAACGATAACCAACTTCAAGCTGCTAATAAAAAATTTCGAAGTATTTTAGAAACTTACGAGGATTATCGTCTGTACAAACCAGAGTTTATTCACGATCGCGTTTAGAATTGGACTACTGCATTAAATTTTGTGTAGTAGTATCATAAGATCGTCAAATTTATACTTAACACAAATTTAAAGTCATAAATATTGAAGTAAAACGTTAAAAATTTGCGATTATGTACTGCTGAAAATCTTTACCAGCATATTTGGAAGGCATTGCTTAAAGTAAATCGACAAATATTTTTTTTACCGTCTTTTTGAGATGTAAGTGCGGCGTGAATCTTAAGTTATTCCGGCTTAAAAAAGCTCTGAGCACGCGAGGTTACGGCCAAATTCGGCAGTTTTACGACCGACGGATAGGGTTGTTTATACCGGGAGTCTTATTTAATAACATTATCTGAATCGGTGTGTCGTTAAATCCATTAATGCTTGTCTTACCTGTATGTTTTGGATGTTTTAAGAGATATATTTATTTTAATTTCGTTTTGTATAACCCTTCAGAAAGTATTTAAAGAATTTTATTTTGTGTTAAAATTTAAAGATTTTTGTATTTATTTAATGGCTGTTCAAGAATAACTGCGTCATGTATATTGCAAAAATTATTGTCTTTATCTATATATTTTTTGACGTGACAACGTCTTATAAATTGGTTTGCCGGGTGACACTTCAAGAAACTGCGTTACGCTCCGCTCACGTTATGCGCTCACAATGAGAGCGAGTAAGAGGCACGCGTCCCTTCCACTCGGGCATGGTTAGCCCGCCTAAGAGCGAGAGAGACAGACATAAAAAGTGAAAGGCACGCGTCCCTTCCACTCGAGCACAGTTAGCCCGCCTAAGAGCGAGATTCTTTGTATAAATTAATGTTTTAAATATAATTATTTCATCCTTCTTCCTACTATACGAATGAATATTCACATTAAAATTATTTTACCACTCAAAGTCGTTGTCACGTAAAACTTTCGCCCGTATACCGACTTTACAGGCAACCAATTTTTAAATGTAATTTATTATCTTTATCTATATCTGTATATGTTTTGTTTTTAAGAGGTTCGGTATTTTCTTATTTTTACGTCATTGTTCGCCTATAAGGACTACAGAGATGTGTTTATTAAAATAAAGCAAAACCTTTTAGTTTACCATTTGGTTTGTCATCCGTACCACTGTGCGTAGAACAATTGTTAATATTCATAAGTCTATTAACTGTATCTCGTAGCTATCCTGTCGGACCTCCTTATTGTAATATAATTTACTGTAATCTCATTATCCTAATAACATCAGCTGTAATCCGTTTAGACATTGTTTTTATGTGTACAAAAGACCATCACAGTGTAGGTATACTCTACTTTTCCTTACTTTTCCTATTAGATTAACAAATTATGGTGTGCTAGTAACCAAATTCTGACAATATTATGATTATATGAATCCTGGGTTCGATTTCCCGGTCGAGAAAAAAGCCTTTTCTAATATAACTATATAGAAAATCTTAAATCAGCTCAAAGTTTAGAATTATGACCTATGAACGGTTGTAGGCTCCCGTAATACAAGGGACCTAAAAATAGCCAGCAAAAGTAGGAGAAGAAAAAGAAAAGAACGAAATAAAAAAGTAGGTGACATTCATCTCTGCCTATACCTCAGGTCATCAAATTGTCAATTTGAAGCCGTTTTTAGTGTAATTTTATATACCAAAACTCATTAAGTCGTTTCCAGCGTCTGTTGTTTACAATAATAGAACAGGTATAGAAAAATGAATTATAAATGCTTATTTATCTTAATAATCTTATATATGTCGTTATTAATTCATATATTCACAAAATAATTTTGAGATTCTCTTTTTTCATTATTTAATATTTTTTACATCATTATCATCATTATCAGCCTATTCTAGTCCAGGCTGGACATAGGCCTCCACAAAAGCACGTCACTGAGCGCGATCTGCGGTTTATCTCTATTTCGTGCCGGCCGCCTTGCTGAGATCGTCACTGGTCTGAGGGCTTCCTACGCTACGTTTGCCAATTCGTGGTCTCTACTCCAAATACTCCAAAACTCTTTACCCCAGCAGTTTTATTTGTTTTAAATCGATGCTGATATTACATATTGAAATAAACTATGTAAGTTTGAGTTGGTACTATTTAAAGTATATTTAACATAATAAGTATATAACCGCGTTTAAATTCGTAACTAAGTGGGTACCTAGGTAGTTTTGTTTCAAGTGATATTTCTTTTTGATAGAATGTATATTTATCATTATTTTTTGGTTTATATTATACTGGTTTATTTAAAACCAGTTTTTATTAGTATTGTCTTAGATCTACGCGAATATCACACATTGAAAGAAAACTACTTTATAACGGATTTTATCGCGGTTAATTTTAGATTTTAGATCCCGACTTTTCAAACTTTTCAGACTTGTTCACGGGTGGATCGGTTTTTATTCTTACAAAAATTATACTTTCTTATTGATATTTTTAAGTAAGTAAGTACATACTAAAAACCTTCATAGTATTCTACCATTAAGTTTTAGTAATGTTGTCTAATGAGCACCGCGCGCTACCGTCAAAGTTTCTAGTCTGAAATCCACCGTAAAGTCCTAAATCAAGCCATCTGAAATCAGACTAGCGAAACCAATATTCAAATCCCTCTATATTACTTCGGTTCCGCGGTTATAGTAACTTTTACTACCAATTAGCAGTTGTTTTCGTCTTTAAAATGGCAATTTAGTAATTTGAGATGCAATTCAAAGAAATTTTATGTTAAGTCTATAAAAAATGTTGTAATAAAATTCTTATCTTACATCTAAATATCGGCTATCTCTGAAATGCGGGCCGCATCTTCAAAAAGTAGTATAACAACCTGTTTAGCATTCTTACCGCGAAAACGTACAAAATTCACCCACTCCTTTAGTTTTATTTTTATGTTACACACGTTATGATTATAATCATTGTTTTAGTTTTAAATGGCACAAATATCTGTTTATAACATATTTTGCGCCTGTATTACCCGATGGTGTAGATAGAGGCGAACATAACTCGTAATTCACCTGTAATACGAATTAGATTAGTGGGCCATTAGTTAGGATCTCAGGAGTCTGAAGTAGGTACTATAAAGCCTAGCAGTGGAATAAAATATAGCCTATAGGCCTATAGCCTTCCTCAACAAATGAGAGCTATCTGGCATTAGCGAGTCACATTCAAATAAACAAGCTCTTCAGCATTATTATATTGGATAAGATTATAGATTATTCTTAACTGTTACTGTTAGGTAGATATTTGTACCTATGTGTTTAAGATCTCATGGGGGACGCAACATGACCAAGTCGTTTTGCAAACGGTCTGTTTGAGTGTCCCGAACAAATACATACGACAAAGGAGGCTTCCACCGCTACTGAACGTGCCGTCTGTGAGAACGAACCTTCTCCAACATGCACCGCTGACGCGTACCCTGCGTGTCCTCAACACAGTGGCCAATAAAATACATCTGTTTTCGTGCACATTAAGTGAGTTCAGAGTGTATTTTATGTACAAATATAGTTAAGTAAGTAGGTACTTCAAATTAATATAAGTAGGTATAAGTAATGTCTGCAGTATTATAAATATTCCCGACAAGATCTTCCCTTTTCACTGGAGGGTCGCTACCACCGGATCCTCCAGTCTTACAGTATTTTTTCATAACAAACCTAACTACTCGTAATACATATTACAGGTTATCCCAGATCGTTAGCGTGCGTGTGTGTGTGTGTTATTAATATTTGTATATTATTTGAAATTAAATCGAACCACTGTGCACAATTAATTGAAGTTGATTAAATACATAAACTTGTGCTAAAATAATGGAATATTTGAAACAAATCTCCGCTGTCAAAACATTTATGTTTACAAACTAATTTGCACATAAATAAATCGTTTTACATTTTAACTATGTTATTCAACTAGTCTTTAAACAAGGTACTGAAGAGTAATAATATTTTATCCAATTCAAACCGACTAAAACTGGTTCTAACTGGTTTTCGATTATTTTACACAAAATATTCAATTAAAACTTACCATTGTTTACATATTTTTTTAAACTAAATTTATAAACTGCCTCAGTGCTCCAGTGGTAAGCGTTTCCACTTAATAGCATCGAGGTCCCGGGTTTGATTCCCGGATCGAACAAAAAGGATTTTTACCCGATGAACGATAATAAACTTGCCCCTATTACGTATGTGACCTAAGAATAGCTGGCGTAATGTAGTTTATGTGAAGTTGTGAATGTTACTCTTTCACGCTAAAACTACTGGACGGATTTGGATGAAATTTTGTACAGAGATAGATTATAGTCTGTTATAGCATATACAATACTTTTTATCTGAATCTAGTTGGGTGTATTTTAACAAGAATACATTAAAATATGAGGAACATACATAACCCATAAATAATGCAATTAACAGCTAATGCGACTTAATAGTCTGTGACAAGCTTATATTAGTTTTGGAGCCCCTATTCTAATTAATATTGTATTCCAATTTTCGTCTCGAAAGATGATGAAAAAAATTAAATGGAATCATGGATAAAAATGTGTCGATACATATTTATGCCTAACTAACATAAAAAAATGAATTAATAACAGTAAAACTCTTTTCCTTTTTTTATTTCGTATAAATAGTATTTAGGTACCTACTTAAAAAAAATAAAATGAAACAGTATTTTTAATCATTGATACATTTTAGAACATAAATAATAAATTACAACCAGGTCAGAGAATTAACCTTGCCATGCTTTTTATCAGCCTTATGGTCACATTCTCATCATTCTTTCTTTGAAATTCTGTGCCGATTATGATTTTTAAAAAATAGGATCAATTAAATTACATTAAATTCTACATTATTTGAGCAATATTATGCAATAGTAAACTGACGTTTAAATTTTAATAAATCAATTAGAAATAAAAACCAAAAATATAAAAATATTATAATTATATAAATAATATTATAATTATAATATTAATTTATTTTCATAAACAACCCTAACTTTTAAGTAACCGCCATTTCTGATATTACTTAAACGTTATTCATGTTTATTAGGTTCTATATCCCCTTTTTCTCTCTTTCTACTTTCTACCCCCTATCTGACAACTAACTGACAACTCCAAACTTGACACTGGTAAAATTGTGGTAGCCTTCCACAACAGGCCAAAAATGAAAAATTGAATTGAATTGTTTATTAGGTCATAGAGAGTTCAAAAAATCAGCTGTTTAAGGTTGCGCGACGCCAAATATTTTATAATAACTATTCTATTATTATTAATTTCTGACTTCTTGTAGTTATTAGTAATGACAATGACCTAAAGAATGTCTAGTTTCAGGTATAGAATAGCCTTTTTGTTTTAGGTTGTAAGTACATATAACGTCAAAGTTCTTATTGTTACTAAAAAAAGAAAAACTCTTCAGGTACATACAAAGCGAAAACACAATACCTCACTACAAAAATCATTACTGTTTATGATATATTGTTTTTAAACAATATTTCTTACTTTTCAAAATAAAATAGTACGTCCTCAGCATGTTGTACTCCAAAGTTTGTAAGTAATATTTTATCGTGACCAATTCCCGCGTTTTTACTGTCGTCAGTAACTTCGCTAATAATGTATTGTTTATTAAACTTTATAACTGCTTCGGTGCTTGTGGTAAGCGTATTTGCTTACTAACCATAATAACCACGAGGTTCAATTCCCGGGTCAAACAAAAACATTTTATACTCAGAGAATCTTAGTTGCAGATCTTAAGTTTGGAATTGTGCGCGATGAACGACAATAGGCTAACCTCCAGATGGACCCTAAACATAGCTGGCGAAAAATAGGTGATATACACCTCTGGCTACAACAGTAGTGTAGATAATACCTACTGGCGCTGTTGCTATGTTATCTTATTTCAAAATATATATCAGTGTTTTTACAAAAATCATAAAATTCAGGTAATTAATAATAATAATAATAATATACTGGAACATTAACACACACGGTCATCTGATCCCAAACTAAGCAGACCTTGTACTATGGAAACCACATAACTGGTAATATACTACCTACATATAAAACTTTTCTTTTGTAAATATATGCAACTTTTGTTACAAAAATATTTTTTCATTGATTAATTTTGCAATGCAATGTTTATTTATTTAATGTATTTAAAATTTACATTAATACCGATTAAAAGCGATGCTGACTGCTAAAAACACAACATTTGCAATAAATATTCACATCCATGCAATATTAATTCAACCATACATTACTCGAATAATTCAAACCAATAATTAAAATCGAGATATCAAAAATAAGATTTAATACAAACAGGCAGCTGTCCGATCATTCTGTTATCAAAATACAAATCAAATTTCACCCTAGTGATGTGACCCGAGTTGTGGTTTTTATCGATACACTCGAGTTTGTCCAATTCATATCTATTCGATAACAATAATCAACTGAATTCGGTCCTACTCAACAACCTTAGTACTATAAAAAGGACCTACAGCGCTACCATCTGTGTTACCCACGGGTGTAGGTAGAGACGAATATCTCCCACATTTCACCGGGTTTAATAATAAAGTTCAAGCTCATTGCTGTTCACCATATATATTGCCAACTATATATACTATATTATAGTATTATTATTCTTATATAGTAATAACTCTGTTTTAGAAAAGTTGTATAACACTTTTTGCTCGGCTCGGCTTTGTGGCTAAAAGTATAGTTACAAGATAACGGAGCAGTTTACTTAATAAATTAAATACATATGCGCAAAAAGGACTTTTCACATAGTTACAAACAACAATACTTACTTTTCAAAACTACTCTCATTATGAGAGAGCGAATGAGCTCGAATGATTTGAATAAAACTCGATTAACTCGACTCCAAGGATGTTGTTAAGTCACATCCTTATTTCACATACATTGTTTTCAACATATATTTTATTACTGCCTTCAGAAACACGCTATAATACAAATCGACGTGGGTATTAAAAATTGTGAGTAACAACATCTACCTGTCCTTTTCACACGTACGATATTAAAAAGAGATTGCAATACTTTATAGCCCAGTGATCGTGAGACCAGATCGATGCAGTCGAAAACATTTATTACGGGCCATCAATTTTTTAAAAGCCGTGTAACTTGACACCAAGGAGCAATGAATGTTTTACAAGACTTACCGTCTGACCGCACAGTGGACAATCATTGTTGTTATATGGACTTAATTTTATTCGATATTTTAACCACTGTTAGATTGCCTCAATAGGCGTAGCGGTACGTGAAAAAGAGTCTTAGGTTTTTTATATCTTGTAGTACAAGTGCTTGGAAATAAAAATAGAAATAACCGAATAGAAAAGGGAAATGATGGTGATGATGATAGTCCTTGGATGGGAAGTTCGTATTGTGATAGTACCGTGCCTTAGAGAACTTGTTGCCGTAGGTCTTGTGGCCGAAATCTCAGCGTTCGTATCAGTCTCCATCATGTCTCATCAGATTATGAGTAAGGGAATAGAGAATGCACATATTGCGCACGCACTTTAACCTTTTTTAGTGTCCCACTTCTGAGCACTGGACTTCTCTCAACTATCCTACGAGTTAAGAGAGTGGTAGGCCTTAATCCACACTTCGTGGATGTCACATGTCCTCGAATGATTAGTTCTAAGACAGACCGATATTGAGCAGGGGCGATGAAAAATTTTCACACAAAGATATGTGTGTACGGTTGGGAATCGAACTTGTGACCTTGTATTTCAAAGAGGATACCGATATCGCTGCGCTTCACTGCGCTCACTTGTGTACTGAAAATAAATATCTGCTGCATACTTGACTAGTCAACTCAGATTGCTTTCTTCTTAGTTCTCGGTTTAATGCACAGTGGGTTGGATAGTCTTATACTCAGCCAAAATTAAAAGTATGTATTAATTTTTGTATCTTTTTGTTTTCAGGTAAACATCAGACGGATCTATCGGATTAATCAAGATTTGGTGAGAGAGATATAAATAAATTATTTATTTCCCCATTTAATGTAATTTAATTACGACGGATTAGTTAAAAAGTATTATTACTTAAAATTTAGACCTTATTCATAATCGTCACAAATGCCTTATAAATAGTCACAATACACTTAATGCCACTACAGTGGAACCGCAACTCGGTTACTCATAAAATTCGAGCGTAAAAGCATAATGGCGCAATTATAGGGTTAATTAGCAAGCCAAAGCGTTTGTCAGGGCAAATTTTACGACATACGTGACTAAATTCGATCACCTATAAAAACCTGGGTGTTTAAATGTATTTCTGATGACGTATTAATTGTGAGAATATTCTTAAAAGCTTTCCGACAGTGCTACTCCCGCGCTTATGTCGGTTTTCGCGGTATAAACCACCTCTTTTTGCGCATATTCCATATCTATCCCCGGGCTTGAACCCTGGGGGAGGTCATATGATAGTTTACTATGTCCATACCCATCGAATTCGGTTTGGTAGTTTTGGTGTGAAAGCTTGACAGACAGAGTTAGGTACTTCAAGTAACCCGCTACAAAAAACAGCTTATAATACGTATGTTTTGCTCCTTCACTAACTTAAGCTCCAAAACTCTTTGCAGTGACACTTTGGTTAGTGTTCAATACATCTGTCATTTCGTGATTAGATTTTAAGCAAAGTGGTAGGTACTTAATTTTATGACGTTTTGCCCTTTTGATCTGAATGTAACATAACAGGGGCAGCAGCTGTGATGATGGTCAATTATTGCTGAGTTGAAAAGGGTTTAGATGATAACTACATGGGGTATCGTGTAGACCGTCTCAAATTTGAAATAATTGCCTGATAATGGAATAGTAAACTTTAATAATCTGTATGACATTCAGCTCTCCTTAAATCTTAAGGTAAATACGAGTACATTATGTGTAAAAGAATGTGGTCCGACATTTTCTTGTACAATATTGCTTTACTGAATAGTAATGTGTTAAAATTACACCATAAAAAGCGTAATGGGACACATACTCAGACAGTGTCAACATCAATGACCATAAAACATGTCAATTCATTATACTGCCCATTGTTTTCATTCTACTTCAACGCGCAAAAAGCTTCAAGATCGATATCGGAATTTAAATCATTATTATATCATAAATATCTAAGTAATAGTAAAGTAAATTTAGTCAAATTAATTTTAATTTTAATATAACAAAATACTACTTAGATGAAATTGAATTTAATTAAAATCTAAAATTCCTCCGAATCGAGGCCTTAGAAGGCCCAAGCCTAAGGCTGACAGCATTGCCACATTGTATGGCAATGCTAATTCTTTGACCGAGATGAAGGCCAGCCTTGTTATCAGACGTCTTGATATATCATTTAAAAGTGCACGAGCACTCGGGCCTCACGGTCCAAGGGTTTCAACCCCAAACGGCTTAAATAAAAAGTAAAGTAAAGTAAAGTAAAGAAAAGCAATAATTTCTGATATATCCGATTAAAGTATCCCAATTAAAACAAAATAACCAGGTGTCATACCACAACAGCTTTAAGCAGTATTGTTGGAGCTGCGGAAGAGGGATACCGCTATATAATGTGTTGAGCAACTTCTTTTTAATATAACTGCAATAATAATACAATGGTACAGTACGGCAGGACGTCATCTCGTCGTCATCATAACACTAAATCAAAAATTTAATAACCTAACGCATGTTTGTTTTTTAAATCAAGGTTAATACCATCTCTATCAAATCAGATTTCGAAAAAAACACATCATAATCGGTCCATTCATTTAACCGCTGCCAGGCAAAAACGTCACATTAATAATTTTCATCTTGGTTGTCGGGTGTTAAAAAGTCATTTGACATTTAAAAACTAGTAGGAAGCAATTTGACGTTTACAAACTAGTAGGTATCTAACCTTTTCTCAACAGACATTCAAATACTCAAACTTATAGAATTCCATCTATTTCGCCTGTTAATATTTTTAGAACAGGCTAGTCTACATTTGATGCGAAACTTTTCTAGGTTGAATTTCTTAAAAATTGCGCTCTCTTACACTTATAATTAACTCGAGTAAGTAGCCTGTAGCAGTCAGCTCTTCGTTACGAGCAAACGTGAGATTACGTGAAGGACTACAAATTATACCACGCTTTTAAAGTTTTTTAGTGTTACAAATTACAATGCACTTTAGTTTTTTCGGAAATTACTTTTGTGAGAAGAATGATTTTTGTGTTCACATTTTTGATAAAACAACCACTGTGCGTGCTCATGAAGTATTGCAAAATTAATATTTGATACTTATCCGTTTCAAGTAAGAAGAAGATTGGACTAGTGACTGATTCACATCGATAACCAAGTGAAAGTAGCGTCAGCACAAAAAATCAAACCAAATAATAACATTATGTTAAAATAAATTATTGGAGGGGTGACGAAGTGATATTAGAAAAGTACTTACCCACTTAAACTACTTACTACCTACTTATAAATTTACGCGCTAGGATCGCTGTTTGCGACCACGTACAGTGAAACCAGATTTCAAAAGTCCTAATCAACGTACCACGAACGATGAATCGACCGTAATGATAAATTTTAATTTAATGTAGGCACAGCGGTACGGGTCTCGCCTTAGAAATATAAGGTCGCGGGTTCGATTCCCAGTCGTACCACACACATCTTTGTGTGAATAGTTCCATCGCCGCTGCTCAAATCTGTGTAGGAAAACATCGTGAGGAAACCGGTATATCTAAGAACTAATCATTCGAGGACATGTCACATCTACCAACCCGCACTTGGAGAGCGTGTGTGGATTAAGGCCTAAACTCTCAACTCGTAAGGTAGTTGAGAGAAGACACGTGCCCAGCAGTGAGGAAATAAAAAAAAGCGTTGAAGTAAATGTAAGGTGTGGCGTGTTATAAAGTTACTACACCTTTATTTTTTCTACGAATAAATGAAGTCAGAAGCAATAAATAATAAAAAAAACCTAAAAAATATTGTTATTTTTATTATTGTTTTCTTTTTTATACACAATAAAGTTTGAAACAACGTATTTCAAGTGGAGTTCCATCGTAAATAAAACGATACATACAATGCGCACGATTTGTTATGCCGATAAAACTTAGCACCATTTGCTTGGATCGATTCGTTGCGCATGAGCACTATAAGTCATGACGTCATTGGTCAGATTGAATAATACCTAGATGACCTAATACATGAACTAATGATATGCTCAGCAGCGGTGGCGCAGCGGTATGGGCCTCGCATAAGAAATATAAGGTCGCGGGTTCGAATCCCAGTCGTGCCCACACATCTTTGTGTGAATCGTTTCATCCCCGCTGCTCAATATCGGTGAAAGAAAACATCGTGAGGAAACCGGCATGTCTAAGAACTAACTAATCGTTCGAGGACATATGACATTCACCAACCCGCACAAGGCCAGCGTGTGTGGATTAAGGCTTAAACTCTCAAACTCGTAAGATAGTTTAGAGAAAACCCGTGCCCAGCTGTGGGACGCCAAAATGGTGCAAATCAGGTGACAAGCAACTGGTAATTATGTTTACTGGTGGTAAGCAACCAGACAAAGCCGCGACTTTGCAATGTTCTTGTGACACCATTTAAGAAGGTGAGTCGGGATTGTTGCTCCTTTATGGTTTCTATAAGGAACCTCATTTCAATGCCACCTTCTAACCGAAAATCATTCACTATCGCGAATGAATCGTTATATTGGGCGAGCGTGTCCCAGCGTTGACTACATCATTGCTTAACATCAGGATTTCAGAATAAAAAAAAGATTATATATATAATTTTTCAATGGTTAAGCAGTTAGATAAAAATCAACGGGAAGCAAGACTGTAATTTGATTTTTAATTAACTTTAGTATGATCTTAAGATAAATGCAAGGTTACGATAAATATTACTCAGATAACACTTATTCACACGCCTTGTATGCAGGATCTAGGTATTATTTACAGTCATTAGGTGCTCACTCCAATCCTTCTTAGTGTCCCAATGGGTACGGGCCTTCTCTCAACTATCTTAGAGAGAGTTCAGCGCTGATCGGCGCGTACGCGTCCCATACAAAATCGTAGCTTTCTATAGACAAACGCTGAATAGAGCTGAATAGATGTGCGTAGTCCCTTAATCCACATTTGCTGGTCAAGTGTAGTTTGGTGGGTTTCACATGTCTTGAATGTTTAGTTCCTAGACATGCAGGGTTCATGACGATGTTTTCCATCACCGATAAAGAGCAGCGGCGATGAAACAGTTCACACAAAGCGATTCGGACAGCATTTGATTGGGTGCAATAAAATGTCGGTATATGTATCAATCAAAATCAATTGATTTTGATTTTGATTTTTGAACCTTTCTTGAAAAATTATAGCTGATGTCGAAAATTCCACGAAAATCTAGCTGTCTTTGAATTAATCATAAAAAAACTTCGAATTTAAATTGGTCTCATTTTTTAATAAACCCCTTTTAGATAAAATCTGGCTAACATTATAAAAGCGAAAGTAACTGTCTGTTACGCTTTCACGCCTAAAATACTGAGCCGATTTGGAAGAGATTTGGATGTAGTATTTAGGTGATACGATAAAAGCGCGGGCGGAGCCCCGGTCGGAAGGCTAGTTAACAAAAAAATTACCTTACTAAATTAAATTGTACCTAGTTATATTAAAATGGAAACAATTTAAAATGACCTTTTAAACTTTTCGCTCTAAACGCAACTGTCAGTAACACGCATTTAAAACTAACGTACAAATAAATCTTGTGTTTCGAAGGTAAATCTATTAAACAAGCTCAACATTTAAGTATTAAATCATGTAATACGACACGATTCCGACACGATTCAGTCAAGCTGTTGGGTTAAATAGCCTTCGACTTAGGTATAGTCACAAATCATACCTTCACTGCTGATTCTAAAGAGGCATTTACACTGTAGTTATACTCAATGTGGCATTGTGGCGCAACATTCCCAAGTATTACATTCAAAGTCAAAGTTAAAGCGTTTGTTGCATTCATGTGTAGCTACAGATGTTTCAGCAAATATGTTACAAAGTGAAATAACTACTACTTTATAACGGATTTTATTGATATCAGATTTTTGTGTCCCGACGTATAAGTCTTTTCTGACTTCATAGTCACGGGAGGACAATTATTACAATACAATTATTTCATTGGGTGATATTCGTGTAAGAAAATGCCAGTTAAAAAGTTTGTATCTTAGTATTTCGACCCGATTAGGGTATAAATTATAATTACTTTTGTATGTTGGTATAAAAGGGTATAAAATATAATTACTTTTGTAAAAAAAACTACATTTTATACATTACAAAGACATCATACAATCATAACAATTTTCAAATCTATTAATTTATTTGATTCTTTATGATATTTGCTACTATTTGTCACAATATATTTTTTTAAGTCAATTTATTTAAGTACTAGAATTTGTTTTAGTCAGTTTGCAGCATGTTACGCCACAAAACTGATGTGCACGCCCCTTAAATATCTCAGCAGACTAAATTATACATATAAATTATACAATTATTTCTTAAACTACTCTGTTCTGCCTCGGGAGCACCATAAAAACTGTTCACAATAGCCTATAAATATTTTACAAGTAATTATAATGAAAAATTGCTTTAACAAAACCACTAAATGTTTCCGGATGAGTTTCTGAATATAAATTAAATCGTTATTTCTGGGTTGGGTTGGAATCAATTTGTGATTGGCTTATTTATAACCCCCGATGAAAATGTGGAATGTCCTTAAAATATTATAAATGCGAAAGTAACTTTGTCTGTCGCGCTAATTTGTTATAGAGACAGTTTGAGAGCGGTGTGAGGACATAGAACAATTTTTATTCGAATGCCCAAAAAGAGGTCAATGGTTTAGCGCGATAACCGAATACGCCCGAGGGAAGCCGTTGTAGTCGAAAAGCTCTCGACTACAGAGGTCGTCAGATATATATTTTTTATTTAAAGTTATTTCACCTATCTTTCCACCCGCGCGTATGTCGGTTATGGCGCTAAACCATTAACCTCTTTTTGCGCAGTGGGTTAAAAGCCATCCCATGTCCGTGTCTAAAACTATCTCCGTACCAAATTTCATCCTAATCGGTACTATAGTTTGGCGTGAAAGCGCGACAGACAGACAGAGGTACTTTCTCAGTTACAATAACAGTAAGGATTTAATTTTATTGTATTTAGTTAGTAAGGCATAGTAAAAAAAGGCTTGATTTATTTGTTTGTATGTACAGATGGATACTTATCCACGAGGCACCCATTTCTAAACAATTTAAATGCATAGAACTTATTCTGTACACTAAAACCATAAACATTTCTCGTTTTGTCCTGTCTGACAATAATAAATCGGGCATTGTTTCCACTGTACTATAACTAACGTCATGTTGACGTTACATGTTAGCAAGTGTCATCGTAACTTCGAGATATCTCGTGGGAAGGACATTGAATGAAATTGGGTGCAATTGGGTGCTTGTTTTAGAATAATTGTTTGTTGTTTTTAGACGTACGTAGAAATATCATCAATAGGTGGGGTATAGTGAAAAGTGATAAGTACCTACGTTATATGACGTTGTGTTTGAGTACCCAAAACTGATAAGTGTGTTAAAATTATTGTTTATATCCGTTTGTTTGTCCGTTTCGAGGCCCACGAAAACTGACTTCGAAAATCGGAAGAGTTTCTCAGTTCGATTTAGATCATCTCATAGTAATATATTACGGATTTTTTTTGAAGATCTATGTATATTATGTATGTATGTATTCACTTAGATACATATTAAAAATATCTCGAAAATCTAGGAAGTTGAGATTTAGAAGTTGAAATGAGTACCTATTAGATGATAAGAAGTGAGTTGTATAAGGACATTTCACTGCAACGGGGTTGAAGGGGAATTAGCTAAAAACTTGTATTTTGGCGTACTGGGCTATTTACACGAGAACAATAGCCGTGACAGGACAGCATGCCACTAAAAATACACTGCATTGGGTTCTTCTCAAGGCAGTTGTTCCTATTTTCACGATGCTTAGAAGCTTGCTGTCCTCTCTTTCTGTCCTGATGTCTAGTAATACAATAAGATCTGACAGAAAAATCTATTTGTTTTATCATTCAGTATCAAAATCGACAGTCCTTTTTACTTCTCAATATGTCAACGCGTTGAAGTTGACAATCTTAATCTTAGTCAAACGGAGGAGCATTAATGACGATCCTTGTTCGACACCTTCACTTAATCTGACCTCTGAATTAGATAGTGCATCATAACCTGGATGAATTGAGAACCAATCTTAGGATAAAGTTGGGAATAAGATTATCGATAAGAAGATATCATTGGTTAACCGCACACATTGTATACGTTGTCAAGTGGAGCGAAGTGACTAAAACTTTATAAATTGAAAGTTATGACAACGCTTACCCATAGAGTCAATTAAAAATGTTGTATTTTGTTTAAATTAAGGGCATGCAAATTGCCTTTTTTGAATTAAAATGAACACTAAAGAATTGAAATGATAATATTTTATAAATTCAAAAAAAAAATCATATTAAATTAGCCTAAGTAAATTAGTCTAGAATTTATATGGCAATTTTGAAACATTGGTATGTACACACATTGTTTATGCAAATAAAATTATCTTATCTTGTAAAATGTCAAGTTAAATGTGTTTTAGAATTAGGTGCCTATATGATCTCACCCCACTACAAATCGAGAATTAATAATATCGCGATTCGCGAAACATTCCACTATAATACTGTTGTATCGATATTAATTTCAAACGCGTGTCCCATCACTAATCGTCCATATTGCTGTCACCTATACTCCGACACTAGTAGTGGGTCTAATTGCCTCCAATTGGCGGGACATGGCCTGCTAGATAGCAGTAATTAATACGTTCGAGCCTTGAAGCCATTGCTATGTGCCAACAGAATACAGAATTACTGTGAATATCTTGTTATTTTAACTACCTTAGTGAATTTGTGGGTGTTATTTAGTTAGCAATGATTTAGACAAGTCCCGGGTTGAGCAAAAGTTTTCCAATAAAGAGTCTTTGCAGTTCAGTCTTGTCTCGACCCCCCTTAAAAGACACATATTTAGCGATATTTAACGAATGGTGGGGTGTAACTCTTAACTACTTGCACCTTAGGGTAGCACTTTTTTTGTGTGGACTGCCAAGTTGTTGAATTCGCTACCAGCATCTCTGTTTTCCGATACCAATAATCTGCCAGTCTTCAAGTCTCGAGTGAAGCAGTATTTACTGGGGAAGCGCGTTTCATCGTAGACTGCATCATTGCTTAACAACAAGTTGTAGTTAAGCGCAAGCCTATTACAGAATATAAAAATAAAATAAAGAACTGCAAGAACCTATATTTATTTTAATATATTTCTATAAAAAGTCTTGAGTAGGTGACTTAAAATGCCCATTTTCTGTGTAAAGATACGCTTACACAATTGCGAAATATTTGCGATAAATTATTTATTTATTTATTTATTTATTCAATGCACATATACACGTATTACAGTAGTACATGACCCCGTTAGGTTATAGCAAACATGTTACGATAATCATCTGCATTAAACAATACTTTACAATATAACCACTTCAGAAAAATAATGAAAACACACGTGATATTTATAGAAGCAAGTCATGCATCAGATGTAAATATATACCTGTGACTTCACCCGTGTCTAAATCAGTGTCATGATGTCCAAATCACAGGCTGAAGCGAAATTTGCACACTATATTTCGTACTGCTTTTAGACCTTGGTTCCTGTTTCTGTGTCTCTTATTGTCAATGGGGCTGATCGATATGGTTTACTATAATCTGATTGGGTCTTATATGAATTTTGAATGTTTTTCAAATTTTAATGTCATCTTAGACCTTCCTTCAAAGTAATGTATTTTCCAGCAGTCTATTAACTCAACTGAGACTACCAATACAACCCTTTTTATAGCCAGCTTCTGCCAATTCTGCATATTTTTCTAAATCTCTTAACCTACCCAACTAGTCAGAGTTACGCGATTATTCAGTAGCTACCAAGTTATTCACTGCACAGTAAAAATGTAATTACATATGAACTTTGAAGTAGATTCAATATTTTCAAAGAAAACAAGTAGTTTTGACTTAACTCACCAAAACGTGACGTCACAAATGGTCAGCAAGACCATAAAAACGCTAATTTATTGCTTACAAAAGGGTCAATTTTATTATCAGTTAAAAGCTTATATCTTACGTCAAACAATTCGCAATATTAAAGACGACACTGAACAAAATTTTAATAATACTTGCTTACCAAATGCATTACACAAGATTACATTTAGATTGATTAGGACATTTGTATGACTAGGTCTACGAATATATCTAAATCTAAAATGGTTTACTTAGAAGGTTAGCGAGGGCAACACATACGAAAATATGTATTTTTTTTTAAAAGAAAGTGCATGGAATCTGTCAACTTCACTAGATGATATAATTAGATAAATTTTATATTTCTATGGGCTAGTTCTCAAGTGAAACATTCACTAGAGTGCATGTTGCAAGCTGTGTCTATCTCTGTCGCTCAGGTATGAGTAGAAAGAGATAAGACTGTGCTAGTTTTATGTTTTGTTGTGCAGTGCACACGCCCATTCCTAAGTATATGAAACATTCCTATTTGTTTTTGCTCGAACCGGTATTCGAATTATGTGATCAAGATAATTAATATACTCCTGTTTAAGAAATTTCATTTTATTTCGTTTCAAAAACCCCTATTACTTGAATTACAAGTCAAAATAATATATAAGAAGTAGGTACTGTGTCTTTATATTGTTTCAAAGTTAAATTAACCACTACCTACCTTCGTATTTAAAACTATTATTAGTAACATTGTAAACTAAAAAGTAAATAATTACATAACACGCCTGTAGCATGTTCATTTAGCGTAAAGTGCGTGCAAACCGGGACATCAAAGTGAACGAATGGGTGAGCTGTGAACGAGTGACCGGGTGAATGATTCCACACGCCCCGATGGAACTGACCGGGACTTGTTTAAACATGGCGGCTTTGATTAGATAGCGTTAGATTATCTTACGAGTGAATAATCGACGGGATATCCTCGTGTGATATTAATTTATGTTTCCTTATTTTAGATAAGATTTATTTTCGTCATTCTTCTTGCTTGTAATTCAATATTTCATTACCAAAAAGGATATATGTACACAAGATGTGAAAGGAGACGTTCAAAAAATGTATAGAGCCTGGGATTAAAATAATTGTAAATTTGAACAGCAATCTGAGTTACATAGGTTAATAGAGCATAATTAATTAAATTTTTTGGTGTATTTAAAATAATTTTACACCCCCCCGTTTTTTAAAAAATTGAAATTGAAAATAAGAATCCTTAATGCAATATTATGATTATTGCAATTGGCAACCCCATGGTCAAATGACAATTGAGCAACCAAAAAAATCAAAATTATTTCGACGCTGTCAATCAAACTGATCAATGACAATGACATCATGACATTTCCCGTAATTATATTTTTTTCCACGCGTTTTGTTATTACACTAATAAGATAAGAAATATTTTTCGTCATAATTACATTAAACTGCAGCTAGAATAATATTACAAGAGAAAAGTACTGTAACAGAATGCAATTATTGACGTGATTGCAATATTTATACTGCTTAGGAAACGGATAATTAAAGGTAATGTGCGTTTTGTTTTTCTATTACATTTCTTGATTTTTACAAAAATGGTTGCTCCTAAAATTCGTGTTTAGTTAAATTCTAACAGCTTATTAAAAAAGCTTTCCAATGAGGTATATCACATTGGTGTTCAAAATTCTAGCCCACTTTTGACCTCTCCTTTAAATTACAAATAGGTACTTATTGTATGTAACAAATACTAAGTTAAGACATTATTGTAAATCTATTTGTAATTAGGATTGTTGGTAGTGTTTAGGATTTTTACATGTAGATGCCACAGATTATGAAAATTATTCTCTACTGGGGCGATTGGCTACACTGTGGATTTAAATAAGATCTCCTTTTCAAGAAATTCTTGTGTTATATTCAACGCTTGTTACATAATATGATAGAGTGGAAATGACTGCCCTTTGCACCTCACTTCTTTAAGTTCTTCATTAGGTAGGAATGCATCCTACTGCATAGGTATGTACCACAAACCTAACCGTTGTATTTCAGTATCCGATAATCTTGTGACTGTAACATATAATAAAAGATAATGTGGATGATAGTCACCTCTGTCACTTGACCTGATCTTTGGGTAATACAAATATGACACTAAATTATAAATTTACTCAAAATACAAGCATTCTCTTAGTTTTAGACACAGTATCAATACCTAAAAATAACAAATTTACCAGTGTCTAGTCATAGGTCTTCTTGTTAACAGTATAATTTAGCGGCAGTAAAGACGTTTCCTTTTCTTATTTTTTCACAAAAAGACCAAAAAGAATAAACACCACACTTAGTTAATTTTTAAATGAACCTTGTAACACGTCATTGTCCATAAGTAATCTGTGGGCGAACGAATGAGTGAGCTAGTGAACGGTTGATTTATTTGCTCACTTATCCCTGGAATGAGGTAATTGTGGACACGAAGCTTTGACGAGTGCTTAGTATGCTCAAATAGGTGAACCGAGAACGATTTGTGCTTACTCAACTTTTAATGCGGTTTTAGTTTGGTCAACTTTTTGGTTTATTTTTGTAAGCTACTTATTTATTTATCATTCTTTACTAGTTTCCGCCCATGGCTTTACCGGCGTGGATTTTATTAGGATAAAAAGAAGCTTGAGTGCCAATCCAGACCATAGATTGTCTTTGTACCAAATTTCATCAAATTCCGTCCAGTGGTTTTTTTTTCGAAGTTTGTAAGAAAGTATTGATGTTAGGATAAACATAAGTACGTACACTTACGAGTATAAACTTTCACGTTTATAATATTAGTAGGATTATAGATTTTTTATACAACCAAGTTGTCACGGTAACCTATGAATGGACACTTGCTACACCAGAGGCATAATTCGATGTTTTAAAAGGTTTTTTTTTAATTCTTGAATAGGCTGGCGCTTGACTACAAATTGTATACTTGTAACTTGATGTAGTCTACGATGGGACGCGCCAGCCCAATGTACCGATTCACTAGTGATTACGAATGACTTTCGGTGAGAAGGTGGCAGTGAAATGAGGCTCCTTAAGGTTGAAACCATAAAGGAGCAACAATTTCGACCCATCCTCTTAAATGGTGTCACCAGACATCAACAGGGCAAGGCCGCTTGTTGGTGCGGCTTTGTCTGATGGGTGGTCACTAACCACGACCGAAACCTACCACCTGTTAATTACCAGTAAACATAATTACCAGTTAATTGTCACCTGATTTGCACCACCCGGGGACCACGTGTGGGGATTCAGATAAAAGGTGCACTCCCACGGACGAAGGTGACTCAGTCCCCATTAGATACATCCACAAACCACCTTATACACATCCAGAAACCCAACTAAAAATCACACTGCGTTTATTTTGTTAGGTTTAGGCAATTTCTTAGTTGGGCTGCCAATAAAGCGAAGCGACTCAGTTGTTATTGCCGATTACTTCGGTTGAATATTTAAGGCCTTTACCACATCAATCGGTTTATCGTTCGTTCTATACCGTTATTTGACCTTGATGGATCGGTATGGTAGATTTATTGTAATAGTATTTTATTTATTAGGGACAGAAAACGGTTATGCCTTGCAACCTAACAAATACCAACTTATCTATCAGTATTTTAGTAACAAAATAATGTAAGTAGGTGTCACGAATTTAGTAATAGATGAAATTGGCCTCTGTCCGGCGCGCTTCCCGCTAAGTTCATATTATTATTATGTCTGACGAGAGCATCCGTGTATTTTCGTCGTGTTAATTTGAGTTTATCATTAAAAAATTAGAGTACTTCAGACTTAAACATCGTGTTTTCATTAAAAAAAAGTCCTAAGTGTAGAGTTTGACTGAGTAGATTTTTTTAACAATATAGAAATTAACGTTAATTAAAAATTGAGCTAAATTTTATTTGGCAATAATGAAATGAGGATTGATTGAATGTAATTGCTATTTTCTTTTTTAAAAAGATCTTATCCACGTAAAGTAGGTAAATTATGTTGCAAAAAATATGCCATGCAACCAATACATACACACGCTGTTGCACACATACATGCATATATGCATGCATACGTAGATAAGGTCAAGATGACAAAAAGGTGTAATAACTTTAACATAACATAGCGACTATATTACCCGAAGGTGTAGGCAGTGGTGAATATCATCCATTATGCTATGTTTAAGTCACATTCATGATAGGAGGCAAGCCTATTGCGGTTCATCGGGCACAACTCTAAACTTTAAGCTGCAACTAAGAATTTCTAAGTATATTAGAAAAGTATTTATTTTTTGCTTGACTCGAAAATCGAACCCGGGCCACCAGACCATCGAGGCAGGTATTAATTAATAATCTCTAATAAATTAGCTTTGAACCTCTTGAACCATCTAGATTACTTCAGATTTCAAGAATACCGCATCAAAATTAAAAAAAAAACGTTAAGATTATAACACTCTTTTTTGTTGAGGGTAAAAAAAATAGCTACTAATAAGAAACCATAAAAATTAACCGCAGATTCCGCACCCTCCCTCCGAATTTTAGTAAGAGTAACATTACATTGTACTCTATGGCTTCAACAAGTCCCATGAGTAAATGAGCTACAAAATAAACAAAAAGATCCCTATTTCGTTCATTCACTAGATACATAATACATTGTCATTCACTCTTGTCTGTAATCACCTTAAGTAAAATACGTCGTGTACGGTCCACAAATATTATATTCGTTTATAAAATTATCAACAGTAAATTAATTAAATTAAAATTCAACTGGTAAATAGAGAAAACTTTATTAAAATGCATCCATTTGTTGCAATAACCTTGTATACAATTACACATACATACGTCTAACTTTTACCAAGATTATTTTTTTGTTGGAGACCTCCATCTTGGTCTAAAGATTAATGACTAGATGTTGAAATTTTGAATGTAAGTTGATGATCTCTAATGTAATTTTTATTTTGTTTTAGGTAAGGGTTCCAGTAATTTCAGAGAAGACTGTCAATTAAAATGGAATGAGTTGACCACTAAAATTTACGACAGCATACAGGTAAGTTAGTTTTTAGTAATTATGACTAATTTTCAAAGATTTTTGAAGCCTACGCTTTTATCAAAATTATCAGGGTTTTTAGTCCGCCACTGGACATAGGCCTTTCCCAAAGTACGCCATTGAGCTCGATCTGCAGCTACCCGCATACAGCTTGTACCGAATAATCGTCACTGAAATTAAAATAATTAATTTTTACATTAATTAAAGTCCAAGAAATAGGGAACTTTCAAGAAGTAGTACTTATAAAAATTTAACTTATTCTGCTGACGGTACATCAATTTGTCTCATCAAAGAATCGTATGTAGGTACGTTAATACAAAAGATGTATGAAAACCAATTCAGTACGTGGTACCATGACCCTATTTCGAAGCTCATCGTCTTTGATAATGAAACGAAAATTAACATGCCTTTATTTACATAAAATACTCATTTTATTCATGCGTACCTCACGCTTGTATTACCCAAAGGCGTAGGCAGAGGTGAGTATTACCTACATAATTTGGTCACTATGGTTAGGGTCCAAACTTCAAATTAATTTGGGCATTGCATTGGCAATTATTTATCAGGCACCCTTCCAAAGTTCGTACTGCTACTAAGATTATAATATTTTTTTTTATTTTGAAATAGGCATGCGCTTGTCTACAACTTGCCTGATGTTAAGCAACGATGTAGTCTACGATGGAACGCGTCAGGCCAATATATCGATTCACTCGTGATTACGAATGATTTTTGGTGAGAAGGTGGCAGTGGAATAAAGCTCCCCGAAGTTAGAAACTATAAAAGAGCAACAATTCCAACCCACCTTCTTAAATGGTGTCACCCGACATCACACCGGAACACGGCAAGACCGCTTGGCTTTGTCTGGTGGTCACTAGCCACGGTCGAAACCTCCTACCAGTTGGTTGTAACGTGATTTGCACCACCTAGGGCCTACGTGTGGGGATTCTGATAATAAGTTAAAAAAATCATAGCAGTGTTTATTGTCTGACCCAGGATCCGAACTCGGACCTCGCGGTTGTAATGCGAACACGCTTGCCATTGAATCGTCGGGACAACGACGCGCGACGTATACAATTGAAAAAGTAATAATTAAGTGGTGGAGAGGTCGTAGAGTTAGGTAGGTACCTATACCTCACAAAATACACGGAGTGCAAATAAAGAAAGTTGTTTAGAGGACACCAATATCTAATTTACTTACAACATCAATCATATTAACCTGAAATTTTAGGCTAGACAAAAAATACATTTCATTTAGACAAGCTTTAACAAAATTGCTTCTATATTATCTTACTCAGACTCCATCAGCCCAGAGCTAAAGGATTATAAATACTACTCACACCTGTGACACTTCACTTATTTTGAACGAAAAATAAACACAAATTTGGTTAAACTACAAAGTTTTTGAGTATATAACATTACCCTCTAATTACGTAGTCGGTTGCGAAGTAGCATGTGTCCTAAGGGTTTCAATTATCTGCATAAAATTTTGTCTAAATCAGATGAATGTTTAGAGGTATACAGCAATAACAAACGAGGTATTTTCACGTCATGGTATTGAATATGATATTGCGTTGCGTAATAGTAGGCAGAGGTGAATACGACCCAGTTTACGCCAGCTTTATCGCCCTAATTGGCGTATAGCATTTTCTTATTCACGTTTCCTAAGAATTTCCTTACTTTTCTTCTGTTAATCCTAACTGCTATTTTTCTCAGAATTCGAGACACTGTGATCTCAGTTTGCTTAAATCGGAACGTAACTTAAATATCAATGTTTGGAGGTAGTCAGTAATAATTGTGATTAATATTTTTGGACGTCAAATACCCCAGTCCACCCGTGAACATGAAGTCTGAAAACTTTGACTTTGAAACGTCGGGATCTAAAATCTAAAATAAACTGCGATATAATCCGTTAAAAAGTAGTTTTATTTCAATGCTATTTTTCTGTTTTATAAACCTAATATTAGTCAGAGTGTAGCATTCAGATAAATTCTCATCATAAATAATCAATCTAAAATATCTTCCGTTGCGATATTACTCTTCAAATCCAGCCTTAGGTATTCCAATAAAAACGCAAATCCCGACTTACCGCTCCAATATAACATTCAGCCAATATTTGTCAAAGACGAAATCACCTCAAGGTACAACCCACGTAAAGTATTCAACACAGAATGCGGTTTCGCGTTCAGGGAATTAAGTATAGCGCGTTCCACGTTCACGCGCCAGGCGATGGACTACGATGACGGGCGCGGTCGGCACGAATAGTGGTTCATTGCATACTTACTTCAAAAAGGTACTTATCTGTATAAAAAGACTAGCTAGGAAAAGGACTTGTTGCAAAACCAATAGTAGCAGAACACATAGTCCTAAAACGTAGTACTTAGCATCACAACAAATCAGCACAACCAGCATGTCAGGTTTCATTCGATTCGGTAAGTATAAATCTAGCTTACATTACGCTACACCGGCTGTCATTTCTTTTTTGATTGTCTATGTTAATTTTGGCTAGGAGAACCACATTAAAATCGGCATGTAGTTTCCGCCAGGCATAAAAAAAAACAATCGTATCTAAGGGTGATCGTCTGCTCTGTAGACAGCACAAATTTAACCAAAAACTAATTGCAGTTGCAGAACGTCTAATAGAACGTTAGAACGCTTGGTGTGTATGTAAAGAGTTGATAGAACATGATTTGAACGAAATCAGAGTATGTACCAAAGGTGTAATTTCAAAGGAACGTTATTGTAAAGACGTTTAGATTATGCGAAAACTTAGCATAAGAAGGGGCTATTTGTGTTACTGAATTCAAAGGTGACGATTCTATTAAGAATAGAACAAGGGTTTACTATTATTGCTTTCTACCCCTAGGATGACGTCATAATGGGCGTGGTTCTTTGGAATACCAGTCCTTTATCATCAAGTAATAAGGAGTCATATGAATACTAGTGACTAACTGTGGTTTTGCTCAGTAATTAAACCCTATTCTCATTACCTACATTCTGTTCATAATGATTTACTGATTATGTTAAATTAAATTACAATTCTGGCGATTCATCAATGACGCTTGAAAGCAGTGACGACAAGATGTCCGCCCGTTTGACGTTGTGCCTAAGTGACACTGACAGTGCACTCTTGTCTATGGCAGTGGCGCCAAGGCTGCGCCGTCAAATTCTTTCACTAATAGAATGTTAACATATTAACATCATTATATAAAGGCAATAAATGCGACGAGTTAATAATAAATTGACAATGAAATAACGAAGCGACGGCCATCGCTAGTATTTTCTGGTACATTTCGTCAATTCTCGAAATAAGGATTCTCCTTCAAAATCCTACCATAATATTATTGTTATAAAAAGCCGTTATGTGGGTGTTTCCGTTTTCCCTCATAAATAATGTCCAAAGACACTTAAGTGACTAAAATAGCTGTGGAAATATCAAACCTTTTTACAGTCGATGATTATTTATGTATATACTCAGGCCTGGTAGCGGAGTTATTATTGACCCTGACTGCTTTGCTGGAAGTTGTGGGTTCGATTCCCAACCAGGACTAATTTTTGTTTGTTGTGTATGATTGTTTGTTCTGTGTCTGGATGTTATGTATAACACAAGCAAATAAGGGCTTAATGTGAAAATATTATTGTTTTGCTATAGTTGTAATCTAATATACAGTCAGCAACAAAAGTTAATTAACAGATTCAATATCACAAAATGTCCTCACCTAACACAAAATGATTTACAAACCTCGGAAAGTATATATTCTGAATACTAAAAAACCGAATGAAAATCCGTCTAGTTGTTTCTGAGTATATCGCCTTCATATACAGAAAGAAACGGCAGGGGACTGAGTTTTATAGTGATTTAATTATGTTAATAGCGAAATAGCTTTTAAGTATTAACACAATTTTCTTAAGAGCACGGGATCTATGCGCTGTTGAACAAAAACGATTATTATCTGTTATACAATATTATTTATGCCTCAGTATTTCTAATTACATGTTTAGGTGTGTTTTAAAACTTAAGTAATTGAAGCTATGTAGATTAGTTTGCGATTAAAATTCCAATTTTAATATAATATCGGGAGATATTATAAAAAAACTAACGATATACCATGGAACAAACAACTTATCGAGTTCGAAGCTCGCTAGCGAAACATTTTCCAATAATACCTAATAACAAAATGTAATTTTGTGTTATTTTAATGTACCTTTGTAAGAAAATGTTAAATTGTTCCCTTTTTACTAGGCGAATAAATGATTATTATTATTATTAGTTGTAACAAGTAACAAACAACGCTCCTCTGTTCCACTGCTGGGCACGAATCTTGTCTCAACTATCTTTAGTCGAGAGAGATTGGGCAAAGCTTTTAATAATTTTTTTTTCGAATTCAAATTTAAATTAATTCATATATTACCATAATTTTAATTACAATTTTATAATTTATTTTTGATGTATTATTTTATTTTTAAATTTTATGACTGATTCTAAATTCTTTTATTTAATCATTGTAATATTTTTTTTAAATAAATGACAGTTTATTTATTTATATGTAAGTGCCGGTTTCAAATGTCACATGACGTCAAATTTTTAGTTCTTATATCTATGTACCTATATTTTACTGTATTGAGAAATATATTTAATTGGGTGAGGTGACCCTTCCGAGGCTTACTCTAACTGTACCGGCTGGGACACGACGGGGAATTTTACCTAAACTATTTAGAATTACGTGCCCAATTTAATCTGTACATACATAAATAAATGTTTTAATTCATTTTAAACTTATTTAGTAAGTACTATGTAGGTGTTTCCTCGATGTAGTTTTCTTAATTCTTGAAGCGAAAGGTAACTTAGCCATTTTGAACCCCCGATAAGAAACCGGGGTGTTTAAGTTTGATGTGTGTATAAGTTTGTTCCGACGTGACGTCTAACCGGATAGACTCACTTTTATGCGGTTTTTAGGACTAAACCGCGGGCTTAGTATATTATAAAATGTTACGTAACGTCTTCTTTTACTTAATCCAAGAGAGCTGGCGATTTATTACAAAGCAAGAATATACACTTTAAATATCTTCAGTATAAACAGTAACAACTCGAAATCCTCACGGTAGTTAAATGTTTTACGCCCTTCTGCCTACGCACTCAAGGACTCGTCTGACTAGCTGACAACCGCCGTAGGCATTACTTGAGGAATTACTACGGATTACGAAATAGTTAGATCGATTTCGAACGTATTTTTTGATGTCATTATTATTTCAAAAAACTTTACAGATTAAAATTTGATTTGTACAGCTATTTACTTATTTAAATGTGCTAATCTCAAGGATATACCTATTTGCTCAAGAATTTACCAGTCAGACACCGCTGATTGACAAAGGTTGCGTAGAATGCCTTTAGATTAGGTGGAGCACCTAATGATTTCGGCAAGGTGGCTGGCAAGAGTGTGCTAAGAGACTGGCCTCCGCGTGACAATGACAAACCTCAAACTGATACCTTTTAAAAGAGATTTTTGCATTAAAGAGTCCAAATATTCAGGAAGGCTTATTTAAAGCCGCGATGCGATTACATTTGACATAATTACACGGGTGCGAAGTTACGGGAGTTGAGGCCCATAATCTTGGTATTCTTAAGCGCATTAAAACCGATCCGTAAATTGGTTCGAACTTTGATTTAACATTACAAGTAGCCCTTTAATTTGTGGGCTGTCAACAATTATTTAGTATCATTAAATATAAGATTAATTTTAACTTAATTATTGTATTAATCAACTTTTTTGTACGTAACTGACAGCACGTTTATTGTCGACTAGACCCCGCAGACGAAGTCCTGCCTGGTAAAACTGTGCCACGTACCGGGTCTGAAAATAGATTTAGATCGATTTTCAGACCTATCGAATATAGATATAAGATTCCATAAGAATCGGTCAAGCCGTTTCGGATTGTTTTCTTTTTTAATTTTTCTCTGGATAAGAACCATCCTCGTACTTCAAGGAATATTCTAAAAATAAATTTGCGAAATCGATCCAGCCGTTTACGCGTGATGGCGTGACCAAGAGAAATAGGGCTTCATTTATACTCAAAATCGGCTAATCCGTAGGTACGTGAGCTACGATGCACACACAAATATGTAGTACATTAGGTATAAAATTAGCCAGGAACTTATCCTTACCTGCCTAATTACATATAACTGAATCAAAAATTTGCATAAACAAAATTTTAACCACACAAGTGGTCCCTAACATATGCACATAATATTTTAAAGTCGTCAACAAAATTAAATATTCATGAAACGTTACTTAGAATAGGACCAGTGGAAAGGTACTTACGAACAAATTACGACTAATGCAAAGCAGTGGCGAAGGGTCCACACAAGCCGATTCAAATCGGTTTCCCTTTAGGAAATGGTCAATATTACACATACTTAATAAATATCTGGATGACCGAGCTTTGCTCAGTATTTTTGACGTTATAACGTCTTTAAAATCGTTTTAGTCGGGTGACATGTTCAGAAACTTGTGTCACACCAAAACCTCACGAGCGCGATCGCAGGTATAACGAGAGAGAGACGGACCGATCTCCCGTCTCATCTCGAGCGCTGCCAGTCATTCCGTGAAACTTGTCACGCGGAATCCTCACGAGCGGAGGCTGGCATAGCGTTCGAGTGAGTGGACCGATCTTCCGTCTCTCTCACTCTAGCAGCATACAAATTTGAAAAAATTGTTATCTTCATTAATTCCTTACTTCCCAAAAACTTATATCACCAATAAGACGTTATCACGTAAACATCTCGATCGTAAACCTACTTTACAAACAACCAATTTTTTTTTTTATAAATGACATTTTTTAAAAATGATTCCTAGCTAGATCGATTTATCGCCCCCGAAACCCCCGAAACCCCCTATATACTTTTTATGAAAATCGTTAGAGCCGATTCCTAGATTCCAATTATATATATAAATATATATATACAAGAATTGCTCATTTAAAGATATAAGATATGTTATGTAACGCCTAAAAGTTTTAAATAGCAACAAATTAAGTATAACATCAAGTGTAAGAACGATCGGTGATGATAGTGAAGAGATATTATTTTCCTGAGTAAGAACTTTTTTGCTCCGGCTTCCCTTTTTCAGACTTCCACCCTTTGCAACTGATGCTAAGGAGGTCTAAACCTTGCTGAATACAGACCTTGCTTAAATATTGTAATTACTGAGCTTGTAATAAAGCAATCAAGCATTCAATTTCTTACAAGTAATTCTAAATTTTTACGCATCTTGTACGTACGTACATACATAGTACACGTCAATCCTTTTAGTCTCTAGTACTCCTGGGCACGGGGCTTCTTTTTTTCTCTTGACGGGTCTGTAGCGTGGTCGGTATGGTGCTTGCTTTTCACGCCGCAGGTCGTGGGTTTGATTTTATAGATTTGATAATATGTACTTATTGAAATACGCAGAATACAGATTAAACTTATAACACCCATCTTTTTCGTCGAGGGTGAAAGAGACAAAGGATACAAAATCTAATTATTTTCTCTATTCGTTAGGTACATGTATATGTAAATGACGTCATTTAATAACAAGTTCGCTGTGACAGTTTCGTTATATGTAAATATCTAAGTAATGTATCTCAAGAGAATATACAATTGCATTTGTATTTCAACTATTTTGGCTAGTGTTCTAGAATTACGTTGCTACATGACTAGAAACTTTTGAACAAAAGGTTTTTAGTGTATGATATTTCGTATGGTTTGCTTCGTACTACATTTTTTGTATTATTTTATTATTAAAACAGAAATAAAACAGGTGTTTACAAGGAATGTGTAATATAAACTCATTCGAGTTTTAACCATACACCGGATTAGACACTATGAGTAAATTACATAAATATTTTATATATAGTTTGTATCTCTTATAAGTGAAATGTGAATTTCTTTTTGAGATAATAAATTCGTTGATCCTAAATATGAACGTATAGTGCTGCTATAAGCCAATATTCAAGCAACTCACCCATAATAACTTCCCAAGTAGCCACCGAGGATCACAAACAGCATGGAGTACCTGCGCTTCAGAACAAAAAGTGCAACTGCAACATGTGCCGTACTGCTTGTCTCCCCTCTGACACGTAGTTAGCGGGCATAAATAGCTTTAAATTATGTATTTTTATAAGTAGATATATTTGTTTATAAGTAGAAATTCGCACCCCGTATTTCTCATACTTTTAAACCCTACTTGGGCTTCTTATACGCATATCAAGACCCAATTAAGTCAAATCTGTAGAGCCGTTCTCGCAATTTAGCGTTACAAACATCCGTCAATTCAGTTTTATGTAAATAGATTTAGTATTTTTGTCGACACATATAATTGCCACAAATTCATTTGTTTCATGTGAATGACCCACTTCATTTAACGAATTCCGATAGATTTGAAATTTTGCATGCACGTTTTGAATTAAGTGCTGCCAGCGATTCAGTGTGACGGCGTAGTGGTTAGTGGGAATCGAACCCCACCCAGTACTAATCTTTGTATGATAAACACGATTATTTGTTCTGTGTCTATGTGTAATAATTTATCTATCATATATGTGTATATACATACATGTCTATAAGTATTTTATCCGTTCCTAGGACCCATGACACAAGCAAATAATTAATGTGCGTGCTTAATTTGAGATCAGATAGAATGTAGTATAAGTAAAGTTTCATTCAGACGTTGTACGGTGACAGGGTAACAAAGATGATAATAATATTAATAAGATAATAAATCTTTATAATTTTTTGCACACATAAGAATTGGGATTGGTGTAGGAAAATGAAAGGAAAATAAGGATCACAACGCTTAAATAGATAGATAGCCGACTAAAAGCTTAAAAATTTATTAGAAAAATATTTATTCTTCATCTAGTGCCTCTTTACTATTAGCTCTTGGAAGATCTTCCTTTCCTGTGAACACCGGAATAGTTGTTCTGTGCTGTCTACTTCTGTCCATTCCCGGATGTTTACCACGACTTATTACTTCTTGCGTCTAACAGCGCGGCGTTGGCCCATTAAAACTTGCCCATCATGATCAGTTAAAGAAGTAAATATCTTTCATGTCACATGGACGAGATATTCAAATTTCTTCTTCTTGACTGTTAACAGTCAGTTGAAAAATAGTAGAAGTAAATAATGATAAACAAGATCTGAAAACGGTTCTGCTCGACATGCTTTTATTAATTTATAAAACTTAGATGAGAAGACAATACCTTCATAATTAATTTTGTTCTGAATAATATTAAATATCATTGCATGTTTAGGTCTTCCTACCTTTTTGCCAATTAGAGTGAGATGAAATATCAAAAATATGGCTTGTTCTTTGTTCCCAAAGGTACATTAGTTTTGCGGAAACTCATTTTTCCTTAGACCTCTATTTTTAAATAAAGTGTAGATAATTGAGAAAAAAAATATGAGTTCAATAAATACTCCGTGCTTAGATACGACGGAGCGGTGGCGCAGCGGTATCTGCTGCCCTTATAAAATATATGGTTGCGGGTTCAATACCCGGTCGTGTCCACGCATTTTTGTGTGAATTGTTTCATCGCCGCTGCTCAATATCTGTGAAAAAAAATATCGTAAGGAAATCGGCATGTGTAAGGACTAATCATTTGAGGACATACGACATCCACCAACCGTCACTTGGCCAGTGTGTTGATTAAGGCATAACTCTCTCAATTCGTAAGATGGTTAAAAGAAGATCCGTGCCCAGCTGTGGGACATTAAAAATGGTTGAAATAAAGTGAACCATTACCTACAACTACTTTTACATAAAACTTTCATGTTAAAAAATAATTTCTAACGGAACTCTAGTACTTAATTGCACTCATGCAAAGGCAGGACATGTCACAAGAATGACAAATACTCTTTCCCCTAAACACATGTTCCAAATGACCGCAAGATAATAATACACCCTGAAGTTTCTATTCTATAAAACCCTGCTACCAACACTTGTGACAACAACGTTTGTAGGGTTACCAACCAAAATACCAAGACCCACCAAAACCACCAGTTATACAAAACGTGTATGACTTGAGTAACTAGTGAGTGACTGAGTGATTAGTTCCAACGAACTACTCACGACAGTGAATGAAATGAACTCGGTATTTTCGTTCCACACTTCACGGTCGCAAATCGTAATCACTCCGACTGTTGTCTGTATGATGCAGTAGCAACTGGGCGTGATCTGATTGGTTATCGCATGCAAACACATTGGCAATGTATATTGCTATCTTTTTCTTTAGCTAATAGCCATAACTTTCACTTAACTAATAGCCATAAAAGTTCCAAATCCGTACTCCATTGAAACATTGTGAATTTATATTTTAATATCTAGATGACCGAGCGGTATTTTTTTTTTAAATGACATTTTCTAAAAATGATTCCTAGCTAGATCGATTTATCGCCCCCGAAACCCCCTTTATACTAAATTTTATGAAAATCGTTGGTGCTGATTCCGAGATTCCAATTATATATTTATATATAATATACAAGAATTGCTCATTTAAAGATATAAGATTTGCTGATACTGTTGATTCATAAAGGCAAAAGATCTGTGGAACGATTCAGCGGAACGGGTTCATTCCACGACCGATTCCTACAAAGTGAACTACAACGCCCAACCCTTGTGTGAACTTAATGAAGGTCATAATAAATTAGTTGGTTTTAGCTAATGTAGAATGCGCGTGTTGGCCTGTTGTTGGCCACGTGTTTGGCACTGATTGGCGATAACAGCTATAAGGGGATCCTTATGGTCATTATTAAAATAAGAAGCCAATTTTTCTATTTCACAAAAATAAGGGTAAAAGAAATCGTGGAATACGGGGAATTAAACCATTTTTTTTAAATTTATTATTTTAGGGTAAAGTGTACCAATTGCATTCCCCATTATATTTTTCGAAAAAATCACAAAGTGTAATTCGAGTGCCGTTCTATTTTAATCTAAAAATAGGCTTGCGTTAGACCGCATTTTGCCTGATGTTAAACGATCATGTGTTCTACGGTAAGAACCGCTTTCCTATTAATTATCTATTAATTCACTCGGTAATAGACTTATCACGACTGAGTCCAAACGTCATTTTCACCACCTCATGGAGACCACGTATTTGTATAGATATTAGTTTTGATTGAACGTGTACTCCCACAGATAAAGTTGACTCAGCTTTCCTTTTTGTAAATGCTAAAAACGGCTCCGAAATATTCAAATAAGTGAATAATTTGTAAAAAATATATCCTATTACACAGGAAAACATGACTTGGGCTTCGTGTTAAAATATTTCAGTATTATTCCGTCCCAGTTTCGGTAACAAGACAATTTAACTTTTCACAGAAACTCCTATCTCGAAATCATTGCGACTTCATTCTGAGTCTTCTTTTTAAATGGATATGAAGCTCGGCTAATAAAAACTTCTGTATTTTTGTTAATTACGAATACGATACTGCAATGTTTTTAATTAATATAATGATTATATTAATATATGCAGTATAGTGATAGTAAAATAAAACTGAATTACGCAATGAATTATTGTAATATTATTGAATAACAAATTGGAAAAGGTGTCCGGTGAATGGCAATAAGCTCGCACCTTATTAGTTATTCTTATTACGTAAGGGGCTTAAACTGCCGTAAACCTTCAGGTGACACAGGTGTTTAGTTATAAATTTACAAATATTGGTAAGTTTTAAAATAAGGTTCACCAATATCAACGATTTTGAATAACATTGACTTTTTGAAGGGTTTTGTGTCAGCAACAGTTACATAAGCCGTTTTTACCCTTTGTGCGTTTTGTTTACACTTAGCTGTCGAATTGACTTTCGGAAACACTGTGCGAGGTATTCAATAAAACGTGTAGGCAGCTACAACGTGTTTTAATTAACAAATTGTATGTCCGTAGTTCGAAAAACTGGTAATGCTCAATTGCTTAAATGGCATCAAATGTAGTAATCTAAAAAGTGAGACTAGGATCATTTTTGGGATGAGGGAAATAAATCGTAAATGAAAAACTGAAGTTTTGAAGATTTCACTCTATTATGAGGTATGCATAATAAATTCTAACTTCTGAAATGTTCCGATTTTTTCGGAAAATTAATGTATAAAGTTTTCAAATAAGTCCTTCGGGTGTATCAATTATACAACTTTAACCCACCACTGTAAATGTAATGTAATTGTAACCCATACACACAAAAGAAGTATCTAGGAATCAATTTATTTTTAAAATATTTAATTTAATTGGTATTTTTTGGAAAGGAGGCTCAATTGCAGCAATACTCATACTTACTCAATCACGACAGACACATTTGATGTGGTGTAGGTGCTGTATTTTGCGTTTTAATTGGTAGAGACACTCAAAGGACTCATTTTTGATGAAATGCATAACAGTGTGTTTTGATAATACGACGAAAAATAACTGTGTTGTAACTATAATATACATAAGTAATACGCAGACGTAAAGGTTATTGACCGTCTCTTTTCAGTTGCATTCTGCATCGTAAAACAAAGTTATCTCACAAAGCAAGGATCAGGACATATAAAAGAAGTTAAATTCGATTCAAATTAAAATGGAACTGCTCTGAAGTTCACTCAATGGAGCAGGGTATGGACGCCAATTATCGGCCCCCGGATTTGCGTCGCGTCACTTTTCTGCCCGTTGATTGACGGCCATGTTGGTTTTTTGTTTTGTTTAACAACTAGCTCCATCTATAGTAGCTATTATTAAACTGTTTAAAAGAGCCTTGTTTTATTACAGTGTATCATGTGTTATTTGGTGAGTAATTTGTATATTTAAGTGGATATATGACATATATATTAATATTTGACATATGTCGGAAGGCAAATGTATAGATAAACTCTAGTTTAAGTAGGTACTCTATTTGACATTTTATTTTTGATAGTAATAGCAATAATTATTGCGGTAAAAAAGCGGTGGTCGGTTAGGCCGTAATATTTACAATTTATTCACTCATTTGACTTATCGAAGAATTAATCCTCTATCTTACAAATTTAATACATGCGAAATGTGGTATGGATGGATGTGTAGATATTTCTATCTCTTTCACGCAAAAACTACTAGATAAGATGAATAACATTTGCACAAAGATTAAAGTCTGGAAATGCACATGGGTTACTTTTTATACTAATACTAAAAGCTGAAGATAGTTTTAAATAAACTTGTCTGATCTTTTCGAGTCACATCGGTTATATCGTGTGACAGATAGGCTCTATTTAATAGATTTTCTGTACGTAATCTTGAAGTTCGAAATTCCCTTTCGATAAACCGAATATATTCGATTAAGACGCGTCTCAATCCTCGACAGTAAGACGGAAATCATTTACACCAATAACGTACCTCACCCCTCCCTTAAGGGTGATTTAAAGGGGCGTACAAGTACTTCAGTAAATATCGATTTTCGTAGGTAAATATTAGCTCCGCTTATTCCTTTTTTTGTTGCCGTTATGAAATTGTTATTGGCTTATAAGCTTAAGGTAAGGGTGACTAATAAGCGTTTAATAATTTGCTAAGTTTAAAATGTTGACTACATCTGGCTATCGAAGTGATCAAGATGGCTGTTTGCTAAGGTTTTATGACAATCAGCGTAGACATTAAAATGTAAATATTTCTTGTTAATTGCATTGTTATTTATTTTATTGTTTCTAGTTAATGAAGAAACTGACAGTCGTAGTCGATATGAAGCACTTTTTGTTAATTTGTAAATACACTGTCACTTATTTTCAAAATTTTTTTGTGTTAAAAAATAAAAGTAAAAAACAGCCTAGCAAAACAAAAAAATATGATCTTTTGGAACTGATTTTATTGCTGTTTTTATTCTGTATTCCCAACGACGTTTCGGTTGCTATATTCTATGGTCAAGTGTGAACTACAAACAATGATAACTTAAGCTCAGTTATGATTTGTATAAACTGAGCTCACGGTATCTTAAATTTCCAGTGTTCTTTGCTAAGTTTTGATACATGTAAATTATGCACGGAGTCTTCCTATGGATACGTCAGTGCAATCAACTTGCTAAAACAAGGAAAATCTAACATTATTCGTCTAAATTTTCCATTCACATTTACACTTGAGGATATTTTTTAGAGAAAAATCTTCACAAAAGGCATGAAAACGGAAATAGACGCACAAAGCGGCGTTGTAACGAGTGGGCTAGCTCTCATTACGAGTTACAAAGATGAACAATTTTGTACGGATAGGACGGTTATAAGGACTTTTACCCTAAAAGCAAAAGTTGGTAAAAGAAACTATGCGAAAAGTAGGAAACTGCGACGATTGTCGAATTCTCTATTACAAGTTGAAGATAGTTATTTCGCTAGTTAATGAAGAATAGAAATTATTATTTCTTCTTTGTTTACAGCTTTGTTTCTTAAGACAAGTAGGTACAGAATTTATTTTGTTTTGAGTTAAATATATTACTTAAAGGAAAAACTCAATTCAGTTTCCGACCGTTTAACTCGCGTATCGCCATCTGAGGTACAAAGTTATAAAACATTAATTAAATCTGTTAAAGAACTATTTAACCACAGATAAAAGTAATGTAAGACTATTCGTCACTAATATACATATCGCTTGAATCATCATCACTGTCTGTGCAGCTTGAGGAGTCAGAATCTTGGCGATAGCCGATACGCGAGTTAAACGGTCCACCTACCTATATTTCTTACTCTTACGATTGTTGCGTTCACAAATCATAGTTTATTATTAGTATTTATACATAACAAAAATATTACGTTTGAAACGTCCTTAAAAGCTTAATTGGTGCAGTGTTAAGCATGTTTACATAATAACTGCGAGGTCCTGATTTAAATCCCAGGACCTTTGTAAGTACTTAAAAAAAATTAGTACTATTTCGAAGCTAAGCGATGTGCCTGATGAACAGGAATAGGCTCGCCATTATGTATACGATTTAAACACTGTGGGAAATTTGTGAGTGATATTCAACTCTACCTTACCTATTCCTGCATTCGTTTCATTATTAACTAAGCTAACACACCTTAAGATGCTCGTACATTATGTGGCGTACGTAACTCAGAATAATATATGGCTAAGACTTAGGACTAAGATATATCTTGACAGTTGTCAAATCTACTCAAGTTAATGCGAAAGCACCTGCGTCTCACATGACAAATGTCTACGTAAATACACAAATATTTAGGTAATACACAGCAAGGAATATGTCACTCAACTCAACGTTCCTAGGAGTGATGACTTCTGCAACGGGCTGGTGAGGCCTCTGTAGTTTCAATGAAATGAAAATTGTACATCACACATTGAAATAAAACTACTTTTTAACAGATTTTATTGCGGTTTATTTTAAATTTTTATGTCCACCCATGACCACGAAGTAAACCGCGAACCTAAAATAAACCGCGATAAAATCCGCTCTAAAGTAGTTTTATTTTAATGAATTAAGAATTATTTTTTTTTGTGACGGGAGTCTAAAAGTAGGCCAATTTCTTATTCTACCGTGCACTGAACACTACTAAACAAATTCACTTTTTATTTTTAATGAAGTACATAAAGTAAAATATTTTATTTAGTGTGTTGTATTACACCGACTTTCATTCCAAGCGTTTTTATCCGTATGATAGTAGGTTCACCTCTAGCCTCAAGCGTCGCGGGTTCTAACCAGCTCCTCACCAAAAGAGTGTTGCAGTTAGCAGGGTTGCCTTTTACTAACCGAGACTGTCTATCTGGGCTAACAGGAGGAGGGGTGGTGACATTACTGTAGGTGAAGTAAAAAAAGTGCATAAGTATACATTGTCAGTAACAAATTCAACTTTTTGCAAATAAATGATCCTTGTTCCACTGCTGGGCACGGCATATCCATTCTATGTCACATCTGTGTTCCTAATTCATTGAATGTTATAAGACAATGTTTCCGAAGGGCTGCAAATTGAACAGGGTTCACTGGTTCTGCTATTGACTCATTTATCGGACAATCAAGGGGACATTTATAAAGAAAATTAAGCAATGTTTCTTTGAAGTAGCATTACTCACGCCTGTATCATCAGTAGGTATAGGCAGAATTTAATATCACCCTAGTTTCCCTAGCAATTGTTGAGCCTACTGACGTTCATTAGGTAAAATGAACAACTGCTTCTAAGATTCTTCCCTAAGTGTAATATTAAACATCTTTTTGCTTGATCCGAACTCCGATCTACGCGAGTAGGTACACTTGTCACTGGACCAATAAATACTCTTTGTAATTAAAGACTTTTGGTAGACGTGCGTTTCAATGTTAGTAGCCATGTTATGACTTAAGAAGTACCTATGAATTCTACAGGACAAGTTTTTGGAAGCATACATGTGTAAAACTAACGAATTAGTATTTAACCTCCACCGAAAAATAAGTTACGTTATAAGTTTTAAGTGTCAAATCTGAAAGAAAGAAAGAAACAAGAAAATCATTTATTTGCCACAAACAGGACACACACAATGAAATAAAAAAAGATTCTGGATCTCTATCCAGAATCTTATTTAGTAATCTTTTTAAGTAGTAAAAAAAAAACAAAAATCCGCGACGTTTTAAGACGCCATTTCAGAGGAAATAGTTTGATAGCAAAATTGCGGAATAATTTCTGCAGAGACCATAATTATAAAAAGAAGAATATAAAAAACACAGGTAAAAAAAAACGTATTTTAAAGAAAAGAAAATCAAAAGAGTATTAGTGTTACCATTATGCACCATTAGTGCTGGGAGGCGACCCACAGCACTGATTTTCAGCAATGTCCATATTCCCACAGTGTGACGACAGGTGCCAAGGTTGCGTCTGTGTTACTAAGTACACGCTACTTCCTTCGTGGTGGCAAAACAGATAGTCCGATTGTGATGCTATTTGTTATTCGAACGCTGAAATCGTCGAGATGGTACACAGTTAGGTTTCAAGAAATTTAAGTGCCTGTGACTTCGTAATTTTTTTAATTCAGAATTATCACTAATAGAATTATTGTTTTCTCCAAGTGAAGGTGATTTAGAGATAAAAGCCTCAATATATCTCAAAGAAAATTATACATTTCTGAAGAAAACTATAAGAGCAGGTTTCTCCCCCAACTTTGTTAATGGAATCTGTGAAGAATCCCAAAAGTTTGCCGAATTCTGAACAAAAATTATTAAAGTAACTTATTGTACCTACCTGTAACTTGTTGATAACTTAAAATATTTTTCCCTCGGTCAGCCTGTGTTAAAGTTATTTTATACTAGCTGCCGCTCACGGTTTCATCCGCATGGTACTTACTGTGATAAAAGTGGCCAATGTGTTAATCCAGACCGTAATCTATTTCTTTGCACAAATTTTATCCAATTCCGTCCAGTAGTTTTTGTGTAAAAGAGTAACAAACACGTCCAGACATCGATACATTCTTACAAACATTCGCGTATAAATATTAGCAGGACATATTTTATCACACTGCACAAAATTTGGGTAATGATTTTGCACTTAATACTATATTAGCTTTCCAACAGCGGCTTCGCCCGCGTGTATCTCGGTTATCGCGCCAAAACATTACCTTCTTTTTGCGCAGTCGGATAAAAACTATCCTATGTCCTTTCTCGGGTCTCAAACTACCTCCATACCCAATTTCATCCAAATCGGTTCAGTAGTTCAGGCGTGAAAGCGTAACAGACAGACAGAGTTACTTTCGCATTTATAATATTAGTAGGGATTAGTAGGGATTACTTTGAAAGTTAAAAAAGTAAGTAAGTACAAGTGTGTTCTTAAAATTTTAATCCGATGATCAGCCGGTTTCTTTCGTTTGTTATTGAACAGTTATATTAAAGAGTTGGGGTTCGAGCCCAATCCACACGGTGCGAAACTCGACTTTTAACCATTGGACAGGCTGATATTTTCACGTCCCGTCATCCCTTTTTTTTAGTGTCCCACTGCTGGGCGCGGTTCTTCTCTCAACTATCTTACGAGTTGAGAGAGTTTAGGCCTTAATCCACACACACTGGGCAAGTGCGGGTTGGTGGATATCACTCTAATGATTAGGTCTTATACATGCCAGTTTCCTCACGACGTTTTCCTTCACCGATCTGTAAGCACGACTGGAAATCGAACCCGCGACCTTATATTTCTGAGGCGAAGCCCATACAGCTACGGCACCGCTGGTATTTTATTTGCTATCAATAAAGTTGCGAGTACCAAATAAAAAACAAAATATTGTATCCCCAAGGTTTGGAATCTTGCATTACAGGAATGAATCTATGTGGTGGGCTGAGCACGTCTCGCTACGACTGGTCGCTTAGATTGAAACGTAGGGTTGTCACATCTAAGACACAAAAAAGAAAGAAAAACATTTATTTGATAAAGACAGGACACACTGAATCAATTAAAAAAAAACATGAAAAGAAAAAAGAAACAAATGAAAACAGCTAAAAAATATATATTAAAAACTGTAAGTGTGACCCATCAGTGTCAAACATGGACATTGCTCAGTAAGCGTTGTGATTACCTACTAGAGGCAACCCACAGCACCGATTTTCAGCAATGTCCATATTCCCACAGTATTCCTACAGGATATAAAAAAACAATGTGTTAAAATCACTTTGTTCCATAAATCAGTTAACCGTGTCAGATTCATATATGAAGGTTTCTGTAGGATTTTGGAAACACGATCTGTGGAATTTTAACTTGCCAGGTAGCAATGGTTACTAGCTACGGTCCGCTTACAGCCAAAGAACAAACGGATTGTTTAGTCATGTACCTAGATGTAGCTGGTATGAATAATGATAATGGATTTTTACCTATTTTATATTATTATTTCACTTAATATTTAAAGATGTTTTTAAGTATTTTTTTTATTATCATCACATAGTTTACATAAAATGAAATCTATGTTTCATAGTTTTTTTTTTATAAAAGAATAGTTTGCCCACGCCTCCAATACCTTTAGCATACTATTGTGTAAAATATTCACATTATTTGAGTGATCAGAGTGCCCGCTGGTCGCAACGTTTCCAATATTTATTTCAATTTCAATTTACAACATATTTTTTCCATCACTCGCCTTACAGTGATTCAATTTACATTTATTTTCTTTTTCATATTTCATTTCAGGATTACAGTGAAAATATTTTTGTTTTTTGATTGAATATTGTATTTTAAGCGAGATACGAATGTACAAAGATAATTTATTAGGTAGTCGTTTGACGTTTGGTACGAGTACATGTCAGATTTAATCTTTAACGAAGTTATTGGTCTTTGTTCATATTATGGTTTCAATTTTACATAATTGTTTGCTATAAAAAAGTAAATAATTCAGTTAATAATAAAACTTTCAAAGCGCACTATAGCATTTTGCCTTATATAGGAATCAGTTCGAATAGAACCAAATAATATCTAGACTTACGTTATAATTAAATTATGATTTATGCTGAATCAAATCGCAATCCATGTCAAATACAAATTAATTAATTAATTTTACTTCCAAATCTATCTGATAATTTATCGGTTTAAAGGGAGTGACAACCCTAGTCCCGTCTTATCTAGTCGACAGGTACGCTTGACGGCGCTGCGTCAATAGATGACATCTGATTGTATGTGTGTGAGTAGCGTGCTTGTGTTGTTCTTTATGTAGTATCACAGAAATCCAATGTGACGTTTCTAGAAATAAAAGTTCCATTCGCTGGCAATGTTACATTAGCCTCGAGATCAATTATTGAACAAACCACAATTAAAAAAAAAACAATTAATCGAATGACCCAAAGTTACGAAACAAACAATGGCTTTTTTCGACTTTTACTGTGCGAACTGCCATGCTGTGTAATTCGCTGCCGGCATCTCTGTTTCCTGATAGCTATAATCTGCCTGTCTTCAAGTCACGAGGGCGTTCAATCGTGGATCATATCCTTGTTTAACAACAAGCAACTTGTATTCAAGCGTAAGCTATGTCATAAGATAAAAAAAAATAAAAAAGTGGTCATCTGAAATGTGCCCGATCAGTTTTACCTTTAGATAAAACAGCGCTGTTTATGAAGGTTCCACCGTAAGAAGATATTAATACTGGATACGTATAATAACTGCATTTACGTACAAATACTGTCTTACTGCTGCCTGATTATCAGAACACGAAGAAGAGGCTTTACAAAAAACCTACCGAAGCGTTCCTCTCTCCGGATTAAACGTACATTCAGCAATATTTTTTACAAAAGCATACCTTAATCCCTTACAAGTGGGGTTAGCTGCGGCTATTATGTAGTCGCTTTTTTTAGTACACGAAAAATGTCAATTTGCATTTCGAACAGTGAGAAGTGTAGTTACTAAAAATGTATTATTAAAATAAATAAATATATTTTATTAATCTATCTTTAATTCATTCATCATAGCATCAAAACGGTATTACTCGAGGGCAATGCAATTCAGTCAGATATGTTAAGGGCCCATACGGGGCGAGCCTGTCATCAATATATGTAGTTAACATAAAATAAGTAATTTCCTAGTAAAACCTAGATGCATTTGCCACAGATTAGAATAAAGCAATTAATAGGACTTTTTTCCAACAGTGCAAAAAAACATGCTTATAAAACAGTTTAACTTAGAGAAAAATATGAAAATTACATTAAAAAAAAAAACAGGGATATATACGTATTTGGTTTGAGCAACAGTTAATTCCTAAGTGTATGCATATTTGCATTGTAAGTCTGATTACTTTTGATTTAATAATGCATCCATTTATTCCTTTTAATTAAATGCTTATCGTCTCTGTAATGTGTATTTTGCCTGCTCAAAGTAAAAACTAAATGTGGTTTTGAGATAAGGAATCTTGTTTCTTTCTTAAAGCAACTTGTAAATGAGTCATCTTGCTAAAATGTGCAAAAAAAATATGAATTCGTAAGATCAGATATACCTACCATAAAATTTGTTTGTGCATTCATATTTTAGCATTTTTCTAAGGAAACTTGAAACACATTAACATAAATTAAAATATGTTTTGTTTTAAACACGATGCGAAAAATTTGAATAAACAAGCATGTTTACACTTCACATCAATGTTTACAATTCAAGGCCAATATTTTAAACCAACACAAACTTTTTGTTTGACCGTCAACTTTCAATATTTAACTCAAAAAGGGTCCATTTTGACTAACACCTGTTTTATAGCTTTTTGTTTTTCTCGAAGCCCTAAACTTTTTTTTAAAATGATATATTTGATAACTTCGGCCAGTTTTTTCAAATTGTACCTTATTCAATATTGTCGGGACCGTTGCACTGCCAAACGACTACATAGTTATTATGGGTTTCATTTTCCTTCAATGGCATAAAACTAGTAATTTGAAAAAATAACATCTGGAAATTGTCGATCTGACGAATGTCGTTCGCAAAATGTCGAGTGATACTAGAATACACCGAGTAAGCTTCCGATATTAATATTCCTGGTTTTCATCATAGCGACGAGTCCATAGTTATTACTTTTTCATTGAAAACTTAACTCCAATGGTCGGTCAGTGAACTATCAATTGTTGCAGAGAAAAATTAAAAATTGCTTTCCGATTGCAATCTCAACAAACGTTGAAAAATATTTTTTACATTGAAGACATTCAAAGGCGCTTGAATAACTACTTGTACTTTAAATTTCTATTTTAACATTATTTAAAATAATGTTTCGTTACAAATAGCTTTATAAATTAAAATACATCACGTGGTAGCTTTAATTAGAAAATATTTGTGTTTCAAAACAATGTTTACACTTCACATCAATGTTTACAATTGAAGGCCTAATATAATCTGACACTTGTTTTACTTGGCAGTCGCTCATTATTCTGGTAGCTAACCGCATCAGGTTAGACTGGGTGCAGACTCCAATAGACAGGGAAAAAAGAATAATGATGACTTTTTTTTCTTTATTTATTTAGAGGTTTTTATTACAAAGTAATATGTCAGCCACATCATTTACCTATTGCCAACAAAACTACAGGGTTAACGAGTTGAGAGAGTTGGCCATGTGCGGGTTAATGGATGTCACATGCCCTCGAATGATTAGTTCTTAGACATGCTGGTTTCTTCACGATGTTTTCCTTCACAGATATTGAGCAGCGGTGATAAAACATACACAAAGATGTGTGGGCACGACCGGGAATCGAACCTGCGACCATATATTTCTAAGGCTTGGCCCGCACCGCTTGGCGCCAAGCAGTAGTTAATATTGCATAACACAATCGTAATAAAAACTTTTCCAAAGCGAACCAAATTAAAAGGAAATTCGAAGGAGGCCTTATTTTATACCACAATGGGTAATTAGACTGCTATTATGTAGACTTTATTAATCTAAAATTAATCTTCTGTGGCCCCTAATTAGTGCGTAGAATGTCATAATTAAAGGACTGTTACTTGTAAAAATGATGACATAATTTTCAAGCCAAGCTGCTATAGGCCGACCGTTTTACTCGCGTATCGCTATCTGAGGTACAAAGTCATAAAACATTAATTAAATCTCATATAGAACTATTTAACCACAGATAAAAGCTATGTAAGACTATTCGTCGCTAATATCCATATTGCTTGAATCATCATCACTGTCTGTGCAGCTTGAGGAGTCAGAATCTTGGCGATAGGCGATACGCGAGTTAAACAGTCGGCCTATAACACTATGTTTGCTGACTAATTATATCAATGAAATATTTTTTATTTTAACTTGAAAAATGTTTGATGAATAAAGGCGGTTATTCCGTGCCTTGGAGAGCATTAAGCCGTCATATCCAGAAGCCTTATATAATCTGACACCTAGTCTAGCCATCTACTACTAGTTCCTTAAGGGTTTCGAGGTCTGATGGCAGTCGCTCCTTTAATTCTGGTAGCTAGCCGTCTCAGGTTGGATTGGGAGCCGACCCCAACAGAAATGGGTAAAAGGCAATTTAAATTTTCATTATGAATTAAAGCTAAAGGCACACGAGCCACCCTTTACAGTTAGGTGAAGGAGTCAACGGCTACCATTTTAAACCATAATCTAGCTCCTGAATGGATACAGCTGGTTAGGAAACTTGGTAAGACACGCTCAGACTAGGTGCTGTATTGATTTCTGTAAGGTGACTAGAAAGAGCTTATCCTCATCGTCATTAGCGTGGGAACGTCTATTGCTGAACATAGGCCTACCCAGAACGCTACACTCGGTTGCCGCCGTTGCAGGCCTTTAGCATCCATTGGCTTCCCGCGATTTCACTAATGTTATCAGTCCACCGTCTCGCTGGTTGGCAGACGCTGCGGCGCGTATAGCGTGTTCTCCACTCCAGAATCATTATTCCTCAGTGGTTATCGGTTCTACGAGTACCTAGTAGAGGATAGTATTCAGAAGTGTGCTTTAGGGGAGGAATACTGTGCGACTTTAATAAGCAGGTATTACATTTTTTTTATTCTGAAATAGGCTCGCGCTTGTTTACTACTATCTTGATGCTAAGCAATGATATAGTCTAGGATGGATCGCGCATGCCCAATATACCGGTTCACTCGTGATAACTTGTGTACAAGATAGTTAGCCTATTCCTATAGCCTATTTTAGGATTAAAAAAGAAGACCTGTGCCCAGCCATGGGACACTAAAAAAGGTTGAAGTGAAATAGAGCTCTGCAAATCGTATAATGCTACACCAGCTTCAAACAAGTTAACGGTGGTGATGAAAATACTTAACATAGTATTATATTATCTGTGGTGATACGAAGTAAAACGGCCTTCCATTATATTTTAGGGTCAAAAGTGATTATCACAGAACACCATAACTCAAATAACCTTAAAAAGATTCCGAGCGAAGTGTTAAAAGGACAATGGGTATTTTTGGGCCGTTTACTAAAACAATGGGTTTTCTGAACCCTGGATAATGATAGGGTTGTCAACCGTTAAACAAATTTACTAAATTAATTCATTTTAGTTTCGAATTTGGTCTAGTATATATTACTAATTTTTATTATTTTTTTGTTCTTTGATAGGCTGACGCTTGACTACATCTTGCCTGATGTTAAGCAACGATGTAGTCTAAGATGGAACGCGCCAGCCCAGTATACAGTGATTACGAATGATTATATTATTATTGTTACTTTCTTTCAATATTTACTGGGTACTCGCGTTTAATTCGTAGACTGCATCATTGCTAACAACGGGTAATTTGTGGTCAAACGAAAGAATAAAAAATGTCACATTCTCATACAGATAAATTTACAAGGCTTCGCAGGAATGCAAAATACATAAACTTTCTTCATTTCGACATTTATACACAATAATATCGCTCACTTTACGCCGGCTATGTGTACCACACGTAATAGTGGCTAGCCTATTGTCATCAAGCACAGTTCCAAACTTCGAGTTGCAACTAAGATTCTCCTAGGTATATTAGAAAAGTGTATTTGCTCGGTCCGTGAATCGAATCCGGGATCCTTACGATAACAATACACTGACCACGTAATATCTTAACAAAGTTGTAAGTAATCATTTTGTTTCATTCATCACTGCCAACCCTAGTGTGTATACATAATAATACATTATTTGGTATGAATTATGTGATTCTGCGTAAAAGCGACTTAGCCACGAAATTTTAATAATGAATTAAAATATCCTTCTAAAATGTTAATTTTTAATTAGTGGTACGTCTGTACTACGCAGATGGTTTCGTTTAGGTATTGGAAACTAATTTCCCATTGAACTTTATACGCGAATTTCACCTTTAAACTATCTTGGACCTGTACGAGTACTTTAAGACTTAACAGCCAAATCGGTTCAACCGTTTTCGAGTTTTAGCAATGCAAATATCTCTCATTAAATTAAAAAAGAGATTTTCTTAATTTTCCCACTTTAAATAAATAGAGAAAATGTTATGTTAGTGCGCAGTTAGTTAATTTGTTGATTTTTGCATGTTTGTAAATAAATGGAAGGCTTATTTTATCTATGAAGCAATTATTTTCGCTTGATTGAGTTAATTTATATGTTGGCACATCTACTTCTCAATGCATCAACTGTCATTTGACACTGTCATCGCGTCCGTCTTTAAAGTCAGCTGTCACTCGAAAATAACAATATGAACGAACGAGTGAACACCGAGCACGGGGAAGGAATCTTAGAAGGGCTGACACTTTTTGTGATGGACGGTTGCATCGTCGGGACGTGCGCATACAAACACGTGCTCAGTGGACGTTACGCTTTAATCCAACGTAATCTTAGCGATCTGTAATTATCTAGTAGAATTAATGATTGTGCTATCGAGAAATCGGGGTGAAGTGATATTTTCCGTAGTTATTTTATTGGAATACCGTCTTCTTACCCGATAATTCACGCCTACCTAAAGTTGTCTGCTAATCCTGATATTTTTAGTCTAAAACCTTCAAAAACCTTCATATATATTTATAGATATAAATAAAAGTAATTAAAACCACTTCTAATCACACAATACCCTCAAAGCGTTGCAGATCCCCCGCTGCCTCATATTTCATCTTTATATTACTTTGTTCTTGAAAATCGTCAATCATTAATATTTTAATAAACGTCGCTATGTCAACAAAGACAATCTTATGACAAACAAGTTGAAAGCAAATTTAAAAGCTCGAAGCTTTTGTCAATCGATGCTCTAATCCTTTGGGTACTACATCTATAAAAAATTAAAAATAAACTGTCGTAGTTTCTTTTGCTAGATTCTACGTTGCAATTCCAAAATAAATTATTTTAATAAAAAAAAATTGGTTGTTTGTAAAGTAGGTTTACGATCGAGATGTTTACGTGATAACGTCTTATTGGTGATATAAGTTTTTGGGAAGTAAGGAATTAATATTGTTGCCGCTAGAGAGAGAGAGACGGAAGATCGGTCCACTCACTCGAACGCTATGCCAGTCTCCGCTCGTGAGGATTCCGCGTGACAAGTTTCACGGAATGACTGGCAGCGCTCGAGATGAGACGGGAGATCGGTCCGTCTCTCTCTCGTTATACCTGCGATCGCGCTCGTGAGGTTTTGGTGTGACACAAGTTTCTGAACATGTCACCCGACTAAAACGATTTTAAAGACGTTATCACGTCAAAAAGTTTTTTATTTAAATTTCTTTGTTTGTCCAAATTTAACAGCCAAGCTATCCACACAATATATTAACACATTGCAAATAGAATGGCATTATCTTAACTTGAATACAACAAAGGGTTTCATCAAAATCGGTTCATTATATCTGTAGATATGACATTTTCCGTTTTCACCAAACAATGTGTTTTTGTAATTGTCTGTTGGGCGAAACCGCAAGATAAAGTTTGTATTTCTATAAGAACACCCTCTAAAGTCTGTACCGTTAAGTGCTGTTTTCACCCCTTCGTCTTTCCACCTACTTATTTTATTATTTTAGGGGTAGATTTATTTATGAGGTATCTTATTAGTTTCTTTACCTTAGAAATACTTCAGAATTTCGAAATGTGTAAAATGTACTTATTTGTTAAAAACTCTTAGTACGAATTGGTAAATACTGTATTGGACGTCTTTTTGCCCGATCCGGGAATAGAACTAAAGAAATCGTGGTCATTAACCGAACACGCTTACCACTGGACCACCGAGGATTTCTATGAATAAGACCGTAAATTATTTGTACACAGTTTTAAATATATACCCAATAAACAAATGGCTTAACTACAAAATATCGAATTTAAAAACTTTATTATACTTACAATTGTTTGTTTTTTATATCAGTAATTTGTGAACAAGCATACGGCCTACCTAATAGTAAGCAGTCACCGTAACCTATGACCGCTTGCAACACCAGAAGAATCACTAGTTACCGACCCTTCAAGTAGTGTCCTTTAGTTCCATTTCTAAAGTTCTTTTCCGTAATAAAAAAATACTTTTTATAACTACTCAAGATTCGCAAATATTAGATCATCGAACATTTTTATGTTACAATTAACATAATACGGTTGAAATCTGAGGATTTTGGAGCTAATTTATGTTATTACACAGCTATAAATTGACTACCTACTGTGTCACTAATTCGTGTAATTGTGTTATAGGATACGGTTCGATGATATTATATATTACATTATATATATTGATTTATTTGAACATGATTATTTTAAGTGCCTACCATTTTTATAGTTTTATTTTTGTAAAAAAATAATCGCTATTTTAATCAGGTTTTATAGTGGTACATCTAAAGTATAGTAGTGTATATTAATATTCTTTGACATTAACAGACACGATCATCTGATCCCTATCTAAACCGAAATTGTGTCGTGGAAATGATAACTGAGTAACTAATATATCTTTTGTAAATACATACTTAATTTTTATAGATAATTACACTGAGACTCAAAACAAACATACATATTTATTACCTACTCAAATGTCTTTACATAAATACAGGTTTTTTTATTCTTGGATTCCTATTTTTTTATTTCTCATTGGAAAATGATTGGGTCGTTCCGCGACATGTTCTTGCCTTACCTTACTAACTGTAGCCTACCCTGATAGTTAAAGCTCATACTGCATTTTTGATCGACATGGGTTTTAAATACAAGTTTTCTAGTTTAAAAAATTAAGCTTAATACCTACTACTGCACTGCCAACTAACAGAACAAAAAATACCAAAATAATAACCAAGTTATTATACCTTCTAGACTAGTTTCTGTACTAGAGTTATAATTTGGAATATTTCCCTTTGACACTTTGAGGTCTTAAGAATATAATTACCAGTGAAGCGGAGAACCCTTAAGCTAAGTAATTAGTTATTACTAATGAGACTAGGCTTTGTCTGCAGTGTATGTGAACACAGATAGCAGATAAAAGTGAGTAGACTTAAGTAACTGTCAGCTATTGTTATGTCAAACTGTCTTGTCACAGGTGATATAGTAATGCCTATATTTAGCAAACAACAGAAAAAGCCAAAGCAGTAAACAGCAAAAGGTGGTATTTTTCGTTTTAATGAATAAGTGATTATTCTTGTTACAATTAATAATGTTACCCAACACCCTAACAATTTTAAGTCGTTTGAGATGAAAAAAAAACAATAAAATACAAAAAATCAATCAAAAATCAATCTCTTGTTTTTTTACATAAATTAATTTTACTAACATAGTTCTGTAAAACATTGTTACTAACAAAAATGGACATAAGCTGTCTGAAATTTTATTCTGGGACATTAACACACACTTTCAATCCCAATCTAAGCAGTGTTTGTGTTAACGAAACTAGATATCAGGTATATACTAATACATGCACACGTATTTTTGTAAATACCTACTTAAAAAGCAAACTGGTTTATTTAGATTTTTTTCTCAATTTTGCAAAAAATTGAGTTATGACCATTTATCTTGTGACGGAAAATATTATGTTCTTTTTCTTATCCTCTGGATTAGAAATCAGTGGTAATCAGTCGGCTATATTACCCGCAAAGTTAACAGTGACCTCTAGAGTGGAGACCCTTCAACTGGGTGAACTGACGATGACGGTCTCTAAAAGGATTTCTTTTTCTTCTGCTGTCATAACGGGTGACGGTAGCCACCTTTGCAAAGTCCTCTCTATCCTTTGCCAGTCTAGTAAGTGTGGCAGTAACTTTGATGTTTGTCCATTTCTTTATATTATCAAGCCAGATCATCTTCCTTCTTCCCCTTCCCCGTTTTCCTTCTATTTTTCCATCGATTATTAGTCTTAATGACTTATATCTATCGTGTATGTATAGATGTACAATATATTGAATTTTGACCGTCGCTTACTTTCCTTCTCTTATCATCTTTTTAAAATTTTTTGTGTTTGTCACTCTTGCAATCCAAGAGGATATCTATACATATAGCCACATTTCGAAGGTTTCTAATAGTTTCTCTTCCATCGTTTCATCTAGAGTCCATGTTTCCGTAATCTATAATATAAAAATGAATCGCAAAATGTGTTGGTAAGCGCATAACTCGCCTGAACTGATTTCGCTAATCCTTTTTTTAAATGTTCCTTGAAGTACGAGGATGGTTTTTACGCAAAGAAAAATAAAAAAAATCAACCTCCTCAGTAAAGGCTTGACTGATTCAATAGGTCTGAGAATCGGTCGTAATCTATTTTCGGACCCGGTAGGTGGCACTGCTTTACCGGGCAGGACGACGTCTGCGGGGTCCGCTAGTAGAGTATAGATAAGATTTAATTTTATCATTTAACTAATCTCCACCTTAGTTTCAATATCTTTCCCATGACAAGACCCGGAAATCTTGTGGGAAATCCTCTGTAAGGTAGATAGCAAGTATTGAATGAGGGTAGTCGCAGATCTTGTTTTTGAAGAAGCTTATATTCAGCTGTGGACTTATGTGTTCATGGTACTAAGTTATTGATAAAAAATTATGAAGTGCAAGCCAACTTAAAACCCATTTTAAATAAGGAAACCCCTCCATGTCATTTATTTAAGACAACCACTGAACTTTGAAAACTCAACAAAATCTCATCACAGATTAATTATTTATTTAACTCCACATTACAGTGTCAAACTTTTGAAACTAAGTACACCAAGTATTCTAAATAATTACCTATTCAGACGTTTTAAATTGTCCTTAAGAGGGAGTTCCTTAAATATTGCAAATTTATGGTTACTGTTACTTGGACTTAGGGGTTTTTATGGGCACATAAAAGTTAATTCAAATTAACTTGCTTTAGGATCTATTACAGGCTGTTTAAAATATAGAAGCTGGGGTTTTTTTTTAAATTCGGAGTGGAAACAAATGGACATTTGAATTTATAATCATAAAGATTGATTTAAAAAAAGATATGACAAAATTTTGTATTTAGAATACGTAAACTGTTTTATTAATTGAATTACAAATATTAGAACTTCCACATAATATCCCAAAAAAATTAAATAAAGGGAGATTAGACATGGCCACTTACACCCAGACTCAAACAGACATGTTTATGCACACAATGTTTTGTACCCCTCCCTCCCAGTTTCCATAATTAAATATACGGTGTGGGGTATTATTTTACTGGCATTTTATATGTAAAGTTTTAAAGAAAAAAAATAACTGCCTTCTAAAAAGTGCCAAATAGAATTGACATGTGTTAATTGAAGACGATGTTAAATTGGTAGATTAGGTAGTTAGAGCTGAGGACGAAAACAAAGATTAGTACAATATTAGCATAATATTAGCACTGACTTGAATCAACACATGGAAATTTCATTTTTCATTTTAAAAAATCGGTTTTATCCAAACTTATTTGGATAAAACCGATGAAGTGGGTTGAAGTGATGATGATGAATGCATATATCACACATTGAAATTAAACTAGATACTTAAAAAAGCTTTATTTACTGAAAAACTTTTGAAACGTCGGTATACAAAATAAACCGCGATAAAATTCTTTATAAAGTAGTTTTATTTCAACTTAAATAACATTTCTATCGGACTCCTTCGATAATTTTTCAAATAAAATTTTATCTTTGATATTTTTTTTGTATTTAGACTTATATCTCAAAGTGTGATGTTCAAAGTTAGAAAAAATATCTTGTAATGACCGAAGCGATTAGTAGAATCGTGAGAAACTTAAGAAAATAGATTTTCGGGCATTAAACTTAAGAACTGCTCCTTATATACAAGAAAACTCGTTTAGTAAAATAAATTGCTTTTACTGAATTGTTTTATAAAAACATTATTTTTAATAATCTCGTTGATTTTAGATAAACGCAATATTGACTTGTGGACATTTGCAAAATTCCTTTTTGTTTGGAAGAAGTAAGTTTATTCCAAACTTTGAAACTGGTTCTTTTTTGTTAAAGTAATTTTATGGTGTTTAAGATTTTAGTTAACTGTTACATTGTGGATTTCGCTGCCGGTATCTACAATTCCCGATAGCTATAATCTGCCTATCTCCCATTCACGGGCGAATTGGTATCTACTAGGTAAGCGAGTTCCATCGTAGACCACATCAATGCTTAACAACAGGCAATTTGTGGTTAATCACAAGCCCATTATAGAATAAAATCTACATAAAATAAAATAACATCATTTAACGCCAGTTTCACCAATTGCTGATAAGTGTTGGATAGTTTATTCACAAGTATTGTTTGTATCACTTGATGTAAAGTAAGAAAGTGTTATCACTGTCTTGTGAACTTGTGAATAAGCTATTCGAAACTTATCAGCAAGTTGTGGAACTTGGTCCCATTGTCGGACACAGGCTTCTCCTCACTATCTTAGTTACCCTCACTTCACTTAGACCCTTTTAATATCCCATTGGTGAGCACCTTTTTTTTGAATAGCGGTGATGAAATAATTCAGACAAAGATGTGACACCGCTGCGCCACTGCTGCTCTCGCCGTTCTAATACAGGTTGATGGAAAGCGGTGCGATGTCTGGTGACACCTTTTAAGAGGATGGGTCGAAATTGTTGCTCCTTTATAGTTTCTAACCATACCTTGTTCCACTACCACATTTAAACACCAAAAATCATTCTTAATCACGTATTTTTTGACGGGCCGGTGGCGTGGTCGGTAAGATACCTACTTGCTTTTCACGCCGCAGGTCGTGTGTTCCATTCCCACCCGAGACAAACATTTGTGATGAAAATTTGTGTTTGTGTCGAGTCTGGGTGTAAATATCTATTGTATATATTTACAAAAAAAAAGTATTATATGTGTAGTATATACCAGTTATCTGGTTTCCATAACACAAGCTCTGCTTAGCTTGGGACCAGATGACCGTGTGTGTTAATGTCCCAGAATATTTATTTATTTATTTATTTACATTCTTAAGGTTTTTTTTCTATGACATATAAATAAGCATAACTGAAATACAATTTCCTTTATTCCAGGTATGTACAAGTAATAATGGCAAGTTTGCGGCACTGCAGTGAATCCAACAATTGCAACAAAGTGAGTTCAAGACGCCATCTTGTAGAGAATTCCGGAAGTTTTGCAAGTTAGTTCTGAAGCTAGATTGTGGTGATTTTAGGATTTTGTCAGTATAAAGTTTTCAATATTTTTTTCTTATTGTTCTGAGTAAAAGATGATTTACTTTTTATTCCGAACCGTATTTTAAAAGGGTGTAAGAGCCAACTAAGCTTGTATTACTTCGAAGTGTCGGGTTCGAATATCGAGTCGATAACCTTGATCTGTTTCTACCCATATACAAAATATCGTAACACTTTTAATTTACTGGTTGTTGTACTGTAAATTTACTAACGTAAAATATTTAACGTACAGCAAAAAGTAACACAAAAAAAAAAATCTAACTTTTTAATCCTTAAAATAGATTTGCGCTTAGCCACAACATACGAACTTGATATTAGGCATTGACGGGGTCTACGATGCGATTTCACTCTTAGTTTTCGGTGAGAATTAAGTTTAAAAAGAAAAAGAATGAAATTAAAGAGCAATCTTAACATTCACCATAAATACTTAAACTACATAACCTATAAAAATGCGTTGAAAAATTGTTCTACGAAAATAATTTCCTTTTTCAGTTAAAAAAAATCTATATACTTTAGTTAGTTCCCATAAAAAGTAATTATATCTATACATGTAGTTATTAAAAACATTCGAATTTTCACAAACGAACGTAATTTTATATTTTTGAAGCGAAAGCACTTTTACGAGCGCACAAATTGGCTATAAAACTAACAGAAATATATTTTTTGCTGTAGCAACACTGCCTGTCAGGCGCACATAAGTCATAAATCATTGAAAATAGAAACACAGCTATTGTTTTATAAACATTACAGTCAATAGTTGGTACATTCCTTATTTTATAAATATACTCGCGGCTTTTGTTACTAACTTATTTTATTTTGTGTACAATTCAAGCCAGAAACTATAGAAAATATATACAATACGTACGTTAGAAAACAATATTATGTTCAAGTTCTGTCTCTTTTTTACTATATAATAAGTGACAAAGACTTGTGAATAAGTTTCCCGACACTTATCAACGATTGGTGAAACTGGTCCTAAGAGTTATTTTAGAATATACGGTGAAAGAAACTTATTTTTGGAGCAACTTTTTTTAAATTTATTTCGATTCTAATATTGAGCTGTGCATTACAGACAATAAGGTAAAGTAGGGAGGGACGAGAGGCGCGCAACCTTATGGGGTTCGCCGAAATATTTGAGATAATATTGTTATGTATCCTATAGTTAACTATTCTCAAGTCAATTACTAACATTAATTTTGCGCAGTAAACCCCGTTTTCGACAACATCCATGCAGCTATGACCTACTTACATTTACACTGATGCAGTGTGACCATAGTTTATAGTTAAATAAAGAACGTGAAAGCAAATCACAAAAAAGTCAGTTAAACGATTAAATTTTAGTTACAAAAATACTGGTAACGAATTTTATAGTGTTTTATTTGAAATTTTTATTCAGTTCATTTAGCTACGAATACAAAATAGGTAAATAAACCTACTAAATACAAAATATGAAAAAAAAAAATACATTCCATATTGCGTCCTATTTTAATAAAATTTACAAATGAATAAACAGTAAAAATGTGTATGAAAAATAAAATTTTTTAGTGCAATTCAAACGACAAACACACAAAACAAAAACAACATAAACATACACATACTCGGTTTTGCCTGTTACCAAGTAAATCCGAGTTTACCATAGAATTTCCATCGACACACATATAACAAGTAGTGTGACACCAAATTCATTCACACCAGGACACATTTCGCACCAACGAGAGCTGAGCACACTTTAAAACAGAACAGTCCTCCGAAAACCGGGTCACCTGGCCACTCTACTCATGCGAGAGTGAACCAAACAATACAATCCCATTAACTTCTCGGTATGTCTTTATTACAGCTATGTTAGTGCGAATTTAGTTTTATTTATGCTGTTTTCTGTTAATGAGTCGCTATTTGGCTTTGTTGAGCGAGCGAGGCTTTCGTTGTGGTGTATTTATGTTTAAAATTAGTTGAAAACTGAGTTTTGAATAGGTTACCTTACCGCTATATGACTATTCTACATTTACTCAACCTATTGTGTTATATGAGATGAATTTAAATGTAAATGGAAGTATATTATTAAGAAATGTCTTAGGAGTTCTAAAGTTTTGAAGCTAAGACATGCTGTTTCTAAATACAAATTAAGATTTCAAAGTTGATCATAAATGCTGTATAGGAATTGTTTTAGCATTAACATTATTATTATTATTGCTATTAGCATTTGAAAGATTCTGTCTTGAATATATCAGAGATGTGCACCTATTTAGATGAAATAAGGTGGATATTCCACGGTTACGCACAAAGCGCATTGCTTTCTTTGTGCGAACTGCCATGTTGTGGAATTAGCTGCTGAGTGTCTGTTTCTTGTAAGTTATCGTTGATTCGTAGCCGACAATCGTCTAACCACAGGTAAGTTGTGGTTGAGTGGAATAGTGCGAAAAAAATTGAGCTAAGTGAAAACTGAGTGAGTTTAGACCTTAATCTGCACATGTAGGACAAATGTGGGTTAGTGGATATTATATGCCGGTTTTGTCAATATTTTACTTCACCTAAAACCATTAACGATAAAGCACTTTCCACAAAATATTAAAAAAATACTTTATTATGCTAATAAATAGTAATTCATTCGAAGGAGCTCTAAGTACCACTCTATGATATCTTGTGTCGTGGGGCCTACCTATCCTTACAGTCCAGTTAATTTATAAATACATGTTGTACGAGCACGAAACAATACTCTAAGCTTTCTAATATAAAATTTATCAGTTTTTCGTAGATGAACTTTATTAATAGTTAAATATTAAGTTAATTTTTATAGCCGAGGCCAATATTATTGCAATACTAAACCACCGTTAAAAAAACGTATTTATTTTTAATTAAGCTTTAAACAACATTCATATCAACGTCTAGAACAGTAACTAATCTAAAAAAAAATATTTCATTTTACACAAAACATCTCGCTCACCTGAAAGTAAGTAGGACAGACTTCGCAACGTTTCAGAATAAAAAGTAACAAAGTTGCACCTTCATATCATGGTGTAGCTTCTGACCTAGTTTTCTACCATTGTGGGTAGTAACCACTTAACACACATTTAATAGGACATTCCAGGAAAGTCTTGTTTCAAGTGTGTATTCATGTGGAAATGTGCAATATTCCCACTGGAGTTTGGTTTGTGAGTTTTTAAAAGTGTGAGGCCGAGTATAAAAATGATAATCAAGCCTATTTTAAACCTTTTTTAATTAGTTAGGTTTTATTACATTCATAATACGATTTGGACTGCGATTTATAACGTTATAGTTTTGCGATAATTTGGTTATGGTTACGTAAAACATGAAAAAATACGACTCCAGTAACTTTTTTATCACAAAAATGTTTGGGGGATCAATCACATTCGTCCGTCGGAGTGTACCTTGAATCTGAATCTCAGCACTTGGTCCCCGGGTCATGTGAATTAGGTTATTATAAACTTGTAATAGGTTTCGGCCCTGGTTAGTGTCCACCTAGTAGATAAGTGGCTTTTCCGTGTTCCGGTTCGATGTCTAACGATACCATTTGAGAGGATGGGTCGGAATTGTTGCTCCTTTATGGTTATATCCAGAGCCGTATTTCACTGCAACTTTCTCACAGTCAAAGCCATATCTCACCATACATAACACAAATTCAGCTATAGTGGAAAATCAAATAAATATCGGACCTTGTAGTGTCCCACTGCTAGGTACAGGTCTTCTTCCAAGTTTAACTATCTTACGAGTTGAGAGAGTTTAGGTCATAATCCACTCACGCTGGCCAAGTGCGAGTTGGTGGATTTCACATGTCCTTGAATGAGTAGTTCTTCCTCATGTCGTTTTTCTTCGCCGATATTGAGCAGCGGCGATGAAACAACAAACAAAGACGTGTGCCTACGCATCTTTGTGTTGTTTCATAAGATGGGGATCGAACCCGCTACCTTATATGTCGTAGATAAGGACGATACCATTTCCACAAACTTAAGTTTAATTCAGCAAATATTTTTTATAATTAATCTTACCATACTTCATAATGTTAAAGTTTTGGTCACCCTAACTTTGGGCCTTGAATAGTCTAATCCCTTACTTTGTCCCACAAAATAGGTTTAAAACAAATAAATTTGAGTTTAATAGTTATTTAGTGGCCATATATTTGAACGGATTACGAAGAAAATGGGTCAATGCAGTAACTAGGATTATTAGAGTTGATAGTTAAGTTTAACTGCATACGTAACTATTAAAATTGCGGAATAAAACTGCGATTTTGAGATGGTAGTATAATTATTAGGTATATTCCTGTCGGTTTTATTGTCTTTAAACATGTTTGTAGTAATTTAATGGTTAACAAGTCGCCTGTGGCTTTCCTCGCGTAAAATATGGAAAGTACCCCAAGTATATATCACTATTTTTTATACTACACCTAGCTTTCCTACAGCGGCTTCGCCCGCGTGTATGTTGGTTATCGCGCCAAAACGTTACCTTCTTTTTGCGCAGTCGGATAAAAACTATCCTATGTCCTTTCTCGGGTCTCAAACTACCTCCATTCCCAATTTCATCCAAATCGGTTGAGTAGTTTAAGCGGGAAAGCGTAACAGACAGACAGACAGAGTTACTTTCGCATTTATAATATTAGTAGGGATAGGGTTGCGTGTCACCACAACTTGCCGGTTTTTAAGAAATTTTGGTAGTCTACGATAGAACGCGCATATGACACTCCATACAATATCAGTTGGTAGTTTCAGTATCATAGATTCATCCACACATGCAATCTTTTGCGTGTGATGACTTATTTTGTCTTTATTTTTGAAAATTAATTTAATCTTGAATTATAAAAATATTTTTGTTTTAAATGTCATTAATATGCTTTAACTGTGTTGGTAATAAACTTGTATTCTTTACAAAATAAAAATATGAGCATAAAAAAGTAAATAAAACGATCATAAAATTAAATAATAAACTTTTTATTACTCGCTACTTAGTTTTGCAAAGAAAAAAGGCATGCATAATTTTCTAAAACATTTACACATAAAAATTAAAGTATTAATTTAATAAATTTTATTAACAAAGTCACATTTATTTGAACTTTTTTATCTCACTATACAAAATTACTGCTCCATTTTTATTTTTGATGCCCAAATTATATTTACCCGCACAATGCATAAAATGGATCATAGATTTATATAGACCGTTATAATCTATCAAAAAGTATCTTTTAATGTGCATTTTACTGCCACCCTATTCTACCCACCCACTGAGATTTAATAGCGTGATATTAATCCGATAATCGAATAAGTGAATGAAGCTCCTTATTGAAAACCAGTGATAGTAAATTGAATAGGTTTTTAAATAATTTTAGTAGATATATATCAATATACTATATATATTATTATGCTATATAATAACTGCCTCGATGGTTCAGTGGCGACAAATGTGTTCAGTGGTGACAAATGTTGAAGAAAAAATGGCGAATATTGATTGATAACTATCGATTGCAACAGACTACGTTGCATATCGTGCATTGAGTGGTAAACTTATCTCTAACGTGACATTCTGAGGGTACAAAAAATAGTTTTCAATCACCACTAGACATTTTTTCAACTTATATTATGTCGAGTCGGGATAAATGTATAAAGAGCGAGAAATGTGGTCCAGAAAGAACAAATGTCCTATACATTTGTTCATTAATCAATATAGGATTGTCACGTGACTATTCGTCAGTCCCATAACATTTTGTTCTCTTCGATCATTCGCTACCAGCCATCCGCCAGCGCGTATCTCGCGTAATCTCTTTTAACGCAGTCGGATAAAAACTATTCTATGTCCTTTCCCAGGTATCATGCTCTCTCCATAACAAATTTCATAGTAGTTTAGGTGTGAAAGCGTACAGACGGAAAATTATTTTAGAATTTATAATATTAAATAGTATTGAAGTGATAGAAATGGTTATTGGTTGAATCGAGGAATTAATTTTAATTTACAGTTATTTTAAGCCCATTCCAATTATATAAAACCACTGCTTATAATAAAATGGTGCCATATGAATCCCATTCTGTCAGCTGGTGTCGGAACAAAAAGAACTACCGAAAAGTGCATTTGTAGTTAGGGTAGCAGTGCCCGTTAATGGCTCTAACTGCACGCACGCGACTACTCATACCTCCCCTCTGGTTTATAATAGAAAGAAATAAATGTTGTATCGATCGACTAGGGATTTCGTAGGGCTGTTCAAATTTAGTAAAAAAAAACGGAAGAAGTGTTGTAATTATTACATAAAGTTTACATTAGATTTATTTTTTCAATATTGTTTGGTACGTAATTTTTTGTGTCAATTGATTTAATGGTTTGTTGTAATAAATTACTTAAAATTGCAGAAATACTCTGAAAATGTACTTACTAGAAACTTGGTGTAAATAAAAAGTAATATACCTACATGTTATTTTTTAACTAGTAGTACACCACTAATATAAAAAATAAGCATCTGTAGTACAGACTTCCAATAAAATATGTACTTTTACTATATATGTGTAAATATTTATGTCATGATTCAATAATTAGCTAGACAAATTGAAATGTTTGCTAGTTTCATAAAAAATTTATTCCCCATTATAAAATCTATTTTATTGGGTTAATCTAATCAGAGTGCAGTTTTCATAAACCTCGTTATTTACGATGCATAATACACGATTATGGTATTATTAAACGAGATTTATGTCTTTATTAAAATGAAAACGGCGATTTACAACGTTTTGCCTGTGCATCAGTTTAAAAACCAGTTTTTGATTGGATAAAGCTATAATAATATGCATATTTTGGCGTCTGAATACTAATACACTAAAGTTATTTTATTTTCAAATTAGTTTACTATTAACGCACTTGACACTAATGTTTCAAACTGTTTAATTTATATTTGTTTTATTAATTTTGAATTATTGTTATGTGTTCATTATAATTTTTTTTGAACTCAAAGTAGGTTTATTATTATAACCTTGACCATAATAAAAAATCGTTTTTAAAATACAAGGCATCTCGCTGCGTTTTTTCTAAATATTATCTCAGCACGATATCGTCAAGAAATTACTTAATTTTATACAAAATGCTAAATATGCTGTTGAATATGTATAAAAATATTGTGAGTTCATATTTATTTTAATTCTGATGTTCATTTTAATTTTAATTTCTAACTTATTCAAATTATTTGCATTGTTTTTATATTCAGAGACTTAAATCGTTAAATTATAAAATAGGCAGTGAAGTGGCAACCCTATAATTTTCTCCCATGAAAGCGCTCACGTGACCCGTTTATATGGGTGTCAGTATTGCCATTTTTTTGGCATTTCACCCAATGTATCAGTTCACATCATCCGTTTTATTTCATTCTCATTATTTCAGGCGATGTGAAATGAATAGGTTATGTCAGTGCTGCTATTGAAATTATATTGAGTGAAAGTGATTAAACGTGTACAAATATTAGATTTTATCGATTTAGAAGTGTCATACTTGCCCTGTGTTCAATAGTCCATGAAAATCATCGAACTTATTTATATTACTGTCTTTCCGATCTTTTGTATGGTGGTTATCGTGCAAAACCAGTAACCTCTTTTGGCGCAGTCAGATAAAGAACTATTTTTTTTGTCCTTCCTCAGGTCACAACCTATCATCATACCAAAATTCATCCAATTCGTTTCAATAGTTTAGCAGTAAAAGCGTATCAGACAGACCGAGTTACTTTCACATTAATAGTATTAGTAAACTTAGTAAACTTTATAAAAGGTTTTTATAATAAATTAAAATCAAATTTAAAAACCCAAAAATAAAAGTGACTAGAAAACCAGCTAACAGGTAATTTAGGTAAGACAGTGACATCACATTGATTAAAACTCAATATCTCATTTAACATTTATTTTACACCAATTTATTGAATCAAAAACGATTTCTTGGACAAGACCTAAATTTGTCAGTTAACGTATTTACCGTTTTCTATTACAAAACTACCCAAAACAAATTTTAAAACAACAAATCTAAATCGATTAACTATCAAATCGAATGGTCTAACATCGATCGATCCTAGAATCGAGTACAAAAGACTCGATTACAATAGCCATCAGTGACAAATGAAATTCGACGGCCAACCATAAATTGTGACTAGGAATAATAAAAGATTATCTATAACTGAAATAAATACGGGGATGATCACAATAGACGTTTATTAAGGGTGGCCTCCCCTTTAGGAAGCGCAGAGTATATTGTTTTACATATAATAGTCAAACATTTATTAGAAGTTTGAGTTGAGTGGACACATGGACCCAAACGGTACTGGTTACCTGATTTCAGTGTTGTATTTTTTTTTAATATTTAATCCTTTAATCCCGTCATGCCAAAACTACTGAATCGAATTTAATGAAATTTATGGAGATAGTTTGAAACCTGAGAAAAGACAAGGATAGTTTTGATCCGACTGCGCTAAAAGAAATTACGCGAGATACGCGCGGGCGAATAGCTAGTAATAATTTATATGTTTAAAATCACTCTTTATATCTGATTCAGTGGTAAGAGGGTTCGCTTAGAAACCACTACGCATCCCGGGTTCGATTCCCGAGTCTAGCAAAAAGACTTCCTTAATAGCAGCTCGAAGTTTGAAATTGTGCCGATGTGTTTTTCTTTCTTTCTTTTGGTACAGGCGTGATAGCAATTGGTTTAAAACTATTTGTGTGTTATTTTTACGCCAAATTAAGGTTTATTCATGTGTAGTGTCGGCAAAACATTGATAACAGATTAAAAAGGCATTGAGTAGGTGTTTATCGTAGAATTTTTTTTTTATCTGTATGCTTAATATCTTTATTAACATAACTTGTTTAGAGTTCAAGTTGTTGATAGAAGTATAACAGCACCTGTCATTACCTGCAGGGTTCCATTCTTTTGTACATCCTTGACGAATCGTTGACACAACGGCGCGCTGTGCTAAAAGCTAACTCCCATATTCATAAACGTCTTATAAGTTCGTTATAGCTAAAATAGTTTTATAATTCGTTTGTCTTTGTCTGTCATCTTGACATTTATACTAGTAAGAAAGAGACATGCCATTTTTTAGTTCTTAGTAAAAGACGCGGTTAAAACTTAAAAACTCGTGGCATCGTAGTGATTTGTTTGAAAGTTGAAATGACTAATATTGTCCGTAGATAAGGATTAATTAAATGTTTCATGAAAAGTTATTTTAGTGAAATTCAATTACCAGTACAACTCTAATTACTATTAATTTTAACTTCATCGTTAAATAAGGTAGGTATGTAAAGCTGGATACTCACTGTCTTTATTCGGTGTTATGTACATGTTACATGTTACACAGCAAGCATACATGCAGTCAGAACGTAGTGTTACGAGGCAACAAGCGAGCAATGAGCCGCTTGTTGCTCGCTATGAGTGCTTTAACCGGCTGTCAGTTTTTTGGCGAACCCTTTGAGTGTTAAGCAGTCCAGTCAGCACGCTGTAAATAATCGTTACGAGCGCACGTACAATTTGCTTACGTCGTTCCTCTTTATCTTGACTGAGAGTAGCTGGCGAATATGGAGTACAGAGTTCAAACGAGCATGTTACGCCGATTTTAGAACACAGCGTAACATGCTCGATACGTAACATGGTCAATACGTAACATGCTCAATGTGTTACATGCTCGAAGCGTAACATGCTCGATGCATAACATGCTCGATGCATAACATGCTCGATTCGTAACATGCTCGATATGTAACATGCTCGATTCGTAACATGCTCGATGCTAATGTTACATTACCCCTCGTACTGTTGGTCAGTACCCAGCCTTAGGTTTCCAGTTAACTTCAATTGATACTTTTAATGACGTCATATAACTAACAGTCAAAAGTAAATGTTCGTTATCAAACGAACGGTAATTCTCGAGTATTCGATATTTGATTCCGATTTTATGATTCGAAAAGGTTTTATCAAGAACCAGTCGCGTTTATGAGTGTCGATGTATAATTACGTAGAAAAGTGGACGCTATTTTAGTTGGGATAGTGGTTTAATTACGTATTAAAACACTTATTGTCAATTTAAAGACGCTGTTGTTAGTTTAAGGTTCAATTTTGCTTGGAGTATTGCTGCTTGAGTACTGTATATTTGCGACTGAAAATATTTTGCGATGCTATCACAATATAAACCTAACAGACGCCATTTTGTATAATTTAGAAATATGTAATTTAATTTATAGATACCAAATAATGGAGCTTCGTTCCACTTCCACCTTCTAAAATACGGCTAGGAAGGGATTAAGGGATTATACACTATTTGTAAGACTGAGGCTATGAAACACTTTACTTTCGTGTTGTACGGTTATGTAACCAAGAGCAATGAAATGGACTTTATAAACACACTTTTGTTCTCACCTGTACCGATTTTTACGATTTACAAGTTTATAATTGATTTAGCAATCGACTTGAATAATGCAATTGTTTGTGCTAATCAATTTATGGTATTGTGTTCCTACTTTATGAGCGATTAACTTAGATGAATAAGGCTGCTTGTCCACCGGAGCGAGACTGCGGAGCGAAGAAACGGAGAAACATTATTTTATACAGACTTTATCCAAAGTAGCATAGCGTTCTTACGTTTTGTCTGACTGATAGCGGCCCGCGGTCCTAAGTGGTGCGAGTTATATGTCCCAATACTCCCCAATATCCCATCGTCAGCGCTTCGAGTATTGAACTATGTAAGTAGATAATTACGTCATTTTCGTCTTTCAGCCATGCTGAAAAATAAATATGTATTTCAATTGAATGTTTTATACAAGCTGTCAAGAGAACCAAAGCGTATGAGTAAAACTAGATTAATGTCTGGAATAGCTACAATTTTTGCTTTTGCTTTCTTAGGCTTAAGGGTTCATAACGCATAATGGCCTAAAGATTTTTTATGGCATTTTAGGCCAAGTTTCAGATGGCTTAAAATGCCATAAAAACCAATAAATTATTCTTTAACCAATCTTGAGGCCATGAAAGTTTATGAGATGCGATAGATTGAGCAGACATTCCTTTGCTTGCGCAATCAGCTGGGTTAAATTAAAGGGTACATATCTCCATGTATCTACATTGTGTTGATCTTGAGCTAGATGTGGGGGTGTGGCGTCATGCGAGTATGTACCATGATACCACAGATGTTTAGAATACGATAGCACAAGAGGAACGGAGATTTTGTCCGCTCTGGTGGACCGGTAGCATAAAACGTGGAGCTGTTGGTTTGTAATTACCGAGTTTATAAATACAGTTGTAAAACTTGTGAAATAGTGGAATAGTTAAAAACAAAACGAAAATAGATAAATTAAATTAAAATAAAAAGCCTGTAAATATAATTGAAAATCTGTTCAACTAAAGCTTCAGCTGAACATATAAAAAATCACTTCAAAATTTATATGGGGCAAATATAATTAGTAAATACGTTCATACATAGCGAAGTTATGCCTAAAACACCCGAATTGATAACTTCCTTCTTTTTGAAGTCGGTTAGTTAAATTCTCAATGAATAGTGAATCCTATTTCAAATAACTATTTATGTTCGCAATAATTTTCGCATAAAGATTTGACTGACCGTTATGCACTTTGCAAATCTGCAAAGGACGATAAAATTTTAATTAGCTATTGTTAAAGGAGATTTATTGTTTAATAAGGGTTATTGTCGATTAAAGTAGTAATCGAGTTTGGATTTTTCTAAAACCGTAGGTACAGTGACTGGCAATTAAGATACTTAGTCACTTTCTGTAAACTATTCCTGAAAACGCTATGGTGGAATGAACGTGTTACGCTTCTCTGTGATTTTGCATATTTTGTGTTTTTCGCATGTCATAAAACATGATACAACCATACATGGTCTACGCCTTTTAGGGCGTAAACTAGTTTGACATTTCTAACTTAGTTTTTACCTATACCTATTTATCCGTCACGTCGCAAGTTAATGAATAACGTTTAGAGTTTTTCAGTTTAGTGAACTAGAGAATCGGCATTACCTACTAATGTAATTTTTAACCCCCGACACAATAATGCGTTATGTTTGACTTGTCTGTGTGTATGTGTGTCTGTCTGTGGTGGCTTCCCAACGGATAAATTTTAATTTTTTTTAAAGGTCAATTAGTCAGAAGTGTTTTTAGCTAATAAAAATGAAGGTCGGGGTTTATTAATTTTTTGTGAAACTACATCTAGTGAATATTTCTAAACGTATACGTTGTGTGACTAAGAACTGGGGATATTATTGAAAACTAAGACTGTCTAGAGTATTAGTATTTGTTCTGAAAAGGTTTCAGTTAGTCAAAATCGATGAATTTAAAGTTACGATTCATAAATAGTGCATTGTTGGCATTAGATTGAATTTATGATTAAGTTTGTTAGATAAAATTAATAAGTAATGTTTTGATTTTAATTAGATCGTACTATAATAATTCAATTACTAGTGAGGTATAGTATAGCCTCCTATTTTCATATTACCCCTGATTACAGGCCATCACTATACAAATTACAAATAAGTATAGACTTATGCGGTATTACAAGTTATAGGTAGGTATAGTTGAATCGACAGTACAACAAATACCAATGGAATTGTTTGAATTACCGGAACCGCAGGGTTGGCACTTCGCTATTTAGGTATATAGTAAAATAAAATGTTCGATCGATATGGATATTATGAAAAAAAAAATGTAATAAATGTTTTACTCATTTCTCAAGGTACTTTACTGGTCACCAGAGGGGCAGTGTCACTAACTTTAATTGTACATAAAAACCATCCATGTCGTAAAAAAAATAGTACCTTTTTTGAATAATAAATATGTTACATATAATCTGTTAAAGAAAACAAAACTGTCATTTACATTTTTTATATGGAATTGCCTTAAATCTAAAGCAAAATTTGGATTATATTATAAAATATACTAGCTGCCCCAGCGAACTTCGTACCGCGCAAAATTGTGAATCTAAACCATTCCCTGATCCCCTTGAACACACACAAAAAATTTCATCAAAATCGGTCCAGTCGTTTAGGAGGAATTCAGTCACATACACACGCACACAAGAAATATATATAAAATATATAAGTATTAAAATCTATTGGTAGTTTAAAAAAATGGCCGCCCCAGTAACTGCTTTTTTTACTACCGCAACTTCGCACACTGTTTGGACTCTTTTAAATTAACCTAGGGATTTGAAGCATATGTAATTTATTCTTTCGCTATATGAAAGCAGTGTAAGTAATTATAACTCCTAATTCCGACCTCTGGTGACAACCCTATAACTGCGTGTCAAAATATAATATCGTCGGCATGTTTGCTTTGAAATCTATTAGTTCGAATACTATTGTTTTAGATCGTAATTATTGTCATAGATTGGGGTTTAACTAAACTTATATTAGTTGTAAATTGAAATCCGATCACTATAGAGCTATATTTGCACATAATCATGAGTTCAACATACTCATATCTAATACAAAGAAAGAAGTACTTTCATCATTTCCCTTGTCTTTTTCTCATTTCTACTGCGGTCGGTTCCCAGTCTAACTTAATGCGGCTAGAAGAACGAGCGACTGCCTTTAGACCTTGAAACCTGTAGGGAACTAGTAGTCGAGATGGTTAGACCAGGTGTCAGATTATATTAGGCTTCTGACTACCTTTAACGATTGTTTTAATTGTTTTTAATACCAACTGATGGCATAACGTGCTATCTAAAGCACGGAAAGTAGTCCCTCAACACACCATACACCTATAGTATTTCTAAGTATTTTCCGCCATCTTGATTTTTTTTTCTTCTAGAGTGGAGTCATGTAACTCCAATGTGTATGAGTGTGTTTCACTGTAATACTCTTTCATCTTCGTTATTCCACACCTATATTTTCAACCGGCTTTAAAAAGAATGTGGTTCTTAATTCGACTGTATGTTTTTTTTTGTTTGTATAATATTTTTCTTAGGTATACTTAAACCGATTTCTATTATTCTTTTTTGTTTGAAAGCTGGTGCTTCTCTTGTGGTCCCATTTAATTTTGATCAAGATCTGACCCATAGTTCTTGAGATATGTCGAAAAAAACGTCATTGTTTATTGTAAGCGCCTGCCAAAATTATAAGAGCAATTTTCCTAAACGCATAATTGTAGTTACCTACGTTCAAAACCGTTTTTTTTTTGTTTTTGTTGCAAAAAAAAATTAATCGTCACTAGTATATTTTATACTTTCAAACTCCTCAATATTTCTATGAGACTTGTACCTACAAACCTAACAGAGCAAATACAGCCATCTTTCCCACACAATGCTGAAAGGTTTGGGAAAAAAGAATTCATGACAACCCTACAAAGGTATGTTGTTTCACACATAAATCTGACGTTAGCGGGGAAGGTGTTTGATTTAGTATGCCGCGAGAATAATATTGCATTCTCTTGTATTTTCAGGATTTATATTAATGCCCCTTTTTCGGGTATATATGATTTTTCGCTTGAACGTTTTGCGGTATTTTAGGTTTTCGGACAGTAAAGAAATCATAAATGAACTTACTTAGTTAATAGGGTTGGAAAAGTTATTAAATCTCCGGCGTTATTATTGAATCATATGGAAAAACTAGCTTTTATCTTTAAATTTCATCAAAATTCGTCCAGTAGATTTCAATACCAATATTTTCGCATTTATAATAGCATTATAACCAGCTTCCGCCCTGTTTCGCCAGCTTGACTCAATCTGCGCCTACACCGCAGTTGGAGGCATGTTTAAACAACAAAATTATTTCTTAATAACAATCAAACGCATAACTAATATATTACGAAAGTATCCCGTATAAGTAGCACAAACAATGGGTGGTCTGTAATCAAATTACTTTGTTTTAATTGCGAAATCTTAAGCTAATGATTCCGAGTAGGATTGACTCAGAGATTGTGACTTCGAAGAATCGCTAAGTAAATTCTTTCGTTCGTTTTGTGAGTAATAAATATTTAATTACATTTGCTGATCTTCGTTACCTACTTCAAATATTCATATAGGTAAAATACTTTATTAAAATTTATTTGTGTTTAGTCGGAGCAAAAAAATTCTTACTTAAGAAAAGAATATCTCTTCACTACCGTTATAGTTACACTTGATGTTACACTTATTATTGTTGCCATTTAAAACTTTTAGGCGTACATAATATATTATTAAGTACGTGTGATACTGACCATTTCCTAAAGGGAATCTTATGGGAATGTACGGCTGGTATGGACTCTTCGGCACTGGTAGGTAGGTACATTATTATGCAAACGTATACTTACATACACTGCGGGGGCTTTAACTGCTAAAACTAAAAATCACATACCTACACAAATATTTTTATTTCATGTTTGTTTGTATTTAATTTGTTTAATAGTAGTAATTATGAATGGAAATAACGCTACGCAGTAATATGCGTTTCCAGTAACAACAGCAAACTAACCGTTACATACTGAATTGGCTGATTTCAATTTAATTTTAGTACATACGTGATGTCAGATTAAAACTGTTAATTAATACATTATTACATAGCTTACGATTGTATTACACGAAAGTATAGGCAGAGGTTAATATATCGACCAAATTTTGCAAATTAATTTCAAATAAGCAGCAGCTCGAAGTTGACAATTGTATTCATTATTATTTGCCTATTATAGTCCACTGCTGGACATAGACCTCTTAGGTACGCTACTGAACATGATCCGCGATTACTCTCATCCAGCCCTATCCTGCTACCTCGCAGAGATCGTCACTCCAACTAATCTGAGGGTTTAATTAAGAGAATTGTGTTCACAGGCAACAGGCTCACCACCTATTAGGTACGTTTACGAGTTAAACGGCCGGCGGAATGTGTGTGGGTGATACTCACCTCTGCTTACACTGCAGGTAATATAGGGCCTGATAGTTTAATTGTGAATTTATTTCGAAGCATGACACGAAAAGAATACTCGTAATAAGTAATATATTATATCATATTATTTAACGCGCCAAAAAAAATATGTATTTTTTAAAACAATTAATTAATTATATTTTTTTTAGTTATAATATAAGGTTTTTCTCAAAAGTCAAAACGTTCCTTTTATTGACAACTTTACTTTAAAAACAACAAACTAAATGAAACGTTATACCTAAAAATGTCTTTATTACAGTTTTAATTAAAAATTCGATTTAATAAAAAAAAACAGACGTGTTCTGTCTAAAATGTCAGCTATCTGATGTTTATTAATTAAGTTCGCATTGTTAACATATTCGGAAAGTGGCGATTTACCTGTAGGTATATTAATTTGGTATCGTGGCTTCGACGTGTTGTATGTCATGTACAACCCTGGAATAACTTTGATAGGGTTGTCGCTCAATTCATAGTACCTACCTATTATTTTTATTGATTAATCTGTAAACGCGTTTAAGGTTTTCGAATACCTATTTTAATTTGGAATAAATTACTTGGATTGCTGTCTTGCAACTCTTTGATTAATTTAATAGCTAAGAGGTCTTGCTTCGCCATTTTAAGAAAAAAGTCTAACAAAATGGCAACTAAGACTTTTTTTTCTAAAATAGGTATATTACGTACCTATTTGCGCTTGCCTACAACTTGCCTGATGTTAAGCATTGATGTAGACTTCGATGACACGCGCCCGCTCAATATACCGATTCACTCGTGATTACGAATGATTTGCACTGGAATGTGCTAGACCAACAATTTTTCAAATGCCTCATTAATAACTACAAATAATGTTAGTTATTGTAACAATGTGAAATTATTTTTAGTGCTTTTATGTTTAACTGATTAAAATGTTATGATGTTGATCAAAAACAATCCGAGCCGTACAAACTGAAATTAAAATGTAGGATTGCCAATAGGTAATCACCACAGAGCAGCTAACCACATTGTCGAGGATTTTGATGATCTGTAGCAATGACCAAATAATTTGCAGAGTTGTATTTTTATACAATGTTAATATCGGAATCAAATCATTCCTTCTTAAAATAAAACAATATATATTTGTGGTATAAGAAATAAAAGACTTAATTGTACACTGCATAGTAACTAATTTTCTATCTTCTCAAGCTGTCCAATTAACTTTCACGAATATAACTGCCCATCAAAATGACTAAAAAGTTTCACCCATAATCTACGATGTACGCTTAAATTTTTACTACTGTACCGTTCAAGAGAATACACTAAAAACACAGTTAAACTTAATCGCCTTACCAAATTAAACCGGTCTATAAACTTTTAACTGAATTACACACATTTAAACTATAACCAATTATTGGATTACTTTATCGAATGAGATTAATTAATTTTTTAATTGGTTGCAATTGACAGCCCTGGGTCAGTCCCTAGGGCTGGCAACTTCGACAATTTGGCTGTACAAGTTGTGTCAGAGTCCAGTGCATAACGTATTTACCGCTGCGAAATATTAATCTGCTCTGTAACGAACCGACTATAGTTCGGACGTTCAACAATAAAGATTAAGATATTTAGCAGAGTGGTCAGTTTTGTGCAAAATCATCGGAATTGGCTTTCAAGTACGTGGCTCAGAATTTGGACCCAGGGCCATGTTTACAAATCTTTGTGTTTTTACTCTCATTGATGCTGCTCAATTTCAGTGAAAGAAAGAGAAAAAAAAACAGCATATCTTCGACCCAAAATATTCTTAGACTTGTAACATCTACTAAGCTTAAACAGTTGATCATTATGAAAGTTAAAAGTAGAAAAAGAAAGAGTTGGAAGAAAGGGATGCGGATATACGCATTGTTTAACTGCATCCCTATCTTTCAATGGTTTCAAACACTCTTAATAGGGCGCCTGGAAGGAAGTTGACAATCTAAATTTCTAACTCCTCATGCCATCTGGGGAGTGGTGACAAAGATAGGACAGGTCAAAGAATAATTTGTAGCGAGGAAAAGCGCGCATGAAAGAGCAGTCACAAGTATCGTATTGAGTAACGCGCACACTCCCGTACTTCTGTCCTTATGTTGCAAGGAAGGTAGGACCATGCGATGGAGATGGGAATGTCTCCTCCTATTATCTTACGTGCGGAATCCAAGACAGTTTAAGTGCCCTGGGACTTTGTGGGTTTAAATCCCGAGACTTCACGGTGCTGCTGTTGATCCTGGTTTACAGGAGTAGCAGTCGTGGGATTGCGGTGATGGGTTGTCCCAATAAAAATGTCTTAAAATAGATGACAGAAGTTCCTAAAGGGTTGTTAACTTTTATCGACAGCGGCAAAAGTAAGTTTGATTTTTTAAGTAACCGACCTTTATGGTGTTCTACAGGGGATAGGTACATGAGTTTAGGTACCTAAGTTTGGTATAACTGAGCCTAAACAATCAATAGTTTTTACAGATTAACTAACAGGTGAGATTATATCATTGCCCTTTTCACACATAATTAGTATTTTAAAGCTCTACTTCGATTTTTATTACGTTTGCCAAATAGAAACCTATAAATCTTGTTACGCACGTTGACGTCGGTTCAGCTTTATTGGGCTACGTATGTTGATTAACGTTTATATTGTTGACTAACTTTGCGTTTAAATATATAAATATTTACTTTTGATCCTTTTGGTGTTTAATATGAACAAGATTTTTTTTACATAAAACAAAATACAGTCTGTACCTTTTGGATGAAACTTCAACAAACATTAGATACCTATCATTAGTTTGATAATTAGTTAATACATCCATTTTTTGCGATTGACCACAACTTGCCTGTTGCTACGGAATGATATGTTCTCACAAAATTGTGTGAGTCGATATTATCTGCTATAATATTTTCCTTTTCACCCATACATCCTAAACATCACGTAGCCGTCTGCGCCATAATTAATCTTTGCCCCATACATCAGTGGACACATTTCATAACAAAAGTTATTACACTCTACTTAATCCGCGGAACCTATCTATTTTGGTGAGTAGAAACAAATTTAAATTTTGAGCATAACACTAGTTAACGGTTATTGTTAAAGTTTATATTGTTAACTAGGTTTTATAAAGTTTATTAAGCTGTTACATAGCTTAATTATATCACTCTATGAGAACGAAAGGCTGGTGGTTGATTTTAGACAAAAATAGGTTACTTAAATTGATCTTGTGTTTTTTTTTTCAGTACATTTTTAAGTCAGTACTATTATCTACTTTACAAATTGTAATAAGTACTTGTTTGAACCTACTTTGGAACAATTTTTTCACTGTAGTGCCTTCTTAAAAACTAAACTACTTTTTCTAGACAGCTAACATAGATATAGTGTTGACTAGCGACATTTTTTTTATTAATAAAAAAAAAACAAAAAATTCTTATCCAATATTATTTTATTATCTAAGCTGCGATAGACAGAAATTTCATTTTTCAGTCCTATTTTTCAGTCGGTTAAGTGGTGGACATGTTTCATACTTGCAAATAATTAACTATGCATAATTATAGGTAGTATAAAGCGAGGCTTTTCAAAGAAGGTCGTACAGTGAATAAGCGCGAAATATGCAACTCAATAATTTGAAAAGGATCATTAGAAATCTTCAATGGAATGTTTTGGACTGATGGTATGTAGGTTTATTATGTTTTATATTGTTAGGTATATCTGGTGCAAAATTAAATTATACATTAAATCATAGTCAAACTAAATTCTGACTTGATAACTTGAAACTGAAAAATTAAACTCCGAATATAGCTTATATACATCTCACTTTAGCTGACATGTAACATAGGAAGGAAAAATAAAAGAAAGAAAAACATTTATTTGACAAAGACAGGACACACAGAACCAAATTTTAAAAAAATACACATGGAACGAGAAAAAAAAAACATAAATGGATACAGTTATAAAAAACAAAGCGTAACTGTGACCCATCAGTGTCAAACATGGACATTGCTCAGTAAACGCTGTGAGTGCCTACTAGAGGCGACCCACAGTACCAATTTTCAGTAATGTCTATATAGCCACAGTAAAACTCAGATAAACTAGTCATACGTTTAAGACACCTTTGTTTTAAACTAGGGCGGCATAGAATTCCTCCGACCGGGATCTTAGGGGCATGTGACAAGAAGGCTGAAAGTGTTACCTTGTATGGCATGGCTAATTCTTTATCGGAGACGTAAACTAGCTCATTGGCTTAGCTTGGTAAATTCGTAGTTTAATTGTGATCTTTGTTCTGATCCCTTTTCACCCTTTCAAGATCCAATATATATCCCGGAGCATCTTAAATATTGTCGATGCGTTTCCAAAATTCAAGCATATTTAAATTCTGCTAGGCTTCCTGAGCAGCTGTGGCGCAGCGGTACGGGTCTCGCCTTAGAAAAATAAGGTCGCGGGTTCGAATCCTGATGGTGCCCACACATCTTTGTGTGAATTGTTTCATCTCCGCTGCTCAATATCGGTGAAGGAAAACATCGTGAGGAAACCGGTATGTCTAAGAACTAATCATTCGAGGACATGTGACATCCACCAACCCGCACTTGGCCAGCGTGTGTGGATTAAGGTCTCTCAACTAAACTCTCACAACTCATAAGATAGGTAGTTGAGAGAAGACCCGTGCCCAGCTGTGGGACACTAAAAAGGGTTGAAGTGAGGCTTCCTGACATAAGGCGTATATATTTCTTGAGTGTACGCAGCAATAACTACGCGTGAACGCCACGTTTGAGTGTTTCGTACGCTCGAGGAACGCGCACGCCCAAAGTGGCGGTGCACATAGTATGCGGTGGTCCTTATTGAAACTCAAACAAGTCAAAACACTCGTAATTCAACAACTTTGGCTCCATAATTTCTGTTCATCTGTTTCGAAGTACATTGTTACGAACTTTGTTTTATGCCTAGGTGCAGTTCATATTGAAGATATTTACTTATTTACCTACAATGGGTTTTATTATAATATCGACGAATCTAAGACCTACTAGACATTTTTAACAACCGACCAAAAATAGAGGGTGTTATGATTGATGCGTCCGTGTAAAAAGTTAGCTTGTGGCATTTAAATGTAGTCAGAAGTGAAAAAGTAAGTGGTTTGACACCCCCGTGCGTCGGAGAGCATTTAAAGTCGTCGGTTCTGGTTCTACTGGACTCTAAGCAAAGGGAATAGTTTCTATAATTTAAAATTTTAAAAAGTTCATAGAAGAGCATCGGTTAGACTAGACTAATAATTGTTTGAATGTAAAACCCAATCACAAAATGGCCGCCTAAACAAAATGGCGTCATAAAGTATTATTAAGAAAAAAAAACTGAAACGTTGGGAAATAAAAATCTAAATTAAACTGCGATAAAATCCTTTATAAAGTAGTTTTATTTCGATGACATTAAGATAAATAGTTTTTGTTTAAATAAGCACCACTTCCCCGTGGTTGACCTTCAACGGCCTTGACCTTGACTATCTTACTCACACCCAGGAACACAACCGAGAGTCACTAATACATACCCTGCGTGTATTCTGTTAGGTGCTGCGGTAGTCCAGTGGTAATCGTGTTCGCATAATAACAGCAAGGTCCCGGGTTCGATCCCCAGTAGACTAATTAACATAATTAAATAAGTTCTATTGCAGTGCAGTTGCAGTTAAGTTTCGATCAAAACAGCTCTCTTAGTATCGTCGTTACGCTCGCGTCATGAAATTCACCTCACCGTCGGGCTTCTAAGTTATTCTATAAGGTAGGAGGTACCTCCAGTACCCCCCAGTAGGTTTGCCCAAATGGTGGAGAAATTTGATTCATTTGAATGAAATCAGCTTTATAACAATGAAATCACTATCGATCATCAACAAAACCACAATCAAACAAACTTACCAATTCTAGTACAATTCGTGAACTATACTAAGTTATGTCTAAGTTAACTTAAACTTACTATTATAGTTTAGCTTCGTCAAGCCAATCTAAGTTGCGTTGACAATTACAAGTTTTGCTGCGCACTGTCATGTTGTTTTAATGTCACTTGGGTTGACAAGTTAATGTAACTTGGTTATTGTTTTAAATCTAATTAACAAATTGAATTAACTAGTAATTGTACTCGCTTCGCTTAAGGTGCTATTTTAAGGGACATAACCAACAACCACAATCCCAACACTATACATATTATAAAGCTGAAGAGTTTGTTTGTTGGGCTGAACGCGCTAATCTCAGGGATTACTGGACCGATTTGAAAAATTCTTGCACTGTTAGACAGGTCATGAATTAGATTCATGAATTGGAGAAGGCTATATGCTTCTTTTTATCCCACTATGGGCATCATGCAAACTGTACGTCACGAAGGCGGCCAGGGCCGGAAGGCTGGTATCAATTACGATTATAATATAATAAAAAAACTTATTTTCATGTGACTCGCCGTTTAAAAGATTAACAAACTTTTTTATTTTAAAACGGGATTGCGCTTGGCCACAACTTAAATAATATTAAATCATGAAAACGCTTACCCAGTAAATACCGAATCACTTAAGTGATTTTCTTTGAGAATGTGGAAGTGGTATGAGGCTTCATACGGTTGACCACGATGAAAGCATAAAGAAGTGTGACGTCATCTAACGCCATTCAAGAGAAGTCGTAGCAATCCTAAATCGCACAAGCAAAGTTTCACCGACGACCAGCATATAGATACAACTTAGGACGGTTTGGGGACCGCAATCGACGGGCATCACACCTCACCCGGCTGGAACATATTCCATTTTCACTGGAGAGTCACTAGCACCCGATCCTCCAGCCTTCACAGGACCAATCCAACCTCTTACATAGTGTCGCTACTCACCAGACATCGCATTTCCACCACATAACATCATCAAAATCCTCTACGCGGTAGGCTACTCTGTGATTCAAATCAATATGTTTACCTTTTATCATTGTTGACTGTGTTGCATCAAATTATAATTTAAAACAAGTTTAGATACATAAGAACACCCAGGTTTATTGCTCTACCGACTAACTCAAATCTTTTGACAGAGTTCAAAAAACTCAATTTAAAACATCAGTCGAAACGTAAACCGAAGAAAATAAAACTGCAAAGTGGTAAGACTTAACGACTTTCGACGAAACTTGAAACGAAAGAAATCACGTTTCGTTTTACGCTATATTGTCACCTGTGTCCACCAAAACTTCATTCAAAGTCATATTATGCAAGTAAGACTTTATTTCAAACTAGATTTTACTCAAGTTTCCCCTGCTTATGTTATAGGTAAGTTAGAAATTGGAGCGTAGATACAAAACAAAAATATAATATGTCAAACTTAAGAACGTACTCCACCCATTTGAATTAACCCTCAACAGTATTTAAGTTACACTGTCGCCTTTCTAACTGAGATAGTTCGAACAAAAACGGTCGTCTGGTTTTGACGTCAAGTGCGGACAAACATACATGTAAACACACCGAAAACAAAAGAAAAATTCTATAAGTAAGGAGACTTTAATTAGTTGCTGCGAGCTATTTAATACAAAGCTGATAAGTTTGTTTGTTTGATTGAACGCGCTAATCTCAGAGCCAACTGATCCTATTTGAAAAATTCTTGCACTATTAGATAGATAGCCTATATACCCTATATATAGCCTATATATAGACTGAGGAAGGCTATAGGCTACTTTTTATTGCATTGCTGGGCATGATATAAAGTGTAGGTCACGCGGGCTAAGCCGCTGCCGGCGGAAAGCTATTTAAAAAAATAAAGATGTACAGACATAGTTTAGTTATAGTTTTATAGTAGTAATAGTCTTGCAAACAAATACACTGAGATACAAAAGCTCTTAAAAGCTACATTGCAACCAAAACTTTTCGTATTACGTAAGTTTTATCTGTGAAACATATTTTGTAACCAAATATTTCTGCTACATACTTTGTTTCAACTTGCCAACGTTTTTATGGTTTGCAAAAGCTTAGCTTGCAAGTCTCGGCAAACTTGATGCAAGCTTACATATCGTCAAAGTTGGAAAGAGACAAAAGATGTAGAATAAACGTAAGAAAATGTGTTCAGATCAAATATTAAAATGGTAAAATTTAAGCCAAGTCTTTTACACAAATAGTTTAACATCTATGGAAAATTAAAGATTTCAGCAACTTTGTTTGACTTTTAGGTGGCAACTAGCCTGGCCGAAGCCTACTGCTAGTGAGTACAGCACATTTACCACCAACCAATGATAACGCATAGATTCACGAGGGTAAATCGGATCGGTCAGATTTGCAGCAAAAAAAAAGCGCCATATTCCAGTTAGTTCTGAATACTGATTTGAGCAGTCGGACGGCACGTTGTCTGCAACGTGTAGTGAGACGATGAGTCGCTAGCTGCGAAAGGGGTTCCATAGATACACATAGAAACCAGTATTGTCGCAGTGATACGTCACAGCTTCATGTCGTCTGAAGTCGGCTACGAACTTGCACCTTTAATCTATTACAATAGCAGGTCTACTACAACTATATACGAATGCTCATATTGTGCTTATACATGTGGTATTTACACCTTTATATGGCATTGTGTTGCAAACTTTTGATGTTACTTTGAATGAGTGTTTAAATCTCTCAATAAAAGTTTGTTGGGGTTTGTTTGGTCGCATATTGTGTTTGATATTTTGACAGCGCCTTTGTAACTTTGGAAACAGCTTAATAAGCTTCTTTGTGCCGGATATACACCGCGGTACCGACAATCGTTGAATTAAACTAGTTCAAGAGTGGAGACGCCCTCAGACTTGATGGAGTGACGATTTTCGCAAGTTAACAGGCAAGACTACATCATTGCTTAACATCAGGCAAGTTGTAGTCAAGCGCAGGCCTATTTCAGGATAAAAAAAGAGCTGAGTAAGAAGTGTGTTATTCTTACTAACCAGCTCTACGAGATCCTTTATAACAGTTTTACCAGTTATGTTGGCCAGTCTATGATGACCAGCTAGATACGCAGGAGATATTATAGTGCACAAGTGTGTACGCAAAGACAAGAGCACTCTATTTAGATCTCTATCATGGTCCAGCAGGTCAGACTTGACCGGTGAAAGTGTGGATGCAAGACAGACGTCTTTACATGCTCTTCGAGGTACGGGGGTATCACTTTATAACTCAGGACTAGAAGTTCAGAAACTAGAAAAGCTTCAACACTGTTCTTGAACCTGCGCGAGATCTAAACACGCGACTCGAGGCTAAATACAAACACGCTGTCACGCTAGTGGCGCTGCGGTATCAAACTCGGCTTTGAAATAAAAGTCACAGGTCCAATCACAGTCGTGCCCACACTGTGTGAATTGTTTCATCGCCGCTGCATTATATTGTGAGTATTCACCAATCATTCCAGGACATGTGCCATCAACTCGCACTTGGCTAGCGCTCTCACAACTTTAATATAGTTAAGAGATGACCCGTGGCCAGCAGTGGGACGCTATAGGGTTGATGCGTTGTTATGCTTTGAACAAGAAAATTGGCATCTATATTTCTAGGTAAAGAAACAGGTTGGTTATTAAATTCAGCATAAAGTATTTAAATCTTCAAAAAACTTGTTTACAAAGAATCAATTGTTAATTTCCTTGATATTCTGAGGCTGTCGTTGCCTTATCTTTCTGTGTATGATCAAAGGGGTTAAAGGTTCAAAGGTTATTTCATCAATTTAAATGGATAAGTACCGTATGTTCATATAATCGTGCTTATTCAAAGTCAAAGACATTTTACATTGTTTAAAATCGTTGTTTCTAAGTTAAAATGACTTGGCTAAATCCACTACCATGCTAAGTACTCCTAGATATAGAGCAACAACTCTTTCTAACTAAATTGAAGTCTTCACATTGTGCTTACAAAATTATGTTATGTTATATCTAAAATAGAAGCACTACCGGCTCGAAGGACCATAAGATAAATAACGCTATCTGCCTGCATGATGCATGGACCTAGCGTCCAGTTTTATCTAGAACACTGCAGCTACTACTATACATCAACTGTGACAGCGAAGTTCCGTGCTGATTACAACTGGTTTTAAAGTTACCATATTTTTAGTAGAATGTTGCATTACGACTTAAACAACGTACCTGAAACTAAGGTATTTATAAAAAATAATTAAAACTGTGCGATATTGAAATACATGAGTGACTGGTAACGACCTTGACGTTTCGTTCAAGTTTCACCGACCGTGGTCATAAGCAGACTGCTTCAACGAATGATGATCCATAGATTATGGTAGCTATAGTATATTTTTTCTTGTACTATCGTCACTTTTCGCCGGCTATATTTTGGCCCCATTCGCAATAGGAGCGAGTTTATTGCCGTTCATCGGGCTTAATTGGGTACAAGCTACGTGCTGAAACTAAGATTTTTTAAGTAAAAAACCTTTGACCCGGGAATCGAACCATTGGATTATCGAGGCAGTTTAAAAAATCTTAGAATTGTTAGACAAGTGAGTAAAATGAAATTTTTGGGTATGTTGGCGCATCGCTTCATTTTGTACTGTCATCGCCTTTTGAAGTCAGCTGTCACTCTAACCTCCAATTCATCACAATGTGAACGAACGAACATCGAGCACAGGTGAGGCGGCCATCTTAATAGAGCTGGCTGACACTTTGCGATGAACCGTTGAAAAGTGCGCACGTAACCACGTGCTCGGTGACATTACGCTTTATCCAATCATCGTAGCGATCTGTAACTATATGGTAGATTTTTTTTTACATTAACACACACGGCCATCTGATCCCAAACTAAGCAGAGCTTGTACTATGGAAACCAGATGTAATATACTACATATAATAATTTTCTTTTGTAAATAAATACTTAAATATATAGATAATTACCATACTCAGAAACAGAGGTGTTCATCACACGAATGTCTGACTTGTGTGGGAATCGAACCCACGACCTGCAGCGTGAAAATCAATATCCAACCGACCACGCCTACGGCCCGTATTATTGATTATACTATAGAGAGTTCTGGGTGAAGTAATATGCCATTGTAATTTTATTTAAATACAGCCTTCTTATTCGATAATCCACGCATACCTCAATATGTCTGGTAATCCTGATATTAGTCGAAAACTGTGTACTTAAGTATAACAAAAACTACACAGTCATTATGGTAAGGTGTCATTAGGTAGGCATGAAACGATCTAATGATATTACCAAAAGCAATCAGACAACAACGAACCTAAGCAATAAAATCTAAGTTTAGTCCTAACAGCGAAATTAACTTGCCAAGGTCGTCTAATTTGACTCAGAATTTGCAAATTCAACCTCAAAGTTATGCAATAAATTATTGAAATTAAACTGCGATTATTGTTACATTGTTATTAACTGTGTTCGCTAGCCTTCGGAGGTAATGGTGGCAAGCGGTCCTAAGTTCGAAAATTGGGTCGCGAAAAAACGAGACTGTAGGTTTTTGTTACAAAAACTCTAAATTTCAGATTTTGTGTTCGACAAACGAATTCTCAAATTACGTAGTAGTCGAATTTATAGCACTAGTTAGGCACTTATATATTATATACGGTCTTATTCATAAAAATCTCTCTAAAGACTCTTTAGATAAATAGGCTTTGTTTCTTTCTTACTAATGTAAATGTCAAGATGACAGACAAAGACAAACGAATTATAAACCTATTTTGCTATAATGAGCTTAAAATACGTTTATGAATAAAAGGGTTAGTTTACATTCACAATTAAACTAACTTCGAAATATCCGACTTCAATAAGATGCAAATAGAGAAAAAGGTTAAATTATAATTTATACAGGTAATAAATAAAATTTTAATCCTAATTGTATGTCATATATAGGTTCATACACTAGATAGTTTTTTGTGGTCGGTGCCATCCACGATTTAGCCAACGCGTCTGCTGCTGTCCGCAGTCAGCTACGCACTTGCACCTTTTGTTATTAATGAGTACTCATATCTAATCTACTATAGCAACATACTTATACCTAAGTTATACGGAAGGATCTTGCTTTTAACTAAATTACATGTGACACTTTAGCGCGCCATTTTTGCTTGTAACATTTTTAGGTTATAATTAAAACATCATACGTGCTTTGTACCAGATGTTTTAAGTGCTCGGGTTGTACCACCTGGGACCAGGGACAAAACACTAAATGATATTGTGGCCGTTGTAACATATTATGATAATATTGTTAGGAAACAACCCTTTACCTTCCCACAGCTGGGCACGGGTATTCTTTTACCTATATTAAGGGAAAATAAAGCCTTACAGTAAATAAAATGAATTTTGTCTCTTTCGTATTAGCATACCTAAATAGGAGAAACAAAAACAAACTAATTATAAACCTATTTTAGCTATTACAAGCTTAAAAGTTGATTGAGGGTGTTGGTCTACACCTACAGGTCAAGGTGCAAGTTTGTGGATGTCACATGTTCTCGAATTTTTGTTGTAAGTTAAGTCGGTTCCTCGTCACTTTTTCCTTTTCGGCTATTGAGCAGCGGTAAAGAAATACACCAAAAAACAAAGATGGACGGGTACTCCCATATCTTCCCGATCTTCCCAAAAGATTAATTTGTATTTTGTTACCCGTCCGGCAGATATCTAAACATACACGTAATAAATACTAAAAAACATTCATACTCCCATAAAAATATAAAAAGTACTGTCAGAAAAAAAAAAGTTCGCCATTTCGTACCCTCTTAAACAAGTTTTGGACGACATTTAGGAGTACTTAAGTCTGTTACACACTGGTCAGTGTGAGTATTAAGTATTCTTATTTGTTGGAACATGCGGGTCTGACACGTTGTATGAATTAGTAATATGCTCATCTTAGTAGCTTTCGGTAGAGTGGAGTGGTACGTTTTTATGATGTAGTTTATATCCTGCGATATAACATTACAACTATATACATATTAGGTTTATATCATTGTAAATATAGTGTAGGACGTTCTAAGATACCCATAGGTAAAGTAATAATGCTGCAAGATAATAAATATTTTCTACCAGATTAGCCAACGGGCCGGCCATATTTGCCTGCCCTCCGATACCCTAAAAAACTAGTATCCGGCAACGTCCTGAGCCGAGGTTCGTCCCCACGTGGGGAGCCCTCATGGCCGTTGCCAAAGTACTTGATCGGTTCGACGTCCTCGGACGGCTCACCGAAAAATTCCGGTGAACCTGGGTTCACCTGGGTCATCAGCAAAAAAAAAAACATTTGCCGCCGCGCCGCGCCCTATCTACAACCATTGGGACAATCGATTTCTTGAGAAAACCAACGGACTGGCAAGCGTAGCATAGGACCTCTGACTTGCTGAATAACTCTGTAAGCATCTATAGCAAGAGCTGGATGAGAGTAGTCTCGATTTGTACTCAATGGCGTGCTTTAGAAGAAGCCGTATGTGAGTAGTGAATTAAAATAATCTGATGATGATGATATTTGAATGACAATATAGTGACAAACGTTTTGTGAACGTTTATTGTTATCGTGTGATACTTCAAAATTATATTGATGCGAAAACCGCTTTGTCGAATAACGCTGTTACGAAAACTCTTCTGCGAAATTTTTAAAAGATATACTTAGTAGTTGGTTGTCTATTTTGAACCACTTTTGTTGCTGACTGTATCCAAGAATGATTTGTACTTATAAATTCCTTAGAAATAGCTTAGTCACTTCATCAAAGTTAATTCTCAATACGAGACAGATAGAAAAGTAATCAGGCGCAATTATTATATAATCCGTTAATATTCATACATGGCTCTCGATATAATTACAGGAAATCGTTTGGAGATAATTATTTAAGGGCCAGTTCATCTCGATCTTGGTCAAATCACTACATAAAGAAAAAACAAAACAAAACTAGGAAACTTAATTTAACTTAACTTTTGTAACTTGTTCTAGTAAACAGAACAAGGAAAGAGACCAGATACAGGCGAATATCAGTTGTTCACAACTGCTTGTCTGTTTAATAATAATAATAATATCGCACCTTGAAAACAAAAATTGAACTATGAAAAAACGTCAATTTTGAGATAAACATATATAATGAAAAAATAAAACAATGACGTACCTACATCTAAATAGCTCACATAGTTCAAAATAAACTTTTTTAAAATGAATAAAAACAATAGTGACACAATGTTATGCCAAAACTTTAAATGGCATCACTGAAAATTCACTGTTTTTTTTTATAGCCACTTGTTTTAAAGGTACGATATTATAAAACAATTTCCCCGCCGCGTCTGTCTGTCTATTATTGTTTTGATTTCCACTATACTACATAGTATGTGAAATTGTACTAGTGACTAAATAAATATATAAGAATTTTATATTAAAAATGTGAATGTAACACTGTCTGTTTATCGCGCTTTCACACCAAAACTACTGTTCCGATTTGGATGAAATTTGGTATGGAGATGGCTTGAGACCCGGGGAAGGACATAGAATAGTGTTTATCTGTCCGCGAAGAAAGTGGTTAATGATTTAGCGTGAAAACCGACATGCGTGCGGTCTGAGCCGTGGTCTGAGAGCTAGTAGAGTATAAGTAAATTAAAATAAATGATTAAATAATTGACTACTGCGACAAAGGTCAGCAAAATCTTTTATTATATTAAGGGCCAACGTGACGTCACAAAGGTCGAACCCTTGAGGTTAACTGATCCTATTCTTTATCATAAAAGCGTTAACGGTTAAATATGCCACATTGTTTAATTGTTGAGCCACTCAGGCGTTTGTCAATTTTGGCAGGGTTAAATACCTATTTATTTCTTGCATTTAAACCTTATGTAATTACGGCTGACCTGTTGGCATAGCGCTTAATAAACATGATTACTAAGTACGTCGTGGGTGCGATTCCCACTCAGGACAAATTTTTCTGTGAAAAGTATGTTTGTTTGTTCAGTTCTGGGTGTAATTTATATAAACATAACATTACACCTGTACTACAGGACGGTGTAGACAGATGTGAATATTACCCACTTATATATACTTACACTATAAGGGGCGAGCCTATTGCCGTTCAATTCACCAAATTCCAAATTCCAAACTTCGACTTATAACTAAGAATTTTTAAGTACATATTACAAAAGTCGTTTTGCTCGACTCGGGAATCGAACCCAGGTCCTCGCTGTTATTAAGCAAACACGTTTACCACTAGACCACCGAGGCAGTTAATAATATAAAACAAACTTAAAACGGTCCCCAAAAACAAGTAAAAAAAAATCTTAAACTCACTTCGCCTTAACACAATGTCTCTCAAAATGCAACGTAATGCGTTATTGTAAAGCATTTCAATTCCATAGAACTGATCTGGGATAATATAGATACTATTAAATTTTAAGATCAATAGAAAATTATCACTATCTTCTATTATAAGTGCTGGATATATTGTATTTTCGCTTAATTAGGTTGTTATAAGACTTTTATGGTAAAAGATTTAAAAAAATAAAAGGGTTATTGATTTTGAAATACTTGCTTTTCCCGCCGCAGGTCGTGGGTTCGATTCCTACTTAAGACAGACATTTATGTGATAAACATGTCTGTTTGTCTTGAGTCTGGGTTTAGGTAATAATTGTATGTAACGTATAAAAACGCTTGGAATTAAGTCGCTCTAATTCAACACACTGAATAAACAAAATGCAATAAATATAAGTACTTCATTTAAAAAAGAAAAAAGCCTACTAGGTTTTTTGGCAGTGTTTCTCAGTAGTTGCCAGTCATTCACTGCACGGTAGGAAAATAAATTGGACTATTTTTAAGTAGACTCGCGTCTCAAAAAAAATAAAGCATATTTTGATTATGATTTTGAATTATCTATGTTAAGTATGTATTTACAACAGAAAAGTATTATAGGTATGTAGTATATTCCCAGTTATCTGGTTTCCATAGTGCAAGCTCTGATTAGTTTGGGATCAGATGGCCGTGTGTGGTGATGTCTCACTATATTATTATTACTAACAAGAGCTTATAGTTATCTTATAAGATCGATGTTTCATTATAAGTATTACACTACCTGCCTCAGTTTTCACCTTTAGCCATGGGGAGGGTTCGAGTCCCACGCCGGGCCAAACACTTTTCTAATTTCTCAACAGTTGTCCGGAGTCAGGAATTTGGTGCAATCGTGTTGTGATACCCCCATGCCTCGGAGAGCACATAAAGCCGCCGGTCCTGTGCCCAATCTTTTATCGGTCGTATCAGTCAATCCGTCCCTCCGGATCCTGAAACTGAAAGGAATATTCTCGTGCCCTTGTGTTTGCGCACACCCATGATATTATAGTACACTACACTACAATATCTCTTGCTTACCTGGCTAGTCAGCTTAGACTGGCTGCCGGGCCGGAAAAATTTGAATAACGTTGTAGGTACAGTCTACATTACTACTATACATAAAAAAATCGGATCTAGGTGTCTGTACTAAAAACAAGTTTCTAAATAGTGAAATTGGCATCAAAATATTATTATTTCCTACTGCTTTCCTCTTCATTACCATTTTTCATATATCTCATTAGTCATACAGATCTACCGTTAAACCCCTACCTACCCCTTCGTAAACAATCATTAATCACCAACTATACCAATCATACCTACAAACATACAAACTGTAATTATGTATATGTTAATTGAATTTCAGAGGGTGTAACTGTAGTATGTCATTTGGACGTAAACACATTGACTCACGCTTGTTTCACCAGAAAATGTAGTCAGAGGTATCACAACGCGGGATATGTTTAGTTACCATACGTAATAGAAGCGAGTCTAGTACCCATAATAAGAGTTTCTCAATACGAAAAAAGTTCGAATACTATCTTGAACTTGTCAAAATGCGTGGGAGTTTAAGTCATTATCACTAAAAAAAACTACTCCGTGAGTATGATCAGGTGACACTTTGGCTCTATTGTTCGAATTACTCTGACTTTGTTTTTCGATTACGTAAATCCGTCGATTTTTTCGAACTAACCTAAGTAGGTACCTAAATTGGTGACCCAAATACGTACTTGAATATAAATAAATTGATTTTAAACATTATTAAGCTCACTCTACACAGCTAGATTTTAAAAAATCGAATAAATTTTTACAATGTAGGTATTATTAATGTTCTGCGACATTAAATGCTAATTTTCTGTATATTAAAATTCGAATAAATTATTTTTTTCTATCTTAGCTCAACTTGAGATTCGAACTAGAAAAAAACAATATAGTATCGAAACACGATAACTCATAGCAATGAGAGAGGTGTCAATAACTACAATAGAAAACCTGCTCGGTTTCACCACACGATTACTAGCAGGAACTGGATCTGTGATGGATTACCGGAACTCACCGGTGTGCTGCCGACATTACTGTGTTCAGGGCTTGTATTTCATGTACTTTGAAATATATGGTCTCTGTATTCCGCCCGCGACTGTATCTATGAAGAAAGGAGAGAGGGGTATTTTGCTAAGTATAGTCTATTACAGGGTAAAATACAGAGCAATTCGATAACTCTATCTATATATAAGAAAGAGCTCCGTTGACTCGACCTCGCTATTTGAAGATCGAAAATTCGGACATAGTGAGTGTAGTGTGTAGGCTCCCTAACAATAGTTAAATTATATTACAAGTGACGGTAGTTAGAGAAAATGTTGTTCTACGGCCGCCGTCATCAACGGAGGTCTTTCGATGGATCAGTCTGCTTGCGACCACGACCGGTGCAACCCGTGTCGAAACGTAAAGTCAAATTACAGGTGAGCGCGTTAAATTAAAATAAGAATTTTTATACCTTGTCGTCATCCCTATAGTGGTTTCTTATTACATCACTATTTGTTCAACTCTATCTACATAGTTAGAAACCTTACAGAACCATAGTCGTAACAAAACAAAAAGTATTTATATAACAGCAATTGTGGTTTGGAGTACTTATGAATATTAGATTTCGTATGTGAAGCCATATTTCATTCTAGCTGTATTTGCCTTACTATAGGTGCTTAAAAACTTCTACAACATGCAAAATAGCATTAAGAATGAGGCACAGCAAGATCTGGAGACAAAATACACGACGAAGCGGCCCAGAAGTGAATGTTATGGAAACCAGATAACTGGTATAAACTTTACTTAATCTACTTTTCTTTTGTAAATACGTTACTTATATTTAAAAAAATGTAAATATATTATCTTTGTTTGTTACAGGTACCTATAACATCAGGATGATCTAGCCTAATTCATACAGTTTATTCATAGATTCGTGCATTAAAGGTATGTTTAGAAGTTATTTTGAGTTTCATACGGTGAAAAAGGCCTAGGAGTGTCCTTCCAAGGGTTTTCAAGTACATACACATAGTAAAAAAAAGGTTGTTTAAAAAATACATTAGCATTGCATGTGTGTATTAAAAAAGTAAAAAAATAAAATAAAAAGTAAGTAACTTTAAAACTAAGTATATTTTTTGTCTTAAAAAGTTAGTCATCTTTGGGTTTACGCACTTCAATTCATGTTTAATTGATTATATAGCACTAAATTTACTTTTACATAAAATAAACCTTACTGAATTTACTTAAATAAAAGTCTGAGTTAAACATATATGAACCACAACGCATATATTTGAAACCTAGTTGATACATTTTTATGATGATGACTTCAACTTTTGAAAAATATAACTTGTATATTATAACACCCCTCTCGTTTTGTTGGATAGTCAATCAATTTTTATTAAAATGATACCTAAAAAAACTGATACCTAACATTTGTACGTTGCTCTGTATATTCCTAAAAATATTTTTCCGTGTTTCACTGAATCTACTACGAAGAACTCTGAAAACCAATTTCCTATATAAAATGAATTGTCACATCAATACTGGGTAAACAATTTTAAAGAGTCCAAAATGAGCAAGATGGCTGCTTCACAACGCGTAGCGGAAATGAAATATTTGGCAGTTGTCAACGATGGAACGTCATTAATATTACAAGTATTTGAAAATCGTTATTATAATAGATATTATTATTATTAGTACCTGGATAACCGAGCTCAGCTCGATTTTTTTTGAAATTATATTAAATGGCTCCAAGCAATAGTTTTCCTCACAAAAGAAAGAATAAAAAAAGAGAAGATTATATTATCATCTGGACTCGAACCGGGATAACCGGTAAACGGTTTTCAAATCTACTCTTAGCCCCTAGACAAATTACATAGAGATCGATACTGAAAGATCGACAGTAACAAAATGTATGGAGTTTATATTTACCTTCGAAACCAACTGACAACTGACAACCTTATATCAATCCCATACATTTTGTTAGTTTCGATCTTACGTTATCGCTTCGCTTATCGCTATGTAATTTGTTAGTACTCAAGGAAATCAATTTTACTGTACTCGATTTGATTACGAAATATAATAAAAAATATGCACCGACTTCAATGTCTTAACAGTAACTCAAAAGCCGCTTGACAAATTTCTATAAAAATGAAAATGGTAAAATTAAAATTAACACCTGGAAAGTATACCCATTAGACCAAAAAAAAATCAATATCAATCTATTATTGGCGGAATTATCACTTTACATACATACAAAAAATGCAGTCGAATGAAAAAATACAGGCCGTGTGACCGAACGAAAGAAAGTTTTCTGAAGTAAATTAAAAAATCGAAGAAGTACCTTCTTGAAATCCTTTGATGGAAAGTTTTTTGTCAGAGTAAGACCGTTCTCTTTCAACCGAACTAGTGTTATTTCTCTAAGATGCAATGATATACACTCCTCAACAAAACTATCAGACCAAATGTCGTGTTCAGTAAAAAAAACCTTTTGTCATTTAAATAGTTTCTGTATGTAGTCCCTTTTTTGTGTTACTTCATTAAGAGACCCTACTTTCCGTAAAGAGGTCGATACCATTTGTATCAATTACACTTCGTCACGGCTATGGCGATATTTCTCAATCACGGTCTATTGAAACGACCGGCGATTTCGATACAATCGGAAAGCATCTGATAAAAACTGAGTTATTTTTATGAATATCGATACTTTGATAGCGATCGAAAGCAAACGGGACACTTAGTGAACTGTGTCGAGGAATGTTATATTGAATTGTTTCAAATTCCCAGTGTGGTCCATTTGCGCCGGACGATGTGTAGTAAATTTAAATCTATTACTTCTAGCCAATGATTAAATATCATATGGAATTGGGCAAGTTTTTACAAACTACTTCAAAAAGACTTTCTGAGATTCGCAATTCGACTGTATGTTCTTTTTTATTTTGCCGTTCTCGGATTGGTCTATTCGGTCATCAGAAAAGGTGCCACTTACAGAACACTGCTTCGTCTGTAATTGACGTGAAGGCCTAGTAGTAGTAGTAATTTCTTTACTATACGTAAACCTCATTTTATAAGTATTTTTTGTTTGTAAGTTGGTTCTTCTCCATTCTTTTCAATTTGATGTAGGTAGTTTTTGAGCATATTGAAAGTAGCGTCATGGTTTATACGAATCGCTTGCAGCCAACGGATAATTCTAGGTGCTTATGTTTGAAATCGGTTTTGTGCTTTTGTTGCATAAAGAAATACATAGAGTGTTCTATAGGTTCCCAGTGTCTAGAATAATTTTAAAGAATAAGACTCAAAAGAAAAAATGATGGCCATTTAAGGCTAAAAAGAGACCAGCGAAGTCCATCGGTTAAGAGGTAACATTTAAGTCTACATGAATAATTGTCTTCCTAAAAAATCTGTAGCCTATACTCTCTCAAATTTCAAAATGTTTAAGAGAAGACGCGTGCACAGACAGAAATTAAATAATTTCAAGTTTACAAAACAACCCTCCATCACCTAACAAAATCATATGACTATAAAGGTAAATATAATAATACTAGCTTCCGACCGCGGCTTCTCACGCGAAATTGATCTCACTAATCTTGTTTCTGCATACAAACTTTGGAGCCCCGTTTCACCCTCTTAAAGGGTGAGTTTTCAAAAGTCCTTACTTAGTGCACCCTTAGACCCCATAAGGAACCTATGTGCCAAATTTGGAGTCTACAGACCCAGCGGTTTGGGCTCTGCGTTGATATGTCAGTCAGTCAGTTTCTTCTTTTATATATTTAGATATGTAATTAGGTACATCCATCCTCGCATAATACTTGGCATAAATTAAACTAAGTAGTACGTCTTATCTCATAACCCTACTGAGAAATTAATTCTAATGGTTGTTTAATACTTTTTAGTGCCAAACTACAGTTTATGCATACAAATTGTATTCTTAAACACTGATCAAGGGGAGATTTGACTACCCCCTCTATCTCAATCATCTTGATTAAAAAATACCAAAGACATTGACATCAAAAACTGACGCTTTGAAATATAACATTTGTCAGACATGAAATAATATTTATAAATTTAACATTTTACTAAATTAATAACCCAGCTTCTATGTCCCATCGAGATTAAATCAGCTCTTAAATAGAGAAAACTGCATCAAAATAGGTCCATTCTTTTGTAATAATGCATAGACATTTAGTCAAAAGACAGACTAGTAACACCTCTAATATCGAGGGTTAAAAAATTAATGAACACAAAAGCAAGAGAAAATAAATTCAGTCCTCAACTAAATTGTAGAGGCCATTATAAAAATCTGGAGACAGCTGCCATTTTTAAAAAGTACTCGACCAATTAGTTCTGCCTACACCAAATTATTACGGTACTTTTAAAGCCCTCATCAGAATTTATCTTAATCTGGTATGATTCATTTTGGTGTCAAAAAGACCCGCATGATTATTCCGCATGGTATCACAGTGTTCATACGTGGGTGGGATTCTAACCAAATAACACATTTTTTTGCTTTTACGTAACTCAAGAATAAAATGCTTGAATATGAAATAGAGTGAGAGCCAGTGAGCGCCAGACTTTCGTCATTTTATAAAAACTGAAAGTTTGTCACGATCTTTGAACATTTAACACGGAAACTGATATGCGCACGCGTTACCCTCTGCCGAGTTACATGAACAATCTGTATGCATGAACTATTAATTTTTTTGTATTTGTGTGTAGCTTTTATTTACGAGTGAATTTGTGACGCTTCAACTTTTTCTAAGTGTGCGTCACCGTGCAAAAGTGTGCTCCAACAACTGGCAAAAACAATTTAGTACCTACTAGAAGTTGCCTATAACACTTCCCGGTGTTAAATGTCTTAAGGTCGCGATGGACCAATTAAAGTGAAGTTTGTTTCATCGCGGCTTTGGTCTGTAAACGGTACTAAAGATCTGCAACATAAATCCATCAAATTAGAAAGTGTGATTTTTTGTTATTTCGTCTAGAATATTATAAAGTAAATCACGTCAGTCTTTGTCAGACACTTAATATCGTAGCAACCCCTTAAGGTTCTTATAATTGAATATGAACTTTAAGGGTGTCTGGCAAGGGGATGCCACGATGATGAGTGTCTGGCATTGCATCGCGTGATTTGATATTCTGGAGAAAATATCAAAAAATCATCGTTACCGTGCCTGACCAAAGCCACGATGACGTAATCGTCATAATCATCCATCGTTCTTATAGTGTCATGCGCTGACAAACTTTCACATTTTATAAATTGAATAAGGTCTGGCGTTCTCAGGCTCATAAGCTAAAATTGAGAACTAATTCTTGCAGTCTCAAAGAACAGTGTATTTCTAAAAACCCCTGAGTTGTAATGGGAAAAATGTAACGAACTAAGTGTGACTCCGGACTAAACTAGGAAAATGTTTCACTTCAACCCTATTTGGTGTCCCACTGCTGGGCACGGGTCTTCTCTCAACTATGTTACGAGATGAAAGAGTTAACTCTAAACTGTTTCTTAAATTGATTAAGTATATTAAAGTAACGGTGTAGTTAATGGTAAATAGCTCAACTTAAATAAAGATAACCGGTGAAATAAGTATAATAATAATAATATTAATATTCTGGGACATTAATACACATCATCTGGTCCCAAGCTAAGCAGAGCTTGTGTTATGGAAACCAGATAACTGGTATATACTATACATATAATACTTTTCTTTTGTAAATATATACTTATAATAGATATTTACACCCAGACTCGACACAAACACAAATGTTCATCACTAATGTTTGTCTCGGGTGGTGGTGCTTGTTTAGTCATTTATCTATTTTTGCCTGAGATTACGAAAGTTCCAAGTCTTTATGTCGTTACCAACCTTATTGTCTCCCCTCTTATTTAAGACTTGGATTGACTACTCAAGGGTGGCGCAGGAGTACGGGCCTTGCCTTAGAAAACTGAGGTCGGTTCGAATCCTGGTCGTGCCCACACATCTTTGTATGAATTGTTACATCTCCGCTGCTCAACGACGGTGAAGGAAAACATCGTGAGGAAACCGGCATGTCTAAGAACTAGTCATTCGAGGACATCCACCAACCCGCACTTGGCCAGCGCGTGTGGATTAAGCCCTAAACTCTCGCAACCCATAAGATAGTTGAGAGAAGACCCGTGCCCAACTGTGGGACTTTAAAAAGGGTTGAAGTGATTGACTGCCTTGACTTTAGCATTCTGTCTAAAGGTCAAAAGTTATAAGTAACTTATTAAATATATCATTTGCTTAAGTCCTAAAAATCCCTGTCTACATCTATTATGCAAAGTCACATATTTGCATGCAAAAGTAATACACTGAAAATGACATATCTCTAAATGTTACACAAATCACAAAATATTCATATTTTATCATACATAAAATAAGGCGCTTGCACACATGGAAAGCTGGTTTCTAAGACTTTAAATTTATATTTTTTTCTTCAATCAATTTTTCATGGTAATAAACTACAAAGGAGCCAATACCCCCGCCCCGCCCCTGGAGGTGAAGGATATTGAAGATGTGTGGAGGCCATCACCACAATCATCACTGCTTTTCCTGTTAACTCAATAGGAGGGTTTTTGAAGATGCTCAAATTTTGAACGACGGCCAAGTACTGACCGCCTTTTAGCTGTTTTGGATTTTAAATAAAAGGAGTTGAATACTGCTCCATCCAAATCATGAAAGAGAAGTAACATATAACACATAGTTGAATTAACGAACAGCCAGTTGGTCTACCGCTATCCTGGCTAGCTTAGCCTGGCCTGTCCAGCTACAAATGCTGTTAAGATTTCAATGAGAAAAGTCAAAGTAACGACTAGTTATTATTGAAGCCGGAGGAACTGCAACTGCTCACTTTAAGTTAATGGAGCTTTGGTTTACGATTTATCGTAGGCAATAATTACACTTTTATAAAAAAATATTATTCCTTCATACTAAAAACTATGGCGTACACTGGTAATCAAATTCTGATAATATTTTGATTTAACGAAAATTGTAAAGATTTCAATTTGAAGCAGTTTTTGGAGTGATTAAATATACTAAAACTGAAAAAATTTAGAAAATGAATTATAGGTTGTAAACCAACCCAACCTAAAACCGATGGAATCAAGAACTTCCTCCTGAAGTCGCTTAAGTAGAATCACTTTCTTTGAGAAAATACATTATTATGATTGTCTGGAAGAACCTTAGTAAAAAGAAAGTTTTATCGACTAACAAACTTGATTCAAACCCAGCAATCTGTCTTCAGACATTTTATTCCCCTCATTACCCGAGCAAAATATAGATTGCCTGGAAAATGACCACAAAAAACAAAATACAGCCATATGTCAATCTTCGTATGAACTACAACTACAGAAAAACTAACTCTAGGTTTATCACAAAAGGTCGATTTTTGATTGAACGTAGAATAGTTCGGTAAATGTAAATTTGTCTGAACGTCAAACGACGTCGCGGCCAATTTAAACGGAGGACAAAGAGTAAAAAAAATGTAATGGATATGGCATGCGTCCCTTCAAGAAGTTATTTTTAAACAAAACATATGTAAAATAAGAAGTTTGTTGCTTGTGATTATGTTATTAGAAACATTGTTTTGAACTAAATTAAACTTTATTGTGGTATTATTAAGTTTTGGCTTCTAATGCAAGTGGATCGTGTAATAATTTTCATGGGAATATTTTGTCATAGTGAGTTTGTTTTAGTACCATAAATAATTTGTGGCATCTGGGTTAATTGACACGATAAATACTACAACTGTGTAATAACCATTTAATATGCTACCATCTGACACATTAAATAACTTATGTGTCTTTTCTTTCTTGTGGTAGTAAAAAGAACGAATACATGACAACTTTAAAAATAATATGGGTATAGCTGTCTCACAGCGTTCCCTCAATCAATTGCTACGAGCAAATAATCGTATTTGAATAAATAAGCACGTGGCACAGCCCTACTTCTAGCAATTGACGTCAAATTCAGCGTTCGACGTAACATCAAAGCACGCCGCGTCGCCGCTAGGGCTGTCTCGCTTATTAATCATGTGTGATATCTGTGTATTCCGCTTGTGGTTTAAGCATATTTTGGCATTACCTGTGTATATATCCTTATCTGCTTTATTTTTAAACGTGCGTTTGGTTTAAACGATGATGATAGTAATATGATTTAAACATTTATTTTGTGCTATCTGTGGCAATGAATAAATCTATCATCCAGGACCTCTAGACAAATTTGAAATAACATAGCGAGGCGTTATCGATAGTTCTAATACCACAAAATGTACGCTATCGACTTAAGATTTCCACGTGACATTGATTGTCAATCCCATACATTTTGTTGTTTTTGATCCTTCGTTACCCAGGCCCAGGCCCAGGACTGTGATCTATAGTTAAGATATAAAGTGTGGTATAAAGTTTAGGTTCCATATTAAATAGGGGGTGAGCTTATTGCCGTTTATCGAACACAATTCCCAAGTTCGAGCTGATATGATTTTTCTATGTATATTAGTGACGTCGTTTTGTTCGATGTCGTAGTTATTATTGAACTAACAAGGTGGTTTCTGTTAGCTCATAGACCTGTGCATAATATACTAGATTATTAATATTCCACTAGCTTTGGTAAGCAATGATATACCGTACAGTAGCCAATTCGATGCCAGGGGGTGCAATTACGGTGTATCAGAGGCAAATTTCCTACCACTGACCTCCGAACATATATTATTTGGAGAAGGCGTCTGATGTAATATATTGTTATTTAGTAACAGAATTACGCTTAGTTTGACCTTATTCCTGGTAATGGAATGGCTACATAATAACATAATGTGTTATTGGATTTGTATGTTTAGTTATTGGTAAAATAACCGTTATTTCGATCTGTATGTGTTAGTTATTGTGTTATAGGCTAAACCACTGAATCAATTTTTGTGGGTTATTGTTTGAAATTGGACTTAGGGGTCAGACAGGTTACATTGAGTTAAGGAGACGACAGGATTTTATTTAGGTATCATAAGTTTTCAATGTAAGTTTTGTCATAAATTTGACTTGCGTATCTGTGTAGGTACAGCAGCGGTGTGAACAGCGATGGCGCAGCGGTACGGGCCTCGCCTTAGAAAAACAAGTTCGCGGGTTCGAATCCTGGTCGTGCCCACACATCTTTGTGTAAATTGTTTCATCTCCGCTGATCAATATCGATGAAGGAAAACATCGTGAGGAAACCGACATGTCTAAGAACTAATCATTCGAGGACATGTGACATCCACCAACACGCACTTGGCCAGCGTATGTGGATTAAGGCCTAAACTCTCTTAACTCATATCATCATATTATTCATATTATTTTGTTTTTTTTTTTCTATTTTTTTTTTCATTATTTTTTCATATGTGTAAGTATGATTTTTTTTTCTTTCTAAGGTATATTTTTTTGCAATTTTTTTTTTGCTAACATGCGCGCGCCGCACAGCTTACAATAGCTTACTGTAGCAAAAAGTGTTGTGACAACTTTTCGTAAGAATTTTTTCCGTCTAGCCCCCTTTTACAACGCGCGATAAGGAACTTCGTTCCGACATAACATATGTTTCTTTATCATTGTTTTTTAATGCAAATATTTGGGTTAACGTGGTAGTTATAAATAAAATAGTTAAAGTTATTTATAAAAATTTAATTGTATTGCGATTCGATTGCAATATCACTACAGCGCCATTTTTGTGGCTCGTTTTAAAATTGATAATAGTTGGGCTTCTAGATAGTTACAAGATATACCTCCTGAGTTTTGTGCACGCCTTCCAACTCTTACCAAACTACGTGACTGCGAATATTACAGCACAGGTAACGTAAACTCACATAGATTATAAAACATATTAATTCGTAGGTTCTAACTTTATATTATGGCAATATTAGAGACCAGGCAGTTGTTACTAGCATTTTCGCCGGATTGAAATCCCAGGTGAAATAAGATCGCCTTTCATAATTATAGTTAAGTAAAAGTTTCTCAAATTTGAGAATTTCACCCCCGCCACAGTAAAACGCATTCTTACGGTATTTTAAGTTAATAGCAATGTTAGTAACAATGATCTTACAAACTATGTTAGTAATAAGTAGGTACATACATTGCTATACAAATCGATTTACCGATAATGCCGTATCCTTTATTAGATCGATGCGGGTCCAGTGTCTCATAATGTTACTGTCCACATCCAATCTCCCCGCTACTGTCTTCAGGAGGCTGTTGGAGGCGCCCCGCACCCGCTGCAACAATAATGAAATGAAACACCATTAACAATCATAGTAGTCAAAGTCAAATATAGTATTGTCTTGGATTTACGCGAATATCACACATTGAGTCCACCCGTGAACATGAAGTCTGAAAAGACTTTGAAACGTTGGGATCTAAAATCTAAAGTAAACCGCGATAAAATCCGTTAAAAAGTATTTTTACCTATTTCAAAGTCAAATATGTCTAAAAATAAAGTTAATTTATTATTGCGTTATGCTAAATACTTCGAAATTTTATAATAACCTTTAGATACTACACAACAGTGGTGCAGGGTGGAAGTCTAAAAAGGGAAGCCGCAGCAAAAAAGTTCTTACTTAGGAAAATAATCTCTTCACTACCGTCACCGATAGTTCTTACACTTGATGCTATACTTATTTATGTTGCTATTTAAAACATTTAAGCGTTACATATAAATATATTATTTAGTACGTGTGATAATGACAATTTTCTAAAGGGAAGACGATGGGTATCGGCTTGTATGGACTCTTCGCCACTGCTGCATAGACTTTACAATTATTTTTTTATAACCACCTCAAACCATTTTTTTTATTAAAATGCCGTATCCTAAATCCTTCACATAGCGTTGCTAGTTTGATGCACTAGGCATTTGACAAAATATTTTGTCGGCCCGTATACCGTGTCAAATACCGATTGTACCGAGTTGACGGGAATTCGGTATTCGGACCGGTTAATTAAACGCTTCAGCTTACATACGTATTCGATAGTTGCAGATTTGTGGAATATTTTCATCGGGTTGGACTGGGAGCAGTAGGCTAATTCACATAATTTGTTGACGCGCCGATTGAGTTGTAGTGCATTTGCAATTACGTTGCAATTAAGTTTACGTCTTAGTGCAAAATGGTATTCTTGTTATTGTCATAAATAACATACACGCTGAAGCGCTCGCATGACGCGAACTTGACGTGAGCGTTTTTGACAGCGGTTGTCAAAATTACGAGAATACGAAAAGAGCTGTTTATGTCGAAACTTAAATGCAGCTGCACTGCAATTGGACTTATTTAATTACGTGAATAGCCTATAGAAATATCAAAGATAAGGTGATGGTTTCATACTTTTGAACATGACAATATTTAATATTAATGTTTATAACTAGTCCTACCCTAATTTCATGTTCTGAAGTGCGTAACAATTTGCATACATTACCTACTAATCGCTGCTTATTCAAAATTCACCCCTCTTGATTCATGAGACGCTTTCAAAAAGTTAATCTCGACTGTGATAAGATGACGCGATCAGTCTTACCACTTAACTTCTTTTCTGCCTAATGGCTATAAAAATAAGGTCTAGTTCTGCTTGCACCTGCTTCTATTACCAGTAATCTGCATGTCCAATAAGTAACCACAGACAAAAGCTAACGATAATAGTACACATACATACAGCGCCATCTAGTTCCTAATCAAGCAATTATTATTATATCAACATTTTTCCATCGACTTAAATTACCGATGTGTTTCCACTCAACATGTTTTCCTTAAGGCTGCCAGCCCACGACCGATTTTATGACTGATTTTGTGACCGACTCGATGCGTGTATTGAGTTGCACAAAATCGTTCATAAAAATGCAGGTAAATCATGTCATCTTTATCGCCATCTGTAGGAGAACCAATAACCAAAGGCGATTGTTTTAGTGTAGATCTAGTCTTAGCAAGCGTTTTATAGGACAAGGACGTCGTTGAACTAGCTGAAGTGACGATTTTCGGAAGGTTGATAGAAGTTGAAAGTAACAAGAAAAACAAGGTAAAATAAGGGCCCATGATCATTACAAAGTGGTAGACTGGCATCTGTCGAAGTATTATTAACTGCTAGACAACTTTAAGCAGAACCTAATACAACAGATGAAACAAATAATCCTATTAAATAGCTCCAAAGTTTGTTTGGTTAAATATTAGTTCGATTTAAAAAAAAACTTCAAGGAACATGACGAGGAGTGTGCTCAAAGGTGGGCATGATAGTTTTGACCGTTAACATGTTTATAAGACATCTTCTGCAAATTTTTCGAGAAACATCTAATCGATTGTGTACCGAGTTGTAAAATCGATTAATTTTTTTCATCTGCTTTAGTTTAATCGACTAATCAATACAACTATTTGCGCATATCATTTTAACACCGGCAGCGAAACCCCACTAACAATGGCTTTCACACCCCTCCACAAAGGGTGGGGTTCAGTGAACCACCATTGTGTATTAACCGAACCTAAATTACACCTTAATAAAGGACAATAAAGTTCATTTTGCTTCGTGAATAGATTCATTTTGATTATCATTTTAAACAATAGTGAGGTGTAACTAATATTTCAGATTTATTGTGTCGTTTTCTTTTGTTTGAAACGGGATTGAATCTTGGATTTTGTTTGATGTTGTGTAGAAATGATAGGCATTGTTCCTGAAATTCACCTTTATTTTAAATTATAAACTTAACTAAGTACCAAACAATCCATTATGGTTTCGCTATTAGATATGGGTATGAGTTGAGAAAATGCCTTTATCCACATATGCTAGCTTTATGTTGGTTGGTGGATGTCTTTGTAACGCGCAATTTAAAAAAGGGGTGTTACAATTTTGATGTATTTTTATATGCAAAAATGGACTAACTTTCATGCAGTTTTCTATGTTAAAAAGCTAAGCTAGATCGGATATTGTTGTTAATTCTTGTTTAAATTAACGTAAAAGTATAAGTTGATTTATAAAAAAATAACTGAAGTTGTTAAAATGCACGTTTTGACAGATGCATAGCATGACTTTTTAGCTATATAGTTAGCGTGAAAAGTATTCTATATTATTTAACGCTCCAGAAAAGTATGTCTTTTCTAAAAACACTTTATTTAATTAATTATTATTTTATTGCTTTTTTCAAGTAATATTCTAAGGTCTTTTTCAAATGTCAAACCGGGCCTTTTATTTTTTGACAAGTTGACTGCTCTACATTTCCAATGGTACCAACATAAAAATGGTACATCATAAGCATCTGAATCTAAAAGAATAATACCCCACTTTACCGAATAAAATTCCCATTCCCACCACTATTTGTTGCAGTCACTGTTGAATCTATAAGTAGCTAGGGTTGCCAACAATTTTTGAGCGAAATATTTTTTTAACTAGCAACTAAGAATGTTGCTAGTTAAAAAAATTATCTACACTTGTTAACTCCCAAAATCCAAATTTCGTTAAATAGAAAAATTATTTGGTCAAATATATATATTTTCTTGTAAATAAATTTTGGTAGTTATTTTAAGCCAACATCGGCGCCATAAAACGTAGCCGATTTGGGAGTTTCTTATTTCTACATCTTACAAAATCCAGCTTTAAACCCTAATTATTTAAAAGCCCATTACACGTAGGCTATAGTGATAAACTAATACCTAGAAATTTACAAAAAATATCGACAGCTAAAATGAAACTAGTGAAAATAAACCTGAAAATTTTTAACAGTTAAAACCTACTTCAAATTTGAACGGTAACGTATAAGAATGAAGCTAAGTGACAATGTAAAAGTGGTACACTTGCGTTCACCGTATCTAGCTTTGAAGGCCCAGATTATAAATGTCAGGAAAAACAGATATCAGAAGACTATTCCACGCCTTTGCTTTTCGTATAATGAAACTTGAAACTTAGTTCGTCTGTACTTACTTAGTCTGCTTAAAGTTGACAGATTACCAAAGTCTCAGACATTTCAGCTATATGGTTACCCTAATCCTAGTCTAGGAGTCTGGAGATTGATCCTAACATTACCATAGCATTAGGAGATAGGGCTAGCATTCTAGATTTAGTTCGTTTTATCTATTTAGCATTCCTAACATTTTAGATCTTGACAAATGAAAAGAGTTCATTTGTTTAAAAGTTGTTAAAATCTGAGTTTGTTTTCACAGATGAACGAAAAATACTGTTCCAAAAGTATATAATTATTGTATTGCTGTTTAAAATCAGTGAAGAAGAATACAAAGGGGAAACCGAGATATCTTTAAAATAGATATATTACCAAACATTTAAAGACATCTTTTTAAATAAAACACTAAAGAGTGACATCAACACTCTGCACTAGCCGAACGTGTGTGTGGATTAGGGCCTTAATTTGATTTGTGCCCAGCTGTGGGCTTCTCAAAATGTTAATAAGTATAGATTTAAAAAAAAATGCATTTTTTCGAATTGACAGGAGAGTTAGGATGAGTTTTCAATTACATATTGAGATTGACGGAGTCCAAATTGTGATATATTATAAATCTAGATATAAATTGGTGTTTACTTTAATTAAAATGGGATTATTGGTAAATTTTACTAGTTCGGTATTTTAATTAGGTAACTATTTCGGTAATTCAGTAATTAAATCAAACATAGCTACAATTGGGCAACGACACCCATTTTGAATCACCTGTCAAAATTCGCCGCCATTTTACTGAACGATTTATAACGGTCGCGGCAAACGGAAACGGATCCGAGTGAATTCACGTGCGTGGTTTAATGGCTGAAACATGGCATCCGGGTATGTTAAGCCTTTGTAGGGCAAGGTGCTGTTATGTACAAAATTTTAAACCATGTTTTCTTATGCGCCTAGTTTGAAATATTTTATTTATTTTGTAATATTTGATCGTGGCCTATATTAAGCTGGCGTGGCGCTTTTATTAAGCGAACATTTTTATATTAAAGTTTTATTCTGCTATCCAAATCGGTATTTTCTTACTACATTATTATTGTCGTATTATTTCAAACAAGCTGAACAGTAAACTCCATGAAATTCCAAACGTCACGCGACATTACTGTAATAATTCCTCATCTGTTTCTACTGAAACTTTCCAAGTTACACCAATTTGCATCTTATATCAAATGCAATAAGGGTTTTCCTACTGCAAATTAAGTTTGTTATAATTTATATGCGCGTCTCGTTTGCTTTGTGATTGGATGAATCTGAATGGATGGGGTTAACTTAAGTCAACTAACTTCTAAATCTCACTTGAATTTTTAAACGTAAGATTTGAATTCATTAATCCGTTATTATATTTTTAAACACCGTTTAAATGTTGGTAAACTTAGGTATTAATAAGATTTATCTTTTATCGGTATTCAAATGAACGGTTTTGAACTTAATTTCCTATGATTCAAAATGTAAATATTGAGTGAAGGTAGATTTGGAGAGTTTTTGAATCGCTTGAATAGGTTAGGATATTATGAAATTATCTTAAGGAATTCTAATATCAAGTTGCATGAGGCAAATTTACAGGGATTCCTGTATTGATTTTGATTTACGAATGCAAAGTTGCCGCAATACTATAACAATAATTTCGTTTAATTTTAATTCCGTTTTAAACCATTCTGTGAATTAGTAGTCTATACTAATATGATAAAGTTAAAGAGTTTGACTAAACGCACTAATCTCAGAGACTACTGGTCCAGTTTGAAAAATTCTTGCACTGTCAGATAGCCCATTGATTGAGGAAGGCTATAGGCTACTTTTTATTCCATTGCTAGGCATGATATAACATTTGAGTCACGTAGGCGAAGCCCCCGGTGGAAAGCTACTTTTATAGTATAAAAATGAATTGACGTGTGTTTGTATAGCTAAAACTCGAGAACGGCAGAACTGATTTGGCTGATTATAGTGTTGAAATGTTCGTACAGGTTCAAGGAAGGTGAGAAATACGCGGTACGAAGTTTGCTGGGCAGGCAGTCTTTAGAATAAAAATGTTATACTTATGTAGGTATATATAGATAGTAGAATTGATTAGATCGTGATAAGGCCAACTAGTTTATGATCTGACCTAGTCCGATCAAAGAAATGAACAGGTGTTTACAATAGTTTCTAGGAAAAAAGTTTTTATAGTTGAATATTCTGTTGTATCCTATTTTAAATAAAAGAATTGTTGTTTTTTTTAACAATTTGAATAGTATTTATCAACTATAACCAAATAGTAATATTATTCTCAAGGGGGTAGACAGAAGTGCACTTTATTATTCCACTCAAAGACAAACAATAGCGGATTAGACCCCCATGTCATTCTAGGGGAGTTTATGTTTACTTTTGTGATATCTATTCGGGTTTTGATATTTTTTGCTGGTATTTTGACATTAGTTACGTCATTATGTGTCATAAATGATCCAAGTTCGTGTTTTATTTACCAGTTAACAATAAATTCGGAGTACCGTACAGTATTTTCTTTAGATTTATAACAGCTGGAAACATTTTTAATGCACTTTAATTTATTCAACTTGATTTAGGCATAATCTCTGTCCGAGGAGACATCAGTCAAAACCGTCGGCGACAAAAATATTTTAAAAAGTGAAGTGAAAAGAATTCGTCAAACTTACAATTTTATTTCATGATATAGGATTCATTCTTTTTTAGCATTTTTGCCTTTCAAGACATTTGTTTTTCTCTATCTTTAACATTGACAATATTATAGTTGTCACAATGGAGCCATGGGTATTAAAATTAAAGTTGAACGTTTTTTTTTCACCAGCTAGAATTACATACAACCGATCGGTCTTAGATAGAATCTGTGGGCTCGAATTTGGTTCACCCTGACTTTGTTTAAGTAGCTACTGTTATTGCTTAACACGGTATTTGAACCTGGTACATTTAGTTAGTTAATGAAGCCATTGCTGCACTGAATCTACTGAGTAATCATTCTATGACTTTATTCAGTACTAGCTTCTGCCCATTGGGATAAAAAGTAGCCTATGTGTTAATCCAGACCATAATCTCTTTGCTAAATTTCATCCAATTCCGTCCAGAAGTTTTTCCGTGAAAGAGTATCAAACATCCACACATTCTTACAAACATTCGCGTTTATAATATTAGTAGGGTTCCTTAGTAACATATTTGTTTACACTAATTTCTTTTTGTATATGTATATCTTAATGATGCAGAAATAATAATATCATTAATTTAGCGAACTATATACAATCGTATCTACGAATGTCAAATCGACTGTCAAATGAATGGTTGTCAGTTGCTACGGTAATGATGTTTTGGTGCGTTCAAGTGGAAATGATAACAAATATACCTGTAAAAAGCATTTACGGTAATGAACAACGTTAATCAGAGGAAACCGTAGAACCGATATTGAGTTGAGGAAGACGGATTCTTGAGTAGAGAGCACTCTGAGTAGCTAATGCAGTGTCGTCAGCCCGCTACGAAGTGGATCGTGCCCAGGTTGTACATCCGACTATCGGTGTTTAATTTTTTTTAGGAAAATAATAAGAAAATAGAAAGGAATAATTCAAAACCCTATTTCCCATTTCTATTGGGGTCGGCTCCCAATCTAACCTAATGCTGGCCACCAGAATTATAAGACCGACTGCCATCAGACCTCGAAACCCGTAGGGAACTAGTGGCCGAGATGGTTAGACCAGGTGTCAGATTATAGGTTAATTCCTATAATCTTCCGACTTCATGTAACGATTGTCATAGATGTGTTAAATGACAACCGGGACCGACGGCTTATCGTGCTCTCCAAGGCATTGAGTAGTCCCTCAACCAACCAGACACCGTAACTAATCTTTATTGTAACACAATGATTATCCGTGGCGGGAAACGAACCCGCGTACCTACTCCCGGAACCAGTATAGCTTAATCAGACAGCTTACACCGCTGGACTACTGAGGTCGGCTTGACCGATTTTAGCAAAATTTGAAATTGAATTAGGTATTTTATTAGCATACAGAGCAAGTTTGAGTTGTTTAAAAAAGCTTAAAAATACTCCAATAACGATTTAAGTACACTTATAAACGGTTAAAAAGAAAAGTAATAATAATATGTAGCAAAAAATTCAAGGGGTACGCGTATGTACTATCAGCAAAGTCCAAACCTGCCCACCCTAAGGGCTATTTTCGCTTGCAGCGATCTGTAGCTTTGCTAACTGCTTACCAACGCCCCTAACCAATAGAGTCGCATCTGGTTATAAGAAGCCGTGAGACGTGGTGCCTCTTGTAGGTACCCAAACTACACACATATCTGTACCTATCTTGGAAACCGTAGTTAATTTTTCTAGGTTATTCTACATATTATTCATCTAGTTATTCTCATAGCACCTGTGAGAAGCAGAGACAGGTCATTGTTAAATTATAACTAAAACATCTCAGAGCAGTGACGTAACCAATCACATACTCATTCTTACTCGTTCTTACATAAACTTGAAGTGAACCTTATTACGTTCAAATATAGTTCAAATTCCTTCAACTGTGACATAACAGTGTTCCGATTGATTTGAATGGGAGCAATCTCAAGATTCTTTGAGAACACATTTCTTTTTCTTCTCTTTAGTATTTGCATTTGCTTACCGTACAAAAGGGGGAATTTACTTACGTTTGTAAGAATTCGAATGAGATTGTGACATATTGGTTTTTTGCTTGAGAACATGTTAAGAACTCTTAACGAGACTTTTGTTTCACTTCACTTCGCTTAAATCCTTTTTAGGTACCCCACAGCTGGGCACGGGTCTTCTCTCAACTATCTTACGAGTTGATAGAGTCTAGGCCTTAATCCACACACGCTGGCCAAATACGGGTTGGTGGATGTCACATGTTAGTTCTTAGACATGCCCCTTTCCTCACGATGTTTTCCTTTACCGATATTGAGCAGCGGTGATGTAAATTCACACAAAGATGTGTAGGCACGACTGGGAATCGAACCCGCGACCTAATATTTCTAAGGTGAGGCCCGTACCGCTGCGCCACCGCTGCTCTGCCCCGGCTTTCCACGGGTACACATTATACACCTACATTTTACTCATAAGTCACTCTGTCTGCTGATGAAAACCGCATGAAAATCCGTTCAGTAGTTTTTGAATTTATCGCTAGTAGACAGCGGAAGCGACTTCATTTTTAACCGACTTCCAAAAAAGGATGAGGTTTTAAGTTCCACTGTATGTATATTTTTTATGTACCTACCTATTGTATTGAAATTTTTTCCCAATTTGTGGACCAATTCCCAAAATTATATTTTTGTTTTAAATAAAATACTTTTGCGGTTGTGCCATTGATATCACCTGATCTGATGATGGAATCATCATCACCATGAACTGTCATTAGCGGTCTGATGATGGAAAAGGACAATATCAAGGGATTTTCTCAACGGTTTACAGTAGCTATTTGTATTTGGACTTAATTCATTTCTATAGATGAGAACTTTACAATTCTAAGGGTATTCACTTAAATTTGTAAAATAAAATAATTTACAACAAAAAAATAAACCGACTTCAAAAAGGAAACTAAAAATAGTAAAAAGAAAATTACTTAGTACATATATATAACGTAATTCGTAGTGTAATTTAGTTAATCAGATATATATAATAAGTATTTGATATCATTCAAATTCGGTGCCAATTTAATAGGTACTACAACAACCTTACTTTGTATGAAAGATTGATGATATATAGGTACCTAGTTATTGTTTTACTTGGCCGAGCAAAAAGATCGGAGCACGTCCTCGAGAGTCTCGTCCTTTTGCTCAGTACGTGTGATCAAGGTATTAATGATTCCTAACTAAAATAACTAAAATTAAAATGCTAACATGTAACATGTAGTCAAAATTTCTGAACAGATATAATGCAAAATCGACTTTATTACCCGGTAATAAAATACAAAACAAGACAATACCAAAACGAAACTCGCATTCAATAGAAATGTCAAAACCTGTCATGTTTACGTACATCATAAATAGATTGAATTTTATACCAGGGTAGGACAATAAAAATAAATTGCTTTTTGTCAATACGCAACGCATAAAATGCCAATAAAGTCACCCTGACATCAAAATAGATACAGCATTGTATGATAATTGGTATCGAAATCAGAAAATCGAAGATTTTAAACCCCTACTCTTATAGATTTTACGTTTGTTCGGATGAATTACGGATGAGGTTAAAAGTTAATAATGTACAAAATCAACTCTTAGGATGTAGGAACAAAGTTATTAAAACTTCGTTAAAGAATGCTTGTTAATACGGACGTTTTGTATAATTGTTCGGGCATAATAATAGGGACATCGTATAGACGGAGAGAAAACACTTTTTTATTGAATATTTTATGTTTTTTTATATCGTATAGATGATAAAAATTACTATTGGTTACTTTAACGACTCGTTACTATAAATTTTAGACTAAAATATTTCACTTAACCTTCATTATTAAATTATTCATTAAATTACCCGAACGAATTAAAATTATAAGAGTAGGTCCTTAAACCAGGCACCCTGCATTTGGCAACAAACTGTAATCGTACAATAAATAGTTGGCAACCCTACCCCATCTGTCACTTAACTAGTAAAATATACAGACGTCATTCAACGAGACTACGTGAAAAATCGCAGCGTGCCACCCCTACTGTGTACAGTTACCAAAACAATACAAGCTTTAAAGTAACACAATAAAGTCGATATTTATTTATTCACAGCAATGAATAAATTTAAATATTTGTTAAGTTAAAATGTAACCCATGTTAACGGAAATACAGTCTAAATTGCACGGTTGAACATTATTTTCTACAATTTAGTATTGCCAACGCGAAAATCAACTGTATGTCGTAAGTTTTAGGTTGATATTAGTTTGTTTTTCAATTTAGACACGTCGATCTTAGGTAGGGGTTATTTAACTTTGAAGTTGTTCAAAAGACCCACGATTTGGGATTCTGGTGGATTTCTTTTTGGATTAAAGGCCCCATGAATATAATGATAATGCATTCGAGGGTTATTACCGGGGTGATTTTGTCACGCGTCAGCATTTGTGTAAGCTTCCATTTTTATAAAATATAAATCCAGAAACGATTTTGGATAGTATGGGATTTATTTTTAATAAAATTGATGTGTTCTGTTTTGATAAAGATTGGTTTGGCTTTAGGAATGATATGGGTTAGGTTCGAATCATAGATTTTGTATGAATCAATTAGTTAAATTATGCTAAATTTGGACCTATTTAGATACCTAAATAATATCTATCTATACTTTATTTTTTTACTTGTCCTATCCAACCAAATTCTGATAATATTTTGATTTGATAAAAATTATTGTATAAAGACAGTCAGTTTTTGAATTCATAATCTACACATTTAAGTAATATCATAACTTGTAACTATAAGCACAATTATGCTTATTACTATTGTAGAAAATAAAGTATGCATAAATGAGTACTCAGCATCAAAATTGAACCACTTACTACTGCTGTAACGAATACCCAAGATTTTTATGTGTTTTGTTCATTTTGACGTGATGTTAGTGATAAAATTTTAAAATGGGGTAGCAAGTCAATATCTTATCTTTTATGTATTTATAAAATTATGACATTTCAGGCTACAATAATAATGAAATAATCTTATTCCCGTTTCTCATATCCATTCAATCAGCGGACCAGCAGACTACGGCTGTCCACCATTAATACATATGTAAGGTAGAAATTCGACGGGTACGCACAAAGCGCATTGCTTCAACTATTATTGTACAAACTGCCAAGTTTTGTGTTGGCATCTATGTTTCCCGATAGCTATAATCTGTCTGTTTTCTATTTACAAGTGAATCGGATAAGCGCGTTTCATATACTGCATCATTGCTTAATAACAGGCAAGTTGTGGTCGAGGGCAAGCCTACTACAGAATAAAAAATACTAGAAATATTTAATTTTAGTAATATCGTATTAATATGTTTTTAATAATTTTACATGTGATTTGAAATACAATACATCATATTAACGGTATTCAATACCAAAAATCAAATAAAGAAAGAACGAAAAACATTTCTTTGACAAGAACAAGACACAGAATCAATGCTCAGTAAACGCTGTGAGTACCTACTAGAGGCGACCCACAGCATTGATTTTCAGCAATGTCCGTACTCCCACAGTGTGACGCCAGGCGCCAAGGTTGCCAAAAGGCCAAACCTGCCCAAATAAAATATGACACTAACGTATATACGCACATTACTATAAAAATAACAAAACGAGTATGTAGTTAATTTACTTATTCGCATAAAATAAGTGTAAATATCTATAAACTAGTTATTAAACTCCATTTGGCATAAACAAAAATAAAACTAAAACAATTTTATAGCACCTCTTAGTACATGTTAAACTGTTCGTGTGTCCTTGGACTAAGTTATTAAGTTATAAACTACAGGATTCGTAAAACACGAACAAAACTTTATATCGATAAAAATAGAATTAATAAAGACATAAAATTTTATGCAAACAGTACCATGCAATAAGCAGCACCACAGACTACGATGCTAAATAGATATCGCATTATTATTTTAATATTACACTACTATCAACAACTTATACACAGGGAAGTAGGCCTAGGCAAAAAAAACTTGATTAAAATTAAAAAAGGAACCATTTTACTCTTAAGTAATTTCATTACATCTCTAGTTATCGTTGTTTAGGAAGAATCGACTGCACGGAGATAGATATCCTCTCAAATTATCAGAGTTAAGAATGTTTAGGCATTAATCCACACACGCTGATATGTAGTGTTTGAATGAATGATGACTTGAGATTTCTTATTTATTTATTACAACTTTACAAAGAACATCTCTTGCATAATTAGACAATTTTATACCTAAGATACACATTTTGTAAAGTACCTACATTGTTTTTCTATACTTATGTTGAAATAGCCATATCTAATATATTGCCATATTCTGTGATCTATTAACTGCACTTATAAATAAAATCCTTTGAAGTGATACCGAATGTTGATTTATAAAAAGGGTTTAATTGCATGTACGATCAAATGTTTGTCAGTTGGTGGCCAATGTTTGCGACCAATATTTGTGTTTATAGCCGATAGAAGTTTGTTTACTTGGTTGTTTACTTTGTGCTTTTTATTTGCAGGTACACATCGTTTAATAACAGACCTTCTACCAGTAGTTGAATGTGAGTTGTAGATAATACTAGCGACCCGCCTCGGCTTCGCACAGGTGCATATTATACACCTAAACATTCTTCATGGATCACTCTGTCTATTGGTGAATACCGCATATATAACCAACCAGACTGGGTGTAAACCAGACGACACCCTATTCAGAAGTAGTTTAGCTAAGCGGAAAAATTACAGGTCAGTGTGTCAAGATGGTCCTTTAAATTAACAAATCGCTGGGGTAAACGAGTTCTTGAGTGGAGACCACAAATTGTAGTGACGATCTCAGCAGGGCAGCCGGGAAGAGCTGGATGTGAAAAACCGCGGATCGTGCTCAGTGGCGTACTTTAAGAGAGGCCTATGTCCAGCTGTGGACTAAAATAGGCTGATGATGATGATGAATTGATATGTAGGTATCTAATAATATTAGTAATTTAAGTAATATGAATTGAATGTACATGCGGCTGTGTCGGCAGGACAACATAAAGTTATATTTCTACATGTCTAGAGCAAATAAAGAATTGAATTGAATTGAGGTCAGCTTATATAGATTTTGTATAGCTTGATATGTAGCCGTGTGTAGAAGCCGTCACTTGTACCTAAGTTAGTGTCACTATCTCCAACCAGCTCCAAGCTCACACTGTAGGTGTGATTAACATAAATTTAACATTTAAATTACTTGCAGAAATACTCCAGAATCACACAAAATAGTTTAACTAATGTTGTTAGATATGTGGTGGGTGAATAGAGAACGCACTCACGCTTTAGTCACAGTAAATATATAAGGAATAGTAGTAGTTCCACTTTATGATTAAAACCCTTGACTTAATAATGCAGAACGGACCGACTTCAATGTATCAACAATAACTCAAAACTCGCTCAGTCGATTTGATAAATTTTAACTGGTCCCAGACTTGGAAAGTCTTCTCTTTAAAACAAAAAAGAACATTCAAAATTAATCTACAATTGGCGGGATTATTGCGTAACATAGTACTTGCACACAGTCGAATTGAGAACTTCCTTATTTTTTAAGTCGGTTGAAAAGTGGTAAAATATATATTAAAAAAAGAAATCTGCATAAATCAAATACATCAATACATGCAAAATTACGGCTCTTATTCAATTTCGATAGGAGTCATTCATATTTTTAATAATTGTAACTTACGTAAATATACATCCATAATAATATTATATGAATAATATTATAAATGTAAAAGTCTATCTGTTTATCTACTGAAAAAACTACTTTAAACTACTGAACCAATATTGACAAAAGAAATCGAGATAGTTTAGACCTGGAGAAGTATATACTCGTAGGATAGCTTTTATCTGACCGAGCAAAAGGAGCTTAATGGTTTGACGCGATGAATTACATAAGCACGAGCGGAAATGTAGTATAAAATATTTAAAAGTAAAATTCAAGGTTATCTGTTCATAAATAAATCTAATAAACCACAGGGAACAATCGATGCTATTTAGGATATTTTATTTTAGTCAGGCAAATTTATGAGAAACGAAAGGTTAAACAAACAGAGATAAACCTCGCCTAGCATTCTGCATTTCACTAACATGGGTTTAACGGTTAACCTAATCTAAAGTTAGTACAACTAAAAGCTGCCTCTTAAGGCAACGCGTGATCCAGATAACATGCGCCAACACTTCGAGCTGTCTACTGATTCTCAAAGTTTATATTCAAACCCCCTTTTCGCGGGGGTCATATTATATTCTGCGAATTTTATTTCGCAATTTACACTGTCCTAAAAATAAATTGGGTAAAAAATGCTTCATATTATTATGACTACATAGATCATTTGCATAATAAAAAACAAACAATTTGGTTACTAGAAAAGGACAGTAAAAATAAAGGACTACCTCTGTGATCTAGTGGTAACATCACAGGTAGTGAAAGACTGGGTTTGAATCCCGGATCTCGAAATAAGTCCGTTTAAGTTTTTCTTGTAAAAAAAAATCTGTGAAAAAAGATTGTAAGTAAAATATGACGTTTGGACTGAAATCTTCTTCTTCTTCTCTTGCCTGTAAAACCAGGCTAGAGATTTTTCACATAGAGAATGTCTTAGCTCTACTGGCAGGTGGTATTTCCTAGGTTAAGTTTGAGAAATGCTTACTTCACTAGATAACTAGCCATTGTAGACGATAATCTTATCTTTAAATATTTATATTCCGGTTTCAGGTTGTCTAGGTTACCTAGATTTCAGTGAAAGCATTCGTATGTTTTGTGTTACAGACTTATGGCTCCCAGAAGCGCTTTCCGGATAAATTGTGGATCTATTCTCATGTAAATTGTTTGTTTAAATTTATCTCTAGTAGTTCCGAGATATTTATTAGCGACAGAGGACTTTGTTCTAGAACACAAGCGGTAAAAACAGTAGTAGGTTGCCTAGGCGACTGAAATTTTCTAGAAAATTTTTAACTTACCTCAAGATGATTTTATATTTAACTCGCGTTCGATATCGAACCGATTTTGCTAATTATTTTTTTAGAATATTCTTTGAAATACTCGGGTGGTTTTTACGCAGAGAAAAAATGTAAAGAATTGGCTAAAAAAAGTCTCAAAACAACACTTTTCTATGCTCCGATTGAACTATTGGCTGTTTGGCGGTACGAAGTTCGCAGGGTCAGATAGTAAAACAATAAAACTAATAATACAATATTGGATCAGTTGCATTAAAACATTCCCTAACTTGCTGGAAACGACTAAGTCAATTTCATATGCAAATTTGGAGACTTACACCTTGGACTTAGGGTAGAGGATTTGAGGTATCCCTTGTAAGACGTCTGTATATTAGGTTGTGTCATGTAAATGTCAATTAATGTCGAAGTTAAACCTAGATTTTATTGCAATAGTCTTCACTCTCGCATCCCGATGAAATAACGAGAATCTTAGACATTTATCTCGAACTCGACATAATTTCGAAAAAAATGGCGAATAGCGATTAAAAAGTAATGATATCGACAATGCTGTCGATTGCTAATAGCTGTATCGCTGCATGTCGTGAGTGCGTTGAGTGGTAGACTTATCTTAAACGTGACATTCTGAGATTACGAAAATCAGTTTTTAATCGACTTCGCCATTTTTTCGGTTTGTGATAGATGTTATTATGGTATAAAGCAGGTATTCACAAAATAAGTTTTGTAAAGTTACCCTCATATTTTCAATAAAAATAAATATTATGAAATATTGAAGGTAGGTCGTCTAGGTGGGACCGAAAAGGACCGCTGTCGTGTCCGTATAAGCTGTTTGACTAAAGAAATTCTATTTGTAATATTTTAACAGTTTAATGTCTGGAAATTATTGAAAGCCAGTTACAAGTATTAAACTTGATTTAAAGTTCCTATTATAACAACTAAAATTAAAGTGTATGTGCAGAAACAAAAAGGGGTAAGTTCTAGATTGTCGAAATTCAACTTTGTACACAAGTTTTGTTTCTGGTTATTCCATGTTGTGTTAAATTCATATACTTACATAGTTCGTTTATTGTTGTAGCATACAGAAACGCCCTTTAAGAAACCTAACAAGGTTTATGATTGTTGAGATCCACGTCAACCCTGAATAGGCTAGCCGTGGCTTGGTTTTGGCAGAGTTCCGTACCACATGTCCTTAGGACATCAGAAAAATTCTCCTGGCGCCCAATACTACTAGCATATATTATAGTCTATTAAGTAGTTTAAGTTAAATTAAGCTAGGATCTTGTTAGCATATAGCTTATGTAATAGTAGTAATATAAGGTGTGATAATTAATATAAAGTTGTTTAAGTTTACATCAAAATAACCCGTAACAATGTCTTAAGCGCGAAAATCAGAGCCCTGGGTCGGCGCTCGCTTATATTTAACCGTACCACTTTAAGTAAGTATATCATCCTTTTTTTACGGATTACCTAACCCAATTAGCGGGAAGGGCCTTTATTGGTTCACTTGACTTTGACTTTCTATTGACTTTTTCGGTGAGCCGTCCGAGGACGGTCGAACCGATCAAGTACTGTAGCAAATCTAACTAATTGTTAAATTAGTCACCACGGTGAACTTCGTACCAAGTATTTCTCACATTTAAAAACTTCTATGAGTACTTTAAGATCGAGATTTACCAATACAAACATCCCTCAATTCATTTTTATATTTATCAGATATTCAAAGGGTATTATTGTAAACAATACTTAAAGTTAAATAATAAACGTAACAGTCAAAAGTCAAAGCAATCAAAAGTAACTTAAGACAAAGTAAAAAGACTTTCAAGTTTTAGCCATAACAACTTAAATATAATTAACTGCAAAATTAAGGTGTAACTTAACTTTCAACTTTTAGATGTCTTCAATTATTTACAACATTTGATAAAGGCATTTATCAACTACGGTGTAACAAAAGTCAATCGAACAACAGACAGACTGCTCAAATTAAAATGATATTCAATAAAATAAAACCATTAAAACAACGACGTGAATTAATAAAAATGTATAATATTTTTGAAATTGGTCTACCCACTTGAGTTGTCACAAAGGACCGTTGCCGTGGTTTTTATAACGAAATTTAATAATTCAGCCGTTTCCAAATGAGGTTCATTTCTTTTATACGAATATTACGATTACTTTTTATGCTTCTAGTATTTAATTATTAGATTCATTTGGATTCATTAGTAACTGATATTGAGAAATCATTTAATATCTCTAACTTATTTATCAGCTTTCTCATTTTGATTGTTTTTATGTAGGTATCAAGTCTTATTTATTAAATTTATGAAACTATTGCATCCATAAGACTTTTACTTTAGTAATTTTGCATTGCCGCATTTGTAGGGATCATTTGAGTACTAACTACAAAGGGTGGGCCATTTAGATCAGTCAGTATGGACAAGTCTGAAACCAGAAGACAAACAAAGACTAGTTCTTTCGATTTTAGTGTCATTAGAGTTGGGACTTTTCAAATTTTTCTCTGTAGTCAGGAAATCAGTAGGGTGCACGGAGGTGCTTAGTCACGCACATAAAGGTGTCAGTCCTGCGGTCGTGATTATTATTCTATCACGGCATAATTGCTGAAGCGTTTTGAATGAAAATTTGCATACATGTATATTGCTACCTGGTTTAACAAAAATGGTACTTTTTAAATTACTATATTTAGATACAATACGTAATAGTTGGTGACACTTTCGGGTTTTTGTGTAAGTATATTAAAAAAGGATTTTTGCTTGATGCGGAAATCGAATGCAGGACCTGTCGGTTACTAAGCGGATACGCTTATCACTGGACTATCGAGGCTGTTTTTAATTCAGTAATAAGTTTTCTTGGGTTGCTTTTAGCATAACACGCGGATGAAGTCGCTGGCGGAAGTTATATCAATTTACACTTCAGTGGTCACCCACCCTAATACATTTCGAAGACCTTTGATTGAACCAGTCTCAAATTTAATTACCTAGATGAATTTTCAAATGGAAATTTATAATCTATCGGAAAACAGAAAGCAGTTTCATTCCGTTTCGGAAATTTAATTTATTCGGGTGGCTGTTCCGTTATTTCGGTACGAGTATCGAAAATAAATGGGTACACCCTACTCCTTGGAGAAACAACTGTTGGTAGGATTTGGACCAAATTGGGTCCAATTGCTTTGTGTAAAGTTTCAATTATGCTAAAAAGACTTGATGTGAATGAATGTAGTCGATTAATAATAAAAAAATTGGCTGATAGTGTAGGCAGAGGTGAATATTATCCACATTTCGTCGATCTTATACCGTATAGCCTATGTTTTATACTTTCATCCCCGGAGTCGTGAGTTCTTTTTTTATCTTAAAATAGGCTTGCGCTTGACCACAACTTGCCTGATGTGAAGCAATGATGCAGTCTACGATGGAACGAGCTTACCCAGTAAATACCGATTAATTCGTAACTTGAAGACCAACAGATCATAGCTATCGGGAAACATAGATGCCGGCGGCGAATTCCACAATTTGGCAGAAAATAAGAATTCGATTTTTTTCCGAATCATAAAAAGAGTGTGTGACTTGTGCGAAGCCAGGAAGTTGGTGTGTGCTCCTCGGAGAGCACGTAAAGCTATCGGTCCTACGTCCGATCTTTCACCGATCGTATCATATGAAACAAATAGGAAAATGCATGCATAAAATTGTAATTAGGTATAGTAGGTATAATTCAATAGTATAAGTAGGTATATATTATAAATTGTGAATGAGCGCGACGCCGACAAACAATAAAATACCACGCCTACATACAATTTTGAAGAAATAAATCATTAAAAAAAAATACCTACTTTTCTCGCGCTTTAGACATTTTTCTCTAATAGACAAATGTGGAAAATATTGGCGACTGTCATTGAAAATTAATCAAATCCACCATGTTAAATCAGCTTAGACTGGCCGCCGTATTCGCAAAATTCTTAATTTTGGACAACGGTACTTACTTAATTTACTTAGTCTTGCTTAGGATCATGAAAAAAAAAGAAATGACTTGCAGTATTAAAACTAAAATCTGCCTTATCTCGAACAAACTTTATTGTTTATGAAATTTATGACTAATAAATCTTCAAAAAAACTCTGGTTTACAACAATATCGATTCTAATCTGACAGTCATTATACACCACCAATTTTCTTTGATTCTTATTTTATCCTTGACCTCCTCCTGACTATTAGTAGTCTACTAAAACCACCAAAAAGTTCCAACTCCTTCCCATAATTATTGAAAACTCAACTTTATTGTTACGAAATAAGGTATCATTTCCAATGTCACCGGTAGTTATACAGGATGTTTAGGCTCCAATGTTGCCAACTTTATATAAATGGTACAAAATGTCGGGTTCGCGTGTTATGGAACAGTTATCGTACTTTTACTATTTTGCATACATTACCTACTATGCATATTCTGAGCTTGCCTCAGTTTTATGTTCACCTCCATTTTGCTGAAATAAGCTTACAGGTAAACGGGATTACTTTCTTGCTGTATGAGGTTAATTTTTAAGATATTTCTTAGTGTCATCATAATTATAATTATTTATTTGGCTGAATATAACGTATATAACCTGATAATAAAATAGCATGTCACAGCATAAATATCTAGATATATTAAAGAAAAAACTGACTGACAGATATAGTAGGTATCAATGCACAGCTCCAACTGCTGGGTCTAGAGACTCCAAATTTGGCATATCGGTTCCTTATGAGGTCTAGGGGTGCAATTAGTAAGAATTTATCAAAACCCACACCCTGAGGGGTAAAACGGGGATCCAGCGAGAGCTAGTCAAAAAAAATTACGAACCGAACATTTCATTTAAAGGATATAAAATTTTGAATGTTATGTATTTTTGAATAATTTAAATATATAACGCTCATGCTTGTAAGGTGTAAGCAGAGTTATTATAAAAAATATCATTATTATTAATGTAAAAAATTCAGTGCTGTGGGTCGCCTCTAGTAGGTACTCACAGCATTTACTGAGCAATGTCGATGTTCGACACTGATGGGTCACACTTAAATTGTTTTTTTTTGGAACGAAGTTCCTTATCGCGCGTTGTGAAAGGGGGCTAGACGGAAAAAAATCTTACGAAAAGTTGTCACGACACTTTTTTCTATAGTAAGCTATTGTAAGCTGTGCGGCGTGCGCATATTTCCCTGTTTGTCTGTCTGTCTTTACGAAAATTGAGCCTACTGATTAAGTTTATATTACATTATATTTGTTAATAATAAAAAAAAAAATTATTATAACTTCAAAAAAAAATATAACAATTCCTTCACTAATTAATCGAAAGGAACTTCGTTCCATCCGGGTGTCCCTTGACACCTCTCAAGTTTTTTTGTTTTTTTTTCTTCTTTTTAACTGTATTCCATTTGTTTGGTTTTCTCTTTTCATGTGTATTTTTTTATCATTTCATCTATGTGTCCTGTCTCTATCAAATAAATGTTTTTCTTTCTTTCTAATGTGTATTAACTTAAATTGTAGTTACTAATGAAATTGCATTTAGTAAATTATTTTATTATCTGTTAGTATTGTGCATATTTTAGTGCCCCTTCTTTGACTATACTGACAGGCCCGTGGCGTGGTCGGTTAGATACTTGCTTTTCACGCCGCAAGCCGTGGTTTCAATTCCCACCCAATTCATTTGTATGATTAATATGTCTGTTTGTCTAGAGTCAATTAAGACTTTTCTTTTGTAAATACATACTTAAATATAGATAATTACACCTAATTATCTATATTTAAGTATGTATTTACAAAAGAAAAGTCTTAATTGTAGTATATTACCAGTTATCTGGTTTCCATAGTACAAGCTCTGCTTAGTTTGGGATCAGATGGTCGTGTGTGTTATTGTCCCATGATGTTATTATTATTCTTTAAGTAATGGGGCACTTAGATGTAAGCAACAAAAACATTTGGTGACATAAATAAATAAATAAATCTACGTTTCTATGTAATTTAAAAGTCCAGTAGGTAATGTAATAGAGAAGGACTTCTAATTAGCTAAAACTTCTTCGTAAAACTCAACACTGGACGGGAAGAGACTAGACCCTATGACACAGGGTATCCTAGTGTAAGGTCTAGGGATGCTGTGACCGTACTACATTTATTTAAGCTACACAAAGATTTTTTCATTTTCATTCACTTTTAGGTAAAAAGTGTATAAGTATGTAAAAATTACCTTTACCTTAACTACAAAAATATAAATAAATAAAATGTAACTTATAGTTACCGAGTAAAGTTACCGTCTACCCTACAGTGTTGCCAATCTCATAGGCTTCGAAGGGTCATATTACCATAACTTTGATCCGTTGAGTCCCTAATCCTTGCCCTAATCCTGGAACGGACTGAAGACACCCGCTTTCCACTAAACTTTACCTGACTTAACCGACTTGAAAAATGAAGTATCAGTAAAAAATTTGCAGCAGCTGTAGAATGAAATAGTGTGGATAAAATAAATCACCAAAAAATATTGTGACTATAAAAAAATAGATTGTGACTATATATGTAGATATGGACAGTTACTTTCAAGTTTAAAGTGAAATTAAAATAACTAGTTAACGTCATCACCATAAATGTATAGTCCACTGCTGGACGTAGGCTTTTCCTAATTCACGCCACTGAGCACTATTCTCGTCTAGTCTCATTCAGCACTCACCAATTACTTCACAAGCACCGTCACTACCTAGTCTGAGAGCATACTGTTACATTATTTACCAATAAGTATCTCATCAACGCTCAAAAATGGTTTTCTTAAATATTATATTCTAAAGGAGTACTTAAAAAATGCTTTCTAAATTTTTTGACCTCTTAACTTCTTCAAATCTTAAACTTTTCTCAAAATGTCGAGTGCAGCCTCAGAATTGTGAATAAAGTCAAGAAAAGCTCTATTGTTCAAGCACCGGTATTCGAATCTACTTATGGGCTGAGATGGAGACGCCAATGCAATCACGTACCCCCCTAACCCCCTAACACTAGAGATGGGACATTAGCATTTTTATCGATAATAAAATTGTAAGCTGTTGACTTATGAACGATATTGCAATTATAATTTTTGATTTGTATTCAGCACTCGATTCTTGTTATTGAAAATTTGTGATAATTTCTGCTTTTAGTGTATCTGTTTCAGGTTTAGTTGTAATAAAAGAAGGTAGGTTTATTTAAAATTTAAATGTTTACCTAGTTGCATACAACATTATTTAATTAAATTATCACCATCGCCTAACATCAGGTGGTATGTAGTGTAACACATACCTACAAAAATTACCTGATGTTAAATGTCGCAAAATCGTTTATCTTTTGTACTGAGTTGACTACATTAATTTATTATTAAGCAAAGCAAAAGTCACAATGGACTAAACCTGAAAAACTAAAACTGTTTAGGAAACAGCATTTACTTATGTATTTGTAGTCGCTAAATTCAATTTATTACTAGGGATGTTTCTCAAAACTATCGATGACTAACTAACCGAAACGTTCAAGACCTGTCTAAACGCACCCTGTGCGATTTCCATAAGTACACAGCTAGATCCCGGAGTTATTGGCCATCCCGCGGGACTCCAATATATTTGACTATTTTTATTTACTCGAAAGGAAAAGCTTTCACGTGTTGACTATTCTAACGTTTCGAACGCAAAACGTCCGTGGAATACGTTATGTGTAGTCACATCTCTATTCGTTCCTTTTTCAAAAATTGAATTTAGAAAATAAACATTACAAAAATACTGTGCTTGAATTGCGAACACTATTTTCAATATTAATTCTACCAGCACCTACTTACCCGATTGCCTAGAAAGAGTTTTGTATCGCAGGTGTTTTGTATGTATTTTTTGTATTTAATATCTTTATTACTTACTAGCTTTCCGCCGCGGCTAAGCCCGCGTGAACTACAAATCATGCTCAGCTGTGGGACAAAAAGTAGCCTATACCCTCCCTCAACAAATAAGCTATCTAACAGTGCAAGAATTTTTCAAATCGGATCAGTAGTTTCTGAGATTAGCGCGTTCAAACAAACACACAAACAAACTCTTCAGCTTTATAATATTAAGTATAGATATTCCAAATAAGTTGGTTAGATTGCGACAGGTTACTGTTATATTTTTAATAAACCTAAGTTATCTTAAAATTACATGTAAAAAGATTCAAAATATCAGATTCTTAGCCCTGAATGGCTTTTTTGCTGTAGGGATATTTTTTATTCATATTAATATACTTTTTACCTATATTATACTTACTTCTACTTGGATTTTTTTAAATTCTATTTTTGAATGACTATCCACCAATAAGGATTGCTAAATTAAGTATTAATTTAAAAACGATTGTTATTGGATGTAGATTTATCTATGTTACTACTAGCGACCCGCCCCAGCTTCTCACGGGTACAATGTGTTATACTTATAAACCTCTATCTAGAATCACTCTATCTATTAAAAAAAAATCGCATCAAAATCCGTTGCGTAGTTTTAAAGATCTAAGTATACATAGGGACATAGGGACGGAAAAAGCGACTTTGTTTTATACTATGTAGTGATGACATAATTCGAAAATCGAATTCGTAAAACGGACGTATGCGGCTGGAGAAACGGAACAGCACAGTAGCTCCTGAGGGAGGGATAGTGACAGACGATCTAATAAGTGCATGCCTGCACAGAACTCAGGTGCAATTTAACAGCATTTTATCTTTCATTTTGTTAAGTAATCTCAAAGATCTGAATGAAATTTTATCTCGTGATGTCTAAGTAATTTTTTTTTAATATTTTCTAGGGTAGAGTGTGATGAAAGAGCCAGACTTTGAAAGAGCCTATGTGATTTTTTCTAACTTACCTTTAAACTACATGGTTTAATTTTATTTCCACAAATGTATTGTTCTATAGATAGTTCTACAAATTTGTTTTCGTAGAACTGTCCTATTTTTGTGAGTGAAAATCATATCGGCTTTTTCAAAGTTTGGCTCTTTCATACACACTCTCCCTACCTATGTAAACTACACACTACTCGGGTGAAAATTTTATTCAGTAGAGATGTAGGTATGTAGCCGTAGTAAATAAATATTACGTAAGTTAATAAGTTAACTTTACTTCATCTTTTAGTACACGGTGAAGAAAAACATCGTAAGGAAACCGGCATGCTTAAGAACTAATCATTCGAGGATATGTGACATCCACCAACATGCACTTGGCCAACGTGTGTGGATTATGGCTTAAACTCTCTCAACTCGTAAGATAGTTGGGAGAAGACCCGTGCCCAGCTGTGGGACACTAAAAAGGGTTGAAGTGAAGTTTCAAATTTGGAACCTTAAAAAAATAGTTATCTTGAATGTTTTTGTCAAATATCATAATTTTATTATCGTGTCAATAGAACCCAAGACTTTTGGATTAACAAAAAGCGCACATTTCAACTATAAATCTTACAAACCAATGAAACCGGAACTAATAGATCTAAAAACATAATTTAGACAATTTAAATACCTATTAAATCCATCAAATATTTTTCATCGTTCGAAATTAATATAATTTGGACCACCCACGGGTATTATTATCTGACCGTTTCGTTCACAAAATGGCCGCCACAACGCTTATTTAGGACATAATAGAACACCGTCGTTTCAAGATGCGTAGTCATTTTGCTACTACAAAAACAACTCAAAACTATTTGTTTTGAGGAAAAAGAAAATTATATAGCTGTGTCGAATTATAGATAGCTTCCGCCCACGGCTTCGCCCGCGTGGTGTTAGAGTAAAAATTAGCCAAGTGACAGATCTATAAGAACCCTTTATCATATTTTTTTGGTGGAACCCTGTTTCACTCCCTTAACCCTTACTGTTGCACCCCTAGACCCCATAAGGAACCTATGTGCCAAATTTGGAGTCTCCAGACCCAGCGGTTTGGGTTCTGCGTTGATATATCAGTCAGTCAGTTTCTTCTTATATTTAGATTGTATTAAAAATGCGGATGTGCTAATAGAACTCCGTTACCTTTCTACGGTTTAACAAATTAACCGATTGTTACAAATACTAAGAGAACGATTTTTATGAAATTTTGTATGTAGGTAGTTTCACCTCTGGAGTAAGTTTATGCTGTTTAGTTACACGACTGCACAAAAGTAGGTAAGTATTATTTTTGCGCTATAAAAATTAAACTTAAACGAGTGGCAAGCTACTAAATTAATCATTATCATCAATTATCATTAATAAAAAATATTAATAAAAAATAAAATGATGAGTTGCAAAAACATAGTATAAGCCAGCAGTAAGAACAAAACGAATAGAAATAAGAAAATAAAATGAAAATAAAATGAAGTTTTAATTAGTAAAAAACGGCAGCAAAATTTTTGCTTTTAAAATGGCTGGCTCAGCCAATGAGCGTCTCTTTATGCATATGCTAATGAGTGACAGCCCTAGCGAATGGAATTGTCGTGTAAGGGCCATGTCATTATGTTATTGCGCAGAGTTTCATGGCTTTCACGTTGTTGTTTCTGAATTAAAATGTATATAAAAGATATATAAAATAATATGACAACGTAACACTTCGTTATATTATTACGAAGTCTAAATGTCTTGAGTTAGGGAAAAATAAGGATTTCTTGGTAATTGACGTGTTATTTACCTAATTATTAAATCTTAGTGCTAACGCCGTTCTGCTTTTAACTCGTATGTATAAAATATTACTTATAGTTATTTTACTAATTTTAGTGTTACGCCTGCAGTTATGTCACTCATTTGAAGCGACATAACGATTTTTTTTGTAACACTAAAGTAGATTATTACTATTTGTTACAGCTAATCTCTATACTATATAAAATATAGAGATGACCATTAAAGTTAATTAATCTGAAAAGTGGCCTATTGTAAAATTTACAAATTTTCATTTACATCACTGTCGCTCTAAATGAGCGATGTGTAGATATGCTTCGGCTATAATGTTTAGGTCTATAGTTTAGATAGGTATTAGGAGTTGAAACGAGCCTATTGTGAATGATGCTACAGTTACTAAGCAACACTGCTAAAAATTGTAATTTTGAGATCAATTTGCCAACTAGAAAATAAAAATAACTTTATTGAACTTAATGACGTATACATGAGCTAGTTACAATATTAAGCTAAATATAACTACTTATTGCTATTTATTACCTTTAAATTTATCTGTCTATGTATATTAGAACAATAACTACTTGCTTCTAAAGAAGAGGTGTTGGCTTGCCTGAGTTAGATTAATATATAACCTGTGTTTCAGGCCAGCTCTCTAAGCCAAAATGCTACTAAACACAACTTCATTGCTAGCCTCTACAACAATACACAAAAATGCTTAACTGATTATAATAAAAGATAATCTATTTCAGAATTTCTAGTATTTCAACAACACCTGAAATTCGAACACCTGATTAATTCGCCAAGCAGTCGCTTAAGCGATATGTCCCAGGTACCTAGGTTAGTTTTACCAATTATATAATTTATTTACTCATTAAACATAAAAAGAAAGTTTGTTTTTATTTACTTAATTACAATTTACTTCAAAGATTTGCGCGACCCGTTTTCATAAGCTCACTAAACTGATTTTCGAAACGGTTTCTTAATTGAAAAGTTTGTTTTCCACCCAAGTTATGAGCGATAAAACGCACGTCTACCTAAGAAATGGGCTACGCACGCCAAAGTTTGGCAGCTAACCGCTTTATGAAATGTTTTGGGGAATTAATAAATTATACGCAGATTTTTAAACACCGACAACGTTTAAAAACTAAAGTTTTATGAAAATATTGTACCTATTTATCATTTGTTTTCGCACTTTCACGATTAGTTTAAAAACTTTCGGCTTATTTTAAGGCACATCAAAAGGCTTCCTAAAATATGACCACCATTATCATCACTACATAGTTTATAACAAAGTCGCTTTTTCTGTCCCTATGTATGCTTAGATCTTTAAAACTACGCAACTGATTTTGATGCGGTTTTTTTAATAGATAGAGTGATTTCAGAGGAAGGTTTATAAGTATAACACATTGCACCCGTGCGAAGCTGGGGCGGGTCGCTAGTAAAAACATAAAACAACGCATGATATGGCTCGCTTAGTAAATTTTTTATTGTATTAAGAATTAGAGCAGCGGTGGCGCAGCGGTGTCGATCCTCGATCTGCCCACACATATTTGTCTGAATTGTAAAACCAAATCGGAACGACAGTGGCAACATTAAAATTAACCACCATTAGCTCCCAAACGTCAAACGCCATCTGTTAACGGTTCTGAAATTTTATAATAAAAATTTTAAAAACTCGCCGTCGGTTTGCCCCTGTATTAAAAACCAACAGATTTGGTCGTTGCGTACCTTTTTTACACTATACTTGATCGTTGTTTAGCGATGATGTGTTCTACGATGGAACGCGCTTACCCAGTAAATACCGATTCACTTTTGACTTGAAGACAGACAGATTTTAACTTTTGGGAAACAGTGGTGCCGGCAGCGACTTCCTGAACTTGAAAGTTCGCACAGTAACATTGTTATTCACTTCAACCCTTTTTGGTGTCCCACAGCTGGGCACGGGTCTTCTCTCAACTATAATATGAGTTGAGAGAGTTTAGGCCTTAATCCACACACGCTGGCCAAGTGCGGGTTGGTGGATGTCACATGTCCTCGAATGATTAGTTCTTAGACATGCCGGTTTCCTCACGATGTTTTCTGTTTTTGTTTTTTCACATTGTTATTAAAAAGTAAAAAAATATAGGTAAGTACTTACTCCCATTTTGTAATGTCGGCAGTGTTGCAACGCCCATTTAGTTGAGGAGGCACTTCCCTATCACAGAACACTCGGATATATTAATCTCCGGCTACTTGTCTATAATTTACTGAATTGATTTTAGTTAAGTCCATTCAAATTCCTTAAGGTAATATTCAGCTCTATCTACACCTTTGGATTCTATATCTTTTGTGTATGTGAAAGTCGAAAAATGTGCGATATTTATTATATTTCTTTTTTTGACGGGCTGATGGTGGTCGTGGGTTCGATTCTAAGACAAACATTTATTTATGTAATGAACATATTGTTTGTATTGAGTCTGGGTGAAATTATTTGTATAAAGTAGGTATGTATTAGCATAGTACGAGCTCTGCTTTGTTTGGGATCAGATGGCCGCGTGTGTTAATGTCCCACTATATAATTATTATCATCAAAAATAATAGATGCATCTTTTAACCTTAAGTCGGCAGATTTTCAGATGATAGCTTAATAGACAGACATACAAGTGATCCTATAAAGGACACTAAAACCCATAACATCCCAATGTTTTACATTTTTCGGTTCAAGCATCTTACGAACGCAAAACGTTTACATAAAATTTATGCTAGCTCATTTGCTTAAGGATGATTCTCGTTTGAAGACTAAATCGATTTTGTAGGTGCTTACCGTTCTAATTTAGGAAATGGTGTTAGATAATTTATCTCTTAGAGTAATTTCACACAAGCGTTTTTTGCGCGTTGACTGCTATTACAAGCGCTTCAGTCACTACTTTTTTTTTACTGGCAGATTGTAAGCGATGGTGTAGTCTTCTACGAAGTATACACTTACAGGAACATCGATTCACTCCTGGCATGAACACCGAGAGATTATAGTTATCGGCAGGGTCGTCAGCCTACAGAAAATCCGAACGTACCCACATGGACTTCTAATCATACGTTTATCGCGTTTTATTCGAGCGCGCGATTAATGTACTTTATGATTTGGTATATCAGTTTCGCGCGAAATGGAAACTTCTGACAAGAAAACACTAGGCCGACCGTTTAACTCGCGTATCGCCATCTGAGGTACAAAGTCATAAAACATTAATTATATCTCTTAAAGAACTGTTTAACTACAGATAAAAGTAATGTAAGACTATTCGTCACTAATATCCATATCGCTTGAATCATCATCACTGTCTGTGCAGCTTGAGGAGTCAGAATCTTGGCGATAGGCGATAGGCGATACGCGAGTTAAACAGTCGGCCTATAAATCTAGTACGAAAATTTACCGCAAACAGTAATAATCAGGTACACCCACCATATAATAAGCCTGTGACGACTGTGTTCTATGAAATTATCCTTAATTCTGCCGTGTACACTCGAAAGTGGTAGCGAGTGTTAAAATCTATGGATTGGTATGGTATGGATTTTGAATTATAAGTGCGTCAACGCTAATTCTAGTTATGCGTGTATTAAAAATAATTCACATTTACACACGTTTAAAAAAACGAGCGTCTGAGCGTATTTGAGTAGCGACAGCCTTGTTCGTGTTGTGAAAATTGGTTGTTACATTTAATTTGTTATAGTAATACAAGAGAACGGGGGTAGTGTTAATTCATAACGTAGTTCTCATAATTCTTGGTAGAAATTGGCGTGTATTAAGTTTGCTTACGAACATTATTTTTTATTTATTTAGGATTGCCAATTCTAACATTCTTTACTATATATATATAAGTATACGAGGAATGGCTTAAAAAGTAAAATGCATAAACTTTTGTATCCAACACTGTATGCAACATAACAACAGACATTTTTTTTAATTTAAACAAAAATACTAAAGATATTACACACCAAAACAATTATGTACCTAAAAGTATTCTTTTTACATTGTAGTTACATATAATATACTAACACTCTGCTTAAAAGTTTTTCTAAAGCTATGAACTCACTGCATTCATTGTACAACCTAGAGATGTGACAAAGTTGTGAATTAACTTAAAGGTTAATAGGTACGTCGTACTTAATAAGTTGATAACTTTTTTTTGTCGAAATGAAAATGAATGAAATGAAATGAAATGAAAATGAAATGACGTTTCAGAAACCCAAATTGTTTTGACAGGTATGTTACAGTAACAGTAGTGTTATTAGAACAATGACTTGAAAAGCCTTTCGGAAACTGGGCGTTAGACGTGTATTAAGTATAGGTAAATAAATGGAGTAAGAGCAGATAAAAAAATGTAGGAACATGAATGGTGTCTTCCGTGTGCAACAAATTAGTGCCCAAAAAGGTGTCAAGAGTTGTTAGTCACCTGAAGAATTCTGGCAAAGCTGAAATACTATTATTATAGGCCGACCGTTTAACTCGCGTATCGCCATCTGAGGTACAAAGTCATAAAACATTAATTAAATCTCTTAAAGAACTATTTAACCACAGATAAAAGTAATGTAAGACTATTCATCACTAATCCATATCGCTTGAATCATCATCACTGTCTGTGCAGCTTGAGAAGTCAGAATTTTAACGATAGGCGATACGCGAGTTAAATGGTGGAGTTAAATGATATTAGTGACGAATAGTCTTACATTACTTTTATCTGTGGTTAAATAGTTCTTTAAGAGATTTAATTAATGTTTTATGACTTTGTACCTCAGAGTTAAACGGTCGGCCTATAGCAAACAATTAAGTTAAGTTATTTAATAAAATACAGTTTCCTACCTTAAATCTACTGCATCAGCTTTAAAACCCACCTCGATACGACTCACAAATCACAATTTGAAAACTCCCCTTTTATTTAAAGAGCCACAATAGATTCCCTCGAACTTTTCCATTCCTTGAAAACTGTACGTTATCGTAGGCAAATATATGCGCATTTTAGTTGGTTGAGAATTTATATGGAGTTCTATTTATCTGAAGCTGTTCAAGTAAATGTTTCTAATGTTTGGTATTTGTGCTCGCTTGTGAAGTAATTTACGTTGTGTTGCCGGGATGCTGATTAGTTTATGTATGTATGTAAATAGGGTTGCATTTGTGAGTAGGGGGGAATGAATTGGGTTTAAAATAATGTGCATTTCCCCGTTTGGACTACTATTTTTAGTTATTATGGGTATGTACATTGTAATCAATACTCAATTTGTTTATTGCTCTTCCATATGGTAACATTAGATGTACTTGAGATGATAACATTATTATTTAACTGGTTAGTGACCACCCACCAGACAAAGCCGCACCGCCAAGCGGCCTTGCTGTGTTCCGGTGCGTTGTCTGGTGACACCATGCAGAGGGGGTGGGTCGAAATTGTTGCTCCTTTATGGTTTCAACCATAAGGAGTCTCATTTCACTGCCACCTTCTCACCGAAAGTCATTCGTAATCACGAGTAATTCGGTACATTGAGCTGGCGCGTCCCATCGTAGACTGCATCATTGCATAGCATCAGGTAGGTTGTGGTCAAGCGCCAACCTATTCAAGAATAAAAAAAACAAAATCCACAACTTGGCAGTTCACACAATAAAAGTGAAAAGACTTTTATACTTGTTTCTTTTAAGCATTTTATCTTTAATAGACAAATGTTGAAAAAAATAGCGATGTTGTTAGTTTTCACATGACATGTCTTAAAGATAAATGTCTAAACCGCGAAAATATGGGCTCAGTTTAAAGAACATGATCGTTACTCGCTCAATACCCAAATGTATACAAAATGGTGTCACGCACCTTCCACCATCTAAGTTTTGGTGTATTTACTTTCATGTCCATTCATATGCCTCTTCTGACTGCATTATGGGTCTACTAGAGGTAAATGTTTGCCACAGTACGTGATGACCTCACGAGTGGAAGGTCCCAGGCCTTAGCTGCAAATTGTTTTTGAGTTTTCCCTACAGGGACTTCTTAGAATAAGGTGGTAGGTACCCAAGAAGAATATGTGCTTGATCTGATAATAAACATTTAAACTTTCGCATTGCATCTACAATATAAAAATGAATCGCAAAATGTGTTGGTAAGCGCATAACTCGGGAACGGTTGAACCGATTTCGCTAATTAGAATTTTAGAATATTCCTTGAAGTACGAGAATGGTTTTCAAAAATTAAAAATAAGTCCTCCGAAACAGCTTTACCGATTTTTATGAAATCTTATAGGTCGTATTCTGTTTTCGGAACCGGCAGGTGGCACTGCTTTACCGGGCAGGACGACGTCTGCGGTATCCGCTAGTTATTAACATTTATCATAACAGGTAATTAACACGATCACTTTTAATTGAACTTTACGCTTATAATAATGTCAATTAATATGAGAAAAGACGGTAGTTCAAGAAAATATTGTCTAATAACTGTTATCAACGGAGCTCTGTCGCTGGAACAGTCTGTTTTCGACCACGACCGGTGAACCTGTTTATCTCCCCGTTATGATGAATATTGATCTTTCTTTTTACATATATTACACCCAAACACTCTCCATTTACAAAGTAAACACAAATGCTTTCTCATCGTGTAATTATCAAAATAATTACATCTAGCATTAGGTGCTTGTGATTTGATCTGATGTCAATATTAGTTTGGCTATCAAACGAATATGCTAATATAAACCGCATACTGGGTCCGACTCTTGTTCGTCACTAAACTAACAAACAGATGTGTTTTTTCAATATAAAACCAACATACAGCTTGGTCGCCTCGGGGTATTTGATGTTTGCCAAACGTATTTTGTTGTTTGGTCAAGATGTTTTAAGATCTTGAGTTAAGAGAGAGAATTTGCGTACGTGACAATGCTTTAGTAGTGACCATCAAGATTATTATAATAATTATAATTATTATAATAATCCTTCTTTCATAACGTAGATCTAGTCTTATATTATACTAGCTGCCCCAGCGAACTTCGTACCGCGCAAAATTGTGAATCTAAACCATTCCCAGATCCCCTTGAACACACACAAAAAATTTCATCAAAATCGGTCCAGTAGTTTGAGAGAAGTTCAGTGACATACACACTCACAGAAGAATTATATATAAAGATGTAATTTATTCTAGCCTGCTAGGCAAAGCACTCCCCAACGTCATTCATCTTGTACTGTCTCTCTTAATCATTTTTTTTATCAAAAGCAATGACGTAGTCTACGATGGAACGTGCTTACCCAGTAACGAACTAATTATTTGAGGACATGTGACATCCACCAACCCCCATTTGGCCAGCGAGATTAAGACCTAAACTCTATTACTCGTAAGATAGTTAAGAGTAGACCAGTGCCCAGTTGTGGGACACTAAAAAAGGGGTGACGTAGAAATATCTACCACACAATAGAAAAGTAAAACTGATAACGTCATCAAAAAGTTACCATTTCCTTATCTAAAAGAGTATTACATGCAAAATCGTCTACTAGGTATATTATAAAGCATTTTCCGAGCATTTTCCTATAATACCAGTGAGGTAACGTCAGCAAAAAATTATGTTGCCGAATTATTTCTTATATCCTCGAAATGGAATGGAATTTGTGAGCCAAGCCTTTGATAGCTAAGCTGTTCTTACGAGAAAATGTGATTTTTGTGGGATATTTGCTATCGTACATGTGTTTTAGTTAGGTAGTGACTTTCGATTATAATAACACTAGCTAATGCACTGACTTCGTCCACTTTGTCATGTTTATAGTATTTTCTTAAACGCGAATATCAAATGGTTGGAATATACCTGCTCGGGACCCAGTGCTTAATTTACTCGTACCAAACCTAAGCAAAATCAACTCAGAATTCAAGACACTGTGAGCTCACTCAAATATTAATGTTTGTTGGTAGTCAGTAATAATTGTGATTAATACCTCATTCAACCAATTTTTGGTCGTCAAATACCTCAGTCGACCCGTGATCATGAAGTCTGAAAAGACTTTGAAACGTCGGTATTTATAATCTAAAATGAACCGCGTTAAAATCCGTAAAATGGTTCTAGATCCTGTATAGTTATGATAAGTAATCTTTATTAATATTATAAATAATAAAATAATTCTGTCCGTTGCGCTTTCACGCTAAAACTACTTTACTGATTTAAATGAAATTTGGTATGGAGATAGTCAGAGACCTGGGGAAGGATATGGATAGTTATTATCTGACTAAAGAGAGTTGAATGGTTTAGTTATTTATTCTCTATTCCGTTTTGCAAAGAAAATGAAAACAAATAAAGTTATATAACACCAAGACATATTCAAAGACGCACAAGAATTTTAGCTTAGTACTGAACACAATAAGCTCATTACGGATAATTTTGTTAAGTTAATTTGCTAAGAAAAAATAAGTGAATACACTGATTAATGATCACATATTTACTTAACTAACTTTTGGAACAAGAATCGCTAATGTGTGCTGACGAAGAATGTTTCATAAGTTATTAACATTGACTAAATACCTACTATATGCCGACCGTTTAACTCGCGTATCGCCATCTGAGGTACAAAGTCATAAAACATTAATTAAATCTCTTAAAGAACTATTTAACCACAGATAAAAGTAATGTAAGACTATTCACCACTAATATACATATCGCTTGAATCATCATCACTGTCTGTGCAGCTTGAGGAGTTAGAATCTTGGCGATAGGCGATACGTGAGTTATACGGGCGGCCTGTAGCTTTCTAACCGGGTCATTCCGCCCGCACATATTCATGAAAAAATCTACAATAAATAAATAAATAACCAAGCTCCAAAGATTGCTCACAAAAAGTGTTACTGAAGTCACTCACCTTTTTTTACTTTTTGAGGGGAAACCTTTTATAGGCATCAGGGCGTGACACAGTGGGTATGTGAGACTCCGAAGAAGTTTACTCACCAAAACCACCAGCGATACCTCGTCCTGGCAGGTGGGTTGGTAGAGGAACACCGTCCTCCAACCCACCTGCAAGGACGAGGTATCGCTTTCGCATTACCCCAACTACCGGCGGGTAAAAACCTTCACCTAATGCTGTAAATAATTTCGCTATTCAGTCGACTTATGTTGGTACAGAACCCTTAATTTACGAAGACTGACACGTAATTGACCGGTTTTCTATTTGTTCACGATGTTTTACATAAGTTCAACGGTTTCGGATGAAATTTTGAACACGTGTAGTTAATGGGATTGACATCCATTTTTTTATCATCATCATAGCGTCACGCCTGTATTGCCCGCAGGTGTAAGCAGAGGTAAATATCGCCCACTTTTCGCCGGTTAATGGGTCGAGCGTATTGCAAATCATAGATTCTCTAAGTACATTAGAAAAGTTTTGCTTGACCCGAACCTGGGACCTCGCGGTTATTAAGTAAACTCGCTTACCTCCACCGAGGCAGTGGATTTTTGTTATTCCTGTAATATAAATGTATATCTCTTGGGATACTTGTGTATTACACGAACGCGTAGGTAGATATTATACAAGTAAATATTTTGCAAAAATTTATCAAAACACGTAAGCACGAAGCTTAAATAAATCCCTTTTGTCCGGGACGTCAACGTCTGCAAATGAACAAGATCGTTAAACGTGGCAACCTGCATCCCAGGTGTTGGCGCGCGCTGCATTTCTCCACGTCATTCCCATCTTATTTTAAAACCAACTCCAAAAAGAAGCTGGATTTTTTGTTGCATTCATTTTTGAGTTTTTTTATTGCTAACTTCGCTTTACATAAATTTATGATTGAAATCACGGCCAAATTCTATCAGAATTATTAACCGTTCTCTAAAACAGTAAAAGTGTAAAAGTAAATTTTAATATGTTATGTGAAGAGAATAAAATTTTATATTTCTATTTTTAGTTAGTTTTTTAATAACAGCTCTTTTTTTCGTAAAAAAGACATTTAAACAACCTGTACGTGTATGTAAATAGCAAGCTTAAGTGCACGCTATTTGTCCGTAATTGATAAAACGTAATTTCAGTCTAAATCTGAGGTTATGTTACTTATACAGTATAGAAGTTTAAAACCAAATTTTATATCGCTGTAAAATTTTTCGTGGTGGACTGACTGTGGCGGACTTATGCATATTTTATTTTAATTTTGTCATGGAATTTTGCTAAATAAGCTTTTTATGTGTTGGGAGTTAAGGGTTTAATCTACAAGCTGAACTAAATGCGGATTGGTGGATTTCTCATGTTCACTGAATTCTTCTACGCGATGTAAAGTAGCTGCTGAGAAACAATTCAATGACACGATCCGAGATCGAACCCGCGAGCTATTTACAGAGCCGATTTCGATTTTCTTGCGCCACTGTTGCTCACTAGGTGTTGAATTATATTTATACTTAGAATTATTTATCTATATTATTATAAACTACGGAGGTAAAGAATAAAGCGTGCACTGCAAAATGTATTTTTATAAATATGTATATAAAGGCAAAGTAATATTGAATGCGCGGGAACAAAGGTAAGCATTGTTTCTTTGTCATCAAAGTTTCTTATTTTATACACAAATACATGTATTTCTGATATCCATCAACACTATTTCATTTTACAATTCACTCGGTTGCATAGAGGGAGCCACTATAAATCATACTTAACTTTGCCCCAGGGAATTGTTCGCGTTTTTGCTCGCATTCCCATCAAATCCCATTAGTTGCTTTGCCCCGGTAATGAGTCTAGCTTTTCTTTTATTCGCGCTTCTTGCGGTAATTAATGTTTTAATTTAAAGCACTGTGTCACGAGTATTTTTAATTTTTGTTGTGGTTTTTAAAAGTTATTCTTTTCCTTATTTCACTTATTCTTTATTCTTATTATAAAAAAATCTATTACAACGAACTAACGATCACGCAAATTTCACTTAACTCTTTTTAATTTAACGTTCTCTTTGTGTTTTTTATTTAGATTTCCTTACGATAAAGAGGGGTGTTATTATGTTTGTCGTGTGTGTTTATGTATGTCTGTGTATCCGTGTACAAGTTTGTGTCAGCATCGTAAAGCTATGAATGGAGGTTTAGGTAGGAATTTAATTTAAAATCTGAAATAGTCCTTAGCTAGGGGAGAGTTTTCTAACATTTCGAGTTAGGTTCTTTCAAACGTTAATATACCCAATTTCCGTCGTATAATAGCTTAATTATGTGGCTAAACATTTTAAATAAATCATTGCAGCGCTGATAGCGATAAATAGGTTAAAAAGTTACAGTACGTTATAATGACATAATAAAAAATAAAACTACATACTGGTCATATTTCAAAGACATATATCAACTGCACTATGTTAATCCTTATCTTTAAAGGGGTTAGCGGCTACTTCGACAGTCATTAATCTACTCTGTCATACGATTCATTCATTTTAAAATCCCGATAAAGTCCCACTAGATAATATTTCTGTGAGGAAAATAATTTATTGCTTTTGTATCTCGCTTCTTTTATTAATATAATTTAATTTTTTTTGTGATACAAATGATTTATTTATTAGATAATATTTAATAAAGCGTTAAAATGAATTTATTTTGATTTTTATTTTGTTTATATCTTAATAAGGTAATGATGTGTTATGGTAATGACAATTTATTTATTGGTTTAAGTTTAATTAGGAATTGAAAGACATTAATATTGTTAATTATTCAGGTTAATATTACTACGGTAAAACTGAGTTGAGGTAATGATCAATATAAAATGACGACAATTTAGCTTTAAGCCACTGATTCCTTAATTTTTTTTGCAACCACGAACGTGAAATTAAGGAAAGAAAGAAAGAAAAATCATTTGTTTGACCAAGACAGGACACACAGAATCAAATGATAAAAAAAAACATGAAAAGAGAGAAAAATAAAAACAAATGAAAACAGATTTAAAGAAGAAAAATTAAAAACAAAGAGTAAGTGTGACCCACCAGTGTTAAACATGGACATTGCTCTGTAAACGCTGTGAGTGCCTACTAGAGGCGACCCACAACACTGATTTTCAGCAATGTCCATATTCCTACAGTGTGTATTACTTAAGTATTTTAAACTATGTTGAAATAAAATCTAGTCTAAAGCCATTTCTAGTGGCCGGAAGTCTCAAATGGATGGCAAATGGTCTAGATTTTAGATGCTTATCGAAATAGGGAAATATGCCATTGCAGTGCAATCTGAATGCTAGTGGATACGATGAATACGGTACGGTGGGTCTAGTGTCGCAATTTAGTTATTACGGTTATTGGGTACTTAGTCGAAAGTTACGTTAGTACAAACATTGCATTTTCCTTTGGGAAGTTAGGATTTAGATGAACCCAATCTTTTTTTATTGTATTCTAAATTTGAAATATTAAAATATCATGTGGCTATGCGCCACTGGTAAATGGTGGAAATTCCACGGGCACACACAAAGCGCTTTAGTTCCACTTTTATTGTGCGAACTACCAAGTTGTGGAATTCGTTACCGGCATCTCTGTTTCCCGATAGCTATAATCTACCTGTCTTCAAGTCACGAGTGAATCGGTATTTACTGGGTAAGCGCGTTCCATCGTAGACTACAACATTGCTTCACATCAGGCAAGTTGTGGTCAAGCGCAAACCTATTATAGGATAAAAAAAGTCTATCTTTTCATTTGGTGTTTCAGGTTTAGGTATTTTTTTGTTTATTTTGCACTATCCATTGGGATTTGCAAATTCAAATTAATTTATTGCGAATGGTATACTATAAAAATAAAGTCTCTCCATATTCCACGCTCAGGCATATCAATTTATAAACATCACAACAATCATTACTAAGTGATTGAACAGCCACCTACTAAAGTTATGAACAAATGTTAATATAAAATGTTATTTTAGTGATTAGTACCTACATTTCAATTTGAAGTAAAATCTATACTAATTATTATAAAACTGCAGAGTTTGTTTGTTTGAACGCGCTAACCACAGAAACTACTGGTCCAATTTGAAAAATTGCTTGCACCGTTAGATAGCATATTTATTGAGGAAGGCTATAGGCTACTTTTTATCCCACAGCTGGGCATGATATGTAATATGAAAGCTAGTAATTAATAAACGTACAAAGAAATGTCAACGAAAACAAATATATCAAGTTTTACTAAAGCACTCCTAATTTCCACTCAAGCACTTGCACACGCACCCGCACGCACACGCAAATGCATACATTTCCTACAAATAGTTGATATGCATGTACTTCTAAAACAGCGACAAATTGTAATAAATTAAGTACCTACTAAGAGGAAGGCGCCTGTGTCTGTAACACAGTTTATACTAGCACAGACACAGACGTACCCTCCGTTGCTGATAATACACAACGCTTAACTTAACTTATACATTATTTAACATGTTTTGATTGAGATGGACCACTGTATTTAGCTTTCAAAAATAAAATTTATATTATTTTATTATTCATTATTAATTAATTATTAAATTAATTACATAGTTTTGTTTAATCCTCGACGCATTGGTTGTAATTATTTAAACGTATATCACTAAAACCAGTCGCAATAGGAAACCCTTGTAAATTAAGTTTTAGGTATAGATATCTTACTAGCTTTCCGCCCACGCGTATGTCGGTTATCGCGCTAAACTATTAACCTCTTTTTTCAGTCGGATAAAATCTATCCTTTCCCGGGTTTCGAACTATCTCCATATCAAATTTCATCCAAATCAGTACATTAGACAGACAGTTACTTTCGCATTTATAATATTAGTAAAGATTATAATCTAAGTTATAGGTATGTAAGATGCCGGGATGGTGTCTGCTAGTATTTATAAACGCTAATAAAATTGCAGAAAAATACTACTTAATTTATATAATCTTATCCATCGATAAAAAACAAAAAAAAAAATCTTGTAAAAAAATCTTTTACAATGAAGAGCACTATACCCTCACTCGAAACACAATAACTGCGAATAAATACAGTAAACTTAAGAAATAACTTCAATAAACGGCCTCATTTACACAAATTACACTTTAAAAGCAGGTACTTATAAACCATTTCTGCAGCTTAAATTGCTTCTTAAGCTACTAGAATTCTTTAAGCTGCAGCTTGTTTTCTGTGCAAAACAGGGACCAGCCTGTTAAGGCCATGAAATTTTAACCCCTCTAGCGGACAGCGCTGGTTAGCGGTTGAGTTGTGGTTTAAGATATAAGTTATAGCGATTAATGGAAAAAAATTAGTATGTATGTGAGTGGTTAATTAAATGACGACAGTCAATTAGGGTGCGAGATGAATGTTCGATATAAGTTTGTAATACCATTTAACTAAAGGTGCAAGCACATTACTGCTTGCGCAGCGGTGGCACCTTAGAAATATAAGGCCCACATATCTTTGTGTGAATTATTATATCGCCGCTGCTCAATATCGGTGAACCTAAACCGGCATGTATAAAAACTAATTGAGGACATGTGACATCCAGCAACCCTCACTTGGCCAGAGTTTTCATCCGCTCATCCTAAGGGCTAGAAAATCGTTCTGGGGCCGGTCAATCAGGATTTTTCCAGTAATTCTGATGAAAATTAGATACCGAACCGAATTAGATATCGACGGGCCGGTAGCGTGGTCGGTAAGATACTTGCTTTTCACGCCGCAGGTCGTGGGTTCGATTCCCACCCGAAACAAACATGTCTTGTGTCTGGGTGTAATTATCTATATTTGAGTATATATTTACAAAAGAAAAGTATTATATGTAGTATATTATCAGTTATCTGGTTTCCATAGTACAAGCTCTGCTTAGTTTGGGATCAGATGACCGTGTGTGTTAACGTCCCACTATATTATTATATTATTATTATTATATTTAAGTTAGATTCATCAGAAATATTTCGATATTAAGTTTAAGTGGCTTAGGATCGCCTTTTCTTGTGACTTGGTCCACTGCTGCTAGGAATGCACTAACCATTCCACTCTACCCATTCTAAATTTAGACAGAACATAACCAGCGTACCTTATAAAGAATAACTGACCATATGACTGTTATTGCGTACCTACGTTTAATTGCAATATGTGAAAAATAATCTCTATCTTTTGCATGTACAATATCACCTACTTTTATTATTGATTTAAAGTTTAAGGTTATCTTTAATAGGTACTTAGAGCAGTGGAGGCGTAGCGGTACGGACCTCGCCCTAGAAATATAAGGTTGTCGTGCATACACATCTTTGTGTGAATTAGAAAACATCCAGAGGAAACCGTCTAAGAACTAATCATTTGAGTCAATGATCATCGACCCGCACTTGGCCAGCGTGTGTGGAGGATTAAGGTCTAAACTCTCTCAACTCGTAAGATAGTTGAAAGACCGGTGCCTATCAGTGGGACACTAAAAAAAGGGTAAAAGTCGATTAGGTACTTAGATACTCTTTGAAAGATTCCCAGGCCTTGCTAGCCTTTTCATTTCCTGATAAAAATTAGCGTTAATTTAAGAGCGTTTCACCGTAGACTGCATCGTTGCTTAACAACATATAAGTAGTGGGCAAGCGCAAACCTTTTATGGAATAAAAGAATATCGACGACTACTCTCATCCAGCTCCAGCATCTAGCAAAAAAATTAATCCAGAAAGCCATTACCCTCAACTAGCTATCTCTCACTCAATGGTAATCCTAAGATGGTTGAGAGAAGACCCGTGCCCAGCAGTAGGATACTAAAAAGAATCATTAAAATTTCCCGAGATTCCATCATCAGTTCCTGACATGGTGCCAATGGGACCACTGCTGAAGTATTCTCTTTCAAATAAAAAAAGAATTTTGAGAATCGGTCCAAATGGGAGAAATATCGCTGTACATACTTAAAACAAATACATACAGTGGAACATATAACCTACGTATTTTTTGGAAGTCGGTTAAAAAAGGGTTTAAAAGTGAAACGTGTTAATTACCGTCCATCAAATCGCAAAACGAGAATCAACAATAACAAAATTAAATATTGAATAGGGAACGATTCTCACGTTTCAACAATATTTCTATGTAACGACGGTCTTGCTCGGTCTTGTCCAAAAGTGCCCGTAAAAGATCGTAACTGAAAATTGTTTCAGCCCTCTGGGACATTGAAAGTTCAGGTGTAATACCTTGAGATCTCGCAGATGGTACTTTGAGTTATGAATCAATTCTACTTTTTAGGATTCCGCACACACTGCCACGGTTGTGTCACTTGTGGTTCCCGTGACACCCTGGCCAAGATGCGGGAAGGAACGCCCGGGTGTCTTAGTTCGGTTACCAGTTTGGTGTCAAACATATGGGCGTGGGGATCCATAAGGGCTTACCCCGCGGACAACAAAAAAGAAGGTTCTGTACACAAAGGGTGTCGCTAGCCCACGCTGTATGCTGTCTTTCGCTTTGCCTGGAGACAAGTGGACAATCTAACCTAACTTTCCAATTCTTCTTTCTTACTGATCTTTCTGATTAAATTCCTGCGCTGTACCTAGTTAAAATGTTGAAAAACGACTTATAAGTTGTAGCTACTTGGCAGTTGGTACTTTTCTACTTTTCTAAAATGACCATTTAGTTCTTACGTAAGAGATGGTTTCGTTGCAGATAAACTTTTTTCAATCCACCAACTTATCCATCTGAACTGTAACATGCAAACAATTTTCTTAAAAAGTAGCTTATTTGAATCCAGTTGCGGTTCGAATTAAATTTGACTAAGTGGCTGCAGACGGGTCTGAACCGTTGAGAAGATATATAAACAGTCATTTATCGTAACCCTGAAGTCCGAAGTCCAGAGGGGGTGGAGCAGGTGGCGAAAACTCCTGTTTGACTGATTGTTTGTTTAGCCATTTCCTCGTTTTAGTCTAGGATCCCGAGTAACATCGACATTCACCCATCTGATTACCGGCTAAAAATGTTTTATCTAATAAAATGTTTCCGAACATGTAGTAATTGTTATAGATAAATATGTTCTTAAATGACAAATATAAATTAAATGTTACAATACAAATATAATTAATAAATAATAATAGTAATTATTATAATTAATGTTACATTTCAATTTATACCTACTAAATATAATAGACACCAAGTTTTACAGTACCGACAATACTGGAAAAAAAGCGATACTCTTTTAGTCAAATATTGTACAATATTCGGTCAGTAGGGTGTTTAGCGCGCCAGACACTGCGCGTTTTTTATTGTTAATAATTATAAAGTTATCGTGTACAACAATCGTGTAATATATAAGTCGTGTCTGTTGACAGCAAGTGAAATTTGAAAAGATTTTTTTATTAAACTAATTTCATAAAACCACATGCACAGATTCATATTCGGAAACATATTACATTTTATATAATTAAATTTTCATCTAGTGAGCAGATGAGTAAAGGTCGCACTTACTTGGGATCATCTACTATTTAGTTCGTTCCGCAGAATTTGCAGTTGCACTAAAAACTTAACAGATCATCAATAAGAGTAAGCTGCTTAGTTACGTTCAGGATTGAGTGAATTGTGGTTGAACTAACTATGGTTTCGACTTGTTAGGCGTGATTAATAGATAGGAAACTAAAGTACAATCGTTTTAAGTTACTGTTATTTCCTAGAGAACAGGATTTAAAACTGTGAAAAACAATAGCGTGCGCACGCTGAAGGTAGGTAATTATCACACAAATTTCGCCGACCACTTTTAAATTCCAAACGGGAAACAAAAATTTAAAATCCCACGACTTATATTTAGCTCAGAACAATCTCTATCACTTCAGCTTTCAAATAAACAAAACCTCAACAAACTCCTTATTTTTAGAAATTTAAAAACAATATAAAAATACGAACTAAATAAAAACAAAAATAATCAATCGCAGCAACATCAATTTTATTAAGACATTCATAATAAAAAGATAATTTCCAACTATTGCCATCATTATAAAACCTTTTGTAAAACTAAACAAAAACTATTCTAACTAAAGTTGGGGAAAATCGATGGCCAAAATAGAAAACATAGTCGTTCCATTACTAGGGTAGCGGCTACCAGTTACCGGCTACCCGTACGAGCAAGATTAATGAGCCGGCTTTGAGCTAGAATTGGCACACCTGAGCACCTGCACTTTGGTAATGCATTGTTTTCTGTGTAAGCACTTGCGCTTATTGTGTTTGTTTGACATTGATGTTTTCGTTTACGTAAATTTTCAGCTAATACATTTGCTTTTGTTTACTTAGTTACGATTTCATTAAGGTTTATAACTAAAATATTATAATGTTACAAAATGTGACATGAAATTTGTATATTTCTCAAGTTTATGTAACGTAAAGAAAATGATAGTTTCATGTTATTCAATATTTTTAGTAAAAATTTAAAAATAGAATCATCATTTCAGAAACTTGCAAAAGAACGTCTCCTATCATTAAAAAAACGTCTTCCTATGTGAGGTAATCTGTATGCTGTCAGAGTTTGGGAAACAAAGGTATTGTTTTCATAGAAATTGCTTGAAACCTAAAAGTATGGGCAAGATAATATTTTCCCTGTTTCTACATGTTCCTAAGAAATCAATAAAAATTGAATCGGCTCCGAAAGAATAACCCTCGTGTTTGTTTACACGAGAATGATAAGGGACTTAATGTACCTAACAAGAGTATTATTAGTAGATTTTTTAGAAATTTATTTAATTAGTCGAATCAAACAATTGTGCAAGCTTATTGTCTGTAATAAAAGATGCGTTAGATAAGAGTTTTAATATTAAAATATCGTTGTTGGTACTCTTTACCTCCTCTATCTCGAGTATTATATGAACTATAAACTCAGCGTCTAAAGTAAGCATCTCCGTAAGACATTTTAAAGCGCATAACACTAACATCAACAAAGTTAGTAAGTCGTAAACCAAGCAACAAAATTTATATCCAATTCACACCTTTTACATCACTCTAAAAGGATTATTCCTCTCGTTAGTAAAAGTTAACGATCTATGAACAATAAGATTCATTAATACTAGTCTAGACCTTAGAAACTTTGCCTTTCTTTATCTTAAGACGCAGGTGTGGCGAACAATTCGCCCCTTGCGATAACACATACTGTCACATCCCTTGATGAATTGCTTATTAGATTGTCGGCAACATTCACATTTTGCGTTTATTTTTGTGCCAATAATTCTGCAGCGTTTTTATTTTGCGGAGAATTTATGGGACGGTTATTGGTGTTTTTACCCTATTAAGTTGTTATGTTTTTGCGAAAGCGGTAAGCTTTGTTCCTTGAAGAATTTTAAGATTGATAGGTAGTGTCTATTGTTTTTTCCCAAGTTTTTAGTATTCTGTGGAATTATGGTAGACTATTGTGTACCTTATTTGTAAATGCTGACACTAGTGTCACAGTAGTAGTTTAGCAGTAGTTCGATTTTAAGGGAACACCCAAATTAAGTTACTTCATCAAACGGACGCTCCTTCTCCCGCTCAGAGCAAAGCAATTTTGATTTTCGTCGTGCTTTTTTTTTAGATGACTATCCATTTAATTCGAAAGCATTTCAGTAGCTTACATTTTATTGGACTATTTTAACGAGTCAATTGAAACAGGTCAAACTCTTACTACCAGTACAAGAAATTAATAAACAATGTATTAAAACCCGATTATAGCAACCGAATGGTATTTTATTTATTGAATTCAGGGACACGATTAAGTTAGACTACTGTTATAACTTATATACCTACTGTGGTAGTGTAGTGATGTTTAGTGACTCATACACTGGACCGAGTCATGTAGGTAATGTTTGTTTGTTGTCATAGCTGCATTGAGGATTCATTTGTGCTCACGTGAACTCGCTTAGTGTTGATCCGTCTATTAAATAATTAAGTTTTTAATTAAAAAACATATGTAAATTAAATCAAGATTATGTATAAATGGAACGTTATAGCAAATTTTCAACTTATTTAGAGAAGTTATTATTTCGATATAGTGTCTGCAGATAGATACCAGTCTTTAAGATCTTCTAAACACTTGTACCAAGTTTTGTAAGTGTATATATTTATGTATATTTGTCCAGGTGATATTCGAAACCTAGCTGTTGAATCACTATGATTTTTGTTAAATGTTAACTGTGTTTTCCTGAAGGTATTTAGGTATTCACGAGTTTCTTCGTCAAATCAGAACTAACTAAAACATATTCTAATCTAAAACTTTCTTTGTTACAGATGAAAAACCATTATGAAACTGAGATGTGACCATAAAGAATCCTGCTCATAAACTCAGGAACCATGACTGAGCAGCCCTACCTTGACCCACAACTACAGCCTTTAGCAAAGACAATCATTAATAAAAAGAAGGGTCTCCAAGACCTGAAATATCTACTAGAAGATAGAGGAGAATGTAGAAAGAGTGAAAGAGATAGCAATATTAGTTTTGTCAATAATAGTTATGGGAAATATAGTGTAGTGTGTAAAAGGTACAGTCGGGGACAGTGGTGCTTTAGTAGGTTCAAAACTTTAGTGTTTTTGTTGTTAGTGTTTGTGGCTGTGAGTGTACATGCGAGGACATCAGGTAAGTCTTATTAATTTATTTTATTTAATGTTTCTTCTTAAAAATAAGTTTTTATTTTTTCACCCAGTATAGTTGTAGAGGTGATGATTCAAAAAAAAAACTTGCGGTGTCTACAGGTATCTGGTCGGTGGATCCAATCATAACCGCTTTTGAGATTTAAACTGTATTTTTTTTCAAATAAAATTTACCTAGCCGCAGTATGATTCAGCTTGACGTATTAACAGGTTTAGTTAAGGCGAAATTAGCATAACGTTTATATTTACACAAAGATTTCTGCGGTTTACTTAGAACCGACGGTTAACCGTGTTATTAAACTGTGTTTTACGTTTTTTATATGAATCATAATTTTAGGTACCTTCGTACTATTTTAACAGGGGAATGCTTTATGATCCTCAAAATGGGCATTGGGAGTGGTTTGAGGGACTTCTGTTGTTGGCCCGGGCGAGCGAAACCCCGCCGGGTCTCAGCTACATGCAGCCAGGCCCGGTTTACCCACTAAAACCGCGCGATTCGATACTGCATCGAACAAAATGTACCGCAAGTACGTATACCTACGTCGAAAAAGTATTTCCCTTTCGTGGTACAAAATATGAGTAACTTACGTTGTTTACATTAGGTATACATTAAGTATACTTAATGTTAACTGGATGGTCCACTGGTTAAAATATACCAGCGAGGTCATTCATGATTGTGATTAACGGCGATTCATAATCGATAGAAAAAATATAGTAGGTATAGGTAGTCTTATATATATAAAAGAAGACTAACAAACTGACAAATAACGCACAGTCCAAACCGCTAAAGAAAGCATTTTCCAAAACTCACTCCCTAAGGGGGTGAAACGGACACCACGCTCGTGATTCCATCATTGGTGGGAACTAGGTCGTAATAAAATGAATGATTAAGCTCAACGTCGGGATTTCTGCCGGATGAACGGCATCAAGCTCTCCTCCTACCATGTATCTAGATGGTATTTACCTCTGCTTACACCTTTGGGTAATACAGGCGTGAGCGCTTTTGAAGCATTTATTACTTATATTAAACGCAAAATTAACTCTTTATAACATGAGTTTATGAAGCGGTAGTAGAAAAAAAACTCCTATATTACAGCTTTTGAGAAACAGCACACCGAAAAACACACAGTCAATTAACAAACGCTTACTTAGTATCCTCTCAAACCAAACCCAAAAAAGTATTACTATTTAAATGCCTAGCAAAGCCTTCTAAAATGACATATAAAAAGTCATAAAAACGTGTCTCATTCCGTTTGATATCAAAACGTTTGCTTTCAGTATCTAAAACAAATCGACAACACACCCTTTGCAGATCCGATACATTCATCCGACTAATCGATCTGCCCGCAAAACCATCGAATACAAAAAGAAACAAATCCGATTAGCCGCAGACGCGACGAAAAAATTAAATTGTTATTTTCCCTAATTGCTTCCTCGATTCAAAGGGACGGATAAAGGTTTATACGTTTAATACGCAATAGAAACCGATCTACAACGGATTTCGAAAAAAATCTTACTGAAAAAGGTAAATTTTCAGGTAAGCTGAGTAGTCTAATGATACTATGGCTATAATCCATTACGATTTCGTTTCGCCTCGACGCACTCACTTCCAAACTCCCGCGAGGTAAATATTTCAACCTACCCCCTCTCCTTGCCGCGTATAATGTATTCTACCCCCCAGACCTCATCTTTCCATCCCTATTTTGCATAAAGGAGGAATTTAAATTGTGTAATCTAACTTTCAATTCATTCATACATTCAACGCCATCTCTTGGTGATAAATTGAAATTGGGATGGATTCTTACAGTCATTTAGCTTTTGGACTTCTCGCGGGACAGTCGCGTGCGTTTTCAACAGTTGTTATGTTAATTTAGTTAGTGACAATTGCACTGCGTTTATATGGTTAACTCCTGTGTGTTAACGTTGCGAATGTATAGTAATATCTAGGTCATTGCATGAAAGTAGCGTTTTATCCATAATATTTATTTTGGCCTTGCATTTGGCACTAATTGTTAAGACTAATTTGGGCAAATCTAGGTAGTGAGATTATTTTATACCAGTATTGAGCAATCAAAGGAAGTGTATTTGTGATTAGTATGCAGCGGTGGTACAGCGGTTACGGACTCGTCTTTGAAATAAGACGTGGCTTCGATACCATTTAATGCCCACCACTTATTGTGTCAATTGCTTTTGCTGAATAAAAGTTAAACATTAACTTGCACTTGGCCAACCTGCGTTCGTTCATTGTGATTATCTTTACTATTACGATAGTTAAGAGAAGTTCCGTGTTACTGAGTGACCTTATAAGAGTTATTTACTAATGTGTAGTCAATTTAGGTGCTTTAAATACTACGTCCTACGTTTATTGTACATTAATTCTTCATGTAAATAAGCCAAAAGACTTTTCATCACGAAACAGCAAACATCCATTATAAAAGAGGATTTCTAAAGCTAGACTCAGCGTTTTATTATAAAAACTCAACAAACAAATCCCGACCCTGTTGTCAAATATCATTTTTGTCACTTTTCACAAGCCTTATATATTGTACAATCCCCTTTGTCTTCATTTAGAAAACCATTTTTCTTGTTTAGCATTTACACAGTTAGAAAAAAGCAAGGCCGACTGTAATTTGACCCTTCAAACACAGCGAGCGTTCTGGAGTTCTGTTTTTTTAGACCGCTGCGCCTGAAAGCTTTAGGTATTTTGGCGTGGATATCTTTATTATTGGACTGATCATTGAAATACACACATCAAATATATTCAGGGATCAAACATTTTTTATTGCTGCAATTATTGTGTTAACTGTTTTGAAAACCTCTTGACATTTTTCTAAGTCACATATTTTCCATGTAGTTTTCGTAAATTTTAAGGCATCCAATAAACATATCCATGGATATTTAGTTATTGGTTTGGACACAAAACCTAGTTATTTTCTAATTCAAAATTACAATTGCAAATTGTGTTTCAAGGCAGCACACTAAAAACAGAGAACGTAACACAGAACTCTATAGTAGGATAACTCTGACCGCTTGACCGTATTCAGTGTGTTCAACGCTTTTGCTTAGTTTTCATTTTCCAAATGTACCATTAACGAGATTATGTGTCAATGGCTAAATAAGAAGGACATTTGTTTTCTAATACAATTCTTTTCTGTTATCCTGTTTACGTAAGTCGTATTGATTGTTATGTTTTTATTTGATTATGTTGAAATGTTGAAAGTGGTTTCGGTTTTTGGGTTGTTATTGGAGTGTTCGTTAAATTGGCTTCATTAATTTTGTTTCCAAATGTTTTTTGTGTTGTTGTACCTGTCTTTTTATCGGTAGCGTTTGTCTCTTAAACTAACGAGATATTAATATACGACTTTATAGCGGATTTGATTGTGATTTTTTTTAGATATAAAATCTCGCATAATTTAAGAAAATACTAAACCGATTTTTAACTGATTTTAGTTCATAGTAAGCTTTTCTTACCTGCGAATAGTTACAAATCCATTCATTATATTATAGTATTTTTTAGATTCACAGCGAATATCAGACATTGAAATAAAACTATTTTATAACGGATTCTATCGCGGTTTATTTTAGATTTTAGATCCCGACGTTTTAAAATCTTTTCAGACTTTGTGGCCACGGGTAGACTGAGGTATTTGACTTCCATAATTAATTAATCATAATAATTGTTCGCGACAGACTTAGTGTTTGCGATAGACTTAGACTGTGCCAGACATTATTATCAGAAAGTTAATTGTTATCAGTTATCAGTAGGTTTACTGTAATCAGTAAGTTTATTGTTATCAGTAGTTTTTGGTGTTATCAGTAAATTCAATATTGAAAAAATGTGATAATGCATATCGTAGAACATTTTAACAGTTTTCTTAGAAATATTTTTGTTGTTAAAAATGTTAAAAAATGTAGGTACTTATATAAAATAAGTACCTTCATCTCGCTAATGTTAATAATAGATTTTGTATTTTCCAAATTTATTAACAATAGTAAAATTAAGCTATAATTAAACAGTATAAACAGTATGTAATGTATTTTCAGGTAATTTTATAGTAAAATTGTAAAATGTTAAAATTTGTAAGAAAGTTGTATGACGTTGTTAGAAAGTCCGCTATAACTTTGTAAGTTTTAATAAATGAATTATAGTTTTGTGTTTAATTTGTACCTAGATAGGCTATCTATCAATAGGTAGGAGATAGTGAACCTAGGTCTTAGGGTTTGGCAAGTATAACGAGTGAAAGTACTAACTGCACCAAAAGTGCCTAGATTTTGCAGATATTTCTCGTTATACTTGCGAAACCTAGGAACTTAGGTTCAAAACTTTAGGCTTCCTAGATAGAGGGTTAGGTAGGCTTGCTAATAGTGTTTACCGTATAGATCTAGCCCTAATAGTTTAATAGCTAGGAACCAAAATGTATAGTTTTTAAAATGAAATTAAAGTTAACACAGGAGAGGTTACTGCGGTCGTCGTTACGGTAAAGTTTCGAAGTAGCTAAGCGTACCGCACTATTCGGCGGGCGTAGCACGGCGTAATTGCGATCTACCACTGCAGCAAAAGTAATGATCAAGCAGTAATCTCAAGTGTGTGCGTATGTTGTCAAGTCGGTGTTTCATTTAGTGTCCCGGTGGCTTTCCCGTAGCGGATAGGAGAACAAGGCAGTAGTGGGCAGTATTCCAGGGAGTATAAATCGACATCACGAGGTCTATGAACACGTAGGTGTTCAGGGCGTAAGCTAGATTTTCATATATTGAATTTTTCCAGCCCGTCCGGAACATTTGCTGGTCCTCACCGAGCCGGATCAAGACTTCGTGGACGTCACTACAGGAAGAAAACCTGGAATTTTTCTGTCCTATTTCATTAAGCTTTGTCAATTTGTTATACAAGAAGATTCAAGATGCCGATAACAACGAGGTCCAAAGGGAAGGCACCCGAAGCGTGGACGGTAGAGGTACGGGAAGGCCCGTCAAGCGCAGCCGCGCTACGTCACGAGGCCCCTCCACGCTCGCCGTCGGTGGCAGAAGACGCGGTCAGTACCCAGCCGGCTCCGCCCACACAGCCACGCTTATCGGCGGTCCGTGAACACGAAGACAGACAAAGCACAGATTGCGGTTCGGAACAGATAGTGCGACCCGCCACCGACACACACGCGCACATCGAGATAGGACAGGAAAATAGAAAACGTAGACCAGACGCTTCAGTGACGTCGACGCGATCCAATAGAAAAGTTTTGAAGGCTCGTGAAGACTTACTGAGGATCCAGCTACAGTTAGCACAGATAGCTTTACAGAAGGCTGAGGAGGAAGCTGACTCTGATTACGATGAGGACGGACATTCGAAAGCTGACTACGTCCGCTCATGGTTGGAAGAGGCACCGGAACCACAGCCCGACCCCACAGAAGCCACCGGGAGGAACACCGACTTGGCCGCGCACCCCCAGGGGGGGGTCACAGGGGGACCACAGATGGCAGATGTACCTGCCAGGGTTTTAACAGGAGATGCACCTTTGAAGAAGGGACCGTCTCAACAGGGAGGAAGTTCACTGACGCCGTTCATCACCGAACTCACCTCCGCCATCGCCGCGCTCGCTGAGAAGAAGCCGTCTGATGTGACAGTGCTGCCTCACCCAGCGGTTTCAAAAGTCGTGATGACTTTACCGACGTTCGACGGGGCGCACACAGAGTGGTTATCGTTCAGAGCGATATACGACACCACAAGAAAATATTTCAACGACGTGGAGAACACAGCGAGACTTAGAAAAAGTCTCAAAGGAAGAGCGCTAGAAACAGTTAATTCGGAGCTGATCGGGAACGCGCAGCCTGATGAAATCATGAAGGAACTGGAACTTCAGTTTGGAAGACCGGACTCAATCGCTCAAGCAGAAACAGACAAGTTGCGAAGCATGCCGCGCTGCGGCGAAGCGCCGAAGGACATCTGTTCGTTCGCTAGCAAGGTAAGAAGCAGTGTTGTTACCTTACGTGCTTTGAAGAAAGAACATTACCTGATTAACGCCGAGCTGCTGCGTATCCTGACTGAGAAGCTACCGAACTCACTACGCGTTCAGTGGTACCGAGAATACATAGAAAAGTATCAAGCGAAACCGGACCTCGGCTGTTTCAGTGAGTTTATCAGTGAGCAAGCGCGCTACTGCAGTGCTTTTGCCCCGGCCGAACAGACAGCTCAGCCAGCACGCCGCGTGGTACAGAGAACGCACGCCGCAACTGAAAAACACACTGCGATATGGGAAACAGTTCCAGCCTCAAGCATGAAGTGCCGCATTTGTTCACAAGACGGACATTATGCTTCAGAATGCGCAACTTTCAGGAAGGGAAGCTCTGACAAAAGGTGGGAGCTTGCGAAGAAACACGGCCTTTGTTTTCGGTGTCTACGCGCGCGCCGCCAGGGACATACGTGCAAGCCCAAGAAGTGTGGAATAGAAGGTTGCACGGCCACGCATAACACCTTGTTGCACTACGAAAGGAAGGCAGAGGCATCGAAAACAGAGACGCAAGAAACAGTGGCTAGTTCCAGTTTACAAGCTAACTCGCAAGCTTACCTCAAGATCGTTCCTGTACGATTGATCGGACCGGCGGGAGAAGTACCTACTTTTGCGCTGTTGGACGATGGATCAACCGTCTCCCTCATAGACGAAGACATAGCCAACCAGGTCGGAGCAGAGGGGCAGATAGATCCGTTCACCATCCGAGCCATCGGTGATACCACCATAGAGATGCCCACATCACGCAGGATTGAGCTCCAGTTGGCGAGTACTACAGGGAGAGAGTCCACCTTATGCGCGCGCACAGTACCAGCTTTGAACTTAACACCGCAACGCGTCAGCGCAAAGGATATCTCTGACTGCAAGCACTTAGAAGATATCAAGACCGATCTTATCTATGACGTTGGCATCCCGAAGATACTTATAGGACAGGATAACTGGCACCTTCTGGTTGCGAGCGTCATACGAAGAGGACCGAGACATCAGCCTATAGCATCGCTCACCACTTTAGGATGGACTCTGCACGGTGCGCACGCAAGAAACACAGTTCGTACAGTACATTTTGTTCACCAGATGTCTGCACCACAGAGCATAGAAAATATAGACAAGCAACTGAAGGAATATTTCGCTTTGGAATCGCTTGTAATAAACCCACGTCGTCCGAACTCAGATCCGGAGCAGCAAGCCGAGGATATTTTACAGAAAAATACAGTACAGTTAGAAGACGGACACATTGAAACCGCGCTTCTATGGAAAACAGAAGACTTTGTTATGCCTGACAGTTATGAAAACGCATTGGAAAGGCCCAGCACAATCGAACAGAAGTCTACACAACAGAAGAACCTCTTAATAGAACCGGATTATAGAATAGAGGTTCCGTTTGAGGCCACACCGAGAATAGCGGCCATCAAAGACAACAGTACAGTACAGGATTGGAGGCTGGCGCCTACCAATTTGAACATAGCAAACGTGGCCACACATGAAGTACCAAGTAACTTCAACTCAAAACATGAGTCGTCTTGGCCTACAGAAAAAATAGTTATCTCTACACACACTGGAGAGGAACGTACCACTACAGTGACAGAAGACAGAGAGGTACAGAAAGTGTCAGAATCGATTCCTGACCCAGACAAATTTTCAAAATGGGAACGATTACTCCGCACAACCGCCCGAGTATTGCAGTTCATTACTCTGTGCAAAAATAGAAAATTTCAACAGCAAGTTTTGTACAAACGTACTAAGAAAAACTTGGAAAATGATCCAGATTGGCGTCGTGACAAGAAAAACACGAAAACACAGAACCAGCCTACGGGAGGTGCCAAGCTCCGCCCCGCGCCGGTGTCCCGACGATGCTTCGTGTTTCTCCCTGCAGAGCACCTTCACGACGCCGAGGACTTGCTTGTGAAGGCGGTACAAGCGACCTCCTTCGGCGCCGAACTCCGGGATCTCCGGCGCGGGAAGGAACTTGCCCGAGACAGCCGCTTGTACAAGTTGCCTATAGAATATAGTAACGGGATCATCACCCTGAGAAGTCGCATAGCAGCCACAGAAAACATAACAGAGAAAACAAAGAGACCACCTGTTTTGGACGGCGATCACAGAATAACACAGCTATACATAGATTGGACTCATAGAAGCTTGCATCACAGCGGGACAGAGCTTGTGATAAATGAAACTCGTCAACACTACTGGATATTGCGCCTACGACCGATTACAAAAAAGTAATCAATAGTTGTTTGCCGTGTCGTATACGCAAGGCGCAGCCACCTGTACCGGCCACTGGGAACCATCCAAAGGCACGATTAGCCCACCATCAGCGACCTTTTACCTTTACAGGCTTAGATTACTTTGGTCCGTTGTCTGTTACAGTGGGAAGAACGCACCAGAAGCGGTATGTGGCCCTATTCACATGCCTCACCTCCAGAGCCATTCACCTAGAGGTGGCCGCCAGCCTGAGCGCCGACTCCGCAATACTGGCGCTGCGGAGGTTCGCTGCGCGCCGCGGGTGCCCCTCCGAGATCTACTCGGACAACGGCACGAACATGCACGGCGCCGACAAAGAAATGCGCGACGCCGTGGCCGACGAGGCGAGCCGCAGGGGGATCCGCTGGCGATTCATAACGCCGGCGGCGCCTTTCATGGGAGGCGCATGGGAGCGCTTAGTAAGGAGTGTAAAAAATACTCTGTTCACAGTACTTCACGACAAGCACCCGCACGAAGAGGTCCTGACAACTCTGCTGTGCGAGGCAGAGTATACAGTTAATAGTCGCCCACTTACACACGTCTCTGTTGACAGTGAGGAGGCGGAGGCGATCACCCCGAACCACATCCTGCTCGGGGGCACGGCACGCTTGCCGTCCCTGGGCCAGTTTGACGAGTCCGACTACGACAGCCGAAAGCACTGGCGGCGGGCCCAGATCCTCGCAGAGGTGTTCTGGCGCCGCTGGGTGCGCGAGTACCTGCCCGAGCTACAGTACCGGCGGGAGCCCCACGGGCGCGGTAACGCGCTCGCGGTGGGCGACCCGGTGCTCATCGCCGACGGCAATCTGCCCCGCAACACATGGCCGCGGGGGCGGATTGTCGCCGTCTACCCTGGCCCTGACGGCCAGGTACGCACCGCAGAGGTGCGCACACCGGCGGGAGTCCTCAAACGCCCCGCCAAGAAGCTGGTACCGCTACCCAAGTGACGAGGGTGGCGCTCACCGACGTCTGCAGCACCGCCTGGGCAACGACGGGTCGACGCGCTGCTGCACGGCGGGAGAAATGTTCGCGACAGACTTAGTGTTTGCGATAGACTTAGACTGTGCCAGACATTATTATCAGAAAGTTAATTGTTATCAGTTATCAGTAGGTTTACTGTAATCAGTAAGTTTATTGTTATCAGTAGTTTTTGGTGTTATCAGTAAATTCAATATTGAAAAAATGTGATAATGCATATCGTAGAACATTTTAACAGTTTTCTTAGAAATATTTTTGTTGTTAAAAATGTTAAAAAATGTAGGTACTTATATAAAATAAGTACCTTCATCTCGCTAATGTTAATAATAGATTTTGTATTTTCCAAATTTATTAACAATAGTAAAATTAAGCTATAATTAAACAGTATAAACAGTATGTAATGTATTTTCAGGTAATTTTATAGTAAAATTGTAAAATGTTAAAATTTGTAAGAAAGTTGTATGACGTTGTTAGAAAGTCCGCTATAACTTTGTAAGTTTTAATAAATGAATTATAGTTTTGTGTTTAATTTGTACCTAGATAGGCTATCTATCAATAGGTAGGAGATAGTGAACCTAGGTCTTAGGGTTTGGCAAGTATAACGAGTGAAAGTACTAACTGCACCAAAAGTGCCTAGATTTTGCAGATATTTCTCGTTATACTTGCGAAACCTAGGAACTTAGGTTCAAAACTTTAGGCTTCCTAGATAGAGGGTTAGGTAGGCTTGCTAATAGTGTTTACCGTATAGATCTAGCCCTAATAGTTTAATAGCTAGGAACCAAAATGTATAGTTTTTAAAATGAAATTAAAGTTAACACAGGAGAGGTTACTGCGGTCGTCGTTACGGTAAAGTTTCGAAGTAGCTAAGCGTACCGCACTATTCGGCGGGCGTAGCACGGCGTAATTGCGATCTACCACTGCAGCAAAAGTAATGATCAAGCAGTAATCTCAAGTGTGTGCGTATGTTGTCAAGTCGGTGTTTCATTTAGTGTCCCGGTGGCTTTCCCGTAGCGGATAGGAGAACAAGGCAGTAGTGGGCAGTATTCCAGGGAGTATAAATCGACATCACGAGGTCTATGAACACGTAGGTGTTCAGGGCGTAAGCTAGATTTTCATATATTGAATTTTTCCAGCCCGTCCGGAACAATAATTGTCTACCTACAAACACTATTATTACCTACCGTATATACCATACCGTAATATGATAGAAGTATGAAAAAACAAAAAGAAAAAAATCTCATGAACGTTTTATTGTTTTTTTTTACGTAGAACTTCGTGCCAAAATCAGGAATACTAAAATACTAACAAAGGAATATACTTGGTATAAAGAAAATCAATTTCACTATCCCGATCGTCCGGAAAACATGTTTTCGGACTAAAATGAATCCTTCTTTATGAAAATATTAAAGAACTGAATCAAAACAGAGCTATGAAAGAGAGAAAAAAATGCAAAGAAAATATAAATCCAGGAGTGCATCAGTTATCAGCGTTAATAAATGAAGGGGTGAGATTGTTTTCACTCGTTTGTTTCTTCTTCAGAAAATGCTGAGCCATTTATTACGGTAAATATGTGTAATTTGATTTTGTTGATGATCTGACTAAAAACGAAGGCAGATTTTTTGTGACTTGCTTTCACTTGCGACAGTGTTTTTCTGGGTATAAAGTATTCTATATCCACGTAATGAAATAACACGCTGCTCACGCAAGTATAACCCGAAGGTGTAGGCAGAGGTGCATATCACCCAGTTTTTCGCCGGCTGAGTTTGCAATCCGTTCTTCAGGCACAATTTCAAACTTCAAGCTGCAACTAAGATTATTTTTAAACATAATATACATTAGAAAAGTCTTTTTGCTCGACCTGCAAGTCGAACCCGGGGCCTTGCGGTTTTTAAGCAAACACGCTTACTACTGTACCAACGAGGTAGTTAGAAAATAATTTTTAACATAACGAAAACCGATTTCAAACAAGAAACTAAAAAGAAAGTAAAATCGGATCACAAACGATGAAGTTACATAAAAAAATTGTATATATTTGAGGGTTGCCCTCTATTTCCCTAGGATTGGTCCCAATGGTTGTTCCATTCCTATGGAACAACCATTGGCACCAATCACCTCCTGGTGATCCCTTTGGAAGATCGGTGCACAAATGGGGGACCTGTGAATATATATATAAAAAAACATACAGTCGGATATAGCGCTTCCTCCTTTTCTGAAGTCAGATCTGCCCACCAGAAGATGAAGTGTAGTAACCGAAAAATTACGATTGCGAGCAAACGCCATTTAAAGTTATGAATTTGATATAAAAGAGTAAAACCGTAAAAAATAAAAAACTACCTAAATTGTCCGAGAAAAAAACCAGAAACCTTATGAAACCCGGTTTCAGAATCACTAATGAAACTAAAAATCATCCAAAGGCTATTACTGCACTTTAGTGTCTGGTGGGCAGAGATAAAAAGATGTATCTTTATTTCGACTCAAGATTTGAACTCGAGACTTTACAGCATCCGCTAAATTTTAGCGCGGCAGATTAACGATCTAAATTCATAGAAATTGTGTAAAAATATTGCATAATTGACCACATTCACAAAGTAGTCCGTCACACAAAGGAAACAGGTGGTGCATGTAACCTATTCACCTATTCTGACCCTAGTCTTTGTCCAAATTTTTTTTGTTTCATCGTAATAATGTCAGCTGGTTTATAGGCCGTGTTGCGAAATAGTTATGCTGTTAAACCTATTGTTTTCGAGGCAAAGTAGAGCATCTAACTATACAGGGTGTCCCGTGAAAAGGTCCAAGTTGAAAAAGATGCTATGTTGTGGTACCTGCCTCGGCTGAGGTGCCATTATTGCAAGCGTCGTCGCCGCACAAGCGACTACTACCCGTACGCAATAAGTAGAGACCTGGGGGCGGTGAGTGAGTGTGATCTGTAACATTGTGATGATAATTCGTTTGTGTGACGTAGATTAGGTTTTGATCGGGAATTTAATTAGTTGATAGTACCATAGCTGTGTAAGCTACTTCAGTGGGCAGGTGGTAAGCGAGTTCACATAATAGACGTTTTGACGATTCTAATGGCCGCGGCATCCATTTTGTCACATTGTGAAAATTATACAATTTAATTTACTACAATCAGTTTGGTGTCAGATATCTTTTCATTTATTCATCTCCGGAAAGAATATGGTAGTTTAGATTATTTCCAACAACATAATAATATGTATTTGACCAGTTTTTCAAACACCACAGGGTAAAATAACAAAATAACAGACTTTTTTAAGTAGTTTTGTGTACTAGTCAGTAATTTTAATGCTGTAACAAATGTAATCGTTTTCTAATTCTAATTGCTGTTAATAAAAGCTGAAATTGATGATAGTTTACTATTGTGTAACACTATGTTTTTTGTCACTAACCTCTGCCGTCATTTACAGGACGTCAACGTATGTCAATTCTGAGAGAGTAGCGCGACAGTGGTGGCGCAGAAATATTGTCGTTTGTGAATATGGGGGTAAAATAAGTGCAATGGAGATTATTATAAATCATTTAAAATATGTAAAATATTACCTATAAGCTTGAAACATAAATATTTTATTATTTTAAACAGCCACAATGACTGGGAGCGTTAGTCACAAGTGAAGCATGATCAAGGTTCGTACTAGGTCAATATCAGCTAGTAAATACATAGTGCCCAGAGTAAGTAATTACTATGGAGATAGAACGTTAGAAAAAAGAATACCTTATCTTCTTAACAGCTTGCCAGCCGACATTACAGATATGGAAGATAAAAATAAGTTTGTAAAATCACTCAAACAATTCTTACTTAGCCGTTTGAATACAGTATCGTAAGTGTACACCTATATACTATTATACCTATTAAGTATATAGTTTGTTAAAATTTCACATACATACTTACATACATACATATGTATAGTATTAAAACTATCAGTGCCTTTAAAAAATATTACAAATTTGTCAGTTGCTTTATTGTTTTGGTTCTGTGTTGCACAATACATAAATTTTTGCATTGCAACAACATAATTGTTCTTGTGTTAGATGAGATAACGCTTGATGTCATCATAACACAATGTTAGTACTGTAGCTTTATTCTAAAATGGCTTTGTGCTTAAACTGATGCCTGGTGTTAAGTGACGATGTGGTTTACGATGAAACGCGGTTATCCAGTAAATACCGATTCACTTGTGATTGCAAGTGATTCTCAGTGAGTCCGAAGTTGAATAAAGCTTATTTACGGCCGTAATTTAGTTTTCGGCCGGATTAACAAGAAAAATAAATAACATTTTCTATACTCATTGGTTCAGTAATAAGGGTGTTCGCTTATTAACCGCGAGTTCCTGTATTCAAAAATTCAGACTTTAAGTAGAATAATCGAAGTTAGGAATTGCGTGAACGCCGAAGATCGCCCTTTACATACAGGATCTTAACGTAGCCGGCCATATGTGTATATTTTACAGCTTTGAGTAATAAACCAATATAAAATCTGTGAACAAAAAATGCCTCGGCTGCACTGTTAGAGTATAACATTCAGGGTTTACTACCAAAACTTTATGCACCATAAACTCGTCATATTATCAATATACCGGCCAATAACGCAATATTTATTTGTTCACTATACTACATGGCTATAAATCTGAGCGAGGCCGCGGTTACCACTTAAGGGATTATTCCAACTTATTCCCAAATACAATATAAATACTAAGCAGGGCATAAAGTTACAACAGTTACCATGAATCCCAAATTTACAAAGTTTTAATCCTATGTTTAACAACAAAACACAATAATCTATAACAAAATTTTAGGTTTTATGTTAAACAAGGGATTTTGGTGTTGTTTATTTACAGTTTTGAATTAAGGTTGTCAGATCTTCAATTAAAAAGCCAGGTCATCAGTACCATAATCATCATCAGACTATACTCTTCCACTACTGGTCATAGCCCGCGACTCTTCTTATCCAGTTCTTGCCAGCCGTTGTGCGGAGATCACTCCACCTAGTCTGAATCTGCGCCCTACGCATTTACCAATTCGTGGTCTCCGCTCAAGAACTCGGAAGTAATGTCGGTAGAACCGTAGCAGAAATTTTAAGCTATGGAGAGATTTGGGTTTTAGCCTTATACATCAAATAGGTACATCAAAATGTTGTGGAAAACAGTGTAGGTTGTTACCTAGTTGATATTAATTAAATTTTATATCAAATAATTCAAACGTAAAAGAATGACAGCAATCGGTGTCTTACTTGGACTTATAGATAAAGTTAAGTAAAGATACACAGATTTTTGGCTGGACATAACCTATAATTCTAAAGATGTCCGGCTAAACTCCAACACTTGGCAACCCTACTTAGAACATAAACGTCAAGCAAAGAATAATGAAAGTTAATAAAAATACTTACTTTCCTGATACAATCGCATTAAGACAAACGACATTCCCAACTTCACTGTATAGCTTTAGAAGTCATTCATAACCTTACTAAACAAGAAACTCGTACAAAAACCGCTAGGGAAAAGACGTAGTTTTTATAAAGAAAACTCGGCAGGCATTCATTTTGATAACATTCAATTATGAAAATCGCAAATTACAAACTTTAAGACGTAATAGTAACGACATTTTTTTTTCTTTTTTCCGGCCAAAATGAGGCCATTGTTCGTTTTTTTCGGTACATTGAATACGACCCATTGAGTTCACAGTTCAATAAGCTTTATTTTGAAGAGGTTTTTAATGAATATTACGAATCAATTAATTATTTTTCCTTACGGTTTCATAGTTATAAGGGTTTTTCGAACTGGAAAGATTACCAAAAATGGAAATTGTTATGATTTTAGGAGTAAGAAAAAATTATCACCCGAAATTGTAGGAGATGGAGGATCTTATGTTATTATTGGGGCTGGTAAACCCAGAACACTTCGACTTAGAGGGATCTTTCGTCCCCTTTGATACTATGAAGCCTCAAGTATTCTCCCTCCGCACAGTTTGTCCATGACCGCTGCTATTTGTCGGGGGCATATGAAGCCGTATTCACCAGGAGATAGCGGGCCACCCAAATGTCATATTCAAACATTATGTTCTCTATGATGTCTTCCGCGTCCGCACATGCCAGGCAAATGGGGTTTTCTAATAGACCTATTTTATATTATAGTTGTTTTTGTAGCACTAAATGTCCAGTCAGTGTATCTTCTACCAATCTTATTTTAGTCCTGGATGCCAGATGGCTATTCAGATGGGTAGCTAATATATTTCTCTACACCCCTACCGAATTTTCCACAAAAAGCCAACAAAACAAAATAGGTATATTCCTATTACGCACAATTCCCATTTGCACTATTCTGGGTTGTGTTTATTGCAATGATCCCGCTGAGAGTGGTCACTTTTACTGAGGCTTACCACTTCACAATGTTGTTTATATGTGCATTTTGTTTAGTTTGAAGTATCATACGTTTAATGTTATGATAACTTCGATAGCTTAGATGATAGCGTTTAAATCCGAAGCCATAATTTGACTAAATTTAACTAACTAGTCACAAGTGAATCGGTTCTTATTTTGTTAATGCGTTTTCTCATCATCAACAACAAGCTTTATTATACAGTAAAAGAAGGAATAACAGATCTTCGTATTCCAATTAAAATAACGATCAAACAGTTTACCGCAAGTGTACCGATTACCGTAAACCTCTAGTACCGATATAATCAATGTTACCGATCGTACGATACCAGAATCACCCACTAGGGACACCGCACTACATTTTTAGGCTCAAAGGGTTAAGTTTTATGATTTTACGAGCCTGAAATAACATGTATAGTTATCATTTAGCGAATTGGTTTTGAAATAAATAATAATGCATTTGAGTTTTTAAGTTTCTTTAACTACTAACAATCAAAATAAGTAAGTAGACACATCGAGATAAATTCATCATTGGGTAGGCAAGACTAGGTACAGTCATCCGAAAAATTGGTTTACCTCTGTGATTGAATGCCGCTTGGAGATTCATAAATAATAAAGATTAGTTTTGCTTGCAGATCGATCTTGTCAGATCGATTAGATATGATAGAAACATTCAAATTTTCTTTGCAGAAATTTATGTCTTAACCATTTATAAAAAAAGGTTAAAATGTCATGCACTTGTAAGTGACTGATTATGACGTATAAATACTTATAAACAAGGCTATATCTGTTCCTGTTTCAGAAAAACAATGTTCATAAATAAAATATTTATTTGTTTATTCGGTAAGGAAAAAACAACCGCTTTGTAACGAATTGAAAAAAATAATAATTAAATAACAGAAGCTACAATAGGTTTCCACGAATTGCAGTTGAGTAAGATTATAACATTTTTAGACCACTAGCAAGAAAATACGAAATACCAGTTAGGGGGCGTCCTTTAATTACGTGAGGTGTTCTAGGGGAGGCAATTTTTTTCCAAATGGCACTGAAGGTGGGTTTTCTTGGAATAAAATCCTGTTTTTTATAAAACAGGCTTTTATCCAAGAAAACTAACTTATATAACGAAACATCCCTCATCCCCATTTCACTGCCACCTTCTCGTAATCACGAGTAAATCAATATATTATTAATAATATATTGTTCCATCGTAGACAACATCATTGTTTCACATCAGGCAAGTTGTAGCCAAATGCAGATCTTTTTCAGATAAAAAAGAAATAAACACCAAAGGATTTTCCAATACAAAGCAAATTAGCTAAAACTCGATGGATTTATAAATCGTTTCTTTGATGTTTATTTTTGTTAATTTAATAATTAAGAGAGAAACACGTTTTCTAAGTTAATTCAAACAAAAACATCATTAAGCCATACAAATAATTTAAAACTTTATTAATGTAAAACCTTACAAGTTGTTACTTTAGATCCACAGAAAGTATACAATAGCTGTTTACGATTGCTTAATATGGTAACACAGGGAAAGTTGAGCGGGAATTGGACAAGTCCATTAGCGTACCACGACGTTCTTGTACCGGTACAGAGTAGGTAACGTGAAAGACTATAGGGTAAATTGAACAAAATAGACAAAAAAGGATAAAGATCAGGATCGGAAAAAAGAAACAAAAAAAAGAGATAGAAAGAAGTATCTGGGCACTTAAACAAAGTCACAATGCAAACATGGTTAGAAACCATAAAGTAGCAACATCACACACACCCTGCTTAGTATCAGTGAAGGAATTGTGGTAGTGGGTTCATTCCCAACTGAAACAAGAATCCTCTCTGTTCGTTACTTTGTTTTAAAGGGTACTCTGTGTAATATTTTGTCTATCTTCTAAATATATAAAAGAAGAGACTGACTGACTGACATATCAACGCAGAACCCAAACCACTGGGTCTGGAGACTCCAAATTTGGCACATAGGTTCCTTATGGGGTCTAGGGGTGCACTAAGAAAGGATTTTTCAAAACTCACCCTTTAAGGGGGTGAAACGGGGTTCCAAAGTTTGTATGAAGAAACAAGATTAGTGAGATCAATTTCGCGGGCGAAGCCGCGGGCGGAAGCTAGTACTAGATAAATAAAATGTAGGAACGAATGTTTGTAACTAATAACAATAACCGTGTGCGAACGAACATACGGCATGAACACAGCAACATGATTACAATTGTGCTCGTTTCATTATGTCCAGTTTGAGCTCAACTTCAGTCATTGTTGACTAATGTACTTTTTATTTGAAAGGGGAGTCATGTTAATAATTAATAACATAAAAGCAGTTTCAATGTCCTGTGACGATACGTTATTAATATTTTTCTGTAGAAAAAGAGTTTTAATAAACCTTCTTTAAAATGTTTTCTTACTCAGTCAATTCCTATTTTCTATCTTAATAATAATAACATTAATAAAAATTTATAAAATTTATAATTTCATTTCTATTATAATTAATTTATCAATATTCATAAAAATAGGATCAGCTCCTTTTCACTTTTGATTTACTATTTTATATTTTTTTTCAAAATTGTTAATGGTGTACCATCGAGCTGTTATGATTTACAGCAATCAGAACTAAAAATGTAACTTTTTTTAGTCACAGCATTAAAAATACTGACTAGTAAATGGGCAGGAGTTTCATTTTTATTTTGTTACATAGTTTTGGGAAACTAGTCAAATTAGTTGCTGGGAATAATCTAACGTACCATCTCCTTAACCTTGAACCATGATTTACGGGACATTCTTTATAGTAGATACATCCTATTGCACCCTGTTCGAAGTCGGAGCAGGTTGCTAACAACTAAATTATACTACAATAGCTTCCACCCACGGCTTCGCCCGCGCGGCACTTAGTATTGGGATATAAAGTAGCTTATGTATTAATTCAGACCACAATCTATCGCTGTTCCCAATTTTGTCTAATTCCGTCGAATAGTTTTTGCGTGAAAGAGTAACAAACATCCATACATTCTTACAAACTGTTACGTTTATAAAATTAGTAGGATTATATCGGTCTAAGAATTAGCTGATGCACTTTAACTGTACAGTCAGCGACACATAAGCCAAATTTCAATTAGCTATTGAGAATAGATTTGATATTGACATGGCAATGGCCAGACATGGTTCGGCTTTTACTCTAATGCTCAATCTTAAATTTTGATATGCATTGACAGTAGTATAAATACGAAATATATGAATTTAGACAAGTATTCATATTATTTTGGGCAACAGTTTGAGTTTTCTGTCGTGTCTATGAGTAACATAATAATAGAGATGACGGCAAGGTAAGAAAAATCGTTTTTTAATCAGTCAGTTGGAAAGAAAAAAAATGCTACACGTGTTTTTTGCTTTATCATTGAAATGAAGCAATATAAGGATATAACTCATTAAAGTTATGGAGTGGGTGTGCGTAACGTCACATATAGGTGTAATAATTACCTAAGTGTGACGTCATTCGAGATGTCGCTTGGGCTTATCGCCGCAAGCTTTGATCATACAAAAAAATATGTGACCAATATTTTTAATTTAAGTAGGTACCTACCTCCCTTACGTCGATCAAGTGATCTAAAATTATAATACTACTCACAGAACGATTTTGACAACTTGAATAAACCAAAGTTGTTTTGACTAAGTGGTCAAAATTGACTATAAAAGTCAAGACCTGTATTTTTTCGTGTAATCAGTGTTATACCATTATAACTAATTGTTTGGAAACAGATCTACTATTGACTGTACAAAACTTGATAACTATCAAGTCTACATTAAGACAGCCCATGGTATCATGACTAAATTTATTTTTCAAACAGAAATAATTCAATTGAACGTAAAATGTGGAACAATATTAGAGGATTTACACACAACGTATAGATAATGGACCATTTAAGACCACCCGTAATCTATCTAATAATGATAAAGGCGCATCATAATCGAACTCATTAGTGCTACATTAATTTTTGTGACTGTTGCTTTTAGTTTGGTAAGCGAACTATAAGGAATTCTTTTATCAATATGTATTAAACTCTTTGTAGTGGTAAGTTGTGGTTGTCATAATTGTTATTAGGTAGGTACCTAATAACAATTATGAATTTATTTATACACTAGATATTAATGTCGATCAATAACACGCTATTTAAATCAGACTTTATAACATTAATTTAACTTTCGGCTTTATTGTATTAAACATGGTTGTTAAAATTAATAAACATAGTTAGTAGAAGTTAATTAATGTTTAGATTTTAATTAATTGAAATTGATTAAATGACAAGATGCAATTATACCGCGAAGCTTCTAAAAAGTGTGTATTTAAATCAATTTGTATAACAGATAAAATTTAAATTTTATTTATAAATCTGTTTCTTTCAAATATTATAAATGCGAAAGTAACTCTGTTATGCTTTCATGCCTAAACTACGAACCTGATTTGGATGAAATTTGGTATAGAGATAATTTGAGACTCGGGGAAGGACTTACGATAGTTTTTATCCGACTGCGCAAAAAGAGGTTTTTGGTTTGGCGCGATAGCCGACATACGTGCGGGCCGAAAGCTAGTAGTTTAAATTTAATGAGACTTCAGTTTAATAATCACCCTTTTACAACGAAAACGATATGCTATGATCGTACGTATGTTTAATTATTGTAATATTAAAATTACCTATAAATAACTCATTTATGTCATCAACGTAATGTATCAATAATTTTAATTAAAAGCCTCATTGATTTTATTCATTCATAAACTAAATGCATTAGAAATTTTAATTAACGTCAACAACAAAGTACAGTCAACAACAAAAATCTATGTCAAGTATACTAAAGCTTAAGAACACTAGAATAAATTAAAATAATCACGTTCTAGTTCATCGCACAAAATTAATAAACATAGTTAGTAGAAGTTAATTAATGTTTAGATTTTAATTAATTGAAATTGATTAAATGACAAGATGCAATTATACCGCGAAGCTTCTAAAAAGTGTGTATTTAAATCAATTTGTATAACAGATAAAATTTAAATTTTATTTATAAATCTGTTTCTTTCAAATATTATAAATGCGAAAGTAACTCTGTTATGCTTTCATGCCTAAACTACGAACCTGATTTGGATGAAATTTGGTATAGAGATAATTTGAGACTCGGGGAAGGACTTACGATAGTTTTTATCCGACTGCGCAAAAAGAGGTTTTTGGTTTGGCGCGATAGCCGACATACGTGCGGGCCGAAAGCTAGTAGTTTAAATTTAATGAGACTTCAGTTTAATAATCACCCTTTTACAACGAAAACGATATGCTATGATCGTACGTATGTTTAATTATTGTAATATTAAAATTACCTATAAATAACTCATTTATGTCATCAACGTAATGTATCAATAATTTTAATTAAAAGCCTCATTGATTTTATTCATTCATAAACTAAATGCATTAGAAATTTTAATTAACGTCAACAACAAAGTACAGTCAACAACAAAAATCTATGTCAAGTATACTAAAGCTTAAGAACACTAGAATAAATTAAAATAATCACGTTCTAGTTCATCGCACAAGAAAATACGTGAGAATGAATAAAATTCATTGTTGGCTTTTTGACATTATTTACGCTTGTATTTATTCACGTGTGGATTAACATCCACAACTTACCTGATATTGAGCATTGATGTAGACTACAATGGAACGCGCTTACTCAGTATCTTAGATGGCAAGCATTTTCTGAATTATTTTAAGAGATGAGAGTTTAGTCGTTAATTCACACAAGCTGATCAATTGTGGATTGATGGATTTCTAAGACATGCCAGTTTCCTCACATATTTCCCTTCACCAATAGAACAGTGGAAATTAAACTTATTTTACCCGTTTGAGCCCGGGACAGGTAGCTAGTATTCCCTTTTTTCTTTATATAAAAGAAGTAACTGACACACATATCAACGTACAGCCTAAACCGCTGGGTCTAGAGACTCAATTGGGCACATAGCTTCTGTATGAGGTCCAGGGGTACACTAAGAAAGGATTTTTCAAAACCAAGGGGGTGAAACGGAGACGACACGGGTGAAACCGCGGGCGAAAGCTAGTTAAGCATAATAGGAAAGATGATTTAATGAACATTCATAAGAATTTAATAAAACTCTGATGAGATCATGAAACTTCATAAAAATGGTCGCCTCTATGGAATGCCTCATTATAGCTTAACAAACCATTTGGAGGCGGTTCACGTAGTCTAGCGTTCGAGTCCCGGTTCAGACAACTTGAATTAATTGGAATAATTATGAAACGTCTGGTAGTTAGGAACTTGTGTGAGTGTGATTGTATGAACAATTATTTTAATTGGGATTTAGTTATATCAATAACGAGACGAGACGGGCCGGTGCGGTGGCGTGGTGGATAAGATACTTGCTTTTCACGCCGCGCCGCAGGTCGTGCGTTCGATTCCCACTCAAGTCAGACATTTGTGTGATGAATTTGTCTATTTGTATTGAGTCTGGGTGTAACCATCTTTATTTAAGTATGTATTTACAAAAGAAAAGTATTATAATGTGGTATATTACCAGTTATCTTGTTTCCAAAGTACAAGCTCTGTTTAGTTTGGGATCAGATGGCCGTGTGTGTTAATGTCCCACTATATTATTACAGTATAAAGCTCAAGCCTGTGTTCCCCAAAGCCTAGGCAGAGGTGAATATCACCCACATTTTGGCTGGCTATGTTTAGGTACGGAAAACAGGAAATGCTTGACTACAACTTGCCTGATGTTAAGCAATGATGTAGTTTACGATGGGACGCGCCAGCGCAGTAGGTGTATACCGTTTCACTCGTGATTAAAAATAACAATAATATTTAGGACATTAACACACTTGGTTATTTAGTCCCAAGCTAAGTAGAGCTTGTGTTATGGAAACCAGATCACTGCAGCACTGGTATATACTATACTTAAACTACTTTTCTTTTGTAAATCGGGTGGGAATAGAACCCAATCGAATCGAATTGATGGCGAATGATATTCGGTGAGAAGGTGGCAGTAGAATGAAGAGAAGTGGAGTGCCTGCAGTGAAATGGTTGGCTGGTTTCAGACTGTAAACCCACTGTCTACCCACTTTCCAAATTGTTATAGATTGTATTGTATAAATTTGATGTTATTGTAGAATTTTTTAAAATATTTTTGTGTTTTTTCAGTAAGTGAATTTGTGTTAATTCTTATGAGAAATAAAGATGAGTAATTTTAACCTAAATCGTACTTGAATTGTAATTTCGGCTACGTTCAAAGTAACATTTCGTTTAGAAGTCGTTGCGATGCGTTGCCAAGGGATGTAATATTGAAAATATATAGCAGGGCATAAAGACAGGTAACATAAGTACCTTCATATTTCAGAATGTTATTATAATAATGTTTTAAGAATAATGTTTTTATTGACATAATGAAAAAAGGAGTTTTGTAATTTTTTCTGAAAAAGAAGGCTTTTTCAAGATTTTTCGACTATCATCCGATAAAATCATGAGCAGCGTTGACGCAGCAGTATCGGCCTCGGCTTTGAAATATAAGGTCGCGGGTTCGATCTTCTGTCATGGCGACACATCTTTGTATGTATTGTATTATAGCCGCTGATCTCTATTGGAAACCAGCATATTTAAGAACTAATCATTCGAAAACTTGTGACATCCACCAACACAAACTTGGCCAACGTGTGTGGAGTAAGGCCTGAACTCTCTTAATTCGTAAGATGAGAGAAGACCCGTGCCCAGCAGTGAGACACTAAAAAGGGCTTAAATGATCCGATGTTAATATCTAGTTTTTAATGAATAATATGTATTTTTTCAGGTAAGGGAAACTTCTACTTTAGTTTTATCGGCAAGGTGAAAGAAGGGTGAGTCATTTAAAAATTTAAAAAAAACATGAATGCAGCTCTGTCTAGCTACATTTTTATATAATGCTACAGAATAAAAAAATAAATAAGCTAATTTTTCAAGTACCTACCTAGATAGTCTGTGGATCCAGAACAATATACAAAACGTTTTGGTTACTTAATGAAAAAAAAAGTTCTGCTTACTCTATAATTTCTTTATGGTCAGCCTAACCTAGATGTTTGGAAAATCATTCATAATCTTGACTCTATTGGGCAGGCGCGTCACAAAGTAGACTACATTATTACTTAACATCAGGCAAGTTATAAACAAACATATCAATTTCCAGGATTTTCTTGAAATACACTAGACTAAAAAGAGTAGAAAAAAATCTTCAAAATCTTTAAAACCTTTAAGAAATAACGACTATATTGAGTAGGTATATTTATTTATATTACACTAGCGGACCCCGCAGACGTCGTCCTGCCCGGTAAAGCAGTGCCACCGACTGGGGCCGAAAATAGATTACGACCGAATCGGTTAAGCTGTTTCTGAGGAAGTTGTTTTTTTTAAGAACCATCCTTGTACTTCAAGCAGTATTCTAAAAAAATAATTAGCTAAATCAGTTCAGCCGTTCTCGAGTTATGCGCTTACCAACTCATTTTTCGATTCATTTATTTCATTTTTTTTTCATTTTTAATTTTCTTTGCTATAAACTTAACGGAGCCCGAGACCTTTCCAGCGAATGCAAAACCGTGGAAATCGGTTCGTGCGTTCTGGAGTTATAGCGTCAGGAAGGAAAACCCGACTTATTTTTATATAGTACATAGATTATATTACATTTTCATAAAGCTAAGTCAGGTAACTTACTATTTCATTGAAGATATTGAACATTTTCTGACCAACTTACAACAATCAAAATGATTTACCTATTATTTTTTTATGTTTTTTATTATCACCACGCAAAATAGGCGCACAATGACGTTGAGTTGCGGAAATCCTATCCCGCTACAATCAAACAAACATAAATAACATTAACAATAGCTTAACAAAATTAAGTAGTAAAAAAAATCATTTATTTCAAGCTGTGCCCATATTAAAAATTAACTACTAATGTTGTAGTCCACTGCATTATCCGCAAGTAGACATAGACAGACATGTATCATTGGTTGCCAGAAGAAAAGCATTACTAAAATTATCTATTTGAAATGACTATAGAGCTAGCTATAGTTATTTAACTAAATCAGATCATATTTAAATTAATAACCAAATCAAGCAATTTAATTTATAATAATATGGTCTCATCACAATCGCCATCCTACTGCAATTACTGATTCACTGCATTCGAGAAAATGTTATAATGTAATAATGAAAATTGTTTAAATATTACACTCGAAGCGAAGCGAAGACGGCCTTAGTATCTACTATAATAGTATCTAATGATAAATAAAATAAATAAATAAAATAAATATTTTTGGGACATTAACACACACAGTCATCTGGTCCCAAGCTAAGCAGAGCTTGTGTTATAGAAACCAGATAACTGGTATATACTATACATATAATACTTTTCTTTTGTAATATTTACAAAAGAAAAGTATTACTAAGTATTACCTACTTATAATAGATATTTACACCCAGACTCGACACAAATACAAATGTTCATCATTAATGTTTGTCTTGGGTGGGAATCGAACCCACGACCACATAACATATTAACACATATATATAACTTAAAATAATATCAGCATAGCAGATTAATTTCATACTTAATTACATTTAAAGATTAGTTAACACCTGGCCTAAATTAGTTTTGGTGTACTTAGTTAAGTTATACTATCATTTATTATGATAAATCTAGTCATTATTTAGAGGTTATTACATAGAAAATTATATAGAGCAAACTAAATAAATAACATTTACTTGAGTGAGTTCGTAATGTAATCTTGTCATGATATTTTCTTGAATAAAACTCTACGTTTTATAACCTAACTAGATTGTTAAACGTTATATATTTTAACTAACAGTGGGATAAAAAAAAGGAATGAGCTATCTATCAGTGCAAGAATTTTTCAAATCGGACTTATAGTTCCTGAGATTAGCGCGTCCTACCAAACAAACTCTTCGGCTTCTTAATATTAGTACTTAATATTATGATTGATAGAACTTAGTCTAAGAAGTAGCTTTTTATTCGTCTCACTAAAACTTGGAAACGGCTTGACCGATTTATATATTTTTTTAATTTAGGAATCTGCCTGTCTCTCGGCAGATTAGCGCATATTATTGTTACTAAAAAGTTATAACAAACAACACATTCAAGATAAAAAAACTTATGCGGGCATCTAGTTAATAATATTAGGTACCATAGGTAATAGGGGATGAGCTATTACCATTGTTTAGGCGCAATTTTCCACTTCGAGCTCCTACTAAGATTTTTCTAAGAATGTTAGAAATTTATTTAGCTCGACATGGGATTCTAACCCTGGGCTTTGCGGCAATTTAGCATACACGCTTATCATTGGACCATCGAGACAGTTATTATTATCTCTAAAACCAAATCCCCTTTCCTAATCACGATTCTTTACCAGCAAAATTTTAACCCTGGTCTTTTTAATCAGCTTCAAGTACAAGGTCGTTTTAATTTTCTATTAATTTAAGACAAAGACCTCGTATCTCGTATCTATTAATAAGCCAGCTTAATTTTGTGAGGTAGCGTCAGCAAAACACGATTATTGTTTCAGAAATATTGCGGTAGCAACGGAAGCGGCATTGTTTTAAATTATTAAATTACTTACAACCCGGACTAACTTTGCACACACAAATTATAGAAGACAAGCCCGCCCCTTCTTTGCACTGGTGCAATGTAAATACAACTCCACGTTTGACACTGATAGGTCTTACCTACTAGTTGTTTTTGATATTTTTTTACCAAAGTTTTTTTTGTTTGATTGTGTAGGTATGTGTCCTGTTTCTATTAATGTTTCTTCTGCTTTCTTTTTTCTGTATAAGTATAATTATGTATGAATATAAATCTTCCTCGATAAATTAGGTAACTGATGATGAAAATTGCATTGAAATTCGTTGTGATGATTAAAACTTCTTCTACGATCTAAATATCGGTTTTGTGATTGAAAATGTATTCAGCTGCCTTACTATGACACCTGAAAGCAATATTATTACAGTTGTATGAAAGAGAAGTTCCTCTAAACATTGTATAGCGGCGTTTCTCTTCCGCAGTGCCAACATCAGGGCATTTCCACTCTAAATTATCAGCCTAATTACTCGAAGAACAAATTACTTTATACATATCAAACACAAAACTTTTACACTTAAATAACATTAAACAATATATTTTCATATAAGTATCTAAGATGTATACTAATATGAATTTGACAGACCTTTTATCATGTGACAAAACCTTTTTAAAAGAATGGAAGTATGCATTGATAATGTAATTGAAACTTTTAGTCTAAATTGTCTTCAACCTTGGTTTAACCTACGTTTAACTTTCAGATAAGTATCAAGCTGACTAGATAAATAATTTAAATTCTTGAAATTTCTTAACATCAGACCTCTTTCCATGCTATTGTATATGTATATATACATGTAATGAGATGGCAGTTTAGTTAGTTCCAATCATTTTGGCGCTCAAAAATAGTACGTGGATTGTAATTTTGACTGATAAAATTAAATCATTGTACAGGACTACTGTATAAACATATTATTATAAATACTTACGTACCGGATTGGTAAGCTAAATTGGAAAAGGATCGGCTATATTACTGTAGTCCTGACTTGCGTCGGGTGAGGTCGGGGAGTCTTGAGTGGAGACCACAATTTGGGAAACGAACGCTCTCAGAATAGATTGAATGACAATTTCAGCAGGAACTCGTGCTGTTAAGACCCAAACATAACACCCTTTTTTTGGCTCGTATGGGCCAAGGCGCGGCAGGGGTATATGTGGGAGTCCGACTGGTTACTCGAACTAAAAGATACATCACACCGTGGTCGTAAGGTCACTTTCACAGAATCATACAGTCTTCATCTGGTAAACTAAACAAAAGTATTTCTAAAGTCGTCAGAATGCAATAGGCCCGTTTTCACATATGTCATTGCAAAGATACGCATTATGCTCCTATAAGGTTAGCGCAAAAAGAATACTCCCAATATATTTTATCATAATATATGTGTATAATATTTAATGCATAACATAGAGTAGCTATTTACACCATAAACATCCCTTATAAGTAAAGGGGTTAGTGTATTTTTAGACTACCTATCACATTTTTTCAGTATGAAAATCTAAGGCGTCAATATAAGTGAAATGAATTTTTAAAATAAAATATTTATGCATAACTCAAGATTTTTCGTAGAAATAATTTTCTCGAACACTTCATTACGCTACAATGCTTGCTTATATTACTAAAAGTGTTACATCAAGATTTTTCATATTTTATCTGTATTTCTTAAGAAATTGCTCACTGCTGCTATTTGTATCTAGTTTATAACATTGCTTTAAGCGATTTTTATTGTGAATGTACATGTACAATGTACGAGAAAGTGTATAGTAATTCTAAATTCAAACGCTATTGTTGAAAATGGGTTAAATAACGTGATGAAAACCAGCATTAAATAAATATATGCAAACTTACTTAGAGTATTTTGTAGGTACCTAGTTACGTAAAAACTAGTTACAAAATAAAAAGTTAAATTTACATTTTAAACGAAACAAACAATTTATTTTGTTAGAAATATTCGTTAATAATTAAAAGTAAAATGATATATATTTACAATTTAATTACCATTTTTTTGCTGACGCTACTTCTCTGTGACAGCACGACACGCAGATTAATGGCTATATTTAAAATTTTCTCCCGTATTTAACGTCGCTTCTTACCGTAATTTATCCAATTTCTTTTTTTAAATCGCTCAAAAATTCTCTAATAGAAAGTTTAATTTGTTGCAAGCGTCCCTAAGACCGCTTACCATGAAGGGCGCCAATGTGTTTAGCCAACCAGTAACATAAAAAAATTGTCCAATGAAAGACATCAGTTGTTACTTTAATTTCAAAAATTGAACATTCGAATCCTTTTTTAAAAATAGAATTGATTTTAAGATATATTTCGCCGTCTTCCAATCCGATGATTAGTTATATATAACTCGATGTTCATTAAGTAACTCAAGCGTTTAAATAATAAACATACTCTTGAGCCGACGGTATACTTCATATCACACAATCACCAATTTTATAAAGTTTGTGTATTGACTTCAGAATTGTTTGAGAACAATTTTAAAATGTAAATAACAATTTTACAAACATTCGTGTTTAAAATAAACGGGGAAGTTTAAATACGGTTTTTAGTTGATCCCCACAATGATAGGAGATTGTAATTTGTAAGTTTGTAATCTAAATACGTAAGCAAGTAATTTGTTATATTTTTAGGTTACAAATGGTAGTCCTTACAACATTACTATAATTTATGGTATAAACTTGATATAATGTTATGCAGATGAATTTAAGAGAAAAATGGTTGTACTCTGTAATTACACTGTCACTATTTGTTGGTAAACCTGAAACAGACGGGATGATGACTTTTTTTTGTTTTGATGATCAGATAGATAATTTAAAAATATTAGACACGTATTTTTCTTCTTTTTTTGTGGTTAAAGATTACAGCGATACGTTTTTAAAAAAACACGAATTTTCATACCTTGGCGTCACTCCTATTAATTGTTCAGTAAAAAAAAATTCTTTCTACTTAGAAGGTAAGTAGGTAGGTACCTATCCAAAATTCAACTTAAACCTACTTACTTCAAATAAAGGTAGGTGACATTGTTTAATAATTAATCTAAAATTAAAATCACTTCCATTTATTTACCCCTAAAATTAAATGTAGGTACTTACCTTCGAGTTTTCAAATCAGTCACTTCAATTCCAGTAGCCTCGCGGTTTCTGAACGAAATTAATTTTAATTACCCGACCCCTCAGAAGGAGGTTTTTGTATTGTACGAAGATTACGTCATTGCTTAGATCACATAACTTTTCTAAATTGAGTCTTAATACAATAGCAAAAACGTTGCAAATGCTTTATTTGTCGGTCTTGTCGTTTATATTTTGTTTTGAAATCGAATTTCGAACGTCTTCGAAATTAAGACTAGGTAAGTTACAATTTCTTTTAAATCCATTTATCTCTAATACCCATTATAAACGCGAATGTTACTCTGTCTGTCGCGCTGTCACGCCAAAACTACCGAACCGTTTTGTATGAAATTTGGTATGGAGATAGTTTTAGACCGGAGGAAAGACATAGGATAGTTTTTATCCGACTGCGCCAAAATTGTTTACTGCTTTAATGCGATAACCGCCATACGCACCGGCAAAGCCCAGACCGGAATGCTAGTATCTATAAAAATGAATTGACAGATGTTTGAATACTCAAGAACGCCACAACCTATTTGGTTGATTTTGGTTTCGAAAATTTGTACAAATCTAAGGAAGGTTTAAAACCTTAGAAATACGAGGCAAAGTTCGCCGGGGCATCTAAGTAATGTAATAAAAATAGCTGTATAAGAGGCCTATGTCCAGCTGTGGACAGGAATAGGCAGATGACGTCGACGATGATGGTGATGACAAATACTTGAGTTCAAATCCGGCATCCAGTAAGATATTTCAAGAATTGTGCCCAATGAACGGCTATTTATTACACACTGACCTAGTTTAACTAAGGTATTTTAACATTGTTAATCAACAATAATTCTAATTAGGCTCACAATCGCCTGCTATAGGTAATTTTGTAGGCTATAAATCACCCCTATAACCTTATACCAATATAAGTACAGTCAGCTACAAAAGCTGATGAATAGATCAATATTACATACAAATTCATATCATTATCATACAGATCCATAATAAGTCAGACCTATTTACTTATGATTTGAGTGAATTTAACAAAGTCGCCGTATTAGTGATTTGTGATTTTGGTTAGATAGTTAAAAAATGCTATAAACTATGGATAGGTAATGGTTATGTTTTGTAATGTTGAATCTGTTAATCAAATTGTGATACTGACTGTACTTGTACCTAATCTGTGTTAAGGCGAGTAAAGAACACGCTAAAGGAACATTAATATTAGAACTAAGTATACTGTTTGACTTAAGTATAAAGTTTAACGATAGGTAAAGAAAAATTAGTTTTCTTTTAGCTTCAACCCTTTTTTTTTAATGTCCCACTGCTGGGCACGGGTCTTCTCTCAACTATCTTATGAGTTGAGAGAGTTTAGGCCTTAATCTACACACGCTGGCCAAATGCGGTTTGGTGGATGACACGTCCTCGAATGATTAGTTTTTAGACATACAGGTTTCCTCAAGATGTTTTCCTTCACCGATATTGAGCAGCGGAGATGAAACAATTCACACAAAGATGTGTGGGCACGACCAGGATTCGAACCCGCGACCTTATTTTTCTAAGGCGAGGGCCGTACCGCTGCGCCACCGCTGCTCATAAAATGCTTAACACACAGAAAATTTGGGGTACCTAACTCAAATTTAAAACCATCCTATCCCTCCTTTTTCCTGATTAACTTTGTATTAGGAACACATTACACTCTAACCGCGGGTAACAGACCTGGAGGCCTGAAATAGACCTAGTTTAGGCCTAGTTTAAGCCTAGTTTAGGCCTAGATTAGGCCTAGTTTAGGCTTAGTTTGGGCCTAGTTTAGGCCTAGTTTAGGCTACAGTCCACCCACAAAAATTGCGTACCTTTTTTTCTTGTAACTTTTATTCTATTTTGTGGCGAAAAATGAATAAATGTTACGTTACAACCAAAAATCAGTGTTTATTAACTTGAAACTAACCTTCCTAATTTGCCCGGGATATACAGAGCCCATTAAAATTACCTTCGCATAAAATCCTAAGCGTCTACCGCACGTGCCCGGAAATTATGAATGCAAACCTTTTGCCCAGTCTAACTAAATACATTAGGTATTTAGTAGCCGACTTAACTTCACTGGTGAGTTGTCTGTTTAATTTGCCATGAAAACACGCAAACACTTCGGAATTAAATCACTAGATGAGTTAAATCACGCGTCAGGAGTACGCGGAGACACATATTTGAAGTCTCTAGACCCAGCGGTTTAGGCTGTGCGTTGATATGTCAGTCAGTCAGTTTCTTTTAATAAAAAGAGGATTTACTGCATTTATTCTACTTAGTTATATATTAAATTCAAATAGAAATAACGACGATGCTAAATGTATGTAGCTTCCCTTATATATTTCAAGATATTACGATGGTACAACAATTTCACGAATTCTATTAGCACCGTCCGTATTCTGGTAAATTCTGTAACATTTCTAGTTGCTATATATCTCAGTTATAGCACTAAATATGTAGATTTGGCTATTTATCCTCAGTTCCCTTGCAATCTGCTTTTGTTTGGGTAACAACGGTTGTATAGTATTGCAGCTTATTATGGTGGTAACATTGTTTGAGATCAAGAAATCTACCATTCTTGTTTCTTTTTAAATTAAAGTCATCAAATTATACATGAAAACTTTTCAACCTAAGCGCAAACTTTGATAAAATTAACTTAAACAAATTTTTATAAACGCATTTATTTGGATATACTATAGATACAGATTATACTGTCTCCCGTGAGTCGTCGTCGCCGCCCTTATCAGCTGTGCGGGTGCGAGTCACTGACCGCTAATTGTACGCCACCGCTTTCATCGATAATAATACGAATAGATCATAATAATGTTATGCTGATTTACCTAAATATAGCTCACCTACCTACCTATATTCACCTCTGGCTACTCCTTCGGGTAAAACAGGCGTAATCACCACGTTTGTATACATAGAAATACATGAATAGGTAGGTATACTAGTACATAGTTTATTAAAGTTTTATGTACCTAATAAGCCAGCGTATTTTATCTTAACAAAGTTCTTCAATTTTTCCCCGAATCTATAAAATAACAATATCTTGTTCGATATCAGTAAAATATTCTATCTTTGATCTAAAAATTAGGTCGTACATTTTCATCTGAGCGACTGATTTAGCTAAAGTTTTTGGGTTCGCTGCTCAAAACCAGTATTTTAGTGTCTATGAAACGATACTTTGACTAAGTCATGACGGCCGGTGGCGTGGTCGGTAAGATGCTTGCTTTTCACGCCACAGGTCGTGGCTTCGAATCCCACCCAAGTCAAACATTTGTGTGTGATGAACATGTCTGTTTGTCTTGAGTCTGGGTGTTATTATCTACGTATATTTAAGTATGTATTTACAAAAGAAAAGTATTATATGTAGTACATTACCAGTTATCTGGTTTCCATAGTACAAGCTCTTCTTAGTTTGCAGGCTTCTAATAAGTAGTTAGGATGTTTTAGAATGAAATAACAAAGAATTTTACAAATCAGCTTATTGACTTAGTTATGTCCGTCCGAACAAACGCAAAGAGTAGGTACTCTGCTTTTTGGAGTCTGTTAAAAATTTAGTAATAACAAAATCCTTTAATTTTTCTTACAATATATAAACTAATCCATAATTCATACCTAAACGTATTTTAAGCTCTTACAGCTAAAATAGGTTTATAATTCGTTTGTCTTTGTCTGTCATCTTGACATTTCTACTAGTAAGAAAGAGACAAAGTCCATTTTAACTAAAGAGTCTTAATATAACTTTTTTTTTGAAAAGTAAGAAGGTCGTAACAATTTCTTGTCCAATAGGTTGCAGTAAAATATTCTATTTTCCCTCCTAAAAATTAGGTCGTACATTTTCATCTGAGCGACTGATTTAGCTAAAGTTTTTGGGTTCGCTGCTCAAAACCAGTATTTTACTAGAATAGCAATAACTTAGTAGAATTGCGTAATTTGTATGAATATTTTAGCGTATTCCTTGTCTTTTTGAGACTGGACGCTTTTGGTTGAACAAAAATATTTTTAAAGAAACATTACCGGCATAAAGAATACCTTTCCATTTTTTTTATAATAATATCCCACTGCTGGGCAAAAGCTTCCATAAACCCTTCCAATTCTTCAATGACATGGTTTATCTGTCCAATTTAGTTGAACTATTAAAGGTACTGTTTAATAATTGAGATTTATTACCTATTTATAATACTTTTCCGCCCGCGCTTAAGTCAGTTATCTTGCTGAACTATTAACCTCTTTATGCGCAGTCGGATTAAAGCTGTCCCTTGTCTTTCCCCGGGTCTCAAACTATCTCCATACCAAATTTCATCCAAATCGGTTTTATAGTTTCAGCGTGAAAGCGCGACAGACAGAGTTACTTTCGAATTAATTATATTAAAGTAAGGATCTAATGAAATTGATGTAATTTTAATAAATTTTATATATTTACTTTATTTTAATTTGCGAAAGATAAACTTAGATTGTCGCGACGCGACATCTCGTTTTCGTGGTCTTAACCCAGGTAGGTTGAGCCGTTTTAAACTTCATTGGAATTGGAATTTTTCAATAGTTTCTGGTAAATATTTCTTTAATCGAACAAAAAAAAAACACAGTTTATAACTTTTTAAAACCCATTGCAATGAAAGAAAATATAGAGGAAAAAGAAGACGAAAAATAATTACGGAATTTCCAGGAAAACTGCAACTCTTCTTTTATAGAAAAAACTTAGATATCATAGATCACAGTTGTAAGTAATTAATAGATCTTGAATTTTTGCATATTTTCACAAAACTTAAAAACATCTGCGAAATATATTTTTTAATTACCTATGTAATAGGCTTGTGCTTGACTACAACTTGCCTGATGTTAAGCAATGATGTAGTCTGCGAAGGGACGCGCCCGCCGACCCATCCTCTTAAATGGTGTCATCAGACATCGCACCGGATCACGGCAATGCCGCTTGGCAGTGCGGCTTTGTCTGGTGGGTGGTCACTAACCACGGCCGAAGCCTACCACCAGTTAATTACCAGTAAACATAATTACCAGTTGATTGATTGTCACCTGATTTGCGCCACAGATTCATACAAAAGGTGCACTCACACGGACGAAGGTGACTCAGCCCCCAAAATCAATTTCAAAATAATCGACTTTTTGGTTTATTTTAATTTTTTATTAAGCATCGTTAGTGTATTTTAATTAAGAGTGAAAACTAACAAACATACATACAAACATCTCCACAAACTTTCACATAAATATTAACATTTGTCATCATAACTATCAAAACTGCAATTAAAATGCACCATTTTGATACCAGTGCAGTTGTAATTTATACAAACAAACTTTATATTAATGAAAACTATTAATATTAAAATTCCAGTTAGTTTCATGCAAATAGTTTTTTCCAATTGATGCATTATTGTTGTCAATAATTATTAAATTAAAAAAAAATATGATGACTGTTCGTTTTTTTATTCTTCGATAGGCTGACGCTTGACTACGCTTGCCTGATGTCAACCAATGATGTAGTCTACTATGGAACGCGCCAGCCCAGTGTACCGATTCACTCGTGATTACGAATGATTATCGGTGAGAATGTGGCAGTGGAATGAGCCTCCATATGGATAGAAATCTTAAAGGAGCTACAATTCCGACCACCCTCGGAGGGTGTATTCACTGTATGGTGTCGCCAGACATTGCACCGGAACACGGCAAGCAAGGCCGCTTTGCGGTGCGGCTTTGTCTGGTGAGTGGTCACTAACCACAGCCGAAGCCTACCACCAGTTGGTTGTCACCTGATTTGCACCACCCGAAGACCACGTGTGGGGATTCAATTAAAGGTGTACACCTACGGACGAAGGTGACTCAGCCCCCCAAAACGTTTTAACCACATGTTAAAGTATTTTCGTTTTAGTTTTAAAAAACATTGGTGTGGACGACCCTTATCACTTAGGCGTATGAAAAATAGATTACTACCGACTCTCAGACCGGATATAAATATATATAATTTGATAAAAATCGGTCAAGCCGTTTCAGTTTGGTTACAATAGCTACAAACACCATGATACGAGAAATTTATTTATTAGATTTACAGATATGAACGAGAAATAGCAGAATTCTATCAAGTCTAGACTCACATTACCAAAACGTAACATCATTATACTACAACAGATATCGACTGACTGAGAAATTCTAGTCTTTTTTCGTTACTATTAAATTCATTTGTGATCCAATAGAAATACTTACGGATACGATCTCTAAATGGATATGACTTTTGATATTACTGTTAGATAATATCGTACTTGCACTTTTTTTTATAGTGGGACATTAACACCCACGGCTATCTGATCCCAAACTAAGCAGAGCTTGTACTATGATAACCAGATAATTGGTAACAGGCTACTTATAATATCTTTCTTTTGTAAATACATATTTAAATATAGATAATAACACCCAGACTCAAGGCAAACAGACATGTTCATCACACAACTTGGGTGGGAATCGAACTCACGATCTGCGGCATGAGAAGCAAGTAGGATCTTACCGAACACGCCACAGACCCGTCAGAATAAAAAAATAAAAGTTAAATTAATTAATTATTTGTTAGTTGTCACCTAATTTGCACCACCCGGGGACCATGTGTGGTGATTCATATAAAAGGCTTAACTATGGACAAAGGTGACTCAGTTCCCATACTGCACAGAAATTCGCTACAATATTTTATTTGTTAAATAATAGAAACGCAATAGCATGCTAAAAATTAATGTGAATGCTTTAAATCGACCATTATATATCGTCATAAAACATTAATTAAATCTCTTAAAGAACTATTTAACCACAGATAAAAGTAATGTAAGACTATTCGTCACTAATATCCATATCGCTTGAATCATCATCACTGTCTGTGCAGCTTGAGGAGTCAGAATCTTGGCGATAGGCGATACGCGAGTTAAACGGTCTATCTATAATTTATTCATTCGAGATTAGGTACTGCTGTAAGTAGTTATTTAGATAGAACCAAGTTCCCTACAGTTTAAAATAAAACCTCTCTATACAGTTTCACAAATTTCACTCCAAAACGGATCCCCTGCCTTATCCAACGAGATTTATTTCAAGTGCCAAGGTTCGAATGTCTTACCTATTGATTTTGCGAAAATAGCTCCACGTCTCGACGATGCTGCCGGGAGAATTATATTTCCTTTGCTACAGTAACATACTAGGATAGGCTACAGTAAAATCTATACTAATACTAGCTGCCCCAGCGAACTTCGTACCGGATATTTCGCTATTAAAAAATAGAGGTTGGTGATAAAATGGTAAAAATTTAGGGTTGTATGTATTTTTAATGCCACATTATACAAAAATAAAAACAAAAAATTTCTACCAAAAATTAAAAAAAAATTAAGTGTGAACAACCCTTATCACTTAGGGGTATGAAAACAGATAGTAGCCGATTCTCAGACTTACTGAATACGCTTATAAAATTTGGTAAAAAACGGTAAAGCCGTTTCGGAGGAGTACGGTAACTAACATTGTGACTTGTAAATTTTATCTATACTAATATTTTAAAGCTTAAGAGTTTGTTTGATTAAACACACTAATCTCTGGGACAACTGGCCCGATTTGAAAAAATCTTGCACTGTCAGATAGCCCATTTTTATCTCACTGTTGGTAAAGATACAAAGTGTAGGTTTCGTGGCCGAAACTGCGGCGGGCAAGCTAGTGTAAAAAATTTCGTTTGTTTTTTGACAGCACGATATAAACTTTCGCGTTGCGATATTAATGTTTATATTTATCATAACGGGCAATTACCTAACGCGCTCACCTTTAATTTGGCTTTACGTTTCGACACGAGTAGCACAGGTCGTGGTTGCAAGCAGACCCTTTGATAAATATAAATAGCACTTATGATACTGTGAAAACCAAAACTGTGTTTCAATAAAAAAACAAAAGATTTATAGTGTCGGTGACATTTAGTTGTTGAAATAAAATTTTGTGTCTTTGTTCCGCGACCTAGTTGTGGAATTGCACATTTTTCTGCTGTCGGTACATTCGTTATGATACGAATAACAAGCAACACAGAACCGATTTATTGCAAGCGTATACGCTAGCAAATAATTTGCTTTCGTTAGTTTTGGCGCGATTTTTTATTTTGTTATCAATTTTGAGGATTTTCAGTTACGCCTTTTTGTATCGCAGCGAACGGAATACTAAAATAGCGTAATTGGAAACAAGATTTCTGTGTAGTCTACAATCTAAATGTTATTAAGTAAAAATATTTATTGAAATGATCATACTACACGGATTTTGTTGCGGTTTATTTAATAAAATAAAATAAAATGAAACTGTATTACCTAAATTCGTTACTTGAAATTTTTCTAAGTGATGTTTAAAAAATGTTTTTGATATCGTCGCAAAATATTTGTAAACAGAAGTCGTCGGCTTAGTCTTGTTTTGTTATTTAGTGATCCTACTTGCAAAAAGTATATTAATAATACAATAAAATTATGTACCATTATTATTATAAATGCACTTACGCTGTTTTTACTCATACATGAAAGCAGAAGTAAATATCACCAACATGGCACCAGCTATATCTAGATCCCATTGCCGTTATCGAGAAAAACTCTAAACTTAGATCTGTTAAACTTTTTTAAGTACCTCGGTATATTACAAACGACTTTTTGCGGATCCAGAATTTGAACCGGGGACCTCGTTATAACCCCTTACGTTAAAAATAAGTTACAACACAATATGTCCAAGACATATTCATGAAGTTATTTACGTAATCTACGTCATTTCCCTCGGTTCTGACGTCAGAGGGTTCTGTGGTGTCTTCTAAGACGTCCGTCTGTGTTATATTTAGATTAGGTACCTACTTGTTACTTTAAATTTTAATAGTGAAGGTTACTGTCGGTATAATCGAGGGAAGAGATTGACTTGGAAGGGAAAAAAGTAAGGATGAAGGAGTGCCAAACGGGAAAGTTGAAAATTAGCAAGAAGCAATTAGAAGGTGAACATCACCCACTTGTCGTTGGCTATGTTCAGGTATGGGCCATAAGTAATAGGGGGCGAGTTTAATGCCGTTTATCGGTTATATTCCAAACTTCGAGCTACAACTAAGATTCTCAAGTTTAGTTATTATAAAAGTCGTTTTGCTAGACCCGGGAATCAATAGTCTACCACTCAACGCACGACATGCAACGAGTAATCTATAGCAATCGACATGACTATGTCGATTTCATTAGCTGTCAATCTACATTTGCCATTTTTTCGACACATATGTTATGTCTAGTTCGAGATAAATTTCTACAGCGCAAAAATCGGGGTCCAGGCTATATCCCTTTAGCAACAAGGCAGTAAATTGCCGTTTATAGTAAGTACAATTTATAACTAGTTACTTAAATCACAAGCCCCCGGTACCTAGGTTATTAAATGAAACCAAACCAGCAAGGAATACAACGACAGCCGGTCTAATTAGGTGTACCTTATAATTTTGTACCGGTTCTTCAGTGAAAATCACTGGTGTTTTTGATAAATGGTTTAGTTTAGTTGGCGTCCGTTGAGATTTTGCTGGAGATATAAATTGGCAACAGAAATTATTGCTATAATAAATGTGTGAAGTTGGTTGATTGTTTCCGCAAAAGGCATGCTAATAGTTATTGCATTGCAACAAGAAAAAAATTGGTTGCCTGTAAAGTCGGTATACGGGCGAAAGTTTACGTGACAACGACTGAGTGGTAAAATAATTTTAATGTGAATATTCATTCGTATAGTAGGAAGAAGGATGAAATAATAGTAACAATTTAAAACATTAATTATACAAAGAATTATATTTAAAACATTAATTGATACAAAGAATTATATTTAAAACATTAATTTATACAAAGAATCTCGCTCTTAGGCGGGCTAACTGTGCTCGAGTGGAAGGGACGCGTATCTTTCACTTTTTATGTCTGTCTCTCTCGCTCTTAGGCGGGCTAACCATGCCCGAGTGGAAGGGACGCGTGCCTCTCACTCGCTCTCATTGTGAGCGCATACCGTGAGCGGAGCGTAACGCAGTTTCTTGAAGTGTCACCCGGCAAACCAATTTATAAGACGTTGTCACGTCAAAAAGTATTTACAGGAACTTTACACGAATGATATTTATTAGAGTTGTCTTCGGTAATAAAGACTTAAGTTTGGTTCCCAGCATCTCGCACTTGGCCAGCGTGTGTGAATGTAGGCAAATCCATAAGTCAGTCTTTAGAAAACTCGTTGATAGTGATCATTAAACGATTGTTATTTTGCTTTTACTCTCTTAATAAACTTTTAGCGTCAATTTAGAATGTAACATCTTAAAAATGGCAACCAAGGGATTAATAATACACCTGGAATTAAGCAACAGAAATCGTAACCATCAATTTTAAGGATAAATTGATACAAACATTAATGAAACCAATCGGCCATTAACTCTTAATCAGACACACTAAACAACTTTACAATTTACATTTACAAACTCTACAGTTTCCAATATCCCAAATGTTTGCCCATTTGAAATCAAATACAATCCAGAGCAAACCGGACCGTACCGGATCACAACCGGCACTGGCCGGCCTAAACCAGATTAATTCCAAGTTCCTCGCATGGTTACGCCTATTTGGAAACTTGTTTCTACTGTCGACGGTTTCTGTACAGTTTCTGTATCAGTTTAACTGAAACTAATTCTAGATAACATCGGCTTTGTATCAGAAGTAAGTGGACTTCACAGAATTTGGTTAACTTTAGATCCCTGGTTTCGAGTGTTCGTCCTTTGAAATTGGGTAAAGAAAACATGTTAAGGTTAGATGACACTTCAAAGCAAAATAAATGTTGAGAGATATCTTTTAGTCAAGATCTTAAATTCATGAGGGATTCAAGACAGTGTAGGTGACCCAGGACTGCCTTTATGTGCGCCCTCGTTCCTTCTGTTTTCTTTACAGAACCATAATCTAGCCTGTGAGTGAAAAATAAATAATTGTAACCATCATCAGCCTATCTTAGGTTACTGCTGGACATAGGCGTCTTCTTAAACAAGCCACGATCCGTGACTCATCTTAACCAGATCTTGTTAGTCACCTTGCAAAGATCGTCTGTCTACAGATAGTATCTCTCCGTTGTCTCCATATCCTAATAACGCCATTAATAGTTGCAATCAGTGCAAAAATATTTGCAACAATTAATACTTCCAAGTAATTTAATAAAACATTCTTCATTCTACGTTTGAAAACAAATTCCTTTGAACAGAAAACCCTTTATGAGACAGTGGATTGTTGTGCAGCAATATTTCGAAGTAAACTAAAATATACAAAGTTGGACATGTAAACAGGATCTCAGGCGGACAGCAAACATCCGTTGAAGAGTTCAGAAGACTTGCAACTTGCACTTGTAATAAACAAGACAATAATACTTGTTTCGTTTAACTTGTTTATGTATTTTACTATGCTTTTATACTGAATAGTATCGTAAATTGGCGACTCGTCCTGGTTCTGCACAAGTGCAATGTACTCACGTGTCAATGTGGAATGATGAAAAGAAATAATACAAATTAATGGTCAACTATGAGAATAGAATTGCGATGCATAATCTTAATAAAACTAGATTTTTTTTGGAGAGCTCTATAAAAGGGAAATTTTTAAAGTAGGTTAATTTAACAATCGTATTGCGTGATTCGAAGTGTTTCAAGAGGTCATGTTTGGGTTTTAATCGTGAAAGTTATAAGTAATTACTTTGTTCCCTAGCTAGAGTCGTTACAATTTGTTGTTTTACATACCCGAATAATTTGAATTCTCGTGGCAACATTTCATAATTATTGTTTCATTTCCTATTCAATGTTAAATTTTACTTTACTACATACACCTTACTTTGTAAGGTTTACTGTATATTGTGACTATATTAGGACATCAAACCCGAAACTTCCAACAGCCGTGTGTTCTTATTGATTAATATTTTGTTGTTAATTGGTTTATTTTAAACTTATTTCTCATTATAATTACAAGAGACTTCGAAATCTATGATTCTTTTGGTCATTCACCACAACCTATTAGGTTATAATTGAGATTTAAGCCTAACTTTATAATAGTATTGTCTTAGATTTACGCGAATATCACACATTGAAATAAAACTACTTTTTAACGGATTTTATCGCGGTTTATTGTAGAGAATTCAAGACACTGTGAGCTCAGTTTGATTAAATCAGAACGCAACTTAAATATTAATGTTTGAAGGTAGTCAGTAATAATTGTGATTAATATTTTTGGACGTCAAATATCTCAGTCCACCCGTGAACATGAAGTCTGAAAAGACTTTGAAACGTAGGGATCTAAAATCTACAATAAACCGCGATAAAATCCGTTAAAAAGTAGTTTTATTTCAATAACTTTATAATTTTAAGTTGTTTAAGTACAATTGCTTTGCTATTTCCAAATTCATTAATCCATACATCAATGTGTTTTAATATTCAAAATCGTTTGTACGAAGGAATAAGATTCTCAAACCTCATAGTATTGTCTTAGATTTACGCGAATATCACACATTGAAATAAAACTACTTTTTAACGGATTTTATCGCGGTTTATTTTAGATTTTAGATCCCGACGTTTCAAAGTCTTTTCAGACTTCATGTTCACGGGTGGACTGAGATATTTGACGTCCAAAAATATTAATCACAATTATTACTGACTACCTTCAAACATTAATATTTAAGTTGCGTTCCGATTTAAGCAAACTGAGCTCACAGTGTCTCAAACCTCTTTAAGTTCATACGTGTGTTAATGTGTTAAATATGTATCTACAAAACATTTTACAAAGACGTTTTCTCTCAAGATCAAATATTTCCCCTCACAAGCCCTCCTTTCATCGCATTCCATGTGTTTTGCGGTTTTTGGTCTTATATTTAGATGTGTCTTTACTACGGTACCCAAGTTCGCGACCGTTTAAGTCTCTCTTTATTTGCGAAACAGAATTTTGTGTTATAATTTGGGTGTTTAATAGTAAAACATGTGATTAAGATTTGGCAAAGTTTATTTACTTTAGCATTAATCTATAATATGGACTGTATGGGTTACCTTACCGAGGCAGTGGTTTTATTTGCCTAAATGTTCAGGTAAATTCTAAATTACAGAGTACTTTCCCACCCGGTTCCTACATGGTTCATTTATTACTAACTTACTACTAACAAGGCGTCATATAGGGTTTCACAATTTTTTTATAGGAACATATTTGGCTCACGGTTGGAAGAAAATGTTACTGTTTGTTACTAAAACTAGTCAATTATGATATAGAAACCGAAAATTATAAACTTAGTTGATCCATAAATTATAACTTCAGTGCAAATTGGAGACATTATCCCCTTTATTTTTTGGTTAGGTAGGTACTCAAAATTTACCTAAATATAAGACAAATTTAGTTTACATTTAGTCATTTTGCTAAGTCAGAAGACCCAAATACTTTGGAAATGAAATACACTTTGAAACAATAAATAATAATACGTTTATTTTCCACCAAATATAGGATACAACTATAGGATATATATAGGCTAGTTGAATATACCATACAACTAGCCTATATAAACTTAAGTAATCAAGAAAAACAATGTTAGCAAAATTAGAACCACAATAGTCAACCCCACTCAGTTCAAGCAGACTGACCGTGTGAACACGGTTTTAGGTTTCCTAAACTCGTATATTAGACTGACTAATACATCCTTTCAGGGATTTCAAATAAATAACTAACAAGCACTTGGAAAATACAGAAACCGTCCATTAGCTTTAATTAGACACAATCTTCAAACGAAACTTACACACAAAGAGAATTATTGATTTCGAATAAACATAGGATTTCAGAATGAAACCAAATTCACTACATATATAAAATTTAATTTAATATCTCTAAATATAAAAATTAAATAACTTCCGATGGTTATTTTTTAGCAAGAATCAATTCAGCTGAATTCAATTCAAAATCCATTCGTTTAGACGCTACATAGCAACAAATCTGTATACGTGTCAAACCCTTTTTTTTGACAAGGTTAAATGCAATTGCAATTATAATTATGACAAAATATATTTATATATTTTAGTTTAAAACACTGCTTTGTTACTCGTATTTTATTGTTACAGTTGCAAGTGACAAGTGTAGTATTGAACGTATCAACCAGGCTTTATTTATTTATTTTAAATGATTTTCAGTATTCATTTAATTTAAGCAAATATAAATTGAATTTCACTGAAGCACACTGATATTACTTGTTAATTGTATTTTATGTTTAAATTGGATCTTCATATGCTTGAGCCTCAGTATATTACACAAAATTAAGCTTTATTACATAAACATCTTGCAGGTTTACTTTGATTACTAGTGTTTATATTTATCATAACGGGGTTATTTTATCTTTGACATATGTCTATGTCCGTGTTCCGGTGCAATGTCTGGTGACACCATGCAGTGAGGGTGGGTCGGAATTGTTGCTTCTTTAAGGTTACTAACCTTAAGGAGGCTCATTCCAATGCCACCTTCTCACCAATAATCATTCGTAATCACGAGTGAATCGGTATACTGGGCTGGCGCGTCCCATCGTAGACTACATCATTGCGTAACATCAGGCAAGTTGTAGTCAAGCGCCAGTCTATCGCAGAATAAAAAAAAATGTCTAAAGCGCAAGAATTGGGGCACAGTTCAGGGTTACATTTTCTAAGGGCTACCTTAATGCCAAGCATATCTATCATTACTAGTATTTACAATATGGTCTTTTAACTCTTAAGAAAGTTAAGAGAAGACCCATGCCTGGCAGAGTTACGCAAAGGGGTCGTTCCTTCACTATAAGACGCTACTTCATGTTACACATGTCATTCGAGTAGAATAATTCGCTGCCAGTTTTACCTTTGATCATTAAAGTTTAAAACCATATGCGGTCGAATTATGAATTAAACCGCAAACTTCGGACGAACGAATACGAATATCGAAACTTTATAAACTTTACAGAGGTAGTTCCGAAGTCTTAAAGTTATCCCGCAGTGATCCGGCATTTGAAAAATGAATTGTCTGCTGTTTAAAATATGGTTTTAGTTTTACTTGTAGTTGTAAGAAATATGGAAAACTCGAGAAAATACCGATTCCTCCGTAAGCGATCGTTTTTGCGGGATTTATTTTATTTACAAAATAAAGATACAATTAGAAAAGAATAATAAAAATGGACTTAGTCTCTTTCTTGCTAGTATAAAGGTCAAGATGACAGACAAAGACAAACGAATTATAAACCTATTTTAGCTGTAATGAACATAAAAGACGTTCATGAATAGGTTAGGGTCTAATAAATAATCTATTAAATTTAATAAATTGTTACAGAAATTACGAATAAGTAGGTAAGTATATATGAAAAATATACAGTCTAACTTATCAAAAGTCTAAATAAACCTAAATTTTGTTTAATAAAGAACTATAAGCCTTAGTTATTGTCAACAAATAGTAGATATAAACTTATGCAAGTATCTTAAATTAGGCCAACAATTTAGAGTTGTTTATTCAAAATTCCGCATTTTATTCCGTAAGTTTTGCATACGGATTCTAAACGTGTGAAAACTGACCCCCTTATACATAGAAATCTTAGCCAATTTTTGCAGTCGTGTAAAAATGGTCCTCAAAAACAAAAAAAAATTAATATAAAGCCAAGTCTTTTAAAGCAATCCTTACATTATTAGATATGATTGGCGCTCACATAATATTATAGTTTCCTGAATTGGTTTAAACAGGTCCTCGTGTGTTTAGTGCTTAAGGTATTAGTTATTTAACTGGCAGTACCTAACACAAACAATAGTATTTGTCAACAAAATGGTTTGAGGTTTATATTATACATATAATTATGTACGTAAACATTTGTTTGTTTGAAGTAATTGCTTTGTTTTCGGTTTGTAATTGGGTTGTCTAGAGTATTTTTGGAAACTATTATATTGGTTAAATGAAAACCATTAAAGTTCTTGTGAAGGATACAAGGTTCATATATATGATTCTGGGGTAAAAAGAAATCTATTTGACCTGAAAGATTATTGCACTAATACAGGATAACTTTTTGACCAGTACACCAATTTAGAAAAAATAAACTTAAATAAATTTTAATAAACACCTATTTTATGTTGATATGTTTTAGTACAAAAAATTAAGTTATGGGCATCGAAAGATGTTTACGCTGTTTTAGCTGTGGGCTGGTTAGGGTCACTGACCGCTAATTTTACGCCGTGCGATTTCAGCGATATTATTACGAATAGATCTCCCATATTTGTTGATTTTAAATTAAATTAAAAAAATGTATGCGTTTAACTACAACTTTCATATTGTTATGCAATGATACAGTCTACGATGAAACGCGCTTACCCAGTAAATACCGTTTTACTCGTGACTAGCACGTGCAGATTATAGCTATCGGGCAACAGAGATGCCGCCAGCAGATTTCACAACTTAGCAGTCCGTAGTCGCACAATAAAAGTGACGAAGCGCTTTGTGCGTACGACAACGCCTCGAGTTGGTATTTGACTGACCCATCCCAAAGATGCGAGTAGAATGATTCTTATTAAGTCTGCAGCTACCAAATATTCAACCTAGACTAGAATTAATTGACTTTCGAATAACCCACGTAACTTCATATGGCACGTAGCACCAAATGATAGAACCAAACTAAATCTAATTTCACAAGTTTGTTTATTTAAGAAAACTTAATGCAATTTACCAAATAGGTTATATTCTGTATCTGAGTAGAATTTATTAGAAAGTTACTAGCTTCTGCCTGTGACTTATAAAGGCTATAGGCCGACCGATAACTCGCGTATCGCCTATCGCCAAGATTCTGACTCCTCAAGCTGCACAGACAGTGATGATGATTCAAGCGATATGGATATTAGTGACGTATAGTCTTACATTACTTTTATTTGTGGTTAAATAGTTCTTTAGGAGATTTATTTATTGTTTTATGACTTTGTACCTCAGATGGCGATACGCGAGTTAAACGGTCGGCCTATAGGTTGAAGTTTTTTGTTTTTAATACTTTATTTGATTTTGGAATAAGAGTCATCTGTAGTTTATTTCACTTTAACCCTTTTTAGTGTCCCACTGCTGGGCACGGGTCTTCTCTCAACTGTCTTATGAGTTGAGAGTTTTTAGACATTATACCAGACACGCTGGCCAAGTGCGGGTTGGTGGAAGTCACATGTCTTTGAATGATTAGTCTTAAACATGCCGGTTTCCTTAATCGATATTGAGCAGCGGAGATGAAACAAAACACACAAAGATGTGTGGGCACGACCAGGATTAGAACCCGCGACCTTATTTTTCTAAGCTTCAAACCACCGCTGCTCCTTTATTTATAACAGTTAAATTCAGTTTGTGATTCAAACTAGTAATATTCGAACACCTTACATACCTATTCATATAAATTCACGGCTTGCATGTCTTTCCGTATTATTGGCCGAGTAGTATAATCGCATGCAAACTAGACATTAGTATGCCGCCCGCATACAGTCATACTTGTATGAACGCTTTCTAGGTACCTATAACTAGTTTATGTTTTAGTAGGTTTATAGTGTTATATGAGCAGCGGTGGCTCTGTGGTATCGGCCTCGCCTTTGAAATATAAGGAGGCGGGTTCGATGCCAATCGTGCTCACACATCTTTGTGTAAATTGTTTTTTCAGCCTTCACAATATCGGTGAAGGAAAACATCGCGAGAAAATCAGCTTGTCTAAGAAATAATCATTCGAGGACATTTGACTTCCACCATTCTGATCTTGGCTAACTTGTAAGATAGTTGAGAGAAGACTAGGGCCCAGCAGTGAGATACTAAAAAGGGTTGAAGTAAGTATGATAGTGTACTACGCTCGGTCCTGATTAAAAAGGCGTCTTCAAGTTTGACCACTTTCCGACAAAAAAAATCCCAAAAGTTGTACCCGAACATACAAAAAAATCTAATTCCCTGTTGCGTCTGTTTGTAGGTGTAAATGATTAAGGTAAATTAAAACATTATGTATCTACTTACATAAGGTTTCCATAAGCCGTGTTAAGCCCGCACAGGTTATTCGTTTACTATGTCTAAGTAAATAAAGTAGGAAATGCATTTTTTTAAATATTCAACTGCATCTAGCTTACTTAGTAACCACAGTTAATATAATGTTTGAATTTACAAGTACAACATTAAGTTATGAGTAAGTTCATTTCCTTACTTAGCAGTAAACTCCTAGCTCTTCGGATCTCAAAGTTTTATTGCCAGCACCCCATTTTTAGACTTAAAATTAAATCTAAATTCTCTTAATTTTTTTATTTAACATATCTCGCGGATTACGATTACGCGGACAGCTGTAATTACGATTCTTATACTTCAACTTCCAATATTATTTAACTTTACTGAAGTACAACCTCGACATTAACCTAAATAAAGAACTAAACTTAGGTCCTACTTTAACTATGCGACATACAAAAATTCCACATCATAGCGTTGGATAGCATTGTTGATCATTTGCTCGAGATACGAGTCCTTAATAAAGACTTATTTTTACAAAAGCGTTGAGGTACAAAAGGCGCAAAGTCGCAATTAGGGTTCGTCTCCTAAAAAAACTTCTAAAACGTACGTCTTCTGTCTAAAACGTAGTACACCCATACGTTTTATTTAAATAAATAAATAAATAAAACGTATGGGGGTACTATTGGTCAGTTTGAGAACCAATGTCTTGCGTACATACAATTTTGCATGTAGCTGCATCTTGTTACTCCGTGGTCAGTTATTATGAATATTGTATAGCTTGTCCACTATACGAAGTTCCAAGGTATAGCTTAGATTCTTAAACATTACATAGCGTCACGCCTGTATTATCCGAAACTGTAGACAGAGGTGAATATTACCCACTTCGTTGGACATGTTTTGGTCGCATACGTAACAGGCGGAAAGCCTATTGTCGGTCATCGGCCACAATTTCAGACTTAAAGCTGCAACTCTTGCAACTAGAACTTGTTAGAAGTGTTTTTGCTTGACTCGACGTCAAATAACTCAGTCCACCCGTGAACATGAAGTCTGAAAAGACTTTGAAACGTCGAGGTATAAAGTCTAAAATGAACCGCGATATAATTGGTTATAGTTTCATTTCAATTTTAATTACAATTAATTGATTTTTGAAACAAACCGTCTGAACGTACCTACGTATTTTAATAAAATTTCAAACACAGTTACGTCAAATTATAAGCCAAAACAATTAAAAGAAGCTGTCACAATATTGACAACGGCACAAAAAACAAAAGAAACAATAAAAAAACAAAGAAAAGCGTGTTAAAACATCGTCCTCTTCCCAACACAGATGTATTAAATCGATCTAGCAATCCATCAAGAGCCGCTACAATTTATCTTGTAAACGAATATTAAAAGGAAAACGATACATGCGGATATCAGAATTATTCATGTATCTATATTTTAGAGATATTACTCGAATACGTATCGAATAATCGATATGCTTTTGAATTTATCGATTATTGGTGTGGCTTATTGGGATAGATGTTATTGACTCCAGGTAAAGGGGTGGCGTAGCAGTACCGCGCTAAAATTTGTAGCTAGGTTCGATTCAATGTCGTGCTCACAAGTTTCATGTAAATTCTACCATCTTTCTGTTCAGTATCAGTGACGAAAAATATGATATGTGACTTCCACCAACCTGCAATTGGCTACGCTTGGTTGCTTCAACCTTTTTAGTGTCCCAGTCCTGTGCACGGGTCTTCGCTCAACTTTATTATGAGTTGAGATAGTTGAGGGAGGAGGATGGATGTCACATGTACTCGATTAGTTCTTAGACATATCAATTTTGTCTCGATGTTTTCACGCACTTGGGTTTGTATTTATAAACTCTTTTATATAGTATTTTCTTAGATTTATTTATTTATTTATTCACGCAAATATCTCACATAGAACTAAAAGAGTTTAGTTTGCTTAAATCGGAACGCATCTTAAATAATAATGTTTGTAGGTAGTCAGTAATAATTTAGAAATCATACTAAGTTAACTGTAAGCGACGTTCGATTGTAATTATTCTTCCCGATCGCCTAGCCCGAAAATAATAGGAAAGTACCTATGAATTCGTGACGCCTGAGTGACTAGGAGACCTACTACAAGTAAGAAATACATTAATTTATAGGTACTTTTCTATCATTGATGTCGAGGCGATCAAGAAGAATAATTGTGATTAATAATTTTGGACGGCAAATACCTCAGTCCACACGTGAGCATGAAGTCTGAAAAGACTAAAACAGGATCTAAAATCTAAAATAAAAAAGAGTATTATTTTAACTCCCTTATACCCATTTATTAACCTTTTATTACTTATTTAATACAACCTTGTTTTAAAAAATCATTTCTGTAATATTTATCTTTCTTTCATTACGCGGCAACATAACATCTCATAATAATTCCATACAAAACCCATTAAGTACACTCACCGTCGTAAATACCGCAGCGCAAAATTCCACAATTTCGCCAATCTCGCTTAATTTATTTAGCCGAATAAAAACAGTAAAAAGGAAAATAAATTGGATTCATTTATGCGTCCCCCGTTCTGCCATATCCGTTAAGGGTAGTCACAAAAACGAACAATGTAATACTAAATTGAACTTCGGTATGTGACAGGGTTGCAGTTCAAAGTCCTTTTTGCAGGTATCGATAAACATTTACATATTTGACTGTACCTTAAATTGTTTTAAACTGAAGTTTTTACCAGCATCGTGGTTCACTTCACCTTTTTTTACTTAAAAAGGTGAAGTGAAGTGAACTCGTAACATAGTTGCCAAAACAATAAAAAAAAAGTAAGTATAACTCTGCCAAATTGTGGAATTCGCTGCCGGCATCTGTGTTTCCCGATAGCTATAATCTATTGGTCTTCAAGTCAAGAGTGAATCGGTATATACTGGGTAAGCGCGTTCCATCGTAGACTGCATCATTGCTTTACATCAGGCAAGTTGTGGTCAAGCGCAAGCCTATTTTAGAGTAAAAAAAAAAAGTTGAGAGAAGACTGGTGCCCATAGTTTAGGCCTTAATCCACACACGCTGGCCAAGTGCGGGTTGGTGGATGTCACATGTCTTCGAATGATTGGTTCTTAGACATGCCGGTTTCCTCACGATGTTTTCCTTCACCGATATTGAGCATCAGCGATGAAGCAATTCACACAAAGATGTGTGGGCACGACTGGGAATCGAACCCGCGACCTTATATTTCTTAGGCTTCATGGTTAATAAGTATTATTATCAATCGGTCCACTTCTAGCAAGGAGCCCATTTGAGCTCATCTAGGCTCATACCTATGCCCCGACATAAGACACAAGTTTAAAGTACCTCCTCTATAGTGTCCCAAAGCTGGGCACTATAGAGGAGTTATAATTGGCGGAGTTATCGTGTAACATGCATACAAAAAACATATCGAATTGAGAACTTCCATCCTTTTTAAGTCGGTGAAAAAGGTGAAAATTTTAAAGCGAAAATGAAGTAAATACATCTTTCTTAAAAGATGAATGGTCACGGGTGGACTCAGTCCACTCGTGACCATTCATCTCGTGATTAAGTCTGAAAAGACTTTGCAACGTCGGTGTCTAAATTCAAAAATAAACCGCGATAAAATCCGTTAAAAAGTAGTTTTATTTCATTGTATAATATTCCTGTAAATCTAAGAAAATACTATGAGATGAATCGTTTTAATAATGATTTAATAACAGTTGTGAGATTAAATTTAAAAAAAATTATAATAAATTTTGTTGAAATTGAATGAAAATAAGCAAATAATAGGTTTTTAGATAGTTAAGATGGATGTCACGAAACTAATTGTTCTGAAATTTGTAAAAGCCGATAAATATTAGGTTTTCATAACTTTTTATATGCCAGCTGAGGTTGGTAACTGTTATATATTCATTTAATTTTGAAACTTAGCTAACGACTAGAATATTTATGATCAATTTAATCTCTTTTGAATTGATTGGTATTTTCTAGAGATATTGATTTTATTATTTTGTGGATTATAATAAATTTAATTATAATACAGATTATTTCAATTTATTTATGATAATATTTCAATCCAATGTTATTTACATTAAAATGAAATAATTTAATAATTAATATTAATGATTCAAAAATGTTTTGCAATTATTGATGAATCTGAAATAGATGCTTTAGAATGATTTTAATCACACTTAATATTAAATTTAGGTTTTCTCATTAAAACAAAAGGGATTAGGTTATGACACTAATGACAGAAACAAGAATTAAAAAAACTAACAATAGCGAATCTTTTTATGACATAAATTATTATTTATTATCATTATTATCTTTAATTATAACAGAAATAAAAAAAAAATCATTCGATTTATTCAATTATTTCTGTTTAAATTCGGTTTAAAATACTCGACGACATTTATTAGCGCTACAAAATTCGTCGGGGTAGCTAGTTTTAAATAAAAAGTGCGTTTGGACGGTTCAAGATTTTTGATTTCTGTTATAGGGGCATTGACAGCATTGTGTTCTTAATTCTCAAAAACATCAAAAGGAAATCTACAATTGATACAGTGTAAACTTCTCCCTTCGTATTATATCTATTTAGACGTCTTGTGTATTTGCATTCCAAATTACAGTGGGTTTGTGCTAATACTGTGGGGTGTCGTGATTGTATAGCGATTTTTGTACTTATTGCAGACTTTTAAGTAATTGTTAAAGAATGCTTGCATTTGAAATGGTATTAATATTGTGTTCAATGTTGGCGCACCGGTACCGAAATCAGTACAAAGCCTTGAAGTACCTAGGTGTGTACCTGCCTAAACTATGAGTAGGTACTATCCTAGGTTAGTTTCATCACCGCTGTTCGATATAACGCGGATTAACATAGACATAAACTGACGATAGATGGTAAACGGTAAATTTTTACAATCTAACGCTTACATTTTCTTTAGATTATAAACTGACCACGTGTAGCTGTCACTTTAAAATGTAGCTTCCTCAACCCGTCAAATTACAATTATTAAATTAACAAATTCTGTACTCAGTACACTAATCTCCGTATTCATTAAGGTCTATAAGCTCATTATAGCTGAAATAGGTTTATAATTCGTTTGTCTTTGTCTGTCATCTTGACATTTATACTAGTAAGAAAGAGACAAAGTCCATTTTAACCAAAGAGTCTTTTAAGATTTTTATGAATAAAACCATTAGAAGACAAAAAAGGTTTCATTGAAATAAGAGCTCATTTAATAATATATTAACACGCTTTTATTAGCTTGGGTTGTATGTATGTATGTATGTAACGGAATCATTAAACTTAATTTTCACCAGTTTCCAGAAGTCTGATTAATTTGAAACTTTGCATACGTATCAAGGACCGATGGCAATGCAATAATTTGATAACAGTTTCCCATTATCCTTTTTTAAATCAGTAATGTTTGTTTTAAATAACACTTCAATTGCAACAGACAAGCGATGGAAGATACGTGACATTTAATATCCGGGGAAAAAATGGAACGACAGCTGTATTTATAGACTTATTTATATTAAATAACTATTTGCAAAAGCATTGAGGTAACCTATTTATACTATTTTACTTCAATTATATATGTTGTGAGGAAACGTGACATCCACCAGCCCGCATTTAGCCAGAGTGTGTGGATTAAGACATATGCTCTCTAAACTATCTTAAGACCCGTGTCCAGCTTTGGGACAGTATAGAGGAGGTACTTAAACTTATTATGTCGGGGCATAGGTGTGAGCCTGGATGAGCTCCAATGAGCTACTTGCTAGTAGTGTACCGATGACCATGAAGCCTTAGAAATATAAGGTCGCGGGTTCGATTCCCGGTTCTGCCCACAAATCCTTGTGTGAATTGCTGCACCGCTGCTGCTCAATATCGGTGAAGGAAAACATCGTGAGGAAACCGGCACGTCTAAGAACCAATCATTCGAGGACATGTGACATCCACCAACCCGCACTTGGCCAGCATGTGTGGATTAAGGCCTGAACTCTCTCAACTCAAGATAGTTGAGAGAAGATCCGTTCCCAGCAGTGGGACACTAAAAAGGGTTGAAGTGGAGTGAACATATGTTGTAGTAAAAAAGGTGTGTAAATCTTGTAGTATTGTGAAAACAATTTTAACTCTTCCATACAAACAAATAGCAAATGCGTGAATATATGACGGAGTTATGTACAAATAGAGAAAAAATTTCAACATCAAAATCTAAAACGTTCTCGTTTTTTAAATCGGTTAATTATAAAATGTCATATTTGCCTCACTCCCGCTAATTTTAAAAACATCACCGTCTCGTACCAGACATAGTATCTCAATTATTTTTTTAAATATTTACACGTCACTCCACATTTTTAGCGACAATTTCGTGAAAGCTTCATAATTTGATGGACAAATTAAAGTAGAGGTATTTTCGTATGCATATTTTAGAAATAACACAGACCGTCAACAAAAATTTGGCTCTTCCTAAAATAATTATCATGGATACAACGCAATAAATTTTAGATTTCTCAAACGAAGGCAGCAAAATAATTAGGGAACAATTTCTTTTCACACATCTTAATTTTTTTTATTATCAATTAAACATAGGTACACAGATTATAATATACATTTAAAAACCTTAGTACGTGTGTTTAGAATGCCCACATGGCCTCTGCCCTTTGCTAATATGATACATTTTTATAAATCACTTCACACTTTAACCCTGTTTATAGCCCCACTGATGGGCACGGGTCTTCTCTCAAATTTTACGAGTTGACAGAGTTCAGGCCTTAATCCACTCACGCTGGCCAAGTGTAGGGTGTTGGATGCCACATGTCCTCGAATTATTAGTTCTTAGATATGCTGGTTTCTTGACGATGTTTTCCTTCGCCGATATCGAGCATCGGAGATAAAACAATTCAATAATTTAATAACACTCGTAATAAAATGATAACCTCTCTTTTGTTTGTCGGTTTCAAATTAATCCGAGTGTAGGAGTCAATTTTGTTATAATCTCCAAAGCTCGTGTACCCTTATACCTCGCTTATCAGACTTGATCAAGTCCGTGATAAAATGCGTATTTTAGAGATTACTGAGATCTTCAAATACTTTCTATTTTACGAATACTTAACGTACAGTAATTAAACAAGCTGTCGTGTATTTAATATCGCCTGTTACGCGTTGGGGGTAGGCAGAAACTTAGGTTACCCTTCGAAATATCTTGGGATGGGAGACCCTCAACCCTTTTTAGTGAACCACGACAGGGCAAGGATCTTCTCTCAACTGTCTTACGAGTTGAGATAATTTAGAACTTAATCCATACATACTGGCCAAGTGCAAGTTGGTGGATGTCTTCAAGTCCTCGAGTGATTTGGTTTTAGACATGGCGGTTTTCTGAGGATATTTTCTTTTACCGATATTGAACAATTTACACAAAGATGTGTGGACACGACCGGGAATCGAACCCACGACCTTTATCCGATAGATAGTTTGAAATTTTATAATACATTTTCTTACATAACGTAGATTTTATAATTATTTTAAATTTGTTATTAGTCATTTAGACCAACTCGCATTACATCAGCGTGTGTGGATTAAGGTTTAACTATTTCGGTAGTTGAGAGAAGACCTGGATACAGGAACAGAGAAACGAATAAATATTAACCAATTTCAAGAGGAGTGGGAATTTGGTTTATTCTTATTAGTTAATACTTCTTCGTCTCTCCACTCAGTTACCTCGCTCCGCTCTAATGGATAGGCAGGCTTAAGATGTTTCAAGTTTAGTTTTTGAATTGGAAGAAGTCGCGACCGGAAGCTAGTTAGTGTTTCAATATTTAGTACCTAATTGGTACTTTACCTACTCATATTCAAAACGAAGTTATAACGCTGTATTCTGTAAATAATTGCTTATATTTAACTTTTATTACGCCAACTGTTTTACTCCATTAATGAAATTTATATTGCATCTAATTACAGTATGAATTGCCTCTATTTTACACTCTTAAGTTAACGGAATAAAGTTGAATTTCGCGTGTTTTTGTATGTAATGTTTTCGAGATGGGTGTTACAGGATTAGTGCCACATGTGTTAGGATTTTGTCAATTTTCGTCGCATATGCGTTAAGATTCCATGTTGTTGCGAAATTAGGGGGTTATTAAGGAATTATTACGCTATGTTTGTAGATTTGTGGGTATTCTGCTCTTTTTTAACTCTCGACGAAATGAGGGGTGTTATAAATTTGACTTGTGTATGTTTAAGCAAGTTTACATTCTAGTATTTAAACGAAAGTACTGTTTTAGATATGTTTTTTTTTATTTAAAAGTTGTTATGATCGAAATGGTTGGTTCTTCATCTTAGTTTTTTTTCGTCGAAGGTTAATAAATAAAACCGCATTAATATGGGTTTATTTCTTTAACTTTTCTTTAACTTTACATGTAAAACTGTAACAACTTCTTTAGTAAACCACTTAATATTCCAGTGGATTCGGACATAAAAAATATCTCAATAGCATAAAGAATTATGCAATTTTCATACAGGTAACCTGTTCAATGGTGTAGGACTTGCCGACGATAATTAAAATAGATATGAAGTAGAATATTCCCGCCAATATCCGCCGCAGCCGGATGAGCAGCCATTTTATTTCGTTGTTCACGAGACATTTTGTTTTTACTACTAAAATTTTAATAAATAAAATTATGCACACAATATATAGTTTTAAACACAAAATTATAGATACATATAATCAGCTAGCTGCCTTGTAGATTCAATTGTGGGTCCTGAGTTCGAATCCCTTGAAAAAGTCGTTTCGTGGGATATTCTAGATATTTGTAGTAGGTATGTATATGTATAATCAAATATTTAATTTTATATGTTTTTGTTTCAGGTATGTAAAACTTTCAAGAAGTACAAAATCACAAAACACGTACGGGGCGACGCCTAAGTCCCTACTTTGCGATAAAAGTAAGTTTTTAATTAAACCATAGCTACTGTACTCTAAGCTTGGTACCTATCATGTCTTATGTACTTACTTGAAATTTGCTTACGCCAAATATTCAATTTATCTGACACAATAAAACTTTGTATAAAGTTTTCACTAGATTGGCTTTTTACTGATAACTAAATAAGATTTCATTAATATCCGTTGTTTGGTAGCTTTTTAAATAATATACATTTTCAGACATGACGTTTCATATTTCACTTGACAGTCTGCATAGTCTGTGGAATATTAACATAAAGCTTTCTACACAGTGTCAAATGAGTATGAATGCTTACGGTCATAATCATAAAAATTATCACACTTAAAATGGACTTTGTCTCTTTCTTACTGGTGTAGATATCAATATGACAGACAAAGACAAACGAATTATAAACCTATTTTAGCTATAATGAGTTTATAAGACGTTTATGAATACGGGGGTTAGTATTTTAGTAAATTAACGCGAATATCATTCATTTAAATAAAACTAGGTAGGTACTTTATAACGGATTTTATCGCGGTTTATTTTAGATTTTATATTCTGACGTGTCAAAATCCTTTCAGACTTCTTGGTCCGTTATAATGTTATTATTACAAGTCACATACGAAATATTTTTTTTGCGATTCAGTAGGTTTATAAAATGACGAGTTAACATCAAACTTTACATTACTTACGTAGTTAACAAACCGAGCAATCTGAAGGTATACTCACCCAGCCATCTGTGACGAACATTAATAAACCTACGATCGAGTGGGGAAGTGATGTCGCCTTTATAATTAAGGAAATTTCAAAACCGACATCAAAACGTAGCTGGGGTTACGATCTGATATGCAGGGGGAAATACGAGTAGGTTTACATGACGCACCGATTTTTCTACCGGATCGGCAATCGACGCGTTGCTATTTGAACGAATTAGACTTAATAGCCCCGTTAATCCACAAAAACCTTGCAGTAATAATGAGTTTTAGTTTTAATGACCTAAAAACTTTTATTTTAACGCCCTTAGACTAAGGATCGGCACATATCCGACGGAAGATGCGTCAGGTGTACCATCAGTCGCGTCTATTCTATTAGGTCGATACATATCTGACAAAAAATTTGTTGCGTATCTTTACTCGCGTAACGCTAAAAAGCGCAAATTCAAATTTCACACTCAACCAATGATGCTTTAGTGCGTCAATCAGATATTAGGTACATATCCTTTGAGCCTACCAGCCGACGATGCGTTGACGGAAACGGAACGTTGTTCTCTCGACGCATTATCAGCTAAGTGTAAAAGGTTGAATGTTTTATTATGTAATTGTCTATTATCTTCTTTAACATATGTACGGATCCTAAGACGAGTGACGATTCCGGCAAATGGCTGCCAAAAACTGTATTAAAGCAGTTGCAATCAGTAGCAAAATATATAAGTGACGCTAAATTGTTGGCCATGACTTTAGATCAGTTGAATCGAATATAATAATACCACACTGCTGTCGCACTTGTTGGGGTATTTGAAGAACACTTCATTTTCGGTTCTTATTTATTTATTTTTATTTTAAACTTTTTGAAAATTCTTTCGATTTGTTAACATAAAAAGAATTTACCGTTAACGATTATTGGTATCAACGGTAATACTCTACCCGTCCTATGTAAGCCAATCTTTATGTGGGTTAGCTATTCATTAATCAAGTGAATGACAGATCTCAGCCATGTGTTAGTATGTATTATGCTTATTTCTGCTTGTTTGGTCACACTGTTTGGTTGTGCTTTGATTAATCTGCCGTTTTGTTAGTTGTTCAGGTATTTTGGTGATACAACAATAGATGAGAGTGAGGAGTTTTCGAATTAAATGAAGAGTTATAAAAGTTTACGGACGATTTCTTCAGTTGCTTGAATATTTTAGTCTCTGGTTTGATTCCCGAATTAGGAAAACAAAACTGTACCTCACCTTTAATTTGGCTTTACGTTTCGATATGGGTTGCACCGGTCGTGGTCGCAAGGCGACCCTCCCATGCTCGAAAAGAAAATTATAAATATTAGTTATGCAACTTTATTAATTTAACACTGGACGTCAATTAGTAACGAAATGAGATTTCTCTCAGCTCTTTTGGATAAATTTGGCATTGTGGCTACGGCGGCCAGTTTAAGCTGACTCCCCAGGTACTCAGGAGATGTTATAGTGCAAAAGTGTGTACGTAAACACTGAACCATTCTACTTTACTCTCAGATTTTGGAGGGACGATTATTCCAACCGTTAAAAGATCAGGTATTCTTTGAAGCATTATTTGTCTGACTAAGCTGTTAAGAGGCACAATATTAGTTTTGGTTCAGCATGGGATTTGAACCCGCGCACTCCACAGCTAGTCGAAGAGCCAGTCCTCTACTCTAACGATTAATACAGGGAGGCCTTATAAACGGGTAAAGCAGTGGAATTTTAATTTTATGATAATTATTCTCGATCTGAAGTCTGATAACTGCCGCCGTGGTAAACAGCAATTTAATATGAAATAGCCTCCGCCCGCGGCTTCTCCCGCGTGGTATTTATTTATCTATGATAGGCTTGCGCTTGCCCACAACTTGCCTAATGATAAACAATGATTCAGTCTACGATGGAACGAGCTTACCTAGTAAATACCAATTCACTCGTGATTTGAAGACAGTCTGATTAGCTTAAGGAAACAGAGATGCGGGCAACGAATTCCATAATTTGTCAGTTCGTACAATAAAAGTGAACCGCTTTGTGCGTACTTATGGAATTTCGACCATATTAAATACCTCTACTTGTCTGATGAAAGAACGTGGATGGGGGAATAAGATTAGGTAATTCTAACGCACACTCTCCGAAGTGTCATCATCATTCGCCTTGCCATTTTCCCATTTCTATTGGGGTCGGCTCTCAGTCTAACCTGATGCGGCTAGCTACCAGAATTATACGAGCGACTGCCATCAGACCTCGAAACCCATAGGGAACCAGTAGCCGAGATGGTTAGACCAGGTGTCAGATTATATTGGCTTCTGACTACATGTAACGACTGTCTTAAATGTGTTAAATGACAACTGGGACCGACGGCTTAACGTGCTCTCCGAGGCAACCAGACACTGAAACAAATCTATGTTGTTACACAAATATTGTTCGGGGCGGGAATCGAACCCGCGACCTCCCGGGCACAGTATAACCCAATCGGACGGCATATACCGCTCGACTACCGAGGTCGTCAACACACACTCTCCGAAGTGTATCCGAATAAAATGAAAATGAAAATGGGTATGTACAAAAGATGTGACACTATTTAGGTATGTGTCACCATGACTCAGTTTCATTTAAGCATGCGAATTGACCCTACTAAATACATTTGATAAACAATTTACTACATACAATATTTCAAGAATGTGCCGTCTAGTAGGTATCTAGTCGGTGCTCAAGGTGTTGAGTCGATCCTTAGAAATTTTAAAACGGAACTGGTATTACGTGAGTTTCCCTCCGCCAAGTTATGTATGGTCACAACATTAGTTAAAAATCAAGCCTTAGATTTATGGTAGAACAAATAACGAACATACAAACATACATACACGCATTTTTTATGTGAAATGGTGTGGGATTGTAAGAATTGATATCATCAGTGATTTAGAAGATAAGTGTTTTACTAACTTATGAAATTTAACCATACCTACATAAAAAGCTTGTTTTAACCATAACCATTAAAGATTAAAAATTAAAATATTGCCTAATTAACCAGCGGGGTATTTGTAATTTGTTAAAGTTACTAATTTTTTAAATACTTATTATTGGAAAATAACTGTCTGTGTGTCAGATACCTTCCCGTACTTTTACCGCTGCGCGCTAAACCGATTTTAATGAAATTCGATATGTCTATAAACAGCAGAAATATTTTGAATTTTTGTCTATCTAATATATAAAATTTCCATGTCACAATGTTAGTTACCGTACTCCTCCGAAACGGCTCTACCGATTTTCACCAAATTTTATATGCGTATTCAGTAGGTCTGACCTCTGAGTGTAGGTGCAAGGTAAAGTCGGGCGTTTGTATCAGTATACTCACGATGCTGTAGCGTGTAAGTAGCGCGTTGCAAATGCGACAAACGCGCGTTTGTAGCGATGCTGTCGCGCGTTACGTAATCGCCGTGGGCGAGAGGTTTTAGGTTACAAGCACACGTCCAGAAGAATTAGGTAGGTATATGCATAATATCTCAAGCATTTGAGTAAATACCTACCTGGCTAATTAAAAAATAAATTAGGTACCCTCAGAACCCTTTTCTAAGCCTTCCCACATAACTGGACCTACATAAATTCTTTGTTTATACTACCGCAAAGGCCGGGCAACCATTGTGACGTCACCCGTTATTTTATTTTAGTTAATTTTCAACTAGTTACAAAAGTACTTTGTTAAGGTTAAACGTTTTCATACAAAGTTGGCTTGACATTTGTTTAATGCTGAAATTTCAAACTCATCGTGACTAACATAGCCCTAATTTTGGTTTATAAAAATTCTATGAACCAGCTTAAATCTAAAAACGCATTTTAATTACCATTAGCACATAGCAGTTCATTGCTTGACAAAGGCTTCTCCTACCAAGCGCCATTTCATCCTGTCTTCAACTTGCCACATCCAGATAGTGCCGTCAATCTTTCGCAGATCATCACTCCACGTAGCTAAAGGGCGTCCGTTCATTAAAAAAAAAACAGATTTCAGTGCGTTTTGGTAAAACGCCATCTTGCCAAGAGTTATCAATACTAATTTTTTTGTCGTAGATAGTAGTACTAGCCTTCGTATCAACCATTATTCTGGGACATTGACACACACGGTCATCTGATTATGGAAACCAGATAACTAAATTAAACTAGTTATACTACTTTTCTTTGGTAAATACCTACTTGATAATTAAATTCAGACTCGAGACAAACAGACATGTTCATATACAAATTTCGGTTTTGGGTGAGAATAGATCCTACGACCTACGGCGTGATAAGCAAGTATCTTACTAGCTATGTAACCGTCATATTTCCGTAATTTAGGTACAAGCAGATGATTATAGTACAAGCGTGTGTGCAAACACAGGTGCACTCTCTATCTCTTACACTCTCAGAGTCCATTGAGATGGACTGACCGATATAACCTCTGAGAAATCGGGCGCAAGATGGCTTAAAGTGCTTCCAAAGGCACAGGGGCACACCAGCAGCCTCCAGACTCCACACTAGTGCTGCTGCTGAGTTCACCGAGTAACTTATTACTAGGTTCAAGGTATTGTTCAGTAGGTACTCACACGTCATACTGTGGGAATATAGACATTGCTGAAAATCAGTGCTGTGGGTCACCTCTAGTAGGCACTCACTGCGTTTACTGAGCAATGACCATGTTTGACACTGATGGGTCAGTCTTACTCTTTGGATTTTGTTTTTTTCTTCTTTTAACTGTTTCTATTTGTTTTATTTCCTCTTCCCGTGTGTTTTTTTATCATTTGATTCTGTCTGTCTTTGTCAAATAAATGTTTTTCTTTCTTTCTTTCTTTTACTGATGCTGTCTTCCAAACTAAGCGAATGTTCGTATTGGGTGGAAATGTTCAGTCGTGCATCGTGACTCCATTTTTTCCAATATTGTGCTTCTGTGTGATCGTTGTCTCATTTGCTATTGAAATAGTTAGATTCAATGTTTTATCAAACGTTGAAATAACTTTTGCATTTATTATATTTATAGGATTATTCGGATCAAAGCATAAAGTCAAGTTATTTTGAACCCAGTCACGTTTAAGGTAAGTTTGAGAACTCAAAGTATTAAACATTGGTTAAGGAGATAAGTATCATCAAAATTCATAGAACGGTCTTATTTATATCTTTTAACAAGTTTAACATTAGTTTAACACCTTCTTTCGTGGTATTTATTTTTATTATTTTGTTTAACTTTTCAAATATATTAAAATTACCGTTGTTGCTATTTTTGAACCCCTAACAAAAATCAGGAGTCTTGTAAGTTTAGCTATCCGACACTTATCAGCAATCATGAAAACTAACCAGTCCCTCACAAATCACGACCACTTTACCGCAATTGAAACTAAAACAGTATTTAATGTCCTAATGAAAGGTCGCTTTCTATCGAGAGATCCATTAGGGTTCGAATGCATTTATACTCACTAATTATAGGGGACCGTGGATTTTGGGGAAACCCTGACGGATGCTTTTGTCACGCCCTTTGTATTGCCACCTTTGGACACGTAGAACAGTACAATCATTAAGTAACCTAAGACTTACATCATTAGATTGGTCTAATTATTTGTGAGGGAGAGGACCGGGGCGCAGCGGTGACAATATTCATTCTAATACTATTAAGTTCACAAATCATATATTTTACTAGCTTTCCGTTTTCGGCTCCGCCCGCGTGCACTACTTTTTATGTCGTGCCTAGCTGTGGAATAAATAGCCTATGGCCTTCCTAAATCCTATAGGCTATCTAACAGTGCAAGAATTTTTCCTATAGGACCCTGAGTTTAGCGCGTTAATCCAAATAACCCTTCAGCTTTATAATATTATGTATAGATAAACGATTCCAAAGCCATTTAGATAAACCGTATTAGACGCATCTTCTTGTATGTCATTTATATCCTCTTATTAAATACAGACGCATGTTTTACTAGCTTCCACTGACGGTTTTGCCTATTATAGGATAGAAAGCCTATGTACTATAGGCGATAATCTGTCCCTATGCCAAATTTCATCCTATTCCGTCCGGTAGTTTTTTCGTGAAAGAGTACTATATCTACAACATCCATACAAACTTCCGCATTTATTAGTAAGAAGAATAAGATTTTGATTTGGACTCGTGAAAAGTAAAAATGTTTCACCATTATCACCCTTAACATCCCTGTAAATACCCCTTTGACAATCCTCATCTTTAAATATTTTCTCTCGTCCTTCATATACATTTACGTCAAAATACCGTCAGAGACTGACTGACAAACGTATTCGGCCAGATCTACTCCCGACCGAACCCATATTACCATTACAAAGTAGGCTTGCATCTAATGGTTTTCCTTTTCGCGGTCGTTTCTGAAAATATTATTTTGTTTGGCAAATTCTTCACTTATTTTTGTTTTACCGATATACTGATGTAAAGCTGAATAAATTTCTAACGCACTACTATAGAATTAATTGTCTAATGCCAGTAACCTTTAGTGTACTTTCCTCAAAGTTAACGGTGTGCATGAATTTTTCAGACGCGTTTGTTTAGGTTATATATAGACTTAAGATTTTATGCTTTATTTGGTTAATTTTGATGTTTTGTTTCTTTTTTTTTTCAAATTTTCACTATTACATGAAATATGTATATTCTGCTGACTGCTTAAACCGAACAAATTCAATTTTTACTCAGGACAAATCTTTTCCCGGATCGGTTAAATCAAAATCAACAACAAGTAGTCCAGAATCCCATTTATGACTTAGTAAGTACCTACCAGTTGCGACGGGTGGAAGTCTGAAAAAGGGAAGCTGGAGCAAAAAAGTTCTTACTTAACAAATAATATCTAAACACTACCGTCACCGATCATTCTTACACTTTATGCTGTACTTATTTTTATTGCTATTTAAATCTTTTAGGCGTTACATAATATATTATTAAGTACATGTGATATTGACCATTTCCTAAACGGAAACCGATGAAAATCGGCTTGTATGGACTCTTCGCCACTGGTACCTACCATCACCTCTTAAGAAACTTGCAAAATGTCATTCACTTCTGCCTACATTTTCTATTGCAGCTGTGTTATATGTTACTGAATCAGTGGAACCAAGTACAACTTCATCTATTACTCCAAAGATACTGATGAATTACTCAGTCCGGAATGTTGGGACCTCATACATATTAATAAAGACGACGTGACGAGATCGAATGGTCATGTTTATTTAGCCGGCTCGACACCAGTAATTATCGTGTTTTATTGTCTTGATTATTGCACACAATCTCATCCTATAGCTCCACATAAAAGATATATATTATTCTGCATTTTGAGAAAACTTCTGCTTATATTACTTCTGATTCTTTATTTCTGTGTAATGAAATAACTCATTACACGTCTTTGCCATTAAAATTCTTAGATCTAAATTAAGTAACAACTTTTATAACTGAATGCCTTTTGCCAAATTATTAGTCTCAAAATATAAGTCTATTCCTAAATTCAAAGTAGTTATTACTGCTTTCAATGCTGAAGTTGTAGATTAATTAAAGTTTATCTAGACTACAATAAAAGAAAATGTCTCTTCAAATTGCTCCCTCCCAACTAGCACATTAGCAGGTTAACGGGATGATATAAGTCAAATTACCGCCTATAGTTCAATTAAGGTTTTATAATGGATTTCGCGTCGTGTTCTAGTTGGTTTACAGAATTTATTGGATTTATAAAGGCCTTTAGCTGTATTACAGTCTTTACATAAATGATATCGAGTTATGAACTCTATAAAAGTTTTAGAGAAATCAAATTTACAGATTAAAGCTGTATTTTTTACAGCAACTAACTTATCTCTAGTGTAGTGGTCTTATAGTGTATTAAAATAAGGCTGAAGATGTAAAAGAGAATCGATCATGTACGTTTTAAAACTTTGAGCTTAATAAAAGATTGTCAATATACAATAATCTGTTTAGTGGAATATTTTAAAACATTAATAAGAGCAGTTTTATAAGAGTCTAGATCAAAACTTTATAACAGATTTTTCCTATAAAAGTAAGATAACGAAGAGCGATATTAATATCAAGGCTGTAAGTTCGGCGAATTATAAATCTTTATACAGAATACGCTTACGGGTTTCGCGACTGGTCTGTCAGTGTTCATAATCATGGATCGGAAATCATGGAAATACAGAAAAAGAAGTGGTGCAATTAAGAAAAATGTATCAAAATAGTATTTAGCCATCACAAGCCAAGCTAACGAAATAAACAAACCGATTTAGACAAACCGGAATCCGGTCAAGCGTTTTGAAGTCAAATGTGGAGGGTTCCGTATACTTAGAATCACTCAATTTTCAATCTGATGATAGTTTTCAAAGATGCCAGTCCGATTCGGAAAGTTCAAGCAAAACTGAGTTTGCTCTTTCTAGCGAATTCATGAAAAATGTTACTCTCAAAGAAGAAATTAGGCTGGGCTATAGAAAAAAATATTTCACAGGTGGCGCTAAAAGATTTAACAGCAATCGTTTTTAAACAAACGATTTCCGGATATTTTGCCTAATGATCCTACATCTATTTTGCGTCCACCTCGACAAATAAATTTAAAACTTTTTGAAAAGGTGAATATTGGCATAATGGTCTCATACATCAACTAAAAACAATACTAGATAAATTGTATCGAAGTGCCAAGCTTTAAAAATTTATTTCGATGGTCTACCCATCTTTAAAAGCTCTAAAAAAGAATTCTGACCAATTTTATGTCATAATTAATGATTGCATGTAAATGAAAGAAAAGTTCCATTGTCATTATATATTAATTATTAAAATTGCACCCTAATTCTTAGCATTTTCATTTTCACCACTAGGCAAGTTTGCAGTACTTATTTTCAGAAACGCTTTCTAAAACATTTTCAACCTTCTTCTTTCTTTTCTTCATAGTTTTCTTCTTTCTTTTTTTTAATCATTACACATCTGCTTAGAACGCTTTCTTTTTGTCGAAGCTCTAGCATTCATCGGAATTAGCGTTTTTAGAACAGTTTTAACAAATAATGTGTTGTCATCCAGTGCAAATCTAGGATCCCAATAATATACCAATTCAAAAAGAAATTTAGGATATTTTTGTACCCCTTTTATCCAATTTTTATAGTTTCTCCACTAGAGATACAAAGCAGTGCCGCATTTAGACAAGTAGAAACCTGTTTTAGCTGCAATCTGCGTACAGTAAGTACGTGTTCCAATCTGAAATTTCGAATCAATGAGTTATATAGGTAGTAGTCTAAGTATACATAGATATATGTATTATTTTCGTACTGCTTTATGATTACACTTGGTTGGGATCCTAGGTAAGTAGATGTTTGCAACTAGCAACTCAGTTTTCGATTATGGTTCACTAATAACTGTTGCATACCTGCACCTATGTAGAGTTTTTCTATTTTATGTATTGTACCCTAAAACGCTGTACTATCAGGCTTAAAATGTAATGTTGAAAGATCTTCATACAGCCAAAACCTTACTGAAACCTCTCTTCAAGATTTTTGACAAGTTTGTGGCTTTAAAAGACCTGTTTTTAAGTATTAAGGCTGTCTAAAATTTTACGCCATTTTTTTACTTCTCATGTATTCACAATTCCTATTTTTACGAAAATTAATCACAATAACAGTTTTTAAAACGACTAAACACTTTCCTGTCAGTTATTTTATGTAACTTAAACTTACAAAAAACCCAAATTATGGGTGAATAATCGCAAACATAGTATAACCTATAATTACTCAATTAATAAGTAATTATTTTTTTCCCCCAAACTAACTCCATTTACGAGCGCTTGAAAATTTTAACTATAATACATATATAATTTCACAGTAAACTTATCCTCGCACTAGTTCACTGCTTATTATAGATGAAAAAACACAAAACACTTACCAAATATTTATGACACTTTCACTTTACGAGTTTTTACCATACATGCATTATTTGTCAATAAAAGTATTGCTTTTTTTAAAAACTTTTATCCTTTTTAAGTAAAACATCAAACTAAAACCAGTATAGGCGATGTACTGTGGCACAAACGTAGCGTTTAGCTTAATAATAAGCCATTAACCAGCCTTAGTTTAGCCTAAAATCAGCTCTCATAAATACTTTAACCAGCCTTCATAGGGAATAAAGCTGTTTAATATGGTCCTCTTTTACACTTAAAACAGTTGCATAAGCGCTTAGCCAGCACTTTAAACAGCATCTGAAACCAGCTTAAGGAATCAGAAAAATCTATTTATCAGCTATTTTACAGCTATTTTGTGCTAGTTGGGCTATAACCATCTAGAAACATTCTTCAGTTAACTATGTCTCAAGTGAAGCCTAAATTATAATTCTCCCCACATCTGAAGAGCTTATCATAATCCCGAATAAACGAATGAACATCTCTCGCAAGTCTTGACACTAAACAATATTCTCCCAAAAAAATGGGAATTAATTTCCTGCAAACCTCTATATTTCCCGTGCCTAAATATAAATAAGAGGCTCGAAGGCTTAGTGGCTGTCGCCAACCGTGTCCTTGCTTCATAATGTCGCTACGTTGTTGACATCGCGGGATCCATTCACCCGCCATTTTTGCCCGCCATTTTGGACGCGCCAAAAGCGCGGGAATCTTGCTGTCATGGCGGCAAAATAATTAGATTTTGTCGTCGCACTTCTTGGTTCATTTCTGTATGTTTAGTTAATTATTTCTTCGTGAATGTCACGCAAATGACAGGTCTTAGAGTTTTGCTTTTGTGTTGAGGTAAAGCTTTGTTTTGTTAATAACACTAAAAAGCTAGATGTTGATTTATTTACTAGACACGTTTACAGACGTTTTTAATTTTTAATATTCATTTGCTTTTGCTTTGTATAATTTAGTTTATTTAAATTAACCATTCTGTTGGCACTGGCCCCTTCAAAGTACAAATTGATATTAATTGTATTAGAAGCCCTTGCTGTATTACCCCATGTGTTTTTCTTAACAATCAACCAGTTGCGCAATCCTTTGCAGCTAACGAATTAAATATTTTAGCGATTGTCGACCGTATTTCACAGATAATAGCAACAACATTCTATCCATTCAACCGGAAAACGAAGTTTGATAGTCTGTCGTGTCTCTCACTATTTCTAAATTCAATTTGTGTTCGAAATACAAATTGTGGCGGTTAAATCCCACTCGTCGGCCATATTTGAATTAATTTCGTTTTTAACAAACGCGGGAAAGCTCTTTATGGGGCGACACCTTGTGAAAAGTGGTTTTATAGTGCATTTGGGAATTTTAGCCATATGAGGACCGAGATGAGTATTGCCTCGCTAAATTGGGTGTAATTACTGTGAGAATATTTTATAAGGCCTGTGTGTATGCATTTTTTATTAAGCTTGATGTCACTTGAAACCAGACCTAATAAAGTTCCTTGTAAATGGAACCCTTTTATAATTCATATCTTTTTAACTCGGTCACATTGCTATCAAATGTGTCGTATTTTCGTTTCGTATTCTTTTTTGTCACTTACTTTTTCATATTGAGTGTTATATATTTTTTTATGTAACGCCCCAGTTAAGCCAAGCACACCTCATAGCCTGAAACTATTCTAAACGGCAATAAATTTTGGAGAATGGCAGCATTTCGCCAACTGTACCATTTGGAATGGCAACACCGGGTCCTACGTGGAAAACTTTGTTACTTTTTTCTCAGGAGCTATCATCAAACTATAATAATTGGAAAAGTTCCCTCATTATATTTTGGCTGTCGATTTTTGTTCGTTATACCTATACACGTACTTACACAGATAATGAAAAACAATCTTTAGCAGATGGACACTTAAAAAGCTTGAGTCTGAGTATGCGATATATTATTCATATAAAATGAGACTAAAAAGGTTATTTTCTATAGTTAACTACTGATTTTGTTACATGTTTACCAGTTAATTTTATAAGAAAGATAAAACTGCATATCAATTTTTCTTGGAGTATAAAGTACCGGCAGTTACGAATAATTTAAACTGAAAAATAAAGGTCTTATTCATAAAAATCTTATGACTCTTTGGATAAAATGGACTTTGTCTCGTTCTTACTAGTATAAATGTCAAGAGGACAGACAAAGACAAACGAATTATGAACCTGTTTTAGCTATAAAGACGTTTATTAACGCGCGGGTAAGTATTGATATTGGTTTTATTGATTGTATATATTTTTCGCCAAACATATAAGTTCGAAGACCATGTTTGACACAAATCAGGACATATACACAAACAAGTAACAGCATATAAATTAAAATAAAATAAAGAACTAAAAAGAAAAGAAGTAAACAGTGTTACTCGTCTGAGTCAAACATGGATATTGTTCAGTAAACGGTCCACAGTAGGTAGCATAGGTACCTACTGATTTTTAGCAATTTACAAATTTCCACAGGCAAAAAAATCCTATTTTTTCATAGAAAACCCCTATCTATTCTAACAATAAAAACCCCTAATAAAGAATGTAACAATAGATTTCGTTGACTAACAAAGGATGATGGAGAAACTAACAGCCTTTTGATATACCCTGGATGTTATGAGATAGTTAAGGGAAATATCACGACATTATTAGATGGCATATGTTGGTATTTGAAAAGGTTAGTGTTATGTATGCAATAAAAGCTGTTTTGATGATTTTTATGACTATAGTTCCATTACAACTTAGAAAATTTAATACGAGATGTGTTATACACAGCTACATACAGCACATAGGTAAAAGTTGAAGCGTATTTACAAACGCACACGTAAATAAAAGACAAACACAAAACATGAACAGTTTATGCATACAAACTGTTCATGTATTGAAATAAAACTACTTTTTAACGGATTTTATCGCGGTTTATTTTAGATTTTAGATCCCGACGTTTCATTGTCTTCTCAGACTTCATTTTCACGGGTGGACGTCGGGATATAAAATCTAAAATAAACTCCGTTAGAAAGTAGTTTTATTTCAATGTGTGATATTCGCATAAATCTAAAACAATACTAAACTCTTCATGTACCTACACATAGGGCGTGCGCATAACAGTTCCTGTGTTAAATTTTTTAAGTGTTACGCTCATTTTAATTTCTAAATTTATAAACATTACACTAGCTTTCACCCGCGGCTTGACCCACGTGGTATTAGGATAAAACGTAACTTAATTACTATTGAACTAGTGTCAATGCAAAAACAGGCAAGCCTAAAGAAAATCTTGACATGCTTTTGCAATAGTTACGTTTTTCGGCTTCCGGCTCGAAGGACCAAACTGATGTCGATTTTTTTTTTAATTATTTTGTTCTTTATGGTTTCATTCTTGTTTAAGTACTAAAAAATGGTATTGACATTCACCTTCGAAATGTCACGTAATCTTACGTCAACCCCATACATTTTATTCTTCTCGATCATTCGTTATAGCTTTGCTATGTTATTTGTCTAGAGGTTGTGGTATCAACATTTACAGAACAGCTTTCAGAGTATTTAAATATAATCCTTTATAATTAATAGTTATCTATTCGCGCCAATTTCAAAACCACTCAATTACCATTGGTAGGAAGATAGGAATTAATTGATATACGTTCGTAATGAGATGGTTTCAAAGCCTATTCGAGCTGATAATCAAAGATATTCGTAACCAGTGTTAGAAGACCTTCCCTACCCCTTTGATAGTCAAGGTTTTGGGTTATACAGGGGTGGTTGAATATAGAGACAAGTGCCAAGCTCAATCGGTCTGTTATATTTCCGTACCGTCTGATAGGCTGAGGTATGTGTGGGTTAAGTGATAAATTTGGGATAATTACATTCATAAAACACTCATGGGGTAATATGTCTGGGAACTAAGAATCCCTATACTAGAGGTATAGGTAACTACCTTCCGCCCACAATTTCGCCCGCGTAAAGTAGCTTAAGTGTTAATGCAGACCATAATCTACCTTTGTGCCAAATTTCATCCAATCCCGTACAGGTTTTGCGTGAAAGATTACCAAACATACATCCAGACATCCACACATTCTTACAAACATTCGCGTTTTTAAGCAAAGAAAACGTAACAGCCTTTTCACTTGTGTTTAGTGATGGTTAGACACTCTTACAAAAAGTTTCCTGTAGAGCAAGCCGATTTATGACATGTTGCAAACATGTTGCATTGTTGTCAATTTAACTATGTATTTATCTTTTTGTTTAGTTGAATTTCTGTTGAAGCTTAAAGCTGAAGCAATATTCATTTCAGTTAAAGGCACCAAAAGAAAATGTTACCATATTTTGCTGTAGTCAAGTTTTTCTGGACTTCCGGCTCGAAGGACCAAAATACTGTCGCTTGCTTTTCCAAATAATTTTAGTCTCTATTTTGTTCTATAAAGGTGACATACTTGTTTATGTACTAAAGAAAATGTTTTCTTCAAATGTTAGGAACTTAATAACATTTATGTAAAGCTAGTAAGAGATTAGTTGGATTGTATCGCCACTGCCTATGACTTGATCTATGATCGAGAAGCGTAGAAACAAGGTGACGATGAACAGTTCTGATTGCGGCTTCAGGGACTACTAATTAGTGCCTACGAATGAAGTATACCTGCTTTTAGGTTCGCACCACATACAATTCAAAACCATAACCAAATTCTTAGAAAGATAATAATATATCAAAGTTGCCGATTGAACTGTCCAATATTGCTTCACAATCGCAAATAACGCTTCGAAAAACATACGTTAATTATCATAGTAAGTACCTAGTAGCAGGAGAGCTAGTAGTAAAAGTCGTTCCGTTTCGTTTTTTTTATGGGCCCGTATCACGACGCAGTTGATTCCTGGAGACGGTCGTCGTCTCCGAGGAAGACCCTGGAAACGATGGTGCGATGATATAAGCTCGTTTGTCGTACCTTGGACGGAAGAAGCTAGCAATAGGGACAGTTGGAAGGCTATGGGGGAGGCTTTTGCCCAGGAGTGCGACACTACAGGCTATTAAAAAAAATAAAAAAACGTTTATTGATAAAGAAATATATTTAGTTTTAAATGGGACGGATTCTTTCTACCAAAATGCCTGTGTTGGAAGGATCCGCTCTTCATAATAAGTATAATACAAAATGTGTTTGCGTGTGGGTTTCGGTTATTCGTGTACATACCGGTGTGTTGGACCTTACGCGGCGTACCTACTCACTGTTTGCTAATAACCTAGGCGTTACCTTTTGCTGCCACTAGAGCTAGTAAACTTAGTATTAAACTCACTCAACTCGTAAAATAGTTTAAAATAGACTCGTGCCCACTAAAAATGGGTTGATGTGAAAAATTGGTTTATCACGAGTATGTTAAAGATGTACCGCGGTGGTGAAACTCGCGCGAAGAACGCGCTATTTGCTATTAAATAGTTATCAGAATAAATATAATTCCACGGGCACGCACAAAGGGCTTTGTGCCACTTTTATTGTGCGAACTGCCAAGTTGTGGAATTCGTTGCTGGCATCTGTTTCCCGATAGCTATAATCTACCTGTCTTCAAGTCACGAGTGAATCGGTATTTATAAGGTAAGCGCGTTCCATCGTAGACTGCAACATTGCTTCGCATCAGGCAGTTGTAGTCATGCGCAAACCTATTATAGGATAAAAAATAAGTTATTGTAGAACCGAATACCTTGTTATTGATTTCGGCTGTGTAACCGCTAACTATTTATAGTGAATAACACCCATCGCTATGGCATTCATGACATACTGTCCATGTATTTCTCCATAAAATAACAATGTAGATGCCTCCATTCCCCTAATTATTTCACACCCAGATATAAAGCTGGGTAAGCACTTCGTGGAAGTAAAATAAAATATTTGTGACCGTAAGTTATAGGGCAGTTATCGGTTAGCCGTAACGGCCAGAGGTTTTTGTGTCAGTAATACAAAATCATAAAATAACATCGGATAAAAACTAAATCATAGATAGAGGTAAAAGCTTGCTACATACATACATACTTACTACATATTAACCTGACAGTCTTAAGCAATATGCAGTAGGCAGTACTACTGCATATTTCATATAATTGTCGGGTTTGTAAAAGGGATAGCGTGTTCGCGTTTGTTTTGCTTGCGAGTTCCAATCCTATGCTGAACAAAAAAATTTAGGACTATTGTCCTTGCTCAGCTCTACTCCTGAAGTCCAGAAAGCGCAAATTCGAGTATGACAGGCGTGAAGTTGAAAATGCAGGTCTATAATATCAATCCACAATTATGCGAAACAGCTGAAAATGGCTACTCATTTCGATTTAGGTCAAATATGATACGAACCGTTTGTTACAATTGAATTAAGTGATTTAATAACTGGTTTAAATGGTGATTAGTGAAACTAATATGAATTAGTTTCGTTTGTAACTATGTTATTGTGTTTGGCAGATTTTGTAAATGCTATTAATAGTTTAAACATATAATTAATTAGTTTAGCTACTAGTGTCCGGTCGCGGCTTCAGCCGTGTTGTATAATGATAAAAAGTGTCCATGTGCAATACTAGACTATTATCTGTTTGTGCACCAAATTTCATGTTATTCCGTCCAGTATTATCGCGCGAAAGAGTACAAGCAGTCACACGTCCATCCATTCATACAAGCTTTTGCATTTATAAGATTTGTTAATTTAATTAGGGGTTAATAAACAGCTACAAAATAGATCTAACAATAAAGATTATAGATTAGACATACACAATGTTGCAGCTCATAACTAAGATAAGATAACTTATTGTAGGATTTCCAAAAAGAAAAAATATTGGTGTCGTAATTTTTTATGTATTTTCATTCAAAATTAGAAATGTTGTAAATTTTGGCACACAAGCTTGAGGCCTTAAGATTATAGGATTACTTATTTATTATTATGTTATTGTTAATTTATTGTTATACTGAATATCATTATTTGAAATCTTAAAATTGACAATGTACTTGAATATCTTATATTTTTAAATGAGCAATTCTTGTATATATATAATTGGAATCTCGGAATTGGCTCCAACGATTTTCATAAAATTTAGTATATAGGGGGTCTCGGGGGCGATAAATCGATCTAGCTAGGAATCATTTTTAGAAAATGTCATTTAAAAAAAAAATACCGAGCAAAGCTCGGTCATCCAGAGTATCTTTAATTTTCTAAGACCATCCAGATTGACATGCTTACTATTCTATTTTGTATAAATATTTTTAAACCGACCACACTTATTTAATATTTTGAGAAATGAATTTATCGAAATGGACTTAGGTCCATTATTATCATTAGGTCATTATGTATGTGAAGATTATTGTTGAATAATATTACATTCTCTCTCAGCCCTGTATACAATGAAAATTGTGAGAGATTCAATAAATTGTTTCATATAAATTGTATCTTTGTTTAGCTTTAACAATAACTTTACATTCTCAAATTATTTATTTAAAAACATTAAGCAACGGAAAAACAAAGTTATACTTTTCTTTGCTTATGGTTATATTTCACGCACAGCGACATCTGTCGACAGTTTTTTGTGTGTTCGAAATTAATTGCGTAGGCGTGGATGATTTGTGGGTGTGATTTGAATTATTATTTAATTAACATAATCTGTGTCATTTTTATCATAAAAAGTATTAAGTAAAAGGTTTTTGTAGGCGGTAGTAAAAAAATTAAGTATAAACCTCGTTAACGATAAAGATGTAATTTTTGACTTAGATTGCGGCTAATTCAATAATATTATTTTAATTTAATAGCCTGTAAGTACCTACATTGTTACCAGATAAAGGAGAAAGTTAATGTGAAGACGCATCAGATGTTCAAGAAGCAGGCAGCAGAGAGTAGAGCTCGACAGTTGGAAAATACTCTACCGATAAGATCAAAGCTCTTAAAACCGACTTGTTATCCGAATTCATAAAGGCAGAGGTTGTAGATATACGGCCTTATTCAAAAAAAGTTATAAAACTTTAGTTAAAATGGACTTTATCTCTTTCTTACTAGTAGAAACGTCAAGAGACAGACAAAGACAAACGAATTATAAACTTATTTTAACTATACCTAATGAGCTAACGTTTATGAATCCATGTGAACATTATACTCTTGGCCTCGCATTGAAATACAAAAAGTGAAATATTAATTGTGATCATATTGTTATCTGCAATCCTAATGATAATAATAATCCCATGATTTATTGATGTGACATATGACATAACAAATTTAAATAATAATATAATGACTTGGAATAATTTTCGCTGGTTTCAATATATGATTATGTAATTTTAATATATTAATAATAATATTGTGGGACATTAACACACACTGTCATCTGATCCCAAACTAAGCAGAGCATGTACTATGGAAACTAGATAACTAGTAATATACTACTAATTTTTTTTTTCTTTTGTAAAGGAGACCGGAATTTATTATAAATACAATACTTTTTTTCGAATCATCAATTACGATACTAGAAAAACAAATCCTACCCACTAACTTAGCCTAAAAAAAAGTAAATATAAAATAGAACTTATAAAACATATCTAAAGCTGGGCGTCAAAAAACTAAAGTAAATATATATATTAATTAATACGTATTTAATAATATTAGTCATATAAGTAATATAAATTGAATTTGACATCATAAACTTGTATTCCTTCATCTCTAGAGCAAATAAAGAATTGAATTGAAATGATTAGCGTATTTAATATCACATCAGAAAACGTAAAAATGTCAAGCGAAGTTTATCTGCAAAACGTTTAACCTTATGAAATGAACATAATTTATCTTGTCTACCTAGAAATTTCTGTTGAAAAACCTTTTCAATACCTTTCATCCATAAAATTTGGTGGTACTAATTGACTAGTACATAATACATGCTGGTAAATGCCTCAGTAAATCTCCCACACCTGGACACCGGGACAAATAAATCACCGGGCCCGGGATGATTTCAACCCGGGAAGATTAAAACCCTCCCCTGTTTTACTGTGAAAGGATGTTATAGTGAAATATAGTGGGAAACCATTGTACTTGAAAATGTTGGCCTTTAAAATATGTTTTAACTTTTAACACCTTTTTTGTAGTAGGATAGTGCCTACACATTTTTAAGCGTTTGGAGAACATATGGTCAATTACAACCCTTATTATCAACCCTTTTTAGTGTCCCACTGCTGGGCATGGATGTTCTTTCAATATCTTACGAGTGGAGAGAGTTTAGGCCTTAATCCACACACGCTGGTCAAGTGTGGGTGGATGTTACATGCCGTAGAATGATTAGTTCTTAGACATAGCGGTTTCCTCACGATGTTTTCATTCACTGATATTGAGCAGCGGTGATGAAACAATTCACACAGAGGTGTGGGCACGAGTGTGGATCGAACTCGCGATCTTATATTTTAAAGGCGAGGACTATACCGCTGCGCCACCGAGGCAAAATATTACTATCGAATACACAATAAATCGGAGCGTAGGTCATATATATTACATAAATAGGGCTTAAGGATAATATATATGTCGGTGACTCAACAGTCTTAAGAGTGGTTACGCATTTACGCATATGCGCTGACTAAATTACGAGTTGGTATGTCACAGCAACGGCGTTAAAAATTAACACTTATGCGGTAATTCCGCATAAGTTTTAATTTTTATTCATACTAAGCATAATATTGTCTTAGATTTACGCGAATATCAAGCTTGGGACCCAGTGCTTCATTTACTTTTACAAAAACCCAAGCAAAATCAACTCAGAATTCAAGACACTGTGAGCTCAGTTTGACTAAATCGGAACGCAACTTAAATATTAATGTTTGGAGGTAGTCAGTAATAATTGTGATTAATATTTTTGGACGTCAAATACCTCAGTCCACCCGTGAACATGAAGTCTGAAAAGACTTTAAAACGTCGGGATCTAAAATCTAAAATAAACCGCTATAAAATCCGTTAAAAAGTAGTTTTATTTCATACTAAGCAGGTTAAAGAACAGTATTTACTAGCAACAAAACGGTCGTTACATCAGGGCGTACCCATGAAATCATAATTAAAGACAATACCCATAAATCGCAGAGATCCCATCCATCAATAGCGACAGCCAGTCATTATGGGGGAATGAAATAACGAATTGCATCCGACAGTAATTAATCCTAAATCTGCGGAACCAACAAGTCTTGAGGTCACAACACACTAACCGTACGTCATTTGCCGCCCTTCTTATTTCACGAGCTGTGATTGGTTATATAATATTAAAACAATTTTCTAAACCAATCAATCCTTGGACTCGAGTCTTCTATTACAATAGTGCTAGAATAATAGTATAAATGTAGAGTAATTATCTATCATTGATATGTATTAATTCTGTAATCTAGGACATAACTGTTTTAGATTAAACTAAACCTACTGTTCTAATCCCGTCACAATCTCCAGAAACTCAGGACAGACAGTGAAAAGAGTTGATGAAAGCCTGCCTCTAAAATCTATGTAATAAAAATGAATAAAACATAATAAATATGTGTTGCTAAGCGCAAAACTCGAGGACGAATATTCCTTGAAGTACGAGGATGGTTCTTACGCAGAGAATTTTTTGAAAAACCAAACTTTTTTTGACCGATTTTTATGAAATCTTATATCTATATGCGGTAGGTCTGAGAATCGGTTGTAATCTATTTTCGCACCCAGTAGGTAGCACTGCTTTACCGAGCAGGACAACGTCTGCGGGGTCCGCTAGTTGTTTATATAAATTTTGTTGAAATAAAAAATATCGCCTCAGACCATTAGTAGATTTAACTATAATCATTCTAAAATTATTGTACATAATTATCATCACGGCAATTTCCTACGGTGTAGGCGTAAATGTACTATGTATGAATGTAGGATACAGCAGAAATGCAGGCTTAAAGGGGAGACGATTGATGCAGTTTAGTGTGCCCTAACCATAAAGGCGAATGACCTCATTAGGGTCCCGGGGATGCTGATTGATTAGAACAAGTTTTTTGCCAATATTTGTCCAAATATTTTCCAGTTCGTTATTTTGTAAAAGTGTTGTATTACTTGGGTAAAGAGAAGTTTAAATTACACCAACTTTCAAAGCAATTAGGTTTTTAATTTGACTGTGTTGTATACCAGTGTTGATAGGAGTTTTGCAAAGAAAGAATAAAAAAGAATACATTCATTTGACAAAGACAGGACACACAAAATAAAATGATAAAAAAACACATAGAAAGAGAGAAAAAAAACAAGTGGAAAAATAAAATAAAAAAGAAAGATTAAGTGTGACCCACCAGTGTCAAACATGGACATTGCTCGGTAAACGCTGTGAGTGCCTATTAGAGGCGATCCATAACACTGATTTTCAGCAATGTCCATATTCCCACAGTGTGACGCCAGGCGCCGAGCTTGCCAAAAAATCAAACCTGCATAATGTGTTTGTATGTATTAAGAAAAAAAGCAAATATTATCTAAAGATTATCACCAACCATTACATAATCGTTAAAATTCACTACAAAATTGAGTTATTTAGAACAGATTTGATTGTGAAATTGATAGATACATTAAAACACATCAATACATAACATAATAAACATGGATAAACTGTGTAAATAATAGATATAAGTAATAAAAAATTTAATGAAGCCAAGGTCAAGATCCAAAACTGAGCTACTAACTATATTGAATTTTCATTCATAGATAACTGAATGATTCGTCAGTGAACTATGAAAGCCTGCAATTTTTCATGGTGGTTCGATTTCCGGACGTGCCCATACATATTGAGGACATGTGACATCCACCAACCCGCACTTGGCCAGCGGATTAAAGTCTTAACTCGTAAGATAGTTGAGAGAAGACCCGTGCCCAGCGATGGGACAGTAAACAGGGTTGAAGTGATTTCGGATGGGGATATCTACTGCCCACAGGGGGCGGTACATCTTTATGACGTCGACTTAGACCTGCTCAATGAAACTGGTTTACTTAGAGGCGAGGGAGGCGAGGAAATAGAAAACTATATTTTGTTCGTAACTTACTATTGACGGACTTGTCAGACGATAACAGACCTAACCGAATAATAATTTCAACATTATTAAAGATCTCAAGTACCTTTAATGTGTCGCAAAACTCTTACACATCACATATCTTCCGGGAACATTTTACTCTAGGCTAGCAGCATTGCTGATTCAAGCAAGTCAGCCTTCACATAAATTGTCAACTAAGAGTTTAATACATTTAGGTGTTTAATAGTATTAATTTTCTCAATATAAATCTCGCAATCTACTAAGCATCGTTTTACATCGCAACTCCCTTTTGTTCCTAGCAATAAATTCCTTCTCACATTGTGCAACTTTCTACAGAACCAAGATCTGATAAGAGCAGGTAATGAATGATGTCTATTGTCTCATAATTAATTTCTTCATTAGTGTCCCTTACCGGCACGCGTCTTAGTATAGTGTATAATAGGCTATTATACGCAATTGTTCTTAGAGCAATTGTTTGGGTGCTTATTGAAGGTCATTTGGCCCTTTGTGAAAGGTTTGGGAGTAGTGAAAGTTAAATTTAATTAAAGCTAGTGTGATTTTATTGGTTTGATCTTGAAATTCTAGGTTTTCATTTGCTAATTCCTTCACTACAAATCCTAAAACGAGGATTTCTTAGTCGTTTTGTAACGAACCCAACCTTCATCCTTCCAACTTTCCGCGTTCCTGGCCATTCTCACGACGGACGAAGCGATCTTAGAAGGGTTCTGTTTTTTTTTCCTTTTTGGTTACGCAACCCTCAAAATGGTACAAAATTTTCGTTTCAAGTATTAATTGCAAATATACCTTTTGCATAGGTACACCTATATTGTGCGAACTGACAAATTCCGGAATTCGCTGCCGGTATCTCTGTCCTGATAGCTGTAATCTCTGTCTTCTAATCACGAGTGAATGAATATTTACTGGTTAAGCGCATTTCATTGTAAACTGCATCATTGCATAACAACAAGCTAGTTATGGTTATGCGCAGTCTGCCTAAAACCGGTATTTCAAAAAAACTTTATTTTTATGCACTCGTATAGCTTTAAAAAATACGCATTTACCGCACGCAATATCTCAATAAAAAAACTAGATAATTTTCTTTAGGTACATAAGTAACTATAGTTTTTCCACTGCTTCTCATCAATTATCAACAATACGAGCTTAACCTTGACAATGGCCGGACAACAGGTTTGAGGTTAATACACTTAAGAAGCTTACACACGAGAGCTTTTAGCTTTAAGCTGCTGTAAAAAGCAATCAACTAATACATAATAATATGTCTGTTTTTAAATCACTAGTGTAGTAGTAGTAGACCTTATAGGCGAGGTTAGTACCGCAGCGCCACCTCTGCTCGCCATCTCGAAGCTTTCTAATCCAAGATTTGAAGGTAGAAGAAATACGAGGACATCTCAGTTTAAAGCCAGGACTATAATAAGAGCAGTACCTAATTGTTACGAAATCAAGCTCAATAAAACCAGGGCCTAGTAAAACGATTGGAGATCGTTTTCAGAAGTGGCGCTGGCGCGCAAATTTTGAAAACAGAGAACTCTTTAAAAACCCAGGACAATGACAGGACAGTCCAGGACATCCTAAAAGTAGGACATGTCCTGGGAAAACAGAATGGTTGGCAACCCTAACTTGAACAACACAATAAACAAACAAAATGTAATAGATATAAGTACTTCATTTAAAAAAGAAAAAAAACCTACTGAGTTTTTGGCAGTGTTTCTCAGTAGTTGCCAGTCATTCACTGCACGGTAGGAAAAGAAATTGGACTATTTTTAAGTAGACTCGCGTCTTAAAAAAAATAAAGCATATTTTCATTTCATTTCATTACTTGAACACAGGCAGATTATAGCTATCGGGAAACAGATTTTCGGCAGCGATTTTCCCAACTTCTGAAAATAAATTATTTTGATTTGATTTGAAATTTAATCGCTACTGTCGTGTAGTGAACATACCACAAGCATTGTGTAACCCACATTAGGCACTAAGTACACTTTGAAGTCACGTTTCAACCAGAACCATTCTTTACTATGATTGATAAACGCGTATTTTGAATCTGTGGTTAGTGGTTTTAAGTAGTTGTTTCAATCTATCATTTTAAACGTGGGTGATACCAATATGTCATTTATCTTTGTGACTACTCGTCACAGTTTAAGGCTAGAATACACTAGGCGACAACATCAAATGTGACTAATCTACATGTAGTTATAATAAATGAAAAAATGTTCTTTAACCATAATTGTACTAACCTTAAATAAACAGGAAAATATTTTTGGAAATTTTCAGACTTCATGGTCACGGGTGGAGAAAAAACACTGAAACGTCGGGATCTAAAATCTAAAACAAACCGCGACAAATTTGTTGTTGTAAATTGTAAAGTAGTTTTATTTCAATGTGTGATATTCACGTAAATTTAAGAAAATACTAACATATTTTTTAACTGATGACAGATAAAATGTCAATCAATCATCTAATATATAAAATTTTCGTGCCGCGGTGTTTGTAACCAAACTCCTCCAAAACGGCTTGACCGTTTTTGATGAAATTTTATATGCATATTCATTAGGTCTGAGAATCGGCCACTATGTATTTTTCATACCCCAAGTGACAAGGGTTATCCTTACATTTTTTATTTTTTTGGACATTTTTTTTATTTATTATTTTATAGTGTGGCATTAAAAACACATACAACTCTAAATTTTCACCATTCTATCACCAACCCCTATTTTTTAATACCGATATTAGTAATTTAAAGGTGAGAAATACGCAGTACATTGTTCGCTGAGGCAGCTAGTTTATTCATAAAAATATTAGTTTACCAAATGTACATTAACACACAATCTTTTTATGCAGTACTTAAGACCCCGGCTTCGCACAGGTGCAATAGGCTGTACATGACTTATTTATAGACATAAAAAACGTGTAAAAAAATTACTAAAAAGGTTTGAAGTGAATTTCATACAATATTTAATTAATATACCACCAGCTTGGGACCCAGTGCTTAATTTACTTGTACCAAAACCCAAGCAAAATCAACTCAGAATTCAAGACACTGTGAGCTCAGTTTGCTTAAATCGGAACGCAACTTAAATATTAATGTTTGAAGGTAGTCAGTAATAATTGTGATTAATATTTTTGGACGTCAAATATCTCAGTCCACCCGTGAACATGAAGTCTGAAAAGACTTTGAAACGTCGGGATCTAAAATCTAAAATAAACCGCGATAAAATCCGTTAAAAAGTAGTTTTATTTCAATGTGTGATATTCGCGTAAATCTAAGACAATAATATTTAATTAAAGAAATGTTTTGATATTATTTCATTGGTGTTGCATTTGAAGAGCCGTGACATGGATGCAGTGACATATTTTTTCGGGATATTTAGCAGAGAAATGTCGAGCGGCAAACTGTGGTTGTTGCTGCAGTGTCGCTTAGTGTAAACGGAGCTTTAATGTTGAAAGCTGTAGGTACTTATACAGTGTCAAGTTAACGATGTTAGTTGAGAAAGATATACCATATAAGCTTTTAGCTTTTTAAGTTTATCTACTAAATATGTGAAAGCACTTACTTAAGTATTTAAATTGAGTGATTGCTGAGTTAGGGTTGCCTAAGATAATGTTGCTGTTTATTAAACTTGATTTCAGCATTTTACTTGAGACTGATGAGTAGGTAAGTAATATTTTACATTTGTATTTATATTTATCATAGCAGGCAATTAAAGCGCGCACCGGTCGTGGTCGCAAGCAGACCAAATCAGATCAAGCAGATCTGCTTGCGACCACGACCGGTGCAACCCGAGTCGAAACGTAAAGCCAAATGAAAGGTGAGAGCGTTAATTGCCCGATAAGACAAATATAAATATTAATAATGCAATGCGAAAGTTTAAAAGCATATATTTTACATTTGCCCGCGAAACTAAGTGTTACACTTTTGAAAAAAAAAAAATTCTAAACTATACAAGTTAGACTTATAAAATAAAAAACGTTTTATAGCAAGTTTTATCAGCTTTCCTTTTAACTATTGTAAACTATTCAGTAACATATTTAACTTTAACTAAAAGATTTATTTATTTATTTATTTATTCACCTAATACAACCATTATTACAGTTTCTAACTAATGCAATAATTGGTGCAGACATTACTTAAAATTACCTATATTAATTTTAAGTACCTTTAATACTATACGTTCGTACATAAAATACAATAAGTGGCTTTTGTGAACTCACTCAATGTGCACGAAAACAGATCTATTTTATTGGCCACTGTGTTGAGAATACGCAGGGTACGCGTCAGAGGTGCATGCTGGAGAAGGTTGGTTCTCGCAGATGGTACGTTCAGTAGCGGTGGCCGCCTCCTTCGTCCAATGTAGTTATTCGGGACATTCAAACAGACTGTTTGCAAAACGACATGGTCATGTTGCATCCCCCTTAAGATCTTAAACACAAATCTTCCCCCTTAAGATAAAACAATAGAATAGCCATTTAACTAATACCAATTTTAAAAGTGTGATAGGTATTTCGTTTTTCGGCCTGTGTATTTCATGCTGTATTTGAAACAATAAGTACCTATTTGTGATGACTTTCAGCCATCTGCAATTTTATCAAAATCGGTTCAATAGTTTGATTTAAAAATGTTACAGATAGACAAACGTTATATGGTTTGTTATTGATTTCTCAGGTTATTGATCCAGATGATGGATTTTTAAATGATCATTGTTAAAAATAATACATGTACCTACAACAAAATTAACTCGCTCGATTTTCGTGTGAATTGACGTTTCTATGGAGTTGCACCGACCTTGGTCACAGCTTCGTGTTGGTGGTCTCCCAAAAGTTTAAAAGTTTACAAGTCCAGTCTCCTATATTAGGTATGTCCATTAAATATGTACTTAATAAACTAACTACAAGTATTAATCTTACTAAAACAACATGGGTTATATTAACTGTAGTAAGTAAAAGTCTAACTTTAACTTTTCTATTGAAAAAATCCTTTTACACCCTTCAGGTAATTTTCCACAACACAAGCCATAATGCTAATATTAATTTGCATAAAAAATCCAGCCCACGTAGACTTTTATCACGCATCGACTAAGGGTAGACCGGTAATTTCCCGCTCTATTTAGCCCGGACATCGAACGGCTACTACGGAGGGTCGAAATAGGTCGCCTGTAAAATGTCCAGGACACACCTACCCTTGTTTCTCGTCGCTTTTTAGAAAAAGAACTGGGTTAATTTGATTGTTTAACCCTTTGATGTTTATAGGTATAGTAAGAATAGGTGTTTTGTAACTGGAGAAGACCTGTTTTTTTTTAATTTTGATTTAAAGGTGAACGCAAACTTGGTCCGCACCGCACGCGCCGCAGACGCCGCATTCGAATTTCTTCAATGAACTTTTATGTAAACCTCACCTCCAAGCATCGTACTAATATTGTGAACCCGAAAGTTTGCAAGAATGTATGTATGTTAGTTACTCTTTCACGCAAAAACTACTCGACGGAATTGGATGAAATTTGGCACAGAGATAGATTATGGTCCGGATTAACACACAGGCTTTTAATCCCAATAAGTACCGTGCGAGCGAAGTTGTGGGCTGAGGCTAGTTCTAAATAAAATTTGGTATAAAGTGTACCAAATCAACAATTCATATTTTGTGGGATTCTAACATAAACCTAATTTAGATATAGTATAGAACTAGCAAGGCTAAACCCAATGGCTTCAATTTCGCTAAAAGCTGATCGACAAATACACAATTCATAGATATACAGTATTACTAGATGTGTTATGAACGGATAAAAGTATTTTTGGGGTTAGATATGCGAAATTCGAGGAAAATTTATGATCCAAGTCTTATTTGACTTTGTATTGAGTGACCATTTTTCTTAATATATTTTTCTATTTATTTGCCCTGGTATACAGTCTTCTGGTAATGTAGCTGTGCTGCTATATTAAAGTACTTAATTTTACTACGACTTAATTTTACACGAACTACATATAGTAAGCATTTATTTCAGGCTCATTGTAGCCCATATAAAAATCACACTAAACTGTGACACTAAAAAAGGTCGAAGTGAACCTAATCTAATGCTAAGATTTTTCGTCAGACGTTTTATGCATCTGAAACTTAAGTCTATTTATTGTCTTTGACTAAAATTGTGGCCTCGGGAAAACAACGCGCATGACCTTTTACTGTCGCTTCAATCAAACATTTGTGATTGAAGAACTGTCGTCCTGCGTTCATAAAAAAAAACTAACATTTTGTAGAGTGATAGACGATTGCTTTAATATGGATTGGGTATAATATTGATATATTATATCGAAATTTTGTAGCTTTCATACATTCGTTAAACGACGTACGGTGCAGTGTGGCTTAAGCGCTTCTAGTTTTCATTTTATCATGTGCTTATGCAACGTATTTGGGAGACTAATTGAAGTACCTTATTCCATATACTATGAGTAGATAGATATATACCGTATTACAAGTTAGATTTGTTTGTGCTTGTATAAATAACTAGCTTTGTTACTCGTAGGGTCCTAGTTTCCACCTGTGACTCAGTATGGGAAAAAATACAAAAGGTTTCTAAACCTACATTATACTTAGAACAGTCAGCTTAAACTGGTCGCTTGAGCCAAGGGATTAGGTACCTAAAATACTTGGTTACACAAAACTTTAATACACGCAGTTTATTCATAACTAGCTTCTGCCCACTCCTTGGATATAAAGCCTGTGTTAATCCAAACCATAATCTATCTCTGCGCCAAATTCCATCCAATTCCGTCCAGTAGTTTTTGCGTGAAAGAGTAACAAACATACAAACAGACTTCCACACATTCTTACAAACTTTCGCATTTATTCCTAACTAGCTTCCGCCCACGGCTTCGCCCGCGTGGTACTTATTGGGATAAAAATTATGTGTATTAATCTAGACCATAATCTGTCTCTATACTAAATATCATCCAATTCCGTCCAGTAGGTTTTGCCTGAAAGAGTAACAAACATCCTTAAATTCTTACAAACTTTCGCATTAACAATATTAATAGGATGGAATAGTAAGTAGGATAGGATGGAATGGTTTTGAATAAAAAGCAAGACTTCTTACTGCGGGATTAGCCCAAATTGATCTTTTTAGTCACCGTTGTATCATCTGAACATACACATGAAGGAGTGCATTTAACTAAACATACAAACATCTCTTTTTTCTATGCCGTCTCCTCTCCCACTTTGCCTGGAGGAAAGCGGACTATCTAACTTTCTAACTTTAATATCTTAGTATTGTCTTAGATTTATGCGAATATCACATATTGAAATAAAACTACTTTTTAACGGATTTTAGATCCCGACGTTTCAAAGTCTTTTCAGACTTCATGTTGACGGGTGAACTGAGGTATTTGACGTCCAAAAATATTAATCACAATTATTACTGACTACCTCCAAACATTATTATTTAAGTTGCGTTCCGATTTAAGCAAACTGAGCTCACAGTGTCTTGAATTCTGACATGATTTTGCTTGGGTTTTGGTACAAGTAAATTAAGCACACATTAATATCTTTCTGATTAAATTCGTGCGGGATCCAAGACAGTTTAGATGTCTCGGGACTTGGCCGGCTTGACATCACGGCGTTTCTGTACATCCTGGCTTACTGTTGTCACAGTGTACTGCTGGAAGTGGGTAAAATAAAATAAAAAACATACATAGAGCATTTTGTTGCTTTGTTCTTTATTAGCAAAGTTAGCTGACTCACATGAAATATTACAATACTAATATTCGCAGACAATAAATCTTCTATGAGGTTTACACAACAGAACGTAAATATACTACTTTATTACTATTCTCTTGTAAAAACAAAGTTGGAATTCACGGGTAGAGTAATTGCTTTGGTTGTATCCAATGTTAATATAAAAATATTTGATTTGATTACCACAGAAATTATACGCACATGTATCTAAGCTGGATGAGAGTAGCCGCGGATCGTGCTTCGGGAGAGGCATATGTCTAAAAATAGGCTAATGATGATGTACCTAAAAAAAAAATCCTGAGACCATATTGAGAGAGTGGGTCGGAATTGTCGCTTCTTTATCATATATCACTTCAACCCTGTTTAGTGTCCCACTGCTAGGCACTAGTCTTTTCTCAACTATCTTACGAGTTGAGAGAGTTTAGGCATTAATCCACACATGCTGGCCAATTGGTTGGTGGTGGATGTCACATGTCCTAGAATGATTAGTTAGTAGACATACCTGTTTCTTCACTTTGTTAATCTTCACTGATATTGAGCAGCGGTGAAACAATTCTTACTGTGTGCGCATAACCGAGGATTTAACCCGCGATCTTATAGTTCAAAGGTAAGGCTAATAGCGCTACGACACCGGTGCTCCGTTGCGCCACAGAATAGTTTAATAGTACTACGCTGCGCCACAGAATAGCGCAGCGGCACATTATGTTTATATATGCCTTATTCCACAGTTACCTTCTCACCGAAAATCGTTAACATAAAGCAATTTGCGGCCAAGCGCAGTCTATTATAGAATTAAAAATCGAATTCAGGAAGATAGTGGGTAGTTAGTGGCTTATTCCTATGCGAAAGTGTGTTATAACGGAACTAACTGCCTTGGTGTTCCGGTGGTATCTAACCGCGAGGTTTCGAGCTCGATTCCCGGTTCGAGCAAAATACTTTTTTTTTGTTATTGGACTCGAATGCAACCAGAGAAATGGGATCGAATAGCCACTCACTGAGTGCCGCAAACCGGTAGACGTCGCCGAGGCAGACCGAGAAAAAGATGGCGAGACGAGCTGGATGCATTCGATATTGAATAGCTGGAGGTCGCGGGAGACCGGACAAGATGGAAGACTTTGGGCGAAACCTTTGACCAGTAGTAGGACAGTATACGCTAGAAAAAAAATTGGTTGCCTGTAAAGTCGGTATACGGGCGAAAGTTTTACGTGACAACGACTTTGAGTGGTAAAATAATTTTAATGTGAATATTCATTCGTATAGTAGGAAGAAGGATGAAATCTGTCTCTCTCGCTCTTAGGCGGGCTAACCATGCCCGAGTGGAAGGGACGCGTGCCTCTCACTCGCTCTCATTGTGAGCGCATAACGTGAGCGGAGCGTAACGCAGTTTCTTGAAGTGTCACCCGGCAAACCAATTTATAAGACGTTGTCACGTCAAAACAATGGCCTTGGTTTATAAACCATTTGCCAATGTCAAGTTAGTCCTTGTCTGTCATCTTGATACCTATACTAGTAAGAAAGAGACAAAGTCCCAAGTATCAACTTATTGCGCACGTGTTGTATTTCGATACACAATATTTATAATTGTATATCGAACCCAAGACTTCTTGATAAGCAATGCCCATTTAGAATTAATAATACAGACTACAAATAAATAAATAAATAAATAAATAAATATTCTTGGACAATAACACACACGGTCATCTGGTCCCAAGCTAAGCAGAGCTTGTGTTATGGAAACCAGATAACTGGTATATACTATACATATAATACTTTTCTTTTGTAAATAAATACTTATAATAGATATTTACACCCAGACTCGACACAAACACAAATGATCACCATTAATGTTTGTCTCGGGTGGGAATCGAACCCACGACCTGCAGCGTGAAAAGCAAGTATCAATGTACCCAAATGGAACTAAATTAATGATGAAGGAACCAAAAGTACATAAAATAATTGAAACCGTGTCAGTTGTTAGACATTTTGTCGCAACCCTGTCCAAACTAGTAAACTTGTGGTGTGAACCTGGCCGAGGCTTTTCTCTCTTTTACTCCTATTAGTATAGTCTGCTGTCTCTTTCACACGTTCTGTAATTAATAATGCATGAAGGTTGTAGACGCTATGCATCATTATGATGTACGGGCTCTTAGTAAAAGTAACGTCAGCAAAATAATTAAGAAATTATTAAATATTTTAGCACATTAAAGCTCTTTGGAAGCCTATTTTAACTGATTTCAAAAAGAAGGAAGTGGCTTACTTCCAAAATACTACCGACAATAGGTACTACTGGGCTGACTTGAGGCATTCATCAAACAAAATATCGCTACCCCTTAATGTTAAGTTTCGTTTACGGAGTATTAATATAAGTCTTTGGTATTTGTTTTAAGAAATCATTAATATGGATCAACTGCCAGATATATCTTATTAAGTATGTTTTGTCACGAAACTCGAGTCTGTTTTAAAATTAATATCAATTTGAAATTAAAATTGCAAACGTAACATACGAGTTTCATTTTCATACTTTTTTATTTTTCTTTTTTATACATATACAGGACTGATATAGTGCAGATAATAATAAGGTTTTATGCTAAAAGGATTTTTGTTGAAATATTAATGGCATTTTTAAATCTACTTTTTATGTGAAAATAGTTTTTTTCCATTTTAGAATGAAAAAATATACTTTTCATTAAAAGATGTACATATCTGCAACGGCCAATGTTGTATTAATACGAGTACAAACTTTTCTGAGGTTATAATGTTTATAAGTAATCCTCATTTCTTGGGCGTATTGATAAATAAATAACAACACATTCTTAACACAGCGTCTTAAAACATCAATATTTTGTATAAAATAAAATTTAAATCTTGTGTACATTAAATACCTTGATACTGTTTGTTACTTTTTCAAGAAAAAACTACTGGACGAAATTAGTTGAAATTGACAAATCTTGGGAGGCAACCTTTGCTTACACCTTTTAGTAAAATAAATGTGTAGTTATGATTTTTTTTCTGACGTTACTTACACCTAAAAGACATCGGTTATTTATTCATTCAGTTATCTTGCAGTTTCTTAATTAAATATACCTTAGTGATAAAGAATAATAATTCGTAATTAACATGAAATATTTTATTAAAATTAATAATTACTATACAAGTGCTTGTGTAACGCCTTACCGAAAGGTATAGGCAGCGGTAAATATTCATGTTTACGTCCCATACTCAATCTAATTCCGAGCCGATCGTCCGACTTGAAACGTCTCTTGCTGTATCTAGAATTTTAACCTGGAACTTTGCAGTTAATAAGCAAACACACTTACTACTAAGGTACTGGTAGTAGTCGAGAGTGTGCTCATGACTTACGGTTGCAAATTACTTTAGTAGTCTGTGAAATTACTACCTTATAAGGCCATTGTTATATTCTTCTTCTTCTTTTAATTATGGCCTCTGCAGAAAATATTTCGCAATTTTGCCAGTGTCAAGTTAAAATATGTATATAAGTTTTTAAAGATTAGTAGTAAAAAACTAAAAAACTGCGACGTTCTAAGACGCCATTTTAATCCATCACCATTGTTATATTGTAAATCAAAACGTCATTAGTGACATAAAATGTCAAAAGATTTTTTTTTAATCAAACTACGGTCCGCAATTATTTTTTCTCGTCAATCGCGTCATCTGTCCAGCGCAATCGACACTGTTACGGTGACGTTGAAGCGTGTTATTATCATCTTCCTACACATTTTAGTTAAAAAAAGTGACTTATTTTACTAATTAACCCTTTTCTTTTGTTACAGGTAAATCTGTCGTCATATTACAAACAAGAAAAAGGATTTAAATTTAAGTTCGAGAGCTGGACATCAGTTTTTAGTGTTCTATACCCACCGACCAGATAGCTATAGACACCGCATAACTGGGCTCCCGCAAGCTTATTTTGATTAGTTCAGAGACAAGAACTTGAACCAACCAATCAAAATTAATTATCTTCCCTAATACCCTGCGACCTTTGAACAATTAAAATTTCATACAATATTTGAATAATGTGATGTCTAGCAGGCGCCTGATTGGGCCCTATTACTAAGCCATCGTTGGGCATCCGCCCATCGCGTAGACTTGTCACTGGGCCATATTTTATAAAGAGTTGAAAATTTCACGAAATATGTAACAATTGGAGATCATAACCGACGGCTTTAACGTGTTCTTTTAATCTGGACTGTCACACTATCGACTAGAGATGGGCCAACTCGGAAAAAACATAACTCGAGTTAACCCGGGTTAAAATCCACGTAACTCGAGTTGAACTCGAGTTACGTAACTCGAGTTAACTGGATGGACAAGTAAATGTTTTGGATGTTTGAGTTTTTACCCATTTATTCCCTCAGTTGTTCCAATTTTCATCTGTTTCAATTCCTATGTATTGGGAGAGTTATACCTACTAACTAAAGAAACAAAAGAGTTATTGTTTAAAATCGAATCATTTATTGAACTATTTTTGACTCGAATTTTAATTAAAAATAATACATATTTACTATCAATTAAACTATTCAATTATTATCAATTAAATTATCCTTTCAAAATCAGACTTTCATTATGTTAGGTACATTTACGAGATCATAATTGTTTTATAATCAGTATCAGTCAGTAATCACAATATTTTGAAGACGAATCGAAAACATCCCAAACTAACGATGTTTTTTTGGGACCAGGCATTTTTCAAAAACAAATATCGCACAACACGCATTTAGAGATAACCTCAAATGTTGTTTGTTCTGAATGAACGAATGAATATAGTGACTATATTCATTTCATTCGTTCACAACAGACTATATTAAAGTCTCAAACGATCGGCAAACTTTGCTCCATGTCGGTTCTATTCGGTTTTCGAACTCGAGTTAGAGAGAGTTCAACTCGAGTGGATTCGAGTTACGCCCAACTCGAGTTAACTCGAGTTAGCTACTCGAGTTGACCATCACTACTATCGACTTCCTTACAGTCTAATGCAGAGAAAATAAATAAATAGATAAATCCCTACACTGTTTGATCCGGCGTGGGATTTGAATCTGCGAGTTGAATGGTTTAGAGGCAAACTCGTCACCTTCTTCACTAAGAATGTAGTAAAACTAAGTATATTACAATGAAATCTTAGAACATTCCAGAACACATCTGTGATAACGCCCACACATCTTATTCGTAACCGCAACAACCATAACCCAACGTAACCCACAACAATTTAAATAGACACACTGCCTACCACGAAGAACGGTAATCTGTGGAAACGGCAATTTTGCAGATACATTGCGCGCTTGCTTACGCATATATTTTATAAACTGTTATTAACTGTTAAGTATGTACGCAATGCACGTTAAATTAATAAGTTCTTGTTTAGCGGAACACTGAATTCAATTCCATCACATGCATAGACTTCTATAATAAAATTAGGTACGTACTCTGCAAAACTTTCTTCATATCGGGATATTTATTAAAAACAGGACTATTGGACGAATACAAAATGTTTTGTGTTAGTAGTTTTATATCCTCGGTGGTCCGGTGGTAAATGTGGTCACTAAATAACCGCGATCTCCCGGGTCCGATTCCTGGGTCGAGCAAAAATACTTTTTGGCAGCACGGGCTATTCCGCGAAAAGCCAGAATATTAAGTAATGGGTATTAAACTATTAATCGTCTACTATTCTGACAAGCGTTATTTCTAAGTAAGGAAACAAGTTTTTAATAGTTAATCGCTTGATTGGAAGTTGGTGAAACTGGTTTTTAATATTCAGTAGTCAAATCCGGTATTAAAATCCAATGCACTGTAAGTTATCTGACGGAGTAACATGAGAATCGTTTTAACTGTAGGTAGTCCGGTCCTACAATTTTATTAATAGGTATGCATGCAATTACCATAATATCTTATCTGAAATAAGTTAGTGTTTTCGGTGAAAAGAGAAGGTTATCATTTGGATATTTACATTTTTAACCCCAGACAAAAAAGAGGGATGTTAAGATTGATGAAGTTACATCGATTGAGCTCGGTTTAAAAGAAATGTTAATTTATATTACTTTTGTTTGTTACAAACAAAATACATATTTTTTTGTTAAAAAAAGATTTATTCTGAAACGATCTTTTAAAAAAAATACAAATTTTCTTTTTATAGTTTAAAAATAAATAAAGTTTATTTAAAACAAAGATACGATTCACAAGAAAAACTATTTAACTGAATAACAATCTCAAAACTAACCTAAATAAATAACTAAACGAATTAACTTACATGATAATACCTAATATAAACTGATGCGTCCAAATATTTTTCCGATACGTTTCGGGAACGTACCCAGATGACAATACTGATCTTCTGCCCGAGATACAAACCAGCCAGTAAGCTAATTCACGAATGAAATAAGTTCAGTTGCAGTGCAGTTGCAGTTAAGTTTCGATCAAAACAGCCCTTTTCTTCTTCTTCTTTTAATTATGACAATGTCAAGTTAAAATAAGTATACAAGCTTTTAAAGTATTAGTTGTAAAAAAACTGCGACGCTCTAAGTCGCCATTTTACAGCCCTTTTCGTACTCTCGTAATTTTGACAACCGCTGTCAGATACGCTCGCGTCAAGTTCGCGTCACGCGAGCGCTTTGACGTTCATGATATAAATATGACAATACGTTTTACATTAAGACGTGAACGTAATTGAAACTGCACCAAAACTTGATCGGCGCGTCAATAAATTACGTAAATAATAATTAATCTATAGGTTATGTGCGTTGTCAACTATTTTCTTTGGTTAAATTATTAAAATTACATTAAAAATTTAGCTATGTAAAAATATCCACAGGTTTCCTCGTCGTTTTGCTTTATTTATTTATTTAGTTTCCCATTGTTAACTTAACCTATCGCTTAAGCACGTCCGAAAATCGTGAGCATCGTCCAAAGCGTTCCTTAGTAGACCTTCATTAAATACTTCACAAACAAAACCCTATAACTTCGCATGTTTGTGACGTCAGCACGTTGTCTTCACTCAAAACCTTAAAATAGAGTTGTGAAGCAAAGTTTTGGAGCCCCCACGATGTTTGCTAATGTCTAAATAATGCGAGAACAAGCATTCTTGAAGGATAATTGCGCATGTATTTTAGCGTAATTAGCTGTAGGTGCTGTTTGTATGGAAAATAATTCACTGTTTTAACTAAGGGAGTTACATTTTACTATCATTCATTCCCCCTTGCCTTTTGCCCATTTCTATTGGGATCGGCTCCCAGTCTAACCTGATGCGGCTAGCTACCAGAATTATGCGAGCGACTGCCATTAGACCTCGAAACCCGTAGGGAACCAATATCCGAAATGGTTAGACCAGGTGTGAGATTATATTGGCTTCTGACTACATGTAACGATTGTCATAGATGGGTTAAATGACAACCGGGACCGACGGCTTAACGTGCTCTCCGAGGCACGGAGGGTAGTCCCTCAACCAACCAGACACCGAAACAAATTTTTTGTTGTTACACAAATATTGTCCGAGGCGGGAATCGAACCCGCGACCTCCCAGGCACAGTATAGCCCAATCGGACGGCTTACACCGCTCGACTACCAAGGTCGTACATCCTACTTTCATTATAAATAAAAAAAAATAATGATTTTATCTCAGACCAATGAAGAAGTATTGGTCTGACGATTTTATTTGAATAATATTTTCTCACATACACAGACACGCGGTCGCGGTCGCGGGTTCGAATCCCAGTCGTGCCCAACACATCTTTGTGTGAATTGTTTCATCGCCGCTGCTCAATATCGGTGAAGGAAATCATGTCTGTGAACTGTGTCTAAGAACTAATCATTCGAGGACATGTGACATCCACCAACCCGCACTTGGCCAGCGTGTTTGGATTAAGGCCTAAACTCTCTCAACTAGTAAGATAGTAGAGAGAAGACCCGTGCCCAGCTGTGGGACACTAAAAAGGGTTGAAGTGAAGTGAAGTGAGTGAGACAACATGCCTACAGTAATCTCAACTTGACGTAGTTGGGGCTTCAAAACAATGGTTCGTGAAATAATTTGTGGGCAGAAAAGTTCAGACGTACAGAGGGAGCAGCTGCTGAAAACTGGTTTTATGCAACAAACATATCTGACTGACGGTTTGTGGCTCGTTTTAACTAACACTGGAATCTGAGGCGCTACTCAGGGTAGTATACGATGCTAACGAAGTTTCGCATTCGATTAAAAACTTTTATTAAAATAGTCTTGTGTGTTGTAATTAAAAGTCATAGCGAATAAAACACTGTCAGTTGTCTTTTCTGCTGCTTGATGAAAGAAAATAATTGGGAATAAGTCGTTTCCTCGCTATTTTTTGCCCGTTTTACATCCATCAACCCTTACTGACAGCGTATGTGAATTAAAGACCCAATTTTAAGATGAGAAGTTGAAATAAAAAACCATGCTTCTGTATTCTTTAAATGCTCAACTAGTATATGTACCCCACAGGAAAACTATTTAAACAGTAGTACGCAATCTTTGAGAAAATAAACTTAATCATATTTTAATAATCATGTATTTTTATTTAGATATGGCTTAATACAACAAATTTAAGTAATCGCTAACTTAAGATGTTTATATCGATACTAAGGGCTTAGTCGCCCTTTCGCCGCCGTATCAACTGTATGGTGAGTGACCCTCATTGAGCGCTATATTTATGTCGTGCGCTATCATCGCTATTATTACGAATAGATTACCCATAATTTGCTGATTTAATTGAACCGTTAATCGAAATGTATTCTTATTACTATAAATATAAATATTCTGGGACATCAACACACTCGGCCATCTGGTCCCAAGCTAAGCAGAACTTGTGTTATAGAAACCAGATAACTGGTATATACTATACATATAATACTTTTCTTTTGTAAATATATACTTATACTAAATATTTACACCCAGACTCAACACAAACAAATGTTCATCACTAATGTTTGTCTCGGGTGGGAATCGAACCCACGACCTGCGGCGTTAAAAGCAAGTATCTTACCGACCCGACCCGTCAAAGGCTAGTACTACTACTACTATTACTAATAAAGAACCACTAAAAAAATTGCGCACTGATTAAAAGTTAGTCCGTAATCCGAAATTCCTCGAAACGTGTACGAGAAATAATTAAACAATTTACAAAACAAAGGAATTTGATACTTTATAGGCACGACGGGTATCAGTTTTGACCTAAATGGGCATTGAACCTGTTACTGATACAGTTCGAGTTCTCTTTTATGTTAAGTGGCGATTAATTTGAACGATTTTAATTATACTCGATTAAGCGTAGATAAAGCTATTTCGGTGTATTATTCGTATTAGGTCCCATTTTTACTAACTTTTGATACATCATTCATTCACTCATCAGATCGTAATAATATTGGTAGTAATAAATAAATAAATATTCTGGGACATTAACACACACAGTCATCTGGTCCCAAACTAAGCAGAGCTTGTGTTATGGAAACCAGATAACTGGTATATACTAATACATATAATACCTTTAATTTGTAAATATATACTTATAATAGATATTTAATTATTTACACCCCGATTCGACACAAACACAAATGTTAATCATTAATGTTTGTCTCGGGTGGGTATCAAAGCCACGACCTGTGGCGTGAAAAGCAAGTATTTTACCGACTACGCCATCGGCTCGTCAATATGATGATTAAATTAGACGCTAATAGTAATCCGATTCGAATTAGTGTTAATTACAAGCAATTGTCCCCTTAGGTGTGAATACCGGAAATGACTAAATCACAAAAATATTTTTTATTTTTGGTGTTTCTTTTAAGTGATAAAAAATAAACCTAAGAAACTAGATTCCAATATTATAAAGTTACTCAGTTACACAAATATTAATTCCTTTCTAAATACGTTATTAATTATGAAAACGAAAGGGTACAGTTTGGAACACTGACCACAGTAGGGAGGTACCTACTTGCGGAATCCATAAAGGTGATTGCAATGTTTTTGTAATAAAGAGTAATAACAATATTTTCCTATTTTCAACCCATCCTTTTAAACCCATCAGATTAATTTTACAGAGCCAACAGAATGAACCGTCGCGTCAGTTATTAAGTCGGTTCAAATTTTGGCCGAAATGTCCGAAATTTCCCCAAAATCCTTGCCCTACTACGATAAATCAAAATTCTACATTATTTACGAACGGACGGATCGACACATCCACAAGTGTCTAACTAAAGTATCCTCCTAAGATTCATATCTGACTGAATTGATGAAGTTATTGGTAAACGTTAAACGAATTAGGATAAATAAGTCTCGAGAAAACTTTTAAGTACTAAGCATCAAGTGCTTAATTAAAAAATTTACACTTACCTTTTGTGTGTTTAAAAATAGCGTTTTAATAGAACTAAAGCCTCTGAAGCCCAGTCTACTACTATTATATTTGCTACTACACGTCTTTTAAGAACTTGACAGAAGAGATTAAAGATAAGAAGAGATAAGGGAGAGAAAATTTTCGGTGGGATTTAAAAAAGTAGCACTAAATTCGTTCAAATCTTTGATCCGAATCAGAGTAGACCTCTAGAACCCGCCCACGTCAGACCCGAGGGCAGGTGAAATCACAGATTTCCTTTATGAAAAGCAAACACTCTGTGTTGCTATAATTTCTCTGTAGGACGTAAAAATTATCATGGAAAGGAGTAATTTAATATTTCATGCTGAGAGATATTTAACTCGAATTTCTGAGGTTGGAATGAAAAACCTTCAAGAAATAAACCACAAATGTTAGGACAATATAAAATGACTACTGACTTCCGTTGGTAAAAGTAAAAAAAATTAAACTTCTCAAGAATTTTACTATAACACCTTGAGGCCTACTTAAATCTTAATTTTAAAGAATATATTATACGTATGTAATACAGAACAGGTAGGCAGGTATACCTACCATAATATTTTCAATTACTTAACCCCTATATTTCTGCATATTAAAGCCTATATTTTTGCATCACACACATGGTTTTAATTTCTAGGGTTACGTGCAATAAATCTCCTTCAAACAAAACGGATTATTTTCATCTCACCCCACGCTACACTCTAAAAACAACAACCGAAACGTTTCTATAATCTCCTATAAATCAATTATCTGTTTGCAACACTGTACCCTCTTAAACTTTAGTAGGGTAACCCTAAACACCTCTCGTACACGTATACCTTATGTATACCTTAAGGTATACTAGATTTGTACCACCTGCGAATGTCTCAAGTTAAGCCGATAATTACGGGATTATTCCCCCTATACGGAGTCCCCCTGTCTCGTTTCCCCCCATTCCACTTCTACGTGCTTCAATGTACTATGTGCTAATGGTTTTTAGGCATAATTTTTCGTCTGATGGCATTTTTTTGTGAATAATTCGAGCTACATTATTTCTAGTGCTCTTCGAGTAAGTGTTTCTGTAGAATTGTTTGATGTTGGTATATATAGTTAGTTATATACGTATTGTGAAGGTAATGTTACGATTAGGGTAGTAATGGTATACATTTAAAGTCGCGTCAACACGATCAAAGTCTCATTGGAATGAAGGTATCATGATTTTTTTGTTCTTTTTGGAGAGACGCTTATAAAATCTTCTATTTCTTTTCCTACCATTTAGTGAATCAATGTCTACTCGAATTAAATGAACTTTAGGTTAATTTATACAGATATATTAAATATTCAATAAACAAAAATTAATAATATTGCGAAATTCTATTTCGTTCATTAGTAAATCTTCAATTTACTCAGAGAGACATAACGAACAAAACTTGCAATAACTTTTGAATTACAAACCAATTCAAGTTGCTATAATAAGAAAACTTGATTTCATTCGATCTCATCAATATTACTAGAAGACAGTCAATATTTTTTGGATCATGCTCCTAAAAATTAAATTATTGTTTTTGGCTTAATGTAGTACAATGTCGTTCAATGTTTATTCTAAGACGAGCCTGTGTACGTAAGTGATACAAGACAGATAGACAAAGACAAAAAAGCAACCAACCTTGGATCAATTTCACAGCATATTATATTTCGCGTCCGAAACTGCTTCGCAAATGTTGCTCGTTTTCATAGCATTAGCCTTTGCTTAACAATAGCGGTTGGTCAGCAATATTTCAGCTAATATTTCCTGTATCTATAAAATTACATTATCAGATATTATGGATATGATAACGAAACTACCATAACATTAAGTAAAATTAGTTGAAAATACCACCTCCTACACTTCTGAGGCGAGGTTGATAAAGGTTATTTGGCGATGTTTAATTCAACCAGCTACAAAAAACAAAACACAAAGCGCTTTGCTGCCACTTTGACTGTGCGAACTGCTAAGTTGTGGAATTCGTTGCCGACATCTCTGTTTCCCGATAGCTATAATCTGCCTGTCTTCAAGTCACTAGTGAATCGGTATTTATTAGGTAAGCGCGTTCCATCGTAGACTGCAACATTGCTTCACGTCAGGCAAGTAGTGGTCAAGCTCAAACCTATTATAGGATTAAAAAAAGGTACCTCACCACCACCATACTGACTGCTACTCCTGTAAGCCAGGACCGACAACGACGCCGTGAAGACTTGGGATTTTAACCCGGCTAAGTAATGGGACACCTAAAACTGTCTTGGGTCCCGCGCGAATTTAATCATAAAGATAATATGAGGATTTGGAAAGTAAGTAAAGTAAACAAGCTAAAAAAAACAATAACATCGGCAAATTTCGGTTAAAATTATATGACACATCATTACAGCCCGCGACGTCAAAGCTGGGCTTTGATCAGTGATCATCTGTATGAGTTGCGTTGCATAATTCTTTTTGCAACAACAACACAAAACCGACTTCAATTGTAGGTACCTAGAATTATGCGTTTAGGGCAATTGCACTAATAAATTTGGAAGGCTGCGCGGTTAGCGTAAACAATGACGCTTCTTTCGACATAGCTCAATAACTACTGGTCAGATCTTGATCAAATTTAAATGGGACCACACGGAAGCATTTACTTGCCAACAAAAAAAGAATCATAGAAATCGGTTCACGTATAACAAAGATATTAGGTAACAAACATAAAAAAACATACAGTCGAATTGAGAACCTCCTTCTTTTTGAAGTCGGTTGAAAAGGGACGCACCGCGCCTCTGAATGATTGTCAAAAAGCAGTATGAACCGGTTTAAACCAAGCAAAGAACGCATCGCACCCTAGGCTGACGTCACATCTACATTATCTATGTGCATTCACACTTATGCAAAGCTCAGCTTAGGCCTTGCAGAGTGTAGGTTGGAAAAAAATAACTTGATTTTCTATCATCACCAGCCATCACTTTATATAGACCTCTTTCTAAGCAGGCAACTAAATACAATGCCAGCCACTTTGCAGAGATCGTCAATCCACCTAGTCTGATCTCAACGGTGTCATACACTACATTTGCCGATGCGTGTCCTCCACACAAGTTGGTATTAGTTTACCAACGGTTGTCAATTTATTACCGGCTTATTTCCACCTCAAACATCTAATTCAGTGGGCTATTTTTCTTTTTGGTTCTTTTTATATCTCTGTAGCATGTTTCCAACAATTTCGTCGATTGTCTGTTATGATATCCATTCTGTAAAGTAGAAGTACCTACCTTCTCAATTGGCTTTGCTGTGCCCTTCCTCTTTTCATCACTCCATCTAGCTGGAGTGTGTTGTTTGCAACAGCTAAGAAACCACTGAATTCTTTTATAGGTAGTACATACTGAATGATTTTATTCACAGAATTCTGTATACTGTAATTAAAGTTCACTGTTTAATGATTGCCGATTTACTGCTTTCAACAAGTTACTACAAAGGGTTTAACCATTCCGTAGTTAATATAAAACAGACAAACGTTTATAATTGTTTACAAACTAAAATAACTAAGCATTTGTTCTGAGCTCAAAGGAAACATAAAAATCGAGGAAAGGGGAAATATTTACTTCAATATAGACCTTTTTAATCGATCCCATAAGGTTAAAAAAGTAAAATAAATAAAATGTGCTTCATTTTCACCAGAAAGGCTTTTTATAAGAGTTTGAAGATATTGATAGCTTTTTGCCATACTTTGATTTTTTTTTTAAAGAGACAACCATTCATTTTGCTATTATTGATAACGTTTTTTTTATACATCCTTATGAATATACTAAAAAAATTAATGTGACCATTGTCGATTAATATTTTAATAAAAAACTTAAAAAGTGAAACGCTAAACGTATTGTTTAAGATAAGTCTCTATCGATTGGGCAATTTTGATGTGCAAGTGTCTTTGTGGGTCAGGAAGAGATAGACAGAAGAGAAATCGCTAACAATTTACCTGTGTAAATAATAGAAAAAAGTTTCTATTCAGTTAGAATAACGAGGTCTATTTTGTTAATAACATCCCCGCCATGCTAATGACCGAGCAACGCGATTTCAAGTTAATCGAGTGATGTACCGGGGTAGGAAACACAATTATTTTTATGGCAACACAATTTTCCTCGGCTCATTACATACATGAGGCTGGCAACATTAACATAGCCAGGCGGGGCATATAATGCCCGTTGGGCACGCGAACCGGGTTTTTGATTATTTCCCCAAAATTATATCCCATTTTCACACCAAAAGGACCCTTAGCGTACGTTATGATGTTCGTGACCAGAGACAAATGTGGAGTCACGGTGCGAACCGCCGCCATTTTGTTTTCTTTTTTGCAATCTTCCCGCCATTTTGCAGTATTGTAATTATGACCATGTTTTTTCGCGTGAAGTGGTTTAAATTGATTTTTGTGTAATAATTGACTGTGCACTACGCTTTAGGGTTAATATTTTGTGCTTTTATTACAAGTAAATATGAGTTTTAACTTGAAGAAAGACTGTTATAAAAAACCAAGAACCTTTGTATCTGTTTTCCGTCATTTCTTTTAACTCAGGTAAGGTAAAATAACAGGTATCGGATATAATAGTGGCTACATTTAGGTAGATAGGTGTGAGTAGTGACGAAATTTGGGAATTATTGTTACCTACCTAAAATTTCCGAAACACTACTATTTACTTCTTTCTTTCTTTTTTGGTTCATAATCGTTTTTAGTTAGATGGTAGAGTTTGTGTAATAGGTTGTTTCCTCCAAATGTACCTTTTCCTTTAGTAAAAGGTTTTGTTCGCTTTCGGCTTAGAAATGTACATATTTCTCTTTTTGTAGATTGAGCTAACAAATGTGGGTAGCAGTTTGGAGGTTAGCTACTGTAGTAGATATTTAGGTGGCTGAAATGTCTTGGTTTAGTTTATTTACTTAGGTATTTATTCTTACAAGAATACTTTTAGGGTAAAAAGAAATACAGTGATATGTGTGTGAACTTAGCATATCACTAAAAAACTTAAGAGTTCCTATGGCACGCGGTCGAGTTCTATAGTTCTTGATACTTTATATAAATTGTTCTGAGATTTTTAGGCTTAAAAACATCAATTGAAAAAAATTATTTTCTAACTTCCCGTAGCAGATCTTTTTGCTGAAAACCACGGAACAAATACAGTTCTTGCCATACACATTTTCTGTTCTACCCAAAAAATTCATATTTAAAAAATGACATATATGTACTTAGCAGATCACAGAGAGAAATTAGAGTTCCTATTGCATGCTGTCAAGTGTTATAGTTCCTGCTACCCTATAAAAATAGTTCTGGCAGTTTTACTCTAAAACATGAATTAAAAAATGATTTTAAATGGTGATGCGCAGCGGTGGATAAATATGTTGCACTTTGCAGGATTAATATCTTTTTGTTTTTGTTGTAATGATTATCTTAGATCGCCAACGCATATTTATACATTTCATTACTGCCTGTGCGTTAATAATATACACTCCTAAACGAATTTACGCATGTAGAATATTGCGATACTTGATTATGGTCCAGGAAAAACATATTAAAGCATATGGCGTAAAGTGATATCTCTAAACAATATTCAGAGCTATAGTGGTCCTTTTTTCGCATTTCCTGCACAAAGAGGACCGATAGATATTAAGAAAATAAAAAACCTAAAATCGGAACATTGTAAAAAATAATGTCTTCCTTGTTTATGGTCCGATTTAGATAGAGATATAAAGAGTTTAAGTGCGTCAGTGTATCAAATTCGCTCGGTGGTTTTTATTTCAACAAGTCACGCGACAAAAACGACCCAAGAATGCTGTTATCGCTCAGATTACAAGCACAAACTAATTTTTTTGGTGTTCCACGCATTTTTAAAGTTGCCTGTATTCGATGCTTATGAAAATAAAGCATTTAGTATAACAAGATTAAGGTTCATATTGCATGTTTAGTTTGTGACTAATGACTGTTTTTCTTTAGTTTTATGAAAAAGTTGTGGTCGCCATTGCTTTGCTTTGTGTGCAATAAGTCTTGTTGCATCACTGTGGACTGTAGCCTATTGGTAAAAAAACTATCTCTCTCATTGGAGAATATCTTTAAATGAAGAAGTAATTTTTTTTCGTACGTAAAGTATCTCTACTATCTGGCTGACTAAAAAATAATTTGATAATTCACGCAATTTTGTCGTCACAAGAGACGTCAATTATTGCTAAAATTGGTATCGGTTTGACAGATCTAAACGTAATTTTAGTCTCTTGTGACAACAAAATAGCGACATCATAGTAGAAAGGGATGATATAAAATTCAATTTCATTTTAAGTTACTTTATAAATGTCGCAATACGATTATATACGGTAGAATCGAGTATATTTCAAAAGTGACACATCCCTAGAGAGATGTTCGATTTTCAAACGTTTTGGCGGGAAGCTGGTGTCAAGATGGCCGCCGCAGGACGACAGCGAGCGATATCGCGCCAATTCTTTTGTGCAACTACGTGGATATATCTTCCAGGGACCGTATTCCGATCCGATTTGAAAGGACAAGCTAATCTCACTATCGTTGTTCAGAATTGTGCTATAAATTTTGCTTTTCACATTTACACTTGCGTTTTAAATTCATTCATTGAGGCGCTGTCATGAAACTGTCAATATCTAGGATAACTGACAATAATAAAGCTTTAAATAAAAACGTTTAGTACTTGGAATGAACATAAACGTTTAAAAAAAACAGTAAAACTAGGGTTGTGGTAAGTATACTGCCGGCCACGCCTACTGCGTAATATAGTGGTCACCATTAAAACGTAACGAGTTCTTTCACAATAAATAACCTACAGCCATTATAATTATAGCGAACGAAATTCCTCTTATCACGCTCATATTTTACTGGAGTCTAGTATTAGGCGTAAATACCAACCAAAACATAAATATTTTAGGAAAAAACACGCCAAACGAAATACTTTCTTACACTTTTTTCACCACGTTTAAGTGATCATTATAGAAGCAAATATCATTTATAATAGCGTAAGAACACGAGGTAAGCGCGCGAAAAATAAAAAGCAGGAAATTGCGTGCGCTGTTAAATAGGTACCTGCCTAAAGTACGGGCGGGAAAGACGTTTTTTGACATGACATGTAGCCATCTTGAAATCTCTTGTCAGGCGCGTAAAATACATTTATTTAATAAACGAAATCTTTGTATTGATCTACGATTCTAAGGAATGAGTGTTAAATTCAGGGATTTGGTTTAAAACATTAGCAATTAGGTACCTTTTTTATAATTTCAAAACGATTGCCTACTCACATCATTGTATGGTGTCCTCTATGTACGTTGACGCAAAAGTGACAGTAATACCAAATGCAATATTCATATCAATGAAACACAATTCGGAATATCCACAAATAACTCAAAGACACTTTGTTCACTAGTAATTTTATTATTTGTCCAATAATTAGTTCTGTGTGGCATGATTGGCGAAATAAAAGAAGACACAGTTTATACATTTAATCGTGTTACGAATCGGAAACAGCGACCGGTGTTCCACTAAATACCGGGGAACCGGAACATACGATACATAATCGAATTGTCAGAGTATCGATTCAAGTAAAAACTTTAACGGTTTTCGTGGTAGGAAGACAATTATTTGAAATTGCTTTCTAACCCTATTCTTTGTTGCTAACTAAACTTGATTGGGTTGGTTTTTGAGTTTGGACTAGTTTTAATTGGCTGCTTGAGTAATGGAAAGGTTAGCTCGTAGCGAATTGTGAAGTTTTGTTACATGTGTGGTCGAATCGTAGAACTCTAATCGAGTTATTCTGTTGAGCGTTTGTTACTAAATGTTGCAAGCGTGCTTAGTGTTTTAAAAACCGTGTAGGTAAATACTCGTATTTGTGTTGTGTAGAAAATATCTTTAAAATTTTGCTTTGATAATAGTTTATGTTCAACCCATTAAAGTTAAGTGAAAGGCAACTTTTGGTGTTCTAATCAGTTTGAATAATGGAGCAGTAAAAAGTGCAAATTTAATTTTTTCGTGAAATCTTAGCATGGGCTACTTTTTAAATATAATTTATCAGCTCAATATTGATATTTTCTATACAAAACTTCAACGGAGTCACCTAACTGAAAAGAAATACTTCCACAATCTGTCACCGCGTTTTATCGATCAACATCTAGTAAATATTGTTTAGTCATCCGCGAATGTGACGGTACATGAAAAATCCCCGAGGATGTTGGTACGTGAAAAGAAAAACACTAGAAAGAACTGAATGCTAACATTATGGTTCCGTAGATATCAATAATTATAATAAATTTATTTAAAAATAACACTATCAAATTGCCATGAATAATTATTAATTTATTTTGAATAAACACTGACCTTTTCTAAAGATCATCTCTGTAGGTAACGCTGTGGGTTGTACAAATATCATAACTAGACTACCTACTTATGAAATAAATCCCTCCTTTGTGGATCACAAAGAGATTGACCCGGTTTTTGGGTCAAAACTAGGGACAGTAGTTTTTAAAGCTTAAAGCTAGCTTACTAATAAGTGATTATAAAACGTTTTGTAAATGCTTGATCTTTCTAGAAATATAAATGCTTAATGTCTTTCAAACTGCATGCATAAATTATAAGAGGTAGGTAACTCAAAAATAGCACGCTTCCTTGTTTACTGGGATACGTTACGCCCTTGTATTTATTTAAAATTAGTCTATTATGTTGTTTTGCTCATTTTTTGTATTATATTTACTCTTTACAGTATTGCAGTAATTTGTCTTTAAGCTCTGAACTTGCAGTCCATCAAATCTAAGAAGTACCGTTTGCAAGTTCTAAACGTAGTACATTTAGAATTATATTTTTTGTATGAAAATTGTTTATTTATTTATTTATTTATTTATTTGATAAGGAAAACCAACAGCTATATAACAAACTGAAAAAGTAGCTAAAAAACAACAGTAAGCCAATAATAGGTTTTCACGAATAGTAGTAATGTAACAATATAAAATTTTTCAGAACACTAGCAAGCAAATACGAAAACCCTGTTAAAGTCTAAAATAACAAAAGAAAAAACCAAATTATTTATAAAAATTAAGGTTTAGCCTGTTCCTTCCTTCCTTTATGTTATGTTAAAATAAAAATAGCTTCATAATTCAATTATTTTACAGGAAAGCTAATAAAAATAGTGTGAATTACGCCTCTATAAAGCTAATTTAATAGAAAACAGTGAAACGTCAAACGGTACTTCTTAGATTTGATGGACTGTAAGAGTTCAACGTAACATTTCAAAGAAACTTAACTAGTGTTAAACGTAAACTAATTTATACCATAGGTACATAAAACGCAGTCTTCAGTCAAACCTTTACACAGGGAACCCTAAAAACAAATAATTCCCTTTTGTCGCCTCCTACGTCACGTAGCAACGTGTGAAATAATATTTTTCTTTCCCCTATAAAAGCCTGCGGCAGTTAGGAATTTTCGTGCGAAGTGTATGACAATTGGTAATTTAATATACCTACCCTTTGGGAGTTAGTGGTTGAGACGCAGGGCAATCAAGAACTCAGAAGTTAAGCATACAAATGTAGAAAGTTATCAAAAGAAACTTTACTTAGGTATGGCTTTCTTATGTTTGATACGTCGACTTTGTCTATACAAATTTTACTTTAAACGAGCTCTTCTGATTCTTGTGAATGTAGTACTAATACTATACCTGTGGTGACTGGAGGTTTCGATCCGCCACTCACCACAGGTGTAGCCTTGTTGTATAGTTCCTCACGATGTTTCCTTCATCGATATTGAGCAGCGGCGATGTTACAAATTCACACAAAGATGTGTTGGGTACGACTGGGATTCGAACCCGCGACCTTATAAATCTAAGGCGAGGCCTTAGATTTATAAGTTTTTGCAGGGTATGGGCCTTTTCTCAACTATTCTAAAAGTTGAGAGCTAAGACCTCAACCCACTCATGCTGACCAAGTGTCCTCAAATAGACACTTCTGGTATAGGTACTATTACTACCAAAAGTTAGTGAAGATTATGAATAGATGTTTGTTGTTGATCAAAACATCTAAGCGGATTGGAATGAAATTTACACATTTAACTAATTATCTGGAAAAACATAAAGGGTACTTTTTATACCCGTCACATGATCCTTTATTAATTTTCTTATGGGGAAAGTCCCGACTGGAAGCTACAAAAACGTCATAAAATAACTAATGCTATACTAAGAGCTTCGGTCAGCAAAGACTATTCTGATATAGGCTTGCAAATTGGGGGCAACAGGCTTCCCCTATTATGTGTAGGACCTAAACATTGCCGGCGAAAAGTTGGTGATTTTCACCTCTGCCTACACCTTTGGGTAACACCAGTGCTATATAAAATAACTGTTAATACACCTCTGCCTACCCTTGGATAGCGTGACGATTTCAACCGGTAACCACATAATTCCGGCCAGGGTATAGGTATCTGACCACTGGAGTTTAGTTACAACCGCAGGATATAATGACAGTATTGAAAAAATGTCGTTCTTTTATGTAGGGCTTGGTATAGCGACATTTTTAACCCCCGACAAATTGTCTGTCTGTGTACAAGTTAGTTATCAGGGTTTGATGCTTTTTTAACTTTACTTCAACGTAAACAAACTTTGGTAAGCTGAAGTGGCAGTGGGCTGGTGACAACCGCTGCGGTAAACGAGTTCTTGAGTGGAGACCACGGAGCAAATGTAGCGTAGGACGCCCTCTTTCTTGGTGGAGTGACGATCTCAGATGGCCGGCAAGAACTGGATGATAAAAGCCGCGGATCGTGTCGGCTTGCTTTAGGAGAGGTCTATATCCAGCAGTAGACACGAACTGCTAATGATGATGATGAAACAAAGTTGCTTTCCGTATTGCTTAAGCTGCTAAAGCCAGAGCAGGTTACAAGCTGTTAATTACGTTCTTAGACTCCGTGGGAATGATGGTGTAAATGCAAAAGAATGTGTTTGCAAGTAACTTGATCGCTGTAATCCTATACTTACTGAGTATCATTGCTCATTCGTGTAGGTAATGTTTGCGAAGTTTATTGGCTTCAAGCCTTCGTATCGCCTTCTAGAACTGTGTATGTAAGCAAGTTCTTTTATGACAGAATGGATATTTTTGTGGTTTATTTTGGAGTGGTGTAAGCCGTCCGAACGGGCTACAAAATGCACGGGAGGTCGCGGTTTCAATTCTCGCCCCGGATAATCTTTGTTTTACCACGAAGATTTGTTTCGGTGTCTTGTTGGTTGAGGGACTTCCCTTCGTACCTCAGAGAGCAAGTTAGGTTGTTAAATAAAAACATCTATGACCATTTTTACAGGTATTCAGAAGATATAATCTGATACCTTTTCTAACTGTCTCAGCTACTGGTTACCTACTGGCTTTGAGGTCTGATGGCAGTTGCTCGTATAGTTCTGGTTACTAGCCGCATCAATGGGCATGTAAGGCATGCCTAATGTAAGGACATGAGAGAGTTAATCTTGCACTATAATCTCGTTTGGTTTTTCAGAGCTTACAATGTCCCTCATATCTTTATTCTGTCTATTATATTATTGGGAATAAATCGGTAGTGAATGGTAGGTATGTTCTGTAAATAAAGTAACAATAAAAAAACATTTACAATGTTGTAAAATTTGTATGGACTAGCAGGCGGAAGGCCTGCGGCTTCGCCCTAGGTGTTATTAAATACTATATTTTATCTCTTAATTTCATCGAAATCCAACCAGTAGTTTTTGCGAGAAACTGTAACAAACATACATCCACACATACAAACTATTGCATTCATAATATTAGTAGGATTACTATCAAAACTAAAATTTATACCTCCCGCCTCCTTTCGCAACTATTTCCCCGAAATTACTTGCGGAAATTCCTTAACAAGTTGAAGTAACTGCAATCTTAACACCTACGATTGTGCTGACGGAGAATGAATGGAGACCTAAGACCTAATATGGGACCTAAAAGTGGGTGAAATTCACCTCTGCCTAGACCTTCGGGTAACACAGTTGTAATATTATATACCTACTACTTATCTTCCTCCAGCGTTCGTCCGCTTGGTATTAGGGTAAAAAATGCTAGAAAAACCTAATCAACTGGCCAAACACTGACTTCAAACTTTGATAACTGGTTAACCAAACGCACTTTCCATTACTCAGCTATTGAGCAGTTTCAAACTACATTAAATCAGCTCAAAAACTGCCTATCTAGATGACTTTGAAAACGTTACAAAATCCACCCTATCCAACCCCTTTGGGATATAAACTTAAAGGAGAGAAAAACTGCACGTAGAGATGATCCCATAACTACATACATACGTATATATATTTTTTTATATAAATACGTAGTTTGGTACTTTCCTGCAAATTGTATAACCGGACGCACCCTCGGCCTTAGATTGAGGAAAAAATCTTATTTGACAGCCCCCCGCCAATTTTCACCTCCCTGTTTACACGCTTAAATCATGTGAAGTGCACTGGTGGATTAGTGTGGAATGATCTGTGCTATTAAAATAAGAAAAAAAATACAATTTTTGTTTTTTTTTTTGTAAATGGAGTTTCAATACAAAGGAGTTATAATTAATGTAGGGAAGTAGAATGGCCTAAATGATTGTAGCCTGCTTACATGGAAAAACATGCAAGGAAACAAGATATTGATTAACTTGCTAGGTATGTCTGAATAATTAGCTCGCATACTTGTTAAATATTGTCGATTTAACAAAGCAGTCATACCTATTAAAAAAATAATGGAAAAAATAGTTTGATATTATAGACAGCGTGTACCATGTACGTTTAAAAATTAATGAAATTCGTACCCTTCAAATTTTTTTTATACTTTAACCTTTTTTATGCATTAAAAGTAGTCAGAATTTTGCAATATCCATCTCCATTCAAGCCCAAAGTAGCAAAAAAGAAAAATGAAACCGTTCACACAGGAAGCTACTTCATATGATACGTGACCAAGGGTGCATATATCTACCCTGCACCGTTAAAAAAACCCTAAGGGCTCCTGGCCACCCCTCTAGAGCAATAGCAAGCGATTTACTCAAATCACATTTTATTTTTTCTACATGCAACATTCAACCTTAAAATCATAGAAAAAAGAAGTAAAATTGTCTTTTAAAATCGTTTTTCTTGAGAGGATTATAAGCTTTATCAAGTGGTATGTAAGAGTTATTATTGTATGAATTGAAAGTGGCTATGGGTGTACTTATGTCTCGATTATTATGTTATGATGTCCAGTCGAACGGCATAATCGTATTTGACAATGAAAAATCATTTGAAGTAAGCTGTTTGAAGAGGCCTCTACGTGTCTTGAGTAGCCCGGACAACATTAAACACTTGAAAAGCTAAAGGTCTCAAAAGGCCAAGGTGTATCTGTTTAATATAGAATAACACTATTATTACCTAATCGATTTAGACCTGTTCGACAAAAAGAAAAAAATAATAAAATAACAAAACAACGCAGTAAATATGGCGATATGTATTTAAAAATGTGACTCTCTTTACACAACTTAGGTACTCTACCGAAATAAAATTTGCGATAAGCCATTCCAACAAACAGCTGACACGTCTCGAATTCACTCCGCCTAACATAAGAATTACATTTATTTATCCCGACTCATATCTTACTCAACCGACGAAATCTACATAAACCTAAAACATGCAAAAGATCCTCATTCAGCGTGTTGTTCCCCAAGAATCCACGATCCTCGCTACAAATCTCACGGGCTTTATTTTATCAGAGTACCGCAAGTTACGTTCCGATTTCCCTACGTTTTGCCGCCAAATCGGGCCGCGATTTTGTAACTCGTAAAACAAGTAGTAAAACGTCTCCTTCGGTTTGAGAATCGATCGCGCGGGACGTCAAACAGACTCAACGTGCCGCTCTAGTCCGCCATTTTACTGCCGAACGGTTAAATCTTTTAAATTTCGAATGGTAGTCGTTCCATTTTTGTTTTTACAACTTCAGTTCGTTTTGTGTTGATATCTTCAGGTGAATGCTTCAGAAGAAAGAAATTATTCTTGGAATTCAATTCGCTTGTTTTGTTTTTTGTTAAGATAAAGTACCTGCATATTTAGAGTAATATAATTTTTTCACATTTGTGTTTAAGCAATTTATTTATCTCATAATTCACGAATTGGGAAATTTAATTTAAAGACAGTTTTAATAATATTAAGTTAAAATATTAACAAAAAAAACCGACTTCATGGATGCCATTCTCAGAACTAAACCAAACTGAAATGGGACCACACGGGAAGTATCAGCTTTCAATTTAAAAAAAATTATCAAAATCGGTTCACCCATTCGAAAGTTCTGAGGTAACAAACATAAAAAAACATACAGTCGAATTGATAACCTCCTCCTTTTAGAAGTCGGTTAAAAATTAACAAACGAAATGTATGAAGCAGCATTAGTAAACCCCACAAGTGCTGATTTATTCTTAGATTTTTAGATAATAATATTATTACTTATTTAAAATCGACGAACAGCCTGCACATTTTAAATTTCAACCTGTAAAGAGTAAATAGTTCGTGTGTATTACCCGACTGCTAAAAGGATGCATAAATCATTCTTGTCTATTATATATCTATGGATTTTTCTCGAATCATCCAAACTTGGATGGATTGCGCCAGATAAGATATTGATAGATTTGTATCATAGTGTCATTTGTTAAAAAACAATAAAGCAAATTTTTGGCGCTAAATTCAGTAGAGTTTGTCGTCTTTAAGTATTTTTTTTTCATCTGATATATCAAAGTACCTTTAAAAAGTATTCTCGTGTAACCAAAATGGACAATCCAAATTAAAAGAAAGTAAAAAAGTTAAAAGTTTGTTTCCCGCGTTTTTGACAGAAAATATGCTAATTCTTTAATTAAATCCACGGACTGTATTTGACGTTCAAATGTTGTTGACAATTTTATTTTGAGTGGTCTGTTTAACAATATTTAAAGAATTAAACCAACAAAACGGACGCCGAGTATAGGCAGAGGTGAACGTATATACTTTTAAACTTTCGCGTTGCATTAATAATATTTATATTTATCATAACGGGCAATTAACGCGCTCACCTTTGGTCGTGGTCGCAAGCCGACTGATCCAGCGAAAGAGCTCCGTCGATGACGGCGGCCGCAGAACAACATTTTCTCTAACTGCCGTCATTTAACTCTAACCGACGGGCCGGTGGCGTGGTCGGTAAGATACTCGCTTTTCACGCCGCAGGTCGTGGGTTCGATTCCCACCCGAGACAAACATTTGTTTAAATATGTCTGTTTGTCTTGTGTCTGGGTGTAATTATCTATATTTAAGTATATATTTACAAAAGAAAAGTATTATATGTAGTATATTACCAGTTATCTGGTTTCCACAGTACAAGCTCTGCTTAGTTTGGGATCAGATGACCGTGTGTGTTAATGTCCCACTATTATTATTATTATTATTTGTAATATACCTAATTTAACTATTGTTAGGGACCCTACACACTACACTCACTAAGTCCGAATATTCGATCTTCAAATAGCGAGGTCGAGTTAACTCTTATACTGGATTTCACGCCGAGGATAGTTTGTAGCCACTTTCCCCGATTGAAATTTGCATATTTCTTGATATCAATCGCTTCACTTCTCTTGAATAAAAGTGAATATCTGTGGTGGTGAATATCACTCCTGTTCTGCTGTATCATTTAGATCCTATGTCCTATTCCATTTCTTAATAATTCCTCCACCTTATATTTGTAATTATCGATGTTTAAAACTGTTTCTTTCTTGCACAAACTACTGGATGTTATTGGACAAAATTGGGCCCTTAAACTACCTATTTTTATCCTAATAAATATATATAGCAAGGGAAACAGTATAGAGAAAAACGAAAGGCTCTCTATTACATACCCTAACTTTTACTGGGCGAAGTTATAGACCGACCGTTTAACTCGCGTATCGCCTATCGCCAAGATTCTGACTCCTCAAGCACAGACAGTGACGATGATTCAAGCGATATGGATATTAGTGACGAATAGTCTTACATTACTTTTATCTGTGGGAAAATAGTTCTTTGTACCTCAGATGGGCGATACGCGAGTTAAACGGTCGGCCTATAGTTCGGCATCTCTTTGCCCTAATGGGCACAAAGGGATGGAATGTGGGACTTCAATTCGTGTCCCGAGCAAGCGATACCCATTGGGGTCTCCAGCTACAGACAACCGGCAAATACATACCTACAGCAAAATGACTTCAAATAACTTCCATAATTCTTCCACCCTCAACACCATTTCCCAGAAATGCTGTTATTAAAATTTCACATTATCTACGACTATTGCCAATCTTAATATGGTACTGAATTAAATTCTGGCAATACTGTTGCATAGAAAATAAATTCATTTTCAACTATAACACAAGGCGAACAAGGTTTATTTTTGAATGTATTAGCCAAATCCGGGTTGCAATAGGTAAATATCAGAATGTAAATAGTACATTAATAAAAGCTATTGATTTGGTATACAGAGGATTTATTAACACGAATTGAAGGTGCACTGTTACATACACTGTTAATGGAATTGAAATTACTATGTGTATTATTTTTCCGATGAAATCTATACAAATATTATAAAGCTAAAGAGTTTGTGAGAGCAGTATGGCGCAGCGGTATCAGCCTTGTTTTTGAAATATAGGGTTGTGGGTTCGATGCCCACGGGTGAAAAGCAAGTAGGTATCTTACCGACCACGACACCGGCCCGTCAAAAAAAAAACAATAAATAAATAAACACACAAAGAACAAATAAATTAAATTAATAAAGTAAAATGCTCAGTCCCCGGAATATACTTAGAATAACAACTAAACCATAGAGGAAAATACTAATACTAGAATTAATACATCGTTATTCGATAGAATTTAGATTATGTTTCAGAGTATGTCGTTTGATAAACCGTATACAATAACTTACAAAGGGTAGTAGTAATTAGAATTATGTATAACATTATACACTTACTAACTAAGGTACTACAGGCCGACCGTTTAACTCGCGTGTCGCCATCTGAGGTACGAAGTCATAAAACATTAATTAAATCTCTTAAAGAACTATTTAACCACAGATAAAAGTAATGTAAGACTATTCGTCACTAATATCCATATCGCTTGAATCATCATCACTGTCTGTGCTGCTTGAGGAGTCAGAATCTTGGCGATAGGCGATACGCGAGTTAAACGGTCGGCCTATAGGTACGCCTTTTGTAAATTATATTCGTAAATAAATCTTGTTTTGTGGATTTGAATGATTAAATGTATTATTGCTAGCTTAGAGATTGATTAATAGTATTTAATTATGAAAGATGGCAGTGCGGAAGATTATGAATGACGAACAAGACGTGAAAAGTCGTATTTTAATTAGTCTGTCAGTACGATTATAAAAAAAAATGTTAGACACGTATTTTTTACTTTATTATTGAAATTAAACAATAATATCTGGATGACCGAGCTTTGCTCGGTATTTTTTTTTTTAAATTTTTTTTTCAAAAAATGATTCCTAGCTAGATCGATTTATCGCCCCCCAAAAGCCCCTGTATACTAAATTTTATGAAAATCGTTGGAGCCGATTCCTTTTTTTTTTTTTTTTTTTTTGCTGATGACCTAACCCAATTGGCCTGAAGGGCCTCTATTGGTTCACCGGACTTTTTCGGTGAGCCGTCCGAGGACGGTCGAACCGAGGGAGCCGATTCCGAGATTCCAATCTACTATATGTATAAAAATAAGTCAGGTTTTCCATCCTGACGCTATAACTCCAGAACGCACCAACCGATTTCCACGGTTTTGCATTCGTTGGAAAGGCCTCGGGCTGCGTGAGGTTTATAGCAAAGAAAATTCAGGAAAAATTTCAACAGAAAAGCGGGAAAATTTTACATAAAACGAAGCCATCTGGTAGCGAAACGGAGTTCGCCGGGTTTGCTAGTTATATATAATATACAAGAATTGCTCGTTTATAGGTACCTATTAGATTAAGATATAACGCATTGAAGTTATGGAGTGGGAGTACGCTAAACTTATTAGCCGGCAGTATTATTGCCGTACCTAAATATTCAAACGAGTAAAACAAAACGAAAAAAAAAATTGCGTTTATTAATCTTAATTTTATTAAACTTATTAATCTTAATTTTATTAAACTGGTTTACATAGCATTTTTTTTTATTTACGCGAATGTCAATGCGCGTCGGGATGCACTTATTTATCACATGGTAAAACAATATTTACTTAACATTTTTTATACTAATATATTTTTACCTTTGTTTACTATTTTTTTATAAGGGTGATGTATTGTGCCTACATCATGTATTTTTAATATGTTATTAATTAGTATTGTCTGAAACATCTAATTATACGGACGTATCACCAGACCGTGTTTTATAAGAAACTAGCTTCCGCCCGCGGCTTTGCCCGCGAAATTGATCTCATTAATCTTGTTTCTCCATACAAACTTTGGAACCCCGTTTCACCCCCTTAAAGGGTGAGTTTTAAAAAATCCCTTCTTAGTGCACCCCTAGACCCCATAAGGAACCTATGTGCCAAATTTGGAGTCTCCAGACCCAGCGGTTTGGGCTCTGCGTTGATATGTCAGTCAGTCAGTCAGTTTCTTCTTTTATATATTTAGATACTCAATACCACACATTAACCAATAGCGTACAATTAAATATAATCTAAATTAAACCGTAATAAAATCCGTTACGTATAAAGTGGTTTTATTTCAATTTATTAAAACTGTCTTTTTAAAGTATTACAAAACTAAGCGTATACCTATATTCCACCTATACCATCACGGTATTATAGAAAAATACCCTATCATTTACTACGGGTAACTTGTAAATTGTTTTCTACCCCTAACAAGTGGGCCCTGGACATCTGATATAAATCATTTCTTTTATCCCCTATGCCTATTAAGAGTGTGACTAGCGTTTTTGCGACGTAGGGTTACATCAGCTGCTTTACTATGACGTCCTATGGTGTTATTATTGGAGTTGTACGAAAGAGAAGATGCTCTACAAATTGTATAGCGGCATCACTCTTCCGCAGCTACAACAATACTGTTTCAAGCTGTTGTGGTATGTCATCAAGTTGGTTAGAATAGATTTTGATATTGTATTTTTAATGCTTCTTAAGTTCTATTGATTTCCTCGGAAATCATATAAAGTCGCAGGTTCGAACCCGGTTGTGCCCACACATCTTTGTGTGAATTGTTTTATCGCCGCTGCTTGATATCGCTGAAGTTAAAAATCAAGAGGAAACCAGCATGTCTAAGAAGTAATCATTCGAAGACATGTGAAATCAACCAATCCGCATTTAGCCAGCATATGTGTATTAAGGCCTTAACTCTCACAACTCTTATAGTTGAAAAAAGACCCGTAACTAGCAACGGGGCACGAAAAAGTATTAAAGCTATGTTCTTTTTGAACGGTTTCGTTCAGTTTGAGTACAGAGTTAAGTGTCAGTTTTGTCCAAGCAAGCTATGAAAGTCATTTCTAAGCAAAAATGTACAGCCGCGATTTGCATAAACTTCTAATAGTCTGTTAGCACTTTTAAATGGTATTCTCTTTTCTTTCTTTTAAAGTTAGAAATCTCACTGAGATATTAAAAAGCAAGATTCACGTCAGCTAGTTACTTGCTCTATGATAATGCTCGTCAAAGATTTAGTGAATGTTACCCAGCAGTAGTTGTTGCTGGGCAATGTCTGTTTTTGAGTACATTGCTCGAGGTGGTGTAAAAGAATATATGACTTCATTGAATAGAAAATATTATTACTGCTATCCGGAATTCTCTTAATTTGGGTAGTTGTACAAAAGGCGAAACATTGACTGAAATAATCTCAAGTAGGTATAATGTCACTTTATATTTGTAGCTAAGCGATAACAGTGACGTCAGTAACACATTAAGTGTGATTATAATATGCTTCAAATTATTTCTATTTGCGTTACATAAATTGACAAATTCAACGTAGCATAGACGATGACACTTTGGAAATTTCTCGATTGAAAAGCCTTCATAAATGACATTACAAACGTATCTATTAATGAAATGTCATTGTGTCAGCTATTAAAATGATCAAAGCTTTACTTCAAGGTACCAATTATACCCATTTTACTTAGTTATTACTTATTATTAAGGGTCCGTTCACACAGACCGTTTTGGTGAGGTGGGCCGATTTTTTATAACGTTTAAAACAGTTTTGAATCGTTGTAATCAGATTTATTTTTACCTGACACTTCTTTTATTATTGAGAGCGAACCCAATCTCCGCAGAGCGGCCGGCAAGAACTGGATGAGAGAAGCCACGCATCGTGCACAGTGGCGTGTTTTAGAGGCCTATGTCCATCAGTGGACTAGATTAGAAAATAGGATGATGAGAGCAAACCTAACACACTTAGTGTGTATTGGATGCCTACTAGCTGCTGTGACGACGTAGTCATCCTTGCTCGTGCAACCAAATGACTCTGTTTTCATGCTCATATGCGCTCGCGCAGCCGACTTGCTCCTTTTGCATTCTTTCGCTCCCCGCCCTTGATGAGCACCCACTCAGCTCCCAGCACCGAATGCTACCGCTCAGAAACAAACTGCTCATCATGCCGGTCTAATTACAAAACGGCTGTCGGCTCCGATCAGTCGCAAGCGTACAAATCGCGTCACGCTGCTGCTGGTCTGTGTTAGAAGAAGAGTGATACGCGCCAGCCCGGTGCTCTCCGAGCCGGCCCGATGATGCTTTTCAAACCGGATTGTGTGAACGGCCGCTAAAGCTGAACGAATGTAAACAAAGTTGTAGATTACAAATGTTGTATTTTACCGTAGAAACGGTTGTTTTCATTTTACAAATGGTTCTAATTTCAAAATAGATCGGTGTAATTAATCGGTATCGGTTACAAGTATTTTTAGGTTCGGCATTTAAGTAAGCGTACTTCGATAAAAATATCAAAATTTAATCGAAGTGTTACAGCTGTTTTTTAATGTCGTCGATATTTCCCAGAATAATTATATCCTTTCTGAATATTTAAATAAAATTCTTTAAGTTTTTCACATTGGTTAACTTTGATATTTACTTTGCTTAGTTGAATTTAAGTTGGCTTTATCAATATTTTTATAATAAATTTAATTCGAATGTTGGCAACATTGATAAGCGGTGACGATAAATTAGAAATAAAGTAAAAAAAATACAACTGTCACATATATGCTTGGCCACTATGTAAATCCGGGATTCGAAATATGAATTATGGCGGGAACGTTACCTATAGGTCATCTGTGACAGCAATAAATAACTGGCAACTTCCTTGATTAATGTGTTTCTGATTATTGTTTTGACATGGATTCATCTGTTTTTTACCAGACTGCCTAGGTTTATGTTTTTCACGCGTATCATCAATCATGGTTGTAAATTAGGACATACCACCTATCTCTCAAACGGTTGTATATATTGTGAATCTGTAACATTAAAAGTATCCTTACTTATGGTTTTTACTATCGCCATCTGTTGAGCCATATGTAAACTAAGTTTTATTATTTATATAGCCAATTTCCTGAATCTCCTTTTTTGGAACGTAACGTTTAGGTAGAGCGTACATTAAAGGTTTAAGTAAGTGCTACCCTGTCTCTATTTCTGATTTTATTATTTTTAAGGGTTACTATGAATGAAATCAGCGGTGGCGCAGCAGTAGCGCAGCGGTACGGGCCTCGCCTTAGAAAAATAAGGTCGCGGGTTCGAATCCTGGTCGTGCCCACACATCTTTGTGTGAATTGTTTCATACCCGCTGCTCATATCGGTAAAGGAAAACATCGTGAGGAAACTGGCATGTCTTAGAACTAATCATTCGAAGACATGTGACTTCCACCAACCTGCACTTGGCCAACTTGTGTGGATTAAGGTCTAAACTCTATCAACTATCTTACGAGTTGAGAGAGTTTAGGCCTTAATTTGTGCCCAGCTGTGGGACACCAAAAAGGGTTGAAGTGAGCGACGCTGTGGCGGCGCCCAATAAGTGGTCCTTCACTCGATAACCTTTATACCCCAGCAGTTACCTATAGGTTCTACAAGCGATGTGTATATATGTACCAACACATACATATTTTCCTATTTACTGAAACCTAGAGCAGACAAGACAAAAGTGTTGACTCAACGTTTCATAATCAATTTTGTAACATCTGCGGAAATCTCCCCTATTCGTTTCAAATTGCTGTTTCTCTTCACGCAAACTAAACGGAAACTGAACTAAAACAGCAATGGATAATAAATATAGTGTTTACGTAGCTTATTGTGGGAGTCGTGTAATAAATCTGGTCAAATTAATAGCAGTACCGACGGATCGTTTACTCGTTTTCGCTGCGTCATCTCAGAAAATGAGTGCCTGTTTATGATGGAGTGAGAGTTGTATTTTTCTGTTGGAAACACTACTTCATATTCATTCATTACGATTATGATAACGGATGGTTTAGTGATAAATTTGCTGTCCTAGGTTTGTTATTAGGTACACGTTGTTTGTCCGGGTGCCTTCAATATTGAGTCATGAAACTGTCTAGGTGGTTACAGTAGCCAGTTGTAGAGTCACTATTGTAGCGTTGACATCTCTAAAAATCAAAAAGCCGGTGTGTTTAGAAAAATTAAGAAATTAATTAAATTAAGAAAAATTAAATATTTCTGACCAAAATATCGTATAAGCCGGACTTTTGAATTCCTTAGCCGGACGCTATTAAAGGGATTTCCGACAAAAATGCTAGCTAATTTTTTTTTACATTCTTTATTTGAATTTAAATATAACAAAATACAACTAAGATAAAATTCAATTCTAACTTAAGAACTAGATGGGGCGTCATAGAATTCCTCTGAATCGAGGCCTTCGGGGAATGTGCTCAGAGGTTAGCAGCACCTTGTATGGCAATGCTAATTCTTTGACCGAGATGAAGACCAGCCTTCTAGTCACAAAAATTAATAAAACATACCTTATATCACGATGATAATAGTAAATAGTATGTGAACTTGCGTTTAATAAAAGTTGTTGCGCTCGCTCGTCGTTACTGACTGAAATGCTTAAATTGAACATTATTATAAAGAGTCTAACAAAAGCCGGACTGAGTAGAATTTAGCCGGACATGAGGCAAAAACCCTAATACTGTCCGGTTTTATCCGGACGGTTGGTAACCAAAACTCGTATTATTTTCTCATATTTTAATCTTCTTTCTCTTTCTTTCCAGAACCTCGATATGAGACAGCGTACGCGTGCGAAGGAAAAACCCTGAAGATTGGGTGCAGAGAAGGATCAGTAATCCACCTGATCCGAGCGAATTATGGAAGATTCTCGATTACCATCTGTAATGACCATGGGAATACAGACTGGAGCGTCAATTGTATGTCGACGAAGAGCCTACGGGTTTTACATAGCAGGTAACTACTGGACCTAATTGGATGAAATTTTACATTGATGTAGATTATGGTCTGGATTAACATATAGGGTACTATTTATCCCAATATATACTATGCTGGTGGGGTATTTGTGAAATGATTTGCTTCATTTAATAAAGTATAATTAATAGCTAAATCTGTTGAATGTTGTGGTTTTATGCGATAATAGAAATATATATGGTTAAATTTAATACTACGTTAGGTATTTGGAGTTTATTAATCGACTAGCGGTGCCGCAGTGGTACGGGCCTCGCCTTAGAAATGTAAGGTCGCGGGTTCGAATCCCAGTAGTGCCCACACATCTTTGTGTGAATTGTTTCATCGCCGCTGCTCAATATCGGTGAAGGATAACATCGTGAGGAAACCGGTATGTCTAAGAACTAATAATTCGAGGACATGTGACATCCACCAACCCGCACTTGGCCAGCGTGTGTGGATTAAGGCCTAAACTCTCTCAACTAGTAAGATAGTTGAGAAAGACCTGTGCCCAGCAGTGGGACACTAAAAAGAGTTGAAGTGAGTCGACTAGCGACAGGCCCTTCACGGGAATTCACCCTGCGCACAGTTGAATTATCATTTATCATATACACGAGCAGCGGTGGCACAGCGGTATCGGTCTCGCCTTTGAAACATTGAAGTCGTGCCCACACATCTTTGTGTGGATTGTTCATCGCTTTTAAAAAAACGTTGTTAGAAAACCGGCATATCTTAGAAATTATTCGAGGACATGTGATATCTACCAACGCGCCTGCCCAATACCTATACCGATTTACCCGAGATTACGAATGATATTCGGTGAGAAGATGGCATGGTATCTTAATGGATGTTCATGGTGAATGGTTACCTCGAAAAAGTTGTTACAAGCAATAACAATTTAAACAACAACAAAATAACAACGTTATAACAACATTAACAACTAATAACTCATTATAACGATACAAAAACGATTATAATTTTGTGTTATACCCGTCCCGAGGTTGAACGGAAAGTGTCGAAAATTGCCGAAAATTAAATATTCCCTGATAAGGTTAGGGTTGCGAGATTGCCAATAAACTTGCCAGACCCCTTGTAACTCATGCAAATGATGGTTAAATTGATTGTTGGTACATACATACATCATACGTTGTTTTATGTATAGTTATTTGTAGATCTTGTAGATCTTGGAGACCATTAAAGCTAGACATAGGTAACTCAGCGAAAATGCTTGTTTTAACAGTATTAACTCAACTCAGTTAACTGCGCCGCCGCTCGCCGCCGCGTCGGCTTATTCGAGTTTTAAAAATTTGAAAGCCACAAAAAATTATAGTTTTACCCCCGTATTCAGAAACGTCATAAAAGCTCAATATAGCTAAAATAGATTTATAATTCGTTTGTCTTTGTCTGTTATCTTGACATTTATACTAGTAAGAAAGAGACAAAAATAATTAACTAAAGAGTCTCATAACTTTTTTATGAATAAGGCCGTATATAAATATTTACGGCCTTATTCATAAAAAAATAAAAAAAATGACAGCGTCACGCTTGTATTACCTGAAGGTGTAAGCAGAGGTGAATATCACCCATTTGTCGCTAGCTGTGTTTAGGTCCCATACGTAATAAAGGCCGAGCTTATTGCCGTCCATCGGGCACAACTCTCGAGCCGCAACTAATATTCTCGAAGTATAATGAGTCGTAATTTTTTTCGTCGATTATGTTTAATTATTATCTTTTCGTTTACAGATGCAGCATGCACCAAAATTGTAGTATATTAGCAAGCACAAATATGTTCGGGGATCCATGTCCGAACACGTTAAAATATTTAGAAGCGCATTATCAATGTGTCCCTGGTAAGTACCAAAAAATAAATAAATGAATAAAATACTTCTTTTGAATTCTTTTTGCAACTAAACACAAAACCGACTTCAAATGTAGGTACCTAACAATGGCGAAGGGCCCTTAAAACACCTTGCCATAATCTGCAATAACATTTTGTTAAAACCAATGTGTATAATGTTCTTTAATCTGTTCTTTCCAGCGTCAACAACAAGTACAACCAATCGGCCATCACCTCCATGGCTGATCACTTCCCAGCCAACAGTCTGGAGGTCCACACAACCTCCAGCACCGAAGAACCCAGTGCAAACCCAGCAGAACGAACGGAAAAAACCCACAGTGATTACACCACCGACATTCAGGCCTCATATCACATTACCACCTGAAGTCAAACTTGGTGATGTAGCCACTAAGGTAATTACAGTTATGATCAAATAATTTGTAATTAGTGGTAAATGATAAAGAAGTTATTAAATGGAATTTAATAGATGACGATGAAAGAAATGATTATCATTTATGGAATATTCATATTTCAATTGTTTCATCTTTTGAAGTGTAAGGATATTTCAATCTTACAAAATCCATAGTCTTCGTAAGACACACATCTTGAAACATGTCTGTTTTCTGTATATCTGACAACTTTATTTCTGAACTTCTATTTTTGAAAGACACTAACAAAATCGTTATCTTCCAGACCACGACACGACAGCCTGACTCCTCCTCTGAAAAGTTACCGCAAATACCCCGAGAAACTCAAGAAATTAAAGAAGATGTCCCTAAAGTAGATCAGGAACATGTCAAGAGTGAAAAACCGGTGAAGGAAGAAGAAAGTGGTAAGGATTATTTTGTTCTACCAAAAGTTGGATTACCAAAGTGGTATCAGGTGTATCAAGTGGATCAGGTGGAACGTAGTATGGTGTTTTTTTGGAAGAGTCGCCTGATGTTTGGATATGAAATGGCTATAGGCTGGCAATTTTTAGGAGTGTTTCTGTGACAAAATTTCTCTCTATATAAAAGGCAGTTTCTCTATTGAACCTTTTGTCCTTTCTAGTTGTAACAGAAGGCACCATGGACTGGCCATCAAAAGACGAAGACTCTGATTCTACACCTTCGATTCACGATCCACCCAAAGACAGCAGACCTATCCCGGACATTCTGGATGGCTTGGAAAGAGTATTCTGTAAGTTTTGTCTAGTTTATAACCCTCTAGGGTTCCTACATGGGAGGCTTGAAGTAAAGTAAATCCATAACATTACCATACAAATAGGTAAAAGGTTTTCAGAAATGACCCTTCATTATTTCCAATTGCAGTTAGTGTTTCGACTCTCAACCTGAAATCTTAATATAACATATAATATAAATAATAATAATAATTAATGTATTGATAATCTTTGTCCATTCCAGCAACAATAGCGACACCTATAGGCCGCCGTGCGTTCTGTCCACAAGTGAATGCTCGAGGACTCAACTGGAACTGGACGCTGGCTGGGACTTATGCAGTGCAGCCTTGTCCCGGAGGTGCTACAGGATTAGCTAGATGGAAGTAAGTCCGATCATAAAATAGGAGCAAAATGACAACCCTATAGGGTTCCAGATCCAATAATATGTAAAATAATTGGAGTATTATCACACGACGACCCCTGTAGTCGAGTGGTGTAAGCTGTCCAATTAGGCCCTGGAGGCTGCGATTTGTTTCGGTGTTTGTTTGTTCGTTGAAGATAGAAGCCTTAAAGTAATCTGACACCTGGTCTTACCATCTCGGCTACTGGTTCCTAACGGGTTCACGAAAAGGACTGCAAAAAGCAGCAACGGGATCATCAAATTAAAAAAATATTCTCTACAGCAACTTCCTAAGATTTAAGAAGATCTTCATAAGGTTTCGGGCTTTTTAAACGATTTTTGTAACTATTCCCAGATGTACCATGACTCCTCACCAGTTCTCTGAAGAAGACCGTCCAAGGAGAAGAAACACTGGTCTACCTTCAGGGGAGAACTACCATGATCTTGGATTAGACCAACTCAATGAGAGGCAGTTAATCAGAAAACTAAGCTCGGAGGCTCTTTTAAAAGGTATTACTCCAAAAACCATTTCGAATTGGGTAATCTGAGTAATCTGTTTTGCCATAAAAGACGCTTTTTACCATGAGCTAAGCAAAGGTTTGGGTAAACCGAAAATTTCATACAAATTATCGCCACTCGATACTACTCCTTTACCAAAACTTTCTTGAAATCCTTTCATATTTAACTTCTACACATAATCTATTGTTCATCCATGGTAAAACTCATCATCCCAAGTGAAGTTTTTGATATTTCTTGTTGAGCAAATGCTCGTTTGGGGGGTGGTTTCTACACAATTGTTTATTTCGTTTTAGGTCGCGATGGGGATTCCTCAGAACATATCATAGATTACCGAGGAAGTACCGGACTGAACGACTTGCAAGCTAACCTTAACCAGATCGCTAACGTCGCTAATGTGGCTAATGATATACTTTACAGTAAGTTAATTTTTTTTGACTACAGAACACAGTCAGATAAGGCACACCGATATCCTTACTGGGGAAGTACCTCCTCATTATAGAATACACGGAGTGTAATAACTTTTGCTTGTGTTTAATGTAATTGTCATGCTTCTAATGTTGTAAACGCCCACCACGTGTCAAGATTTACCATCTGCCTGACCGTATCCATATTTCTTAATTACGTAGAATAAAAATCACACACAAACCAGGTTTACTCACTACATAAATAAAAATTGCTATTGCGGATTTTTTTTTCGGTGATATTCGGTCAGTAATAAAGCATATTATTATTATTCAATACACCTTTATTTCTTATTCAATATAAAATCAGGTAATTATTAATATTTATGGCCGATCTATTTGTAATAACATCAATGAGAGTTGTAGCTTATTCGGCGGCGCGCGGGCGACTGTACAATAGTATCAATAGTAGATATCTTTCGTTAGGGATTACTCAATTTCTAGTACTAAGACATACCAAAATAAAAAATAGGTGTTTTCTCAGTTTTCCCACTGGTTTAAAAGTTTTTCTGTATAACTCGTAGGTTCTGACCACAAGATTTTAATCGTATTATTTTTTAGCGGATTCGATCCCAGAATGGCACGGACCTACTCCAGATTTGAGTGAGTGTAGATCAGTATGGCTGAACAGTTTGGAGGCGAGGGTGAGGGAAGGAGAATCTCTTCTCAGCATCAGCAATGATCTGGCACAGGTAAGGGAATTTATACTTTATTGTGATTAGTATTAGAGTGTAAATTGACGGAAAACCCAAATAACCTAAACATCATTTTTGTAGAACATATTGACTTTCTTCAAGTTAAAATACGAACATTTCAGAATGAAATAATATATTTCAAATATAAACTTAAAAATAATTTTGCGAATCCGTTTTGAGTAGAGTTGTCCTGAGTTTGAGTTCCGACGAAACAAAAAAAAATTAACGTCCGAATGGACAGTGCCATCAATTTTCTCCCCAATTATATCTCCTTTTTGAGTTAGGTAAAAATAAAAATAAAATGTGTAAGAATTTTTTTTTTGAATCTGAGTATCATTTTGTTATACTTGTTACCAACATAAAAAATATTTTTCAATATATAAAAAATATTGTATTGGCAACACTGTGCTGTTCTTTTCTTTCTCTCGTGTTCCGTTCGTGCGAATAAATCGATGCGCAGTGCATCTATTTCGTGTTTACTTAAGCTCCAATATACCTACAGGCCGACCGTTTAACTCGCGTATCGCCTATCGCCAAGATTATGACTCCTCAAGCTGCACAGACAGTGATGATGATTCAAGCGATATGGATATTAGTGACGAATAGTCTTACATTACTTTATCTGTGGTTAAATAGTTCTATATGAAATTAAATTAATGTTTTGTGACTTTGTACCTCAGATGGCGATACGCGAGTTAAACGGTCGGCCTATAAATACAGTCCACTAAAACAACAAAGGAATAAGGAATTCGGGCCACTCAGGCAGACTCCTACAATGCTTGTATATTAAATACTAAACATTTTCCTTTCTATTACAGGTGACATCATCAAAGACGCTGTATGGTGGAGACATGATGACCACAACCAGTATAATGAAGAAGCTGGCTCAACGAATGTCCCAGAATGTCCAGACCTTCCCTGATCCTCGGCAGCGAGAGGCTATTGTCACTGACATGTTGCTGGGAGTTATTAAAACTGGTAATTTAACTACAATATTATATTATAGGACGAGTTGCAGTGTTCGATTCCCAGCCGTGCCCATGTGTGAATTGTTTCATCATCGCTGCTCAATACCGGTAAAGGAAAATATGGTCAGGAAACCGGCATGTCTAGGAATTAATCATTCGAGGGCATGTGACATCCACCAACCCGGACTTAGCCAGCATGTGTGGATTAAGGCCGAAACTCGCCCAACTCGTGAGAGAAGACCCGTGCCCAGCAGTGGGACACTAAAAAGGGTTGAAGTGAGACCCCCGCAACTTCTTCTGCACTAGTCGTAGTGTGGCGTACTTTGTTTTGAGTCTTGGTATAATTATCTATGTTAAGTATGCATTTACAAAAGAAAAGTAGTAAATGCAGTATATTATCAGCTATCTGGTTTCCACAGTACAAGCTTTGTTTTTGCTTTTTTTTGGGACCAGATGACCGTGTTAATAACCCAGTATATTATTATTATATTAAGATCAAACACATTGTGTCCCAAATTAAATCTTTCAATTTTTTCAAATTTAAACCTATGATTGTTTTTTTCAGGGTCGAATCTTCTAGAAGACGGTCAACGTACGTCGTGGGCAGATCTTAGTGTTGAATCTCAAAGTCGCGTCGCAAGCGCATTGCTTACTCAATTGGAAGAAAATGCGTTTCTGTTAGCTGATGCTGTTACCATGGAAAAGACTATTCTGCAGATTGTTAAAAATATATGTAAGTGCTAGGATTTACAATACTATTTTGGATTTTATGGCGTGTTGTCTCCACAACATAAATAAATATTAATATTTAAATTTTATTTATAATTTTAAAAATATATTTTTTTTATCTGTAAAATTTATTAAAATTCAGTATCAATATTGTTCAAGCAATTAGGCCTGCTCTTATTAAACATCTCCTATGAATAAGATTTCCTCTGTCTTTAATATTTTTTTCTTCTACAGGTTTATCTGTTAGGGTATTGGAAGTGAAGAACGTAGAAGACGAGACATTTCCATCAACCATTGCTCAGGAACAGTGGATGGGGTCCGAAGACACTATCACCATACCTAAAGCTGCTTTACTAGGTATGATTATTTAAATCTATTCTAAGGATCCTAATAAAGTTTCAGACGCGTTGGTGATATAGTGTGTTCGCCATGTAGAGCCGTCGAGGTCACGGGTTCGAATCCTAACTTGAGAAATTGTTAGAACTTTTCTAATTTTTTAATACTAGTCTGTCAAGGAAACAGTTATAAAAATAATAATAATTTACTGTCTCAGAAATATACAGACAGTGGATGACAATTTTGTAAAAGCAGACTTATATTTTAACAAGTACCTAGTTATGTGAGTTGAGAGAGTTAGGCCTTAATCTACACACGCTGGCCAAGTGCGGATTGGTGGATGTCCAATATCCTCCAATGATTGGTTTTTAGACATGCCGGTTTCCTCACGAATATTGATCGGCGGCGATAAAACAGTTAGCACAAAGATGTGTATGCACGACCGGGGATCAAACCCGCAACCATATACTTAAAAGGCGAGGCCATTACGCTGTTTTAAAAAGTAAAACCACGAATCTCAAAAAATAGAATAAACCTGTGCTTACCCATTTATGCTGACGGGCCGGGGTGGTGTGGTTGGCAACATACTTGTTTTTCACGCCGCACGTCAGGGTTTGATTCCCACCCAAATCAAACATTTGCGTGATGAACATGTCTGTTTGTTTTGTGTTTGGGTGTAAAAATTTATCTATATTTAAGTATGTATTTACAAAAGAAAAGTATTATATGTAGTATATTACCAGTTATCTGGTTGCCATAGTACAAGCTTTGCTTAGTTTGGGATCAGATGACCGTGTGTGTTAACGTCTCACTATACATTATTACTATTATTATTTATTATTTCAGATAACCGTCAAAACGACCTCGTCCGGATAGTATTCTTTGCGTTCGACCGGCTGGAACAGATCCTTCCCCCGACCTTCGGGAAGAGTCCCAGATTTTCGTACCAGAGCGATGTACCTTCATCTTCTACTAGCATCAACTCTGAGAAAGAGAAGAGTAACATTACTAGGGTTCTCAATTCTAAGGTAAGAATCTTTTACTTCTCCACTACTAAGAACTAAGAGGCTTCTTCTACTCTTATGGATATAAGAGTAGAAGAAGAAATAGGAGAACCGATATAAAGAGGGTTTACCCAAATCTAAAGTGTGATAAAGTGATTGGGTGGATCAGAAAATCGTCAAAAACTTTACACAGTCAACAAACTTTGCAAAACTCTATTTTACTACCAAGAATCGGTATTTACTGGATAAATAAATGCCATCGTAGATCACATCATCGCCTAACGCAAGCTATTCACACCATCAGACAAGTCCTGGTCATAAAATATAATCAGGCCTTGATACTTTAAATCACTAACCTGTTCAATAGATGTGTGTAAAAGGACCTACATTCTCCCACTATCTCCCCCTCTCGCTCTTCTATCTCTATCTCTATCTCCCTCTCTTTCTCTCTCTGTGAATTTTTCTTATTCTTCCTCTTTTAAGTATCAACATCATTCCATTTAATTCCTTTACGGAACATTAAAATTTCCATTAACACCATAATTATTTGACTAACGTCGTGAAAGCCCCTTATATCTATTCCATATATATACTCCCGCGCTGCTTACTTGGTGCAATGGCTTGCCATTGCCATCAAAAGAGGCAATACAGACAGTGTGATGGGCACTTTTGCACCAGGTACAGTTCGGGGCGGAATTTTTAGACAAACATATTATGTATTGCAATGCAAACTATGGGATTATTTCTTATTTTAAAAAATGTGTTGATTTCGTTATTTATTTTATATAATAATTAATCATAGAATCAATGTTTCCAGGTGATATCAGCTAGTTTAGGCAACGGTCGTCACATCCAGCTCTCACAAATGGTGCAAGTGATTATGAAACATCTCAGCACTGAAAACGTGACGAATCCAGCTTGTGTGTTTTGGGATTATACGTTGCAGTAAGTTTTAATGTTCAGAATTTAAGACCAAATGTCTAATCTTAAAGTAAGTGTTAAGGAAAGTTATTAAAAAATGATCTTTAGTCATCGATCATAGATCGACGAAGCGAGCATAGTCATCATTTGGAGATTGAAATAAATTAATTCAATTTTTTTTATTAAAATATTAGGTTCTATTTTTTAATGTCTCTCGGCAAATTGCGTATTTCTATGACACACGAGTGACAAACATACTATAAGCTGCAAGTGTAAGTGTGACAGCGATAGTCTGCCAAAAGATATTATGCACTGTACTCACTAGTATAACCAGTGTTATACCGGTGATTACAACTCCTTTAGCATTAGTTACAGATAATATCGGGTCTGCAGGGTAAATGTTACGGTATAAGTAAGTCATCATTCCCCTTGCCTTTTTCCCATTTCTATTGGGGTCGGCTCCCAGTCTAACCTGATGCCACCATAATTAAACGAGGGACTGTCATCAGACCTCGAAACCCGTAGAGAACCAGTAGCCGAGGTGGTTAGACGAAGGTGTCATATTATATTAGGCTGCTGACTACCTGTAACGACTGTCATAGATGTTTAAATAGCAATCGGGACCAACGGCCTAACCTAAGGCACGGAGGGTAGGCCCGTAATCAACCAGACACCGAAACAAATCTTTATTGTAGTACAAAGATTGTCCGGGGCGGCAACTGAACCCGCGACCTTCCACGCACTTCTTCATCTAATGCCTCTCCACTACTGGAAGTTGGCCATCAGTTCTCGGAAGATCTTCCTCTCTGAAAGAGCTAACAAGAGCTGATGGCCAACCTTCTTCCTCCTCGATCCTGCTGGGTGTGCACAGTTTAGTAGTTGTTCTGCGCTGGCTACTCCTGTCCACTCCCGGATGTTTCTTAACAACGATTACTTTCTTGCCCATGACCTTGCCCATCATGATTAATTGAAGAAGTTGATATCTGAACACATCGCCGAGATATTACACTGTTAGGGCACAGTATTATCAATTGAACGACTTCCAGAGGTCTACAGAGGTTACGGTAGTACATATAATATAATTTATTTTCCTTCCAGTGGCTGGTCACACGAAGGTTGTCAAGTGGAATGGACAAACCTAACCCACACCGGGTGCGCTTGTTCCCACCTCACAAACTTCGCGATACTCATGGATGTCCACGCTGTGCCGCTCAGCGCTGGACATGAGCTTGCGTTACAAACAATCACGTACATTGGCTGTGGGATATCAACTGTGGCGCTAGCAGCTGCGATAATTGTGTTTATGTGCTTTAAGAATGGGAAGGTAAGGTTGAATTTTAATTGTATTTATTGAGCTTGTATAATAATAATAATAATAATATAGTGGGACATTAACACACACGGTCATCTGATCCCAAACTAAGCAGAGCTTGTACTATGGAAACCAGATAACTGGTAATATACTACATATAATACTTTTCTTTTGTAAATATATACTTAAATATAGATAATTACACCCAGACACAAGACAAACAGACATATTTAAACAAATGTTTGTCTCAGGTGGGAATCGAACCCACGACCTGCGGCGTGAAAAGCAAGTATCTTACCGACCACGCCATCGGCCCGTCAAATGTATGATTTTGGACTCCAGATTCTTGTGGACGGGGAATTGAAACGTTTTGTGGAGGGCTGTCCCTTCTACCCTGTATATTATTTTTATGTGATTAATTAATTTATTTTAAGCAACAAAGCTCATCTACACTTCATATAATAAAGATAAATTTTTTAATTGTTTGTTTGAATTGAATAGGCTCCGAGACTATTAGACCGATTTTGAAAAATCCCTTCTTAGTGCTTTGGGGAGCACTCCCCTAGACCTCAAACGGAATCTTTACACCAAATTTTGAGTCTCTAGACCCAGTGCTTTGGACTGTGTAGTGTTATGTCAGTCAGTTAGTTTTTTCTTTTATATATGTATAAGATTGTAAAATTGTAGAATGTATATAATTTATATTATATTTTTAACTATTCCAGCATTCAGACCGAGCATTGATCCACAAGAATCTGTGTATCTGTCTTCTCATCGCCGAAATAGTGTTCCTAGCGGGCATAGACAAAACTCAGAACAGAATCTTCTGTGGAGTTATAGCTGGAGTGCTGCATTACTTCTTCTTAGCGGCGTTTGCTTGGATGTTTATTGAAGGTAAATAATAAAAGATAAATTAATTACCAAACAAAACATAACAATAGCTTTTAGTGCACTAGCCTCCTCACTAGGATTCCTTGTGTCGTGAAGGCCAGTGTCTTTCCTTAGCAAATACAATATTATTCACGACATTATCTCTATTGTCGTCATTCCTAATGTCGTCATCCCTATTGTCGCCATCCCTAGTCGTCATCCCTATTTGCTACATTAGTCCTTGTCCTGAATAGTTTACGAAATCAGTACGGAAGGAATCACTTCCACTCTTCTTAGTGCTACTGCTGGGTATCGGATCTTTTCTCAACTATCTTACGAGTTGAGAGAGTTTAGGCGTTAATCCACACACGCTGGCTAAGTGTGGGTTGGTGGATGTCCCATGTCCTCGAGTAGCGATGAAACAATAGAATGAAATGGAATGAAAAGATTAATTATGCTTATTTTGTCTCCAGGTTTACACCTCTACGCGTTGCTAGTAGAAGTATTCGAGCCAGCAAGAGCCCGAGCCCGGTTCTACGTAGCGGGGGCGTATCTAGCACCCGCAGTGATCGTGTTAGGATCAGCAGCCGCTATGCCACAGGGGTACGGGACTGCGAAACATTGCTGGCTCTCCACTGACCATTGGTTCATCATGGCGTTTGTGGGACCAGTTGTATTGGTGCTGATTGTGAGTTGAATTTTTATTTATTATCTAGCTCAGCACCGGCGGTTTTGCCTGCATGATCAGGGCTACAGGGCTGTTGATATGTCAGTCAGACAGTTCGTTGTTTTATATTATTTAGATATTTTTTTCACTCTGATAATTTGAGACCAAATTTAAAAAGAGTTTAGAAGCCTTTCTTTTCTAATTATAATAAATCTTAATAAACATTATTATATTTCAGGCGAATTCAATTTGCTTCATAATGGTAATCTACATGATGTGCACACATTCGACAGTCTCTCTCAAAGCGCCTGATGACGCCAAACTCTACAAAATGAAGTAAGTCTGACTTTAAAAAGCAAGTTACTACTAATGTCTTAGATTGACGCGAATATCACACATTGAAATAAAACTACTTTAATAATAATGAAACAACAACGCTACTTAAATAATAATGTTTGTAGGTAGTCAGTAATAATTGTGCTTTATATTTTTGGACGTAAAATACCTCAGTCCACCCGTGAACATGAAGTCTGAAAAGACTTTGAAACGTTGCGATCTAAATTCTAAAATATACCACGATAAAATCAGTTAAAATTCAAATTTGCTACTAAATACAACCCAGCAACGAATCCCCCCGAGAGAGTTTAGGCCTTAATCTACACACGCTGACCAAATGCGGGTTGAAGGATACACGTCCTTAGTACTTAGACATTCCGGTTTCCTCACGATGTTCTTCTTCACCGATTTTGAGCAGTGGCGATGAAATAATTCACAGAAAGATACGTGGGCACGACCAGGAATCGAACCCACGACCTTAAATTGCTTGAATAAGCCGTCCGCACAAAGCGCTTCGCTTCCACTTTTATTGTGCGAACAGCCAAGTTGTTTATTTCGCTGCTGGCATCTCTGTTTCCAGAACCGAACAAGAAAGTTTGACAGAACCCAATTAACTTATCATTGTTATTTTCCAGGGTTTGGCTGAAAAGTTCAATAGTACTGGTATTTCTACTCGGGCTGACGTGGACGTGTGGGTTGTTGTATCTAAACGAACAAACTCTAGTGATGGCGTACGCTTTTACAATACTGAACTCGCTTCAAGGACTTGTTATATTCATCTTCCACTGCTTACAAAATGATAAGGTATGTTGATATTATTATTATTATTATTATTATTACTAGCCCGGATCATACCACTGCTGGGCAAAGGCCTCCCCTAACACCTTCCAGGCGTCGCGGTCTTGTGCCACCTCCAACCAATTATCTAAGAATGTATCTATTTCGTCCCGCCATCTCCTTCTCGGTCTACCGCGACGCCTCCTCCTTGTGTCTGGATGCCAGTCTGTGGCTATCTTTGCCCACAGCTCGCTTGCTATACGGCAAACATGGCCAGCCCAATCCCACTTCAACTTAGAGGCTTTCCGAGCTACATTAGCGATTGATGATATATTTGTGGATATTTAATTTTACACTAGCTGACTCTGCAAACTGCGTACCGACTAACAGCCAATTTTATTTATTAATTTATTAAAAAGATAGTAAAGTTCTTAATTTTTAAGATGCCACATAAACTCATTCGAGTTTTACCTTGCATCAGTATCAACGACATAATATTACTGCTTAATATCTATGTTTATACGTATTTACGATTTAATAGGGTAGATGACAAGAAGAAATAATGAAGTGGCTAATAAGCTAATCACTATCTCTGCTGTCGGCATTACCAACCTACCCGCTCACAATAGATTTTTTGTCTTAGAGACCTTCTTTATACAGGTTGTTGTTAAAATAATCGTTTTTGTATATTAAAGTTTAAATTGACTTTTATATATTATTACGATTCGTTTGTATACTTTTCTCTACTTCTTTATAGAAAAGTGTTGTTTTTAGACTTTTCCTGGAAATTTTCAAATTTGTCCCTGCGTAAGAACCGTCCTCGTACTTCAAGAAATATTCAAAAAAAAGAATAGCAACACGTTTAGTGACTCATTTTCATTATATAGATTGTTTTATTTGACTTCAAATTGTACGTGGTTTAAAATAAAAGGACCATGAATGGAACTGATGTTTTAAATTAGCGAAGCATTGTGACCTTAAGACTGTTCTCTAGTGGGGATCGAAAACTTAGCATTTCTTCCGAAATATAGAAATTATAAACAAATACCACCAATGCCAAAAAAGTATAGTTTAGTAAAAGGTAGTCTGTCTGCCATTATTGAAACTATCTAAAATAGTCTGCTAACGTACAACGTACTGACAAGCTTACAAAACTTTACTAATATTATAAAGCACCGGCGGAATGATATAAAAAAACCCCTCGCCACTCCGGCCCCGCTTATGTCGGTTATTGCTTAAAAACCATTAACCTCATTTCGCTCAGGCACATAAAAACTATCATATGTCCTTCACTCGGTTTCAAACTATCTCTATACATTTCATACAAATTGGTGTAAGAGCATCACACAGAGTTACTTTCGCATTAATAACACTAGTTAGGATTTATTATAGTATGTATTGTTAAGATATCCAATATCTTCCTGTATAGTTCCGCAACGAATGCGCCCGTCTCGCCCGGCGTCATCCCTGGCTCTCCTGTTGTCTTCACTTCACTGGCCAGCCAGCAGACACACTCCAAGCGCATGGACCTACAGCCTCCTCCTCTAATCATATGGACACCAGGCAAGGGTCTGTCAAGAGTAGAAGGTACCACCAGAGTACTGCTGATGAAGATGTTGTGGATCCGAGGGATGTTACGGTATGTATTTAATTCACTAACCACGTTGGTATTTAGAATAATAGCTTTATTGAAACGGTTTTTTAAGGGGTATTATGGTATGATTTTTGTATATCCTGGTTACTGTATGATATAAGTAGATAGGAATTGCATAAAAAAATGTATATCGCTAATTGTCATATTTGGAGACCGTGACAATGATCAACTAATGTCGTTACAAAACCGTGTTGTAACTTTTAGTGTGATAGATGGTGTATTTAAGGTGCAACGCAAATGATGGTAAATTTAAATGGATAAAAGTGCCCATTGGTTGTAGCATGAGAGTATGTGTAATTACGGACATTCGTAAACATTTGCAAGTGTCTGTGTTATTTTCTCTTTGGCAGGCGGACTACATAACTTGTGGCCCCAATTATCCATTTTATATCATTTGCTTTGCGCCTTGATGATTAATATGGGATAATTTTACATACAAGACGCATAAAAATGATTCACATAAATTGCATTTAAAGTTTCAATTATATCTAGTCAAAAACATTAAATAAATTCGCACATAACAGAAATAGCACGAAATATTAACAATGGTAGCGGGTACTGATTTATTTATTAAGATCCCTAGGTACTAAAACTTGGTTGTATATTTATCTTGCTTCAATATTCACACACTCCTTTACCAGCACTAATTAGTAAAGGGTAATTAATTAATAAAAACACACATATTTTGCATATTATTTTCAAGTAACAATAGTAACACGAAATACAATTCCTATTTGTAGCAGAGCACTGCAAGCACTTCAGGTCTTTCTGCGTCAGCGTCAACAACAAACAACTTAATAATCAAGACGTTGAATGTTGTTGTCAACAATAACAACCACAACAACAATAATGTTGTAAACAACGCCGCTGTCGCATCCCTAGCAGCGGCTGCGGCCGCACATAGTTATCATTCAAACAGAAATAGGCGTACTTCACAAGAAAACCAAAATTTTGGCCCGTCATCAAATTTTGGACCCAGTCTTAATGCGACAGCGGTTAGCTTTGGGCACAATGAAAGAGAGCCACCGGCTCCTATGACGCAGCTTAGGAACCCTTTGAACTCCGGCAGTGGAAGATACCCCCATGGATATCGGCAGAATGGTCAACAAGGTACGCATTCATAGAGATAGGATAAAATATTTCCAAATTTGAAAAAAAAGTAAAAGAATATATACCACCAGACCGCTTTTGTCACTAATTGGTTAAAGACAGCTCAATTTTTGTCTTGATTTAACATTTTAACCGACTTCAAAGGAGGTTATTTATGTGTCAAATGTTACTAACTTTAAATGTTGATTATGTTTTTTATAACGGTAAGTCAATTTATTTTTATTTCTGTCTTTTTCAAGCCTTCTGTCAAACCTAACGCTTAACTAACAATTTTTATGAATTAACATTTTTGTTTTTTTTTTCTTAGTGGTGTGGTGGTTATAGAAAACCTAAACTCACAGCTTTCAAACATTGATGCATTTAGTTTGGAAATAAGAATGATCCTATCTCTAAATTTATGCGTATACGTTAGTCATTCTGTCTATCCTGTATATATATACATTCCTCTTATATATAATAGTTTAAAATACTATATATATTATATATTTCTTAATATAGAGCTACAATCTACAACCCGAAGCTTCAAGATGGAACATTCGACCGACAGCACCGATTTATGTGCCCAATGACGATGGAAGAGTAATTCGTGTACCTACACCTCAGAATATCCCCCATTCGAGCTCACACACTCAGAGTATAGCCTCAATGCATAGCTACAGAAACAATATAGAAGTACCGAATGAATACCAGAATCTGAGGTCGCGGTCGCCATCTTGTTTTTCAAACAAAATGGCGGCGTCAATTGGCGCGAATGATTGGGCGGTGATGGCTAATTCTGCTAGCGTTTGGAAGGTGAGGGGTGGGCTGTATAAACGCTTGTCTGTTCTGTTTTCTTTTAAATTATGTTCGGTTTATTAAGATCTGAGTCCGTGAAACCAGCAGCTTGTCATTATAAAACTACTGTCACTTGAGGAATTTCGTTGTTTTTTTTTTCTAGATAGTAGTCTATGGAACTATAATTGTTCCATAGACTACTTTTTAGTAAGATTACAATGAAAAAATATTTCAATACAACCGCCTTTTAAGTCACCGCCTTCTTATGATACTTTTAAGTTAAATTGTTAATTTTACTGCCTTGATAAGTTCCACATATTTTTATTATTTTCAGGTATATTATAATTAAGTTTATATTGGTGGTGGTTCATGGAAATTCAAAAGATCTTATTAAATCGTAAAATCATCACTCCTAACTGCATGACATTAACCCATAGACAATTTAATACGTGCATGATGCCATCTCATTCTAGTCTATGCCCTACCCATCTCCTTCTACACATAGCACATAGATTAGTTAATATAGCACTAATTAATTAATCACTTAGCGTCTACAAAATTAACTAACATTGATCCAAAAAAACTACTCAATAAATCTCATGAAACATTTTTCAAATGTTTTGATCACCAAAAATCATTATTCAAATATCATCATTTAATTGTACCAACTGATTGAGCTGTCTTTAGCTTAGCTCTTTGTGTAGATAATAAATCAAATCTTAAATTTTCAGAACACTTCTTCTAAGCATCACGCGGGAAATTCTTCTACATTACCTCACCATGACACTTTGTCACGTCAGCTGGCTCCACAAAATCATTTAAGCCCTTATGACTGTGAAATTGCTCCCGGCTCGCCTCGCCACATGATCAAAGACGAAGAAAGTCCTCTCCATCATCCCCAAGGGTATCAAACGACTCGGAGCTACAACCACGACTTCAGGAACCCTCATGTGTACATGTCCCAACATTCCCCTGGCAGCCAGGAGATGATCTTCCGTAAACATTACAAAGACGACCGAAGGAAACACCACCATCACCACGGCAGCCAAAACGTGAATCACACCTACTCCGAAATTGCTAGCCAACAGGGCCGAATTTATAGACGAGGCTCTGAACAGGAGTTCAGGGTCATTCAAGACGATCCTGTGTACGAAGAAATAGAGAGAAACGAGACATTGATGTCTGATATGTCTGATGACAACTCCGGCCCTGATAACTGCAAGCAAAATCAAGGGCACCACGGCTCTTCCAGCTCCAAGTTTTTTGGAGACCATCGTCCCCTGATCTCTTACAGCCCAGGGGACAGGCACCACCATGAGGAACATTACGGGAAGTACGGGAAATGGGACACTTTGGATCGTTACGACCAGAGGCATTATGAAAGTGGAAGACTGATGCATCCATATCATCAGCCACAAGAAAATAATATGAGGGCATTAGCGGCTGTATTGAATGGCGAAAATAATGTTGTTTGTCATTTAGAGCCTCACAATTCCTACGATGTGTACCAGCCACAGAGTAGCAACCCAAGGACTGTATCTCAACCCAGTTTTTAAACGTGCAATTTGAATTGTGATTTGACTGTGAAGTTTCGTGTTGAGATTGATAATTGTACAGAAACTAGTGAATGAAATTTTTCTATGGACGTAGAGATTAGATGTCTTAGCGACAGATTTATTTAGAAAAAACTTGCCATAACGTGGACTCTAATATAGTATAGTGACTTAATTAAATCACTTTTTTCACTGTGATCCTATTAAAAGTAATGGCTCAAATTCGTGTCGCGACCATTTGTCTACTCGATCGAGTTGAGTAGCAATTTTGTATATATGGTTAGTCTAGTACTAGAAATTAGCCTCTTGTGTGACCTTACTATTTTTATTGTTGGTTACTGACATGGTATTTCTTGCATTTCTTCTATTTTGGTAAGGCAAAGTTGACTCCTGATTGATATATGATTGATGGTCTAATTCTCAATCAATCAACGATCAGAATCATTAGGTCAGCAATTCGTCAACTTTGCGAGGTATTACTAAAACGACCCTCTGTTTTCACAACTGCGCTCAATATTGATAATTAAATATTCGTTAAAAAGTATATATATTTAAATTATTAACATTGAGAACTGTTAATACTGTTAGTATGGTACCTGTGATGTCAATGGCGTTTAAGTGTTAAACAAATCGTTTTCATTTTACGTAAACAAGATTTTGATCTAAATTATTTTTTTTTCTTCAAAATTTTAAACAAGCAGTGTTCGTATTTTTTTTCAGTGAAATAAGTAAAAAAATAAAAATAATTTGTTTAACACAACGCTGTGTTGTACTTAGTTTAAGTTCGCTTTGCCATTGTTGTCACTGCCATAACTTTTCTATGCTTTTAAACAATTTTAGGACTCTCCATAATAATGTTTTTAAGTTTTACATCAATTTGGGAGGTATTTTCAGATTCTACAAGATTTGTAAAGGCATACATTAGATTTTTTAATTCACTTTTCAAACAATAGCCATTAATGAATGAATTATTGTTATTATTGTCATGAATATAAAATAACTCACATCTATAGAAGAAATCTGTATTCAGAGAATAACACGTACAGAAACTATTTTAAATGACTAATTATTTGGATTATGTTCTCTATTTGTAGTTAATATTTTTATCATATCGAGAAAATTTCGAAATATATTTAAAAATATCTCCCAAGTATCACCTTTGTATTTTATTCACATGTTAAAAGTCCATCCATCCAAACCTATTATAGACTGACACCACAAAATGTTGTGCACTATCTGGAAATTAGAACTAGAATTAATATCTTGTTTATTATATAAAATAAATAATGAAAATAAAATATCGTTTCTACATTATGTAGATTTTAATGCCATATATATCTGAAAAGACTTGGATGTTATTTTTGTGAGGATATTCTGTTTTTTATTCTAGGCTTGCGCTTGACAACGACTTGCCTGTTGTTAAGCAATGATGTAGTCTACGATGAACGCGCTTACCCAGTAAATACCGATTCACTCGTGACTTAAAGACAGGTAGATTATAGCTATCGGGAAACAGAGACGCCGCCGGTAGCGAATTCCACAACTTATCTTTTATCGTCTCTTTCATTTATTGTTTGTAGAACAAGACAAGTGTATGTCTGATGGAAATATCATCCAAAAAGATTTTAACACTTTAGCAGGCTTTTTATAAAAGGTATATAAAAAATTGTAGATTACCCTTTAGAATCTCACTGCTAGGTTTGAGTGACATATCTTGAGTTGTGAGAATTTAAGCCTTAATCCTCATACACTGGCCTTAGGTTGGTCGATATCCTATTTCCTTCCAAAAACTCCTTTAACTTTAAAAAAAAACATGAAATAAAAATGCAAATATCAATTGCGTACGCAATAAATAAAATTACATTTTTAAAGTCCTTTGGATGAAATACATATTTTTTTTGTATAATACACTATAAAAGCCTGTTACAGTGAAATTAAGATATCTGTAGCATTTCTACAGTAAATAAAAAGAGCTATCTCTTTCTTATCTTAAGGAATTGGTTGTTTCGAATTGATAACAGTACAATAACTGCATTTGTTTCATTGTATATTTTGAATGTAAAGCAATATATATTAGACTGAAGTATTTAATAAATTTTCAGCCATTTTTTACTGTAATACAATATTAATTTATAAACCTTTTTTATAGCTGTACTTGTAGGTGAAAATTTATAAAATACTTTATAATGGGAAAATTATGATAAAATTTTCTCTGGGGAAGTTTATTTTTTGTAATTGGGATATTATACTAGTCCATCAAAATGTTTCCCACGTCTGAATATGTAAGTAAGTGTACATTTCATGTATTTCTGTTATATTATTTTTTTTTTGTTTTTGTAATGTATTTTAAAGGTTAACGTAATAAATGTAAAGTAGAAGAGAAATGAAAATGTGTAAATAAATTAAAATTTATAAAAATAAAGAGTGACCGTTCTGTAAGGACGGCGCATATGAATTTTGGTGATTTTTATTTCAATACCTAAGTTTATGTCGTTAGCTACTTATTATTTTTATTATTTTTTAGATTGGTCACTAATTACGACAAGTTGTGTGCTAAAACTTATACCCCCGTATTCATAAACGTCTTATAAGCTCATTATAGCTAGAATAGGTTTATAATTCGTTTATCTCTGTCTGTCATCTTGATATTTATACTAGTAAGAAAGGGACAATGACCATTTTAACTAAAGAGTCTTATAAGATTTTTATGAATAAGACCGTAATATTTTTGTGAAGATAAAATATAATTCGGGCGTACCAAGAAGCTTACCTAGATTAAAACATTAGAAGTTGTGTCTAGAACGAATTAGGTACTATTGAAGACAAGAAAAGCGGTGGCGCAGCGGTACGGGCCGCGCCTTAGAAAAATAATGTCGCGGGTTCGAATCCTGGTCGTGCCCACACATCTTTGTGTGAATTGTTTCATCTCCGCTGCTCAAAATCGTTGAAGGAAAACATCATGAGGAAACCGGCATGACTAACAACTAATTATTCGAGGACTTGTGACATCCAACAACCCGCACTCGGCCAGGGTGTTTATTAAGAGTGTAGACTACACTATCAACTCATAAGATAGTTGAGAGAAGACCGCTGCCCATCAGTGGGACACTAAAAAAAGGGTTGAAGTGAATTAGGTACTTATAGGTACTTTACATTACCAACATAATTTAGCAGACAGTCAAACTGCTCGGTATGGACGCCTTTTACGTTGCAAGCAGACAGCGCGGTATTCACGCGCTAAGTGCTCGATCAAAACAGCCAGTACGAGCTCTTAGTACGAGTTGTCAATACGAAAAAAGTTTTTTTTATTACATTTTTTATTTTATTTAATTCAAATACTATCTGTGCCCTAATTCACGTAATTTCTTGACACACCAATAAAGTTCCGGTGCAGTCGCAATGTAGTTTACGTCTTAGTGAAAAATGGTATTCTTGTAATTGTTTAGCTGTCTTAACTCGTCTAAATCGCTCGCGTGACGCGAACTCAACGCGAGCGTATCTGAAACCGGTTGTCAAAATTTAAAGACAGAGCTAAAAGGGCTGTTTTGATCGAAACTTAACTGCAACTGCACTGCAACTGAACTTATTTAATTACGTGAATAAGTCTACAGTAACACGTCAACATAATAAGTTATTAAAGTGCCCGTAAATCTACAAACTATTAAGCGAATCCATTTACTTATATTTCTAACAATTCATTTTTCTTTTTTATCTAATGTTTTGAACAAAAAAACATGTATTTGAAAACGCATTATGACAAGTTATGTAATAATAATATAATATTCTGGGACATTAACACACACGGTCATCTGGTCCCAAGCTAAGCAGAGCTTGTGTTATGGAAACCAGATAACTGGTATATACTATACATATAATACTTTTCTTTTGTACAATAGATATTTGCACCCAGACACGACACAAACACAAATGTTCATCACTAATGTTTGTCTCGGGTGGGAATCGAACTCACGACCTGCGGCGTGAAAAGCAAGTAGGCGCACGCGTAAAGCGACCACGCCACAGGCCCGTCAAGTTCAAAAGAGTATTCGATTTTTTCGTAATGTTGACCTCGTACTAAGGGTACAGATATACGAGTTGCTGCAATGGTAACTGTGTCAACGCAAAAAACGAAAGCGGTCAGCGTGTAGAGCCAAAACATTGCCTTCTTTTTGCGCAGTCCGATAAAAACTATTCTATGTCCTTTCTCTGGTCTCAAACTACCTCCATACCCAATTTCATCCAAATCGGTTCAGTAGTTTAGGCGTGAAAGCAACACAGACAGACAGACAGAGTTACTTTCGCATTTATAATATTAGTAAGTATTTGGACAACCAGTAGTTATTACATTTTTTTTAATCTAAACTAGCGGACCCGGCAGACGTCGTTCTGCCCGGTAAAACAGTGCCATCTACCGGGTCTCAGACCTACCGAATATAACCAATAATAAATGATAAGTATCTAACCCGGTTTTCGGCACTTCTTCGCTTTCTAAATTTTCTTTTTTTTTAATTTTTTTCTGCGTAAGAACCATCCTCGTACTTAAAAGAATATTTTAAGAAAAGAATTAGCGAAATCGGCCCAGCCGTTCACGCGTGATGTCGTGACAACGGAAAACGGGTTTCATTTTTATTTAAAGATTAATTAACTAGGCACTAACATTATAATTAAATGCATAACATTTTAAGGTGCCACACCATGCGTATGGTTAGATATAATGAATAAATGGGTAACGCTTGACTATGTAAGTACTTATAAAAATAAAAAAAAACTAAATTATTTAAATGGGGAAACCAGAAATGGAAACAAATATCTAATATAATTAAAAAAGAAAAATATATGCATAATGTATGTCTAACGTGTACCTTTATCTCTCAACAAACTCAAAACTTTTTCTGAAGATCGGTAGGCTATCGGCAAAAATATCTAGCTCGCTGCAAAGGCTGTTATAAGTCTTAGATAGCCTGTGTACAGTTTAGGGCGATGCTGGGTGGGATCGGTATTGGAATAGTCGTGAAGTGGGCCTATGAACTTTAGGCCACATCATCGAGAATGAATCGAAAGTTCTCGCCTGTGTTTGCGTAAACACTTGTCTTAATCTCCTGCGTATTTGGCTAAGTCAGGTAGAAACTGGTCGTCATAGACAGATTACTGCTTGCAGATTTTTATCATCAATTTTTATTACCATCTGTTGCCAATTTTTTTTATTCATACTATTTTTATTTAGCCGCATTATCTGTGAAATCTAACAAAAATAATTTAAATAAAGATAAACAAACCTATTACACGCCAACTAGGTACCTAGTAGACATCACATTATTAAAATATCGCATAAAATTTTAATCTTTACTGGGCGTTTTCACTGTACAACAAAACATGATACAAGCATAGTCTTATCATATCTCTTTCTACTCGATAGAGATAGATAGTGCTTGCAACATGTTTTCTTGTGCAGTGGAAACTAGGGGTTAAGGCTGCCTGCCCACAACCGATTTTGTGACCGACTCAACGTGTTTTGTACCTATTCAGTTGTACAAAATCAGTCATAAAAATCGGTGGAAAAATCGGTCGTGTCCGCTCAGCGTAGAAGTCGGCGGGGTATTAGAGAAGATAACTAATTTTGATTGGTTCGTTTATGTTCTTGTCCTTATACGAACCAATCAAAATTAGCTTGTGGTCTGTAGGCACGACATAAGTTAGCCGTGAGTGGGGGTCCAGCCACTCGGTACAAACATGCGGTGTCTATAGGTATTTCGTCAGTGCTATTACTCGACTGTTTAAATGTTGTGTTCATAACTGCATTAACAAATAGCAACGACCATTTTTAACTAGCTACAGAAGACAGTCTAAGCTGACTAGCTAACTACGAAGGAGATATTATAGTGTGCGATTGTGTTTACAAGTGCAATCTATCTATTCCCTTCACTTTCAGAGTTCAGTAGGATGGGCTGATCGACACTACCGACTGCTTAACGTGCTCTCTGAGACTCGTGGTTATCACACCACTAACTTCCTTACTCCGGACTAGTGCAGAGAAAGTCTCAACCATATTTTTTCCATGGCGCAGGATTCGAACCCTCGACCTTTGGACTAGAGGCGAACATGCTATCCCCTAGGCTACAATAATAATACCCATGCTAGAAAGATCCCAGCTACAGGGACTGTCAGTTGACAGTCAGTTGATTAACCAGGTCATCATCATCATCATCATCGGGTTATAGCAGCCCACAGCTGGACATAAGCGCCGTTTCATCCTGACCTTGACTTGTCACATCCAGCCACTACCGGCTATCTTTCGCCAGATCGCCACTCCAACTAGCTGGATGGCGTCCTACACTACGTTTGCCAAGACGTGGTCTCCACTCAAGAACTCGCTTACCCCAGTGATCAGTTCTTCGACAGATATGGCCAGCCCACTGTCACTTTAGCTTGCTAATCCTTTGCTCTATGTCGATTCACGTCAACCCTTTTAGAGTCCCACAGCTGGGTACGGGTCTTCTCTCAACCATCTTATGAGTTGAGAGAGTTTAGGCCTTAATCCACATACGCTGGCCGAGTGCGAATTGGTGGACATCATATGTGGTTAAATGATAAGTTCTTAATCATGCTGATCTCCTCGCGGTGTTTTCGATACCGATATTGAGCAGCGGTGATGAATCAATTCACACAAGGATGTGTGAGCACGAACGGGTAACAAACCCGCGACCCTTTATTTCTAAGGCGTGCTGCTGCGCCACCGCTGCTCTTTATGCTGTTTATGGACTACTTACACGACGACAATAGCTGGAATAGAACAGTTAGTTGGTTTACACTAAAAATACACTGCATGGAATTCTTATCAAGAATCCCATGTCCCTATTTACATGATGGTTTTTGGTAGCTTGTTATCCTGTCTTATTGTCCTGTCCCCGCTACTGTCCTCGTATAAATGACCCATTAAATCCTAAGGTAAATAAATAACAGTTTAAACACAGTTTTACACAGATATTACTATATTTCTTAAACTTTACACCCTCAAAATAATACAAGTCGTACCCATAGATTGAATTTATTAAAAATTATTACAAATAAATGTTAGTTTTTTTGAAGATATTTCGCCATATTGAATCAAACATACTTATTGCTATATAATTTATATCCAAACATTCTAATTTTCTTTTGTAACATATCCAAAACATTTGGGAGATCTAAAAAAAGGCACTTAAACTAGGCCTCGAAATGAGATCTAAATTCTTTAAAATTTCTACGCCCATCAAAATTTTATAATTAAGCTTACATTAAAAATTAAAATAAAAAGTTGACCAAAAATAATACGTTACATATAAGGGTAGGCTTATACAGTGTTTTGTGTTGTATAAATATATCAAGTATTGTTAAGCACCACCCGCTAGATCTTAAAAAAGATTATATTATATAAAAATATATAATTTTGATCGAGATCCGAAGATTATTCATGATTCATCCAAAAGTACCTTTTACGCCAAATTTAATAGAGCTGCTACTTATAATTAAAATTTCTATTAAAAATATTTATTCTAAACTTTAGATAGATAAAAGACGTAAAAACAAAAAAAAAACAATACATTATCATTTCAACCAATAAATTGACGAAAAGGAATTCATAATTAAAATCTCGGATTTATGTGTATAAACGAACTGCGCTAAAAATTATTGAAGTTTCGACCTACAAACCAAAATACAAAACTTATATTATACTTAATTATTAAATCAAAGTCTTACAAAGACTTATTCATCAAAAAATAAATGCCACTTTAAGACGCGCACATTACTTATAAAGTTATTACGCATTATTTGTGATAACTTCGTAATTTATTATATTAAAGTATAAAAATGATAAAATTATCTGGTGAGCATGAACTTTTCTACTTTACACATACTTTTTTATCGATCCAATAAAAAGGTCATCGGGGTCCATTGAAAAAACTACATGTTTATTGATTTAAAGTAATTAATGGATGGATAAGAACGTTTTAGAAGCTAATTAAATAAATAATGATAGTGTTAATGATAATAAATAGAATAATAAAAATTGTAATTCATATAATTTAAGATTTAGACTGATTGAAGACAAAAGTTTAATGCTCCACACATTTTTATAAAACAAAGTATTATAATTGTTAGCAAAATATATATGAAATATGATGTACAAGAAATTAAGTAAAGTCACGTGAAACAAACTATAAGCTGAGTATTTAAACTAAACGTAGGTACAAAAGTAAAATAAAAATTTACATTTATAAACACTCACGGCACACAACACAAAAGGTTTGCAGTCTTCAACCGAATATCACACTAAGGCTCCAATAGACCACGAAAGAATAATTTTAACGTTATTGAATTAAATTTTCTCAAATATCAAAAAGTACTGTACTAATACAACATCAGTGTTCGAAAACCGCTTGAAGCAATCTAAATTCACAATTCCAAATTTCGATCGTTGTAAAATTTGCTATAGATTTTGAATAGAGAATGTCATGGAGCCACAAAACTAGATAAACTAAAATGGCTGTTGCTATGAACAGCCACAACTCTCTACGACCATGCCGGGTATAGTCCCGAAAATAATGTTGTCATCGTGGTCGAAGTACAACATAGATATACTGCTCATCTTTCTTGGGGCGCAGCAAGGGCCTCCAATGCCCTGAGGCGAAGCAAGGTGCACTAAATGAGTGTGAGGGTATTTCTGCAAGAAGACGAATGGACACTCTCCACTGCAGTAATTGGCGTCGTAAAACTTAGGTGCTATGATCCAGTCCCAGCCGAATTCTTCAAAGTTAACGACCAGTGGGTACCGGCAACAGCGGGATTCATTTGATTTTTCAGTGCAGTCGATCCCAATGGTCCGCCGCGAGCGCTTATGTGAAGTGTCTCTTAGACTTACATCTATATATGGCATCTGAAAGAAAATGGGTTTAATCAATAAATGGAATACAGCTTTAAATCGACCAATACATCTTGACGAATGTGTGAATCTGAACGTAGGCTTTGCCAAGTTTAGCGCACGTATTCTACCTAATGTCACCAAAAAGATACAGCGGACCCCATTGCATGATATTCACTTGTTAATAGTATTATGTGCAAGCACATCACGATGTTACCGGGGTGAGAAAATTTGATTTATCAGTGAGAAAACTCCTCTACGGCGTATCTCATATATCTGCTGATACGATTCATTTTGAAAAACACATGCAACTCATGCAAGCCAGTCAAGTAATATCAATTCATTTTTTCTTAATATCTACAGGCTACTTTGCCTTGTTAGTGGATTTTAGTTTATTGTTTTTTATACTTAGGTATTAATAGCCAAAACTGATAAACAAGTAAAACAGGACAGCCTTGTTTGTGCATTAGTAGAATGTCTAGTAGGTAAGTACCTACGGCACAAGCCGCAAAGCTTCAGGTTTAAATCCTGGATCGAAGAGAGCAGCTCTGAGTAAATTTGATAAAGGTCATCAGACATGGGCCCCAACCATGGTGATATTATGAAACCTAACCTATTGATGATATTCACGGCCAGAATTTGGTAATCCAAATAAATTTTACTCACCAAATCGTTATTAAATTCCGAGTTCGGATGTGGCACAACCAAACTCGTCTTATTCTTCGAGTCTTGTACTCTCACTACTATCGCTAAATTGTCCCTCGGCAGCCGGCAGAACTCGGCCACCATTGTAGTTACATTTATCTTCAACCACTTCCCTTCTCTCAACTCTCTTCTTGTCATTTTCACTGAATTATCAGTAAATTTCACTGATGCTTTACTTCTAGTATCTGGCTGTGTAACTCTGTTTACTTGGATGGAGATTGTGAAGTGTTCATCTGGGTCTCCGGTGGTGTTTCTTGATTCCAGTTCTTGGATGTGAAGGTTGAGAACCGCCTCGTCTAGCTCGTTTTCTATGACTTTGTTCGTGATTCTAAAATGCATCAGTTTCAGGCCTTTGAAGTGACTATGCCGCATTGTATCTGTTGGTCAGAAAAGCATTATGTAAAAAATAAGGGTTAAAAGTTTTTAAGTAATTTTTTTACTGATTTTAAAAGTTGATATTTTTATTTGAGCCCATGTCGAGAGATAAAAGCAACGTCTATTATTTTGTTCATTCTTGAAGAAGTAGATATAAGTATTTTCATAAGTAATCAATGGCATGATAATATAGAAGTAGTTCTATCGCAGCATTATAAATGTTAATGATTTTTCTATTTTTAATAAGAGATGGCAAGGTATTTTTCATATATATATCTTTCACTCCACACAAAAGGTAATTTCATAGTATATAACCAACAGAGCCGCCACTCTGAAGACTATAACCATGATATTGCCTCATACATCCACCATACATACATCAAATATAATAAAATACAATGACATCACTTATATTCAGATGTACATTTATATTCCTATTTAAAATTTCAAAAACAATTCGAAACTAAAATTTAAAGTAAGAATATTATAATACGTTAAAATTCGGTTAGATACTAAAATTAACATTAGTCTTTTTTTTTTATTTTAACTTGGAATTTTTGTTGTCAGTATATTGTCAGTTTAATACGGCGTTTTAATGGCGTTAATAATGCTGGTTCTGTAGTAAATTCCTGTCTTGAAAATCTTGTCTCTCTTCGGATTCCCAGTTTTCAGTAGCATGGTGCTTCAAAAGCTGTAACAAAAATAAAATAATTAAGTTTTTAACAAAGTCTACTTAAATACAAATTAAATTTAAATAATATTAGTCCATTTTGTAAATTGGGCCGGCAAGTAGACACTATCACAAAGTTAATCACAGTTTGGTATCTCTACAAACTTCACATAAGATTTCTTTATAAATACTAAGAAGATGAATAAAGACTTCTTTATAAGGCGGTCTGGTGGACATAGTCCCGAAACTAAATGAATTAGCTGTTAAATGGAAACATTCTTTATTTCAACCAAGTGCCTATTTTCCAAACTCAAAGTTTTTGACAAACGACGCATTAACATCAATAATTGAGTTACTAAAAACACTAATTTCAAAATTATTTGTATCAGATCTATCCATAACTTCTTTCTATACAATATAATAAAAATACAAGTAACATGAAAAATTACCTAAATGAATAAAAATCTCAACACTTAATAAGGAACTAAATTAACTAATGTCTAACCTATACTAATGTATCAAAAAATTCAGCCGCATCGTTATCTTCCAGGAACGTACCCGGAAGGCTACCAGCATTGCCGCGTTGGATGGCTGTACTGATCTTTTACCCAAGATACAAACCAGCTTTGTCACGTGTGTTGTCAACTAGGCATTGTGACAACGCTTTAAAAATTATAATATTGAAACTTATATTTGCTTAAAATCATATCACTATTATTATACAAGATACATTCACGTTAAAATCACAACATTATAAATATAACAACTGCACTGAATTCACCAAACATTCGATACATGGATTAAAAACTTTCCAAAAAAGAGACTTGCTTCCCCATAGCTACCACAATTCGCACTCAGTTTAAAGTTCGCGAACTAGCAGGTACTAAAGAAATGTCTAAAAATAAAAGGTTCGTTCATCCAGATAAGAAGGCCAGCCTCCCACTGTATCGCAATATTTTAAAGATAACATTTCACCTAGAATCGATATACAACGTTGAATTTTGACTGTCTGTGTATAAATCTGTCGTCGACTGTTTACAATGAAATTTTTTGTGTTTATTGACAGAGAGCAGATGGTTTTAATCTAGGTTATCCAGGGCATTGGGAAAACCTGGAATCTCTTGATACTAGAATACAGTAGTAAATTTTACATTTATTGGAAAAAGTCTGTGATAGATAACTTTATGACAATTGCAATGAAGTTGTATTTCAAAATAGTGACAAGTAGATATTGAATTATTGCCATGATATTAACTTATTGAACTTTAGTAGACCTTTAATAGACCTAATGACAATGAGTAAGACTTTTCAAAGGTTTCTTTAGAAATTTCATTACAATAATTTCTAAAAATTAATTATTGGGATATACTCCTTCTATCTCACTTCCACAATACCGACAGCGACGTCGTGAATAGACTCGGGATTTGAATCCGGCCAAGTCTCGGGACACCTAAAACTGTCATGGATCCCGCACCAATATAATCAGAAAGATAATAGGAGGAGTTGAAAAGCAAAATGGTTCCCCTTCAGGCAAAACGGGAGACAGCATAGAGAAAATGGAGAGGTCAACATTGAAAACCAAACCCTACTAGTGAAGGCCCAGTTTACGTTATTCCTTTGTAAGTTTGTAGCTTGCTGCATGACTAAATCGTAACACTTTACAGCATGCAAGGAACTCATTATACCTTACGAATTAGAATATTTTTACCTAGTAAATATGTACATATATGATTGACTTAGGACCTAAAATTTGTGGAAGTACTCAACGGGATGCAAGGTGTCTGTTATCTGATTGACGAGCTGAAGTAAATCTTAAAATACCACTTTCCGCTCCTCTACTATGAACACGATTGAATAATGACGTATAAGTGATTTTAAAAGCTGCAGTTCGTTAGAGTTTGAAAAACCAGATTTGCAACTGATTTATTAACACTAAAATAACACCTACTCTTCTCTTTAAAGCTTAAATTATTCGTGGATTGCGCAGATTAATCAAAATCAACATTAATCTATGACATGAAAGATTTTTGCGAGTGTAATGTTTGTACAATATTTTGACACCGACAATATATTTTAACGCATTATTAATTAGATACATGAAATATTTTAAATAGTGGTAAGCATTGAGTGAGGGGAAATATTAACTCCGATGACGACGGAACTAAAATGCCGCTCCCTGCCAAAGCCACAAAAGAAATATTGTTTAGCAATAACTTTATTGCGTACTAAGGCAAGGCGCGAGTCTTTCCCCATTTATCTTATGAAATGAGATGGTTTTGAGGGTTTGGTGAATTAATCACACACGCTGCCCAAGAAAAAAGAAACTTAAGTTTAAAACATAAATAGGAATAAATAAGAAGTGACAAAAGTATTTTTTTACACAAATGATAGCAAATTGAGTCATCAAGGTAAATAATCAATTTTAACGGTGGAAGATTTCTTAAAAATCATTATGTAATAATGAATAAACGATAATTATTTATTTTAAATAGTAAGTCCTAGTACTACTTTTTAGTGTACTATTTCGCTGATAAGGTGATATTTAAATACTGTAGTGATTGTCTAGTTCATAAATATGCATCTGTAGAAATGCGCAAATAAAATCTATTACATCTGCAGGTAAGGCTGTTTGAAGGATTGTTAAACAGTTGTAAAGCGGATTCTATAAAGTAATTGCAAAAAAGCTATTAAACAGGAAGTAGAGATTGGGAATCGAATTAAATGATTTTTTATTGATGTGCTTTTACATTTTTAAATAGGTACCAAAAGACTGTTCCAAATTTTCCCTTTTGGTAAAATGTTGTGTGTGCACGTTTCCAAAGTTCAAACTAACTGAATACCAGATTCAATCAAATTGAGTTCAGTGGTTTAGTCGTGGAAAGTTAACAGCAATCACATTTTATAATATCAAGTAAGTACAGAAGATGGCAATGCAAGTAGTGACTAGTTATCTGGTCAAAGATAAAAATAATGTTTTTAAAATATAGATACCAAAGCAATAAGTTATCAATGGATTTCAAGATACCCAATGACCTGCTAATATTATCTTGAATTGGGGAATTAACCTGAACTCTTGTAATCTTCTTGATTATTAATCGCCTTGGGTAATTACTATAGTTACTGTTAAAAAGAGATTTTGTATTTTTTACCAAAACGTTTTAAGTGTCTTCATTTTTTACCTCCAAACTTAAAGAGGTAACTAGCCGTGACAATCCTTACTCACTCAATATAATGCTTACTATTTACCTCCATGGCTTTTTATTAAAAAAAGGGGGGCATGCCATGGCTTTAGCAAAAGTTACCTCTTTAAAGAGAACATTTTCGCAATTGAAAGTTAGTTTTTTTTACAACCCATCAATATTTTTGATAGACCTATCCAACTACACCCCATATATAAACAAATATTATATTCTAACCCTCATTCATAAACGTATTTTAAGCTCACTATACCTAAAATAGGTGTTTTAGTCGTTTGTCTTTGTCTGTCCTCTTGATATTTCTACTAGTAAGAAAGAGACTTAAAACTTTTTTATGAAAAAGGCCGTTAATATTATAGAGCTGAAGAGTTTGTTAGGTTAAACGCACTGGGACCGCTGCTGGTCCGATTTAAAAAATCTTGCACTATTATATAGCCAATTTATTATGGAAGAATATAGGCTTTTATCCTACTGTTGGGCATGATACAGCATGTTTGTCACGTGAGTAAAGCCGCAGGTGGTAAGCTAAATATGAGATACACGATAAAATAGTCATCTGTATGGAAGGTTCTAAACATTTTTTTTTAATTTTGCCATAGGCTTGCTGTTTTTTGATGTTTTTAATATCTTACTATTTTATTTTCAAGATATTTATGTAAAATTACATCTATCAATAGTCTCACGAACAGATGAATGCAAATGGATGGTTAAGGAAATAGCGAGACTATAAAAACTTCGTAAGGACTCCAGTCCCTAATAATTCGCGAATATTTAAAATCTTGGCTTCTTCAGGCATCTCCTGTTGATTTTTTTCTATTTATTAAAAGGACACAAATTCTAAGATGCGCCTTATGAAATGTTAACTACGCGCGTCAAGCAGCTCAAGGTTGCTTCGAAAGCTCAATTTTTTGCAATATTTGCTGTTCTATTTTTGTTTACATTTACATTGCGTATACGCAAGAATCGTATGTTTTCTAATGCTTCCGCGTTTTACAAGCTGTGGAATAAGATAACTAACTTTACGCTCGCAGCTTTGTCTGTGTAAGAACTGTTGGCATGAAAAAAAGGAACTATGTGTTTAAGTTTGTAAGTGATAGATGGTTGTTAGCTATAAAAATGCGTTGAGGGTTATTAAATTTTAAATTTAGAGTTTCTATAGGACCCACCACCATATTCTTGCTGCTGCATCGCTCGTCAGCCAGGATCGACAGCAATGGACTTGAGGAGGCTTATGGTATGAATCCCAGCTCTATGACTCCTAACTAAGAAACATTAAAACACTGGATGTTCCGTCTAGAATAAATTGTTAAAGATAAGTTCATTTACGCTATTTATATTTCTATCCGCCTCACACTTTGCCATTGTAACCGAACAGAAAGAGACAGAAAAAATAGCAGTTGTCGTTCAAACGTTCGTCATGTTCAAGGTCATTCTTGTCTTGAACAATTTGTTGTAGATGCTGTCTCCAACGATTTGTATAAACTTCTTGCTTCTAACCTATCTCAAATTAGCCTCTATATGGTTAGAAACCTTAAAGGAGCAACAATTTCGACCCACCCTCTCCGCATGGTGTCACCAGACATCGCACCGGAACACAGTTAGGCCGCTTGGCGGTGCGGCTTTCTCTGGTGGGTGGTCACTAACCACGGCCGAAGCCTACCGCCAGTTGATTGTCACCTGATTTGCACCACACAAAGACCATGTGTGGGGATTCAATTAAAGGTGTACACCCACGGACGAAGGTGACATCTAAGAAATTCTAAATGCATTGGAATTTGTTCATTGACTTGACTTATTATTATTTTATTTTGCGAATATCCTATCCCACTAATAATATTATCGTGAAAGTTTATAAGAACGACTGGCCCGGTGGCGGAGTGGTTAGTGACCTTGTCGTGGGTTCGATTCCCACTCAGTACAAATCTTTGTGTGGTGAGTAAGATTGTTAGTTCTATGTCTTGATGTATTAAAAAAAATAATATTTGAGTAGATAGTACTTATTAGGGTGGATCGAAAAAAAAAATTTTTTTTTTCTTAGCATGGGGGTTGAATTTGTAGCTTATAAAGAAACAAAACTTTTCAAAAGAAAAAAAAAATTTTTCGCAACATTTAGAGATAGCCCACTCGTTTTTTAATAAAATAATGGATCAAATGGACTAATTCTAGCAAAAAAAATTTTTTTCTGTCAAAAATCGTGGAAAACATGAAAAAATAATTGAATAAGTTTTTTTTTCACTTACCTTTTATTTCAATACAGAAAAAAGGGCTGCTTAATTCTTTACTTAGTTACAAAAATAATAGGAAAAAAATTTTTTTTACTTCTGATTTCCATTTGGCTTTCAAAAAGACATTCCACGGTGTGGAATGTCTTTTTGAAAGCCAGAATTAGAATAAGTCCATTTGATCCATTATTTTATTAAAAAACGAGTGGGCTATCTCTAAATGTTGCGAAAAATTTTTTATTTTATTTTGAAAAATTTTATTTTTTTAATAGCTACAAATTCTACCCCCATGCTAAGAAAAAGAAAAATTTTTTTTTCGATCCACTCAGGTGTTCTTAAACACCTCGGTAGACGAGCGGTGTAAGCCGTCCGATTGGGCTATACTGAGCCCGGAAGGTCGCGGGTTTGTTTCCAGCCCCGGACAATATTTGTGTAACAACAAAAAATTTTTTTCGGTGTCTGGTTGGTTGAGGGACTACCCTCCGTGCCTCGGAGAGCACGTTAATCCGTCGGTCGCGGTTGTCATTTAACACATCTATGACAATCGTTAAATGTAGTCAGAAGCCAATATAATCTGACACCTGGTCTAACCATCTCGGCTACTGGTTCCCTACGTGTTTCGTGGTCTGATGACAGTCGCTCGTATAATTCTGGTAGCTAGCCGCATCAGATTAGACTGGGAGCCGACCCCAATAGAAATGGGAAAAAGGCAAGGGGAATGATGAATACATATGTTTAAGAAGAATTGTCGTGCAAGTAGAACTTTTAATGAATTGTGTATGCAGAACGATATTGATCCGTTTCTTACAACTACATCAGCAGCGAGACGATGCATAAGTCAAAAATTCTTTACTCAGTAATGTTTAATAATAGTTTTTCTTTAAATTTTCTCTATACCTACCTAAATATAAATACGGTACTATAATGCTCATATTAAATACATTTATACGCAATTTTATAATATCAATTTAAAAGGGTTCAAAAAACATCTCAGCAAGAACTGGATGGGAAAACCGCGGATCGTGCTCAGTGGCGTACTTTATGAGAGGCCTATGTCCAGCAAGCGTAAACGCGGAGGCCAGTTTCTGAGGTATAAAGATGTGCTGAAGAGGCACATGAAGCGGTGTGGGATAGAGCCGTCTACTTGGGAAGTGCAAGCTACCAAACGCGCTGAATGGAGGCATGATATCCACACAAAAGTTACTAGGTTTGAAAATCAGCGAAGGCGCGATCTTGATAATAAAAGAGACCATCAAAATCATAAACCGCCTTCCAACATAATTTATAATTATATAGGTGGTGTTCTCACATGCAGCATTTGTCACAGAAATTTTTCGGCCAAAATTGGATATATCAGCCATGTGAGGACACACTAACCTAACAGAACAAGGTCGCCGTTGCCGAAATCGGTATGGAAAGATTCATGTCCAGCAGTGGACTAGAATAGGCTGATGATGATGATGATGATGAAAAAAAAACTTTCTCTATGTCCATAGAGGAAGAAAAAAGGTGTTTATTTGTGTAGGTATTACCATTAATCTTAATTAATGGTAATAAGTAGAATTAGATGTCAGTATCATAAGAATACAATCTGTAATAAATTTTAAACGAAAACTGCTGTCGACACACTGTTATGCAGTTTGGCAGAATAGTAGTTAGTAACATGTATGCAGATTTAGAGTAAATAAATAAAATTAAAAAAATATATACGCGAAGGCGAAATTAGCTTAATATTTCATATTTTTGTTAATTTATATTAAAGTTGTATTTAGCTGTAAGCCTTCCATGATGTAACAAATAATAAATAAATGAATCAAAAAAATAGAATGTATGTGTATGATAAGCGCGTTTCATCGTAGACTGAATCATTGTTTAACAACAGGCAAGTTGTGGTCAAGCGCAAGCCTATAACAGAATTTTAAAAAAATATATGCATGTATGTTTGTTACTCTTTCGCGCAAATAAAATTTGGCATTGAGATAGATTATTGTCTGAATTAACTACTAGGCTACTTATCCCAAAAGGTTCCACACGGGTGAAGTCACGAGCTGTAGCTAGTTTGTTTTTAATAGCCCATAATATCCCACTGCTGGGAAATTCCTCCCCTATAACCTTCCAACTCTCCATATCGCTCGCTTTTTCCGCCCAAGTGGCGTCAAACGCACTTAGATCATCGCACCATTGTTTCGTCGTTCGGTAGCTAGTGTGTAATTAAATTTGTTGCGTCTATATTCAGGGATTCGATTCTCACGGTTTAGACATTTAACTCTGATAGACAAATGTCAAAAAAATGACAGAAAACTAATGGAATCCTTATTTTACTTTCGACATTATATCTATCTTCTATCTAAATAAATAAAAGAAGAAACCGACTGACTGACATATCAACGCAGAGCCGAAACCGCTGGGTCTGGAGACTCCAAATTTGGCACATAGGTTCCTTATGGGGTCTAGGGGTGCACTAAGAAAGGATTTTTCAAAACTCACCCTTTTAGGGCGTAAAGCGGGGTTCCAAAGTTTTTATTGAAGAAACAAGATTAGTGAAATCAATTTCGCTGGCGAAGCCGCGGCCGGAAGCTACTTAGAGATAAATGTCTAAAGTGCTAGAATCGGGGTCCAGGGTACGAAAACAAAAATTCTATTGAGCCCGTCTTGTAGATTATTATAAATATTGGCAACGATTTTTTTCATTTTACGAATAATTAAATTTACACTGCAGCGGTGACGCAGTGGTACGGGCCTCGCCTTAGAACGGTCGTGGGTTCGATTCCACATATTCAGTTATTCTTCAGTCGTTGTATTTTTTTTTTTACCACCGCTGCTACCGGTGAAGGAAAACATCGTGAGGAAACCGGCATGTCTAAGAACTAATCATTCGAGCAGATGTGACATCCATCAACCCGCGCTTTGCCACCGTGTGTGGATTAAGGCCTAAACTCTCTGAACTCGTGAGATAGTTGAGAGAAGACCCGTGCTTAGCAGTGGGACACTAAAAAGGGTTGAAGTGAAATAAATATATTTAGTAAATTACATTAAAGTTAGAGAGTGAGAGTTGTTTACGTCATAATCACGAAAATCAACTTCCTGAACGTGACGAATGTGGCATTTAGACTTAATATTTTGTCTTAATTTTTTGATTTTTGAATAAACTACTTTTTATTAATACTAGCCTTAAAAATACTATTATTTATAAGGCATTAATATTTTTATATCACCATAATAATAAAAGAGTATTTTTTTTTAATTAAATGGATTATAAAAAATTAATTTAATTTTAAAATATACAGAAATAATTTATCAAAAAATATGAGCTAACTAAAACCAACTTACAAATATATAAATTAATTAAATAAATATACCAATAGAATAGGATGATAAAATAAGGTAAGTTTTAAACTCCATATCTATGAAATCAACCCACTCCTAAGTGAGTCTAGTGAAAAGGCGCCCACGACGCTGGCTGCCAATAATATTATAATATTTAAAAAAGGAACACCATTAATAATAATAATATTTTCACACATACATACAGCGCCATCTAGCCCCAAATTAAGTAATTATATTTGCTTGTGTTATGGCTAGGAACAGCGGTGGCGCAGTGGTATGGGCCTCGCCTTAGAAATATAAGGTTCGCGGGTTCGAATCCCAGCCAGTGCCCACACATCTCTGTGTGAATTGTTTCATCGCCGCTGCTCAATATCGGTGAAGGAAGACATCGTGATGAAACCGGCATGTCTAAGAACTAATCATTCGAGGTCATGTGACATCCACCAACCCGCACTTGGCCAGCGTGTGTGGATTAAAACCAATACCTACATAATCGTTAAAGATTTGTTCTGGGTGGGAATCGAACTCACGACCTTCGGATCACTAACCACTACGCCACCAGGCGATTCAAAAAGTTCAGTTGGTATTAAAACTTAGGTAGGTACATTAATAAATAACAATAATAAAGTGGGACACTAACACAGTCATCTGATCCCAAAACTAAGCAGAGCTTGTACTATAGAAATAACTGTAGCACATAAACTACAAATAATACTAATATAATAATAATAATAAATATAGATAATTACATCTAGACTCCAGACAAACCGACATGTTCATCACACAAATGTCTGACTTGGGTAAGAATTGAACCCAACCCTGCTAAGGTATGAAAAGCAAGTAGGTACCTATCTTACCAACCACGCCACCGACCCGTCAAGAAATTTGACAGACGGATATTAAGTATAGGATTATACTAGCTTTAAGTATTTCATTTTAATCACTGACAAAAAAATGGTATTCCAAGTTTGACTTGTGTTGGTCAGTGTATCTGTGTACAAGTTTGTGGCGTCGTAGCTCTTAAACAACTGGACCGATTAAATTACGGTTTACGTTATTTGAAAGCTGTATTAATCATGATGGTTCTTAGCATGACTATGGTTTATTTAAAAGTTAAAATTATAAGTTTTAAATTCCCCCATTTTAATTAATACTAAAAGTATTGTTAGGGAAAATAAAATAATACCTATATAAAAATTGGGTAACTTACGTTATTCTAATTAATAAAACTATATGTGTGTGAAATTTCATCCGAATCCGTACAACCGTTTTGCCGTAAAATAGTACCAAACATACATCTACACAAACTGTCGCATTTAGTAGTAGGGTAGCGACGGACTAAGAGCTTTCAAAATTCAAATTTGAATATCGAATGTTATTTCGAATGTTTTAAATGTAGTTTCAATAATTATGTAAAAAAAAATAACTATTAAAAAATAATTATAATAAATGATGGTTTTCTATTATCTGAATGCATATTTGTATGTGGTGGTTTTTATTAGGAACTTTGCACTAATAATATAAAAATCTACTTTGTTTATAACAGAAAACTCATTTTAATTAAAAAATAATACTTACACATATTTTATAAAAAAATCTTACCTTTCTTCACGCTGGTGTAGGATAATTAAACAATGTTGTAATTAACAAACACAAAATTATTCAGCAAAATCTTATAGAAAAGTTTCAACGAAAAACAAAATTTGTTCCGAAAATGTTTTATTCCGACAATCGTTTAATTGATAATGGTACGCGCGCGCCCCAAAGCTGCATGTTTTAAACTGGTGTACTGCGATGACACGCCAAGTCAGTTGTGAACTAAAACGCGTGGGCTCACGTTCAAACCACGGTTGAATCATGGAGAGGATTAAAAAAATAACAATTGCAACTTTATCACTTAATACTTAAAGTAGATTTTAATTTGGCGGTTCCGTTCAATAAATTTACCTTTTTAATTTACCAATTTGTTTAATTGTGCGTTTTGCGATCGAATTAGAGTAATGTCCTGGTTTTAGCAGCGATTTGAGGGGAATTCCCTTCGGAAAAAAATCAATATTAAATATCCCAAATAACATAACAGCAATATTTTAATTAGATGGTAACCCTCTTGTTTACAAACGTCTTAAAAGCTAAAACCCTATTTCGTTTCAATTTAAGTCGCTTACGCTGTCTGTTCGCGATACACTCAAAAACTACTAAACGTATTTTCATACGGTTTTCACTAATAGACAATGTGATCTATGAGGAAGGCTTATACATGTGTGTAATTTGTACCTGTGCCAAGAATTGACGAGTCGCTAGTAATATTATAAATGCGAAAGCTTGGATGTGTGTATGTGTGGATGGATGTTTGTTACTCTTTCACGCAAAAACTACTTAACAGATTTCGATGAAAGTTAGCACAAAGATAGATTATAGTCTGGAATAGCACATAGGTAAGCTTTTTATCCTAATGCGGCAGCAGCTTTTTATCCTAACTGCAGGCGGAAGCTCGTAGGTTCATCAATCGTCTTTGTCTGTCATCTTGACATTTACAATAAGTAGTAGGAAAAAGCAAAATCCATTTTAACTAAACGGTATTTTTACCTAAGTACTTAAAACTAAAAATATATTCGAATTTTGAAATTCGATGTTTATATTTAAAATTTAAATTTTGAACTCCGAATTCGAATGTAACCTTTTTACTTTTATTCGACTTCAAAAAGTGGTCCCTTTCCAGTTTAAGGCCTTTTTAACAGCCAGCAATAAAAGTTTAGGTTAGGCCTGTGAAAATGATACCCTGTTTAAGCGATTTTTGGGTTTTTTTGCGTATCTTGTAACAACAGAATTGTGAGCAATATGTTACATACATTCTGCAAAAAGTTTAATTTAAAAAGGTTACAATGTAAAATGTTAAAGTTACCTGTTATAATGATTGCAATTAATAATGTAGTTATCACTCAATGTGACCGCTATATAACAACAGTTCTTGTTTTCAATACTTAATAATTATCTAGTAGATAATATTTACGTAAAGAATAAAATCTATATAGAAGTTACCAGACACTTCTTGCATTTAATTAAAAACCTTATCAGATCAGTTTCGTAATCCGTCTATCGTATTATTAATATTCGTGGACAGAAATCAACTAAACAAATCCGCTATACTTTTTTTTATCGCAATCCGGGAAGAGAATCTTAATTTGAACCCTTTCAAGTCCGGGACACCTATGAATTTATCAAAAAGATAAAAGGAGGAGTTGGAAAGTTACTTTTGCTAGATTCAAACAAGCAGCTTAGATCATTGGCGGATTTACAAATGCTAGGAAGGCTGAAGGATTACCGGGGGCGGAGTTAATTTGGTACTATAAATATTTTTAGGGTACCTAGATTTGTTTATCCTAAATCAACGATGACATTGTGAAAAACGTTATTCAAAAATATTTTTGTTGTTATTTTTTAGCTGTTAATTTTTTTAGATGCGTGATTATTATTTTTACCTATTTATTTTTTATTTCTTTGAGTCAAATAAATGATTTTTATTAATTCTATTGTTTCTTTAATGAACTTGTAAAAAATGCAGGCCCCACTAGGAACAGAATCTTGATTTCTAAGGTTCTAAAACTCTCTTTAGCAATAGAGGGCCTCTCTGCGGGAAGCATAAATCTTTAGGTTGTTCTTCAAAATGTCTTCCATTTTTACATAGAACTTCGTGCTTGTACTTGAACAATTTTTTTAAATTAAATGTTGGCACAATTAATATTGTAAAAATAAAACTTTTTTTTTACATAATTATTAGTGAATAGCATGCTGAATGAAAAAATACGTTAATTAAGAATATCTTTGGAAAAGGAGGTGGGCATTTATAAAGCTAGACTTTTTGGTACACGCATACATTTAACTAAGCATTTTCTTTTTTAGTTTAACGCTATCATGGCTCTGACTATAAACATCCGGAATCGAGAAGAGGTTTGGACGAGCCCGGATTCAATCAGACTCTCGAAGAATCATTTGAATTTTTCTTGCGTTAACCTCAAATGAGTCCGATCCCGAATTTTCATTTCAGCCTTTTTTAGTGTCCCACAGCTAGGCACATGTCATCTCTCAACTTATTTATGAGTTGAGAGAGCCACTCGCTGGCCAAGTGCGGTTTGGTGGATGTCACATGACCTCGAATGATTTTTCACTATTTAGGATTTGCTGATAGAAAATTAACATTCGAATTAAGCGCGCCTGTGTAGGTACATATGTGGTTTCCTATTTATAAATTGTATGTAAATAAGTGTTTTGTGTACAATAAAGAATAAGTTCTTAAACATGCCGTTCATCATGATCTTTTCCTTTACCAATATGAAGCAGCTGCGATGAAACAAATCACACAAAGATGTGTGGACACGACCGGGGATCGAACCCACAACCCTATATTTCAAAAGCGAAGCCGATACCAATGCGCCACCGGTGCTCATTGTCCCGATCCCGAATTATTATTATACCCGAAAGTTTTAGGTCTGTTTTTTTCTCCGGGGATTCCGTAAACTTATAATACGAGTCTTACAGCTAGCTGATTAAACGAAAAACGCTATAACTTCGGAAAAAGAAGGTTAATAAAAATAGCTAGACTATAGGTACCATAGATTTAGGATAAAGGTACCCGTCACTTTTACAAGAATATTTATTTTTTGTCATAATATGACTAATGGCTCGCTGGCTGAATGAAAAATGTTTGGTAGATAATGAAATTCGGCGTTAGGTAACGTTTGATACCATCAAATCACAAAGCGTCAGAAAGTCTCGTCGTGTTTCTTATCAATATTTATATACATATGTACATATTATACACATATACACAGCACTACAGTAGTATATACGTCGGTCGTTCACTAGAGGCACTCACTCGTGTGACAATGAACCTTTGTCAGATTTCTTTGATCACTGAAGGACAAACTTGATGTTGTTTATATCTCCTATATAATAAAAGAACGCATATTGTTACGTAGTGTATTAAAATAACTTTTTAAACTTATTAAGCGGTGTCGCAGCTGTTTGGACTTTGAAATATAACGTCCTAGGTTCGAACTACGGTGGCGTATGTAGAAAAACTACTTTAGTATATCTCCGCTGAACTGAATTAGCATTTTCTACTGATAAACACACCTAAATGTTGCTACAATGATAGAAAAAAGATGTCATCTGACATTTCTTTTCGTAATTAAGTTTAAAACACTGGGAGAATCAGACGATACCAATTCTGTCAATCCTTCTAGTTTAGCATGTGGAGACGCTGAGGAAACCATGGAGCACATATGACTAATGTGACTCTTTACTGCGAAAAAGCATTAATGTATTAGGGGTGGACTGCTCTATTTCTGATGAACAAAACAAGCCTACTGAGTTTTTTTGGCAGTGTTTCTCAGTAGTTGCCAGTCATTCACTGCACGGTAGGAAAAGAAATTGGACTATTTTTAAGTAGACTCGCGTCTCAAATAAAATCGAGCATTTTTCATTTCATTTCATTTCGAACACGGCCTCATGTTTCTCCGATAAATAGAATAATACTTGAGAAGAATACTTGAGGCTTCATAGAATCAAGAGGAAGCACAAAAGATCCCATTGGGTCAAAGTGCTCTGGGATATCAGCCCCATTGTATATAGTGAGATGAGATGGTGAGATAATATAATTCAGACAATTTTGTAACTCAGTTACGAATAAAAATTTTCAGATGTGTCCTTTTCCTTATGGCGGCAGAATACGTCTCAGAGGGAATACAGAATACACTTCGACCCTCTTTGCTGACAACTGGGCACGGGTCTCATCTCGAAAGTTGACAGAGTTTAGGGCAAAAAAACACATATTAAGTATTCTATTACCGAACTAAATAGCCATAATAATGAGTATAATATTATATAATTTTTGACATTTAATATTGTTATTATTTAGTGATTTAATTTAATTATTCAATGTATTTGTATGTCACAATGTGACTAAATGTCTGTAAATTGTAACTAGTCAACACCTGTTGTAACCTTCATTTCTGACAAATAAATCTATCTATCTATCTAATCCACACACACTGACCAAGTGCGGGTTGGTGGATGTCACATATCCTCAAATTATTAGTTCTTAGATATCCTGGTTTCCTCAAGATGTTTTCCTTCACCGATATTATCAGCGGTGATGAAACAATTCGCACTGTCACAATTAGAGCTCCAAAAATAAATCCGCTATTAATTAATTATCGGGTTTTATTCCAAACACAACATTTGGCGACGAGGATGGGATTCACACATCATTTTAAACAATAAAAAAAAGTGAATTATAAAAAAATTATCAGTGAAAAAACTAATAGCCGGCGGGGTGTCGCGTGGTGCGGTGCGTATTGCAGTCTTGCCGCCATTAGGTGGATATCGGTAATTAGCAAGATTCAATATAACTTATTGTACCAAGTAAATGTCACAATTAGAGCTCCAAAAATAAATCCGCTATTAATTAATTATCGGGTTTTATTCCAAACACAACACGCACAAAGATGAGTGGTTACGACCGGGAATCGAACCTGCGACCTTATATTTCAAAGGCGAGGCCCGTACTACTGTATCCAGGCATGCTATGTTCATTGCCAATCTTCCAACAACGTGATTTGAGAAGTAGATACTTAAAAAACGTCGTAATTATTTTACTACGCAATAAGACTGTAGATAAGCTTAATTAGGTCATACTGTAACCTATTTCCGTAATTCGCAAAACTTATTAACGACGTAGAAAATGTTGATGATTTAATTATAATAACATTTCATTATACGTCATGAGCAAGGATAAAATTATGAACAGCGGTATAGGCCTCGCCTATAATATATGAAGTCGCGGGTTCGATCCCCGGTCGAGTAACTGTTTCATCGCCGCTGCTCTATATCAGTGAAGAAAAACATTATGAGGAAGCCGGCATGTGTAAGAGAATCATTACAGGACACTATTAAGTGACATCCTAACCCGCGCTTGGCCAGGGTGTGTGGATTAAGGCGTAAACTCTCTCAACTCGTAAGATAGTTGATAGAAGACCCATGCCCAACAATAGGACCCTAAAGGCTGAAGCGAGGTAATTAAAATCTCAGAATTAATTATTCGAGGACATTTGACATCCACCAACCCGCACTTGACCAGCGTGTGTGGATTAAGACGTAAACTCTGTCAACTCGTAAGATAGTTGAGAGAAAACCCGTACCCAGCAGTATAGTAGTACATTATCTGTGGTATAATTAAATAAATAAATAAATATTTTTGGGACATTAACACACACGGTCATCTGGTCCCAAGCTAAGCAAAGCTTGTGTTATAGAAACCAGACAACTGCAGGTATATACTATACATATAATGCTTTTCTTTTGTAAATATACTATACTTATAATAGATATTTACACCCAGACTCGACACAAACACAAATGTTCATCACTAATGTTTGTCTCGGGTGGGAACCGACCACGCCAGCGCACCGGCCGGCGGCCCGTCGAATTGAATCATTAAGTCTTCAGAAACCACTTCAAATTGTTCTCCAATAAAACCTCTGACCTGACCCCAATCAATCCCAATTTTCTATCAATAAAAACGTAAATTTTTCGTCACGGCTACACCGAAACACTCTGGTATTAATCAATTACGGCCAATATCGCGACCGACACACGCATCTCCACTAAACCACTATAGTAGCATCTTCTTCTTCAATTCTGAACCTTAACACCCTCGAAATAAGATGTTCCAAAGATGGTTCTACAATTTTTGGGTATCTATATCAGCTTGTTTGGCACAAGTGTAAGTTCAAAGTCAGTGCGGGCATTGAATGATTCTCTCAAAGGCCATTAGCGTCCAGATTCGTACAAAGACCTAGTTAGGATTATTCTTCCGGAGTTTGATTTATGTGTGAAATAGAAGATAGATGAGTTTTATGTCAGGATGACCTCTGTTTCCGTTGCATTGCATAATACAATGTCAAGTATTGCGCAGTTCTAGTTTAGTAATGGTTTTATAACTTTGTTATGTCTCTTTGGTGTAGGAGTTAATCACACATTTTCTCTTAAAGTATCTCATACTTAAGAGAAGGTTTACTAGGTATTGGCACAGCGGTACCGGCCTTGTCTTTCAAATATAAGGCGGTCGTAGGATCGATCGCCGGCCGTGCCCACACATCTTTGTGTGATTTGTTCTGCTGCTGCTCAATACTGGGGAAGAAAAACATCGAGAGGAAATCGGCATGTCTAAGAATTATTTCTTTGAAGACTTGTGATATCCACCTTCTTGACCAGCGTGTGTGGATTAAGGCCTTAACTCTCCGAGCCCGGTAGGGGAAAAGCAAAAAGGATGGAAATATGAATTTGATAAGAAGAGAAGGTTCATTAGATTCAGTTCATCAGGATTCAAAATTACTTGGATTTAGAAAACAGCATGTTCACCTTTGGCCGTAACAATCGAAATTAGTGCTGTACAAAAAAGAGTTGAGACTTTTTGAAAGTGCCTTAGTGAAGTTGATGTGATGTACCGGTCAGAAATAACTTGCACACACATTTCTGCATAATAATATCTCTTGCGTATTACAGTGAAGTGAAACCTTTAGATTTCGCCTGCCTAACACAGATCTTCTACCAATTATCTACACAGCTTAATCCACACACAGTGAACAAGTGCGGGTTGATGAATGTCACACATAACACATCAGGTTACTCAAAGTATCTCTGTCGCGCTTTTACGCCAAAACTATTGGTCCGATTTAGATGTAATTTGGTATGGAGATAGTTTAAGACCCGGGAACGAAGGACATAGGATTATATCTATTCGGCTGCGCAAATAGAGTACCTAATGGTTCAGCGCGATAACCGACATACACGCGGGCGGAGCCGTAGTCCGAAAGCAAGTTTACTAATATTCCTTACGATATTTTCTTTAACCAATAATTTTATGATTCGTCAGTCAGTTCATTATTGTTATTCACGTTTTATCGCTAACCATGATAATTCTTACATAATTTTTAACTTCCAGAGGAAGTTATTGTGAGATATTTTCTGCCGAAATTGCTTTGTTTGGCAAGAGGTCCTTAATCCTTGAGATCTAGAGGCCAGCTCGTGTGACAGTGGCGGGTCCATTCCCACGGAGATGCCGGATGCTCCGGTCACTACCAGTGTGATGGGGCTAGTGATGAGTATTGTCGATATCGATATCGCAATTTTTTGTCGAATCCTTACTGAGGAATATTCTACTCTAGCATTATATTCTGTTCTCATTGATATGATAACGAAAAAGAAAACATTTTTAATGAATTAACTAATCTACCAAAAAATATAGCTTTTTTTGTGGGTGCTAATTTCCGTGCGTCCAAACGATTGCATTGCATGCACTCAGGATGAAACCAAAAGCAGATGGAAGTCCAACACCGCTGCGCCTCCTCTTCTAGTACGGTTGGAAGCAATAAGTCCCATAATCATTTTTATTTGTGATTACCTCATAAGTAATAATTATCATAATAAAAGAAAGAAAGAAAACATTTATTTGACAAAGACAGGACACACAAAATCAAATTATAAAAAAACACATAGAAATAGAATAAAAAACACAAATGGAAAAATAAAATAAAAAACAAAGAGTAAGTGTGACCCATCAGTGTCAAACATGGACATTGCTCAGTAAACGCTGTGAGTGCCTACTAGAGGCGACCCACAGCACTGATTTTCAGCAATGTCCATAATAATCCGTTGCTATGTCAATTATCATCGTCACATCGGCATCGAATGGACATCGGCCTCTTTTTTTATGGGAATTAACCCACCAGCGTAATCCCACCATTGTTACTCCTGTAAGCCAGGATCGACAACGGCACCGTGAAGAGACTTGGTATTTGAACTCGGCCAAGTCCGTGGACATCTAAATTGTCTTGGATCCCGCACATAAATCAGAAAGATAATAGGAGAAGTTGGATAACTAGATAATCCACTTCCCTCCAGGCAAAACGGGACAGCATAGAGAAAAAAGAGGGGTTTAAAATTGCCTCTTAAAAATGAACTAAGCACCACGGGAATGTAATCTAAGGGGATATCAGAGCTGATTCCAGTAATAACTATGGCAAAATCATTTGAACGCACGGAATTTAGTAACAGTTGCAACAAGATCGGTATAATATACCGCCCCAGATATCGCTTACGTTCTACATTTTCGAGTATACCTGGCTCTCCACCTCACCCAGTTCTTTCCAGCCCCTTTCCTCGAGAACCTATTTACTCCAACCTTTATAATATTTGCGGCAAAAATGACAGGTAAATACTTATCTGATAGGCTACGCCGATTACTTTACTCCTTTGTCGAATCACTTTATTTCATTTTCGATCCTTCAGAGAGATTTTCATCATAGCCGTTTCTATAGCTCGTTGAGAGACCTAGAATTTATAATCTAATTCTACCTTAAATATTCACGCTTCGGCTCCGTATGTCCTAACAGGTAGGACGCAGTGTTTATAGAGTTGTAGACTTTCGTTGTTAGATCGAATAACTATTTTCTTCAAAGCACCCATATCGACCAACATCATAGCCATTACAACGTTAAAATGTACTTAGTCAAATTTATTACAGCTTATATATGATTGTTGCTATCTATCATATCGATATGCTCGTCTCCTCTCCCCGCGATGAATAATAATTTTTGCAACTATAACTGATTACATTTTTAATCTGTTAGTAACCTAAATTAAACATAGCAACAGACTTTATCGACAATTTGTTTCATATACGTATTGCAAATAGACTCATCGATATAAAATTGTATGTTAGTGTTATGTCCCCCGCAACGAATAATAATTAGCACAATTATAACTGAATATTTTAATAATCTGTTACTAACCCAAATCGAACATAGCAACAGACATTGTCGTCATCATTTGTGTCATATACATATTGCAGATCGTCTTATCGATAATATTCCTTATTTAAATTAATCATATATTCCCATCACGCTTTATCATGATGATTTAAGATAGTAAGTAAAAGAGACAACGATAGATGATGTCACTCAACGTGTCGCCACGATGTCTAGCGAAATATTGGTGACTATTTAATAAGTTCCTGTTGTATTTTTAGTGTTAATTTAAGCAAATGACTCAGTGACAGATTTGTATACGTTTGTTACTACGTATGTTTGACGTCTTTTGTAAATTTTGTTTTTAGGTTAGTATCTAGCCTCGTTTATAAAATAAAAATATTAAGTACGACTTATGCATAATAACAATCCCCCTCCCAGCGATATTTCTGAGATGGCATGTAGCTCATGCTGACAAACAGGTACCTACGCAAGAATTTCTGGACATAACCTTCTCCTAAAGCACGACACTGAACATGAACCGCGGTTTTTGCCGGTTCATTCTCAGTTCTTGCCGGCCGCCCTTCTGATATCGGCACTCCACCTTGATAGTCGTCATAGAGCGTATGTGTATGTGCAAACATAGGTACAATTTCTTTTTCCTTCTTTCTTACAGTTCAGTGGGAAGGGCTGACTGACTCGATGAGAGATTTTGTCTAGGAGCGACGGCTTTACATGCTCTTTGAATGACAATGATAACACAATATGCGGGGAGCATCCTGTAACTCCCTGCAACCAGCAGGTGATCCAACTTGGAGTGGTTCAGATAAGATGGAAAGATGGAGGTATAAATAAGTTCAAATATTTTATGATTTTTTAAAGCGTTTGACGAAGTACTAATTTGTCTTTGTCTCTCTTTCGCCGACATGCTACCCCTTCTTTTTCTCCAAAGCTTATCTATCTCTCACTTTCTTTAACTTCTATAGAAGATTGCGTGAGACAGCAAAACCATAAACATACACACACACATTCAAATATAGGTCACACGTGACTTTGCTGTTTATATTCTTATTTTTCTTTGTGTATAGAATTTACCATTCTACGCGTACGTAGAATGGTAAATTCTATACACAAAGAAAAATATAGCGTACTATATTATTTACCACAAGTCTACAGAAATAATATAAAAATCTCATAAGTTCGTCCAAGGGGTGAGAGCCAAATTTCTAACACCACAGGTTTTCCTAACACAGACGCCAGCCTCACAAAAAGGATGAAATCGCAGTAATGTATTTCACCCATGTAATTTGGTGATAGCGGAATAAATAAATAATTTATTATTATTTTCACATTTCTTCAGAAGCTTCTGACAATATCTGCACACATTTGCACGTTTATCGATACTGTAAAACTACACATCACTATAAGAAAGAGGGTCATTCGCCCTCTCACCACAAATCATTTTTAATTATGTTACGCACAATCTTTTCATCATACTGAACTGACCCAAGTATGGTCCATGTTATTGCCCGAACTTTTTAGGGTTCCTTTTGAAAGCCACAAAAATAAAATTCCTAAACATCAGACAACTTCCAAGTTTGAGGCAGAAGTTGTATATTTTACCATCCATCTTTAGGTTTTAGGGAAATAGCCAATCTATTTGAGCATATTTCTATCAGGCCAGATAAAAAAGAGCTAAGAGAACTTGAGTCTGACAGAAAATAAAGAGGAGCCCAGACTTAATTTAGCTTGCATCAGTAGGATCCCCGATATCCACAGGAAAAAGAATTAGTAGGTAACTTGACTTAACACAGCTTGTATCCGTAGGATCCTTGAGATCCATATGATCCCTGAATAGTGCTAAATGCAGTGTACTCTGTAGGCTTCGGCCGTGGTTAAACACTTAGTTACCCCCCTCACGCACACACCGGTGACAGAAAAAAATTTGCAGCTTAGACTTAACACAGCTTGCATCCGTAGGATCCTCGGGATACACGCGATCCCGGAATAGTGCCTAATATGCTGTACTCGGTAGGCTTCGGCTGGGGTTAGTTACGTGGTAGTCCCCCACCAGGGGATGTCCATATCACCAAACTCAGTAGCGTTTCTACGAAATGCCTGGATATGATTATTACATTTTAAAACAAAGTTACCCAATTTTATTACTCTGGAATGGGCTTGAAGAAACTTGCCTGATGTTAGGCAATGGTGTTTCTACAATGGTAGGTACGCGTTTGCTCGGTATACCGATTCACGAGCGATTACGCCTCTTCGAGAAAATCCTAGTACAAATTGAACTTACGAGTAACTACAAAATTTATTTTTATGCGATGTTCACTATAAATTCAATATTTTAAAGGAAGGTTTGTATTCAGTACCTTATTGCACCTATGCGAAGCTGGGTAGGTATAAATTAATTTACAAATTTTGTACGGACTCCGGTTTTTTATGATTTTTTGACCAACGGAATATTATCTCATCTTTGAAATATAAGGTCGCGGTTAAGTACCCGGTTGTGTCCACAATTCAATACATCAAAGGAAAAAAATGTGAGGAAACCAGCATGGTGAAAAATTGTAATTTAAGGACATGTGAAATCCACCAACCCGTTATTTGAGTGGATTACGGTCTAAACTGTCTCTACTATAGTATGATAGTTAAAAGAAGCCCCGTGCCCAGCAATGGAGTACTTAAAAAGGTGTACGGAGTCCCTGATTCCCATAACAGATTCGAACATACCCAATTCTTTTTATACTACTAACATCTTTACAGTGAAAGTTTAATAAATGGGTCAATTTGTTTGAACCTCTCTCGGATTTGGGTCGAAAGCAATTGATTGATTTATTTTATACTGATGACACGTTTATTTGAACTCCTCAAGGACTTCAATATTTAAATTCCTTTATTGGTTAGAATATAGCTTTTGTGAATATAGGAATACCAGTCACCACAAACACATTTAGATATTGAAATAAAACTACTTAATAAGGGATTTTATCGCGGTATAATTTATATTTTAGATCCCGACGTTTCAAAGTTCAAGTCTTTTCAGACTTCATGGTCGCAGATGGACTGAGGTATTTGACGTCCAAAAATATTAATCACAATTATTACTGACTACCTACAAACATTATTATTTAAGTCGCTTTCCGATTTAAGCAAACTGAGCTCACAGTATCTTGAATTCTGAGTTGAAGACTCGAAACGTCGGGATCTAAAATCTAAAATATACCGCAGTAAAATCCGTTACAAAGTAGTTTTATTTCAATGTGTGATATTGGCGTAAATCTAAGAAAATACCATATTTAAATAATTAAATAATGAATAGGGAAAAGAGGTATGGGACCAATGAAATCACAAGATCTGGATCTATCTATGGTAATTATTTAAAAATATTTTTATCTTACCCAATGCTTTTAATTACATATAAGTTTCAATTAATCCAGTCAGTTCCGCAGACCTCTAATCCTCTTCTTCTTTTAGTTATGACCTCTGCAGAAATTGATCCGCAATTTTGCCAATGTCTAGTTTAAATAAGTATACAAGCTTTTAAAAGATTAGCAGTAAAAAACCTATAAAAAAAAATTGGTTGCCTGTAAATTCGGTATACGGGCGAAAGTTTTACGTGACAACGACTTTGAGTGGTAAAATAATTTTAATGTGAATATTCATTCGTATAGTAGGAAGAAGGATGAAACATAGTTGAGTGGGAGAGAGACGCAAGGCATTCGGCGGGCCTCTCTCTCGTTCGGTGACTCATCGTAACGTTACCGAGCGTTACACTTTTTCATAAGTGCCTGCCAGCCGCAACCTAATTTAAGACGTTGTCACGTCAAAACTGCGATGCTCTAAGACGCCATCGAAAATAGAATCCATAAACCCACCCCCTAATCCTCGCGCACACAAGAAGCAGTAGGGAGATTGAAGATGACTTTTTATTTGTCAGAATATAGTTACAAGTTACAAAGTTGCAAAAATATGACAGCCCATGATATTAAATAAAAATAATAATATCGTGGGACATTAACACACACACGGTCATCTGATCCCAAACTAAGCACAGCTTGCACTATAGAAACCGGATAACTGGTAATATACTACATAAAATACTTTTCTGTTGTAAATACATACTTAAATATAGATAATTACACCCAGACTCAAGACAAACAGTCATGTTCATCACACAAACTGACTTGGGTGGGAATCGAACACGACTTGCGATGTGAAAAGCAAATATATTACCGACCACGCCACCGGCCGGTCAAAGGTCCGCATTCTGCACAAAGTACAATATTGTTTGATTTTAAAAAATAAATTCACCCGCCCGCACTTGGCCAGCGCGTGTGTGGTAAACCACACACGCGCTGGCCAAGTTTTTTTTTTAACTAAATTTTTTTAACTCGTAAGATAGTTGACAAAAGACCCGTGCCCAGCACACTAACAAATTAGGGTTGAAGTGAAGTGAACTAGCGATTAGTATAAAATTTAGTATTAATATTTTGTCTGTAACAATGGATTAAAGTATTTGAGGTGAGAGAAAGAATCAATAATGGTCAAGTGTGATCCCTTATTCTCATTAACGCCCATTCAATAGCATCAATAAATATCAATTGTGCCTACCCCACATAGCAGATAGGGGGATATAGAGTCAAGGCTAGTGAAGGACAATGGGCACATCCGGTGCGTATACGCAAGGGAGAGGACATTCAATAAACTTGCAACGGAATTCACTTAACCTACGACTATAACAAAAGCAACATCGATAGTCTTAGTGAAAAATCTGGATTTCGACCTCTGCTTAAGCATTTAAGATCTTCTGTTCTCATCCAACTCTTGGCAGCCACCTTACAGACAATTATTTGCTCCTAATCTGACGCCAATGCATCATCAAACGTGAAAACTCATTCGATTCTTGAAATAACTTTATGGACATTTTTTATTCCTGCTCTCTTCATTCATAATTTCTCTTGCTTTTTTCCCATGTCTTTTGGGGTCAGCTCCCACTCTAACCTGATGGCTGCCATCACACCTCGAAACCTGTACAAATCCAGTAACTTAGATGGTTACCAAGTGTCAGATTATAACAGGATGTTGACTACCTTTAATCATAGTCACAGCTGTTTTAAATGGTAACAGGGACACACGGATGAACGTTCTCTTTGAGGCACGGAGGGTAGTCCCTCAACCAGAGACTTACACAGAGATTGTCCGCGGTGGAAATCGGACCCGCGACCTCCCGAGCACAGAATTGCCAATCTGACGGCTCACACCGCTTGACTACAGAGGTCTTCTTGTTATAAATGGTTACAAAAAGTATATTGATGTGCTCACAATCTTCAACTGTCACCTGCAAGGGGCTGAGTCCCCGGGTGGTGCAAATCAGGTGACAATAAACTGGTGGTAGGTTTTGGCTGTGATTAGTGACGACCTCCCAGAAAAAAACCGCACCGCTACGCGGCCTTGCCGTGTTCCTGCGCAATGTCTGGTGGCGCCGTTTAAGACGGTGGGTCAGAATTGTTGCATCTTAATGATTTCTAACCATATGCCGCCTCATTTTACTGTCACCTTCTCATCGAAAATCATTCGTAATCACGAGTGAATCGGTATACTACGCAGGCGCGTTCCGTCGTACACTAGATCATTGCTTAACATCAGGCAAGTTGCAGTCAAGTGCAAGCCTATTTCAAGATAAAAAATGTGCAAAATTCATCCTTATCTGTTTAGTTATTTCCTCAAAGACGTAGAAGATTATCAAACATCCATCCATACATCGTTACAAACTTTTATATTTACAATTAAGGGAACCAGGATTATTATTACGTAGTGTGGGGTCGAGTCGCCCGCATGATACCTTATCTATATGGGGTTAACAAGTGTGTGTGGTCTGTACCCCCATGGCTGTTATTGTACACTTAGGGAGACACCCTAACAAGAAGCCATAGGAAATATTGCATATTAGAAAACCTACAGCGAATTGCTGGCATTCATCAGTTGCAATGGTGCCTTGCCTGTAAGATATGGTAGCGGGTTCAATACCCGGTCGTGCCCACGCATCTTTGTGTAAATTGTTTCATTGCCACTGCTCAATATCAGTTAAGAAAAACATCGTGAGGAAACCGGCATGAACGTCTGTCGAACCGAATGTCTGTCATGAAAACGAAGTTGCGACCGAAAGCTAGTAGAGAAGTATGTAAGTTTTTGGGTCTGAGGGAAACGAACGAACGAACGAACGAAGGGGAACGAAAAACCAACGTCACTTACGAAAATATAAAATACCGATAAGTACAATCGTCAACTGTCTAGCGGTGCAAGCCCTACGATTGGGCTATATTCCCGGTCGTGGGTTAAATTCCCGCCCCGGAAAATCTTTGTATGACAACAAAAATTTGATTCCGTGTCTGGTTGGTTGAGAGACTCCATACTTCAACCTCACCGATAGCCACCGGTCTGTCTAAGCCGTCGGTCCCGGTTATCATTTAAAACTTCTATAACAATCGTTACGGGTAATCAGAAGTCTAATATAATCTGACACCTAGTCAAACCGTCTCGGCTACTGGTTTCCTAGGCGCCTATCGCAGTTTCTTGTTAAATTTTGGTCGAACTCAAGCCGCATCAAGTTAGACTGGAAGCCGACCCTGATAGTAATAGAAAAAGGCAAAGGAAATGGTGATAAGGACAATCTCACACTTGACGCAACGACCGGTCGCTGACCGGATGATACATAGGGCTGTTAGTTGGAGCTTGCATAATAGTTCATGGTCGTAATCTTGTCTGCAAAGCGACCAACGTATCTACCACTTGTCAGTTTTATCCTTTTTAAGGTGACTCTACTTAATAAGTGTAAGATGATAATACTTACCGGGCTTTGGTTCGAAACGGTCGAGCCTATAAAGTACTTGACAATGCCATAAAGGCATGACACAAATCTCGGTTTGAAACGTTGCCGGACAACTCAAGATTCTGAGGTTTAGGCTAATTATTTATTTAATTTACATAATTTTTACAACAATATACCTTATGCTTGTGCAGAGTTGACAGTATTTGTCAGTTATGTGGTAAATATATCGCTTTTTACCGCAAGCGAGGAAACTAAAATTTTGTTGGTATTATGAAAAGTGTTTAAAAAATGAGCTCATAGCGGAGATGTACATTTCCACTCGGGGTTGAACGCATGTCAAGCGCAAATCCTCCAGCATTATAATGGCTATGTATACGGCCAATTTTGTAGTGAACTACAAGACTGGCCGGAATCGTGGTGGAATGTGAGGAAGCCCTAACAGTGAAATGTAGAAGAAATATATAAAGAAATAGATTCAATGTCCTGTAATGACGTCACTAAGAGTCAATGACAGGTTATCTTAGATCTTGAGCCATAATAGGATTGTCATGATTCTTTCTATTATAATGAGCTATTCGATTCAGACCAGACCATACACAATATGCTAAGTTTATTCAATCATTCATTTAAGTTCTTAACACACTGAGCCCTGACAGACAGTGGATCAATAGACTTTTTTAATATACTTGGAGAATCATAGTTTTTTTTTTAATAGTGGGTCATTAACACACACAGTTATCTGATCCCAAACTAAGCTTGTACTATGGAAACCAGATAACTACATAAAATACTTTTTTTTTGTTAATACATACTTAAATATAGATATTTACACCCAGACACAAGACAAACAGACATGTTCATCACACAATATTAAATGTTAGATGTGGGAATCGAATCCACGACCAGCGGCGTGAAAAGCAAGTACCTACCTTACCAACCAGGCCACACCGACCGAAAGTTCTGGAACCAATTTTTCGTAACGATCATCTCAATATAAGGAGAAGTATGTGGAGGGCGATCCTTTTCAACGGTGTGTAGGCAGAGGTATCACCCGCTTTTTGCCTGATAAGTTTCAAATTCACATTCAAATTTAATTGATTTGTACATAATTAATAATAATAATATAATATGGTGGGACTTTAACACACACGGTCATCTGATCCCAAACTAAGCAGAGCTTGTACTATGGAAACTAGATAACTGGTAATATACTACATATAATACTTTTCTTTTGTAAATATATACTTAAATATTGATTCAGAAAACATATTTTTGCCATGCTTGTCGAAAAGTGTTATTATACTTTAAACGAATATTTTGACGATAAATCACTCTTCTCGGCGTTATAGACGTTTTATAATTTGTTCTGTTTATTTATATTACTTTGATTTAATTTAATTTTGTAAACTTACCTGACATGTTAATACCCATAATGAAATGTAATGATGAATGATTGATTGTAACCTGACTTAATATGGACCTTAGTATTATATAAATTTTCTTTTGTACGCCAATAATATGGCAAAACAGCGAACTTACTGTATTTAAGATCTCATGTACCTTTACTATTCTCATGTACCTGTTTACAAAATAAAGACTTATCTTATCTTATCTTATCTTATCTAATATAGATGATTACACCCAGACACAAGACAAACAGACATATTTAAACAAATGTTTGTCTCGGGTGGGAATCGAACTCACGACCGGCCCGTCAATTAAGGTGGTACAACTTAAAGTAAGTGCCTCTATATTCTGCCACTTATGTAGCAATACAAAATAATCTTATATTATAGGCCGACCGTTTACCTCGCGTATCGCCTATCGCCAAGATTCTGACTCCTCAAGCTGCACAGACAGTGATGATGATTCAAGCGATATAGATATTAGTGACGAATAGTCTTACATTACTTTTACCTGTGGTTAATTAGTTCTTTAAGAGATTTAATTAATGTTTTATGACTTTGTACCTCAGTTAAACGGTCGGCCTATAGATATTAAAATTATATTAGTCACATAAAAAAAATAGTTATAGTATAAAGGTATAAAATGTCAAAAATAAAATGGTTTAGGTCCCATACGTTATAGGAGACGAACCTATTGTCACTTCACTTCAACCCTTTTTACGCACGGGGCTTCTCTCAACTATCTTATGAGTTGAGAGAGTTTAGGCCTTAATCCACACCCTGGCCGAGTGCGGGTTGGTGGATGTCACATGTCCTCGAATGATTAATTCTTAGACATGCCGGTTTCCTCACGATGTTTTCCTTCGCCGATATTGAGCAGCGGAGAAGAAACAATTCTCACAAAGATGTGTGGGCACGACCAGGATTCGAACCCGCAACCTTATTTTTCTAAGGCGAGGCACGTACCGCTGCGCCACCGCTGCTAGGTATATTGCCGTTTATCAGGTACTATTCCCAACTTTAATTGCTACTAATATTCTCTAAGTATATTAACTGCAAGTCTAAGATTTTCGAACCCAGGACCTTGCTTATATCAAATGAACTCACCACTTGATCACGAAGGCAGGTATTAAAATAATCTTTTTCGTTGTTGGTTAAAAACTTCAAACTGCATCGAATTGACCATACTAGTTACTATGGAACACTTGGATTATGTAAATCAGTGTCTCAAGGATAAGTTTTTGCATTAGAACCAGACGACCGCCAGACATATGACAAAAAGATGTACAGTTATTCTGTACCGAGGTTTCAGGGTTCCGTATGCTATGGGTTAATTAGAATTTACCAAAAATACCTACTAGCAAATATAGTGTGTCTTTGTATGTACTCAAAAAGTTTTGAGAATAAAAATCTTGAAGAAACCCTGGCTAATTGTAATTATATAAAAATAGGTGATTAGCAGAGGTCGCCGTTTTTTTTAATTTCTTTATAAGGAAACTCAAGATTCACCATAGAACCTCCTTGCTTCCGGGTGCCCCGGACTTTAGCAAGATACACCGCCATTGCGCCAGCGCCTACACGACGGGTTCCGGATCACACAGCGGGTTGTGACTGCCCCGCCATCATAGACGACCTGTGACGTCAGGGGAGTTCTAGGCCTGGTCGGATATAAAAGGTGTTAAGCTCAAACCCACTTACATCAATTTCCGTTGAGCTACCGGATTCACCGGACATGTAATTTTTTATAATATTATATTTTGTCCCTAGTAATTAGTCAAAACTCAAGGTTTGCCAAAGAGCGATGGAGCGTAATATCCTAAACTTAAAACTCAAGGATCGAGTCCGTAACTCAGTCATACGTTCCAAAACAGGCATAGTGGACGTGGGCTACAAGTCGGCAAAGTTGAAATGGGATTGGGCTGGTCATATAATTTGTCGCATGCATCGCGACTGATGGGCCCGTATCACGACGCAGAGGATTTCTGGAGACGGTCGTCGTCTCCGAGGAAGACCACGAAAACGATGGTGCGATATAGGCTCGTTTGTCGTGACTTGGACGGAAGAAGCTAGTAATAGGGACAGTTGGAAGGCTAAGGGGGAGGCTTTTGCCCTGCAGTGGGACACTACAAGCTAATAAAAAAAAAGTAATTAGTCAGTTTAATTTTATGTAGGTGCTTAGTTCACACCCTAAGACCCTTGCGGGACATTGGCCTATTTACAGTTACAAAACATACTTAAGTAGTAAGGCGTTAGAATCATAAGCTAATTACAATCTTCGTCTAGGCACTAAATGCTGAAATGTGTGACCAAATAAAACCAAAAATAAATATAATAAAATTAAATAATAGTTAGAGTTATTTATGTACCTGCACCGACATGTTGATATTAATATGGATTTTCCCGGGATTTTTAAATGGACAATTCCGTGTGGCCAATAATATGACATAAAAATAATAATAAAAACCATACAGACAGATATGACAAATAAATCAAAGACAATTAACATACAATTTTTATTAGTACCACAACACAATTAGTCCTAGGCAAATTCTCGTAGTTATATGTACTTCACCTTTTTATAAATACAAGCAAATACTTTTTCTAGTCTAGAGTTGTGAGGTTTTTCTTTATTTTTACTGTGGCAACATTGCTCAACATCTTTCAACTTCGAAAATCCGATGTGGTTGTTGATGGCTTCGCAACGTTGCGCGTGCAGTGATTTAAATTGTGTTAAAGCAAATATTTTTTCTGTTTAACAATTCACTGGATTTCTTGCGCTCTTTAAAATTAATCACGGGATTTGAGGCATATCCACTTTATCAGTGTAAGTAGATAAATAACTCTGGTGATTAGTCACATAATATTTGTGATTATTTAATAGTAATACCGTCATATCCATATTTTTTGAGAACTAAATCAAATGATCTTCTCTCATTGAAAAACGGATTCTACTGGGTTGGGAACACATATTGACGCATAAGACATTTTATAGAGGCTGTTGGAGAGTACTTTGAAATGATTTCATAAAATTATTTAATTTTTATGGTGATTTTTTAGTGTCTCCACAGGTTTCTCAAAACTTTCTGAGAGCCCCACGTATGTCGGCATAGGTATCCCGAGCTGAAACAAACTGAGTGTTAAGACTTTTCTAATTTCTCACCACCAGTCTGGACTCTGGAATTTGGTGGTATAATGCACGTAAAGCCGTCAGTCCTGTGTCTGATCTGTCACCGGTCGTATCAGACAGTTCGTCCCACCAGACACTAAGAGTAAAGGAAATCGAGAGTGCACCGTGTGTGACACACTTGTGCACTATAATATCTCTACGTACTTAGCTAGTCAGCTTAGACTTGACCATGGCCGTAGTGATATCAAGCATATAACACGCCTCTATAGCATAATCACAACTAAGTTCTGCCCTATTTATTTATTTATTGCATATAAGGCATGCCAACAGTTTAAATGCACAAATACCTATTAAAATAAAATCATAGACTAAAGATTGTGCTTGGGCCATAGACATTACCATTATCATTATCATTAAATATTACTTAATATTTCTATAGTATTTTCTTTAATTAACGCGAATATTACACATAAAAAATATACTATATTTGTAATGTTAAATGTAAAAATAAATGAAATAATGATGTTAGGTACTTAATGTTTTGTTATTGTTTTTGATTATAGGATTATAGTAGGAAGTCAGTAATAATTGTGATTTATAAGTTTGAACGTTAAATCCCTCAGTCCACCCGTGGAACGTCGGGATATTTTTATATCCCGACGTTTCACTAAAATAATCCACGATAAAATCCGTTATAAAGTAGTTTTATTTCAATTAACATTAATTACAATAATAATTAAAACAATTATTAATTACAGTACAAATACAATAATAAATAATAATTTAATAATCTTTTTACGTCTAGACAGTATTTAAATAGCATAAATTTCATTATAATCGTTATCACAAGACATAAATAGGTGTAATACTTAATAATGTCTATTAATAATTTAATAAATCATACAAGTACACTCCGACAGACAGACAGACGTATAGATAATATTAATTAAATTTGTTGTTGTAACAATCAATTTGCTGTCATGTTGAGAACTTCTACCTATAATTATTGTTTGTTAATTAAGAATATTATAGCCGAAGTACCTGTGAACGCCAGACCTTCATCATTTTAAAGAAGCTGAAAGTTTCTCAGTGCATGCTCCCAATAGCAACAATTTCCCTTGGTCGATAACAATTGACCATTCGGGGGTTGAGTCACTTTCGTCCGTGGGTATACATCTTTAATTGAATCCCCACACGTGCTCCCCGGATGGTGCAAATCAGGTGACAATCAACTGGTGGTAGGCTTCGACCGTGGTTAGTGACCACCCACCAGACAAAGCCGCACCGTTAGAGCGGCCTTGCCGTGTTCCGGTGCGATGTCTAGTGACACCATGTAGAGAGGGTGGGTCAGAATTCTTGCTCCTTTAAGGCTACTAACCTTAAGGAGGCTCATTCCACTGCCAACTTTTCGCCGATAAATCATTCGAAATCACGAGTGAATCGGTATACTGGGCTGGCGGGTTCCATCGTAGACTGCATCGTTGCTTAACATCAGGCAAGTTGTAGTCAAGCGCCAGCCTATCGAAGAATAAAAAAAAAGACCAAGGGAAATATTGTCATGTCCCATCACTTTCACAATTTTTAGTGTCCCACTGCCAGCAGTGGGAGACTAAAAAGGACACCGTGTCCAGACACGGATCTCCTTTCAACTATCGAGTTGAGAGAGTTTAGACATGTTTCCTCTTTCACTAATATTAAGCAACGGTGATGAAATAATAATTCACACAGGATGTGTGAGCACGACCCGAGTTGGAACGTGTGAACTTATATTTCAAAACCGAGGCCGATACCGCTGTGCCACCACTGCTCGATAGTCCGTTATTTAGTAGTAATCGAAATAGAACAATAACCTGTGAGCGCCAGATCTTCGTCATTTTATTAAATCTGCAAGGTTTGTCAGCGCATGCTTCCAATACAGGTAAGAACGATGAACCCATTATTATATATGAAGTGTTGTAGGTCATGGCGGCTTTGGCTGGCGAAACGCATTATAGTATATAATATAATATATAATATATATAATAAAATATATAATATATAAAATAAATTGCCAGACACCCATATCTTAAATATATAAAAGAAGAAACTAACTGACTAACTGACTGTCTGACTGACTGACTGACTGACTGACACATCAACGCAGAGCTCAAACCCCTGGGTCTAGAGACTCTAAATTTGGCACATAGATTCCTTATGGGGTGTAAGGGTGCACTAAGAAAGGATTTTTCAAAACTCAGCCTTTTAGGGGGTGAAACCGGGTTCCAAAGTTTGTATGGAGAAACAAGATTAGTGAGATCAATTTCGCGGGCGAAGCTGCGGGCGGAAGCTAGTAGTTCATATATTTAAACATGAACGTTTAGAATTTTCCACGATGTTAAGCATCTGTCAATAAACGACTTGATTTTATTATAACATTCTGAAGAAAATATAATAAAATCACTCATTATTAATTTATGAATTACAGTACCCCTTTAGTACCGTTTATAGGCGAAAGAAGTGATGATCTATACATCATAATGGGTCATCATCATCATCATAATTTCTATTGGGGTCGGCTCCCAGTCTTACCTAAAGCGGCTAGCTACCAGAATTATACGAGCGACTGCCTTCAGACCTAGAAACCCGTAGGGAACCAGTAGCCGAGATGGTTAGATCAGGTGTCAGATTATATTGGCTTCTGATTACATGTAACGATTGTCATAGATGTTACATGCTTATCGTGCTCACCGAGGCACGGAGGGTAGTCCCTCAATCAACCAGACATTGAATCATTTTTTTTGCTGTTACACAAATATTGTCCGGGGCGGTAATCGAACCCGCGACCTCCCGGGCATAGTATGGCCCAATCGGACAGCTTACTCCGCTCGACTACCGAGGTCGTCTAAACATCATAATGGGTAATCAAATTAAATTTAAGTAGCATACTTATAATAATAATAAGAGCAGAGCTTGTACTATAGAAACCATGGTAATATACTACATATAATACTTTTCTTTTGTAAATTTATACTTATATATAGATAATTACACCCAGACACAAGATAAACAGACATATTTAAACAAATGTTTGTCTCTGGTGGGAATCGAACCCACGACCTGCGGCGTGAAAGGCAAGTATCTTACCGACCACGCCACCGGCCCGTCAAAGGCAAAGGTACAAAGTTCAAAGTTTATACAGGCGGTACAAAGTTCTCAGGGTCAGCTACAGTCCATCAAATCTAAGAAGTACCGTTTGACAGTTCTAAACGTAGTACATTTAGAATTTTATTTTTTGTATGAAAATTGTTTATGTTAGGTTAAAATAAAAATAGCTTCATAATTCAATTATTTTACAGGAAAGCTAATAAAAATAGTGTGAATTACGCCTCTATAAAGCTAATTTAATAGAAAACAGTGAAACGTCAAACGGTACTTCTTAGATTTGTTCAATTGTAGTAACTAATAAATTACCAGCAGACAAAAAAGGATGGTTATGTAGTATAGCGTGCTCGTAAAGCTAAAATAATACTATAATAAGTTTTAAGTTTGTTTTACAGGTTTGTTACCCTGTCTGCGTCTGCGACGAGCAGTTAATGTCATTTGTTCAGTTTCAGGAACTGCGCCGGCGCCGGCACAAGTCACTGTTTGAAGCGAATACTGTTATTCTGTTTAACCCCTGACTAAAAAGACGTATGTTACAAATTTGACGTGTAATTAAATGCTACAGTTTGTATGTATGTGTAGATGTGTCATCATTCATCATCATTCCTGTTATTTTATTTATTTATTTCTTACTAGCTTTCCGACGGCGGCTTCGTCCGCGTGTATGTCGCTTATCGAGCCAAAACATAACCTTCTTTTTGCGCAGTCGGATAAAAACTATCCTATGTCCTTTCTCGGATCTCAAACTACCTCCATACCCAATTTCATCCAAATCGGTTCAGTAGTTTAGGCGTGAAAGCGTAACAGACAGACAGAGTTACTTTCGCATTTATAATATTAGTAGGGATTAATTTTATACAGGTCAATCAGAACGTCCCCACTTGTACCTACGTATCATTTATAACAAATTTGACTTCCCTTTCTATTTAGAACTATTTCCGTTGCAAATCTTCTCATTCGTAATTTAGTCGTTTTTACGAAGTATTAAAAGTCTAACTCTAAGGTAAAAACGCCTACTCTTTAGTTAGTAGCAATGATCTTGAAGCGTTTAAGTACCTACTGCTACACTATCCTGACTATCTGACGGGCCGGTGGCATGGTCGGTAAAATACTTGCTTTTCACGCCGCAGGTCGTGGGTTCGATTCCCACCCGAGACAAACATTAGTGATGAACATTTGTGTTTGTGTCGAGTCTGGGTGTAAATGTATATTATAAGTATCTATTTATTTACAAAAGTAAAGTATTATATATGCAGTATATACCAGTAATCTGGTTTCCATAACACAAGCTCTGTTTAGCTTGGGACCAGATGACCGTGTGTGTTAGTGTCCCATAATATAATAATAATAATATAATCCTTTCTAAGCAATATTATAAACTAGCTGCCCCGGCGAACTTAATACCGCGTATTTCTCACTACTTAAACTGTCCTTAGACTTGTTTGAATACTTTAAGTCAAAGTCTAATCAGTCCATCCGTTCTCGAGTTATAGCGAGACTAACAAACAGCAATTGATTTATATATAACATTTTTCTCACCTTTTAAACCTTCTCTAGACCTCCACAAACATTTCAAGACCGAGATAAGATAAATCCGTTCAGTCGTTCTCGAGTTTTAGCGAGATTAACGAACAGCAATTGATACATAAAGTACTAGCGGCCCGCTCCAGCTTCGCCCGGGTAGCTTCAGCCCACTCAACAATTTACAAATAATGTGATAAACAAAGAACCGTTCAACCGATTTTGTGCAAACTTTAGATAAATCATCTACTAAATAGTCCGAACAATGCCTACACATTTGGTTTGAATAAGTAAGCCCGTTTTTGAGTTATAAAATTACAACGAAAAGTAGCAATGATTTTTTTATAAACAGATATTGAAGATGCGAAAATAATTCTGTCTATCTATCGCGCTTTCACGCCAAAACTACTGAACCGATTTGGATGAAATTTGGTATGGTGATAGTTTGAGACCCGGGAAAGGACATAGGATAGTTTTAATCGGACTGCGCCAAAACAGGTTAATGATTTAACACGATAACCGACATATGCGCATGTAGAACCGCACAGTCAAGTATAATTATGTCATCGTCACAGCCTATTTCAGTCCACAGCTGGACATAGCCCTGTCCTAATGCACTATTTAAATTATTCCACCTGGTTTAACTAGCTCGGCTACTGGTTCCTATGGTTTTCGAGGTCTGATGGCACTCGCTCGTATAATTCTGGTAGCTAGCCGCATCAGGTTAGACTGGGAGCCGACCCCAATTCCCCTTGCCCAATTCCCTGGGCAAGGGGAATGATGATGATGAATAATTTTTTTACACATACACGCCAATTTCCCAAATTAAGCAATTATATCTATTAAAATACTTAAATACTTTTTCTTGTAAATACATACATGTAATAGATAAATTTCACTCAGACACAGAACAAATAATCGTGCTCAGAGAAATATTTATCCTGGGTGGGAATCGAACCCACGACCTTCGTAGTAGCAGTCAGCGTCACTAACCAATACTAGTTCTTAGACACGCCGCGATTTCCGCTGCGCCACCGCTGCTCACTTCTTTTGCTTGTGTTATTTTAACTGGAAGCCAATGTGCAGTTTACGGAGTGAGACGAAAGAGTCGTTAATTTAACTCGTAAAGTTAACTGTTTGAAGGGAATTACAAACATGTCACAGCCGCACAGCAATGGACAAAAAAAAAAAAAGACGGGTTGCACTCCGAGAGTGCCGGCAGAAGTGAAAACTTGATTATTAACGTTGAGCATGTTTGATATTTTGGAATGGTTAGGGAATAATTTTGCACCAATTGCTTTATCAGTATAAAAGTACTATCATTTATGTGGTAGAATACAATATTCATTTATTGCGCTATCGTACACAAACATGACAATTTATATTACGTCTTCCGTTTTACGCTTTTTCGATCAGGTCACGTGTCCTGACGCGAGTTTAAGATTTTATACCCATTACAGAAAAAGTGCTCAACGCCGCTAAAGAAGTTTTCACTTCAAAAAATCAATACGAACAGTATTACGAGCTACCGAGCATCCAGAAAACTAGTGTTTTATAACCACCGATGAAAAAGAGGGGTGTTATAAATTTGAGGTGTGTATCTGTGTACAAGTTCGTTACCACGTAGCGCATAAGCGTAAACTTAACATATCTAAGTATAAACTTAAATAAGTGTGCGCTTGAGCAACTTCGAGGTCGAGGGTCTACGATGGAACGTAGATGAAAGAAAAAATAATTATTTGACACAAACAGAACATACAAAATAAAAAAAACACATATTAAAAGAAAATAATACAATACAGTTCTGTTGTTCGGTACAAGCCACCGAACACTCTGCTGACTCAGCAATTCCGTAGGTTACGAACTTTAGTGCAATAACGGGCATCATTCCGACCGGGTGCATTCATACATTTATTAAACATTTAACATTTTAACATATAACATTTTAGTGATACTTTATATTTTATACAATAAACACTACAACCCTTGTAACTCGCACAACAGATAAAAAATAAATGAAAAACTAATAACATAAAAACAAATAAATAATGAGTATCAGGGTGTCCCATCAGTGTCAAACGTGGACATTGCTTAGTAAACGCTGTGAGTACTATGCGTTTCAAATAAGAATAGGACTGGAAATCCGCCATTTCGGACCAGAATGCGCAACATTCAACAATTTTCCAGTACGGTGGGCAAAAATGTTTGTTTGATATAATAATCACATCTTGATGAAAAAATAAATTAAAATGCGTGTATCTTTATCTGAGACTCCTATGGTTAGAAACCATAAAGGAGCAAAATTCCGACCTACTCTCTAAAATGGTGTCACCAGCTAGGTTCTCTTAGTAGTCTGTGGTCACCAGACATCGCACTGGAACACAGAAAGGACGTTTCGCAATGCAGATATGATAACAAAATCGATTTCAATACATATTAAGAATATTTTGCAGGGGAAGATATTTTATAAGCGGAATTGGGTTCAGGACAGGCCACCGTGATGATAAAATAACACTTTATCATTTTTTTTTGGAATATTAGAGAGTAGAGTTCAATGATTTTTTTTTGCCAAGGTAGAGAAGTACTTATGTTTTTGAGAAAAAATATATACAATTCAAAATCAACACATTGTACTATCGTTCTCAGGTTTGCCGTGTAATTTTATGGCTTGTGCAATCCCTCATTTCTTAATTGTTTATGTAAGTGTTTTGTGTAAAATAAAGAATAAGAACATTGAAAAAACAAACTACTTTTTAACGGGTTTTATCGCGGTTTATTTTTAGATTTTAGATCCCGACGTTTCAAAGTCTTTTCAGACTTCATGTTCATGGGTGGACTGAGATATTTGACGTCCAAAAGAATAATGAACATTATGAATATGTTGTTAGATAGAAGATAAATATTATACACATGATAACTTTTGAATGGTTTGTCCGATTTGAATAAATCAAAAAGTAGTTAACGGGTACTGGTATACCCTTGAATATAAAGTGATTTATTTATATAAGTATTAATATCTAGGTGCAAATAATGCGGTCTAGATTTTTATACCGTTACAATTGCATATTTTAAGATGAAAAAGTAGTTATTGCGACGTAACTATAATAGTAAGGCACATGATACTATGGACTTTTTTGTATATATGTATGTCCTCTATAAAACTGTAGTACATCACTTTGCTCTAATGTCAATAGTTTCCGCGGTGTATGCGATGAAATATATTTTTTCAAACCTTGGCCTTGGGTTACAAAAAAAAATTCATACGGATCCCTAATTTATTTTAGCATATAATATAGCCTCTGTTACTCAGTAAAGATGTAGCTTTCTAATGGTAAAAGAATGTTTAAAATCGTTTCATTAGTCTTTGGGCCTTTTCGTTACAAACAAACAAACAAACAATGAAATCTTTCCTCTTTATAATATTTTGATTTTGGTGTGATCTAATAGGATCAAATTAAACAAACAAAAAATCAGCTTTATATCTGACTAACTCTAAGTTTAAATACATATTCGTAAAGAATTTGAGTAAAAAAACCTGTATGTGGTAATTCCTGTTCGCAATGAACACGATCTGAGCATTTTCCTTTTTCCTCAAGCGTTGCTATAAATATTAAAATTCTAGAATTAATTACTTAAAGTCACTCCACTTCTCAACATGTTAACAACTTTTGTGTTATTCCTTGCTGTTTCTACGGCATTATGCCACCAAATCCTGCCACATCAGCCTCCTAAGCATTACGATGGCGGGTTCCCTTCAAGAACTGACCATATAAAGCCGTACATAAGGAAAGTTCGTGATATTGATATACCTGCTTGGGTGAAGAGTAATGGCCAAACTACGTCAGATCACCTCGACTTCCCACCTGATGTCGAAGATATAAAGCTAGAAAATGGTATAAGGATTGTAAGAAGTGTTACGAAGCCTAGTACAGGTGGCTTAAGCCGACCTTCATATGCAAAGCTTCCTCCAAAACGTTGGTATGTACAGCCGAAGGAAAAAAGTCACATATCTAAATCATCATAATTACCATATTAGTTACAAACTTTAGGATTAACCCATCTAGTACAGGTGGGATAATCCGAGCTCCTTCTGAAATTCGCTAGCCAAAACTTTGGTATATACAGGCTAAAAAAAAGAATCACAAGCTTGTAAGAGCATTATTATTTAATAAGCTTCCAATTTTGTCTAATATCCATTTTTCCAGCTCCATAGTAATATAACTTCGAAAATATTATAAGAAAATAAAAAAAAAATTGTATAATCAAAGTCTAAAGTACTGGTAGTTATCGCTGTGGTATTTATTATATTTAGGTAATATGTTAAATAAAGTATTAATTATAAAATATTTTTAATTATTTTTGTGGTTCCTATTCTAGTTTAAGACTAACAAAATTGAAAGTGTTTATGGATTAAGTATATATAATGTTTATTATAGCCGTTTTTGTGAATGCTGGGTTAGCTAGATGATTGCTACACTTCGATATTGTCATGTACGGTGTAGACAATCGTTGGCTAATCTAAATAATATAAATAAGAGTGTTATGCAATTTAAAACTGTGAAATGTAAATTTAATTTTTATGAAGTATTCTTTGTAAAAAAAGAACTTCATCCTAAACACGTTTTGTAGGTATAACAAAGATGGTGTAAAAAAATATAACCCGTTTGCTTAGAGAAAAATGTGTCCACTTCTAGGCCAAAAGAACCGCGGAATTGGATCTGCAAGTGACCAAAAAGAGTGTTTGGGACTTGGGACTTTTCAATTTTTTCAGCACCAGTCAAAAAGATGGTGTGAAATCCCCGTGGCTTCGAAAGTACGTTGATCCGTCGCGTCGGTAGCTTGATCTCTAACAGGTGGAGTCTGTTAAATTGGACTCTGAGGGTGAAGAGAATAGAGCAGGGGTGGATTTACCAATAGGCTAAAAAGGCTGGAGCCTAGGACGTTATAAATGCTATTGTTATTATCCTGAAAATACAAAAAATAGTTTTCAATCGACATTCAACATTATTTTTGATATATTTTGAGTTCGAGATAAATGTCTAAAACACGAGAATCCTGGTCCTGGGATCCTGGTTGTGTGCCTGGTTGTGTGCTATTATGTCAGCAATTAGTGAGAGATGTCTGTGGTTTAACAACGGTTACAGTGACCTCTTGCCATGAGGCGAGCCAATTTATGTCGACGTCGACGAGCAACGTATTCAAAAATGTGTCACTTTTAGTCTCAGTTACTTCTTTATTGTCGAGGGTTAAGACCTGACATCATACCCTGACCAGACGAAAACGCATAGATACAGATATTAGCACACAGATCACGTACTGTCTAGACAAGAGTTGTTGTATGCTAATGTTTAATGTCGTTTGATTTTCGGCTATCCATTCGTATGCGTGTGCAGTCATTGTTAAGGGGAGGTATGGTAGAACAAAGGGATGCCACTACTAAATATATGCAAGTCTGTGATTACTATCTGCGGAACGCAACGTTAGGTTCGCATTCGCAGACACGAAGAAGGAGGTGGGTGGGGGGTTTGTTCTTTAAAGTTATGTAAACATTTCCAAAAATTGATTCGTAAAATGACAATCAGCCAATTTGTCTAAAGTTTAGACAAATGAAATAGCGATGCGATAACGAAAGTTACAATAAATCTAAATCCTTACTAATATTAAAAAGGCGAAAGAAACTGTGTCTGTCTGTCGCCCTTTCGCGCTAAAACTACGGAAATGATTGGGATAAATCTTGGTATGGAGATAGTCTAAGTCCCGGGGAAGGACATAGGATACTTTTTATCTGACTGCGCAAAAAGAAGTTAATGGGCGCGGAAAGCTAGTGTATAAACGAAAAAAAATCGTCTGAAATTTTTTGTCTATCTGGCATAGCGCTGGAAATCATTCCTTTATTTTATTGTCCTTTTTTAATTATTAAAATTACTATGCTTGTGGATTCCCTGACATCCCCGGGAGCGTATATTTTATTTAATAATTTAGCCCCTTGACATTGGGAGCGTATAGTCAATTACGTTTGTGTCATGTTTCGCTTTGCTGTATTCTCTGGTGTTGTTAAGAGCTCGTTGTCTTGTGATTTCATCCACGTCTTCTCTTTGTTCAACTCTGCTGTCTTCGGACCGTTCATCCTCGAGCAGCACCCGCGTACCAGCTTGACTTGATAAAGCAGTAATCGCTCTCCTCAACCATTTCGTAGTGTAGAGAACGACCCACCCCCCGCATTGCCACAAGAAGTGACTTTTTGGCGAGCTTGACTTACTAACAGCAGAATAGCAGTGATCAGTGTAGTCATTTATAAGTCGTTTCAATTTGTTCGTTAGAGTAAGTTTTAGACATTTATCTGTAATAGACACTTGTCTAACAAAAACGGCGATTTCTTTTGTTTTTCAATGACATCAGCCATTATTGGAGATATAAGTCTAAAGCGCCAGCATCGGGACCCAGTGCATTTTCTCCCAAACTTGGCCTTAACAAAATGCACATAGAATATTATACGTAATTACGTCCAGACGATCTATGATGTCTAGGTATCCTTTTTAGAAGTCTAGCCCAGTCTAGTCTGCATGCATTCACGGCATTAAATACTGAATACCTAATATGTATCCGTCTGCACAAATTTTGGCTGGAGAGTTATTTTGGGACCTTTTACCTGACTGGTAAGGAAGAGAAATGATTTGGCGCGTATATTATGTATTAACTTTCGCCCAAGGCTTGTCCCGCGTGATAAATATTGGGATAAAAAGTACCCTTTGTATTAATCCAGACCAAATAGATGGAATTTGGCACAAAGATTGTAATCTATCTCTGTGCCTTTCATCTAATTCCATTTTTGCGTAAAAGAGAAACGATTATACATCCATACATTCTTAAAAACTTTCATGTTTATTGTATAATAATATAGTGGGACATTAACAAACACGGCTATCTGATCCTAAACTAAGCAGAGCTTGTACTATGGAAACCAGATAACTGATAATATGTATACTACTTAAAATACTTTTCTTTTGTAAATACATAAAATTTTGATATTATATAGGTACTTTTAAAATTTCGCATTATTATAAATCGAAATTAAATAATATATTAAATAATATATTTATCATGACGGGCAATTAGAGAAAATGTTGTTCTACGGCCGCCGTCATCAACGGAGCTCTTCCGCTGGATGTCTGCTTGCGACCACGACCGGTGCAACCCGTGTTGAAACATAAAGCTAAATTAAAGGTGAGCGCGTTAATTACTGGTCATGATAAATATAATTATATATTTATTAAATATTGATTACACTGAGACTCAAAGACAAGCAGACATGTTCTTCACATAAATGTCTGACTTGGGTGGGAATTGAACCCACGACCTGCGGCGTGAAAAGCAAGTATTTTACCGACCACGCCCCAAATAATAAGGATTAGATTTCCGACCGCGGCTCAGCCTGCATGAACGTTGGTTATCGCGGTAAACCATAAACCTTTTTGCGCAGTCGGATAAAAACTACCCTATGTTAATCTATGCCTATGTCCTTACTCGGGTCACTGACTATCTCCATACCAAATTACATCCAAATCGGTTTATCAGTTTGTTTTTTTAACCTCAGATTGAAACGCCTTGAGGGATTACGACAGTTGGGTGTAGTTTAACACCATGGTTCAAACATAGGCTACTATTTTTCTCAAAAATCGACCCTTAAATGTCTGTCATAGGGGTTAAAGATTTATATTACTTTACACTTTCACAGCCGAACTGCTGGACCGATATGGATAAAATTTTGTAGGGATATAGTTTAAAACTATGGTTCAAACATAGGCTACTTTTTTTTCAAAAATCGACCCCTAAATGTCTGTCATAGGGGTTGAAGATTTATATTACTTTACACTTTCACAGCCGAACTGCTGGACCGATATGGATAAAATTTTGTAGGGATATAGTTTAAAACTATGGTTCAAACATAGGCTACTTTTTTTTCAAAAATCGACCCCTAAATGTCTGTCATAGGGGCTGAAGGTTTTTATTACTTTACACTTTCACAGCCAAACTGCGGGACCGATATAGATGAAATTTTGTAGGGATATAGTTTAAAACCATGGTTCAAACATAGGCTACTTTTTTTCAAAAATCGACCCCTAAATGTCTGTCATAGGGGTTGAAGGTCTATATTACTTTACACTTTCACAGCCGAACTGCTGGACCGATATGGATAAAATTTTGTAGGGATATACCTAGTTTAAAACTATGGTTCAAACATAGGCTACATTTTTTTCAAAAATCGAAAATTTTGTAAAGTTGCCGTATTATGAGTGCTTCCCTGTATCCCTTTCTTTCAAAGGAATCACATCGCTTCAAAAACTCATAATGCGACACTTCAAATGAAAATCTAGAAACCTAAATCACGGCTTCTGACAATTTTTATAACTTTCTTGTAGTTAAGCAATAACGATCTACGATGAAACGCGCTTACCCAGTGAATACCGATTCACTCATGACTCGAACACAGGCAGATTATAGCTATCGAGAAACTTAGATGCCGGCAGCAAATTCCAGAACATGGGAGTTCGCTAGATAAAAGTGGAAGCAAAGCGCTTTAACTAATAAACAAAAATAAAAAACTTGTCACGACCGGGAATCGAACCCGTGACGTATATTTCTGAGACGAGGTTCGTACCGCTGCGCTACCGCAGCTCTACATAAGTTTAAACATAAGTATAAACTTATAGCACAGCCGTTTTAGATTTTAAATCCCGACGTTTCAAAGTCATTACAGACTTCATGGTCACGGGTAAAAATAAAATCTAAAATAAACCCCGATAAAATCCGACATAAAATAGTTTTATTTCAATATCTGTACTCATCAAATATGTTTAGGATTCAGTTTTCTTATAACACAAAATTTTATCCTTAAATATAAAAATGAAACCCGTTTTCCGTTGTCACGACATCACGCGTGAACGGCTGGACCGATTTCGCTAATTCTTTTTTTAAAATATTCCTTTAAGTACGAGGATGGTTCTTACGCAGAGAAATATTAAAAAAAAAAGAAAATATTGTAAGTGAAGAATTGCCGAAAACCGGGTTAGATACCTACTATTTATTATTGGTTATATTCGGTAGGTCTGACACCCGGTAGATGGCACTGCTTTACCGGGCAGAACCACGTCTGCCGGGTCCGCTAGTAAAAAATAGATTTAATAGGTACATTTACAGTATTAAATTACAGCAACACTAAAATGCACTGAATCCCTAGACACTTTCGACTTTTTGTTAGTCTTAAAGCTAAAATAGAAATAACACAAATAATATCAAAAATATTTAATGATTAATACATAATATACAAAGTAATACCATTTCGTGAACAACTAGTACAGACTGAAATCTCAAACTCAGACTGTTATCATACAATTTAGAAATATAAGTTTTTTGGATACCTTTTCACTGGAAATAAACTATGTAGAACGCTAGGTTCGGGTGTAGTACTATACCTTGGAGGCGTTTTAAGTATCGCTCTTGCAAATCTATATTTATTATCCATTACCACCGGGTGTTTATACCAAAGTGTTGGCTTAAAAATTCTGTGTGAGGGTAGGATTACGCCACCTGTACTAGGCTTCATAACACTTCTTACAATCCTTATACCATTCTCTTGCTTTATATCTTCAATTTCAGGTGGAAAGTCGAGGTGATCAAACGTAGTTTGGCCATTACTCTTTACCCAAGGAGGTATATCAACATCACGAACTGTCCTTATATTATACGGATATATATGGTCAATTTTTAAAGGCCAGCCATGGTGGTGCTTAGGAGGCTGATGTGGCAGGATTTGGTGGCATAATGCCGTAGAAACAGCAAGGAGTAACACAAAAGTTGTCAACATGGTAAGAAGCTGTGTGACTTTGGTTAATTAAGGCTAAGATTTTAATATTTATATCAACGCTTGAGCAAAAAGGAAAATGCTTTGATCTTGTTTATTACAAGCAGGGATATCCACATTCTGTCTTGTGACTCAAATTCTTTACCTATTTAATAGTAGGTACCCACAACTTTCCGCCATTGACTTACGATTGAATATACGATTATAGAAAATCCTTCCTCCATTTACCCCGTTACGTGGATGTAAAATACATGTACGATAGGCATGTCAGCGAGAGGGTGGTTGGGTAACTTGCTTCCATATGCAAATTATCATTAACCTCTTCTGTACAGTCGGATAAACTTATCCTATGTCCTTCTCAAGGTCTCAAACTGTCTCCATACGATATTTTATAAAATTAATAATTTAATTAATTTTAATTAATAAAATCATCTATACATCATAAGATGATTTTAAAAAACCTGTATAATAATTCGCATTCAAGATATGATCAGATATGATTTCAAGTTATGATAGGAAATTAAGGTTTCAAGACGCTACGTTTAATGAACAATGAGGTAAAATACAGGAAAATAAAAAATCAACATAGGTATTTATATGATTCATTTAATAATTTCCCGCAAGAACTAGGTATATAGGTAAATAGATATTTTTCCTTACAAGAACTGACTACCACGCACTATTTCCCCTGGGTTTCTTACTTTCCCTGGCTAGACAGGCCAGTAGCAAACTACATAGATACTAAAACTTTAAATAACAAAGTAAAATTTATACAAATCTGTTGTTCAAAGGTTTATCCTGAATTCCTTTAAGCAACTGTTACGGTAGATAGTGAAACTATTTATGGTGTTTATTAATTAACCTGTCAAACTTTGCTAGAGTACTTAATATCGAAAAATAAACTTAAGTTACATAAAAAAACGACTAAAAAAGCAATCCAAAAAATTTTTCCCGCGTATTGTACTAAGCATACTATGCGTTTCAAATAAGAATAGGACGGAAAATCCTCCATCTTGAACCGGAGTGCGCAGCAACTTTACTTTTTTTATAATATCATCTAGATGTCATATAATAATGACATCTAGATGAAACGTAAATGAAAATGCGTGTATCTTAATGTCGTTCGAGTAATATTAGACATTTGGAGTCGAATATTTAGTTACGAACATATTTTATTTTAACTTCTGACGAAGAAATCGGTGTCATAAGTCAAAATATGTGTTTATATCCGTGTAACAATATGTATTTGTGTACAAATTTGTGGCATCCTAGCGCATAAATATTCTTAGGTAGGTAGCTGTATGTGGCTACAAACCTAAGTAAAATTTTCTACATTAATCATTTTTCCATAGATTTTAAAATACTGTCATTGTCTGTTGTTTGATATTTTGTGCTAACGCTACTTTTGCTTAGTATGTGGTATGAAGTTAGCCGCGAGTCGTCCTATTCTTTTTTGAAACGCACAGTGCGATGCGATGTTCATAGAAAGTTACTGACCGTACGGATAGCATATCAATAATTGTACTCTGAATGCAAATTATTGCTTGTCTTTGAAATGATAGCTTAAAAAAATACTCGGCGAGTTTTATGCAATATTATATTATAACAATTTAAAATTTTGAAGACTTGATTTATCGATACCTTATATATAAAGGCCAACCGTTTAACTCGCGTATCGCCATCTGAGGTACAAAGTCATAAAATATTAATTAAATCTCTAAAGAACTATTTAACCACAGATAAAAGTAATGTAAGACTATTCGTCACTAATATCCATATCGCTTGAATCATCATCACTGTCTGTGCAGCTTGAAGAGTCAGAATCTTGGCGATAGGCGATATGCGAGTTAAACGGTCGGCCTATACCTATAGTTACCTACCTACTGCTAACGAAGCGTCACGTAGTATTACACAAGATTTTTTAAAGAAACTGTTTTGGCTTACGGTTGCTAATGGTACTGTTTTATCCTAAAACAAGTCGTTCCAATTCAGTATTTAAAAGAACCGAGCTAAGCACCTACCTAATATCAATCATGAGTAGGTCTGTTAATATTTTTTTTAATTTACAACTTTTCTTTGTAATCTCACAAGAAAGTCGACCAGTAAACTACGTTAAGAATGAAGAAAGAGAAAGGAAAGAAGAAGCGAGAGAAACGATCGATGTAGACAGCAGTCTCGCGACCGTTGCAGAAAGTCTCGTATTGTGGGATGGACGCTGATGTACTCGCTCTAGGCTCCATTGTGTTAGGGAAAATATGCTGAAAACGTAAAAAATATATAAAAAACACATTTACATTTAATACATTTATTGAAGGTATATACTTAAGTTGTCATTTAACACATTTATGACAATCGTTACATGTAGCCAGAAGCCAATATAATCTGACACCCGGTCTAACCATTTCGGCTACTGGTTCCCTATGGGTTTCGAGGTCTGATGGCAGTCGCTCGTATAATTCTGGTAGCTAGCCGCATCAGGTTAGACTGGGAGCCGACCCCAATAGAAATGGGATAAAGGCAAGGGGAATGATGATGGTGATGATGATGACACATTTTCCATGCTATTTTAACCCCCAACCAAAGGGAGGGGTGTTATAAATTTGTCGTATGTGTCTGTGTATCCGTATTGTTTTGTTTACTAGTAACGCTTACACGGATAGACCCATTTTGATGCGTTTTTCTGAAGTGATGGAGAGTGGTTTTAGCTAAGTCGAGGTTTCATTTCATTTTTAATTTGTAGTCATTAAGTTCCATTTGTTGGGTGGCGAGTCTTTTGTGGTCTCCACGAATTTCAGAACTTAATACACAAAGGAACTAAATATCAAGCTGCTACTACACATTTTGGACTTCACAAGGAAGTGAAGTCAGTACATCTTGATGAGTGGCATTGGCATTTCACATGGATTGTTAATAGCTGACGATAATGTTAACGATTATAAGACACCTGTACGAGCTATGCTGTACATTCAACTTTGTAATGTTCGCGCAAATTGCTTATATCAGAACTAATCATTTTGTACTAATACTGCAAATATTTGTTGAATATTATAATTGTTTAGTAGCGAATAAATCTTTATAACAAGCAGCCTCTTTCAAAATAACATTTAACATAACATGATTAGACAGGTAAACATTTACTGTTGGGATACTATCCCATCATATGGTCCTTCGAGCCGGTATCGTTCGGCATAAAGGAATAACTTGATAATCTTCGTCTCAGATAAAAGTTAGATGGTTAGAATTAATTCTTCTGTCTAAAACACAATTATACAAACCTTAAAAGCATCCAAATCTCTGCTTAAATCTTCATCGGAGTAACCCTTCATAGCTTTGGTAGCGACTGGTCCCATATAATTGTTGACTACCGCAAACTCGAAGAGAGATAGGAATACGAAAACTGAACATGATGACATCCACACATCAATAGCTTTAACATACGAGACTGGTGGAAGACTCTGTTGTGATTGTGTGTTCTGCGTAGCTGGGGATAAAAGAATAGGAATTATTTAATCTATTAGAAGATAAAAAGTCAGTGAGGCTTTGGGTAGACCGCCAAATTAGAGTTAGGAATTTATCTATTCTCAATAATAATCCATAGTCAGGAAGTTGTTTGAGTAACACCCCCGTGCCTCAGAAAGCACGTTATGCTTCCGGTCCTTAGCCCGATCTTTGGCTGGTGTATCTTCCTATTCCACCGTACTTTGAAAGTGAGGAACTAGAGAATGCACTGTGCTTGCGCTCATACTTGTACATTATTAAATACATATTTACTGCGTATTTGACTAGTCAGTTAATGATTTGACTGCAATAGTCTTAGACCTTTCCCCTAGACATTGTTCGCATTCACTGGGCTCAAAAGTATCCTCTTATTCGGACCGGCCTAAATAATACTAATTATATGGAGGCCAATTCATTACAGGAATCAAAATTCTCTTATCGATCCCTTCGTCAAAAATATCACCATGAGACCATTATTCTACTACAATTCTACCAAAACCGAATAGGAGACTGAACTAAAAACTTGATTACTACTCACCCAAAGTAAGTAGCGAAGTTACTCCCAACGTGACCCTTGCAGGTATAGCTTCAGGCTTAATCCAGAACGATATCCAGGACATTACAACGATCAGTGCTGAGGGGATGTAAGTGTGGAACAAATGGTAGCCCAGACGTCGGCGGAGGTTGAATACTACTGCTAGACAGGTGAAGTTACCTGCGAAAATATAAAATATTATTTTGAATATGATATTTTACTTGAGAACGTCATGTTTTAATCCTAACATGCAGTGAATGATGTGGTAACTACAGGAAAAAAGCTGATTTGAGCTATCAGCATCGGTACTGAGGAGCATAATGCCCATCAATAATGAATTAAACTATCAGCGTTAACTTCAGCATCTGCTTCGATGTCACAGTGGGTTTTTATGTCGTTGGAGGTGTCTAGGGTTAAGGATCAAACAATCAAGGCATGCGTCGGTGAACGTGTCAATTTGAAAGTGATCATAATTGCAGTCACTATCATCTCCTGAATCAGCGTAATCGATGATGAAGCAATTATGAATTACAAGTAATGTCTACTTAGGTATTGGGAGTAAAAACTCACCTGTAGAGTATTCAATAGTGCAATCAGAGGTGTAATTGTTGGAAATGTCGAGTTGTGGTAGCTCTATATCAGGATTAACCACCAGGGGATCAGTCAGGTTCCAAATGAAGACAAGGTCATGAACTGTGTGAGACACTGGAATCAAAGAGTCAGTTTTATAGAATACCAACCCAAATATGCCTTTACGTAGCGAACTACCTATTAAATCATTTGAGTTTAATTGGAAACTGTTAATATAACTTCCACTTCTTCTTAAGTAATTAAATAAATAAAAATAAAATACAGCTCAAGCAGCTCTTAACAGTACCGTTGGTTTGGGGGTGATATGGGGAATGCGTCAGTAAGAGTTTAATAGAACTAGATTCCGCCCAATAGCCGATTCTCAAACAAATATAAGTGCATAAAACACCCTCCACTAAGCCCTGTTTAGCCAAGTTATATGCTGCTTGCTGTAATATTTTATCATTTAGATACTTACAACTTTCTATCATCATGGAACAGCTTTGAGTATCATGAGGATATGACTCAAACTTCATAGCACAAGACAAAACCAAAGTTAGTCTGGAATCAAAAAAATATATATTATATTTAAAATTTAAAATTCTCCCTTATAAAGCAACATTCCTTTGGTGTTTCACTGCTACCCGTCCCTATCAGTGGAACACGAAAAAGTAGAAACAAGTTCTTAAAAGACCAGGGTTTCCTAAACGTGGCGTAAGACGCCCTCAGACTAGATAGAGTGCTGATCTCTGAACTGTCGAGGTACTTACTTAGACATATAAAGCAGTGTCTTGTCATGATACAACCATAAATAATGGTTAGGTATGCTCATTTCATGGAAGGTCACTTTCTTTGCGTTCTTGAAAAAGCAGTCAGGTCTCCAGATCTTGTTCAACCAGTCTACATCCAAGATCCTATATTCTTCGTGCATGTTCTCCGGGAGTCTAAGACGAGGGTCCCTCCAGGACTGAGCTAGGAATATATCAGCTACGTATGTCTGGAACAAATGTTATACAAATATACCACGCCTCTAAGATCTCAAGCTTTCGCCAGCTGTAAGATAGCCACAATTAACATCATGTGGTGACTGGAGGATCGGGTGGTAGTGACTCTCCAGTGTAAACAAAAGATCTTCTGGTCGTTAGTGTGATGCCCGGCTATCGCAGTCCCCCTAACTGTTTATTTCGGGAAGTTGTATATACGATAATCGTCGGTGAAACTTTGCTTGTGCGATTCAGGGTTGCTACGTCATTTTGAGTGGCGTTAGGCTTGTGACGCCACAGGCACAGGTCTTCTTTTATGTTTAGAGTTAAGAGATTATAGGTCTTAATCCAAACATTGTATGTTACGTAATGGATATCACAATGTCACCAAATGTTTAGTTTTGACCCATGTTAGTTTCTTCATCTTGTTTTACTTCTGCTGTTTTTTCTACCACTGCATATGACTACCAAAAATCTCGATTCATCCAAATTGAAGATGCAATTGATGTCTTATTTATACGCAAGGTCACTAGTATCACTGCATGAACCTATTTAATGGAACCCGTAATCAAAATCTAGAATTTTGGTTCTTTGAAAAGTCAAGAGAAGATGTGAAATGATAAGGATTTATGAAGTGATCTAATAGAGAAACGGAGTAATCGACATAGTCCACCGGATTAGTAAGCTGAAGTGGCAGTGGACCAGTCATATCTGCCGTAGAACCGATACCGCTAGGGTAAACGAGTTCTTGAGTGGAGACCACAGATTGGGAAACTCAGCGTAGGACGTCCTTAAACTAGGTGGAGTGACGGTCTCTGCAAGGTGGAGTGGCTGGTAAGAGCTGGATGAGAGTACACGGATTGTGCTCAATGGCGTGCTTTAGGAGAGGCCTATAACCAGCAGTGGACTAAAATAGGATGATGGTGATAATGAAGGATTTATTCAATCAAGTGATTTACCATGCTCTCTTCATTAATAGAGTCCAGCGACAGGACGGTGACGTGGAAGTACACGATGGTAGGCTGGCCTTGCAGTTTCGGAGCTCTGTTCTTGTCGTAAAACTTCGCCTTCTCCGGCAGAATGTCGCGTAGTGACAAACTGGATTCCGACTTCAGCTCTATTTCTTGATATGTGGCGTTCGTGCTGTAACCGCAATGGAGGCTTATTAACCAATGTTTTGATTCAGTAAATAAGTAAGTAAGTATTAATTAGGTATCACCGTAATTTTAGCAATGGATATGACGTAAACGTTGCGTTTTTTTTTCTTTTTGTTATTTCTTTTACTACATCAATATTTGTATTGGATATATTTCGGAGAGTGTTCATTGGAATTACATAATCTTATGCCCCCATCGCCGTTCTAACATCGGACAAGTAGAGGTCTGTGCGCCATCGATATATGGTGGAAATTCCACGGGTAAGCACAAAACGCTTTGGTTCGACTTACATCGTGCGAACTGCCAGGTTGTGAAATTCGCTACCGGCATCTGTTTCCCGATAGCTATAATCTGCCTGTCTTCAAGTCACGAGTGAATCGATATTTGCTGGGTAAGCGTGTTTCATCGTAGACTACATCATTGCTTAACAACAGGCAAGTTGTGGTCAAGCGCAATCCTATTACAGAATAAAAAAATAAGTTGTTAAGTACCTTAGAAAACTTCTTTTTTCAATGGTTATTATCCTATACCTACAATAACATTTTACAATATGGAGTAGGTACATCCTAGTGCACAATTATTTTTGAAAGCCATGAGATGTACTTAATTAGCATTGTCATTGTAGCGAGTTTTTGATTAAAGACTACATTGTAGTGTACAGCTAGTAGTGACAAATTGCGAAAAATCGCTGGCAATAGTGATGACAATTAATGCGAATACGTGTAAATTTCATTAGCATGCGAATTTTTGAGTCTTGACGATAATTGTTAAAAATGAAGTATATCAATTTTGTTAATACATATGCGAATTAAAGAGCTAATAATCTCACTCGTGAATGATGTCAATCACGGTCACGTACGTGAGAGAGATATAGTACTACATAGTTGCGTGCGACAGAGAGCGCATGCTACTAAAGTAATATGCATGCTAGAAGTAGGTATGAAGCGAGTGGTGAATTCGCTTCATACTTCACAGAATTTCGCAACTTGTTAAATGCTAATAAAGCAATCGCATGCTAACAATTATTGTGAATGCTAATTATTACATTACCAGTAAGCAGTAGCTGACTACGACTAGCCGGGGTCAGAGTGAAGCAGAGATTATTTGGAGACGCTTTTCTTCAGCAAGAGAGGAAACTAAAGGCTCATTAGTAAGTAGTTACAAGTTAAAATAAATACTTACAGAAAACTTACAGCTGCTTGAACTCGTTTTCCATCACTCATCTTAACAATTAACAGCAATAAAACAACGGTACAGTTCACTTTTAAATCCATTTTGTTCATTTCAATCACAAACACATTTTGAGCATCATTATATTACAAGGTGAAAAGCTGTTTTCAATAGTAACTTGACATGGTTCAACTCAAAAAGAAAAAAATTTAATGAAGAATAGAAACAAAATTATATATAGACTAGTTTTCCGCCCGCGGCTTCGCCCGCGGATGTCGGTTGTCGCGATAGACTATTAATCCATTTTTCGCAGTTGGATAAAACTATCCTTTAGCGGGTCTCGAACTATCTCCATACAAAATTAGTTCAGTAGTGTAGGAGTGTGAGCAATATTTTAAAATCGGCAAGCCCCCATAGGTATATCCATAAATCAATAGGTATTTCTTAAAAAATACTACGGCTCTTAAACCATACTTATATGAAGAAATAAAATTTAAATATCGAATTCTATTAATCGGATTGAGTTATTAAACGTCATTGCGTCAAAATAAAAAGTAATTTAGCTAAAAAGCACGAAGGAGTATTGATATCAACTTCAAAGAAAATCTCCCTCAGAATAATATCTCAGTCTTCACCCGCGTAGTATTAGGATAAAGATAAAAAAATGGAAAAATAAAAAACACGTTTTAAATTATTTGTTTTAAGCTATATTTATACCGAATTTGAATCGGACCAAGGACTAAACAGTTATGGAATATTTAATTATTCCAAAAAAGCTCATTTTACACTCCCCCTGTGGGTAGTTTTGCAAAAATAAAAAACACGTGATTCATGATTTCTGTTAAGGTATATGTGTGCCAAATTTGGAGTGAATCGGACTTGAGACTATACAGATCCAGAGAAACTAAAATTTTTACCAATAAAACTCATTTTCCACACCTCCTGGGGGTAATTATGAAAAAATAAAAAACCCTTATCTCATTATTTGTCTTAAGGTTTATGTGTACCGAATTTTAAGTGAATAGGACCAAGGAATAAAAAGTTGCATACAAACTTCACCCCTCTATTTAACCCTCTTAAGGGATGATTTTTGAAAATATTATTAGCCTATGTCCGATTCTAGGGTATACACTACCTACATTTCAAATTTCAATAAGATCGGTTGAGCGGTTATGGAGATACGCGGTAACAAACCTTCACACACACACACACACTTACTTTCGCATTTATAATATTAGTAGGATAGACCGTTTAACTCGCGTATCGCCATCTTATTTAAATCTCATAAAGAACTATTTAACCACAGATAAAAGTAATGTAAGATTATTCGTCACTAATATCCATATCGCTTGAATCATCATCACTGTCTGTGCAGCTTGAGGAGTCAGAATCTTGGCGATAGGCGATACGCGAGTTAAACGGTCTATCTATAGGTACAACAACATAACATTTCGCCTGTATTACCCAAAGGTGCAGGCAGAGGTGAATATTACCCACTTTCGCCGGCTATGTGTAAGTTCCTATGTGAGCCTCTTACCGTTTATCACATCATTTGAATAGCACAGCATGTGAAATATTACAGGCTAGTAAAAAATAGTAAATAAATTATGACATCTATGTTTCCCGGTAGCTATAATCTGCCGGTCTTCAAGTCACGAGTGAATCGGTATTTACTGGCTAAGCGCGTTTGCTTCACATCAGGCAAGTTGTGGTCAAGCGCAAGCCTATTTTAAGATAAAAAAAGGTTCCCTCACATACTTTGCTTAAAAATAAATAATAATATACGACGCTAAAAAAATGTGTTCCTAGGCCAAATTTAATTTTAAAAGTCATAATTATAGCTATGCTTGATACTATTTTTGTTCCTGTATGGTTTACTCCTAAGATAGTTGATAAAAGACTCGTGCTACACAGTGGAACACTAAAATGTTGGTACTTTACTAAAAATAGGTTTAAAGGACTTGGCGGGGTTCAAATCCCGGGTCTCTTCACGGCACCGCTGTTAATCCTGGCCTAGAAGAACAAAAGGGGCAGGATTTACTAACCATATCAACCGTTCCAAGGCTATACGATCTAAGCGACATTTTGCGAAAGTTACAGAAGTAAGGGTTAAAGTTTTTTTTCGAAAAAAAAAACACTAAACAAACTCTATTGAGTGGATGATAATAAACATGATACCTACAATAATTCTACATACACACAGCGCCATCTAGTGCCAAATTAAGAAATTATATTTCCTTGTGTTATGGGTACTAGGAACGGATACTTTAATACATGTTTTTTGTAAATACATACATATCATAGATAAATCACACCCAGACAGAACAAACTCTCGTGCTCATCACACAAAGATTTATCCTGGGTGGGAATCGAACCCACGACCTTAGGCTTAGCGGTCAGGGTCACTAACCTCTATGCCATCAGGCTAGTCAAAAAAATACATACCTACTGCAATTTCCGAATAAAAGAACTTTATTTTTTCATTATAAATGTCGCTTAAATGCGCCCTCAGCTTATTATAATAAGGAGTAATCTAATCACGAGTGAATCGGTATAATAGGCAGGCGCCTTCGATCAAGTTCGAATGGCAAGTTGTAGTCAAGCGCAAGCCTGTTGCCGACTTAAAAAAATGATTAGTCATTATGAGTTTGAAATCGCAGCAAGGAACGTAAAAGTGTTCACCAAAGTTTGTTTGTACATTTATTTTCAGAAGTCGGTTTAAAACGTTTAACCTCACTTCAACCACGAGTATAGGCTTACATCTAACCTTGATTCTATAAAATACCGTGTTATTTCTATTATAAATGAAGTCTTACATTTACAACCATAATCCAATCACGGATAGCAAAGGTGTTAAGCAGAAGGGAAAGAGCAAAATCAGAAAATCAAATTGTGTAACTTGATGTTGTAGCAGAAAAGTAAAGTAGGTAGGTACAGTAAAAATGTTCAACTAACTGTACCCTTAGTAAGTTCAACATTACGAAAAAAGTTTTCGAATAATATCTTGAACTCATCAAAATGCGTTTTCAAATTCATTTTGTTTGTTCAAAACATTAGTTAAAAAGAAATTAGAATTGCTAGAAATAGAATTAAATGGATTGGCAACAGAATAGGTAAAATAGTTTGTAGATTTATGTGCATTTGAACTTATTATCTTGACATGTTGCTGATAGTATTCGAAAACTTTTTTCGTATTGTCAACTCGTACTAGGGGTACAGCTCTTTTATTACGGCCCCAGAACACAGTGATTATAATTGTCACAGTTTGAAGTACATTTTTAAATTTAAACTTGGCTACTTCACTTCAACCCTTTTTAGTATCCCACTGCTGGGCACGGGTCTTCTGTCAACTACCTATCATATGAGTTGAGAGAGTTTAGGCTTTAATCTACACACGTTAGCCAAGTGCGGGTTGGTGGATGTCACATGTCCTCGAATGATTAGTTGTAAAACATGCCAGTTTCCTAACGATGTTTTCCTTCACCGATATTGAGCAGCGGGGATGAAAAAATTCACACAAAGATGTGTAGTAACGACCAGGATTCGAACCCGCGACCTTATTTTACTAAAGCAAGGCCTGTACCGCTGCGCCACCACTGCTCTTGCTCCATACTTACTTGGCGTAGGGGCCACCATGATCATGAAGGCGTTTCCATTTGCAAAAGGTCGCTGGCTGTATAGTCATATGCGATGAACCAAACACAGTAATACCTATGGCACGTATCAGGGGAGGCCTAAGTGCAGATGTGGACAGCTGATATAGACCGATGACGATGATGTACACTTCTTCTTGGGTTACAATTACCCCAAACGAGATGTTGAGCACATTGGTAAACTACCTACTTACATTTAAGTGAAAGCGCCTTATATAAAATTAAGAGCAATTCCTACTCACACAACTATTAAGTAGGTACATACTAAACATACAAAATACACAAATTAATGTTTATATTTCATTTTTCACTTCTAAATTCACTTTGTAAATAAATCCTTTGATATAAAATCGGGGTTTTGTTATTTAACATTATAGCGTTCTAATTTGTTCGCGGGATCGACTATTACTACGTTAACGTACATTTGCTGAAGTGTAGAAAATAACAGGCTTAAGATATAAGCGAAGGCGATACCGACGAAGTACAGTTGTCAGTACCACTGTGGAGTGAGGTTTAGAATAAAAATAATAATTATTATTATTATTATTAACACACGCGGTCATCTGGTCCCAAGCTAAGCAGAGCTTGTGTTATGGAAACCAAATAACTGGTATATACTAATACATATAATACCTTTCGTTTGTAAATATATACTTATAATAGATATTTAGGTACACCCAGACTCGACACAAACACAAATGTTCATCGTTAATGTTTTTCTCGGGTGGGAATCGAACCCACGACCTGCGGCGTGAAAAGCAAGTATCTTACCTACCACGCCACCAGCCCGTCTAAAATAATAGAAATCAAAATTTTCAAGTTTAACCGACTCAAAAAAGAGAATATTTCTCTTTTTTGAGTCGGTTAAACTTGAAAATTTTGCCCCACAAAACTGGAAATCAAATTAATTATAATTATCTTCTTGAAATAAAACTACTTTTTAACGGATTTTATAGCGGATTATTTTAGATTGTAGATCCCGACGTTTCAAACTCTTTTCAGACTTCATGTTCACGGGTGGTTTTATTTTAATGTGTGGTATTCGCCTAAATCTAAGACAATACTATGTAATTATCTTCTTTTTAAGTCGGTTAACAAACGCTACTCGCTGTTCTTGGTAATGAAACCATACCCTGTGTCCGGTCCATAATAGGATTATAGCCCGCCTCGGACGTCCTTGCACTATTTGTTTCCATACGATATAAATGCTTATCGATTTAAATTGATACTTGATCAACTTTGTACTATGTAATAATAATAATAATAATAATATAATATAGTGGGATATTAACACACACGGTCACCTGATCCCAAACTAAGCAGAGCTTGTACTATGGAAACCAGATAACTGGTAATATACTACATATAATACTTTTCTTTTGTAAATATATACTTAAATATAGATAATTACACCCAGACACAAGACAAACAGACATATTTAAACAAATGTTTGTCTCGGGTGGGAATCGAACCCACGACCTGCAGAGTGAAAAGCAAGCATCTTACCGATCACGCCACCACCGGCCTGTCTATGTTATAGATAGACATTGTTAGAGTAGATAACTGCTTTAACATAATATTAATATGTAGTAACTAACTACCCCAGCGAACACACTCATATTTCGTATTTCTCACCTCTAAATTACTAATATCGCTATTTAAAAAATGTGTTGGTGATAGAAGGGTGAAAATTCAGGGTTGTATGTATTTTTAATGCTATGTACATTATAAAAAAAAATTGTCCATAAAATTCAAAAAAATGTTAGGGGTGAAAACCCCTTATCACTTAGAGGTTTGAAAAATAGATAGTAGCCGATTTCAGACTTACTGAATATGCATATAAAATTTCATTAAAATCGGTCAAGCCGTTTCGGAGGAGTATGGTAACGAACATTATCACACGAGAATTTTATTTAATGTTGTATGCAAAGAATGGTCCTAATGTAGGACTGCCAGAACAATCTCTTCTTATATTTTCGAGCTAGCTGCCGCCCACGGCTTCACCCACGAAATAGGTACATACTTACCTATTGGGTTAAAAAATAAGGAAAATATTAGTTATGCACTTCTACCCATTCCACAATGTTTCCTTACCTAGGGTTTGCTGGTAGAAAATTCACATTTGAATTAAGCTTGCCTGTGTACATGTGCTGTTTCCTATTTATAAATTGTTTATGTAAGTATTTTTGTGTACAATAAAGAATAAGAATAGAAATATGGAAACTAAAAAAAGTAAAAAATGAATTTACTTACCTTAAAGTAATTCGTATTTTGATTTAGTTAATCAGAAATGATTTAATAAAGACATTATTATTATTATATTTGTCTTTTTTTATAAGCCGAAGCTAACACGTAGAGGCCCGTTAGACAATTTTTTTCTAAATTTAATGTGGCACCAACCGACGATTATCCCTGTTCTCACCATTTATGTACAACAAAGGACAATCCCCGGTTAGAGCAGGGATATTGCAGAATATAGGAACTAAAATCTAGGTTATGGTGGTGGGTGCTAATGGATTAGGTAACTAGGACTATGGATGGAATTATTATTATACATTCTTACAAACTTAGTAGGATTAAGAAAGTAAGACAGTCCAATTATAGTTGGCCCCAATTTTATAACTAAACTGCCTCGGTAGATCCACTGGTAAGCGTGTTCGCATAGCTACGAGGTCCCAGGTTCGTTTCTTGGGTCGAGCACAAAGACAGAATGAATACTTAGAGAATCTTAGTTGCAGCTCAAAGTTTGGAATTGTGCCCGATGAACGGCAATAGGCTCGCCCCCTATTACGTATGGGACCTTAACATAGCCGACGCAAAGTGGATGATCTTCACCCCCGCCTACACCTTCGGGTAATAAGTACAGGCGTGATGCTGTTTCTATTTTTATAACTATATACTAGCTTCCGCCCACGTGAAACTTATTGGGGGATAATAATAATAATATACCTACTGAGACAATATCACACACGGCCATCATCCCAAACTAACCAGAGCTTGTACTTACTATAGAAACCAGATAACTGGTAATATACTACATAAAACACTTTCCTCTTGTAAATACATACTTAAATACAGATAATTATACCCAGACAGACTTAAGACAATCAGACGTGTTCATCACACAAATGTCTGACTTTGGCGGGAATCGAACCCACGACCTGCGGCGTGAAAAGCAAGTATTTTACCGACCACGCCACGGGCCCGTCAAGCCTATAACTCTGTTATTTCATTTTTACTAATTCTGGTTCTAACTTTCACAATTCTTTGGGTATGTTCACTAAATCCTGAGCATGTTTTGGAAGAATTCTGAGAGAACTCTGAATACACGCACATATAAAAGGAAAAAGTAGCCTGTGTTAATCCAGACCATCTCTGTGCCAAAATCCATCCAATTCCGTCTAGTAGTTTTTGCGTGAAAGAGTAACCAACATACCTTCAGACAACCATGCATTTGTTACTTTGAAGTTTATAATATTAATAATTAGTAGGACCGTCGTTGAAGATGCTAAGTATACCTCATTAGTGTTCAAATAAATTCAAATTAATATGGTCCCATTTTCCAAAATTATTAGAGTGTTATTATAGCCTCTTCAATATCAATGTGCAATTATGCAATAATATATAAATAGAAACTACCAAAATAAAAGCAGTTATTTTATTTTAATTTTAGATATAAGTCAGAGAACACAATTTACGGTGAAAATTGCTACCTTCATTGAGGAAAAACATTTACTTTAAGTACACTATTTTATGCATTGGCGTGCATACCAATCTCACCCCTAGTAGAAGTTAATGATATGAATAAAACATGATATCAAAACACTTATTTTGAAAATAAAACCGAAAAAAGATAAAATTACTGAAGAAGAGGTATCTTCATGAATTTATTCTATAGAGCCAATTTTATCAAATCGTGTTTCCATCGTTTTAATTTCTTAGAATATATTCTCGATTATAGTCGACAATATATTTTTTTTTCAGATCTTTATTTTGCTTTTCACTACTTCAAAAAGTGTTTCAAAATACATGTTTATGCGGATTTTCACTATAACCTGGCCTTAATACGAAAAAAGTAATCAAATATTATCTTGAACCAATCAAATTGCAGTTGAACATCCTTTTTTTTTAAAAAAGACATTCACGAGCAAATTTAAAAAATCAAAACCCCTTCTTCGTCTACATCTGGCAACTTAATTTAACGGAAATTGATTTGGCCCCAAAAATTCTATTTTTTTTACTCCATAATTATGATGTCATTCACACAACTTAGACCAGCGGTCGTCAAACTGCGGCCCGCGACAAAGCAAACAATTTTAGATGTCCGTTATCACCAACGAGAAAAGTGTGACGACCGCTGACTTAGACGAATATAATCTCAGATGCGACAAACTCTTTAGGCTCTAGTGTGCCAAACAAATATACATACATAAGTACATTACAATCGAAAAACCACCCTCCTAGCGCAGTCGGGTAAACAGGAAGTAAAATGCTAGAAGTTGTTGAATACTTTTGATCTTATCAAAATGTGTTTTCAAATTCATTGTTTTTCATTTAAAACGTTTGATTTAAAAGAAAATAAAATGCTAGATATAAATTAATAAATTAAATAAATTTTATGACACATTTTTTTTAATCTATCATGACAGTGATGCATGTGAAATCTTTTTTCATATTAACTCGTACTAAGGGTATAATAACACCTTCGTATACTACTATAGTGACATATTAGGCCGCGCCCGCACTGTTCAAGTTACCGACACGCTAATTTACTAACATTATGAATACCAACAAACATTTACAGAACTAACTAGACATTCCAGGTCGGAAAAAATCAGTAATTGCACTATATTAATTACGTACTACCATTCAACATTGACAGCATGGCCGTGGCTACATATTTAATGCCCGTGGAAATAAGATTAACCTATTCTATGACAGCTAATTTATTAACTAGGAAGTTACATATTTACATACTTTTACCGAATAATATAATTAGGTACATAATGTGAAACAATTATTGTAATACAAACCACAAAGATATTATGTTGATACATAGTTTTTTATAAGTAAAATAAAACTATTATAGCTAAACATAGCCAATAACTCTAGTGAAATATGGAACTATTTACAAATCGTACCTATCTCACTGTATCACTCATACACAAAGAATGAACGAAGCAGTAACCCACATAGTTATAAGTTATAAGGAACATTGTTGTGAAACAATAAAGATATTTTATTATTATTATTATTATTACATAATTAGCCACTTTCTAGAAAGAGACAAAGATAGTGCAGCTGTCTCTTTTTAACTTCACTTTTGCTATCTATCTCACTCTATGGTCACTACCTCTATTTACTTGTTAGTATTATATTATCTGTGGTATGGCAGCAAGGCCACTCAATAGAGAAATTAGTCATCAATTTGTTGAAGTGAATGTTTTCATTTCATTCATTCTATATCAGCCAAATATCGAAATCACGGGTGGTCTTGGTCACGCCATCACGAGTGAACGGCTGAACCGATTTCGCTAATTCTTTTTTTAGAATATTCCTTGAAGTACGAAGATGGTTCTTACGCAGAGAAAAAATTAAAAAAGAAACAATCTCCTCCGAGACTGCTTGACCGATTTTTATGGAATCTTATAAGCATCTATAATCGATAGGTCTGAGAATCGGACGTAATTTAATTTCGGACCCGGTAGGTGGCACTGCTTTACCGGGTAGGACGACGTCTGCGGGGTCCGCTAGTAACCAATATAAACCCGGAATATAATCATGATTTGTTCACTCATTCTTCTTTCCCGTCCCATATATTTTTAGGCATAAATCTAAGAACCTCCATCCTTTTAATTCCTCATTAGTTCCCCTCACCATATTTCTATATTGAGTTCTTATTTCAGACATTTTCTTTGAACAAGAAACAGCGCTTTTATCCAAAATGTTGGAGGCCTCTGACCATAGGTAACTTCGAACGAATTTTGGATTTTTAAACTTCTCCAAATTAGTTAAATACCATTGAAGAAGTAATTCAGTTTCATCGTCAGTCCATGTAGTTTCAATGTTTTCATCAATAACTGGTACATACTCGTTTTGTACATTTTGTTTAATAATTACCTCTTTTTCTAGAATTTGCTGTAATAAATCAGCAAATTGTTTATCCCCAGCCCCTTCCAATGTCTCTTGGTTATTAAATGTTTGCTTCAAATAATTAATTTTGTTAAAAACTTTGGTTACTGGTTCACCCACAGTGTTGGCAAGTTCAGTCCATAAATATTTCTTTTCGAACCTAGGACTTAAGAAACTGTCTAGGTTGTCTAAATAGTATTTTAATGCGTCCTCAACTTTATTGTTGGGTAAGCTAACATCTTTGTATGTTCTACCGTTTCTGAGAGCTGTATTTTGCTCGTTTTTGATGTATTTAGGTTTCAAACGCATAACCTTCTCCATTAATTTGTGGTAAGGTGTTTTTGCATTTATATCACTTGCGTCTATTTGTTTATGTGTAGTTTTCATTTTAACAAACATTCTCTTACAAGTTACGGCTGTTTTATTAAGTCTCAAGCCAATATGTGTCCACATTTCTTTTGGATCAATCTCCTTACCTTTATTTAATCTTATATAGTTAATGTAATTGATAAGTAATTTCTTTTTACTTTTCTTAGTCCATTTTCTACCGATTTCAGTGTTTTTACATGATGCTTCATCTGTGTTGTTAGTCTGTATCAAAATGCTGGCGTTTTCTATTTGAGATATATCTTGTCCTTCGGGTATCACGATTATACATTGGTAGTCATCGTCTGAAAAAATAATGCTGTTAATTATTCTGTCAAATATGTATCCAGTTATTACCAACAAACCAAACTCAAGAAAAATTAACTCAGAATTCAAGATACTGCGGATTCAGTTTGCTTAAATCGGAACGCAACTTAAACATTATAATGTTAGTAGTAAATTAATGTAATAATTGTAATTAGCAAATAGGCTAATTACCTTGAAGGCTGAAAATGCTTTGAAACGCGATAAAAATTTAAAATAAATTCCGTTAATAAGTAGTTTTATTTCAACACTAGCAAGAAGTAGTGTTTGAGAGAATATTATAGTGCAAAGTATTGTGTGGGAAGTAAGTTCACTAATAAGGCACATGGATTTGGATAGAATTTGTTAGATTACTGAGATCATCACATACTTGAGCAAATTTAAAACCTAGTCGCATAAAATATGGAAAGTATGCTAAGGGAGACAACGCTATACAGGTAATTGTCGTTATATCTTTTAACTTTAAAATAAAACAAAGTATTCAATAATTACTATAAATTTTAATACATACCGTCAAGTTTATTATCATCGGATCCGATAGGTACATCCATAAACTGTTTTTCATCCACATCCATTGATACTTGTGCAGGACCATCACCCTCACTCATACTATAAATATTATTGAACATATTAAAAAACTTCCACGTAATTTTTACACCAGGCTTCTTACTTTTCATAGTTTTCAACTTTCTATAAGACTTCCTCAACTCTATAAACTTTTCTTTACAAGCTAACCGACTTTTACCTATATCTTTACTTAAATTTGCCCATTGGGTAATATCATCTTCATTGTTACTAATTGAGTCAAAATTTTGAGAGAAATAATTGATCAATTGCTTTATTTCTTTAGTAGACCACTCATCACCTTCATCGGAATCAAGTTTTCCATTTTTTAGCTTATTTTTGATTGCTCTATAACCAAACACTTTCTTGCATAAAGCATAATATGGCCAAAGAATTGGGATATCTGGTTTATTTATCTCTCTTTTAACATAAGCAGTGTATACTTGTTTTAGATTTCTTAATCTGTGTGCACATTGTGTCGCAGATATGCCAATTTGATTGGCCAATATTTGCCAAAGGGAATGTTTGTTTCTATTGGTTGTTGAGAATTTCTCTTTGTTTTTGAGGTAATACTCGAGGATTTTGATTGCTTTGGATTCACCAGGGCGAGTGTTATTCCGCCGTTTTATGCCTCTCTCGTCAATATATTCATCATCATCCTCTGAATTTTCTACCAAATCTTCTGGGATACGTACTTTTTTCACTGAAAAGAAAAAAACGTGTAGATGTACTTTGAAAATGTCTAAGGATAAGCCACATGTACTGACTTGTTCATGATACAAGTGTGGATTAAGGCCTAAGCTTCAAAAATGTGTCTTTCTACCCATTCAAGCAGCTACTGGAAAACGTCATAGGTATTGCTTTAGTACTCACCGCCAATCTTTGAACTCGACTGAGCATTCTGATTTTCCAACACTTCATATCCCGATAGTAACTTTGTATCCATGCCGTAATCAAATATCCTATCGAACAGATCAATAAATCGCCACTCAATCTGTAAACCGGGATCCTCTTTCTTAGCATTTAATATACTTTCGTAGTCTGTTACTAAATCTTCCCAATGTCTCCTACATGCTATCAGATTTTTACCCAACTGTTTAGCTATAACAGCCCAACATACAAAGTGAGTTGAAGGTTGTTTGTATAATTCAGTATTATCATAGAAAAATTGCACAAGCCTATCCAAATCTTCCGGTGAACATGATTCTGTACTGCATGAGTAATCAGACAACTCTAATTTGATTTCTTTAGATATTATACTATCAAATAATATTTCTATAGGCTTCCTTACGTTAATTTCATATCCACCTTCGAGGTATTTATCCAAATGAGCAGTTTTTAATTCATCATACTTTTGTTTACAGTCTTCTGCATTTTTATCCAAAAGCCTGCCAATTTCACCCCAAAGAAATTTGTTGGGAATTGTTCTATCTTGAAATTCATCAAAACAGTCAAAGCAATATTTAACTAATACTGTTATTTCAGTGTTATCCCAGTCATATGGTACATCATTAGTAGTTAAATTTTCATTTCCACTGACATTTTCATTTGTACTGGTATTTTCATTTAAATACTTTTTGCTAAAAATTTGGTCACCTTCAAAAATTTTATTGAAAAGATCCATGTAAGGCCAGTTAATGCTTTCAGTGCTGCTAGTCCTTATCTTGTCGAGTAATCGTAGATAATGTTGCTTGTAGTTTAAGAACCTTTTCTGCCAATATTCTCCATCGTCGTCTCCCAATTCTATCGCAATGGCATCCCATAAATCTTTAATCCAATGAACTTGTTGAAACTGTCTTTTGTTCTTCAGATACAACTTTAACATCATTTCAACTTTATCATCCATTTTGATGTTTTTTGGTTCATTCTTTTGTATTACTTTGATTGTATCAACATCTTGTGTTGTTACAGCTTTCATTTCTTCAATTTCAGGCTTAAAATCGTCTGTGATGTATAACTCACCTGCATCTTCTCCAAATGCTTGATGACATAATTCAAAGTAATCCCACTGGACATAAACTCCACTATGGACTTTCTGTATGATATCTAAATATTTTTGTTTTAAGCTGCCTAGTTTTGTTTCACATAGGTCTGGGGTTTTGCCGACAAGCATTGTTCTGCACGCAACTGTCCAGAGATGCTGCCGTTTCGTAGTACCTGATATAAAGGTTTCTTTGTTATCTATGTAGAAGACTAGAAGTTGTCTAATATCTTCATCATTCCATAAATCAGTGATGGTGCTGGATTGAGGAAGATTAACCTCATTGGGTAGATTTGATGCATCTTCTATCATAAAGTTACTATGTTCCAGCTGTAATGCCTGGTGTTCAATGTTTTCTACTGTTGTTAATACTCCTTCTTCTCCATCACCATTTTCTGGAAGTAAAAGTTATAAGTTTACTATTTTTGCCTAAAGCTATGGGGTGTTGTAAGTTTGACATACTTTGTGTGGGAGTTAAGTTTAATTACTCAGGAGTATTCTTAGGTAAATAAACATCAGGGGGTTACTAAGTTTTAGGGGGTGACTATTTGGCTTTTTACTTTATTTTTGTCCAAGGTTTAAACAAACTGTCAAGCAAAAACTACAAAATCAGTTAACTGTTATTTAGACTTATTTACAGCTGTTTAAAGTTTAAGAAGGTGACACTAGGGAGAAGAGAGAAGTTATTTTGACATTTATACTATTTTATTTGAGTTAATTAATCTTGTCTATACTTGTATTATGGAATAACTTATGAATGGGACTGCTAGACCCAGAGCAACTTATTAGACCCAATGTGATCTTTTGTGCTATGTATGAACAATATTCATACAATGATAATGAGCTGTGGGAGCAAATGGGAGGAAACTGGAAACAAACAGTGTTACTGCTTTTACCATTCATTACATTTATACATCAGCCCCCCTCACAATTTCATCTGTATATGGTGAAGGATTCTCTAAAACATAATGAGGTAAAAATACCCTTGTATCTTTCAGCGTCAGTATACCCTTAAAACTTTCATCTTGCAGTTAGGAAGTAACAAACACTTATTCATCCTAACAAACATTCACAACTATAATTTGTTGGAATTCATCCATACTACTTAACTAACATTATAAATGAAGTGTCTGTCTGTCGCATCAGTTTGAAAAAGTCGTGTGAACCAATAAAGGCCCTTCCAAATAACAAATCTGACTGTCACAGTTTCACCCCTAAACAAAATTTGGAATGACAATAGTTTGAGACCTGGGGAAGGACATAGGATAGTTTTTATTCAACTGCACTAATGGCAGGTCAATGGCAACATAAACAAACTTACCATCCACATAAAACAGCAGTATTTCTCCATTTGACTGTACTTCAGTCTTCAACACTATTTGGTCCATCTTCTGTTCAACATCTATTAATGGAAAACATTGTTCAATAATACACTGCTAAACTTAGGTACATTCCAAGAGGATAACAAAGAGAATACTTTTTTCTATGCAATATTTTAGGTTAGGCTACCTATTATAGTTTTTATTTTAAGTTAGTGTTGAGATTGTTATTGAGTGGGGTCAATTTTCTTGTACTGCACTGTAGTATTTATATTTAAATAAGTCCAGATTAATCTTTCGGAGTCAGTAATCTTGTAAGTTAAGGAACAGAGAATGAAAAAATGGTGAAACTTTGGAGATTGCCAGTTTTGCGAGTAATAGTTTTTTTTATTAATCTCCAGATATTTATTACCTAGTTAAAATATACATCCCTTTACTTCTCACATATTTTTAAAACATTACTGTTTCACATTTTAAGTTTTGAGGTTACAGTTGTAGTGCACTGTTTCCATTGAAATGTTGTGCTTTTTAACCCAAACCAATGGTTTTTAGATTAAATCAACCACAATTGATGTTGGTTTAACTTTTAGTTCATGATGTTGATTTATTGATAATAATATGATTTATAGTTATTAGATAATTTATTGAAGTAGATTATTTTGTATCTTAGATTATTATCTAAATAAATAAAAGAAGAAACTGACTGACTGACATATCAACACAGATCTCAAACCGCTGGGTCTGGAGACTCCAAATTTGGTACATAGGTTCCATATGGGATCTAGGGGTGCACTAAGGATTTTTCAAAACTCACCCTTTAAGGGGGTGAAACGGGGTTCCAAAGTTTGTATGGAGAAACAAGATTAGTGAGATCAATTTCGCGGGCGAAGCCGCGGACGGTAGCTTGTTTTAAATAAAGTATTTAAAATTGTTATTTACTTTTATTATATTAAAGTTTCATTAATATCCAGCATTTCCGGAGAATCTCCGGAGATTATGGATAACCGGAGAAAGATATTCGGAGACTGAAATCGTGTACGGTGCAAAGCCCTAATACAAAGGGATTTATTGGCTGCTAGAACTGGTAGGTTAGTATCCGCCGGTAAGTAAATTTATTGAGGCTCATTAGAAGGCAGGACTTTGTAATTCGTAGAATAGTTTATCATGAAATGCATAAACATTGATAGGCTTGTTTTAATTAAAATTTAGACGATACTATGACAAAAACTTACCAAAATGAAGACTCACAGTAGAATATTTATTTTGAAATTGTTTGACATTGGCGAACGAGACACGACTTGATCAAAAATCTTAATCATGGGAAAGAAACGCTAAGCGCAGCAATGCGGTTTAATCATAACAACAAACGATGATGCTAGGTTTCTTTCGTGGTTTTCGATCAGTCGTGATCCGCCATTTTGTAAGTTCGTGTTTTGAAGTTGACATTTGTTTTTGACTTAGACGTTCTTAGCTGATTTTGACACTTGACCACGAAGCTAGGAAAATCACAGAAAAATATTTATTAGATAGGGCATTAGAAATATCGTAAAAGAAGTCGTTCGCTTGTAATATGCCCTCGTCTTTCGATGTCTTCGTAATGTCAAAGCGTATTTTTGATTTAAAAAGAACAACGTTATTATTATATGAACGTGTTATGTGATATTGTATTGACCTTTTGGGGTATGAGAGCCAGGGCTCCAATGGCGGTGTACCCCACACCGCGAAATGATAAAACACTTGTTAGTAAACTTGGCATGTAATTAATGAAACACCATAACACCGGTACATGCTATACGACAATTACACAGGTTGTATTAACTTAATAGATTAGGTAATAATGTGCGGCGAAGATATGATAGCAAATCACCCCGTTACATCCTGTCTGAGAACCCCGGTGCGGAAGACAAAGAAAAACGGGATGTCATAGACAATCCGGGTCCTTCGTAAACTCGAACCATAAAGTGGCAACGTTCCGTTCGCTACAACCTTATAATGGCCACCAAAATATTAAGACTTAGGTTGGCTTTATAATAATAACAATAACAACAATATTTATTTATTTCAGACCACAGATAGATCTACAGAACCTACAACAGTTATTATTTTATTTAATAAGATATAAGATGCTTCCATTAATACATTATTTGGCTCTTCGCTAAATTACTGATAAGGCAGCTGGAGCCGTCACGCACTTGCCGCATCAAGGGTCTGGGATTTTGGATCGTTTGATTGCCTAAAAATGTAATGAATCTGCTTGAGCAAACATCCCTGCTGCAAAAGCGTGGCAGCTCCAACATCACCCTGAAGGAGTTGTTGTATTATACACGCATAACGCTGTACGAGTTCTGTGTATAAGCCATCAATAGGGCACATGTGTACAGGGACTGATAGTAAGCCCCACTTAACGTTATTTTAACGTCCCTTGTACAATGTGCTAACCTACGCTCTGCGTTCCCTTTCTATGTCATAAATATCCGAGAGATATCGGTTATCCAGTGCTTATATTATTAACAATTTATGACAGTTTTGAATAATTTTAATTAGTTTCATAATTGGTAAATACTTCACCAACAGGCTTAAAATTAAAAAAAAATTGAATCATTGGTAAATAAATAAAACATGTCCTACAGCTGAAAATAATTTTATTTCTGATTAGGTGACAAATGAATACAAATCAGTCATAACATAACATAATTTATGTTTTCTACAGTGTACTATACAAACTCAATTTAACTTATGTATTGTTGATAATCTTATTAACTATATAAATAGAGACATACCTCTGCAATTCATATATGTATCTGGTGAGACTACTGATAAAAATGTGCGTGTACTTATGTACGCGCGTGAGAAGTTATACTTCTTTGGCATCATTAAATAAGCAGACAGCTTCATACTGTTAATTTTGTGTCACAGATGCGCGCGCATCTTAAAATTTCACTCTCATCATTATTTCATAACGCGCCTAAAGAAGTATAACTTCATAAAAAATATTATGTGAAGCAATTACATTCGATTCTATAAAACTAGAGGTATATTTTATAATAGATACCATGGCTATACACAATTGTTCCGTACTATGCGTAATATTTGTCAATTTTATACAAAAAAAAATGCAGCACGTAATATAATTCTTTTATTTAATCGTAAATATACAATCCCCAATGCTACTGTTCTAAGATAAAGCTGATACTATTTGGTCTTGACTTGACTCTACAAAATTCTAGTGATATGGAATAGTTTGATAAAAGGAGAATAGAATAGAATATTTATACTTTAAGTAGGTGTATATAGGTATAGTGTTTTAATAGATGCAGTAGGTCAATATTTTAGTTACCTAAAATGCAGGTATTGAAAATTGCATGACTGACAAATATGAAGTTTATTGTCATATTCATATTATTGATATAAAATCGGAAGAAAAATGTGTTAAGCTATAAATTAAACTACACTCAAATATAAATATAACAAAGAGGTTTGATTAGATTCTACTGAGGAAGTTTAGTGTGAAAAATATACCTACACTATGTTATTATATTGTACTCCTGCCTTTTACAGATAACACACAAACATCTACTTATTAATGTACTTAGTAGGTACTTAAAATTTAAAGCAAAACACCAACTAACAAAATACTTAATTACAGAAAACTTACAAATATAAAAATACATTATTTAAATAGTCATTTCAAAGTGATGTAACGATACATTTACAAAAATAAATATCAACAAACGAACATACAATTATGCTATACACAGAAAAGCTTTTATTCTCTCCTCTGTGATGCTATACTTATTTAAAATACCTAACTAATACACACATATAACGTTGTTCACACATAAGTAACACACGATATTAATAAAAATGACCAGCATTTTTTCAATAACTACAATTTTACCATTCTCATGCAACACAATCTTTCTGATTTATTTAAAGATAAAGTAAAAACTTGATCAGCTAAAGTTGATGTAAAACATCCGATAAGTTGGTAACCTGACAACCTGACAACCTGCCGGGTTACAACCTGACAACATTTGAACAAAGATAAATAAAGAGTGGGGTTTCCAGACCCTCTTGCAAAAGTTGTAAACAATTTTTCTTAAGGAGTGTCCCGATTTATTATTTAAAGATTGCATTGGTGTCAGGATCCATCAACCCTTCTTTGTTCAGCTCACTCGCACAATTCGGCCGTTTTTACAGTCGAGAAAAAATGGTATAAAATTGAAATCAGAATCATTATGTTGAATGATTATATTTATAAATGTTATGTATATGATTTTAACTAATGGCACTAAATGTAATTAAGAACCTACCTAACGAAATATTTTACTTAATAAGTACGATGAAATCGTTTAATTATTGAACCACTTAGAGTCCTGTCAATTTTGGTAAGGTTATACTAATCGCATGCATCTTAGCCGATGACCAAAATTAATAAATCCTTAAGTGGCTCAACTATTAAACAATGCGACTATAATTTATATGGTATATTGCACACTATTCATAGTTTACTTTTATACACATTTATAAATTGATTTAATTAATATATAGAACTAGCTTCCGCCCACGGCTTCACCCGCGTGGTACTTATTGGGATAAAAAACCGTTGTGCTAATCCACACCATAATCTATCTCTGTGCTTAACTTCATCCAATTCCGTCCAGTAGTTTTTGCGTGAAAGATCTTTCACGCAAAATCGATCTTTCACAATCTTTCACGTTTATTATATTAGTAGGATTTTAAGCAAAATATTATAGAACAATTTTTTCAATTATCATTGATTATTATCAACGTATGTGCATTTTGCATACATTGATAAAATCAATGCATGCAAAATATGTTCAAACGTTCAACGTGTGTGTTCCTTAGATAGAATTTATTGGGCTATTAAACCATTGGCTCTGAGATTACATTTAAATGCTAAGTTTAATTGTAAATATAAAGTGAAAAAGTTACTTGGTTAAATCCTACGCTATTTCATTTACATTATTCATACCTAAAAAAGGTAAAAAATTAAAACTATTGACTATCTGCATACTTATAAAATGTGATTATAGTTCCAAAATTGTAAAAATCTAGCTCCAACAGGCTTGTATAAAAATGACTAAATAGGTCGATATTTAGATGCATATATGTTTTATTTCATTATTTTAAACTCTAGCGGAAAGATAAATGTCAAATCAGCGAATAGCTTTTTACGAGACGTTTAATTATATTTAATTAACTTCTAGCTACCCGACAACACTAACGTTCGGTTACCTTGTCCTGCCTAATATAAACAAAACTAAAAAGGACTATATATTTCGGTGTAGTTATTTGGAAGTTATGAGCATAAAAACATTTCGAGGATTCATGTTTATTAATATATGTAGATTATTTGGCGATTAATTGGTTTTTGAATTTGGTTGACACCTACAAATTTTATTTGAGATGTGATTTAATAATGTACTTAGTTATTAAAAAAGCTCCACAATCAAGTCTGCGGTTTTTTTTTGTCTCTAAAGAACAGTATTATTAAGTTTTATTTAAGCACATTATAAGCGACGAGGCACTTATTTTATAACATTCCTTTCTTTCGGATAGATTTAATTTCATAATTGTTTCAACATATTATGACTTAAGCGCAATTAAATAAATTGTATAGTAAATTATTAAATATCATAGCCTTATTATAAACGAATGTGGCTGTTTTTTTTGGCACCAATTAGATGTATAATAGAGTCAAATTTGCACTTAGGGGGTACGTTTTTTGAGATAATTATAAAAACTAACTAAATTGGAGATCAAACTTTGTCTAATTCAGGTTATTTTAATGTAATAGGTACATCAAATGTTAGGTTGATTCATCTATTTCGATTAGTTTGTAAATTATCACAAAATGACGCATTTTCCCCGTTAGCCTCAAATCTATCCCGAATAACTAAAAACATATTGATCAATTGACTTAAAACCCATGGAAAATATTACGGACAAACAATGTAAAATGAGCTGTTTACATCATTTGTTTTTGTAACATTTGTCTGTAAATTAACTAGTTTTATTTTTCGTGCCTTTGCAGTCTGATAGAACACAGTTAAGTTTATGTACACATTATGATTGCACCATTACTGGCTGCTGTACTTTTTGTGCAACCATAAAACACTGAATTTTTTAGGTGTATTCCTTTTTTATATATTATAAGTGCTTTCAGATAATGTATCTGGCACAACACAATCTTTCTTTAGTCATTAAACCTTTTAGTAGGTATCTTTTCTTACCATAAACTTATAATATTACGACGTAAAGCCACCCTAGTAGCGAAGTTATGACGCGTCGCACGAAGCTTTTTTTTTTTACTTTGTGAGTTTTTCAGATCCGATTCGCTTTTCTTCTCTGTTTACTTGAATGGCTGTCTAAGAAATTTGTTATTACGGAGTAATGTTATAAACCCATGTTGACTATTTCAATACACAATAACGTTAGAACATCCGAAAAGCCTCTACATCCACTTCTACCAAACCTCACATTTGGTTTTAGGGTTCATCTTGGAACCTAAGGGGCAATTAAATTCTTCCGAAAACTCCTTTAAGTTAGTCAACGGTCCGATGACTCGGTATTTTGCAATAGTGTGGTCGTCTTTTTCTATTTGCATTTTAGTAGATTCTTTTGTCATAGCTGAACACCATACCTGGACATAATGATTTGTCATCAAATATTTTTAGACTCGTTGAACAAACAACAAAAAAACAAAATTATTTCATTTTTATTATCAACAACTTTTATATTTAAAAAATTGACGGAAATTATGAAGCCATATTTTATACTAACCTGAGCAAAAGATATAAAGAAGAGCTGTCGATCGTTATACTTCATTCCAGGGAGCGTCAGATTTACTTTCGAGTTCTGACTATAATCCAAATAGGCGTGGAAAGATGCTTTCAAACCTCCATTATCAGCTATGTTTTCACCTGGAAATAAAATTAAAACTTAATTTAGGTACCTACATGACTTACGACTGAAACACTAATCTGGCAGACTAGTTTCTAATTAAATCCATAAAACAAGAATAAAATTTAACCACAGCCCTCTTTACGTTTAAACTGTCTGTCGCAGATTTTGGTATGCACCAAATTTCCTCAAAATCAGTTCAGCAGCTTGACCTTGAAGAGGTACCGTACGAACCGTAATTATCCCTAAAGCGGACAAATGTGGGCAGAACTACGTAAATAATGAAAAAGGCCTAGAAATATGTAAAGAATTCATTAACGGCTCTTTACCGAGAGTCTGCTTTCCGTTAAGATGCTGCTGATCAATGGTATATTCTGAGTACTGCTTCTGCATACATTGCGCTCGAGTCTTGAAACGTTTTATAGTTGCATTGTTCCACCACTGGTTAAGGTTACCAAATCTGTAAAAATAAGGACGTTTTTTATTTGCGTTTCTAAGTGCCGCATTCAACATTTTTATAAGCTCTTTGGCAAAGCTAAGAAATGTCAAAGTCTAAAATGTCAACGTCAATGTCGTAACATAATATTATGGTGTATATTTACCTAGTTTGATATTTTGTGCTGACGCTACTTTTGCTTGGTTTTTTATATGAAGTTAGCCGCGAGTCTAGTCCTATTCTTATTTGAAACGCATAGTACAATTATGATATTATTCAACTTCACCTGTCATATTCTCGTCCTTGGTCATCAAAAGCGTGCGTCAACTCATGTCCCATCACCACTCCCATAGCGCCGTAGTTCACGCACTTAGGGTTATCACCATCGTAGAACGGTAGCTGTAGAATACCAGCGGGGAAGACGATTTGATTCTTTGTTGGAGTGTAATAGGCGTTTACTGTTGAAGGTGTCATGCCTGGAAAATAAGTTCAAACATACGTCAACATTAGTAACTCTGAGTATCTCGGTATGGAAGTTGGTTCGGTACGGTCGGTGCAGTGCCACACTTGGTCTGACAAGGAGCCCTTCTCTTCTTCTTTTTCTCCACCAAGACGAAGCCCTCCTCATCGCACAGCGGCCTGGTTTTTCTTTCACTTTCCCTTTTTGAGAATGTTGCTGCTTATCTTGTGATTTAGATGCAACCGCAGTATAGGCACACTCAGGGGTCGATGAACCTACACGTGTAGACACTTCCACAAGAGGCGCGGGGCGAACAGTAAGGGTGGAGGCACGCGGTGCACCGGCTGCAATTATTACAGCCGGTGACGCATTAATTTTTTCCGATTCCGCCGATTCAATACTGTAGAGCGAAGCGTTCTGCCCCCCTTGGCGAGTATTCACCTTGGAAGCCTCGGGTGACCTACTTACTGTTACAGCGTTGCGTAACAACACTACTTGCGCGTAAATCCCCGATGATGTTCTCAGAGGCTTCTAACTACCGCTGCATTTCAGCCAAGCTTGTCTTCAGCGACAGGATGTCTTTCAGCAGCCTGGTGAAGTCGACGTGATCAAACGTGACGGTTGGAAACTTATGTAGCTCCTTCGGATCGATATACAGGAGATATTACAGTGAAGAAGTGTAGACGCAGACACATGGGCACACTCTATTCCCTTTACTCTCAGAGTCAGGGTGGGACGGACTGATCGACACGACCGGTGAAAGATCAGATGTAGGACCGAGGGCTTTTCGGGCTCAATATAACCCCTAAGTAAACTTACCCCATTTAGTTTTATTCACCGGCTTATACAACTTGTTAAGGTCGTTCTTAAGACTGTATACGTTGTAAGCGATGTTGTTCTGAAAGTATTCGTTAGGTTTCACCTCCAACTCCTCATATTGCTTGTCCAGTTCATCTTTGTGAAGGATGTAGTCGGGGAAACCTGATGGAACATTAAAACACGATTGGAGATTACCTATTATTCAGTCTGTACCTGTAATACCAGCGCTGGTCGTGGAATATAGAAGAGAGAGCGATCTACACCCAGGTGATAGAGGGCTTCTCCTAATACTTTTAAGAAACATGATTTATGGCGCCGATGATGGCGCTGGGTTTACCTTTATTCAGATCTAAATGTGCTAAAGAATTGCTCCAATCTCCTGTACTTCAAAATTTGAAACAGTATTTACCAGTAGGGAATCGCAGGCCCAAATTCTCCAAATGGAAAATTCTCCACTTTCAGAAATACCTAAGAACGACTGTTCTTTTTAATTTTTAAGAGCAATATGCTTGATTTTAGTATTCGGTTTGACCCATTCAATATGGCATGGGGCAAAAATATTACCAATATTGCTAAACCTAACGTCAATGAAGGGATTGAGACGGAAAATCTTAAATCTATAACCCACTTACCAATCATATCAGTAATAGCATCAGCCTTAATCTCCGCAGCCTTCCTGGTCTCCGCATCCATCCAGTCGAGGTTCTTGAGGTTCTTTTTGAAAGCGTTCCGTATATTGTTGATCATAATCTCCCCTTGAGTCTTTGCCTCACCGTGGAATACTTCGCGAACAAACATGGCACCTACAGCGAATCCTGAGGACACAGGACAGAATTCTTTGTGTAAATGGTCTTTGGTGACTGACCCACTAAAGTCAAACTAAGTGTGGATGGATATCTCGAACAACTGCCTTATCTTGAGTGTTTAAAGCTATTGTGGTTTCGTTGAAAAAAAAAGATATCTGCATTCCTTTCTTTCAAAGAATCTCAATCGTGCTATATATACTCATAATATGGCAGTAAATCCTCTAAACATTCGCTTTTTTTTCCCTTTTTAAACTAATTTATTATTTTATTCCAAGTTTCTACTCGTATACGTTTTAGTATTGTGAACATAAGCATATATATGGCTACCTCTCTTCGTTCACTTCTTGAGTAGAAACCTTTAATAACATCAGGATATGGTAAAGGTTGTTTGCCTCCTGAATCCTAGTCAAGTTCTTGAATAACTCTCTTGCCACGGTTACGCTGCTGCAATACTCACAAGATGGACGCCCAAGGGTTTCATGGATAAACATTTTGGCTGATCACAATTTTACAACCTATCCTTTTTAATGTCCCACTGCATCACGCGGTGTTGAACTCCCGAGGTCCACCTTTTAATATCCCATCAGACTTGAATAACACGTTTTCACGGTTTCCTTATTGAAATGCCGGAACGATGGACTCCTAAGCATTCCTCAATTCAATTCCCAACCAGTTGCTAATTCTGTCTCCTTCAAGATTTTGGTGGTTACAATACTATGAGCAATTTGCCAAAAGGATGCACTTACCTATTGCATTATTAGTATCAGTGATACAATATCGCCAAGATTCCTCTGTACCTTCAGAACCGAATAACGCCTTCCGCAAAATCTTGGTTGCATCCCGGAATGATTTGGATAGATAAGTGGACAGTGAACGAGATACCTGCCACATCATGTAGCTTGTTACAGTTCTGAAACAATTTTAAGAATGTACTAGCTGGTAAACCGTGGTTTCAACCGCGCGTATCAGTTATCGCCCAAAATCATTAGGTACCTGTCGAGTCAGATAAAACTATTGAATGTCTTTTTCAGGCTCTTCCACTAGGTCACATAAAGACTGGGTTACTTTAGTGAATGGATGTAGGTCAGGTGAATTTCATCACAGTGTCTCCAGAAAAATTACGGTCATCCGTTCAGCATACTGGCAGCTTAGCAGTTAAGACATCGTCTGCTGAATGAGTCGAATCAAATTCAAATTGCAGCAGGAATACTTCTTCTATTGCCCGTTCAATAAGATTAAAGACAATATGTGCGGAAACGGCATATATCAAAAAGAAATACAGAGGACTTGGTGACATAATTATGTGAGATACTAATATTAAGTCAATTGTAAATGTATATGTTATTAGCTCTAATCATCAGTTTATTTTAGTCCATTGCTGGATATAGGCCTCTCCCAAAGCACGTCACTGGGCACGATCCGCGGCTCCTCTCATCCAGTTCTTACCAGCCATCCCTTGCTACGTTTTCTAATCCGTGGTTCCACTCAAAAACTGGACTCACTCGTTTACCTTAACGGTTGTCGATTCTGCGGCATGATATGACTGGCCCACTGCCACTTCAGCTTACTAATCCGGTGGGCTATGTCGATTACTCTGGTTTTCTGTCGGATCACTGCATATTAGCTTTCAAGGTGGTTGAAAGGAGCCCTAACCCTTTTTAAGACCCAAAGATTATTAGCATCATGCAAGACCCAAGATTGTTAATATATTGGAAGACGGTACTAAAGGTCGATACGAAGGATCGGAAACTTATTACAAAATTCAAAATAACAAGTGAGAGCTATTAAGGTTACCTTTGGTCTTCTTCAGTCTTGCTAAACTTCCTGATAACTCTAGTCAAGTTCCTGAAATACTCCGGAGCATAAACTACTATCCTTTCAGTGTCAAGAATCTGAAAAATAAAAGATTCTATACTTTTTGTGTCTATTGGTGCCTCATCATCATGCTGGCGTTTTTGGAGGGGATTATTTTGGTCTAGTTTATTTTTATTCCACCTCTGCTACTCCTCCAGGATCAACAGCATCGCCGTGAAAAGTATTTTGGTTTATTGTCTTCACTGCTGGATACAGATCTCTACTAAAACACTTAAATTCTTCGGCAGTCAAGTACCGGCGAGAATTGCATTATGCATAATTAATGTGCTGCTGGACATACTCCTCTCCAGACACATTCCACTGAGTACGATCCGCGGCCGTGATTGCTAAGCCGGAGGTCGTGGGTTCGATTCCCATCCAGGACAATCTTTGAGTGATGAGTATCATTGTTTGTTCTGTGTCTAGGTGTAATTCATCTAATAAACGTTTAAATTATAAAAAATATATTTATGTAATATATCCGTTCCTAGTACCCATAACACAAGCAAATATAATTGCTTAATTTGGGACTAGATGGCGCTGCGTATGTGTGAGAAAATATTATTATTACTTATTATTTTCATCCAGCTCTTGCCGGCCACATTGCTGATATAATTACTCCACTTGGTTCGAGTACGTAGATTTTAGAACCTACCTGCATCATAATAGAAGTGGAGCTGTTTATCAGCTCAATTCAACCCTTTTTAGTCCCACTGCTGGGCACGGGTCTTCTCTAAACTATCTTATGAGTTGAGAGAGTTTAGGCCTTAATCCACACACTCTGGCCAAGTGCGGGTTGGTGGATGTCACATGTCCTCGAATGATTAGTTCTTAGACATGCCGGTTTCCTCACGGTGTTAACCTTCACCGATATTGAGCAGCGGAGATGAAACAATTCACACAACGATGTGTGGGCACGACCAAGATTCGAACCCGCGACTTATTGTTCTAAGGCGAGGCCCGTACCGCTGCGCCACCGCTGTTCTATTTTTCAGCAAACTACTCAGTATTGTTATGGGGGTAATAAAAATGCCGGTATTAAAATTACTCACCGTTTTATTCACCAACTTAAAAGCATCATTGAAAAACATAGTCCAATTTAAAAATGGCGCCTCTTTCTGCCATTGTCGTATCGTAAAAGGATTGTACAATCCTTCTTCATCCCTCCTATCTTCAGATGGGGTTGTTATATTCGCTAATTCCGTTTCAAATAGGATAACTTTGTTCATTTGGGCTCTAGCTTCGCTTTTATTGGCGCCTAATAAGACGCAGATACGCGTCATATAGTCTAAATAGGCGTCGAGGACTTTTTTGTGACCTGTTCGGTTTAAATAGTTGTCTCGTGTTGGCAAGTTCAATCCTCCTTGGTCGAGCTAAAACAAACTTAATTTTAGTTTTTAACTTTATTATCTTTTTTTTACTCACTTCGGATGCCAGTCCCATTGTATCCTAATTATCTATTAAGAAGTTATTTGTTGTGCACCTCTACCTAGGGCTTTGTACCGGACACGATTTCAGTCTCCGGTTACACATAATCTCCGGAGATTCTCCGATTGTCATGACTTACCACAATAACGTGTTTAGAAGAATTACGATCATCTTCTGTAACAGCCCAGTTAAACAATCCTCCCAAATTGTACCTGAAATTAAAAATATTCATTAGTTTTATTCTCCGAGGGTTTCGCCCACTTAAGGTACATTTTATACTTCATGTGGGTAAGGTATAAAATGTTCCTCTATAGTATTGTCTTAGATTTACGCGAATATCACACATTGAAATAAAACTACTTTTTAACGGATTTTATCGCGGTTTATTTTAGATTTTAGATCCCGACGTTTCAAAGTCTTTTCAGACTTCATGTTAAAAAAAATGATCTAAAATCTAAAATAAACCGCGATAAAATCCGTTAAAAAGTAGTTTTATTTCAATGTTCCTCTATAATTAGGCCATCTAACAGTGCAAGAATTTTCAAATCGGACCAACTACTGATCCGATTTGAAAATTGCAGACCGTACTTTGGTTTGGCCGGCATTGTGCTGAGTAGTATGTGGCGCTCCTCTAATTTTGTTGTACGTATTCTGCACTTCTTGTACTAATTTCAGCAGAACCCACTTTAGTTTGGCCGGTATTGTGCTGTATGTGCCACCTGAGTAATATGTGCGAATGCTTGCTTGCAGTGCTTTTAATTATAGAATTGTAGTAACAAAGACGCTAATTACTCACGTATTCTACACATTTTGTACTAAATTCTGCATATCCATAATTTGGTTTGGCCGGCATAGTGTACTAGCCCCTTATTTTAGAATTGCATTATATAGTTAATGATAATAATTACTGACATAACATCTTGCACTAATTTCTGTAGATACCACTTTGGTTTGGCCACCATAGTGTTGAGCAATATGTATAACTCTAATTTTAGACTTCAATACTCACGTATTCTGCACATCTTGTACTAATTTCTGCAGATCCCACTTTGGTTTGGCCGGCATAGTGCTAGGTAGTATGTGCCATCCATCTAATTTCTTGATCACTGCTATTAAAGGTTTTTCCCCTAGTTTCTCTATTGTTTCATTGGTATCTATACAAGCGTCATAATAAATACGGGCCTTAGTTTCAGCGTCGGATTTATTTGTAATATTCACTTTTTCTGAAACAATTAAAAATAAAAATTAATTTAGAGCAAGTGTAGTCTTTAAAAAGAGGTCGCGGGTTCGATCCGCAGTCATTCCCACACATATTTGTGTGAATTGTTTCATCGCCGCTGCTCAATATCGCAAAGGAAAACACCTTGAGGAAACCAGCTAGTCTAAAAACTATTTGACGATATGCGAGATCCACCAACCCACACTTGAAAGCATCTCGTAAGATAGTTGAGAGAAGACCCGTACCCGGTACACTAAAAAAAAGATTTAGTGTGAGGAATCATTGGGACACCTGATTAAAACGAAGTATAGGTACATACCAGCCATATTGTGTATGTGTACACACGGCTACACATCAAGCGATACATTTCCAGTATAAGCTGATCTCGCATTTTAAAGGACTTCCGTACAACGAGAGGTCAGCTTATACTGGCTCTACGAATAATAATAATTATTCGTAGTACTGACTTATATAGCTCTGCCTCTGTCCTCTGAAGTCGAGCAGTGTAAGCCGTCCGATTGGGTCATACTGTGCCCGGGAGGTCGCGGGTTCGATTCCCGCCTCGGACAGTATTTGTGTAACAACAAAAAATTGTTTCGGTGTCTGATTGGTTGCACGTTAAGCCGTCGGTCCCGGTTGTCATTTAACACATCTATGACAATCGTTACATGTAGTCAGAAGCCAATAATCTGACGCCTGGTCTAACCATCTCGGCTACTGGTTCCCTACGGGTTTCGAGGTCTGATGGCAGTCGCTCGTATAATTCTGGTAGCTAGCCGCATCAGGTTAGAACGTGAGCCGACCCCAATAGAAATGGGAAAAGGGCAAGGGTAATGATGACTGGTTTATATGATGTGTAGTCGTGTGTACTATACATTTTAACATAAAATTTGCCTACATACAATTTAGTACAATCGCACCGAATTCGCGTTACACTTATTTTCTTGTTTGACCAAATAATTTTCAGTAGTTTAGACCAAAAATATATACTGAGTTATAATAGGAAATGTCTACAAAATATGATAACATACAACGCGAATATAATTTAATAAGTGGAAGTGTTAACATGATAATAATACAGATAAGGGTATTGCCGAAACTGTACTGGCCACTACAAAAGTGTTTAATATTTTTATTGTGAATTATTTAAAACTAGCGGACCCGGCAGACGTCGTTCTGCCCGGTAAAGCAGTGCCATCTACCGGGTCTCAGACCTACCGAATATAACCAATAATAAATAATAGGTATCTAACCCGGTATTCGGCACTTCTTCGCTTTCTAAATTTTCAATTTTTTTTTCTCTGCGTAAGATCCATCCTTGTACTTAGGGGAATATTTTAAAAAAAGGAATAGCGAAATCGGTCCAGCCGTTCACGCGTGATGTCGTGATAACGGAAAACGGGTTTCATTTTTATATATATAGATAGATAGGAACTACTTAGTGATGGTTTATTTATTTACGTTTTAATAATGATGTGATAATAAATGTCAATGACCGGCAGTTTGTTACCATTCAAAATCATTTTTATATTTTTTCGAAACGTTAGTCTGCAAATAATATGTTCAATTTCTTTTCCTACAACAACAGGCCAATTGTCCTCAGTAGTTGTCAGGTAGTTATCTAAATCAAGGAACCAAGGATATGCCCTGCACGCATTAGCCAAAAAAATACAGGTGAGTAGGACAAATTTTCCATCCATACATTGACTTTCAATACGTCTAAACTATTCATTAGATAAAAGGCATCTCTTCTTAGCATGGGATGATGACTGTGTGTTTTATTGTCCCAGAATATTATTATATTATTTGTAGGTAGCTACAAGCAACAATTCAAACAATTTTTACATTGACCACTATTTTACCACAAAAACTATATTGTAAACCAATAGCAAAAAATTACATTATGCTAGCAGGCCAATTATATGTATTTATGCTAAAAGAATCACTCTAATTCACTCGCTCACTTTCCCACACATTCAGTTCCTCACTCGCTCTCTCGCTCACACACCGTTCTCATGATCCTTTAATACCGATCAATACTGGGTGAAAAAATATGTTTTGGTAAAATGTATGAGCCAACATTGTTATTATAATTGAAAAAAATAGCCCTTACAGAATAAAAAAATAAAAATAGGAAACCAGATTGTACGCGTCTGTACTAAACTTACAAATAAATATATAAGTTATAGTAACCACAATTCTATTATTGAGTTTGCACTGCCGTTTTCACATCACGATAACTTTAGTTTTTCCTGCATTTAGCGTGTACTAATACAATGCGCAAAACAATCATTTATACAGGGTGACTGGCAATTAGTGAAAAATATTTTACCATTTTCCTCGTGATTACAAACAACTTACCCAAAAAACTTTTAAAGTGATTTTTTTTTATCTAAATTTGCTACTTAATGTTGAGTCATGCAGTAGAGACGATGATCGTTACCACACGGCGGCGCCCTACTCTACCTACCTACCCTACCTACTGTAACTCTACACTCTATATTCGTATTTCGTCGTCTCTACTGCGCGTTTCAATATAGTAGAATAGAGAATTCAATTTAAAAAAGTTGCTCCGAATGAAGTTTCTTTGGGAAAGTTGTTTGTAATCATTAGCACTTCCACGAAATATAAAATATTTTACAACAATTACCAGTCACCCTATATAATTGTGGAGATGAAACAATCAATTGTTTAGAAATACAATTTATCTACTTCATTGTTATTTTAATTTGTGATGTACCTTATCCTTACTTGTTATTACTATTATTTTTAATGCGTAAAGTCACTCTGTCTGTCTGTCTGTCGCACTAAACCGATTTGGACGAAATTTGGTATGAAGATAGTTTGAGACCAAGAAGAAATATCTACACGTTTCTAATAAGTACATTTCAGCTCTGTAAGGTGTCCCACAATTGGACACGGGTTTACACTTAACTATTTTACGAGTTGAGAGAGTTTAGGTCTAATCCACACACGCTGGCCAAGTGCGGGATGTTGAATGTCACATGTCCTAGAATGATTCATAGACATGCCGGTTTCCTCACGATGTTTTCCTTCGCCGATATTGAGCAGCGGCGATATAACAATTCACACAAATATGTGTAGGCACGACTGTCGAACCCGCGACCCGCGACCGACCAGCTGTGGTACTCTAAAAAGGGTTAAAACAGGTGTCAAAATATTGGTCAAAATGACTCACCAAGCGCATATCTAATGATTAACTGGTTCTGAAGCTCAATCTTGCTGAAGATGCCCCAGCTGGACTTTCCCTCAGGTATAGGATTATTCTTGACCCATCCACCGCAGGCAAACTCGTAGAAGTCCTCACAAGGGTCTTGGGTCTCGTCCAAAGCTCTGATAACTTCACTGGCTGTGTAGATACAGGATCCTTTGAGGCAGATTTCTTGATCTGTAATGAAAATACTTGGAGTTTGAACTTGTGTTTAAGGTGGAACTCTAGATGCTTCTAGAACTATTTCCGGACGAGACTGACTCTAATAGCAATAGCTGGAAAAATTAAGTCGACGGCCAACGTCTTCTTCCATTAAGTTATTTTATTATGGTGCCCAACTAAGGGTTAGAACCGATGCAATCTTGCCTCGTTGCATCACCCTGACCAAGACTAGGTGGAGTGAGAATCTTTATAATTTTATAATTGTAATTTTATACTATTTAATTTTATAAATGTATAATTGTGTTCATGACATAAAAATAAATACCTAGGTGGTATTTTACGTAATATTAATTTACACACATAATATGTAGGTATGATAATCAAAACACTTATGACGTTCAACAATATAACAAAACGTCATATAACATCCATGGTGTTAACACCATAACAGGCTTGTGAATTGATTGTTATGTATTTTATGGTATCTAAATATTTGATAGGTGTGACGATTATAGCTGGTAATGATTCACTTCGACCCTATTTAGTGTCCCACTGCAGGCACAGGTATTCTCTCAACTATCTTACGAGCTAAGAGAGTTTAGGTCTCACACGCTGGCCAAATGGGGGTTTGTGGATGTCACATGTAATAAAATTATGATAAACTTGGTCATACCCACACATCTTTGTGTGAATTGTTTCATCACCATTGCTCAATATCGGTGAACGAAAACATCTGGAGGAAAAACCGGCATGTGTGGATTAAGTAGGCCACACGACTCACGCTGGCCAAGTGCGTGCAACTCTCTTAACACCCGTGCCCAGCAGCGAGACACTAAAAAGGGTTGAATTAAATTGACGGGCCGGCGGTGGCGCGGTCAGTGGGATGTTTGCTTTTCACGCCGCAGGTCGTGGGTTTGATTCCCACCCAAGTCAAACATTTGTGTGATTAACATGTCTGTTTGTCTTGTGTCTGGGTGTAACTATCTATATTTAAGTATGTATTTACAAAAGAAAAATATTTGTAGTACATTACCAGATATCTGGTTTCCATAGTACAAGGTCTGCTTTGTTTGCAATCAGATCACATTATATTAAAAAAGAAAAGAAATATATACCATACCTTTAGTCTCCGGCTGGTAGCATGGTGGCACTGGCAGATACGTAGGACCTCGAATAGTGAGCAGCAGTGTGGTGGTAAGCAGCACTGCGACGAACAGCACTGCGCTGGTGACTAGTAGTACGCGTTCCAGCCGCGTGCGCTGATGCCAGCCGATGAAGGAGACGCCCTGGGGAAGAGAGAGAGAAAGGCTCGATCCATTATTATTATCAGCTAGTTATATGCTGATGATATGGTGCTGCTGAGCCTCTCGATTAGGACGCCTCGGCAGCTCCTCTCAGTAAGTGAGACTTACGCTTCAGCTCACAAACTTGTAATGTGCAGAAGAGTGAATACATGATATTTAAAGCGCGAAATAAACCTATCGAGAATGTGCCCCCTGTCTATCTTGGAAGTGTCGAGGTTAACAGGGTTTGATACCCTGGTAAGCTCGACACTTGAACCTTGAGGTTCAAATACCGCGGGCATGTTGTTACTGAGGACCTGAATTATGACCATAGAGCGGGAGCGGAGAACGTTGTCGGTTAGTTGCAATATGCTAGCTTGCAGGTTTGAAAAGTGTACTACAGCCGCAAATGGCTTTTTGCCAAACATTCAACACTTGCAACTTGTGGATCAAGTATACGTATGTATAGTATAGTAAGTGTATAAGTACTTCATTTAAAAAAGAAAAAAGCCTACTGAGTTTTTTGGTAGTGTTTCTCAGTAGTTGCCAGTCATTCACTGCACGGTAGAAAAAGAAATTGGACTATTTTTATGTAGACTCGCGTCTCAAAAAAAATTGGTTGCCTGTAAATTCGGTATACGGGCGAAAGTTTTACGTGACAACGACTTTGAGTGGTAAAATAATTTTAATGTGAATATTCATTCGTATAGTAGGAAGAAGGATGAAACATAGTTGAGTGGGAGAGAGACGCAAGGCATTCGGCGGGCCTCTCTCTCGTTCGGTGACTCATCGTAACGTTACCGAGCGTTACACTTTTTCATAAGTGCCTCCCAGCCGCAACCTAATTTAAGACGTTGTCACGTCAAAAAATAAATCATATTTTGATTTTGATACGCAGCGGGCCTACAGAGCTTAGCGTGTTCAGTACTATAATACTTTTATGGTGTTAATGGAGCTACCACGTCTCGGTACCGCATCAGGCATGTTTGCTGAGGCGCATACTGATAGCTTCCAAGCCATAATACGCAAAAGATGTGCGTCAATCATGCGTAGAGTGCGTGGGAGTACCAACAGCATCCTGAAGCGTATAGCTCAACGAGAAGGCCGGCATGTTTATTTCATGATAAATATATCGCGCTTAATTATTATTGTTATTTAACTATTTGTATTTTAATTTAATTTATTTTATTTTACGTCATACCATCAGAATATTTTGAAAGTGAAATTATAAGTTTTATAAGTACCTATCGAGACACATTTAATTTTATATCAATCTTAATTTAATAATTCAATTTGAATTCCATGAATTAATTAAAATGTATTTTATTGACTTTATCTTTTAAATTTTTTTCGTTTTATGTGTTTTTTGATTTTTGTTATTTAAATATGGTAATATTTACTAATCCTTACTAATATTTATATATCTTAATATATATATTTCTTATGTGCGTGTGTATGTGACTGAACTCCTCCTAAACGACTGGACCGATTTTGATGAAATTTTTGTGTGTGTTCAAGGGGATCTGGGAATGGTTTAGATTCACAATTTTGTCCGATGGCGGTACGAAGTTCGCTGGGGCAGCTAGTAATATTATAAATGTGAAAGTAACTCTGTCTGTCTGTTACGCTTTCACGCCTAAACTACGAACCGATTTGGATGAAATTGGGTATGGAGGTAGTTTGAGACCCGAGAAAGGACATAGGATAGTTTTGATCCGACTGCGCAAAAAGAAGGTAATGTTTTGGCGCGGGCGAAGCCGCTGTCGGAAAGCTAGGTAGTCTTTTATAATAATAATACAAGTCCAGCGTGAAATAAATGACATTTTATTTTATTATTAGAAAGAGAGAATTCCATCAACATGTTTTGTTGTGCTGTGAAACGCACAGTAACAGTACACATGTTAAATTTGTTATGTTTCTTATCAGTAGTTACCAAACTAATCTGTGTATGAGATCACCACTGAAAGCAAAGTTTGTACCTAATGTAAGTATTTTATCTTAGGTTAATTAATACTTTGTTTTGTTTACTTCTATACATTAACGTGGAAAGTATGCTAAACGTATTTATAACGCTCACTCCTGTATTAGCAGAAGAGTAAGCAGATATGAATATCATGCACATTTCGCTGGCGAGACTATTGCCGTTCATGGGGCACAATTTCAAACTTCAACCTACTACTAAGATTTTCTAAGTATATTAGAAGTCTCTTTGCTTGACCCGGGATTCCGATCCGAGATCTCGATATTATAGTTACATTAGGTTAGATATCTTAAAACTACCAGTAATATACCTACCTACTCATTTTCATCATGATCAGCGCTTGAGATCAGTGTAGTTGAAATCAGGAGGAAAAATCACACATTGCCCCCTAAAACGTATTGGACCTAAACATAGCCAGCGAAAACCGGGTGGTATTCTCCTCTGGATACCTTCGGGTAATACAGACAGGTATGACGATATGACGGTCCTAAGTACCTACCTAAATCTAATTCTTATTTCTGAATACAATACGAGCAGAACCTGTTGAAATAAAACTACTTTTTAACGGATTTTATCGCGGTTTATTTTAGATTTTAGATTCCGACGTCACAAAGACTTTTCTGACTTCATGTTCACGGGTGGACTGAGGTATTTGACGTCCAAAAATATTAATCACAATTATATTACTGACTACCTCCAAACATTAATATTTAAGTTGCAACAAGTAAGCAGAACCTGGTTGACTGACAGATTTTATCAACTCACACCCGAAACCGCTGGGTCTAGAGTCCAAAATTGGTACATAGGTACATAGATGTAGGGGTGCACTAAGAGCTACGCGGTTGTGTCACATCGTGGTTCCCGTGACCCTGCTGGGTGCGCATGCGACGTTGTCGCATGCGCACCCAGCCGTCACAAAATAAATGGCTGGCTGTTTCAGCAGTCCATGTGCACCAAGGTGAAAGACGGAGCGCTATGGGTTTAGTAAGTATTGCTCACTTCTCGGTGCCACGAGTCTCACACACCCCCGCCTTTCCTAGGGGCGGGACAGTGCGTAAACGCATTCCTACAGCGGAAACAAAAAAAGAACAAAAGAAAGGGGTGCACTAAGAAAGGATTTATCAAAATTCACCCCTTATGGGGGTAAAACGGGAAGCACTCGTGCATCCGCGCTGCCCACCAGACACTTAAAGTGCTTCTGAATAGTGATTCTGAAAGCAGGTTTCATAAGGTTTCTGCTGAATTAACTAATTTTTTTCCTCGGACAATTTAGGTGGTTTTTATTTACAGTTTTACTATTTTATATCAAATTCTTAACTTTAAATGGTGTTTGCTCGCAATCGTTATTTTCGGGTTAGGTACCTACTGCACTTTAGTGTCTGGTGGGCAGCGCGGGCGAAAGCTAATACCTACCAGTAGCGAAGGGTACAAATTTGAAAAAGGGAAGACGCAGCAAATTCAATGACTAGTATTTCTTGGTTACATACATACGCCGACTTCAAACTTACTAATAAGTATGTACTACATTTTTGATGCTATTTAAAACTTTTAGGTCTTACACATTATTAAATTTAGTACGTTATACTAACGAATTCGTAAAGGAAAGCCGGTGTGAATCGTGTTGTATAGACTTCGCAATGGTACCTACCTACACCTGTAAAATGGCACGAAAATAACTCAATTTAAGATTTTCTACCAAAACGCCACAGCCGTTCAATGTTCTTTGAAACTCCTATATAACGATTTTCCAATAAAATGGAAAGAAAATACCGAAAATCCATAGCTTTCCGTTCCATTTTCTTTGAAATCCTCAATATAAACAATTTGTAACTGAAGTGCTCAATATACAAACCCAAATGCTTACAACATCTGGCAACAAATATAACAACTAAAGTAATCTTTAATCCTTTGAGTTAAAGTCGAAATTTAAGTAAACACGTAGTAATGTATGATTGGATGTTAACATTTATGTACCAATTAAAATAAGGTCTTAATTGTAAATTTTATGGATCGTTAAAGTACTTACCTAGTTTTGTTGATCATTAACTAAACTTTAATCCAGAACTGTTAATCCCATTTTGTGAAGTCGGTTAAAAACTATCCTATAATCTTCCCCGGGTCTTAAACAATTTTCATACCACATTTCAACTAAAGCTGGGAATATTCTCCTCTGCCTACACCTTCGGGTACTACAGGCGTGACACAATGTTTAAGTACCTATGTAGTTAATCCTTTATCTTATTTTGATTTTAATAAAATTTTAAATCAGATCACTAGGAAAGTATGTATAGTAAGCCCTATGAAACAAAAAGAATGATCAAAATCGATATAATTTACATACAAAAAAAACATACAGTCGAGAATCAAGAACCTCCTTCATTTTGAAGTCAGTTGAAAATGGGGGCGTTAATAACCATTATCAGTTATTTTTCGCTAAACGTTGTTACGTAAACGTTATAACAAAAACATTATACAAATAATTACATTAACCAATTTGCATATTAACTACGTATTGTTTTGTCAAGTGACAACCCTGATGACGTCACACTTACGTCAGTACAACCGTGGCCAACGGTGTTCCCAAATAACTTTAAATCCGATTCTACGATAAAGTAATAATGTGCTTCAACCCTTTTTAGTGTCCCACAGCTGGGAACGAGTGCTCTCTCAACTATCTTACGAATTGAGATAGTTTAGGTTTTAATACACACACTGGCCAAGTGCGGATTGGTGGATGTTACATATCCTTCTGGATGGAATGGTTCTAAACATATGAGGCTCATCCCACTGCCACCTTCTTCCCGAAAATCAAATTAACACGAGTGACAGGCTGGCGCGTTCCGTCGTAGACTTTTTTTATTAAATGAATAATAAATTCAATAATGATGATGAACACGATTTCGGTCTTTATTGTAGAGTCGTTTAAGATGCCTCGTATCAGCAAAATCCACGATCCTACTCGACCTAAAATTTTCAATTTTCCAATAGACGTCACTCTGAGATTGTTTTCCAAGAGACACTTGAGATCGATCCATAGTAATCAAACTTTGTAAATTGTATAGTAACTTAGTACTAAAATGGAAACACACTCTTGGAGGGCGTCCATAAATTACGTGAGGTGTTTTTTTTTAATTTTCTGAAGGTCCCCATCCCCGAATCTTACGTGAGATTTTTCAAAATGTGAGTTTCTTACGTAAACGCATTGGATTGTTAATTGTAAAAAGAAAAAACAAATTTGCTTCGTGCTTTTAATGCCAAAATAGTATTGTTTTTTTGTTTCAATCAGAAAACAAATTGCGTGATATTTGCCGAGACCCTCCCTCTCTCCAACATAAGATTAGATGAGATTTGACTCGACCCCCTCCCCCCCTTAAACACCTCACGTAATTTATGGACGCCCCTTGGGACTCTTGGTAACTACTACACCCATGGAAAAAGAAGCAGCTTGTCACACAAGACCACACCCTTTCTGGATCGGTAGCGCAGGGGTATCAGCCTCGCCTTTGAAATATAAGGTCTTAAGGTCGGTAATCTTTGTGTGAATTATTTCATCACCGCTACTCAATATCGGTGAAAGAAAACATCGCGAGGAAACCGGCTTTTCTAAGAACTAAACATTCGAGGACATGTGACATCCACCAACCCAATTTAGCCAATGTGACTCTCTCTACTCGTAAGGTAGTTATAAGAAGACCTGTGCCCAGCAGTGGGACACAGAAGGGTAGAAATCAAGTGAGTAACTATCCCCAAACTATTTCCACTAGGGGACTGAGGACACTACAACGTTGTTACTGATAGAATGGTCATCTACGTTATGTAAGAAAGCGTATTATAAAAGGAGACGTTCAAAAAATGTATAGAGCCTGGGATTAAAATAATTATAAATTTGAACAGCAATCTGAGTTACACATAGGTTAATAGAGCATAATTAATTAAAATTTTTGGTGTATTTAAAATAATTTTACACCCTCCCGTTTTTTTAAAAATTGAAATTGAAAATAAGAATCCTTAATGCAATATTATGATTATTGCAATTGGCAACCCCATGGCCGAATGACAATTGAGCAACCAAAAAAATTAAAATTATTTAGAACGCTGTCAATCAAACTGATCAATGACAATGACATCATGACGTTTCCCGTAATTATATTTTTTTCCACGCGTTTTGTTATTACACTAATAAGATAACAAATATTTTTCGTCATAATTACATTAAACTGCAGCTAGAATAATAATTCAAGAGAAAAGTACTTTAATAGAATGCAATTATTGACGTGATTGCAATATTTATACTACTTAGGAAACGGATAATTAAAGGCAATGTGCGTATTGTTTTTCTATTAAATTTTTTCGATTTTTACAAAAATGGGTGCTCCTAAAATTCGTGTTTAGTTAAAATCTAACAGCTTATTAAATAAGTTTTCCAATGAGGTATATCACATTGGTGTTCAAAATTCTATCCCACTTTTGACCTCTCCTTTCAGCCTATGTAACGGATAAAAACGCTTGGAAATTAGTCGCTCTAATTCAACACACTGAAGAAACAAAATGTAATAGATATAAGTACTTCATTTAAAAAAAGAAAAAAAGCCTACTGAGTTTTTTTGCCAGTGTTTCTCAGTAGTTGCCAGTCATTCACTGCACGGTAGGAAAAGAAATTGGACTATTTTTATGTAGACTCGCGTCTCAAAAAAAAATAAAGCATATTTTGATTTTGAGAAATACCTACTTAATAGATTCATGACACATATGCGATGGAAATAGAAACAAATCGCTACGAATTGAATTCAATACATTTGCTTAATGTATGCAGATTGATTTGAATGGGACACATGACTCAATTACATGAGAAGTGAGATATATTGTGCATTGTGAAGATAAATAGGTTCAAATTCGCAGCGGTACGGGCCTTTCTTTAGAAAAATAAGGTCGCGGGTTCGAACCTGGACGTGCCTACACATCAATGTGTGAATTGTTTCATATCCGCTGCTCAATATCGGTGAAGGAAAACATCGTGAGGAAACCGGCATGTCTAAGAACTAATCATTCGAGGACATGTGACATCCACCAACCCACACTTGACCAGCGTATGTGCCTAACACTCTCTCAACTCATAACATAGTTGAGAGAAGACCCGTGCCCAGCAGTGGGACACTAAAAAAGGGTTGAAGAGAGCGAGGCAGATATGAATATCGCCCACATTTCGTTGTTTCGATCCCATGTGTTATAGGGTGAGCCTATGTTTCCCAGCTTCAAGCTACCACAAAGGTTTTTCTAATCACTACATAGTATTAAACAAAGTCGCTTTTATTGTCCCTATGTATGCTTAGATCTTTAAAACTACGCAACGGATTTTGATGCGGTTTTTTAATAGATAGAGTGATTCCAGAGGAAGGTTTATAAGTATAACACATTGCGCCCGTACGAAGCTGGGGCGGGTCGCTAGTTATCATAAAAACGTTTTTATTCTCGAACGGGACCGGAGATTGAAAACGAGACCTCGATGATGTTGATCGCACACAAAATGTAAAAATTATGCAAGAATCTCCCGCCCGTTTTCTTGAACCTATTGGGGTTCATTTACTCACTCACTGCTTCTACTAATAATATAAAAAACTCACTCACTTTCATCTCAGACTGCTTGGAGCCTCGACAGGCACAATACTAGCCTAGACAGATAACAATGAACAACAATGTACTATAAACCCCACCATTATATGAACATCGCTCGTATATCAATTGATTCAATCATAAACGCAGATACAATTGAATCGTTAAAACGCCGAGTACCTTAGATTGGTCCTACTCTATTTTATCTACTGCTAAGACAGGATACAAACTAGCCGCTTATAGCCAGATTCACTTCAGCCACATTTACTTGCATTCACAAATCTCGTTCAAAATTACTTTAAGACCGCGGAAAGCGAGAGTAGGTGAACTGCTTACTTCGCGGAACCAAATGCGCATGCGCATGCGCATGACATAGAGCGGCGACTTAGGCGGTATACCCGCTGGAGATATATACTGATTATTGCCCCTCAAAGCCGTATTCTCGGCAGTTTGAAGCGGACTAGTCATATGCGCAAGAGATATTATAGTACACAAGCGAGTGAGCAAACACAAGCGCACTCTGTACTTCCCTTTACCTTCAGAGTCCTATAGTACGGCCTGACCAACAAGACTGGTGAAAGATCGGGCGCAAGACCGACGGCCTAACGTGTTCTCCGAGACAGTGAGGTATCAAACCGACAACTTCCTGACTCCGGGTTAGTGCTGAGAAATTGATAAGTCTCAACATTCTTTTTGGTCATGCGAACACGAACTTATATTTATTAGAGGAACAGCTTCTTTACAGTAGGAAATGATTTTGTAAGAATATTTTTTTTTGTATTCACCATATATGTATATCGAAATCATATTGCCTTTAAAACTGGAAATTGTCAATTTTCCGAAAACGGGACACGTTTGCACACAAAACTGTTTTCTCGTTATGTATACCATCATGTTGACTGCACGTATTTCATATTTGTTTCATGCCACCACGGGATTGGGAAACAACTTGTGTAAGATACAGATTTTGGGACAAACTTGTTGCTAATCTAAGTACGAACTACGAAGCAGTAAGTTGCTAATCTATGTATATAATTCAAGGTACCTAACCTTGAATTTTATGTACCCAAATGTCTTTCTCTATATATTATATTTTAGGTACCTACTTAAATATGTATCTAGAACATAAATTAGCCTTTTTATCCGGTAATTAATGTTAGTAACATTAATTGTCTGTTTCAATAGCTGCATTAAATGATGGTTACGTGACATTGTCACGTTTAGCGCTTAGTATTATCGCATTCACACATCGCAGGAGCACTATCGCGTAATATACATACAAAAACAGTAAAAAAATCATTTTTCGAAGTTAATAAAACAAAAATTGCGTAAAGTTTTTGTATTTATTATTGGTGAAGTAAAACATTATGGGGACACGGCATGTCCAGAAACTAATCATTCGAGGACACGTGAAATCCAGCAACCCGCATTTCGCCAGACTGTGGACTAAGGCCTAAACTCTCTCAACTCTTAAGATAATCTATTATAAAAATCAATGCCACTTTTCGTTGTAATTTTATAACTCAAAAACGGGCTTATCTACCTATTCAAACCAAATGTTTAGGCATTGTTCAGACTGTTTAGTAGATGGTTTATGTGAAGTTTGCACAGAATCGGATGAGCGGTTCTTTATTTATCACATTTTTTGTAAATTGTTGAGTGGGCTGAAGCTACCCGGGCGAAGCTGGGGCGGGCCGTTAGTAATAATAATTAAGTTTATTTATATTAATTAAGGTACAGTCTGTTACACAACGAATTTTACAATTGGGATCGCATAAACTAAAATAGTAACAGCGAAAAGACTGACGTCCTAGCTAGTTTACAGAGCAACCTGTGTTAAGGTCCGTCAGCCCATAATTCCCACATAATCTCAATAGTAGTAGGTACTCGAGATAGTTGAGAAGAGACCCGCGCCCAGCCGTGAAACACTGAACAGGGTTGAAGTAGTGTTGTCTTAGATTTACGCGAATATCACACATTGCAATAAAACTACTTTTTAACGGATTTTATGGCGGTTTATTTTAGGTTATAGATCCCGATGTTTCAGTCTAAAATAAATAAAGTAATAATGTTAGTATAATGTTTGAAGGTAGTCAGTAATAATTGTGATTAATATTTTTGGACGTCAAATACCTCAGTCCACCTGTGAACATGAAGTCTGAAAAGACTGAAACGTCGGGATCTAAAATCTAAATTTAACCACGATAAAATCCGTTAAAACGTAGTTTTATTTCAAGGGTTGAAGTGTACTGGTATTGTGATAAGAGTTCACGATACATAAATTATCCTGTACAGACAATTAGAAACATCCTCCACAGATCTTTTGCAATAAGATATTAAGCATTTCAATGTTGTATTTACTTAGACTTATCACGAGTTTCCATTGTGATTGTTTTTGTATTCGCATAATAAGCCGGACATACAGAAATAGACCATTATAAGTCTATTATATTACTACTAGCTTTACGACAGCGGCTTCGCCCGCGTGTATGTCGGTTATCGCGCCAAAATATTACCTTCTTTTTGCGCAGTCGGATAAAAACTATTCTATGTCCTTTCTCGGGTCTCAAACTACCTCCATACCATTTCATCCAAATCGGTTCAGTAGTTTAGGCGTGAAAGCAACACAGACAGACAGACAGAGTTACTTTCGCATTTATAATATTATATATAGAATAGTATATAGTAATATAGTAAGGAGTAAGGATTAAGGATAGATATAAAGTTACAGACTTCTTATAAGTCCTGTACTAATTTGTATAGAGTGTAGGTACAATACACGAGTCTAATTCTAAAAACTACATTTAATAAGCGTTTCAAATAAGAATAGGACTGGGAATCCGCCATCTTGGAGCGGAATGCGCAGCAACTTCACATTTTTTAATACAGTGGGCAAAAACGTTTGTTTGAAAAAATAATTACTTCTAGATAAAAAATGAAAAAAAAATGTGTGTATCTTATTGTGGTTTGGGTAAAATTGGTTCTTTAAACTCGAATATATAGGTAAAAACATATTTTGTTAAATTCGGAAGGAAAAAGCGGTGTTATAAGGTAAAACGTGTGTGTATCTGTTTCTGCTTATTTTTGGCATCCTAGTGCGTAAATGTACGTAGGTAGCTAAATACTTTTCTACTTACATCACTTTTTCATATATTTTAACATAATAATAATTTGATAATAGTGATTTGATATTTTATGTTGACGCTACTTTTGCTTGGTCTTTGACGTAAAGTTAGCTGCGAGAGCAGTCTTATTCTTATTTGAAACGCATATTAGTATTGCTGTGTCTACACACTCACAATTCACTCCACATACCAAAGTATATTCAACGAAAAGCACAAGTATTATGTCAGTTTTGAACTATATTTCTTTAGTAGTGTCGAAGGTCGAGGCTTTATCCACTAAGCCACCGTTGTTCTGTTATGATGCTGTCCAAAAATAGCTCGCTATGAATAACGTCACAATACTTCGTAAAGGCGCCGTCCTTATTAATGTTCCACTTCATAATGAACTCTATTTACAATAATGGACAAACTGCTAGTAAATTACTAAATATGTATAACACCTAAAAAAAGTTTTATGGTGAAAAGTTTTTATTAAAATGTACATGCTAGTATTAATCTGTCATTTTAAATTAGCGGCCATTTTGATGTAAGTTCCTATATCAAGCTCTTTCATTTAAGACTCATGTCATAGAGTAATAAGACTAGAATTAATAAGAATATTACTTAGTTTTTTAAGACTAACTATTATTAAAAATATTAATTATTTTATGGGTTTATTGAGAGGTTTAAGTACAAGAAAATTGGGTGATTCGCAGTCTTAGGCGGCTGCAGCCATCTTGGATTTATACGGATGTTGAAAACATATAAATGTATTGTCACCGGATTCAAAGCCATCCAGTTTCAAATCAATCGCAGTTTTAGATTCTTAGATAGTTAGTGAAATACATTAAACAGGTAGTTGGTACCTACTATATCTCCGACTTTCCTCCCACGTGTATGTCGGTCATCACGTTAAACCGTAAACTTCTTTTTGCGCAGTCGGATAAAAACTATCCTATATCCTTCCCCGGATCTTAAACCATCTCCGTACCAAATTTTATTCATATCTGTTTAGTATTTTTAGCATGAAAGCGCGACAGACAGGCAGACAGAGTTACTTTTGCATTTATAATATTTGTAAGGATTTATTTGTTAAATCGATCAATTGGAAAACTTCAGTCCCTAGATTTGACATAGCAACAAAATACATGACGAATACACCTATAACAATTACAAAACGGATGAAAACATCGGTAGTCATGTTGCTTATTAGCGGAGTTAATTTGATAACCCTAGATATCTTTGTTATTTTGGCCTAAAAATAGTTTATTACTGGTAATTACACTGATAATTTCTGTCCTGGTAACACTTATGAGAGCAACGGTGACGTAGCGGTATCAGCCTCGCTTTTGAAATACAAGGTCGCGGATTCGATTCCCAGTCGTACATACATACACATACACATCTTTGTATGAATTATTTCATCGCCGCTGCTCAATATAAGTGGAGAAAAATATCGTGAGAAAGACCTAAGCATTAGAAGACATGTGACATCCAGCGTGTGCAGATTAAAGCCTAAATTCGACTCGTAAGACAGTTGAGAGATGACCCGTGCTCATCAGTTGGACACTAAAAAGGGTTGAATTGAGAACACTCTTTCTGGGATTTCTGAGATATTTTCTTGGATGGTGCGGCGGAAACTATGTTGGAAATTATCTTATATTGCACAGATAATCGAATTGGGATTAGCTGATTAGGAACACAATGATCTCATGGAATTGACCTTGAACTTGGTTTTGTAACTTTGTTACGTAAAATGTATATCAGTATATTCGTATTTGACGATCAAATTTTATTGTAATTTGCATGTTTTGCTGTAAGGCCTCTGCCTCGAATATTGCGGGCAGCGGGGCGGCGGCGGCGGCGGCGCGGGAGCGGCAGGATCAAATGCGTAAAACCAAATGGACCGACCCTGGAAAACAGCGGCGCGGGAGCGGGCAACGAGCGGTGCACTCCAGTCAAGCGGTGACCGCCCGCGCGTCTGCATTGTAGTGTTGTGTGTGCAATTTATTTTTGTGACGTGTCTAAATGTCCTCGGACATGCTAGAGGAAATTAGTCCAGACATTTCGTTCGCGAATAAAAACAAATATCTCGATGACACAAACACGAACACAACACTACGCCGCTATAATGCCGCGCGACCTGCCCGCTGCTTTCGAGAACGGGTCTGCGTTGCCCGCCCCACTCCCGCGCCGCCGCCGCTGCCGCCCCGCTGCCCGCAAGATTCGAGGCAGAGGCCTAAAGCGCGCGATTGTTTTATGCGCAAATCGCAGCGTCGGACGCATGCGATTAACGCACATCATTTTATATCAGGTAACATAATTACAAACCATTGTTTGCATTGCTGCGCTTGCCGCGTGAAACAATGGTTTGTAATTATATTACCTGATATGAAATGATGTCCTTTAATGGCATGCGTCTGATGATGCGATTTCCGCGTAAAACAACCGCAGAAAATGTATCAAAGTACTAACTAAATATAATATTAAACATAACGGTTCATTTTACTTTGCTGCACATTATATTGTGTTAGCTGCTTGATCCAGCTTCGCATAGATTTTATAAATATTCCCGGTTTTTCTTTACATTCTCTACATTACACAAACCTTTTCCTTAGAATAAGGAACACAACAAAGGAAGAATTATCCGATTTGGTGCAGTAGTTCCGAAGTTATGAGCGTACACAAAGAGCATATAAACGCTTCGTACATACATTTCGGAGATTCATTTTTATTTTTAAAGATAGAAAATAGAGGATTGTAAAACAAGGTATAACTAGTCTTATTACTATGCCTACTTTTTCTTTCTCCTAGACTTTTCCCATCATTTGGGGTCGGCTATGCTCGTTCTGCGGCGCCAGGTTAAACTGTCCTGAGTTGTTGTCGTCCAGTTGGGAACGCTCCAAGACTTTGGAAATTGTAGACCACCAATAGGCCAGTGGACGTTTACCCTTACGTTTACCCACCTCTACCCTTCTGTGTACTTGGCAGTGCCACCGCCTGTTTCACCACATGGTTTTCAGGCCGCCTCACGACGTGACCGTACCACCGAAGTCTACTTTCAGTGAGTTTTTCAGTTATAGGCGCAGAAGCTTACTTTGTTACTATGCCTACTTCATCATCATCAAACTATTTTAGACCACAGCTGGACATAGCTCTATCCTAAAGCACGCCACTGAGTACGATGCGCAGCTACTTATCCAGCTCTTACCAGTCACTATGCAGAAACCGTCACTCCAGCTTATCTGAGGGCGTCCTGCGTTTGCCAATTCGTGGTCTCTAGTAGCCTAACTTAACTTAACCTAAAGATTCTGCCACTTGAGCTTACTAATCCGATGGGCTATATCTCAATTATTTCGAGGTATTACCTACTTTAGTTCTCTGTCGGATACTGTCATTGCGTATTCGATCCTCCAGAGAAACTCCAATAACCTTTTCCATAGCTGACCAAGTGACTTTCTAAAGATAGGTCCATAACTCGATAGTCCACGGACCTGCCCAGCAACAACATGGCTGTATCGTGAGCACAGTGAGCTTGTTTTATTTATAACTAGCTTTCCGACAGCGGCTTCGCACGCGTGTATGTAAAACATTACCTTCTTTTTGAGCAGTCGGATAAAAACTATCCTATGCCCTTTCTCGGATCTAAAACTACCTCCATACCTAATTTCATCCAAATCGGTTCAGTAGTTTAGGCGTGAAAGCGTAACAGACAGACAGACAGAGTTACTTTCGCATTTATAGTATTAGTAGGGATTTTGTGATAAAAACTTATTATTCTACACGATCATCTTCTACCATTAGGTTAAGTTTATTCTAAACTGAACCTATCGCGTGTAAATCTGGCTCTTCTATGACAAATTTTTTATGAAAGTTTTATCGGAACCGGATTTGTTTAGCAATTATTTTTTTTGTATTTGTTAAATAACAGATAGTAACTACAACAACATTTGACAAGCAAGGTCTTCTTATCGAACTTTAACCTGCAAACTATTTTTTGTTTGTTTTTTATAAGTGTTTGATACTTGATAAAGTATTTAGGTAGTTAATAATGTCAGGTATTTTAATTTACCATAGATAAACTACAGAGAAAGCCACTAGAACTGATTAGGAACACACGTGAAATTCACTGACCTACACTAATGGATGTAAAAGAATAAAGAAATGGGTTATCATAGTCTTAGACTTCCTAAAATCTTATGACACTATTTCGATCTACAACCAAACTACGTTCAAGAGTATTAGATTTAAGCTGTGCGGAGGGAGAATCTGAATCCTTACACTTGATCCCCTGGTGTTGCAAATTAAGTGACAATAAAATGGTGGTAGGCTTCGGCAGTAGTTACTGACTTACCACCATACAAAGCCGCACCACCACGCGGCCTTGCCGTGTTCCGGTGCGATGTCTAGTATTTTAGAAATAAAAAAGGCTTTTTGGTATTAAGGGGAAGCAAAGTATACCCTGGTTGGAAATGCTCTGGATTTATCAGCCTTATTTGATAATAAACTATAATCTTAAACATTTTTTTCTCCAAATTCAACTCCAATCAGTTCTATCAAATTTTTAATAAAATGCTTGCTAATCATCGTTTTCACGAGAAGCGTGGATCCATTGATGCGTTTAGCTTGGTACCTACTTCTATTCAAAATGGCGTAGATTTTATAGAATTTAATCTTAAACCTAGATTACTTCACGGTTGTGTGCGGGTAAGTCATTTGCATTTCACGCCGCAAGTCGTGGGTTCGACTTCCACCCAAGACCTAGTTATTTATTTATTTAAACTTACACACACTATCTTTACAGGATGAGATCCTAATACAATAGTGGTTAGCAAACCTAGGTAATTCAAATAAATTGAAAAAACATATTAACATATACATTTGTGTGCATGAATATTATTTGACTTGACTCTAGATGTAATATGTATTTACAAAAGGAAAGTAGTAGGTATATACTAGTAATCTGGTTTCCATAACACAAGCTCTGCTTAGTATGGGTACAGATGACCGTGTGTGTTAATGTCCAGAATATTATTATTATTATTTATTACTAGATAAATGGTAAGCAGCGGTGGCGCAGCGGTACGGGCCTCGCCTTAGAAAAAATGAGGTCGCAGTTGAGAGAAGACCCGTGCCCAGCAGTGGGACACTAATAAGGGTTGAAGTGAGTGACTAGATAAAGAATAAGGCTACCTTATTGATTCCATTTGATGTGACTTCAGGTTTCGGTGCTGTGTCGAAAAGATTCAACCTGGAGCTTTGGAACAGGTCTGGACTTGAGTTCTCCCGGGAAAAAAGCTCAGCTGAAGAGCTTTCACGTGTCAACGAAGGACGAGGTTTCACGAAGGGGTTATTCCTCCCATGTTTGCGTTTGATCCAGTTGAATTTGTTCACGTTTTGGGGTCCCGGCGAAGGTACTGGGGTTTCTTCAGGGGTATCGGTTGGGGTCGGTGTTTCAGGTGGTTGGGACATTATGGGTTTTATGTTTTAAATTTTATATACTTTTATAACAAGCAGTAATTGTAATCTTTTGTAAAAAAAAATCACTTTTTTATAAAATAAGCACTTTTTAATTCACTTATATCGACACTAAAATTAAACTATTTACGTAACATTTTCAACATGTATTTATATTATTATTTAGATACATATTATGATTAAAATATTTTTTTTGGATAATTGTTTAGCAAAATTCTAATATTTGGTATTATTGAACGCGTCTGTGTCCTATCGGACGCTGCGTAGTACTGTAATAGATCGTTTCAGATCGGCGCGTGCGCCGCTAAACGCAACACTGAAAGCGTAATAGCTTTGGAAGTAGCTACGTTATTGTTTGTTTTAGGTTTTAAAAGGCAAGGATACTTTGACAGACTGCCTCTTTGGTACAGTGGTAAGCGTGTTAGCTTGTTTGATGGCCACAAAGCCACCACTTTCTAGATTTTCTTTATCTCAACTCATCATTTTAACAAGTTAGTGTTAGAAAATATCAAAAACTTTTCTCGTATTGACATCTCGTATTAAGGTTCTAATAAATTACTAGCTATTAACATACTTTCTTCAAAAACTAAAAATACAAAACCTTTTTTTTTACTTTTGTAGCCAATTGTTGCCAGAAATCTGAAAATATAAATTCTTTTTTTTCTGATATAGGTTAGCGCTTGACCCCATCCATAAGTGCGGAGATGTGGAAAATTATGTACTACTAGATATCCGCCCGCGGCTTCGCCCGCGGATGTCGGTTATCGCGCCAAAACATTACCTTCTTTTTGCGCAGTCGGATAAAAACTATCCTATGTCCTTTCTCGGGTCTCAAACTACCTCCATACCCAATTTCATCCAAATCGGTTCAGTAGTTTTTGCGTGAAAGCGTAACAAACAAACTTACATTCGCATTTATAATATTAAAGTAAAAGTATAAATGGGTTAAACGCGATCTATTTTGTGTTTCCTAATCTGCCTGTAAATCCGTGGACAATGGTGTGGGTCATGTGTTTACTAATTTATTATATATTTTTTTACCGTTTTTCTATAACATAAAACGGTTTTTTGTTCCCATATAAATAAATAAATTAATACGTGTATCAAACTTATTACACCTCTCTTTTTCGTCGGGGGTTAAAAAGCTGGAATCTCACCAGTTACTAGAACATCCGAACAGTTTCAAATGTTATCGGATTCCTAACATACCTCGACCTTCGTTAATGCCATATTAGGAGATAACCACACTCCAACGCATGTTACTATCTGCACGATGAGCTGTTATAACTACTAACTAATTACGCATTTTACAGAACAATAGCGGTGAGTAATTTTACAGTTCAACCGTTTACATGTTAGTACAAACACGTAAACGGTTGAACCCATATCTACCTATTTTAATACGTTTAATTAAAAGTTTGACCCTATTTCTTTCTATTCTGTAATAGGGTTGCGCTTGACCACTACTTGCCTGATGTTAAGCAATTATGTAGTTTACGAAGGGACCTATAAATTAATTAATAATTTTTAGGTACTTTTCTATTATTTTCGGGCGAGGCAATCGGGAAGAATAATTACAATCGAACGTCGCTTACAGGTAAGCTAGTTTGATTTCTAAATTATACTTAGCTTTATGATATGTAGTTTTCGCGGCTACGCCCGCATGAACTACATATCATGCCCAGCAGTGGGATTAAAAGTAGCCTATAGCCTTCCTCAACAAATGGGCTATCTAACAGTGCAAGAATTTTTTAATGTTTAATTTTTAGCGTGTTCAAACAAAAAATTCTTCAGCCTTATAATATTAGTATAGATTATCAAAGTTAGAATTAAATTGTCATTAATTAATAAGCTACATAATTTCCTTTAAATGTCATAAACTAACACAGTGTCACCTTCCTTTTAAACAATGTAATTGGCAGGTGTATAGGTACATCTATTGCCCTCACTTAGGTACGCATATTTTTTCTTAGATATCCAATCGACATTTCGGCGTCAAATTTATATTTATTTCTGGTATTTGTAGCTGTAAGATCTGAATGCAATTTAAAATATTGTGGATTACACTTGACGAAAAGACAGATCTGCCTAATGTACCTACAAGCTAGTGGCAGGATAGGGGCTTCGTCCGTGGGTGTACACCTTTGATTGAATCTCCACACGTGGTCCCCGGGTGGTGCAAATCAAGTGACAATCAACTGGTGGTAGGCTTCGGCCGTGGTTAGTTACCACCCACCAGACAAAGTCGCAACGCCAAGCGGTCTTGGCGTGTTCCGGTGCGATGTCTGGTGACACCATATGAGAGGGTGGGTCGGAATTGTTGCTTCTTTATGGTTTCTAACCATATGGAGCCTCATTCTACTGCCACCTTCTCACTGAAAATCTTTCGTAATCTTGAGTGAATCGCTATATTGGGCAGGCGCGTTACGTCGTATGTGTGAAAATATTATATTATTATTATTATTATATGTATGTACGTTCAGCTCGTACTTGAGCGACAATTTTCTATGTGTTATGATCATTATAGTAAAGAAAATTAATGCTGCGTAGGCCGGCGCTAACTTCATCAATTGCACTTTCAATTTAGCACATCTAAACAAACAAACCTTCCCTTAATCATTGTATGGAATATTACTAGAAACAATACCTTTAGTATCGCTCTAATTGTTAAATAAATATCACTCGCTAATAAGAGACCTGCGAAACCGTCTGTACGTTCGTCACTACATTGGTACAGTCAATATTATATGTGAATTGAATATTTTGTATGCAAATATATTGTACTTTTTAGTTTGACCGGTTCCTGAGTTTTGGAGATACATAGATATATATTTTTTATAAGACAACCCACACTCGCAATCCGGACACTGCTAATCTTGTAAGCCAGGATCAACAGCGGAGCCGTGAAAAGAGATTTGAACTCGGCCAAGGCCCGATAAACCCAATCTGTCTTGAATCCCGCACGAATTTAATAAGAAAGTTAATAGGCGGAGTTGGATAGTTAGGTTATTCTTTTATCCTGAAATAGACCTGCGCGTGACTACAACTTTCTTGATGTTACGCAATGATGTAGTCTACGATGGGACTCGCCTGCCTACTATAAAACTAGTTAAAATGATGTAGCTAATAGGCAGGGCAGGAAAAGTTGAAATGAAAGCGGATTAAGTTCATTTTAGTTCATTATCCGGCACCCGAGCAGGGCCCATAGTATAAATGACATAGCAAGGTAAGAACGAAAATAACAAATGTGTGTCAATTCCATAAATTTTCGTTCTTTTCAATCTTTCGTTATCGCTTCGACAAGTCACTTTGACACACTGCCTCGCGCCTCGTTTAGATACCTACATATAATATATCTATTTTTTTTTAATACAAACTATTTAAGTTTGCGAAACAGTCGCAACCAGTTGCATGGCCGGAGGTCGAGAAGACCACTCGACCTCCACATCAAGAAGGAAACAATAAATTTTGTAATGTAGGTATTTATACCGCGACTCTATTGTAGGTGCATGGTCCCATTCTGGATATAGGCCTCCTCCAACTGTTTCAATTTTTTTCTGTTTCTTGCCTCTCTATCCATTCTATCCCTGCAAATTTTTTTAATGTCATCGTAGGTGAACACTATTGTAGGTAAACACTATCAAAATTGACAGTCCACTGATTTGCTCAACAGTTAAACAGTCTCATATCATTGTCTACTTATTTCGTACCACAAATATTTGTGTTATCAAATCCATATTTTCTTGCTGTACCATTCAGAATACTAATAAAACTAGTCTTATAAATTGATCACATCTTGAATTAACTCAAGATGTGATCAAAACAAAAAGAGACATTATTGAGTTTCTAGCCCAAAAACAATTTCAAAATTTCGGAATACTTTATTACAAAAGTTCTAGATACTTCAGTGAAACAAACTTCTCAAAATGTCGTCAACTTAATATTAAAGTAACTCTGCTATTAAAGGAGAAGGAATTTGAACTGCTCAATTTTGAACTTTGTTGTAAAATTCTTTGGGAATGGGATAAGTGGTTTAAAGCATTAAAGCGAAAACTGAGCATAGATGTATTTACAGACATTTATCCACAAAATTAACTATAGTTAGATATGTAGGTATAATATACTACTGAGATTGTAAACGCGAAAGTTTGTAAGAAAGTATAGAAGTTTGTTACTCTTAAACGCAAAAACTACTTGACGGAATTTGATGAAATTTAGCACAGAGATATATTAAAGTCTTGATTAACAATTCGGCTACTTTTTATCCCAAGAAGTACCACGCGGGCGCTGCCATGGGCGGAAACTAGTGTAGTATATTTTTCGAGCCCCATTTTGCTAACAGGTATGTTACTTCTCATACAGTTGACGAAAGATTAATTCATTTTATGCTATTCTCGTAATAAACAGAACGAATTGGGCGAATGAATCTTGCTGGTTAATTTGCTAAGTATTTTAATAAAAATAAAAACTATCTGATGTAATAAAAGTTAAAGTAAGGTAAATCAATAATATTAATATTAATATCTATAATATAGTGGGACATTAACACACACGGCCATCTGACCCCAAACTAAGCATATGTACTACGGAAATCAGATAACTGGTAATATACTACATAAAATACTTTTCTTTTGTAAATACATACTTAAACATAGATATTTACACCCAAACTAAAGACAAAGAGACATGTTCATTACACAAACATCTGACTTGGGTGGGAATCGAACCCAATCGTGAAAAGCAAGTATTTTACCGACCACGCCAACGGGGCGTCAAGATATAAAAAAGATAAATAGGTAGGTACCTAACTTCCTACCTATGTACTCAACACAACTTGTAAGCGTGAACTACCAGTAGGTACGTTATGAATCTAAATACAGTTTTAAACAAACATAGGTAGGTATAAATTTTCTGCGTACCAATACACACTTATAAAACATCAATGACACCAGAAATAGGAATAATGAAGGTTTTTATTGCCTTTAACTTTTTTAAAACCCGTAGAAAGTAATAACGCCTGCAACAATAAAATAGCAAGTTGATGTTACATAACAAACGCAACATATTGCCGATCACAGAACTCCAGGCGTTTATTTAGTCCACGTTAATATATTGCACGATAGGGTTGTCAGACGCAGTAACTGCAAATTGGAACAAGGTCCAATTTCCGTTTATAATGTGTTCTAAAATAGTGATGTATATTGGTCTGGAAATTAATTGGCTTTAGATTAAACGTATTTCTGGTTAAGGTTATTTTAGGAATGTATTAATGTACACAGGGAAAGGAGAGGTCAAAAGTGGGATAGAATTTTGAACACCAATGTGATATACCTCATTGGAAAGCTTATTTAATAAGCTGTTAGAATTTAACTAAACACGAATTTTAGGAGCACCCATTTTTGTAAAAATCTAAAAAATGGAATAGAGAAACAAAACGCACATTACCTTTAATTATCCGAATCCTAAGCAGTATAAATATTGCAATCACGTCTATAATTGCATTCTATTAGAGTACTTTTTTCTTGTAATATTATTCTAGCTGCAGTTTAATGTAATTATGACGAAAAATATTTCTTATCTTATTAGTGTAATAACAAAACGCGTCGAAAAAAATATAATTACGGGAAACGTCACGATGTCATTGTCATTGATTTTTGATTGAGCTAATTTTTATCTCGTTTACTTTCGCTTTCGAATAAAGAAAACGGCATGAAAATCAGTCCATCCATTTAGGCGCTACGTGGCAATAAACTTGTACACAGATAAAAATGTCAAACTTACTACACTCCTTGTTTCGCCGAAGGTTATTAATAGGTATAGCAACCCTAGCATATCAATACAATATGTATACTTTGGCGCCTTTTTATTGAAATGGCTTCATTTGTCTATGCGGATGTTTTATTGTGTTTTAGATAGACTATTGTTGTGGCAAACGAATATCGACTGTATTTAATGTTGTATTTAGAGGTTATTGTTGTATGAAAATGAGCAGTAAATTACTCTCATATAATAGTACAAATGTAGGTATTCATCAGAAAAACTTTTTAACAAGCAATTTAATAGGTGACAACGGGCCGGTGGCGTGGTCGGTAAGATACTTACTTTTCACGCCGCAGGTCGTGGGTTCGATTCCCACCCGAGACAAACATTAGTGATGAACATTTCTGTTTGTGTCGAGTCTGGGTGTAAATATCTATTATATGTATATAATATATACATTTAATAGATATTTACACCCAGACTAATAATAATAATATTTTCACACACACACACACACACACACAGCGCCATCTAGACCCAAATTAAGCAATTATATTTGCTTGTGTTATGGGTGCTAGGAACGAATATAATATATGCATTTTTTTTTCATAACTATTATAGATAAATTACACCCAGACACAGAACAAACAATCGTGCTCATCACACAAAGATTTGTCCTGGGTGGGAATCGAACCCACGACCTCCTGCTTGGCAGTTAGGTTCACTAACCACTAAAACACACAATCAATTTTTAATAAACGCGTATATTTTATTTAGTTAAGTCTTGGTATTAAAAATTAAGTAATTCAAGGAAAGGTGTTTACTATTTATACTGATTGTACCCGCGCGTCGTATCAGCTGTGCACTGGCTAGGGTCACTGACCGCTAATATTATATGATCTTCCATAATTTACAGTATTTGTACATGTTTTTCTGACGCTACTGACTACGCCAAGCACGTGTCGTTTTACTTAGTTTTATTATTTTAATAATTTAGTGTGCAATAAACTGCGACGCGAGTAACATTAGAGAAAGGAATAGCCTACAGCTTTACGGTAACTTCAACTTAACTTACCAATAAACGTCACGTTTATTGATAGGTCGTTTATTACTATCTTTTCTCTGAGCTGTCAACAGAGATACGCAATAACCCGGTTAGTTTTATTAACCTTGTTTACAGTGCTTAAAACAAATATGTACTGTTCTAATATAGGTAAAGTCTTAAATTTAAATCGAAATGTCCTGGTATAGAAACAAGATGGCAACCCTACTATAGAACGAGGACGTGTCAAGAATATTGGTTACGTATGCTCACCTTTGTTTTTGTTAACGGGGGGGGGGGATCCTTTATGGATCCCCCCGCCCTGCATCCATACCCCATCTTGTAGGTGATACACCCTGTGACACCCTGGCTAGGATGCGCGAAGGAACACCCGGGGGTTTTAGTTCTGGTAACTAGTAAGGACTCCCACATACAGGAGCTTTGTATGAGCGCAGGGCTGGGGGATCCATAAAGGATTTTTCGCCGGTAAAAAAAGGGACTTTACAAGGATAGTCCAGGAAGCTAGGGAGAAGTACACGGAAAAGTAACATTGACAAAAACTTACCATATGATATCGTATGTGCGTCCCCCCTGATCTGACACCCTCATTCAGCTGGATGGAGCTCACGCTGCCCGCATCATCGTCCATGAAACCAGTCTTTTTGTAGCGTGCCATCTGGAAAATGAGGATTTTATCAAAATAAGTCCGCCTTCGTCACCTACATTTTGCATAATCAGCAGTGAGATAAAAAATAGCCTATAACTTTCCTCAATAAATGGGCTATCTAACATGTAAGATTTTTTCAAATCGGACCTCTTCGAATCTCTTCAGCTTTATAAAATTAGTTTATAGTTTATGGCCGTCTGTTGGATATGGTCTTCTCTTGCCTTTCACGCTGCAGAACAAATATTTGTGTGCATGAACTGTTTGTTATGAGTCGGTGTAATTATCTGATATATTATACAATAATTATTAGTTTAAGTATGTCAGTTATCTGGTTTCCATGATAGATACAAGACCTGCTTAGTTGAATCATTTTGATGGTAATATTGACCGTCTACCTATTAGTTAACCTATTAGAGTTCATTTCATTGAAGGACGTTGTCCAATAGCTCCAACAGCACATCTTTTAAGACCTGGACCCCGATTCTCGCGCTTTAGAGATTTATCTCGAACTCGACATATTATGTCGAAAAAAGTGACGAATGTCGATTAAAAAGTAATGAAATCCAATGAATCGACATATTATTATGTCGATTGCTAGGTATAGACTGCTCGTTGCATGTCGTGCGTTGCGTACTTACCCCCGTATTCATAAACGTATTATAAGCTCATTATAGCTAAAATAGGTTTATTACGCTTATCTTTGTCTGTCATCTTGACATTTATACTAGTAAGAAAGAGATAAAGTCCATTTTAACTAAAGAGTCTTATAACTTTTTTTTACGAATAAGGCCGTTAATCTCTAACGTGACAGTCTGAGAATTCTTACAAAATTTATTTTTCAATCGACATTTGCATTTTTTTCGAAATATGCAATTAGGGTCCTGAAAATACCCAGGACTTCTTGCCTGTAAGGTCGCGCTTGATATCTAAGACACCGAGGCATTTTACAAAATTAAAGACAGACGTCTTGTTCTTAAAAATCATATTATTATAACCCTTTAGTTAAAATGGACTTTGCCTTTCTTAGAATGTCAAGATGACAGAGACAAACGAATTATAATACAGGAGAAAATGTTTTTGCAAAAAAGAACTGCAGCTTCGTAATTGAATCTTACGTCATGAAATCAAAAGCAAGTCGGTGCGTCAGTTACATACTATAAACATCTGTTTTTCATCTGGATAGAGAATCTGTACATGGTATTGATTATTTTATCTGCAAGGGCAAAGAGCACAACTGTCTCATGAGTTCAGTAGAGTCCATAAACCACAAGGTCCCTAGTTTGTGTCCTGTATAAACAAAAAAATGCTATTGGAATAAAGAGATCTGAAAACTGGATTTAAATTTAATCTGGTAATTTGAACCACTGGGTGTTGAGATGTCGGGACCGTGAGTCGTGAGGCCCAGGAGCGCATTGTCTTTTCATCAAAGGATCTGGGCCCCGATTCTGGCGCTTTAGACATTTATCTCTAATAGACATTTGTCCAACAAAAATTACGATTTCTTTTGATTTTCAATGATATCCACCATTTTTTCGACATTTGTCTATTACAGTTAAATGTCTAAAGCACGCAAATGTTGAAAAAAATTGCGGATGGCATTGAAAAACAAAAGAAATCGCCATTTTTGTTTGACAAATTTCTATTAGAGATAAATGCCAAAAAAATTGGCGACTGTCATTGAAAACTTGACTTTCGCCTTTTTTTCACATACCAGTTTGTGCATATAAACTGTTCATGTACCTCGGCAGAGGGGAACGCATGCGTATAACAGTTCCTGTGTTAAATGTTCTACGGGTACATAATGTATTTTAGTAATCTTAGAATAGATCTCGGTTACCTAGTTGGCTAGAGTCAGTTCTGCTACTGTCGACGCCAAAATTCCACAAGGTTTATTTAATCAATTAGAAAAGTTAATATCTTTTCTATTTTGAAGTCGCTTCAAATAGAACTGTGATTAGCCTTGGACTTGGACTTGAACGCAAACAGAAAGAAATAGCAACTCTACTGCCCACCCAAATGGCCTCATCTTTGATCTCCAAGATTAACGATTCGATAGCCGTGGATGCTATGCTATTGTTTGGAATTCATTCTGAACGCTGACCAACAAAAAGGTACACCTTGAGTAAACATTTTGATTTATGTCGAATTATAATTGAGCTAAACAATTTATTTTTATTGTGAAATACGCTTGCGGTTGACTACAACTTGCCAGATGTTAAGCAAGATGTAGTCTACGATGGGACGCGCCCGCCCAATATACCGATTTACGCGTAATTACGAATGATTTTCGGTGGGAAGGTAGCAGTGGAATGAGACTCCATATAGTTATAAACCATAAAGGAGCAACAATTCCGACCCACCCTCTTTTAAGGTGTCACCAGACATCGCATCGGAACACGGCAAGGCCACTTGGCAGTGCGGCTTTCTCTGGTGGATGTGGTCACTAAACACGGCGTATATTTTGTGCCGCTGTATTTTGTGTAAGTGTGTAACTTTTATTTATGTAGGTATGCATTTGTAAAGGCGCTTCAACGTTTACATACATGTGTGCTGTACGTAGTCACCTCGCCCAAAAATTGGCAGAAACAATTTGGTAGGAACAAGAAGTTTCGTATAACACCTTCCGAGTCAAATGCTCTAAGTACGGTCTATGCTACGTTGGGTTGCAATCAAAGATCAGACAATGGAGTTCAAGACCAGGAACCATAACAGAATCACAATAGCCATCTATGGAAATAAAAAGACATTTAGAGAGTTCAGCCAATCACAGATTGGCGGCACTTCTATGCTACAAGCTATGACTTGCAAAACTGCAATATCCGCTGGATAACTGTGTAGTCGGATGTTCTATTTCCTTCAATAGGAAATTAATATCAGAATCAGGTCGGAAGCTAATTTTGAAAATACATTACCAGGCCTTCAGCTAGAAGATAATAGTCTTTGTAGAATATTGTAGGTACCAGTAGTAAAGAGCCCAATAACACGAGTGCTATAGGCTTCCCTTTAGGAATTGGTCATCAACCATCAGTCAGGGTAGTGAAGAGAAATTCTTTATGGTAAGATCTTTTTTGCTCCGGTTTCCCCTCTGCTTTCCCTTTTCAGATTTTCACTCCTCGCCATTGTTAGGTTCTAAATACTAATGGTACATCCAATATTTGGAACCAAAAAAGAAAGGTTAATATTTACTATTTAACCAAGACATACTATATTTATAACGAAACGAGATCGAATACTTTGTCAAGATTGGTTTGGTGCAATGAAGTACATAAGAGCTGAGAGTAGGGCGGTTTTATTTATTTATCAATAACAATTTGCATTGTGTTTGATGTCCAACATACAAAATAAAATTAATATAAATTATAAAAAAGAAACATAATAACATGCAACAATTTACAGGTTAATGTTAAAAGATTACTGAATAAGAATCATAAATGACATAGAAATTTTAATTTTGTTAATAACAATAATAATAATTTTCTTTGATTTAATTTAATGTTCCTCCACTGAATAAAAGCTTTTATCCAATAAAAATGCTTTGAACTTATTCTTAAAAGTGCTATGGTATAACAATGTTTTTAAATCGGTTAGGGGTAAGCCGAGTCGACCGGCAGCCTGGCCTGTTCATGTCCATGTTAATTAATGATTAAACCGCTGAATGAATGTAGTTTACGAATATATCCATACCATAGAGCAGCGGTGGCGCAGCGGTAGCCTCGCCTTAGAAACAAAAGGTCGCAGGTTCAATTCCGGTTCTGCCCACACATTTTTGTGTGAACTGTTACATCGCCGGTGCTCAATATCGGTGAAGAAAAACATCGTTAGGAAACCGACAAGTCTAAGAACTAATCATTTGAGGACATGTGACATCCACCAACCCGTACTTGACCAACGTTTAAGGATATAGGAAATAGGTTTACGTACAATGTACATATATAGATAATAATATACATATCATATAGTGGGACATTAACACACACGGCCATCTGATCCCAAACTAAGCAGAGCTTGTACTATGGAAACCAGATAACTAATGGTGGTACTACTTAAAATAGAATAGAAATAAATAAAATAATACTTTTGTACTCTTTTGTAAATTCATACGCAAATATAGATAATTAGAATAATTACAGCCAGACTCAAGCTAAACAGACGTGTTCCAGAACCCACGATCTGCGGCGTGAAAAGCAAGCATCATATAGACCACGCCATGCGCCACTGGCCCGTCAAAAAAACAAACCTAAAAAAACATACAGTCGAATTAAATACCTCCTCCTATATCTGAAGTTTTGGGGGCTGAGTCACCTTCGTCCATGGGTGTGTACACCTTTAATTGAATCCCCACACGTGGTCCCCGGGTGGTGCAAATCAGGTGACAATCCACTGGTGGTAGGCTTCGGGCGTGTTTAGTGGGTCGGCATTGTTGCTCCTTTATTGTTTCTAACCATTTGGAGGCTCATTCCACTGCCACCTTCTCACCGATAAACATTCGTAATCACGAGTGAATCGGTATACTGGGCTGACGCGTTCCATCGTAAACTACATCATTGCTTAACATCAGGCAAGTTGTAGTCAAGCGTCAGCCTATCGAAAAAAAAAGAAGTCAGTTAGAAATTTGAACAAAAGTGTATTTACTAGGTTTTCACTGTAGGCCACAATAATTGTTCTTTAGAGGCTTTTGGTAGGTATTTATAACGCGGACGAAGCCGCGGAATGGTGTTCATCATGGGACTTAACCCACCACCGCAATACCGCTGTTGTTACTCCTGTAGCCAGGATCCACAACGGCGCCGTGAAGAGACTCGGGTTTTGAACCCGGCCAAGTCCCGGGACACCTAAACTGTCTTGGATCCCGCACGAATTTAATCAGAAAGATAATAGGAGGAGTTGGAAAGTTACATTGGCCACTTCCCTCCAGGTAAAACGGGAGACAGCATAGAGAAAAAAGAGAGGTTTAAAATTGCCTCTGAAAATGGACGACCTCGGTAGTCGAGCGGTGTAAACCGTCCGATTGGGTTATACTGTGCCCGGGAGGTCGCGGGTCCGATTCCCGCCACGTACAATCTTTGTGTAGAACAAAGATTTGTTTCGGTGTGTGGTTGGTTGAGGGACTACCCTCCGTGCCTCGGAGAGCACGTTAAGCCGTCAGTCACGGTTGTTATTTAACACAACTGTGACAATCGTTACATGTGGTCAGAAGCCAATATAACCTGACACCTGGTCTAACCATCTCTGCTACTGGTTCCCTACGGGTTTCGAGGTCTGATGGCAGTCGCTCGTATAATTCTGGTAGCTAGCCGCATCAGGTTAGGCCGGGAGCCGACACCTATAGAAATGGGAAAAGGGCAAGGGGAATGATGAAAATGGACTAAGCACCACGGGTAATGCTAATCCAATCAAACATATAAAAATCTAATAAAAAGCAACTAGGTTTGTTTGCCTTTGGGAAATCTGCACATGAAGTTTGATCAAATATTGTCTAGGCCCATAATGGCTTTTCTGGTTTTCTGAACATTGCAAAACATGTCCCGGGAGGTTATCTCAATTTCGTGATGATATTTCGTATCTATTTTTTTTTCGCGAGCAACGGTGGCGATGGGTCGCCTTTGATATATAAGGTCGCGAGTGTGTTAGTGTGAATTGTTTCATCGTCGCTGCTCAATATCGGTAAAGGAGGAAACCGTGAAGAAACCGGAATATCTAAGAAATAATCATTCGAGGACATGTGATATCCATCAACCCATACTTGGCCAGCGTGTGTGGATTAAGGTTTAAACTCTCTCAACGCGTAAGATAGTTGACAGAAGACCCGTGTCCAGCAGTAAAACATTAACAAGGGTTGCAGTAAAGAGAAATAGGAACTAAAACACTACAACCCCTTTTAGTGTCCCTCTGCTGGGCACGGATCTTCTCTTAACTGTATTAAGAGTTAAGAGAGTTTCACCGCTACTCTCTCAAACAGTCGATTATAATTTGGTAAACATGGGCCTATACCTAATCCAATTAAGCCATATTAAGTTAGTACAGTAAATTTCACCATCAGCGTCCGACAAATAAATTTAATTAATCTTAATTCAATTTGGAAATTAAAACATTTCCTCGAACTTTGAAGTCTCTAATTAGCAATTAAGTAAGTACTTGACTCTGTTGTTCGGAATACAAGTTAATGGAATATTTGGATATAGGATTTTTGATTGAATTTACATAATGAAAAACAAATTCAATTTAATTCATTCATTTTGTGAATAATAAGTAGGTACAATCTGATGTTACCAATCTAATCAAGTTCCTCTATATTCTGCCACTGCTGTAGCAATACAAAACATTGTCAAAAGAAATAAAACTAATTGAGGGACTACCCTCCGTGCCTCGGAAAGCACGTTAAGCCGTCGGTCCCGGTTGTTTATTTAAAACATTTATGACAATCGTTACATGTAGTCAGAAGCCAATATATTCTGACATCTGGTCTAACCATCTCGGCTACTGGTTCCCTACGGGTTTCCAGGTCTGATGGCAGTCGCTTGAATAATTCTAGTAGCTAGCCGCATTAGGTTAAACTGGGAGCCGACCCCAATAGAAATGGGAAATAGGCAAGGGGAATAATAATAATAATATAGTGGGACATTAACACACACGGTCATCTGATCCCAAACTAAGCAGAGCTTGTACTATGGACACCAGATAACTGGTAATTTACTACTTAAAATACTTTTCTTTTGTAAATATATACTTAAATATTGATAATTACCTACACCCAGACACAAGACCAACAGACATATTTAAACAAATGTTTGTCTCGGGTGGGAATCGAACCCACGACCTGCGTCGTGAAAAGCAAGTATCTTACCGACCACGCCACCCCGGCCCGTCAAAGAACCGAATGTCATAATAAATTAAAAAAAGAATTCATTACATATAAACAATTTCATTTCCTTAAATAAAATATACAATAATCATCATCACCTTAATGTATGTCTTCTAATTCTATTAATTAATAATACCAGATAAGTGTCTAATATTTATTAATGCGAAAGTAACTCTGTCAGTCTGTTGCGCTTTCTCGCCGAAACTACTGAACGGATATGGATAAAATTTGTTACGGAGATACCTACTTTGAGACTGGGAGACAGGATAGATTTTATCCGACTTCGCATAAAGAGGTTAATGTTTCAGCGCGATGACCGATATACTCGCGAGCGGAGCCGCAATAGGAAACCTAGTGAAATGAAATGAAATGAAAATATGCTTTATTTTTTTTGAGACGCGAGTCTACATAAAAATAGTCCAATTTCTTTTCCTACCGTGCAGTGAAGTGAATGACTGGTAATTACTGAGAAACACTGCCAAAAAACTCAGGTTTTTTTTCTTTTTTAAATGAAGTACTTAGTAGTACATACCTCTATAACTTGAATCTTCTATCAAACAAAATTAATAGCTGCCTACTGTGTTGTCCATATTTTTTTTTTTTAAATAAATAAATATATAAATATTCTGGGACAATAACACACACGATCATCTGGTCCCAATCATTTAACCAGACATTACGCCATTCGGGATATCGATTTTCCATAAAGTACCTATTCAAGGTTACGGCCAGTAGGTAGTGACAGAACGATCCTATTTTCCACACAGTTACCGTTAACTGTGCGACATAAAATGAATTATACGATTTTTCCTGTTTTCCTCTTTGTAGAAGATCTTATTTTCACACGACGACTCTTTGTTTCCAGGCACGGGCTCTCAACTATTTTACGAGTTGAGAAAGTTTAGGCCTTAATCCACACACGCTGGCCAAGTGCGGGTTAGTGGATGTCACAGGTCCTTGAATGATTAGTTCTTAGACATACCGGTTTCCTCACGATGTTTTCCTTCACCGATATTGAGCAGCAGCGATAAAGCAATTCACACAAAGATGTGTGGGCACGACTGGGATTCGATCCCGCGACCATATATTTCAAGGAGAGGCCCGTACCGCTGCGCCACCGCTGCTCTATCAATCTATAGAAGACCTTATAATTAGCACTAATAAGGTAGAGATTTGTGGTTTCAGCTGTAGATACAACAGGTTTATAAACTAATTATGTTTAGCCGATTTTTGAAGCGTTGTATGCTTTATCAGATGGTGGACATAACCAAGCTGATGAATATAATCAGTCCGGGGAGTCCAAATATTTGTGATAGTGTCATATTCTTCGTTGGTAAAATTGTTCTTTTCTTTTTGACGCGATTAGGGCGTGGTCGGTAAGGCTCTTTTCATGCTGCAGGTTGTTTGTCTTGAGTTTGGGTGTAATTGTCTCTATTAGGTATGTATGTATTTGCAAAAGTAAACTAGTATATTATTATGAGTTATTTGGTTTCCTCATTGCAAGCTCTGTTTAGTTTGGAATCAAATCCGTGTGTGTTAATGTCCCACGAAAAACGACTTAAACATTGGAGTGCCCTATGCCCACACGACCTAGGTGATGTAGTCTTAGTCTTCTCGAGAAGCATAATCTTATCTCTTTCTACTCATCTCTAAACGATAAGATAGATATCTAGCTTAGATAGATAGATAGCTTGCAACATGTTTTCTTGTGCAGTGGAAACTAGGGGTTAGTTCACGCATGCATTGCCTGCTTGACCGCACTGCTATTACCTTGAATGGGGTTGCGGTCAAATGCGATTAATCTATTTTCAAGGTTTATCAATTTAAAAACAATAATTACTCCCTTGTTGTTAGAATTTACTTTAATAACTGCAGATGATCTTGTTGTCAAGTGCCTTCAGACACAAGCATGCTTTGTCTGCAGTCATTCGAGGCTGCTGCTTTGGCAGGGTTGTCAACCGTTCTGTTTTTCCAGGACATGTCCTGCTTTTTAGGGTGTCCTGTCCTAGATAGTTTCTATGCGTTGTACTGAGTTTTTAAAGAGATCTGATAAGGTCTATGTCTTAAAATTGTCGCGCCACTACTGAAAACAATCTCTAATCGTTTCACGTGGCCCTGGTTTTGACCTTGTTTTCAGTGCATTTAACAATAGGTACTGGTCTTAATATAGTCTTGACTTTAAACAGAAATGTCCTGGTATTTATATGTATATTCAAATCCTGGAGTTCATAGTTTTGAGATGGCAACTCAACTTTAGCATGCTGTTAAAATTGACCTTACTAACAACTAATTAAAATTTAATGAATCATTTTATCTATCTAAGAGCCATTTCAATCACTTCTTTTAAATCTAACTAATATATAAAATTCTCGTGTCACAATGTTTGTTACCGCACTCCTCCGAAACGGCTTGACCGTTTCTTATGAAATTTTTTATGCATATTCAGTAGGTCTGAGAATCGACTACTATCTATTTTTTAAACCTTTAAGTGACATTATGACCTTTGACCTTTATGTGGCATTAAAAAATACATACAACTGTAAATTTTCACCTTTCTATCATCAACCCCTATTTTATAATAGCGAAATTAAATTAAATTAATTAATTAACACGCGGTACTAAGTTCGCTGGGGCAGCTAGTAATGAATAAATCTCACCAAAATCTGTTTAATCGTTTATTCGGTACGATAGTACGAACTTGTAAACATCTGGGCATCTCGCACAGACATACATCAACCTTAACACACCTCTTTTTGGTCGGAGATCAAAATAAAACCTTCGTCACATTTGATGTGTTAAGTAAGATTAAATAAACCTTGCGTAAACAATAAAAGTTAATGGACTCAATACTGAAAGCTTTCTAATAAAATCGCTGTTGATATTAACGATCGATAGCACTTCAGTATGTACCTACTTAGGTACTAGTGACTGCCTATGTAATGGATAAATTCTCGACACTGGTCAATCAGTTCAACATTACGAAAAAAGTTTTGGAATACTGTCTTCACCTTTTCAAAATGCGTTTCCAAATTAATTTCTTTTGTTTTTTCATAAGTTAAAAATAAAATAGAATTGCTAGAAATATAATAAAATGGACTGGCAACAGGACAGGTAAAATAGTTTGTAGATTTAAGTGCATTTAACTTATTATCTTGACATCTTACTGATAGTATACGAAAACTTTTTTCGTATTGACAACTCGTACTAAGGGTACTGGGGTACTGGGGTAAGGGTACCTGTCTAGGCACGAAGCCTCAACGCATACCTATAGCCGCAATACCACTTCCAACTAAAGGGTTCCACGGAACGGCATTGCCCGTGCATTGCCGCTTTAAGCGCATATTTCACACTAGCTCGCACATAGCATAATATTGCTTCAATGACATGCTGAAATGACAGCCTCACTCCTAACCACTGTTTTACTGCGTAGAAAAAGACTTGTCGGCCTCTAGTCATAGGTTGTCGGTTTGAATCCCGCAAGAAAAAGAGTATTGGTAGGGATGAAACAAAACCTTCGAGGTATCGATACCTACTCGAATTCGACTAAAAAGTATCGATACTTACTCATATCCGTCCGTTCACAGTTTCCTGTAGGACGGACTGACCGACATGACCGTTGTGAGGAATTTCTTCAACTTTTTTATTGTTCAACTATCTGACGAGTTGAGAGAGTTTAGGCCTTAATCCACACAAGCTGGCCCATGTCCACGAATGATTACTTCTTAAACACGCCGGTTTCCTCCGCATGTTTTCCTTCACCGATATTGAGTAGCGGAGATGAAACAATCCACACAAAGATGTGTGAGCACGACCAGAATTTGAACCTGCGACCTTATTTTTCTAATGCGAAGCCCGTACCGCTGCACTACCGCATCTGGTATCTACTTATGTACTAATTAATATTGCTTTATGTTTACATGAACGTAGGTAGGTATGTATTTGTCTCGGAGATCTGTTATCTCCATGCCAAGGTTCACCAGGAGTAAAGTCTAGTGTAAATAGAAAGATAACTTTATCAGCAAGGTTTTTAGATTCTTTAAATAACATTAGATGAATACACATTGCAAAATCTATATTAATAACTAATGTTCCAAAATTAAATTCCAATAATTGGTATGTTCCAAAACTAAAGGAATTATTTGTGTCCGATTTCCTTTACTTTTAGGGGCCGTGTTCACGAGCGAGAGAATCGCGGCGGTACTGTTTTCGTGCCACAGATTCTCTGACACAATTCTCTCGTGGAGACGGTCCCTCAGAGAATGTATATAAATACGTGGCAAGACGATAATATCGTCGCAATTCCCTCGCTCGTGGAGACGGGCCCTCAATGTCCGGTAGGACAACCGGGTCAACCGGCGATAAATGTACACCAACTTCTATCGCTCTGACCTTTATCATACTAACGGATTGTGTGCGGCTCCTGGGCGGAGCGGGCTCGAAACGAATATTATGCGGGCGACCAACGCCGCGGATGTGTAGCGAATTCATTGCGGACGCGTGGCAGATATGCATGCGTTTTCGTCGCATATTTGTATGGCGTCCACTCTACTATTCGCGGCGATCTCGTACAAATTAGCGAAACTAATTAGCTGCGCATCCGCGGTATGTTCGCTGGACGCCCGCAAAATATTCGTTGTGAAACCGCTCCACCCCGCAGCTGTTCGCAAACCGCAAGTATAAAAGCCTCTTTAAGTCGTTCGTCCTGTGCCCGGTAGGGCAACGACTTAAAGAGGCTTAAAGATACCTCTTTTACTGGTCATGTCTAGTTATTTTATCATCGGACGTTAGAGTGATGAAGAGCCTGCACCAGTGTTTGCCCTCACACTTGTGCTGTCTTTTATTATACCTACTAGTCTGATACACAGGAGATTATAGCATCTATATCTCCTGCGGACCTGACTACTCAGCTTATACTGGTCGTCGTAGCTGAAATACGGCTAGGAGAAGGATTATAGTGTATCTATAGGTAGCCCGGGGTTGGTAGCTAGGTAGGTACTCCAGTTTTGTTTAATATAACAGCAAGATTATGATTTAAAGCTATTTAGTAGCGACGACAATTCGACGTCATGATGTAATAATACGATATTCAAAGCGGACTAAAGGCGATTCCTATTGTAAAGTATAATTTTTGATTGATTTGTATTCTATTCAAAGGTACGTTAACCTCGCGCTAACCTTTGTGAATATGTATAGCAACAGATTGTCAATACTGTAGACGTTTTCGCTGAAATTAAAGTTTAGTTTAAGCTTTTATTTTTTTTATCGAGGTTTTTGAATTAATATATTAGCCACATACAATGGGATTTTCAGCCAGTGTTTAATATATTTTTTCTTTTTAATCTATTGTTCAACAATTTGAGTATAGGATAGGACCTAATAATGGTCACAAAAACGAGAACTTACTTATTGTATTTTTTGCGTTTTCGTATCTCTTTAGTTAGTTTTCTTTGAGAGGGCCTTAAACATATTTCTTTTCTCTGTTAGCAAACCATCTGGCAGAGAATTTTAATAAGTTAGAATAACAAGCCAGGGTTTACATGTAGGTACCTAATATAAAAATATGTTATTCAATGGATAACCAATCTAACATTAAAATGAAATTAGTTTTATATTTTATTACCTAGATTGATTAAAGTCTGAAGCGATAAGGGACAACGGCCAACTCTCGGCAGATGCGTTTTAAGACTGCACGCACAACAGAAAAAGGGTTGCAAGGGTGCCCCAGAATAATTATATTGCGTTTATTATTAGTCAGACACGGCATATTTATATATCAAGTCGAATACAAATCTATTTTTACTACAAAGCTTCAAAATAACCACTAGTTTTCAGATATAAAAAAAATATTTACCCACCGTTAAGCCTGGCTTCAGATGTAAAGAGGGCATAGATCCAAGTGGTACCTAAGTACTTATGTAATCACTGCACTCCACATTTATTAAATAAAAAAGGAATTGTTTTAATATTCGCGAATATTTCGGGCGCGAAATATATCTGGCGCCCGTGTCATCATTCGAATGAATGTTTGGATGGTTGTGAAGAAAATTCATTTCATGTAATGATCGGGTAGTTTCTTTGCAACAACGCCATCTATCCAACGCACAACGCACTATACTTACATGAATAACATAGAATAATTATAGTTCGGAAAGTAATTAAAACTGTTCTATTATTTGCACTCAACATACTAAAAAAATATGGATGTAAATAAATAAAAGATATTTTACAAAATCAATCATTGGAAATGACATTAAAAGAATTTTGAATTTTGTAAGCCTGCCATCTAGCTTTAAACAAGCAAACTAAACACAAACCAAGCTGGTTACCAACTTCTACAAAAAACCACGCTACACTTTACGCATGCGTACGGGGAGGGGCGCGTAGTATTCTCATTCAATGAAATAATAGCAAGCAGTAGGCATTCGTCGATAGCGCGTTGTACTTGTCGTATTAAACGCTTCAGTGAAACCAAAATTATCGAAAAATCTTAAGAAAGCGGTACCGCCTACGCCTTTTTATAAATAAACTTTGTGATAGTGCAGTGATTGGATTACGTTAAAATGACCAACGCACCGGTTAAAAAGGTCCCCATACATCTGCAGGTAAGAAGTAAATTTGCACCTGTTGTTTCTTTTAAAATTCGCGATTACAAGTGATGTTAAACGGTTATATGTTGTTGTAACGTTTTTTAACGTGGTAAAATATACAGTGGAAATATTTTAGCAGTGCCTGGGAGTTAATTGCGTCCATTCTTTGCCAAAATCCCGGGTTGGGAATGGTATGACCTATTTTTCGGTGAGATCTAGGTTGGCCCGCCCGCGCCCGTAGTCTCCTGTGGGACTCATATTTTAGGTACTGGCTTATAATGCAATATGTTCTCACTAACCATTGCAATTTTAAATGTTTTTTCATGACATTATTATTTTACGAAACTCCCTAACACAATCTAATGGTCAAGCAAGATTCATCAAAATAGAAGGTATTTTTGTATGGCATTGACCTTTGTCGATAACGAATGTCGCCAGCTTTGAATTGTTATCAGAAAGAGCGTAGGTATTTTATTTTGTACTTACCTACCTTTTACGGTTATTTAATTTCGTACTTTATACCACTACCAGTGAAAAGTAGGTACTAATAGGTAATCTTTCCTAAAAAAATTTTTATACATCCAAAAAATGCTGGTTGAAATTATTATGATTAAATTGGTTTAAGATTTTATCGCAATTTGTGTGAGAATAATTAAATACATTATTCCTTAACTCAATTTTTGATCGGTACATAAGATTTCTGTTATCGAGATGAAAAAATTGGTAGCCTTGATCTCTCGGTGAATGACCCCATTTGATCCCTTCGTCCTTGCCATTATGTTGGCAACACGAATTACGTGACATGCGCAATGGCCAGCGGATTTTAGATGAAAAAGGCATCCATTGTTGTTTTTAAATCCATCTTTTGTATTGTTAAAGATTTAAAGATAATGAGGAGGTAACTAGGTAGATACCAATATTTACTATAGAACAGTTTTGAACCCTCGCATAATCGTATGTACTTAATTTATGGAGGCCTGGGTATAAATACTTCTTACTAAATCGGCATCCATTATCAAAACATTTAACCTACGTCTATACTCTAGACTCTAGAACACTTAATACGACCCCGCCCTTGGGTTACTACTGTTTACCTACTTCGTAACCTAGAAGTTACGATGTACCTAGTCAGGTGCACCGGCTGTTTTCACCATAAAACAGACGGACAGAATTATTTTTACATTACAATTATTAGTACGGTTAAATAGGGATACCTTAACCGTACTATGCCGTTCTTCAAAAACTAAAACAACTTTCATGGTTGTCAACCAATTACGCCCATAATTCTTACCTCCAATTTTCTTCAGTAACAACGATGATTCAACGTTGTACACCAACCGCTTTTATCAAATAGCACAATGCCCATCATCAAATTTTCGAGCCAAATTTTTTTCCAACGTACGCTGAGGCTGTAGAATTGTAGAATGTCTTCCCTGCAACAGTTTTTTCAAGTGACGTCATGTGGCCATGGGATCCTTCATCAAAGAAGTAATTAAGTTTATACAGGGTTGACAAAGCTTAACTCACGCATTAATACACTCCCGACTGATTCAAATTTCTAACAGAAAACCAACATCAAAATCGGTGCATCTATTCGGGAGCTACGATACCACCGACCCACCAGACATACAAACATGTCAATTTTATTAAGCGTTGTTTATGCATAGGGGGTTAAAAATCTTTGTTCTACTGATGAGTTAAGGATGATCATTTATAGTGAATTAACGCAGAACTAATAGCATAACGAACTATTTAAATTCAAGGTTAATTTCGTTAACGTCTTTATTTCAAGTGGTTCTGTACAAAAACATTATATTATTGCCCATGTGGGTATCACTTGAGATACCCACATGGGCAGTTGATATTAGTGACTTAAAACAGTTTTTAACTCATTATATTCATTTACTAATTAAAACTAGAGCAACGGTGGCGCAGCGGTACACTGGCCTCGCCTTAGAAATATAAGGTTGCGGGTTCGATTCCCAGTTGTGCCTACACATCTTTCTGTAAATTGTTTCATCGCTGCCGCTGCTCGATATTGGTGAAGGATCGTGAGGACACCGGCATGTCTTAGAACTAATCATTCGAGGACTTGCGACATCCACCGTCTGGTGAATAACTGAGGCTTAAGCTTACCACCAGTAAGGACTGCTCATTCAGCATCAGCTGAGGGTAACGTGCAGAGTCATGAGAGTAAATCCTTCGGATACTGGCTGCGCTAATCCTTATTTCCTTGCAAAAGTAACTCTCTCTCTTCTGCACTTTCACTCCAAAAATGCAAACTTAGTTTGAAACCTACGAAAGGACATAGGATAGTTTTTATCCGACTAGACTGCGCAAAAGTTAGAGGTTAATGTTTTAGCGCTATAGCCGAGACACGATAAGAGAGTTTTAGGCTTCAATCCACACACGCCTGACCTGTACAAGTATGTGTACTTAAATGATTTAGCCAGACATGCATTTTACTCACGATATTTTGCTTCACCAATATTGTGTAGCCGCGGCGATGAAATGACCGGGATCGAACCCGCGACATTATTTTAGAGGCGTGGACGATACCGCTGCGCCACCGCTGCTATAGACCATTAACCAACAATGACGGTAGACGTCATTGTAATACTTATAAACACCAATAAATAAAATTAAATGTTGCTTGTTGATGCTTCGTGTGGGTGTGCTGTGGGTTTTAATTTAATAAACTACGTTGATTGATTAAACTTTATCATTAACAATGAAACTATTAGTGTAACTTTCTATAGGCCGACCGTTTAACTCGCATATCTGAGGTACAAAGTCATAAAACATTTATTAAATCTCTTTAAAGAACTATTTAACCACAGATAAATGTAATGTAAGACTATTCGTCACTAATATCCATATCGCTTGAATCATCATCACTGTCTGTGCAGCTTGAGGAGTCAGAATCTTGGCGATAGGCGATACGCGATTTAAACGGTCGGCCTATACAAAGAGTTTCTTTCACGTCCTACAGTTGAACATTAGTCCAATAGTGAGATCCTTAGGAAACTCTTAACTAAACTATTATTAATATAATTTAAGTTTTTTTTTTTATTTTCTATGGGCCTCGAGCCTGAATCAATTTTTTTTCTACAATAGGCTTGCACTTTACTACAACTTGGCTTATGTTAAGTAATGATGTAGTCTACGATGGGACGCGCCCGCCCAATATACCGATTCACTCGTGATTACGAATGATTTTCGGTGGGAAATTGGCAGTGGAATCAGGCTCCATTTGGTTAGAAACCGACCCTCCCTCTTAAATGGTGTCTTCAGACATCGCACTGCGGCTTTGTCTGGTCAGTGGTCACTTACCACGGCCGAAGCCTATCACTAGTTAATTACCAGTAAACAAAATTACCAGTTGATAAATAAATAAATGTTGCATGAGACCAGTGACCATGTTACTTCCACCTAATCGTCATAAAAACACGCTATGATTACGATCACGTCCTTCATTTACAGCACAATACTATGATGTCAAACAAATGTTATTTTATATATTTACTTGTTCTCCGCCCGAGTATTTTTTTATTTTTTTATTCTTTGATAGGCTGGCGCTTGACTACAACTTGCCTGATGTTAAGCAATGATGTAGTCTACGATGGAACGCGCTAGCCCAGTGTAGTGTGTTCGGTTCTCGCAAAAAAACATCACCCTCTTTATGCGCAGTCGGATAAAAACTATCTTATAACCTTTCCCGGATTTCAAACTATATCCAAACCAAATTTCATCCAAATCGGTGCCGTGAATTTTCCGTAAAAGCGCGACGAACAGACAGACTGAGTTACTTTTGCATTTTTATTATTAGTAAGGATAACTAAATGGCTCAGTAAATGCCGCGTTCGCTTAGCACCTGCGAGGTCCCGGTTCGATTCGATCGAGATCGAGTTTTAGGCCACATTCAACACACTCTGGCCAAGTGCGGGTTGGTGGATGTCACATGTCCTCGAATGATTAGTTCTTAGACATGCCGGTTTCCTCACGATGTTTTCCTTCACCGATATTCAGCAGCGGAGATGAAACAATTCACACAAAGGTGTGTGTGCACGACCAGGATTCGAACCCGCGATCTTATTTTTCTAAGGCGACGCCGCTGCTCTACGAAATCTAACAATAAGAAAGTTAGTTTTCATCTAAAGCGCGATTATTAGGGTACTGGCTACCGAACCAAAGTTTCTGCAGTTGTGTTGTTTTTTTTTTCATTATCGTATTTCCAATCTAACTCATAGTTCTAACAATGGTGGTTGGCATGTGTAACTAATTAATTGGAGATTCGAGTGACCTTGAATTTGTTTTTTAACTCGATTTGTTACTATGACATAATTGCTACAATTCTGTATGTAATTGGTCAATAACTTTTATATTTCAAGGATACTATTGGTATTAATAGCGAACCAAAGTTATTAATAATAATAATAATAATAATAATAACAATAATAACCATTTATTTCAGGCTACAAGGCCCATATAAAATATAACAATATAAACAAATACAATATTAAATTTCATATAATCTAAATACTATAAATACAATACAAAATATTTTATTTTTTCTTCGCTGCAATTATTGTACGTAACTAACACAACTGCATGGAGGCAGAAGAAACAGCCGTCCACGTGATCTTATACTGTCCAGCAGTGATGGGTAGGACAAACCAAAATGATGAGTTTGTATGAGAAACTCATTTTGGAAATTGAGGTTGGACAATATACCACCTCAATTGAGGTGGTCCTCAAAAGAAGCAGTATACACAAACTGAGGCCATCTCGTATTTTAGAGGGATGTGTTAGATGAAGTAGGTATATGACAAATGAAGTAACGAACTAATACTTGAGTTTGAAGTGTTTTGGTACTTGGCAAACATAAAAGTGAGTAAATTAGAAAAGATTGATATTTTAATTAATAAAATAATTATCAATTTACAGTGTAATTTTTTACATGTTGTAATTTAAAAATAATATCATATATTTGCCTTTTTTCCATTTAGTCGGTTTCTTCTCTCTGATATTAGTTGACCAGACCCCGTTCGCACTTCACTAATTCATTTACTCTTTCTTGCAAGCCACTTTTTTTGAGGGAGTGAGCGAGTGGACGACATTTTCACACTGCACGCACACAAGCTCAACACCTCAACGAGTTTGTAGTGGTACAAAATAAGTATTTGAGGTGATGGGACAATTTATTCCTTTGTATGGGATATTCGAAGTGCCTCTTGTATGAGGTACACAACACTACTGTCCAGTAGGCTAATCCACGTAATTTCTTGACGCGCGGATAAGTTGCGGTGCAGTTGTAATCAAGTTTACGTCTTAGTGAAAAATTGTATTCTTTTAATTGTCATTTAAATAACACATACACTAAAGTGCTCGTGCGACGCGAACTTGACGCGAGCGTATCTGACAGTGGGTGTCAAGATTACGAGAATACGAAATGGCTGTTTTGATCGAAACTTAACTGCAACTCAACGGCAACAGAACTTATTTAATTACGTGAATTAGCCTACAGGACCGGCAAAATACAGGGCTGAACACATCGGGTCGCCGAGGTCGCTCCAAGAAGCCGTCGGCAACGTGAAGAGTCTGCTAGGATTACTCTTGGAGCTGGGTTGGCAGTAGCTACGCCAGCAAACCACGCAAAATAGGCGCACAATTGACGTCGAATCTCCGCTGCTCAATATCGGTGAAGGAAAACATAGTGAGGAAACCGGCATGTCTAAGAACTAATCATTCAAGGACATGTGACATCTACCAACTCGCACTTGGCCAGCGTGTGTGGATTAAGGCCTAAACTATCTCAACTCATAAGATAGCTGACAGAAGACCCGTGCCCAGCAGTGGGACACTAAAAAGGGTTGAAGTGACAATCTACAATCTACAACTAACAGCACGTTTATCCTTAATTTCAACAAGTTACAATAAAAACCACCATGTACAGTGCCTATCTTAAATATATAAAAGAAGAAACTGACTGACTGACTGACATATAAACGCAGAGCCCAAACCGCTGGGTCTAGAGACTCCAAATTTGGCACATAGGTTCCTTATGGGGTCTAGGAGTGCACTAAGAAAGGATTTTTCAAAACTCACCCTTTATGGGGGTGAAACGGGGTTCCAAAGTTTGTATGGAGAAACAAGATTAGTGAGATCAATTTCGCGGGCAAAGCCGCGGGCGGAAGCTAGTTTCTAATAATTTGGGATTCAGGATCGTGGTTTTATGACGCTGCGCGTGTCTCGCGGACGGGAGATTGCGTAAAGCCGTTGTTCCGTGTTGATGTTACAATTGTTTAGACATGACGGGCCGGTGGCGTGGTCGGTAAGATACTTGCTTTGCACGCCGCAGGTCGTGGGTTCGATTCCCACCCGAGACAAACATTAGTGATGAAGATTTGTGTCTGTGTCGAGTCTGGGTGTAAATATCTATTATAAGTATATATTTACAAAAGAAAAGTATTATATGTACCTATAGTATATACCAGTTATCTGGTTTCCATAACACAAGCTCTGCTTAGCTTGGGACCAGATGACCGTGTGTGTTAATGTCCCAGAATATTATGTTATAATATATATTATATTATTACAATTTTATACTAACCCCCATATTCGTTAACGTCTTGTAAGCTCATTATAGCTAAAATAGGTTTATAATACGTTTCTCTTTGTCTGTCATCATGACATTTATACTAGTTAAAAAGAGACAAAGTTCAATTTACTAATGAGTCTTATAACATTTGTTAATGTCCCTAAATATTTATTTATTTATTTCTGCCGTAGCTAAGATCACAGTTCCAAAGCAGGGGCGGAGCAGCGGAATCTGCCTCGCCTTTGAAATATAAGGTCACAGGTTTGATCCCTGGTCGTGCCCGCACATGTATGTTTGAACTATATCGCCACTACTGAATATCGGTAAAGGGCTACATTGTGAGGAAACCAGCATGTCTAAGAACTAATCATTGGAGGACGTGTCACATTTCCTCCATAAGCAGGATCCGGATCAGTATTATATACATACACCTTCCTCTTGAATCACTATATTATTATGATAAAAAAACCCCATGAAAAGTGGTTGCGTAGTTTTAAAGATTTAAGCATACAGGATATAGGGACAGAGAAAGCGACTTCACTACATAATATAAAACAAAGTCGAAGGTTATGTATATATATAGGTAATACATGCATAATATAGTAGAAAAACACTGATAATTTTAGATGTTTCTGATGTGATGTCGTAAATTACCGCATTTTTGTGCTTACATTGCAAACGCTGGCTAAACCCTACGAGATATATCAAAATAATGTACTACAGTATTGCACACCTTAAAAAAGTCAACAAAAACCCACAATAACCATTTTATAATCTTTTACTTTCAACCAAAAGTAATGGCTTATTTACGAAGCAATTTTAAGAAATTTTGCATTATTCCTTATCTAATTAAGTACCTTAAATACATTGTCTATTTAATATAGATCAAATATGGCCCTTTACAGCACAAAATTTCAATGAATATTTCCGGAGATATTACAGATTTTAAATAGCGGTGCGGCGGTATCGACCCGGCCGCGCGCGGTGCGTGCTGTTTCTATTGTCTAATGGCAAAAAAGCTGTTAATGTTGTCTAGAAGGACATTTTTTAAATATACCTCAATATATTTAGTATCAGCATTGCACCCGTGCGAAGCGGGGCGGGTCGCTAGTTGTTTTATACTGTGTAGTAAAGATAATAGTAGTTGCAACATTAGCCAACAGTAGTGTTTATCAACCTTTTAATTCATAATGTCTAAATTCCACTTAAACTTGAAAGGTTGACAACCACTTTGCAGAAGGGGTAGTCACCCATGCAAGACAAGTACCAATGGAGATTTTATCTATCATGTCCCTAATTAAACTGAGAAGTTGCCGTGAGAACTATAATAAGCAAGCATTTTCTTTGTATTTTAACCGACTTTTATATTTAGACGTATGTTATTTAACATCGATAAAGCAACGGTGGCGAAACACGGTGGCACTTAAAAGAAAACAAAGCGTTTCACTTAAAAAACCCTTTCGTTTTAAAATTGGTTCTCTATTTTTAAAAAATTCAATGTGCATTGTGCAGTTTCAAAGTTACCAACGTAATAAAAGAGATGTGAAACGCATATTCTGAGGTTCTTCGAAATTGGAAGTTTTAGGGTTGCTACGCTAGGGCGAACTGAAATCTATACTAAAATAAAAAATGATGTAAAGGAGAGGTCAAAAGTGGGCTAGAATTTTGAACACCAATGTGATATACCTCATTGGAAAGCTTATTTAATAAGCTGTTAGAATTTAACTAAACACGAATTTTAGGAGCAACCATTTTTGTAAAAATCAAAAAAATGTAATAGAAAAACAAAACGCACATTACCTTTAATTATTCGTTTCCTAAGCAGTATAAATATTGCAATCACGTCAATAATTGCATTCTGTTACAGTACTTTTCTCTTGTAATATTATTCTAGCTGCAGCTTAATGTAATTATGACGAAAAATATTTGTTATCTTATTAGTGTAATAACAAAACGCGTGGAAAATAATATAATTACGGGGAACGTCATGATGTCATTGTCATTGATCAGTTTGATTGACAGCGTCGAAATAATTTTGATTTTTTTGGTTGCTCAATTGTCATTTGACCATGGGGTTGCCAATTGCAATAATCATAATATTGCATTAAGGATTCTTATTTTCAATTTCAATTTTTTAAAAACGGGGTGGTGTAAAATTATTTTAAATACACCAAAAAATTTAATTAATTATGCTCTATTAACCTATGTAACTCAGATTGCTGTTCAAATTTACAATTATTTTAATCCCAGGCTCTATACATTTTTTGAACGTCTCCTTTGTTTGATTAAACGCGCTAATCTCAGGGATTACGGGTCTGAATTGAAAAAACTTGGCACTTTTAGATTTATTGAGGAAGGCTTATATGTTACTTTTAACCCACTGCTGATATAAAATTAAGGTTACGCGGACAGACAGCGAGTGTATTATGAAGGTCGATAAATGTTCCAGAAATATGCCACTAGGCCTTTGCTAGGCTGGGCAATAGAACTACCCGATCAGCACCGATTCAAACCGAAAGGTCGGGTTTTTTATTTAAAAAATACTGCCAAACCGTCAGTGCTAGCCCATTTGTGTGTAGCAACCCTAACATTTCAACTTCACATGCATAAATCATAGTTTACGTCCATGTGTATGGGAAAGGGGAGGACCCCTATAGAAATGAGAATAACTTTTACTTACAATACTGAGTACTAAAACATTGCGATTTAAACCTTAACATTTAATCATTACGGTTGAAATTTAAACAAGATTACTAGAGACAAACAGCGCATCAGTGGTTACAGTTTGGTGACATTCTTTCGTATTCTTGGTAGTTTAGTAAAGTGATAACAGTTACCACTTAAGTGCGGTTAACGAAATGTACCGGACGACGATCGTTACCAGTGTTAATGATGCTAACTGTACTTAGCTTTCGTTTTGAATATTTGCATTTATATTAAAGCGTGATACTATGATTGTAACTAAATACATCATTATAAGGATCAATATTAAACCAACTCTCTAAACAAATTGTTTTTCTAATAATTATACAAATTTTATGATTTATTAGCTTTCCGACAGCAGCTTCGCCCGCGTATAATATGTCGGTTATCGCGCCAGAACATTACCTTATTTTTGCGCAGTCGGATAAAAACTATCCTATGTCCTTTTTCGGGTCTCAAACTACCTCCATACCCAATTTCATCCAAATCGGTTCAGTAGTTTAGGCGTGAAAGCTTAACAGACAGACAGAGTTACTTTCGCATTTATAATATTATTAGGGATTAATCCTTGCTTTTCTTGGTAACGCCCTTTCGTTTGGTATTTCATTGAGAGATAATTATTGAAGAAACATTTAAAAAAAGAACAGAAAATTACAAAATTAAATTACACCATTGAAGCACAGAAAATCCATACACAGTAAAAAAATGAAAAAAAAAAAAGTAAAAGTTAAAAAAAAAGTAAATAAGAGAGTAAGTAAGTAAGTAAGTAATTCTGTCTGTGTGACGCGCTTTTGCGCCAAAACTACTGAACCTATTTGAATGATTTTTGGTTTAGAGATAGTTTGAGATCCAGGGAAGGACTTAGGGTAGTTTTTATCTGACTGCTCTAAAAGAGGCTAATGGTTTAGCGTAATAGATAACCGACGCACGAGCGGGCGGACCTGCGTTCGAAAGGCTAGTACTTACCTATTTTTATACCTTTTTTTTGAGAGGCTGGTGGCGTGGTCGGTTGATTTTGATTTTGATTTGAACACGTTTCTTTGTCTTGAGTGTGGGTGCAATTATCTATGTTTATGTATTAATTTTCAAAAGAATATGTATTATATGTAGTATATTGCCAGTTATCTGGTTTCCATAGTACAAGCTCTGCTTAGTTTGGGATCAGATGACCGTGTGTGTTAACGTCCCACTATATTATTATTTTAAAGGTAGAAAACTTTATTTACTAAATTAAATAAGGAATATGAAAACAAAACACGATCAGACTGTTATTATGCTATAAGGACAAAAAAAGGTTGGCAGCATAGAACTAAGTTATTTTTTAATTCATTCCCGCCCTTTTATATTTTGACATTTATAAAACTAACTAATACACCACAGAGAATTCTATAGACGAATAAAAACTTTCTATGAATCGTTAACTGTTTCTTGTTAGTGATTTAAGTTATATTGATCCCTTAACGAAGTTTTACGACGTCATCGTTAAATGCATTCTATTTTGAGCTGCAGCTGATTTTTTGAGGATACCACATAAAAACTTCGCCAGCCATCATTAATCAGACGATACCGTACAACAAAGAATCGAGAAAGTTACATTCACGGCCTTATTTCAAAAATATGTACAGTCCATCAAACCTAAGAAGTACCGTTTGACAGTTCTAAACGTAGTACATTTAGAATTTTATTTTTTGTATGAAAATTGTTTATGTTATGTTAAAATAAAAATAGCTTCATAATTCAATTATTTTACAGGAAAGCTAATAAAAATAGTGTGAAAAAAAACTAATTAAGCTCATTTAATAGAAAACAGTGAAACGTCAAACAGTACCTCTTAGATTTGATGGACTGTAGTAATAGAATACAAGTACTGATCGAGATGTAGGCCAGCCCTCTGGTCATGGGAAGAATCTATAAAATTTCATTGAAAAGCAAACGTGGTGCTCGCTCCCGAAATTATCGAATTTCGCTTTATTTTCGGTTTCAAATTAAGAAAACCAAATAACAAACTGCGCGTATCTGTGATGTTTAACTTGTAACACCACCTTTTCGTCGGGTGTTAAAAATAGTTAACGCACACACAGCACAAGGTAAGTAAAGTTAACTTAGTAATAAAACTAAGTTATTATCAATGTGTGCCTTAAAAGGCTAACCGAGCCTAAACAACAATCAATAAATCAACGGATGTGCGTTTATCTACCCGTCAAGCTGTCAACTAACTTGATGGTTAAGTACTTACATAAATGTCAGCGTACACCGGCAGACGGTAATGAGCGAAGCGGCTGTGTGTACAGTTTGCAGAAAATTAAGTAAGCTAAGTAAGCAATGAGTTTGCATAACTTACCAAATATTACGGGCCCATAGCGTGGTCGGTAAGATATTTGCTTTTCAGGCCGCAGGTCGTGGGTTCGATTTCCACCCAAGACATTTGTGTGATGAACATGTATGTTTGTCTTGAGTCTGGGTGTATTATTACAATTTTATACTAACCTTCGTATTCATAAACGTCTTGTAAGCTCGTTATAGCTAAAATAGGTTTATAATACATTTGTCTTTGTCTGTCATCATGACATTTATACTAGTTAAAAAGAGACAAAGTTCAATTTACTAATGAGTCTTATAACATTTTTATGAATAAGGTCGATTATAGTATAATTATAATTTATAGTATAAGCTGAAGAGTATGTTTGGTGGAACGGAATCTCAGGGACTACTGGTTCGATTTAAAAAAAACTCTTGGACTGTTAGATAGCTTATTTATTGAGGAAGGCTATTGACTACTTCTATAGTCGCAGCTAGTTTCAGTTCATGTACCTCGCCAGACGCGAACGCGCGCATTAACAGTTCCGTGTAAAATTTTCCAAGAGCAAAGTACTGGGCGTCAAAACAACACAAACTGAAGATGTATGTACACAAGTGAACTGAAAATTCTGCGATGCGCAGGAGTTACAACGCTTGATAAAGTATAACATTGTAAAGAATGTCCTTCAGAAAAGAAGAATGATAGAAGACGGCTGCTGAAACGTTTGGTACGAGCTTAGACCAACGACCAGTTAACGAGAAACTGTCTTGACATCTTATAACGAGGAGTTCCGACTATGCAGTGGGACTGTGGGGAAAGGGAGAGCAGTGGAAGGAAAAAAATACGAATCTTCTTACAAAGCGGTTTTATTTAATAGCATAGCATCCGTAAGGGGGGCGAGTCTAGTTCCGTTCATTGAGCACGATTCCGAACTTCAAACTGCAGCTAAGATTCTCTAAGTATATTAGTCAAGTCTTCTTACTCGATCCGGGCAGCAAATTTTGTTTAATATGGGTTTTAACGCAAAATTTGATCATAATTCGATTCTGTACTTTGACTTTTGACTTTTTGCTAGAAAGAGTAACAGTCTCATAATCTCCATCCATCCTCACAATCGTCTTTAAGTTTATATTATACAAATAAATACTAAATAGGAGTAGATATAAGTATTGACGGTTGCGGATGATGTGTGATATCATAGTTGAATGACTAACTGCTAGAATCATTAGCAAAGCAATTAAAACGTCTCTGTAACCAGGTTAATATCCTAAATGATTAACACAGAGCTTCAACAATAGCTAATGGACTAGCAAATTAGAGTAGACTAAAGGTATTGATATTGCACTTAAACTCTTTTTAGTGTCCCACAGCTGGGCACGGGTCTTCTCTCATTATCTTACGAGTTGAGAGAGTTTAGGTCTTAATACACACGCTGGATAAGTGCGGGTAGGTGGATATCACATGTCCTCGAATGATAAGTTCTTAGATATGCTGGTTTCCTCATGATGTCTTCCATCACCGATATTGAGCAGTGGGAATGAAACAATTCACACAAAGGGTGGGTATGACCGGGGATAGAACCTGTGACCTTTATTTCAAAATACCTACCGATGCGCCACCGCTGCGCATTATACATAGTCCATATTAGCTAGCAATACTCAAAATCTATACTGTTTTTTCATAATTATATGTGTTCATAATATTAAGTGGAAGGTGGAATACAATAATATAGACCCTGTCGGGCACAGCAAAAGGATAGAAGAGAGGAAACTCTGCTTTTCATGCTCAATTTGGTAATCCATGTCATGGACACCTGATAAGTGGCTCCCAAGAACTAGATGAGAGTCCTACACGGCTACTGCCTAAAGGAAAGATCTAATTCTAAGATTTGTGTCAGTTATGTTATTGTTTATCTATCGAACTATCACATTTGTATTCGATTCTTCAGAGTAGTTAGTGATGCAAAACTGATAGTCCACTGTACCCAGGTAATTAACACGACCGTAAACATTGACGTTGCATAATGATGGTCACGATCTATTTGTGACAAACATTGTGTCATCCACCTACTGACACAGTTCACGTGGTGACGCGACTGAGATAAGATGTTGAGATTATCTTAGTACCGTAAAGGTGTGGTGTGTGTGCATCGCACGCGCACGCAACCGATTGCAGCGCAAAGTACGAGGTTTGGAGGACTGCGACAGAAGTAAAGATTAGGATAGTGGCCCATGAGCTGCTGTGGGTTTTTATGTACATACATTGTGGTTATATGGTCAGGAGAATAAAAGAAAAACTTGCGACCTGAATAGAAGTCTGTATTGGAATAATCGTAATAACAGATTTAATAAATGAACGGAATGAATGTGTGATTGAATCTGCCATAGATTATTTGAAAGATTGAATGACTGAATGTGAATGAGTTAAGAGATTTGGATTTTGACATATACCAACATACTTATAAAGATTTAATTTCCGAATCATAATGTTCTTTGCGTTTGAAAATGCAAGTTAATTTAACAAGTCATGCTCGTATTAGTCAGTTTTAGTTAGTTACCTTATTAAGACTCAAAAACAACGGATATAATACTGTGGCAGTGAATTAATAATTATTCGGTGCGTCAGTGAGTGACAGACGCTACAGGCAAATTGCCCTTAGCCAAAAGGGTTTGCCAAAATGCCTGTACCAATTGCTACTCTTGCGACGTACTAAATCAAACCCTGATTATAACCACGTTGCAACAGCATTTTTTTATCGTACATATTACTATCCAGTTATCAATAACATCGTAATAAAGATACTGATTATTAGCTACATTCACTTTCAATAGGTACTAAAAGAATTAAAAAAAAATACTGTTGTCTCTAGTTATCTTTCTACTTATAATTGTTTACAAAATAGCTAACTGCTAGCTACCCACCTTAGCTACGCCCCGGTGGTATATGCACCTGATATTAAATATTTTCCATACTCATCGCACTCATGCGCCCCCCGATCCCCTAAAAAACTAGAGTGTCCGGCAACGTCCTGAGCCGAGGTTCGTCCCCACATGGGGAGCCCTCATGGCAGTTGCCACAGTACTTGATCGGTTCAACCGTCCTCGGACGGCTCACCGGAAAAATGTCCGGTGAACCAATAGAGGCCCTTCCGGCTAATTGAGTTAGGTCATCAGCAAAAAAAAAAATATCGCACTCATGCCAATTTTACCCGAAGGTGTGACAAAGATGAATGTTACCTACATTTCGCCGACTACTCTTAAGTCCCATCTTACAGAGCAGAGGCTAACATACGTTATAGGGGCGAACCTGTTGCTGTAAATCCGGCACAACCCAACTTCGAGCAGGTTGTCTTTCCTTGCATATTTTTTATTCTTTCACATAAACATTATCACGATAATCAATCATACATTTCGGTGCAGTCGTTCGGAAGTGCGCTTAGCAAATAACAATAGGTATATTTGGCGATTTAATTTTATAGATAGACCAGCATTCCACCGCGGCTCCGACATTGTGATCTACATTTTGTTTTATATGATGCCTAGCAGTGGAATGTCAAGTGCCCAATTGTTGTCGACTTCGTGATTATTATTTGTATTGTATTACTTTATTGATTATGTGATTGTAATTTGATTGTGTAAATTTTTAATAATTAATTCATTTATAGATATAGTGACTGAATTGTACTCTTCTCCTAGCACGGCTTATCGCGGACAATTAACGATCCGCTGTTTATTATATTTATTTTTATTTAAAATTGCATTTTGACACAATGTAAATTGTTTATTAATAAATGAAATGAAAATGGCCTTTCTCAATAAATGGGCTATCTAACAGTTCAAGAATTTTTCTAATCAACCATACAAACAAACTTCAGCTTTATATTATAAAATAATATTAAAGATAAAGATTATAATACTGTAACTCTAAGTTATCTAATGTTTACAAAATATTGTTCTAGTATTGGATAATCAATGGCTATTGTTTCATAATATAGAAAACAATGTATTATCATCATAATATTATCTAAACAGATGTTAATATCGCTCAGTTTGTTAATGAGTGTTGTAGTGAATACTGGTATCAATGAAGGTAAGATATTAAATATTTATCTAGAAATACGTATCCGCCTTAAAAACAGTATTTGTAAATTCAATACGTTTATGTAATCGACATAGCTCATATGAGTAAGCTGAAATGGGAGTGGGCCAGTCATGTCTGCCGCAGAACCAATAACCGCTGGGATAAACAAGTTCTTGAGTGGAGACCACAAATATTAATTGGCAAACGTAGCGTAGGACACCCTCAGAATAGCCGCGGATCGTGCTCAGTGGCGTGCTTTAGGAGAGGCCTATGTCCAGCTGTGGACGAGAATAGGCTTATGATGATGATGATGATGATGTAATTATTAAATCTACCTACGTTTCATATTTTCTGAAAACCGTAACTGCTTGCGGCTTGGACCTTTAGTCACCGACTAAAAACTTTCTAGACATCACTTTATTCCAATTTTATATAAAATTGTAATCCTCAAAAGTTGGCAGGGTATCAGGGAAGATACCCCGCCGTTGGTCGGATGGTTGTGGTACGAGTAAGTACGACATATTAAGTTAGGCGAGGGCGGGGCTCTACTACATTTGATAAACAATTTACATACTTCCAACATTTATGATTATCAACCTTGTAAAGGACCAATTAAAGATTTTGTACTCAAGTAAATGCAATTGAAAGTAGCTAATCTAGTAAACAATTAAAGGCGTGACCCGACCTGCCGTCCATTGTGTCTACTATATTGGGTGATCTTGGTAAGTATTATGAATTAACAAGCAGAACACTAAATGATGCTGGCTGGAGACTACAATACTATGTGAATTGAATTCATTTCCTATTCGCGTTTAATCTAATGTTACAAAGTCTCCATGAATGGTTTTAGATGGTTATAAATTGTCTTGCGATTCTGTCAGATATTACCCTGGTAGCTCACGGCTTCGCCCGCGTGTTACTTATTGGAATAAAAAAAAGCCTACGTGCTAATCCAGACCTTCAGTCCAGTAGTTTTTGCGTGGAAGAGTAATAAACTTACATCCAGACATCCATACATACTTACAAACTTAGTATCTTAACCTATTAGTAGGAGTACGATGGTACCTATACCAACCAGATTCCTATATCCATCGCATACTATCCCGCTCGCTTAACACATTATTATGTACCACTACATAGCATTTGACTATATTATGCTAATTTTGATTATTTCGTTCAAGGATAAGAACTTGAACAAACCAATCAAAATTCGCTATCTTTCTCGATACCCCCGCCAACTGTTGACAATACATTTCATAAAATATATTAACATAGTGGTGTCTAGTGCGTATTTCGTCGGTGAGTACCTACCTAAAACATTTTGTTCTCATTAACGCAATTAAACTCCAACCCTCTTAAAAAATCTTTGATCTTGTTTTAATTGTCTAAAAATGACTATTGCTGGCTGTCCAACTAAATCCATCAATAATTTTACTAGGTAAAGTGATATGTCTTCGGAATTTCCTTTTAGTTAGATCAACAGAGACTTGGATATTTTAGATCAGTGGGAATTTTGGTGTATTCCACACATCTGTGTACACCAAATAATATTAAATATGTCATATTAATTGTGCCTCTTTATATCGTCTCTAGCTAAGTAATAGCACTAATAGAAAACATTTTCATTTCACAAAGTCTAAAGACAGTCTTCAATCATTGCGTCCTACCCGTTATGACATACGGAGTCGAAACGTGGACACTCACGATAGGACTGGTCCATAAATTTAAAGTCGCTCAGCGAGCTATGGAAAGGGCTCGGAGTTGCTCGCAATGATCTGATAGTGAACCAGAGTAATAGACATAGCTCAACGGATTGGTAAGCTGAAGTGGCAGTGGGCCGGTCATATCTGCCGCAGAACCGACAGCCTTTGGAGTAAACGAGTTCTTAAGTGGAGACCACGGATTGGCAAACGTAGCGTAGGACGCCCTCAGACTAGGAGGAATGACGATCTCTGCAAGATAGCTGGTAAGAGCTGGATGAGAGTAGCCGCGGATCGTGCTCAGTGTTGTGCTTTGGGAGAGGCCTGTGTCCAACAGTGGACTAAAATAGGCTGATGATGATGATTATTTTTTTACCTATGTAAATTCAGCAAATTATAGACGATATGTTCGTTGTAATATACATGAAAGCAACGCGGCAATAAATTAACGGTCAGTGACCCTAGGGCGCGCACAGCTGATACAGCGTCACAAGGGTGACGGATCTTTCGTTAGTACTAAGATATAACAAAAAAAATCATCGTCATCATCATTCCCCTTGCCTTTTTTTCATTTCTATTGGGGTCAGCTCCCAGTCTAACCTGATGCGGCTACCTACCAGAATTATACGAGCGACTGCCATCAGATCTCGAAACCCGTAGGGAACCAGTAACCGAGATGTTTAGACCAGGTGTCAGATTATATTGGCTTCTGACTACATGCGTTTGTTAAAATGTGTTAAAAAACCACATAACAAAAGTAATGGTTTTTAAAATTTGTTTATGTCCATTTTTTCAAAATTTGCGCACTAGTTAAAAAGCATATTTAAATCTTTTTTTAAGTACCTACTATCTTATCTAGGTAAGACTATTTACTAATTACTAGCTGCCCCAGCGAACTTCGTACCGCCAGCGGACAAAATTGTGAATCTAAACCATTCCCAGATCCCCTTGAACACACACAAAAAAATTCATCAAAATCGGTCCAGTCGTTTAGGAGGAGTTCAGTCACATACACACGCACACAAGAAATATATATATTAAGATAATTATTTAATAATATTAAATATTAACACCAAACAAGGTTCAGTAGATATGTTAAAAGAAACCCTAACCAAAACCACACGTTTCGCATGTCTGGATCTCATTAAAAGTTGCGAATTCTATTAATATTCAACAAAAAACACAGTACAAATACATTTAATATAATTAACTAGATTATGTAAATTGAATTTCTATAGCAAACAATAATTAAGTATCTACATTGACTTTCGATCGATGAATTTCGCGCCCTTTTCTCCCGCGTTTTTTCATTGTTGCTATGACTAGATATGGGAAACAACTTTTTCTTACATTATCGTAAGAATCGATTATTATCGATAGCAATGCTGACAAAAGCAAAAATGCCTATCATTTCGTTATACAATATCGAAATATAGGATTAATCTGAGTATAGGATTAATCTAAAAATACTCACAGTTGACGTCATAAATCTAAACTGTACATACTAGTGACGTCAAGCGATATTTGGTTCAATTACGGCCATTATTATTAGATTCACTTCAACCCTATTCAGTGTCCCACTGCTGGACACGGTATTCTCTCAACTATCTTACGAGTTGAGAGAGTTTAGGCCTTAATCCACACACGCTGGCCAAGTGCAGGTTGGTGGATGTAACATAGACATGCCGGTTTCCTCGCGATGTTTTTCTTTACCGATATTGAGCAGCATTATTTTTAAGGCGAGGCCCGTACTGCTGCGCCACCGCTGCTTATTATTAGATTACCTAATAATAATAATATAATACATCTCTCAAATTCTTCAAAATCAAATCAGTCAGTCTAAAAGTAAAAATTTAAGCAATCATCTTGCTTAATCGCTTTAGATGGATTTAATGACTTTCCTTCTATTATTCTGTCAGTGTTTTTTTTAAATACATACCTAGTCATGCGCCTGACTCCAACATGTATGATGTTATGCAATGTTGTATTATTATAATTATTTATTTATTTATGTAGTCTAGGAAGAAACGTGCCTACCCAATATACCGATTCATTCTATATTACAAATGATTTTCGGTGGTATAATGCTCCAGATGGTTAGAAACCATAAAGGAGCAACAATCTCGGACCCACCCTCTCAAATGGTGTCACCAGTCATCGCACAGGAACACGGCAAGGCCGCTTGGCGATGCGGCTTTGTCTGGTGGGATGGTCACCACGACCGAAGCCAGAACTAGTTTATTGTCATTTGCACCACCCGGGGGCTACGTGTGGGAATTCAGAATAAAAGGTGCACTCCCACGGACAAAGGTGACTCAGCCCCCAAAATAATCCAAATATATTTTTATAGAAAGTGATTCTATAGTATTGTCTTAGATTTACGCGAATATCACACATTGAAATAAAACTACTTTTTAACGGACTTTATCGCTGTTTATTTTAGATTTTAGATCCCGACGTTTCAAAATTCTTCAAAGACTTCATGCTCACGGGTGAACGAACATGGATCTAAAATCTAAAATATACCGCGATAAAATCCGTTAAAAAGTAGTTTTATTTAAATGAAAGTGATTCTACTTGAAAAGGTACACTTTTCTGACTGTACACGTTTCTGACGTGGTAAAAACAGAAATACCTCTTTGATTAAGTTGTTATCGGATTCCAATCCTGTGTACGTGCCCTGGAAGTTATCCCAGTTAATTACTGCCGTCTTAATCCCGCTTCCGATCCTGGATTACAGAAGATAGAATTAGAAAATAGTAACAGAGGAAGTGATAAAAGACTTTGCGGTACTTTAATTACTTATATTATGGATTAATATTACCTTTATCTGATAGTAGATTGAATATTTGGACCAGTGGTAAGCGCGTTCGCACGAGCTCCCCAGTACCCTTAGTACGAGTTCAACATTACGAAAAAAGTCTTCGAATACTATCTTGAACTTGTCAAAATGCGTTTTCAAATTCTTTTATTTTGTTCAAAACAGTATTTAAAAAGAAAAAAAATTGCTAGAAATAGAATAAAATGGATTGGCAACAGAATCGGTACAATAGGTAAAAGTGTAAAACTAAGTGCGTTAACATATTATCTTGACATTTTACTGATAGTATTCAAAAACTTTTTTCGTATTGACAACTCGTAATATGGGTACTGGTCAAGCAAATAGCTTTTCCGAAAAAACTCGTAGTCGGAGCTCAGACCTAGACACAGCTGGCGAAATGCGGGTAACATTAATTTTTACGGACAATACAAGTGTGAACCCTGTGCTATAATGTTTATGTTAAAACATTACATTCATTCATTCCCTTTTTAGGGTTCCGTACCTCAAAAGGAAAAAACGGAACCCTTATAGGATCACTTTGTTGTCCGTCTGTCTGTCCGTCCGTCTGTCAAGACCCTTTTTCTCAGGAACGCGTGGAGGTATGAAGCTGAAATTTATATCAATTACTCAGGTCTACTGTCCCTTGAAGCTGTGAAAAAATCAAACTTCTAAGCCAACGCAATTAAAAGATACAGCCGTTTATGCCGCAAATTTTCGACACTTGCAAGGGAATCAAAACCTACAGGGTGCTTCCCGTGAACTCAGAATCTTGAAATTTGGTACGAAGCAACGTCTTATAGCATAGATAAAGGAAAAATTACGAAAACCATAAATTTTTAGTTAAATCACATAATATATTTTTTTTTAATAATTTTAAACTTACTACCCATTTCCTCATAAACGCGTAGAGGTATTAAATTGAAATTCATACCAAATACTCACGTCTATAATACCTTTAAGCTGTAACAAAATCAAACTTCTATGTCAACGCAATCAAAAGAAACAGCAATTTAAGCTGCATATTTTGAATCAAAACCTAAAGGGTACTTCCAGTCGACCTAGAATCTTGAAATTTGGCATGAAGCAACGTTTTATAGCACACATAAAGGAAAAATTTCGAAAACCTTAAATTTTTAGTTACATTACAAAATATATATTTTTTAATAAATATAAACTTATTACTTTTTTCCTCATGAACGCGTAGAGCTATCAAGTTGAAATTCATATCAAATACTTAGATCTAATTGCCTTTAACCCTTGAAAAAAAAAATTGGTTGCCTGTAAATTCGGTATACGGGCGAAAGTTTTACGTGACAACGACTTTGAGTGGTAAAATAATTTTAATGTGAATATTCATTCGTATAGTAGGAAGAAGGATGAAACATAGTTGAGTGGGAGAGAGACGCAAGGCATTCGGCGGGCCTCTCTCTCGTTCGGTGACTCATCGTAACGTTACCGAGCGTTACACTTTTTCATAAGTGCCTCCCAGCCGCAACCTAATTTAAGACGTTGTCACGTCAAAAATTCTAAGTCAACGCAAAAACGCAAAACGCAAAAGTACAACCATTGATACCGCATATTTTGAAACTCGCAACTACACGCAAGGGAATTAAAACCTAATAGTGACTAAAAACTTAGTAAATAAATAACTTTAATAAAAGAACTTTCGCAAGTCTGCTGCAAGGCTAGTACCTATAAGTGTTTCAGTTATATTATAGATAAATGATATGTGTTAATATAAAATAAAGGATTACTTAAACGATAAAGAGATCTTTGTCTTAAAATGCTCCTCCATCTTTCCCCATTGTAATGTTATGAATTTCATTTTGCAATAAAAATACCATAGTTATGACTCGATTGTCGTAATGAACGAACTTTGTAAACCTTGCAGGTTTGTACGGAACCCTCGGTGCGCGAGTCCGACTCGCACTTGACCGGTTTTTTTTTCATTCTAAAATAGGTTTGCTTACCTTTAATTTGGCCTTAATTGTGTCATATTACCAGGTAGCACTGAATACTGCTTATGTAAGTACCTTGAGAACAATTATTTTTGCTCCGTCTTCCCTTTTTTAAATATTCACCCTTCGCCACTGCCAAATAGATAATAGAAATTGACATAAACCAATTAACAGAAGCCTATTATGTTATCTGTAGCCCAATCTTTAAACAATCACTATAATGACCATAGCACTTTGCCTTAACAACTGCTTTTCTCCACTTCATGCAATAGTGTTAGTAATTAGCACGTCAAATTCAACTTATCGTGCTAACCCAACTCGGTATTTCCATACAGCTTTAATACGGCTTTCTATTTAGTATAAAAACATAGATATACGCAAAGCGAGGGGGACGTCTACCATCTATTTTCGGTATCGCATTTTCAGTTTCAGTCCGTCTCGCGTACGGCGCGGGCCGTTCCGCCATTTTATTTACTTAAAACGTGGAATTCTGTTGGCTGTTTGAGTATTCTAATTTTGAAAAAATGGCAGTTGACGCAACGACACCGACCTCTGTATCCGGGATTAATATAAAAGTGAGTTCTTTATTTAAAAATCGATTAGAGTTCGCATCTCTATGCGGATTAACCGGCGACCCGAAGGACGCTGGTGTTTTAATTTAGTTCTTATTTCAAGTGAATAAAGTGCATTTGAGTGGTTAAGTGAAGCCGTATTGTACTGAAAGTAGGAATGTCTGAATGGCTGGACGTCGAGGTTTTATGAATAGAATCCGATGCTTGTCTTTACACAATACATAAAATTTCATATCCCAGACTAATGAATGTTACCGTTTAAATTTCTAGACATTTCTCTTACATACTATATTATCATCTTTAACGCTATGCAAATAAAGTTCATTTTCCGATGAATATATTTTCTATTCCCGTTTTATCTGCATCTTTTTGCCTTCAACAAATAAGTCTGAATCATAGTCGCACTTGATATGAAGGAAATTTCGATTTTATCTCAATGTCTAATCAAATAATCTAATCTCGCTTGCAATTTTTGTCAGCTAAGTGAGAATACTTTTACAAATCTCCGAAAGTAAATTAAATATCGTTCAGCAAATAATGCTCATAAATCTTTCACACTAATCAAGCTGTTTTTTGCTGGAACCTTCATTCTGACTCCTGGTCACATGGTCCTTAAGTGGTGCAAATCAGGTGACAAAAAAACTGACTTTGAATACCATCTACCGAGAGACTATTCAATGAAGAGTCAGATACCCTCAAACCACAATTTTACTATATTAACAATGCATGATGTAATTGTTGCAGAGTTCCCAGAATCGGCTTCTCATCAAGAATGGGAGGATCGTCAACGATGACACGATGGAAGACTTAGATGTCTACATTGAAGATGGTATTATCAAGTAAGTACAAGATATTTTCCACCACAAAAAGCTAAATATAATATACTAGTTCCAATCAAACCGCCAAGCCCGTTTAGATTTACTGCTTCACCTGCGTCTTATTGAAACCACTGAGACGTTTGGTGATGTGCATGAGCCTGGTGAGTGAGTCCACTGACCAGTAGCTCATTTTGCACAAACCGAGATCCTAGTTGGTGGTGGTGTTAGAGACATAAGGGCATATACACCTGCTGAGTTAATTCCCAAAGACCTGTCCACTAATGGGGCTGTAATCTGTACTCTGTGTTAGGAACGGAATGTAAATCATGAGTTTTGGTATTAACTATTAAGATCTCACGAAAACCTGCTTCAAATCGACTGTTCTAACACAAGTTAAGGTAAAAATCAAAATATTATCAGAATTTGATTACCATTACGCCACAAGTAAAGAAAAATAGAGTATGCGTTGTTTTGATCTTGTCTTTATTCTATTTAAAAGAAATCTGGATAGGATTATTTCCAATCTCTAATTCTCCGGTTTTGTGCGGGACCTTACCTACCACTCCGAATTTCTATTTTCTTTATATTTTGTCTTCCAAGTCTTCTTCTAATTAATTGTTGATACTTTATAGTATTATTAAGTATCTAGTAGTAGGTGTAGTAATCTAATTATGCACATCTAATTAGTGTTCTATCTTTAGCATTTAATCTATCTATGGTATTGTAATATTAGCAGACCCGTTCGATTAGGTAACATATTATTATAAATATTTTTTGTTTGAGTTGCATAGGAACAACCTTGGAAACGTTTTTTTTTAATATATTTTGACACATACATACATGATAATGACGACTAAGCTCATATTTATTCACAGTCATGTGTTCCACTCTATGTATCTTTTTATTTATAAAATAAAAATAATTTTGATTTGAGAAAAGCAACTGTCATATTAAACGCATTATTAATTTAATTCTAATTGATTTGTGATATCTGTCGGTAGACTTCGGCCGTTGTTAGTGACCACCCGACAAAGCCGCACCAGCAAGCGGCCTTGCCGTGTTTCGGTGCGATGTCTGGTGACACCATTTAAGAGGGTGGGTCAGAATTGTTGCTCCTTTTTGGTTACTTACCATATGGAGCCTCATTCTACTGCCACCTTCTCACTGAAAATCTTTCGTAATCACGAGTGAATCGGTACCTATATTGGGCTGGCGCGTTCCATCGTAGACTACTTTGCTTAACATCAGGCCACTTGTAGTCAAGTCAACTGTTATCTCAAGCGCGTCATCAAAACTGATATTTGTCTATAAATTCAGGCCTATGATGGTACAGCTGCAGTTAGTAAGTGCATATTATTCATCCTAATATTTGTTGTGACTTGAGAAGATGATGCAAGGGTAGTCAGTAAGTGAGAATAGCAGTTAGTTTGAGCATTATTCAGACCTATTTCTTTAAGACATTTTCTTGCAAGTATATTTTCATGAAAAAATATTATTTCAAACTGGAAAGTTCTGTGTGACCAGTATTTTTATACGAGTGGTCAATATAAAAAAAAATTGATTAGGTGCTATCATAAACCTGTCAAGAAGAGTAGTTAAGCAAAAAAAAAAAATCAAGTATTTCATTTCCAATTCACTTCATTCAATCTCTAGCATTTTTATTGGTTTTGAATTGCGGATATTGAGCAGCGGCGATGAAACAATTCACACAAAGATGTGTGGGTACGACTGGGATTCGAACTTGCGACTTTATATTTCTAAGGCGAGGCCAGTACCACTGCGCCACCGCTGCTCTACACAATTCACGATCTCATACTGATCTATCTCGGTAATGAATATTATTATTATTCTTCCAATAAAGCAGTGTAAAACTCCATTGTGGCTGCTGAAACACTCGTCTAATATTTCACGAGATTCATGATCTACGACTTGACGCAACAGACGTAAGATCGTAACCTATTTCCGAATATAACTCTCACACTATACAGGAAAAGTTTTAAACCAGCGCGGAAATTTAGAATCGGCAAATTATAATAATATCGATGAAATCGCGCGGCGTGATAGCGGTCAGTGACCTTAGCGAGCGCACAGCTGATGTATAGGCGTGCGGGTTATTATGATCAGTATCATTTGTAAACATCTTTTGTTAGCGGTTACTTACTTTATTTTTTTATAAAATGTCATTTAAATAAAAAAATAACGTGTTTATTAAACGTAGTTTTAATTTTTATATACTTTCTTCTTTTTTTTTTGAAGGTATAGGCGGTTAGTTTTGTTAGGCGCCTTATGAAAAAATGATGAGAGTGAAATTTTAAGATGCGCGCGCATCTGTGACACAAAATTAACAGTATGAAGCTGTCTGCTTATTTAATGATGCCAAAGAAGTATAACTTCTCACGCGCGTACATAAGTACACGCACCCATTTTTTTGTTAATACATCAGATAGATAATTACACCCAGACTCGAGATAAACAGACATGTTCAGCACACAAATGTCTGTCTCGGGTGGGAATCGAAACCACGACCAGCGGCATGAAAAGCAAGTCACTATCTTACATACCTTGCCACCGGCCCACTAAAATAAATAATAATTAATTATAGACCGACCGTTTCACTCGCGTATCGCCATCTGAGGTACAAAGTCATAAAACATTAATTAAATCTCGTATAGAATTATTTAACTACTTAGACTTTTAACTAATTAGATAAAAGTAATGTAAGACTATTCGTCACTAATATTTGAAAATTGAAAATTAAAAAAAATGTTTATTGTACTAAAAATTAAATATCCATATCGCTTGAATCATCATCACTGTCTGTGCAGCTTGAGGAGTCAGAATCTTGGCGATAGGCGATACGCGAGTTAAACGGTCGGCCTATAATATTAATAGTATGTAGTTTTATTAATTCAAAAACACGTTTCGTTGTTCGTTATATACTGATAAATCTGTATTAGTGATAAGAAGCACGTAAACGCATACACAACATACAATACCCAATCAAGTAAAAGTGTTATACATACAATATGTATGAGTTTAATCGCGGTTCGATTAATTTTCACTTTCCTTTACAAGGAACTTGTTTATTTACTTGCTACCACCGACTAGATACCTGCTAGACATCACTTTATTCGAATACTAGCTTTCCACCCGGCTTCGCTCGCGTTGACAACATCAATTTTGAAATAAAACTACTTTTTAATGGATTTTATCGCGGTTTATTTTAGATTTTAGATCCCGACGTTTCAAAGTCTTTTCAGACTTCATGTTCGCGGGTGGACTGAGGTATTTGACGTGCAAAAATATTAATCACAATTATTACTGACTACCTCCAAACATTAATATTTAAGTTGCGTTCCCATTTAAGCAAACTGAGCTCACCGTGTCTTGAATTCTGAGTTGAATTGAACATAAATTTTACTAATATTTTACGTGTTAGTGTACGAACATCTTAAAACCCTTTCTCTCATCTCATCATCTTAAAACTCTTTCTTCGTGCTATGTTTAGCAGTTTCTAAGATCTTATATTACCTAAGTGAGCAAAATGACGCTTTTATAAGTGAAAATCGTTTGTCTTTGTCTGTCTTCTTGACATTTACACTAGTAAGAAAGAGTCGAAGACCATTTTAACTAAAGAATGTTATAAGATTTTTATGAATCAGACCGTAAGCCTTTTAGATAAATAGAATAGAAATGGTGTTAGGTTTGAATATCTCCACTAAGCTCTCTTTACTCGTATTTCTAAACTAAGGGTTAAACAGCTCTGGACACAAAACTCGCCAAGTTATTTTTTGGATTAAGACATCTCGTTGTTGGATTAACTGCCTCAGTGGTCTAGTAAGCGTGTTCGCTTAATAACGGCAAGAACCCGGGTTCAGTTCCCGGGTTAGCAAAATGACTGTTAAAATTTACTTAGAAAATGTTAGCAGTCCGAAGTTTGGAATTGCGTCCGTGGAACAGCAATAACCACGCCCTCTATTACGTATGGGGCTTAAACACAGCTTGCGAAAACTGTTGACATTCACCTCTACCTAAATTAGTTGTCGTGGGCTAAGACAGCTTGGTGGAAATTCAGCAGACTATTCTAGTCTACAGTATGCCACAGAGAACCATCTTTTACCACCAGCCACCTTGGCGAAAGCTTTAGTCCGGATTAAGCTTTAATCTCGTTTTGGGCTAAGGTCTACAGAGTTCAGCGTACTTATTATGTACTTGAAGGTACAAAATATAACGGGGTGTAAAAAAAAAACGTTTAACAGTAGCCGCAGCATCGTACCGTGTAATAACGCACTGAATACGCAACTGAGCGTAGATCATTTAATACTATTACTTAGTATAATTACGTTATTAGTGCACTTACGCATAGTATAGTTAGTCGCGCTGCGGTTGGCCATGATAAAGTTACACGCATGGTTAGAATTAGAGACTGTGTAAATAAAATGTGTCAAAAAAGGCAGTCGTTTAACGATTGGCTTAAATTTAGCATGTCTTTCACTCAATCAATTAAAATAAATCAATTAGGTCAGTCGAGTTTATTTTTGCAATCGTAAAAACAGTAAAAATGTAGTTAATTTATTAGTTACATATATTTCAAATAAATAAAAAAAATACTGAATTCGGATATCTGCCGGCGCGCTGCGTCTAATTTAATTAACCTCCTGACTTTGCATTAATTCTTCCCTACCGGGCCGTCTTGTTAACTGTATTACACGGTAACCGCTGTGTGGTTGGCTGTATAATGCGAACAGTTAATAGCCGTGCCATGGTATGCCGTATGGCGTATAGTGCGTGTGCTTAAGATCGAGTACCAACTCAGTTACGCAGTTTATCACATCTGAGCACTTCAGATAAAAAACACTTTAACTGCATATAAAAATATATCGATCTCATACCGATACATTTTTTTATACGATAGGTACGTGATTAATAATAACTTTTATTATATTGCATTTGATAACAATGATTTCTTGAAATTACATAACAATGCGAATCCAGGCGTAGATAATAATATTGTTCCTCTTACATTGTATGTGAAAATTTTCATCCAAATCTTCACAAATATCACACAGCCAGTACAAACAAGGACACAATTATCAAATAAAACCAAAATGATTTTTTTATTAAGAAATAGGCCTAGCAATGATGCAGTCAGCGATGGAATGTGCCTACCCAATATGATTCACTCGTGATTACGAATGATATTGAGTGAAAAGGTGGCAGTAGAATGAGGACCCAGGAGGTTAGAAACCATTCAAACCAATTTATTGAATTTTCTAATATTTCACTCTATATTTTCTAAGCCGCGTAGAATAATAAAAAGCAAATATAATTGCTTAATTTGGGAGCAAATATAACTAGCTGGCGCTGTATGTATGTGTGAAAATTATATATTACTAGCTGCCCCAGCGAACTTTGTACCGCGTATTTATTAAAAAAAAAATCACTTAGGGGTATGAAAAATAGATAGTAGCCGATTCTCAGACCTACTGAATATGCATAAAAAATTTCATAAGAATCGGTCAAGCCGTTTCGGAGGAGTATGGCAACGAAAACTGGGACACGAGAATTTTATATATTAGATTATTATAAAAAATCACAAACAAAATAAAGTTCTATTCCGTTCTATTCTATTCATCTAAAAGGCTTACGGTCTGATTCATAGAAATCTTATAATATTCTTTAGTTAAAATGGTCTTCGACTCCTTCTTACTAGTATAATATTAAAGTATTATTACTAGTAGATATAGTATTATATTATCTGTGGTATTATATTATCTGTGCTAGTATAAATGTCAAGAAAGTTCGTACCTAATACAAACGTTTGTTAGAAGGTTGGATGTTAGATTAGATCAAGCATCCAATGTACGCTTCGCCGGGCTACTTTTTAACCAACATTTGAAAAAATGCGCGTTGCTATGTGCGTTTGTATGTATGTTTTTTGTGTTCGTCGATTAGGTACTCCGTCAGTTGTAGACCGATTTTGGGAGGTGCTCTCTGGAGGTGCCCTGATGATGAAATAGTAATAGGGTATCTACACATGTTGCATCAGACAGTACTTATTATTCACTTTTTAAAAGGTTGTTCTTCTCTAATTTAAATTTTGTTTTGTGTTTCTTGTTAATGTGTTTCATTTGAAAACGTCTAAAACTCCCTTCGTTTGAAACAATAGGACACGACTTTGTTACTTTTGTATTTCTCACGGAAAAATGAAGCCTAAGTACTTGTAATCTAAAAACAAACAGTACCCAGTCATAGCTCCCACATACAATATACACAACCGGGTCACTACACACTTAACCGAGTATACAAACTGCATAATGACGCCGATGTACTCTCTAGGCAGTGGCGTAGCGTGCCTTGTCGGGGCCCCATATAAAAAAATTTTTGGAGGCCCTTATACCTATGGAGGTAAAGATTTTTCACAAAAGAAAAAAAATATTGTGAGAAGAAATATTTATTTATCACATAATTTACCCATTTTACAAATAAAAAAGGAATTGTTTTATAGAATTTTGTCATTTGTAAAATAAAGTAAATTAGAAAGTTTTTTTTCTTTTTCCTTACACACTTTGGGGGCCCCCGTGGCCCGGGGCCCCGTATAATTGATACGGCAAATACGGCGGTAGCTACGCCCCTGTCTCTAGGCTCTTTGTTATAAAGTTACCTGTCTGTCTGCCTCGGTGCGTAGTGTAACGTGTTAATTTCTAGCCGCTGAGGTTACCTTCCAGTGAAAAGGGAAGATCTTACGGCGAGGAGAGGTGTGGTGCCCGACAACCGTGTTCCCCCCCAGCTGTTCTTCTCGGGAAGTTGTATATTATGCTAGTCGCGGTGAAACTTTGCTGTGAGTTAATAACTCTTGAGTGACTTTAGGTATGTGACACTACCCTATGCTTAAACCCCGTTCTGGAATCTGGAATTAGCACCTACTTTCTATGGTCTAACTTAGTTTTCGTTAAACTTTTCGACGTTCATATATATAAACGCTACAGGTGTATCTATGAACAGTATCTATAGTAAAACGTAGGAATGGGAGTAACGTCTAATCGATAAATAATGTTATTTAAACTAATTTTTATTTACCAATTTACAAAGCTACGTAACACTGATACCGTAGTTTCATATTTTGTTTTATTTCTTAAAACAATCAATACGAAGAATTTTCATAATTTTATCAGAGGTGTGTTCTAAACGACATCACAAACATCCATATTTGTCTCCAGATTTAATAATTCTACTTCGTATCAAGTCGTTGGCGCTCGAGACCCTTGAAAATCTTTTCTGATTTAAAAAGAAAGCTGCTTTATCAATACCTTTTGTGCTACCACAAGCCTTCAAGTGATGAACTTTGTAGCACATTTGCTATTTAGCAATAACTTTGTATCAATTCTTAACTTTCTACTGTCAATTTATATTTACAGCTAAATTGACTAAACAAATAAACACGATTATATCTACTGTCTACGTTATAAAGATGCCATTGACCGTAAAGAGAAATGAAAATTGAATCACATACTTTTAATTTAACTAAAAACAAGCGGTTAGACAATGCTTATTGTTATTATTTGAATGAGATTCTCTCAATCAAAACAAACCACAAAAACAGGCTCTCATACTATAACCGTATCGAAATGAGAACAATTAACTTCACAGATAATAAAACTGCAATTAAAATTACAATTGCGTGTAGTATTTTTTTCTACGATAGAAAACGTAAATGATCTCTACATTGTTAGTCATTCTGTCCGATAGTGAGTGATGTAATATTATCGATATGTCAAGTACCTACTTTCGGCACACTTTTACTTTTATCGAATGGGAATTAGGGATTTATTCCTACAGCATACCTACATTCCTAAGCGCCACAGCATGCTTCACTTCAACCCTTTTTAATGTCCCACTACTGGGCACGGATCTTCTCTCAACTGCCTATCTTACGAGTTGAGAGAGTATAGGCCTTAATCCACACACGCTGGCCAAGTGCGGGTTGGTGGATTTCACATGTCCTGGAATGCTTATTTCTTAGACATGCCGGTTTCCTCACGATGTTTTCCTTTACCGATAGTGAGCAGCGGCATAATACACATAGACAGGTGTGGGCACGACTGGGAATCGAACCCATGGTCTTATATTTCTAAGGCGAGGCCCGTACCGCTGCGCCACAGCTGCTGCCTCAGCATAGTAAACGAACCTGCGCTGACGATTAGCGCTGATTCTGTACGTTCTGTTCACGTCATAACTAGACATTTATAACATTTATGTCAGTTATAACATTTATATTACCAAAAAATTTAAGTGAAACAAGGTTTTGGCATCTATAATTCGGGTTGATTACAAGAGGAATGCCTAAAAAAAGTGTTGAACCATGCTTGAAGCTGGTTTAAATGTATTAGATTTCATCAGCTCACAACCAATACAAAATTACCTACTCGTACCTACTGTTACATGATCACATTTTTATAATCCTTGTAACAAAAACATTTATTTACATAAAATATAATAAAATAAATAAACCAATTCTAAAATTCTATCTTAAAAACCTTGGGGCCTTGGGGAATGGGCCCAGAAGGCTGGCAGCATTACCACGTTGAATGGCAATGCTAATTCTTAATCCTTATTAGCTCTTGATGAGTGAAAATTGTAAAAAGCACTACCAGCTAAAATGCGTGTGCCAGTGTGTATGTGTATAATGAGTTTGTCTTTTCGCTTTTCTCACAATAGTGATGTAACAATAGTGATGGGTCAAGCACCTGTGTGCTCCAATTAGCAAGTCAGGCCTTTCTTGTTGAAACTTCATTACAAAGAGCGAGTTTCTAGAGACAATGCTGACAGCTTACCTGTGCCCATCTTTCCACGATGTATTTAGCTAGTTAACGGTTAAAATTAGTGTCAAATTAATAATACCTATTAATACTGCATGTTTGTAATAATAGCCGTTAAAAACAGCGTTCAAGTCAGGACAAATATCAGTTGATTGGCTGAGAAAAGATATATCAGCAGGATTTTTTAAAGAAAATCATATTTAATAGCACGATTTTAAGTTTGGGTTTGGTAGATGATGACACTGGTATTAACCAGTATCTTAGGTTAATAATAGTATTTCCAATTTTACCATTCCGTATCTCAAAAGGATCTAACTGCCTTTTAGTCGTTACTTGATATTTTATTTTACCTGACACCACGCAACACACCATACAACACTCACGATACAGCGTGGAAATATTTTTTTTTTTTTTCAAATTGTGTTTATAGTATTTATATTTCATGAAATTTAATATTGTATTTGTTTATAGTCTTATATTTTTTAAGGGCCTTGTAGCCTGAAATAAAAATGGTTATTATTACCTATTATTATAAAGCCCTGGGAACGTGGGTACGTTTTGAGACTACTATCGTTCAGCTCTTGCTAGTCATCTTGCAGAGATCGTCATTCCTCCTTCTATTCCCGTCCTTCTATTTTATCTTCGACATTTGTCTATTAGAGTTAAATGTCTAAAGCGCGAGTCTCGGGCCCATAACCTTGTTTTCAATTAACATTCGCCATTTTTTTCGACATACTTAAGTCGAGTTCTAGATAAATGTCTAAAGGGCATCCTACGCTTCATTTACTCGTCGGTTTTTTATCTACGAGTACTTACTAAGTACATTACATCCACGCCCATAAGTTTCACATTTCTATTTATATTGACTGCTATTCTCACAACTCGTGTAGAAACCATAACGCATCCCACATAATATACTTTCCATCAAGAATCGATCTTACAGATGACCTACTTTAAGTCAATCGGTTATAAAACTTATGCGTTTGTAGTTTTGTGTAAGATGTTACGTATTTAAATTTAGTTCAAAAGACTTTATGGTACCTACCTAATACACTTCCTCCCGCAGAATAAACAGTTGCTCTACATGCAAAATTTCATCTAGATATACTTAACTGTTTTTGGGGTGAGTGAGTAACAAATAGGTACTTATTTTTCATCCATCCTCACAAAATTTCGTTTCTATGTTCAACGTGGTTTTTAATAAGGCCTATTGGATCTCAATCACTTGTTGTTAGTAAATAAAGGCCTTAGAACTAAAGTTATCATGAAATTAACATCATTTTTCCTTATTAATTATTACGGGATCCAAAACAGTTTTGGTGCCGCTAGATTTAACTTTACTCGGATTTAATACTGAGCCTCTTGAAAAGTACCACTGGCTACAGAATTGATGGTATTGTGGTTATGTGTTTAGTTATAAGAAAATAGAACTGAAAAACCGCCCGCCTTTTTATAAAGAAAGTTTTCGAAGCAAAAATGCCACTAGGATAAAAATGACCCTTAATGTTAATCCAAGTTAATCATTCGTAATCACGAGTGAATCGGTATACTGGGCTGGTGTGTTCCAACGTAGACTACATCATTGCTTAACATCGGGCAAGTTGTAGTCAAGCGCCAGCCTATCGAAGAATTAAATTTAAAATAGTAGAGTTTTCTTTGCGCCGCAGTATTCGATAGGGTTTTGAAGCATGTCAGCAAAATATCGTGACATAACGTGACCAACCATAGCGTGACATTGGTTACTTAGAAGTCACAATTACATCAGAAGAAACTCGCTCACGCACTCCTTTAAATCGCGAGGGTCTTACTGGGGAAATATAAAAACTTGGGGCTCGCTTTAGGTGTAATAAGTGATGCAAGCTATGTATCGATTTTTTTCAAAAAACGATTTAACACCGTTCTTCATGAGCGATATGTTTTATGAACGATATGCCATCTTCCGTTCCATCTGTGAGTTACACACATTAACAATCTCAACCACAAGCGTAGATTTTTCTTTCTAACGCTCTAAGCAGTTCCCTTAGCTAAGTTTACCCTCATTGACGGCGATCATTGTTGTGATTTTTGTTAGTAGGGATGTAAACTATACATAATTATTATAACATCGATATATTCACACTCCTGTTCGTTGGGGTTTAAATAAGGTTAGCACATAAGTAAAATGTCCTATTTTATTACATACTACAAATTGATATAGCAACATAGATGGCTGGGATGGGTAGGCGGTAACTAATTCTCTTGAGCGGAGAGGGTCGATCAATAATCTGTGCCAGTTCCTGTAGTCTAGCCGTTTCTGTAGAGTTAGTTATATTAACTACTTACATTTGCTTGTAGATTTGTTTGCAGACTAGGATTGCCTATTTCGTATATACTGCCCCGTATGTACGAAACGTATGTAACTACTTATTACTAACCTCCGATGAAAAAGAGACTTTAAGTATGTCTCTGTTTCAATGTACAAGTTTTAATTTACATTAAGGAAGACACTTGTGATTCCTATTTTTATTCTATTTACAATATGCCTGATATTACTGGGTAAGCGCGTTCCATCGTAGACTGCATCATTCCTTCACATCAGGCAAGTTGTGGTCAAGCTCAAGCCTATTTTAGGATTTAAAAAAAACAATGGAATTCAGTCGTGTTTTTACGAATGATTTTCGGTGAGAAGTGGGCAATAGAATAAGGTTCCATACGGTTAGAAACAATAGAGGACCAACAATTCCGACCCACCCTCTTAAATGGTGTCAAAACACGGCAAGGCCTAACCACGGCCCAAGAATCCCACCAATTTATTGTTACCTAATTTGCACCATCCGGGGACCACGGACTCAGATTAAAGGTACCCTTCCACGGATTAAGGTGATAACCCCCAAATCTTAACTAAAAGTATGTTGTATTTTCTTAGATTTACGCGAATATCACACATTGAAATAAGACTACTTTACTTTTTTTAGCTATTGAAATTAAAAAAACATCCTAATTTTAACAGAGAAAATGGTTGGAATTTGCTTGCTTGGGACCCAGTGCTTAATTTACTTGTACCAAAACCCAAGCAAAATCTACTCAGAATTCAGAACACTGAGCTCAGTTTGCTTAAATCGGAACGCAACTTAGATAATAATGTTTGTAGGTAGTGAGTAATAATTGTGATTAATATTTTTGACCGTCAAATACCACTCGTGACCATGAAGTCTGAAAATACTTTGAAACGTCGGGATCTAAAACCTACAATATACCGCGATAAAATACGTTATAAAGTAGTTTTATTTCAATAATCGTATGTTTGTAAATTTTATAAAACTTTGTAATATTTTCGTGCACATACAATATTATTAATACATTACTGTCCACACGAATCGTCGCCTTAAACATATTTATATTTATTACCGTACCATATTGGTCTCACAATGGATTCGAACCCAAACCGATGCGGGCGATGATCACTCTTATCCATCAACACAATCACTTATCCATTATTAAATGTAAACTGTGTTTAGAGTTAGTTTCGTAGTCAATACATATATGGATAGTTGTTATTCATTGAACACGTAAAGTCGTTGGTCCTGCGCCCGATGTTTCACCGGTCGTGTCGGTCAATCTGTCCCATCAGACAGAGTGCACCTGTGTTTGCGCACACACTTGTGCACTATATTATCTCCTGCGTACCTGGTTAGTCAGCTTAGACTGGCCGCCGTAGCTGGAATAAGGCTAAGATGGAGTAAGAACAGCTCAACAGTAACGAGTAACAATCCTTTAGTGTCCCACAAGCCTAATTGCTCTCAAAAAGAGTTTGGGACTCTGTTTAGCTATTTAGTCTAGTCATCTTAGGCCAAGTTAGGTGAATAAAAAAATTCCACGAGCTCGCAAAGCGCTTTGCAATCAATTTTTGCAAATGGAAAGCCATATGTGCGTGATCAGTGATTAAACAAAAAACCGTAATACATTCATGACTAATACAGTAGGGTACATAATTTTGGCGTTAGGGTGTTTTGTTATGGTGACGTCACCATTAGAACCCCATGCAATTGCGTCAGTTTTATTACTGTCTGTCTCAAGGAACAAAGAAATAATCCTCAAAGTGGTTTGCGTACATGTATACAGCGGTCAGCGGTGGCGCAAGAGTTTAGGACTTGAAATACATATATACCTAGGTCGCACAGGATCGTTTCGTTTCGTTCATTGAGCTAGCGCGTCCCGTCTTGGACTACATCATTGGTTAACATCAGGCAAATTGTAGTCAAACGTAAAACTATTTCAGAATAAAAAAAAGCTCGGGTCGCAAGTTTCCTTATAAAATTAACACATAACACCGAGACAAATTCCACGGGCACGCACAAGGCGCTTTGCTTCCACTTTTATTGTGCGAACTGCCAAGTTGTGGAATTCGTTGCCGGCATCTTTGTTTCCCTATAGCTATAGTCTACCTGTCTTCAAGTCACGAGTGAATCGGTATTTGTTGGGTAGGCGCGTTCCATCGTAGACTGCAGCATTGCTTCACATCGGGCAAGTTGTAGTCAAGCGCAAACCTATTATAGAATACAAAAAAAAGACACCTTGAGCGTGTCATGTCACATAAATACCAAAAAAATCATCCCATCAACACCACTCCTGTAATTTTTCCAGTTACTTAGTTAATTAGTGTAGTGTAATTAGGTTACGTACCGTATATCATGTAACTGTGTCAAAAGTGTCTGAATTTAAAGATCTAGTTAATACGTAGTTTAATTCGCCGGATATAGGTATAGGTCGCCGAATAGGTTATCCAATCAATTTATTTATTTATTTATTCAGGAAACCCAACAGCTTTTTTAACAAACACATTACATGCATGTATGCATTTACAACAATCGAAGCCAATAACAGAGTTCCACGGCAAGAGAATTTGATGTATACCTACAAAGATAAAATATAGTTAAGAAATGAAATTGAAGTTACTGCAGACAATATGTTATATATAACTCATTTTACAAAGAGAAAAATTAACAAATTGAATAAAATAGATACATATAGGTAGCAGTTAACATTACTCTGTCGGTGCTTTAGAGTTCAAAAGCCACGTTTAAATTATCGAAAGGAAGACTTGTCTCATTTAGTTAGGCTACATGTTAGTTAGTTGGAGCGGGCTTTTTTTCGCAACTAGACGTCCTGTAAGTGCGTCTATTTTGCGTGAATCAGCTCCAGGAGGAAACTTAGCAAACCCTTTATGTTGCCGACGGCTTCCTGGAGTGACCTTGGCGATCCAAGGTGTTCCGCTCTGTATCTCGCTAGACTACATGTTTTCTAGGAAAATACAATTACTACGATCGGATCCAAATGATAGATATCTTCTAGGGAGCAGCGGAACCCTCGCCTTTGTAAGGTCGCGGACTCGTTCCCCGGTCATCATCGCCGCTGCTCAATATCGGGGAAGGAAAACACCGTGAGGAAACCGTGTTTAAGAACTAATCATTCGAGGTCATATGACATCCACCAACCCGCACTTGGCCAGCGTGTGTGGATTAAGTTCTCTATTCGTAAGATAGTTAATAGAAGACCCGTGCCCAGCTGTGTTAAGAACTATAGGCCGATCATTTAACTCGCGTATCCCCATTTGAGGTACAAAGTCTATCCGCTATCCGATATTTTGGCCCAGTATGCTTTCCCAGGACTAACATTCTTGGCAGTGTGCAGTGGGTAACTTGTCCCAATGGAAACATCCGACTGGCTAGTATAACCAAATACCTATACCTAATACTACGTCTTACTTACACAATACAATCGCTACAATTACGTAATCACCCATATTTACAAATAAATCTCATTGTTACGTACAAACAAATTCCTTTTCGCATCTCGGAAACATTGTTCCGTGAATTTTCAGCTCATATGTGGCATTGGAAAAGTTACTTTATTTCCTAGTATCAAAGCAGCATTTGGCTCGTGGTTATCTTCTCTATTACGTGTCTTTATAGCAATGAAAGTGCTTTAATTATAATGATATGAAAATCTAGAATCGTGGGAGATGTTTACAAGTGTTTTTTTTACCAATTAATGCAGATTTGTGCTGAGAATTATAATTCTTATGTGATGCAATTTTATTTGTACATTCTAAAGATTCAAAGATATATTTGCCTTAAACATGGTTAGAAAGGTGTAACAGATAGTACAATATGATTTTAGTATATTTAATCATTGCATAATGACGTACAAATTATAATACATAAGTTACTACATAGGTAGTTGAAACAGATAAGTAATTATAGTTGTAAGATTCTTTAAGTGAATAAAAAGAGTTCATACTTTACAAAATCAACAAAATCAATTGAAAAAGAATGATCGGTAAATAGTAAATTAATTTTATCGGAAATCTTGCTACATTATTATATTGTTCGGTTGGAAAACGACACCTTTGGGCCATCTTCATCTTCTTTTAATTAAGGCCTCTGCAGAAATTATTCCACAATTTTGCCAATGTCATGTTTAATTAAGTATACAAGCTTTGAAAAGAACAGTAGCAAAGAAACTCAAAAATGATATGGAATGAAAGAAATTGTTAAGGAAAATATGAAAAAAATATTCTTTGGGCGTATACATAATTCTACTTTATCGAAAATTGGCAGACATTTCGAAATTGAAGGACTGTGCCATGACAACATAGTATAAAATAAAGTCGCTTTTTCTGTCCCTATGTATGCTTAGATCTTTAAAACTACGCAACGGATTTTGATGCGGTGTTTTTTAATTGATAGAGTGATTCCAGAGGAAGGTTTATAAGTATAACACATTGCACCCGTGTGAAGCTGTGGAGGGTCGTTAGTTTAAATATAAAGTAGGTTTTGGTTAATAGAGTAACAAGTTAAAAAACAGATGCATACATTTTCACAAAACTTTTATGTTTCATAAAATAATGATCTTAGATCTAAAAAAATAATGTATTATCTATTTTTAACCTACATAGTGGAAAGGGGATACCTAAACGCTTCTAATGTGTTCTTGAGCTTTTAAAAAATTGACTTCAATGTTTTAACAATAACTCAAAATTCACTCAACGTTTATATGAAACCAGCTGCAAAAAAAACAAATTAAAACCGATTTATGATCCGTGGAATTATGGCGTAACACATAGGTACCAAAAAAAAAAAGTGCGTGTACTTATGTACGCGCGTGAGAAGTTATACTTCTTTGGCATCATTAAATAAGCAGACAGCTTCATACTGTTAATTTTGTGTCACAGATGCGCGCGCATCTTAAAATTTCACTCTTATTATTTTTTTCATAACGCGCCTAAAGAAGTATAACTTCAAAAATACAGGAACAGTCTAATCGAAAACCTTCTTCTTTTTGAAGTCGGTTAAAAATAAACTACCGATAGCAATCGTAACAAACGATTCATGAAATTAGATTTGGTTTACCGAAATACCGCGCTGCGTCCAATCTGTAGCGCATCAGATATAATTTATTTCGGTAAAAACAACCTTTTTTTTACGCTATTCACCGTAATCTATGGACCCTCAAACCATTCGGGTTGTTGAGGTGGGCCGTTTGTTTGCTGACTGGAAAGTATAAAAAATTAACGTTTTTTACTTTAACCAGAGAAGTTTCTCTTCTCACGCCAATAATGTAGGTAAACAGTATAGTGATTTTGTATTTTATTTCTTACAATGGTAACAATTATTGTTAGGTTAGGGTTCCTATTTCATAGGATGAGTGAACACATCAAGAGTTGAACTACCCATATTATTATGCATATATTCTATGTCACTCTGGCTGGCTGTTGGCATAAGGTTACCTTCTCTAACCGCCGCTGCACTGGCCGTACATCTCTTGTTACTTTTTAAGCAATCGAAATAGCACCTTTGTGTTGCTTTGTGTAAATAAATAAATAAAAAAAACAATAGTTTAGCAAAAACAATAAAGACTAAGCCTGGAGTCTGGAGGTGATATAAACTTCTCAGCAGTTTGCAATCTTGGGTTTCCGCAAGCTATGCAAATGATTATAAATCTTTAAAAACTGTTTGTGAATATTTTTCGTATATAATGAAAATTCCACTTTTGATAATACATTCAAATACATAGCACTAACGCTGTACGACCCTAAGGTGTAGGGCAGAGGTGAAAATCAAGAGCCTATTATCGTTCATTCGAGCTGCTACTAAAATTTCAAAGTATATTAGAAAAGTCTTATTGCTCAACCCGGGATTCGAACACGCTTATCACTGAACTGAAATACCGAGGCAGTTTCTAATACTAAACCCTTTTTCCAAATTGTCTGACACTTCATAAAATTAACACAAGGAAACGTTGGATTTGGATGTTCGATTTATGAATTCAAACGCGTTCCATATGAATGCGTTTGCACACGCCGGAAGCGCTAATGCGGTAACAAGGCGACATCCGCGCCACCATACTGGGTGGGCGGGACCGCTTGAATACACATCCATTCAATTATATCGAGGGGTGAAAGGCTATTTGATTTAAGCGACATTTTTTCAACTTTACAGGAGAGGCATTCAAAGTTTGAAATTTTCGAAAAAAAATCATAAAAAAAGAACGACACCAGCTATCTGAACGAGATAAACTTTATTGAAATTCATTTGAAAACCTCGAGTTGTTTATGATAATACCAAATAAAACAGACCTTTAATTACAAAAATAAATGTCGCTTAATACAAATAGTCTTAAGCCTCTATTTATCAGAGAAAGGAAAAAAGATTTAAGTGACTCCACAACTACAATTGGCTACAAGAAAAAAAACTTAAGCGACTCTGCAGTATATTTTCGGAGTAAGCCAAAAAGCATGAAGTGGCGCAGCCTCAAATTAATAGTAGCAAGCTATTTATCTTAACTGCCAATTAAGATTAAAAGGACTGGTAGGCTATTTACTTAAGTGCCATATAATATTGGAAATGCAACGTTTGATGTTACATTTTTTTTACATCTAATATTATCAATGGCTGTTGAAACAACCTGAATATATCGCCATCACCGCAAATCTCAGGTGCTTATGTAAAATAAGTAAATAAACACACACACAACATAAGTTAAAAGTATTTATTTAGGATTATAATTAAATATAACTATCTAAGTCTTAATCAACAACATCAGTTAAAGTATTATCCCCTAACATAAAAAATATTTAAAACGTTTTTAAGTTATATTCTGCTTTTTCATTTGACAAGAACTGACAGTGAAAAAGTGACAAACTAGAAAATAGATTTTAAATATTTTTATGACTAAGATTAATATTATTTTAGTTTTACAACCAAGTAAAATCAGTCTCAATGTAGGAACATCAACTAATACTTAATAAATAATTATTATAACTTGTAGTACAAACAACAAAATTGTTATTAATTATAAAACACAGCCAATGCTTGATAATAATCACAATTTGTAATAATAAAATAAAATAAAATAATAAAAATAAAAATAAAAAATAAAAATAAAAAAGCCTTTATTATTCCACGGCATGTACAATAGACATAAAAATAACATAGTGGGTAAGTGAGTTTTCATCTATCTATGCATGCCAGCTGGACCCCTCTTTGGGTGAAGGCCTCCTCCAGAGATTGCCACTTGTCGCGATTTTTTGCTAGGTTTGACCAATTTTTTGTTACAATGGACTCTATTTCGTCCTTCCATCTAGCTTTTGGTCGACCTCTGCGTCTATGTCCATTGTAATAATATAAAAAGTAATTAATCGTCTTCTTCAACTGCATCCTCTACATCTGTATCCAGTAGAATGTCTTTGGAATTACAGTGTTGTAGATATAAGTATTCTTTATGAAATATCTTGGGTATAACTCCAGTGTCGCACAATTTCTTTACATTCGTATATTTAGCTCTGGTAATCGACAAACTTGAATTATATGTACGGTTGATAGCTTTTGGTTTAGCTAAAATTAGTATAATCTCTTTCGGCGCATTATCTTTCATTGAAAATTTTACTTTCATCTGATTTATGTAAGATTTCTTAAATGTTGCTGTACGGATTTTACTAATCTTACCTACAAGGATCCCTTTATAATATTTTTCAGACGTATCATCAAAATTTAAGAAATCTTCGTGCATTAGATTTTCAACATTATAAGGTGCCGGTTCCTTCCTTGCTAGCTGGCTTATTGCAGCCCTTTGCGAAGGAGCCCATACAGTAATATTTCTTACAGATTGTTCGATCGTAGAGTGTATACTGTCTACCGATATTTCCATGTGACCAGGGAGAAGGTAAATCATTTGGATTGCCTCTAAATTGGTCGATTGCAATAAAGCATTATGTAGCGATGCAAGGACTACTTTATTCTTGTTTTGTCCAGGTCAAGAATCTGAATAAAAGATCAAAAATTTAATAGTACCCCGAGAATTAACATCCATAATAATATATTTCTGTATAATAGTGGCAATTTCATTTGCACCACTCTTTGCTTCAGATTCTCCCCAGATAAAACAAAAACCGTTTCTTGTGATGCTTTCGTAGAAACATAAATTATAAGCAGCATGCTTTCTAGAATAAAACAGTAACATATTTATTGCCATGAGGCGCTTTGAGAATTTTCTGGAGATGAAAAGATGTGCACAAAATGGAAGGGTTTTCTTTACCTATAAAATTTCCCACTTTTGGGAATTATCTGCAGAAAGAAAAAAGCAGTGGATCATAACTATGTTCTCTAAACAAAACATAAAAAGGAAGAGATCCAAAGACTCTGATTACAGAAATAATACATTCTTACATTTCATAAATGATGGAGAGGGTCGGTGAATTACCTTCTCCCTGGTCACATGGAAATGTCGGTAGACAGTATACACTCTACGATCGAACAATCCGTAAGAAATATTACTGTATGGGCTCCTTCGCAATGGGTTACAATAAGCCAGCTAGCAAGGAAGGAACCGACACCTTATAATGTTGAAAATCTGACGCACGAAGATTTCTTAAATTTTGATGATATGTCTGAAAAATATGGTATGGGGATGCTTGTAGGAAAGATTAGTAAAATCCGTACAGCAACATTTAAGAAATCTTACATAAATCAGATGAAAGTAAAATTTTCAATGAAAGATAATGCGCCGGAAGAGATTATACTAATTTTAGCTAAACCAAAAGCTATCAACCGTACATATAATTCAAGTTTGTCGATTACCAGAGCTAAATATACGAATGTAAAGAAATTGTGCGACACTGGAGTTATACCCAAGATATTTCATAAAGAATACTTATATCTACAACACTGTAATTCCAAAGACATTCTACTGGATACAGATGTAGAGGATGCAGTTGAAGAAGACGATTAATTACTTTTTATATTATTACAAATTGTGATTATTATCAAGCATTGGCTGTGTTTTATAATTAATAACAATTTTGTTGTTTGTACTAGAAGTTATAATAATTATTTATTAAGTATTAGTTGATGTTCCTACATTGAGACTGATTTTACTTGGTTGTAAAACTAAAATAATATTAATCTTAGTCATAAAAATATTTAAAATCTATTTTCTAGTTTCTCACTTTTTCACTGTCAGTTCTTGTCAAATGAAAAAGCAGAATATAACTTAAAAACGTTTTAAATATTTTTTATGTTAGGGGATAATACTTTAACTGATGTTGTTGATTAAGACTTAGATAGTTATATTTAATTATAATCCTAAATTAATACTTTTAACTTATGTTGTGTGTGTGTTTATTTACTTATTTTACATAAGCACCTGAGATTTGCGGTGATGGCGATATATTCAGGTTGTTTCAACAGCCATTGATAATATTAGATGTAAAAAAAATGTAACATCAAACGTTACATTTTCAATATTATATGGCACATAAGTAAATTAGCCTACCAGTCATTTTGTTATTTCATTTTACCGTCTGCATGAAGCGACATGCGTTTTAAAAAAAAGTACTATTAATATGTTTCAACGAACATGCAACATATCTGAAACATAAAGACTATTTGTTGTAAGTAGCACACTGGGTAAAAACTAGATGCAGCTCAAAGAGCTTTAGTGACACTTCATGTCATATTTGGGTGACGGACAAATGATTTAAGCGACATCACGACGTGTAAATGAAGTAAGTCAAAATGCTTTAAGTTACATCTTAATAAAAATTTGAAACAGGAAAAACGCTTTAACCGTTAATGAATCACTTAACTGAGAACTGGTAACTGGTTTATGTCTAGGTTATTTGTATCATTGTATGGTGCAAGTACAGTTCTGAAAAAATTGTGCAAAATCGACGTCGGTTAAAACACTGCTACTACGTAAACCCCCCAAAAATAGGGTTGTTTCAAACGCCAAAAAAGTGCTCCGATTTAAATGAAACCGACTTCATTCGACGGAGAAAAATTTGCTGATTCCGAATATGTATATAACTCAATATCGTCCAAGATGTCGCTTAAACCAAATAGCCTTTCAACCCTCGATATCATCTTCGTATATTCTTATTATGTAAGGGTCTTTACTATCGACAGCATCGAAAATCATCAAAACCCGTTAAGCTATTTAGAACTTAGTCTTCTGTAGAGCTTCGAGCTGAAGTAGAAATCTTAAAAAAAAATATTTTACCATAGTATACGTGGTTCTACCATAGATAACATTATACTATGTTCTACAAGGAATTTGTATTCTACCTACGTGAAAGTAACAAATTCTAACCGTTTCCCATTACTGAGTAAACCATTGTTTTTTTTTGTGTTTTAATTACAACTGTACGTAATTAAAATAGCAGGATTGGCGCAGCGGTATGGGCCTCGACTTAGAAATATAAGGTCGCGGGTACGATTCCCGGTCGTGCCCACACATCTTTGTGTGATGTTTCATCTCCGTTACTCAATATTGGTTAAGGAAAACATCGTGAGGAAAACGGCATGTCTAAGAACTAATCATTCGAGGACATGTGACATCTACTAACCCGCACTTGGCCAGCGTGTGTGAATTAAGGCCTAAACTCTCAACTCGTAAGACAGTTGAGAGAGCCCCGGGCCCAGCTGTGAGACACTAAAAGTAGTATATATCAGATTCTAGTACCCATAACACAATCAAAATTAATTGCTTAATTTGGGACTAGATGGCGCTGTGTATCTGTGAAAATATAAAAAAAAATATAATCAAGTGTAGACTCGATAGTAACTACGCATAGATAACTCATTAAAAGAACACGCCTTTTTTTCTATCACAAAAGCTATTTAAAATAAATTCCCCTATTAATCAAACCGCCTATTCATAGATCAATATTTAATAAACTTAAATTAACGATGCACGACGAATCCCGCATCAATTTGGTACATCAGGTCAATAGATTCTTAACCTCGTTAATTTATTTAATGCAATGTTATTATCTGTTTAAATTAGATTGTATTGTTCATATAATTAGGGAGTTTTATTAAAAGAATATATTTATGGAGTAGATTATTGTGAGTATATGTATTTTATTTTCATTATACCTACTGATTTATATTTTACTGTGCGACATAAAAGAGTAGCGACGCGGCGGTATTGACCTCACCTTTAAAATATAAAGTCCCGGTTTTGATCCTTGATTGTTTCATCTGCTGCTTAATATCGGCGAAGGAAAACATCGTGAGGAACTCGGCATGTCTGAAAACATGTGACATTCACCAACCCGCACTTGGCCAGAGTGTGTGCTAAAGCGTTAAATTTTGTCGGAAATCTCAGCAAAAAAAAACAAGATATCCAAATAGTTATTTCTTTATTTTCCAGGCAAGTCGGCCGCAACCTCATCATTCCAGGAGGAACAAGAACCATAGATGCTACAGGCAAGCTGGTGATGCCTGGTGGCATAGACCCTCATACTCACTTCGAGCTCGAGATGATGGGTGCCAAATCTGCTGACGACTTCTATAAAGGCACCAGAGCTGCTGTTGCGGGTGGAACTACCACCGTCAGTAAGTAACCTAGTTTTAAAGCTCACATTTAGTGGGTAGCAACAGACTTAAAATGTTGCTACATCCAATTCGATTATGGCCTAAGTCCCTTAAAGACTCCACTCCAGTCCTCCAAGACTGCTCATGACTTTAACAAAGATACCAGAGCTGCTATCGTCATAGGAGGAACCACCATTGTGAGCAAGTTGTAGAAATTTGGAATGAACAGAACTGAATAAGTATTCAAGTATCTTCTTCATTGGGGTGGTTTATAAGAATCTTGTTATTTCAACGGGTTGATAATGGCCAGTAATGGCCATCCCTTTAAACATTTGGGAATTCATATTGTCTGTTTTCATTATTAAAATCTATTCAACGCTTTGGTAGTAAAATGCGTAAACTACCAGCTGGATGTGTTTTTTGGGATATATTATAATATAATTGTTTAAAGAATAAGGTATAGCTGTTGGTTGCCTATACTAAATTATGTTAACCTGTGCTACAGGCGGTAGTAGAACAGTAGATATTTAGTAGAGATTATTTCTTCCGTGACATTATTAAAGGCAGGTCTTCTGTTTTCTAGTCGACTTCGTGCTACCAGAAAAGGGCCAGTCTCTACTGGAGGCCTACGGTGTATGGAGACAGAAAGCAGACAACAAGGTAACTAAACTAGGAGAATATTTCCACTACTAGTAATCATTTCAACTCTGGCTTGTTACAAGGGTCTGGGATCGACGCTCGAGCTCAAAGTGGAAAAATCGGTCAAGTGCCTAAACCGGCACCCTTAGACACCTGGTTTTACAGTTGTGAGCGCATGTCATTTTATTCACAAATAATGTCCATTTGACGGGCCGGTAATGTGGTCGGTAAGCTACGTGCTTTTCACGCCGCTGGACGTGGGTTCAAATCCCACCTGAGACAAACATTTGTTGAAATTTGTCTGTTTGTCTTGTGTCTGGGTGTAATTATCTAATTTAAGTATATATTTACAAAAGAATAGTATTATATGTAGTATATAACCAATTTACCAGTTATCTGGTTTCCATAGTACAAGCTCTGCTTAGTTTGGGATCAGATGACCGTGTGTGTTAATGTCCCACTATATTATATTATTATTATATCCAAGGTATGCTGCGACTACGGCCTCCACGTTGGAGTGACTTGGTGGTCTCCCTCTGTCAAGAAAGAGATGCAGCAGCTAGTCTCTGAGCAGTACGGCATCAACTCGTTCAAGATGTTCATGGCTTATAAAGATACTTGGATGCTGAATGACTACGACCTTATGTGTGCTATGGAGACTTGTGCTGAGCTTAAAGCTTTGCCTCAGGTAACGAGAATACTTTTAAAAATAGCTTATTTATGTTTTGTCTCTGTCATAATTTCAGTGTCACTAGGTAGAAAAGGGCACAGCACATTTCAGCTATTCACAGCTAGGACTCATCTTTTCGAAAAAAAAAGTAAAAACATATTTTCTTTTATATTTAAAATTTATTTATTTCTGTATATCCATACAAAATTTCAACTTTCTAGTACCAATAAGCAGAATGACAGACAGACAATAAAGAAGCCTTAAGAATATAAAGGCATTAGTTAAATTTGCTATTTGGACTATTCAGTCCACTTCAAAAGTACTAGCATAAGTTTCAAATGAGCAGCGGTGGCGCAGCGGTATAGGCCTCGCCTTATAAAAATAAGGTCGCGGGTTCGAATTCTGGTCGTGCGTCTTTAATCTTTGTGTGAATTGTTTCATCTCCGCTGCTCAATATCGCGGAAGGAAAACATCGTGAGGAAACCGGCATGGCTAAGAACTAACCATTCGAGGATATGTGACATTCACCAACCCGCACTTGGCCAGCGTGTGTGGATTAAGGCCTAAACTCTCTCAACTCGTAAGATAGTTGAGAGAAGACCCGTGCCCAGCTGTGGGACACTATAAAGGGTTGAAGTGAAGTTTCAAATACAGTTTGATATATGTAGCGCCATCTATTATTTAGTTCTTGTACTACAGGTCATAAGCGCCATCTATCCTTTGGTTCTTGTACCATATGAGATCTCGGATTTGATACTCTGGTTGAGCAAAAAATCATTTTCTAATATTTAGGGAGTCTAAGTTAGACTTCGAAGTTTAGAATTGTGCCCGATGAACGGCAATAGGCTCGCCCCTATTACGAATGGGACCGAAACATAGCCGACGAAAACTGGGTGATGTTCACAACTGCCTACACTACACCTTCAGGTAATACAGGCGTAATACTATGTATTTTTTTTGGCTTATTCCGATTGTCTATTTAAAATTAAATCCTGTTTTATACCTGAAAAAAATACTGTTTTTTTTTAAATAATCTTTATTATCTCCTCACAAAAACAAGACACAAGAATCAAAAGAGAACTAAAGACTGTTACAATTTGTATAATATGCTCTATCATACTAATTGTAACAGTATGTGAGGAGCTTGTGTCTATTAAAGGTGCAACCTGTATTACAGATCACCAGCTCCTCACCCCACGGGATCTGATATAAGACAAAACTTAGTAATGTTAATACTATTGCGAAACGTATAACCTTAAGGTAGGTAGGAGATACAGATCTTACTACTATTTATAACTCAAAAACGGGCTTACCTATTCAAACCAAATGTTTAGGCATTGTTCGGACTATTTAGTAGATGGTTTATGTGAAGTTTGCACAAAATCGGTTGAGCGGTTCTTTATTTATCACATTTTTTGTAAATTGTTGGGTGGGCTGAAGCTACCCGGGCTAAGCTAAGACGGGCCGCTAGTCTACAACAAAAATTATGTTTAATGTTATGTAGGTGCGTGTGCCTGTGCGTGCATTTAATAGATTTATTGGCGGTGTACTCCTTGTACTTCATTTTTGAAGGTGTTTGTTTGTAGGTGCACGCAGAAAACGGTAGCATCATCGCTCGTAACACCGAGAAGCTGTTAGCAGCAGGAGTCACCAGGCCTGTGGGTCACCAGCTGTCCAGAGACGAGGAGGTTGAAGGCGAAGCTGTGAACAGGGCCTGCGTTATCGCCAACCAGGTATAAACCGGTCTAACCGATCACTCAAAAAGACTCAAAAAGACAAAATACCTGATCGGTTTTCGCTTATCAAGCACCTGCCGTGTTATCAGCAACATCCGCCCATCGGTATCAGCCCTGCCTTTGAAATACAAGGTCGCGGCTTCGATCCCCAGTCCTACCCTCACATCTTTGTGTTAATTGTGAAAACCACCATCATGAGCAAACCAGCCTGTCGAACTAATCATTCGAGAACATGTGATATCCACCAACCCGCAATTGGTCAGCGTGTGTGGATTAAGGCCTGAACTTTTTTAACTCGTAAGATAGTGTGGAAGGTGTAACACTATTAAGGGTTGTAGTTAAGTGACATGTCGTGAAATGGTTAGTTATCAGACGTGACGGTATCTTCACGATTTTTTCCTTGGCCGATACTGAGCGGCAGCGATGTAATAATTAACACAAAGATGCGAGGTCGATACCACTGCGCCACCGATGACACTAAGGAAAAAAAACTCCAAAAGATGATGCCTAAGTGAGAAAGTACGGTGTACCAAAAAATTCCAATATCTTTTTTAATCTAAGCTGACTAGCCACGTACGCAGGAGATATTATAGTGAACAAGTGTGTGCGCAAACAGGTATACTCTGTATCCCCTTCGCTCTCAAACTTCGGTGGGACGTTTTGGCCAACACGACCGGTGAAACTGCGGGCGCGTGACCGACGGCTTTACGTGCTCTCCAAGGCACAACACCAACTTTCTGAACTAGTCTAGAACTAGTGCTGAGAAAATAAAAAAGTCTAAACTTTTTTGTCCAGCGCGGGACTTGAACCCGCGACACCAGAGGCTAGTGAATACTATCCCCTATTATAATTCCAGGTGAATGCCCCTCTGTACGTGGTACACATGATGTCGAAGAGTGCAGTTCGTGCGATGCAACTGGCTCGCACCCGGCAACGACAGCTACTTTTCGGAGAGACGTTAGCCGCCACTGTAGGTACTGACGGTAAGTGAGAAGCATATATCTAAATATATAAAAGAAGAAACTGACTGACTGACTGACTGACTGACATATCAACACAGAGCCCAAACCTCTGAGTCTGGAGACTCCAAATTTGGCACATAGGTTCCTTATGGGGTCTAGGGGTGCACAAAGAAAGAATTTTTCAAGACTCACCCTTTAATGGGGTAAAACGGGGTTCCAAAGTTTGTATGGAGAAACAAGATTAGTGAGATCAATTTCGCGGGTGAGGCTGCGGGCGGAAGCTAGTACACAAATATACAGTGTGGCGACGGCGACGACCTGATTACTATAAATCATTTTATTATTTTTCAGGTACTCACTACCGCAATGCATGTTTCCGTCACGCAGCAGCCCACGTGCTCTCTCCCCCGCTCCGCCCCGACCCCTCCACCCCGCAGGCTGTCTGCGAAGCCCTAGCCGAGTGAGTATACATAATAACTATCATCACGCCTGTATATTACTGAAAAATTTAGAAATGGTGGATATAGCGCTCACGCAAGGTGAAGGCAGGCGAAACCCACTTTTCACCGACTATATAAGCTCTATACGCATTGAGAAGCAAGCTGATCGGTTCGACCGTCCTCGGACGGCAAACCGAAAAAGTCCGATAAACCAATAGAGGCCCTTCCGGCTAATTGGGTTAGATCATCAGTAAAAAAAAATGAGAAGCAAGCCTATGGCCGTTCAACGTTATGCTACTAAGATATTCTAAGTATATTAGAAAAGTTTTTATGCTCGATCCGGGATCTCGTGGTTTTTAAGCGAACACTTACCATTGTACCACCGAAGCAGTTGATGGATAGTTACTATCCATATTTTACCAGTTTTCATCTATTTAATTTTTACAGTATTATTTATAAACAGGTAATTATTATACTCCCCCTAGTGACCCATTGAATAGTTTTAACCAGATTTTTCTATACATAGAAAATAATTGTTTTTCACAGTGCTGTTGCCTACAGTGCTGAACAGATTTGATTTGCACTAGTTTGAACTTTCGAGACAGAAATATACTACCCGATTACTCAAAAGAAAGTAGGGTACCTAATCATTATATGTTAATAAGAACAGCTGGTGAAAAAAATATAAACAGGACCATATAAATCGGCCACCTTGTATAATTTTATTTATGTACTTTTATTTTAGCTTATGTATTTTTTATTTTTCCAGTGACCACCTCCAAGTGATCGCAAGTGACAACTGCACATTCCACGAGAAGGACAAAGAGTTGGGGAAAGACAACTTCGCTAAAATACCTAACGGTGTCAACGGTGTGGAAGACAGGATGGCGATACTTTGGCAGAAGGCTGTCAATACTGGTAACAGTTAAAAACGATTAAATATGTATGCTAGTTGGACTTATACTAAGGGCTCCATACAATTGTGTAGTACATAATATAAGTAATAATAATAATATACTACTACAAGTGCGCTATAAGTTGGTACTCACCTGGAATGCAACCTTCCGCCCGCTACCCCTGTAACTTCCTCAAGCACCAGTGTTGTACTGTAGGCAACGCCATTTTTTTAACATCTTAGTCACGTCACGTAACATCGACTCGCCTCGATTTTATAATCTTATTTGATACTGTTTCGTTAACAGTTATCAGAGTTACTGCTATATATATTTTTTTTTTAACAATTCATACAAAGATGTGTGGGCACGACCGGAAATCGAACCCGCGACCTTATATTTCTAAGGCGAGGCCCATACCGCTGCACCATGGCTGCTGTACCGCTGCTCAGGGTCTAATACAAATTAATAAATAAGATCCCACTCCTTCCAGGTATAATGGACCCCTGTCGCTTTGTAGCTGTGACAAGCTCTAACGCGGCGAAGATCTTCAACATTTGGCCACAGAAGGGACGTATTGCTGTGAACAGTGACGCGGATATCGTGGTCTGGGATCCGCGACTAGAACGCACCATCTCCGCTGCTACGCATAAGCAAGCTGTTGATTTTAATATATTTGAGGTAAATAATTAAAATCTTATAAGACTAGTGAAAATGGAGTTGGTCTCTTTCTTAGTATAAATGCCAAGATGACCGACAAAGACAATCGAATTATAAACCTATTTTAGCTTTAATGAGCTTATATGACGTGTATGAATAAGGGGGTTACAGTAATATGGCCTGGCCATTTCTGTCTAAGAACTAAGAACCACTGGGGTAAGCGAGTTTTTGGTAATAGCTACAAGTATTGCAGTTTTGCAGTGGGATTATTGCACTTAGACCGATTTTTAAGGCTTTTGGTGCTTTTTTATTAATGAAGAGAGAGTTATGTAATGAATTCCTATCACTAAGTGACAACTTAAAATATATAAAAACAAAAAATGTAACTCAATTACTCGTAGAAATTGTACTAATCTTCTAATTGTTGATCTAAGAACCTAACTGAAGCCTAACTAAGAACCATTTCTATAGCTTCAGCTTTTAAATGTGTAAAAATCCGGATCAAAATCCAACTTTGTTTTAACGTTACGATGTCAAACTTATAACACTCCTTTTTTATGTCGGTGATTAACATTATATTGTTTTTTTATTCTATAATAGGCTTGCGCTTGACCACTATTGCCTGTTGTTAGGCAATAATGTAGCCTACTATGGACCGCGTTTACCCAGTAAATATCAATTCACTCGCGACTTGAAGACAGATCGGGAAACAGAGATGTTGGCAGCGAATTCCACAACTTGGCAGTTCGTTCAATAAAGGGAGCAAATCGCTTTGTGCGTACCCGTGGTTCCCACAATTTGTCCGATTTAAGAATGGAGATGGGGAAATAAGATTATTTGATTCTATAAGTTGTTTTATTGTTCTATAAGTTGTTTTATTGTTCCATATGTTGATTTATTGTTCCAAAGTTGTTCTAAGACTACTATAATTTCAGGGACAAAATGTGGTGGGTAGCCCGCAGTACGTGATCGTGAACGGCCGCGTTTGCCTTGATGATGGACAGCTCCGTGTTGTTGAAGGTAAAGTCAATTAAAATAAAACACAGCACAATAATAATGAATAACTTCGTTATTTTTACTTATTTATGTAGAATTAAAATTCTCTATGAAATAGAAGCAATACCGAGCAGAGTACTTTGACAAGCACTCAGCACGGCTCGGCTCCCATGGTGATAAAGAATTATCTAAATATATAAAAGAAGAAACTGACTGGCTGACATATCAACGCAGAGCCTAAACCTCTGGGTCTGGAGACTAAATTTGGCACATAGGTTCCTTATGGGGTCTAGGGGTGCACTAAGAAAGGATGTTTTTAAACTCACTCTTTAAGGGGGTGAAACGGGGTTCCAAAATTTGTATGGAGAAACAAGATTAGTGAGATCGATTTCGCGGGTAAAGCCGCGGGCGGAAGCTAGTTAGGAGCTATTTCATAAAAGACTACGTTTCGCCTTAGAAGGTGAGTTTTAAAAAATGAGCAGCGACGGCGCAGTGTTATTAGCCTCGCCTTTGAAATATGAGGTCGCGGGTTCCCCGGTCGTGCCCACACATCTTTGTGTGAATTATTTGCTCAATATCTGTGAAGGAAAACATCGTGAGGAAACCGGCATGTCTAAAAACTAATCATTCAAGGACATGTGACATCCACCAACCCGCACTTTGTCAGCGTGTATGGATTAAGGCCTTAACTGTCTCAACTTGTAATAGTTGAGTGAAGACTCATGACCAGTAGTGGAACACTAAAAAGGGTTGAAGCAGCCTAGATCTTATACGGAAATCATACACCAGGAGTCTCTAGAGGAGTCTTTAGGCTGTGCGTTGATATGTCAGACAGACAGTGTCTTCTGCCTATATATATATATGTATATATTTGGTGCAGGTTTCGGCAAATTTCTGAAGACTCCCGTGGAGTGTCCCCACGTGTACGGAGAGTCAGTATCTCAAGCGGAGCCCGAGGCAGAGGTGGAGTTCTCCGCGCCCAGGGTGGCTAATGGCAGTAATGGAACACCTACACATGGTAAGTCACAGAAATGTTACACTCAGAAGTCTACTGGTGGTAGGCTTCGGTCGTGGTTAGGGACCACCCACCAGACAAAGCCACACCGCCATGCGGCCTTGCCATGTTCCGGTGCGATGTCTGGTGACACCATGCAGAGAGGGTGGGTCGGAATTGTTGCTCCTATAAGGTTTCTAACCATATGGAGGCTCATTCCACTGCACCTTCTCACCGATAATCATTCGTAATCACGAGCGAATTGGTATACTAGGTTGGCGCTTTCCATCGTCCAAGCGCCAACCTATCGCAGAATAAAAAAATAAAAAAAATGTGTGACTCCTCGTTAACTAAATAACTGGTCGGTCGAGCGGTGTAAACCATCTAATTGGGTAATACTGTGCTCGGGAAGTCGTGGGTTCGATTCCCGCCCCGGACAACCTATGTAACAACAAAGATTCGTTTCGGTGTCTTGTTTTTAGAGTGACTACCGTCCGTGACTCGAAGAGTACGTTAAGCCGCCGGTCCCGGTTGTTATTTAACACAGCTGTGGCAATCGTTAGTTTTTTTATCCTAAAATAGGCTTGCGGTTGACTACAAGTTGCCTGATGTGAAGCAATGATGCAGTCTACGATGGAACTCGCTTACCCAGTAAATACCGATTCACTCGTAAGCCTAATATAATCTGACACCTGGTCTGATTTCGAGGTCCGATGGCAGTAGCTCGTATAATTCTGTTAGCTAGCCGCATCAGGTTAGACTGGGAGCCAACAGAAATGGGGAAAAGGCAAGGGGGAATGATGACGGACATAAAATTATTAAACCAATGTATTTCCAGATCCGAACCTGAACAAGGGCATGGAGTCTCTATCAGTGTCGGGCTGCAGTACACCAACTGGACGCAAGATGAGGGAGGCTGGACAGCGAAACTTGCAGACTTCCACCTTCTCCATCAGCAGTATGTATTACCAGATCCGTTCACTGAGTTTCACTTCAATCCTGTTTTACTGAGCACGGGTCTCAACTATCTTAGGAGTTGAGAGTTTTTGCCTTAATCCACACACGCTGGCCAAGTGTGGGTTGGTGGATGTCACATGTTCTCGAATGATTAGTTCTTGGACTCGCCGGTTTCTTTACGATGTTTTCCTTCACCGATACTGAGTAGCGGCCATGTAATAATTCACGACTGGGAATAAAACCCGTGACCTTATTTATTTCTAAGGCGAAACCCGTACCGCTGCGCCATCGCTGCTCATTAATGTATTATGGTTATTTTAATTTGCAGAAGAAGTAGAAGGCTTGGACACCAAAACTTCAGTTCGAGTGCGGAACCCACCAGGCGGGAAGTCCTCTGGTCTCTGGTAGACATTGCATACTAACTAAAGTACATTCGCGTTGAGAATATAGTGAGGCATTGTCAGTTTTTTTTTTTGCGGATGACCTTACCCAAAAAGCCGGAAGGGTCTTTATTGGTTCACCGGACTTTTTCGGTGAGCCGTCCGAGGACGGTCGAACCGATCAAACTCTAACACAACTGCCATGAGAGCTCCCCATGTGGGGACGAACCTCTGCTCAGGACGATGCCAGACACTCTAGTTTTAGAGGATCGTGGGCAAATCATTGTCAGCCTTTCATCTCTATACTATGAGAGTAGCAGTAGTGGGATTGTGATTGGGGCTTAAACACAATGCCACAAACACATACACATCACACATAAGTCAAATACAGACATACTTCTTTTTCATCGGGGGTTAAAAATTGCATAGTAGACGTGGCAATAATACCTAGATGTCCAGCGCACACGGCTGAAGCCACGGCAGATCGCATTTGTCAACAATGTGAATAATAATATAAAAGTAATGGATTTATTAGCATAAATATTAATTGTTAGCATGCGAATGCTTTATTAGCATTTAACAAATTAAATGTAGTTGCGAAATTCTTTGAAGTATAAAGCGAATTCACAACTCGCTTCATATCTACTTCTTGAGCATTCAGATCACACTGGTGCGCTCTCTGTCGCTCGCAACTACGTACTTTATCTCCCTGTTTCACGTGACCTTGATTGACATCGTCCGCGAGTGAAATTATTAGCTTCTTTAATTCGCATATTAACAAAAATCTATACTTCATTATGATCAATTATAGTCATATTAACAATTAACTTTAAAATAGCAATTAGCATGCTAAGTTCTAGAATTCGCATTAATTACCATCACTATATTTTATATTTTAAAAACCTTGAGATTCAGTCGAGATACCAGGAATAAATACAAGCGCGGCGTTGCTTGCTTCCTTGAGCTACTACAATAATTGACCGTATTTCAAATTTATTAAGGTTTATGTTAGATTGACCTCTAATACGCTTTTGCGTGAATCCAGCGGTGTGCGCTGGGCCTATTGCACCCTAAACGAAGCGAAGGCAAGTTGTATAGTTAGCTAGTTGATTGGTTCATTCCCATCGCAAACCATTGGTAATATAAATTTTATGGTGACAATTCTGCCTGCGTGTGCGTCACTATTTTCTTAATACGAGTGCACGAAACTGACATTAACCCAAAGCTTTTAGTGTTATTTAAGTTAGACTGGTAATTAGGACATGACATAATTACAATAATAACGGATTTATTATTATTATTAATAATCATAATTATGTTATTTATTCGGCGTAGATTTGATTTGGTTTTGATATTAACTTTCAACTTTTAAATTCAATATGACCAGCACATGGCCACAGGTCCCTCACCGACCAAATACCTGTAGACACCGCATAGATAAGCTCTAGCGTTCGCCTACCTTATATCGTCAAAATCTACTTTTGATTGGTTTATTCAAGGTCAAGAACTTGAACGGACCAATCAAAATTAGCTAATTTCTACAATTTTTGAAGTAAGTGGCGTCTAGTGGGTATCTAGTCGGAAGGGTAACCTAGACAGGACAATATCGAAGCTATAACAAATATTTTGTTTGATGTTGTCTCATTTCACTTATTTGGTCGACTAAGTAGATCGATTATTCAGGTTATTTGTGAAATAAGTTGAAAGCTAGAAACATAAGAATACTATACAGGGTGACTGATAATTAGGGAAAATCCTTTACCCGGTAGCTCATGATGATTACAGACAACTGTCCCAAAGAAACTTGTCCAAGCATATTTTTTTCAACTATATTAGTTACTTAATATTCGCGTCGCGTAATAGAAACGACGATTGTTAAAAAGGTGTTTCGAGATGTTCTGGTGCCCCGCCGCAGTACGTCACCTCTATATTAAAAAGTTAGTTAAAATATTTTTTTTAGTAGCCTGTAATGTCCCACTGCTAAGCAATAGCCTCCCCATAGCCTTCCAACTGTCCCTATTGTTATTAGTTTATTTAAAAGTTGTTCCAAAAAAGTTTTATTGGGAAAGTTGCTTGTAATCATTAGTATAGTAAAGTATTTTACTCTTGTTACCAGTCACCCGATAGCGATTTAGCCAGCATGGAATATTACTTAGAAAATTATATACAACATTGATTTAGTATATAATTATTATTATACTGTTCGTTATGTTTTAGTATACTGATGATTATGCTTGTGTATGATTATATAATTTGAATAAAACTTTGGTAACTTTAGTTTACAAAGTACGAATGTGAGTGACAACATCCCGTTTACCATTAAAAATAAGATAAAAAATAGATATTTAAAAATATTTATAATTGAGTTTTATTAATAGGAATTAGGGTATTTCTTTCAAAGGCAGGTCCTCTAAACAAATTATATAGCAAAGCGGCAACGAGAGATCGGAAACAACAAAATGTATCACTTCAACCCTTTTTAGTGTCCCACTGCTGTTGCTTATTTTGTTCGTTTCTATATTTAGTTATTGCTTCGCTATGTAATTTGTCTAGAAGTCAGGTAACTTTTATCAAGAAAAAATGATGTAAAAATAATCTGGCCATTATAAATCGGTCCTTATACAATTGACAAAAATTGTTTTAATCGTTTTAAGAGAGTTTAATTAAAAAAATCGTTAAAACAAAGTTTTTCAAATGTCAACCTTTAAATAATTAATTATTTGGATATTGAACACACTCTTCTACCGTTTGAAAAGACATTTCTCAATCACTCGTATATGTTGTAAACACAGATTGTTACCAAAGTTTTCATATACTGATTAGGTGTATTATACCTACCTGTTTAAGTAAATAAATGTCAAAAAGATACCACGGCAGTGTTTAGCCAAGTTCAGTGTTAATTTTGAAATGAATGTAAAAGTTGTGAAATAAATTATTAATAATAATTGTTAGTATGACGTTTTTAAACACTTTTCATACTGAATTTTGTAAACATACCTACATTCTTGGGACGAATATTGTTTAACAATATTTTTAAGTAACCTAAATTGACAAACAATACTGTTTTACCTACACTATTATTAATTTTTGATGCAATTTAACTTAATAACATACTTAATAATTTTTTATACTTAACTGAATGGTAAGTAATAAATAATGTATTGTTAAAAAACTTTGTAAATCTATGCATATGTTAATATGTATAAATGACTGCATTTATATGTTATATAAATCCGTTCCTGTTTTATTATACACCAGAAGTGTCTTGGCTTCAAGTACGTTTTAGTTAAAGCATTGCTGCAATTAAGTCAATATTTAAATTTAAAGGAAACATTAATATCCCTGTGTAAAAGCCATCTCTCAACTTTTTTATTCTGCAATAGGCTTGCGCTTGACTACACCTTGCCTGATGTTAAGCTATGATGGGACGCGCCCGCTCAATATACCGATTCACTCATGATTACGAATGATTTTTGGCAGGAAGGTGGCAGTGGAATGAGGCTCCATAAACTACCCTAAAAGTTGAGAGTATTGGTAAAATTTGATAATAATCTCGAAAACTTGATCTCTAGACACTTTTGATGAGTGTATTACTTATTATTTTGATTATTTATGTATTATATTAATCAGCCCATTTTGATAATTCAAAGATGACCCCCATCTGCACTAATACAAAAAAATATTTTCAAATAATACATACCTACTACTTATCTAATTTAATGCTCGAATTATTTATTCCATTGTATGTCGTTGGTGGCGCCACTGGGCTCAAAATATAGCGTAGTACCGCTGCCTGGCTGTCGAAAAGGGTAAAGGTAAAGTACCCTGGTAGTATATTATATATTTTGTTTATTACGCATTTTATTTATATTAAAACGCTAACATAAAAATAATTACGTTAATTTTAACTTAGTTATTAGTAATTATACTTAAATATTGTTATAATAACTTAGCTTTAGTCATTTATTTAAGCATAAAGTGAGAAAGGGACTATAATAAGTCGTGTGTTGTCTGTTGTGCTTAGTGTAACCTTACGCCCGATTTCACCAACTTATAATCTTATCGCTTTGCTATAACAAAATTCCATGTTTTAATAATTCCTACAAGTTGATGAAATCGGTCCTTTATTATTTAAGTTACTGTTTATAATCACTTTTGTATCGAACACTCATGCCCCGGCCGTACTCACTCTGTCACGATGAATTTCAAAAGCCTTGAAATTGCTTTTTATGTAGTTTTGACTGCAATATATAGGCACCTACTTATATCACAATTTCATGATTATTATATCGCGATTAGTGCGGCTAGGGCATTGAGATCCCTTAGTATTTACACAAAATATGCCAAATTAGACTCGAAAACATATGACTTGGCTTCAAACTTTTCTATGTATGTTATCTTATATATTAATTGTGTACCATGTAAGGGGCCATAGTCCTTTAGAATTCCAGTACAAACTTTTGATCCTATTTCCATACTAGTCTTGCAACTGCGTCACAATTTTATAGCGTTTTACATTATTTCTAAATGTATATTCTCTATTATACATTGTCACAAATAAACAATGTACTCCAATTATGTGTTTTTATTTACTCAACTAGCTTCCGCCCACGGCTTAGCCTGCGTGGTAGTTATTCGGACATAATGTAGTCTATGGGTTAATCCACACCATAATCTATCTCTGTGCCTAATTTCATCCCATTCCGTCCAGTAGTTTTTGCGTGAAAGAGTAACAAACATACATCATATTCTAACAAACCTTTTCGTTGATAATATTAGTAGGACTATCCCTTTAGACCAATCTGCTATGAAACTACCTAACGACAAATTGCAATTGACTGACTAGAAGGAGAGGCTCGTAGCAATTTATTAGTTATCGCTTCACGTCAACCCTATTAGTGTCCCACTGCTGGGGACGGGTCTCCTCTCAACTATTTTACGAGTTGAGACAGTTTAAACCACACACGCTGGTCAAGTGAGGGTTGGCAGATGTCACACGTCCTCGAATGATTAGTTCGTAGACAAGTTGGTTTCCTCACGATGTTTTCCTTCACCGATGTTAAGTAGCGGCGTTGAAACGATTCAAACAAAGATGTGTGGGCACCACTGGGAATCGAACTCGCGAGCTTATATTTCTAAGGTGAGGGCGATCGCTTATCAAATAGTTTTACTCTGTAAGCTTGCGATTGACCACAACTTGCATGATGTTAGACGATGTGGTTTACACTTGCCTACAGTAAATGATTGAGGAGGCGAAATTGGAAATTATTCTCCTTGATTGACCACGACGAAACCATAAACGAACTTCTATTCTCGCCTACTCTCGCTCTGACCAACTAGTCTATTGTCTATTTGAGATTTTTAAAATAACACAAACACATACAATTTTAAAGTTGTTTATTAAAATAATATTCGTTCAACTGAACACAAGACATGGGGCCAGACCTAATAATGAGTTCACTAATTTGACATTTTCCTACAAAAAAAAATAACTGGCCCATGCAAGAGCCTTGTCTTTACCCTCTTAACAATAAAAACAACCTATAAAATCTACCAACATAAAGAAGTCGAGGTATTAATACAAATACCTGCCAGATTTAGATATAATTTGGCACAGATATTATCAATGTTCTAAAACTGAGCAAATAAATACCTAGATTGTGAAAATGGCATTCATAAAATGTCCATGCAAATCAGATTTTACCTATAGAAATAATGCGATAATAATATTGATTTATTTTTATTTCGATAACTAAATTCAGGTCAACAGGTAGTTATAATGTAGAAATAGCCATATCTAGTCGCCATGGAGGATTTAGTTGCTCAGTGGCATAACATACTTGCAGTCCCTGGCTAACTATCAGTTCTAGATGGTTTCAACGGGACAAAAATCATTAATATAAAAATCTTGAAAAAAAAAAGAAATCAAATTCCATCATTTTCGTAATAACTCAAAAATAACCTTAGCAATTAATTTTAAGAAAACTTACTTAATATTTAGAAAACTATACAGTACCCATTTTTATTGCACAAATTCGGATTTCATGCATAATCGTACGAATAATCTATATTTCTCTTTATTTTAATTTAAAAAATCGGTCATTTTGTAAAAATGATATTTGATAAAGTTGAATTTTTTGTCGTTTTTGCGTTGTAAAATCTGATATTTCAATTTTGAATCACAAAAGCATAATTTTTAAAATCATTGTAAGTGTACGCATTAACAATATTAAAATCTTAGGTAATAATAACAATAAAAGTAACAAAATCATCTGTTGACAAAACAAACCATCATGAACATTCCGAGGGCACTTATCGTTCTTTATAATAATATAAATGCAATACTTTTTATACCAAAATGTCCTATATATCCGTGAAATTACAAATTTATTTACAAGTTCGACTCTGGGGTTGCCAATTATAAAATATCTTGTGTCACATGTACCAAACATTTCAGTTAAGAGTCAATTAACTAATATTTTTTCTTTTTAAACTTCTTTTTTATATAATAATGTATACATATTATGTAAGTAGCATAGTACACTTAAACTAGTATGACACAGTTAGATTATAGCTATATTTTTACATCATTATGTACTTACAGATATTATACAGAACTCGTATTGTGCCGAGATGCTTTTAAAATTAATGCAAGACGCCATAGTGCGGAACAATGTGGAACTAACAACAGAGTTTACCACTTAGCAAACTAGATGTCGCTGTACGTTCCAAAACTGACAAAAGTTAAAATAAATTTCATAAAACGAGGCCTTTTGCATGCTAAAAAGACAATTTTAATGCATAATTCAATTAAAAAATAAGAACTCACGTCTTTGCACTTGTCGTGCCTAAATTTGAATTAAAATCATTCCATATAAGTTTTATACCTATTTCTAAAAAGCATCGGCACAACACGTTAAGATAATTTCACTCGTACAGTGCCTATTCTAATCTACGACAGTCTAACAAGTTCCGTACAACGGAAAAACATATTTCCCTCCGTTCCGCCTTAAAATTACATTTTTACATGAGCATTTGACGAAGGGAAAACATTAAAACAAAATTCAAAATCTTTAATGCTATATGGAACCTTTATCTGTGCAGGTTGTTAAGGAATATAAGAATAATAGGCCTTTTTGTTACTAAAAAGATATGAATAAATAAAAAATACTTTTAGGTCACTCATAAAAAATAAAAATAGTGATCAAGAACATTACAAATAAATAAATAAACATAGTGTTGTATAAATCCATTCCTAGATTATTTATTTATAAGAAATGTCCGTTTGAATAATGTAAAATGTAGCTGTACCAAGACTATAATAATAGCAAGTAAAGTATTAATAAGATATAAAGTTTTACATTTACTCAATCTAGGCCAACAATTGGAGGACTTAACATAATAGAAATCATCGATAAATTAAACTATATACGTCACTATTGTCAGTCGTCAAAACTATAATAGTGACTCTGACAACTTCCTAGCGAAGTTGTCATCACAATTCACAACTTGTAATGAACGCTTTGACAGATTCCATAAACCAAAGTTGTCACAATACGGTCACTTGTGACGACTCTGACATATAAGTAAGTAACCAATCAACATTTACGTTCTAAAGAATGAATATTTCAGCTATCTTTGATATCATTATAGTCAAGGATCAACCAACCTCATTAAACTTAAGAAAAAAGTGAGCATAAAATAACAGTACAGTTTTACAGACGCGAGTCACATACATTAAAAATATACTTAAGATATTTTTGGTGAGTACAATCAGGCCTATAATAATTCCGTAAGAGAGCAATGTAAGTGAAATCTTTTCACAATATAGATTGTAAAACTTAATTATTTTTGGGTAAATGTTTTTCGATGTATTAACAATAGATATTATAAATGTTTAGTATTGTAGTTTTAAAAATGTTTGTCAAAATGTTGGTATAGCGTAAAATGAATGATTTAAAGTAAATTTTAAGTGATTAGAAATATTAATCAGGAAGGTTTAAAAGTACCTCGCTTTTATTAACCAAACACTTTGCATTGAAGGTTGTTTTGAATGTTTAAAGCATGGCAGTTTTATTTTTTGTGAAAAATTATTTCATATGAAGTTTTGCTAAAAGAATAAAAAACGTATTTTTTATGATACATACAGATCAAAGAGTGGCGTGTATAATAGCCGGTTGATAAGTATTAAATAATGAAATTGTCATAAGGTTTTGATGATAATATTAAAAACGAAAAATAACAATATACTTTTTGTCGGACGCAACAATGACTGATTTTAAACATTGTAAAAACATTGTAATTGTAAAATATGTTCAGATTTACTTCATATCAACCGATAATATACGCTAGACGGATAAGCAAATACACAGAAAAAAGTAAAAAAAAAGTCATTTCAACCAGAATGCGTATAGTTGCAAAAGCAGAACATTATTTTAATTCTAGAAACAACCAGTACAGTTTCTATAACCAACATAACATTTTGCTCTAAATAAATCTTATTACACCAGAACAAAAAAATAAAACCTACTAAGCTTTAATACAATAAAAACAAAAACAATACAGATGTTTATTAGAAAAATGGCACACGGCTCTTCGACTAGGAAATTATGTTTGGTTAATAAAACCGTGGGATGTTGCACTATAAATGTTTGACGCCGGCTCACAATTTTGAGATCACTTTGACTGTAGAACGGTTAAAACGGTACATACGGAGTCTCGACCGAAGTTCGTCCACAGTAGAAACACCACGCACTTTAACATTAGGCCTAAATAACTAAATAGTTCGTTCACATACAGTTTGCACCAACAGAACGGGTGTTCCTTTAGTCGACGCTCGTCGCAGAGGTAGGTCGTTCACTCACTCACTTAGCTTAAATAATCAGTTCCTCGCACTATAATCAAAACTACCCGCCCCAGCTCTAAAAGTCCATGAGGCGGGTAGATTTTGGGATACTAAGAGACGGAGATGACCTCGTGTGTAGATCTGGCTGTACGCGGCCAAGATTGGCTCGTCAACTGTCCGACGGATAATGGGTTGTTCGCGTCACGGGGGTTAGTGCCTACAGGGAGGCGGGGAGCAGGTTCCGGAGCGGGAGACGCGAGGGAGGAGAGCGCGGATAATGCTCCTGGTGATGATGCTGACGTCAGAGGTGTATCCGCGTCAGCGTCACTAGACGCGTCCGATAATTCCTCAAGCTTGACGTCCTCTTCAGAGCAGGGCGACTGTGGCGCCGCTGACGGCATTGACGCGTTTCCTGACACCGCTGCAAGGGCTTCCATGTAGCGGATGCATTTCTTCTTCCGCCTAGAAACGGTATTTATGCATTATTTAACAGAAATCATACAACATTGTTAAGTAAACCTCTTCATAAATTATTTTTATCAATCTTTTTAATTCAAAAATGTTATTATTGATCTAATGAAGTTATGAAAAGGTTATACAAACGACGAAAGCTGATCTAAACCTACAGAAAAAACAACATGCTTTAAAAAAAGTGTTAAACAAAATGAAAACACTTGAAAACGATTTATTGACAACCTGCATGCTAAAAATAAATTGTTAACTTATTTTTTTAAGAATAAGCGAACGACTACCTACGACAACATTTAAAACTACATTCATTTAAAAAAAAGTTAACTGAACATCCAAGCTTACTATAAGTAGGTAGTAAAGAAAATAATGATTACAATTCTTTACACTGAACTGAACAAACCTAATAAAACTCATTAACATTTAGCATCACACTGGAATAATTATGAAAACGAACACATCTAAATTGTTCTACAACACACTCATTCAGGTGTCACCAACCGTTGGTTCTTCGGCGGGGTTTGGCCGGCACTAAAGGTTCACGTATGTAGGCTCCTGCGGGCTGACCAGTGTGGTCGGGAGCGCAGTCGTCGGCTCGGGCCGGAGGAGCCCTAGCCCTCCAGATACCATCACGCTACTTGACTCGGGGCTGCGGCCCGGGTAATGATAAATACGAGATGATAATAATATTTTTAGGCAGGTAAAGATGTGAGTGTATGGTAATGACAATTATCATACAAGAGAATATTATATAAAAATAAATATTAGAAATTTTACACAAATAACATTTATTATTTATATTAAGTAATTATATTTGTTACAGATAAATAAATAAAAATACAGGTCACAAAAAATAAATAAATAATGGTCAAATAATAAAACGAGTCAAGTGGCGTGTGGTGAAAATAATAAAATAAAAAATGTAATAATAATTTAACGATTCACCAAGAGTGCCAGCACGACCGGATCCATGAGAAGCGGCAATCATGAGTGGAAAAAACATTTGATAAGTAAACAAATCTTAATATCACCATATAAAGCGAGCGAATTCAGAAAATGTGTCAAGATTTTTTTGAAAGCTTTCTCATTAAATGATTGCCCTTCCTCTAACCGCCATACTCCTAGACTACTTTTGACTACTTTCAAAAAAATCTATTCAGTGTGATCTAGTGTTAACATATTTCTTTGTGAAAAGACACATTTTCTGAATTGTCTACCTCGCTATACACTTCCTTACAGATATATAAATAAAACAAAAACTACAATTTTTGTTTAAAAAATGGCAAATTAAAATGTCCGGGCTACCTGGTGTCAATAGACAAACCAAGTCTTTCCACATAGAAACAGTGAACCGATAATGTTATATTCGGTTTTATTGTAGTATATTTTTGCATAAGCGAAATAAATAAAGTAAAAAAATATGAAAACCCACCTGCACGGCTTACACCATTGGTTTTGTTGGTCGAGTCCATATCGCGCTCGACACTTCTTTAAATTATTGCCTGAAAATTCAACATACATATGTTTTATAAATGGTCTTAAAACACCACAATTTTAATGAGGTCTCTCAAAAATAAGGCACAATAATTTTATCTGTATGCTTTACTGAATTTAAATAAATGATGACAAGTAACTTTATTGTGTTGAAAATTATAGAGAATTATATTTTTATTGAAAATCAAATTCTAAGCACAAAAACAATTCATACAAACATAGACTATATTCTACCAACAAGCATTCCATGCAAACCCCTCGTGTTAGTAGTAGCATGCAGGACTGGATAGGACAGGAAAAATGAAAGGGATCAACGGAAAAGACATTGGTTGTAAAAAATAATCATACTACTCGCTTTCAAAAATAAATACTAATTCTACACTATCTCCGAGAAAATAAACAACAAATAAACATGACGACTATAAGCAAATTGAAGCAGAATAGGTTCTCCGGAATCAAAATAAATATTTGTGACTTTGGCCAGTATCATTGCGCCGCAGACGTTAGCGGCAGCGGTGCGGCGTCCTGTCGCTAGCAGCGCACTACGCGCGAGAAGGCTGTCCCAGCCCTTCCGATAACACTACACTCCCTGCAAAGCGTCGCTCAGTGCTAAACTGAGTTGCGTCAACATGCACGCTCCCCGGACCCGCCGCACACACGAGCATCATGGAAAGCACAAAACCGGGACAACCTTCGAAGGACCGCTCTCAGGACTTCCTCTCATATTATAGCGTTATAAATGAAATAAATAAATGCGATAAATATTAAATAAACAAAATACTTGTTGGTATACGTCTACAACCTCGTACCCCTTCAACCAAGACAAAATCGCTATACTCTGTCCGACGGGAGCCGAGTTCAAAACAATTGAACTCTCGCAGGAGAGGAGAGGAGCGGGAGGGAGGAGAGCGGCCGACGTCTCCGGACTAATCCTTCATTAATTGACCTCATTTTTTAATGAGCCGAAGCGTAGGTCGCATTCAAACGAGGCCGGGACGTCGATCGCTCGGGAGCGTTATGGTCTGCTTGGAACCACCTTGCGGAAATTGTATTCTGTACCGCAAATAGGAGACCGGAGGCTCCACAGGGGTTGGGCAGGGCGGAGCGGGCAAATCGGACTGAGATCTCGTCGCGACGGAGTAAAGGCAGTACCTCCATCGGTTGTCTCCTGTTTTCGCTTCCTCTTCTTGCCCCTTTGGGTATTAGCCCTAGACGACCAATCGGGATAGAGTTGCATGTGAAGCTGGCGTTCACGGCGCGCCAACTCGTAATACTTGGCTTGCTCCTCGCGGCCGAGCGCGTGCCACTGTACGTCAACCGCAATATGGAAACAAAAGAGAGAATTGCACTTCGACGGTGGACGTGGCCCTATTACCCTAGTGACCCTAGCGGCCCGTGCCGCCTAACTCGTGCTAGAAAAACAGCCCGCGGCGAACGGCACTACGCTAACAATTTTGTCTCCTACAGAATGAGAATGGCCAATGGTGTCGTTCCTCTCAGAACCTATTCTGCGGTCGGTTCGCGCGGCTCGTCTAGACATACAACAAACCAATATAGTTTCCGATCGGGTAGGGTGTACAGTACACGTTCACTGGACGACTACAGTACACAGTACACAGAACACGTAACACGTAACCGCTCGAGCGCGGACCGGCCGCTTTTCTAGCACTCGCCGGCCACGGCCCGGCTTCACACACGCACACACACACGCACACGGGACGGGACGGGTCGGGCCCGGTACGAGCGCCTCCTGTGTTAGTGGGTGCGGGACACCTGGGGGGAAGCGTGAACACAAGCGCCGGGGGCCCGAGGCCCGGAGCCCGGGGCCCGGCTCCTACGCCAATACCTCCCAACTCAGCGGGACTGCGGTCCTTTTTCCGCTTTTTCTTTTTGGAACCGTAACCGTAGTTGTCTCTGGCGCTCCATCCCGGATACAGCTGCATATGAAGCTGTCTCTCTTGTCTCGCTTTCTCATAGTACTTTGCTTGTTCCTCGCGACTCAACGAATGCCACTGTATTGTGATACGAGGAGATTGGGTTACCAACGAGCGGTATGTACCACCCGTATACATATGCACATATATCTCAATATATTGCTACTCTTGTTAGGAATGAGATTGCGTTCCGGGAAGCGCGGTAACGGGTTCGTTTCTCGGTAGTGTCACGGTCAGCGATTCATTATTCGATACGTCTATAGATGGTAGATAGGGCATTGTTTTGAATGCAAGCTAAGCTGACGAATCTTATTCCTAACAAGATTAACAAAGGCTTAATCTAATCAGTAGTATTAACATTGAATAACATTGCTATGTTACTGCTTACATAAGCGACGGTAATGAGCTTGTGACGGTAATGAGCGTCGCTTAATATTTAATTAGCCGCACCTTGCAGCTGCGTCATACTAAGTCCCATTGTGTGTGCTATGCAACGTTCTAGTTAGATTAGTATTCATTACGGACAGTTAATCAAACACTGTTGATTAATACTGTCGAGTATCTACTCATTAATAATTAATTCATAATACCTGACCTGTAAATATGTAAGATAAAACTATTTTAATTATATTTAAAAACATTAACTACGTTTCTATTTTTCTTTTAAAAAACATTGACTCGAAATTTGAAAACGGAACTAAAAACTGACATTAAAATTGTGTATTCAACTACAGATTGCATAGAATACCCAATGGAATTAAAAAGTTTGAAAAACGACTAACCCCCTTAATCATAAACGTCTTATAAGCTCATTTTAGCTAATTCGTTTGTCTTTGTCTGTCATGTTGACATATAAATTAGTAAGAAAAAGACAAAGTCCATTTTAACTAAAGAGTTTCATAAGATTTTTATAAATAAGGCTATAAATTAAAAATTATATTTTTTTTTAACAAAGCCTAAGGCCATTACTTACCCGTCTCCCAAGAATTTGATTGATGGCTGCAGACTCTTTGAGGGTACATTCAGCTACTACCTTAGCCCTCATTTCCTTCATGTATAACATAAAAGCATTTAAAGGTTTTTTAATATGAGGTTTTTTGTTCTGCTCCTTGTTATTAGTGGAAGATGAACTGTCTGAAGGTTTGTCGCTTGAGGAACTGCTGCTGCCTTTCTCGAGTGACCTGGAAATGAAAATAGACTTAGGTTATATAGAAATAGAGGTTATTATTGCGAGTTAGAAGGCGTTTCTAATTATGTAGAGTGATGGGAAGACCTAAAGTAACATAGCACTTACACAAGCACTGCTTTAAGCTGATGTACGCCGCCTGGCTACCTAGTGGTCTCAAATCTCAAAATGCGAAAACCGTCAAGCTGTCCATTAAAATCGGTATATTTAAAGGTTGAAACACATAACCGCGTTGCGACAACGCACCTCATTGTTCGTACCTACTGCTAACATTTTGTTCTATGCAGAGGCGGCCGCCACTGCCGGTTCTTGCGGTGCAGGCGGTGCAGCGCAAATCAGTAGGTTCGAAACCACTGTTAAATACCTCACAACAGGATCGCAAACAAAAGTTAATACCTACACGCTGTCTATATTTAGTATTATACCTCTACAAAAAAGGTTGTAATTTTGTTGACACGTGGCGCCTAAACGGATTGACCGATATAGACGCGTTTTTTTAAATAACAATCTGAAATGAGACAGTTCTTAGCTAGCTTTGTAAAACTTAAGTTATTATTATTAAACTACCCCGCAGACGTCGTCCTGCCCGGTAAAACAGTGCCATCTACCGGGTTCGAAAACAGAATACGACCTATAAGATTTTATAAAAATCGGTGAAGCTTTTTTAGTTTTTCTCTGCGTAAAAACCACCCTCGTACTTCAAAGAATATTCTAAAAAAAGAATTAGCCAAATCGGTTCAGCTTTTCTCGAGTTATGCGCTTACCAACACATTTTGCGATTCATTTTCTAATATGTATATAAAATTCTCGTGTCACGGTGTGCGTAATCGAACTCCTCCGAAACGGCTCGACCGATTCTTATGAAATTTTTTATGCATATTCAGTAGGTCTGAAAATCGGCTACTATCTATTTTTCATACCCCTACGTGATTTTTTTTTTAATAAATACGCGGTACTAAGTTCGCTGGGGCAGCTAGTTATATTATAGATTTTAAATTAAGAGTTATTGGCCTAGGAAATGACAGCACATTTGAAACTAGTCAGTACTAATTATTTTTATCCAGGTCCTAGGAAGTGTTAATTATAGTAATTATAATAAATTTAAGATGAACATAGACCATCCGTTTGCAATTGTAATTATAATCACCTGATCTAGGCGCCAAAACATTAGTTAAGCACTTACTAATTAACTTGAGTAATGACATACATTTTTATTATTATACCTAGGCATCACGCGATATCATTTCCGTTGGTTTCAAGCTCGTTACAAAATCCTAGCCATAATCAAAATCATAATTTAACCATCATTCAACCATGGAACTGAATCCCATATGAGTCCGTCAAAACAGATATCGAATGCTACCTTGAACTTGTCAAAATGCTTCAAATTCATTTTTTTTTTACACACACGGTCATCTGATCCCAAACTAAGCAGAGCTTGTACTATGGAAACCAGATAACTGGTAATATAATACTTTTCTTTTGTAAATATATACTTAAATATAGATAATTACACCCAGACACAAGACAAACAGACATATTTAAACAAATGTTTGTCTCGGGTGGGAATCGAACCCACGACCTGCGGCGTGAAAAGCAAGTATCTTACCGACCACGCCACCGGCCCGTCATTATTATTATATAACACACACCTTCATACAACACTCACACATCATCATACAACACACAATTCCATACACCATAAACATACATCACATAACTTCTTCGCTCTTTCGTCTCATTATTATTATATTCCTTTTTTACGGTCTAATTATTAATTTTTATTTTATGTTATTATTTAAATGAACTATTACTATGTTGAAAGGCTAGGTACTCTTAGTGGTACATATGTGGTCGAAAGAGACTGGACCCTGCAACACAGGATATCCTAGTGCGGGGCCCAGTGTCACTAACATTCTACTGAACCATAATATGAAATAAATAAATTTTATATTTTTTTTTGGTATTTGTATTTGGTTTTCATTAGAACATCCATTAAAAAAATAGTAATAAAATAAAATTAATCGGGTTAGCGAGGCAGAAACTGAGTTTTGCATGTGTGAGTGTACATAATAGTGTAGGTGTGAGTGTGACGTAAGCCTAAGGCGCGACGCGTCCTTTGCTTGGTTAAACCGGTTTTTAATGGTTTTTGATAATCTGCCTGAGACGCGGTGCGTCCCTTGCGCTACGTAACTCATACAAATGATCACAAACACAAGAGTACTCTCAATTCCTTCACTCTCAGAATCCGCTGGGACCGACAGCTTTACATTCTCTCCTCAGCACGTGGGTATCACAACACCAACTTCCTGACACTTTGATCCAGCCCAGGATTTGAACCCGTACCACAAGAAGAAGCCACAAGACTACAAACCCCGTAATTAATGACATTTGTTTATAAAGGCAACAAAATCACAATCCCCATAATAATGACGCGGTGCGCCCGCGCAGGAAACGTCGTCTATTTCAAACCGGACGTCGCTGTTTATTGTCGTCTGTCTGGCCGGTGTCGTTAGCACGTTCACTTTACATATTGATCTATACAACTACAAAATGATAGAAATATTACTATCACTAATACATTAAACGTGTTGACACTTTATTAATTGCAACACGTAGGTTTGTGATGTGAAAGACAAAAAATACGGGACACTTAAGCGCATAATGTTTTATCTTTTAATTTTTACTAAACAGTATTCTTCCGAAATCTGATATCAAATTAATTTTTAGTAAGCACTATTCTTCCGAAATCTGACTTTAAATTATTTTTTAGTAAGAATAGTGCTTCTTCTATAATCTGACTAAAAATAATTTTTTGGTAAAAAACTAAAACAATCATCATCATGACGCCTGTATTGCCCGAAGGGGTAGGCAGATCTAAATATCGGCAATTTTTTGCCCAGGTCCCATACGTAATAGGGGGCAAGCCTATGGCCGTTCGTAAGATTCTCTAAGTACCTATATTACGAGTAGATAAACCTTTTTTGCTCAACTTGGGAATTGAACCTGGAACACCTCGCGGTTATTAAGCGCACACGCTAAACCACTAAACTACTGCAAAGTTTAAAATAACGTTTTAAAAAAAAATTGTAGCCATGTTGAGACTAGGCCACCAGTTTAAGCTAAGCCGGGTACGCAGGAGATAATAGTGCTGCTGAAGCGCACACCAGTGTGAAAATGGATAAAAAATTAAAAATACTGAAAGATCTGAAAGTGAGAATAGAAACCTGTTGATCAATATTCAATCGAAAGTAAAGACTAAAGTTATCATCTAAAAAATGTGGTGTTTCTTGCAAAGCGACTTTAATATAGCGGCTATCTAGGGCATAGTTTCTCTCTGTATAATTGTAAATTTCATCATTATTATCATCATCATAATATGCCTCTCCTAAAGCACACCACTGAGCACGATCCGTGGCTTTTTCTTATCACTTCTTGCTGGCCGTCCTGCTGAACGATGATGATAAAATTTAAACCTTTAATAATTGGTTTCTCTTAATGATCATGACCTTTTTAGTGTCCCACAGCTGGGCACGGGTCTTCTCTCAACTGTCTTACGAGTTGAGAGTTTAGGTCTTAATCCACACACGCTGTCTTCGAATGATTTATTCTTAGATATACCAGTTTTCTCACGATGTTTTCCTTCATCCACATTGAGCAGCGGCGATGAAACAATTCACACAAAGATGTTTGGGCACAACTGGGAATCGAACCCGCGACCTTATATTTCTAAATCTAGGCCCACACCCCTGCGCCACCGCAGCTCTTAATGAAAATTCTTTCTTTCTTAATAATATTGGAAGTCTATTTATGAGTTATAAAAAAATTCGAGTGTGATTTTATTGTTTCAGACGCATCTTTATTAAACAAAACTATATATAAAACTAATATTATGTTGGTATGTCACTGAAAAAGGAAAACTAACTATAAAAAACGACTTCCGTTACGCCGAAGTGTTTTAACTCGCGAGTTAAATATAAATAGAACCAATAAAATACAATGTCACTGACATATACCGGCTAGTTATGTCCAAGATAGTTTTATTCACCGAATTAGATTTACCAAAACTGGGAGGGGATATATGACTTCCTTCGTTTTAAAATAGGGTTATTTAAAAAAAAAGGTAACACAATACAACGAACAAACGAGATTTCGGCGCGAGCGCAGTCATTATGCACGTACAGTCATGAACAAAAGTCTCAAGTTAATTATTAAAAAAAAAATATTACAATCCATTTTCAAATGGTTGACAGTTATCAGATTAAGTATATTTTTGACATGTGTATTTATTATGTGTAATTTATTCATTTTTTATTTAAATATTCCTATGATAACATAAATAGGAAAGTTTGTATGGATGTATGAACGCCTGTTACCCACCTACCCTTTCACGGAAAAATAGCCTAACGAATTTAAAATAAAATTTTGCATATATGTATGTTGATTATTTTTTCGTTTCATTATTATTTTATACGGAACTTTTGTTCTGGTATGATCGCTCGGAATGCTTCCCTAACATCACGGAGACGAAGTCGCGGGCAGAAGCAAGTTTATAAAAAAATGTTTTATTTTCATGTGTAAACTTAAAGAATAAATTATGAATATAAACGGAAGTACTTAAATGGCAATTAAACATGATGTTATGGCGCTTTAGATAAAATCGGACGCCTAACGATGGTGATACGCTAATAAAGTACGATTAACGGCTCGAGTCCCACATTTTAATTAGTATTTTTATTTAAAACTTCCAATCAAAATGTTGATTACGTTAAATATTCCGTGAATGTAGGGTAGAACACTCCCATTATACTTATCTTCTGCGGTAACTAATAGATAAGCACTACGGCTGACACCTTGTATTAAATTTTTTTTTAAACAATTCTCTGCTTCAATTTCTATGCAAACATCTTGCTAGTTCTTTAATATATAAATATTTTTTTGACTGGTTATATCAGAGGGCGTCCATTAATTAAATACCGTATTCAGGGGGAGTGGGGACTTACCCAAATATCACTCAATCCTACGTGGGTGGCTCTCGGCAAATATCACGTACATTTTAAACGGTATAAAATATTCAGCATATACAGGATTATTTAAAGAACAACATTGCAGGAGTATATAGCTGACACCATAAACAACAACTTTTGTTCTATGAGTTTGGACATAACTTAATACATGACAAGTTACGCGATTCTAACGTAACTTCCGCTCCATACAAAAATTTCACCAACTTCTCCAAATCAATGATGTGATTTAGAGTGGTCGCAAGGCTTGTAGGCAGTATATATTCACAGACCCTCCACAGTTGAGATAAAGATTCAAGCGGGAAATCTTACTAATATTAGATGTCGTAGAACTAAATTGGTTTCATATAATATCAGCTATCTAGGCCTAAGAGGGTGCTAGTGTTTTTAAAATATTATTATTACAATAAATACACGTAAGATTATTCGAGGTCATGCTAAATCTCAAGAAGCAAAATCGGCAAAAGCGTCCTCCCCTGGCTGCGTTCGCAAAGACAGACGCACAATAAAATCAACACGTTTGTTATCGACTGTACTAATGACGAACCCCGTTAGCTGAGCGGGTCGTATATCATCTTAATTAAATTTCTCCAACACTTATTTACATGATTGTACAGGACCATAATTATTATGGTGTGCCCAGGTAAGTGTTACATGGTAAAAGGACAGGGATATTATCAATATTTACATTCCCTCGTATTATATCTCTGGGGCTTACTAAAAAAACATTAACATAGAAATATTAGATTATTATAAGTCAACTTTAGAAGTTTTAACCTAGCACTTTCAAAGAGAAGACCGATCCGACCTTAGAGTGATCGGGTGCAGGAACGACGGCTTAGTGTGCTCCAACGCACGATGCTAAATATAATAAAATAATATCCACAACACTAGTAGAGTAGCCAACCGTACATATTTCATTAAGTATCTACTATATTAAAATAAAACTATTTTTTAACAGATTTTAACGCGTTTTTTTAAAGATAATACTAAGTACTATATTGGTTTCAAAAACGATATTTTTTCGTGAATTATTTTTTGGAGTTTATTTTTTTAATGATGACTCACGAAATATTGGCAGCCATATTTAATCTGTTGGCTCATGCCACGACACCAGCGCAACGTAACAAAAACAGTAGAATTTTAAAAATAATTCGTAAATAATAATAATTTTTAGGACATTAACACACACTGTCATCTGGTCCCAAGCTAAGCAGAGCTTGTGTTATTGAAACCAGATAGCTGGTGTATTACTATACATAAACTACTTTTTTATACTTATAAAACTGTTTGTCGTTACTTGGACGGAAGAAGCTAGCAATAGGGACAGTTGGAAGGCTAAGGGGGAGGTTATTGTCCAGCAGTGGGACATAACAGGCTATCAAAAAAATACATATAATAGATAATCACACCCAGACTCGAAGACAAACAGACATGTTCATCACACAAATGTCTGTCTCGGGTGGGAAACGAATCCGCGACCTGTAGCATGAAAAGCAACCTTACCGATCACGCTATGTTAAAGTAAGCAATAAAAATAATAACTAGCCATCTGGACTGCCCTTGTATCAGGGGTAGATACTATCGCGCTATGATACACAAGGAGATAAGCAGTAAGGGTGTAACCCGTGACAAAGGCTCGCGTGTGCTTGATTGAATCGTTTATCTAAATACTGTTATTACAACGATTATTTCGATATACAAATTGAAAGCATGGCGCGAATATCATTTGTTATTTTAAACTGTTAATTTTGCTACTAATAAAAGGAACGAAAAAAATTTTTCGTTCTGTTCGTCTTGTAGATTACTAGCGACCCGCCTCAGCTTCGCACAGGTGCAATGTGTTATACTTATAAACCTTCCTCTGGAATCACTCTATCTATTAAAAAAACCGCATCAAAACCCGTTGCGTAGTTTTAAAGATCTAAGCATACAAAGCGACTTTGTTTTATACTATGTAGTGATTTAAAAATATTGGATACATGAAAGATTAATTGGTAAAAAGAGGTGATAAATTAATTTGAAACGTCACGTGACGTTACGTCCATGAGTAGTTTTGACGTGACAACGTCTTAAATTAGGTTGCGGCTGGGAGGCACTTATGAAAAAGTGTAACGCTCGGTAACGTTACGATGAGTCACCGAACGAGAGAGAGGCCCGCCGAATGCCTTGCGTCTCTCTCCCACTCAACTATGTTTCATCCTTCTTCCTACTATACGAATGAATATTCACATTAAAATTATTTTACCACTCAAAGTCGTTGTCACGTAAAACTTTCGCCCGTATACCGAATTTACAGGCAACCAATTTTTTTTGGTACTTATGACGTAAAGAATATTCTACGACATTAACACACAATGGTCATCTGGGCCCCTATTCTCGCGCTTTAATTTCTTATTTTCTTTATGAGATAAATGTCTAAGGCAATAGAATCAGACATTAATCTCTAATAGACATTTATCGAACTAAAATGTCGCATTCTTTTGTTTTTCAATGACATCCGCAATTTTTTTAGACATTTGCGCGCTTTAAACATTTATCCGTAATAAACAAATGTCAACAAACAGGCGGGTATCATTGAAACACAAAATAAATCGCCATTTTTGTTAGACAAATGTCTATTAGAGATAAATGTCTAAAGCGCCGAATCCCTGGTCAGTCACAGTTTCAATCGACGTCCGCCTTTTTTCGACATAAATACCTAGGTATGTCGCGTTCGAGATAAACAAATTTCTCCTGATAAGTCCTTGTCATTATTCACAGCGGTTGTAAGTGCTACGCTAGTCTTTTGGAAGAAAATTAAAAAATATTGTCTCAACTTACCTTGCATATCGTGCATGATGTGACTCGAGGTCTGACTTCGAGGGGGGCGGGTGAACGAGCGCAGGCCCTAGCCCGAGCCCTAGGCCTCCACCTAACGTCGGCGAAAACCGGTACAGCTCGCTATACAAAACAAAATAGAAATATATCTGATCATTGTAATGCAGAAATGAATGTCACAGTTTTATGCGACTATGATTAAAAACACATAATAGGGGTCAAGCCGTTAATCGGGCAATCTAATAGGGTAATATACAAATCTGGAAGCTATGTAGTATAAAAGAGAAGCGGTGACGCAGCGGTATCGAAATATACTTCGGAATATAGGTAAGGTCGCAGGATCGAACCCCGGTCGTACCTACACATCTCTGTGTGAATGTCTAAGAACATTAAATAAATAAAATAATAAATAATATAGTGGGATATTAACACACACGGTTATCTGATCCCCAACTAAGCAGAGCTTGTACTATGGAAACCAGATAACTGGTAATATAGGTACCTACTACATATAAAACTTTTCTTTTGTAAATACATACTTAAATATTGATAATTACACCCAGACACAAGACAAACAGACATATTTAAACAAATGTTTGTCTCGGGTGGGAATCGAACCCATGACCTGCTGCGTGAAAAGCAAGTATCTTACCGACCACGCCACCGACTCGTCCATTCAATAACATCTGATATCCACCAACTTACATTTGGCCATTATGTTTGGATTAAGGCCTAAACTCCAACTATCTAAAGAGTTGAGAGAGTATAGCCTGTGCCCAGCAGTGGGTGGGACACTAAAGTGTTGAAGTGAAATTCCAAAACTGGACATGGGGTACTTTTCTCACCGAAAGTCATTCGTAATCAAGAGTGAATCGGTACATGGGCTGGCGCGTCCCATCGTAGACTTCATCATTGCTAACATCAGGTACCTAAGTTGTAGTTAAGCGCTAGCGATCATGGACAAGCTGTGCGGTGGAAGAATACCAGAGACTTCATAGCATAAAGGGGATGCACAAAAGATCCGGCTGGGTCGAAGTGCTCTGGGTCTACCAGCCCCATTTATAAGACAAAATATGATAGGTATACGTACCTCGACAGACTAGAACTTGGTATTGGAAGCGATGTGGGGTACGGACTTCGAAACCCGCTTGCAGCCGACGATATAGGATACATGCTTGGGGTGTGCCTAGAAGTATAATAATAAACATAGTAATTTCATTATTAATAGTTTTAAAAAGGATACAAAATAAAATCAAAAATAAATAAATTAGATAAATAATAAATTAAACAAAACAAAAACAACGACAGACGACCTCGGTAGTCAACCGGTGTAAGCCGGGAGGTAGCGGGTTCGATTCCCGCCCCGGACAATATTTGTGTAACAACAAAAAATTGTTTCGGTGTCTGGTTGGTTGCGGGACTACCCTCCGTGCCTCGGAGAGCACGTAAAGCCGTCGGTCCCGGTTGCCATTTAACACATCTATGACAATCGTTACATCTAGTCAGAATCCAATATAATCTAACACCTGGTATAACCATCTCGGCTACTGGTTCCCTACGGGTTTTGAGGTCTGACGGCAGTCGCTCGTATAATTCTGGTAGCTAGCCGCATCAGGTAAGACTGGGAGCCGACCCCAATAGAAAAGGGAAAAAGGTAAGGCGAATGAATGATGATGAACCAAAACAATTAATAATAATTAATAAGGCTTACTAAAAACATAATATTTATAAATTAAAATTCAAAACTTAATTAATTAAGTATGTATATGTATTGAGTTAACTTACCATGATGCCGCGACTTGCGACATTTCTGGACTAAGCATGGGGTAGGGGTACGCACCACCGGGAAAGGGGTACATGGGGGTCCTCGCCAGCCCAGCTGCTGTAACAACAAATATTAGTTTAGTCTCGATGTAGATAAGTTAAACTGTGTGAAGATTTGCACATAAGCATTCGTCATAGTATTTTTTTTTAACCCGCGTGTTATATATATATGTCATCAATGCCAAATGTCATCCAATTCTGTCAAGTATTTAAGTCACAAACATCAAAACTCGACGTTTCAGTCTTTTCAGATTTCGTACCACCGTGACCGTGAAGACTTTAAAAACGTCGGAATATAAAATCTAAAATATACCGCAATGCAATCTGTTATAAAGTAGTTGTATTTACATAATATTTACCAATTAAAGACCCACAACATAATGTAGGACTTTTCTAAATTATATTAAGAGGTCTACTACTACGTCAATTATAATAACATTCGTAACACAGAGGTTATGTCTTAATCCTTATACGTTGGTTTAGTAAAGGTTGGTGAAAGTAACGCAGCAGCGTAAACCAAAATAAATAAATAAATTCCTATAAGTTTTCGTTTTACGTACAGACAACGATTGAAGAAACGGATCCTCGAATCTTTATTTCTCAGTAGATATCATCATCACAGCCATCAATGAGCAAAAACTCTTACCTAATTTGGAGTCAAGCTGGTAGGGAGGGGGAATGCCCATATGGGCTGGAGGCGGCTGGCCCAGTTCTCCTCCTGGACAGAAGAGGGATAACCCACCACCCGCAGGGAGGCCCATTTTTCCCGTCTGAAACAAACAGAAGAGTTATATTAGTTTGATATACTGGATTCAATAAAACCCTATAAGTTTGAAGGTTCAATCAGTTCTAATACGTCAGAGTGGCAGATTACAGCTATCTGGAAACAGAGATGCCGGCAGGCCATTTCATAACTTGGCAGTTCGCACAATAGAAGTCGAAAGCGCTGTGTGCGTAATGTCTAATTTTTACCATATACCTATTGTCCGATGAAAGACCTTAAAACCCTTAATCTGTTTTTCCAAAAAAAAAATAACCAAACAAGTCTAAAAAACTCCACAGCCCTAAAAAAAACAAAGTCCCGCTAACAAAAACCCGCCAACTACTCTATGGGAAGACGACGCGTCATTAGCAAGTAAATTGGCGCCTGGGACGTATAAATTTCGTTCTACCCTCACCGACGCCCAATTATGCAAAATGGCGCCCAACAAGGACCATTGAGGCGCGTCGCACTTCCGACCGGAGTATCTCACCTCTAATTAAACTGGGAATTCTTTTCACCACTTTATTATGCGATATAAACGACGTACACGCGGACTTTCATTTCATTTTAACATTTTTCTTTCTTGTTTTTAAGTCTACTTTGCTTCATTTTATTTTTTTGAGAAAATAGGTAAAAGAAAAATAGGCAATTATGTACTATTCTCATTCAACAAAAATCGGTATTACTTGCTATTAATAAATAAAAAGAAGGGGTTAAAATATTGAAATAATAACAAAAAGTTTGAGTGTGTTGAGAGAATAATACACATAATTCCAAGCAATTTGAAAGGGCTCACTATCCCTTCGGCACTCGTTCATATGCGAGCAGGAACTGCTTATTAAGACAATAATTACCACGAACAAAGAATCCCCACTAATTAATAATAAAACACGAACAAACAAAGACCTCCATTCACGCTCGGGACAGTTTTAAAAAGAAAAAAATAACCGAAACGGTGGTCGAAAACTCGACATGCGAGCGACGAACAAAACGAAACCATAGACAATGATGACAGTCGAGACGCATAATGCGGGAGCAGCGCGTTCTTAATTTGAAAATATTTCCATAATAAGATTTGTCTATGGTGCGACCGGTGGGAAACAAAAGATTTGAACGGCTTTTGTTTCGGTGACAGACAGCAATCATTCAAAATTATCACTCTTTATAGTCGTATTAAAAGTGCAACATTGCACAACGAAATGTTACCTACTTTATTAGCTAAACTAAACAAATCTCGTTAAATATTACTTTTTTTAAATTAGTAAGCATCTTTTCAGGTTGCCGTGTACATTGAGGTCCCTAATGAAGGCCAGGTGAAGTGGCCGGCTATTGAAGAAATCGCTGAGTGGGTAGTTATTGAAGCCGCATGAAAGCACGGCGTGACGTCATCGCCACTCGAGCGACAAGCCGCAGTCGCTAATTGGAACTCGTAGCGATAGGACGCGAGAAATGTTGCCTCAATCGACTAATACTTCAAATTTGAATAGGTTTGTTAACGAGCGGACGGTGAATGTTGCGAATAAAGTTGAGTGCATTTGTATGTACGATGTTTATAATATGCATATCTTGAGTTATTATAACTTTTAATTCAATGCATGTATCACACATTTATTATAACTAATAGTAGATGTCGCAGTTAGAAATGGAATTGGTGGATTCCGTTAAGTCAGAGCGGCAGTCTAACCCACACAGAGAAGCATACCTACACCCCTTTGGTTCGCCAATGCGGACGAAGTAGGGCGTAATATCTTGAGAGTTCGCCCCCGGGGTAGTGGGCGTGGAAGTTGGATGCTGTGTTGCTAGGCAACCATGTGTAGGGGTGATCGTACACGTGTCCTGTCAAGGTGTGGGTGTGGGAGGCGATGCGTCTGTGTGTGTGCAGGCACCGACCTTGGAAGTTTTGGTCTAGTTTCTGAGCTAACTGTATAACTTTTGTTTCAAATTTGTATGTTTTAATAACTAAGAGCTGCATTGGTTTATTATTAGAATCTAGTCTCGGATTCAAAACCTAGGCCAAATAAAAATTAGGTAAGTAAAAGACAAAACATTTACTTTAAGCTTTTATACCGCTTGGAGTAAAGCATTATGCTTGATGAATGGCAATAGGCTCGCACCCAATACATATTGGACCTAAATATGGCCGGCTTAACTTTGCCTACACCATCAAGCGATACAGGCGTGAGTTAGGTTAAAATAATGTTTTGTTTAAATAAACATTGTTTGTCTTTAGAACAAATGAACTTTTCCGTGGACACTGTTATTATTTTCCGCAGATTAAAAAGTACAAAGGCTTGTTCTAAATAAAAATAAAGCATGAAACAAAAGAAAAGCTAGTTTAGATAAAGATTAAATGTGCGGAATGTTATATCGTTGGTACAGTGTGGTCATCAGTAAGTATTCGGTTAATAACCACGGGTCCCGGGTTCCAATCTGTAGCATAAAGACGTTTCTGATTTACCTACTTAGAATTATATTAGTAGCAGCCCAAAAATGGAATTACAAAATTATGGATCAGTAGCTTCACAACCGCGCGTATGTTGGTTATCGCGCTTAACCATTAACCTCTTTTTGTACGGTAGGATAAAAACTATCCTATGCCCTTCCCCTTATCAAAATGTACTGAACCGTTTTAGATGAAAGGAGAGGTCAAAAGTGGGCTAGAATTTTAAACACCAATGTGATACACCTCATTGGAAAGCTTATTTAATAAGCTGTTAGAATTTAACTAAACACGAATTTTAGGAGCAACCATTTTTGTAAAAATCAAAAAAAATTAATAGAAAAACAAAACGCACATTACCTTTAATTATCCGTTTCCTAAGCAGTATAAATATTGCAATCACGTCAATAATTGCATTCTGTTACAGTACTTTTCTCTTGTAATATTATTCTAGCTGCAGCTTAATGTAATTATGACGAAAAATATTTGTTATCTTATTAGTGTAATAACAAAACGCGTGGAAAAAAATATAATTACGGGAAACGTCATGATGTCATTGTCATTGTCATTGATCAGTTTGATTGACGAAATAATTTTGATTTTTTTGGTTGCTCAATTGTCATTTGACCATGGGGTTGCCAATTGCAATAATCATAATATTGCATTAAGGATTCTTATTTTCAATTTCAATTTTTAAAAAAACGGGGGGTTGTAAAATTATTTTAAATACACCAAAAAATTTAATTTATTATGCTCTTTTAACCTATGTAACTCAGATTGCTGTTCAAATTTACAATTATTTTAATCCCAGGCTCTATACATTTTTTTAACGTCTCCTTTGGTATACCAAATTCCGTCCAAATCGGTTCAGTAGTTTTGGCGTGAAAGCGCGACAGATAGACATATATCGAATTATTATGTTTGAGACACAGCCAGCGAAATGTAGGTAATATTCACGTTTGCATATACTTGCGGGGAAAACAGAAATTCTATATGCATTTTTCAACCCCTGACAAAAACAGAGTATAAGTACACAGTGGTATAAGTTTGAAGCGTGTATCTGTGTATCTATGTACAAGTTTGTTGCCACCTAGCACCTAAACAGTAGGATTGATTTTGACACAATAGATGGAAAAACATTAGATAAAAAATGGAACGATAAATAACTTTTCTCTGAAGTAATTTCTCATCCTTTTCCGGTTTGAACATTCGCGCCGGATCCTACAGGGCCATATAACGAGGGTAGACGGTACGATTTACATAAATACATACTTCCCCATGGATTATTTACAAGAGGGATTGGAAAATATCCATGAATGATTAGGGGATGGTATCACAATGTATTGTGATCTATACGATTTTTTTTTATTAGAACCGTAACATCATTTAGAAACTTAATAGATAATGATAATAGGTTATCTGGTCCTATAAGCAGAGCTTGTGTTATGGAAACCAGATAACTGATATACTATACATATAATACTTCTCTTTCGTAAATGCATGTTCATCACACAAATGTCTGCTTGAATCGAACCCACATCCTTCGGCGTAGCAGTCAGGGTCACTAACCACTACGCCACCAGGCCTGTCAAATATATCTAAAATCTAACATCGAAGACATAAGTGTGGATTAAGGTCTCAACTCTCTCAACTCTTAAGATAATTGAGAACAGACCCGTGCCCAGCAGTGGGACACATAACGGGTTTAAATGAAAAGTAGGGTATTTCTAAATTGTGTGTTATTGTAGAGCTTAAACAAATGGACCGATTTTGATAATTCTTTCTGTAATACCTAGAATGCTAGATTATCACCGGGTAACATGAGATATACCACTTAACAGTGTGACGTTGTGACGTGATTATATTGCACCCAAAGCAAAGGTAGGGGTAGGCTAGTGTTATCTACCTAAATATCTCTAAATTAAAACCAATCTACGATCCATCCGATAGGTGCTACGTGCAACAAACTTGCACACAGATACACGTGTCAAACTTATTACACACCTCTTTGCTGTCGGGGGTTAAAATAAACAATAAAATCGCGCTCTTCTACATAATATCCTAAACCTTATATAAACACTGTCAAAATTAAACTGGATACTGTCTAAAACAGCCCCTAACCCCATGATAGGTACATAGGGGACCCCCATCGTGAAATACGTTGGGAAAACACCGGCTATTTCAATTTTCTGGCGAAAGCCTGCCTCTGAACGTCAAAAACATAATTGGCGTGCCCTTCAATGTCTATTAACAAAGAGCTATTGATGCTAGATGTGGCTTCGTTAGTGCTAAGCTAACTACGCTCATTGTTAAATAGTGTATTATTTATAATTATAGCTAGGGTCTGAGAGAATTATACCATTAGTAAATAATACCTTTGCACTATCTGTCATGCACATTACCTACTATAACTACTAGATATTTTGAAGAATATATCTAGTGACAGCTTATTTCTGCATAGCGAGCGAGCATGATTGACGTTATTATGAGACTTTTGGATGTGAAATGATACTTTTCCATACAAAGTCAAGGTTTAACTGTATCTATGATAAAATTATGGATGGATGGATGGATATTAGGTAATAACAATTATGTCGATGATATTGATGCACGTTCTAACTCGAATGAGTTTATGTGCCATCTTAAAGATTAAGAACTGTATTATCTTTTTAATAAATAAATAAATTAATACTAGTGAACAAAAGTCATGCATGTTTGTCTCACTGATGGTATTAATAAGATTAATCAATATTTCAATTTTATTCACTAATAATATTCAGAAGAACACGTCATGTGTTCTATCCGACTTGGGTGCAAAACCTTTTCATTTTACCTTAGTCTTTTTATTTTTATTTACAATTTTAACCTCTATTATTCTCCTAGATAAAAAAATATAATTGCACCATCTAGTAACAATATTTTACATCTATATACATCTACATAGAAGGTTGTCGGGGTCGACAACCCCAGCCTCTGTGCACCCTCCGATATTCAGATTTGAATATTGTGCCCCTCCCTCAAATTTCACTATTAGATTTCCTTGAAACGAATAGCAGAATAGAGAAAATTCTAGAAAATGCTGCGTTGAAATTTTTAAACGGGAACTGCATAGGTGAAAAATATTGAATTTTAGTGGCGTAGTGGTTGTTGTATTTATATTTAGAGTGGGTTCAATCCAACACTTCAACCCTTTTTAGTGTCCCACTGCTGGGCACGGATCTCCTCTCAACTATCTTATAAGTTGAGAGAGTTTGGCCTTAATCCGCACACGATGACCAAGTGCTAGTTGGTGCATGTCACATGTTCTCGGATAATTCATTCTTAAACACGCCGGTTTCCTCACGATGTTTTTTTTCACAGATATTAAGTAGCGGAGATAAAAAAATCCACACAAAGATGTGTAGGTCCGCGGAACCGAACCCGCGACCTTATATTCCAAAGCCGAGGTTGATAACGCCGCGCCACCGCTTCTCAATCCATGTTAAAAGAGCAAGCAAAGGACGCGTCGCGCCTCAGGTCACACTCACACTATTTATGATTCTATGTGCACTCACACATACAAAGTTCAGCTTGGGCCTCGCACACTGACTGTACCAGTGGACTATGAAGAAGCAAATCCTACAACATACTCGTATAACAACAAGATTCATGAGCTTAAATAAATTTCTTTCCATCCTATCTATTAGTCAGTGAGTCATAATGAGTCAGCAGTTAATGTGAGCAGATTGAGATAAATGCGCATGTCTAAACTTTTTGCTCTGCGCAGGATTCGCAGAATCACTGACAAAATACTTACTCAGGACCGCTAGTTATTTCAACCACCTCCCACTGCTCAAGTATGTCTATTATTAATCAGCTAATTTTATTAGCACATCGTCAACTTTATTAAGTTAAAAATAAACAGGTGCGAAGTTAGACACGACCAACGACTAGATACCTTTAGACACCGCATACCTGGACCCCTATTTTCGCGCTTTAGACATTTATCTTGAACTCGACATAACAAATAGCGCATGACGATTAAAAACGAATGAAATCGAGATATGACTACTCGTTGCATGTCATGCGTTGAGTTAGACTTATCTCTAACGTAAGATATTAACAATATCGTACAAAAATATTTTTAACAAGACCTATCAAGTCATAATTCTCTTATAGACTTGCGCTTGTCTTAACAACTTCTGTTGTTAAGCAATGATGCAGTCTACGATGAAACGCGCTTACCCAATAAATACCGATTCACTCGTGACTTGAAGACAGGCAGATTATAGCTATCGGGAAACATAGACGCCGCGCGCCGGTAGCGAATTCACCAACTTGGCATTAAATAGAGATAAATATTTGTTTTAATTCATTATTTCCTCTAGATGCATATTTTTTTAAGCTAAGAGTGATCACAATCACTTCAGTTAGCGAAAAAAACGCATGAAAATCAGTACACCAATTCAGGCGCTACATGTCAATAAACTTTTACACAGATACTACGCGTCAAACACTTTTTTACACCCTTTTTTCCACTTTGCCTTGCACAGTATTCGAAGAATCGCTGACAAAATACTCAGGACTGCTAGTTATTTCCCCACCTACTGTTCAAGTATGTCTATTATTGAACGTATAATGTCGTTTGTTTGTTTGCAAATCATCAACTTAATTCAGTTAAATGTAAAGCTATACTTCCGTCCTCTAACTAGAAGGCGGTTAACCCTAAAAATCAGAATATTCACTTTTAAATGGAAAAAAATAACTATATCTAAGTAACATTTTTTTAATTTATATCTATACTTCTATACTAATATTATAAATGCGAATGTAAGTTTGTTTGTTACGCTTTCACGCAAAAACTACTGAACCGATTTGGATGAATTGGGTATGGAGGTAGTTTGAAACCCGAGAATGGACATAGGATAGTTTTTATCCGACTGCGCAAAAAGAAGGAAATGTTTTGGCGCGATAACCGACATACACGCGGGCGAAGCCGCGGGCGGAAAGCTAGTAGTTCTATAAAATACATTTCGCTGATGTAGCTCGGAAAGCTAGCTGAAGTGGGATTGGGTTAGCCATGTTTGTTGTATGGCAAGCGAGCTGTGAGCAAAGATCACACTGGCATCCATTTGCATTCCATGGCGTCCAAGGCATTTCGCGCGACTTAAAACTTCGTTGGACCACTGGAGTTGCCTTAAACTGTGGAAAATGTGTTTCCCTTACGGTCAAAACTCTCAACAACTCTTAAGCGGGTTGCAGACCAAAAACTAGGCCATTCCGAAACTAAACTAAGCCAGCTTAGCTAAGATAAACTAAGACAAACTAACACATATGCCCAGTGCACACCAAGAACTAAACGTAAGCTCAGGCAGAGGCTGCTACTTCGAGAGGCTCAGCTTAGCCCGAGTAGCTGCGCAACAGACTACACACTTAGCATCGCATAATTTCTGCACACAAGTATGAAAAATTGCGACAGCTATGCGAGCTAAACTAACTTAATACTAACATACTCTTGTCTGCAACCCACTTTAGCAAAGATAAGAGAAAAACCATTTCTAGTAACCTACTATATATGTTATACTGTGGCTACGGTACATACTGGCGCATCTCGGTAAGTCAATCTCTTAGCGATGTCACTCCTGTTCGCCATATTAGTACAGGCAATAACGCATATAAGGCACGCCCGTAGGGTTGGCACCTTGGAGAAATTTGTTCAATTTAATTTTATGTTTCTTAAAAGTTGAAACTGCAATAAACGGATTCAGAATATTTATTCCAATTAAGTAATGTTTTAGAGTAATAATAATGTTAGTAAAAGGTGGTGCAGACGAGGATACTTTTAATTCTAATTCTTTCTTTCGATTCCAAATAAAATTTAAATTCACTTTGCTTGTTACGACTGATTTTGTTTTATTCTCAAAAAGTATGTGGGGTTGTACCCAAATTTGTTTACTGTGATAAATGATATGTGTCTGTAGGCCTGTTTGTTAGTTAAAAAGCAACAACTATTTTATAATTAACTTTACAATCAGCATTGCCATCTAAGCGGTTATGCCGCTTCTGGGTACGTTCCCGGAAGATAAACGATGCGGAAAAGTTTTTTATGCAAGTTAGGTTCAATTATTTATTTAGGTTAACTTTAATATTTTAATATTTCGACTAGCCTGTCCTGGTTAGTATCGTGGGTTCTATTCCCACCCAGGACAAATCTTTATGTGATGAGCATGATTGTTCCTAGTAGGTACTGACCCATAACACAACTGGACTCGGACTGGACGGCGCTGTGTGTAGGTATGTGTGAAAATATTATTAAGTAATTTTCTTGTCAATTATCATCAATTTTATGTGACATGACTTTGACATTACCGATCAAGGTTTGGTTTGTAAATTATTTTATTATATCGGGTAACAAAAACCAGCATAATATTTAAAATTTCTAATTTATTTAATAAATGAAATCAGAATTAACGTACCTTTCGCTAGTTGATATTATAACGAATGAGTTTTAATTAGTGCCAACCCTACAGTTGTATGTGGGTATGGCATTGCAATCACGTGACAGGTCACAGACTCGCATTTCGTTTGTATCTCATTGCGAGCTTTCACCGTGTTTAACACTTAAACATTTCAGCAATGGCGTCAGATACAAGAAATTACTTTTATTTTATTAGTTAACAGGAAATAAAATTAAAAGGAATGACTTGGTGTTTAACCTCAGACAAAAAGGGGTGCATTATTAGTTTTATGTGTAACCATTGGACCGATTTTGATGCAGTTTTGTTTGTTTAAAAGCTGGTTGAATAAAATACGGGTCGTGGTTACAAATTTTGTAAGTTATAATTACTTATTTTTACGTGATATTATTAATTTTGCTTGATCCTTATGGTGTAAACTAACTTTCCGAGCGCGGCTCTTCCACCCTCGCGTATGTCGGTTATCGCGCTGAATTATTTAACCTCTTTTTGCGCAATCAGATAAAAAATATTCTATGTACTTCCCCGTCATAAAGACGTGGATGAAATTTAGTGTGGAGACAAACTGAGTTACTTTCGTATTTATAATAACTGTAAGGTAATAAATATTTACTGAAACAAAATCTTTGTTTGATTTTTACTCAAAAACTTCCGATTATACTGAAATGCACTCTCACCAAGGAAGGAATATTAATAATAAAAAATACAATTTCAATTTACAGAAGCATTCGCTTTTCAAGGAGTTGTCAAAACGGTTAGTTGTCACACGTGAAAAGGCTGGTTTGTATCTCGGGCAAAGGATCAGTATTGTCATCCAACTCGGCATTGCTGCTAGCCCGGGGTACGTTCCCAGAAAATAACGATGCGGAAGAATTTTTTGACGCTTTAATTTAGGTTAGACATTAGTTAGTTTAGTTCTTAATTTAGGTAAGTGTTGAGATTGTTATTCAGTTAGGAGATTTTTCTTGTCAATTGTATCTTTATGTTGTAAATAAATATATTTTTTTATGTTTATTCAAGTAATCGTTTTAATTATAAATAGGAAATGAGTATTTTTACTAATTGAATGTCGGAATAAGGTTTAAAATAAGGTTTTCCTATAGTAATATTTTTTATTTATTTAAACAAAAACATATTTTATTTGAAGTTTACACTAAATTGCTAATTAGTAGTGTACTTACACACAGTAACAGACAGACAGAGTTACTTTTGCATTTATAGTACATATTGGTAAGGAATTGGTTTAAAAATATGTGAATTCTTTCTATCCTATATACGAATTCCTTGATCTATATAACAATAATCCGCACTTGGCCAGCGTGTGTGGATTAAGGCCTAAACCCTCTCAACTCGTAAGATAGTTGAGAGGAGTATCCGTGCCCAGCAGTGGGACACAAAAAGTGTTGACGTGATAACAATAATGAATCACTAAATGTGTTGCTAAGCGCAAAACTCAAAAACGGCTGAACCGATTTCGCTAGTTCTTGTATTAGAATATTCCTTGAAGTACGAGGATGGTTCTAACACAGAGAATAATTATCGGTAGATCTGAGATTAAGTCGTAATCTATTTTCGGACCCGGTAGGTGGCTTTACCGGACAGGACGACATCTACTAGTTCCGCTAGTAAAACAATAAAAATTGATGAACCATGCGAACCGTTTAACAATCCTTTGAATAATTCCGAGCCAATACAACCCTTAACTAGCGGTTAACAAGCAATAGTTAATGCAGGGGGTCAAACGCTTTAATCGTAGATGTATGATTATAAAAAGTGTCGTTTAATCACAGGCCTTTTGTATTTTAAATTGATCGGGTATTATGTTAATTATTGATTGAAAGACTTGCAAAGGTAATTTGAGTTATTAGGAATAGATAGTTTTTTATGTAGGTAATCTGCAATCTGGTAAAATAATAATCTGTCAGCTTCGCCTTTAAAATATAAGGTCGCGGATTCGATTCCCAGTCGTTCCAACACATCTTTGTGTTAATAGAAATTGGTAGGTAATAGAAAATATCGTGAGGAAACCGGTAAGTCTAAAAACTAGTCATTCGAGGATATGTGACATCCACCAACCCGCTTTTGGCTAGCGTGTGTGGATGTAGGCCTAAACTCTCTCAACTCTTAAGATAGTTGAGAGAAAACTCATGCCCAGCTGTGGGATAGTAAAAATGGTTGAAAAAAAAGTATCTGCAGTTAGTCTGTTAACTATGAGGAGATGTGATGATAGAATAGGCTTTGCAGTGCTTTCTTCTTTGAGAATACTCTTCCTTCATGCTCGTTCTAGCTCCACAGGTCATATTCACATCAGCTAGTTCTGGCCCTATAGGTCATTAGCAGCACCTACAGCATTAACATCTATATCAAACTGCCTTACGACATACAAAACACAAAAAAAAATTAATCCATTTGTAAGGAAATTAAAATCTCTACTAATACAAAAATGTTAGTATTCTATAGAAGAATACCTAAATGACAAATTTTAACTACATAGTATTATTGAAATAAAACTACTTTTTAACGGATTTTATCGCGGTTTATTTTAGATTTTAGATCCCGACGTTTCAAAGTCTTTTCAGACTTCATGTTCATGATCTAAAATAAACCGCGATAAAATCCGTTAAAGAGTAGTTTTATTTCAATGTGTGATATTCGCGTAAATCTAAGACAATACTATAGTATTAATAATAAACTTAAGTAGCGCTCGTCCTCCTCTTTTACTTTTTGCTGTGCCCTACAGGGTCCATGATTAACACTGAAATTTATTTGTAACACCATATTATTGTACAATATAAACTGTAATAAACAATTAAGTATTGAGTAATTTACTAAGAGCCTCATAAGTCTCCGTTTGTTTTAGGCCAAGTCTGCGTTGATTAAGTTCACATATACGGAATGTATCACTACCTCAGGGAAACCCTAACAAAGCGCACTAACGTCATTTCATTTCACGCATTGATGGATGTTTTATTTAAGCTATCTTTAATCATTAAGGCTGCCAGAAGTTTCGAGTACTTTATCTGTTTTATCTTAAAGTTGAAAGAAATGATGTATAAGTCAAAAAATCTTTATTCAGTAATCTCTGGATCATAATACTTTTTCTTTACATTTTCACTATACCTAAATGTAAATACAGTGCTATATTGCTCACATTACATAAATTTAAATGCAATTTCTTATACGTGAAGGGTTGTAATTGGCTTAATGTTTCATATTGTAATTTCTATCAAAGTTGGTTTTAGCGTTCCAGAATGTAATAAATAAATAAAAATTAAAATAAAACTCTGGCTCAGTAATGGGACAGTAGAGGGTTGTATAACTACCAAGGAATGTTACAATTTTAAAAATGTACCTACAATGAAACTATGGGAACAAAATGATGTGACAAATAGGTCTCTGCCCGCGACATCGTTTAATAAACACAGAACACGTTGCAATTAAACCACACGACACGTCAAAGGGTTAATGTTGGGTTGTCGGGTAGTACCGGTCGATTGGGGGGTGGGGGTTGAATTTATAAATGTCACATTTCTAGTTCTTTTGATATAACAATTATTGTGGCTATAGCTTGCATGTTGATGGAGTAATTGAGTTAATTAAACGAACACCGTCTAATTTTCTTAAGGTTAAACGTTTTAAATTCGAACGCCGATTAATATTTTTATGGTTTTTTGCTGTGATTTCAAACTTATCATGACTAAACACAACTAATTTTTGCTTCTATAGCGAATTAATATCAACAAAATTTACAGCGTTCCTGAGGAAAGTACCATGTTTTATTTTTTTCAAATAAACGTCACGCCTTTGTTAAACTTTCTATGTCTACAGCTAGATTTTTTTTTGGGACACCTATATATACCCCTCTCTCGACTCTACTTACACTTATAGATTTAGAAGATTGATATTAAACAAAAGAAAAATAGATGCCCAATAACTATAAAACGAGTTATAATAATATAGTGGGACATGAACACACACGGTCATCTGATCCCAAACTAAGCAGAGCTTGTACTATGGAAACCAGATAACTGGTAATATACTACATATAATACTTTTCTTTTGTAAATATATACATACATATAGATAATTACACCCAGACACAAAACAAACAGACATATTTAAACAAATGTTTGTCTAGGGTGGGAATCGAACCCACGACCTGCGGCGTGAAAAGCAAGTATCTTACCGACCACGCCACCGGCCCGTCAAAAGTTATTATTATTATTAATTTATCTTTAATGTTACACCATCGTAAAATGTTTTTAATTTGTTAAACCGTTGTTGACACAAACAAGAATATTTATTATCCATAAAACTAGATATTTTATAACTTAAAGCTTCGAACACGCTATGGGACAAATGGAGTATAATAATATGTTGCAGAACATGTCGCTCAACAGACGTAAAAAATAAATACCCTGAAAGACTGTCTAAAAATTGTATATGCCAATTGTGCGTACACAGGCATATATTTCATGATACTTAAAATTGTACTATGTAAATCTTTAGTAGTGTCAGAGGTTGGCCCGGGTTTGAATCCAGAGTAGAGCCATTTTCCTAACATAAATGTCATAGTCAACTCGATTGAGATGTATGAGACCAATAATACCCTTGGTACGAGTTCAACATTAGGAAAAAAAAATCGAATACTATCTTGAACTGGTCAAAATGCGTTTTAAAATTCAATTCTTTTGTTCAAAACATTATTTATAAAGAAAATAGAATTGCTAGAAATAGAATAAAATGGATTGACAACAGAATAGGTAAAATAGTTTGTACATTTATGTGCATTTTAACATATGTATCATATTGACATGTTACTGATAGTATTCGAAAACATGTTTCGTATTGAGAACTCGTACTAAGGGTACTGAACATGACTGTCTATACGTAGATATTCTCACTTTCTACACTTTCGGATATTACAGAAATGTGGCAGGCCAGGCACAGTGATGTGTTTGTTAGTTCAGATAAATTAAATTTTGTGTCACATTAAGAAACATTTCCCCCCTCGTGTGTCGAGGTCTTTAGTGAACCAGCATTCAATTTCCAACGTGTAATAAACAGGTTGCGGGTTAACCCTGCAGATGACGAGAGCCCGCGGCGCCACTTCAAAGGAAAATATAAATGTATGCATTGTTTAGCGAAAATTTACCCAAAGCTCTAAGACCTTAGGGGGTTGGAAATATTCGCTATTTAATACTTTTTCACCTGAGCCGTTTTGTGATAAGCATATTTAATATTTTTACATGTTTTGTAGGGAGCTAAACGTTTATAAGATTCTCTTTTTGATATGATTCGTGAGATTTACATGTTTTATTTATTACTACAATATTATAATATCCTTTCAGCTCTTAGAACGTTTAACACAGGAACTGTTATGCGCACATGTTCCCCTCTGTCGAGGTCCAACATGAACAGTTTGTACTGTGTTTATATGTAGCGTTTAATTACGTGTGCATTTGTAGACGCTTCAATTTTTTTGTAAGCGTGCTGTATGTGGTTACCTTGCCTTCTCCAAAAACTGGCAGAAACAGCCGATGTCAATCTATTCATAACATAAGGTTGAAGTCGCATGACGAGGTTGAATTCCTTGATAGCATGTTGTCAAGATAAGTCTATCATTATACCGATAATTTGCTCATCATTCTTTGGCTCCAGGTTTAATAGGCTTCCTGATAATGTCCCTATGACAGGTAGCATTTTGAATTTAACATTTTTACTAGCCACTAGTCAATTTAGTAAAGACTTACGTCCGTTATTAGTGTACATTTTATTCCTGTTTAATTTTTTTTTATTTTGTTGAATTAATTTATTTATTTCTGTTTATTTTGACTGTCAAGGAAGTGACATGTTATTTGCGCGTACGCGTATCATAAATGTTTGTTTCCTTTATTACTATTACCTCCTAAACAGCTAAATTGCGACAGCTAAGGTATCGGAAGCCTCAAACCTAGTGCACAGGTTTTGTTTAAAAAAACAAGATGACGAATTTTATAGGTATGCTAAATTGTAAGTCTTTGATATACTTTTCAACCAAACTTATCGAGTTGGATACCTAAATGAACAATACATTCAATATATTTCTTTTTTAAATGGAGTTCACTCAGGTTTCTGATTTTTGCTATGATCATCATCATAATCACCAACTTTTCCATATCTGGACATAGGTCCCCTCTAATAAACTCATGAAAGAAAGAAACAACTTGTTAGGTACATTAGTTTTCTTTTACTAAGAATAAACCACATTAAACCCTGTTTTCTGTTTGTCATATCTTACAAAGATTAAACGAAGGAAGCATTTTTTTTACGAAAACGTTATTATTTAGGTACATTTATTTTCAAGTAATACATTGTATAGGTACGTTAGATACTTTTGAAAATAGAACTTGGGACTCTATGATAACCGAAACCTACATTTTAAAATCCCTACTTCTCTATTATATACGCGAAAATTTGATATGAAGATACTTTGAGATCCGGGGACATTGTATAGTTTTTATCCGACTGCGCAAAAAGAGGCACTGAGGAGAAATAGTAACAATATAATTTTAAAACAAAACATGAATACCAAAACACATTACATCAAATCATAACATAAACCTGCATTTAAATAGAAATAAACAAAATTATATTGCGTTCAGACATGACTGAACATCAAAAGGAAAAAGTAACGCGCAGAATCGACGATGTCGATGTCGTTTCCCTGTAAAATATTAACATGGGGTCGTATATACCGCGCCCTGTCATTTCAGGGTTAATTCGAGCTAATGCTGGTAGCCCTTACTAAGTCGATTGTATAGAATTATCTGGTTTAAGGTAATTTCTTATATTCAAATAGGTACTTACGTATGTTATGTATGTATTGTTTGTAGTTATTTAAATATTGTTTTGGTTTTTGAGATTGTGTTATTATAATTTGACTGGCCTGGTGGCGTAGTGTTTAGTAACCCTAATTGCTAAGCCGAAGAATCTGGGTTCGATTCCCACCTAGGACAAATCTTTATTTGATGTGCATGATTGTGTTAAGGTGTCATTAACCTATTATATGTATGTATTTATCAAAAATAAATGTATTTAAGTAGTATATCCGTTCCCAGTGCCCATAACACAAGCAAAATACAGTTACTTAATTTGGGACTGAATTTCGCTGTGAAAATTATTACTAAATATATTATAATAATAATAATATGGTGGGACATTAAACACACACGGTCATCTGATCCCAAACTAAGCAGAGCTTGTACTATGGAAACCAGATAACTGGTAATATACTACATATAATACTTTTCTTTTGTAAATATATACTTAAATATAGATAATTACACCCAGACACCAAACAGACATATTTAAACAAATGTTTGTCTCGGGTAGGAATCGAACCCACGACCTGCGGCGTGAAAAGCATGTATATTACCGACCACGCCACCGTCCCGTCAAATTATATTATTATTATTGCAATATGCAATTTGTGTGCAAATTTTCTTCTGAATTTATTTAGCCGTCTTCTAAAGAGTAACAAACATTCATAAATACTTTCGCCTATTTATAAAGCCTATTAATCAGTTTAATGATATAAGTTAATCTTCATATTAATACTAACATGTAACCTCTATAAAATTTCACCTTGACATGACTCACATAATCACTGGGCAGTTTCCCATAGAATTCTATGGCGTACTAGTCGCAATAAGTCTATTTTAATTACTTGCATCGATATCGCCGATACCCGTCTTGCCTAGACGGGAGCTGTGCTCTACGTTTTTAGGGACGGGATGTTTTCGATAGAATTTTATCGATATGATTTTGAAGTTGATAGATATTTAAAGTTTGTTATCTATGCTTGGAAACGTTAAATAATATAAGTACGTAACTTCTTAACATAAATAAATAGTTTCAATTTAATATGATAGGTTCTTTTATTTGCTACACCACCAGTTAAAACGTACTTTGTACCATCAAAAGAGTTTTAAAATCAAAGGATCCACTTACAACAGTCATTGATAAACAAAATAAAACGTTTAAAATACCAATCGTTACGAGTAATCAGCCTATCTTATCTATTTATCTATCACTGAAACAAATACTAACATTTTCTATAGTTAGAATTCTATGTCGAGTAAAAAGAATATTAAGTTTTTCTACACCTTAGTATTTTCCAATTATTGTAGTAATTCTAGTCTTTAGGTTCGATAATAAGTAAAAATTATCGATGAAAACATATTCAGGATAATTTATTCAATTTTGTCGCCAAATTATTTTTTTGTCAAAATTCGCTACACTTTCCACGAACTGTGGCCTTGTCAAAACGTGAGTGACATTCACCTCTCTGTAAACAAGGCCTTGCTTTGCCTTCAGAAATCCGCAAACGGTAGTTTTATCAGTTCTGTTTCTATTGATCAAAATCATTCAACCGTCCAACGAGCTAATCATCGTAGCTTTGTTACAAATTACTATCGACAGCATCCGCGCCCATCCCTATATCTAACACAAACAAGACTCGTTAACGAGGTGAAATATTCACATTGGAAGCGTTGTAATCGCTATACGTTCATCTCTTTCTTTCACACAGCGCCTATTGACCCGGGAAAAAGACGGCACGCGACTGCGGCACCTACAAAGGGGCCGCGACTGCTTTGATCTTGCCGTTGTGCGTTTGTGTGAGTATGCAGATGAGACAGGATCGAGAATTTGATAATTGCAAAGATTTATGTATAGCAGACTGGGTGACGAGTTCGTTAATTAATTATTTTTGTTAGATATTTCAGTTGTGTTTATTCGTAGTCGAGTTTTAATCGGTATGTTATAATTATATTCAATAAATTAACGGATTATTTCTTTGCTAACAAATAATCAGATAATTTATTGGGTTTTAAAAATATGTATTAAGTTTCGGCGTTCTAGGAATCCTTGAGAAATTAATACAAGGCCTTCGCATTTACTTTAAACTAGGCAATCAATATTTTGTACAGTTTATTTGTAACATGTAGATCGGGTTTTTCAATGAAATCGGTTAAATACAGTACTGGGTTTTACAAAGCAAGAATAGATTTTTATTCAGGCTGGACTTAAAATAAAAATGAAGAAACCAAGTGACTGAGATATCAACGCATAGTCCAAACCGCTAGGTCTCGAGACACTAAATTTAGCAAATAGGTTGCATATGTCTAGGAATGCACTAAGAAAGGATTTTTCAAAACTCAACCTAGCGAAATAGTTAGCACCAATATGCATGCACATGCATTATAGATTATTGACATAGTCACTACAGAGATTTCATTTGTGTAACTGTGTAGGCACAAGTTTGTGGTATCACAGCGCTTCAACTTATTTATAAGATATGTTGAACGAGATAGCTGGATGATGGTGCGAATTTTTTATATTGATATAGATATTAGAACTAAAAACTACCACAGAACAATGTTTTTTACATCTTTAGTAACTAATGTAATCATTCATTCCCGACAATTTTGTAAACAAGTAGGTTATTAACTGGATTCATTGATAAGACTTTATTGGATCCTATAAGTATTATAAACATGCAGACGAAGTTACGGGTGCAAGCTAGTCAATAATATATCTTCTGTAGGGCTTCTGAATCTCTAAAATCTTAATGACCGTGACCTCAATTTAGGTAAACAAATAAATACGTGTTAAAAGTAAAATATTCCTGGAATCGTAATCTGATAAATCATACATCGTTTATAAGATCTAAACACGAAATATTAATTAGAGAATGCTTCCGTCATTACGTTTAACTAAAAGATAAGAGCAACGTAGACTAGCGTTTTTTAAGATCGTTTATTAAACGCGTCAACAGTCCTTCAAATTGCTATACACGAAGTTTGTATGCACGCGTTGACGTGCTTGTAATATCGGAATCCAATCCTATTGACAATCACCATACACCATGAGATCGAGACCTAAAACCACAAACAGGAAATTTACACTGCTGGTGGAGGGTTTTGCTGTTCTGTGTAGATTACCAAAGGGTTTTTAGTTGTTACTATAATACTCAATATCTTTATTGCATCCATAATGTTACAGATAGATGGTATGCAACTAGGTGATGTGTTTACTTTTATACACGCGTACGGCTTTGTGAATTCCGTGCTTAATATGCCAAAACAGCCGCAAACGGGTAAAAAAACGCTCGTCTGAAACCAATGTACTAAATTACATTTAAAATTAGTGATAAATGTAGATTATTCTAATCAGATGCGATACGATACCCTGGATGGCTATCAGTTGTTACTTCGTAAGAATGTGTGTATTAACATACAAATATTTTTATTAGAAATATTTTAATCAGTTATTATATCAGTGTTAGTAGCTCATAACGAGAAAATCTTTGTAATACTGTCACTGGAAATCCGCCCTGGTTTTACAAGCGCTATTATTCATATGCGACATTTATAATAAAAAAAATTGCAAATAGTATTTGGGATGATTTGTATTATGTTTTTTTTTAATTACCCAATAATGGAGAGCCCGTTTAGGACGAAGGTTTCGTGTTAAGAATTTTGGTCCTTCTTTTTCTAATTTGCAAAAAAAAAAACAATCTGATCTATAATAATCTTTTCTACACTACAAGGTTTCTTAGTGGTTTTAATTGACTGGCCTACTAGCATAGTGGATTTTAACTACTAAGCTGGAGATTATGGATTTGATTCATACCTAGGTAATTTTTTTGTGTGATGAACATGATTTTTGTTGTGTCTGATAATAATGTTAATGTTAATAATTATTTTAAACTATTATTTTGTATTATTATTGTTATTAATTAGTGCTTTATGTTTATTGTTGTAATCATTGTTTTATTATTTTAATGTAGTTTTGCTTATATTTCAAATACAATGTCAATTGCTTTATGAATAAATGAAAATGAAATTAATGCAACGCGAAAGTTTAAAAGAATATACAAGCAAATATATTTGTTTAATTTGGGACTAGATGGCGCTGTGTATTTGTGAAAATATTATTATATACATTTTACTATATCTACGATCTTTTTTCGCTTCTTAATAATATTTTTACAACAAGTAGGTATTACTTCATTTTCGGAGTGTTCCGAAATACCAGAGGTTTAGAACGGTATTTCGGACAAAAATCAATGTCGGTACAGCAAAGCTCGAATATATTTTACAGTTGTTTCACAAAGCCGGTTTTTCCTGAAACATTCGAATTCCGTAGTGTTAAATCAACGACAAAAGATCGAGAGTAAACTGTGCACGAAACGAAATTTCGTCTAAAAATCCGATGGAAAAAAGGAAAACGCGAAAAATTCCGGAGGCCCCGTTTTCCTGTCCATTGTCGTTTTTGTATATTTTTTTCATCTTATTTAGCGCTTTGTCGGCGTCCTTTGAAGTCACCCCCTCCATAAGGGTGTTACAAATTGCGTGACGGTACATCGAAAACAAGATTCATTCGCTTTCTAGTTCATCGAAGTTATATGAAAATGTTTGAGATTAAAAATTATATATTTATTTATGTACATACCTACCTACAATTTTTGATATACATTTATCTAATCCCACAACTTAACTAAGAATATGTGGATTACTTTAACATTCAAATAAAAAATACCATCAAAATTAATCCATCCGATTAAGCGCTAAGAGCAATAATGAATATTAAATAATAGAGATACAAAAATAAATTAACTGGACGTTTGCACTGCACAACAAAACATGATACAAGGTTTTTTCTCTTTCTACTCATCTCTAGGTGATAGAGATAGATAGTGCTTGCAACATGTTTTCTTGTGAAGGTTTCTCCAGTGGAAACTAGAGATAATAGGTACTAACATGAGACACAAGCAAAAAAAATCAAGACAGTTTTAAACTTGTACACAGACGTTGAACTTATAACAGTCCCCTTTTTGTCAATATTAAAAATATTAAGAAACGAAAAGAAAATGTAATATAAACTAAAATATAACTTAATAAAAGCCATACCTATATAATATACGTATCTATATAAAAATTAATTGGAACTAACAACTGCACCAAAATGAAAAATTCTTATTTTGGTTTTAACCTTCAACAAAAATAAAGGGTTCTATAAGTCTGACGTGTGTCCGGTATTTGGTAACGGTAGTGCCTTAATTCGCGTAATTTTTAAACGTGTCGATCAAGTTGCAGTGCAGGTGCAATTAAGTTTTCGTCTTAGTGCAAAATGGTATTTACAAAATTGTTTAGCTGTCATATCTAATTAAAGCGCTCGCGTGACGCGAACTTGACGCGAGCGTATCTGACAGCGGTTTTCAAAATTAAGACAATACGAAAAGGGCTGCAAATGCACTACAACGGAACTTATTTAATTACTTGAATTAGCCTACGTTGAAATAAAACTACTACAATTTAATGGATTTTATCTAGGTTTATTTTAGATTTTAGATCCCGTTGTTTCAACGTATTTTCGGACTTCATGTTCACGGTTGTCCTGAGGTATTTGACGTCCAATAATATTAATCACAATTATTACTGATTACCTACAAACATTATTAACTAAGTTGCGTTTTGATTTAAGCAAACTGAGCTCACAGTGTCTTGAATTCTGAGTTGATTTTGCTTGGGTTTTGTTACAAGTAAATTAAGCACGGGGTCCCAAGCTGCTCGTACATTCAAACTGTTGTCTCTGTTAAAATAAGAATGATTTTTAATTTTAATAGCTTCGCGGATTCTTTCTATTTCAATATGTATTATTCGCGTAAATCTAAGACAATACTAGGGTGCAGTTGTTAATTCACTGAAGTCCTGATAATATCAATTCTATATCTAGTACATACTCGTATGACTAATACTGCTTATACTAGACCTAAATGACCAAATAAGGGACATTACAACCATCGATCACAACTGTTATGGTGAAGTCTTATGGGTTTAGTAATACAGCATATTATTAGTACATGTCATTGTTTATTACTTAGTAACTTTATGCACATAATCAGCAGTATCCATCCAGATTCTGGATTTAAAATATGAAGTAATAATGAAGTAGAAATATATGAGCGGTACGGGATACGACACGAGCAGCGGTGGCGCAGTGGCACGGGCCCCGCCTTAGAAATATAAGGTCGCGGGTTCGAATCCCAGTCGTGCCCACACATCTTTGTGTGAATTGTTTCATCGCCGCTACTCAATTTCGGTGAAGGTAGAATATCGTGAGGAAACCGGCATGTCTAAGATCTAATCATTCGAGGACATGTGACACCACCAACACGTACTTGGCCAGCGTGTGTTGATTAAGGCCTAAACTCTCTCGACTCATAAGATAACAGAGAAGACCCGTGCCCAGCGGTGAGACACTAAAAAAGAGTTTAAGTGAATATATGAAGTAACCTAATATTGAGGATCAGTAAACAATAACTAAAGATCCATAATAGCTTTAAATAGGAACAAGAACCGACTTTAACAAAAACTCAAAACCTACCCAATCGATTTTATAAAACTAATATAAACCATAAAGGAGCAACAATTCCGTTTGGCGATGCAGCTTTGTCTGGTGGGTGGTCACTAACCACGGCAGAAGCCTACCACCAGTTATTACCAGTAGTTACCAGTTGATTTCCACCTGATTTGCACCATCTGGGGACCACGAGTGGGGATTCAAATAAAAGGTGCACTCCCACGGACGAAGGTGACTCCCTTATCAATAAATTAGTACATTTATCCTCTCTATAATTAACCTTTGTGTGAGTATTAGACTACCCACTTTTTATCACAGATCAAAATATAAAAATACGTATTACGTTACCCGTTGGCGCCGTAATGCCTGTTAAATTCTAAGATAAGCTACACCAATACATACCACCTTCAAAATCTGTCGTTTATTAAGCTAACAAAGAATAATATTGAAAAAAAGTCGGGTTTACGTTAAACCTTCGGTTACTGGTTGGAGCCCAAGATTTTCTGAGCCGAAAGCAAATAAATTATACGAGATAAGATCCGCTTATGGTTAAGAAGTGAACGTTTAAGAAACTAGTGCTGATAATCTTGGCCCATAGCCTCTTAATAGTTTAAATGCATTAGTTAAACTTTAAAGTGAAGTAAAATCAGATGTTTATGGTTTTAAAACGTCGGATCAAGCGTTTAGTGGTGGTGAACTTGAACTTGTATTTCTAAGCATGGTGCATGGCGCAAGATGTAGCTTATATTGAGGGCGAAGGAGTTTTTTAGTGAACTTATGAAAATAGGTTTAAGAGTTGATAACAAAACAAGTTCATGTTACTGATAATGAAGATGAAACCCAACTACTGCAAAAACTAATGCGAAACGCGCAACAGTAAAAGCAGAGGAAAACATTGGGTATGATTTGCAAACAATGTTTAGAACTCGCAACGGTACAAGAATAGTCATCAGAACCAATTTCCAAACCCGAGGTACTACTGCCACACGAATACTACCTGCTCTGGAAACCGCAAATCATATAAAACTACAATAAACTAGTTCATATCTCGAAGAATTAGAAGTTTTGAAAAGAATTCATGAAATAAAAAATCCATTTGAATTCAAAGAGTGGGTAGACTGATAGATCAATTTTAATATCCCTCATAAAACAGTCAAACGACAAAATGGATTTCATAAATCACGGATCTTCCACCTCCACACAATAAATACAGCATCTAATGTGTCTATTAGTTTAGCAAAAGAAAGTAATTCTATCATCATTGCTAAATTCTGATCGTTTTGTGGGAAGCCATTTGATAATCAGAACGAGGGTACACATTTTACAATAAATCAAATAAATTGTAAAAGCAAAAACATATTTAAAATTATATTGAGGTTTAGACAGACAAGTTAATTTTAAAAGATTTTTTAAATCCACTATATCAAGGCGCGACGGAGTGTGATGATATGGATAGAAATAAGAACCCCGAAGTAGACTCATTAAAAATTCTTAAGACAGGGCTTTTGCTTGGTAACAGTTAGCCTATATAAATCAACCAAATCGAATCGGAGAGAAAACAATACAGAAATTGAAAGGAAAAATAAACTTTGAGTTTACAAGTTTATAGTAAAGAAGAAAAGTGAAAACAATACAATACATCTACTTTATATTCAAGATACATCAAGATTATCATAAACATGAACTAACTATTGTATCACCAGTTTTGTTAATGATGACGGTGAATAAAATAAACCTGGAGTTCCTCTGAGATTGACTGATTTATTACTCCTCATAACTAAAGATCTTTACGTTTTAAAGTTACAATTTAAAAATCAAATTATCAATCAAGATCAGTTGACATTCAACTTAGTATTCTGCTTTTATCGTGATTTTATTAGCAAGATATTTATTATCTGAATCGTGGATATAATTCTAATAGATGACATACAAGTCTCTATGTGTCGCATCTTACATAAATCTGGAGCAGGGTTCTTCTCATCAAAGCAAATTTTTAAATATGCATAAAAATGTCAAACTATCTAATTGATGACCCGGCGTCACGCACAGAATGTGTTCCAACGAATGATATAAACACAAATGACGGTGAACCGATTTGTAAAAATAAAATGCGCAGACAGCTTCCATTAGTATTAGTTTTGGTCTGTTAAAGATATTGTCAACAAATAGAAGAACTTGTAACGCACGTATTATTAAAATCTACAATATTATCACTATTAGTCCTTTTAATTTTTCGGACATCTAAATTAGAATTTATAAACAATTTTATTGAAAATTAAAGTCAGCCTCAGTGGAATATTGTAGAGCAAACTAATCACAAGAAGACTTAGATCGAATCTTAGGAAAGCAGAATGTCTAAGGTGCTCAATTCAGCTTAATTCTACAGAAAACACAAGTTTTATATAACGTACATTTTAGCTTCTCGCAGCTGAACAGATCGTCCCTAAACCGGCGAAACGTGGTTTATATTCAGCTCTGCCTTAGCCGCCTGCCGAGTAACAGGCTATGTTTATGTTCTAAAAATTAAGTTCCAAAAATGGCTAAATGTATTGTGCTCCAATTTAGGTTAAACGTAAAATGGCTCTCAAACAGTCTCGTTTCTGACGAGACAAGATTACGACCTCTCAGTTTTATAGGCGTATAATAAAAATGGGCACCGGTTGCTTCTTTTAGTAACTTGCTGTAGTTTAATTTTAATCATGGCCCCACAGTAAAGAGATTCAGTTTTTACCCGTTATAAGTAGCTAAACAGGTATACTATGCGATGTTATCTTTGTAAAGGCATTTGATAAGTTTAATAAGAACACGTGTAGCAGTAATCTAAACTTTTAATCAAGTTAATAGGTATGGTGATTACTCTAATTATTGTAACGAAAAACATTTGAAAATAAGGTGAATTCAAAATTTAATGACATTTTTCTACACATATTTTGTAAGTGGAGTTCCACAAGGAATTCACTTATCTCCAAACCTAACCTACTTGAATTAATTTAAGAACATCATATCCTTATTATTCCGACCTTTAACCGCTTGCTTAATTTTCTAATTGATCATTATTCTTCATCATAACGACCCAATTAGGTCCAATCAATCCCTGATATAGCATTAACATAGTACAGGCTGGATATTATGACAGTGTTAGGAATTTATTGCCCTAAATTATAATAAGATATGCCATAAACTTTCAAATGGGAAATATTATGATTACTGTTGGTAAGGGAAATTAATTATTTTGTCAGTTAATTGATCTTGTTTGATATAATATTACCAGGCAATTATTTTTTTAATGCTATAGCAATTATTTGGTAGTTACAATGTAATCATGTTTTGATCCAAAACGTAATTGCTCACTAAAACCTTAAGTAGGGTCAGAATATACAGGAGTAGCACGGTTAGGTCTTAAAACTGAAGACATGTGCTTTTTTGTATAGAAAATACCTCAACTGTATGGTCGGAAAATGAAAGTGTAGTTTAAATTGTTTTTACATATTTATTAGCTTCCGCCCGCGCGTGGTTTCATTTCGTGCACCCCCAAGGCCTCATAGGGACCTATCCAATAATCGTGATTTGTTTTGCTAACGTAGATACGTACACGGAATGTATCGTTACCTTCGGAAATCTTAGTAGCTAACGACAAACCTTTTCACTATGTGGTTAATCCTTCTTACTACCGAGCACAGTCGCGCCGCGTTATTTCACGCATCATTCTTTAAACGAATGCATTGATGGATGTTTTATTTTAGCTATCTTTCAAATCGAGTTCTGCGCACAGAGTAGTCATTGTAAAAAGAAATACATCAAAATTAACAAATAAAATATAGTATCAGTTATCTGGTTTTCGTAACACAAGCTCTGCTTAGTATGAGATCAGATGACCGTGTGTGGTGATCAATGGGGCTGGTATCTCAGAGCACTTTGCCCCATTGGGATCTTTTGAGCTTCCTCTTGATTCTATGAAGCCTCAAGTATTCTTCCTTCGCATAGCTTGTCCATGACCGCTGCTATTTGTCGGGGATACATGAGGTAGTATTCATCAGGCGGTCCAACCCTAATGCATTCAGGCCAATGCATGTAATACCAGATTCAATCAATCACAACTTCTTTCCCGGTTTAATTTGGCCTTAAAGAACACTCGCCGAGAGAATACATAATTGTAGCACTTACCTAAGCTTTAATTCTGTACTCAGCAGACAACTGTAATGCATTAAATATAAAACGGCCGTTCATTCGATTTTAGTAAGAGAAAGAACGTATATCCTTTGAAACAAAAAAGGAATTATCAAAAATCGAACTATAATTTGCGTAATTTTTGCGTAACCTACAAAATACATTCAGTCGAACTGAGAATCTCCTACTTTTTGAAGTCGGTTGACAAAAAACTATATTCAATGCTATTATATTTCATCAGAAAACAAAACAACGTTCATATATTGAATTCTACTACGGTCTTGCTCCCAAAATGGCGATATGATAATAAAACATGCGCGCGCGTCGACGCTAGCATAAATCTCTTCTTTCACGATTTTAACGTTTTCTGGAGCTTTAGGACTAAGAATTTCTAGAGAAGGAAAATTATTAAGTTGGACTTTTTTATTATCCTCATTGATATATGTAGTTAACTTAAACTATTTTTTTAAATAAATATGTTTATACTTTATTTGTAATTAAATAATGTTTACCAAAATAAGTAATAATAATCCATCCAATAACATTTGAAGCTGACTATCAAGTTCTTAGAGCATTAAACACGGGAGGTGTGTAATCCGTGTGCCCGAGAGCACGTAAAGGTGTGTATAGCTTTTATTTACGTGAGCATTCGTAAAAATGCTTCAACTCTTACATGTGTGATGTAAGTGGTTACCTCACCTCCCCCAAAAATGGCAGAAACAATATAGCTCACACGGCTACATATCAAGCTATAGGCCGACCGTATCGCCATCTGAGGTACAAAGTCATAAAACATTAATTAAATCTCTTAAAGAACTATTTAACCACAGATAAAAGTAATGTAAGACTATTCGTCACTAATATCCATATCGCTTGAATCATCATCACTGTCTGTGCAGCTTGAGGAGTCAGAATCTTGGCGATAGGCGATACGCGAGTTAAACGGTCGACCTATACACATTTCCAGTATAAGCTAATCTCTCGTTGTACCTACGGAAATGTGGAGCCGTGTGTAATAAAAGTTGCGTATAGCACCTCTCTTGTTAAATGCGCCAAAGCAACAGTAATAATTCTAAAATGTCCTCGGATAATTTTTCTATCAATATATTTAGACATTTACTTTGAAACAGAATCATTGAGCACATCTAATTTCCAGCAAATTAATTCTTTCAACGCCTAACCTCTGTCATCAAAGAAAATTTATATGAAAAAATACCGAATCTACGAGACGTATAAGTCTACGGCACGCGTATTTCGGACTCCTTTGATCTCGCCGGCGGCTTTAATGAGGCGGGTCATATAAACGTAACTAGTTAGAATTGTTCATAGCCCACTGTTGAACGTTTCTGGAATAACGATTTGTTAGCTTTTCACGTAGTGTTCTTTCAAATTTTCACACTAAATTGTTTATAGTTTGGTAATGGGTTGCGCCGCGAAATGTTTGTTTATTGTTAATTCCGTATAACAGTTTAATACGCGCATTAGGTTTTATGTTAATTTTGGGAATAAAATTTGTTATGGGATAGTGTTGATTTGTTTCCGTGGAACGCAGACTGAGTATCGGTTCGGCATATAAATTAGCGCAGCGGTGGCTCAACATCGCCTTTGAAATATAAGGTGGCAGGATCGATTCGATGCCCAGTCGTCAGCAGGTTTTGTGTGAATTGTTTCATAGCCGTTGCTCAATTACGATGAAGAAAAACATAGTGTGACATCCAGCAACCCGCACATGGCCAGTGTGTGTGGATTAAGGCCTAAACTCTTTGAAATCATAAGATAGTTGGGAGAAGACCCGTGCCCAGTACTGGGACACTAAAAAAGGGTTGAAATGATGAATGATAAACCCAGGATGAAGTTGGTCTAGAGTGGTTTTGTCAATTAATCGTCATCGTTGACCTACATTGAAAAATAAAGCTGTGCGATGTTAATTGTTGTGTTACAATGGTTCAGTTATTCTTATTCAACCGCTACAACTTCGTTTCATGGTGCCACACTATCAAAATTCAAATAAAAGTCAATAGTGAGAAACGAACACCGCAAAAATACAGGCAAAATAAAACCACAAAACACTGGACAGTTGCTTCTATTTTAGAAAAAAAGAAAATAGAAATGGAACGCGACTTTTCATTTTGTTGCGCGGTAAAAAGCGAACAATAGGCGGGAAAATTGCGCGTCACTCTGGCGTTCCAATTTGTCAAACGGGTGCCGCAAGATGGCGGGAGCGGAAGCGCGGCAACATGGCGGATTCCGGTGGCTTTTAATTAAAAATGCGTCTCTCCCATCTCACTTGATACTCGCGATGCTTATGACAAGGACGTGTGGTGTTTGTTTTTAATATAAACATGATTAATAATTAGGTCAGTAAATTGATATGTTAGTGAGACAATCTTGGCAGACAGATTTTCGCTGTTCCCGTATTTTTTGCAGTATGTTATTTTTAGTTGACTCAACATATTTACGTCTTCAAACAAGAGTGACATACAAAGGTAGACTATTTGAGCGCTATCTTTATCCAAACAAAAAGCCTAATGGCCCAAAAACACCGGAACTAAATCGGAAACGAGGGCAGAGTAATGGCGTCATTGGCGGAAGTTGACCAAGGGTCAGATCTTTGAGCCTTTCCTTAAGTCCACACTCAGCAAATACGGTAAGAAGCTGGGGGAAACAATGATTTTAGAAAATTAACCTTTATTTGTAGACTTAAGGTTGAGATTGGAATGGAAACGATTGTTTATATAAAACGTAGGTGTTGAACCAAGATATTGGTACTTTAGATAGAGCAGGGTCAAGATATCTGTGTCTTATTAGATTTGGTATCAGTTCAGTAATTTATTTAAGATGGACGTGTTAATAGTACCTATTATGTGCAACCTTTTATAAAGGTGAATTTACTCACTAAGTATGTAATAATATAACGTATCGTAATTTTTGGGAACAATCACTACAATTCCACTGCTGCTACTCCTGTAACCCAAGATTGACACCGTGCGTTCTAAAGCCAAGTCTACCTTAGTAACCGAAACTATCTTAAATCCCACACGAATATAAACAGAAAGATAATAATTGGGTTAGTACAAAAGTTAATCTGTGAATTAAGAGTCTATGTTAATTAGTCTTAAATTTTATTAGAAAGTATTTAGTAAAGACTTTACCATGGTACTGTTTGTGTTACAAATAAAGTACTTACTACCTACATACATACAAACATTGGCAATTTATTACATCGTAGCTTTGTGTCATCAGTCATCACTTGACCGCCGAAAACATGGTGAATTAATAAACCGAGATGTCCCGCCAACCCATGGAGTCACCGATCCCCACACAATGCCCAAGTGGATGTCATGCAACGAAAACACCAAGTGGGCACAATGGGAAATAATAGAAACTACCCTCGTATTAAAAAACAAGTGGAACACAATGGGGATCGATTGTAGGCCCTCAACAGTAGGGCTGTGCGTGACTAGAATTTTATCATTATTCTTGACTTTTGTTTTTTCTTGTTTATGAATGGAATTTAAAACAGCTCGAAGTTATGTATCCCATAAAATAAATAAATGTTTTAAGGAGCGCCAAGTATCAAGACAATGAAATGAACACATGACACTTTTAATTAAATCTCAATAATGTAAGAGTAATTATGTTTATGCTACTAAACGCTAATTGGCCAAATTAAAAAATAAAAATCATATTAGATGATTAAACTCATACAAATTATTCGTTTTATTAGATTATTTTATTTCGGAAATGATTCAGTCAAACATATTACTGATAAACTGTAAAGTTAAAATTAATTTTTAATACATCATACGAGTAGTGTGACTGTTTCAAAACTTTCAGTTATAATGTGCCTTGTTTGAACTTGGCTTAACACACTGCCGTTGGTCTTTATAAATATGTAGTTAAATTGTCTTTATGTCTGTTTCTTTAAACGTAGCTAAAGGTATGTTTACCTAGAAACAAGTGGTAAGACATATTTTACGGAGCACTTATAACGAATGTTTAAACTGTTGAATTCTATTTGAATGTTGTACTAAATTGAAACATGTGAATTAAAAAAAATCACAATTATTGTTTTTTTTTTTATATTACAACAGATTTAAACATAATGAGCATATTTATGTCAGTTTGACATATTATTGTAAAAACGTCAAAATTTATCTATATGACTATAAAAAAAGTGTCCGGTTAACCTTGTTTTTGATTCATGTAGTGTAAGTTATAATTCTTTTCTCAACTATCTTACGAGTTGAGAGAGTTTAGGCCTTAATCCACACATGCTGTCCAATTGCCGGTTGGTGGTTGTCACGTGTCCTCGAATGATTAGTTCTTAGACATGCTGGTTTCCTCACGATGTTTTCCTCCACCGATATTGAGCACCGGAGATGAAACAATTCACACAAGATATTTGGGCCATCGCTGCTCATTAATATGTATAATTATAATTATTAAAATGTATGTTTTACTTGTGTGTGGCAACCCTATCTCTCACTACACGGTCCCCAAGCACAGAGTGTATCAATAATACGGAGATTTGTTTGATTTTGGTCTTATTAATTAACTAAATAATGTTCAAGAGTTTCAATGTTACCCTCGTTTTCAATAGCAAATTAATTTAGATGTATTCTATTGAATTAAATGTGTAAAGGAAATATCTCTTTACAATAAAAAAGAAAGTTTCAGTGGACGCGAACACAGTATAGTCGTGATGTTCTGGGTTCAAATTCCGAAAGGAGGATATTAAAAATACAAAGAAAACTAACTTCATATTTAAATCACATTATAACTTTTTTTAAACAAAGAATAACTCTCACGCCCTATATTAGGTACCCATAGGTGTAGGCAGAGGGAATTTTTGTCCGATTGCACAATTTAAACTTCGACTTGCTACTAGAATTTTCTAAGAGCTTACTTGTTTAAGTGAATAAACTAAAAAAAGATATTACAATTACATTACGTCATGAGTAGGTAAAGCAACGTAATGTAGAGTAGCGGTGGCGCAGCGTAGCGGGCCTAGGGCCTAGGGCCTCGCCTTAGATTTATATTTAAAGGATTTATGCCCTAACAAACGAATTGAGAATCCTACTAATATTATAAACGCGAAAGTTCGTAAGAATATATGGATGTTTGTTACTCTTTCACGCAAAAACTATTGGCCGGAATTGGGTGATATTAAGCACATAGATAGATTATGATATGGATTAACTAATAGGCCACTTTTTATCCCAATAAGTGCCACGCGGGCGAAGCCTTGGGCGGAAGCTAGTCACCTTATTTTAAGTGGTAGTGTACGATTAGGTGTTTACCTACATCGGATTTATTTGAACTAGTAGAGACGAAACACCGACTACCCTACTATAGGCTTTACCCCCCTTGTAATTTAATTTAAAAAAACATTTTCTTTGGGAAAGTTGTTTGTAATTATGAACACAACATCGTTGTTAAATTTTATTTCTATAGTTGTTATAATTAAGTACTTTAATTTAACAGAATAGTCATTACAATTATCTTAATATATATATTTCTTGTGTGCGTGTGTATGTGACTGAACTCCTCCTAAACGACTGGACCGATTTTGATGAAAATTTTTGTGTGTGTTCAAGGGGATCTGGGAATGGTTTAGATTCACAATTTTGCGCGGTACGAAGTTCGCTGGGGCAGCTAGTAATAGTATAATCTTTTAATACAGGGAAAGGGTTTCTTTATATAATTACCGTTGTTATGGTAAGTAGATAGGGGCAATATCAATCACATAATTGCGCTTTTAGTATCAACCATTGAGCATCACACTGAGAGAGATTCTTCTCTCAACGATCTTAAGAGTTGATATGAATTACTCTTATCAAAGATATATCAATGCAATTGTAATTATTCAAATTTTTTTCATATCTACTATTATGTATTTTTGATGCGAAAGTTTATAAGGAAGATTGATGGTATATTGCTGAACAGATTTTGATGACATTTTGCAAACATGTACTTTACACCACAGTGTAAGGAGATTCTTACAATGGTGCAACGCAAAAGTCCGTTTAGACATTACGTCATACCTCAGGTTTGTAACTAACTTTTTTTTAACCCATGACGAGAAAGAGGGGTTACGCAATAATAATTAGTCTACCCTCAATGGGAACGAAGACGGGAACCGAGTACAATGTATGTCTACTTGGTACCCAACCCGTTGGATAACTGTAAAAAAGAGTTCTTTAGACTGTGGTAATATTCTTCCTTTGCGATACTACTGTAAAAGCTAGAATAAATATAATGAGTTACACAATAATTATTCTTTAAATTTTATATTTTAACGTATTTCAAATTAACGTTGAAATTCCCAAAAAAATATTAGTCAGCACCCCTTTCTTTGTAACAATAGAACTTTTATTATAACAACGCACGCCTCATTAACCATAAAGACGACCGCACGCCTCGATTACTGCAAAGCGAGTGAACATTTCGTGCAATTATGTACTAACCACAAACTAATTGGCGCCCACTTGGGGCAGCGCGTGGTCTTGAATATATTCTTCATAATTATACAAAAATGTATAGAAGACTACTTGATCAGGGTTTAATGAGCTTTAAAATGATTTATATTGAAAGAAAATATATAAAACTTATCCAAAACAAAACCTATAGCCATGCTATTATAGACAATAATGACAAAAATATCAGGATTGACATCGCTCTTTTCTGAATTTGGAAAAAAACCCATAATCTTATTGTAAATTCAGTATTGTAGGTTTAAGCACATAAGAATACCAAACGAGTTTAATTAAAAATACTATTTTTTTTATACTTAGGCAAGTAATACACATAAAAATATATAATTATGAATTCATAACTGAACATAGAAACTCTTTATGGTATCCACTGGCAATGCGCAATTATCTAGTAAAGACGTCCTCATACAAACAAGCATGTAAAGTATTGTAATAAAACTAATTTATTATAGATTTTAGATCCCGACGTTTCAAGGTCTTTCAGACTTCATGTTCACGGGTGGACTAAGGTATTTGACGTCCAAAAATATTAATCACAATTATTACTGACTACCTTCAAATAATATAATATTTAAGTTGCGTTCCGATTTAAGCAAACTGAATTCTGAGTTAAAATCCGTTAAAATTAGTTTTATTTCAATGTGTGATATTCGCGTAAATCTAAGACAATACTATGTAATGTATTTTAAGATATTCATCATAAAATTGCTATTCAATATTTGAAAGGACAATGCAAACTTACTAATGAATAGTATCAATATTCAAAACTGTGATGGACACGTGCGTGGGGTAGGAGTTGTCACTGTTACGCACGTTTCAATTTTTAAATGAGCTTGCATGTATATTGAGCATCGGTGGCGCAGCGGTACGAACCTCGCCTTAGAAAAATAAGGTTACGTGTTCGAATCCTGGTCGTGCCCACACATCTTTGTGTGAATTGTTTCATCTCCGCTGCTGAATATCGGTGAAGGAAAACATCGTGAGGAAACCGGCATGTCTACGAACTAATCATTCAAGGTTATGTGACATCCACCATACCGCAGTTGGCCAGCGTGTGTAGATTAAGGTCTAAACTCTCCCAACTCATAAGATAGTTGAGAGAAGACCGGAGCCCGGCAGTGGGACACTAAAAAGGGTTGAAGTGATGTATTTTGTGGAAGCATGTGTCTTTTGACTCACGTATTTCAATACATTAATGTTTCAATACAGTAAAACATTACCGATTCTAGCAAGTAATTTTAGAAAAATAAGTAAACTTTGATAGTTAAAATTACTGAAATATTATTCCACTAACAATATCTAACTTTGAAAAGAAGGACTCAATAGGAATTATTATACTTTTTTCATTCTTGTTCGGCCATAAGTCCGTTATATAAAGCAAGAGATTTATTTCGAAATAAATCTTAATCTTAATTGTGAAGTTGGTTTCTTATTAACTAATTAATGTTGCGACTTGCTTGATCTTGCCACCCCAGAATAATAATCCAGGATTTTAATTTATTAACCAGTCTTTAAATTTATTAAAGACGTATTTTTAAACAATACTTTTAAACTAATTGCAAGAAAAAATGTGATTACAAAGAAATAAACTGTGATCCATTTCCCAAATACATAGTGGCACCACAATGAACAAACACGGTCGTCAACAGAACGCCTGGGGACTGGGGGGGTGACAGGGGGTGCGGTCGGATCCCTTTGAAGTTCCGCCGCCGGCGTCTGTACGCGAAAGCTGGGTTACCGAGGACGCTTAGCTTTGTTTTCTAGTTAAATGATAGACGTATAGAAATTACTGCGTAAGACGTTGTCATTCGTTGCGTCGATGGTCCTTCGAGCCGGAAAGATTTGTTTTAAAAACGTGAAACCAACGTTTTGTTATAGAAAAAAAAAATACTAGATACAACTATTTATGTACTAATCGTATGCGAAAAAAGGGTATCAATGTAAACTAACGGGGTCCGACGGGCAATCTCTTTGAAATGCAAATGTCCACCTAATATATTACTGTTGTAACTAAACACGACGTTAAACATTTTGTGCACGATTATTCTTTCTTACTTGGCAATAAAAAGTAAAGACTAGATTTAATATCACTCTTGAGGCATTACGTTTCTTCTGAAACACGACTTTTCAAAATCATGTTACTCGTAACTTAAAAACTGCCCAGAGGGCTAGTAATATTGTCACATTGCATTAGCATTGGCAATTGCTAATTCTTTGGCCAGTCGTCTGGTCAAAGGAAGAGTTTATAATCTGACCTCTTAAAATTTCATTGAACGTATCACACGGCCACATGCTACACATTTCCAGCATAAGCTGATCTCGAGAGGTCAGCTTATACTGGCAATGAATACTTGATGTGAAGCTTGATGTACACGAAAAGATATATATTTAACTAGCTTGCGCCCGCGGCTTCGCCCGCGAAATTAATCTCACTAATCTTGTTTATCCATACAAAATTTGGAACTCCGTTTCACCGCCTTAAAGGGTGAGTTTTGAAAAATCCTTTCTTAGTGCACCCCCTAGACCCCATAAGGAACCTATGTGCCAAATTTGGAGTCTCCAGACCAAGCGGTTTGGGCTCTGCGTTGATATGTCAGTCAGTCAGTCAGTCAGTTTCTTCTTTTATATAATTAGATAAAAAATAATATTTACAAAAGTAAAAATATTTAAATTGAAAGCAAATATGAAGATCTCTTTATAATAAGATCACCTACGTAATACTTTCCTTCTCGGTAACCAACAGTAATGTTATTGGAAAATGTCCCGCTAAGCCACCATTAATTCACCCATTTCCCTTCATATAAATAAAACATTCGCTGTGCTTGTCACACGAGGTATTACAACATTATCTAGCAATTTGCATTTTAGTTATGTTTTCAAAGCATACAACTCACTTTGATGTCGTTTAGGTTAACTTTTGACCTTTTTTGTTATGTTTCCTTTAATTAAGTGGTGTTTTATTAACCTACTTTGAAAAGGGGGATTGTTATCAATTCGGATATATCATTTATGTTTGTTTGGGCAACTAATTCTTACTTCCTTATTAATATTATAAAGTAACTCTGTATGTCTGACGTCTGAAACGGTTTGGATGAAATTTTATATACACATAGTTTGAGACCTTGGCCCTCCCCAGGTCTCCCAGTGTTTCCGACTGCGCAAAAAGAGGTTAATGGTTTAGCGCGATAACAGACATACGCGCGGGCGCAGCTGCCATCGGAAAGCTAGTTTTTTTTTAAATATTTTTTGGTACAATACGTCAAGCACTCATAGTGTTAAAACTTATCTGTATTTAAGCCTACTTCAAATAACATATGTATTAGGCTAAGCTGGATGCTATAAACAGGTTGTCTAGAAAACGTTGACATTAGCAATTAGATTACGTAGCCGAGATTACGACGCCCTCTGTGGGAGACAACCGTCACTACGTACTGTGTACCGCATCGCAATGTTGATAGTACCGACAGCAAAACAATGCAACTGAAGAGGAAAGATTGTAGAGATGTTGACTTCGTCTGTTGAACGTCATGGGAAAATTACAGAACGCATTTGAAATAATTTTTTCATGCATGTATATTTATTACGTGGATTTAAATAGAGTTAAAAAAAATTAAAAAAAAATCCAAAAAATCTTATAAGTATCTATACTTAATATGGATTTCGTAATATAAATAATGATGATAAATATGATGGACAAAGACAAACGAATTACTCGTATAAACCTATTTTAGCTATTATAATAATAATATAGTGGGACATTAACACACACGGCCATCTGATCCCAAACTAAGCAGAGCTTGTACTATAGAAACCAGACAACTTGTAATATACTACATATAATAATTTTCTTTTATAAATTCATACTTAAATATAGATAAATACACCCAGATAAAAGACAAACAGACATATTTAAACAAATACATATCTGTCTCGGTATCTTACCGACCACGCCACCAATACTACGCCCGTCAATAATAATGAAGACAAAGAAAAAATGTAAAACGTAATCTAACTAAAACCTTAATTCCTGATAGCTAATATGTATTTTTTTTTGCTGACCATACCATATGGCACCTGTTTGTCTCCCCAAAGAGACGCGGCGAGGTAAAACAAATCTGTTTGTTTTATACATACCTAAAAACAAAATAAAATACAGTTAATATTTCGTTACTTATTAACAATAAATAAAACGCAATTGTACGAGTATATCAATCCCATACACTATTTTCTTTTCAATCTTTAGTTATCGTTTCGCTATGTAATTTGTCTAGAGGCCCTGATGCTGAAAAACACAAATTTAAACACAAATTTCATCTATACACCATTGATTTTAATAAATTAATTTTAACCAAACGTAATAACGTTATCATTAAATATATTAGACATTCTATTCAAGGACATATTTTGTAATGTTGGTATGTATCTAAAATCTTATTTTTAATTCTATTTATAATTTGCTGGTAGAAAATTCACATTTGAATTAAATACGAAATTAATACGAGTACATACGTTATTAATTGTATTTTGTGTACAATTTAGAAGAATAAAAAAAGGATTGATGTATCAAAATTATTAAGAGACTCGTTAGAACAAGATTTAGGCTTACGTCAATCATGGACGTAATTTAAAATCGCCAAGTCACGATAGATAAAGCTCTGATAACGTAACAATCAATTGTGCTAATGTAACTCGTTTACTAAGCAAACATTTCTGCATATTTATTATTTATCTATGCTATACTTTTTTTGGTATAAAACCCATCACCACAATCACACCACAGTTACCCTGTCTGTATCATACACACAGGAGTAGGAGTGGTAGGATCTATCCTGGCTTACAGGCTGAAAGCCGAGATGGACAGCGTCGCGAGTGAAGTGGTTTGGTACCTACTGAATTCCAGCCAAGTCTGTCTCAACTGTTTTGGATCCAGCGCGAATATAATCAGAAAGATAATAGAAGAACTTGGAAATATAACTCCTAACCACTGAGTGACTTTACAATCTCACTGTACCTAACTAACAAGTCTCAATACTCAATACTTTATTTGCTTATTCCCCAATGTTTTGGGTTGGTAGTTTAAGTAATACAAAATAATTTGTCACAATTATGGCCCTTTAGGCCACAGCAAATTACGAGAGGTGAAAATACTTTCATATAAAATAATAAAATTGAAATAAGTGTAGGGCCCATATAGAAAGACACACAGTTCACTTTTTTTTAATATTTGGCGTCTACCGACTTTACCAGTGTTTCTGCCAACGTCAAGTTGAAACAGACAGGCGATTTCGATTGAAAAATAATAAAATTGACAGTTGATGTCGATTACAATAGACCACTCGTTGCATGTCGTGCGTTGCGTGGTAGACTTATATCCAGCGTGACATTCTGAGAACACGAAAATTAGTTTTCAATTGACATTTCGCATTTTTTTTATGTCGCGTTCGAGATAAAGCTCAAGAATCAGGATCTCGACTATAATACATACACCTCTTTTTTGAATAAAACTGACAAAGATACGAAACCCTAAACACTTAAACCAACTTAAGTATCTCAAAACAGATTGTTTATCAAAATCTCAAGATTTACATTAAAGCATTTGTTTTCAAGAATGACTTGAAAACGCGTGAGTCTATCTCAAATTTAATCTCATTTTTTTCTCGTGTCACAAAGCTCGGATGATAAGGAGCTTGCCAGGATTTTTTGCTATTAGCTTTTAAACGTTTTAATGTTGTGAGTTTTAGAGGGGAGTTGTATTTATAGTCACTGTTAAAATGCAACTGTTATTTAAGAGTCACTGTCCATCATTGTGGCAGTTAATATAATAGTAATCAAATGTACTATTATGTTACTTTTGTAAGTACTACTGTCACAAGAAGTCAGCACCCTTAGTACGAGTACGACATTATAAAAAATTTTCGAATACTATAATACCGCGGACTTTTTTGTAGATATTTATGGCCTCTATAAAACTGTAGAACATTACTTTGCTCTAATATCAATAGTTTCCGCAGCGTACGCGATACAATGATTTTTTAGCTATTTTTTTTATGCAGCATATAATATAGCCTATGTTACTCAGTAAAGATGTAGCTTTCCAAAGGTGAAAGAATTTTTGAAATCGATCCAGTAGTTTTTGAGCCTATTCGTTACAAACAAACAATCAAATCTTTCCTCTTTATAATATTAGTATAGATTTTTTTTATATTCTAATACAATGATATTGTTTACAGATAAAACCAATAAAATCTTTCTAACAAAATAATTAAGGGACGATTTAAAGTATAGTTTAAAGTGCTGACGGGCCGGTGGCGTCGTCGGTAAGATACTTGCTTTTCACGCCGCAGGTCATGGGTTCGATTCCCACCCTAGACGAAAATTTGTTTAAATATGTCTGTTTGTATTGTGTCTGGGTGTAATTATCTATATTGAAGTATATATTTACAAAAGAAAAGTATTATATGTAGTATATTACCAGTTATCTGGTTTCCATAGTACAAGCTCTGCTTAGTTTGGGATCAGATGACCGTGTGTGTTCATGTCTCACTATATTATATTATTATATTATTATTATATTAGTTACTTATTGTCAAAGTACCTGCGGTTATCAACATAATTTTTAATAAATACCGTTTTAAAAATTTATACTAAATTTTTAAACGATTTAAGTAATAGTTGAAAAAGAAAAATAAATTTTATTTAGTGACGTTAATTTCCATACTAATTATAGATACCGAATTAACTTTTTAATTTATATCGTAAGTCGTTAAAGTCTAATTATACGTAAAACTATTTTATGAGAATATGTAACTTCAAAGGCCATTTAAATCTGTATTTTATAGATGAATGCGAAATATAATAAACGATAAATAATTCCACAATCTCTAGTTCAAAAATTAACATAATTATTAGATTTAGGAGTTAATGGGAACAGTTAAGCATAATAGTGATGTTATCTAAGAGTGCAATAACTTTATAAGTACTTAAACATTAACTGTTAATATGTCGTGACAATTAAAAAAACCTACAGCTTAGCTTTAGTAAATCGTAATGCTTATAATTTTATAACGACCGAATCTAAATAACTTAAACTAAATACATTACCTAGTCTTTTTCCCCATGGAGATAAGCAAAGACTATAAAGTGCTTACTTACTACGACCTAATCACACTTTTTTATTCTGTGATAGGTTTGCGCTTGACTACAACTTACCCCTTGTTATGCAATAAAGCAATCTGCGATGAAACGCGCTTACCCATTAAATACCGATTCACTCGTGACTTGAAGACAGGCAGATTATAGCTATCGGGAAACAGAGATGCCGGTGGCGAATTCTAAAACTTGGCAGTTCGCACAATAAAAGTGGAAGCAAAGCGTTTTGTGTATACCCGTGGAATTTTCAACCACATATCGATGGCGTATAGCCGTACCTCCACGTAGGAGGTGAGGGAACAAGATCCTTAGCCTCTTTGATGTTCCTGCATCTGGTCATACATGCTCGGCGGTTGTGAGTGCTACTGTTGACTACGAGTGTGACTTCAAACATAAGATAATTTTGAGATTAAAACATTGCTCTTCTACCTCAAAAACTACTGGTCAGATCTTAATCAAATTAAAATGGGACCAAGCGAGAAACACAAGCTTTCAACCAATAAAATAATCATAGAAATCATTAACGTATAACAAAGACGTTACGTAACAAACAAAGAAACATACAGTCAAATTGAAAACCTCCTTTTTCAAGCTGGTTAAAAATTCTCAAAGAAATAACTTATTGACTTTGACATCATAAAATACATGAATTAATGAATAGATTACCAAGTTCATCTAGAGGTAACTTAATGCATTTAACAACAGACTAAACCCCGTATTTATAAATGTCTTATAAGCTTAATAGTGCTAAAATACGATTATAATTCGTTTGTCTTTGTCTGTCATCATGACATTGATACTAGTAAGAAAGAGACAAATTCCATTTTAACTAAAATGTTATAAGATTTTTATGATTAAGACCGTAAGTTTTAATCCAACTTGTGATACCTTATCATAACATAAAACTTGACACATAAAAAGCAAATAATGGCAAGTGCACTTAAATTTTATGATTATGACATTTCAGTTATAATAAAACGAGGAATATAAAAACAATTAGTTATACCACTTTTCGATACGACTGTATTTTTTGCAATAACGATACAACTACGATAACGAACTAGGAATTAAAGGGACAGAAAACTGCAATTTACTACTGACTTAAAAAACAATATCATCTAGGTATTTCTATGAAAAAGGCGATCATTGGCGTAGCAAAATTTCCGAGTTCTCAACCATTTTTAACTAACTGTATTTAGTAAAACATAAGAGTTATAATCGCTTGACAAGAGGTCTTGCCTCGTGGTTCTGTTCGTCCGTTAAGGCGTAGTTTCTTGCGAAATTAATTAATTCTAATACCAAAAGGAGGCGGGGCGATGCTACTGCGATACGCAATATGGCCGCCTGTGAATATTAATCGTCATTATTTATCGCATAAAAACGTTATATAACACTGTTATAATATAAGTTTAAAAACCATTGAACTTAACGGCTGACACCAGTTCACACAATAGATATTAAAATTAATTATAATTACGGCTTAACAACTACCGAAAACATAAATAGAATATAATGAAAAGGAGTGCACAAAAATTGACAATTCTCTAGCACCGACTATATACCTTCTAGACATAACTTTATTCAAATATTGTATGAATTTGTAACCGTCAAAAGTTGGAGGGGTATCGGGGAAGATTGATTGGTTCTTTCAAGTTCTTGTCCTTTAATGAACCAATTAAAATTAGCGTAAGGTCGGATGATATTATGCAACCTTCGGATTAAGCTATCCTCGCCTCGCCTTTGACATATATGGATCGTGGGTTTGATCCCCGGACGTGCCAATATCGGTACAATGTCGGTAAAAAAACATCATCGTGAGCAAATCAGAATGTCTAAGTACTAATCAATCAAGGACATGTGACATCTACGAAACGGCACGTGTCCAGCGTAAACTTTCGCAACTTCGAAGTGAAAAGACCCGTACCCAGCAGTGGGACACAAAAAGAGATTGAAGTGACGATTTCAAAAGTAAAATTGTGTTTGAACGGTCAGGAATTTATATTAATTTTTGTACCATACAAGTAGGTACTGTGGATATTATAAAGCAGACTGTACAACATCCGATGAGACCGCTATGCGCTAATAGTACCGCAATATCGCATCAACTTTTTGCTGTGAATAATTAATTTTTATGATCATTTCCTATGAATTTCTATTAACTATACGGTGGTCTTAGTGTTTTTGTGATCAATAAGGCTTACAATATACATTGCTAATATGTAAATGCTGTTCTAAATTATTAATTAATGTTAGCATATAGCATCTTCGGTTTAACAAATGTTCCAGATGGGCTAGAAAAATTCAGGTGAAAAACTAGCTGACTTTCTGAAGACCAAAGATTCAGAGATTTCCTAAATTTGACGTTAACTGGAATACCACCTGAGAAATATCGGTACCTGTGCCGCTACGGGAAAACCAAGCAGAACACCAAATGAAACACCGACCTGGCTTCATACGCAAACTCTGGATTTTCTTTTGTTTTAGTCACTGCTTCGATCAATAACCGCCCCTTGTCAAGCGAAAATTCGAAGAAACGTTTTTAATATTGGCTCGAAGCTGGGAATCGTACCGGTTAAACGACAATTAGGCTCGTCCCCTAAAGACAAAATTGTTTGATATTCGGCTCTGCCTACAATCTTCGGGTAATACAGGATATGTCATGTTACTTTACAGACTTAATGCAATGCTATAATGAAGAATATTAGGAGCATAAATAGTCAGTGTTCACGTTTGTCAAAGTAAAATAGATTCTCAATACGGTGTACTCAATTCAAATGTCACCTCATTTTTAAATCCCCAGTCGCTTTTCGTTAAAAGCAGTACGCGAGCGAACACATCAAACATTCAGGCACTGTCTTAAGTCTAGACTGCTTCTTAAATCTAGATGTGGGTAATAAGGTGCAAGGTATAAAGAACTGGGTGCTTTGATGTGAAAGTAGGTAACTGGGGTTTCGTTTTGTTTTATGTCAATGTTTTTAGTTCGGCCTAGAATATTATGCAAAGGTTTCAGAGGGACAAAAATTTTAATTTTTCGTTGAATTCCAAAATTGGTTGCGCTTATCTACTGGATTTTACGGTACGTATTTATTTAATATTTAAAAAATAATTATTAAAGTTATTTTTTTATTTAATTAATTTTTACACCACCTCCTCGAAGCCAAGGCCGGTTTTTGCACTTAAATTATTGCATTATCTCTTCAGCCACCAATCACAATTGAGTAAAATATTTTTAAAATAATAAATAATAATTTAGTTCCACGTGTAACCAAATTAATTAGCAGAAATTAGGTAGAAAAAATAATAAAATCTGGCAAAAAAAAAAGCATGTGACTGTGTTTTTGTGAGATCTGCTATAAAACGGATAATTAATTTTATTAATAAGTTTATAGTTTTTTAATGAATTACCTACTTTAACGAACCATATCGATTCTAAAAGTAAAAATAAATATTTTTGGTACATAAATAACCTGCTTCAGAATTATTGTTATTTTTTTTGTCTCTTTTTAACGTTGGTAAAAAGCAACATCTGCTTATATATTGGTATATACTCGTATACCTAAACCAAATAACGGTATCAGTAAATTAAAAAACGTTATAAGCTTTATACATGATATACTTACCTATATGAGAGACTTGTTGATTAGCTTGGATGTTAAATACCCAGTCTACCCGTTACCATGAAGTCTGAAAAGACTTTGAATGTGGGGATATAAAAATCTAAATTAAACCGCGATAAAATCCGTTATAAAGTAGTTTCATTTCAATGTGTGATATTTGCGTAAATTAAAGAAACTTTAAATTAGTGGCTTTCAACATGAGCACCACCATATATATACTCAGATAAATATGAAAACTTGCTATCTGAATATCGTAACTGTTAAATGATATTTGTCTGTAAGTTTTCTTAATCCGAAAAATAATAATATTCGGCAGTGTCAATAGCTCTTGTATGTACACATAAAATATTAATTTAGGACCACACATTAAAACATTAGTATTACTAGTCATAATAGCCGTCAAAAGACGGAAGTGTTTAATATTCTAACAACGAAAGTCTAGTTTTGGATGGGCGGACGCGACTAAGTTGCTTCAAAACTACTGCTAGTCTAAGTTGAGTTAGCTTCCTCTCATGCCATTAGAAATATTAAATCTTTATCGTGTCAAGTTTATCTAGAATATATTATTATAAACTTGCTCGAATAAAGACTGCTTTACATGTAACTCAACTTTATAAATAATAAACTTAGATACCAACTTATAAAACCAATTTAAAGTCAAATAAGTTTTATTTCTATCTTCTTATAAATACATATTTATATAGATAATTCAGCCAGACTCGAGACAAACGGACATAATATTCTACTCCTAGGTGGTAGGTAAGCTTACTCACGACTTATTTTTTTGGCGTATGTTATAATTATTTGACCAATAAATCAACTTTTTACCTAAAACAAAAGTTTTTTTAACCTAATCATTCCTATATGTTTTCTCACGTAAAGGTAAGGTTTAACAAAAAACTAATAACCAGTTTTAATTCTACACCAAAATGTTTGTCTTTTTTATCAATATATTTAACGTGACGCTTCACAGCGGCGTCTCGCGGCAATTATGAGCGATGCGTTCACGCCCATCGAGTCCGTCCGCGGCACGCGGCCTGCAGTGTACACGCTCCTTTATATTTATTTACAATACTGTAGTTGTAATATATTTTTTATGGTTAATATTATTTTGGTGGTGATGAATTCACTTTTATTTGAAATGACATGTACACTGATTTTTATAGAAATGAATAACAAAATTGAAATACAACTATATCGGATTTTTTTATCTCGATGTTTCAAAATCTTTTCAGATGACATGGTCACGGGTGGACTGAGGTATTTGAGGTCCAAAGTTATTAATCACAATTATTACTGACTTACCTACAAACATTATACAATTTAAGCGGCGCGGCGTTCCGATTTAAGCAAACTGAGCTAACAGTGTGTTGAATTCTGAGTCGATTTGGCTTGGGTTTTGATAAAAGTGAATTAAGCACTGGGTCCCAAGGAGGTGGTATATTCCAACCATATTCTCTGTTGAAATTAGGATGTTTTTAATTTCAATAGCCTCGCGCATCATTCTTGGTAAAAACCTGTGTTTTATCAAATCATAGGTAATGTTTGGTATTGAGTATGTTCACACACTGCAGACTTCGTGTACCGTTGATGTTTTCCGTCAGCTGTGTTTTACGCGGGTCCCTATACTTCGTTTTGTTTGATAGCAAAGATAGTGAGACCAGGTGTCAGATTATATTAGGCTTCTCGATTGACGGCTTAAGGTGTTCTCCGAGGCACGGAGGGTAGTCCCTAAACCAATAAAACACCAAAACAAATCTTGGTTGTTACACAAAGACAGTCCGAGGCGGGAATCAAACCCACGACCTCCCGGCCACAGTATACTCCTCTACAGAGGTCGTTTATGCATAATATCCATATAAGTAATATCAAATATCCGGCTGTCAATAACCCTTAGGGTGAAAGGCCTTCACCTGAAGACGGGCGACGCGTGTCATTATTGACAATAGGAATACATTTTTTATCATCCCTGCCTACCCTCACTGACATTACTGACACATGAATCGTTGAGTTTTCTGAATAAGACGTCAAAAAGGGCAATTTATTACCGCTTCAATGATATGGTATATGCGGATTTTATTAAGCGTTTCATATTAAGGGTGTATTATTGACTTGATACAAGGGGTTATTTAATATCTGCATTTATTGTGTTTAATAAAAATATCATTATGTTTGCTAAGTGTGTGTGAGCAGCGGTGACGCAACCGAATCGTCTTTGCCTTTGGAAGTTCGAAATTCGAACAAACATTAATTTTGAAAATTTGTAATTTTATTAATTACTACGAACATTAAAACATAATTACAAGCATCCAATTTTAGACTTCCTCCTTAATACACAAATAAATGAAAAAAGTGATTTTTATACGATTTTCACCATAGGTAAGCTTAGAAACCTCTGGGTTTCCCCAATACGCTTTTATAGGATTTTTTTTTTTCATTTACGAAAGTTTGATTATAATTCACCTGTGCTACCCGTGTGTTACGAAAGGGAGGTCACTAATTTAAAGTTTAGGGGAAACATGCCTACAATGAACATTGTCTTTATTCATTTTAATCAAGTGGCGTACATGCTAGCTAATAGCATCAAATCGAATTGCGTATTGACTGACAGATGGGCCCCAGCCCACCGAACCGATGACAAATTTGCGATATTACATGCGGATTAATGCCAGTGCACCGTTTTTTAGGGTTAATTGTCTTTTCTCGATCACCCTTCTAATTATTACAGCTTTAAATTAAAATCAGCTCTACACTGCTTCTTTTATAGATTAAAATCGTTTGCATTCAGTGAGTTTTAGTTCGTTTCTATGAAGTTGATGTTGAGATCGCAAAGGGCGATTCCCTAGCTAGATGGCATCCGTACGATGGTTATCATAATCCCTGCATTGACATGATGTGATGACACATGTCGTGGCGTCGTGTTCTAAAATGTCGTTTTAAAATCTGTCTAGCGCACGATGTATCCATTGCGAGCGCAATCACCTTTATTATTGTAGCGTTAGAGTATATTTTTGTTTGTGAAAATATATAGAGAATTTTGCATTGCATGGGAAGGTACAGCGTGGACAGTTCTCAATGTGGATTTTGTTTGTATATGGAGATCAGAGTTTGTGTTCGATATGTAATTTGTCTGTTTGTACATCTCGTGTCAAGAGTGAATTTTATTTAGTTTGCTATCAATACTTTTTTTATGTTTTTGCAAATATTTTCCATTGCTTTTTGGAGCGTGGGCCAGACATTTAGAGTTTTTGTTTTCATATTATTTAACTTGTATAGTTTGTACCACATTGTAACATTGAGCGTTGATCCTTCCTGATTCGTTAAGAGTGTGCCTACCGAGCGTAAAATAACTAACTCAGTTAGGACCTGTGCCCACAGGAGGTGCTATATGATCGAAACGTTGAACACAAAGGTTAATTGCACTAAACGGCTCAAATACTAATCTTAAGCAAGATTTGCGTACTTACCTAATCACCTTTCCTCTTTCAACAAACTTGTCAAAACCCTTACTAGACACGATGTAAACATTATCGTCCCATTTATATTAATAGTTGAACATACTGCTTTCATAATCATTTGTACAATCAAGGACTATATTATCGAAGATTAAAATACCCAACAATAGATTGGAAAGGGAGTTATTTTGAATTAATATCTACCCTACGTACAATTACTGCAAACCGGGGCAAACTGCAGATTCGTAGAAATTACAGGATTCCAAACATGGGACACAATAGACCCCCTTGAGGGACGCTTCGGACAAAATGGGGACAATTTTTAATAGTGGCTCCCCAAATCTGTTAAAAACAATTAGACGACCTGAAGATCAAGTTAGCTTCTATTTTTTATAATTCAGCTATAGATTAAAAAAATATTTCTATATGAGATTCAATGAGTTGAGTATCCATAAACTAATCAAAAATATTTTTACAAATATTGACCATGGAAAAAAACGGATTTTATCACGTTTTATTTTAGATTTCATATCTCGACGTTTCAAAACTTCGTGGTCACGGGTAAAAAAATCCGTTATAAAGTAGTTTTATTTTAATGTGTTAGTTTCCCGTAATTTTAAGACAATACTAAATATTGACCATTATATAAATGTTTTTAGTACAATTCTTTAACAAAAAACAAAATACGAAGATGTTTGAACAGAAATGAAATTCAAACACGAATATTATTACATTTTCTAAGCGCCAAGAGCGTTCAGGCACTACTTCAACCGATCGTTATGACGAAAAGAGAAAAAAATGAAATAATCGTACGCAAAACCCTACCAACAAATGAACATCGGGGACTCGAGAGGTCATTAAAACGAGGCTCGATCTAAAAATGAGAGGGGGGAGACTAGAGGGGGGTTTGAGAACTCAGTAATTGGACCAGGGGAGTCTTAAATCGTATTCGAATCAGCACAAGCGGAAAGACGGCTCAACCGAGAATAATTAACAACAAATATGGGTGAATCGATTTTTTCAAACGCCCATTAGGTTATTTCGCGAGCAATTACTTAAACAGCGCGCTTGAAATATTAACGTTAAACTTCCGTTTTGTGGGAAAAGTTCGCTTGTTTAGCAACTGCCATCAGTTAATGTCATGTTGTTTTCTTTCACTGTTACGATATTGTTTGTGGTACTTTTATTTGTGTTTTCTTTGCCTTGTTTTCCATTGTGTACAAGGGTAGAATGCAATTGATATAATTTCACTTTATCTAGAAGCACGCTTACTTGTAAGTTCACCAACAATTCAGCTTACGTTTGTTTTCAATTATTAGTTACCATGCTTCCATTAGGTAAAATAATACCACTACATAAAGACGAAATTCTAATAACCGACGTTATATCAAAATTCGATATCACACAAGACCACACAGTGTGACAGGACAAGAAACATGAGACTAGAAAAAATCTAAACAAGGGAATCACGTCACCACATTATGGTAATAGGTCGAATGTAGATATGACAACATTGGAAATAATCCGCTTTGTCCACGAAATGGGCACATTAGACAGACGGCCTCTCCTGGGAGCCTTTCTGGGACCAGCGCCTTTGATTTTGGATTCGATGAAAATTAATATACGAAGCATATAGGGTACATATTTAATGCACATAGGACAACATCAGCCTAGGGCCGTCGAGTATCTATGAATATTTATGGGAAAAATTACAATAAAACGAGGTGAAATAACATGACGGAAAATACATTTTGATAAAAACCATGACACCACGATAAACGGGATAAGAACACAATAAAATACAAAATTAAACGGCCACATCAAAACATGCGATCATTTAATCATTTTCACGATGATTATAATTCACCTGTCATGAAAACAAACATTTATAAAACCGCTATACTGACGCGATGGATCATAATTACGGGTTATCTCGTGTTAAATGGCTCCCCGCGAACCACACGCGATGCCAAAAGGCGTCAAATAGCTTGTTAAATGCCCCTTACAAATAGAAATATTACTCATAACTTAATCCCCCTTAAATAGATTTAACCTGCCATAAAATCATATTCATTTTTTTGTCCGTGCAAATAAGCGGGGTAGCCCACTGTGCGTATTTATAACGAATTGCCGATTACTACCGCACAATGGTTTATGAGAGGTTATAATAGTCATAATTCATGTTTTTTGTGTGGATAATCGAGGGGTTGAAGGGTAAGTTTGTAAATTGGATTTAATATTTACATTTTTAGTAACAGTCGGTGTGAAATTGGACGCTCGTTTAAGAGTTATTAGGGGTTGAATAGGGTTAATCCTTATAAGTGGTTATTGATAATAGCGTAAGTTTTATTAAGCTCTCTCGTACCAAATTGTTATTAGTTATAGTATCAATTACTTAATTATGTAAATATCTAAGTTTTTTCACTTTAGTGATCTACTAATATATTATTATTCTTTTACGTGGAATATATCTCTGAGTTTCAACAATTTTCTACGAAGTTGTCGTTCAAGTTTGTTCATTACTTTTACTAAGTGTTATTGAAAATTATTCTTTTGAAAGCACTTCGCACGCATGCTAGCATACATCAATTTACAAAGTAGTCATTTTCCAGCCAAACCCTGTCTTTTGTAGTAAAGGCTTATTTTATGCTAATGTTTATAGCTAATTAAAGTTTATGGTTGCGTGGGGACAAAATGGATACTGGGTACCGAACGTGCTCTAGGAAAATCGAAGTATTTCATTATACTAACAAACAAGCATACAGGCACGGCGACAAACGCAGGTTGTGACCTGACTGACGGCCATGTTGTATGAAACTATATTTATAACTCAATTGAACTACCGAACTGCTGCTCTCCGGTTTCTTAACTCATCTTTCTATAGTTTATTCAGCTATACTTCTCCTGTAATGGTAAACTAAGAACACTGGAAACAAAAATCATGAGACATCATCACACCAAAAACTGCTTCTAATTGAATGTCCTAATACAGTTATTTTACATAAAATCCAATTGTGATCAGAATTGTCTTACGCCATAAATGATACATCTAGTAAAGAAAATCAGAGTAAAGTATAATATTATCTGTGGCATGGTAAAATCTGCTGAAACCAAGACAGTTTAGGTGTCCCTGTATTTGGCCGTTTTTCACATGCATGCCGCTGTAAATATTTCTTTTATTTCCATTTCAAACGCCAACAGGCCCTTAATACATATATTTTATAACAAAAGATAGAAATGAAAACCAAAAATCTTGAATAACGAAAACGTATACATTCACCCACAATGACATTCGAAAGAAGATTAGGTCTCGAATCTAAAATCTAGAGTAGGGAGGCGGGGAACACGGAAACAGGTGGGGGAGGGAGAAAGGGGGAATAGGAATTTCTAGGCAATTACCAACTAGCGAGACTCACTGAGTCACTGCTTCAGTGCTATTGAAAATAGAGATGCATCTATTTATTTCAGATTTTGTGAGATAATTATTATTTCAACTGTGTTTGCCCCTGTTGCAATTATCAAAGGTTTGTAGTTCGAAGACAAATTAAAAGGAACAAACTTTTAGTGTTCCATAGATATTAACGTTGAAGATATGCAAGTTTTATCAATAAGTTTTCTTTCACCGATATTAAGTAGCCATGAAACAATTTACATAAAGGTGTATGGAACCCAGGATTTAATCTATCTAAAGCTGACACTTACTGCTAATACCATACAAATAAACTATATAATAAAAGTCCAAGGACTATTTACACATACGTTCATCTAATCCCAAGCTAAGCAGCAGAGCTGTTTTAAGGAATCCATATAAGTGATTTATATTTTTTTGTAAATGCATACCTACTTATTTTTTATTCTTGAATAGGCTGGCGCTTGACTACAACTTAGGTAGGTACCTGATGTTAAACAATGATGTAGTCGTCTACGATAGGACGCGCCAGCCCAATGTACCGATTCACTCGTGATTACGAATGACTTTCGTTGAGAAGGTGGCAGTGAAACGAGACTCCTTAAGGTCGAAACCATAAGGGACCAACAATTTCGACCCACCTCTTAAATGGTGTCACCAGTAAACATAATTACCAGTTGATTGTCACCTGATTTGCACCACCCGGGGACCTCGTGTGGGGATTCAGATAAAAGGTGTACTCCCACGGACGAAGGTAAGTAAGTCATTATTATAGGTAATTACACCCAGACTCAAGATGGAACTCAGTCTGGTGGGAATGGAACACATGACTTAGGTCAAATATTTAATAAATATTTAAAGACTTTTTATACAAAGTATAAAAAAAGCTGTTTCACATTTTAGAAAACAACTTAGTTTTTAAATGTAATGTAATGTTGGAGATACATTTAATGTGTAATGTAATTCGTGATATAAAATGTTATTGAAAGTATTTATTGCGATTTAACGGTGTATTGTATATTACATCAAAAGCCAATGGCCAATAAAAAAGACATAAACAAGTGTAAGAGTTTAAATCTGCGTCAATTCTGTATGACTGTACACCTTCAACACAACTGAGAAGTACTATCTGAATATTGATTGGAGTGGACATTGAAGAAACTCAACGTTGGACCAACGTTGCATATTTAAAAGAATTCCGTTTATGCAAAACAAAAACTTGTTCTGATACTAGTACAGGAATCGTCTCTGCTGTGGAAATTAGATATTTTCAAATTATTCGAAATGGGAATTACTTGAAAATTCTATCTATTTTATCTTTCCTCAAGTTTGAATTGAAATCTCGAAGCATAAAAACACAATGTAAAAGTAATTCGCAAAAAACTGGCACTCTTTTGGCTTACAAAAAGAGCGTTCGGATCACTGTGTTCCGGACGACTTTTCTACCCGAGTGTACGCACAATGAGATATCTGACAAAGCTCTCTGAGGGCGCCGACAGCATCCAAGCTTTTAAAAGTATTACTGTCCCCCTGTGATGACACCCTCCTTGTAGTGTTTGATTATTTTATAGTGGGTAGTTGAATATTGAACTAGGGAGTTGAATGCGAAACTTTGTATGAGTTTTAATAGTGATCCCATGGGTAGGGAGACAGGTTTAGAAATGCATCGCTATTGTGAAGTGTAAATAATATTTTAATATTTTATTTCAGTTAAAAAGTTCAGTAAAATTGTGAAAAGTGTTACAAACGAACCATCTAGCTAGACTAACAAAATATTTGCCAACACTCGCCGTATTTTCATATAGAAATCTATTTGGGCAACAATTTTCTGAATAAAGAATTAATGCCACAAAAAATAAAATATGCCAAATAAAAAGCGGTTTCATTGTATTTTAATAAAATATTTCAAACATTTAAACATCTACATGGAATGCTGGCGGTAATGAATGTCAGATGAAAAAGTACGAGCTCATGTAAAATTCTTGTTATTGTTTTACGAAGCTTCAGAACAATTATTATAAACAATAAACAATCATTGAATGATATCAATCATTCAATGATGGCGGCATCACAAAGCCATAATTACGTCATAGCATGACAATTGTGGACTCGCACTTCCGATTTTGCTGGCTTACCTTAAACGCACAACGAACCACTGTGTGTGCGAGCTAAAAAAATCGTGAGGTGTTTTTCGGAAACCCTATTTGGACGAAATAATGAGAATAACGTATCGTCACCTATTAACGAATATTTGACTGGATATTCTATTCAATATTATCGTTAACTGAACAAACTTTACCTAATAAATGTTATTACTGAGTAGATTCACTAATGGCACTATTTTCATTAAAACAAGCATTAAAATAAGAATTTCAATAATTTTAATTTCCACTGCGGTTAAACTAGTATTGTTTCTTATGAGCTATGCGTCGAAATATTGTCTTAAAGAACTTTGTTCTAGAAACAAAGTAAACTATAAAAAAGTGTTTTGAGCAAACTGATAATAATTTGGTACCATTGGGTAATAATGCAGTTTGACAGATATGCGTCAAACTCTTTTTTGTCGGGGTTTAGTAAAGAATGATTATTGTCGGGTATTCTACTTTTTTAGTTAAAGTTTTTGTTGTTCATATCAAATTCGTTTACACGATTGTATGGTATAATACCTTGTCTAACATTCAAATGAAGGTTCAAAGGATTTTGATCAGTATAAAACCACACCCTATCTATGTATAACAACTTACTTACACCTTTTTCGAAACCTGTTTTTAACATGTTAATTATAATATTATTGTCTTGTATTTCCTAAAATTTGAGCAGCTGAGCTTATCAATCAAACTGTCAGGGTAACTAATAAGTATTCCGCCCACAAGCGAGCCACAACGGAAGCTAGGCCACATACACCGGCCCCGCCTGTCCTTGAACCTAGGTAGGTACTACACATACACAAAATTTAACAGGATGTAGATTTGGATCTACTAAAGTAATATGAGCTTGATAGAGCAATGGCAGTTTAAAAAAATTAGGAGTCTAGGGTGTCAATAAATAAGTTATATAACAGAGTCACTGCTGTATTACCTGAAGGTATAGGCAGAGGTGTTTATCACCCACTTTTTAGGTCCGTAATAGAGGGCGAGTCTAATGCCTTTCATCAGCCACAATTCATAAATTCGAGCTTACAGCTAAGATTCTCTTACTATATCAGAAAAGATTTTTGATTGACCCGGAAATCAAACCCACAGTTACAAAGCGAACACTGGGCTACCTAGGCAGTCAAATAGGTAAAGTAAGTCAAATAAAAAAGTTATTTTTTTTTCAATAAGTTATTGACACAACAAGCTAAGAACCCTATGTTAGTGTGGTTTATAATAAAAATTCAATGATACCTGAGCCATGACAGTCCATCTACCTATTTGGAAGATACGAGGTAATAAATATATACATGTAAGATACGCGCCAAGGAAGGGTTAGTTATGCAATCAGGTAACAACTCACGGCAAAACCAAATTGTCTTACAAAAAGATGACACGCCAAAAAACAATTTCAAGCAACATCAGGTAGAACAAAGCTGAAAATCCGCACAATAAGACTCTAAAACCAGTACCGGAAATATGAAATGACAACGGATAAAAAACTGCAACCTAGTGACGTCATTCAACATAACTCCGAATACATCTCATACAAAATGCTTTAGGCGGAACCCCACGCATCAGAACCTAACAATAGAAATATACCTCACAATCGTAAGTAATAAAAGCACGGAGCGCCCACATTAAAATCTTATCCCTTTCTTAAATAAAAAAAATCACGAAAAAATAAGAGAAAATTCTCCCTTTTATTATTCAGAGGAAAACGCTCCCCGTCCCACTGTGCGGACCCAGTCGAAATCCTCCCGGCTGAAGAAAGTACAAAGAAAATCTAACTTTAAATCCTTACTCACAAAGTTACAATTGGCGGGACTATTCAACAATACTGTTGGTACGAGAAAATGCGTTTTGGTATGTAGGATGTAAGGTTCAGATTTCTTTGTACTGCAGTCTATCGGGTTTATAGAAATCGCGCCTTAGTATTTGAAAATGAGATGCAGCGTGGGTTTCACCCGTTTCACCCCTCTAAGGGTGGCTCTCGAAACCCGAATTACCGGGGCGTGTGTAATGATTTTCCCGGGTGGAATTATGGACGGTATTGGGGACGATTGGAGACGAGGATGTTCTTTTTAATGGTCTTATGGGTATGATAAGGGAAATCCGTCGGAATCGTCTGAAATCCGCATTTTATAATAAGCTCTCATTATAATCTTTTTAACATTTTTTATGGTTATAAAGACCATTATTTCGTTCTGATGCACATAAATTCTAAAGTTAACCGATTTGATTGAAAGTTAGAATGGATTAGACATACGGCTGTTTCAAATGTGTTTGTAGCGTTACTTCTGTATGATTTCGGATTACTATAAGATTGGTACTCATTTCATCCCTTTTTAGTGTCCCACTGCTGGGCACGGGTCTGCTCACAACTATCTTATGAGTTGAAAGAGTTTAGGCCTTAATCCACACACGCTAGCCAAGTGCGGGTTGGTGGATGTCACATGTCCTCGAATGATTAGTCCTTAGACATGCCGATTTCCTCACGATGTTTTCCTTCACCAATGTTGGGCACGACCAGGATTCGAACCCGCGACCTTATTTTTCTAAGGCGAGGTCCGTACCACTGCGCTACCGCCTTAACTCTCTCAATTCATTAGATAGTTGAGAGAATACCCGTGCCAAACAGTGGGACACTAAAAAGGGTTGAAGTAGGTAATTTTAACCTAATACATATTCACATAAGGTTAAAATTGCAATGTTTCGTACTTTTAAAATAGAGTATAAGTAAAACAATGCACAAATTGTAATCTGTAGAGGGTGATGTCTGCTCACGCCGCTGTTACGTGTCCCTGATAAGTCGTGAAGATACGAGACTGCCTATTATATTACTTTGATAACTTAACTGTGATCTCAGGTTAGACAGTTGTGATGAATCAAGGAGTTGGGAATTATTGTCCAAAATTATACGTGGTAAGAAAACTTATTATTAATAAAAAAATATATATGAATATCGGTACAGCGGTGACGCAGAGGTATCGTTCTCGCCTTTGTAATATAATAATAAAAATAATAATAATAATATAGTGGGACATTAACACACGGTCATCTGATCCCAAACTAAGCAGAGCTTGTACTACGGAAACCAGATAACTGGTAATATACTACATATAATACTTTTCTTTTGTAAATATATACTTAAATATAGATAATTACACCCAGACACAAGACAAACAGATATTTAAACAAATGTTTGTCTCGGGTGGGAATTAAACCCACGACCTGCGGCGTGAAAAGCAAGTATCTTACCGACCACGCCACCGATCCGTCATTGGGTCGCAAGTTCTATCCTCGGTCGTGCTCACACGTCACGTGAAATGTTTCGTTTCAGCTGCTCAATATCGGTAAAGGAAAACATCGTGAGGAAACCAGCATGTCTAAGATCTAATAATTTAAGAGACATGTGACATCCACCTACCCGCACTTGGCCAGAGTGTGTAAATTAGGGCTTAAACTCTCTCAAGATAGTTGAGAGAAGAACCGTGCCCAACAGTGGGACAGGTAAATAGGGTTGAAGTGTCACATGATAATTAATTTAATACCTTGATCACACCTACGGAGGAAAATGTCGAGACAGTGTTCTCGGCCGAGTACTCGGTCGTAAAAATAGCGAGTCTATGTTTATACGTACCGAGTACACGGCTTAGGGCTCTGTGTCGCCCTTTTGCTCGATACGTGTGATCAGAGCATTACTTTCATAAAAGAAAACCGCATCAGATTTGGTTTATTTGTTTAATTACTAGAAGGTAAATTGTTTGTACACAGATGCGATTTTTCAGTGAGCCGTTTGCAATGACAGAACATTTTCATACATTCATTCATTCATTTTCATTCAATTATTTATTTCATGTGGGGACGAAACTCAGCCAGTACGCTACACACCTCAAGCCTTAATAAGGGATTGGGTTGTCTGGTTAGAGGTGCAAATTCTCTTAGCAACCAGCAGTGACTATGATCAGTAGTTGCATTTAGCGATAAGGTCAGAAAACAATACACAATTAATAAGGACAATTAATTAACCTTATCAATAATTCAAGCGGTTGCGGAAAATTACTATAGGTATTAATTGCAGTTATAACGGCTGATTACTCATAATAATTTATTATATTTGTTATAATTATGTGTTTACTTTGATTCTTTAATACATTGTTAACCTCCATTTATTATGTAACTAGAGACTGGCCTGCCTTCTCACGGTATAAATTATACACAAAACTCTTTCGCGTACAGAGAACTAAGACTACTTTCTATTATTAAAGATACCTAATTTATTCGTTTGTCTATGCAAGATCTATAAGTTATTTTAACTAAAAGTTTAAGTGTCAACAAACCTACTCTGTCTAATCAAATAATAAAACCCAATGAATATTACGAACAAAGAGACGAAAATAGCAACTTTCTACTGTTAAAAGATTATATTTTGATTAAGAAACTAATTTACGGTGCTATTTATATCTTTGAATGTTTCTTTAGAAAATAGGTTTCTTTAAAAATCGATTTTCAAATCCCGAGAAGGAACAAAGGCAAGCGACCCCGAAATTGCTGGCCGCATTCACCCAGACAAAAGCTCTAAAATACACCCCGCGAGCAAAAAGAAAAGCATTTCCATTCCATCCCCTCCTTCATTTAAATTTCCCGCCCCAGCGCGGGGGCGGCGACTAGGGGCGGCTTCCGTACAACAGAGACGAAAGTTATAATCTCGTAGAAAAGAATGAGACGGTCGTATGTCCACCTGTTGCGTTTCATATTTTCGCGGCAGATTCTTTTTTCAATTCTTACCGTTCGAAAGGATTTGAATGGTGAGTAGCGTGCATGCGTACTGGACTTAGGTATTGAACGATATTGATGTACGGCGCCCGACGCTCCACGATGGTAAATTCATTTGTTCATTCTAAATTCAAATGAATAAAGAATAGGTTTTACATTGATTTTCTTAATCGTAAAAATATTTGCGATTGCTATTGCTATTAAGACTTGTCTAATACACAAAAAATAAGTAGAATGTTTTTCTGATCGACCAACGATTCAATCCCATGGCCTCGCGGTTGTAAAGTAAAAATCACTAATCATACTATATGTTATTATAATATATGCAGAAACGGTCTTGTTTTCCTTAACACAACGTCTCGTGAATGTGCCTGTTTAGCGTAATTTGATTGCTAACCCAAATACATTTATGTTACACATGCTGCCTTGGGTTTAGTTTTAATTAATCATTTTATAAAGAGCCACAGTTGAGAGAAGACCCGTGCCTTGCAGTAGGTTACTAAAAAAGGGTTGAAGTGATACCTACCTACTAAATGTACATTTCACTCGTTCCGTTCAATTCTTATCATTTTAATGGGCCATTTACACGAAACCAATAGCCGAGGCAGGGCAGTAAGACAGGACAGCAAGCCACTAAAAACACTACATTGGATGGTCCTCAAGACAGTAGTTGTCCCCACTTACACGATGTTTTTTAGAGGCTTCCTGTCCTGTCTCAGCTAATATCCTCGCGTAAAAGGCCCATAGAATGGATTTTTAAATCTCTATTTATTTAGAGGCTTTTATTACAAAGTAATATAGCAACCCCATCGTACCTTAACCTATTACAAACAAAACTACTAAGTAATAGAGGTATGAGATTTTTTAAGAACAAATAGATATATTAAATAAGCCTAAAAGCTTTATGTGACTTAAGGTTAGATAATAATATTAATAAATACTCAAACATTGTATAAATTGAGTCTGTATTTGTTCATCAAAGACCTTCTCTCTTCATTATGTTTATAATCTATTAGTAGGTGGTAGATATCATCAAGTGTTCCACATAATAGAATGAATGAAGAAATACATGAATGATTTTACAGTAGAAAGAAAGAAAAGAAAAATAACATTTATTTAACATGGACAGGACACACAAAATCAAATGATAAAAAAAACACATAGAAAGAGAGAGAAAAAACACAAATGGAAAAATAAAATAAAAAACAAAGAGTAGGTAAGTGTGACCCACCAGTGCCAAACATGGACAGTGCCTATTAGAGGCGACTCAGGCGACCCAGAGCACAGATTTTCAGCAATGTCCATATTCCCACAGTGTGACGCCAGGCGCCAAGGACAATAAGGCGCAGTAGACATTTTAATTTCTATATCTATCTACCTACATAGGTACAAATGAAATAAACACATAACAGAGCAAACTAATGAAATTATTAATCCGCTCTCGCGTTTGGTATTTTCCCCCAATACAGGATGAAGACAGAAATAAAAATTGTTTGTATTACTGTTTCCGGCGCGTCCCGAGTTCGATCCCGAAACACGTGGTGCGGTGTTACGAGGAAATAATCCAATAAAAATAGTATCACGCACGATTAAATTACGATGTGGAAGACCATCTTAGTTTTTAGATGTGTTTGTTATTACGAAATTGTATAAATAAACAGAATTTATTTTGGGCTAGATGGTTGTGGGAGACAGGCATGCTCTGAGCATGATTTAAAGACTTGAAATATTGCATAGGTAGAGTTAAAGAAGTATTCGGTCATACATGATAATGAATTGACGAGAAAATTTACATTTACATTAGTGATGAACATTTGTGTTTGTGTCGAGTCTGGGTGTAAATATCTATTATAAATATATATTTATAAAAGAAAAGTATTATATGTATATTATATACCAGTTATCTGGTTTCCATAACACAAGCTCTGCTTAGCTTGGGACCAGATGACCGTGTGTGTTAATGTCCCAAAAATATTTATGTATTATTGTTACCTACCTGTGCCCAGGCTGATGATGATCTTATTTTATTGTTTTGAAAAAATGCTATGTCTAATAGGTATATGGTCGGTGTTATTAGACAACTCAATAACGTGGGCGAAACCACGGCAGATAGCTACAACCCATCTATAAATAACAAGATTTATCTGACGTATCACACAATATACTTCGACATTACAACTCAAATTATATCACAATCACATGCATTGACATGCGATAATGAATTTTGATGATAACTATTTCAAATAGATGGTGTTTCTACTGCACAGCAAAACATAGCACAAACATAGCCTTATCTCTTTTTACTCAACTACAAACGATAGAGACAGATAGTGCTTGCAACATGTTTTCTTGTGGAAACTAGGGGTTAGAAAGATGAATTTATGTTTTTAACTAGCTTCCGCCTACGGCTTCGCGTGGTCCTTATTGGGATAAAAACTTAAAACGTGTATGTAGCCTATGTGTAAATCCAGACAATAATCTATGTCTGTGCCAAATTCCATCCAAATCCATCCAGTAGCTTTAGCGTGAAAGAGAGCCTCTAGTACAAACTAACTTTATTCGATAGCTAATTTAAAATGCTCAATATAGACGTTTTATTAGATAGTATTAACATATTATTAGTACATAATCAATGTAATAGAATTGTAATTAGTTATACCTAAGTCAGTGATGTCAACAAGTGTAGTACGATAACTCGATAACACAATCGGTGTACACCTGTATATAGGAGTTATTTTGCACATAACTTACATACAGATTGTGTGATAAGATTAGGTTTGTGTGTGACTGATTAGAAACGTTGGATAAATTGTACGGAAAAGTGAAGGCAGGTAGTTTTTTTTTCTATAGGTACAACTTGAACCCTTTTTAGTGTCCCACTGTTCAGATGGGCACATGCCATCTCTCAGCTATCTTACGAGTTGAGAGAGTAGGCCTTAATCTACACACGCTGGCTAAGTGCGGGTTAGTGGATGTCACACGTCCTCGAATGATTAGTTCTAGTTTTCCTTCACCGATATTGAGCAGCGGCGATGATACATACAAAGATGTGTGGGCATAACCCGGAATCGAACCGGCGACCTTTTATTTCCACAGTGTACCGCTGCGCTACCGCTGCTTTAAACAACATTAACAGTCCATATTTATTAAGTGAGTGTTTATCCGTTACGTGTGCTAAATAGAATTAAAATTCATTCAAATGAACTAATTTTCCTAGGAACTTACCTTACAACTTTCGCATTCATTACATCCTAGTTTCTCATTCCAGTAATATCATAAAAAATACAAAAATACAAATACGATTGATATGTAAAATGACGACTTGAATTTAATAAATTTTATTATTATTTTATTATTATTATTATAAAGGTTACCAAATGAAAGGGGTGAGCACAGTGTGCTGCTAAAACGATTTTGATAATGCAAAATGTTTGGTACTCACCATTGCGACGGGAAGGGGATGCGCCCCACCGTTAGGGTAGGGGTACGGAGCCATGAGGTAACCCATGTGTAAGCCGGCTGCAGGGTGAGGCTCAAATTTACCTGGAAATTTAAAGAAAATGTTGATAAATGTTGATCTATGTTCTGATACTGATGGAAAGAAGGACGGCTAAAGTTGGAAGGTAATACATGTAACAATAAAAAAATCATTGCTATTCGATGGCTAGATTTCGAGAAATCGCGAGACAAACATACATACACATACGAATGACGCATTTCTGAATGTACCCACGTTTCACTTACGTACAGGGTGCATAACGATTATAATAATAAGCACCTACCACCTAAGCATCTACTTACTTATGGTAAAACAATAAAGTTATTGAGTATTAAATTGATAACCTCTTTGTTTAAGTCGGTTAATTACAAAATTAATTATTAACAATTACCGCCTTAGCAAAAGCTTTGAATGCAAAAATATCAATGTAGGTACTGTAATTTTTACATTCAAAGTTTCAGATACTTTGAAACGTCGGGATCTAAAAATCTAAAATAAACCGCGATAAAATCTGTTAAAAAGTAGTTTTATTTAAAAGTATTCTTTAAATATAATATAATAATTAAAGACTTAAAATGGTTGTCCTTCCACTACCATAAATATATTTCACCGTCAAAAATACTTTGAACTTTGTTTGCTTGACTACCTACAGTGAAACATCGCAACAATGTCTAAAAAAAAAATCGATAAAAAGCATTACATTGACTTATGCACAATGTCCCTTTGATTATTAAAACAATATCAAAAGGACCTGTAACAATGTACATAGAAATAAGTTTCTTAATGTACATTCCTTCACGTAGCTTACTTAATTAAAACAGTTATTTTTAATTAAAAATACTAATACAATAGGTTTTGAATTTGCGAAAATTTTACAGCACATTTAATATGCAAAAGCACTCGCTGTATTTACCTGAAGGTGCAGGCAGAGGTAAACCACTCTCATTTCGCTGGTTTAGACTCTACGCTTAATAATCCTCTAATTGCCGTTCATTGGAACAATTCCTTACTTCGAATTCCACTAACAGTTTATTTTGGAGTATTTTAGAAACATATTTTTACTCGAATCAGGATTCCAACGCACTAACCACTGGATCAGAGAGGCAGTTTTATATAAACAAAAAATTGACAACTCAAGTCTCCTCTGTATCTAATCTGTTGCAGCCTGTATATAGTCTTTAAACAGGCTTTCGCCTTAAATACTCAAACAACATAATCATTCATTTGGAGGCTGAGTTTCCTTAGTCCGTGGGAGTGTACCGTTAATCTGAATGTGGTCCCCGGTTGGTCAAATCAGATGACAGTTAACTGGTGGTGGAAGGCTTCGGCCGTGGCTAGGGACCACGCACAAAGTCGCACTGCTAAGCGACCTTACCGTAATCTGGTGCGATGACTGTAACACCTTGTAAGAGAGTAGGTCCGAATTGTTACTCCTTTATGCTTTCTAACTATTATGAAGCCACATTCCACTGCCAACTTCTCACCGAAAATCATTCGTAATCACGAGTAAATCGATATATTGGTTGGCGCGTCCCATCGTAGACTACATACGATACAAATTAATAACCATCAAAATATCGAGTTATCTGTAGGTAGGAAATCTACACATTTTTTTTACAAATCTAGTGAATAGTTTCGATGTGAAAGAGTAGCAAATACCAATCTACACATCAATAAATTTTCGCATTAATATTATCAGGGGAATACGTGGGTGGCCTGCTTTTTTCTAAGTCGAATAGAGCAAATAACAAGGACCACACATGAGAAGTATCTCATCTTATAAAAACTAATTAATTTGCGACGACTTTCCTAATGCAGACACTATTTTCTACAAACCGTTTGTCCAATTATTCTTTTACCATATAAAGTACTGTAAAGCCTGTTTAAAGCCGCGTTGAGATGATCAGTCTGCGAGTCACTTGTACATACACGTACTTAGATGCAGTCCGTATTTTAATCCGACGAAGACAAACAAGGATTCGCAATTTTATGCTACATTCTAGGGGCCGAGTCATCTTCGCCCTTTTTTTTTTGCTGATGACCTAACCCAGTCGGCCGGAAGGGCCTCTATTGGCTCACCGGACTTTTTCGGTGAGCGGTCCGAGGACGGTCGAACCGATGTAATCTTCGTCCGTGGGAGTGCTTCTTTTATCTGAAACCTCACACGTGGTGGTGATTGGTGCAAATCAGGCGACAGTCAATCAACTAGTAATGATATTTACTTGTAATTAACTAGTGGTAGGCTTCGGCCGCGGTTAGTGACCACCCACCAGACAAAACCGCACTGCCTAGCGGCCTTGCTGTGTTCCGGTGCGATGTCTGGTGACACCATTTAAGAGGGTGGGTCGGATATTTTCTCCTTTATTGTTTCTAACCATATGGAGCCTCATTCCACTGCCACCTTTCCACCGACAATCATTCGTAATCACGAGTGAATCGGTATATTGGGCGGATGCGTCCTATCGTAGACTACATCATTGCATCAGGCAAGTTGCAGTCAAGCGCAAGCCTATTGCAGAATAAAAAAATTAAGATCTTAAGATCTTTATGAAGGCTCGAGAAGTATGATTACCTAGGTATTCCATTAAAACTCGGCGCTAAAATGCGACTGGACGAAGTCCCGATAACAGTGGGCATTATATAGGACTGGATTAATCATTATGGCCCAGCAGTGGGACACTAAAAAGGGATGCAGTGAGATCATTATGAGATACCGGTAGCACTTGCCAGAGTAGTTGCATACAAGTACAGTCATTCTGAGTGGACTGAACGTGTAAACACGATTTTAAATAGTACCTATTTCTAATATGGTGTAACTGCTTCGGTAGTCCAGTGTTAAGCGTGTTCGCTTAGTAACCTCGAAGTCCAGGGTTGGATTCCTGGGTCGAGCAAAAAGACTTCTAATACACTAAAAGATTCTAAGGATCTTTCTAATCTAAGCTCGAAGTATAGAATCGTGCCCGATGAACGTTAATAGGCTCACCCTTTATTACGTACTAGCCCACGGCTTTGCCAACGAATTGAAACCACATGCCCACATTGAAATCCAGACCATAATCTATCTCTGTGCTAAATTTCATCCAAACATTCCATACATTCTTACGAACTTTGGGGTTTATAATATTAGTAGGATGGAACTTAGACAAGTCTGCCTACCTTCGGGTAATACAGGTATGATGGTATGTTTTTGCTATGTGACATACAATTTACAGTTTCGTGATTAACACGGTAAATATTTTATTATGCAAAGCTATTATTAAAATCATCAATATGGAATATGCAGTAATTAAATTATCCTCATTTAAGCTGTAAGGGAAAATGTTGGTAAATTTTTATGCAACTTGATTTTCATTTCGTTGCAATTTAGTTTTACTGTTGTATATATACTAGGTTTTTGAATATCATGGAAATTTTTGAAATAAAGACGGGATTTTGTATATGAAGCAGTGGAATATAAATCTACTAGTAAGGCATTAATTAATTAGCATTCAAGTTAATAAAATTAAGCCTGAAACACAGGACAACCTAGTTCAGGGGAATGTATGATACATAACCTATTATGATATAAACCTGTACTCTTAAGATATTAATTGTAACTACTTACTATATGAATGAATAAACTTTACTTTACTTTACTTTTTACTTTACTTAAATCGTTAGAGATATTACTATGCGTTTTAAATAACAATAGGACACTAGACTCCCGGCTAACTTCATACCTTAAACCAAGCAAAAGTAGCGTCAGTATAAAATATCAAACCACAGACAGTAATATTATTTTAAAATGTATGAAAGTAGTTTATGTAAAAAAATACTTAGGTATGTAGCTACATACAGCTACCTAACCTAACCTAGCTAACCTAACCTAGCTAACCTAACCTAACCTAACCTAACCTAAGTATATTTACGCGCTAGGATGCCACAAACTTGTACACGGATACAAACACACGTTTTACCTAAGACACCGCTTTTATTCCTAAGAAGTTAATGAAATATGTTCGTAACTAAACATTTTACTCAAAATTTTTAAAATTACTCGTACAGCAATAATATGTACGCATTTTTATTTATTTTCCATCTAGACGTGATTATTATATCGAACAAACATTTTTGCCCACCGTACTAAAACATTTGATATTGTTGCACATTCCGGTCGAAGATGGCGGATTTCCAGTCCTATTAATATTTGAATTAACTCTATTTCACGTGACCTTGAATGACATTAACAAAAATCATATCCCTCACCTTATCAATCATCGTGATATTAGCAATAGAAATTAGCATGGTAAGACTCATGAATTGGCATGTTTATGAAATTTATGCCACACATTGTATTTTAATCGCTTAGCGTTTTTGCCACTTGTCTGAAGGTGTTAGACGATCATACTTATGATGAGAACGCGCTTCTGAACCATTAAAAATAAAAATAAAAAATAAATTAATAGTAGAAAAGTACTTAAAAATAAATTAATTTATTAACTTTATTGTATAAAATTTAGTTCCCAGTGAGATTTTTCTATTGATCGGTATATTTTTCTATTTAAAATAGAAATAACCTATAAATAAGTACAGTCAATAACTAAAATGTAACGCTAGACGTCTCGGGGCGTGGTGGCAGACGTACAAATTACACGCGGAGACGTAATTTACAGTCGTAATTACGCGCGCAGACGCCACTGAAGACGCACGGGATACCGTCTGATTTTAGCGCACTTACCTACCCCTTTTCAACGGGATTGTATTTCATTTAAAACTGATCGAGCTTTGTCCTATGTATAATAAGATTTATATAATAAACGGGTAAATATTTTTAATAAAAACTCCGACTTCAAATTGATCAAAAAACTTAGAAACTTACATGGGGAATTCATCTTTCTACAAAAACATGCAATCAATAAATGACTGCGTTATGCCCGAACAAAAAATAAACGTAAAACAAAATACATGCGAATTGATAATCACCTCTTTTTTGAAATCAAAATTAGAATACAAACAGACGCAGCGATGGACATTATTTTGTAAATATGTAGAGTTAGTGACGAGTATTGATAGTCTGGGTGTAAATATCTATTATTAAGTATATATTTACAAAAGAAAAGTATTATATGTATAGTATATACCAGTTATCTGGTTTCCATAACACAAACTCTGCTTAGCTTGACCAGATGACCGTGTGTTTAAGTCCCAGAATATTTATAATAAACTTTTTACATAGATTACTTAGAATACGAAAATCGGTATTTTTTCTGACAGTTTCGTTTATTGCACACAGAGACGGAAGCTTGTTTAAAAAACTATAAACTATCAGGTTTCAGTTAAGAATTATAATACCTACATTTTTTTGTTAATTATATTCCACGCAGGTGAATATAATAATAATTAAATAATTATTTCTAACAAACAACGAAATATAGATAATACTGGCCGGTAATAAAAAATAAACAAGTACTAAAAACAATTACGGGAGCAATCAAAATTTTATTACTGTTATCATTATCTTTATAAGGTATTCTCTCCTGACTGTACTTAATGGAATAGGTTGGTGTCCGTATTCTGGTACTATTTGTATCTATAATATAAAAATGAATCGCAAAATGTGTTGGCATAACTCAAGAACGGCGGAACCGATTTCGCTAATTCTTTTTATAGAATAATCCTTGAAGTACGAGGATGGTTTTTACGTCGATAAAAATTTAAAAAAAAACTCCTAAGAAACTGCTACACCGATCTTTGTGAAATCCTATAGGTCGTATTCTGTTTTCGGACCCGGCAGGTGACACTGCTTTACCGGGCAGGACGACGTCTGCGGGGTTCGCTAGTTTATTAATAAACATAGACACAGATTGGAACTAAAAAGATGATCCTCACTATACTCCATAGACCTAGAATATTAAAGATGATCAAGAGTGCCTGTGAGAAGTACTATAAAGTCGTGATACGTATATAGATAATAATTTTCCAACTTCCCTTGTGAAGTTGGATTTTATAACCCTTTCTTTAGTTACCATCACCCTATCTGATCCTGCTTTTGGTAGCTAGGTACCTGGATGACCGAGTTTTGCTCGTTTTTTTCTCTTTTCTCAGAAATAGTTTTTCTTCCAAAAATAAGGAATAAAAAAATATTCATCTGGATTCGAACCTGGACCACATGGTATCAAGACCACCCATTGCCCCACCTGAGCTATCATACATACATAGCTACATTATTATTTGAGGCAAAATTTGCCCTCGTATTTTGATGATATTGTAGCAGTTTTTCATTGTCTAAAAACACAAATAAAACGAAACCTGGCTAGATCGATTAATCGCCCCCAAAACCCCATGCATACCAAATTTCATGAAAATTGGTGAAGAAGTTCCGAGAATCTGATTATGTTTTGATATATGCATTTACTTAAACAAGAATTGCTCAAAGGTATTAGATATGACTATTGAAAATTCCCCTGCCTAATAAGTAGTACGCATATTAGGACCACAGCAGATAATTAAACTTTCATAACAACAAATTAAAAATTACCTATTCTAATTACCACCACTTAAATCTATATAATTGTAAGTAATGTTGACAATAAACATTTTTTCATTTTTCATTATTATTACTGATTTAGTTTATTTTTACTGTATTATATCATTAATACGACTCGACTCGTAAGATGGTTGAGAGAAGACCAGTGCCCAGAAATGGAAACTGAAAAGCTTGAAGTGATATCATTAATTTAATATTTTTACAACTACACACAGCGCCATCTAGTCCCAGATAAATAAATTATATACTTCTGTAATGGGTACTAGAAACTGATATACTACTTAAATATTTTTTTGGTGAATACATACATTTACAGATAAATTACACACGACACAGAAAAAAACATTCGTGCTCATCAAACAAACATTTTTCCTGGGTGGGAAATGAAACCCACCACGGCCTCTGGATCAGCAGCCAGGGTCACTAACCCCTACACTAACAAGCCAGTCAATCATTATGTTCAATCATTTCATTAGGTATTATTCTATCAAATCAGTTACTTTAAAAAAATACAATACCCAAAAATCTAGATTATTCACCATCAAAGAAATCAGGTGCACTGTGCAATCAGATAACTCAGAAGTAAAATCGATAAGCATTATCTAATCATTTCCATCAGAACGAATGCATACGATATAATCGCAGTTACGGAATAAGGACGTCCCACGCCTTTTCAATTTGTAGTAAATTTTGTTAGAGAGGCATTATTTTTGATGAGAGCTGTGAACTGGCTGGAGAGTTGTCGATAGAAGTGTTCACAATTAGCTTGCGAGTTGGTGGATGTCACATGGCCTCGAATGATAAGTTCTTAGATATGCTGGTTTCTATCATCAATATTGAGCGCGGCGATAAATCAATTTACACAAAGAAGTGTCGGCACGACCAGGGATCGAACTCGTGGCCTAATATTTTAAAGGCGAGGCCGATACCACTGGCCCACCGCAGTTACACCGTGTTTACGGTTAGTTTATACTGATTTTCAAAAATTACTAGAAGAAAAAAATAAGTTTAAAAACGTCTCCACGGTTTTTTATAACTTACTAATGTTTCAAGTAACAAATATCCACACAGCTATCCATACAAACTTAAGCATGTAGAATAAAATAAAATAATTAGGTAAATAAAATAGTAGCAGATATATTAGCTAATAAATAACAGATAATATAATAATTAATCAAATTTAAATATATCAAAACTGCAGTCAGAGATAAAAAATAAGTTTCAAGACCTAAAATCTATTCTATTTTAACACCATAAAAAATGTCTACAAAAACATCTATAACTTCAATTTAAAAATATCTTAACCTACTGTACTAAAACCGAAAATTCTTGATTTACAACGTAAACCAAAAACTAAACTAACACCGACTCAATAAAGTGTGTAAGCACGATTCTGGGAATACGCGGTAGGTCCTGACCTACACAAATATTGACCCAAAGCGTTCAAACTCCATGTAATACGTATTAACGATAACTGAACACATATTTTTGTGTACGACTATACTGAAATTTCGTTTGAGCTACTGGTTTATTGGTTAGAATTAAGGCTTCTGTAAAAAAAATCCTGTATTGCCAGACTGTCTAGCAGAGTTGAAAACTGGGCAGTGGGCAGGTGCAGAAGTAGTTTAGTAGAATGGTCGCATGGGACTTAACTCACCAGCGCGATCCCGTCAATGCTGCTCCTGTAAGCCAAGATCAACAGCGGCACCGTGAAGAGACTAGGGATTTGAACCAGGCCAAGTGCCATACCTAAACTGTGTTGGATCCCGTACGATTTTAATCAGAAAGATAGAAGGAGGAGGTGGAAACTTAGATTGTCCCTTCCCTCCACGCAAAACGGGAGACAGCATAGAGAAAAAAGAGAGGTTTACATTGCCTCATCAAAATGGACTAAGCACCACGGGTAATATGCCAAAATCGTTTGAGGGCACGGAAATAGACGCTAATCAAAGCTGCGACCACGCCTGTAAGTCTTTGGTCGGTGGAGTTTTTTCCAACTGTCTCTACTCTCTCCCAGCTTGTTGACCATCTGATACGACTTAACATTTACCTTCTCCTTTATCTGGTTAAAGTAACTTCTACACAATCTCCCTCTTTATCTTTCCTTCTATGGTGTTCTTCATTAGTGTGTGGTGTCGTATAAAACGGTCAATCATCTTTCCGCTTCTGTTCTCTATAGCAGCTAAAAGGCTTTTTCTGTCTCCTACTCTAACCAATACTTGGTTGACCAAGAAATAAAAAGCCTTTACGACAGATGCCACCAATGCTTACTGTATCATGGCAGCATAAGAAGATAAAAAGAAACGTAGGCTCGTTCCCGTATCTTTAAACCCAGCCAAATCCCGGGTCTCCTCTGTTTTGGATCTCACACGAATCTGATCAGAAAGATAAACAGGAGTTTGAAAGTTAATGTCCATACTTCCATGTAAAGATTTATCATAATGGACCAAGCACCACGGATAATGATATTTTAAAGAATTTAACTACTAGAACTAATTCCAGTAATAATGATACTAAATCGTCTGAAAGCACGAAATTTATTGGGTAGGTTGTACAGTAACTGGCATATGGACAAAGGGGGCATAAAGGCGGAGTTAAGGTCGGTAGCCAAATTGTTTGCCGGCCACTGTAGAACAATGAGGACTATGTCCGTTTTACTACATACCTACCTGTATATTTACGTAAGCACAAAAATAATTATAGCATAGAATATTATAGTTACTGCCCAGGTAACTAGCCGTGAAATATTTGGTGTATAAAAAGAAAAAGGATATTTAAGAGACCTCCCGTGCGCATACGCACGATGATTCGCCAACTTTATATTATACTAAAATTTGATTACACCAATCCCTTAATCGCGTGTTTAAAATTTTGAAATTAATTAACATAAAAATAAAACGGCTTTGCTAACGTTTCGGCAATAGGGGGGAACTTATGGGGGCCGTTCATAGGGCTCATTCCCAAGGTGTTAGTAATTTAATTGATTAATCAGAGGTATTCGCGTCTCAAGGCATTTTTTACTCTCGTGACTTTTAACGGCTGGCTGATACTTAGTGAGCTGTACTCACCCCAGTGAGTATGGACATACGCTATGGACGAAGCCTACCACTAGGTAGGCTTTGTCCATAGTTAGTCACCACCAGCACCCACCAGTCAAAGACATGACGCCAAACTACAAATTCTTGTTTTAGTCTAGCCATAAATGGAAACAGGTCTGATGTGATGTCTTGAGGCTTGACTCCGTTGTTGACTCTTGTTTCATTATCACTTACTAGCAGGTAAATTTAAAAGGAGAAAAGAGGTGCTGTCAGTTCCGTAAAAAGGTGCAATAGAAAATCGGGTGATTAGCTAGCAAACAGTGGATTGTAATTGTTGAAGTGGTTATAGACAAATGGTATAAAAACTTATACCTGCTATTAGCGGTCTGAGCAAATTATAATGTGTGGAGTGTTTATTTTTAAAAGAAATAACAAATAAGGATCTAACGAGCGAAATTTTGTCGGTTTATGAATCACATCTACCAGGAAAATGTGATTACCTAGTTTTTATTCTGCTAAAGGCTTGCGTTTGACCACAACTTGCCTGTTGTTAAGCAATGATGCAGTCTACGATGAAACGCGCTTACCCAGCAAATACTGATTCACTCGTGATTTACATTTTACGAGTATTTATTAATACAATATCTATAAAAGTTGGTTAAATATGTACACGGTATATATCTACTATATTTTTGCTACTAAGCAAGTATAATCCCCAAATTTGTTATCTTATCGATCAGAAATTCAAAATTTAATTTCTCAGTTTAATTTAAAACATAGGCGTACTTTTTCTTTAGATGAATGATGAGCCAAGCTTACCTACTAACCAATTACCGGATTTAGCCGTGACAAAAACAGTTGATAAAACGTCGGGTTGACTCAGGGCTGCCCAAAGCTTTCTAAATATTTCACCCAAGTTAATTATCACATACTTTTAGAGCTTGTAGCCTCAAAAACTAGGAAATGGATTATCATCTTCAGATATTTTTTAAGGTTTTTATTTCATTGCATCCGTGTAAAGCCAGGTCGGGTGAACGGACATAATCCTTTACAATTTATCATAATTTATTTAGTCAATAATTACAGCTTGTAATTCTTTTTTACACAAAAGTACCTACAACTACAATATATCAATAGAGCAATTTGTAGAGACAATAATATTACACTTAATTAAGTACGAATCAACAATTACGATACCAGAAAAACAAATCCTACGCACTAACTTAGCCTAAAAATAATAAATAAATTAAATATAAAATAAAATAAAATTAAATAATTAATTAGATTAAATTTAATTTAAACACCAAAATGTTTTTAAATACATCTGATATAATAATATTTTCACATTTTTTTACACACAGCGCTATCTAGTCTTAAATAAGGCAATTATATTTGCTTGTGTTATGGATACTTACTTAAATACATTATTTTTTGTAAACATACAAATTTCAGATAAATTACACCCAGACTTAGAAGAAACAATCAGGCATCATCACAAAAAAATTTGTCCTGAGACTAGAACCCACGACTTAACAGTGTCACTAACCACAGCGAACGTTGAATGAACTTAAAAATAATTAACATTCTAATTGATAGATAATCTCTTCTTTTTAAAGTGTGTTGAAATACCCAGTGAAACTTCCGCAATACTTATAATTTATTTATGACAATCGATACAGGTATAAAATAATTTCACGTTTAATTTTATCTAAATAAGTATATAAAGGATAACTTATAGTGTAATACTATAAATTAACTAATTCTAAAATTCTATTTTAAAAACTAGATAAGGCGTCATAAAATTCCTCCGAATCGAGGCCTTGGGGGAATGTGCCCAGAAGGCTGGCAGCATTGCCATGTTGTTTGGAAATGCTAATTCGTTGACCAAGATGTAAGCTAACACTCTGGTCACGTGAAGAGTCTCTTAAGCGGTTATGCGAAATTTTATTATTTATTTATTATTGATTTTTTTTTATTAATTATATTATTTATTATTTAAATTCAAAAGACACAACCCTACATCGTCAAAGATAATGTAGGTGTTAATCTCCGGGTTCCGTATACGAATAAGGTAAGAAATGCAAGTAACATTGCGAAATTTAATGGCTCTCTGTTTTCCGAGATATATGGGACAGATGATAAGGTTGCAATAAATTAATCACACATTATAAGGAGTAAGATTTCTCAATAATGATTCGTTTGCGTTTATCTGCGTATTGTTATATTGGCTACAAAGATTCAAAGATTTATTTGCCTTAAATATGGTTACAAAGGTGTTACAGATAATAAAGGAGCTTAGCATATTTAATCATTACATAATGACGTGCAAATTATAAGACGTGAGTACGAATAACATTAGTTAAAACAGTTAAATATGTTTAGAGTCGTAAAATCCTTTAGTGAGTTTTAAATATACATTAAATTATTAATATATTTATTAAAGTTTTTTATGAAATATATTATTGTTATTATTATACTTAAAGTTTCATAGTTCGTATTTCATTAGAATGATCAATTATTAAGTACAGGCAAAAATTTTAGTACAATTTTTTAGTCAAATACTTACCTATCTACATAATGGTAATCTATACTACCTAATATAAAGCTGAAGAGGTTGGTTCAACGCGCTAATCACGGGGACTACTGATTCGATTTGAATAATTCTTGCACTGTTATATAGGCCATTCATTGAGGAAGGCTATAGGCTACGTGTGCAGCGGTGGCGCAGTGATATTGGCTTCGCCTTTGACATATAAGGTAGCGGGTCTGATTCCCGGTCGTGCCCACACATCGTTGTGTGAATAGTTTCATCTCCACTGCTCAATATCTAATCGATAAAGGAAAAAATGAGGAAACCGGCGTGTCCAAAAACTAATCATGGACTTGTGACATCCACCAACCCGCACTTGGCCAGCATGTGTGGATGAAGGCCTAAACTCTCTCAATATCAAAAATCAGGTTGTGTGTGTTAGGTAATTAATCCGCTGCATCTCCTAACCAGTACGACAGCAGATATAAGTGTAAAAAGCTCGTTAATCTAAAACGAGGAGTCCCATATTGTGTACGCATATCAAATTCCAATTAGAACTTGGATGTAATGACACAAAATACAGCACAGGCATAAACGAATACTCTAAAGACCACTTCCACCATATTTTAATCAAACGTTTAACTTTATAACTAACGTTTTATTTTTTATACTTCTAAAGTCAGCTAACAGTGAGTAGGTACTATAAAGGCTAATTATAACTGGCTGTGCCGAAGAAGAGAAAGGAAGGGGTTAACATCTAGCGAGATGGCACAGCACACCCCACGCAAGAGGCAACAGAGGCCATCTTGCAAAATGCAAATATTAATTCATATGGCGTAGGACACAGAGACGGAAAATTTTACGACAAGAAAAAGTAGTCCACCAAGCATACAGCCAAGTCGACAGTCATTGGCTACCTTTGGCTGGCCATACACGCTACAGTCTACTAGAAAGGTCTGCCTGCGCAGGTCGACCGTATGTCGTAGTGTGTGTGGGCGAATGCAGTTTACCGGAGAAATCTACAGAACGTTTCGTTACGGCGGTGTCGATAGAGGACGACGACAAGTACGCAAGTTAGAGACTTGATAGAAACTGATGAGGCCTATGCAGGTAACCAGAAGACATGCACACACGCACAGGTACACCATACGGTCTCGATCAAAAATATTAATTTTCGAATTTGTTGCGGTCCTGTACTGACAGGTAAAAAGAACTGCACAGGTCGTTGCCATAATCACTCCAGTCTACCTCAGCAAGTTAACACCCAGGACACAACCAACAGTTAATCTGCGTGTATTCTGTAAGGTAGTTCTTTCCCAGTCTAACTGCCCATAGAGCGAAAAAACCGCTACGCTCTCACTATAGATAACAAAATGTTATTTTAAATCATAAACATCGGATTAAAATATGGTGCAGGTGAGCTTGAGATTTCAAATCAAAGAGTGAGAAAAAGATATGTAAAAGTGTGTTGAAAGAAAGGGATGGATATAGAATTAATGAAGTATTAAGGGTGGTGATAACTGTCTACATAAAAAGTCTTGAGAGAGGAGGTCTTGCGTATCGAATGAGAGCAGTTGTTTTTGCATTCATGAATTCTTAGCGGTTTTACATTAGCCTTAGCTCAACTGGTTCTTGGAGACTGGTTTTAGAAAATTCTAGAACTTTTCAAGGACTAAACAGTGACATATGCTTGGTATAGTCTTACGGCATTTTAAGCCTCTACAGTTAAAATTGATTTTGTCTCTTTCTTACTTATATAAATATCAAATAGAAACGAATATTCACAAACACAAACGAATTATAAACCTATAGTTAGCTATTAGAAAATTTCATGTTGAACCCACTTATTCATAAACGTATGAGTAAAGGGGTTCAACTTCGAACTGATAGTAATAGCAAATCAAAATATTTTGTTGACAGCTAAAACTGTTAACATTCGCACCACTTATACTTTAGCTTTTTTTATTGAAGAAACAAAAGAAAAAACTAATCATTCTCTTGTTTCAGTTCGTCACAAATTTCGTCACAAATTTGAAACATTTACTGTTAGATATTTATAACAACGAACTACCAATTTGACACAAAGAGATCCACCCTAGTGAGGCAATTTTTCTATCAGGGATGCGCATAATATGTTATACACCAGTCACCAGTTAGGTATATTATTATTCATTCGGCTACAGCATAGCTGGGGTAGAAACTGAACGGTAACTACCAACAGCTTTTCGATTTTGGATCCAATACCTTTATCGAAAATTATCGAAATGCGTACTCCCGAACTAATCGAATCATAAATCGAAATCGCGATCGAGGGCTAGTGTCAATGTCTAGTGTCAATGTCAAGATGACAAATTAACGTTTAACCGATTCAAACTAGATTTATCTTAAATTCGATTCTGTCAGTAGCGGCAGCTGCTTTATTGATAGAGCAAGACGGACGCGCCGGTGGTCCGTGATGCTCTATGGCTTCATCTAAGCTATTTTTAACGCAGACGAAGCCACAAGTGGGGGCTAGTATCAACTCTCTAATGAAAATAGCTCTTGTAAATAGACTATTAAGATTTAACAGGTATGAAGGTGTAGGAATGCTGACCTCTCGAAGAATACTATCACTGCTCAAACGTAACAGTTGGCTCCTGTTTAGTTATCTCGAACTTTGACATTATCCATCTCAATCTAAAGGAGAATACCCAAGAATATACTTGCTACTCTATACAGGGTGTGCCAGGTATATATATACCTCAGGCAAATCCGGCAGATGGGTAAAAACAACTTCGAAAAAGAGACCAATAGAAGAATATAGCTAAGTTAGGCAGTATATGGAAAATTACGTGAGTCTCCGCGTCGCCAGTTCCAAAAAGTTCTAAGACGAAAGTCTTTAGTCAGTGCGTCCTACCCGTTATGACATACGGAGCTGAAACTTGGACACTCAATAGGACTGGTCAATAAATTTTAATTCACTCAGCGAGCTATAGAAAGGGCTACGCTCAGAGTTTCTCTGAAGTATCGAATACACAATGAAGTGATCCGACAGAGAACCTGAGTACTCGACATAGCTCACCGGATTAGTAGGCTGAAGTGGCAGTGGGTCGTCATATCTATCGCAGAACCGACAGTCGACCTGGGTTTGAGTGGAGAAACGTGCGTATGTCGCCCTGTCTGCAAGGCAGACAAAGATCACGCCTTGATCTTTGCAAGGTGACTGGTAAAAACTGGATGAGCGTTGCCGCGGATCGTGCTCAGTGGCGTGCTTAATGTCCAGCAGTGGACTAAAATAGGCTGATGATGATGATATCATAGGGTATCCCATACGACAATGTATTCCGTAGAAGAGGTTGAAGTACAGCCTTTTGTGCATTTACTCTGGTTCCATGGCACCTCAGATTTGATAACCACTTGGCGGAGGTCTCGTTATGAGTACTCTGACCAGCAAATCAGCGTTCTTGTTTCACAATGGCTAAGGTTCCACTCCTCAACGTGACTCGAATAACTCCAGTTTTAGCGAAAACCCGACGTTTATTCAGGAATATTGAGAAATGTTTTTACCTATGTCTAAGTGTTCGTGTTTTTGTGAAATCTTATTCATATTATCAAATTTGATCATTTTAATTTTGGCGAAAACCCTATAATACAAATTCACATAATGACCTAATTTTTTATAACAACATCGCACTTAAAATTATAATCTCATTGACTGCCTCGTTTAAAATGGATTAAAATAATTATTTACAAAATGATATAAAATAATATTGCTCTTTGGTGCATTAACTTTGTATGAAGTTGACTGTTATTTAAATATTTCAAAATAACTCTGTTATAATGTTAAATTTGGTTTATACTGTTATGCCTAATTAAATAAATTGAAATAGAATTTATGAGATAAAGAACTATAATGTCTTTTTTATTGTTTAAATAATTTTAGTACATCTATTTAGGTTTAGAAGGAGTTGTTGAAACGCCTAATCGGTCACGTTGATGCGTTTCGTTTGTACACACGGTTACACATAAGGCTTTACATTTCCAGTATAAGCTGACCTCTCGTGGTACGTAAATCTTATACAATGCAAGATCAACTTATACTGGAATTGTACCTATAGCTTGATGTATAGTCGTGTGTAGGTACTCAGGCAAATGATCAGCATTACCATTGAACGCGGTAATGACATTATTAGTCTTCTGGATACGATCCTGAACGAAAATTTTTCGACGCGTTAGTTTAGTTCTTTATGTAGGTTATTTTTAATATTATTATTCAGTTAAGTAATTTTTTTTTTGTAAATTAATTAAAAATTATCAAAATCTTACTTGTGAACTTTTAGGCACTCTGTTGCCTGAATCTAACCAAAAATAGGCACTGAACTAAAAGCACTATAACGATCCTACATTTTTGTTGTACAAGTTCTTTTACTTTTTTTCACTGGTTCAAGCAGGGTCGTGGCGAGTTGATCAGATTAGGACTGTAACCGGTTTCTCAAAAACATCCCGAAGAAAAAAATAACAAAAAAACACTAATAACAACAAATAACGAGCTGTTTCTAGTGATGGGCTTCGATTGGTACGTGAAAGTATATCGATGATTACAAAAGTAATTTCCCATGACGTGACTTGTAGATGATAACTGTCGTTTTCAGTGATTTTAAGGAGGACGTGAGTTGTACAGTTGGAATAACATTGTAAAGTAAAATAAAACTTAATTGGTTTAATACATCCGAATGGGAAACAGCAATAAAAAACGAGTTAATCACTTGTGTAAGATATATAAAATAAAAATAAAATAAAATAAAATAAAATTTATTAAATTCAAGTCGTCATTTTACATATCAATCGGAAACAGTTATAGTAAGCTAGTATAATTACATTATTACCCGAACTAGGTGGAACCTGTGTTTCGGGGTTGTTACCACTACATAATAATAACGTAAGAATAATAATGATTACACAAAAATAATAACTTTTTTAATTATAATTCTAATATAATAAGATACCCAATCACTTAAAATTAGTGATTGGGTATCTTATATAATAATAAATAAGATTACCGTTTTCTATTTTTATTGAAATTATAAGAACGAAAATCAGATATAGTTTTATTGGTGTACAAACAATTAAGGAACAATGATGATACACAAAGCTTATCGATATCAAAAGTTCCACCTCTAAGAGGGTGTGGCAAGATGAAATTATACGAAAATATTGTAACGATAGTGACAGATGATTATAAGCTGGCGATAAAACATACATAATTCCGAAGTAATGGCCGACGGCGAGGTACAACATTAAGTCTTTTTAATTCTCACCTTATTCGTATCGTATGAAATCAATTTCACATCACTAGACGAACGATTTATGGATAAGATCGATTATCGTGCATCGGTTTGGGGTGTAAGGAGGTTAATTTATTAAGTTTGATCACGGTTCTGTGGGATAAATGGAGGCGTGATAAAGATTATAATTGCGATAATATTAAAAATTACTCAAAAGTTTAATTAGGAAATGAATAATATTTAGAGCATGAACGCATTAGCGTTTGTCCGGAATGCGGTGTACCGCATCCGGCTGAGCGCACTTCAATTTATATTTGAAAACGCATGATTTTAAGTACATAATACTAAAAAAAATATAGGTAAGTGACGCGCATAGTTTAAATACTAGGACTAAGAATAATCTTGTAGCACATCATATCTACTCCTCTTCACAAAACCAGTAACTCTTTTATGGCGCAGTGTATACGTTTTTACAATAAACTTCTAAATAATATTAGAGAAATAAATATTAAAAATTTTAAAATAATTATTAAGTCTTACGTTATGTAAGAAAGCGTATTATAAAATTTCAGACTATCTGACGGAAAAAACGCTTGGAATTAGGTCTCTCTAATTCAACACATTAAACAAAATGTAATAGATTTATGTTTTTATTATGTTATATTTCTCAGTAGTTGCCAGGCATTCACTGCACGATAGGAAAAGAAATTGGACTATTTTTATGTAGACTTGCGTCTCAAAAGAAATAAAGCATATTTTCATGTCATTTCATTTCATGTGACGCCCTGTTATGGTACTCCCACCGCGTTCCGGTTAAACGGTAGTGCGTTCAGGCTGTTTCATTATACTTAGTCTTGCTCTTACTAGGCAGTTAGCAGAGATCGTCATCACCCAATACGCAGTCTCCCTCCACACAAGAACTCATCAATATTTTAGCAGACTTCAAAAAGAGCATGATATCAAGTCGGATTGTTAAATATTTTTTTATTTGTTCGATAACTGACATTTAAAGAATAATAAAATCCTTTTTTATTTCAAAGAGGTTTATTCCAAAACGGTCCTATTTAAATTTGTCGATTTTTTATAACCTAACTAAATAAACTAAATATTTTTATTACGCAAAGTTTTGTGTTATACTACAACGATATTATCGATATCGATAAAATGCCTATCCCGTTAAATCATTACAATAAAAGTCGTTGATTATAAAAAACGGTGTTCTTACACTCCACATAATAAATTATTACCTGAACAAGTTTAAGTAATAGTTATCTAAGTAGATTTATTGTGGTGTGATAAAAATATGATTTAATGTGCTATTTTTATACTATACACTTTTATTACTACAATCAGAGATCTTAGACCAGCTCAGTTTCATGGTTATTAATTTAAAAAGTTAACTATTTTGATGTCCCTCATACTTTTAAACGACTGTTACACTGAGAAAAGCTTAATGTTTTAGAATAGAAAAGGTCCTTATTTCCTTTGAATGTAGGTATACAATTAAGATGGTACAATTTTAAGGAGTCCAAGTACATTCTCTCACAGTCTCAAACTAGCATGCAAAATTTAAATTGATAATATGATATAATGAATAACAACATATATTATAATATGAAAACTTGACATTTGTCACTGTCATATCATTACAAAGTAGCAAAAAGAAGAAAAGGACAAAACATTAAAATAAAACTACTTTATAACGGACTACTTTGTCGCCCGCGTCTTCGCCATCGCGTATGTCGATAATCGTGCTAAACCTTTAACATATTTTAGCGCAGTCGGATAAAAACTATCCTATATCCTTTCCCGAACTATCTTTATACCAAATTTCAGTCAAATCGGTCCAGTAGTTTTGGCGTGATAACGCGCCAGACAGACCTTCGTATTAATATTATTTGTAGGGATATGTTCGCGGTTTAGATTTTTCTTATTATTTTTTATTTTATTTGTGTGATATTCGTGTAATTTTAGTTTATTCACAAAGGTAAACAATATGGTACAAAATCAATAATGTCCTACCGGGATGTGCCGTGTGGCGTACCAACTTCTTCATTTCAGCTAAGATTCGTTTACGTAGCTAGTGAATTATGCCTCTACCTACACATTTGAGTATCACAGGCGAATTGTATTTTAACAATTCAAAATGAATACAAGTAGCACAGGTTTTATCAAATATCAGGATCAAGTTACAAGATGGTATCAACAATTAATTTATTAGTCCACACACTTACAATACATGACAGATGACCTAAATTGAATCCGTAAGCTCAGCAAAATAACAAATTACATTAACTATAGCTATAATCTGCTTGTCTTCAAGTCACGAGTGAATCGGTATTTATTGGGTAAGCGCGTTTCATCGTAGACTGCATCATTGGTTAACTACAGACAATTGTGGTCAAGCGCAAACCATTATAACAGAATAAAAAAATGAAAAAACTAACCTTTAATTTGTAATAGCCCACGAAGGTACCACGAGTAGTAGAAAAAAACGAACAGACACACAGAAAATAATGCTATATTCTTTTTTTGAAGTTTGTTCAAAAGTATGACAATTAGGCTTTAAATATATTAAAAAAATATATAATTTAGGTACTTACCAAATACGGGGCTTAAGTCCGACTTAACCGATAATTTACCGGGATAAGACTCGCCAGACTTCTCCTGCAACAAAAACAAAATATATATTAGACAATTCCTCATATAGGTTCTATGGGGTAGACCTACTGCCCTTCTTCTGGTGCAAATCGTAACACAGGGCTCTACTATGATCATTCTATTAAACGAAACCAAAAAAACTTTTCGAGCCATTTAAAAAAAAAGTAATAAATGCACAAGGCAATCATCATCATCATCTAAATATACTTCTTTACGAACGTATAAATAATTATTAATTACATTAGCCTACTGATTTATTACACAATTAAGTTACAATAAAAAAAATTAAAAACATGTAACTTGAACTAGTAGACGTATTAAAATGGCGCCAGTCCATTGTTATTTTATAATTTTCATAAATATGTAATAACGTTATCACATAAACATTTAACTGTCAGTAAATTCCGAGCGAACCACCTTAATTGCTATTTAGCATATTTGTTTAATTCTAAGTTTAATTTTAACTGTGATACTGATCGCATTTTTTCCTAACAACGTTAAGATAAAACATCTAATCTTGTTTCGTTCGGGCAATTTCCGTAATTTTGATATCGTCAATTCAGGTTTGCTTGTAGTAAGGGAACCCGTAAATTGTATTCAAGGTGTTTATGTACATTTTACATTTTTTTAGAAAATGTAAAATGTAGATATAAAAAGAAAAGAAAATGTAAATATAAAAAGTTTTGAGTGACAAAGTAAAGCATAGGTACCTACAATATAAACAAGCAAAGAATTTTATCAGATATTGATTTAACCCTAACTCCCTTAAACCATTTTTTGTGTCCTACAGCTGGGTTCGGGTCGACTCTTAACTATCTTACGAATTGAGAGAGTTAAGGCCTTAATCCACATACGTGGATGTCACATGTCCTCGAACGATTAGTTCTTAGACATTCTGGTTTCCTCGCGATGTTTTCCTTCACCTATATTGAGCATTCATAAAAAATCTCCCTTATCTTATTAACTAACTAATAAAAAACTCCGTTATTCATAAAAATCATAACACTGCTGGATTTTTGCTACAGTAAAATTGTCAACAAAAATGTATAATGTAAGTTCTATGAACAAGGTTGTCAATATTTCAAATAAATACCTTCCAGAATTAATATTAGAACAGCTGAAATAAATAATAATAATAATAAACTAACACAATGGAGTCTCATTCCACTGCCACCTTCTCATCGAAAATCATTCGTAATCAATAGTGAATCGGTGTACTGGGCTAGCGAGTTCAATCGTAGAATACATTATTACTTTACATCTGGGGCCTCGAATCTCGCTCATTAGAAATCTCTAATAGACATTTTTCTATTAGAAATAAATGTATTAAGCGCGCAAATGTCGACAAAAATGGCGGATGTCATTGAAAAACAAAAGAAATCATTTTTGTTCGAAAAAAGTCTATAGCGCGAGAAACAGGGCTCGGGCTAGTAGTAGTAAAGCGCATGCCTGATTAAAAAAAAACTACTCATTAAAGTCGGTTAATTGAACGGCCATGATTAATACCAGGATATAGTTTTAAACAATTAGTAATCAAATGAGATACATAAACATCAGCCCATCATTGGTTAAAATTAATACGAATTTAATGTTCAACACAATAGGTGAGAACATTTAAATCGTATTAATCTATTAATTGGTCTGCATACATGACGATATAAAAATGGGTAAAATGCGAATTAAACGCGCGTAAAGAGGGTTCAGTTTAGCTGAAGAGCTGCCATAGGATTTATTAGAAGTCTGCAGGGTTTTTAAGTCCCAAGTGCTGGTAGATATTTTTCAGAATTTGGAGCACACGAAAATGACTGGCGGACGCCTTGCGCGAGTGATACAGAAGTATTTCGGTACCATAAAAGAAGTATTCAACAAGTTTTTAGGGTGCCCCAAACATGTATACAAAAATATCTACCAGTTCTCGAACTAAATACGAGTACACAACTACATTTCCGACCACGCCTACGCCCGCGCGTACCTATGTCGTTTATCGCGCTAAACCATTAACCTATTTTGCGCAGTCGGATAAATACTAACTCACCTTCCCCGGTTCTGAAAGTATCTGCATACCAAATTTCATCCAGAGCAGTTCAGTCATTTTGGCGTGAAAAAACAGACCGTGTATTTATAACATTTTAAGGATAGACTTCAATTAGTCTTATTTAATCTTTAAGTAAAAAAAGTTTTTAATAATTTCAGCCACATTAGTTTCGGTAAAAAGGCGGGTGGCCTAAAGGGAGTTGGTTAACTTTTGTATACTATGCATAAATTTATAAAACCCCTTTTTGTCGGTGGTTAAAAACAAATTTAGAAGGAAATAAAGAAGCATAAACAAAGAATTCAGTTGCGTTAATGTCTTGTAACATTCCGTAATACAGGGAATAGGGTGTATCAATAGTTATTTGTATTAAATGAGGGTCGTAATTGGATAAGTCGAAATCACTTTACCCCACTTGTACGTTTACCCCAAATCAAGGACTATTTCCCCAATTTCGGTAATTTTTACGTGAGATTACACATGTTTTGTTAGTGTTTTGATGTTGGATAGTGTTTGTTAGCCATATCAATTTTAGGAGACGTTTTAACACATAGCAATAATAATAATAATAATAACAATATAGTGGGACATCAACACACACGGTCATCTGATCCCAAACTAATACTTTATACTTTTCTTTTGTAAATACATACTTAGGTAAATATATATATATACACCCAGACTCAAGACAAACAGACGTGTTCATCACACAAATGTCTGACTTGAGTAAGAATCGAACCCACAAAAAAAACATAAAGGGCGCACAGGGCGAGGGGTATGTGGGACGACAGCCCACTGTCTCTAGCTACAAACAGTTGGGCTCAGTTACCCACTAAAACCCCCGGTGTTCCGTGATACCCTCCCGAATGTCCCTTTTGTGTCGGGTTGCGGGATTCGCTACTGGATTGCCCAGGACCCGCTTGCCTTGGCTCGACACTGTGACGGACCTCGTCCGGGACGGGGAAGCGTCAACGTCTTTAATGCGAGAGAGCCTTTGCTCCCCCGTCTGAGGCCTACTGCTGCTAGGGCGGCGAGTTGCTCCACCCGAAGCTTATGAGTACTATAGCCCTCAAACAAATTATGTACCCATTTCGATGCGGTTGATTATAAGCTGAAATGATTTAGGTTTCTAGATATATAGATGTTTTTATAATAGAGTCATGAACTTTTTGAATCAGAGGTTGATAACATGGCTCCGTGGTTACTTTGTAAGCAATTATTAATATTGTCATTTAAACTGGCGCCACACTAATTAGACTAACCATTACAACTCTCTTATCATTAACATTAACGCTCGTTTCTTTAAAGTTATAGGCAGAAAATATTCGAAGGTACTTTAGATCGTTTGCCAGTTTTCAATAGATTTTTATAGGCCGACCGTTTAACTCGCGTATCGCCTGTCGCCAAGATTCTGACTCCTCAAGCCGCACAGACAGTGATGATGATTCAAGCGATATGGATATTAGTGACGAATAAGTCTTACATTACTTTTATCTGTGGTTAAATAGTTCTTTATGAGATTTAATTAATGATTTATGACTTTGTACCTCAGATGGCGATACGCGAGTTAAACGGTCGGCCTATAACATCTTAATATTTTTGTTTATTCTAAAAATAGGTGCCATATAATGATGTTGTCTACGTCGGGACACGCTTACCCAGTATATACCACATGTCTTGCAGATATAATATAGCTACTGAGGTGCTGGCAGTAAATTCCACAAATTGGTAGTTCATACAATGAAAGTGGCAGTAAAGCGCTTTGTGACACGTGGAATATCCACTATAACATCGGTAGCATATAGCCGTGATCAAAAGAACAATATATAAGGAAAATTTCCAATAAGCGCCCAAAAATTTCCACGGTATTTTCGGGCGCTTATTGTGAATTTTCCCAATTTGCTAAATGCCTGGACATTTGCCCATTACTAGATGTATTCCTCAGTAATACTAGTCGACCGTAGCTATTAACAAAGTCGGATCTACATTTTAGCGATTTTCATTTTATTGCACCTAAAGTCGTATATACCTCTATGACCTCGCAGTTTCAAATTTCAAAATAATCGTTATTATAGTTTTTTTAGCATAATAAAGACATTTTATTCTTTTTATTACCTACTTACATACGAACGTATGTAAGTAATATTAGTATTTAGGTGTAGGTATGTATTTAAAATATTTGTTGTGCACTTCTACCCATTCCACAATATTTCCTTACCAAGGGTTTGCTGGTAGAAAATTCACATTTGAATTAAGCTCACCTGTGTACATGTGCTGTTACCTATTTATAAATTGTTCATATAAGTTTTTTGGTAATTAAATTAAATTATTAAAGAATTTATGAGCAGCGGTGGCGCAGCGGTACGGGCGTCGCCTTAGAAAAATAAGGTCGCGGGTTCGAATCCTGGTCGTGCCCACACATCTTTGTGTGAATGGTTTCATCTCCGCTGCTCAATATCGGTTAAGGAAAACATCGTGAGGAAACCGGCATGTCTGAGAACTAATCATTCGAGGACATGTGACATCCACCAACCCGCACTTGGCCAGCGTGTGTGGATTAAGGCCTGAACTCTCTCAACTCATAAGATAGTTGAGAGAAGACCCGTACCCAGCAGTGGGACACTATAAAGGGTTGAAGTGAAGAGTGAAGTGATTAAAGAATAAGAATAAGTTCTAAGAGCGTTCATTAAGCTTAAAACTTTATTAGGCAGTAGGTACTGAAGTTTTAATAATATTCTGGGACATTAACACACGGTCATCTGATCCCATACCATACATATACGACTTCTTTTTTGTAAATATAAACTTAAAATAGATAATTACACCCAAACTCGAGACATACAGACATGTTCATCACACAAATGAAAAGCAAGTATCTTACCGACCACATCACCGGCCCGTCAAGAAGTTCCGACATGTTAACAACTCGGGCCGTAGTTTTACTTTTTAAGATATCCTTCTATGTTGGTCTGTTAGATTCATTTACATTATCGATAAGTGTAAACTGTAACCATAAAAGTCACGATTTGTTTTACAACTGAAGCTACTTTATAATGAGGTCAGCTCTGAGAGGTTTGACGTGAATGCTTTATAGGAGCGGTGATGGTTGACCATTCGATTATTAGGGTTGTCACTGCGTAAAAAAAATAATATAAATTAGAATTAATTCTTTTGTACTACATTTGTACATTTAATATTTAAACACAGGTAGGTGCATTTGCAAGTATAATGAATAAATAAAATACTTTTTTTTAATTATTTTTCCTATTCTCTTTTTTAATTAATAAAAATAGGTATTAAAAATACAACTTTCCTATACCTACTTTACTCGATCTCAAATTTTATTGCCAATAAGAGCACACTGCTATATACCGAGACAGTTAAGTATATTTTTTTAATTTAGCAGTTTCATTTAATCCTGTACTCACTGTGAACTTGGCTCAATGGTTTTTTTTAATGGGATTTCATCCACCACTGCAACTCCAGTAAGCCAGGATCGACAGCGTTGCTGTGAAGAGACTCGATATTAGAAACCGGCCAAGTCCCGGCTGAGCTAAGTCTAAAGCTCAATTGAAAAAGTATATAATTTAACCAGGACTAAAATGTTTGTGTGCTATCGAATCTTTAAAATAAGCCTCAAGTCAATCTCCCATCCGCTGCGCCAATACTAAGTTTGCGGAGATTAATTCAATCAACAAAACTAATCCAACTGCAGTAAAGATAACAATTTTGTGTTACGCCATTGAGTACCTATAACAAGAACTAGTGTAAATGTAAATACTGTAAGGCTCAACTCACACTGGCGCAGATACGTAGCGTCGCGCGTCGCGCGTCGCGTCGACAGAACGTTACGCGACGCGCGACGCTCGCATTAGCGCGCTTAGATCATATACAGTGGTCTTAAACTTTTAAACATATGTAAATGACACTCGTGTTCGACAATCGGATGCGTCACTACATGCGGTTGCCGTATACGCAAAACAGTTTCGACTTTAACCAAGCGTTGTTGCGTGACTCCATATTTTCATAACACTTTAACTTATACTATACTTATAAGGAATAAATTTAAAAAAGAAATCCCAGACCAAACTAAGAACATTCTCAAGCACTTCAGCTTTAGAATAAAGAAATCCGCATCAATATCGGTCTTTTCTTTTAAGCGCTGTGATTCAACAAACGTGTAACACATGTAAGATCTAAGATACACATGTCAGACTTATAACACCACATTTTCGTCTAGTGTTAAAAATAGTGCTTAATAATATGCTACAGCGTAAAATATGACGCGTCGCGACGCTTCGACTATGCGCTAGTGTGAGTTAAACCTAAAATTTACAACAGACATTACAAGGCGAGGATATTAACAGTACAGTTACAACCATAGTTAGCGAACTCGCCTCAGGCGACCAATTACTGAAGTTGCGTGTAAGGAAAATAAACGCGAATCTCTTAAGAATTACCCACTTCATTACTTGCATGTTATTTGTTAAAACGATGATGAATCGTTAATAGTAATATATATTTACTTGCTTTAATGTATTTACGAGGTTTGACTATGAAATACAAGTAAAAAAAATCCAACTGAATTATATTGTAGAGATCTAGGAGAATTTACATATTATGTATGAGACCTAAACAAACAACATATGTCTCAATTCCCAAGTTCAAGGTTTTATTATGTAGATAGGAAACTCGAATAGCACGTTTTTGCATGACCTGGGACCTCGTGGTTATAAATAGAATACGTAGGTACTTAAATAAACGTGGTATTTTAAATGTTTTCAGCCTTTTTACTGAACTAAAATTCCTTATATCCATTACTAGCTTTGTCCTTATTCCATGCCTAAAAGTAGGATGAAAAGTAGCCTGCAAGAAATTTTCAAATGAGTCTAGGACATCATATTTCGCAGTATTTGTTGTCTAAACGTCGCGTCAATCCGTGTAATAAAAATTGTACCAGTAGTAAAACTACTTTTTAACGGATTATATCGCGGTTTTTTTTTTTCAATGTGTGATATTCGTGTAAATCTAAGACAATACTATTTGTACCCGTAGTCCCTGAAATTAGCGCGTATCACCAAACCAATCTCTTCAGCTGTTTAATATTACCTAGTAAAGTTTTAGTTGTGCCAACCCTAAGTACGTCGTAGTTGAGATTTTTTTGTTTATTTTAGAGTGTTGATTAAATTCTTGTTATAAACCAGTTTTTGGGCATGTCAACTGTTTATAGTTGTCAAAACATGTTTAATTGTTGATAGATGTTAGCTTCAGTTTGTTTCAAGTCAATATTTAATGGGTATGACTTCGAACAACTGTTGTTTTTCGTTTATAAGTATTTAGAATGAAAACCTCTAAAAACGTTTAGTAAAATATTGTTATTGAAACGTGGGTCATATGCATTCTCCTCAGCTTTTATTAAAGGAGTGATGTACCTATCAAGACTTTGGGTTCAGCCCTGTTTGGACAACTTCGTTTCGTAAAATTATTTTGTACCTAGGGAAAGGCATCGTTTGGCTTGGCAAACATTTTAATCCTTATAAATGCGAAGTAACTCTGTCAGTACATCTGTTGCGCTTTCACGCCAATCCTAAAGAAAAAATAAAATTAGATAGAATGTGGTAGTTTTGCGGAAAGGGTATCCTCTTAGGCAAAACTATTGCAAAAGGGATACCCCTTCCGCAAAACTAACTGAAGGCTGAGTCAACTTAGTCCGTTGGAGTGCACCTTTTATCTGAATCCCCACATGTGGTCCCCCCATGGTGCAAAACGGCGCAAGTTTCGTACAAATATTAAGGAGAGACCATCAAGATATTCTAGGTTTTATTCTTTGCCTACACTCTTAAGTAATATAGGCGTAAGTGCAACATTCGTTTAGTATGTATCCTATCGTTTATCAGATAGCAGCAAAAAGGTGGATCTATTCAAGTTTCTTTGACATATGTCTTACAGCGACATCCAAATGCGTTGATGTGACGATAAAAGCAATTAAGCCTCTTTAAGGCTAGTAATTGATGGTCAGTAAGTGCTTGGCCACGAAATGTGCGAGCGGTGCGATTAGCGATTTTATGATAATGTAATTAGGTTTGATGGAAACCATTTTAACATAAATAAATTGGGTACTCGCCTTAGATCCGTTTATTACGCAAGGGGCCAAGGGGCGCAGGGGGAGGCCCTTTCTACGCAATAGAATAGTGGTTAGGAGTGAGACTATATTGATCTTATTCATATGTTCAAGCAATATGCTATGTGCGAGCTATTGTGGATTTAAGCGCTTTGAGCGGTAATGCGCGGCCCGAGTGCCGTTTCGTGGAACCCTTTGGTTGGAAGTGGTATCGCGGCTATTTCTATTGAGGCTTCGTGCCAAGGTCAGGTTTGTGACCATTTGGGAACAAGAGCAGAACCTCACCTATTCACGAGTTGGGAGATTATACCATGTATTTTTTTTCTTGTAAAAGTGTGTTAAAAGACAAATATACAGCTAAAAGAACCTAATTACTTTTCTAAGACTAATTGTCTTAAATCAAAATAATAAAGTTAAATGTGTTAATAAAATAAATGCAACACATACTAAAACACAAATTCGGGAAATCTCACGACCCCGTTTTTCAAACGTTCCGCATATTGCAAATCCCGCCGCTCGACGCCTTGCTTCGTGGCCTGATCATAACAGATGCAGGTTCGATGACTTAACAAAAAGTTCTCACTTACCCTTTATTAATTATGTTTGACATACTATACCTATGTAACGTTTAAACTACAGATCAATTAATACGCGAATATTTTTTATTATATCGCAATTATGGACATAAAATGACAATATAAAATCGTTTTTGGATACAAAAAAAGCAGTTACGCGAGTTTTACTTACGATCATATACATGGTCACATGAAATTATTGATGTTAATTATATTGTCAAAAGATATAATGATACATACTAGCTTCCAGCCGCAACTTTACTTTTAGAATTTCACTTCGACCCTTTTTAGTGCCTCACCGCTGGGCACGCGTCTTCTCTTTACTATCTTACGAGCTGAGAGAGTATAGGCCTTAATCCACACACGCTGGCCTAGCGGGTTGGTGGATGTCAAATGTCCTTGAATGAGTAGTTCTTAGACCTGCCGGTTTCATCACGATGTTTTCCTTCACCTATATCAAGCAGTGGAGGTATATTTCAAAGGCGAGGCAGTTACCGCTACACCGCCGATACTTCTAAAATTTAGTCCAATTTCAGGTAGGTAATGTACATAATTGTAATATTTATATAAAAAGGATTGCTTTATGTAATAAATTTTTATATAGCCCCTATCACACTAAAACCGTTGCAGTTAAAAATGATAAACTTTTTACGGAATAAAAATTTATATTCTTTCGGTCTTAATCATAAAAATCTTATAACTCTTTTATATAAAATGGACTTTATCTCTTTCTTACTAGTATAAATGTCAAGATGACAGACAAAGACAAACGAATTATAAACCTATTTTAGCTATAATGAGCCTCACTAACCCCGTTATTGCTGATCTAGTTAATAAATCTTTATAAAATTTTATTTAAATTCAATTAAATTCTGTACTAAAAATAAGAATCGCCACACTTTCGCGTTTATTTATAACAGAAGTATGATAGCCCTTCACTATGTCTGTCAGTGCACTTTTAATTATACTCATTTTATTTTTTTAGACATATGTCATGTAATTTAGATACCGTGCAATTAAGGGCTTTTAAGTCCTTTTAATTATTGCTATCTATTGACATTTAAGAAGTAAAAAAATAAGCACCTTTGCTACACATGTTACGAATACATTACCTTAAGGATTTTTAGATAAAATTAAATATAATAAGACTGTAATTATTGTGTTTAACTCCGTATTAATAAGCTGCTTGCTATATATAGGGTTGTACTAATTAATCTTGAAAATATCGTTGCTACTGGCACTTAAAAGTAAAAATATGTATATTTTTTGTTACTCAAACCATAATATATTATCCTTAATCACCTCAAAATGATTAATAATTATTTTTGATATGTCAATACACACGGTGCTTGTCTGTAAATTGTAAGATTTTTTGCAATTTGTTTCATGTTTCGTCATTATAATAATTTTAATTACATACTCAACTATGCTACTGTTAACGTCAGAAGTAGGATTATTAATAACATGACTATATAAAGATTATATTATCTTTTTTTATAGACTACAAATTTTTTAAATAAAAATTATTGACAGGCCTGTTGGCGTGGGTCGTGGGTTCGCTTCCTACCCAGAGAAAATTTTAGTGTCATGATTATGATTGTTAGTTCCGTGTCAGAGATAGAACAAACAGTCATGCATCGTGTATTTTATCTATATGTACATACCTATGTATTTACAAAAAAAAATGTATATAAGTAGTAAATCAGTTCGTAGCACTCATTACACAAGCTGACTAACTGATTAATTTGAGACTAGATGGCGCTGTGTGTATTGTGAAAATATTATTATTATTAATATGATACTGTGTAGAGAATATGATTTTTTTCTTAGAATTTGGTATTTTATTATAGAATGAATCTTTGCTTAACAGTTTATATTTAATACTAATTGAAAAAGGGATTTTTTATCATTAGATAGCCATTAAAAAATGGTAGTGTTATATAAATATTCCTAAATCATGTTGTTCACGTAATCTCTGTATATCAAAACTTAATCCCGGTGCGTTGATCGATGTTATAACAAACAGACAGTTATCGAACTATAGCCATACATATCTATTTTACACAGATATCATATCAGTGCCTGTCATGTTCAATCTAGGTTACGTAAACCTCTGCTTCTTTATATATTTGATAATTTATAAAAAAAATATTAAAAAAAATTACAACGTAAAAAAGTTTTCATAGGCCATTTATGTCAAAACAAAGTCAATGTTTTTTTTATCCTATAATAGGCTGGCGCTTGGCCACAACTTGCCTGATGTGAAGCAATGATGCAGTCTACGATGGAACGCGCTTACCCAGTAAATACCGATTCACTCGTGACTTGAAGACCGGCAGATTACAGCTATCGGGAAACATAGATGCCGGCAACGAATTCCACAACTTGGCAGTTATTTATTTATATATATATATATATATATATATATTATAGCGATATAACAAAATACCGATATTTATAACGCACACCAAGTAATTGACTTTTCAATTTCGTACCATTTTATATCGTTGCATCTACCCATGGTGTAATAAATGGTGATAGGTACTAACAAGTCCACCTCTCGGAACGGACCGGTCCTTGCCTTTATTTTTTTTTTTCATTGTATCCTCGGCTTTTGGTCACGAATATCTGTTTGAAAGATAAATAGTGGAGTAGCATTGATGACGTCATCCCTCGAATATCTATAAATAGCTCGTAAATAATAAATCTTCGAATTTTAAAATTCAAATCGTTTACTTTTTTAATTTTCTTAGCAAATAGCAATGCTGTTTCCTGCCATTAAAGAGGATTCATTTGTGAGATTTAAATTTAGAAACATGTTTTTCTTAATATTTTATTTGAAAGAATTGATTTTAGTAAATTCACGTTAAATTTTCAGACTAGCGGAATGGTTGAAATGAAAATTTCTCTATGTTAACAACTTCATTGTAGAACAGATGTCACAAAAGCACTTTAAGAAGATTTAAAGCGTAATACAAAGTAGGTATTATCACGTCGTTTGTTTGTTCACACGCAATTAGAACCCCTCCCGTATCATTAGCACCGGTATGAGGCAGTGTTGATCGAACTATAGCTATCTCTTTTTGTTCTATAGTATTTATACACCTGTCTCTATCTGTTTGATTGAGGATCTCGATTGTCTAGCTGCTGTTTGATTCCGGATTTGTATCAACGATTGGTGTTGAAAATTTACTTGTCTTGTTTGTTCATTGGGGCTTGACTAGTATATTTTTATATATGTATGTGTACCTATCTATCTTTGTCTATTGGTTTGTGTGAAAAACCAACAATTATTATAGGTTCTAATTTTAAACATTTGAAGTAAGTACATTATGAGTAATTTCCTATATTCGTTCAATGACAAATTGCGTTTGCGGCGTTGAATGAAACTTATATTGCATAACGAAATGTGGACGTGGTCTTATGTAAAAAAAACTGTAACTAAAATAAAATTGGTAAAAAAAAAAATAGATACATGCCGAGTTCTATTTTTTTTTAAATAGATACCGGCATATGTTGATATTTTATAATTACGTATTTTAGTAAAACATGGATCATATTAGGTAATAAAAAAAATTGGTATCAATAGACCATGTCTGTTCAGTATCAGTGAAGGAAAACATGGTGAGGACACCGGCATATCTAAGAACCACTCATTGGCGGACATTTGGCACCCACCAACCTGCACTTGGCCTACGTGTGTGAACTCGTTAGATTGTTGAGCGAAGTTACAAGTGTAATCAAACATGTCAATTGAAGGTCTCCAACCTAACCAGTAAAGCTGCGACTTCCGTGAAAATGCTTAAAAACAATGTAAGACTTTACGAGCTTAGGTTATCTTCTTAGATAGAGGCAGAGAACAATATAGAATTACATCATTACCGTTTTCACATCAGCCTATTCTAGTCCACTGCTGGACATAGGCCTCTCCTAAAGTACGCCAATGAGCACGATCCGCGGCTTTTCTCATCCAGGTCTTACCGGGCGCTCTACTGAGATTGTCACTCTACCTACAGTCCGTCAAATCTAAGAAGTACCGTTTGACGTTTCACTGTTTTCAATTAAATTAGCTTTATAGAGGCGCAATTCACACTATTTTTATTATCTTTCCTGTAAAATAATTGAATTATAAAGCTATTTTTATTTTAACATAACACAAACAATTTTCATACAAAAAATAAAATTCTAAATGAACTGAACGTTTAGAACTGTCAAACCGTACTTCTTAGATTTGATGGACTTTAGTCTGAGGGCGTCCTACGCAACGTTGGCCAATTCGTGATCTCCACTCAAGAACTCGTTTACCCTAGCAGTACTCAGTCGTGCGGCAGATATGACCGGCCCACTGTCACTTCAGCTTACTAATCCAGTGGGCTATGTCAGTTACCTTAGTTCTCTGTCTTATATGATTTTTTTTTTCTTAAAATAAGCTTGCGCTTGACCACAACTTGCCTGATGTGAAGCAATGATGCAGTCTACGATGGAACGCGCTGACCCAGTAAATACCGATTCAATCGTGACTTGAAGACTCGTGATTATAACTACCGGGAAACATAGACGCCGGCAGCGAATTCCACAATTTGGCAGTTCGCACAATGAAAGTGGAAGCAAAGCGCTGATATAGTATGATATAGTACTTTTTATTTAAAACCTTATCTTAAAGCAAGTTATAATGACTACCCAATCTAATTAAAACTGAGAATCACCTCCAGAGTCAATGCTCTAGTTAAAAATCTATTACATATTATTATGTGTAAATTATGCATGAACTAATTGGCGCCTGAACGTCAAAACTAGCCGCCTAGAGAAAAAAACCGGTCAAGCGCGAGTAGGTCTCGCGTACAGAACCTTTTCCGTGCACATTTGCGACTTTTTTGATGGTACTTCTCCCACTACCGTAATCCCGCCACTGCTGCTGGTAGGCTACGCCCGTGGTTAATGACCATCCTCCAGACAGCCGCACCGCCAAGCTGCCTTGCCGTTTTCTGTTGCGATGTCTGGTGATACCATGCAAAGAGGGTGGGTCGGAACGGTTGCTCCTTTAAGGTTTCTAACCATATGGAGGCTCATTCCACTGCCACCTTCTTACCGAAAGTCATTCGCAACCACAAGTGAATTGATATACTGTGTTGGTGCGTTCCATCGCGTAGACTACATCATTGCTTAACATCAGGCAAGTGGTAGTCAAGCGCAAGCCTATTTCAGAATAAAAAAAGGGATAAATCTGTCTTTTGATTGGGTTGACTTAGAAGTTTAATTTTTTTTAAGCAGAAATTGCAAACTTTGGTATTTGATATTAATTTCAGTTTAATATGTCCACGCGTTCCTGCGAAAAAAATCTTACAAGGGACCGTTTTGTCTTTTGGTGTGCGGAACTCTAAAAAAATACTATAAAAAAAGATTTTACGAGCTTAGGTTATCTAATTAGTACCTTTTTAATTAAGGATGTGAAAAAAAGTGCTTATGCACTATGTGATTCAAAATTTCTGACGCGTAACGTATGGGCAGTTATTTTTTTCATTTCAATCAATCCAGAAGTATTCATTAGAAAAATAATTAATGGGAGGAGAACCTAGACAGGTCAGTAATGTTTACTTATCCTATCCTATTTCATTATCCCATTAATACTATGCTATTATACCTGAACACGTAGCACGAATCCGTCAATACGAAAAAAGTTCTTGCATATTTTCTTGAACTTGTCGAGATGCGATTTCAAATTCATTTTTTAAATTCAAAACGTTCGATAAAAAGAAATGAAATGTTAAAAATAGAATTGAATTAATTGAAAATAGCGTACTGACGAGCAACGGTGCGGGCTTCGCCTTAGAAATATTTCGCGGTCGTGCCGGGAATCGAATCTTTGTGTGAATTGTTTCATAGCCGCTGCTCTATATCGGGGAAGAAAGTGGCAGGCTAAGAACTAATCATTCGAGGAGATGTGACATCCAACACCACGTAGGCCATTATGTGTCGTGTATGGATTAAGGACTAATCTCTCTTCTCTCTCTGAGCATACTTAGAATAATTTATAGATTTTTTTACATCTTTATTATCTTGATAGGTTCAGGGTAGTACCTATTACTATTATATGTATTTTGTCCTTGTTTGACACTCATTGTTATTATTTTTATTTTTTAGCTGTTTTTATTAATGTTTTTTTCTCTCATGTTTTTTTTATTATCTTTTATATATAAATGTAGTGACAGTTCGTACTAACACTGTCTAGAGGTGAATAAAGTGTGTTTGCTAATGTTAGTAGCAGTTAGGAATTGTGTCTGATGAAGGACACCTGATGGTAACTAGCCACCGTAGCGTGAATTCGTGAGCGGAAGTAGGATCATAGAACAATTCTTACGTTTACTCTATATTTAGAACAGGTTAAAAACAGATTAAAGTTTCATTGAAACTATTAGGTATTTTATTTCATAATTTACACAATTTCGTTGTGGTTTTGGTTAAGTATAGTATAAATTTATTATAAATTGCGGCACACTACTTATTTTTAAGTATCATCGACTATACATCCCGAGTGGATGTCCAGTCGATGATGCTTAAAAATAAGGCTAAATTGCAAACCCTTGAAATAGCATCGCCGCGCTGCTTAGTTCCTAGTCTTTCATTCTTTTATCGGATACACTTCGGAGAGTGTGCTTTGGAATTACACAATCTTATTCCTCCACTTCTAATGCGCCACCAATATATAGTGGAAACTCCACAGGTACGCACAAAGCGCTTTGCTCCCACTTTTTTGTCCGAACTGCCAAGTTGTAGAACTCGCTGCCGGCATCTCTGTTTTCGATAGCTATAATCTGCCTATCTACAAGTCACGAGTGAATCGGTATTAACTGGGTAAGCTTATTCCATTGTAGACCACACTATTGCTTATAATCAGACGAGTTGTGGTCAAGCGCATAAAAAACCTAAAATCCTAGAAATCATAGAATCAACTACTTCCAAAGACCAGAATGTTTAATTAGAAGTGGTCTAACGTATGCAGTGTTGTCGCTTATAAAGGGCAAACAAAGGGCTTTACGAAGTCCTAGTTGCATGCAGTTCACCAAAGCATTTCATTTTGCATTCGTTAAGATGTCAAGTAGAACTAAATCCACTGTCATCACGTTTAGAATAGGCACACGGATTATCAACAGTGGTGGGTTGAGGCAGTAACGTGATGAAGTGGCTAGATCTTGCTAATACCTTGTTTGTTTGTATATGTCCTTACTAATATTATAAATGCGAAAGTAACTCTGCCTTTCACGACAATACTACTGAACCAATTTGGATGGAATTTGGTATGGAGATAGTAAGTATGACACCTGTAAACCGTATTTAATACGAAAATCTTGTCTAACAATGACACGACTTATTTTGGTTACCTTTATTTATTTAAACATAATCAATCTAAACATGTACTGATGTTTATAATCTATAAGGTAAACAGTTAAAGACAATAGCCCTTTTAAACCTTTGAAGTTTACTACAAAACCGTTCTAGTCACCAGCTAAAACAATTCATATCCCCTTAGGAATCACCGGACGAAAATTCAATAAAGCGAAAGACGATAATTTACAGTTATTATCCTCGGTGACCCCGCAAAACACCCACTGTAGCGCGCCCGTTCTCCGCTGTCACAAAAAAGGACATAAAAGAAACAAAATCTTGTATGGCGAGAAAAAACCCAACTCAACCCACCAATCGAAAAAACACCTTACACTTACTACAATAGAATTCGTATTCAAATAAAGAACAACGGAATAGTTTCGAACACGCTCCCAAAAACAATCTTTATTTCAGAAGCAAGAAAGCCCAAAGTGAATTATGAACCTGACCATCCACGGCGACCACACAAAAATCTACTTTACGCAGTTAAAACTACGTTTAAATTCCAGTAAAAATAGGTATTGTTTTTTTAAAAATGGAACGATCTCGTTTGCCGGGCGTACCTGCGCTCACGCAGACGAGGCCTGTATTTATGGCGCCTGGCTCGTGCACCGTTCGGGAACTAAACCACGTGGTACATGTTTTTGGTATTAAAAACCTTGTTAGTTTAACTGTTAGTTTCTCCTAATTATAGTTGAATAGAAATAAAGAAAATCAAACTATTCCTCTATAAAAATCCCATAACAAAGATAAGAAGCGTTTTTGTAATTGAATGATTAAGGCTGTCTAAAAGAAGTCACGACAAAATATTGAACCAAGAATTTACGCAGAAAATATTCCCTATATTTCAGCAGTAAGCTTTAGACCCAATAAACAAGCCAGACTAATCCATTCCTATACTGACCCCTCAAAAAAGAAGGCAATACTAAAATAAACAAAAACCCTACAGTTCTAGTTAATTCTATTCATAACTCAGGCCGTCACACCAACTATAAAAGTCAGCTAAACAAAAACTAGGATGCCAGACAACGCCACAAAAAACCGAAGCATAGGAGACATGGTCAATTTGTAAAATGATTTATTAGTCCATTGAAATGTTACATTTTTTAGGCCTAACCTTGCATTTTTTAGAGGACGCAATTTTATTTTTTTGATGTGTAGGGGGGGTCAGTGTAAGGCTAAAACCAAGTTTGTGGGGTCGCCACCCTTGTCCCACGGCCGCCATCTTGAAAATAGGGGTTGAAATGGTTTTTACGAGATATCTCGTAAACTATTTATTTAATAAAAAAAATTTGTTAACATTTTTTATTGCAAATTAAATTCTCTACAACTTTGGTCCAGTAACTTTTTGTCGTAAAATTATAAATAAAAAAGTTATAAGCGAAAATATTCAGAAATTTGAGAAAAAAAAATCTATTTTTCGAAATAACTTTTTTTTATCATTTTACGAAAAAATAACATCAGATCATTTTTGTAGATCGTTTTTTAAGGAACAACTTTTATATAGAACATTTTTTCATTAAGTCAATAGCTAAGGTTTTACAGCGCCCCGAAGTGAGTACTATTTGTCAGTATTCTTAACTATACCTATAGTATACATGTATACTAATAATGTGTCATCAGTTATTTTTTTTTTTCTTTTTTATTCTGTTATTGTAATTTTTTTAATTATAAATTTTGCAATATTATTAAGAATTAAGTAATGACTCTTTTCCACGCCAATACAGGATTTTACAATTATTGATTTTTAAAATAATTTAGAATCTGATGGCCGTTAACAGAAATGCTGTTCAGGTAGAAAAAACCCATGTTACCGTGGGGGAATAAAAGAACAGCTGCCTGCTATTATTATTATTATTCCTAACCTCTCTTATAGTGAGAATAGCTGATTATGCTGTGTTGAAGTTCTGCTGTGACACAGCTCGCTTTCATACCTTCCGAGTCTACCATCAGGTCCAGTTGTGGCTTGGTCATTATAATGATCCTGAAGACTGGGGCTGGAAAAAATGTGGAAAATTATTGATGCCAGTGCAGAACTCTAAACCTCCAGCACCTCCTGAGCTTCTAAAATTGATCTTTTGCAAATGCAAAGGAAACTGTGGAGCGATGTGTGGATGTCGAAAAGCAGGGCTGAAATGTTCTGCAGTATGCTTCCATTGCTCTGGCGAAACTTGCAGCAACGTAATGCAACTCGAAGAATTAATAAATGAGAATGACTTCGATGATGAACTGCCGACATTTACACCCCTTCCTTCTCCAGCTCCCTCACTGATATGTAATTCAGAAAGCCTACCAGATGCTGAGCCGCAGCCTGGTCCATCGAAAAGACTAAGGACGGAGTAGTTTTAATTTAGAAAATCACCGTGGATTATGCCTATTGGGGATACCACGTAAAAAAAACGCGCCTCCAGACTCTACCTCTTGGGTGGTGGGGAAAAGAGTCATTACTTAATTCTTAATAATATTGCAAAATTTATAATTAAAAAAATTACAATAACAGAATAAAAAAGAAAAAAAAATAATAACTGATGACACATTATTAGTATACATGTATACTATAGGTATAGTTAAGAGTACTGACAAATAGTACTCACTTCGGGGCGCTGTAAAACCTTAGCTATTGACTTAATGAAAAAATGTTCTATATAAAAGTTGTTCCTTAAAAAACGATCTACAAAAATGGTCTGATGTTATTTTTTCGTAAAATGATAAAAAAAAAGTTATTTCGAAAAATATAATTCTTTTTCTCAAATTTCTGAATATTTTCGCTTATAACTTTTTTATTTATAGTTTTACGACAAAAAGTTACTGGACCAAAGTTGTAGAGAATTTAATTTGCAATAAAAAATGTTAACAAATTTTTTTTATTAAATAAATAGTTTACGAGATATCTCGTAAAAACTATTTCAACCCCTATTTTCAAGATGGCGGCCGTGGGACAAGGGTGGCGACCCCACAAACTTGGTTTTAGCCTTACACTAACCCCCCCTACACATCAAAAAAATAAAATTGCGTCCTCTAAAAAATGCAACCCCAAATGTAACTTTTCAATGGACTATATTGACCACCCGAAGTTCTAAGTAAATTATCTTTCTAATTGGCTGCTAATATTTCTTTAATGAGCTAAATTCCGAACTTGGTAACTTTACACCTCAAGTTGGTTCGGTCTTAGGTAGTTAAACTGCCCCTGTGTTGGATTGCCAGAGATTTTTAACCGCAGGCGTTTATTTTTATTATTAGCATCTAGACGACAAGTTGTCTCGTTTTGTAGAAAAGTAGAACCAAAGGTAGGAACAATGAGCAAAATAGTGATCTCTGTAATAAACATTAAATCAAAAATCATATTTCTACTTCTAAGAAAATTATTATTACTAACAAAGTCATAGGAATAATTTCAGAAGCTCACAAAATTGTTTTGCTAAATTGCAAACTTCTCGAACAATACTTGGAATAATCAGTTAGCAACCAAAGATTAGAAGTAGATTTCTTTCTTTGCTTTCAATAGTGAAATTTAACCACAATAACACCGGATGGGCTCACTTCGTTTTGTTTACCTTTATTTGGACCAAAATAATGCACAAAAAATAAGATGAGATAAGGCCGTTAAAGGACATGTCGATCGCAATCTAAGAGACAGAGTTTTTGTTGGTCTGTTTGTGTGTGCAGAATTATCCAGTATTGAATTATCATTTTAAGAGAGAGCTATAATTATTGTAAAAGGAACGCAGAAGGCGATGACGTATATGAAAATATTTTACAATGCAGAAGCGTCGACAGATAAGACGGTGAAAACAATAAGACACCAAAAGAATTGAAATTATTTCGGGAAAAAATGGCACTATAGTTAAAACTTGATAATGGGAATCTTCCTAAATTCCTAAACTTTGCCTGACAAAGCCGTCTCTACAAATGACCTTCTAAGTCCTTGGGACCTGAGATTCCAATATCGTAATCCGTCTTAAAGCTCGGGACATCTGATAGGAATGCAACAAAAAATTTGGGCAAATACTTTAAAAGATGATTTCAACAGAAATATTGATATCATCCGTAACTTTCTTAATCGGGTAAAATCTTTAAAATACTTATTTTTAGCATCTTTAGAACCTCTACAAGGAATTCTATCTTGAAGAACTTTACTCGCGATTTCTAAAGTAGTTGAAGTACAAGACGATATACCAACTGATTTTTTGTTCCTCAAAAATACATGCCAACATAAAAACATAAATTTTCTCAAGTGCACTCTGTGAAGAGTGGCTACAAGTGGCAGTTTCAGTAATTTAAACGCACAGTAATCTTGGCTTTGAAAGGTTTGACTTAAAATGGGAACAAGAAATGTTTATTGGAGAGAAAGAATTTAATTGTTACCGTTTAGAAATTACGAATTTGTGGTAAAGACTTGATTTAATTGTTGTTTCAATTTTGATAATTTTAAATAGAAATAAGTTATAAAATCGCGAAACAAAGAATGATGATGAATTTTCCAGCATTATAAGAGTCTGTTTCATAGTTCTTGAAAATTATTTAACCCTTTGATGAACAAGTCATATAAAAGGGTCAGCGGATAAGTACCGGCAAGATACAGACCGGAAGGTTTGAAGAAAAAGGAAAGAATGTGGACAGAAACAGTGCGATACTTATAAATATTATGTTTCACATAGCAGTCATTACTTTAAATACTGCACCTGACGCTGCAGTGGATTAGGGCATTCGTTTGCAAACTTTTTATTTGGTACCATCATAATACCACACTAATAAATCTAGTACTTGTACCTATGTGATTATGGAAATCAATTGCGCAAAGTGGCAATAGATCATGGCGTATGCCTTTGTGTTTTACAACTAAATCATGATGTTTTTTAAATTACACCCAGACACAGAACAAACACTCGTGCTTGTCACACAAATATTTGTCCTGGGTGGAAATTGAACCCACAACCCTCAGCTTGGCAGTCAGGGTCACTAACCACTACGCTACAAGGCCAGCCAGGTAATATTTTTCTGGAAGATTTCAGTTAAATATTACACACAATAATAATGAGGTAGTGTCGATTCATACCTAATCAATGCATTATTACAAAACGATATTATCGCTTACGTTGTAAATATCGTGGTACAGAGGATAATAATAATTGAACTAACGCAATCAATCGAGTTGAGCGGAACTATTACATTGTTTGCATTGCATTGAATTCACGAATAAGTTTGTTAGAAAAAATTAACAGGAGTTTTAGTTTTAATTAATTAGGACCATAATTATTCCTTTACTAGTGACCTATAAGGCCTACGTTTTTAATATTATCATCGATTCCAAATCACAACTTCATAAATATACCAGACAATTATTGCAAAGGAAACATACCTATTTAATCGGCGATCTATCACCATAATCGTGATACGCATTATCAAAGTTAATATTGGTAATCGTGTTAAAATTATGACCACAAACTATCAACCTGGCGCCATGGAAGCTTTTAAAGTATTCATATAAACATGATTTGAATTTATTATGGTAACATGTGATGGCATTTTTATGCCCTAGTTATGGCGAGTTATTATAATGATCATGCGCGTCTTGAACCTTTGGAAAAACTCGTATTAATGACTAACTTAGCTTATCTTAGCTTCATTCAGACTGCTACTTCTACATAATACATATACAGAAAACATTCCAAGGACCATAATTGCCCTGGAACACAAATTCGGTACCTACCCTACATGTTAATCTAGGCAACAACTAATTATTTGAGGACATGTGACATCCACGAACCCGCATTTTATCAGCTTGTGTGGATTAAAGCCTAAACTCTCAATTCGTAAGACAAGATTCACCTTGAAATAAAACTACTTTTTTAACGGATTTTATCGCGGTTTATTTTAAATCTAAAATCTCAAATAAACCGCGATAAAATCCGTTATAAAGTAGTTTTATTTCAATGTGTGATAGTCGCGTAAATCTAAGACAATACTAAGATACACCTCTCAAGCTGTATAAATATTGGGAGCTGTATACAATTTAGTTGGAATGGAGATTTAGAAATGTTTCTATGTACAAAGCTTTTTTAAGGATTAATTTATCTATATTCTGTAACTGTACTTATCAGTGTCGAAGAGTCCATACAAGCCGATTACCATCGGCTTCCCTTTAGGAAATGATCAATATTACACGTACTTAATAATATATGTAACGTTTAAGTTTTAAATAACACCAAAAATAAGTATAGCATCAAGTGTAAGAACGTTCGGTGACGGTACTGAAGGGATATTATTTTCCTAAGTAAGAACTTTTTGCTTCGGCTTCCCTTTTTCAGACTTCCTTTCCCCACTGGTACCTAATTAATTAATAAATAGCTGAAAGAAGAACCGTGGTCAGCGGTGGGACAATAAAAAGGGTTGAAGTGATGATCCGAGCCTAATATCATGGGTGTTTCCAAAATGAATACCCAACGCCTGGTTGTGGCGTATTCAAGGGTATATAGATTCTGAGATATTTAAATTCAATTTCTGAATGCATACAAATGGGAAGCTGGTCAAATTCCTGACATATAGAACAGGTTCCGTTAGTGACTTGCACTAACCGTAAGTTGTTACCTAAATAATAGTTAGTCATATCATATGACATCGACTAACATCTATGAAGACCTGGATGAGGTATTTATAACGTAGTTTATAAATATTTGACGGGCCAGTGGCCAGTTTCACACCGCAGATTCTCACCCAAGTCAGACATTTGTGTGATGGATATGTCTGTTTGTCTTGAGTCTGGGTGTAATTATCTATATTTAAGTATTATAAAAGAAAATTATTATATATTACCAGTTACCTGGTTTTCACAGTACAAGCTCTGCTTAGTTAGGGATCAGATGGCCGTGTGTGTTAAAGGTCCACTATATTATATTATTTATTTATTTTAGATTTTATTCGACTGTGCACCTTTGATGGTTGATGGTTTAGCGCGATAACCGACATACGCGCGGGTAGAGCCGCGGTCTAAAAGGTACTTTCTTTATAAAAGAAGAGATTTGATAGTGACTTCAAGGTAAAAAAAAAATACTACTGGGTCGAAGTACTCTGGGTTTACCAACCCTAATTAATAAGTCAAGATAATTTGAAAACGACTTTTCTAAAACGGAAAATCAAAATAGGTTATTGTCACAATAACATTTGCAACTTACAAAAATAAAAAAGGCAAATTTAACACTTTTTCACTTTATGGAAATAATAAAATCTTATTATTATAGGATTCAACATAAATGCAGGTATCGGTCGTTCTAGTTCATTTATTAATATTTTCAAATGAGTATCTATCCGATGTTTTAAATTGCCGCATCCAGAAACTATTTGACTACAATCCGTGTTGTGGCTCCTTTGCCAGTCATGCCCCCTAACGAACATCAGACACGGCTTTTTATATATATTTACTCACTCTGTTTGTTTTGTCTGTCCATTGCCAGGAATTTACAGGTTTCCCTTTTATTTAGATTTGTCTTTATAATTACATTGAACACTTGTGGGGTTACAGTAATTGTTGGATAAAATACTTTGTTTAACAGTTTTGTTTTGACGGAATTAATGGGAAGTAGGTTTTAGGTTTACAAAAGTAGAATTTGAAATGAAAGGGGAAGGAATGTGAATTAAAACTGAATTATTTACTGGCTTGTTTAAGGAGGTCGTGGGTTCGATTTCCACTCCAGACATATCTTTGTGAACTTTTCTATAATATTTAATTTTTCATTCAAACTGAAGCGACTATAAGGTATGTTGTAGTGCCTTGTCGACAGTGAGCACGCGCAGTCGGCGACGGATATGATGGTAGTGTGATATGATTTTGTATTTTGTATTTTGTAACGTTTTGTTATTTCATACCTACTACTATTATAAAAGATTTTGTATTTTGTATTTTGTAACGTTTTGTTATTTCATACCTACTACTATTATAAAATCTGAAGAAATATTTATCGACACAGCAGTATCAGCCTAGCCTTTATGTGAATTGTTTCATCGCCGCTGCTCAAGTGAAGAAACCTGAATGTCTAAGAACTAATCATTCGAGGACGTAAGACACCCAACAACCCGCACTTGGCCAGTGTGTGGATTAAGGCCTAAACTCTCTCAACTCGTTAGACAGTTAATGAAGACTAGTGCTAAGCAGTGGGAAACTTCAAAGGGTTTGAGTTACCGTTTCGAAAACCTCGAGTAACGCAATACTACATTACCTAGACACTTCAGTCATGTAGATAAATTTAAATATAACATTCGCAATCAAGTTAAGCTTATCAATATAAATCAAATGTTTTGTATACTAAAATATTCAAATTAATCTGAGTGAACGAAAGTAATCGAGTTGAACGATACGGTAGAACGTAATCGAAAGATTACGATCTACATAACACAGTGACGATTAAAAATGGTTGCTTACATTCGAATCAAAATAATCGAATCTCGATAGACTACGAGCACTATGTAATATCCACCAACCCGCACATGACCAGCGTGTGTGGATAAAGGTATAAACTCTCTCAACTCTTAAGATAGCTGAGAGAAGACACGTTCACGTGGGGCACTAAAGGGTTATTACTGTTTTTTCTTGGGAATGGTACTAACGAGTGGCGTCCCTGACGCGTCGCGTGCCGGGCAGTACCAACAGTCTTCTGAACACCATTTTGGATAGAGTGGAGTGCCCGATTGTGGGACACTGGAACGCGGTGCACAGAGCCAGAGTTGCCCTGTTTAATATTATGTAACTAGGTACTTTATTCACTAACATAGCTTTAAGTGTACTTACTAACAATCTATGGATGTACTCTGTATGGATGTGCTCCGAAATAAATGTTTATTATTATTATTATTACTAATTAATTTTCGTTCTAATTAAAACTATTTTTTTTACTAAAATGATCTTAACCTCAAGTTAATACTAAATACCGGAAATATAATGTCTGGAGAGCTCAGGTAGCGTCGTGCAAACAAAATTCCTGGACAATGTACAGTCAACAGCGATGTTTGTCGACTACCGGTGTTGCCCACACGCATGTTTGCGCCGTCACCCGACAGCCGAACAAATATTCTTTTCTACGGATTTTTTGGTACAGTCAACAACAAATTTTGATGGCCAGTAGCTTAGTTATTAAATTATTGAAAGACAATTCTGCTGTTAAATGGGTGTAACCAACTACATGATAAATGCGAAGGTTGAATAATCAAAATAGCAGATTAGTGCGATCCAGATATAAATGTAATTTTTAACAATGGATTTCCGCAAAGTAAAGGCTTAAAATATTATTTAAGTAATTTGAATAATATATTACTTATGAATACACAGTACTGCCTATTTAATTACGTTGTTAAATATGAAGTGAAATATTCAACAAATTAAAAGTCAATCCAGAGCCCTAATCATTAAATGAGTTATCAATTACAGAGTAATTTAATACTCCAGTAAAATATGAAGGGACACTACGTTACCTATATTTTCAACAAATTGCTACCGATGTCGGTTGAAGGGATTAATCATATAATTACGCTACTGGCTGTACCTGCGCGCACGCATTCGTGTTACTTTACTTGTTAGTTCAACTTCTTGTTATTACACGTTAGACCCCCTGAAGGTTGAAAATTGAAGTCAAATTATACTATTATGTGTTTTGCATTTTAATGAAAAATTGTGAGATTGTCACATCGTATTATGGTACTATTTACTAAAATTTACGTAAACCGAGATTATTATTCGTTTGATACATCGAATTATACAGAAATACAAATACTAGGTCTTGCCCGCAATTTCGTTTGTAAAAATAACAAAAGTCGCCGAAAGGAGAACAGTACCAAAATGTCAGTCATAAAAACTATCTGTGTGCATAATTCCGTCCAAATCCGTTAAGCTATTTCCGTGGGATAGTACGTTAACTCGTTTTAACCACGCGCAAGAGTAGTGTAGGACGCCCACCAGGTGGAGTGACGATTTCGTAAGATAACCGGCAGTAGCTGGATGCGACAAACCGAGGACAGGGTGCGATGGAGGTTCTTGGGAGAAGCCTATGTCCAGCAGTGGACTGCTATAGGCTGATGATGATGATGATGATGAACCACACGTTTATAGTAACTCTATGGTGTACGCCTGTATTACCCGAAGATGTAGGGAGGGTGGGAGTGTGAGTATCACACTTTTCGCAGGTTATGTTTAGGAGTGGAAGCTCTTGCCCTTCATCGGGTACAAACGTCAAACAGCAACTAAGAGTCTCTAAGTATTATAAGTCTTTTTGCTCAACTCGGGAATCGCAGTTATTAAGCGAACACGCTTATCGCTGGACCACCGTGGCTCGTTAACTGTAACATAATACATATGACACCATAATATTACTTCAATTTTGTTTTTAAACCACATTAAACCACTACTTATGTAAGCAATCTCACGTAAACACACTTTTTCACTTAAAAATACAAGCTTTGAATGAGTTCGAGGCCCCGTAGTGTGGTTATGTGAGCTGACCATCTATAGAAGTTGTGGATCGAGTTTCTGTAGTATCTATGGACGTGGGTGGTCCCCACCGCGAATAGAAGCAAAACCACGGGATTCCAACATTTCCAACACAATAGGGGAATCGATTGCAGTTAAAAATATATAAATTGGACGTAAATTATGAGGGTAGGTAGTTTAAAGTGTTTTCAAAGTGTCAAAGATGGTAATCTACAGTTTGACAGTATGAACTGGATATTTGACCAATATTTTAACACCAAATGGACTTTGAAAGAATTTTATATTACAGTGCTAGAGACAACAGTCGGTGGAACCGGATCGAAATGGAAATGGGTTTCTATAAGCTAGATAAAAAAATGTCGAAGCTACCATCTACATATTGTAGGTACTTACATAATTAGAATACAACATATTTCTGACCATCAGCATTATTATATCTATGCCATAAGGTGATATGATATTCCTAAACCACAATTTAAGACATACCAGCACGGATCAAAATATCAATATCAAAAATAAAAATAGATGACCGCGATAATTACGGGTGAGACCCCACCGGGTGAGAACCCTACCGAGTGAGACCCGGTGACTCTTTGGCAAATCTTGAGTTGGGCTTTCGGTGTCTCGGTCAAAAGCCAAGTCTGAGCACCGTAAGTTAAGACAGGCAGAACACAATATAGATGAGTTTACGCTTCAACTAGATGGGAATATAGACAGAAAGATGGGCCAGAATAGCCACTCATTGGGTGCCATAAGACGGTAGACGTCGCTGAGTCAGACCGAGAAACTGATGGCGGGACGACGTTAACGATTTCGTCAATACGAAAAAAGTTTTCGAATATAAGTATTTTGAACTTATCAAAATCAGTTTTCATAAAATATTTTTGTTTTCGATCAATGGATTGGAAACAGTTTAGTTAGAATTATTTTATTTGTACACTAGCTGCCCCAGCGAACTTCGTACCGCGTATTTATAAAAAAAAAATGTTCACTTAGGGGGATGAAAAATAGATGTTGGCCGATTCTCAGACTTACTGAATATGCATAAAAAATTTCATAAGAATCGGTCAAGCCGTTTCGGAGGAGTATGGCAACGAAAACTGTGACACGAGAATTTTATATATTAGATTTATGTGCATTTCAAATTATTGTCTTTCCAGCTTAATTATAGCATTCGAAATGTTTTTTCGTATTGACAACTCGTAATAAGGGTGCAGGCCAGAGTTGCGAAAGACTGGGCAAGGAAGACATTGGGCAGGCATTTTCCCAGTAGTGGGGTAGTATAAGCTAGATAGAAAAAAATGTCGAAGCTACTATCCACATTGTACAATGTAGCACTTAATTAGAAAACCTCATTTATGACCATCTATGCCGTGTTACATGATAATCCTAAAGTACAGATTATATCACACATTTCCAACACGGATCAAAAATATCGATATGTACAAATGATCCGGATACAACCCCACGCACGCTCCTGCTATTAACCGGGTATTATCCGCAACGACTAATCGCTCATTAACGTGTTCCGGCCACGCTACAAATGGGGTCCACTTATGCTCTGTCACAATTTTTCCCATCAGATTTTTTATAAAAGACTTCTATGAGGCCTTCTTTTATGTTATATAGGATTAGACAGGAAAACTAGATAAGAAAAGTTTGAGTATTTTTTAGAGCTGCGGTGGCGCTCTCCTTTGAAATATAAGGTAGTAGGTTTGATCCCAAGTCGAGACTCTACATAACTGTGTGAATCGTTCATCGCTGATTAATTTCGGCGAATGAAATCATCGTGACAAAAGCGGCGTGTCTACGAACTAATCATTCAAGGACATGTGACATTAACCAACTTCTTAAGATTAAGGCCTAAACTTTCTCAACTCATAGGATAGTTGAGAGAAGACCCGTGCCCAGTCGTGGGACACTAAAAAGGGTTGAAATGCTAAAACTATATTTATTGATAAAAAAAATATTTGACCGCACATAGACAATTTCAAACACTGTCTGTCAACCTGACGTTGGCAGAATCACTGTAAATGATAGTGGATGTCAAAAACATTAAAAAGTGAAGTGGAAATAAAAAACACTTTTGTTACGAATTTTATTACGGTTTATAATCCGACTAACTTCCATCCGCAGTTTCGCCTGCGTGGTGTTAGGAATAAAAGTACCTACCCTATAATTAAAATAATTACCAATGCTATTTAGGTAATAATATTTAGGTGTTTTCTGCGTACTAGTAATATTTTTAGTCTGCGCAGTTGGCCACACTAATGGAATAAATTCATTGGAAACAATTAAAAATCGAAGTTGCGTTCCATTTCACAATTCCTCATAACGATTGGCTCACAAGTGATTCTCGGGGTAGTAATGGGTTATATTATTATGGAACGACCTTTTTTACAGCTAAACTGAACGTTAAAACTGGTTTCGATTCCTCTTACGTCCGTTTCATTTTTATTGTGCTTAGTTCGGTTTTTATTTCATATTACTTATTAAATTACAACACATTTTTTTTTATGTTGCTCACGGTTTTTATGCCAAGAAAAAAGTTTATGGTTTACTACAGAAATTGCTGAACACCAGTTGGGGAACAAAAATGAGGTCATCCACAGGTTTTTGAAATAATATACGAAGTTCTCGAACAAGGCTATAGAAACAATAAGTCATAAAAAAAATTTCACAAGCAGAGTGGTCGTAATGAGCTCCCAATAGGCAGCTTCTCGACCTAATGGAGCTGACCGAGGTCGAGCGGAAAAGAAAAAAAAATATTTTTAAAAAGCTAAGCCAGTCCGCCGTAAAATTAAAAAGACAAATTATTGGACGTCTTCGTGGAAGCCAGCTTTTGTTATCTCACAAGTGTTTTCCAAGAGGTCTGTTTATCATCCAACTCACTCACTCTCACAAAAACCACATCGATTTATCTCTGTCAGTCTTGTTAGTACGAAGGGCGTTTTAACAGGGCGTAACAGACGCTTCCAACGTTACGTAATTCTGACACTTTCAGCTTTCATAACAAGGTCTTTTATTGTATAAACACAATTTGGTGTACTGTTTATCGAGACGAATCCTTTAAGGGCGTAACTGTTTCTCAGGGTGAGCGTGATATCGATTTATAGTGCACGGAATAAGCGCTCATTTGGCATAATTGGCGCCGTTTCGATACCTCGTTCGTTTCGACACGGATAATTTTTTTCTGTGGTCTGACTGGCCTTCGTCTAAACAATTATGGATCGAATTACTTTCCTGCTAAGGTTCGTATTCAATTGGAGTTTGATTGGAGCATTAACATAATGTTCATCGTTCGAGTTTGATGAAGCAGGTGTTGTGTATATCGGTTTATTCTTGGTTTTTATAATAAAACTTTGAAACCAATCATATCTCAAATGTTTATTATAGCATTGATACAATGTACTAGATATACGGAGTTCATTAACAAAGAATTTTAATTGGTAGGTAGTTTTGTTGTTTCCTTTTAGATTAGAAAACATTTCAAGGACAGGCAATACATTAACTGAAATATTTTACACATTTTGTAAATATTGAACATTATTAAATAAATTGCTTCAATTAATCTTCGTTATAAATGCTTTAACAGTTAACGAGTGAAGTATTCGTCGAAAACGATCCAGCCTTTCACACGTTTAAATAAATAAAAATCACATCAATTACAAATCATAAATGGACAAAGGTCAAAAGTTAAATTGTACTCGAAAGCTGGAAACCATGCTGAGATTTTGATAAATTTTAAGAAATTTGGCTTTTAATATTGATGAGAATCAAATCTTTATATTTAAGTTAATATACAGTTTTCATACTTTTTAACACAGAGGGTCATCACACCTCTGGAAGACCATCATAGGTGACATTATTTTTTGTCATAGAGCAGCACATAGATGTTTTGCAGTTTAATGTCAACTTATCTTTATTAACTTTTTCATTTCCGTCATTAATGCATTAAAACGAACGTGCTATGTGTTAGGGAGAGTCAGAAAAACTTTGAACAGCGTTTCAACAAATTTGCATAATAATTTAATTTAAATTTATACGGTACATTGGCCAGCTGGTAATTGCGTGATTGTCAAGCTATTACTGAACATGGCACATAGCGAAAGGCGGCGCGGTGAGCGATTTTGTAATATAATTCTGAGGTACTTAGCAGCAGATTTACACGTATACTTAGAGCATTTAAAACGTAAGGTGTTATACGCAACTTCTAGTACTAAATTGTTTCTGCCAGTTTTTGGGGGAGGTGAAGTAACCACGTACAGCACACATTTAAAACTTGAAGCGTCTTTACTAATGCACACGTAAATATAAGCTCCACACAAACACGAAACATGAACAGTTTATACATAACTATTCGTGTACCTCGGCAGAGGGGAACACACGCAATGTGCACCAGTTCTGTGTTATATTTTTAAAAACTGACTACTTGGATCTTTAATTTCACCTATTATTAAGGGACATTGAAGACGAAAATTATGCACGTGTAATCAGTAAGTAGCGGTTTCGTTTCGCGCGTATTTGCCTGGCGGGTAATGATGACTACCCGCGGCAGAGGCGTACCACAAGTGACCAACAAACACAAGTGTACAGTAAACTATAAAATCGCTGGTCGCACCGCTTGTCACTGTGTTCTATGGCTAAGCAGTTATGTGTTAAGTGCACCAGATTGGATGCGTCAGTTAACAAGCTGTAAAAATATTTGATACATAATAAATTAATTGTTAGATATTTTATGATACCTCCATTGATATTGCAAAAGTATTTTTTTTTTATATCTGTCATAATCATAACAGTTAAAGTAACAGGTCAAATCGTGGTAACAGGTTATAATTGTTATTTAAACGTTATTGTTAGGAGTTTTTAAAAAGATTCTTTAAGTAATGATACCGGTATTAATGACTCACAAGTTCCGACTATGCACAAAAGCTGTCATCGTGGTCAAGCGTAAGACTAATTTAGAATAAAAAAAAATATTATGTAGCAGTTCAATATAAAAACGTCTTTTATCTTCAACTGCAATTCTATTTAAGGGACGATTGTTTGCTTTGTAAAAAAAAAAATACATTACACAACAGAACTATTATAATTATCATAACAATGTTTCATTAATTACAAAAAGCAATGAAAACTTCTATGATTCTAAGTTATTCTTTAACTCCATTTATTAATACAACTTCATACAAGAAGTTCTTGTTTCCTATCTTAAAACGTTAAAAGTTATGAGAACATAAAAATATTTATAGAATAGTAAGCGATCAGTAGGTGACAAAGACCCCTTGTTAAAGGAATATTTCTTTTGATAAAACCGAAAGTTGCCTCTCTGGTACCTAGCTTAGATGAAATTAATTACAGTAAGCGTCAAATCTGCCGAAAAACTGTTATGCAGTTTGGCAGACTAGTAATTTAGATATAAATGTATGCAGATTTTGAGTAAATAAAAAAAATGGTGTTGCGCTAAGTACATTTTCTGAGGATCGACTGCTTCACTGTCAAAGCCTCTGGCCATATTATCTACCGGCGAGTTACCCCTCGACAGACAATACAAGACAAGCAATCTTATCAGAGTTCCTTTTAGTAAGTTGTTCTTCACCCTGCGAATAGGCATCAGACCCACATATCTGTAGTAATAGTATCGTAACCGTAACAATTAGAATAATTGAGCAGTGGTGGCGCAGCGGTACGGGCCTGGCTTGAAATATAAGTTCGCGAGTTTGATTTCCGGTCGTGCCCACACATTTTTTTTGTGAACTGTTTCATATCCGCTGCTCAATATGAGTGAAGGAGAACATTGCGAGAAAACCGGCATGTCTAAGAACCAATCATTCGAGGATATGTGACTAACCGAATCTGTAAAGGAGGTTAACGATTCAGACTATTATTTATTAGTTCAGACATAACATCGTTATAAATATTAGCAACTTTTGTTTTAATAAGTTTTTAAAATGGTTCTATTTCTATTTGAATATGGTTTTTTGTTAAAAATACGAACATTCCAGCGATTAGTATTGTCTTAGATTTACGCGAATATCACACATTGAAATAAAACTACTTTTTAACAGATTCTATCGCGGTTTATTTTAGATTTTAGATCCCGACGTTTCAAAGTCTTTTCAGACTTCATGTTCACGGGTGGACTGAGTTATTTTTTTTTATATATTTTTTTTGTGAGCTCAGTTTGCTTAAATCGGAACGCAAATTAAATATTAATGTTTGAAGGTAGTCAGTAATAATTGTGATTAATATTTTTGGACGTCAAATACCTCAGTCCACCCGTGAACATGAAGTCTAAAAAGACTTTGAAACGTCGGGATCTAAAATCTAAAATAAACCGCGATAGAATCCGTTAAAAAGTAGTTTTATTTCAATTCCAGCGATTAACAAGTATCAACATCGTTCCAGTCTCGTTTATCAATAGTGTAGATCTTATTAATTAGATCGTAAAATATAATTTTATCTACCACACATATCTTGTGTTGCTATTTTTATACTTACTTTATTATTTCTGACTAAGTACTCTAATACTGTAGGACTTGCGATTAATCGCTCGAGACGGCGACTAATCGTTGTTATTAAGATTTCAAATATAACACAGTTTCATTACTTAGCTGAAACTGTTTTGATCCAATAATTGATGTGAACATGGAGGGGAATAATTTTAGCACTGAGTTTTCCTATTTACTTACATCTATTCTGTTACAAGGAAAAATGTCGCGTGTGACATTCATTTCACTTCAATCCTTTTTAGTGTCCCACTGCTGAGCACGGGTCTTCTCTCAAATATCTTACGAGTTGATGTCACATGTCCTCGAATGATTAGTTTTTAGACATGCCGGTTTCCTCACGATGTTTTCCTTCACCGATATTGAGCAGCGGAGATGAAACAATTCACACAAAGATGTGTGGGCACGACCAGGATTCGAACCCCGCAACCTTATTTTTCAAAGGCGAGGCCCGTACCACTGCATGTGACATATTGTAATTGAATTATGACATGTAACTTTTCAAGTCCACCTATTATCTTTCTGATTAAATTCATGCGGGATCCAATACAGTTTAGGTGTCCCGGGACTTGGTCGGGTTCAAATCCCGAGTCTCTTCACGGCGCCGTTGTCGATCCTGGTGCACAGGAGTAGGAATGGCGGGATTGTGGGTTAAGTCCCAAATTGAGTTATGAATGTATGTCCCTAATATTTCTATTATTAATTTTTAAATGTCTGTATTTTATTTTAACTACAGACACTGACATATGACACTTACTATTGATAAATGATTTGAAATCGAAATTAGAAACAATATTGATACTTGATGATTTAGTTGGAATTTAATGTTTAGCTAAAAATATAGGTACTTCAAATTGTAATACATTATTTCAAAGTTGTTAACAAACATGAAAAATAAAAATCCGAATTATCATCTTACTTCTGAACAGATTCGGTTAAAATTAGATTAACTTCAAACATTATTATTATTATTACGATTACTAGCCCGTACCATCCCACTGCTACGCAAAGACCTCCCCTAACACCTTCCAACTTAGACAAAAATAATTTCACTTGTAAATTGTAAGCTGAAATGTAATCCTATTATCGATAGAATTCGATCCAAAATATCTTGACCCATGTGATTTTAGGTGGTAGTCCTTCGCAGTTGTAAAGTTTAAAAACAGAGAGGGGTGAAGGAGGTCATCGTATCTGCCGGCATACTCTTGATACTCGAATCTATTTCAAATTTAGGATTGAGCTCGAGAACTAGTCGATAGGTACTGTTCAGTAAATCGGTATTAGCTGGGTAAGCCCGATCCATCGTGGATCACATCATCGCTTAGATAAGTTATGGTCAAGCCCAAGCCTATCTATTATGTATTTAAAATAAAAAAAATGTCTTACAGTGAGATTAGAATCGAGCGCCAAGAGTAAGACAGATGGTCGAATCCCGCGCAGTATGATATTCGAGAAACAAACAAAAGAAGACAGATAACATTTGTTCGAGACCATGAGTCAACGGGTCGGGTCGGTTAAATAAACGCGGGAAATGATTTCATATTCGAAATATAGGCACGGTAGTGCTCTCGACCAAGATGAGAAAGAATGGGTGTTATAAGCGGCTTCGTGCAAGTTTTTTGATTTTTCAAGGCATCACTAATGACTTCAGTATAGCTAATTCTGGAAGCATATTTTTAATTACAAATTAATCGCAATTAATACAGCAACGTATCAAAAATGAAAATCATTTATTCGCCTCAATATGGATGGATATTATACTTAATTAAAACTAAGAAATTACATGTTAGTAATAATAATTAAAACATTTAAAAAGGTCAAAGCCCTAACCGCACTTCTTTTATTGTAAGGGGTCAAAAATTTACTGTCTAGAATTTATATTTCACTAGCCTTCGGCCCACGGCTTCGCCCGCGTAGTTTTTATTAGGATAAAAAGTAGCCTAGGTATTACTCCAGACGTTACTCTATCTCTGTGCTAAATTTCATCCAATTCCATCAAAGCAGTTTTTGCGTGAAAGAATAACAAACATCTATACATTCTTACAAACTTTAGCGTTTATAATATTAGTAGGATTTAGCCGAACAGAACATTAAGCATAATGGTTTACATTGACTTGACATTTTTGCACATTGAATATATATTTTGTAAATTATTTTGAACATATTATCAGAATTTCATGCCTGGTATTTTCTTAATTTGCATTCCATTTTGTCACAGAATGTGCCGGGAATATTGCAAAAATGCTTCTACATTGGTACTCTACGAGTATATTTTAGTTATCTTAACTGTTCGTACTCCAGCATGAATTTATAATCAAACTGTTTAGATTTGAAAAAACTGATGCCTACTACACTTTATTTTCTTGATGTATACGCAACATTAATAATATATGCCAAAAATTATAATCAATCTAAATTCTTCCTTAAAATCTAGAGAGTCATGAAACTGTTCGCAATAGAGACATTGCCTTGGCGGAATTAGCCCTTAAGACTAGCAGCATTGCTACACTGCGCTGTATGAGAATGCTGCATTCCGTATATATACCCGTCTACTCCCGAATATTAAACAAGCTTTTTTCTCCGTGAATTTTTGCCTAGAGTTTTCTATAATTTTAATTAATTGAATCATTAGTTACGGGGCTCACCGTAGATTTTCATATAAGGTCGCGGGTTCGATTCCCAGTCGTGCCCACACATCTTTGTGTGTATTCTAATTACTCTTCTCAACTCGTAAGATAGTTGAGAGAAGACCCGTGCCCAGCAGTGAGACACTAAAACGGGTAGAAGTAAAGTGAAGTGAATCATTAATTTAACATAATACTCCCAGTGTATGTTAACTGGAACCCTATAAAAGTAAAATATTTGGTAACTACAACAACTAAGTACATGATAACGTCGGCATAATAAAACTAACTCTGACGACAGTGTCGACACCACAATCGTATAAGCTTGAAGATTACTCACGGGAGCTAATATTTAAAGAATGCTTAGCGTGCCAAGCTTTGGAAAGCGTTTAATAGATAAACTTTTGTTTTGTCACGTCAAATGGTTAGTACTGGTGATAAAGTGATCGCTTTTAGCTGTTGGGTCGCAGATTCAAATCTGAACAACAAGAGTGTTAACTTTTCTAAAGTAGTAGAAAGGTGTGACAGTCCCGTGTCTCGGAGAGCACATTAAGCCGTTGGTGCCGCGTCCTGTCTCACTAGTCTTGTTGGGCAGCCCGTCTCATTAGACTGTTGAGAGTAAAGGAATTGAGTGCGAGTTTGCACACTCACTGCACTGCTATCTGAGCTTATCTCCTGAAAAAGGCTAGTCAGCTAATGATTGGCCACCATATCCGAAATACGGCTAAGAGAAATTTATACATAACTAGCGGACACGATAGACGTTGTCCTGCATGATATTTCTATCCTAATCGCTTGAAATATCATCAACCTAGTTACCAACTGAAGCGCCATGTTCCGGGCTGATTTGTGAATTTAAACCATCCAGGGCGCATTCAAATCAGTCCAGCCGTTTACGAGGAGTACAGTGACATACACACGTACAGTAGAATTAAGTATATTTATAAAGATACACAACGAAACGCTTTTTTTTTCAGTAGGTTAAGCTGAGACTTATGTCAGTTATTATCAACAAAATGTGGGTAGACTAGTTTTAAATGATACGACTGCGTTTGATACTTGCGTTCGTCCAATTATTTTAAAAGGCAAGATTTTGATTTTCATGCTCATAAATCATAAATGATTCATTCTACATTTTAGCTGGCTTGATGACATGAGCTATAAACAAATCATCTTTGAAAGAAAAGTGTTATTTTTGCATATCACCTTTGATATGTTATGATTTACAATAGAAAAAATAAATAAAAAATATTTTCTTTCATTTGCTTTGTTCTAAACCGTGTGTGTTTGTATGATAAGCCACAACAAATACCCACTTATGTCAATAAAAAAAATTAAATGAAAAAAGAAATGTGCCTAGTTTTAACCCATTCCAATAAGCAAGAGGAGCTTCTTAATTCGTCGGAATTTGTTTTCTTAATGTATGTTTACCGCTCACTCAAAGACGTCTGAACTGATTCGGAAATTGTCTTTTTTTTGGAGCTGGGCTGGCAATAGCGTCGCCAGCCCAATCACGCAAAATAGACGCATTTATGAGACGTCGAGTTGCGGAAAATTAGCCCGCTCCTAACTATAACTAACACTAACTACTTTTGACGTGATAACGTCTTTAAAATCGTTTTAGTCGGGTGACATGTTCAGAAACTTGTGTCACACCAAAACCTCACGAGCGCGATCGCAGGTATAACGAGAGAGAGACGGACCGATCTCCCGTCTCATCTCGAGCGCTGCCAGTCATTCCGTGAAACTTGTCACGCGGAATCCTCACGAGCGGAGGCTGGCATAGCGTTCGAGTGAGTGGACCGATCTTCCGTCTCTCTCACTCTAGCGGCAACAATATTAATTCCTTACTTCCCAAAAACTTATATCACCAATAAGACGTTATCACGTAAACATCTCGATCGTAAACCTACTTTACAAACAACCAATTTTTTTTTTGTTTCCAGGTGGTTTAATTTATATTGTCGAGCAGTTTTGGAGATATCGTTAGTGTATGAGACGATTAATATTTTTTTTAAGTTGTTAGATACCATTATAACTAAACTAGCTGTCAATTAAACTTTAGATTAGAAAACGAATTAGTTAGATTTAGTTTTCATAAAAACTGTAACGTAAAATAAACAGTAATTGGTGTGGGCATTTAAAAATCCCTGCAGCGTCAACGGCTGCGCATGGGCAAGGCAATTAAACATCCCGAAATAACTGTAGTACGCATAATTGACTGGCTCCGGCGATTTATGTAAAAGACATGGATGATGGTGTATTCTGATGAAGAATGAGATAGTTCAGATAAATTAGCTTTTGTCAGAATTTAGTTTAGAATATATAAGTGCGCAATTTTTTATTTAAACAAACAACAAGTCGCTAAACTAGTTCGCTAAACGAAACCACTTATTAGCCATAAGTTTTATGTATTATGCGAATCATTCAGAGTCACTTTTTACCTTCCCAACTAACATAAAATTATTTATGATATACATATATTATCGGCCTAATTCATAAAAAAGTTATAAGACTCTTTAGTAAAAATGGACTTTGTCTCTTTCTTACTAGCATAAATGTCAAGATGATAGACAAAGACAAACGAATTATAAACCTATTTTAGCTATAATTAGCTTCACGTTTATGAATACGGGGGTTAGTCTATTAAACCAATAAACTCGATTAGTCTAATTAATACCTAATGCAGTGAAGTCTGTGGTATTTTTGTAACCGAAAGATTTCACGGAGCTTAGTTAATAAATAATTTGAACATAAAAAACCGAAATAAAATTAATTAAAATTAGTTTTGTTGTTATAAATAGACAGATTTTTTATTTTCACTATTTAATCTGTTCCTTTCTCCTAAACATACCAAACTAAATGCATGGACACACGTGGTTCAGTTTAATGGTGTACTGTTTTATTACTTTTTTTACATTTCCAAGCGGGAGACCCGATTGTAAAACCAAATATGGGCATATTAAAATTACTTTCATGACTACCTTATTTAGAATTCTAGTATTTTTTTAATCTTTTAGCCTGATCTATGTCTAGATCGAGTTCCTAAGAAACAGAAAACATAAACGTGATCTCCCACTGCGACATCTGATGATCTAGTGTTAAGAATTGCAAAAAATCTAAAAATCAATTTAATTTTTCTAGATTGTGACTTATTCAGATCTTGTAATAATTACGTTTTATTAAGTATATTAATAATAATTAAAGGTTATTCATCAGTGTAAAATGAAGATAAACTGTCTAGATACGAATTAGCTCCCAGAATTGTTTTCAATCAAAACAGACATAAAAATACGTATTTTCATGTAAAACTTTTATCATTTCACATTAAATCGATTGTAAAACTCGATTAACAGTTTATTTATTTATCCTAGTCCAATGTTTTTTTGGATTAAGTCGAGAGGTTATAGTCAGGAATCGATTTTACGTCTTAATCGAATTGTAGCGAAGCAAATTTGTTGTTTTAATTAGTTTATTGGCTGTTTGTAGATATAAAATTGGTTTTATTTCGTTTTTCGTAGAATATTTGAGGATTCTATTCACAGTTCATAGTCTGTTAGTGATTTTTGTTTTGTAAGATACTGTTACATAAACTAACATTGAATAATAACAAATTAACAATGGGTTACAAAATTCGTAGATTACACAGTTTGATGCACTAATTCTTTTACTATTGTGTTGCACTGGCTTTTATGATTAAAAACCGAATTTTGCATGAGAAAATTAGGTTTTACATCAAAGGTTTGATAAGAATAAATCGACCTTTGACTTCCATCAGCCTATCACTATTAATCACAACCATAAGGAACCATAAAATTTTGTTGCACACACAACAACAGCATGGATTTGAATGAACTTTGGTACACAGGTAAGTTGTTTCACACAATCGTCTCTATACCGTAGCGTTAGTGACTAATAAATACAAAAACATACCTATAACTTATATGAAGATATATAATTTTGAGCAAATAAAAAAATATAGCATAGTGGTTGAAGTTATCGTGTTGTTGTAAGTCAGTAAATAGAACTACAATTATAGGCTTATCGTAAAAATTTGGAGCAACAGCGACTTAACATTGATTCATGATCAATAAATACGGTAGTTTTAAAGCTTGCATAGCCCAGTAGCTATTTTTAAAGAACAATGTCCGCCTAACTTCATTAGACAATATAAAACATCTTTTAGAGAACAATAAAAAAGATTTAACGCGTTTCTAAAACAATGTACCGAACTTTATGACTATAGAACAAAGAACGGTTAAAAATAACTAAATAATGATATAGGCACCAGTTAAAAGTGAAAACACTGTGATTTTCGTTTAGATAGGATTAAGAAAATTCGTTAATTATCATTATTTTGGATCAAAGGCATAGTTTTAGTTTTACAAGTATCAAGATGACCTGAGCCGTCTAGACGTAACATTCTGTACTTTACGTAAAACATTCATCTAATCTATAAGAAGACTATACATAATTTCATCTGAATCTTTTCAGCAGCTTCGTGAAAGAGTTACAAATATTCTCAGAAACGAAGAAGTTAGAAACTTCAGTCAGTTCTACTAAACCCATTGATTGCTGTGTTTGTTCTAAGAATGTATAGGTAGGTATAACAATATTATGTCATACAAAGAAACTTGAAACTGTAATATTAAGCACACAATAGTGAAGGATGACGTCATTTATTTTGTCTTGATGACCGCTTGACCAGTATTTTGGCTTAGTTACATAGTATGACCGTATATTAAAGAAAAAACAGAACTACCCTTTTCTAACCCACAGCTGGGCACGGGTCTTCAAGTCGGGTCAAGTGCGGTTGGTGGATGTCACGTCCTCGAATGATTAGTTCTGTGACATGATCAGATCTTCACATAATTTTCCTAGAGTCTTTCCCCAGTTTAAGGCGTGAGTGGCTTTGGACAAGGCTCACCTGACTTTTCGGGAGCTGCCCGAAGATGGTCGATTAATCAAGTACTTGATTACTGCTATGAGGGCTCTCCATGTGTGGATGTAATTTGGCTTAGGAAGTTGGATTTTTCGGGACCGGGCTGAGCATTTGCAATCTCACGCAGTTTTTTTAGTGAGTATTCGAGACATACATTTTTTTCTAGCTGTACTTTACCTGCATGGGTTTAGTAATTCTACTATAAATGTTAACATCGGCCCCATTATCCCCAATAATCCAGCAAGGCTGACAACCCGTTTGATAACAGCCCAAACATACAGCACCACAGATAAGAAACTATCCACACTTCCCTGATCCAATACCAACAGTATAACAATAGATGCTACTGTAATATTTTATACTGTGGTATTTCAGGGCTGTGATAGGACAGCTGATAAGTTATCGATACCGATATTGGGTAGTACATTATTGATTCTTTGATAACGACGGTTACTTTCTATGCGGAGATTTTTATATGAATGTTATACTATTTTGGAGTTTACAGCGTCTATCAATACAGTAGTTAGTTTAATCTAATCGTATTAAGTACTATGTGCCTCTATATTCTTAGTGTTTCGTAGTTGGAATGTGAATTCGGGATTTTTTCAATCTTCTAGATTCCTATCGAATAGAACTTCCGTTGGTACTTTTTATATTTTTATAAAATAAGTACCTATTAAGTATATTGAACATAAAGGAAAAAATATTCAATAGTGTGTTTAAAGCAGTGTGTAGAGAAGCGGAGGTGTCGCGGTATCGGCCTTGATCCCGATCGTGCTCACACATCTTTAAGTGAAATGTTTCATTGCAGCTGCTGAATATCGGTAAAGGAAAACATGGTGAGGAACTGGCATGTCTGACAACTAATCATTCTAGGACATGTGACATCAACTAACCCACGCTTGGCTAGTATGTGTGGATTAAGGAATTAATTTTCTCAACTCCTATGATAGTTGCAAGAAGACCCGTGCCCACAGTGGGACATTAAAATGTGTTGAAATGAAATAGTGTGTAAATCTTGTAGCTAATTTCGGCGGATAATAGCTTAAATAGCTTCCATTACCATCACCAAATTTCGTGTTGCGCATAACCCATGACATTATCGCCAAATGAACAATACCTGATTGTGTCAAATTATGAACCCAAAACTAATTTAGAATCAGTGAAACTAACCTTGGGGCGAAGTCACCTTAGTTCGTGGGAGTGCACCTTTGATCTGTATCTCCACACGTGGTCCCCGGGTGGTGCAAATCAAGTGACAATAAACTGGTAATAACTGGTGGCAGGTTTAGGCCGTGGTTAGTTTAATTTCAAAATTAAAATTATTTCAGACCTTTAGTCCATATTCTTACATTGTTCTACATTATTATTACTATAATACTATTACTATTAAGTATTGTTCCATATTATAAAAATACATAAAGACAAAGCCGCACGTTGCCGTGTTCAGGTTCGATGTCTGGTCACACCATTTAAAAGGGAGGGTTGGAATTGTTGCTCCTTTATAGTTACTAACTACATATATGGAGACTTTTTCTACTTCCATCTTCTCACCGAAAATCATTCGTAATCATGAATAAATCGGTATATTGGGCAGGGGAGTTCCCCGTAGACTACATCATTGATTAACATCAGGCAAGTTGTAGCCAAGCGCAAGCCAATTGCAGAATAAAAAAACCTTGAAGTTTTAACTATACGACCTCCCAACACCCATCATTACCATATTGAATGCTGGCGGCAAGCGGAAACACGCGGAGCTCGTAAACTACGACAAATGGCTGAACACAAATGCAACGCGCTTGGATAATTCATGCAGTGAACGGATATATAGCTGAAAATGAAATACCTATTATTATTATATAGTTGTAAAACTAGCGCTCTCCCGACATCGCAAGAGAAGCAGATATTACCCAGACACACTAATCTTTCTTTTTAACCCCCGACAAAAAAGAGGTTTGTCGTGCGTATCTATGCGTATTTTAATACGGTTTTTTATTCGAAAGAAATATCATTTTTTTATTAAGCGAGAGATAGTTCATTGCCAAAAAAAACTGCATTAAGGGTTGCTAAAATTGTAATTTTAAGTTGTATTGTATATCACCCGGTTCATTATTTAAATCCGTATTAAAATCCAAACAAACTTACGTTTCAAATTACACTTAATCTGGATCGCATTATTCCGCTATTTTAACAATTCAACTTTCGCATTTATCTTGATATAACATTGATGGGCCGATGGAGTAGTCTAAGGTACTTGTTTTTCACGCTGCAGGTCGTGGATCGATTCCCACCCAATTCAGGTATTTGTGTGATGAACATGTCTGTTTGTCTTGAGTCTGAGTGTATCTATATTTAAGTTAGTATAAGAAAACTATTTTAAGTAGTATATTACCAGTTAATTGGTTTTCATAGTACAATCTCTGCTTAATTTGGAATCAGATGGCCGTGTGTTTTACGGTCCCACTATATTATTATGATTATGTTCGTAGTTTAAGTATATTAAATAAGTATATAAAAAAAAAACTAAAACAAAATTTCATTTCATTTCATTACAGTCTGACAAAACTTCTGACGTCCTGTATGACAATTTGTTTTTATCTACCTGGATTTTAATAATAATATAGTCTAATTGTAAATCAGATATGATGATAGATATGTCATATTATTTACTCCCGATCAAGGCAAATCGGGTATCAATGCAGAAACTATGCAGGCCAATGCAACAGCCCACGCTTAACACATTATAGACAAACACCTATCATCAGAGCGTAATTAGGAAGGCTTCACCCACGTGCTATAGTTATGGACTGTGAAATTAATAACTGGTTAAGCAGAGTACACACTACATTATAATCAATCAAAGGATAGATAGGATATTAGTAACGTAAATAATTATGTGTGTATTCTTGAGGAATTCAATTTCGATGAATAATACTAAAATGGATATGTAAGAGATGGAAACCATGAAAATTATAGTTTGTATGTAACTGTTATATTGAAGAAAGTGAATGACGGAGTCGAACCTTCAATAGGTAACCAACAGAAACTTCTGGAAGGATTATTAGCTATCGGCAGAGTCGAGGTTTTGATAGCCCTACTGATACTAAGAGACCAATAAAGAAAAATAAGAAATAAAAGAGTGAAGAAGAAGAGACTACTACTCCACTTTCGTTACACTGTAAGTGATTTCTGCTAATATTTCCTTATCCCATGAGATAAACATATGTCATTCGTAAACAAGATATACGTGCAACATTTTTTGCGTCTTTTTGTATGACCTAACATTCCGTAAGAATGAAATTGATATTCATTTTGATGAAATTAATAGTTAGTAAAGAAAAGAAAAAAAGAAGAAGAAATGCTCATTTTTACATTATTTCACAAAATATCAACGATTTATTCAACAGCGGTACAAGATGGTAAGCACTCCACTCAATAGTAAAGATAGATAGCCTATGAATTGTAAATCAGCTTCTATCATAACATTGTGACGTTTTCCATCATAAACGTTTTATTTGTGTTATCTCTGTCATTGATCAGCACCAGGTGATCGTATATTGAATCAGTAATTCAATAACCCGTTCCGAGGCTTTGTTCATGATTATTCAGATCAACTTATTAGGAACTACATCGTAAATAGATGTCTTTACTTTTATGACAAAACAGGTTCCAATTAATTTTGAAAAGTAATTTGTTGGTTCGTCATTATGCTTCTATATTTTAGTTAATTGGATATCGTTTAATGTATCTGCATTATTTATAGCTGTCTAACTAATTGGTTCAGTGCTCGCTTTTTAAGATGTAATTAAGATATATATTTGGACTTTTGAAGTATTCTGCTCTTCAGAAATATGGAATGTATAAAAAGTCAGGAATAATGGGCCGTATGAATAAATAAAAAGTCCTCCTTCTTTTAATATTTAACTAAGTCCTTCATTGAAATGTCAATTCATAGAAAATATGTTTTTTGGGTACTTCAAATAATGTAGTAAAACTTAAGTAAATTTTAAACTTAAACAAGTAGCTTCTTACTTCCATGATTTCAACTAACTTCAAAATTATTCGCTCATGTTCTCAATTCGGATGGTGACATTTAATGTTTGTTCTGTTATAACATCCTCATTGCAGATGAATTAGCAAAATTCTCTTTTTGATACATAAATCCTTTTTATACGCTCTAGGTATAGTAAAAATGTGATTATCCGTAACGTCACAAACATTTTTAGATTTGTCTCTTTGTGCAGATTCATGAAGTCTGATAAATAATCAAGTACCCACTAACATTTTGTCTCACGACCAACCGGCTCTCACGGCAATTAATTATGATTAGACAATTATGCCAAAGTTAATCAACAAAATTTCATAAATTAAATTTTATAGCTACAGTAAAGAAACTATTTTCGCTCTCGCCAAAATTTGACGATGATTGCTACAATTGCCTAAATATGTATCGGTTTGAGATGTCTAAGCGAAATTTTCGTCTCTGGTGACAACAGAATAACGAGCTTTATTATTTAAAAATCAGATACTTGGTAATAGCCTTACAATATCTGACAAATAAACGACGAGTAAGCTGAGGATAGCTATTCTATGGGTTGTCCTTTTCACCTTTAGAAGGGAGGCGTGGAAGAGGAAGGTCAAAGATAAGATACATGAACCAAATAAAGGAAAAGGTTGGTGTCATGTCGTATAGGGAAGTGAAAGAAGCTGCTCTAGATCGAGCCAAATAGAAACAGACTCATCAGCTACACCGAGCTGTAAAGGGTATCAACCTATTAAAAGAAGACAATTTGAAACTATTTGACAATGACAAAACATAATGTAGGTACTCTTGGTTTATTAATATGGAGGTCTAACTAACTTCTAATAAAATCTAACCTTACTGATGGGTGGTCATTTGTTATACTTTTACGGCATAACGGCTCAACGGATTCTAATAAACTTTTTTTTATTCTGTAATAGGCTTGCGCTTGATCACAACTTGCCTGTTATTAAGCAATGATGCAGTCTACGATGAAACGCGCTTACCCAGTAAATACTCTCGTGACTTGAAGACAGACAGATTATAGCTATCGGGAAACAGAGATGACGGTAGCGAATTCCACAACTTGGCAGTTCGCACAATAAAAGTGGAAACAAAACGTTTATCTATGGAATTTACACCATATATTGATGGCGCACAGCTCTACTTGTCTGATGATAGAACGGATATGGGGAATAAGATTACGTAATTCTAACGCACTCTCTCCGAAATGTATCCGATAGAAGACAGCAAGACTAGCAACTCGAGGCTTTGCAACTTAGCCTTGTCGAAGGGTTATTGAAATTTTGGTTATGTGTTGATTATTATCATAATGGTTATATTGGGTACTTGTTTCGGTAATATGATCCTTTGGGGTACAGGTGACCAATGACCATGTGTATGATATCCAAACATATTAATATGTATTACCTACTAGCTTCCGCTTGAGGTTTAGTATTATATTACAACCTCGATAGCTTTGGGGATAGCGTGTTTACATCTAGCGGGTCGCAGGTTGAAATCCTGCGGCAGATCCAAAAAGAGTGATGAGACTTTCTTAATTCCTCAACACTAGTCTTGTAGTTCGGTGACGTGTAATCCCCGAAACTATGAGATAACGGAAAGCCGTAGGTTTTCGATCTTTCACTTGTCGTGACAGTCAATCTATCCCACTGGACTATGAGACTGATCGTCAGCTTAGACTGGCTGCCGTAGCCGGAGAAACGGCTAGGAGGGCATTATTATTAAAATAATATTTCTGGTATTCCATATTATAATCTATCTTGATCCCAAATTTTATCCCATTCCGTCCAGTAGGTTTTGAATGAGAGAGCAATAATAAATATTTATCTCACACACTTTCGCATTTCTATTACAAGTAAGATTATTACACAGTTTATACAGCTTATTATACAGTTATAAAAGTTAACTATGTAAATATCTACAGATTCAAACAACGAAGACTAATCAACTAAATACACTCAAGGCTGAATTGATAAAAGGATTTGTAGACTAAGTAGTCATTAAAATAATTGTGGAGTGGTTTATAGTGGTATAAATTTTAATTTGTCAGTGTATGTAGTTGTACAGAATCGACAAAATGCTGATTGAATTATTTATAAATGGAACGTCTGTTGAAATGAGATGAAGTTTGACGCAATTGTAATTGAATTTTGAATAAATATAGTTGTCAAATGATGATGTTAATTTTTGAAAATAGAATTACGATTTTTATGTGTGCCAATACTATGATAAAAAAAGTGAATTTATTTAGCAAAAGCAGTTATTTTGCACCTTCCTAATGCACAGAAAGATTTTTAATGCAATATCTTTTATTAATATAACACCTCCAACCAATTTACGCCATAATCCTTTTTGGTCGCGACCAAAAATTTAACGCATTCCAAACTCTTGCCATAAAGTTCTAAAATATATTACTATGAATTCCACCATCCTTAACATCTACGAAAACAAGTTAACCATGGAATTTTGTATGGGAACAAGTGATTAGTACGTAAACATACGATTAGTGATTGGTTAACTTTAACTGAACCGATTTGTTGTAAACATAAACTCGTTTAGCGACATACGGTAATAAAACGTCGCGCATTCAGAAGAACATTCTGTTGAAGGTCTACTCTGATACTTTTTCTTTCGATAGTACGATCAAATGAAAATTAAAAATATATATATTTAGAACTTCACAAAAAATTATTGTAATACTTAAAAACTTTTTTAACTTTCAAGCGTTGCGTTCGCCGTTACATAAATATATATAAAAAAAAAATACAAAAGATTTTCTATTATTAAATAGGATTGACCTCACACAACTTGCCTGTTGTTAGTCTATGACTTTGCAATTTTCTGTTCTGGGTATATATTTATTATATATTCATATTACACTAGTAGTTACTAGATTCTATCCAATATTAGCCTTGTTTTTGTATTTCACAAATCAGCCAATTTTGATGCAAATTTATGAACCCGTAAAATTATCTGACCGAACGAAAGACGTTAGAGTAGGTCTTCAAAGTAGAAACAGGAATGGCGAACGGAAGCTACATAAGAACGCGTTGTTCTCTAAATATAGACCCAGGAATCAGTGAAGGCATTCAAAGCTGGCGATTTAGATTTAGGTTCGAATACATTAGACTTTTTAGGGTCAAGGAATAAATTTTACTGACTTCGAAAATTAGAAAGTTCTTTCTCAACAATTCTATCAGTTATCTGAAAGTCACTGCCTAGATTTGACAATCTGATAATCCATGTTTTAAGTTGATTATCCATGTTTTTTAAATCAGTTAAACACACATTTGTATCGGTAATGCCGTTTCTAAGATTAGCGTGTAAAAACTCGCTCATGTTTACATTTATTATTCTGCAGTCTTACCTATAACTGAAGAAATGATTTACCAGTGATATAGTAAAACACCGATTTCAAATACCACACACGTCCACAGTTTTTGTACTATTAATGTTAATTTTCTTACAATCACATCAACAGTTTTAATTACTCACGCAATTGTATTAATTACTGCAAAGCCTACTGAAGCATTTGTAAACAGAAACTGTTTAACTAATACTTCATCTATTTACTTTTTAAGATCACTGAATCCTAAATCCCTCGTTTGTAGTTTAACTTCGAAACTTTGTGAGACAATATCATGTTTATCGTTAAACGTAGGATTAAAAGTTGGTAGACTTGACAGTTATACGCGTTCGAACGGATACACATCTGCAGATGGTTAGGTATGTAGCTGAACATCTGATACACCAACCACAACGGAAATCGCTCAACCATCGACTTTTTCTGAAGCTAGTGAAAGGCATCTTGTTCTGCCTCATCAAGTAACATATACTTTAAAGGACTAAATCAAGTTAAATGATCGTTTTGAAGCGAAAATTGTTAAAGCAGATATTTTCTGTAATGATCTAGCTGTTTATGAGGATGGTGAATATTATTATGATGATACCTAGATATAATGCAGATTCTTAAAATTATTGGACAAACATTTGTTTAGCACCGATGCGTTTAAAAAAAAAGATGCAGCAGATGCTAATTTTACAGAAGTTAGTAGTAAACACGTCTTTTATTTTCTCTTCTAGCTACAAAATAAGTATAAAATCAACAAATAAACAGAATAACAAAATGAATATTAAAGAAATATCTAAAGGGCAAGCAGGCGTAAAAAAATCTGACGTCAATCCAATTCACCAGACACTGTAATCTAAAAGAAATCGAAACGTCGAACGAAAATTGTTAGTACAATGTGTATTGTAATGGCATCACGTACGATAATCGACGCTATTATGACATACACGAGAATTGCACCTAAGTATAATCCAATATTTATACCATCCGTGATTGTAGGGCGTTGAGAATCTTGTACAAATCATTCCACGCGCTCACTCGCACTCCTTTTAGCTTCAAAGGCGATGAAAGGGACAAAGGACATGTATTTTCGTATGTTCGTAGGTGTTCGGTCATGTTTGCACACCCTCGCCTCACCAGTCGACAGGTAAATTCGACAAAAGCAGTGGGATTTGTGTTTATTATAAGAAATACCTGAATGCAGGTAGAAGTCATTTGTACGGACCCCGCCTAGCGAATAATAGAGTTTTCGGAAATAATACAATGAATAGAGTAATTTATGTCGGTTCGGAATACAATATTTTATGATTTTCGGAAATGTTCGGTACCTGTATTGGTTTTTTTTGGGCGCCCTCATAACAATTGATGTTTTGGATGTTATTTCGTCTCGGCTCTCCACATTGTTTTTGTTTGTTTTACGGGCAATTTGCGATTATAAAGACGTATCTATCTTTACATCTGGATCCTATATCACTTCGTTCGTGGTAGCTGTATTTAACTGAGTGGTTGACTCATTACGACTGGCGATGTTAATCTACGCATCGAATTGTACAATAATGAGTTCATTTACCGCCAGACAACTTATGAATATTTAAGATTCTCACATTTTGGTGGGTTTGAAAAAAGTCGTGTTTTACGATCTGATTTAATAGCGTGAAGCGAGACTTATCGCGAATGATATGATACCATCGTTACGGAAAATGAAACAGCGTTTAAATTTTGAAATTATTAAGTAGGTACATACAATGTAATGTGAAAGATAACACTTACACGCTGTAACACAATGCAGAGATCGGGTGTGTCAATAAAATGGAAAATATTGAGAGGTGTGAAATCGTGTAAAAGCACAAATAGTGCACTGTTACGTTCGATAAGCAAACATAACTTCCATTTTCATTAATGCAATATAAACGTTGATACGAATAGAATAAGTACGATATTTTAACGTGAATTAACAGGCGAGTGGATCAATATATTTGCGTGAATAGAATGCAATTGAAACCAGTTGAATATATTGTGATGTTTTTGGAATGCATTGTGGCAGAAATACGGGGAATAGGTTGAATAGAGATCTACCTGGGTTTGGCACCGGCTGTTACCGTCTATAGGCTGATAGGTGTAGCTAGCAAATTGTAGCGCCACATGTAGTCAAAGAGACAAGTTGTTATCATTTAGAAAAACTTCTCTTCCAATTTCGTGTGATGAGACCACCGGATAGTGGACCACTCGATGGGTCCAGTGACAATATAATCATTACAAACCGTTCGATATTCACACCACGGATCAATGAAAATTATTATATGGTTTTGATTTCTATGCTTTGGTATTGCGTTATTTTTAAATAAGCAAATGACTTTAATTAGTGGTAATGGAAAGTACACTTTTTGTTTTGTGCAATTCATTATGTAAAGGATGTAACATATAAAACTTACAATATTTAAATATTTAATAGTAACATCAACACATTATCTAAGATAAGATTCAAATGAGGTAATAACGTTTGATAATCACGAAACCAATACAAATGACGCAAATACAATACATATAAGCAACAATTTAGGTGTTTAATAAGGATTTCAATAATTTCAGTATCTCTGAATGCATCTTGTTACAAATACGGAAAAACTGCAGCAGTTTTAATATTTTTCAATGACGTTAAAGATATTGCCATGTTGTCGATAACAGAACTAGAAAATATTCCTGAATATAAAAAATTATGTTAACTTTGAGCCAGTATTTCTATTACAACGCACAATAGCAAATGTTTACACACATAAAAATTGTCTATGGACATAAGAAAAAATGTTTCTGTAAGGAATTGGAATCTGAAGAAACACTTGCAGTGTATCTATTATAAACTTCTCATTCATCACAGGCTTTTTAAACCTGTTTTGTGATGGATTATCACTTTATGGTTCGTTAGCCGCGTTGAAAGCTCAAATACGACTTGCCAAAAGTCCGGTTTGAACACCGTCACGATATGTTTCCGTGTCGAATTATCTTAGTATAAACAAATTGTCTGTTTAATTCACATTTCATGGAGTGAGCAATTATAATGTTCTTCTATGCCAGCCTCGGCTTTCTGCTTTTAAATTGTTTTTATACACATGAAATTATTGGCCCATCATACCTATATTTAGTCATTTAGTAGCCAAGCTGCAAGCGTTTCTAGCTTTGGAATATCTTTAAGATTTCTTCGTGGCGTAAGTAATAATTTTGCGCTAACGAGGAAAAACAAGACAAATAACTATCTATTTAAATTATTCAGTAACTAAAGATCTAAGCATTAATTTTTATTCATTCTTAGTAAGAAGGGAATCACATGTTTCCCAAACATTCAACTGTTTACGACTGTGGTTTATACCATTACAATCTACCGACCACTTTGTTGAATCTATAAACAATTAATTAGCAGCAATTGATTTAAGTTTAACATACTCGTGACATTTATAGACACTATGAGCTTTACCAAGTTTTGTGAATTATTTGTTGAAGCAGATATAATTTGGAATCTCTTTGGTCTTGTTTGATTAAACTAGCTGTTCATGAAAGCGAGTTGAACGTGTATAAAACGTGACTTACCTCACTCTCAGTCCAATCAATAAGACTAGACTTCTCCTCCAGCAAATTCTCCGAGCTCCGTTTTTCGTCTTCTCCGTCACCTTCGTCCTTGAAGACCTTGACCTCGTCAGTGGAGCCCAGGTCGTCGCCGCCCGAGCTCGCCGCCGAACTCGAGTGAGCATGCGGCATCTTCAAGAACCCAACGCCCCAACTTCCATTATCCCATCCTCTAACACCTCACCTAACTATCTGTCATCCATGACAACTCACTGCACTGCCATTTTGTTTGTTCCAAATTCAAAAAATCCGTGTCGGTCTTTTCGCGCCGGTTGTCATTTGTTTGAATATACAGATTTTTTTATCGTTTGCACTTAACTAATACGAGCGATTGTTTACTAAACTAATTGAGATCACAGATAACTTTTATTAGATTAAACTTAAAATGCCTATGGTTGAGGTGTTCCCAAATATTTTGTCTGCATCTGAAACGAAAAAAATCTTGTCAGTCAACACAAATAATTGTAACAATTCACAAGGTCTAGGTGGAGTTGTGGTGGTATTTTAGAAACAACGGAACGTTAATTAGTGGTACAGTTATCCGAAATGAGGAAGAAAGGTGCTTATGTTTGCTGCTGAAGGGGCTTATTCTTGGCATCTTAAGGTCGATTTGGGCGCGGTAAAGCAATGGGTTGGCAACAATTGCGGTGGTATCATCGTGTGACACATCTTTTAGGTCAAGCTCCTTGTCAAGAGGACGTCAACAAGCACTCTTGGCATGGAGCCAAGTGACGCTAAGAAATCTCTTTGGAAAATATTGAGTAAGGAACAATTCCATTCTACAAAATATTACTATAATTTGGTTTAATTTAATTTTTAAATAAATAAATGTATAATCCACTGCGGACATACTGTAACGTTTTTTTGCTGTAGTTTATATCAACTTATTGTCTCGATTTTAATTCTATCTTTCGTATTGAATTAGGTTCGGTCATATTGAATATTCGATCTAGATTTTACCTAACTTAATGAATTTCTTATTTTTTATTATCATATAATTTTATTTTTAGTTTATGTAGGTTTTGGTATTGATGTCTTGGCGTCACTCTCTAAATATCTAAATAGTTACCTAATACACGATTAATAAAATATAAGGCTTTTATGAAAGTCAGACTAATATTCACACGAACAGATTAAAACAATCCATATCCGTATTCTAGTAAACAAGATGTTTGTGTGTTATCAGTATATCTTAAAATATAACAGCATGTTTTACAAGCACTGTTAACGTGGCCTCGGAAGTTCTTTATCGCGATGTAGTGCGATCACGTAACTACTAAATCATCATTATTTGAACAATGATAATCATGATCTACATACAGTAACAGTTGGTGAGCTTTGTTTTTTATTAAGACACAGTTGGGTTGTTATTATCCAATTAGAGACTAAAATTGTTGTGTTCTTGTAATGTCATAATTAAGAAAGAATGGCTTGTGTTGTAATATAAGTGAGATGACAAGAGCGTAATTCAGCAGCTGCTTCTTTCACTCCCGTGGGTCATGGGACATGTTACACGTGTTAAAAAGAATTGTGTAAAATAGATACATACGCAATTTTCTGTTTGGTTAGCTAATGTGAAAATCCGATTTACCGAATTGTGCGATATAGTAACAAATATCCATACATCCTTAAAAACTTAATAATAATTAATAACAGCAGGATAATAATGACATATATCTTTTTATATTCTCGTTTTTGTTTAAATACGACTTACCTATCATTGAATTTGGGTGACTAACTCCAACAGAAACCGATTAGCATACCATTGTTTGTTACCTCTCAAATAATAATAATTTCCATTCATGAATAAAAACTGTTTCGCACATTGATACCATAAACAAATGAACAATAATGGTCAGCATACCAAGTGACACCACGTTGTAATATGACATCGCGAGAAAGAGATGGCACGATTTTAAACTGTGTTTGAGTGAGAGAGGTATATTGAGGACGTTATTTGAAATGATAAGATGTGGTACGTAATATGAGGTAGAAAATGTAAAGGCTAATTCAAGCTTGCTAACAAGTGTTAGAAGTGTTGGAAATATGGTCAGAAATCGAAGATTTTTCTGTAAATTGACAGCTAGAATAATATCTAGGGCGATATATATTATACCGATCTTGTTGCAAACGGTGCTAATTTTGGTGCGTTCAAAGATTTTTCCATAATTATTACAGCTCTAATAGGTCCCCCACCCCAGATTACATTACCCGTGGTGCTTACTGTATTTTGATGAGGCAACTGAAGCCTTTCTTTTATCTAACTGTCTCCCGCTTTACCTGATAGTGGATAATCTAACTTTTCAACTCTTATTATCTTACAGATTAAATTCGTGCGGGATTTAAGACATTTTAAGTGTCCGTGGACTTGATCTGATTCAAATTCCCGAGTCTCTAGGGCGCTGCTGTTGATCATGGCTTTCAGGAGTAGAAGATATAAGGATATTAGATACTTATATCGTCGCGATATTAAATTCATCGTGGTTCCACTTATTTCTAAACAATTTCTCACTCGTGGAAACGTTCCTATAAATAATTCTATACACAGGTACACATCAAGCTGTACTAATCCAATATAAGTTGACCTCTCGCTGTACGAAAGTCCTATAGAATGCGAGATCAGCTTATACTGGAAATGTATAGCTTCATGTGTGCCGTGTGTACGAGTTTACATCAGTCCAGAAAAAAACCATATTGGCATTTCTTCTCTTATTATAATTCCAATTCCATTATTAGATGTTTCCACTATTCTATAATAATAGCATACCAGTAGAATAACATGAATTTCTCGTCCACCATTCAAGACTTATGTATGCAAAACGCACTATCAAAGATCACTAATATCGCACCAGGATGTGTGCGCGTGAGTTTCAACATGACAATTGTAGTGTTGCCAGGCATGTGCAAATTCCAGGACATTTTTTTATACTTCATTCAACTGACTTTACTTATAATACTACTTCTCTAATACATGGGTAACAATAATATAAAAAAAAAATATTTTAGGAAATTGGGTTTGTCAGATATTAGTACTAGCTTTACTGCTGTCAGGCGTCAGTAAAAGATACTGATGTCGATAATTTTAATCACACTTACACTTACATACATTCAAACTAACACATATACTCACATGCATAAATAATATAATTAGTGCCTATGATTGTAAAATTTTGGTTTCTTAATTGTTATATTTTCTTTTTGCGTACATTTAAGTTTACTTTTGTTTTTTTTTCTTTTTCTTGTAATAGATTTACCGGAACGTTGTGTCTCTCCTCTTGGAGGTGGGCGCTAATAGCTGCGACACAGTACTCTGTACTAATGCGGCTGTTAACGAACACTACATTTATTGTAATATGTTTTATTTGTTCCAATAAATTTATTCATTTATTTTATTTATTTATTTAGTTACGGAAGAAAATGTCAGATGCGACCTGTTCTTTATAACGGCAGTATGGGTACTGTTTGGGTAAAAATAAATATTTTAGTAAAGACTTATAAAAGTAATAAATATTTATAAAAGTCTAATACAGGTTTATAAAAGTCTAATAAAGGTTTATAAACGTCTAATAAACATTTATAATAAGCAAAAACAGTAATCGTCAATAAGAACCAAATGTTGTGGCAAAAAATTTCGGCACTATTGGTGCCGAAATTACATCGCTTGAAATCTATTATAACTATGTGAGTTGAACTCTGGAAGACAAGAGGTAAATTTTCTACGTTTTTCACTACAACTCAATAACAGCTTTAAAACCGCGAGTTTCTGCATTCCCGAGTCGAGCAAGACTTTTCCAATATACTCAAAAATCTTAGTTGCAGCTCGAAGTTTGGTATTGTGCCCGATGAACGGCAATAAACTTGCCCCTGTAACGAATGGATGTTTTATTCACCTCTGCCTAAACCTTCGGGTGATACAGTCGTGAGCGATATGCTAACGAAAATCCCAGATTTTCAATAAACTTGGTAACTCTACATGCATTTGTCAGAGGTGTGAATCGTTATGAATAATGTGGTCCGCCACGCCTCGCTTGAGCTATGCATGACAATGTCGTATAGGGTTTCGAACCATAGACTTATAATATTACTTAGATATGACAACAAAAATTAATGTCATAACTTAATATCAACCATCTTACATTTTTTCAAGCCAAATTGAAAATACTAGTACCTGCAGTCTGCGAGATCTAAATTGAGCTTTGCATGTGTGATAACTGATCAGTGATCATTTGTATATATCGCGCAAGGGACGCACCACGCCTCAGGCCGATCGTCAAAAAGCAGTATAAACCGGTTTTAACCAAGCAAGCGCGTCGCACCCTAGGCCGACGTCACACCTAAGTATCTATGTGCACTTACACATACAAAGCTCAGCTTAGGATTCGCGGACTGAAACGCGTCTTTCTTACAGATTCCTTTCTTTTAATTTGAGGTTGGGACACTTGGCTTTATAAACCAGCTTCTTTCACTTCCCTATACGACATGACACCAACCTTTTCCTTTATCTGGTTCATGTAGCTTATCCTTGGCCTTCCTCTTCCACGCTATCTATATTCCTCTCTAAGATGTTTTATAAAAGTGTCATATCGTATGAGATGGCCCAATATCCTCACTCTCCGGTTTTGTAGTTTCTATTAATCTTTTCTTACAGATTCCGACAGTAAATAATGTCAGATGCGATCTTTTTACCTATGACGGCAGTATACTACTCCTCCTAATCATATTTTGGCTAGTATTTCCTTAGATTTACGCGAATATCACACTTAGATATAAAACTTCTTTATAACGGATTTTATCGCGGTATATTTTAGATTTTAGATCCCTAAGTTTCAGTCTTTTCGGACTGGTCACGGGTGGACTGAGGTAATTGACAAAAAAAGTCGTTTTATTTCAACATATTTTGACTACTGCGGTAAATCATTACCGGAATAGCCAAAGACGTAGGAGATATTACTGCACGAACTCTATTCCCTTCACTCTGGACGACACAACCAGTGTAGATCGGCCAGGAAGGACCAATGCATTTACGTGCTCTCCGAGGCAGAGGTGTGCGACGCCTGGCAGTACCTTATCCTACTGTCAGTATAGTATTTAGATTAAAAATTTTACCCTCTTGTATCGGTTGGAGCAGTGTTTACGCGTTTATCGTTAGAAAAATGCTAATTCTGTTTGGAGAAGACGTACCACGTGAAGTAGCTTTTTTAATACGCAACCGGTAGGCTAATTCACGTAATTTCTTGACGCATGTTCTAGTGTAAAATGGTATTCTTGTATTTGTCATATATAAATCAGCTTATAGCTTTCCGACAGCGGCTTCGCCCGCGTGTATGTCGGTTATCGCGCCAAAACATTACCTTCTTTTTGCGCAGTCGGATAAAACTATCCTATGTCATTTCTCGGGTCTCAAACTACCTCCATACCCAATTTCATCCAAATCGGTCCAGTAGTTTAGGCGTGAAAGCGTAACAGACAGACAGACAGAGTTACTTTCGCATTTATAATATTAGTAGGGTTAGGGATGAACGCCAAAGCGCTCGCATGAGGTGAACTTGACGCGAGCGTATCTGACAGCGGTTGTCAAAATTACGAGAGTAGGAAAAGGTCTGTTTTGATCGAAACTTAACTGCAACTGCACTGCAACTGAACTTATTTAATTACGCGAATTGGCCTACTGGACTGTTGTCAGAGGTACCCAATTTGATTTGTGTTTGTGAGTTTTTTAGGTGTGAAGCTAGATTCGGTATCACTTTCTACTTTATCGAATTTCGATATGTACTGACTTGTACGCATAGATCGTCTTTAGGGATTAAATTTAAGTCTATATTACTAACCGAATGGAAGCGAAATGTGACACTTTGTGTGTTCGTAATTTGTTTTTATTTGATACTTGATGATGTCATTATAAGTTGATATTATTAACTATTGCAAAATTATGTTTTCAGGGTTACATAGTACATATAGAAACTAGAAGCAGTAATTTTGTATAATAATTTTTTCCTTGTATACCCCAAAAAAAAGATAAGTTTGTTAAGAGTTATTCCACCCACGGCTTCGCTCGTAGGGAGGTAGGTAAGGTAGCTAGTTTGTGTTAATCATAATCTATCTCTGTGCCAAGTTTCATCCAATTCCGTCCAGTAGTTTTTGCGTGAAAGAGTAATAAACCTACATCCAGACATTCTTACAGATTTTCGCGTTTAAAATATATATTAGTAGGGTACGTGTGAATCTGTGTAGAAATATGCACCGCAGTAAGTATAGATCAATTTTGATACTTTTCTTAATTTAAAACCGGGGGTTTACTACCAAAAATGATTCGATTTTAGATTTGTTCATCTATTTGATTCTCTATTCGGATATAACCGCAATGCGTACTCCTGAACCAATCGAATCAATAATCGAGATAGTCGTTACGTTCGAATGTTATCAGTCGTCGTGTATCCGGTTATTTCACCGTCAAGGGAGAGTTGATTTTTTAAATATATATTTTTAAAGAGTTTCTCTATTCTGTGCTTTTGATTAATTTCATTTTATTTCGAAATTCTCGATCTAAGTTAGTTCAAACGCGAACCACAGCTCAATCGTGGGCTAGTGTTGATTTGATGACAGATTGATGTTAATTAGACCGAATCATAGATTGATCCTCTCGATGCTGTCGGAAGTAAGCCAACTGAAATGATTGAGATGGCACACACGACTACACACCAAGCTATACAATACCAACATATGCTGACCTCTCGTTGTACGAAAATTCTATAAAATACGAGATCAGCTTATACTGGAAAAGTGTAGTTTGATGTACTCAGCTGTGTACTCAGCTAGGTCGTAGATTCTTTCATTTTAAGTTATTTTATAAGCCGGTGGTGTGGTCGGTGAGATGATTGCGTTTCACGTCGCAAGTCGCGGGTTCGATTTCCACCCAAAGCAGACCTTTGTATAATAAACTGTATATCTGTTTGTCTGGAGTCTTGGTGTATTTAGGTATCTATATTAAATATTATTTCTCACAAAACTTAAGTAGGTAGTAGGTACCTACTTACTGTACTGAAGTACCTACTATAAGTACAGTGACCGGGCACAGGTTAAACTATTTATCTATATAAAAATATTACCAAACACTCGTTGTTTGTTGACATTATCTGTTAAATTGATAAACTGTCACGCGGATCAAAGGTCAGTACCTAATTAAATAGCTTTGTTTTTATTTAAATACTTGTTTTAGAGTAATCTTTGCCGACTTTAACATCGTGAACTAAGATTAGGTTTTGTAATATTACTTTTGTGAACCCGCTAAAATTATCAATTGATAGTTTATTGACTTCATTTAAACAAGTATTCAAAAATAAACGTAATGACAAATTAGGATGTTAATAAATTATTACCTAAATCGCTCACGTCTGAATTAGATTACGTTTGGTATAGGCAGAGATGAATGTCACCCACATTTTGGGTGCCCGATAAATGGCGTTATGGCACCTATCCCATCACAGTACCCAACTTCAAACTGCTAATAAGAATTTTCAGCGTATGTAGGTATTTTGTACGACACTGTATTCACCCCACGACCTCGCTTAGCAGTAAATTTATTTTTAACTAAATTCCGCCCACAACTTCGCCCGCGTGGTACTTATTAAGATATAAAGTAGCCTATGTGTTAATCCAGACCATAATCTATGTCTGTGCCAAATTTCATGCAATTCCGTCCAGTTGTTTTTGGATGAAAGAGTAACAAACACACATACATACGGCCAGACATCCTTAAATTCTCACAAACTTCTGCGTTTATAATATTAGTAAGAAGCCATGGCGAAGGGCGGAATTATGAAAATGGGAAGACGGAGGGAGCATATTAAACGACAAGTATTCTTGGTTACAGCTGACTTTCAAACTCACTAAGAAGTATGTAATACATTTTCTTATGCTATTATAAACTTTTAGGCGTTACATCTATTTAATTAAAAATCAATGCCACTTTTCGTTGTAATTTTATAACTCAAAAACGGGCTTACCTATTCAAACCAAATGTTTAGGCATTGTTCGGACTATTTAGTAGAAATGTGAAGTTTGCACAAAATCGGTTGAGCGGTTGTTTATTTATCACAATTTTTGTGAATTGTTGAGTGGGCTGAAGCTACCCGGGCGAAGCTGGGGCGGGCCGCTAATAATATTTAATTAAGTACGTTATATTGACCAATTCCTGAAAGGAAGCCGGTGGGAATCATGTTATATGCCTCTATCTTCGCCACTCGAAGAGATAGAACTCGAACCTGGTAGATATATTCTACTGGTACGATTTATATTTGCCTCTTCACGCGTATCGGTTCCACCGCGATATCGGTTCGACCTTCCTCGGACGGCTCACCGAAAAAGTCCGGTGAACCAATAGAGGCCCGGCCGATTAGGTTAGATCATCAGCAAAAAAAAAACTTCACGCGTGTGAGTGCTAGTTAGAAATTCATATTATAGAACCCAGCATACCAAACACGTTTAGTTCATTTTAGCTCACTTATTATATGCAATGTCTTTAATCAAATTTTTAATCACAAGGTTATCAAGTCACATAAAAATTGATAATAACATTGATATCTTTGAAAACTGAATATGATAATTACTCATACGCAACGTTAGATAAAAATAAACGATACGCACTAAAAATATGATCTATTTTCGGTTTGATATATTGCGGTTAAAAATAAAATTCCTCTGGGTAATACTGAAAATCAGAATGGCATAAAGTTCATAATTGCTTAAAAATTGGACAGCTGTTTTAGGATAACCGTTAGTGACAGTAATTAATGAGAATTCACTATTAATCATGTGATTTCATGAATCTTAGCATGCTAACTGCTATTGCAAAGCAAATTGCTAATAACAAAATGAATTATTTGATTTTTGTTAATCTGCGAATTAAAAACCTGCGTGACCTTTCTAAAGACAGTTAACAGTGACATTATCTCGACGTTTAATATTATCTTTTGTGCGATCAATCAAAATGGCGTCGATGACTGTACAATGTACAGTTCGAATGAATTTTCATTATTTCTCATACAACAGTGCTTCTTATCTCAATGCGATTCGGAAATCTTCGTACAAAGTTCGGTTGTCATCGTCGAATTTCTGTCAGTCAGAGGACAAAGGTGAACTGATATTGTTAATGATCTTTAGACTCTTTAGAAACATCATCTTCATCAGCGTGGGGACGGCCACAGCTGGATATATTTCTCCATTAGAACATTGCAGAGATCGGTTGTCGAAAATTAGCATCCATCTGGATTCCCGTAATATTAATAATTTCATGAGTCCACTTAGTGGCGGGACCGCCCGACGCGACGCTGTGTTTGTATGGCACGCTTGCTAACTATTTCTTTCAGAATGTGAGGACTTGTGCCGATCTAACATAAAAAAAAGGTTCATTATGCCTCGAAATAACTGTACATCATCCTGTTTAATTGAATAACCATAAACTAAGTTCTTACTCTCTTAACTTGTCAAATAGTTGAGAGAAGACCCGTGCCTAGCTTTGACACTAAAAAGGTTTGAAGTGTTCTTACTTACCAACTTTGGTTATTTTTACGAAGTATTCATTAAAATCTATGGTCGAGAGCATCCTTCCCTCATTTGTCCCTTTGACTTTCTGATATTCTAAATTTAAATAATTATACAGTTTGGAATATTTTAAAAAATATAGAATTATTTAAAAAATATTTAGACGCTATTGCCATTATTACTCTTATTATTTTTTATTCGTAATTCAATTTTAGAAGCTACATTATGTCATGTAAGTAAATTTTCTAAAACGTCAGTTAACAAGTTTCACGCAAATCACCCATTTCAAACGCTTCATTTACTCATTTAACTCTCTTCCATCTCCTTTTACGGAATTAATTTCCGATAATTACGTATTAATTGCTTACGTAGTTATTTTATGGCTTCCATTGGCTGCATCGGATCATAACATTTTTTTTTACAATCAATCTACCGTAGTAAGTACCTACTATTTAATCCAATTACTGGTAGTTATGAAATCATGAAAATTCATAATGTTACTGTGGCGATTCTAATCGATTCTTGAGTCGATATAGCTCGATAATCGTCATCGGATACGCATTCATTAGTACGGTTCACTGGTACTCGGTTCTTACAAGTTACAATACAAACATTATGGTTTATGTATCGACTGATTGTTGACAATCTTTGACGAGTGTGCTCGATACAATGAGTAGAAGGAAATATATAATGTTTTGTGGCTGTATAATCGTTTTTTGGTTGTACAAGAAAATTGATAAAAGTAATACAACGAACGTTTGTATAAATAATATTCCTAGATTACTAGTTTCACGCTATTGGAGTGGAGTAGCAATGTATTTACGCAACCGATGTTGTCTTTTTGTATAAATGAAAAAGACAAAACGGTTGCGTAAATAATTTTTCCAATTTTATTATACCCAGTTTCACTTTTAGAATTCAGAACAGCTTATCAAACTAAAATGCATCAAGCTGTTTAAGCTACTGAGCGTGGCAAAGAAATATAAATATTATAAAAACATATAACACTATGACGCGCAGTCAGGTAAAATCAATCAAATCAATCTGTTGCGTTTTTAGTTAGCGATTCAAAATTGGAATTACCTAGTACAAACGCACGCCCCACGCATTCCACACAGCGACAGTCATTTGTTTTTGCGTTAATACCGATTTCAACTGCATAATACTAATGTGTATTTTTAAAACACGTGTTTGCTGACTCATACAGTAATTCTGTCTGTACAGAATATTGGTAACTTTGCACCACGCGTATTTCTGAAATTTCGTATCATATTAAACATGAATACTTATTTAAACACGTGTGTAATAAGACAATAAAAATCTGACTATAAAAGCGAAGCAAAATGTAATTTCAAACTAAGATAGTATTCAGTAGATAGGATATAACTTGAGCACTAAATGACAGTAACGGTTAAACCAAGAACGGTTAGGGTTGCCATAATTTTATCTCCCAACCAGGACAAAAATGTGGAACATGTTCAAATTTTTAAACTGTATTAAATCAAACACACATCACAGTAAAGTATGAAGAACTGAGGAGAACCTAACATTTAGAAAAACGCAAGCGATAGATACCATAGAGCATAGATACTTTTTTTTTAAATAACTTTAAATAACTACGTTTAATTTACGTTTTTACTAGCTTTCGTTCTACGTTCACTCCTCTGATAAATGATAATAATACACAATGCTTAACTTATCACCTCATTTATCATGTTTATTTGGGGAATTGGTTTTAAAAATAAAGGTTTTATTAATAAAAAATATTAAAACAAATGTAACCCATACATTTTAAGTTCTTTATCGTCACAAACATAAGACCTAGGGCTCTTATCAGTGGAACTTCTTCTAGTAGGTAATCTCAATTGTCGGCTAAACTTGACTTTCTGATAAGAGATGACTTCCTTTTCCTTTATTCGGTCTATGTTGGTTCTTCTAAGTTTGTCTTTTGCCATCAATCATATATTCATAAAAATATAAGTTAACAGTATACACCAAGGCACTTATATTGTATACTAATAACTATTTACTAAGTAACCATAAAACTACACAACATATTATAATATAATTAAAATTAACAATTTTCTAAACTTAATTTACCTTTATTTAGCCAACTAAACATTTATTTTCATCACACCAGGCGGATCAAAAAATATGTCCACATTTAGGTTATTTTGTAGGAGGATATTTATTTCATAATCTCTTATTCCTTTATTTTTGCCTTTAAAGATGTTTTAGGAATTTTTAACTACATCATGTTATAATAAAACGTATTCTCGTATTATTAGTAAGTCCCGCTCCTAAAACTGGGACAAATCCGGGTACTACAAAAAGTATGGTAACCCTACAGCTCGGTTTTGTAATGGGATTCGGTCTTAGGTATCGTTTTTATGGTGTCTTTTACGATTCTGCTGTGAAACCGTGATACTGTCGAGGTGTGGCTGTTATGTATGTACATACATACATAGGTACATACATATTTACACATAACATTTCACTAAATGGTATTATTAAAATTATTGTGCTTATTTTAGTGTTAGCGATCAAAAATAAGAAGCGGTAAGGGTATTTATTTACATAAATAACTTCTCGTGGAGTATTCAGATTATAAACCTCTACCACTCGATAGGTGACTTCAGATTTGGTGCTATATGTAAGTACACATAATAATATCCTAATATTTAAGGCCGAAAGGTAACAAGTTAGAACTTAGGATGTCAAGATATTCCATTATATTTATTCCCAAAGTAGATTTAAAAGTATTTGAAAGTCGATGCTTAAGTCTGAGACTAGAAATTTGGAGGTGGAGCCCAGCGAACAGCCGGCAGGATGAGCTGATCAAGTCAAGCATGTCTATCATAATCAAACCTTGGGAATTCTTCGCGATAACCGACATACGAGCGAACGGAGACGCGGCCGAAAAGCTAGTTAACCCATAATAAACAACAGGAGATGCAGTGGCGGAATTGTGATAGCGGATTGACTCACAAAACACAACCCCCCCCCCCCCTCCCCCAAATATAAATAAGTTATTCTTAGCATATTATTATGAATCTTAGTTGCATGTAAAGGGGGGCATTATCTATCATAATGGACCACAGACTACCAGGTCTATCTATCATATAATACGTACATGTTTTTTCGCGCCATTTAGATGGAAACAGATAATAATAATCTTCTAAATGGATTTAGCTATGGTCGAGTTAGCTTAATAGAATTCACACTCCGTTAATTTTGATTTAAGAAAACACAAATAATCACGATATCATTTAAACAACTTGATATAATGCTGAAATAATTAAAAGTATTCCAAAACAAGATTTAACTAAGATTAAACTAACTTTGTTTTGTAGTAAAGTTTACAGAATTTTAAACGAGAGGCTCAAATTCTTAGAATATTTAACAAGGAACTGGTAACTGGTAAGGAGCGCTTCTGCCGAGGTATATGAACATTGTATGTATGCAAAAACTGTTCATGTTTTATGTTTGTGTGTAGCTTTTATTTACGCGAGCATTTGCAAACACGCTTCAACTTTTACATGTGTGCTGTAGGTGTTACCTCTTCGCCTCCCAAAACTGGCAAAATCAATTTAGTAAGTACATACTATAGGCAGACCGTTTAACTCGCGTATCGCCTATCGCCAAGATTCTGACTCCTCAAGCTGCAGAGACAGTGGTTATGATCCAAGCGATATGGATATTAGTGATATACATTATACATTACTTTTATCTGTGGTTAAATACTTCTTTACGAGATTTAATTAATGTTTTATGACTTTGTACCTCAGACGGCGATACGCGAGTTAAACGGTCGGCCTATAGAAGTTGCGTATAACACCTCCCGTGTTAAACGCTCTAAGGGTTAACTAGTAAACATTCCTTTTAAATATACATACTAACATTCAATGGTCATATTATTTACATATGGTTTAATTTGGTTATATTTCTGGCTAAAAACATTTTATTAAAATAAATCTTAATATGGCGGTACGAAAGCATTATTTTGACGTTATTGTGCCCATATATTTAAATCCAGTTAGAAATTACTAGTTTACATTAAAATGACTAAAATTTATAATAGCAGTTTGTATGTAAAACAGTTTACTGTAAAAATCCATACTCCATATCAAAATATTTCTAATACATTTTTATATTTAAAACGCTGTACCAATTTTGATACAGTTGGGTAAATTTTTGCTATTAATAGCTTCAATCTTATTACATTCTTGATTTTGCCTTTGATATATTGTGAAAACGTATTTAATAATTTACAATAGTCATTGGTGGCTGTATTGGTTGGTGGTTCTAAACAAGTTTATTTACCGGTAGTATAAGCAAAAATTGGACCCAAAAAGCACTACCATCTACAATACAAGCGAAATTATTTAAACACTAAAAAATTACGACTGCGTCAACATCTGCCAACTTAATTGAATGAAGAACAGATATGGCGCGAAAAATCTTTTTTTTTTATAATTTTGATGTACTCATTAGAGGGCGTCCATTACGTGAGGTGTTTTCTTAAATTTCCTGCCCGTCCCTGGTGAGATGTCGTGAGATTTTTCAAAATGCGAGTTTCTTACGTAAACGCGCTGAATCGTTATTGTAAAAAGAAAAAAACAAATTCGCTTCGTGCTTTTAATGCCAAAATAGTGTTTTTTGGTTTCATTCCGAAAAAAAATTGCGTAATATCTGACGAGACTCCCCTCTCTCCAACGTAAGATTAGATGAGATTTGACTTGACCCCCCCCCCCCTAAACACCTCAAGTAATTTATGGACGCCCCCTTACCCAGTGTCACTCTCACGACTAAAACGAATCTAGTGATACCTTCCAAACCGAGACACGACAAGCTGTTTAGGCTCTAGAGCTTGCCAAAGAAATATACATACAAACATACACTCGAAAAACATAACCCCCCTTATGGCGCAGTCGTGTAAAAACTAGTGATAATTGTCTATTTTAAATAAACACTAATTATGACAAGACAGAAGTGACCAACATCAGACTAACCTCCCCACCAAACGCCATTTCACATTGTCTGCAGCTCGTAACATTTAACTTCTGCCTGGTCACAAAACGGGATCTCCAATCAAGAAGAACTCGCTTACCTCAGGCTGTTATCGACTCTTTTCAGACATGGGTACTGGGGAGTCCAAAGCCACTGTAACTTGATAATCTTGTATACTTATCTATAAAGAAAAGGCTTCTCATCCCCAAAAAACAGACCAAGACCGCAATAAATAATGAACTTGGCTAAACTTCTCAAAGGTACTCTAATATTAGTAAAGTATAAATATTCATCATTCGCCACATTCAGCTAATGCGGTATTACTAAGAAGACGCGGGTTTATTTTTAGTCAGTTTTGTCAGTAGGTAGTAACGTCAGAAAACAAATTAATGAGTCTGTAGGGTAATGGTCGCCGTCCATTCATCGCCACAAGACCAGACTGCCATGCCACAGCCCGCCTAGACTCACGTTACAAAAAAAAACTTAAAAACTGTTTCGATTTAGAAGCTAAAAGTTGTTTATTTCTTGAAGAAGATACTTCCACTAAAAATAGCTCAAGTTTTCTTCCGCGTAGTCAGTAGTGTATGAGAAAACTACATTACCTAAATAAACAAATATTTTATGTTTGTAAATAAAAACTGTGATCAAACCACGAGGCCTATTCCTTGACATGTCTTTAAGACTTTGTAAGTGAAGTTCGTAAATGACCAAAGTTGGTACACAGCTTAGTCTATTTTTCAATACCAAACTGAGGCCAGGCGAGGCGTACGGTTGCTGTATCTGATGGACGATAACCTTAAATAATGCCGCGACTTGCAATTTGTTGACTAATTGTGAGTTTGTGAGGCTAATCGCATTCATGTGTCTTTCGTAGACGCAATTAAAAGTCAAGCATTTTATTTTTATGATGACAATTTTTATTTGTAACATAAATGTAGAAGAAATAATAAAACCGGCGAAAGATTTGTCTATTCATTGATTGGAACTCAAAAAGCATGAAAATAAAACAAAAAAGAATGAATACAAAATAGCTTTCAAAACTAATTCTTTTTTTTAAATATTCCTTTAAGTACGAGGATGGTTCTTACGCAGAGAAAAATTAAAAAAAAAAAGAAATTTTAGAAAGCGAAGAAGTGCCGAAACCCGGATTAGATACCTATTATTTATTATAAGTTATATTCGGTAGGTCTGAGACCCGGTAGATGGCACTGCTTTACCGAGCAGAACGACGTCTGCCGGGTCCGCTAGTTATTTATAAATAAAATTTACTGTAATATTATAATTAATTTGTAGTGTAATTTAAAATTTTAATATTTTGTATGTCATAATTTGTGACGAAATATTCTATTCTGTTCTAAACTCTTCAAAACCCAAAAACACATGTTTTTTTTTTTAAAGAAAGCACTGACACAGGCATGCGTTCAGTATTCCATTACAAATTCGTCACATTCCAAGTTTTTCAAACGCGTACACTTTATTTTAGTCTTTATAATATTGTAATAGAGATTAAAATGCGATGGCAAATAAAATGGTGTATTGCAGCCCTAATTTCATATGAATACAGTAGCATGTGGCAGTGTCAGGTTACAGATGGGTCATGTTAAGACAATAATTAGGAAACAGTGGATTTAAATGGCTGGTCCGTTTTAGTTATTGAAGAAATTGTTGGGTTACCTCGTGTGAGATATTGGGTTGTTTTATACTATAACTAGCTTCCGCCCGCGGCTTCGCTTGGGCTCTGCGTTGATGTCAGTCAGTCAGTTTCTTCTTTTATATATTTAGAAGATAGGCTTGCGCTTAACTTGCCTTATTTATTTTATTTATTTATTTGTTAACAATGATGTCACCTACCATGGAACGCGCTTACCCAGTAAATACCAATCACTCAACAGATAAATGTCGTAACGTGTGTGTTAATCGCCTAGAATATTATTAGGGTCTTACGTTATTCAGCAGATTAGCGAATTAATTTCATGCAATTGAAATAATCAAATGTGATTACTACACTTTTAACTATCTCCTGCGCACCTGGCTAGCTTAGATTGGTCGCCGTAACCGAAATACGGTTAGTAGAGGATTATTATTTAGATTTTCCAGATAAAAATTTCTATATGTCTTTAGTTCTATCATTTTAACATCAAAAATGTTATACGGATGAAAGTAGTCGTTTGCGTAGTAAAAAATTGCTTTGAAGATATATTTATTTTATTGCGCCATACAGGAAATATCCAGTATGAATCGCAATTAAATTCTGATACCTGATACCTCTACCTAACTGATAAATGATTAAATATTTTTTTAACGACATTTTTAGATATTTTATAAATTTTCTTCTAGATTTAGAAAATTCTAAATACGATGGAGTTATAGAACAGAGTCTGGGTTCCATCTAAGATAAAAAAATGTATTAAGATGTAAATGTACATAACATATACAAGGATAGCATAGTGAAGAAACCGTTTTAGAGCTAAACATTCAAGGACATGTGACATCCACTCTGAAGACATAATACGAGGGCCCCGATTCTGGCGATTTAGACATTTATCTCTAATAGACATTTGCCAAACAAAAACGGCGGTTGCTTTTGTTTTTCAATGACATTGCCATTTTTTTCGACATTTGCACGCTTTAGACATTTATCAAAAAAAAATCGCCATTTTTGTTCGAGATAAAGGTGTAATGCGCGAGGATCGGGGCCCTGGGCCTCAATTCTCGCGCTTTAGATCTTTTTCGACATTTGTCTATTAGAGATAAATGTCTAAATAAAGCAAATGTCGAAAATAATGTTGGATGTCAAGAAATCGCTATTTTTCCTCGACAAATGCCTGTTAGTTATGGCGTATATTTCAAAGATTAATTTCTATTTATCCTCTCTGTGGGGACTGAGCCACCTTCGTCCGTGGGAGCGCACCTTTTATCTAAATCCACACACGTGGTCCCCGGGTAGTGCAAATCAGGTGACAATCAACTGGTAATTATGTTTATTGGTAATTAACTGGTGGCAGGCTTCGGTCTTGGTTAGTGACCACCCATCAGACAAAGCCGCACCGCCAAGCGGCCCAGCCGTGTTCCGGTGCGATGTCTGGTGACACCATTAAAAAGGGTGGGTCGAAATTGTTGCTCCTTTATAGTTTCAACCTTAAAGAGCCTCATTTCACTGCCACCTTCTCACCGAAAGTCATTCGTAATCACGAGTGAATCGGTACATTTGGGCTGGTGCGTCATAGCTTAACATCAGGTAAGTTGACTAATCAAGCGCCAGCCTATTCAAGAATAATTAACAATCTTAAAACCTTAATTTCTTAAATTTAAACAAATATCGCGATAGATTTTATCGCGGTTTATTATAGATTTTAAATCCCGACGTTTCAATGTCTTTTCAGTCCACCCGTGACCATGAATTCTGAAAGACTGAAACATCGAAACCATTTCAACTTAAAATAATCTTAAAATAAACATTTTTTTTTGCCCGGGCTATCAGTGTTGCGATTTAAAACATCTCACAGTTATCTTAATAATTAAGAATTTTTATTAAGTAATGTTTGAGGAAATACTTATTTAATTATCTTTTTAGCAAGTTTTCGGTCACAATTAATGTTTTAACAACATAATAAAAAACATTACCAGGCACAAATCCGCTACTAATTATTTCCTTCAAACATTGTTAAATTTTAAATTTTATTAGGTACACTATTAATTAGGTATTTTCTTACATGCTACTGTAATTAAGTGACTTAATAAAAACTTCATTTAATTTTCGCTGTTCTTTTTTTTTAACTGGGTTCAACTAACTTAAAAGTACAAAAGCAGTTGAAATTCATAGTTTGGTCTTATTCATAAAAATCTTATAAGACTCTTTAGTTAAAATGGACTTTGTCTCTCTTCCGAGTATAAAAGTCAAAATGACAGACAGAGACGAATTAAATATAAACCTATTTTAGCTAAAATGCGCATAAAAGACGTTTAAATGCGTTTATGAAAACGGGGGTTATAGGCCGACCGTTTAACTCACGTATCGCCTATCGCTAAGATTCTGACTCCTCAAGCTGCACAGACAGTGATGATGATTCAAGCGATATGGATATTAGTGACGAATAGTCTTACATTACTTTTATCTGTGGTTAAATAGTTCTTTAAGATATTTGATTAATGTTTTATGACTTTGTACCTCAGATGGCGATACGTGAGTTAAACGGTCGGCCTATAGTATACCTACCGCAGTGGCGAAGAGTCTAAACAAGCCGATTCCAATCGGCTTTCCTTTATAAATTGATCAATATCGTTTACTTCATAACAATTATGCATTGCCTTCATTAATTATGTTTATAGATAGTCAGTAATAATTGTGATTAATATTTTTGGACGCCAAATACCTCAGTCCACCCGTGAACATGAAGTCTGAAAAGACTGAAACGTCAGGATCTAAAATAAAGCGCGATAAGACTTTTAAATAGCATCAAATTAAGCACCTATAATATAAAGGTGGTTGTCGCTATAGAACATTAGTGACGGTATTGAAGAGATATTATTTTCTTAAGTAAGAACCTTTTCGCTCCGGCTTCCCTTTATCTAATTTCTACCCGTCGCGTCGCCACTGTGATACCGTATTGGCTTATACTACGAGTCACCGAGGGGATGGAAGGGTCAAACAAAAAAGGCACGTAGTATGGGTACGTTCCCTAAGCCGCTATAACTAACTTCGAAAAACATATTTCTACAGGACAATATTTCTTAACATTTAAAACGTATAAAACGAAAACAAGTAACTAAACGCTACCATGAACAGGTGTAAACAGCTGTATACCCTTGATCCCTTTGTAAGGACAGACAAACAAACAGTAGGTACGTTTCTTATTGATAAGAAAATAAAGGGGCATTAGATGTTGATCCACAAAAGCGCTTCGCTTTGACGGTAGTAAATCCCATCGTATGATTCGTATGCAACATAGGCAAATTCTTATAGATAGAAAACTTCAAATCAACTTAATCTTGTTCAAAAAATTGCTCTGAAGTATTTCTTAAACATGATTTGTGCCTTGTTCCACCGAACGTCTGTTCTAAGGCCAGAATTCAGAACTTTATTAATTATACTAGCGGATCCCACAGGCGTCGTCCTACCCGGTAAAGCAGTGCCACCTACCGGGTCTGAAAATACATTACGACCGATTCTCAAACCGACTGAAAATCGGTCAAGTCGTTTTGAAGAAGTCGGTTTTTTTTAGTTTTCTCTGCGTAAGAACCATCCTCGTACTTTAAGGAATATTCTAAAAAAGAACTACCGAAATCGGTTCAGCCGTTTTTAAGATTTGCTCTTAGCAACACATTTAATAATTCGTTATTATTATATTAATATATTATAGAAGATTAGTATACAGGGTATAATGGTATATAGGATACTAAGGAGAGTCTATTTTTAATCCGCGAACAAAGCAATGGGTTATGTGTACTAGTTTTAAAAGTTTCGCACCAACAAAACTATAGATATGTTTTAAGGTCGCGGGTTCGAATCCCAGTCGTGCCCACACATCTTTGTGTAAATTATTTCATCGCCGCTGCTCAATATCGGTTAAGGAAAACATCGTGAGGAAACCGGCATGTCTAAGAAATAATCATTCGAGGACATGTGACATCCACCAACCCGCACTTGGCCAGCGTGTGTGGATTAAGGCCTAAACTCTTTCAACTAGTAAGATAGCTGAAAGGAGACCCGTGCCCAGCAGTGGGACACTAAAGAAAAGGGTTGAAGTGTTAAAGATATGCATTTTTTTGTTCCAAATAAACAAAAACAAAATGTTTCAACTACTTTCTACAATATTTTCGAATCTCGTAAGTTATAAAACAGAAATAACGTAATTAATAACCTCACTGATAAAGTTATTTAACTCAATTAATATAGAATAAGTGGGAAAGTACTTTCAAATAGGTGTCTATAAACGTATAAATTGCTAGGAACGCATCAGTCTTCAGAGCACCCTGTATATACCGTCAGGATGTAGATATTCAAAGTAATTTGCCTTTGTAATACATATTTTCCTAAATATTTTTTTAATTATATCCTATCTCTAAAATAAATATCCCAAATATTTGTAACAATAATTTCCTCAACGTACAACTAGTAAGCCACCTTATGCGTAACGAATACCGCATATAAATGTGTAATTAATTAAACAACATAATTATTATTGTGTAACAAATTAGTAATTCGGTACTAACGAACTAAGAAAAGCTTATAATTTGGCGTTTTTTTGCCAACACACGTCATACCTTGTCCAGAACAACAGTGGCGCAACGGAAGTATAAGGTAGCTGGTTCGATTCCCAGTGGCGCACACGCATCTTTGTGTGAGCTGTTACATCGCCACTGCTCAATACCGGTGAAGGAAAACATCGTGAGGAAACCGGAATCTAAGAATTAATCATTCGAGGACATGTGACATCCGCCAACCCGCACTTGGCCAGCGTGTGTGGATTACAGCCTTAACTCTCTCAACTCGTAAGATAGAAGACCCGTGTTCAGTAGTAGGACACTAAAAAGGGTTGAAGTGATAAGAATATAAGAATCTAAAAGTATTATACCTATATCTATAGATATTTTTATTCCTAGCGAGTAAAATATGTGCTCTAAAAGTCGTATTATGAATTATCTGTGACATAACCTCCTCCTCCCGTCCGCATGAAATGATAAACTCTTTAACAAAAATTATATCCACGTATCTATCGTCATATTATTACAAAACCAGGTTTAAGCTTAGTTCACATTTATCTTAACTGAACTATTAACTTCATTACGGGGCCGGTGGCGTGGTCGGTAAGATACTTGCTTTTCAAGCCGCAGGTCGTGGGTTCGATTCCCAACCGAGACAAACGTTAGTGATGAACATTTGTGTTTGTGTCGAGTCTGGGTGTAAATATCTATTTTAAGTATATATTTAGAAAAGAAAAGTATTATACGTATAGTTTATACCAGTTATCTGATTTAAATAACACAAGCTCTGGTTAGCTTGGGTCCAGATGACCGTGTGTGTTAATGTCCCAGAATATTTATTATTTATTTTATTAATTAAAACCTAATTTTAGAATAAGGCCCTCTGTTTAACATTTCTAGTTTCACCAAACGCGACGACCCCTTCGATAGTAGCCTTCCTAAAAATAATCCTTCCTAAATGGGCTATCTAGCAGTGCAAGAATTTTTCAAATCGCATCAGTAGTCCCTGAGTTTAACGTGGTTAACTAAACAAACTCTTCAGCCTTATAATCTATTTAAATAAAAATCAATGCCACTTTTCGTTGTAATTTTATAACTCAAAAACAAGCTTACCTATTCAAACAAAATGTTTAGGCATTGTTCGGACTATTTAGTAGATGGTTTATGTGAAGTTTGCACAAAATCGTTTGAGCGGTTCTTTATTATCACGTTTTTTGTAAATTGTTGAGTAGGCTGAAGCTACCCGGGCGAAGCTGGGGCGGGTTGCTAGTATTACCATAGAATCAATGGTAATACTAGCGACAACAATCTATGGCATAGATTGTTGTCTGCTATACCTATAATCGACACAGTTTCCTTATCCATACCTATTTTATCGCGTATTCACCGCCTACTGGCTAACAGGAGCTCCTCCTTTTCCGTGACCAATAGCGATTCGTTTACCCACACACTATAAGAATCTAAAAGTATTATACCTATATCTATAGATATTTTTATTCCTGGCCAGTAAAATATGTGCTTTAAAAGTCGTATTATGAATTATCTGTGACATAACTATGCAATATAACAGGCTAGAGGAAGTGTGTCAAAATACAGTAAGGGACCAACACGTTTTAAACAAAACTTATCTACATGCTTTGAGGATATTTATTGTTGAAAATCACAAAAGATTTAAGTGTAATTGTACACTAAAATCTTATTAAAAAAAATTACACGCATTATCTTACATTTTTATTAAAATCTTACAATTCTTTCATCAACAAAGTAGAATGTATCAACAATCGATGTTGCGAAATAAATAATCAAATCAAACATTTAATTAACTAGTTACACATTAATTTGTGATTAATTAATGTCTTTAATGGAATAGATTAGAGGAAATGTAAAACAACTATCACTTTACTTTCAAGAAACAAATAAAACCGACTTATGCCCCCTTATTTTTAAGGTCTTTTAAGGTATACCGAAAACATTAATAAAGATTTGACTAACCCTAACGAACATTATTTTTTCAACTAAAAACCATCTCTATAATTTCAGATTTTAAATTAAAAATCACATTTAATCTAGTCCATTCGTTTAGGTTACTGTAACAAACTTGGGTACACAGATATACATATGTACACAAACGTCGAATTTATAACACCCCTTTTTATCGGGGATTAAAATAAATATTAAAACAAAAGATAATAAACAATAACACATAAAATTTTATTATGTTCTTAGAACAATGGGGGCCACTTTTTGTCCCTTCCCCCCGTCCTTGGTCCGTTAGTTAGCAGGTAAGATCACCTTTAATGGTGCCTTGTTTAAGCTAGTTTGTGTCGCCATAAAAATGTACTACACTTCTAGTCATAAAATTTAAATCCTAACAAAAACTAGTAAAATTCGTAATATTGCTAATAGTCACAAAATTTTATGTGATACACCAGAATGTAACTAAAAGAATGAAAGCTTCTTCACAAAATCAATAATTCTCATCTATTTGCATAGGGTTATCATCATTAAATCTTGCTTGTCGATAAAGTTACAGTGAGTATGATTTTGATTTGATTTTGGTATGGCAGATTAAAAACTATAAATAAAAAAATTAATAATCCCAACGAGTAGAGAGAGACGAACAGTATCTTGAGTAATCTTCTTGACTCACTTGACTTGCCAGAGGCAAATTTCACCACAAAAGACGTATTACAAGTAGAATAATTACATTATTAACTTATTAAGAAAAGTATTATATTTTCACACTTCAACCCTTCTTAGTATCCCACTGCTAGGCACGGGTCCTCTCCCAACTATCTTATGAGTTGAGAGAGTTTCAACCTTGATCCACACACGCTGGCTAAGTGCGGGTTAGTGGATGTCACATGTCCTCGAATTATTATTTCTTAGACATGCCGGTTTCCTCACGATGTTTTCCCTCAGCGATATTGAGTGTTACATGTAGTAGTAGTTATCTGGTTTCCATAGTACCTACAAGCTCTGCTTAGTTTAGGATCAGATGGCCAATAAAGATGGCTAATATCAAATCCTAGCCTATTAACAGTGACATAATGAATTTTATTCCTTATGCATGTAATTCACCAATCTGAAATCCAGCTCAACCCCACCAATTCGCACCACATTTGTTATCAACCTATTAAACCAGTAGCAGGCATCAATTACGTCCGAGGTAACCCGTCCGAACATAAAGCTAGTCGTACACACTGGACCAAAGTGCTGGGCTAACATGTTGTGCCAATACCTATATCCGATTTTTACAGTCCATCAAATCTAAGAAGTATCGTTTGACAGTTCTAAACGTAGTACATTTAGAATTTTATTTTTTGTATGAAAATTGTTTATGTTATGTTTAAATAAAAATAGCTTCATAATTCAATTATTTTACAGGAAAGCTAATAAAAATAGTGTGAATTACGCCTCTATATGGTTTAATTTAATAGATTTGATGGACTGTAATTCCTAACTATTCATTGGCAGTATTTGCAAGGCGGACAACAAAACGTGTTACGAGCATTTTGTCGGGCCGGTGGCAGGTCGGTAAGATACTTGCTTTTCACGCCGCAGGTCGTGGGTTCGATTCCCATCCGAGACAAACATTTGTATAAATATGTCCGTTTGTCTTGTGTCTGGGTGTTGTTATCTATATTTATGTATATATTTACAAAAGAAAAGTATTATACGTAGTATATTACCAGTTATCTGGTTTCCATAGTACAAGCTCTGCTTAGTTTAGGATCAGATGACCGTGTGTGTTAATGTCCCACTATATTATATTATTAGCATTCTATCTCTTTCTACTCATATGTTTGGAACAGGTATTCTTGTGCATGTTTCGCCGATGCAACTCAGTATAAGAAGCTGTATATACATTTTTTTTATACCAAAATAAGCGTGTTTGATAAATGTGTTTGACCATGCCTTGTCTCGTGTTGTGGTCAACAATGAAGTATACTGATTCCCTCGCGTTCCCATTGATCACAAGTGATTGTCGGTGAGAATTTGGGAGTGAAATGAAGCTCCTTAAGTTTAAAAAAGTAGAAATATTGATTGAATATTATTTGCGGAGCGTAATGAAAGATCAAAAGAAAATTATTATCTGTAGTTATCTGGTTTACATAGTAAATACACAAGGCTACATATCCAGCTATATATTTTCTCACCTCGTTTTACCTAAATCCTATACAATACGAGATCAGCTTATACTGGAAATGTATAGCTTTATGTGTAGCCGTGTGTACAAAGCTCTGATTATTTTGGGATCATATGGCCATGTGTTAATGTACTAACATATTGTGGAGGTGACTCGAGGACCGGGTGGTAGTGACCCTCCAGTGAAAAGGAAAGATCTTCCAGTTGTAATGCCCAGCTACCGCGGTACTCCCTCCGACTGTTCTTGTCGGGAAGATGTATATATGCTAAACGTCGTGCGATTCAGGATTGCTATGACGTCATGTCTCTTGAGTGACGTTAGGTATGTGACGCCACAATATTATTAATCGCCTGTCGGGATATGTTGTTGCTACAATTAGTTGGTCCAACATGCTGGCCGAGCACATTAGCCCACTATGTACAACATGCTTTAAACTCATCCATATTACCCTTTTTCCCCTTGAATAACAAGACTCTTTAAATTAGCCGTCGTAAATGTTAATCAGTTCGCCCGAGGCTATGGAACTTACAGCTTTTTTCTTTTGTACTATTATTATTTAATTGTGATTAAACGTATTGGGAATTTAGCTCACCAACGATTGGTTTTATCCTTCAGTGTAAAGCGGATAATTAAATTTATGATGGTCCGTTTCTATAAACTACTAGCTCACCGCTTGCGACTCCGCCCGCACTTTTATCGGTTAGCACGCAAAACCATTGACCTCAATTTGCGCAGTCGGAAAAAAACTATCTTATAATCTTTCTCAAACTATTTACTCAGCAAATTTCATCCAAATCACTTTAGTAGTTTAGGTGTGAATGCGCTACAGATGAGTTACTACGCATACGGCTATAGCTTTAGTAAACTGTGTATTTTTTAATATATAAAAAATTAAAGAAAAATTTGTATGTCCCGCAATGTAGGTTTAGGTTCATGATAAGGGATTCAGAGATTTTTTTAATTGTCTGTTCCACTGCTTTGCAGAAGCCTTTCCATAGCCTTCCAACCTTCTCTCTTTCTGTTTTTCTTCTGCACGCTTTCTCCGTCCAATTAGGTTTAAGACTGGTCCTATTTTTCGTATGCATCATAGAATGAATATAATATAGAATGGCTCGGATTTCGACACAATAATAATAATAATAATAATATAGTGGGACATTAACACACACGGTAATCTGATCCCAAACTAAGCAGAGCTTGTAATATGGAAACCAGATGACTGGTAATATACTGCATATAATACTTTTCTTTTGTAAATTTATACTTAAATATAGATAATTACACCCAGACACTAGACAAACAGACATATTTAAACAAATGTTTGTCTCGGGTGGGAATCGAACCCACGACCTGCGGCGTGAAAAGCAAGTATCTTACCGACCACGCCACCGGCCCGTCAATGCATTCCAGAAGGCGGGCGCCGAGAATGACCACGAAAACGATGGAGTAACGATCTGGGTTCGTTTGTTTGTCCCATAAATAAATACCACAAAATAATTTAAATACATAAGTAATTATTATCAAACATTCTGACACGGTCTTATCTGAACGGTGAGCACTTTAGATTCTGACAGATACATTAATACCATAGATATCTCCAGAATAACCCAAAAAAGTCAATGAACACAGCCAAAACAGTAATTTTTGAGATAAATTATTTCAGTCCCCACTAAAATGGACTTTACTTTTATAAAGTTAAGGTTTAATTTTGATGTTTTTGGTACCAATAACCGGTTCTAAGGAGAAGTGCGTGAGCTTGTTGGGATAAAACGATTATTCTTGTAGTTATACTGTGAATAAGGCGTCGGAATTTCGAGGGTTGACCGCACCTAAATAATTGGGTAGTAAAAAGAACTTTTTTATTTGGAATTATAAATTTGATAACCTGTGTATTGTATGATTTCTGCTGAGTTCAGTGATAAAAGCTTTAACTAATAACTTGCCTATTAATTTTCACATGTACGGAGGTAAGGTCAAAGCATTTTTATTGGATAAAAGCTCACATTGTATTAGATTTACGCGAATATCACACATTGAAATAAAACTACAAAACTAAATAAACTCAATAAACTTAGATTTAATCAGTTTGCTTAAATCGGAACGCAACTTAAATATTAATGTTTGGAGGTAGTCAGTAATAATTGTGATTAATATTTTTGGATGTCAAATACCTCAGTCCACCCGTGAACATGGAGTCTGAAAAGACTTTGAAATGTCGGGATCTAAAATCTAAAATAAACCGCGATAAAATCCGTTAAAAAGTAGTAGTAGTATCCGTTTATTTCAATGGATAAAACCTTTATTCAGTGGATGAACTTTAAAATTTTAAATTAAATCAGAGAATATTATTAGTATTGTTAATAAGTAAATTAAAATTTCTATGTTATTTATAATTATTATTCAATAATCATTTATCATTTATCTGTAAATTGTTGCATGTTATTATATTTCTTTTTTATAATTTATATTAATTTTATTTTGTATGTTGGATATCTAACACAATACAAATTGTTATTGATAAATAAATAAATAAAGAGTCGCTTCAGTACCCTTAGTAGGTACGAGTTGTCAATGCGAAAAAAGTTTTCGAATAATATTAGTACCTAACATATCAAATCAAAAGAATAAGTTAAAATGCCCATATATTTACAATCTATTTTACCTATCCTGTTGCCAATCCATTTTATTCTATTTCTAGCAATTCTATTTTCTTTTTAAAAAATGTTTTGAACAAAAGAAATGGATTTGAAATCGCATTTTGACAATTTCAAAATAATATTCGAATTCTGTTTTCGTAATGTTGAACTCGGACTAAGGGTATAGATTAAGTCGGGTTCATTTAGATAATTTTCCAAGGGTTAGGGACAGTACCTTTTTTTATTCTGCAATAGGTTTGCGCTTGACTACAACGTGCCTGATGTTAGGCAATGATGTAGTCTACGATGGGACCCGCCTGTCAACTATACCGATTCAATAAATAAATAATAATGTAATATACATAAAAGTTATACCTTTCTACGCGACCCGCTCTACACAAGTGTGTATAATAATATCTGTTTATGTCGCAGCGATATGATTAAAACAGAGATGTAGTCAATTTTCTATGGGATTTCATCAAACCACGGATTATGTTAAAATAACAACCAGGTTTTTTTCATTTCCCTAAAAAAATCTAGTAATTTAAACAAATACCAGAATTAGTTTAGTGACATAGGAAAAATAACTTTTCATTGGTATCACTTGTCCAAAGTTTACTTAATATAAGGTCACGGATTCGATTCCCGGTTGTGCCACACTGTGTGAATTGTTTCATCTCCGCTACTCCATATAGGCGAAGGAAAACATCGTGAGGAAACCGGCAATTAATCATTCGAAGATATGTGACATCCGCCAACCCGCATTTGTTGAGAGAAGATATAAACATAAAATAGTTGAGAGAAGACGTTCCCAGCAGTGGGACACTAAGAAGGGTTGAAGTAAAGTGAAGTCAAAATTATCGACAATAGTACTGTAACCTGGTAGATTTAAATAAAAGTTGGTTGTTAGTGAAGGTAGGTTCGGGATGTGACCATGCAAAATGTGAGCTTCAAACTGCACGTTGCAGTTGCATGCATGTAACACTTTTGATTTTGTACCTACACACGCTGGCCAAGTGCGGGTTGGTGGATGTCACATTTAATGTTCGATTCATTGGGTTTAAAAGATTTAAATTGGTTTATGGTACTACGGACGGATGTTCGTGACTTCAACTGTTTGTTACATCATATATAAAGAGAATCACACCTTGCATCTATTTATTTATAATACTACTGCTAATAATCGCGTTGGAATTTGCTTAGTTGTCTAAAACAACGCATACAACTGTATTCCTAGTAGATGCGAGGTCTAAGCTGAGCTTTGCATATGTAAGTGCTAGATAGTGTAGGTGTAACGTCGGCATACTGCGCAACGCGTATTTTTGGTTAAAACCGGTTTACACTGCTTTTTGACTGTTAGCCTGTGGCGCGGTGCGTCCCTAACGCGACGCAACTAATACAAATGATCACTGATCACTCACACAAATGCAAAGCTTAGCTAAGAGCTCGCGGACTTTACGAGTTCATTAATACGAAAACGTATTAAAAACTATAGTGAACCTATCAAAAAGCGTTTTCAAATTCATTTTTTTTTGTATTCAAAAGAAAATATTATTCATAAAAAGTTCTTATTCATAAAAGTTATAAGACTCTTTAGTTAAAATGGACTTTGTCTCTTTCTTACTAGCATAAATGTCATAATGACAGACAAATTTAGCGCGTGACAGTAACTATCATCCGCCATTTTTTTCGACATTCTACACAAAAAAAAAATCAAAAGAAATCGCCATTTTTGTTAGACAAATGTCTAGTAAAGATCGGGGACCAGGATTTGACTGTTTCAAAACCCGTGCCTTTTCACGCAGGCTGCTGTCGATACTTACGGGCCGGCGGCGGCGGCGGCGGTTTTCACGCGGCAGGTCGTGGGTTCAATTTCCACCCGAGACAGACATTAGTGTGATGAACGTGTACATATGTTTGTTTCGACTCTGGGTGTGTTTATCTATTAGGTATATGTACAGATTTACAAAAAAAAAATATATATAGTTACTAGCTGCCCCAGCGAACTTCGTACCGCGCAAAATTGTGAATCTAAACCATTCCCAGATCCCCTTGAACACACACAAAAAATTTCATCAAAATCGGTCCAGTCGTTTAGGAGGAGTTCAGTCACATACACACGCACACAAGAAATATATATATTAAGATAGTAAGACCAGATGACTGTGTGTGATAATAATTCTCAAATTGGGACACCGGTTTAGTAGTTAGTGAGTAGCAATGACGGGTTTAGTTTTGTTTAATTCCCGAAAACAAGTGCTCAATCTCAATATTTTGTTGCATAATGCAATAAAATATTAAGTATTAACTACTTGTGCATTCCTTAATGTGTGTATTTAGTAGATAATATAAGGATATCACTAAACTTGGACCGTTTTATAACTATATTCCGGGATATAATTATATCCCTAGGGATATAACTATATTACGGCTTGATCTATCTTACTGCGACATATATATAGGTGGTAGGTTTATAAAAAGAGGTCATTAATGGACCCTGTCGGGCACAGCAAGCTTAAACTGAAAAACAATTTAGTGAGAGAACATAAATTAAAATTGTATAAAATATAAAATTCATAAATTATCAAAAAAATACTAATTTACTTTATACTTATACTTATAAGTATAGTTTTGTATCTTTAAAACATCAAAATAATTAAACTAGAATAAACATTTGGCACAAAATATTCAATAACAAAAAAAACAAATTAAAATGGACTCTATTTCTACGTTATAAGACCGCCAATGAATAACTTCGGATTTCAGTTTTTTTTTGTGATCTCCGAACGCAACGATTTTTCGGTCATTTCTAGGAAATGATCATTACTAAGTCGCCAGGAAAATAAAATGGTTACGGTTGGTATCACACGCTTTTCTGCATCTGTTTAGATCTAAAATACATAATAATATAATTATAATAGGTTCAACCAATGCACCAATGTCCCGAACCTATGTAAAATTTGAGTTTGCATCGATATTTAAAACAAAATAGGTACAGTAGGTACATCGTTTTTAAACAGTTGGCACTTCCTTTTCAAAAATTAAAAAAAAAGCGAGAGATTCCATGTTTGGTTGACATTATTTTTTTTTGTTCGTTTAATATTCACTAGGGTAAAATGGCCAATTGATGACCGCCGGTATCGAGTTCGTGCGATTTGCACCACACATGAGATTTGATTTTAAAAATAACAAGTATTTGTTTATTCGTTTTTAAAGTCGTAACTTGCAAAACCCTTAACATGGTTTAAGGTTTTAAAACGAGGCACAGTCATGAATATTAGTACATACAAAATGCTATTGAAAATTTTATTTTACGGTGGGTTATGTTAGTTCCAGTCTTACAGTGTATATTTTGTTCATTCAGTATTCTGCGTGTGCGCAGCTCACAACACGAGCGCATTAACATTCTCAACTCTCGCGCTGGTTCTCATAGCAAAGCGCACGCGTTTATAGCTGTCTCTGTTAACGTTGACTTTTGTAGTTATAAGATTATTGTTATTTTATTACGTAAACTAATACGTAGGCTTTATCTATTATTTATAACCCAGTTTAATACTTCTAATATTTAAAAAAAAATATTATAAAAATATATTATAAATAAATAAATAAGTTACTGTTACTCAACTTTTTTAAAAGAAAACATAAATCTACCTATTTTAAAAGTATTAAATTATTTACTTCCCCACTAATAGTATCCTACTTGGCGACCAAAGATCCTAAGACAAAATTAATATGAATTATTCATTCGATAACGACTAAAGTAAGACTATTGTTAGCATTTTCTGAGAACAATATGTAGGTAGGTAGCTACCTGATCCTTATCCTACCAAGTCTAATACCTATGCCATATTTTATACAACTTTGACGGACTACTGAATTTTAAATTACACTTAAGAGTTTTTTGGGCCTAAACCTACCACTCCTATTCCTGAAAGCAAGAATCAACATAGGCGCGCGTTATGAGTGCTGAAACACCTTAGTTGTCTTAAATCCCGCATGAAATTAATAAGAATGATAATAGAAGTAGTTGGAAAGTTAATTTTATAGGACCTGTCAAACAAGATTGCATTTAAGTTAGGTATCACAAATTGGTCTGAATAATATGGCTTTAGAATGTCGCATTTTAAGAGCGTCTTAAAATATTTGTTCTTTTGCACTGAATGGCAGTTATAAATTAATATATTCTTTTGCTTTTAATGGTTATGGTCAAGTATATCAGCATAAACTACCTGAATGATTAAGGTCCGTATGAGAAATCGGTATGAGGTTTGCGAAAAAATAAAATTGTAGATATTTAAGAGACTCTGCATTTTTCGAAATGGCGGCACAGGCAGAGGTGAATATCGGCCACATTTGGCTTGCTGTGTTTAGATACGGCATTCATAAGGGTCGATCTATTGCGTTTTATTGAGCATAATACCTACTGCTAGCTGCTCCTAAGATGGTTCTTTTAATAAAGTCAAATAAGTTCTTTTAACATTTCAAGTCTGAATTTACCTTGTTGCCTCTTATTTTCATAGTTTAAAAAGTTAACTGTTTGCCAGTCTTCTTTCAACTGTGGCTCAAAATACATCATTGTTACCGACAGTACTTTTGGAGAAGTAGGTAGGTAAGTACCCTAACAATGACCTACCTACCTATATCAATTACAGTTATCTACTTTAAATTTAGCATAGTAATATGACAGGTGAAATATAGATTACTCGTTTTCGGGCTTAATAACGTCATAATGCTTATAATTTCGACATTGTAAACCGTGTTTTATTAAGGACATCCCAACTTTTTATTACGCAGGTGCATCAGCACATTTGTAGAGCTATCCTGTTATTTATTAGGGTCCTTTCGGTAATAAAAACTAAATGGCATTACAATTATCAAGTTTGTTCCTAAGAAGTCATTTTGCTGGAATAAACATTTCGTATTACCCGGTTCTTATTAGGTAATCCTAATTAATAGATCAAGTATAACTATAGTCAGTACTTAAATTAATGCGAACCTCGTTATATGAATTTTACTTCAGCAAATGAAGGTTAGAAAATGTATGACATAGATATAGTTCGCTTAATGTTATCTACCTACTACATCGTCGATTTTCGGGTAGGTAGGACAAAAATGGCGTGTTTACCCTATGTTGTTATTATAATGTTGGTAATAGGTAGATTAGGTACTTACCTAATAAGGTTAATGTCCGGAAGGTATTTATTTTACTTAGGTACCTACCTATTTCAGGATTAAAGCAAAACGGGTAACGGCCGTCGGATATTTAAATTGTTTTACGTTAAAATTATTACTTTAAATAAGTTTCTCATCCTAAAAGCATGCCTTTACGGTCAAATGAATGTACCAGTAGGCATATAGGTTAGGTTAAAAAACTTATTAGGATGTTAGAATAATTTAAATTGTGTCCAGTGAGCGGCAAATAGATGCAAAGTTCACTTGTCACGTCCACATTGCTTTACCAACACCGATAACGATTTAATTATATTATAAAGTACTCGACACCATTCCCGAAGACTGATAACATACAGACGGCACTAAATGCTTATAAAACACAAGGAACAACGTATGTAACTAGAAATCTGGCGCCGGCCAGTTCTGTATGTAAACGAAACTCATGTAAATAACACAACTCGCCCCTACACGCATTCTACCTCCTCAAAATCTGTCACCGTTTATAAAAATACACTATCAGTGGCGAAATTGCAGGCCAGCGACCTCACACTGATGGGCCATAATTAATCGGTCGGCACATACCTAAACACGACGTGCATTGCGCTATCCACGCGCCTTCAAACTCCAAAACACGTTGAAAAATACACACCGTTTGACACAACACGCACGTTACATTCTTGTTATCACACACTGTTGTCGCTTGTTGCACTCGCGATGCACGTAATATGGTACACTGGTCATTATTTTGTTTATCGCCGGCAGTTTTGGTCGTTGTCAGCGACCGCGTGTAAAACGAACCGCGACCGGCCGACAGTCGCGCGTACACTGCACACAACAATGGTGAGGAGCGCGCGAGAACGAGCCGTCGCGTCACCCACACTAGCCTCCTATTCACTCACACACCGGTGTTGCCGCGTGCATCGACGCGCGCTTATAAAAAACCAACGATCGGTATGCAGACGTTCGGTTTGAGCAGGTCCTCGGCTTGACGCTGTTTTCGTCTGCGGTTCAGGGTTCCCTAAATATTACAATATTCTCCTCACTTTTTAATTAGAATTTTTGGGTTTGTTTAGGCACCTGTCGCTTGTTCTATCTACAGAATAGGGAGGATGGGGTAATCGTGTTATTTACCAAGTAGATCCACCTTTGTTCTTATACACTGACAATAGGTAGGTAGAAATAATTTCTTGTCTTAAACAGCATACGATTTAATTAAATTAGGACAAGGTTTTTTGTTGTTCCAGTTATTTCATAAAACTTTAAAAGATAAAGAACGAAGATATCCCTAAGTACAACACTATTGACCAGATAATTAGCTACAAAACTCGACTTTTAATGAATCTTAGTTGTTTTTCCGTGGGCCTAATAATTTACCAATCACCTTAATAGTCGGGAGACTTTTTTACTTGGCAACATATAAAACAAAAGAACGGCAGTCAGCGAACCTTGAGTGGGTAGGCGATACGATTTGAGCCTGCGCCCGAGTCAGCGCGCCATGTTGCCGGCGGCGGGAATGAGACAGAGCTATACATGAGCATGCATGATTTATTGATGTCTCTCTCGCACGCTTGTTAGCGTTATTGCGTGCTGTAACTATACTCGTCAGCGCTGTGCCACACACCCACACGTACACATTGTTATCTTACACAAAATTTATAACGAGCAAGTTGGATTTGGTCCCGGTTGTGGGCACTCCTAAATTCTTTGCGGAAAGGGTTCATTTTTTTTTCTGATCTCACAGCCTCAGTATCGCCAGCGGCTAAATAAAATTATACTTAAGTGATTGCTGGTTACGTCTAGTTTGTTTAGTGGTTAGGTTTATTATTTGGCAACACTGATATATTTTTATGAATGAGAAGGAAGCTCTCATCGAATATACACTAGGAAGGTATTTTTAGATAATTAACTTCTATTATGTTGTAGGGAAATGATTCGAGGAAATGTGACATTATCAAACCGCACTTGGTCAGCGTGTGTGGATTAAGGCCTAAACTTTGTCAACTCGTAAGATAGTTGAGAGAAGACCCTGTGGTGGGACGATAAAAAGGGTTGTAGGTGCCTAAATAACTGTCTCGGTGGTCCAATGGTAAGCGTGTTGGCTTAATAACAGCGAGGTTCCGGGTTTGATTTACGGGTCGAGCAAAAAGATTTCTAATTCATCGAGATAATATACTCAGAGATCCGTAGTTGCAGTTCGAAGTTAGGAATTGTGTCCGATGAACGGTAATAGGCACGCCGTAATATGTGGGACGTGGAAGTGGGTGTGTTCATCTCTGGCTACACCTTTGGTTAATGCAGGCGTGATGCTGTTGAGTACCATGCGTTTCAAATAAGAATAGGACTGGACTCGCGGCTAACTTCATACCAAAAACCAAGCAAAAGTAGCGTCAGCAAAAAATATTAAACCACAAAATAATAATATTTTAAAATGTACAGAAAAGTGATTTATGTAGAAAACTTTAGTTATGTGTAGGTACATACAGCTCAGTACCTACCTAAGTAAATTTACGCGCTAGGGTGCCACAATATGGATTTATTGGATATACAGTAATATATTTAGATTTAATTTATTTAAAGATATTTTATGCACTGTTTAGCCTGAAACACTGGTCCAACCTAGTTCAGGTTCATTTACAACTTTAGTCTTATAGATTGTATTATTTTATTTATTTGTAAGTTATGTTATTAGTGTTTTTCTTTTATTTAATAAACAATTTATTATTATTATTATTTCATTTATTGTTCTTTTCTCGGTTTGCACCGGTTTACTGAAGTACACGGGCCTAAGCCAAGTGCATATCAGGCTGTTGGTGTATTGTTGGTTACTGGTTGATTAGTGGTGGACGTGATTAATTGACAAGTATGTGATATAAAATGTGTGGTAGGTGCAGGTGTGGTAGGGTGAGTGTTGGTGAGTCTTTGTATGTTTTCCCGATCAGTTTGGAGAAATTTTCTTACAATGCGACATGTGTTAAGGATAGCTGCTTTTTGCAACAGAGAGTAAATATTAGGTGGAAGGTTTAAGGTGTTGAGTGATTGGTGCAGTTGTTTGGGTATTACTCCTGTAGTTGAGAGCACTATTGGGACTATTGTTACCTTCTGGAGATGCCATAGTCGAGCTATTTCATCCTTTAATTCTGTGTATTTAGAAAGTTTTTCAGCTATTGTGGTTTGTAGGTTGTGTGTGTGGGGAATCGCAATGTCTATTAAGTAACCGGTTCTATTTGTTTTATTTATAAGTGTTATGTCGGGTCTATTATAGTGTATGGTTCGGTCAGTGAGAATGGCTCGGTCGAAATATAGTTTTGTTGTAGTGTTCTCTAATACAGTTTCAGGCTTATATTTGTAATAAGGTTGCATGTCGATAATTAATTTTTGTTGATAAGCGAGCTGTTGATGAATGATATTAGTTACTTGGTCATGACGGTGTTTGTAATCGGTTTGTACTATTGCTTTGCATGCACCTGTTATGTGTTGAATTGTTTCTGAAGAGCTATTGCACTTTCTACAAACATCGGATGTCAAACTCTTAATTATATGTTTTTTGTAATTTCTTGTTTCTATAACCTGGTCCTGAATAGCCATCATGAACCCTTCAGTCTCCGGGAAAAGATCACCACGACAGAGCCATGCGTTCGACGCCTGTTTGTCGACATTAGGTTGGCACAGGTCGTGGCGGTGTCTTCCATGTAGAGACTTAGCGGTCCACTCAGTTAGTTTTGTGTTGTCGTCGGTAAGTGTTTCGTTTTTCTGCAATGTTTTGTCTTGGAGGTTTAAAGGAGTTCCTTTGCGGTCGTTTTGGACTGTGGCTCTGTGAAGTGTACAGTGTTCCATTTTCTTGAAAAAGTACTGTCGTAAGTTTGTAATTTGACTGTTATGTAAATTGATTATGTCTATTAATCCTCTCCCTCCCTCTTTTCTGGGCAGGGTAAGTCTCTGTAGGCATGATCTAGGATGGTGTTTCCGGAATTGGGTCATAGTGGTGTTTATTTTGCGTTGTAGGGATTTCAGGTCTGATTTTGTCCATTTTATAATTCCGAAGGAGTAGGTAAGTACAGGTATGGCAAACGTGTTTATTGATTTTATAATATTGCGTGAATTGAGTTGAGTTTTCAATAGTGAATTGAGTCGGTGTTGGAATTCTTGTTTTAATTTTTGTTTTATCTCTTTGTGCTGTATTTGGCGAGATTGGTTATATCCTAAATACTTGTATGTTTCGTGTTCATCTAATGAGTCTATCTGTTCTCCTGTGTCTAGCGTGTAGTTGTGTTGGTAGTTCTGTCCAGCTCTGATCGAATTAATTTTGCATTTGTCTATTCCGAATTCCATGCGTATGTCTGTTGTGAAGAGTTCTGTTATGTTGGCTAGTTGGTTTAGATCGTCTTCATTTGCGGCGTACAATTTAATGTCGTCCATGTAAAGTAGGTGACTCAATAAGTTAATTTGGGTATTTTGTTCATTTATGGTGGTGTATTGTAAAGGATATCCTACCGCAATTGAATTTAACATATTAGAGAGGGGATTTAAAGCTAGGCAGAACCACAGTGGACTTAGGGCGTCTCCTTGGAAGATTCCTCGCAGTATTTTTATGGGGTTAGTCTCTATTGTCTTATCAGCGTTCGAGATTTTAAGTCGGGTAGTCCAGTTTTTCATTGTAATCTTTAAAAAATTTATTATTATAGGGTGAATTTTATATATTTCCAAAACATGCACAAGCCAAGAGTGGGGTACGGAGTCATAAGCCTTTTTATAATCAATATACATACTAAATAGGTGGGATTTAGATTTCAGAACTTGATTTAATACTACAGAGTCTATAGTCAGCTGTTCTTTGCAGCCTTGTGAGAATTTTCTGCATCCTTTTTGTTGTTCAGCTAGCAAATTATTACTATTAATGTGTTGATATAATACGTCTGATATACACGATGTAAGAATTTTATACAGTGTTTGAAGACACGTAATCGGTCGGTATTTAGCTGGGTTGGTAGGGTCACTGCGATCTTTTGGTATCATGTACGTGATTCCTGCTGTTAAGTAAGTTGGCATCGTGTTAGGTTCTTGAATAAAGTTATTTAAATGGTTATGTAGGTAGCTGTGAATAGAAGTGAATTTTTTATACCAGTAGCTGTGTATGTTGTCGGATCCTGGTGCTTTCCAATTGTGTAGGTTTCGGAGTACTTTTTTATATGTGTCTATCGGGATGTTCGTGAAATTCATCTCCGATGTAGATTTATTATTATTAATTTCAATGCGCATCCAATCAGCCTGAGTGTTATGTGTGACGTTATTTTCCCAAATGCCTGCCCAAAACCTTTGCAAGTGTTCAGAGTCAGGTGTGTTATTTATATTGTGAATGTTGCTATTTTCTTGTGTGTTTGTTGACTTTTGTCTGATATTACGATAAAATAATTTCTCATTATTTCTAAACTGATTGTTTTGTTGTTTTCTTAATGTACAAGCTTTGTATCGTTGTAGTCGGCCTGATACAACTGAAAGTTTTTGTTTGAGTGTATCTAGTGTGTGTGTAAGTTGTGTGTTTGGTTCCTCGTGAACAGAATGACTTTTAAATTGTTTTACTATTTCATTGACATGTTTTGAGAGGTGTCTATTTCTATTGCCGTTTATGAATTGTGTGAGTCTACCTATTTTGGTTCTTAAGTCATTTAGTTTTTGTTCTAGTCGTTTTTGCCAGCTTGGTGTAAATTCTTTGCGATTGTAATTAGTTTTTTCAGTAGGTCCTATTATAATTTTAGCCCCATTAACCTTAGCAGCTGTCCATGCAGCACAATATATAGCAGTCTGTAAGGTAGTAAAGTCAGTTTCACTGGTAACAATACCAGGGAGAGTTATTCTATTTATATAATCGACTATTTTTGCCAGTTTTTTAGAGGGTTTCTGCTTAGGGAGGTAGGCTCTAGATGTGGGTTCAGTATCTTTATAATATTGAAAGGTCTGCTGAAAAATAGTGTCTATTTGAGGGTCTGATTCTACGAGTTGACTTGCCGATTTATCTGCTGTAGGTAGTTCTATACTGTTTAAAAATTGTGGTTCAAGGTTGCTGGTGTTATCTATATCAGTATTATGTATGCTGTCTGTATTGTTATTGTTTGCTTGGGTTATGTTTGGTGATAGTTCTTCGGATACTTCGTGTTTTATTTCATTAAGTCTGTTATCAGTTATGTATTTCTTATTGATGATAGCTCTTCTCTGGTCAGCTACTCTTTGTTCACTAATATGAGAGAGTGCAGGGAATCTTTGAATGAAGTCTTGATGTAAGAGTTTTCTGTATACGGTTCTATTGGTTTCTAGTTGAGTTATTCGAAAATATGATCTTATTATAGTTTCGTTCTGCTCATTCGTCCACCTCATTCGGGCATTCGTGTTTGGTGCATCGCTTTTTCTGCTTTGTGTTTGAGATGGAGTACATATTGCAAGGGTTGTTTGTGAATTTGTAGGTGCATGGGGGTTTGGTAGTGTAGGTTGGGTATTATGGGTTATCTGTAGATCTGTTAATTCTTGTCTTACTTGGGTATAGATCATATCTATTGTTGCTTGCGATAATAATTTATTCCTCACTATTGCTCGGCGTTGATCTCCTATTCTTTGGCGGTTAACAGTCATATTTGGGTATTTTTCAAGGAATTTAGAGTGGAGGGGTTCTAGGTATGAATTAGTGTCAGTATCGAGTGCAGTCAGTTGCAAGTAAGTGCGCAGTATAAAGTGGTTCATTTCTGTTGTCCATCTTCTGCGCGGTTGGGATATGCCTGAGGTGGGTGTAGATTCTGAGTCGTAATCGACATTCTGCACAACACCGTCAAGCGTTGATGCGTTTGACAAGGTAGATGTTCGCCTTGTCATGTATGACGGGCGAGTCGAAGGGATGGAAGAGAACAAAGATTGCGTCTCATCGCCCGATGAAGACCCGGCTGTAACTTCTACGCCGCGAGCCCGCCTGCTCAGCTCTCGGCGACCGGCTGTAGTATCTTGTATGACGAGGGCCCGCCTGCTCAACTCCTCGCCACCGGTGTCTCGCGAACTGAGGCACCCAGCACCGGCTCCAGGTGCGCCCCGGCGACCCCCGGGCAGCGGCCGTAAATTATACATTCTTTTATTTAGCTCCATAATGGGTTGTTGTTGGGATGATTAGTTCGGTTAGGGTCACCTAGATGTTATAGGCTTTATTTGATAGAATCTCCCGTCTGGGGTGCGCGGTCAAGATGTAAAGACCTGGTGATAGTATCTCCTTTCCTTAAGCCCCCCCACCACGGCAAGGTTCATCCCCGGGGGGGTTATTATTATTATTATTATTATTATTATTATTATGAAAAACATGATTTAACGTGTAATGACACCCCTTTCTTCGTCGGAAGTTAATAAAAATGTTTGTACCTAAATATAAAAATATTCTAAATTGTTTTTGCTTAGGTTTTGGTACAAGTACATTAAGCACTGGGACCCAAGCTGCCCAATCATTTTGTCTGTTAAAATTAGGATGTTTTTTAATTTCAATAGTTTCGCAGATCATAAATAATTTTAACAGAGAAAATGGTTGGAATATATCACCTGCTTGGGACAGTTGGGACCCAGTGACTGCTTAATTTATTTATACCAAAACCAAAGCAAAATCAAGTCAGAATTCAAAGCACTGTAAGCTTAGTTTGCTTAAATCTGAACGCAACTTAAATAATAATGTTTGTAAGTAGTCAGTAATAATTGTGATTAATAATTTTGGACGTCAAATACCGCAGTCGACCCGTGACCATGAAGTCTGAAAAGACTGAAACGTCGGGATTTAAAATCTTAAAAAAACCGCGGCAAAATCTGTTATAAAATATTTATTAAAATTAATTTTTTTATTTTAATTTGTGACATTCGCGTAAATTTAAGAAAATACTATAGGATACAGTGAGCTGAATATTAGTTTTTCTAAGGCTATAATGAGTTAAGACGTTTAAAAATACGGAGATAGTTTTGTAAGGGTGATTATCGCCTTTTGGATACACTTCGATTACATTCGAAACTTGAGTGCCATGATGAGCCCCAATTAGTGATTTAATTGTTCAATTCCAGAACAATTTTTCAACAAATTTAGAAAGTCTGACAGTAGGGTATCATGTGTGGATTATGGCCTAAACTCTTGTAATAAAGCAATTCCTACGTTCATCTGTGGGTTTAATAGGTTTCTATAGAACAGTGGAACAGCCTGGGGCGTCACCAGCGACGTGTCTATCTAGTCTATCGTGTAGTCTATAGGGGTCACATATCTCACGCCCCGTAAGTAAATTTTAACAAAACTTCATTATTTCGGCTGAAGGCTCTGTTGCCAATACCACATGTGGTCAAGATATAGCAATCCTGAATCGCACAGGCGAAGTTTTTCCCAAGATTAGCATACCTATTATGTACACAAGTTTCTGACAAAAACAGTCGGGACCGCGGTCGTTGGGTATCACACCTTGCCGGGCCGGAAGATCTTTCCTTTTTTCACTGTACGGTCACTACTACCCGATCCTCCAGTCTCCACAACCCTTTGGTATTTACAGTAAATAAAAACACCGGAAATACTTTACGAAATATGGGGATTTACCAACCCCTTACGCCCTCAATACTACCTCAATTTTATTTGTAAATAAAGTTGAATTGACGAGCTTAACGATTTAGCAAGCGCGAAATCAGCTTTATACAATTATTTCTGCAAAAATATTTTATTTACGTCTTACAAACGCGATTTTGAGTTTAGCCACCGCACCGCCATGCGCCACCGGGGATTGGCGGGAATCAGTGAATGAACGTTTTATCAGAACCACTCTCGTTCGTTTTGTTAAAACAGGAATTGCGTGTGAATTGCGTAGGTAGGTATTTTGCGATTTAATATTTCGTTAATTTATATAAAAAAATAACTCATAGAAAAAAAAACTAAGGTAAATACGATTAATAGATGTTAAAATTCGGTACATAAAATTAATTTTAAAATATACATGTCAATTGATCAAATACAAATAAAAACAAAGGGTTTTTTGTAAATGGAACTTTATTTCGTTTAAAAGTAGAATTAAATTCGTTCTAAGTGTAAATCTAAACTGAAGAAACAGTTTGATTATGTGTGTAAAAATACCCCCAAACATAAGAGATTTAAAAAAAGTATTTTAGACAAAATAAAAAAAAATCTGGGACATTAACACACACGGTCATCTGGTCCCAAGCTAAGCAGAGCTTGTGTTATGGAAACTAGATAACTGGTATATAACATACATATAATACTTTTTTTTTGTAAATATATACTTTTAATAGATATTTACACCCAGACTCGACACAAACACAAATGTTCATCACAAATGTTTGTCTCGGGTGGAAATCGAACCCACGACCTGCGGCGTGAAAAGCAAGTATCTTACCGACCACGCCACCGACCCGTCACAAATGTTTCTACACTATCGGTTCGACAGTCCTATCGGTTCGATCGTCTTCGGACGGCTCACCGAAAAAGTCCGATGAACCTATAGAGGCCCTTCCGGCCGATTGGATTAGGTCACCCGCAAAAGAAAAATGCACTAATAATGATTTCTTAAGTCATAAATAATTTAAAAATTTCGACACCAACAAATGTTAAAATATTGTATGCCCCAAACGGGCTGATTGATGTTACTTTACTTAGAGTACTTTACCACTTTTATGTACTCAATCAAAAGCAATAAAGAATTACTTCTCACGGAATTATGCTAGCCACCCAAAAAAACTTAGATACCTACTTGATAAAAATATCGGTACCCGCATTAAGAACTCGCCTTTTTAAAGTCGGCTACGTTTAAACCTACTATTATCTGCAAGTAAGTACCTATATTTTGAAGTTAAATAAGACACTGGTCTGAGTCCAATATCCACATCGGTATGACTATCCATGTCTACTATGCGTTTCAAATAGGTAGGTATAATACAGGAAATCCGCCATCTTGTACCGGAATGCGCAACAACTTCACATTTTTCAGTGCGGTGGGCAAAAATGTTTGTTTGTTTTAATAATCACATCTAGATGAAAATAAAAGTAAAGTGCGTATATGTTATTGTCGTTCCTGTGAGATTGGAAATTTGGTGTTGAATATTTATGTGCGAACATATTTTATTAACGTCGGACGATAAATATCGGTGTTACAAGTTAAAACGTGTTTTTATCCGTGTTTATGTATTTGTGTACAAGTTTGTGCCATCCTAGCGCGTAAATTTACTTAGGTAGGTAGGTGTATCACTAGTACAGTACTTTACAGTAGGTAAATCACTTTTCCATATATTTTAAAATAATATTATAGTTTGTAGTTTGATATTTTGTGCTGACGCTACTTTTGCTTGGTTTTTGGTTTGAAGTTAGCCGCGAGTCACTCGAGTAGATCATTTGGCCCCTCATTATTCATTTTAACAAAAGTAGGTAATATTATTACTACTTAAGGAAAACCAGAAGAGCTTTTCTGAGATAGCTACCTTCCATTCAGGTAACATAAACTTTTTACTATGAAAATGAATAAATCCTTACCTTGTTTTGAAGAGATAGACCGTGTGAACGAACTGCTTCGCTGCAGTCAAAATAATCTCAATCGATTTCCATGATTGTTGTCTTTATTCCAGTCGAGATTTGAACGAATCAACGGTAATTTGGGGTAACAAATTGATTTCATGCACCGTAGATTGGGTACTCAGTGACACTTTCAGTTATCTTGATAGTACTTAAATAAATGAGTATTTTATGTTGAATTTATTTCCTAACTCAAGTTAATTAATAATCAAAATATTTAATAATCAAAACAGCATTTTCCGTTACGTATCTAGTTTTCTAAATATTAACATACCCACATTGAATTTTTTAATAAATAATTAACAACATTCGTACTTGCAGCGACATCTCTTTATAAGTAGTGCAATTAATTTTTTTTTTAAATTGATATAAGTGCCATCTATGTACTACTACCGACAAATTGTAGTATTCCATAATGAGAGTATCTCTACAGATTTTGTTAAGAATTTCACTTTAAGTAGCGCCATCTGTGATTGTTTTTTGAACTAAAAGGTTTTGTTAAGTTTTACCTTGTGTTTACGAGAGATGGCGTTGATTGGCTTTAACCACGTAAGGGTTTAGCAATGAAATTATTTTTAAATGATGTCATATCAGACATTGTCAAACTTATTTAAGTATTTTTGTTCAATCCTTTTTTTAGTATCCCACGGTAGGGCAAAGGTCTTTTCTCAACAATCTTAAGAGGTGGCGGAGGTTGGTGGCGGATGTTCTCGAATTATTAGCTCTTAGAGATACCGGTTTCCTCACGATGTTCTCCTTCATAGATATTGAGCAGCGGTGATGAAACAATTTACACAAAGATGTGTGGATACGACCGGGTATCTAACCCGCGACCTTAATTCAAAGGTACGCCACCGCTGCTCGAACCGGTATTTGGAAGGAGATTATTATTAAGAGTAATTTGGGGGCTGAGTCATATCTGTGGGAGTGAAAGTACCTACAATCTGAATCCCACCAAGGTGGTGAAGGTTACGACAAGTGGTATTACTCTTATCTGGTACCACGGTGCCACCACACGTAAATTAACAAGTAAACTTACTGATCATACAAAAAACTGTACCGTCAAACAAAAAAATGTTTAAAGTTAATGTTTATAGCATCACGCCGTATTGTGTATTTTATTACGCGAGCGCGTAGGCAGAAGTAAATATAATATAATATAATATAGTGGGACATTAACACACACGGTCGTCTGATCCCAAACTTGACGGGCCGGTGGCGTGGTCGGTAAGATACTTGCTATTCACGCCGCAGGTCGTGGGTTCGATTCCCACCCGAGACAAACATTAGTGATGAAAATTTCTGTTTGTGTCGAGTCTGGGTGTAAATATCTGTTATAAGTATATATTTACAAAAGAAAAGTATTATATGTATAGTATATACCAGTTATCTGGTTTCCATAACACAAGCTCTGCTTAGCTTGTAAAGTCCCAGAATATTTATTTATTTATTTATAAACTAAGCAGAGCTTGTATCTACTATGGAAACCAGATAACTGGTAATATACTACCTACATAAATGTATAATACTTTTCTTTATAGGTAATTACACCTAGACACAAGACAAACAGACATATATAAACAAATTTACTGGTGGTAGGCTTCGGTCGTGGTTAGTGACCACCCACCAGACAAACCCGCACCACCAAGCGGCCCTGCCGTGTTCCGGTGCGATGTCTGGTGACACCATGCAGTGAGGGTAGGTCGGAATTGTTACTCCTTTAAGGTTTCTAACCTTAAGGAGGCTCATTCTACTGCCACCTTCTTACCGATAATCATTCGTAATTACGAGTGAATCGGTATACTAGGCTGGCGCGTTCCATCGTAGACTACATCATGGCTTAACATCAGGCAAGTTGTGGTCAAGCGCCAGCCTATCGCAGAATAAAAAAAAATGTTTGTCTCGGGTGGGAATCGAACCCACGACCTGCGGCGTGAAAAGCTTCTTACCGACCACGTCACCGGCCCGTCAAATATCACCCACTTTCACGCCCGTATTACCTGAAGGTGTTAGCAGAGGTATCATCCACTTATCATGGGCTGTGTTAATATCCCATACGTAATAGGTGGCGAGTCACTCCCACAGACGAGACCACGAGTGAATCGGTGTTGTGGGCAGGCGCGTCCCATCGTAGACAACATCATTGCTTAACATCGGGCAAGTTGTAGTCAAGCGCAGGCCTATTTCAGGATAACAAAAAAGACGTGACTCAGCCCCCCAAATTACTCTTAATAATAATCTCTTTCCAAATACCAGATAAGCGTGGTGCCACTTGCCGTCCCCCTCCACGTGGTCGCGTAGAAAATCAGTTGACAATATGGTGAAGCAGCTTGTTACCCAATGTTTATTGATTATGCAGATATTGATTAGTCCATTGCCACAATTTGCTAATCCAGTGAGTAAAATCAAGTTAAATATAATACCTTGGGTTAATATCAATGAAGGGAACTCAACCCGGAACCTCTGATGCGGAAAGCTTGGCACTTGGCCGGCTGTGTCCATTTGGGTGTACTTGTCCGACTCGACCGAGTTTGAAAGTGAAGTGGGTTTGGCCTCAGAGTCTCACAACCTTTGGTACGCCTTCAAAGTTTCTGCTTACATTATTACTTGAAATTTTGTGTTGTTGTTATGTTTAAAATATTCAGATAAATAATTCATATTTGTATTTAGCAGTAGTTTTATAGCATTTATCTGAGGCTAACTCAAAGATTCCCGTCGTGAGTTAACATTCATTCAGTAAGGGCTTAATAAATAAATGAGATAAATACATAGTTACACTTGAGTATTTACCTACCTTATTACGTAAGACGATTTAGGGGGGGGGGGGTGGTTCCACCATGTCTTATTTTTTACAAGAGGGTGGGAGGAAGTCTCAGTAGTTCTTACGTAAGATCACATTTCAATGACCAAATGCTCAAAGTTGAAATTGCTTTGAAAAATATTCCTAACAAATTACTTTGTAAAAAGTGCGGACAAACACGCGGGTGCTGAGGTTGGCTTGAGTGCGTTTATGTAAATGATTCCCATTATCATAGCAACGGACTCAAGCCATCCGCACTGCGATACGTACATAACAAATATTAAAAAGGGGGAAAAATAAACAAGAAAATAAACTAGCGAAAGTAGTCTGGCGTAATAAATGAATGGCCCCTAGCTTGATTTGACGCATAACATTTTAATGTGGGTCCTTTCTTAAATGTAATTTCCACTTGACCTGATTAAAATAACGTCTTAATCTCATTTGACTTAAAATTACCCAGATATAGAGAAAAATCTTCTTATCCTAACTGTAATGTAAACAGATGTAAACACATAAGACTGTAGACTAGTATAAGTAAAACACTCCAAATGTTCTCCACCCCTTCTTAAAGCACTGGAGAAGAAACTGTCGGTAGCGGTGTGCACGCGCAGCCAGTTAAACACCAACAGCGCCGCGGCACACACAACTTTCACCAACGCAAAAAAGCACAAGAAATACGATGGCTTATTGAAACAAAAAAAAAAACAAAGTGTTAAATAGTGTTGTGAAACTTTTGTTTATGATTTTTTAGTGTTGTGACACGATGCTTCAGCCGAGGTTACAAGGATTATACTTCGGGATGGCCAGTACTTTTGTGGTTGCAGTTTTAATATTAAACTCGATAGTATCATGTCAAGGTGAGTGGAGCTTTTACATTTTAATTAAATGTCATTTATGACGTGTCAAGTTATGTGACATTTGTGTGAAATCCCGATTTAATAGTTGTGACATGGTAACCCGGTTATAGAAAATCCGGTTTCAAAAATTAATTATCAACTCAGGTATAATTTATTCCGTAATTAAAAATAGAAATAATTGTATATTCAAAGTCTTATTAACACCATTCTTGTTTTTTAAAAAATCGTGAAGAAATAGGTGCATACATACGTACTATTGCTCAAAAAATAATACCTAAAAAAAACGAAACGTACAAAAAAGTAATAACATAATTAAAATGTCTTATACTAAATCGGAAAAGCTAAAAATAATAATTACAAAAAGTGTTGTAATAAATCTATTGAAAGTTCTCTACAAAAGACATCGACGCGCTCGCTTTGTCTAGAGCTTCGAAAGCTCTAGACATCGCTGCATTATATACACACATTTATATGTCTTAGTATCAAGTACATTTTAGATGTAAGTATTTCAACAGCTATCTCAATTCCAGCATCTCTATCTAAAATAGGATGTTGTTGGACCTCAATTTGCCCGATATATTAAGAAATGATACTTCAACCCATTTTGGTGTCGCACTGCAGGGCACGGGTCTTCTCTCAACTGTCTCACCGAGTTGACAGAGTTAAGGCCTTAATCCGCACACACTGGTCAAGTGCGGATTGGCGGATGTCACATGTCCTCAAATGATTGGTTCTTAGATATGCCGGTTTCCTCACGATATGATATTGAGCAGCGGCGATGAAACAATTCGCACAAGCATGTGGCATGACGGAATCGAACCCGCGACCTTGTATTTCTAAGGTGCCCATACCGCTGCGCCACCGCTGCTCCGGATGTGGTTTACTATGAAGTAATATTTCCTTATTCCATTAATAGGTCTGGCAGATCCAAACCTGGTTTCATTTGGATCTTTTATGCTTAATAATCCCTAATCACTTTTGACGTGAATTGTACTTATTTCACTCCTTGAATACAAAAGTGCCACAAGTCGAAAATTTTGAAAACGTTTTATGGTAGAGATAAGGTCTTCGTCTTCTTATCCTAATTTATGCAATAAAACTATTGTTTAGTATACCGCTTTAGTATTTAAGGATAGATTTACGTTTCCGCGTGCCTACAACTGGTATTTGGCTACAATTAATAATCAAATACCTACATATCAATGTTAATATCATTAACAATAATAGATTGGTGTTCAATGCCACTGTTTATATAACTGTTGATATTGAAAGTGGCTGTTCTACTTTAAGTAGGTAATTAGTTATAATACTTAATTATTTCATGCAACTTTATACTCAGCAAAAACTGTTTCATAAGATTTTTTATACTGATATCTTACGAAATTCAGTAATATATGCTACAATATAAATCTGTGCCACGTATTACATATATTTGTGAAATAATTTACAATTCCTTAATATACTTAAACTTTATCGATAAAAAAATATATAGATCAGATACATTATAATGATAATAATTTTTTCAAACATACACAGCGCCATCTAATCCCAAATAAAGCAATTATATTTGCTAGAGTTATGGGTACTAGGAACGGATACATTTTACATATCTATCTATATATTTAAATAAAAATCAATTGATGTTCGTTAGTCTCGCTAAAACTCAAGAACGGCTGAACGGATTCTTCTTCACTTCGTCTTGAAAATTTTGTGGAGGTCTAGTGAAGGTTTAAAAGGTGAAAAGGAAATCTATGTACATATATAAAAATGAATCCCTATTTCCTTTGGTCACGCCATCACGAGTGAACGGCTGGACCGATTTTGCTAATTCTTTTTTAGAATATTCCTTGAAGTACGAGGATGGTTCTTACGCAGAGAATTAAAAAAAAAAAAAATCTCCTCCGAAACGGCTTGACCGATTTTTATGGAATCTTATATCTATATTCGATAGGTCTGAGAATCGGTCGTAATTTATTTTTGGACCCGGTAGGTGGTACTGTTTTACTGGGCAGGACGACGTCTGCGGGGTCCGCTAGTTATTTCATACAAAAGTTCAGGTTTTTATTTATCAATTGAGGCAGTACGAACTCTGCTGGGTCAGCTAGTTATAGATAAATTAGACCCAGATACAGAACAAGTAATCGTGCTCATTACAAAAAGATTTGTGCTAGGTGTGAATCGAACCCACGACCTTCGACGTAGCAGCCAGAGTCACTAACCAATACGCAAACAAATTTTAACTATTTTTTACAAACTTTCACTAGGTTATATTATACACCTGAGATACTGTGCGATCTCATCATTGTACATTGTAATAAATTTGAACGCTTGTTGGTAGAATATGATGGGCTATTATATTAAACTTTTGAACCTTTGTACACATATTATTGCAAATAAACTCTCATACAGTGCTACTATTTTCTTTATCTCTCGGCTGATTATCGCTGTCACACTTACACTCACGGCTTATAGTATATTTGTCACTCGTGTGTCATTGATATACGAAGTTTGAAGCACTGTAGTACATAGCATAAACAATATTTTGCAGATGCAGCTAAAATCTTTCCCACGTATTCGTAAACGTCTTATAAGTTCATTAAAACTAAAATAGCTTTATAATTCGTTTGTCCTTCTTTGTCATCTTGACATTTATACTAGTAAGAAAGAGACAAACTCCATTTTAACCAAAGAGTTTCATGAGATTGTTATGAATAAGACAGTACGACTTTTCTGTTTTTCTCGCTGTGAAAAATTAATACTACATTTTAGTACAACACGAAACGTTATCAAGGAAAAATTTGACACTTATCATACATTTTATCTTTTGGCTATCTTTCTGATTGTAATCAATTCAACTGCCTTCGAAAGGCTCACTGAAAAAACTCGGTAAACCAATAAAGGCCTTCCGGCTATTTGAATTAGGTCGTCTGTAAAAAAAAACTGGCTATAGTCAAACTCAATAATTACTTCTAGTGTACAGTTCTAACTGGATTGTACAATACCCTTGATAGTTTGGAATTTTGAAAGGCTCATTCATTAGTATTTATTAATTATTACATAATAGATACTATTATTGTAAAACTAAAAAGACTGTGTGTCTATCTGTGTTGTTTTCTGAAAATCGAATTTGCTAAAATGCTTTAACATTCATCAATCTGATCCTCAAGGGAGGCTCTTAAAATTATTAAACAAAGTCCGGTTTCCCATTTAAAATATACATGTTAACATTGTTAACCTTCTAGCAAAATTATCTACGCGGTGTAAACTATGTTATAATACGCCTATTATGATTTGAATAATATAGCTTTTTTACAGTTTTTAATATTTTAACAACTGCTTAAAACCCGTTAAACCTATTTTTATAAAACTTCGGGCCGGTGGCGTGGTCGGTAAGATACTTGCTTTTCACGCCGTAAGTCGTGGGTTCGATTCCCACCCGAGACAAACATTATTGATGAACATTTGTGTTTGTGTAGAGCCTAGTCGTAAATATCTATTATATGATATGTTTACAAAAGAAAAGTATTATGGATAGTATATACCAGTTATCTGGTTTCCATAACACAAGCTCTGCTTAGCTTGGGACCAGATGCCCGTGTGTGTTAATGTCCCAGAATATTTATTATTATGATTAATGTAAATGTAAATTTTGGAAGCAAAAAATTATCTAGGTATTAAAATCGATCCCGAAGGTGGAATTGCGAACCTTCTTTTTAAAGTCAGTTGATAAACAATAGTCGGATCGACAAAAGAACGATACATTTCTGTTTCTAAAACTACATAATAGATTACAGTTTCTTAAGTACGTTAATGAACACGTGAAATGATATTGAACAATATTTACAACACAATATTACTGAAAATCTGCACGTTTGTGTAATGATTGACGAAACAGTTAAGAATTAAGATCATATTATATTAACTAACTTAAGTTATGTAAGTATTACATATTTCTTACTTATATGATGAAGATAAGGATATTTGAGCCGTCCAATCGTGCTATACTATGCTCGATTCCCGTCCCGAACAATCTTTGTGTAGCGAACGACAAGGATTTTTGTCAGTGTCGAGTTGCTTGAGGGATTTATGAGTACGTTAAGCCATCGGTCCCATTTGTTGGAAGCCGTAAAGAGGCAAAAGAAATGATTTAAGTGGAAGTGTAAGCAGAGGGTGACGATTTGTTCACTATACTTTGATCCCATGTAGTTAGTCTGTTGATATGTGGTACAACGTAAGTTAGGCAAGCACGGGACCCTGAGCGGTGTCAGTGAGTGTTACTGCAGTGATAACAAATTAATCATAATTAAACATATTAATTAAGCCTATTTTTGACTTTGGTCGGTAAGATACTTGCTGTTCACGCCGCAGCTCGTGGGTTCGATTCCCACCAAAGACACATATTTGTGTGATCAGTTAAGTCTGTCTTGAGTTTGGGTGTAATTATACATTATAAGTATGTATTACCAGTTATCTGGTTTTCATAGTACAAGCTCTGCTTAGTATGTGACCGTGTGTGTTAATGTGCTCGAATATTATATTACTTATATTAATATCACAATATTATAATTGATTGCAATAAAAGAAAAGAAAAAAAGACAAATAAAAGCAGCTAAAAAAGAAAAAATAAATAATAACAACAAAGAGTAAGTGTGACCCATCAGTGTCAAACATGGACATTGCTCAGTAAACGCTGTGAGTGCCTACTAGAGGCGACCAACAGCACTGATCTTCAGCAATGTCCATATTCTGAGAAGTACTTCTTTTTATGCTTCTGGTTTCTATAAGAGTTTATATTCGAAAGCATTAGTAGTTATTAATAAGACGCGAGTAAGAAGTGACCTCATTGAACATGGGAAAAGTTGACGCTCGACAAACAAACATACATAATTTATATACATAACTGTTAGCTGCCGGGTCAAACACTTGAGTTAACTAGAAAGACATACTTTTGTTTTAATTTATAATTAATGTCTGTATTTACGAAATGTTTGGGTGAATAGTCAGTTATAAATTTTAACTTTCCAGTAACACCTTCATGTTAAGCCGATTTCAAGGAGTAGGAGGTTCTATGTGATCCAACAGAAAACGAATGTAATTGACATAGCCCACCGGATTAGTAAGCAGAAGTGGCAGTGGGCTGGTCATATCTGCCGCACAACTGGCAACTGACCTCGAATTGGTAAACGTAGCGTAGGACGCCCTCAGACTAGGTGGAGTGACGATCTCCGAGAACTGGATGAGAAAAGCCGCGAATCGTGCTCAGTGGCGTGCCTTAGGAGAGGCCTATGTCGAGCAGTGGATAAAAATAGGCTGATGGTGATGATGATGATGATGAGACCTTGCGAATAAGGGAATTTTCTCCGCTTCCACATTTAAATACAGAACTTTGAACTTCGTACCTACCACCTAACAACCTATTAAAGTTTAAATTGACTTTTCAATATTGTTACGAATCGTTTGTCTGGGAGTATAGAAATGTTTTCTGTTTAGACTTAATCAGTCAGTCAAGTTTTCAAATGGATATTAAAAAAAAGAATTAGCGAAATCGGTTCAGCCGTTCTAAAGTTTAGCGCTTAGCAACACATTTTGTAATTAATTTTTATTAAATTTGTTATATAGATAAGGCTAAATAGGTATAGACTTGAACTTAAAAATGAAATTCTTAAATAAGTTCCTAAAAAAATTAGGAAAATGAAAATTAATGTTTCCTTAAAACATTTTTCCTTATCAAAGTTTTTTTGATTACTTATTTTGAACCTAATTATAAGTGAAAGCGTAGGTATATTAAGTAGGTTTTAAATACTTTCATTGACATTTGCGTATAATTATTTAATTAATTGCCATATTATCTAAGTACCTTCGCAATTACTAAGACGCAATCACATTTGCTTAAGCAATTACCAAATACCTTAAACTGAACAAAATATAAATTAACTACTTATATTTAAACTGTTTACTTCTTTATTTTATCTTTAATATACGTTCCCTAAAGGTATCCAAGTTTCTACGGATTTGTCTTAACAGAAGGGCGTTCATTTGTCGTCTGGGCTTAAAAACTTACGATCTTATTCATAAAAATCTTATAAGATTCTTTAGTTAAAATGGACTTTGTCTCTTTCTTACTAGTATAAATGTGAAGATGACAGACAAAGACAGACGAATTGTAAACCTATTTTAGCTATAACGAGCTTAAAAGATGTTGTCAAAATATTAGGTACTTACCACTGAAATTAGAAGCAGATGTCGGTTAATAATCTTCAAACCCAAAATAGAATATGTCACAACACAATACAATGGTTATCCATCTAAAATCCAACCGTGTGACATAGGTTAAGTAACCTTGACATCTTGTTAGGATCCTCCTACTTAAATTTGCTAATGATTTTTATCTGTAACTCTCCAAATATGTATTCAGTCTAATAAGATTCTTTACAGCTCAGTTACAGCCAAATCTTTTGACTTAGAATTTATAGTACTACCTGTACTGAAATTTTGTGATACTTTCATAGGACGATCCGTTCGGTGGTGTGATCGGTAAGATACTTGCTTTCACGCCGCAGGCTATAGGTTCGATTCCCAACCAAGTCAGACATTTTGTGTGATTAACACATCTGTTTGTCTTGAGTCTGGATGTAATTATCTATATTTATGTATGTATTTGCAAAAGAAAAGTATTATATGTAGTATATTACCAGTTATCTAATTTCCATAGTACAAGCTCTGCTTAGTTTGGGATCGGATGGCCGTGTGGGTTAATGTCCCATTATAATATTATTAACATACGAGAGAGCCTATATCTTTGCACCGCAGCGTAGCTCGCGCCGCGCCCGTCTTTTAAAAGTTTGTAGTCTCTACTCTGCGGCTCAGTTAATAATAGCTAATTTAATTAAAAAAAATACACTAAAAAGGTAACATTGGGAAAGCTGTTTGTAATCATGAGCATAAACACGTGTTAAAGTATTTCACTCTAATTAACAGTCACCCTGTATAGATTTCCAACTATCAGTTAGACAGACAAACAAATACATAAATGTACTCTACCATTAAGTAATAGCTTGCATAAGCTCAGCATAAGTAAGGTGAACGGTCAGCTAAATGTCATAAGGAGCCATTTTTGTCTGTTAAGCAACTACGTCTTATGTCTAAGTACATAGCACATAGTTACAGCATTCGAAAGGCTATACCATTAGTGTATCTACATGATTTCCTATAATCATAATAGATCAGAGGTACGCAACCAATTTGTTACAATTTACAAAATAAAATGTTTTACAAGAGCAACCCTTTTTTTCATGCTAACATTAAATAGAATTTACTTAATAATGTGATTTAACTTAAACAAAAATATATAAATAAAATAAATATAAAATAATAAGGGTGCTGTAAAAATCGATTGGAAAGTGGCTGAGAGATAAAAATGGTACCTAATCGTCCTCATTCGTATCGCTTATCATCCAAAACGATTTTCAAATATTTTTAAATAATACATAATATTTGCGTGTTAAAGAGTCAGTTTCACATCCAAAGAGCCTCGCTCGCTCGCCTGCCGCATGTTGCCAATTCCTGTTCTAGACTATAAAGAGCATAGAGCTGTTCTTTTGTATGAAATCTGGAAAAACTCTGGCCGAGTGCGGGTTGATGGATGTCACATATCAATGATTAGTTCTTAGACAGTTTTCTTTGCGATGTTTTCCTTCACAAAGATGTGTAATCACGACCGGGAATCGAACCCTCGAGTTTTTATTTTAAAAGGCGAGGTTGATACCGCTGCGCCACCTCTGCGACGTTCCACCGAAGCCTAACACCAGTTTATTGTCACCTGATTTGAACCACTCTGGGACCATGAGTTAGGATTCAATTACGATGGAACGCGCTCACCCAGTAAATACGGATTCAATTGTGACTTGAAGACCGGCAGATCATAGCTATCGGAGGGAACATAGATGCCGGCAGCTAATTCCACAATTTGGCAGTTCGCACAATGAAAGTGGAGGCAAAGCGGTTTGTGCGTACCCGTGGATTTTCCACCATATAAAGGTGGCGTATAGCCGTACCTCTACTTGTCCGATGGAAGAACGGGGACTGGTCACAGGATGTCTTTAGTATTTGACATTTACTTACACTCGATTATTTCTTTAACGATGAATCAGAGATGTTAAATTTAGCAAAACTGGTTGAACAAGGTCTGACAGCAATAGATTTAGATAATTGTCTGAGTGCGAATATCGAAGTCAAGAAGGGTCGAGACAATTTCACGTCACATCAACCCTTATAATGTCCCATTTCTGGGCACGGGTCTTCTCTTAAATCTTTACGAATTGAGAAAGTTTAGGCCTTAATTCAAGTGTGGGTTGGTGGATGTCACATGTCCTCGAATGATTAGTTCTTAGACATGCCGTTTTCCTCACGATGTTTTCCTTCATATTGAGCAGTGGCGATGTTACATTTCACACAAAGATGTGTGAGCAAGACTGGGAATCGAACCCGCGACCTTATAAATCTAAGGCTGCCCACAACAAGTTATATACACGATGTAAACAAATATTTTTGCATATTATTAACATTTTAAAATCTAGACTGAGTCTAAAATATTAATTTGTAACTAGATTTTGTGGCGACGCATATTTATTTTGTTTATTCTCATAGTGGGTATTATATTACTTTATGTCGGTTATCGCGCTGAACCATTAACCTCTTTTTGCGCAGTCGGATATATTAATTATCCTATATTCTTCCCCGGGTCTCAAACTAACTCCATAACAAATTTCATCCAAATTGGTTCAGTAGTTTTGGTGTGAAAGCGCGACTAATAGACAGACAGATTTACTTTCGCATTTATAATATTAAGTAAAGATTAAGAAGATCTGTATGTACCAGGTACTTTACAGCACAATTAGGTCATTTGGCTGACTTCCATTTTAAACGATTTTGTGATGATATTATCAAAGACGACCTCGGTAGTCGAGCGGTGTAAGCCGTCCGATTGGGCTATACTGTGCCCCCGGGAGGTCGCGGGTTTGATTCCCCGGACAATATTTGTGTAACAAGAAAGATTTGTTTCGGTGTCTGGTTGGTTGAGGGACTACCCTCTGTGCCATGGAGAGCACGTCAAGCCGTCGGTCCCGGTTGTTATTTAACACATCTTCGACAATTGTTACATGTAGTCAGAAGCAAATATAATCTGACACCTGGTCTAACCATCTCGGCTACTGGTTTCCCTACAGGTTTCGAGGTCTGACGGCAGTCGCTTGTATAATTCTGGTAGCTAGGCGCATCAGGTTAGACTGGGAGCCGACCCCAATAGCAATGGGAAAAAGGCAAGAGGAATGATGATGGTGATGATGATATTATCAAAGTGCAAACAAACAATATTGCAACAAAATTATGTATAGTGTTGAAATTTTTGTGAAATAGGCTGATACATAGAAATATTTGTGACTTAAGTGATTTAGACATATCTGATTGACTTTTAAGTCTATCCCAATTTCTTAACAAGTTAAAAAGGTGATGTTGCAGATGAAATTTCGCAAATTAACGCCGTTTACATATAGAATACTCCAAATATCCATTAATCTAAATAAAATTTCCATGTCACAATGTTAGTTACCATACTCCGCCGAAACGGCTCAACCGATTCTTATGAAATTTTTTATGCATATTCAGTAGGACTGAGAATCGGCCGACATCTATTTTTCATCCCCCTAAGTGAATTTTTTTTTAATAAATACGCGGTACGAAGTTCGCTGGGGCAGGTAGTCTAATATATAAAATTTCCATGCCACAATTTTCGTTGCCATACTCCGCCGAAACGGCTATACCGATTCTTATGAATTTTTTTATGGATATTCAGTAGGTCTGAGAATCGGCTACTATCTATTTTTCATATCCCTAAGTGATAAAGGGTGTTCACCCCAAAATTTATATTTTATTCCCTTCCATCCCAACCCCCATTTTTAAATGGTGAGAAAGACGCGGTGCGAAGATCGCTGGGGCAGCTAGTAGGTATTATAAATGCGAATGTAACTCTGTAGGTATATCTGTCGCGCTTTCACGGTAAAACTACAAAACTGATTTGGATGAAATTTTGTATGGAGATAGTTTGAGACCCGGGAAAGGACATGGGATATTTTAGCGCGATAGCCGAAATTCGCGCGGGCGGAGCCGCTGTCGGAAAACGAGTTTGTTACAAACTCCTTAAATATTTCAATTTAATATCTAATATGAGAATAAACATCATTAATTTGCGTCGCCACAAAATCTAGTAATACCAGTTAGTATTCTAGACTCAGTCTAGATTTCTAGATGCTAATAATATTCTTAAATATTTGTTTACATTGTAGTAACTTGTTGTGGGCAGCGGTGGTGAAGCGGTACGGGCCTCGTCTTAGATTTATAATGTCACGGGTTCGATTCCCAGTTAGTATTTTGAATTTGTTTACTTAATAGGACTTTGTCTCAATTCTTCTGTGTCTTTGCTTCGAACAAAAAATCATGTTGCCAACATTTTCTGTTTCTTTCTACTCATGCTTAAGTGACAAAGATAGACAGTGTTTGCAACCTTTTTTTCTTGTGCATGTTTTAGTGCATACTAGGGTTTATTTTGTGTCGAAAACATAAAAATAATTTAGTATTCATCCACCAAGGTGGACTGATGACATTCTTGAAATTGTGTCTCACTACTAAGCACGGGTCTTCTCTCAACTATCTTACGAGTTAAGTGAGTTTAGGCCTTAATCCACACACGCTGACCAAGCGCAGGTTGGTAGATGTCACATGCCCTCGAATGTTTAGTTCTTAGACAAGCCGTTTTCGTCATGATCTTTTCCTTCACCGATATTGAGCAGCGATGTAACAATTAACAGAAACGTGTGGGCACGACTGGGAATCGAACCCGCGACCTTATGTTTCTAAGGCAAGGACCGCACCGCTTCGCCACCGCTGCTCGATAGACGATAATAACGGCCGGTAACTTTTTAGTAGGTAGTTTTATGTTCATCGTATAGTTTGTTATATTCGATCTTTCGCTAACGCTTCGCTATGTCACATTGTCTAGGGGTCCTGGATTACCTGGTTATTAAGTGAACATGTTTACCACTGTACTATCGAAGTAGTTCTTTACTATTTACATAATACCTTTTTAAGCGTATTACCAAATAGATATCTAATGCAAAACTAAGACAGACGTTTATGATGCAACTGATTGATTTCTCTTCAAAAATCGTGAGACACGACTCTTAAATGTTCTGAACTTGTCAAGCTTAAGATAGTTATTATTACTTCATAATGTCATTGTTCTTTCTATTGTAAGTTTTGCGTCAGATTTAAGAGAATTATTCAATCCTTACTTATATTTTAAATGCGAAAGTAACTCTGTCGCGCATTCATGCCAAAACTACCAAACCGATTTGAATGATATTTGTTATAGACATAGTTTGAGACCCGGGGGAGGAAATGGGATAGTTTTTATCCGACTGCGCGAAAACAGGTTATTGGTTTAGCGCGATAACAGTCATACCCGCGGTTGAATAGCTAGTACCTACCCACTCAATAATACTTATTGCTTATGTGTTAGTGTTAGAATGTTCAAATATTATCCGACTACAAAATATTAGCTTATTAAAAGAAAACAAAACGGCTTCAGTGAGTTAAAAATAACTCAAAACCCGTTCAACCGATCTTAATACAATTTTAATGGGTCCCTCTGGAAAGTATAGTTACCTACTCTTTGAAACAAAAGTATTATTACAATCGATTCAGGATTGGTGAAATTATCACGTAGGTAATATACATAAAAAAAAACAACAGTCGAAATGAGAATCTCTTTCTTTTGGAAGTCGGTTGATAAGGAGGTTCTTTCCTTGAAGTCAGATAAAAAATTGAAACGGTCTCAAATATATCAGTACCGGAAGTTGTGTGTGTTAATGTGTTTTATATAGCGGATATAGAAGCTGGTTGTAATGGGTTACTAGGCTTGCAAGGTCATACAGGAAGTAACTGTATTCAGGTAGATAAGCAATTGATTTTCTCAAGTACTTGCACTTATAACTGTCCTAAATATGGGAAAGTTTAAATAGAAAGAAAAGAAAGAAAGAAAACCATTTATTTGACAAAGACAGGACCCAAATCAAATGATAAAAGAAAACACATGGAAAGAGAGCAAACAACATAAATAGAAACAGTTAAAAGAAGAAAAAAATAAAAAACAAAGAGTAATTGTGACCCATCAGTGTCAAACATGGACATTGCTCAGTAAACGCTGTGAGTGCCTACTAGAGGCGACCCACAGCATAAAAATAGCACTACTTCATAGCATTCATGCTTGTATTATCCTGTGTTGGTATCTGTTAAAATCCCAATCTTTTAACTCATTCACATTCAGTCATTCAATTATTCTATTACACATTCAATCACACATTCATTCTGTTCATTTATTTTAAATTAAATCTGTTAAAACGATTATTCCAATACAGACAATATTCAATTCACAAGTCTTTTCTTTTATTCTCCTGACCATATACCTACACCCTGAAAGAGGCAGAGGTGAATCATCATCATTTCCCTTGCCTTTTTCCCATTTCTATTGGGGTCGGTTTCCAGTCTAACCTGATGCGGCTAGCTACCAGAATTATACGAGCGACTGCCATCAGACCACGAAACGCGTAGTGAACCAGTAGCAGAGATGGTTAGACCAGGTGTCAGATTATATTGGCTTCTGACTACATTTATGATCGGGATGATGACATCTAATGGTTTACTTCATTAGGTACTCATTTCACAACGACATAACTTTACAGGCTAACCTTTAAAGGCTTCTTGTCCGTTCTAATCTTGTTTTGCCCAAATCGCATGCAAATTGCATAGTAGGAGTTACCTGTAATTAAATCTTAATAATTTCAACTATCAAGACCGTTTTCTGGTATAATATAACATATCACTAATGACCGCAAGTATTAAAACTGGAACGTCTTGACACTTGATAAAATTTGTGTCTTCAATGACAGCGTATAGATTTGCGACATTTTTTTTTAATTTGTTTTTAAATTAACCCCCTTATTAATAAACGATGTATAAGGTATGATTAGCTATCCTATGTTTTGTCTCTGTCTAATGATTTAGTGTCATGTGAGACAACAACAGCGCAGCGATATCAGCGTCGCCTTTGATATTTAGGCCTAATTAGTGTCAAACTCTTTTCAGTGTCCCTCTGCTGAGCACGGGTTTTCTGTCAGCTATCTTAAGAGTTGAGAGAGTTTAGGCCTTAATCCACAAACGCTGGCCAAGTGCGGGTTGGTGGATGTCACATGTCCCCGAATTTTTGGTTATTAGACATGCCGGTTTCCTCACGATGTTTTCCTTCACCTATCGATTGAGCGGCGATGAGAAAATTCACATGAAGATAGTAGAATCATATTATATCTAATAAACGGATTTTCAAAAGATTTATTTTATTTCAGTGATTTATTTCGAAATTGTTCCTTGTTTGAGGTAAAAATTTGGTTAACAACTTTTTTGTACACACTATTTAAGATGACAATTTTCTTTCGCTTTAACTGAGGCCCCACCTCGAAATATCAAACCTGTCTCTCACTAGGTCACCGGACTAGTGTCTTTTGAGTTGCGCGTACGCACATAAAACTTAATTATTGACTTATGGAACAGGATTTGTTGTCTGTATCCCGTATCTTTTATGAGACAACAGTAGGTGTGAAACATATTTTGGTAAGAACAGTTATTGATTTTTTAAGATCATTTTCATCTCAAATTAAAACGGAAGTTTATGCAAAGGTTTTAATCATCATCATGATTTAATTATTGTATTATCAATATACTACAATGCAAAATATTACCTATTCACATTATTCCAGAGTCCAGTGATCGAATCCAGCGCTTGAATACTTTTGGAAACTGGTAAACTGGTATTGGAATGAAGGTACTTACGCATTCTAGTGAGCAATTAAGTGCAATGACTGGAGTTAAGTCTTTGAAAGACTGGAATAATGTAAACGATGTAAATTATACCTACTATTTTGTTAACCATGAAGTCTGAAAAGACTTTGAAACGAATCTAAATTGAACCGCGAAAAAATCCGTTATATAGTAACTAGTTTTATTTCAATATTTCAATACAAACCATGGATTACTGGACTGGAATAACCAATTTTTTATAATGTGACTACAAGAAAAAAAATATAGAAATAATCGACTTAAAATTTTGATGTATCCTTTCGAACAAAAATTCTTTTCAACAAAAATAAGTAATTTTCTTAACAAACATAGAAAAAAATTAACTAAAATCGAATTGATAAGATTAGAAGAAATTAAATGTTCCTTATGAAATTAGTTAAAAATACAAAATAACAGCAGTGTGACAGCTGTCAGAATTGTTAAAATTCTGACAGCTGTCCTTTACCTGTTTCCTCGTTAAGTTTAAATAAGTACTAGTTTTGTGTGTGTATCTCACAGATTCTCACTTTCACAACTATGAAAGGTCATCTGTTTGTACATGTGTGTATCTGTGTACATAATCGTGTGTGTGCGTGTGTACACGTCTCTATTGATCCAATGCTATCTACTTTCTAATTTTCGGAGTTGTGTAGACATATTATGTGTATTGAACCATAACAATAGCACTTGTTTGAGTTACAAGTGTCATTGTATACCATGAGAGCCGGAATTGAGCGCCTTCTCGTTTTTCATTAGAACAGGTTTATTTCTGTAATAGGCTTGCGTTTGACCACAATTTGCCTGTTGTTAAGCAATGATGTAGTCTACGAAGAAACGCGCTTACCCAGTAAATACCGATTCACTCGTGACTTGAAGACAGGTAGATTATAGCTATTGGGAAACAGAGATGCCAGCAGCGAATTCTATAGACAGTTCGCACAGTAAAAGTGGAAGCAAAGCGTTTTGTGCGTACCTACCCGTGGAATTTTCACCATACATCGAGTGCGTACAGCCGTACCTGTACTTGTTCGATGATAGAACGAATATGGGGGAATAAGATTATGTAATTCCAACGCACACTCTCCGTAATGTATCCGATAGAAGATCGTAAGACTAGCAACCTTGCGGCGATGCCCGAGGCTTTGCAATTTAGCCTTGACGTGACCTACATTTTATATCACGCCCAGCAGTGGATGTAACCTATGGCCTTCCTCAGTAAATGGGCTATCTATCAGTGCAAGAATTTTTGAAATCAGATCAGTAACACCTGAGATTAGCGCTTTCAATCTAACTAAAATCTTCAGCTTTATAATATTAGTGTAGATAGCATAAAAAAAAATTTGCTTGATCGAGCTCTATCTTAAAGACGAATTTGCAAAAATATTTTTTTGCTTTATAACTAGAGCGTGGTTCCGACAAATATAGTATTTTCAGTGATTACATCAATAATTTTTATATAGTTAAAAAAATGGGCAAAGGGTGAATTTCGGACAGTTTCCATAAGTGTTTATCCAATACCATTATAATAAAATTGTATTTTTTTAAATTTACGCTAATATCACACATTGAAATAAAACTATATTATAACCGATTTGACCAGCGGTGGCGCAGCGGTACGGGCCTCGCCTTAGAAAAATAAGGTCGTGGGTTCAAATCCTGGTCGTGCCCACACATCTTTGTGTGAATTGTTTCATCTCCGCTGCTCAATATCGGTGAAGGAAAACATCGTGAGGAAACCGGCATGTACAAAAACTAATCATTCAAGGGCATGTGATATCCACCAACCCGCACATGGCCAGCGTGTGTGGATTAAGGCCTAAACTCTCTCAACTGATAAGATAGTTGAGAGAAGACCCGTGCCCAGCGTTGGGACACTAACCGATAACCGATTTTATCGCGGTTTATTTTTTATTTTGAAACGTCGGGATTTAAAATCTGAAATAAATCGCGATAAAATCTATAGTTTTATTTCAATCATCATATTCATGTATTACAATCTCGCAGAATTTATCAACAAACAATAAAGCCATTATGAGTGGTCTAGTTGCGGTAAAGTATAGTTTTATATAGTACAAAATGTAGTATCTCATTATCTTACTCAAATTGATTCATTTCCGACGTCTATCTCCGATCTGATTGAGATGAGTGTCAATTATATCAGTCACTGTGATTGGTTCATTCAGTGAAAGTGTTTATATATATACAGTTACTTACAGACAATATAATATTGAAGATCAAACATTTGCTGAGTAATAAGATGTGTAAGTTTTATAATGTTAGTATGGCACACTTGCAAATAATTTCCTTTAGAATATGCTTCTGTCAAGTTGTCGTTCATTTCTTTGCATGGACTTGTGATTTGCTATCGTCTCTGTTGAGTTGAATTTCAATATAAAGTTGTACTAACTAGCATGACTGTGGTTACAATTCAAACATCGAATATAAATTTAATATTAGTTTTATGAACTGTGAAATAGATTGTCATTTGTTTTACATCACAGCAATCCTGAATCGCGCTAACGATGTTTTACGACGATCACATAAGTACTTAACAGCATTCTTAATTAATAGAATAATGCGGTAGAGGAGTATGATTTTTTCTTACTTACTTTATAATACCATAGCTTAATTTTTTTATTAATTAACACTGGATAGTTAAACAAAATCAAAATAATTCTTTCGTAGAATTGTCATATTTTTGTGAGTAAAAATCATATCGGCTCTTTCAAAGCCTGACTTTCTCATAAACACTCTCTTCTACTATTCAGACAGTGGAATACCTATTGTAAAATTGGTCAGTTAAAAAATACATAATTATGTCAAAAGTGGATGTTATCATATTCAAAAGGCTTTTCTTTAGAATGCCACAACAACCGCCTTTTTTAGTTATTAATAGACCTCCGCCTACTCCAGAAGTAGACAATCCCCAGGCTGATTATCCATGTCATAATCTCTCATATCCCGACGGAGGTTTTCATAATGGTTTCCTCTCGGGGAAATGGCACACTAACCTGCTTACCTACGTTATGTTTAAACAGTCTTCCTCAAACAGTAGGTACTTGATCAAGCTCTACACTTAGGACTTTTTTTTAATGAAAACACGATGTTTAGGTTTTAAGTACTGTGAGTTTAAAGATAAACTTAAATTATCGCGACACAACTACACGACCCCACAAGGAACCTATGTGCCAAATTTGGAGTCTCCATACCCAGCGGTCAGTCAGTCAGTCAGTTTCTTCTTTTATATATTTGGATTTTATCACTATATATTTCAGATTTTAATCCCGACGTTTCAAAGTCTTTTCAGACTTTATGGTCACGGGTGGACTGAGGTATTTGACGTCCAAAAAAATATTAATCACAATTATTATTGACTACCTACAAACAATATTATTTAAGTTGCGTTCCGATTTAAGCAAACTGAGCTCACAGTGTCTTGAATTCTGAGTTGATTTTGCTTGGGAAAAAAACGTCGGGATCTAAAATACACTGCGATAAAATCCGTTATAAAGTAGTTTTATATCAATAATAAATCTAAACAGCGAGGAAGCGCGTCGGGCCAAGGGCCAATTTTTATCTATTACTAACTTCATGACTATCTATCATAGTAGGTGGTACCTACTAACTTTATTTTGCTAACAGTTAAAAAAACTATTTTAAGGTTATCGCACACAATATCCACCAGTCAAATAAAGTTGTCAGGTGCTGTATTGAAATATGATACATGTTTTCTAACACAATAACACCTGTAGTGACAGAAGCTTTTGAATGGTATTGTTAAAAGCTCACTGCGAGCTTTTGTGTGCTATATGTGTTACGATAGAGCTTTAGTCAGCTTAATATGGAAACTAGAGATGATTTGATATCAAGGTTGTTTCATCATTGTGAAAATATATTGCAATAAATAGCGCTCACGCCTGTGTTACCCGGAGGTGTAGGCAGAGGTAAATATCACCTACTTCGTCGGCTAAGTTTAGATCCCATACTTATTTGGGGGTGAGCTTTTTGCCATTCTACTTCAAGCTGAAACTAAGATTCTTTAAGTATGTTAGAAAGTCTTTTTTGCTCGACCTGGGAATTGAACTTGGGACCACGCTTACCACTGAACCACCGAGGCAGTTAGAATTAAAGTTTATAAGCACTTCATTATTATATTTGCTTGCGTGACACCTTATGACAAGGCAATCAGGAAGTGCATACTTGAAAAAAGTTAATTTTGTCGAACCAATGTTTAATTGATGTATAAAATTTCATCTTTGAAGGTCGTTGAGGTAGCTGATTCGATTCTTGTAGGAAGTATAAGTCACGTACGGGTTGCGTGTGGTTGTTTTTATTTTAATTAAATTATTATTATGCGTAAGATAGATTTTTGGCTAAAGATTAAGATTTAAGATTAGATAAGATTTATTTTGAACGAATGATAGCTTCCGATCTCAAAGGAACGTATTAACAGAATAAAAAGTGTCTTAGACGTTAATCTAGGCAATAAATGATGAAAAAAATCTGCCGAAGCTCTGATAATCATTATTACAAACATTTTTAGCTAATATTTAAGTAGATGTTATACTAGTTTATTGTCGTTATACAGTTTACTTTGCTGAGTTTTGACAACACGTAAAACATGTCGACTAAAACATGGCAATGCGCAAAGCATACATTTTTATACATTTCTGACTTATGATATATTTTTTTGTTTTGTAAAAGAAAATCGACTTTAAAAATGGGATCCATTTCTATATCAAACTCTTTTAAATAAATAATGAATTTTTCACACCCGTCTTTATTTGACGGAACATCTGAATGTATGATCTCAAACAAAGACAAATTCGCATTTACCAGGCATAGAGAGTCGGTCGGAATACTCGAAATTGTTGCTCCTTTATGGTTCCTAACCCATGAAGGCTTATTCCACTGTCACCTCACCGAAATTCAGTCTTAATCACGAGTGAATCGGTATACTGGGCTGGAGCGTTCCATCGTAGACTGCTATGCTATCATTGCTTGACATCAGGCTAGTTGTAATCAAGTGTAAGCCTGTACATAATAAAAAAATCTTCTATTTTGAAGTCTGTGAATATTAAAGGAGAATATTTTTCGCTTAGGTTATTACTAGCTTCCGCGACTGCTTACTCACTCTATGCCTATGTGTCAATTTGGGAGTTCGATCCAGCGGTTTGGACTGTGAGTTTATATGTCAGTTAGTCGGTCAGTCTCAGAATTGTGCTTTATACGGAATTAATAAATGAATGTGATAAATTTTGTATTTAACTACATGGAAACGGTTTTATTACCCTGTTTTCAGCATTTATAAGTTTTCTGATAATAAAATAAAGTATTAAATATAAAATAAGTATTGTATTACAGCCTTTTCTCAATATTTTTATATCTTTGAGTGACATTTTTTGTTACATTTTATTATGAACGGTAAATTGTGATCTTTTTAAGACGATTTTACTAGCTTGACTTTTAAGGTATATTGAGAAATTTTTCGTCCCACTTCCTGGTTAAGCAGTTAGCATTCATTCCGTAGCGTATTTTAGCAGCTGCGGCCAATCATTAGCTGACTATATTTCACATAAGGACGTATAATGATTTTGAAAAACATTTGCAAAGAGAATTCCTTAACCAACAAAAATTACTATAGAAGTGCCGCGTGTCGTTTAGTAACTATCAACGTACATAAAATGAAAGAATAAACAGACATAGTATTATGAATTATCAAATAATATTAGTTACTTATATATAAAAAAATGTATTTTAAATAAACAATCTCGGATCTAAATCTCGGATCGGCTCCAACGATTTTCATGACATTTGGTATGCAGAGGGTTTCGAGGGCGATTAATCAATTATCCGAGGTTTCATTTCGAGATAACGTCGTTTCATTCGTGTTTTAAGGCAATGTAAAACTGTTAAAATAATAGTAAACGAAGTAAATTTCGCGATTTTCAAAAAATGGGAGTTTGGAATTTTTTTATTCTCCCTTTTGTGACAAATAATATTACTGGGATCCCTTTAATATAATTTCCAAAAAAGAACCGAGCGAAGTTCAGTCTAATAGAAGTAATATGTAATATAATTAATTCCGGTAAAGTCAGGTTATAAACCAATCTATTGGTTTCAAAGTTATATCAATTATTGTCGACCTTGCTCGAGATTAGATAGGTATATAATTTCAATATTATTTGTACCTAGTATTAAAGTTATTTGACATACTTAATAATCAATACTTGCTTAGTAGCAATTGGTATTGACATTATACAATACTAACTGCTTTTTAAACGACTTCAAGAAGGAGGAAGTTTTCAATTCAACTGTAATGATTTATAATTCCTCTAATTATAGATAATTTTTATAATATTTTTTTTTGTTTCAAAACGGTATACTTTCCAGCGAGCAGTTTTTAAGTTAAAATATTGAAGGCGCTATTTATTCCATAACAGATTGGAGGGAATTCTTTTTTTTGAATATTCCTTGAAGTACGAGAAGGGTTCTTACGCAGAGAAAAATAAAAAATCAATCTTCACGGCTTGACCGATTTTTTTCGACCGAATCTTATATGTGTATTCGATAGGTCTGAGAAACGGTCGTAATCTATTTCCGGACCCAGTAGGTGTAACTGCTTTACCGGGCATGACGACGTCGGCGGGGTCAGCTAGTCTGCAATAATAATATTATATTATAGTAAGGCTGCTTTTCGGAATAAACTAAGGAAATTAATTTTTGTAAATACTTTAAATATTTGTCAATGTATGATGGATCCGTTAATAGAATACAAAATTGTATCCTCCCGTTTAACTTGAAGTCAGTTGAAAACGGGAAAATAAAATGAATAAAGGCAAGGTAAAGTACCTACAATTATAATAATATGAAGTTTAATAGTTATAATAGAATAACAATAATTTCACACACACAGCGCCACCTAGTCCCAAACTAAGCAATTATATTTGCTTGTGTTATAGGAACTAGGATTACATACACTACTTAAATACTTTTGTAAATTTATACATATTATAGAGAAAGTACACCCAGACAGCAAAAACCATCGTGCTCATCACACAAAGAATCGAACCCACTATCTACGGCTTAACAGTCAGGGTCAGTAACCATTTCATCAATAAGCCAGTTGAAAGAATTAGAACTAATTGAACTGCAAATTGCATACAAACCAACGCGACCTTGATACAGTTATGTCGGGTTTTTTAACTGTCAGTTAATAAGTTGAGCAGTTACTTACTTAACTTGATCGTTTGACGGATAATTAGCTAACGATTTATTAGCTATAAATTTTTCTGTGTTTGCACCAAGTCAGAACAACAGCAGCGTGTGTGTAGAGTTTTTAGGTGCAAGTACGTAGCTGACTGCAGACAGCAGCAGCAGACGATGACATATATATGTCGTAATCGTCACCATCAGCCTATTTTAGTCCTCTCCAAAAGCACGCCACTAAGCACGATCCGCGGCTACTCTTATCCAGCTCTTACCAGCCGCCTTACAGAGATAGTAACTTCACCTAATCTGAGGCCGCCGTCCTATACTACGTTTGCCAATCCGTAGTCTCCATCCAAGAACTGATTTATCCCATCGGTTAACGGTTCTGACCGGCCCACTGCTACTGCAGCTTACTAATCTTATCTTTGTCGATTATTCTGGTTCTCTGTCGGATACCTTCCTTGCGTATTCGATCCAAGAGAAACTCCGAGTATAGCCGTTTTCATAGCTCGCTGAGTGACTTTAAATTTAAGGGTCAGTTCTATCGTGAGTGTCGACGTTTCGCCTCCGTATGTCATAATGGGTGGGACGCACTGATGGAAGACTTTCGTCTTAAAACTTTGTGGAATTGGCGACGTGAAGACTTGAGATAATTTTCCATATGCTGCCCAACCTAGCTGTATTCTGAAATATGTACCTTTCGGAGCTAGCGACATGTTGTGTCACTATACCTCATAGGAATATAAAAGCATACATATAAATACATAGAAACCAGTAGTGTAGCAGCGACACATCGTCTGCTGTCTGCAGACGGCTACGAATTTGCGCTTTTAGGCTGTTGTCCCAGTATGTATGTATCTTTATTATCAAATTTCACAACATTACCATATATCATTGCTCCACAAAACTGTTTTCTTGGTTTGTCTGTGGGTACACACATTCAGGTTAACAATGCGCAAAATTTTAACAAAATATAGGTCAGTATAGGTGTACAGTATTTAAACGGCTAAGTCAGAGTGGTTTGAGTGATTTTCCAAATTATTTTTACTGTTTATGTTCCTAATGTCGGCTGGCAAGCTGTTAAGAAGACAAGGTATTGTTTTAGTACACCTAATTTGTATTTTATGACTAAACGTAAATAAATTAGTCAGAAACCTCAGTGGTCTAGTGGTATGGTAAGAGTGTTCGCTTAATTATTATCATTCACTCATTCGTTCATTCACGTGGGAATGGTCATTGTTCTTAATTTTTGGTTATCCGTCAGAGATAATTATCTTACGAAATCAAAGATTAACTAAAAGTATATTATTTTGAATATTAATGTATTATATTCCTTGCTTTCTCGCGAACTTTCTCAATTGTGATAGAGGCTGACCGGTGGAGGTGCGCGTGCGCAAATAAGGCGGGCCGGTGAAAGTGCATTCCATGCCCTACGCGAATCCACGTGGTTTGGTGTTCGCTTTCGTTTGAGGTTTTTGGGAGTTAGTCAGGTAAAACTATGTAAATGCAATGTTGCGGGTTCGATTCCCGCCCCAACAATGTGTGTAACAATAAATATTTATTTCGGTATCTGGTTGGTCCTGGTCTAACCATCGAGGCTACTGGTTAAGTACGGGTTTCGAGGTCTCGGTAAGCGCTCGTATAATTCTGGTAGCTAGCCGCATCAGGTTAGACTGGGAGCCGACCCCAATAGAAATGGGGAAAAGGCAAGGGGAATGATGAAAGTTATGTTGTGGTGTGCATGATGAGCAACGGTGGTGCAGCCAACCACTACCCATGCGCCACCTGGCCTGTCAAAATATAATGGTAATACAGGGCCTCGCCTTAGAAATATAAGGTCGCGGGTTCGAATCCCAGTCGTGCCCACAAATCTTTGTGTGAATTGTTGCATTGCCGCTGCTCAATAACGGTGAAGGAAACCATCGTGAGGAAACCGGCATGTCTAATAACTAATCATTCTAGCACATGTGACGTCCACCAACCCGCACTTGGCCAGCGTGTGTTGATTAAGGCCTAAACTCTTTCAACTAGTAAGATAGTTGAGAGAAGACCAGTGCCCAGCAGTGGGGTACTAAAAAGGGTTGAAGTGATGACAGTGATAGTGCTAAAGAAAGCTTTCAATGTTTCAAGTTCATTTAACCAACAATCGGTTATAGAAGTTCAACTTTCAAATCCCACGTAAATATTCCCATAATCACTATTAAAATTCTAATTACTGAATTCTCAATATCAAGTTGCAAACAAACGATACTAAAAGTAATTACACACCACACACTTCAACCCTTTTTAGTGTCCCACAGCTGGGCACGGGTCTTCTTTCAACTATCTTACAAGTTGAGAGAGTTTAGGCTTTAATCCACTAACGGTAGTCAAAAGGAGGTTGGTGGATGTTACGTTATGTCCTCGATTTTTAGTTCTTAGAATATCGGTGAAGGAAAACATCGTCATGTTTTCGTCCACCGATATTGAGTAGCGTTGTTCTTGCGCCGGCGCTGGTTCACTTCAACCCTTTTTAGTGTTCCACTGCTGGGCACGAGTCTTCTCTCAATTATCTTACGAGTTTAGGCTTTAATCCACACACGCTGGGTTGGTGGATGTCACATGTCATCGAATTATTAGTTCATAAACATGCCGGTTTCCTCACGATGTTTACCTTTACCGATATTGAAACAATTCACACAAATGTGTGTAGGCATGACTGGGAATCGAACCCAACGATCGGGGATCGCTGGTTAATCGTGAATAAATACAATAGAAAAACTACCAAGGCAATTATTATTGCATAATAATATCGATATGCATTAATGTAATGAGCGAAAGTCTATCCGTCAACAGTTAAGTAATTATTACATACAGAAAAACTTAATAGCTTCACCATATTCTTAACCGGCTGTTTAAATTGTAAACAGACTTTTTTATACAAAATTCTGTGTTTAAATAACTAATGTTAGATTTATAGAGTGGTCGACTTGGGTTTAAGTTTTTGTAGGAAGTTAAATGCTAATGGGAAGTTAGTTTGTTCCTATTTAAATGTCTAGACATTCCGATAGCTAGATGTCTATTGAAACCGAATTATTCTTGATCATTTTGTCACAAAAATTGACCTAATATGAAATGTCAGTTAATAGATATGGTTCTAATTTAACTTCCAAGATGTTTAGAGTATTTAACACGGGAGGTGTTATACGCAACTTCTAGTAATAAATTGTTTCGCCCAGCTTTTGGTAGAGACGAGGTTACCAGGTACACCACATAATGTAAAAGTTAAAGCATCTTTTAAAACCTGGTTTTATATGTGCATTTCACACTTAAATAAAACCAGGTTTTAAAAGATATGTTTGTAGGTACTAAACGTTATTATTCCTGAATGATACTTTGTGACATTTTACTTTTCTGACATTCTTATAATTAAATAATTTTAAAATTTTGACATTTAATTATTGCGACCTGACTTGTAATTATTACTAATATATCTTATTATAAATACTGAAATGGGTACGCCATTAATGGCAGATGAAGAAAATTAACATTGAAACTATTACAAGTAATATATTAACTATTAGAAGTAGTATAAGTATATATTTACAAAAGAAAAGTATTATATGTATAGTATAATTTTAAGTACAGTTTATACCAGTTATCTGGTTTCTATAACACAAGCTCTGCTTAGCTTGGGACCAGATGACCGCGTGTGTTAATGTCCCAGAATATTTATTTATTTATTTATTTTATTTATCTAACCACCATTTTCTAGTATTTTCTTAGATTTACGCGAATATTACACATTGAAATAAAACTACTTTATAACGGAACGCAACTTAAATAATAATGTTTGTGGGTAGTCAGTAATAATTGTGATTAATAATTTTGGACGTCAAATACCTCAGTGCACCCGTGACCATGAAGTCTGAAAAGACTTTGAAACATCGGGATTTAAAATCTAAATATAAAAAAGAAGAAACTGACTGACTGACTGCATGACTGACTGACTGACTGACTGACTTTTATAACTAACTAGCGACCCGCCCTGGCTTCGTACAGATAAATTATACACCTAAACCTTCCTCAAAGATCACTCTGTTTATTAGTGAAAACCGCATGAAACTCTGTTCAGTAGTTTTTGAGTTTATCGCTAACAGACAACAGAACTGACTTTATTATATAATTTATAATATTCACAAATTTCCGTATTCCCATAGTATCACGCTTGTATTACCCGAAAGTGTAAGTAGAGGTAAATATCACCTAATTTAGAGCCTATTTGCCGTTCATCGGGCACAATCCCAAACTTCAAGCTGCACATAAAACTGTTTAAGAATAAAAAAATGTTTTTGCTCGACCCGGGAATCGAACCCGGGACCTCAAATATGACGTAATGGTAGATTATAAGGTGTTATCGACCTTACAACTGTCCGATAGTAATGACGAAATAGTACTTTCTAGAGAAAGTATTTTATCATCATCTTTTTATTAACCACAATGTTTATATGTTTTTATCTTATTGGAATGGTTCGTGGATTGAAAACTTGTTGAATGTTTTCTTCGTTAGTTTCGGTATCAAATACCAAGTTATTTTTTGGGGCTGAGTCACCTTCGTCCGTGGGTGTACACCTTTAATTGAATCCCCACACGTGGCCCCCGGGTGGTGCAAATCGGGCGACAATCTACTGGTGGTAGGCTTCGGTCGTGGTTAGTGACCACCGATGGACGAAGGTGACTCAGCCCCCAATCTGTCAACCACAAATCGCCGTATCACAATCTCTTTCGTTCTAAGTATGTAATCATTATGGAATCTGTTTTCATTATAATACTGTTACCAACATAAAAAATATTAATAAACCAACCAACATAAAAAATATTATATTTATTTAATTATTAAAAATATTGTATTGGCAACACTGTGTTGTTGCATACTATTTTCTTTCTCTCGTGTTCCGTCCTCCGTACCAATAAATCAATGTGCAGTGCATTTCGTGTTTACTTAAACTCCAATATTATAAATACAGTCCGCTACAACCAAGGTATTAAACAAATACATTATAGTTTTTTAATAGTGTAGCATCAATTTAATATCTTAAATTTCGTCCAGTAGGCTAATTCACGTAATTACAAAGTTCAGTTGCAGAGCAGTTGCAGTTAAGTTTCGATCCAAACAGCTCTTTTCGTACTCTCGTAATTTAGACAACCGCTGTCTGATACGCACACGTCAAGTTCACGTCACGCGAGCGCTTTATCTTAAATACGACGGCTAAACAATTACAAGAATACCATTTTGCACTAAGACGAAAACTTAATTGCAACTGCACCGAAACTTGATCGCAACTGCACCACAACTTGATCGGCGCGTCAAAAAATTACGTGAATTAGAGTGAATCTTTGCAGATTGCGGGATAGATCCAGTTCTGCATAACACGGTCCAACTACAGTTTACGAACCCCATGAAAAAGGGTGTATTTTTGTGCAAGTAGTTATAAGTTTCTGTACTTATCTATATTATGCTGATAAAATGTACCTAACTGTTTATTGACACAAATCTAATTATTACGTCCCATTCGTAGCGTAATATCGTCATGCCTGTATTACCAGGTGTAAGCAGAGGTTAATATTACTAAAGTGTTAACACCTATTTTTGCCGGCTATGTATAGGTCCCATACGTAATAGGGGACGAGCCTATTGCTATCCATGAGGCACAATTTTAAACTTCGAGCTGGAATTAAGATTCTCAAAGTATATTAGAAAAGTCTTTTTGCTCGATCCGGAAATCGAACCCGGAACCTCAGGATCACTAATTGAACACGCTTACCATTGAACCACAGAGATAAATTTGTTTTCGCATAACTACGTAACATGCTTTTATACTGTATAATTTATGCAGTTTTCTTTTGATAAAGGGTAATGAAAGGGCTCAAATTACATGCCACAGTATAAAAAAACAGTTAAACAATTAAGTAGTGAAAGCAGAACAGTAAAGTGTTTTGAGAACTTACTTTGTGTTTACAACAATCCGTAATTAAATGTAATTGGTAAAATCATAGCTTTGTATGAAAGAAAGTAGATGGTTCCCATGGGTACAGTTTTGCATGCTATTACCTCTATTTATTTGTAAATGTGCAGCGGTGGCGCAGCGGTACGGGCCTCGCCTTAGAAAAATAAGGTCGCGGGTTCGAATCCTGGTCGTGCCCACACATCTTTGTGTGAATTGTTTCATCTCAGCTGCTCATCAAAACATCGTGAGGAAACCGGCATGTCTAACAACTAATCATTTGAGGACATGTGACATCCACCAACCCGCACTTGGCCAACGTGTGTGGATTAAGGCCTAAACTCTCTCAACTCATAAGATAGTTGAGAGAAGACCTGTTCACAGCAGTGGGACACTAAAAGGGGTTGAAGTGAAGTGTTTTGTAAATGTATATACAAGGCGGAGGTGAGTGGAAACGCGTGGAGACGACGCCCTAGGAGGACATTCGCTGATCTCATCGGTGATGTCCTTTTAAAGGGACAAGTGCGTAGCACTCACAACCGCAGCATGTATGACCAGATGTATGAACATTAGTTAGGCTAAGGAAGTATGTTTAGATCGTAGCAAGTGGCGCTCTATAATCTCAGCTTACACCCATGGGAAAAGGCGTGATTGTATGAATGTTTTAAATGTCTTGTAAGTATAGAGTTTGCTACAAACTGTGAAGTATTCGATTCAGTAGTGTGACTTTTTTGTGATGAATAAAGTCAATTAGAACCGATTTTTTACTCTATTAAGTAAAGCTAGTTAACTACCTACCTATTATTGTTTTTTTTGACATATAGCGCGACTATCGCTCTGAGTGTACTCTGAAGGTGCGTGAAAGAGTGCGAAAGAGTGAAAGAGTTCATTTGACGTAACTCGATACGGACGTTTGTTAACAGTTAAACTACTGCTCAATTTTTATATATTTACTGTGGGTCAATAGTAAAAATGTCAAACAGCAGTGCATAGTCCAAATAACGTTCTCCTATTTCAGTATGTTACTGTCCGATCTCAACACCTATGAAAATTTCCTTAGCACAGACGCCATAATTGTTTAATTGAATCCGTCGCAACTTAATGATGGTAATTTAAGTATTGAAGATGAGAAAGGGCGAGAAAGCTCTAACTTAGAAAGTGGTTCTATTGGGTACATACCAATACTAGATACAGCTTACACTAACTACCCGTTATGACATACGGAGCCGAAACGTGGCCACTCACGATAGGATTGGTCTATAAATTGAAAGTCGCTAAGCTTGCAATGGAAAGGGCTATGCTCGGAGTATCTCTGAAGGATGGAATACGAAATGAAGATCTGACAGAGAACTAAGGTACTGGAAATCCGCCATCTTGGACCGGAATGCGCAGCAACTTCACATTTTTCAGTACGGTTGACAAAAATGTTTGTTCGATATAATTTATTTATTTGGCTCCTCAACAATGTGTACACTCATTGAAATAAAACTACTTTTTAACGGATTTTATCGCGGTTTATTTTAGATTTTAGATCCCGACGTTTCAAAGTCTTTTCAGACTTCATGTTCACGGGTGGACTGAGAAATTTGACGTCATTTCAAAATAATGTTATTGTCTGTGGTTAGATATTTTGTGCTGGCGCTACTTTGGCTTGATTTTTGGTATGAAGTTAGCCGCGAGTCGAGTCCTATTCTTATTTGAAACGCATAGTAATCGACATAGCTCACTTTATAGTAAGCTGAAGCAGCAGTGGGCTAGTCATGTCTGCCGCAGAACTGACAACCGCTGGGGTAAACGACGTTCTTAACATCACAACATTTTAACCGTATTTATTTTTGTTTACAGGTAAGCATGAAGTGTTCGGATCAGTAAGCTGAAGTGACAGTGTGCTGGTCATATCTGCCACAGAACCTACAACTGCTGAGGTAAACGAGTTCTTGAGAGACCATGAATTGGCAAACGTAGCGTAGGACGCCCTCAGACTAGCTGGAGTGACGATCTCAGCGGCGGCCGTTAAGAACTGGATGGGAAAACCGCGGATCGTGCTCATGGCGTACCTTAGGAGAGGCCTATGTCCAGCAGTGGACTAAAATAGGCTGATAATGATGATGATGATGATGTGCCTGGGAGGTCGCGGGTTCGTTTCCCACCTCAGACAATTTTGTTTAACAACAAAGATTTGTTTCGTTGTTTTGTTGGCTGAGTAGTCCCGCAACCAACAAAACAACCTTGGAGATCACGTTAAGCCGTTGGTCCCATATGTCATTTAAAATATTTATGACAACCGTAACAGGTACACAGAAGCCTAATGTAATCTGTCAACCATCTCGGCTACTGGTTCGCTACGGGTTTCGAGGTCTGATGTCAGTCGCTCGTATAATTCTGGTAGATTGCATCTGATTAGACCGGGAGCCGACCCCAGTAGAAATGGGAAAATGGCAAGGAAAATGATGATAATTGGGTTTGAGAATTTCGAGCCAAAAAAAAATCAGTTAAATTGATGATATTACAATATAATTGAAATAGTTATTACAATCATTCTTTGAATAGATACAAATATCTTTTTTAATTTACTTTATATTATTAAAGTGTGTATAAATCTGATTTACCATAAAAAGTGTACCATCAGGTCAGAGAAAAAGCGAATAATTTTGTAAATAACTGAGTTAACACAAATCTAGAGTGCGAAATAATGATTTGAAATGAATCGGTTTACTTATTTAAATTAAAGTTGATTTAAGACATATTTAATCTTATATATAAATTTCTCGTGTCGCGGTGTTAGTAACCAAACACCAACGAAACGGCTTGACCGATTTTTATGAAATTTTATATCTGTTTTAGGTCTGAGAATCCGTCGTAATTTATTTTTCAAACGCCTCAATGATCAGGGTGGTCCATTTAAAAAAACTCGTGACTAAAACGGGCAGATTATAGCTATCGGGAAACACAGATGCCGGTAGTGAATTCCACAACTTGGCAGTTTGCACAACAAAAGTGGAAGCAAAGCGCTTCGTACTTTCAAATGGCTGCCGGCTGGTTAGAATAGGCCGTTCAAAGATAACATACATACAGAATTACTTTCACGTTATATAGTTAGTGCAATACTGAGTATGGTAGAAAGTGATGTTCCGTTTGCATTTAGTAGTGCAGGCTGTAGGAAGGTATGCGCGTGCGCAGGAAACTGTTAGAAATCTTATGTGACTGGATATCTGCTTACCTTATACGGCGTTAGGTTTATTGAGTATATAGATTTAATTTGCAGGATGTAATATTTCATTTGCCTTCTACTAGTTATGACCTATGGTGCTGAAACGTGTTCACTCACGATGCGGCTGATCCGACAATTTAAAGACACTGTGCATGGCGTTTTATTTCACTGTGTGATATTCGCGTAAATCTAAGACAATACTACATTTCGTATTCTTCTTAGTCATGTACTCATGTTTGAAGGCGGTGTTTACGGTGCGTAATCTGTATCACCATACTATGCTTTCAAATAAGAATAGGATTGAAAATCCGCCACCTTAGACCGGAATGCGCAACAACTTCACATTTTTCAGAACGGTGGGCAAAAATTTTTGTTTAACATAATAATCACATCTAGATAGAAAAAATAATTAAAATGCGTGTATCTTATTGTCGCTTCAGTGCGTTTGGAAATTTGGAGTCGAATATTTAGGTACGAACATATTTTATTAACTTCGGACGAAAAAAAGAGGTGTTGTACGTTAAAACGTGTGTTTATATCCGTGCTCATATATTTATGTACAAGTTTGTGGCTTCCCAGCGTGTAAATTATTTAGGTAGGTAAGTAATTTTTTCTACATAAATTAGTTTTCCATTCATTTTAAAATAATATTACTGTCTGTGGTTTGATATTTTGTGCTGTCGTTACTTTTGCTTGGTTTTTGGTATGAAGTTAGCCGCTAGTCCAGTCCTATTCTTATTTGAAACGCATAGTAATTCTCTAGCTCTCTCTATTTTGTACTATTTCTATTGATGCTTGCAAAGCCTTTGTTGCATTTCGCTGGCTACGTGTCTGTTCAGCGGACAGCAAAAAGAAGGTTCTCAATTCGACTATAATATTTTTGGTAAGTAATACGCGATAATTTCGACAATTACAAATCGATTTTGATTATTCTTTTTTGTTTCAAAGGATATACTTTCCAGGTGTTTTTTTTATTCTTCGATAAGCTGGCGCTTGACTACAACTTGCCTGATATTAATGTTGTAGTGTACGATGGAACGCGACAGCCCAGTATACCGATTCACTCGTGATTACGAATGATTATCGGTGAGAAGGTAGTAGAAGAATGAGCCTCCTTAAGGTTAGAAACCTTATAGGAGCAAAATCAAATTAAATTAATTAAATTAAATTATCAAAATCGGTTCAGTTGGTTTTGAGTTATTATTAAAACATTGGAGTCGATTTTTTAAATAGCTATTTTAATCAAACCAAGTCGTTGCCGGAAGACCGGAAGTCATAATATTTGTCATAGGAAAATTATATGTCAGTCGGATGTTAAATAATTTATCTAATAATAATGGTACTGTAATCAAGACATTACAGAATTTACATAATAACTATTTAAACTGGTTGCAGTTTTCCGGCTGAATCATTTTCATTCATTGGATTTTTAAGCCCAAGTAAACATAGGTTTCCTGTTCAAATCGAAACTTATCTTTTGATTCATCACCATCATCGGTCTATTGTAGTCCACCGCTGGACATAGGCCTCCCCCACGTTAGCAGCTCAAACTATCTCTGTACCAAATTTGATCCAAATCAGTTCAGTAGTTTTGGTGTGAAAGCGCGACAGACAGACAGTTACTTTCGCATTTATAAGATAAGATAATGAGCAGCGGACTTGACTCTAATTTGCCTGATGCTGAGCAATGATGTAGTCTACGATGGAACGCGCCTGTCCAATATACCAATTCAATCGTGATGATGAATGATTTTCGGTTATTAAAAGGAGCAACAATTCTCAAGCAATCCTCTTAAATGGCAAAGCCGCTTGGCGGTGCGGCTTTGCTGGTGGATGGTCACTAACCACGGCCGAAGCCTACCACCAGTTATTACTAGTTGTTACCAGTTTATTGTCACCTGATTTGCAACACCCGGGGACCACGTGTAGGGATTCAGGTCAAAGGTGCACTTCCACGGTCACCCTCCATAAAGTTGAGACAGTTGAGGCCTTAATCCAAACACTCTGGTTAAGTGCGGGTTGAAAACCACTTAGAAGGTCCTTTTTTTATCCTGAAATAGGCCTGCGCTTGACTACAACTTGCCTGATGTTAAGCAATGATGTAGTATACGATGGGACGCGCCTGCCCACTGTACCGATTTATTCGTGGTTACGAATGATTTTCGGTGAGAAGGTGGCAGTGGAATGATGGTCTTTACTTGTCATTATTAAAAAAAAACTATCATTGCACCTCTTAAGTTAGGTAACTACGTGTAGTTACTGTTATTTTAACCCAGTTTATTTGAACTTGAACCAAATGTAGTGTTATGGCCCAAAAATTTCGTACTTGAGTTTACTTTCCTTCGTTTTAGTCGTTTTTAAGTATATTTTAATTTGCTCCAATCTTATTTTAGTGTCCCACAGCTGGGCATCTTCTTTCAGCTATATTACGAGTTGAGAGAGTTCAGGCCTTAATCCATACACGCTGGCCAAGTGCGGGTTTGGGGATGTCACATGTCCTCGAATGATAAGTTCTTAGAAATGCCGTTACTTCACGTTTCCTACACCGATATTGAGATTAACAATTCCGATGTAACAATCTACAAAAAGATGTGTGTCATGTTATTGTCCTACTCCTGGGCATGGGTCTTCTCTCAACTATCTTATGAGTTGAGAGAGTTTAGTCCTTAATCCACCCACGCTGGCCAAGTACGGGTTAGTGGATGTCTCATGCCCTCGAATGATTAGTTCTTAGACATGCCGGTTTCATCACGATGTTTTACTTCACCGATATTGAGCAGCGGAGATGAAACAATTCACACAAAGATGTGTGGGCACGACTAGGGTTCAAAGCCGCGACCTTATTTATCTAAGGCGAGGCCCGTGCCGCTGCGCCACTGCTGCACTATCTTATCTTACTAATTAGAAAGAAAGAAAAGAAAGAAGAAATAAATAAAAATAAATAAATAAATATTCTGGGACATTAACACACACGGTCATCTGGTCCCAAGCTAAGCAGAGCTTGTGTTATGGAAACCAGATAACTGGTATATACTATACTTATAATACTTTTCTTTTGTGAATATATACTTATAATAGATATTTACACCCAGACTCGACACAAACACAAATGTTTATCACAAATGTTTGTCTCGGGTGGGAATCGAACCCACGACCTGCGGCGTGAAAAACAAGTATTTTACCGACCATGCCACAGGCCCGTCTAAATAAAATTTTGCCTAGGTAGATCATAGTTCAGAATAATAGCATCGTAGCTAATTTTATCCGGGCGTAGCCGTGAGTGGAATTTAGTAATGGCTAAATTAGGTTTAATTAAGTCTTCGAACCTAAACGATCTTTCTTTTGATTAGCCTCGATACAGTGGTTCAGTAGTTACTAATGAATAAGTGCATTGAGGTCATTGTACTGCTTTCTAGTCGCACGTTTGGTTCCGTTTGGCAACCGATAACAAATGTTGTGTTAATTAGGTTTGTATTGTATGGTAAATGTTAATTAAGTTGTAAGATTAATAATAGGCAAGAAGACTGTAGCGTATAAAGCTTGCTAAGTAACTGGGGTGATTTTTATAAATATTGGTACTAAAACACTGAGATTAAATAGAAAATACACTATTTATTTAACACGGATAAAATAATACTTAGAAATAACACTAGTAAATAGAAATGGTAAAAAATGGTTCTTAAAATGGTCTTTCTGAATGGTTTTCAAAATGTTTGTAAAATGGTTAATTAAAATGGTTGTAAAATGGTTATCGAGCTCGGTCGCTGGTTGAATGCGAACTTATTTGAAAATCACTTAATTGTATAAAATTGATTTAGTTGTAGTATGCATGCCATGAACAAATATGCTAAGCTGTTCGGTTGCGCAGCTCCGAACAATGACTAAATTATTTTTTTAGTTCGTTCTATAGATTATTAGAAAATATTAGACATATGTATGTTTCCTTTTTTAAGATCAAAAATGGCGATACATCATCATTATCAGCCTATTTTAGTCCACTGCACATAAGCCTCTCCTAAACCACGCCACGAATCACGATCCGCGACTACTCTCATCCTTGCAAAGATCATCACTCCACCTAGGTATGCCCCCTCATTGAAAAAATTGTTATTCCGGTTTGCCCCCAGCCGCGTTGCCCCCAGTTTCTCTTTTTGTGATGATATTCGATTCAGTACAGTTGAGTAGACAATTGTTAAAATAATAAATGGAAATTAAGAGTATAATCATCATGACTGGTGTGCGTAGCCAATGAAAAATAACAGTAGATTAGGTAGATGCAGTGATGAGGGGTTGTCTACATCCGTCTACAACGTTTTAGGTGATTTTTTAAACTTCTTACTAGTGAGTAAAAGTCACATTGTTTGTAAATCTTATTAATTTACAGTAATGCGTAACATTACCAATCAAACAAAATGTAGGAAATTATCATACACATAGTATAAAATAAATTAAAACAGTATTTGCTCAAGTGTCTTGTTAAAACTAAAACTTGGGGACATAACGGCCAGACCCGGCGTCCTACGCTACGTTTGCCAATCCATGGTCACTAAAAACTCGTTTACCCCAGCGGTTGTCGGTTCTGTGGCAGATATGACCGGCCCACTGCCACTTCAGCTTACTAATCCGGTGAGCTATGTCGATTACCCTAGTTCTTGTCGCATCACTTCATCGCATATTCGATGCTTTAGATAAATTTAGACCGTAGCGTTCTATGACGCACTGATTAAAGACTTTTGTGGAATGATGATAGGGACATTGAGCCAAAATGTCGTAACGTCGCCTATGAGCATTTTTAAGTTATTATGTCGTTAAGAACTCCCTCCTAATTCGATTTATAGGTATAAATATTTTTTGTTGATTGTAGAAAGAACAAAATACGTTTCAAATATTTTTAATAGGTACTCTGAGAAGGACTAAATACCCAGTTTTTTTAGTACCTACCCTGGAATCATACTGAGTTGAAAGCGAAAAGTTCTGGGATTGAATACTGGATGGCGCAACAGGTAAAAAAAAACAACCATTTAGCACCCTACTGCCATAGCTACCTACTCTGTGAGCTGTTCTGCCCTCAACTATCTTAAGAGTTGAGAGGATTTAGGTCTTCATTTGCCTCTCTCTCGTATTCCCCGCCTCTGCTTACACCGTCTACGTATACGTAAGTTACTATATTGTTTGTTTATTTTATCTCCGGATGAGCAGTAGCTAAAAGAAAGTAGTAGTTCTTTTACAGCATTTATTAGATTTTATCATAACATGCAATCTGTACAATGCAATTGAATTTGAAATTGAAAGTTTTGTTTGTAAACAAACAAGTTTGTAGGCAGTCGGTAATAATTGTAATTAATGAGTTTGGACGTCAAATGAATGAATGAAGGATTGAAGGAATGAAAATGAATGAAAAGTATGCTTTATTTTTTTTTTGAGATACGAGTCTACATAAAAATATTCCAATTTGTTTTCCTACCGTGCAGTGACTGGCAAAAAGCCTACTGAGATTTTTTGTGAGTGTTTCTCAGTAGAAACACTGCCAAAAACTCAGTAGACTCCTTTTTTTCTTTTTTAGATGAATTACTTATATCTATTACATTTTGTTTAGTGTGTGTTATTTGAGCGACTTAATTTCAAGCGTTTTTATCCGTTAGATAGTTTGAAATTTTCTAATACGCTGTCTTACTCATAGATTTATAATTATTTTAAATTTTTTATTAGTTATTTCCTTAATATTATTTGGAAGTTTATTGTAGAAACGTATAGATACGCTGCCCCTAAGAGTTATTAATTTTGTGGAGACTGATATGATGTGCTACAAGATCATTCTTACTCGTATTTATAGTATTCAAACTAAATAAACAAATACCCATCCCCCGTGACCATGAAGTCTGAACAAATTTTGATTCGTCGCGAAATAAAATCTAAAATAAATTGCAATAAAACCTATTATAATTTACAAAATAGTTTTATTTCTACATGTGATATTAGTGTAAATTTAAGAAAATACTATATTAGGACTAAAGAAAAATACCTAGAGTGTACATTTATTACGGTTAGTCTAATACTATGACATAAATGTGTCAATCCGTTAATATTGCCGTTACAGTCCGCTACTCAGACATGTAATATTGAATCTGATCCTATTTATATGTGACTACTTAATATGTATAACAAAGTTGTACACCCATTAAAATCGCATTGCTGTATACAAATCTTCTTTAAATATCACATGAGCTGAGAGAGCATAACCTTATCAATGGGGTTTGTAGACCCATAAACTGTAGACAAATTACAAAGCGATAACGAAAGGATTGACATTCGCCTTCGAAATGTCACGTGACAGTCTTAAGTCAAACCCAGAATTTTGTTTTTTTCGATATCGCTTCTCTATATCATTTGTCTAGAGTTTAGATGCTCAGTTGGGATCTTTTGTGCTAAGATAATCTTTTAATAAAACTAAGGACTAAGTGTGTACTACTATAATTTCAAAATAATATAAACGAAAGTCGTAGTATATGTGTTTTATTCTCTACGAATTCCTAAACTATGCAACGGATTTTGATACAGTTTGATCAATTATAACTTAAAAATGTAATAAATCAGACCCCGACTTAGCTAAAGTCCTTCTTGATAACTAAAACTAGGAACTAAAGAAAACCACTTCTAAATCGTTCTATCTAAACAGATGGTAAGATGCCACCAAATTTTACACAGATAGACGCGTTTAAATTATAACACCCTATTTTTTGAGAGTTATTAATAGCGATTAACGAGAACGATTAATGTATGTTATTAGCACAGATGCAAAGTTAAAACGGGTCGCTATATTAACTAATTCTTTGCTAAACTATTTATAATATCTATCCGTGACCTACACAGACCTTGAACTTTGAAACAAAAGCTGTTGAACAAAATTCGACACGCAGTTATTGTTCACAAACCCATTTCAAGTGTTGCATTACAAATTGTTAATGCAGTGTAACTGTGTAATTTATTCTATTCTGTAACACTGACGCCTCTTGAAACTGGGCCGTGGTAAACATCATCAGCCTATTCTAGTCCACTGCTGGACATAGACCTCTCCTGAAATACGCCACTGAGCACGATCCGCGGCTTTTCTCATCCAGTTGCCGGCCGCCCTGCTGAGACCGTCACTCCACCTAGTCTGAGTCCTACGCTACGTTTGCCAATTCGTGGTCTCCACTCAAGAACTCGTTTACCCCAGTAGGAGGTGCTCAGTACACAGTTTTAATGACATTTTCTTCTGCTGCCATAACGAGCGTAAATAGCCACCTTTACCCTAATGGGACTGAGCCCGCTACCGCAATACAACCTACTCCTGTAAGCAAGGATCAACAGCAGCGTCATGAAGACTCGGGATTTGAACCCGGCCATGTCCCAAGACATCTAAACTGTCCCGCATGAATTTAATCTGGAAGATAATAGGAGAAGATGGAAAGTTAGATTGTCCACGTTCCTCCAGGCAAAGCGGGAGACAGCATACAGAAAAAAAAAGGTTTAGAAAGAAATAAACGCAATGGGTACTGTAATCTAAGGGGACCTGCTGGTTCCGACCACCCACCAGACAAAGCCACACCAAGCTGCCTTGTTGTGTTGCAATGCGATGTCTGGTGACACCATTTTAGAGGGTGAATCGGAATTGTTGCTCCTTTATAGTTCATAACCGGAATCAACAATTTCGACCTCTTCATATGATTCCCAAGCATATGACGCCTCAATCCAGTGCCACCTTCTCACCGAAAATCATTCATAATCACGAGTAATTCAGTATATTGGGCAGGTTCCTTTGTAGATCATATCATTATTGAATATCAGGTCAGTTGTACTCAAGCGCAAGCCTTCTTTAGTAAAAAAAGATTTAGTAATTGGGTAGTAAGCTAATGTATGTTTGTTTAAACTTGTTCTCAAATATATGAAACCTATAGTAAACAGCATTTCTACAACGGCCTTGATTCGTGAATCGAAAGTAGTCACAGCCGGACATAGGACTGATGTGGCATATGCCATTGCAAAATCAACTGTGACTTCACGATACAAAGTACAATTTCCTATAACAAGACGGTGTCAGTTCGCAATGGAGTGTAGTATTAACATTGATGGGTATAGGTTTACATGTTCAGTGATTATGGTGTTAATGGTGTATTTAACCTCTTTTGCTGCCTCGATGGCGTAGGGATTCGAATCCCGCGATGAACCAAAAATAATATTAGATTTTTTTAAATTTCTTATCACTAATCCGTAATCAGTAAGTTGGGTTGTGTCACTCCGGTGCCTCGGAGAGCACGTCAAGCTTTTGGTGATGGGCATGGGTATTCTCTCAACTATCTTACGAGTTGATCACACCTTAATCCACACACGCTGGCTAATTGCGGGTTAGTTGATGTCACAAGTCCACGAATGATTAATTCTTAGTAATGCCGGTTTCCTCGCGATGTTTTCCTTCACCGATATAGAGCAGCGGCAATGAAACAACTCACACAAAGATGTGTGGGCACGGCTGGGGATCAAACACGCAACCCTTTACTTCAAAGGCGAGGCCGATACCGCCTGCGACACTGCTATTATCTAGAAGCACATCTATAGATAGACTCGCGTATCGCCTATCGCCAAGATTTTGACTCCTCGAGCAGCACAGACAGTGATGATGATTCAAGCGATATAGATATTAGTGACGAAGAGTCTTACATTACTTTTATCTGTGGTTAAATAGTTCTTTATGAGATTTAATCAATGTTTTATGACTTTGTATCTCATATAGCGATACGCGAGTTAAACGGTTGGCCTATGGTTCAAAAAATTTTTTATGCTTCTTCTTCTAGTGCCTCTCCACTACTGGAGGTTGGCGATCAGCTCTTAGAAGCTCTTCCTCTCCTGTGGACAGCGGAATAGTTGTTCTGAGCTGACTACTCCTATCCATTCCCGGATGTTGCTTAGCCATGACTTCTTACGTCTGCTAGCGCGGCGTTTACCCATTACCTTGCCCATCATTATTTACGCTGCTTATAAGACGCAAAAACAAATATTGCCTCGTTAATATTATGCATCTGGCCATTTTAATTATTAAATTATACCTAGGACGTATTAAACAGGTTTTCTAGTTTTAAATGTCAAATGTTAAAAGCTAAAATGTTTCGATATGTTACTGAAGAATTATAACTATAATTAACATTGGTGACCATTTTATTAGCAAAGAAAATTAAATTATAAATAAACAATTAAATATTTTTGGGACATTAACACACACGGTCATCTGGTCCCAAGCTAAGCAGAGCTTGTGTTATGGAAACCAGATAACTGGTATATACTATACATAATAATACTTTTCTTTTGTAAATATATACTTAAATATAGATATTTACACCCAGACTCGACACAAACACAAATGTTCATCACTAATGTTTGTCTCGGGTGGTAATCGAACCCACGACCTGCGGCGTGAAAAGCAAGTATCTTACCGACCGACCACGCCGTCAAAAGATTATGAGACCATCTGACGGATAAAAACGCTTAGAATTAAGTCGTTCAAATTCAACACCCTAAACAAACAAAATGTATATAAGTACTTCATTTAAAAAAGAAAAAAACCTACTGAGTTTTTTGGCAGTGTTTCTCAGTAGCTGCCAGTCGTTCACTGCACGGTAGGAAAAGAAATTAGACCATTTTTATGTAGACACGCGTCTCAAAAAAATAGAGTATATTTTAATTATTTCTTAAGTTCAAAATCATACAAACATTATACCTGTATATGAAAGTAACTGCGCTGCGCCGCTGGTCCATAGCGGGATCACGCGTTCGATTGCGCGGGTTGAGCAAAATTACTTTTCGAATATACTTACAGAATCGTAGTTGCAGCTCGAAGTTTGGAATTGACTATAAGAGTAAAGTAATAGAGAGTGCACTAGAGTTAGCGCGCACACTTCGCTTCCACCCTTTTTAGTATCCTACTGCTGGGCACGGGTCTTCTCTCAACTATCTTACGAGTTGAGAAAGTTTAGGTCTTATTCCACTCACGCTAGCTAAGTGTTAGGTTAGGTTACATGTTCTGGAATAATTAGTTCTTAGACATGCCGGTTTCCTTACGATGTTTTCTTTCACTAATATTGAGTAGCGGAAATAAAACAATTCACGTAAAGATGTGTGGGCACCACCGGGAATCGAACCCGCGACCTTATATTTCAGAGGTGATGCCGATACCGCCGCGCTTCCGCTGCAAAACAATGCCTGTTTAGGATTTATTTTATCAATTCAAGTCAAGACGCACTTGACCGTTTTTTGGCAATCGTCGCTTTCTCACGTAAGCCATTGACCCCGTATGAACAACAGGTGTAAGATTTCACCTTTGTCATCAAAAGTTTATTACTAACTACCGCAAATTATTATTATTACTTTTATTATATTTAAAAAATAATAAAAAGAAAGAAACTAAAGAAAGATTACCAGATGATTGATTAACTGGTGGTAGGCTTCGGCCGTGGTTAGTGACCACCCATCAAACAGAATCGCACCGCCAAGCAGCCTTGCCGCGTTCCGATGCGAGGTCTGGTGACACCATTTAAGAGGGTGGGTCGAAATTGTTGCTCCTTTATGGTTTCAACCTTAAGGAACCTCATTTCACTGCCATCTTCTCACCGAAAGTCATTCGTAATCACGAGTGAATCGGTACATTGGGCTGACGCGTCCCTTCGTAGACTGAAATGAAATGAAATGAAATGAAATATGCTTTATTTTTTTTGAGACGCGAGTCTACTTAAAAATAGTCCAATTTCTTTTCCTACCGTGCAGTGAACGACTGGCTACTACTGAGAAACACTAACAAAAAACTCAGTAGGCTTTTTTCTTTTTTAAATGAAGTACTTATATCTATTACATTTTGTTTGTTTATTGTATTGAATTAGAGCGACTTAATTCCAAGCGTTTTTATCCGTTTGATAGTTTGAAATTTTATAATACGCTTTCTTACATAACGTAGATTTTATAGTTATTTTAAATTTGTTAATAGTCATTTCCCTAACTACATCATTGTATAACATCAGATAAGTTATAGTCAAGCGCTAGCCTATTCAAGAATAAAAATAAAATGGTAAAAATATGTTTGTTTAGCAGCGGTGGCGCAGTGGTACGGGCCTCGCCTTAAAAATATATGGTCGCATGTTCGAATCCCAGTCGTGCCCACACATCTTTGTGTGAATTGTTTTATCGCCGCTGCTCAATATCGGCGAAGGAAAACATCGCGAAGAAATAGGCATGTCTAAGAACTAATCATTCGAGGACATATGACATCCACCAAACCGCACTTGGCCAGCGTGTGTGGATTAAGGCCTAAACTCTCTTAACTAGTAAGATAGTTGAGAGAAGACCTGTGCCCAGCAGTGGGACACTAAAAAGGGTTGAAGTGATGTTTGTTTAGTAAGGCATGGCCAGTGATAATGCCTGTGATTAGCCGTAGGTGCGGCCAAGTTAGCAGTGTTAACTTGCAAGCAAAGCCGGCATTAATATTGGGCAGAGCTTCTTTGGCATGCCTGCTATGGTAGGGCTATGGTAGCTATGTTGATTTTGAAATCTTCTCCTTCTTCTTTTAATTATGGCCTCTGCAGAAATTATTCCGCAATTTTGCCAATGTCTGTTTAAATAAGTATACAAGCTTTTAAAAGATTAATAGTATAAAAAAACTAAATTCTGCGACGTTTTAAGACGCCATTTCTTCACTTAAAACTCGACTTTAAAATCACATCAAGAAACCTAAAATGACAATTTTAGTTATTTTTAATGGAAAGCATTTAGGTAAATTTAAAGTCAAAGGGGAAAATATCTAACAAAATCGTAGAAAACTTATCAAAACTCATACGAAACTTTCTAAATCCTTTTTAGTAGTCACAAAACTAGTTTTGGATGAACACACGCCCGCTACCAAAGTAATCATAATAAAACTTTCTATTGTCTATTAGTATCGATTTATTGACAGCAAATAGGTGCTCATCACATTCCTTAACGATTCATGGTACCGGTTCCAATCATATTTTCAACTGACGTCAGAAGAAGATTCTCATATGTTTTTCTTTTTTTTTGTATGAATGTTAGGTGTTAATCCCGCCAATTGTTGATAGATTTTAAAATTATTATATTTTTTCAAAAGGTATGTTTTCTAGGTCCCTAGGTCGTAGGTAGGAATTATTTTTAAAATGTTGAAGTCGGTTCATGTATTTAAAAAAAAAACTGTTATAGAATAGATGATTGGATTGATAGATACCTTTCTTCTACAATTAATTGCGATAATTGGTGCGATGTCTGCAGAAGTCATATAATGGGGTGGGTCGGAATTGTTGCTCCTTATTAGTTTCTAACTATATGGAGCCCCATTTTAATTCTAACTTCCCTACGAAAATCATTTGTAATCACGAGTGAATTGGTATATTGGGTAGGCGCGTTCCATCGTAGTTAACATCATTGCCTAAAATTACGCAATTTTCAGTCAAGCACAAGCCTGTTTCAGAATAAAAAAGACATTTATCTTCGTAATGTCACGTGACAATGCTATGTCAATCCCATACGTTTCGTTTCTATCGATCTTTCGTTATCGCTTCGATAAGTAATTTATCTCAAACTCGACGTATTTCTAAAAAAAAGGGCGAATGTCAATTAAAAACTGATGATATCGTTTTAAGATGTCAATTGCTATAGACTATTCGTTGCATGTCGTGCGTTGCATGGCATTAATATGTGACATTCCGAGAAAACGAAAGTTGAAGTACAGCAATGAACATAGGTACTCAAAAAGGCCCCAACCATTATCTGAGATTTGATAAAACACAGGTTCTTGTCAAAGAAAACCGGTTCCTACCAAGAATGATCCGCGAAGCTATTGAAATTAAAAAACATCCTAATTTTTACAGAAAAAATGGTTGGAATATATCACCAGCTTGGGACCCAGTGTTTAATTTACTTGTACCAAAACCCAAGCAAAATCAACTCAAAATTCAAGACAATGTGAGCTCAGTTTGCTTAAATCGGAACGCAACTTAAATATTAATGTTTCGACGTAGTCAGTAATAATTGTGATTAATATTTTTGGACGTCAAATACCTCAGTCCACCCGTGAACATGAAGTCTGAAAATACTTTGAAACGTCGGGATCTAAAATCTAAAATAAACCGCGATAAAATCCGTTAAAAAGTAGTTTTATTTCAATAAACGAAAATTAGTTCGAGATAAATGTCTGAAGCACAAGGATTGGAGATCTGGTGTGATTGCTTTAAAATCATTGCATTGCGACGACGCACCATAGTTCGCATCTCGTCCTCATTTTTGCGAAGCCATTGCGCGCCATTTTATATATTTTCAGTCTTATTCATAAAAATCTTATAAGTCTCTTTACTTAAAATGGACTTTGTCTCTTTCTTACTAGTATAAATGTCAAGATGACAGACAAAAACAAACGAATGACGGGCCGGTGGTGTGGTCGGTAAGATAGGTACTTGCTTTTCATGCAGCCGGTCGTGGGTTCGATTCCCACCCGAGACAAACATTTGTTTAAATGTCTGTTTGTCTTGTGTCTGGGTATAATTATCTATTTATATGTATATGTTTACAAAGAAAAGTATGTGTACTAAATATAGTAATAACCAGTTATCTGGTTTCCACAGTACAAGCTCGGCTTAGTTTGGGATCAGATGACCGTGTGTGTTAATGTCCCACTATATTAATATAATTTATTGGGACATTAACACATTAATATAATTATAAACCTATTTTAGCTATAATGAGCCTATAAGGCGTTCATGAATTCGGGGGTTAGGTGTACCCACCTTAATCGAACATTAAAGGATGCCATGATGTCAATTTAGCTCACGTTAAAAAAAAACTATATGTAACACTTTTCCCGGACGTGACAAGCATAGGCTTTCCACTCGCTCTATAAGGCTTTGTACTAGAACGGATATACAGACCTACTTTTTGTGTAGATGCGTGATAATATTTAGGTTTGTAGGGATGTGGGGTTTTGTAGACTTAGAACTAAACATTCATGAGTACACTCGGCTACACATCACGGATTCCCGTACAACGAGAGGTCAGCTTATACTGGATTCGTATAGCTGACGTGAAGCCGTGTGTACATTCATGAGCTAGCAATAGGGAACATCCATCTTTCAGGCCGTTGGCGTGGTCAGTAAGATACTTGCTTTTCACGCCGCAGGTCGTGGGTTCGATTCCCACCCGAGACAAACATTAGTGATGAACATTTGTGTTTGTGTCGAGTCTGGGTGTAAATATCTATTATAAGTATATATTTACAAAAGAAAAGTATTATATGTATAGTATATACCAGTTATCTGGTAGCTCTGCTTAGCTTGGGACCAGATGACCGTGTGTGTTAATGTCCTAGAATATTTATTTATTTATTTTTATACTTGCTTTTCGTGGGTTCGATTCCCACCCACCAATAATACAGGTTATTCTACCTACTTCAAGCACCAGTCTCTCACAAAGTTGATTGCTTGGACATGCACCATTGTGCAAACAGCATTAAGACACTTTTGTGGAGAAAAATAAATTAGTTTTTCTGATCTTCGTATATTTTTGCTCAACCAGAGATTCGATCGAAACTGGTACCTTGGCCATGATTACCATTAAACCAACAAAGCAGTTAGATAGTAGGTAGTACACAGTTTTAATACAAACGACAATTATTAAGAAATATGTGTGCCATTTTTCTAGGCCAAATGTCATCTAGAATGACAGCTATTAATGTCAATTTTGTTAAGTCACGTGAAAGTCAAAGACCCAAAGATGACTATGTAAGAATAGCTTCAAATCATTTGCAAGTAATTTATAGTTGCTAGTCTTTCGGTCTTTTGTCAGATACACTTCGGGGAGTGTGCGTTGGAATTACATAATCTTATTCCACCATCCCCGTTTTTTTATCGGACTATCACAGGTACAGGTATCTACGGATGTGCACTACCGCTCACCGATATAATAATACTAGCTTTCCGACAGCGGCTTCGCCCGCGTGTATGTCGGTTATCGCGCCAAAACATTACCTTCATTTTGCGCAGTCGGATAAAAACTATCTACCCGTGAACATGAAGTCTGAAAAGAATCTAAAATAAACCGCGATAGAATCCGTTAAAAAGTAGTTTTATTTCAATGTGTGATATTCGCGTAAATCTAAGACAATACTAACTAAGAGAGTTCTTAACATCACAATGTTTTAACCGTATTTATTTTTGTTTACAGGTAAGCAAGAAGTGTTCGGATCAGTAAGCTGAAGTGGTAGTTTGCTGGTCATATCTGCCGCAGAACCTATAACTGCTGGGGCAAACGAGTTCTTGAGTGGAGACCATGAATAGGCAAATATAGAGTAGGACGCCCTCAGACTAGGTGGAGTGACGATCTCAGTAGACCGGCAAGTACTGGATGAGAAAAGCCGCGGATCGTGCTTAGTGGCGTACTTTAGGAGAGGTCTATGCCCAGAATAAATATAATATGTATGACATTTAATATATGAATAGGCTGATGATGATGATGAACTGTCCACTTCACATAAAAAACCATGGACTACGGTGACCTTACCATTAGGTACGCCGTAAGTTTATTTGTTGACTTGGCAGCATAAAGGACACATAAAATATTTATATGAACTTTCTACAAATACTCATAAAGGACTTTATTTTTTATTCTGAAATAGGCCTGCGCCTGCGCCTGAGTACAACTTGCCTGATGATAAGCAATGATGTAGTCTGCGATGGAGCGCGCCTGCCGAAAATACCGATTCACTCGTGTTTACGAATGATTTTCTGTCAGAAGGTGGCAGTTGAATGAAGCTCAATGTGGTTAGTAACCATACACGAGTAAATATTCCGATCCACCCTCTTAATTGGTATCACTATGATTCATGTAGATAAAGTCACGGGTGTAAGCAAGTTTAACGTGTAACCCATATAGTACCATTTGTTTTCCTATAGCGTGTGCCATTGTATTGATAACGGTGTAATACTTTTACTCAGAGTAAAATAAAATTCTTAGTGAATATATAATGAGCTGGGACATATAGGAAAATAGTTGTCGATATTTTACAACGTTATTATTACAACGTATTGTAGTATATCGTTGCACACACTATTAAAAATAAAACTAAGTCATTTTAACAAGTAATAAATGAAAATTAATTATTATAAAAAATCCTTACTAGGTAATAATACAAAAAAGAAAGTACAGTCTGAAAATAATAGGGATGATGTATTGGTCCGTCAGTGAGATAATAAAAAAATGTTGGACACATATTTTTCGCTGTATCATGGAGTGGAATTGCGCTGTCATACCTCTCTATAAAACTTACCTAGGTATGACGTCATTCGAGATTTTTCTTGGACGTATCATCGTAATCTTTAGCTCGCACAAAAAAAGAAAAATATGTGTTCAATATTTTAAATTTATCTATTAGATATTATTTATTTATTTGAGTGAAAAAAGCAAAAAAAATATCGGAATAAGGATCTACTAATGGTAAATTATCTGGTTAGTTAAGATTTTAGTGTTTCAGTTAAAAATAATCATATTGAAATACATTTTAAGGTCTTGACAGACATTAAAAGTATTCAAAACGAACAAGTTACTAATAAAATTTAACAAAGTTCTTATTGAGCAACTGAAATAAATACACTAAATTAATTTAAAATAAAAACTTGTTAACAATTACAAAAAATTAGTTGCATTACATTATTCTGCATTAAATTAAAATAAATTTCAGAGCACCTGACCTCCAAAAATAAACATTTTCTTATTTTTTATAATTGCCCTTTTTCTATATTACCTCTCGGCTCTCGCAATTCGAATAATTCGATTGTTAACTCGATTAAAGAATTAAGTAAAGGTATATGCATACTGCTCGGGGCGCAACGCAAAAATCTACTCAAATTACTTTATTTTCTACTTGTGCATTTGTATATATATGAACATAGCACACTACGCTACGTGCCGGAGCACAGCAGATTGAACTCTTTAGTCCTGCAGTGTGTTAATACTTTCAAATAACACAAAAATATAAGTATACATTGAAGTACCTAAAAAACAACCTAAACTGATCTCGCATTGTATAGGATTTCCGTACAACGAGCGATCAGCTTATATTTGGTTTTTTTATAAGTTTTCTTTGCTCGCTACCGAGTACTCGCTAGTTTTGTATGAAAGATCTTAGTTAACCGCATAAATATTATAGTTGCTTATGTTGTTAGTTAAATAAACTCGTTAGAACGCATTGTAAACTTATAATAAAGAGACGACGGGCTGATGGCGTGGTTGGTGAGACACTTGTTTTTCACGCCGTAAGTCGTGGATTCAATCCCACATTTTTTTTAGACATTTTTTTGGACATGTCTGTTTGTCTCGTGTCTGGGTGTAATTATTTAGAATATATTTAAAAAAAATTATAGGTTTAAGTATAGTATAAACCACTGATCTAGTTTCCATAACACCCACCCAAGCCCAGTGCCTACTGAGCCTGGGTGGGTGTAACCAAAGACCCGACTCGTTGTGGCTCGACAGGGTATGCATATACCTTAATAGAGCAATTGAGGTCATTACCTTATCAGATAACTAAAGAAATAGTATTTACGAATCTATTTTAAATTCGATTTTCTAACATAACACAATTACGTAAAAGTTGAACCAATGTCATACAAAGGTCCTTGTAATATTTTTAAACAAAACACACTTTCGATGTTTTTTTTGCTTCCCACTTTACAATAAAAAGTGTATTGTAACTGGTAAATAGACTTTTTTATTATAAACTATTATGTGTCTACTTAAAAAGCTAAAAGTATTATGAAAAATAGTTTATTATTGTATGAATAACTGGTAATTTTAAGAACTGATATTAAAAAGAACTAATAATATGACATGAAAATTAATAAGAATCCCTGGCTGCCTGAATGCTGTAGCTGCAAAAGGCATTTGTGCATCTGTTTTTGTTAATAAAATAACTTTTAAAAGTAATACACATTAAAATAAACTTTATTTTTGAGAAAATGCAACATTACATATTTTACCCAAATTTTCTGATGTTTCCTATACAATCGATATGTTAAATCGATATCGATACTTTCCCATCACTAGAAGTTAGAACAATAGATAATCGCTAGCGCCGTACCGTCATACTCCCGCGCATCCGAACTTGATACAATATCACGGCCATGATTTGTTTAATTTAGGACATTTTGATAATTTAAATTATCATATAAAACATCTCGATTATTTGCATATAATAAATGCAATATTGCAAATAAAACAATTAAACTTGCTCTAAATACTGCACACAAAAATTGTTATTAAAACTCAAAGCTTTAATGATCATCATGCATGATGATAACGATCACTGACCAAATTGCATCATAAAATTTCTGGAGTATATATTTTTGATCATATCAACAAATTAACCTTCTAAAATCATCACATTAAATTATAATATTTACTAGCTTTCTCCCACGGCTTCGCTTACGTCATACTTATTGGGATAAAAAGTAGCCTATTGAAATAAAACTACTTTTTGGATTTAATCACAGTACATTTTAGATTTAAAAAAATACCGCGACCTGTAATATGCCGGGATAAAATCCTTTATAAAATAGTTTTATTTGATATTCGTGTAAATCTAAGAAAATATTAAGTACCTTATTTCTTAATCTAGACCATAATCTATTTCTGTGTCAAATTTCATCCAATTCCGTATACATTCTTACAAACTTTAACATTAGCAAGATTGTAGGTATACTTCGGTAATATTGAAGACATTATTTAGTAGTAGTAGTAATAAGTACTTACCTAGTCAAGTTTTACCCGTTTTTTTATTATATTTAACTATGCGTATGCTTTGGCACCTTAAAATGTTATGCATTTAATTATAAAGTTAATGCTAGTACATTTAGATTTAAAATAATGTAATAACCACTGGCTGTCCAAATAGATTAATTAAAAAAATATTTGTATACCAAAATTGCTTATTCATTAATTCATTAATAAACAGTTCATTCACGCATCTTAAGTAATTGTCACCCTACAAAGTAACTCGGTCATTCTCACGACCCAATGATCTTGTAAAAACAGATCAAATGTGGAACTAACTATGTGAGGTTACGGTGCTGCATAGCTCTATAAGAACCTAGGTATAGTATGTGCAGTGTATACAATAGTGCGTGGAGATCATGAGGATTCATATAAAAATCGAAGTATACCGGATGCGGCTAGACAAGCTGCAACCGGTGTACCGCATTCCGGTTAACCAGTAGTGAGTTTACTCTTAAAAACGCCAAACTCACATACGTCGCGAAAGTTGTCAAAGCGTCCGGGTCGTTAATGATAAATAAAATAAATAAATATTCTGGGACATTAACACACACGGTCATCTGGTCCCAAGCTAAGCAGAGCTTGTGTTACGGCAACCAGATAACTGGTATATACTATACATATAATACTTTTTAGTCTGGGTGTAAATATCTGTAATAGATATTTACACCCAGACTCGACACAAATGTTTGTGTCGGTGGGAATCGAACCCACACGACCTGCGGCGTGAAAAGCAAGTATCTTAACGACCACGCCACACCGGCCCGTTAATAATGATACATCCATCGCGAAGCGATTGCGAAAGATCGAAAAGAACAAAATGAATAGAATTGACATTCACCTTCGATATATCACGTGACAATCTAATGTCAGTTCCATAGATTCTGTTCTTTTCAATATTTCGTTATCGTTTCGCTAGGTCACGTTGTCTATGGCTTTTGTTTTATTGTTGTATTTGTCTACATCTTTTACGCATACTTTTTGATTCTCACTTCGCGATACACAGACCGGAAATAGCTGTAGACGTGCAAATAAATTTATGTCAAAAATAATTAATTTATATACAGATAAATAATTAAGAAACTCACTGCTTGTGTAAAATGTCCTGTTTGTGCAGTGCAGCGTGTTATATGGCTGTACGAAATTGTTGTACAAATACTTATAATTAATATGTTTGTTTCTAATAATAATATAGTACAATTAATTGTGTTACTGATTGGTTTCTCTTGTTGGTCTAGTCGTTAGATAGGTACAGGGTTTGAATTCTGGGTTGAGCAAAAAGACGATTAGGTAGCTTGCAAATCCTAACTTGCTCTATAAAATGTGTTGGTAATTTTAAACGTGATTGTATGTATGTATGTATAAATGTTTAACTTACATAAGTAAGAATACAGATATTCCATGAGTTGCTTGTTGCACATAGTTTGGTGCAAAACGCAGTGCAATGCATTGCATCATTTGCAGTCGAGCCGATTTACGTAACTCCAATGCGACAGGCTATTGCGTTCTGTTCTAGAATCTCAAAATATTATTTCTTGTACAAAACAATTAATTTACTGATTGTTTTCACAAATTCTGAGATATACCTGAGATTGGCAGGTTTGAGTTCGTACTTAGAATATAAGGTTGCGGGTTCGATTACCGGTCGTGGCCACACATCTTTGTGTGAATTTTTTCATCGCTGCTGCTCAATATCGGTGAAGGAAAACATCGTGAGGAAACCGGTGATCTTTTGGTGTCTTTAAAAGATTCTATTAGATGCGTTCAGAAATTATCTAAGTATCTATTTACGTCAAAATGTTCATATAGGAAAAAAATTTAGTCTCGAAGTTTGCGACTTAAGCAGAAGTTATGTATCTAGGTGTTTTGATGAAGCCATAACAGAGTTTTGTATGGAAAACAATGATCTCATACAACTGTAAAGTTAATCTTGTGCGTTTAAGTTTTAAAAGGAAAAGAGACACAATTTACTGTTACTTACAACTAAGGTATGCGTAGGTAGGTGATAAAGGTCAGGCAAATACAAACTGCTGGACTATTAATAAATAAACAATAATAAACATATTAGGTTAGGTTAGTAACTATTAACTCAATCGTTGGTCAAGAGATAAACGTGAGGCCTAGGTTCAAATCAAGCTATAAGCCTTTCCCAATATATTTGTCGTTTAAGGGCTACGATTACCATTGAACGCACTAACTGGTACACAAATACACAGAAACTGTGTAGGGATGAATGTGAGATATACAGATACACGCTTAACTTCACCATCGCTCTTTTTCGGCGGGGTTCAGTACAATACTAGCTTTTTACGCAGGTTCGATTCCCATCCGAGACATACATTTGTCGCGCCCTTTCTCATTCATAGAATTTGTTTTTTTACTGATGACCTAACCCAATCAGCCGGAAGGGCCTCTATTGGTTCACCGGACTTTTTCGGTGAGCCATCCGAGGACGGTTGAACCGATCAAGTACTGTGGCAACTGCCATGAGGGCTCCCCATGTGGGGACGAACCTCGGCTCAGGACGTTGCTGGACACTCTAGTTTTAGGTGATCGGGGGCATTTCGCGTTCTGGTTCATAGAAAGGTACAATTAATAATGTAGGTGTATTCTGTTGAAAGAAAGGGATGCACTTATACGCATTGTATAACCGCATCGCTTTCTTTCAACACTCCTAATAAAACGGCTAGTATATAATAAAATACACTTAATGCTAATTATTGCTATCTTTAAAAAGATAGCTTATTATAAGAAAAATCTTGACGATTATTCATGGAATAATAATAATAATAATAAATATTCTGGGACATTAACACACACGGTCATCTGGTCCCAAGCTAAGCAGAGCTTGTGTTATGGAAACCAGATAACTGGTATATACTATACATATTATTGTAATACTTTTCTTTTGTAAATATATACTTATAATAGATTTTTTTTTAATTTTTTTTATTATTTACACCCAGACTCGACACAAACACAAATGTAATACACAACCCTTTTAGGTTTTGAAGACACCATTGTAGAACTTATGACAGTCATGTGGTTTCCATAACACAAGCTCTGCTTAGGCTCTAATAACCGTGTGTTAATATCCCAGAACCTTGTATTATTATCTAAACCGTAATCTTAATTATTTTGTATTATTAAATATTGAGCAGCTGTGGCGCAGCGGTACGGGCCTCGCCTTAGAAATTTGAAGTCGCGAGTTCAATTCCTAGTCGTACCCACACATCTTTGTGAAATTTTATCATCGCCGCTGCTCAATATCGGTGAAGGAAAACATCGTCAGGAAACCGGCATGTCTAAAAACTAATCATTCGAGTACATGTGACATCCACCAACCCGCACTTGACCAGCGTGTTTGGAATAAAACTACTTTTTAACGGATTTTATCGCGGTTTATTTTAGATTTTAGATCCCGACGTTTCAAAGTCTTTTCAGACTTCATGTTCACGGGTGGACATAACCGCGATAAATTCCGTTAAAAAGTAGTTTTATTTCAATGTGTGATATTCGCGTAAATCTAAGACAATACAGCGTGTTTGGATTAAGGGCTAAACTCTCTCAACTCGTATGATAGTTGAGAGAAGAGTCGTGTCCAGCAGTGATTATTGTTATTAACAACCATCCGATCTTACTCATTTTTATAAAGTTATTTATATTGTAAACAAGTTTCAACATATTTAGTGTGACTAAATTACCTACTTATGACTAAGCTTGAGGACATCCGTTATGAAACCATAATCGTAAATTACGCCTGTATATATGTGTCTAAAATTGAAAGTGTAGTTACGGTAACCTAATTAATGCGATTTCGGCTAATTTTTATGCTAATTGCAACAGCAATTAGCAACAGCTAAGCTAATTGCTAATATGACTTAAATTGCTAATAATCAAGTTTATGATTATTTGTTAGCATGCGATTTTAATGTCTATTAAGGTTTTTTTTTTTATTTTTTTATTCTATAATAGGTTTGCGCTTGACCACAACTTGCCTGATCTGAAGCAATGTTGCAGTCTACGATGGAACGCGCCTACCTAATAAATACCGATTCACTCGTGACTTGAAGACAGGTAGATTATAGCTATCGGGAAACAGAGATGCCGGCAACGAATTCCACAACTTGGCGGTTCGCACAATAAAAGTGGAAGCAAAGCGCTTTGTGCGTGCCCGTGGAATTTCCGCCATATAACGGTGGCGCATAGCCGTACCTCTACTTGTACGATGGAAGAATGGGGATGGGGGAATAAGATTGTGTAATTCCAACGCACACTCTCCGAAGTGTATCCGATAGAAGACCGAAAGACTAGCAACTATGCGGCGATGCTCGAGGCTCTGCAACTTAGCCTTGATGAGGGACTCGTTGCCAATAAGCCTCTTAGCTCGCCTTTCAATAGACTCCAACGCCTCGAGTTGGTATTTAGCTGACCCATCCCAAAGATGCGAGCAGTACTCCATGCAGGAACGAACTTGTGCTTGATATAGTTTGAGCATTTGTTTCGGTGTGAAGTACTGACGCACCTTCGCGAGGACACCTAGCTTTTTGGCAGCTAGTTGAGCCTTGGACTCAATATATGGGCCAAAATTGAGGGTCGAAGTCATATTGACGCCAAGAAGCTCCAGGTGGTCTGTAATTGGCACGGACACACCTCGAAAAGTGGGAGCCAATAGAAAAGGTCTTTTTTTGGCGGAAAATAGGCACGCCTGGGTTTTTGTTAGGCACGCCTGCGTACGCAGTGTGTATGTTAAAGAGGTGGGTATGAAGCGAGTCTGTCGCGGTTGTGTCACTTGTGGGTCCCGTGACACTCTGGCTAAAATGCGCTAGGAACACCCGGGGTTTTTAGTTCGGGTAACCAGTTGGAGTTCCACATACTCGCCCTGCGCCCTAACAGGGCGCATATCCATAGAGAAGTTCCCTCAGTAAACAAAAAGAAAGGTGTGAAGTGAGTGGTGAATTCGCTTCATACTACACAGAATTTCGCAACTACATTTAATTTGCTATATGTTTAGAATTAAATTAAATTAAATTAAATTAAATTATTTTATTTAATCAGATAACATGATCCATAATGGTTAGTAACAATTGATACTTACAAACTATGTTAGTGAGTACAAATTATTATTTTTTTTAGAACGTGTTATACGTATTAAAAATTATTAAGTTATTATTTTATTTTTCTATTCCATCTATGAGCTTTACCCAGAGCGAGTATATTGGACTTTGAAATTTATCACATACTGTCTTCACAATGCTATTGCTGCTACCTCGGACTCTGCCTAACAAGGATGATACACGCTTGCGTCTTATAGCGTAGAAATCATCCGTGCGCGCTTCGGCAAACATTGCGGACGCACTGCAAAGCCGCGGCAACCGCAACAGCATCCTGAAGACATTATTATATTGTACCCGCAGAGCGCTGTATGCCTTTTGGGTATAGTTAACCCACAGGCTGCTGGTGTAGAAAGACTGGCAGTATGCCTTGAATAGAGTCAACTTGACATCAGCAGAGCAACGAGCAAACCTGCGTGCCAACATATTACCCCTGACAGCCAGCGCTCTGCGTTCACGTTCAATATCTTCATTGTCCTTCAGATCATCGGTAATAATATGCCCCAGGTATTTAGTTTGTTTCACTCTTGTAAGAAAAGAACCGTTAAGAAAAAGAGGTGGATGTTCATGTGAAATCTTACTACCGGTGCCGAACAACATATACTCGCTCTTGGTTACATTATATTTAAGGCCATGACATTCAGCATACTGCTCACAGATCTTCAGAAGTTTCCGAAGAGCCCCAATTGACGGGCTCAGCAGCACCATGTCATCTGCATAACTTAGATTATTGACAGCGACTCCATCAATATGACAACCTACATGTGTGCTGCTGAGCTCATCAATTAGACTGTTCATGTAAATATTAAAGAGGGTGGGAGAGGAGATCCCCCCTTGCCTCACCCCGCAATCAAGCTTATACTCTTCAGACGTGCCATCGGCCCATTTAACAACATTTAATTGATTATCGTACCAGAATTTTAATATGTCAACCAGTTCTACAGGTATATTAAGGTCGTATAGCTTATCCCACAGAACCTCATAAGAAACCAGATCAAACGCTTTGGACAAATCCAGAAAGCAAGCGTAAACAGGAGTTTTTCGATCCAGATAATACCTAACTGTATGTTTCATACATAGAATTGCACTTTCTGTAGAAAGGCCAGGTTGAAAGCCAAATTGTGCATGGTGAAGGTTAAGATTCTGTCTTAAATGTGTGTTAAGCAGATTATCTAGTACTTTAGCCAGTATGGTAGCTAGGGAGATGGGTCGATAGTTATTTTTATCACAAACATCCGCAGTTTTACACTTAACAATCGGTATTACTACAGTTCTCATGAGGTCCCGAGGGAGATACCCATGAGTTATACATAAAGAGAAAAACATGGCCAATACTCGGGGTAAATGACAACCCGCATGTCTTAAATGTTCAACACTTAGGTTGTCATGTCCAGGCGATTTACCGCGAGTCATTTTATCAATAATACTTTTAACTTCTTTAGATCTTATTTGTATAACATCTAAAGTATCCTGTGGACGGCTGCAGTGTTTCGATTCTCTGGATACACGTGGGCTTACCTTAAAATGAGCCTTAAATATATTAGCTATTTTAGTGGAATCTCTTTCAGAGTCTATACATTCAGCACGGCTCTGTTTTATATTTAATTTATTAGTACATTGCCAGAACTTTCTAAAGTCGTGATTAGTACAATGAGTTGCCAAAATGTCCATTTTAATCTGTTCGGCGTGGTCTTGACACCACTTCAGCCGTGATTTAAAAACTTTTCGACTGTGATACATATCATCATAAATGGGTCCCGCTGAGGGTTTTTTATGCCAAACCCAATTATTAAAATTATTTTTAGCCACTGCATGTGCCTCCCTTACGTGCCTATTCCAACCACATATCGCTTTTTTATTTTGATATTTACTGGGCGTAGCTATATCATAACTATCAATACTGGCGTTCTGAAGTGTTTCTATAATATTGTTATACAATGAATCGATACACTTATGATGTTCTAAATTATTACAATATTTATCCGCGCACATTTGAAATTCCCGCGGAAAGTCAATACTTTTAAGATTATTATTACATATTTCAAAATACTTTTTAATTTGTTCAGGTGTTCTATTACCCCATACTATTTTATTGGGTACGTTATTTATTGTCACTTTTTTGTGCATAGCAATATTATAATTACACTCTATTTCTACAGGAAAATGGTCCGACCAAAACACATTGTAGTGAATTTTTACATTAGATATAATTTTATAACCCTGTTCAGTACTAACACAATGATCAAGCCACCGACAAGAGCCATGAGCGTCACTTATAAAAGTATAGTCACCTTTGTTAATGCCCAAGCGTTCCACGTCCGCACAAATCCATCTTTGCTCCACACTAAACTTCATAAGTTCATTATAAAAAAGGCAACCCGGGTGCGCATTAAAATCGCCGAGTATAAAAACTGATTCAATATCACTGCTGTCAATTATTGCACATATTTCGCTTAAACATTCCGTGAACTCAATAAAATTATCATTAGATTCAACAGGCATATATACACATATGACTAATACCGTACACTTGTTGTTTACCATTACTTTACACGCCATTATCCGATCACTATTGCAGTTCACGGGAGAAACAGATATAAACGCATTTTTGCGCCACAGTATAGCTAAACCACCATATGGTCTTCCTTTTAGACATTCAGCTGACGTATCTACTGAAGACTTACCAATGTACGCATAATCGTCGCTTAATGTGCCCAGCAAAGGTATATCATGTGGGAGAAGCCAGGTTTCTTGCAGTGTTATGATATCTGCCTTGCCACAAAAAGATCGTACACATTCCATCGAGCGCTTAAAACCTTTACAATTAAATGTTATTATTTTATTAGAGGTGTCATCCATTTAATTATTATTAATATTTAACATGTCAGGACGTTTATCCGCGGTCCGGTACTTAGAATGTACAAACCGACGAAAAACAATTCCTTTAGGCCACAATGATTCATTCATAAACATATGTAACGTATAACTCGGTACAAAAATTTTGTATGCATTATATTTATTTTCATTACTAATTGACAATTTTGTGAGAGTCACTTTTTCTCCAGTTTTCTTTAAGATATACTTGGTAATGTCCTCGATGGAAGTTTCTTTATGTACATTGGTTATGTATATTGGTAATCTTTTTTCTGCTGCTCTGAAGTTTAATTCTGTATCTTTTATGGCATTCCCAACTTTACCACTGAAATAACTCTTCCTTTTAGGCCTCTGTACTACTGTCCAATCATTACTATTTTCCATTTTGTTAGGCACGATTTCATTATTTTTACGTACAATCTCGGCCATAGTTATTCCTCTATTTGGGGACACAGTTATGTTATTATCAGTGCACTGCAGTGGCAGCGCATCGACTTGACTCGGCGTTGTTGTACCGGAAACCTGTTTGCTATTATGTTTTGCCCCCGCGCTCATTAACGGCACCTCAGTAATCTCATTCAGATACTTATTATTAAAATCCGTTAATACTTTAGATGGTTGCAACCCGCATTCCATAGGTAACTTTTTGGTGCTTAAATCGGTATCGTTATTTAATATAAGCCCTATGGGCCCGCTATCAGGTTCACAGCTGGAGACATCAAATTGGAGATACCCTCCTCTTTTTTTATTGATGTTACAATCGAAGTTGTTAACGATTGAAGCCTTTTTTATATTATTTAAGTCTGACTGTAACTGATGTAGTTGTTCTACTGTAGCATAATCACTTTTTATTGTTTTTATTTCGTTTTGCATCCAAATGATGTCTTTTAGTAATCTCGTTGCGTCGATATGATCGAAAGTAACTGGAGGTAAGCGGTGCAATTCCCTCGCCACAAAAATAGGAATCTTCTCGGGATCTACTCGTTTAAGCGTACTCAGTATATCTTCGAGATTACGCTGATTTTTGCCATCTCCTTTTCGGGTAGTTTTTTTAACGGCAGAAATCGATTCAAATAACAAATTTTTGGCCGCATCAATTTCTTTCTCTAAGAAAGACGTTGCACATAACCGTATTATGCTTTCTTCATCCATTACGTCCATTTTTGATTGAATGAACGCTAATACTTCATTGATCACTATATTACAATGAGCACATTTAACAATATCGGACGACATTTTTAGTCACCACACAAACGAGAATACGCGTGCATACAAGAACGCTGTCACGCGTGAATTAGCATGCTAACAATTAATTTGATTACAGTCAGACGCGGCTGGCTTGTTGATATTTTAGTGTTAAAATGCAATACACAGGAATCCCAGGAATAAAGGAGAGGAGGATTAGGGATAGTATTTTCCTAGATTTAAGCAAATATCACACATTGCAATAAAACTATTTTTTATCGGATTTTATGGCGATTTATTTTAGTTTTTTCCACCCGAGACCATGAAGTCTGAAAAGACTTTGAAACTTGGGGACTAAAATAAAAAATAAACCGCGATACAATCCGTTATAAAATAATTTCATTTCAAGGATTTGGGATGCTGGATTTACAGAAGGAAGTAACCCTGAACTTAATTCAAAAAATAATGTTGCTGAATTTCAGTCGCATAATTTCCGCGCTTTAGAATTAGTACTCTCATTTTGTAATACGCTAATCAGTCGAAGTACGCTAGTGGTAGCCAGCTTACATTGCTGTACACAGCCGCGGAACTTCGGCGCCATACTTAAGGCATAGTGTGTTGGAACACTTATTAGCAGTACCAGAAAAAGATAGGTGTTATAAAATTTAAATGTGTATCTTTTAGTCTGTGTATTTGTATACGTGGCATTGTAGCACTTAAATGAATGGAATTTGATCCGATTTTTTTTATTTAAATACTTAAGTGTTTGAGACGATTCTTGTCGAAGTCAGTTCTTTAATTTCTAGTTGTAAAATGTAGTGATTTATTTTATATACTATTTAAACTTTTGGTAAGGCTAGAAGGTAGGCAGATACATAATTTATGCAACTAGCGCAATCAACTATCACTTGCCTTGAACCTGTTTTAAATTGGTAGTCATTAAAATGATGCATATTCATTTCTCTTAGCAACATTAAATTTGCGGAGTTGCATAACTGCATAACATAATTTTGTTTGTGAGTCAATTTACTCGGTATTTCATGAACACGGTTTTGCAGGTATAAACTTTGGAAGCGAATCCCTCGTCAAGGCTAAATTGTAGAGCCTCGAGCTTCGCTAGTCTTTTGGTCTTCTAAAGAAGTTTATCCGACACTTCGAAGAGTGTGCGTTGGAATTGTTCTACCATCGGACAAGCAGACCGCCACCGATATATGTATGTATGGTGGAAATTTCACGGGTACGCACAAAGCGCTTTGCTACCACTTTTACTGTGCGAACTGCCAATGGGTGGAAACTGCTGCCGACATCTTTGTTTCCCGATAGCCATAATCTGCCTGTCTTCAAGTATATAACAATAAGTCTGCTTTTGACCACGAACGGTGAAACTCGTTTAAAAACGTCAGTTTTGAACTGAGTCGACTGAAGTCAATTTAGGGTGACTGGTAACACTTTTCCAAGTGGTAGTGTTCATGATTACTTACAAACAACTTTTCCAAAGAAAGTTTGTAGAACCTTTTTAAAAAAACCCGCTGTTTGCGCAGTAAAGACGATGAACTTTAGCAAGGCGGCCCAAGACTTCACACACACACATTCTACACTCCATTATCCCCTAATTGTCTCTACTGTGCGGCTCAATATAAAATAGTGAATTTAAATTTAAAAAGCTACTTTGAGAAAGATGTTTGTAATAATAAGTAATACCACGTGGTAAATTATTTTACACTAAAAACCAGTCACCCTGTAGATATCGGAGGTCCTAATCCTCTCTCACATTGGGTAAGGTTCGTCAAGCGTATAAACACCACGAGATACTTACTTTTATAGTGTAATATGGATAATTAGATAAATAAAGCATTTTCGTATGTAAATTATATTCTAAACTATATTATTACCTGTGAACAAAATTTGGTTAACAATCAGGTAAATAATAGTTTAGTTCTAGCAGTTAAATTGAGCGTGGCAAGTTTCAATATTGGTTTGAATAGTAATTTATGTACAAACGTTTCTATTTTTTGATGGGTAATGGTGTCAGAGGTGTTTGAAATGTGGTGTTGGAGGATGATGGAGAAGATCAGCTGGACAGATATAGTAACGAATGAAGGCGTATTAGAATGAGAATAGGAAAAAAGAAGGCTAATAGAATCCATTCAAAATCGGAGAGGAAGGATGATGGCCCATCTTATACGACATGACACCTTCATAAAAACCATCTTAGAGGGAAAGATACAAGGAAAGCGTGGAAAAGGAAGGCCAAGGTTAAGCTACATAAACCAAGTAAAGGAAAAGGTTGGTGTCATGTAGTATAGGGAAATGAAAGAAGCTGCTCTAGATCGAGCCAAATGGAAAGAACTTCATCAGATGCACCGACAAGGGTTAACCATAAATTAAAAGAAGATAATAATGCACTTATGAATACTGGAAACGATGCACTTTAGAATAAAAGATTTATTAAGAATGCTAGCACAGTTACAATGGATGGAAAAGTACAACAAGCAAAAGTCAACTATATCCATAGGAAAAGAGAAACCACGGAAAAAAAATTAATACAGACATACCAGTGACAAGACGTTTGATATGACAGATGTCAATGTCACTGTCTAAAAAGAACAATACGTTTTTCATTGCTTTGTTTAATACTAATAAACTATTACTATTATGGGTATATTATTATTTTTGGATTTATAAAAATAGTAGAATATTTAAATACTATAGAATCTACATAATCTATGGTGTAAAATTAATTAACCTGTCAAAATTTGAAGGGAATCACGGACGCACAGACTACTAAGAGAACCTACACGGACGTCTTTAAATTTTCAACCGTCCTGTCAAAAATTTGTTGTGCTTGTGGCGTTCAACCACAAAATTTTAATCAATAAATTATACCTACAATGAATATGTAGGAGCAATGGATGAAAGGGAACAGAAAATATGTCGGGAGCGCTGCTGGGGGAACAAACACATTTTTTGCATAATGCGACGCGATAAAAGGTTAACGGACATCACATAACTAATGCCTAATTTATGTTATTTTAAAACTTATTCATTTGGTATTAATTTCTAATTACATTAAAAATCAGTCTTTTAACACCTGAGTGTTTACTACTTACTGTTAATTTGTAGTTATTGTATAACGTTCTGTTTTTTTAACAACATAAAAATTCTAAAAGGAAATAATTATATATAAATATTTAATGTCGGTAATAAACATTTAGAATAATTACTTACTGTTTCCTTCCGAATACTGTAACCTAATAGAATAAGAATGATAAAATACGTTTTTTTAAGACTTTGTCATCTCTGCTTACAGCACATGCTTGAGACTGACAACAGTTTTTTGTGTACTTATAACACTTTGAGATATAGGAAACGAGTGTTATTTATAAAAAATCTAGCGATTGAAAAACTTTGTAGTAGTTAGGCATCAAAATAATGGTAAAGCATAATTTAATAAAAAGTATGTTACTAAAATTGTGATTGTTAAAAAATGACGTCCGGCCAAATCTCATTCTAACTAAACAATCCCTATCTCTATATATCTTATATCTTTAAACGAGCAATTCTTGTATATATATAATTGGAATCTCGGAATCGGCTCCAACGATTTCCATAAAATTTGGTATATAGGGGGTTTCGGGGGCGATAAATCGATCTAGCTAGGAATCATTTTTAGAAAATGTCATTTAAAAAAAAAAATACCGAGCAAAGCTCGGTCATCCAGATATTTATTATAAAACGAATTGATTAATGTTTGTATTGCTAAAACTCGAGAACGGCTGAACTGATGTTTTTGATTTTGGAATGTCCGTACAGGTCCAAGAAAAGTTTCAAAGGAGAAATAGGCGCAAATGATTGGCCACCATGCTTCAATACAGACAGGAGTTTTACTTACTAACTCTAATCCATAATTGAATACATTTTATCTTCATTATAAAATTTGATGCCCATTTTGCTACAAATGCAATGTAACCATAAATGTAACCATTTTGGTATGTAGAAGTTAAGTTACAATTCCATTACTTCATACTCTGCGTGAAGACATAGTTCCGTGAACTCGTTAGTAGCCGATGGACACGCTAACATAACTATCACATGCGCACGCGCACTCAGAAGACCTTGAAACTAACGGTGAAGGAATCCTGTTTACGCAAAACCCCTTAGATTTTGAATACTTGTTTTATTAACACCTTGTATATAAAACCACGAATAAACGGCTTTATTATTATTATATATAAAACCACAGTCACGACGAACAATGTTGCAGGACACTACGTAACAGAGTCACGTGACGTAAATGAACATAATCTTAAATTAGTAAGCATTCACTTAATATGTAGTTGCAAGATTCTGTGAAGAACCTATGAAGCCAATTCGCCACTCGCTTCTCACCCAAGTCGATGTGTGTATGCTAGCATGCATATTACACCGGCTTTTTAAACCGCATATTAACAAAAATCATATTATTGCTTAGTTTCAACCCTTCTTAATGTCCCACAGCTGGGCACGGGTCTTCTCTCAACTATCTTATCAGTTGAGAGAGTTTAGGCCTTAATTCACACACGCTGGCTAAATGCGGGTTGGTGGATGTCACATGTCCTCGAATGATTAGTCCATAAACATGCCGGTTTCCTCACAATATTTTCCTTCACCGATATTGAGCAGCGGAGATGGAACAATTCACACAAAGATGTGTGAGCACGACTAGGATTCGAACCCGCGACCTTATTTTTCTAAGGCGAGGCCCGTACCGCTGCGCCACCGCTGCTCTCAATTACAATTAAAAATCATATTATTAATTACAATTACATTAGCAATTAGCTTAGCAACAGCAATGAAAATGCTAAATCTCATAAATTCGCAGGCTTGTGAAATCTATACGAAATCGCATTAATTCCAATCACTAGTACCTACAGCATAATGTAAGTAAAATGTCCTCTTGAGCATTTTATCTACCAAGCTCTAAACACCATCGCAAGTCCCATTAAAAACATAAGTCACAGAGAAAAGAAAAGTAAAACTAATTAATTTAAGTAGACTATTCATTATGCGATTATGCTTGCATGATTATTATGATAATTCATGTTCGTTGTTAAAAAATGTAGGTCTTTAGTTGCATATGAAATAATAATTGTGTTGTTATTTAAAGAAGAAATGTATTAACTATGTATTCTAATAAATTATTTATGTAAATAGTAATGTTTTCCTTTTTCTGACCTTGTGTGTGGATTTTTCTTTCATTCATGGTATTTGAATAATATTTTGCTTAAGTACCTACTCCTATTTGGTTTGGAGTTGTCTATTCATTACGTGAGGTGTTCTGGGGGAGGAGGGGATCAAGGTAAATCTTTCCGAATCTCACTAAGGGGAAAGTCTTGGCAAATATCACTATTTTTCACGCAGAAAACGGTGTAAAATTGCGTGCAAAATTATTTCTAGAATAAAATATTGCCAAATCTGAGACTAAGAGTATTTGTCGTCCGCACTTCGCAGTGCAACGAAGTAGCGATATTCCGGCATTTAGCCCAATTATTAGAAGTTTTGAAGAATTTTGCATGAGAATAGAGGAGGGGAAAGGGGGTTGAGGAAAATCTTATTATATCTTACTAGTGGGGGAAGGGGGCAAAAACTCAAAAATGCCTCATGTAATCTATGGGCGCTGATGTATTTGTGATTTAGCTTGAGTAAATTTTTGCACTTTGAAACTGATTCTAGAGACAATGGTTGACGATGAAAAGTCTCTTAATACCTTAGTGGGTTTTAATATAATATAAATAATAATATTAATGTAAATAATATTAGAATAGGATTTTATACATATAGGTAATTCCATATGATTCCAAACTAAGTTAAGCTTGTACTATGGAAATCAGATGACTGATTGAATATGTCAGTTTCTTATTTTATATATTTTGATTATTAGTTAAACTCAGTAAAGCTGAAGGCTTTATGTTATTTCAGTCTCAGGTAGTCTAAATTATTGTACTGTAATAGTATTAACATTTAATTTAAGATGAAATCTTGTCTGAAGTAAACATGAACACAATTCGTTCGTGACTGCTCTAAATCTGTTTTTATCTGTTTTATTCAATACAGATTATAAAAGACTTTTTACTTATGTTTCAAAATGTCCGGATTTTTGACGATTTATCGTTGCAAAATTTAATTTGTGGTGCCAATGTTAACGTAAATGCTTTTTACCTCTATTACCTACAGTTGTTTTGTGGAGCATAGTCAACGGGAAGGAATACGGTATAATCACAGTCTATGGAAGTATAGTTCAATGCTTGTGTTCAACTTGATATTATTTATTTAAAAAAAACAGCTACCATTACGGGACTCCCCCATTATTGTTTTTTTCTTTATAAGGATTCCCCAATTCGATAGTGTAACATGTAACACGTGCATTAAATAATCACTAGTTTACAAAATTGAACTTTTTGTCTGTTACCGCAAATTCTATGGTGGAAAATCTTCACTTTTGACCTGTTTGTGGTTTTTTATTTTATTTTTATCATTCATATTAATCGATAACAGGTGTATTTTACTGCGTTAAGATTAATTCCTGAAGTTAGATAAGTTAAGTTTAGTTAAGTTTTAGTTAGGTAAGGGCCTCATCTAAGAAAAATGCGGTCGCGGGTTCCAATCAAAGTCGTGCCCAGACATCTTTGTGTGAATTGTTTCATCTCCGCTGCTCAATATCAGTGAAGGAAAACATCGTGAGGAAACCGGCATGTATGAGAACTAATCATTCGAGGACATGTGCCAACCTGCACTTGACCAGCGGTGTGGATTAAGGCCTTATTTATTTATTATAAATTTATTTACAAAATAAAAGTATTATAATATGTATAGTATATACCCGTTATCTGGTTTCCATAACACAAGCTCTGCTTAGCTTGGGACCAGATGACCGTGTGTGTTAATGTCCCAGAATGTTTATTTATTTCTTTATTTACCTTTATCTATTATTATTATAGTTATAACCTATGGGTAAATATTTTGTGAAATATGGACATTATACAATTGTGCGCAGGCGCAACAATTTCAAAAATACCTTTGATTTACGTAACATATTAATATTATTTAACAAGAACAATGCTTTTAATTATGCAAATTAATGTAAGCAATTGAACTTAATTATCACGCACAATTTAATAATATTATGTAATTATAATTAATTTTATTTAATTATTATATAGTAGCCTACATTGTTTACTGTTAATAATTACGACGAGGAAATGTTTCATAAACATCAAAACTTCTAGACTAAACGCGTTATCAAAATCAGTGCAGCAATTTTTGATAAACGAATAATGTTGTATATGTTACAAAAAAAATTATGCTCAACTTTTTAATTATTTTTTAAATATGCTTGCGCTTCACAATATTTTACCCATTGTTAAGCGATGATGCAGTTTACGATGAAACGCGCTTACCCAGTTAATACGGATTCGCTCGTGACTTGATAACAAGCATATAATAGCTAAGGGCTAATAGGAAGAAGAGATGCCGGTAGCGAATCCCATAACTTAGCAGTTTGCAAACTGGTAAGCGCCTTGCATATCTAATGTGTCATAATAATTATGTCACATTATATGTATAATTAATTATTTAAATATGAGCGTCGTAGTAAACTATGTCAGTTAAATCTGAATAATTTAATTTATAATGATAAACGGAGGCGTTCTACCACCTGCGCATACGCATTATGCATGCCGTTTTGAACAAAAAACGCCCTGAAGCTACTACAGTCCTGAGCTGAGGTTCGCTCCTACATGAAGAGCCTTCAAGGCAGTTGTCATCTTCGGACGGCTCACCGAAAAAAAAATGAGTAAACTCTCCAAAAAGAAAATTTAATTTCATTACAACAAAGGCCCTTTAGGCGAATGGGTCATATGATGACCATTTGCCTGACATTTTTTTTAGGTCATCCGAAAAAATCAACTCACGCGAAGGCGTAAGAACATATCATGTTTAGGGCAAAACACACAACATCACCATCATCATCAGCCTGGGCCTTTAAAAGTCCCTTTCCTAAAGCAAAGGACATTTAAATTATCACAAACCTTACAGAGATCGTCGCTCCACTTGTCTGAAGGCGTCCTACCCTACGTTTGCAAATCCGTGGTCACCACATACGTCGTGGCCACGGGATACTGCGTCGGACGGTGCGACTGGCGACTTCGTAGTTCATTGCCCAGTCGCGTTCACTTGTCTTTATACACTTCTAAAGCAAATACGCAACGATGAAATCGCGAAACGCGCCGCCCGACGCCAAGTCCCGTGGCTATAGCGTTAAGAATACACATTTAGCACTTTCTTTAATCTCTGTTAGTAAGTTAACCAAAATGTTCACATAAGTAACCGGCCTCGAATCTCTGAGTGAAAGTCAGACGTGCCCTGCAGGTTCAAAGAAAGTGAGGTATCTCGGCGATGGCAATGGTATAGCAGTTGTATAATATATTGGTCTACAGTGTTACGGCTTTCTTACGCATCTTCAATAGAACCTGTTTGATGATGAGCGGTCACGCGTTCCAGCGTTCACGTGACTTTATTTAATTTATTATTACAATATACATCCTTACAGCTAAACCAATTCGATGTTCCAATTCTATTATTTTCTCTACATCTCTATTCTTATCTTTTTTTATCCCGAAATTGGCCTGCGCTTGACTACAACTTGCCTGATGTTAAGCAATGATGTAGTCTACGATACGCGCCTGCCCACTATACCGATTCATTCGTGGTTACGAATGAATTTCGGTGAGAAGGTGGCAGTGGAATGATGTTCCTTATGGTTAGAAAAAATAAATAAGCAACAATTTCGTCCCACCCTCTTAAATGGTGTCACCAGACATCGCACCGGAACACGGCGATCTTATATAATCTCAATCTTATCTTATCTTCTTTATATCTCTTTTAATATGTTATTTGCGACGCTATTTGTGCACTCCACCAGGCTACCATGAAATATATCAATATCGTGAGACTTTGTATTAACCAATGTAATAGCTGATGCGAGTGGGGTTAACATAAAATTCGTCCTAGAAACTGCACAGGCTGGTGTGGGAGGGCTGTGGCGAGAGACCACGCACACGTATTATGTGGTTCATACTTCAATCTAAATATTATATAAAAGATGAAACTGACTGACTGACATATCAACGCAGAGCCCAAACCGCTGGGTCTGGAGACTCCAAACTTGGCACATATGTTCCTTATGGGGTCTAGGGGTGCACTAAGAAAGGATTTTTCAAAGGGGGTGAAACGGGGTTCCAAAGTTTGTGTGGAGAAACAAGATTAGTGAGATCAATTTCGCGAGCGAAGCCACGGGCGGAAGCTAGTTAATGAATAAACATGTTAATAGCTTGTTCCAAGCATGATCTTAAGTATGCTTTTTTGTAGGTATTTCTAGAAAACTTGAACTTTAATGGATCCTTAGTGCGAGCATGCATTTGTATTGCCAAATCTTATTTTGTGGAAATGTTAATGGCATTCGTGTAAAACTGTCAATAATATTTGTCATTTAAATAAATTTTTTGCGAAATAACTGCGCTTGACCTTCTAATTTTGCATAGGAAACAAACATTTATTTTTATTGTGATTTGTCAAATTGAATTTTATATAAATGTTAATCACATTTATTCGAGTAAAACTATCAATGGTTTTTGTCATTTATCACACAAAACATTTGCGAAATACTTGCGCAATGTCCTTTACATTTTACATTGGAAACGAACATATATTTTTATTATAATTTGTTGAACAGAAATAAAATTTGGTGAACTATGATTGCAAATGCAGCTTGCGGTCGCTCTGATGTGCCCAAATCAACAAAATCAATTATAATTAATCAATTCAATTAATCTTCACATATTTTTTATGAGCACGACAATTAGTACCAAGTAAATATCTCGATAGAGTTGTTGTCATAAAAAAATTAACACTGACGTAACACTGAACTCTAAACTAGTACACACGCGTTCCGTTCTGCCGAGGTACATGAACAGATTTTATGCATACTTGTTCATGTATTATGTTCGTGTGTAGCTTTTATTTACGTGTTCATTTGTAACTTTTACATGAGCGCTGTCCGTGGTTACTTCGCCTCCTCCAAAAACAGGCAGAGACAATTTAGTACTATAAGTTGCGTATAACACCTCCCATGTAAAATACTCTAAAGTTGTCGTATACGAGACTACTATTTGACTTTTTTAAAAATCTCATAAACCTAAAATTGAACGCAATTGTGGAACGCTAGAACGTGTGAACGCTGTCTGTCTGAGAGTTTCTTTACAGGACAGGTCACTTAAAGTATAATGGTGTGTCTAGTTTTCTTTTAAGACAAGATTTATAGAGGATCTGATAACATCATTGTGGTACGTCAACGCGACAGCGCTATTGTAGTGTCGTGTGAAGATGTTGACGAGTCTTGTTCTGTTAGAGACAAGATTTATGTAACTCGTATACTTAGTTGAACTTTTGACTGTAATTAAAGTGCTTTTCACTCATGTTAATAGTTATTAGTTTTAGTCCGCAACTGAAATAACGGTAGGCATACAGATAATTTGATACCTAGCAATAGCGAAGGGTGGAAGTCTGTAAAAGGAAAGCCGTAGCAAACAGTTCTTACTTTGGAAAATAATATCTCTTCACTACAGTCACCAATAGTTCTTTTACTTGATGCTATACTTATTTTTGTTGCTATTTAAAACTTTTAGGCCTTACATAATATATTATTAAGTAGGTATGTTAATATTGTCAATTTTCTAAAAGGAAGCCGATGGGAATCGGTTTGTAAGGACTCTTCGCCACTGATACCTAGGAATGAAAGGCCTAGGATGCTTTTATATGACTACTGATGACTTCATACGCGGGGACGTAGAGCTAGTAATTTTAAAGATTATTAGTTTATTATTAACTTATTTTTTTATAAAAAATATGTTCCTATTTTTTTTTTCTATTAATGGATAAAATGAGATTTTTTTTATAGATAATAACTCTGGCTGTTTGTTTGTTACCTTTTTACTGATGGACTTATTATGATATGCATAAACTTTAAACTTTGGTGTCAGTCAGACATTTTTTTACATGATCAAGTCAAATAAACATGTGGCCCACCTCATGGTAAGCGAACACCATAGCCTATGGACGATTTCGGCACCAAATATTTCAGTTATAAATGTCGATGAGCCAGGCTACTTCACGCTACCCAGGAACACAACTAAAAGTAATTACATTGTGTGTTCTGTAAAGTAGAGATGAAATTTATTACTTCTTATAAAGAACAGTTAATTATTATTATCTAAAGTGTTTAATCGCAGTTATTAATACTGATCGCTTCAAAAATAATAATAAAATTGTACCGTTTTCACGCTTAGCAGTGCGCGGGAATGGCAGTAAGTAACCTATCTCGCACGTATCATTACCACAAATACAGCATCGAGCGACATTATTTTCCGTTCCTGCAGTCCATTGCGTGTTTGGTTTAGATTAGATTAGTAGATTGTAAAAATATTGAAAGATCGCGCACAATGTACTGCAAAATTATAGATTGCGTCGCTTGGTGTAGTGTTTCATGGTCAGTTACATCGGTAGAATGCAACCATGAGATTTGAATAAAACAAAAGAATGCGACTTTTCAGATTACAAAAAAAAATTAAACCTGTTTATATTATGACAATGTTATGGCTAATGAAGCAGGAAATATAATTTAGTCTGCAAAATAAACTATTTTGATATAGATAGTTCCAGATTATTATTTTTTACAACTTTCCGCCCTTTCGCTCGTTTCAAATACATTTTATATAATGCCCAGCCTGTAACCTGTATCCAAAAAGTAACCTATAACCTTCCTCAATAAATGGGCTATTTAACAGTGCAAGAAATCCTCAATTCGGACTAATAGTTCCTGAGATTATCGCGTCCTACCAAACAAACTGTTCACAATATTAGTATAGATTATAGAACTGTTAATATATATTTTTTTAATTCTGAAATAGGCTTGCGCTTGACTACAAATGATGTAGTTTATGATGGAACGCGTCTACCCAATATACCGATTCACACGTGATTACGATAATGTTCAGTGAGGAAGTGGCAGTAGAATGAGGCTCCATAACATTAGTAACCATAAAGGACCATCAATTCCGACCCACCCTCATAAATGGTGTCACCAGATATCGCACCGGCATGGGCACACGGCAAGGCCGCTTGGCGGTGCGACTGTGTCAGATGATCCACCCGTACACGTCACCAGGGTACCACGTGATTCAGCCCCCAAAAGATGTATACATTTTAATCATGGAAGAGAAAAAACTTGTTAGTTATTTTTCTAAGATCTTAACATAATATTTATTACATTCGCTTACCATATTTATTTTGTTTCAGGTAATAAATAAGTCAACGAGTTATTTACGGTGAAATATATGAATAAATCTGATCCTACGATAAGTATGATAATGTACCAGTATTGCTAATCTTCTGTGTAATAACAGCTGCACATTAGTGTACATGTATTGAAAAACTTACCTAAAAGACGGGTCCGTGGCGTGGTCGGTAAGATACTTGCTTTTCACGCCTCAGGTCGTGGTGGGTTCGACAGACATTGTGTGATGAACATGTCTGTTAGTCACGAGTATGGGTGTCGATATCTATTTAAAGTACATATTTCCAAAAGGAAAGTACATGTATAGGATATACCAGTGACGAAGGGGGTAAATTTGAAAAAGGAAAGACGGAAAATTTTTGCGTTCTTTCAAACTTACTAAGAAGTATTTACTGTATTTTTTATGGTATTTAAATCTGTTAGGCGTTATATAATATTTCATTAAGTCATATTGTCCAATTCCTTCGATCAAAATCGAGCAGCGGTGGTGCAGCGGTACGGGCCTCGCCTTAGAAAAATAAGGTCGAATCCTGGTCGTGCCCAATATCGGTGGAGGAAAACATCGTGAGGAAACCGGCATGTCTAAGAACTAATCATTCGAGGACATTTGGCCAGCGTGTTTGCATTAAGGCCTAAACTCTCTCAACTCATAAGATAGTTGAGAGAAGACCCGAGCCCAGCAGTGGGACACTTAAAACGGTTGAAGTGACCAATTTCTAAAGGTACCTAAGCCAGTGGGCCGTTTGTGTTGTTCAAAGGAGTTGGAATGTTAAATTTATCCAGCTACATTATTAGTTTTGTACACACATTAAACTCAAACGCACAGATAGAACCTTATATATTTTTTATCCGATCATAGGTTTGCGCTTGACCACAATTGCCTGATGTGAAGCAATATTGCAGTTACGATGGAACGCGCTTACCTAATAAATACCGATTCACTAGTGACTTGAAGATAGGTAGATTATAGCTATCGGGAAACAGAGATGCCTTTTTTATATCGGTAAAAATCATTAATTTGTCAGAAAACCATCAGTATACACATTCTTCGAGATTGATGGGTAGGCTGTGATGGGATTTTAATGGTTCGAAGATAATCGGTAAATTACAACTGTGTAGTATCAGAAATGACTAAATGGTATTTCTGCGGATCTAAATCAGAAAAGGGAGTTTTAATGAAAATGTGTCTGTTGATCCACGTTTCCATTGTCCAAGAAAGTGTTAAGAGTGATTTGGTATTTACTGGGTAAGTGAGTTTCATTGTAGATCACAATATCACTTAACATCGTGAAAAGTAAAGACACTGAAACCCAATAAATGGTTAAACGTAAGCCTGTTTCAGAATAAAATATTTTATTTTTTTATTATTTAGTGCGCATGACCGCAATTAGCCTATTGTTAGGTAATAATGCAGTCTACGATGAAACGCGTCTCGTGTAACCGCGAGTAAACGATTTTTCTAATATACTTAGATAATTCTTAGTTGTAGCTCGAAGTTTGGAATTGTGCCCTAGCCTATAATGCGACCTTAGCCCACAGCTGGGCTAAGGTCGCTTTCAACGTCTTCCATCTTGTCCTGTCTCTCGAAACCTTTGGTTATTCTATATCGAATGCACCCAGATCGTCCTGCTATCTTGTTCTCGGTCTGCCTCAGCGACGTCTACCGTCTCGTGGCACCCAGTGAGTGGCTATTCAGGCCCATCTCTCTGGCTGCATTCGACACAAATGGCCAGCCCGCTCCCACTTACAAACTTTCGCGTCTATTAAATTAGTAGGATATACAGAAATCAGAATTGAATTATACCGCTACGAAGGGACAAACTCGGAAATAAATAGATAAATGCACACGTCACACTTATAACACGCCTCTTTATCGTTGTTGGTTAAAAAGCAGTCAAATGAACTACAATTAAAGTAGTATTACCTTATTTTTTTACCTTATTATGTAAATGATGGTTGTTTAAAAACGATTTTTTGTTTCATCATCGCTCATAATAAGAGGTTGAAATGACATTTGGTAATATTTAACTATAGGCCATATCGCCAAGATTCTGACTCCTCAAGCTGCACAGACAGTGATGGTGATTCAAGCGATATGGATATTAGTGACAAATAGTCTTACATTACTTTTATCTGTGGTTAAATAGTTCTTTATGAGATTTAATTAATGTTTTATGACTCTGTTCCTCAGACGGCGATACGCGAGTTAACCGGTCGGCATACAGTACATGAGTTGTCATTTGTCAACAACCGTAACCTGAAATTGTAGGATACTTTTATCCGTCATATATTCATGACTTACCTTGCCATTCATGTCGCAGGTCGAGAGTTCGATTCCCACCCAAGTCAGACATTTGTGTGATGAACACGTATGTTTCTCTTGAGTCTGGGTATAATTATATATATTTAAGTATGTATTTACAAAAGAAAGGTATTTGTGTAGTATATTACCAGTTATCTGGTTTTCATAATACAAGCTCTGCTACTAAGCAAATTATTGGGATGGCCCGGCCGTGTGTGTTAATGTACCGCCTACGGTTGCGCTCACCTGGTAATTATTGGGATAAAAGGTAAGCTATGTGTTAATCCAGACCATAATCTATCTCTGTGCCAAATTTCATTCAATTCTGACCAGAAGTTTTTGCGTGACAAAGTAACAAACATATATCTCTACATCCAGACATCTATGTATACATTCTTTCTTACAAAATTCTGCTATAATATTAGTAGGAAGTAGGAATTCCTATGTCCCATGGATGGGACAGATGTAGAGGACGTCCACATTAAGTCGCCATCTCGAAAAGTCTTGACCTTCGCGCTTTACTTCCCTCCAGGTTATCCCTGCCGCCCTCGCTTTTGCAGTGATCGTCCACCGCCAGGATTGCTTAGGGCAGCCACGTTTCTGCTTTCCTTGAGGAATTCAGTATAGAGCTTGCGTCAATATGCATATTCATACTGATGTTACAATAGCGAAAATAACTAGGTATAATAATATGTATTTTAGCGTTTCATGCTTAAACAACTGGACCAATTTAGATAATATTTGGTATAGAGATAGTTTAAAGTGTAAGGCCGAACACAGCCTTACTTTTACCGGACTGTGCAGAAGTGAAGTAACGTTTTTGCGTGGGCTAGTCAAGTCATAGGTAGTAAAATATCTTCAATGAATATGTCCAAGCCCTGAGGTGATAGAGAAAACAAACCTGTCACGAAACACAAATTCGATTCGGAACCTGTCGGCACTTTTCGCTTTTACTGTGACCTGGATGTTTTAGGGTTGCCACGGAAAACAAAATTGATTTTTGTTTGGACGTAACTAATTCTGAAAAGTAAAGACAGATTTTTAAAATATGTTTTTTGTTTGAAAGCAGTTTATTCTGAAATGTTCTAAAAAATTGTTAAACATTAAAAATTATTAATATTCAAATTGATAAATCATCAATTATTATTCGTATTATTTAAAATCCGTTCGTTATCCGTTATAAAATAGTGTGTTTATTTCAAGATATTGACGTGACAACATCTTAAATTAGGTTGCGGCTGGGAGGCACTTATGAAAAAGTGTAACGCTCGGTAACGTTACGATGAGTCACCGAACGAGAGAGAGGCCCGCCGAATGCCTTGCGTCTCTCTCCCACTCAACTATGTTTCATCCTTCTTCCTACTATACGAATGAATATTCACATTAAAATTATTTTACCACTCAAAGTCGTTGTCACGTAAACCGCCCGTATACCGAATTTACAGGCAACCAATTTTTTTTTTTATTATTTTCTTTTTTTGTACTGTCCTTTAAACTTTTTTTCTTGATTATTAAATTTAAAATATTTATTTTTGAAAAACGACTAAAGATAAATGTGATCAACACTTATCAAAGTCGTGTCTTATAACCATAGCCAAAGTCGAATCTCAGTACACGATTAAACAAACATAGTTTTTATAATCGGCCCAGTTGCATCACTCGGTATCGTTAGTCTTGTTGAGCAACGTAATGGTGTAGGTAATGGTTGGTGTAATTACGCCTAATATAGGATTGTTATCTGAAGGTTATTGGGTTCGAATCGGATCAGTGAACCAGTCAAGTGTTACTTGTGTTTTAGATGTTGGATAATAGTTAAAAAAATGTATCGTAATACTCAATCTTAATGCAGTACTATTGGGACAAAGATTTTTACTGTAGATTACCTACACTTCTGACGTTCGGCGGTAGGGGACTTCGTGAAAAATTAAAAATCACAACATAAATATATTTTACTTTTTGAAACTCAAATTTATTTATTACAATTTTGTAATTGTGTCTAAAATCTACTATATATTGAAATAAAACTACATTATAACGGATTTTATAAAGTTTTTTATAAAGTCTTTTCTACATTCTAAACGTCGGGATCTAAAATCTAAAATCAATCCGTTTAAAGTAGTTTTATTTCAATGTGTGATATTCGCGAAAATCTAAAAAAATACGATCTACTGCATAATTATTCAAGGTAAATAAATAATGTGGATATTAAACAACTTTACTAAAAGTTTTTTTTTTTCTCTTCTTTCTTAACTTATTTTTTATTTGGAAGAGTTTTATAACCAAATAGTTGTATATAAATTTGAAGTCGTATTCTATAATTTTTTTCTTGTAGGTATCAGTACTTTTCTTTGACAACCCTGTAAATGGTAAAGATTACCTACTATCGCAAGAGCGAATCTTTTTTTTCTTCAATTTACACTTTTTAACTGTTTGTATAGATACTATACTTTCGATTTTGATGGTGTTTCTACTTTTTGTAGGTTTATACTTCATAAATTAGCTATAAAATCTCTGGCTTAGGTTTATATAATCGAAAATCAAGAATATATATAATGCCATTACAAATATCATATTTAATTAAGATCACTTTAAACATTTTTTTTTTAATCCTATTGTTGGGCACGGGTCTTTTCTTAACTATCTTACGAGTTCAGAGTGTTCAGAGAGAACGAACATCGTTAGAAAAACGGCATCTTTAAGAACTAATTATTTAAGGACTTGTGATACCCACCAATCCACACTTAGCCGCTGACTAAGTGTGGATTGGTGGATATCACATGTCTGGATTAAGGCGTAAACTCTCTCGACTCGTAAGATGATTGAGAGAAGACGCGTACCCAGCTGTGGGACAGGATTAAGGTGAAACACAAATACTATGTGTTTGTGTTTCACTTCAACCCTTTTTTATAACACACAATATGATATTTTTATTATACCCCTCTTTTTGTCGGGTGTTTGTGCCAATGCGCTACATTATTATTGATTAAACGTCATTTCGTTACTAGCAAGCCTTGGTTTCATATGCCCCTTGCACGCATACTTTACAGGGGTTAAATGAAAACAATGATAATATTGAAATTGTAGAAAAAAATCTGTCTAACTCCGTAATTCGAAACAGTGTGTACGAATGAACCACGAGACCGCGTCGAGGCGTGGGTGAGCCACAAAAAATGCAGTTTCACTCTCACCCGACAACCGACCTCATTGCATTGTATGATTAATTTCAAAATGTATTACGTTAGTTATACTGAGTTTTTATTGTAGACATCATTTTTAACCGACTTCAAATAACTTTTAATGATAACATTATTGTCTAGTAGAGATATCTTAATTTTATTTGTGCATTTTTCTCTCTTTACTCCCCAGTCGAAAACACAACCATCATCATTGATTTTAGATAAGAGTGACTGTCTTAAATAAAAATGTATTATTTTTATCAATCACTATTAGAAGAAATGAATAATAGACGATAAGTGATGTAAAAATGCTAATACTCTTACTAATGCCATTGGCCTCGACTCGAAAGTGTCCAAAAATCGCTAAACTGTAGTAATCGATTTCTTGTACTTGACATTCACATCGGATTTATTATGAAAACAGAATGTTAAACGATTATGCACTTTATTTTTTAAACCGTAAAGTTGCTATTTCGGTAAAGTTATATTTAATTTGTTATGCGACACCAAACTCGATGTTTATTCGATTGTTTTACCTCGTTTTGAATTTCGAACGCGTTCCTAAATTGAATGTGATTCGAATTTATTTGAACTTTCTTCTTTTCTTTTTAAATACAATCTATTTGTTGTCGACCTTGCAAACATACATTTTAATTTTATGTAAACCGTTCCGTTCCAAATACATTGCCAGCTCTTGTTTAATAATTCGCGTGAATTTTAGTGTAGGCTTTACTTATTTGTTGTAACAGAAATAAACAGTATTTTCTTAAATAACGAGAATATCACACATTGAAATAAAACTACTATAAAACAGATTTTATCGCGGTTTATTTTAGATTTTATATCTCGATGTTTCAGTCTTTTCACACTTCATGGTGACAGGGCTGAAAAGACCGGGACATCGCTATACATAATTTTAGTTTTATTTTAAAGAATTTTATAACTTTAATAGGTACTATACCTAAATTATAAATGTGTACTCTCGACCTTGATCACTTCAGCTTTTAATTAAAAAGTAGCAACAACGATTTCGTTCGTTTATCCTATTGTTTAACCGCTACGATGCCGCGATGTTACAAATTTGTACATATGAACACAATATAGAGCCAAAAGTCGATTAAACAAATATATCATCTTTTTTTTTGTGACTCGGCTTTAAACCATTTGCCAATATTTAGAACAATATTTTTCGTTGAGTTCTAAAAGGAGGTTGTCAGGCTAGTGTGTTTTGTCACCATAAAAATAGGATCTATGGTTGTCACGTATGTTTTTTTTTTCGAATAAAAGGCTTAGGTACTAAGGTACCTACAGAAAGGTACAAAATTTAAAATTCGAATGGAATAATCATTGACAATATCTATTTTTCTACTACAGTGTATAAAAAACAGTAGGTAAATAAGAGTAAAACAAATTGATATTCAATTTAGTATGACAACATATTTGGTAACCAAGTTTCACGGATGTTATACCATGAAGGAATTATCACATTAGGTGTGTGAATGAAATTTTAGATGGAATGTGAAATTTCTAGTAAAGGTGAACTTTCACTGTTGACGTTATCTCGCCAATAACTATAGCCTGTGATGTGAATAGTAATAAAATGTAAATTTAAATTCCGAACACATTATTTTTCTAGTATTTTTGCATTTACTGGCTTGGTGGCGTAGTGGTTAGAGACCCTGACTGCTATGCCGAAGGTCGTGGGTTCGATTCCCACCCAGGACAAATCTTTGTGTGATGAGCACGATTATTTGTTTTGTGTCTGGGCGTAATTTATATAGATAATATGTATGTATTTACAAAAAAGACAAAGTAGATATAATTGCTTAATTTGGGATTAGATGGCGCTGTGTGTATGTGTAAAAATATTATTATTATTATTTACCGGAAATCGACTTTTGGTCACATTTTACAAGTCATTTCGATTCATTGAATGATTATTTTCGATGCAAAATTTGTTTAAAATGTAGAATATAATGTAACGATTACTAAGAAGACAAAATGTCAAGAATAAACATTCGAGGCGTGTGTGGATTAAGGCCTAAACTCTCTCAGCTCTTAAGATAGTTGATGGAAGGTCCGTGTTCAGTGCGACACTAAAGGGTTGTTACTTTATTTGTAACGCCCCTTTGCCATTCATTTAAAAAAAAGCACTTACATATTTCAAAATAATAAAAAAAAATTAGGCTGCATAAATTCTAGATGTTAATTACAGGCTTTAAAATAGTAAAAAATCTTAAGTAATACATACCTTGGTATTACTTTTATTTTAATAAGTACTAAAAATTGCACGTTTTGCTCACTAATTTATGCTATTTTAGTTTGTTAGTTCGAAATCTTTTTATAAAAAATAACAGTGTAAAAATAGCATTCCCATTCACACACAGAGAGAGAGAGAGAAAAAGAGAGAGAGAGAGAGAGAGAGAGAGAGAGAGAAAGAGAGAGAGAAAGAGAGAGAAAGAGAGAGAGAGAGAGAGAGAGAGAGAGAGAAAGACGGGTTAAAGCGATTTCTTTTTGCGATTTTTTTATTTTTATACATCTTCAGGAGGAGCTTGACTGAAGAGGTACTGTCCACCTTACAGAATACACAGAGTGTAATAACTTTTAGTTGTGTTTCTGGGTGTGAGTAAGGCAGCCTTGCCCGTCGACAATCAGGTCGAATTCGTGATGAAGGAGAGGAGTGGGAGTGATGCTTCTGGTGTTGCAAGTATCCATAGGCGACGGTGACTATAATACGCTGTTTGTTTGAAGTTTGTTCATAATTTTGTACAAAAATAATTTCGTATAGTACCTTGCATTCCTGATACTTTTAAATACCTTACAATATACAATCGAAGTCAGAAGGTCGAACCTGTATCCTTTCTAGGTCACCCGATCACACCGCAACGAACAATGAGCGGTATGGGAAACAGATTTGCATATAATAGTGATTATTTAATATGGATCATTATTGCAATATGGTGGAGGTTGAATGGTGACTGACAACATATTTTTTGGACTCAGATTGGAATCGGAGCGAATGCTGTACGGTATTTGACAAAAGTCTAATTTTGCTTCTGTAGGCACAATTACAAAAAAAAATCTTTGAAAAGCACGTTATTAGCGCGTCCAATTTGTTAGGTTTTATTGAATTTTATATTTAAAAAAAAAACTTAAATTATGTATTTTTTATTCTGAAATAGGTTTGAGCTTGACTACAACTTGCCTGACGTTTAGCATTGGTGTAGTCTACGATGGAACGCGTCTGCCAAATATACCGATTCACTCGTGGTTACCAATGATTTTCATCTCAATTGTACAATTTCGTTGAATTTACAGAGTTAAAGTCTAGTTGAGGATGAATATGAAGCACGCTTTATAAATATAAGGTCACGGGTTTATTCCCGGTTGTGGCCACACAACTTTGTGTTAATTGTTTTATCGCTACTGCTTAATATCGGTGAAGGAAAACATTGTGAGGAAACCGGCTTGTTTAAGAATTGATCATGTGACATGTGACATCCACCAACCCGCATTTGGCCGGCGTATGTGAATTCAGGTCTAAACTCTCTCAACTTGTAAGATAGTTGAGAGAAGACCCGTGGAACAGTGGAACACTAAAAAGGGTTGAAGTGATTAGGACGAAGATCCACACAAAAACAAACAAATTAAGTTAAATAAAACCGTTTCAATTCTGTTTACGCACTTTTAGAACTGTTTGAACTTATAATTTATGTAATTATAACATTGTTACGAAAATCCCAAAAAAATATTACATTCACAGCCATGCAACATTGTTGGACCTTATATCACACCGTTGCGTAACATTGTAATATTTCCCGAGATTCGTATAGGAAGTAAACGCTTCCGAGCATTCAATGAAGCTGATCGTTGGTCATAACACACATAACAACTGTTATGCGTGGATAGATACAGGTCTAGGTACGGTGTGAGTGAGGATAGATGTTTCTTACTTCTTGCAAAAACTGTTGACCTCATTTTGAAAAAATTAAGGCACAATCAGTAGGGTGAGCACGAACTTTTTCTACTCTCGTATACTGATATAGTCGTAATATCAAAGCGTATTTTTGTATGGAATATGAACAAGACCATCTGTTCATATTTCAAACAAAAATACGCTTTGGTATTACAATTATATCGAAAAACGATAGTAGAAAAAGTTTGTGCTTACCCTACTGCATAAACTAGTATGCAGTTGAGCAGTTATAGTAAGACATAGTGCAGATATAGTGTCAGATTATATTAGGCTTCTGACCACCTGTAGCGAGTGTTATAGGTGTTTTGAATGACAACCAGGGACCGATGGGTTAAGGTGCTTTCCGGGGCAAGGAGACACAGAAATAAATTTATGTTGTGACAAAGATTTTCCGGGGCGGAATCGAACCCGCGACCTCCTAGGCACAGTATTGCCCCATCGTACGGCTTACGCCGCTCAACTAAAAAGGCCGTCAATTATAAAAAGTACGATATTTTTTATTTCAATAGCTAGGTATATCGTTTTCGTCTTATTAATTTTTTTTTTATTAATTAATTTGTTTTTTAAATTTTGTTTCTAATATGTGTTAGGATTACCTATTGATCAACCGATTTCAAAAAGAAGGATGTTTTTAATTCGACTGTATGTTTTTTTATTCGTGTTTTTTTTACGTTACACGATAATTCCACCAATTGTTAATCGATTTTGCCAATTTTCGTTTTTCCTTTTGAGGTACGGTATCCTAAAAAACCCTATGAATAAAGTGTAGTTAACGCTGTAGACATTAGAAAAATTTAATAAAACTTCCATTAAAATTAGTTTTTTATCAAAGTCACGATAAAAGAGCCAATTTAAATATTTAAAAACATATACAATACAATTAAATAATGTGCTCACCCAAAAACATCGCTAACACGGAAAAAGAACGGGTTATTTTCAAGATGATTTAGCATAACAGTTTTGTAATAATTTGCCCTTGAGTATGTAATTTGATGATTTAGTTCATGACGTCATAGAGCACTGGGTTACGACATTTTGGGTGCAGCCGTGTAGAGGGTCAAAAACACCATATCAATAAGAATGGAGAAATAGTATGAAATAAATATTGACTACTACGACAGTTAAGTTCGAATCCTGGTCGTGCCCACACATCTTTGTGTGAATTGTTTCATCTCCTCTGCTCAATATCGGTGAAGGAGAACATCGTGAGGAAACCGGCATGTCTAAGAACTAATCATTCGAGGACACGTGACATCCACCAACCCGCACTTGGCCAGCGTGTGTGGATTAAGGCCTAAACTCTCTCAACTCATAAGATAGTTGAGAAAAGACCCGTGCCCAGCAGTGGGACACTGAAAAGGGTCGAAGTGATGAAATATAATTGCTTAAGTTGGGACTGGATGCCGCTGTGTGCATGTGTGAAAATATTATTATTATTATTAAGCTATAGTTTAGCTATAGTTTATTAGCTTTAGTTTCATTATTAAGTTTATATACTTTAGCTTTATTATAATTATGTATTATGTATAATTTCATATTGGATTGTAGTTTAGTTATGTTATGTGCATGCTGTGATTTCCTATAATTGGAGGAGCAAAGTGAATAGTGTTTTAGCTGATATATTTTTAAATGTAACTATGTATTGTATTATGCTCTGACCGGACGTATGTTGGTGATCGCGCTAAACCATTAATCTCTTTTTGCGCAGTCGGATAAAAACTATCTTATGTCCTTCCCGAGGTCTCTAACTATCTCTATACTAAATTTCAGCCAAATCAGGTCAGTAGTTTTGGCGTGAAAGAGTAACAATCTTCCACACATCCATATCACTTCAACCATTTTAGTGTCCCACTGCTGGGCACTGGTCTTCTCTCAACTATCTTAGGAGTTCAGAGAGTTTAGGCCTTGGTCCACACACGCTGGCCAAGTGTGGGTTGGTGGATGACACACATCCATATAAACCTTTGCGTTTATAATAAGTAGATAAGTAAAATGTGTCTCTCCAATAGGATTAGATCATTAATAAGTGATAATTTCACGCTTTCTATTAACAAAGGTAGGCAGAGTTAGCGGTACTTATACTAATAGATAGAAATAACACTCATGCTCGTTTTCTCCCAATCAAGAGTCAAATAAAAATTTATTTGATAGCTTTTTGATTGGTTCTGTATAGCGGTAACTATTAGGTTTAATGTAGATTAGTTTCCATCCACGGCTTCGCCCGCGTGGTACTTGGGATAAAAAGTAGCTAAGTGTTAATCCAGATCATAAACTATCTATGTGCTAACTTTCATCCAATTCCGTTCAGTAGTGTCAGCACAATTTATCAAACCACAATTAATAATATTAGGTTAAAATGTATGGAAAAGTGATTTATGTAGAAAAGTATGTAGCTAATAACCTTAGTAAAGTTACGTGCTAGGATGCGACGAACTTATACACAAATACACAGACGTAAACGTACGCTTTATCTTATAACACCCCTTTAATTTACTTCCTTCTATAGGTACCTAAATATTCGACTCCAAATCCCCAATTTTTCTCAAGACACAATAGATGCATGATTTTTTGTTTAATTATCATCTAAATGTGATTATTTTTCAAACAAACGTTTTTGCCCACAGTACTAAAAAAGTGAAGTTGTTGCGCATCCCGATCCAAGATGGTGGATTTGCAGTCCTATTCTTATTTGAAGCGCATAGTACTATGTATTTCAAATAAGAATAGGACTGGACTCGCGGCTAAATTCATACCAAAATCCAAGCAAAAGTAGCGCCAGCATAAAATATGAAACCACAAACAATAATATTATTTTGAAATGTATGGAAAAGTGATTTATGTAAAAACTTTACATATGTATGTAGTTACAATGCAGCTGCCTACCTGTAAATTTACGCGCTAGGTTACCACAGACTTGTACACAAATTCATGCACACGGATTTTAAAAAACACAGGTTCTAACTTAAAACTCCGACTTTTGCTGTCGGAAGTTAATAAAATATGTTCGTACCTAAATATTCAACTCCAAATGTCCAATCTTAGTCACAAGGCAATAAGATATATGCCTTTTAATTTTTTTTTATCTAGATGTGATTATTATACCGCACAAACATTTCTGCTCACTGTACTAAAAAATGTGAAATTGCTGCGCATTCCAGTCCAAGATGGTGGATTTTCAGTCCTATTCTTATTTGAAGAGCATAGTACAAGGCATGCCTACAAAATAACATAGTGATAATGGCGGGAACCAGAGAGTGAGAGGGGCGAACGATTGAGTGACTGAGTGAAGTAATGCGTATGACAATGCGTATGATTTGGGGACAAGATGTCCCAATTCAAGAAAAAAATCGCTGATCACTTTAGGTCTAAACAGTAGCAAAATAATTATGAATATTTCTAAGTAGGTACTTGGTTCTGTGTATGTTCATTTAACTATTGTCAATTGAAGCAAGTTATTACTAGTTTTAGCTGTGGTTACCTATAACTAAATGAACACAGAGGTACGGCTATGCGCCACCGTTATATGGTGGAAATTCCACGGCTACGCACAAAGCGCTTTGCTTCCACTTTCATTGTGCGAACTGCCAAATTGTGGAACTCGCTGCCGGCATCTATGTTTCCCGATAGCTACAATCTGCCGGTCTTCAAGTCACGAGTGAATCGGTATTTACTGGGTAAGCGCGTTCCATCGTAGACTGCATCATTGCTTCACATCAGGCAAGTTGTGGTCAAGCGCAAGCCTATTTTAAGTTAAAAAATAAACACAGCGATCCAATCTTTGTGCAAACTACTTATTTAATGTAATTCTGTACCATTTGTTGGTGATCCAAAAAAAAAGACATTCATTACTGAACACTTTGTGGCGCTGTTGTGGGGCAGGTGGGTTAAATATTGTCAGCCTATTACCTAATTCCTATCTGGCCTAACTTTGGTAACACTAAGATTTTATCAAGTAAAACATTAATTGGTACAACAAGGTCGTTATTTATTTGCAGTACAATTATTAGAGATGTGAAAGCTTATCTGAAACCGTTATAATACCGGTTATTTACACAACACGATATCGGTTTTGTAACAGTGAAATGCAATAACGATACAGGACATTATTGGGTACGATAAAAGTGATTGTTTCATTATTATTAAGGCTATTTGATACAGATTTATTAATATACGTCTATTGGCACTTAAATGTATGTTAAGTAATGTAATTTAAACCTTTTTTTTTTTTTTTTTTTTGACCAGGGGGAAATCCTTTATGGATCCCCCTGCCCTGTAAGGCGCCAGGGCAGGGGGTATGTGGGACTCCGTGAAGCGTATACCCTAACTAAAACCCCCCGGGTGTTCCTCCTCGCATTTGGCCCAGGGGGTCACGGGATCCAGAAATGACACAACCGCGACCCCCTGGATAATGTAATTTGAACCTACTCGTAATAGTAATAGATATAGAAGTTTGATCAATGGTACAAACAGTTTTATCAATTTTGCATGTCCTTTTGAGCGATAAAACACATATGGCTCACCTGATGGTACTTTAGCAGTCACCGTCTAGAATAAGCCTATGAACGCTTGCAACACCAGAGGCATTTCGCGTTGCCGACCTTTTAGATGTTGCCGGGTAGGCTACATTACTCATACCCAGAAACACAATCAAAAGTTATTACACACTTCACACTTCAACCTTTTTAGTGTCCCACTGCTGCGGACGGGTCTTCTCTCAACTATCTTATGAGTTAAGAGAGTTTAGACCTTAATCCACACCCGCTAGCCAAGTGCCGGTTAGTGAATGTAGCATATCCTCGAATAATTGGTTTTTAAAAACCGGCATTTCCTCACGTCGTTTTCCTTCACCAATATTTACCAGCAGAGATAAAACAATTCAACAACAAATGTGTTGGCACGACCAGGATTTCAACCCGCAACACACTGCTGTGTAAAAAGGAAATACATCCCCAGTTAGGCTGCCTATAGAGCAAATAAAAAAAACACTGTGCTTTACCTGTCTTCATTTAATTATTGGGCTTTGCAATCCTTACTCTTACTTACTTACTTAAATATTATAAATGCGAAAGTGACTCTGTTTTTCTGTAAGTCACGATTTCACACCGAAAATCATGTACTGATTTGGATGAAATTTGGTATGGAGATTGTTTGAGACCCGGAAAACGACATAGCACAGTTTTACCCAACTGCGCGAAAAGAGCTAAATAGTTTAGCGCGCGAGAGCTGCGTTCAGAATGCTTGTGGCTAAGAAAAGTTTGTCACCATTCAGACGATTGGTACAAGATCTAGCCAGTCGCTTTCTATCTAATAATATAATGTAGTGGGACATTAACACACACGGCCATCTGATCCCAAACTAAGCAGAGCTTCTACTATGGAAACCAGATAATGGTAATATACTACATATAATGCTTTTCTTTTGTAAATACATACTAAAATATAGATAATTACACCCAGACTCAAGACAAATAAACGTGATCATCACAGAAATGTCTGACTTGGGTGGGAATCGAACCCACGACCTGCGGAGTGAAAAGCAAGTATCTTACCGACCACGCAACCAGCCGGTCAATCTGATAAGGACTTACCAAACAACAAAAATAGTGTAATCTCTTTTAAACGTTGTTCCAATTAGTGGGCATCTATACAATTATATACGATTTCAAAATATCCAGCACTAAATCAAATACTAACGAACAATACAACTAATTGCACAAAAGTATAAAAATAAAAGTGCTGCTTACAAATATTTTAACATGCGATAATGTTGTAACAGTGTCATCAGCTGACACGTTGTGTAAATTATTGCAACTACAACACTAATATACAATTATTAAACCGGTATTTTACGTTTTAACGAAACAAATCCTAAGATAAAAATATGGTTAAGAGTTAAACAGCCAGTCAGTGTTGGTGAAGTTAACTATTACGCTTGAGGATGGGTTAATCGTGAGAATATAGTTTACGAAATAATTCACAAATGCTTTAAAGTTATGATGGTTTAGCAAAAACTTGTCCTAATTCGAGTGACATATAATTTAGGTAATGTGAATTTAATGTGGGAGAAATAACGGTATTTATCCTAAATAGTGGTTACCGAAAATAACCTATTTTTCGGCAACGTTACATAATATTTTCTGTCCCTATTTTTAATGTGGTTTTGTTTTACTCCACCAACATTAAAATGAACGAGGTTCTTATTTCGACTGTATGTTTTTTTTTGTATTTATGTTACCCGATAATTCCGCCAATCATAGATCCGTTTTGATTATTCTTTTTTTTTAACCCCCGACGCAAAAACAACGGGCTGTTATAAGTTTGACGTGTCTGTCTGTGGCATCATAGCTCGCGACTCGCGAGCGGATGAACCGATTATGATTTTGTTTTTTTTGTTTTCGCGAATTAGTCGGGAGTGTTCTTAGCTAAAAAAAAAGTCGGAGTTGTTAAAATTTTAATTTAGAATTATTGTTTCAAAGGGTATGCTTTCTAGGTCTTATTAAAATTTTGTCAAACTCGGCCGAGCGGGATTTGAGTTATTGTTAAAACATTAAAGTCGGTTCATTTATTTTTAAAAAAGCTATTAATTTTTTACCTTTAAATTTCCATCAGCTTAGTAGGTACTATCGGTTATCCCAAAGACGCTTCACACATTTTCGAAATCAACTGGTTTTAGATGTAATTAGGCCCGTAATTTAAACTCTAATAGTATTATAAACAATTACATTCACTTCATCAAATGAAATTAAATCCAAATGAAAGGTTTTAATGAAAGTTCCGCAAAATAATTACCAACCTGCGTGTTTCGCGCCATTGCAATACAAGTGCATTGACACAGGGCTCGTTTACCCACTGACATACATTCCACCTCTCTCACACTTACCACAGATGTGTATATCTGTCTCGTTTACACGTACAAGTTTTTACACGACACTTTTCCCGCCATAAAAGTTGAAGTCTCATTTCGAAACGCTTAGGAAGCGGTAATGTGCTTATGTGCTAGAAAATGGCTAGGTCCTCGTCATTCTAGGGCATTGCATGGCAATTTTTTTGTATGATGTCAATTCTAGGCTACCACAGATTATATTAGCCACGTCCACTTGTAAAATAATAAAAAAATAATATGACTTGACAATATTACGCTAGAACTAAAACTTCGCGGTTGTTTTTAAAGGAGGTTTTATACAAATTAATTTGAACTTAAACCTTTTTGGTTATGATTTACAAGCGGTCGCCCGAATTGGATGTAATCAATTATAAGTTTAATTAATAATATTTATGAATAATTTTTTATTATAATTCCATCTTGTCGTTGTAGGTATTAATTGGACCAACCAGTTTTAAAAAGTTCGCCAAATGTCTGGAGAACCAGTAAAAGCTCTTTAGGGAAGGTGTGTTTACTGTTTTTTTTTGGGAGTATCCAATTTAGGTAATTTCCTTAAAAAAGAAACAAGTATTTTTGAACATGTTTACAAAAGTGTTTTTTCTGATAGCTGCAAAAATTTGCACGTTAAAATAAAAAAAATCAGCTTTATTCTACTACGATTTGAAAAGAAATTTCATTCTACATTATTCAGATAGGACCTATTTGATAGGCATGAAATTACAATTAAAGGTGTATTTGGATGTCACAGATTACCTACTTAAGTTCATAAAAAGTGTTTTTATCATTCATCTCAGCAGGCTAAGGTCATTTACGTTTGGAAAGTTAAAAAAAACAAGAATCCATACTTTCTTTAAAATGTCAAGTAAAAGTGAAATTTTGTCGAAAATAAAAATGACAACTTAGATTTTAATCGTTTGACAAGATGCTTTCGATAAAATCAATTAAACCTGTTGTAATGTATGTTTTCTAATTTTGTTTCAAGGATATAAATCCGAAAACATAGGAAGAGATCACGCAGTTTAATTAGAGACATAACCATCTTATTTAATTACCGTGTAAATTAGTATTAGGTACCAAAACAAATGATACCCGCTCGAGACTGAAGACGTTCAAATCATGAGAAAAAAAAATTGTTTTCTCTACTTTGTTAATTTGGATATGATTTTATTTTTTATTTTTTGTAATTTGTAGTCCGCTTTTTTATTTTTTTTATTATTCAAAAGCATTTTTGGGCTGTTCTGATTTCAAATTCGAAAAACGGAAATATGGGATACCGGCTAGGCAATATTTTTTAAGAAACCTTGTAACACAATAGAATCGATTCTAAATTTAAAACAATCTTTTAGAAAGGAGACCGTGTGAAGTAATTATTATTTTGACAGTTCTATAGCTATTATTACCTCCTTTGTAAGATACACCTGTACTCACAAGTTTGCTTACACACTTCAAAGAATTCTGATCGTTTTTCTGTACTTATTAAAGAACAAAATCGCGTAAAATCTTTATAGTTTTTCTGGTAATTGGTTGTGTTGTAAGAAATGATTGTACACAATAAAATGTGTACGGAAGTCTCTATGAAGTAACGATTGCAATTCTGTTTGTATTCAAAGATGTTTAGGTTTTATTTTCGCGGTATTAAGTAATTTTAATTTGAAGAGTTTATTTTGAACTGTTGGAATGTTAAATAAATGTGAAGTCACAGTCAACAACAGTCCGATTCTCTAAATCTAGAGTTGTTCGGCAACGTCCTGAGCCTAGGTTCGTCCCCACATGAGGAACTTTCAAGGCAGTTGTCATAGTACTTGATCGAAACAACCGTCTTCGGACGGCTCACCGAAAAAGGTCGGTTAGCCAATAAAGGCCCTTCCGGCCAATAAAGGTCCCAGCAGTTTTTTTACGGGTGACCTAACCCAATTAGCTATTGGGTTAGATCACCAACCAACCAATCAACTGCTGGGACCGCAGTCGCCGGGCATCACACCTTGCCCGGTTGGAAGATCTTTCCTTTACATTGAAGGGTCACCACCAAGCAATACTCCAGCCTCTACACTATAAAAGAAACCAGTAACAGAACAGTATGTAAACCTACTTCTCATGGAGATAAGCTTGTTTTGCTCAGATTTCCCGATCAGTGTGAAAACATTGAAGTGAAGATTGTATGAGAATATATTAATATTGTATGGTAATCCTGTAACCATTGGATTAGCAACGACATAGTGTTTACTAGCTTTCCGACCGCGGCTCCACCTTTTTTTCCAACGCCAAACTTGACACTGGCATAATTAGGACAAACTTCCACAGGAGGCCAAAAATAAAAATATAATTAAATTACCTTTTTTTCCTTTTTAATAGCTTTTTTAGGCACATGCGTTTTTTTCTTCTTAATTTTTTGTGTGAGTCCTGTTTGTGTCCAAAAAGTTTTTTCTTTATTTCTTCATTCATAATACACGCTTAAGGGGCTCCATCCTCGTATATGACCGTATTACCCAGTGAGCTAAAACACGTAGTAAGATATTGGTGCTGTGATCGTCATTCATAGCGAGTGCGACCACTTCCGTGGTGAAACGTGGTGGTGGGTCAGTGTGACTTCCTTTATTGTTATGTTCCTAATTATAGCTAAACAGGATATATCTACAAATTGTAGAAATGGTGACTATAATGGAGTACCTATACTCTATAGTACTATACTTAATATTGTGAAGCTGAGTTTGTTTCTTTGGTTGAACGCACTAAACTCAGGGATTAGTGATCCGATTAGAAAAATTACCCGTTTATTGAGAGGATACTTTTTGTTCACTGGGCATGATATAAAATTTTAACTTTCTTATGGATTGTTCAAAAATATTGAACACGATATATTCCCTGTTTTTGAACCAAAATATTGAGTTAGCTTCGCTATGTAATATTTCCAGAAGCCCAAAAGACCACTACATACACACACATGAGAACAAAAGAAAAAATAGAAGAAAAACATCAGAGAATATATAAACCATTGATAACACTGTACAATTATGACGTTCAGATGAAGTAAAGTTATTTAATAAGTTGCAAAACAATTTACTTGCGAAAGCACAGATCGTAACAAGCCCTATGAGATATTGTATAGTTCAGATTTGTGTTGTCAGGTTGAATTCTCCGACAGTGAGAAAGAAAGAGATTCGTGTTAGTGACAGTGACTAACAGAGATCGCGTGTTAACCTTCCATGAACTTGTACAAATATTTTAAAACTGGAATCAGCGAAACCGTGTCAGCTGTTCTCGAGTTTTAACGAGACATCAATCGTCAATTCATTTTTATGTACGCTAATTCACGTAATTAAATAAGTTCAGTGGCAGTGCAGTTGCAATTGAGTTTTGATCAAAACAGCCCTTTTCGTATTCTCGTAATTTTGACAACCGCTGTCAGATACCCTCGCGTCAAGTTCGCGTCACGCAAGCGCTTTAGATTAGATATCAACAAGCTAAACAATTATAAGAATACCATTTTACACTAATAGAACTGCACCGCAACTTGATCGGCGCGTCAAGATATTACGTGAATTAGGGCGTTGAACTAGTGTCCCGACGAGCTTAGTACTGCGTATTTCACAATTTCTCTTTTTAAACCTTACTTGGACCTGTATAAGAACTTTGAGGCCTAAATCAGTCAAATTGGTTTGCCCGTTCTCGATTAATAGCGTTACAAACGTCTATCAATTCATTTTGAAGCTGATATTATTAAAATCTATATTCTTCATTATACAAAGTACTTAGCTCCTTTGGCTAATAGTTGGTTTAAGCGTAGACACACCATAAAGTTTTGTTTTCTTGTTTCAGAACTAAGTCACGATGAACACATAGATTCCTCAAGGATAAAAAGAGAAAATGTCCCAGAGAACAGGGGTGAGTTCTTAAATAAAATTATTTCTTCTGTATAAATACTATGCTTGAATGATTGAACGCTAAGTTACTTATGTTATTATCTTTAAGAATGTTTACTATTTTTCTGTTATCTTTTCTTAACTTATCTTTTCCAAACTATTTTAACAGTTTGTTGTTAATTTATGGAGTTTGTGATGTTTCTTAATACGAATTAATTGAGCCTATGTCATCAGTATATGCTCTATTGTTTTTGTCTTTCCGCCTTACTCCAAAATATGCTTGATGGTTCGTCAGATCATGTTTTCTAGTATATTTCTAGTAACATCTTTGCATTATGCCTAAGCCATATTTTGAAATAAGGCTGCGTTGATGATTAGAGTCTAAAAGACTTCTGTATTGAAGAACATCATAAATTTCAATTAATAAAAATCGCTGTACAAAATTAGTGCTAACATAAGCAACCTGATTCTATTAGTGATTAGTATTTCTTTCTACTTATATTGCATTATTAATTGTATGTTTTCTCTTCTTTTCAAATCTAATCCTGTGGGTCGGAACAACTCAATGGACTTTGTAATATAACGCACCTCCATCACTTCCTGCTCGACGATGACTATGACTGATTTGACGATGGCAGACTTGACCGTCCTACTCGTTAACGAGAAGAGGAATGACTATAACACGAAGATCGGGAGATACCACAGCGTGAAGCCACTCATCGGGCTACTGACATCGACAGCGCGAACGTTTATCCAAGATGGTGTTACCACAGAATTTGCTACACAAATCTTGGGCACCACCTTAGATAACGGCCGCATTTATGCGCAACTCCTCACAAAGTCTTCACTCGTACTTTACAATAAGCCCACAAATGTAGAAGACCCTGTAGTGGTTCAGCCCACACGTGTGCATTCCGCTTTTGATGGTGAATGGAACGTCAAGCAAGATTTAGGCTTCATTGATCCAGAAAAGTTTGTACTTAAGAACACTGATTACCTCGCTCCTAATAGTAAAATGGATATTGTTTACGCTAGTAAACATATTCAGGAGCCTCTTAAATTCTGGAGTCCTACAGCTCCTGAGAATCAGTTTGGTAACCAAGTGTTTGAAGAGCCTGTGGCTCGAAGAGTGCAGCCTGTCAAAGAAATACCTAGATATGCACAAAATGAAGTTTTAAATTACCTTGACGGTCCATCCGTTGATAGCGACAAAAAAGTAGAGTTAGTTGTGGAAACATCCATGATTGAACATGTTAACTCATTGCACAGACAAAACAAAGCTAACGAACTCGTAACTGAACCAGTAAAAACAGATTCGAACGACGATCTTGTTGAATCAAATGTAAGTAAAGTTAAACCTAATTACGATTTACCGACGTTCACTATTAAGAACGAATTTTCACCGATATTTTATTACATTGATAATGTAGAATCTCGCCGTACTCAGCAGCAGCCAGCTATGCAATCGAAGACACCTAAAAAGTTGTTTGGGCAAAAAAGCGAACCCAGGCCAAAGACAACATTTACTTATGCGGGTTTCGCTGACTTTACGACGGTTGTTGGTGATACTGTAATTATTTTCTCCCCAAATACTGAAAAACCTCAAAATCCTGATGAAGTCAATGTTTTCCCTTCAGCCAAACCCGTTGATAAATTAGCTACTAAAGTCACTTTCTTAGCTTCCGATATTCCCGTTGCTTCATCAACTTATAAAGCACATGAAGTTCCAGTTGCTACAAAAATCTCTGTACCCGCAGTTATAGATGAACATAGATCTGATAAAGCCCTTTTCAATGATGAAAAAAGTTTGAAAGAGGTCCTATATGAAGTTGATAAAATGCCTGACTCTATTAGTGTTCAGTACAATAATGGATTTGACTTAAACGCGGATGTAATTCAATCTTCAGAGTCACCTGTGATTTTAACAGAAAGCACTAGGACAACAGATGGTTTAGGAGTTATACCTATTCAAGATCAGAATTCGTATGCCACTGAGCCACTGGGTACTTTAACACCGTCATCTACAGTAATTGATTCTCCCAAAGAGTCAGCTGTCACTGAACGTGATATGACAGATATGTTTACTAATTCTGAAGAAGAATCAGAAAATACAGCTGCTGAAGTTACTGAACCTACAGAAGAGGAAGATGAACAAGAAGAAGCAACAACAGAACCACAAGATTTCAAGACTACTACAGAAAGTGGTAACAGTGGAGAATTATCTGAAGAATTAGAAACAACCACAGAATTTAAGTATTTATTACATGAAACAAACGAAGAAGATTCAAATGAAGGTTCCCATGAATTTGAAGTTTGTACTCAAGGACTTGAAACTCTTTCAACAATGACAACCGCGTACAAAACACTGACATACCTGACCACATACTTCATTCCTCTTCAGAGCACAGAGACAACCACATCTATAAAATCAGATGTTGTGGTTGAAAGCAATGTAGGGTACTTAACAAATGTTGTCTGCAAAACAAATCTAAATATAGAGCCTACGGGTGTGGTAAGCGTTGATATCAATTACTCGGCAGAAACAAAATCTCAGATTTTAGAAGTTTCTGAAGAGCACAGTAGTGAATTGGCCCCGAAACTAGAAGTAACTACTGAACAATCTAAAGCTACAACTCAACAGGATATTTCAACTTCTCAAGAACAGAAAGATGTTAATTCAAAAGAAATTAGTGAAAACAGTAATGAGAGCGTTAGTAACGAGGAGAGAGCGACAAACAAACCAATAACTACCACTACTGAACAAGGAACTACACCTCAAACACGTGTAGAAATGTCAGTCACTACTGAACAAACGACAACTACTACTACGACAACAACTGAAAAAGCTCCAGAAGAAGAAGTACAAGAACAAGAAAATGAAATTGATGTTATATACAAAACTCTATACACAACTTATACGTACTTTACTACATTCTTCGGTGACCATACATCAAGTGTCGCTAGCCATAAATCAGTAGTCACTAATACAATCACATCGACTGTAGATCTTTCTAAATTAGATCCATCATTGTTAGGTGCCTTCAACGAAGATGAAATCGCGCCTACAAATGTAGGAGCAGGCCGACCTACTGATTCATTTGCGATTAATAGCATTATTGATCTTGTTAAAAATAAAGATGTTATTGAATCCGTCGAGAATGGTGATATTTATAGTTCACAAACACCTACTCCTTCCCTAAGTGATGACGTCGTGGCAAGCATTAAGCCTGATGCGGTTAAAACCTATTACACTACTTACACGTTCTTCACAACTATTTATGTAGGAACTGATGCTAATGTATGCAGCAGAAGTGAAATTTATACCAATTATGTTGGTCCAGGCGAATTAATACCCACAAAAACCAATCCCTTGCCCTCTGAGAATACTAGAGCTCAATTTGATTTTAGGAATTGCAAGCAAGTCAAAATGCAAAAACCAGCTAGCCAAGAAGACACTTCTTCTATGGAAAAGAGTGTCAGCATGGAAGAAAAAGATGCTAAATCTGAAGAATCGAAATCTGAAAACACTCCAGAACCAACGCCTATAGAGGTCGATATGTTGTTTAGCGTAGAATCAAATCCATTAGTATCAGAGAACTCTTACGTAACAGATGTAAAATCCTCATCATCTAAAGGTGAACGAAAGATTTTGGACAACAATAACATTATTTTAGATGATCAAATCAGTTCCGAAAGCAACATTGAAGAAATAATGCCTTCGCCTACACTTTTATTACAAACAAGCTATACTACATTCACTTATTTCACGACTATGTATATTGGCAAAGATTCTAGTAAAGTCAAGAGTCGTTTAGAAACAATTACAAATGTAGTGACAGAAACTATCATGCCTAACAAAGAACCTGAAGAAGAAAGCAACTTGCCTATAACTTATTACACAACATTTACTTATTGGACTACTCTATACAAAGACAAATCGACAACTATCACAAGTCGTGAGGAAATAGTTTCTAATGTAATCACGCCCCTTCCTCAAGCATTGGCTACAGTAAGTCCTATAGATACTACACCTATTGATATAGATAGTGTTTTACCTCCTAAAGAATTAGAAATTGCATTGAAACCATCTGTGATAGAAGATAACCTTGAAACTGATGACGGTAAAGCAACATTTTATACAACATACACATACTTTACAACATTTTACACTGGAAACACGTCTCAAATAAGAAGCAGCTTAGAAACTGTTACAAACATTGTAGATAATACAAAGCTTGTTGATGATAACCAACTTGGAAGGAAAGTATCCGGTGGAGCAGCGGACCAGAATTTAATCCAAGGTGATGGAGAAAAGCCTCATATAGAACCTACTATAGTAAAAGAACAGATTATACCCACGAAATTGCCTGATGCGTCTTCTATTCCTCCAACAGTACTTTTAGGTACGTATATTGATAACCTGTTTGCTGAAGTGAAACCAAATGAGAAATCTACGACTTCATCCCAAGAAGGAGAGAAAAAGATACTGTTTTCTCAAGTGGCAGTCATATCTGGAGATTCTAGTGTAGTAACTAGCGACAACAAGTCTCTTAATGTCAACACAACAAGTACGAGTAGTCCATCGACATCTACATCTACTGAAGCTTCTGTAATTAGTCCTGCACCAGACGTGATTGAAAGTTCAGAACCCACAACTGAAGTTTCTCAAGAATCTGAAGAAGATGACGATAATATTAATACAAGAAAGAAATCTAGGCTTACGTTTACACCAAAGAAACCTTCAACTACTCCCGTTATAATACCATTTGCCTCTCGAAACAGACCGACCTTTATACCAAAACGTGTGCCATTATCTAGTAGTGCAACTACTATTACTCGCGCTGATTTTACACCACCAGTGATAACTGCCACTCCAAGCTTAAAGTCTGTTAAAGCATCAGGTTACAACGGCAACAGAAAGCAACCCGCGTTTTCTGGTTCATCCAGTGCCGGTAAGAGGTTCCCCGGACGTAGTTCTTCCGTGAACTTATCATCTAATATTCCTTCCGCGTCAAGGTCTGGAGGGTTTGGGTCGAGAGGTAATATCCAACCTTCATCAAGAAGAACTGGTTTCAGATCTAGTTCAGTTAGAGCTAGTAGCTTAGATTACATTACGAGGTCTGCTAGTCCTAGAGTAAGACCTACAGCATCTTCAAGGTTTCCAGGTAGAAATATCAGACCATCTGCTTCGATAACATATCAGCCCGATCAAAATGAAGAAACTTTGGCTACCGGACAAGAAGAAAATGCCACTGAAGCTCTTGAAGAAGTTACAGAAGCATCTATCAGAACTACTAATAATCCTTTATCTCGGTTTAGACGTCCACCAATAGCACGGCAACCGGGTGCCGCGTTAACTCCTAGAACTACTACATCTTCCTCAAGACGTGTCACTCCTCGCGGTAGAGTTACAACTACAACTAGGAGATCCACGACGAGACCTACTACAAATCCCCTTCTATCTTTACGAAGGCAACGACCAAACGCATTGTTCCCAAAGAGAAACTTGTTTAAACAACCAGAACCAGAGCCTCAAGAAGATATTAAAGAAGATGAACAAAAAGTAGATGACAACGAAGAAATTCTAGTAGAAGAAGACTTATTTGAAGAAGATAATGATTACGATTCATCAGATAGAAGAGAAAGACAAGTAGTGAATCCACCGACTTCAACACCTAAGAGAAACATAGTACAAATTAGACCGTTTGCTTTTAGAAGACGTTCAAAACGTCAAGTTGACTATGGAAACAGAAAGTACAACAATAATTTCCGAAGGCCAGGAACAAAACCTACCACTAGACGCGTAGAACCTGAATATGAAGAGCCAACAACCCAAAAACAGAGAGTTGGGAAACAAACTACCCGCTTTAATGGAAGAACTACTAATTTAAGAACTACTACAGCTCCGTCAACAAAATCTTCTGGAAGACAGCCTTTCATTGTACGAGGAGAGTCTAGGACAACAACTACGACATCTAGTCCAGCTTACAGAAGAGGCAAAACTAGACCATCATCTCGGACAACCACTTCTGCCTCAAGACCAAAAGCTCCTAGATTAAATAGTAACACTAGGTCTAGTACTACCCGCAATTCAGCTTCAGGTAGATCACGCCCACGAACTACAACAAGTAGAGCATCGAGCAGACAAAGAGGCTCATTTGAAAACATAAGTGGAGAACGATTTAACTATAAAAACGCTCTAGATGACGGAAAAGTCACAGTCACTCATCAAGTACCTACTGAAGTTACAGTACCAGTGGTCAATGGTAAAATCACAGAGTACAAGAACTTATTGTCAGCTACACCAAGTATTGAAACCCTGCTTTCAAACCAAATAATCACAACTTATGGACCTTTAGGTAATCCTCAACTAATCATCGCATCAGAGTCTACTGAACTAGCTGAGAATGGTGCAACTAAAATAATTAAATACGTATTACATGAAACTCCTACAACTACAGTTATTTTCACCCCTACTACCATTAGAGGCCGTAAGACCTCATTCTCTCATGTCCTCCCAAGTACCGTTTACAACGTAGAATATGTCACACAAACTATCGCACCAGAAATCAATGCAAACGTTCCTTTAGCTAATTTGTTGCTTTCTCAACTGCTGTTAGGTAATCAACAACCCGCGATCAACCCTCTTCTTGCTCTGCAAGGACAGGGATTAATTCCACAGCAGGCTGTACCACAAACACCGGTAACAGAATATAAAACAAGAACAACAACTTACGTAACGACAGTTACTGATGCTAGAGAAACAGTTTTACCTATCACCTTCAAAGGTAAAGCTATACTAACAACTATAGTTGATCCAACAACGAACGTTATTACAGCAACTGAATTCATAACTGATACTGTTGTAACAACACCTACTGCTCTAGCTCCTCAACCTCAGTTTAATTCTTTATTACTCCCACTTCTTTTACAACAGCAACAACAACAACAATCAATGCTTGCATTGCAGACTGCTAATCCTTTATTAGGCTTTGGTCAAGCAGACTTAGGGCTAGCCGGCCTAAATAATTTTAATAACCTATCACCAAACTTGAATCAGTTAAATAACTTAAACAACAATATAAACAACGACATTTATAGTAATAGTCCAAAGCCTAATATTCTATCCGATTTAAATAGTAATGAGGATTTCTCAGAAGATTTTCAAGACAAGGTTGTTGAGGAAGACGCTCCTCCTCCACCACCTCCACCTCCTCGTAGGGCGAAAGGTAGAGGTCCGAGACCTACACCCCCTTCTCCTCCAAAACAAACAAGTGTAGTAACTTTATACGTCTCTGGAAGGTATCCAGGAGAATTTAGCACGGTGCTTTCAACCATCGTTTCAGATGACACTCAAACAGTACGAAAGCGTGAGGCCATATACTATGATAATGTTCAAACTTTGCCATCATTACTCCCCACAATAAACGAATTGACCGGATCTTTCGACAGCAGTGTTGTTTCTGAAACTGAAAAGTTTTTAAACAATGCTTCTGTTGAAAATCAAATTGAAACACAAAGTCTTGAGAGTATAGTCGGAGAAGTAAGCAAATATATTAGCTTAGATACATCACCAACATACGCCGTAAAGGTAGTGACAACTTCAGCTATTAGAGATCCAAAACAAAGCTCAAACGATGGTGTCTCGTGAAACAATACAAACGGTTAGGTGTATAGTAATGGTTTAGTTATTTATTTTGATTGTATCATAGTAAGTTAACTATGGAATAGTGCCTTATAGATGTAATTTAGATTTAAGGACGAAATACTCTTTTGTACTTGACTAGTTATTAACATATTGTATCTTAAGTTCACCAAAAACGTTATTTCAAATGTTACCATAAGATGTGTTGGGAAAATCATGGGTAACAATTACTCACTGCCTAAGAATAAGAACTAGATTAAAACTATCTACTTTTTAATACTTCTTCGCTTACATTGTACATTGCAAATACGACTTAAAAATAAAACAATAAACATTTTAAACATATATCTATTTGTATTAATTATCTCTTAGGCTCTCAACCCGGTCATTTGTAACAAAAATACTTTATAAAAATAATCTTCTGACTGTATATGCCTAACGTCTGAGCGACGCTGCACATACAACTGTGTGGTTTAAAATTAAGTCAAAAAAGTGTTGAATGTGCTTCTAAATAAAAAAACTTCTAATTTCTTATGCTACCGTGCAGTGAATGATAAGGCAAGTACTGAAAAAACTGCTAATATTGTGCTCATGACTAGCAGCTTATCACGCTCTCCGAGGCACGGGATTGACACGCCACCAACTTCGAAACTTAAAGCGAATCAAATATACTTTAAGAGTCCTTGTCTTTGACTCTATGACGTATTAAATACTTAAGTCTTTAAGTATGCAGGCATTTGGTATAATTGACTATAGCTTTACAAACATCAATGATAGTCAGAATAGTTAATGGAATAAGTAGGACAAATCTAACCTAAATTTGCATTGATAAAGATGCTAATATAATATATAACCAGTTCAATCAATTCTATCTATTATGTAAGTTTGATATTGGAACTATACGAAATACATCAAAATTCTCCACAGTAAACAAATTGACAGATAGGATATATTAAAACCGGTGGATAGTCTAGACCAACTCTGACCAACAATTAGTGATAAAACGCAACCTACGGTACTTTTGAAGCAAATTGTAGCTGTAATATATGGACCGAGAGCCACAAATGATCCTACAAAGGTTACGTGTTTCAGTCCTATGTGGTAAATTTACAAGACAAAAATAAGTAATATAGAGTTAGAATTGACTATAAACGACTTTGATTGATGAATGACAAAGACTGGACTTCAAAGAACCAAGGTTCCCGAAGGTTCCCTGAATGATGGTACCATACCCACATCCTGCGATCTCCTGGAGGTGAGTGTAATTAGATATTAATTTAAATTAAATCGTAGTAACATTAATATTAAAGTACTTATAATGCCCTTAAATATAGTATAAATCTTCAAATTAAACTTCTAAAACTACTGATAATGCAATTGGAATCATTCTTAGGACTAATGTAGTTGAACTTATAGATGTGAAAGCTAACGTAATTTCTTTGACGCTACGATCACATTGCAAATATATTGAATTTGATTTTACATAAAATATAAGAGAGAAAAAATAATTCTAAATATCTATCTTAAAAACTAGATAAGGCGTCATAAAATTCCTCCGAATCGAGGCCTTGGGGAAATGTGCCCAGAAGGCTGGCAGCATTGCCATTGAATTTGCTTCGGAAGCCTACTTGTTATTTTATCTAGAGTGTTATTTATTGTATCATATTTATGGGCACTATAAATACTCCACTAGATGTATATAAATATAATTTTAAAACTAACAGTAGAGTAGTGAATATTAAAACACTCAAAATTAATTAATAAGCAATTGTAGATACATACTAACAATAATACAAAAAACCCTCAATGTAGTAACTATAACATATTAATATTGTAGGTATAGCCTAGGTCTGTTATAATTGTATGTCTAAGCCTAACGTCAATATAATGTCTTAATCCAAATGTAATAAAAATTCGACTAGTATTTTTTACATCAATACTTCACCTACATTCTGAAATAATGAGTTCAATAATATTTAGTAATCAAATGACTAAACGACATCTGAAAATGACATTTGGCAACTTGATAGTTGTTCTTTGCGTGATAGTCCAGTCTGTAATAGCCAGGGAAATGACATAAGAAACGGAATGATTCAATAAAAAAACATAAACATCACGCACGTAACAGTATCACGAGAGTAGATCACGCGATTCCGCATAACTGTCATAATGTTGAATTCCGATCAACAATATTTTTAAATTTCAAATTAAACTTGTAACAGTTAGACAGTTTTAAAATATTTTGATTATTAGTTTATAGTATGATTACGTATGTTAGCTTTATAAAAATACCATTAGATTTATTTACTTTTAACTAAGTTGAATTTTCTATTTCTCAATTAAATAATGAAATGATGATCTGAAACATCACAAATCTAGATATCAAATATTTTATTATTATGATTTTTAAACATTAGTATATTTAGCATGCAGTAATTTTTTTGAGTGTGCATGTTAGTGTAGTGCAATTACTTTTTCTTTACTGTAACTTTTAGGTAACATAAATTTCTTAGTTTGAAGTTATTTTAGAATTCACTAACTGTAGTTATTAGTGTCTCTCAGTACATGCTCTAGATTGATAATATAGTTATTGTTAATATTATTTGAAAATAAGAAAGTACATGGAGAGTTGTTTAATATACATTATTTTAATTTAGTCCATGGTTATTTTGCAATATTTCAGCATTTAATACAAATGGTATTATTTATGACAATACACCATGGAGGCCAGGGAGAGACATAGATCCAGTGGCACCAGAGGAAGATGAGAGAAAGCTAAAAAACTTAGCGACGAGGGTTATGTCTAACGGAGTAGAGGTTTTGGTAAAAGATAAAAATGCTGATGGTAAACAAGAACAGGTACGATTTTATAAACATTTAGTTACTAAGTAACAACTCTATAAACATTCATAATATCTCAAATTTCTTCATCAACTAACTTAAGTTAAATAACTATAATCTCATCTTTTCCATCATTTCATTGTTTTTTGAAATTTATACTAATATTAGATAGAGTCTATTTGTTTGTCTTTTATGAAAACTGTACTAGAACTACATAAATCATCTTCATCTATGCTTTTTCTCAGCGCAAGTTTAACTTCATACACGAAAGCACACCACAACTGCACATAAGCTCAACGCCAACAAAAAAATTGCTATCATCTGCAGTCGCTACTGTCGTCAGTCGTCAGCAAATAAGCGCATTATATCCCCTTCACCGACTCATGCAGCATAACTACATAATCAAGACTTGCATGACAACATACACGTATCTCACAACAGTTGTTCATAACAAAAGAAGTGCAATTTCAACGTTCGAAACTATAGTTTCAGTTGTTACTACTGAATCTCTAACAAATCTATATGCATCTGATGTTATTCCTGATTTAAAGCCGACAAAAGTAAGAACTAAACCTGGTTTACCTACCCTGGGTGAATCCAAAGTTCCTTGAGAAATAAAAACCACACTTATAAACAAATTTCAATGTGCTATAAACCTTATGCAAACCTAAGTAAGATTTACATAAGGTTTATAAAACGACACTGTCTGTTCTCTCTAATACTTGAAAGAAGATAGTGACCACTTTTTAAACTACTTTTGTTACCTTTGATAACCTAACCACACCTTACAATTAACACATCATTGATCACAAAAATAAAACCCATGTCAATTTAAAACCATATTTTACTAAACCACCAGATTTTTAGCCTATTAATATATATTAATGACATGTTTCAGACAAAGTACATGGAGGTAAAAACAATAAAACCGTCAGCTGCAACAAATATGTATATGAGTAACTATCCAAAGATCGACAAACGAATAGATAGTGAAGAAGAGAATAGTGACAATTTCGATATAATTCAACCTTCCGAAGCAAGTAGCCCTCCATGTACAAGCTCATGTTCCTGTAGTCATACCAGAACTGAAGGATTGAAAACAAAATACACTCTTTTAGATAATTCGGGTTCTGGTACTAAAACAAAATTTAGTGCTACAAAATTAGATTTAAGACCAACAAATATAGAATCTTCAGATAAAAAAACTCACTATGCTCCGTATGAGTATGAATCTAACACTAATTCAGCTCCAACTGATACAATAGTCGAAAAATATACTGAAGTTATAAACGATTATTCGGATGAAAAAGATTCGAATTCAGTTGAGGAAAGTGAGCTTTTAACTAATGAACAAGCTCCAATACCGCCCAAGACTAACAAGATCAGCACCAAATTGCCTGAAAAGTCTAAACCGGAGAAACCTCAGAAACCAAATAAAAATAAGTTTGTTGTAGCAGATTTATTGAAATTAGGATCTCTTGGTATAAAAGGTCTGTCTCAATTAGCTCCAGTGTTAGAGAAAATGACTGGTGGTTTTATAAGAAGGCATGATACAGTAAATAAAACGACAAGTACTACTATCAAACCTGCTGCCAAATTAACTGCATACAATATGAATAAAAGGGTAGATAGTGATGTGGAAGCTAAACATACAAATTTTCCAATATACATTCCCGTAGATGAATTAGATACAGCTGAATCACAAACATTATTTACCAATGCTACGTTGCATCAGAATTTCGCATGGGCTTTGGAACATAAACAGCCTAAAGCCCACATAGTTCTACCTAAAATTGTTCACGAGAGTCCATTAGTAAATGGTGGAATACCTATAAGCCCTGGAGAAATAATAACAGCAAATTCAGACGTAATAGTAGGCAAGCCCGCTGTTGGTGGACCATTAACATTAGCTGCAAGTGGAATTAAATTGCAAAATTCAGTCAAACCACCTCCTATTGACAGTTTTTATGCAGCGAATGATCATTATGCAGTAAATGAAATTCCTTTAAATGATCAAGCGCCAACGACACCAGTTCATGTTGATGATTCTTACGACTTAAGACCACCTGAACCTCCAAAACCAAAGCCTAAACCAAATAGACCCATGTCATGGTCAAAACCATCATATAACACACAGAATATGCCACCAAATGATCAGTATCCTTATCGTATGCCATCAAGTATACACGATCAGTTAATGAAAACTGAACAAATAAAAACGAGCATTCTGGGAAATCATGGTAGACCAGCATTTTTGGATTATATTCCATCTTTAGGTAAACCAACAACTCCGAAAAACATAGATACCAAAGCCAATGAACCAATCGTTAATGTGGAAGTTTCAGATAATAGCCCAAGTTCTTCCGAAGTGGTTAATACAAAAATAACAACAAATGGAGATTACTCAGTAAACGATGACGTAGATTCTGGTAAACCCTTTTTAGTTGACATTCAACCTTCAAGAGTTGCTAATGTTTTGATACCACATGGAAGTACTACAGCATTGGTCTTCGCAGGATCATCTGAACCGCATAAAACTGGAGACTATATTGACGATCCACTTCCGTATCCTGAACCAGGGTATTTTGGTAGCTTCAGTATAGATGCTCCACAACTGACGAATGTTCATAACGTTGCGCCAACAAGAAATAAGCAAACAATAGGTAAACCATCTACAAATCCTCACACGGAAAGTAATTATAAACCTACACCGCCGATTTACAAAGAAAATTCGGTAAGAAATGATTTTAAAATAAAATGGCATGATAACAAACGACCAATTGAATACAATAAAATACCTCCTCCAACAAGTAACCAAGAAACTCACGTCCAAGTAGGACCTGAAATTACTGTTTATAATCCTGACATTTATAACCCATCTAATGACGACTTTAACAAATACAAACTATTTAATAACAAAGACAAACGAAAGGATGGAAAGAATATTATTGATAAAGAGTATGAAAATTATCTGGCTGTACCACCACCACCTCAGCAGTCAAAAACATCCTTCGATAAAGATATTTACGACAAAAGCAAACCATACAGCCAACGGCCAATTGTGCACACAAAACCGGTTCAAGATATGAAAGTATTCTTGAATATACAACACCCAGTACCAGAACAGTTACCGCCTAAAGTGACTTCAGAAATTTATTTTGCAGCCCAAATGCCAAATAATAAACCCACTCCTTCATATACTATACAAATCCCTTCTTCACCACAAAATCCCAACTCCCACCAATCTTCAAACATGCAACCACCTAAGTTCACCAATAACGCAGGACATAATAATGGGAACACTTTCTCAATTGTTTCGTCCCCAAATATTGCCAACGTTACAGTAAACAAATTAGAAAAAGACTACAAAGATAATTCATATTCCGTAACATTGAATACGGCTACTAATGTTTTGAGTAATAGTGATGCTGGCCAAGTGGTAGGATCAAGTATATCTGTACCAATAGGTAACTCAAACAGTGATACGAATAACCAACTCAATACTAATATACCGATTGGAACTAACTTTGCTATTAGAGTTGAAGATAACTCCACACCATTAGAAAACTTTAATTTACAAGGACATCAAACGCCTAATGTAATTTATAGCGAGCATTCTTTATCACCACATGTAACTATTGGCGATAACAGATGGAATAAAAGTTCTTCTGACAACTCTCTCAAAGTATATAATTATCACAGTGATAACTATGAATATACTGCGCAAAGAAAACCAACCAACTCAAATGTAAATAGCCAATCTGTAAACAGCCATGCTAATTTCCCAATGATGAATGAAAATATCACTCCTATAAACGAAGGTAAAACTGTTAAGCCAGTAATTGAATACACAGATAACATCAAGTCTAGTGATATTACACGACCTGCAAAATTGACACCAAAACCTACAAACTCTCACGGATGGTATTCAAGTATGCTAAATGAAAATAAAATTAATAATATTAAAGTTGAAGCTACCACTCGTCGAATTATACCACTTATAACAGATTTCAATAGTAAAGATAATCCTCCTAACTTTGGTCAGAAAATAACTAGTGTTGGTAAGCCACCGACCGATTTTTGGTCACAAAGTAGTACTCCTACTGAAGTAAATAATGATAAAACAAGCTTTATTATTGGTAAACCATTTACAAAACAACGTCCATCTGATATAATACCGTCTTCTGTGCCACCTTTTGCTTCAAACCCGTATACCTATAATTATATACCATCAAATTTTGGTGGAGTGAGACAGCCCACTTACGATATACCTATTAGGGATAATAGTGAAGAAACAACTACTTTGAATCCAAAGGCAACCACTGTAAAAGTAAAACCTGTCAATGAAACCTCAGAAGAAGTATACGATGGTGAAGAAGAAGGGGCAAATCCAGGAGAAATAGATGGAGAAATTAGTTCAGAATCAATGAAAATTCCTGTTGTCAGCGCTTCTAAAGAAGTTGACAATGTGTCTAGCACATCTACAGAAATAACATTACTGAATGATGAGGTGACTAAAGTCCCCAACAAAAATGATAAGGAAGATGAAAACAAAGTTTTTGTGACTTTTAATCCTGGAACTCAAACCGAAAAGCCTTTTAGGTCACATAACAAGACGACGTTCCAATCTAATGCTATAAAGCCTATATACGAAAATATTAACTATAACAAGCCAAGACCATTTAAAATAAATCCAGCGATTGTCCTTGATCATCAATTACAACAACCACACTGGCAAATTAATCAAATGGTGGAAAATGCAACAAATATGTCATATGAAGATAATATCGATTTAAATATTGGTGAAGAAATGGACAAATCTTCCTTCATAAAACCAACTTCCACAAGTCCAAAACCTATATATACAGTTCTTTCAGAAGTCAAATACAAAAAACCATCTCGACCAAATTTCTCTCGACCAAATAATACTAACGTCCGCAATGAATCTATTATAACATCTACTGTTCATATCCAAGACAAAAAGCCTTTAATGATTGAAAAAGAGACAGAGAAACCCTCTTTACCAACATTTACTCTATCAAACTTAGAAATAAACCGAACATCAAGTGAAATCATTGACTTGTCACCTCCACCTCCAACAATGGATTACAATTTCAAACCTTCGACGAACGATGAAATGATAATGGGCATGAGTCCCCCACCTCCTCGAAATCCACCTGGTATTCGAGTACCAGCTAGAGTACCTATGACTCCTCGAACCCCCGTTATTCCAATTCGAACACCTCCACCATATAAAGCTAAGCCGTCCAGACTTATGCCCACACGAACAACTACCCAAAGACCAGTGAGGAAACCTATAAACAGAGATGAAGTGTCAACTTATAGACCTGCTTATGATATTCTGAATAATGTGAGACGACCTATATATAATCGGGATCAGCCCTCATTGCAGCTCCTTCCACCACCGAGAGACCTTCCGTCCAAAGCGGTAAGCCCAGTTAGAGAAATGGTAACACCTACCACAGATGTGCAAGATGTACCAAACGTGGTATTCCCTACTCCAATATCATCAGGATGGTTAACATCTTCAGGAATCGATTTCTCATCTAGTTTCAATTTTAATCCAAGTTCAGTGAAAATTCCCGAAACGCCGCAATCGTCTAAATTTCCTGAGTTTGTTGAAAAACCTGCAGAGAACTCTTTCTCATACGAAGCAACCTCTGAAGAAAATCACGACACAAGCTCAGAGAAATCTGTCACAGAAGATAGATTCACTGTTTCAAAGGAATCAAGCTCAGAATCTACAACTACAGATAAGAATATTTCAAACAATGAATCTAATGATTCAAGTCAAGCTTCTCAAGAAGAATCTTCACCTTCAGATGTTAAAATTATTATAGGTAACAAGAATAGAACGCGTAAACCCTACCCTGTTCGTTACGATGAAAAGAAAACAGTAACAAGTAAGCACAAGTTGCCACCGAAACCTACACCTATTATCAAGCCCACTAAAACATTCTCTCGTCATGAGATATTATATCCTACAAGACACACCTCTATTAAGAAAATTGTGCGACCAGTAACAAGAACACCAACTGTATCACCGACTATTATTGAAAGTTCTGAACAACCAGTTGATGAAGATTTCATTAAACCGACAGAAACTCTCAAAGATAATATTGAAGTTAGCATACCTAAGCCTGAAAGTAGTATTATCAATTTCAATGATTTGCCAAATGATTTACCAAGTATCACATCTTCATCAATTGAAGAAATAACTATAAAACCAACCCACCATGCCGGCAATGAAGTCAAAATATCAGACGAAATTTTACCAACAAAAACGGAGTTTAGGACTACGGTAATCACGCTAACTAAGACGTTATCGGAGCCACCTTTGACAATATCAAGTATAGGATATGTAAATCTAACTCACACTTTGACTGTGACTGCTACAAAAACCAGTCTAGTAAGTCAATCAGAAGGGGCGGTTACACAAACTTTAGTTCTAACAAACACACAAACATCTACAATTGTTGATGTTGTTACTGAAGTTCATACACAAGTACAACCAACAACAATTATAGAAACAGTTACAAGACACATACCAATTCAAGTTCAACCGACACCTGTTCAAGAAATTTCATCAAAGACTAAAATACCTCTCGATGATATAACTATGTCTTCAGAAGAAAATGAGAACCTGATAATCAAGGATTCGTCTACAACAGAGAAACCTATACAGAAGATTGAAAATGAACCTGAACCAGAAAATGATAGCGATACCTTCTTTGTTGTTATGAATAAATCTCAAAACGGCGGTCAGGCACCACCCATTGCTACTAATGATGTTGATGCAGACTATGATATAACAAGAAATGAACAACTCAATAATAATGGCGTTTCTCAAGTTTTGTTTGGAGAAATCTTATTAGCAGGAACTCCTTTCCTGGAAACCACGAATCTCAACCCTAATGGTATGTATTTGAAAACATTTCTTGGATATCTTACATTATCAATATGATAATGTAATGTATGATAAGTTTATTTAATACTAAATTTTTCAGGTGTTTTGTATAACAAGGAATGCCAACCAGACTGCAAAGCTTCAAGAAATGAACGCTGCCAGAGAATAGATGGCTTGATGAAATGTGTTTGTCGACCAGGTTTTGCGAGAATGTTCCCAGACAGACCTTGTAAACGTGAGAGATGTTCCGTTCTAACTTTTTAACTAGTTAGCTTTATTAAAAGTATTTGCTACTTATTTTTAACTAGGGGTGTAGCAAATTAACAGAGATAAATTGTTCTTAGAACATTCAGCAATACTGTGTTGTTTGTTCCAATAAACTGAAAATTAGTGTGTCTTATAACCTCGAACATTAGATTGTGATATCTGCTAAACTGTATAGGATCAGCAAAAGTCTAAATTTGTACTCTCTTAGCTCTTGGAATAGTTGATAGAAAATAAATGGTCACGGCAAGCTCTATCCTGAATATTTAAAATTTTAATGTCATGGCCGTTTTTGATAGTTATATAAATATAAACACAATAAATTTGCATATTACCTTCACAGCAACATACACGTATTCAGTCAAACTAGCTCTCGGATCTCAAGGCAACGAGCGTCTTGAGTACCACAAGAATCTATCAGATAACTCCAGTAAAGAATACCATGCATTAGCAGTTGCTACTCACGAAGGCATCAACAGAATGGTGATGCAGTCAGACCTGAGGGATGTGTACCATGGAGTTCATATAACTGGATTCGATCCTGTAGAACTTAAGGGTGATCGTGGAGAATTGTATAAGGGTGTTATGAATCACTTCTACGTACAGGTAATTATGGCAAAAAAGATTAAATAAAGGGGATCAAAATTAGGCAAATTTGTTCCCTGGTTAAGATGTTTGAGAATAAAAGACAAACTCATTTGATGTGTCAGATTAGTATGCTAAGGCGTCAATTGAGGCAAAATTTCATCGAATCTTAAAAAAATTATGTCTGAAATTTCGGTACAATTCAGTATAACAAATACCAATGTATTGATATTTCAGCTCTCGGATAATGCACATGAGAGTCGACTGAAGGAAGTGGTAGAGAAATATCTGAGGAACAATAATTACAGTCTTGGTGGTACAGAAGTTTATGCAGCCAGTGGACTTATGGATAAATTGGATGTCAGTGGTAAGTTGAAAAAATTTATTATATTAGAAAAAATATCATCATTGATAATGCACGCCACCATTATTTACCCGCTGGAGTGTGACTGGCATCACATGCAATGGCTCCCAATACAAAATGCTAATGTGCTCCAAGAGTGACAATGAGAGAAACAAAACAAAGGATGTAGAGTCAATAATCTAACTTTATTTAACTTTCTCCTCTATAGACGTTTGTTTTTAGTTACTTACCTTTCTTCTTTAGCAAATATTTATCATCAACTACTGATTTGTAATTATGTGTTTGGCATAATTTCCAGATTTTGACGAGTGTGTTAGTGGCCAGTTCCATGACTGTTCAGAGCATGCTCAGTGCTTCAACCTCCGTGGTACCTACACCTGCAGCTGTTTGGAAGGCTTCGCTGATCTTAGTGTCAATACCTTGTACCCTGGCAGAATATGTTCTGGTAAGTTCATCATTGGTTCACCAATTTGTTTGTCAACTGCATTTTACCCAAATACCTCGCATGATCATCAATCTAGGTAATTTTAGATGAGTTGATTTTCTTAACGTCTTTGAACTATATTCATTAGCTAACAGGCTCTAGTTTTGTCACATCAGAGGCATTATAAACTTTTTTTATAACACCTGATTGGCTACCAACCATAGATTAACCCCCGTATTCATAAACGTATTTCAAGCTCATTATAGCTAAAATAGGTTTATAATTCGTTTGTCTTTGTCTGTCATCTCGACATTTATACTAGTAAGAAAGAGACAAAGTCCATTTTAACTAAAGAGTTTTATAACTTTTTTATGAATAAGGCCGTTAGTATGTAAACTGACGTTACCAACCTTAATAATAATGGTAAGCAGCTATATGCTACCCTATAACTGATGAAACGTGGGCATTACGTCTGTCTACCACTATGGAGGAATAAAGACCATGAAGAATACGAGTATGTTACTATTATATTGTTTAAAATACCATTTTGGTTTTCTTTATCAGCGGAGCCAGTTGGCTGTGAACGGTGTAACTATCACGGGGCGTGTTACTCTCGGGACGATCGCAGGGTGCTTTGTGAGTGCTTCCAGTGGTACTCTGGCAGCTCTTGTCAGATCAATTTGAAAGGTAAGTCGTATTCGGTGTAATAGTTTCAGAATCCAAACTTCTCTCTTGCCATTATGTATTGCAAAACACCAAATTTCTGCAATGTACTTACAGACAATTGGGTTGTTGAATAAAAAATAAAAATTGATTTTTCATGTGTATTTTAAAACTATATTATTAATAATATCGATATTTAATGCAAAAAACTCGAAAAAAAATAGTTTTATTTAATTATGAACAATTAAAAATTGATGAAATATAATCAAAAATCACGTGATTATAAACGCGCCATAATTGGTCACCATTGTTGTGACGTCATAATGTTATAGGCATTTAATAACAGTATCTTATCAGCGGTCTTAAACTGCGCTCCACTTTGTGGTCTCCAGTTACAACCTGGGAAACCAACTGCAATATGTGAAAACTAACATTATGACGTAACACGCGCTCGGGTTAGTTCGGAAACGGTCGGCGTGTTTTCGGTACTGGATTCAAAAATTAATTTTTATTTTTACATAACTTGTGAACTATTGCGAAAAAAAACGAAAAAACTAAATGTTTTGTTATAAACTTATATATGATCTTTCCATTTATGACAAAAAAAAATATTCAAAAACCCAATTACGTAAGTTGAATGATACTCGTAGATGCAATATTACAAAAAATCTTTGCACCAAAAAGAGAAGTGTCGTGAGAAGAAGAAAAAATAAGTTTGTCATTGGAAGTTTATTATGAATAGTCACACAACGCTTATGTATGGAATCTTTTTGTGTTAAGATGTTTTGTAATATTAATGTTTATCAACTTTTGTGCTGGCTGTACCCATTATCAAATTAGATAATAATAATCTTCCACTTGAAAGTGAATATCTTCTAGCTGAAAGAGAAGACATACCTGACTACCGCGATCCAAATTCTTCTTTGCGAGCACTTCACTTGTGAGATTCAGGATCATATTTAATTAATCTCTATTTTCGTTTTTTATATGCCTCATTATAATATATGCACCTTCCCCTTTTTGTTTACAGTAGTAACATATCTAATGATGTTGATAGATTTTTTTATTCTGAAATAGGCTTGCGCTTGACTACAATTTGCCTGATGTTAAGCAATGATGTAGTCTACGATGGGACGCGCCTGCCTAATACACCGATTAACTCGTGACTACGGGTGATTTTAGGTGAGAAGGTGGCAGTGGAATGAGGCTCCATATGGTTCTCTCTCAACTATCCTACGAGTTGAGAGAGTTTAGGCCTTAATCCACACACGCTGGCCAAGTGCGGGTTGGTGGATGTCATATTTCATCGAATGGTTAGTTCTTAGACATGCCGGTTTCCTCGCGATGTTTTCCTTCACCAATATAAAGCAGCGGAGATTAAACAATTCACACAAAGAAATGTGTGCACGACCAGGATTCGAACTCTCGACTTTATTTTTCTAAGGCCAGGCCCGTACCGCTGCGCCACCACTGCTCGCTTACATATTCAATTATAAATAGGAAACAACAATTGAAAATTTGTTTCAAATTAGCATTAAGTAAGTGTGTTATATTTTTCAGTGGTATTAATATCATTGGTGGTTTGCGGCGCATTACTGACAGCAGTATTAGCAGTTTGTGCAGTGCTGGCATGCTCCAAGCGCCGACGACCGCCGCACCCTCAGCGGTCTATAGTCGCTTGTATACAAGGAATGCCTAGCATACACCAGGTAAATATGATCATGCGCACCTGCCGCACTAAGTTAGAAAAGGGTTAAATTAATCTAATTAGTTGATTTTGAGATATCGTCCAAAACGTGCAAATTGATGTCTTCAAAAAACTATAACAAGCTTAGGAAATTAAAAATTGTAAAAGTTATGTTAAGGATACTTTTACCCATTTAAGGACGAGTTTTTATTATGTGAACCGTAAAAACAGTGTTCACCAACAATTTGTATCTCTGTATTAAGTGATTATTCATCATTATAATGATGTAGGTATGGTCTTGACAAAAAAATTGATAATTTTAGCATTCCAACTTTGCATCTTTGGTCTAAAATTATAAAATGAGGGTTAATGCTTTTAGCAGTATAGAAACTCGACACGAACTTGAAACGACATACGCACACAGACCGGCGTACCTATATCCAAAACATCCACTTCTGCTAACAGGGCCTCTAGTAAATAAATTAAATAGCGAAGCGATAACAACAACTTCGAAATGTCACGTGACAATCTTATGTCAATCCCATACATTTTGATCTTTTTATCGCTTCGCTTTTTAATTTGTCTAGAGACCTAGAACTGCAAAGGCTGGTTAGGACATCGTCATCATCATCATGCTCGTGTCTGTATACGTGTACCCCTGTGATTCTTCAAGTTTTTATACTGGTTTAGCTTATATATATACTGTGACGTCACTGAGCAAGATCTTGCTACTCTCGCTGGATGACAGTTTATACTCCAACTAGTACTAACTGAGGGACTAAGCTACGTTTGCCAATCCGCGGACTCGACTTAGCTACACGTTTGCCTATTGCTGCTCCCACTTACAAATACTGTAGGCTGTCAATTACTGTGGTTCAAAAATTTTAAATAACTTTTATAACTCCAGGGTGCAGTGCCTTCTAAACAAAGAGCCGACCGACGAGCGCTGATCAGTGAGCGAGGAGAGTCAGGGGACACCTCTAGTATACAAAACGCATCATTGCCTTATATACCAGCGAAGGTATGCATCTGAAATCTAAACTAAACTAAGGTGAACCTTCAATCACAATACAAAACAAATTTCTAAACATAAGATCCCATTTCGCTGCCGGCATCTCTGTTCCCCGATAGCTATAATCTGCCTTTTTCAAGTCACGAGTGATTTGGTTTTTAGTGGTTAAGCATGTTCCTTTGTAGATCAAATCATTGCATAACAACAGGCAAGTTGTGCTCAAGCGCCAGCCATCAATCAGTAATCGTTGGATAAAAAGAATTAAAAACCTTTTTCTAACATTAAATAATTTTGCAAATTCAGTCATATATAACGGAGTGCACAAACAAAATGGTTTAAATTGTATGTAATGGTATATTGTATCTGTTACAGAAAGCGTCATCATGCAAGAAGACCATAATGTCAGATCCACCCGCACACGACCCGCCGCCACCGCCCGCACCGGCGGTCATGATCCCGCGGGCCAGGCTACACCCGCATCATAGTGACAGGTGACAGATCATCATTATCTGTTCGCTTTTATCTCCATATATTGATTCCAGGCTACTGTAAATTCAAGTCTTTACTTTCCTTTAACTACTTGATTGCTAAGCCAATTATGATGATAAGTATCGAATAATGGTTGAAATAATTGTAATCAATAGACAAAGAAATGGAAAAAAAATGATAAATGCAAAAAAACTAACCTTCTGACTGTAATATTTTAATAAATACGACATTACTGTGTATATTGTATCAGCCTAGGGATATCTATTGCTGGGCATAGATCTGCTTTTTAGAACTTAGAACGACACAACGATGTTAGCTTACCATGAATTTTACAATGTCATTCACCTCGTGCTCATCGCGCCAACGCTCGAGACCAGAGTCCAGAGCGTTACACGAGACATAAGACCAGAGCATGATGAGCACAAGACCAGAGATCAGAGCGTTACACGTGACAAGGGACACAAAACGTCTTCACCATAGAATACTTTATGTCTCCACTCCAGAACCTTTATTCCCCAGGAGTTCACTTGCTAACTTTAGTCAATTGACTGGTCCTCATTGCGGATACTCTTATGTAAGGAGACTCAAAGCATAGGTCTCTCAATAGACTATTGAGCAACCTTAACTGTACAGCGCGATTTAAAAATACAATAGATTTACTAACAATTTTAGATCTTATACTCTTTGAACATTCTCTTTTGATCAACAGCCGTGAAAATATAGCAAGAAAAAGAAGTATAGAACTGAGTAATGAAGCTAAACTTATAAGTTACTTGGAGTCAGGAGTTGCCAGCCCCAATGACGAGGTAAAGTAACGTTTTATCTAAACTAGTTAGTTTCGGATTTGCTCTAAAATGAGTAAGAAGAGGAAGCGGTGTTCGCGACATGGCCATGGATTGCAAATGCAGTGCAGTAAGAAATTATGTAGGCCCCTAGACAAAGTGAAATAGCAAAGCGATAACGAAAGTTAGAAAAGAACAAAATGTATGGTATAAACATAAGATTTCTACTAAGTTTTTATCAGTGCTTGTCAGTAGTTAGATACGTCATTCACTGCATTTGTAATTTACGTAGAGCCCCTCTCCGAAAACAATTTCTTTTTAGGTGAATAAATAAATTTTGTTCTATTTGATCTTGTGCTATCGCTTCGCTGTGCTACTTCTAAGAACCCTCTAATGACATAAACTCGATGAATAATGGTGTCACACCAATAAATGTACCCAAAGAAGATGAAATCGCGTACAACGATACTGTTTTAAAATGTTCTCAATTTATTAGACCCACAATGATGGTCTCCCTTCTTATTACATACATTGGAACTAACATTAGGTAATTAGCGGCGAGTCTATTGCCGCCCTATGGACAATAATAATAATAATTTTTTCTATTAATTATTTTGTCATATTTTAGATGAGAAGGAAACACAGCTTAGAGTCATCTTACAGTGCTAATAAGGACAGACATAATAAGCAAGGTAAGATTTTTTTGAAGAACTCACTAGTTAAATACTTTTTCATCAACCTCAAGACCTCGTCTGCATCTCCTTCTTTTTAATTTTCGCTTCTAAGTCTTCCCGCTGCGTCCCATAAACCACAATATTCTATAACTGTTTACAATGACAAATCGATGCCATGTTTAAATCTGTTTACTGTTTTGTTGTAGGAGCACTAGTATCAGCAGGGTTCAAAGTATCAACCACTATAAGACCTGATGAAGCTATGATGAAGGATGATAGAGATAGCCTGTGCTCTGTTAACAAAGGGGATCTGGAAGCTGAACTGTCGCGGTACGATGCGATGAGAAAGTCATATAGGTAATATTTTGAATATTTCATAAGTTAAAATGAACGAAGCGAAGGGCAATACAAAAGACAATGCTAACATTCAAATTACCGCAAAAAAAGATAGCAAGAAAAGATTATCTCGCAAACCGAAAAATAATAGTTAGTATAAAACTAGCACTTGAAGAATAAGATGGTTCTATAACGCTTTCGTTCACCCAAAAACCAGATCTCGTTAAACAACAGTAGCTAGAAAGTTTTCATGTACAACTCACTATCTTACATTTAGCGGTGGGATGAAATGTAACCTATATAGCCTTTCTCAACAAATGGGCTATCTAACTATGTCTCCTTAAGATTAACACGTTCAACCAATCAAACAAACTCTTCAGTTTTATAATATTAATATACAAGCTCACACACAAGTCACAAGACTTAGATGTTAAGTGTAGGTTAACTTTAATATTACTTTTAACAGAACTTTACAAGATTTTTCTAAGAGCCCAATTTTTGTGATACTGTATTTGTACATCTGGTAGTACGATAAAATTTAATAACTGTATTTGAAAATTGTTTATTTTTTATTTATTAGTAAATTGATTAAAAAATATTTCCTATTCAAACTTCCTTACCTTTTTCAATTAACTTTTGAAATTATATAAAGTATTTAGGAACTAACCCTTCGTCTCTGGAGCTGATTGGATGTGACTGGGGCAAACCATTATCAGGTTTGTATACAACCAGGATTGCAATATCTTCTTTTCATTTCTTTTCTCGGTTCTCTTAATTTTGTTGCAAATAAACTGGTCAATTAATATACCTGTTGTATTATCATCATCATTATTAGTATTTTAATCTAACTTTTGAACATATATCGTGCCGTCTTTATGGATGTTTACACCTTCTTTTGAAACAATGATCTTTTAAATTATGTGTCTTGGCCAGATCTTAAATAATTGATAACTTTATAATGGTATTTTATAAATTAGACATACTAATATTTCATCATGAAAACACTTTGTGCCTACATTATCATGTAGTCTAGTCAGGACAATGAATTATCAGTGTTTGATATGGCCAAATGTTGATGAAGGTATCAATTATCACGAGACGTAGACGTAACTATATTACGAGATATCTTCTTATTAAATTCCACATTATGAAGTAATTAATTTTGAGATCTGGCTACGATATAATATACGTATTGTGTAGTTCGCAGCTTATTTTCGCTGTCTAAAGAGTTAAGTTACCTATCGCAGTTTCCTACTGGTCTTTCTTACAGCACGCCATTTTGGATGTTCGCCTACTTCATCTACCTTACTTAGCTTTACCAAATATTATATTATAGACATAAAAATCATTAAAATTGTTAATGTTTCAGTCAAGAAGATATGTCTGAATGGACCGATGCTGAAAGAAGACTTGGAGAACTGTAAGTATTATATTCAACTCTTTTGTACTGAAATGTAAGTATTTTGTTTATTCATTCACCTTCTCACCGAAAATCACTCTTAATCATGAGTGAATCGGTATATAGGACAGGCACGTTTCATTGTCAAAATCATTGCCTAAAATTAGGCAAGTTGTGGCCAAGCGCTAGCCAATTACAGAATAAACAAAATAAATAGGAACACTTACACTCTAATCTTTGTATTCTTAGACACTTGATCTGAGTATTTTTTTTTTTGGCATGTAACTATATCTAAAGCATTAATGTATCAACAGGACTTTATCAGAAGCCAGATCAGTAGGCGGCACGCTGCCAGCGAGTACTGGTAGAGCGGCTTCATCAACAAGACTTACACATCAGGTATTAACTTGGGTTGATATTTTTTTATTAGCTTCTTCAACTACGCCTTTCCCATAGACTTCCAACTTTACCTGTCTTACCTTTTGTACAATTTGCGATAAACGAACTTTTAGACATCATTTAAAAACGACCGTTCGGCGTTCAAGTGGCTTTCTTGGGCGAGAGCATTGGCTATGATGAAATGAAATGAAATGAATGAAATGAAATGAAATGAAAATATGCTTTATTTTTTTTGAGACGCGAGTCTACTTAAAAATAGTCCAATTTCTTTTCCTACCGTGCAGTGAATGACTGGCAACTACTGAGAAACACTGCCAAAAAACTCAGTAGGCTTTTATTCTTTTTTAAATGAAGTGCTTATATCTATTACATTTTGTTTGTTTATTGTGTTGAATTAGAGCGACTTAATTCCAAGCGTTTTTATTCGTTACATAGTCTGAAATTTTAAAATACGCTTTCTTACATAACGTAGATTTTATAGTTATTTTAAATTTGTTAATAGTCATTTCCCTAATATTATTTGGAAGTTTATTGTAGAAACGTATACACTGCCCCATAAAAGAGTTACTGATTTTGTGGAGTCGAGTATGATGTGCTACAAGATCGTTCTTATTTCTAGTATTTAAATTATGTGTGTCGCTTATTTTTTTAAATTTTGTAATATTTTTATGCACATACAATAAATTTTCATAAATATATTGAGAAGCGACAGTCAAAATATTTATGTCTCTGAATTTCTCTCTTAGAGAAACACGGCTTCCTAGTTTGTAGATAGCTCTTATAGCTCTTTTTTGTAAAATAAAAATGGTTTCTATGTCAGCCGCATTTCCCCAAAGAAGAATTCCATAAGACATGATACTATGAAAATAACTAAAATAAACAATTCTAGCAGTATCCTCATCAGTGAGCCGTCTAATTGTTTTGACTGCATACGCAGCAGAACTTAATTTTCCGGACAGTTTATCTATATGAGGAAGCCATTGTAATTTAGAATCTAGTGTGATGCCTAAAAAAACAGATGACTTAACAGGGTCCACCTCATTACCATTAATTTTAACATTTGTATTTGCCTGTCTTACAGTAGGCATGGAAAACTTTATCACTTTAGTTTTTTTATCATTGAGTAAAAGATTATTCACACTAAACCAATAGACCACCTTAGAGAGTGCGTTGTTTACTTCGTCATAATTGCTTAATTGTCGATTAATTTTAAATGTCAATGAAGTATCATCGGCAAACAACACAATCTCATGGCTATCATTAACATAATAAGGTAAGTCATTAATATAAACTAGGAACAGAAAAGGGCCGAGAATCGATCCTTGAGGTACACCCATGGTGACTCTTGACCCTGAGGACTTAATTCCATTGACATCGACTTTTTGAATTCTATCACTCAGATAAGATATGATAAATTCAAGAGCTTTATTCTTAATACCATAGTGGTGTAATTTCCTTACAAGAGTTTCATGTTGCACACAGTCAAAGGCTTTGGACAAGTCGCAAAATATACCCAAGGCATCCTGCGAATTCTCCCAAGCAGCATAGATACTTTTTAATAATTCAACACCTGCATCAACGGTTGAGCAACCTTTGGTAAACCCGAACTGTTTCTTATGTAACAATTCATGTCTATTAAAATGTCTGAGCAACTGGCTAAGTATTAATTTTTCAAAGATTTTACTTAAGGTGGGTAATACAGAAACAGGTCGAAAGTTTGATGGATCAGAAGTATCTCCAGATTTAAATAAAGGAATAACCTTACTGTGCTTCATCAAGTCAGGAAATACACCTACTGCAATACAGTTATTGAAAATAGATGCAAGATGTGGGGCAATTATAGTAATAATTGCAGATACCGCCTTAACAGAAAGTCCCCACAAGTCTTTAGTATTCTTCAAATTAATTGATTTAAAGGCTTTCAATATATCATTAGGTGTAACTTGCATAAATTCAAACACTGTACCGCACTCTACTACATTTTCCTTAAGTATTGATTCAGCGGATATAGAAGACGACGGTAGACTCATTGTAGTCAGTAAAGGAATGTTAGTAAAAAAATTTTCAAACTCTGTCGCAACTTCCAGGTCCGCTGTTATATCTACATTATTAATTTTTAGCTTAAAATGTCTCACAATACTAGCGAAAAAACTGAATTATATTACTTTTTTTACATTTTTCTACATAACAGCACTCACGACAATGTCAGAACGGATTAGGTAGAGGAATATAACACACATTTCGCTCATGTTTTTGTACCATACGTAAGCAGCAAGCAAAGTACTATTAGGCCGACCGTTTAACTCACGTATCGCCATCTGAGGTACAAAGTCATAAAACATTAATTGAATCTCATAAAGAACTATTTAAGCACAGATAAAAGTAATGTAAGACTATTCGTCACTAATATCCATACCGCTTGAATCATCATCACTGTCTGTGCAGCTTGAGGAGTGAGAATCTTGGCGATAGGCGATACGCGAGTTAAACGGTCGGCCTAGAGTTATGCTAACGAACACGCTTACCTCTCTACCAATGAGGCAGTTTTATTATTTTTAAAGATAATTAATGACAGTTCTTGTATCGCCATCGGTCGAAATTGTAGTTAGAATTTATATTTTTTCTATTCCACAAATATCATACTTCACCCTGCAACTTCCTTGGTCTTCCTTGCACTGTTCATGAAGCACCCTCAATATGTCCAGGAAAACACAATGGCTGAACGAGACCTGGGTTCCACCTTCCTCCTGCCACATGTGCACCTCTACAAACCTGAACTAGTGGGTATCTCTTCTATCGCTATTCAGGGCTCCAAGACAAGGACACATAGCGAAGTAATAACGAAAAATAGAAAAGAGCTTAATGTATGGGTTTGGCATTTACCTTTGAATTGTCACGTGACTATTTTATGTCAATACCAGATATTTTATTCATTTGATCTTTCGCTATCGTTTCGTTTATGTGACTAACTAGGTGCCCGGTGTTCACCTCTTCTGCTAATTAGAGATGACGCTCTCGATAAATACTTACTTCTGAAGCGGCTGTAAATAGTCTAGATTCAGAAATTACCAATGCTTTGCTTAGCGTCTGATTGGTGTAATCCAACCTTTCTTATAAACCAAACTCTCTCAGTTATTAAGAAAGTTGGGAGATAACCCGTGCCCAGCTGTGGGACACTAAAAAGGGTTGAAGTGAATAGTTGACGCTAACGTACACTCAATTTGTGTAAAAAGGGTTAGAATGTCATATCTAATTGAGTACGCTGTTGTAGTATTTTAGACCACAATGTCAAACTTTGTACATTTACGTCTTTGAAAATTATTAACCCTTATTCATAAACGTCTTGAATATGTTTATGATAGCTAAAATAGAATAATGATTAGTTTGTCGTTGTCTGTAATCTTGACATTTATACTAGTAAAACCAAACAAAGTTAGTTTAGTTAAAACTAAAACTATTTTAATTAAAGAGGCAAGATTTTTATGAATAAGTCCTTTGATTGCTTTTAATAAGTTTGACATTTAGGTGTCCCGCTTATTTCTATTGTTTTTGCAATAAATTATCTGCAATCATTGCTTTTATTATTTTCACCTCTTCGAATGTAATTGCCTCATAAAGACCGACCGTTTAACTCGCGTATCGCCATCTGAGGTACAAAGTCATAAAACATTAATTAAATCTCTTAAAGAACTATTTAACCACAGATAAAAGTAATGTAAGACTATTCGTCACTAATATCCATATCACTTGAATCATCATTACTGTCTGTGCAGCTTGAGGAGTCAGAATCTTGGCGATATGCGATACGCGAGTTAAACGGTCGGCCTATTGACGTTTTTTTAAATACTGCCTCTAACAAAAAAAAACAAACAAAGAGTAGTATTCCTACGTTTTTGGACCAACGATATATCAAAGTTTATAATGGATATAGAAAATTCAAAAGTTATTTTTATTTATTTTTATTTTTCAAAAAATTGGTAGGTATGTACTAATATTTTTTCTTTTTTTTCAGACAAGTGATGTATCAGAATTTGACTCTTTGTGAAAACCAGGAATTTTTCAAACAAGTTCTATTAGACGGTCAATTTTTCAATTATTTTACTTAGTTATTTTGTAAGTAAAATCATTTTTAATTACCCTACAGGTATTTTTTACCACCAAAGTTAAGGCCTCTTATTTATTAACTTATCTATTCTACTTTTAATCTAGTTTTATTTTTATTTTTTTTATCAAATCTGTTATAATTTGAATATTTAAAGTTATTTACAAATGCCATATAGAAATTATAAGCATTAGTAGTTAAGGAAAAATGAAAATTATTTGAATCAGAAATCGTTTAGTATAGATTTTTGTGTCGATTTCTTATTTGAAGAATTTTCATGTTATAGAAATTGTGTTATGTGTGCCAATTTCTTAGAAGCAGCCATGATTTTTTTTAAATAAATTCAATAAATAATTTAAAAAAAAAATAGGTTACAATCAATACCATACTCAAATTTTGTTCTAAAATAAATTTGATTTGATCCAAATTTATGGTTACATTACCATAAAATAAGTTCGGACGTTAAAATACCTATCTATAATAAAGGCGTCGTGGTTGTATAAAACACGTGTCATGCCTTTTGCCCTTACATTGATTTTTAAGTCTAAATAAATAGTGAAATATTAAGAGCAAAGACCTTCCATGTATTTATAGTAAAGTCGGCACTGATAATATGCTCTACTTAGAAATTTGATTAATTCTGACTCACCCAAAATGAAATAGAAATAGTTTTAATTTTCTAAACTGTATGTAAAATGGAAGTTAGTTTTTACTATACGTAAATTCTAAGACACCAAAAAAATTCTAAAAAGCTGTAGGATTTTTTTTTAAATTAAAGATGTTTAAATTTTTTTGTTTTAATGGGACACAAGTAGGTACAAAAAAATCAGTGCACATTAAAATCTCGGAGTCATTCATTACTAAACAATTTAATTAAATAAATTTATAAATTCCGAATTCAAAAAATATATATTTTATCAATTATTGTTTATAGTCATTATCATCACAGAATTTTGTTAGATATTCTACTGATAAGGATTTTTATATTTTTGTTATTAAAGTTATAGATAGATAAATTAATATGTTTTTTTATTTTCTAATATTCCATTTAATAAAGAGGTATATCAGTCCACTGCTATACAAAATTCTACTAATATCGTCATCATTTTCCTTGCCTTTTTCCCATTTCGCGCCCGGTCTAACCTTTTGCGGCTAACTACCAGAATATAAACGAGTGAATGCAAAGAAGAAAGAAGCAAATTGGTGACTGTTATGATGGCAGTCGCTAGTTTAATTCTGGTAGCTAAATGGTAGTGCCATTAACCTCGGCACCGTAAGGAACCAGTAGCCGAGATGGTTAGACCGGTGTCAGATGTGCAAAATAGTTAAAGGTTGTCAGAGGTGTTATATTACAACCTTTAACTATTTTGCACTGCTTAATAACAACTGGCAGAAGCTTTCTGAGAACAAACGTTTTACCTAACCTGTCTCTTGAGTTAAAATCTAAGTAACTATTGTTCTTGCATACTTTGATCAGTTTTAAGCTGGAAATGGAATAGAATTTTATAAAGGTGCAAATATGCCGACTCACTCTCCCAAATGATGTCACCAAAGGGTGACGCGGCTTTGTCTTGTGGATGGTAGGTAATAACTACGTCTCAAGCCTACTACTAGTATATTGTAACCTGATTTGGAGCATCCGAGGACCACGAGTGGGAATTCTGCCTGAAAGTGCACTCCCACAGACGAAGGTAACACAACCTCCAGCCTTTAATGTGCCGCGTTCGAGTCCCTCTACTGTTAATCATTCAGAGTTGCATTCCAGGGTAGTCTCAACTTATCGCGCACGGGTAGTAGTATACAACGAGCAGGGGTGGCCCAGCGGTATCAGTCTCGCCTCTAAAATATAAGATCACGATTTCGATCCCCGTTCGTGACCACACATCTTTGCGTGAATTGTTTCATTGCCGTTGCTCAATATCGGCGAAGGAAAACATCGTGAGGAAGCCAGCATTTCTAAGAACTAATTTTCGACATGTGACATCCACCCGCACTTGGTCAGTGCGTGTGGCTTCAGGCCTAAACTCTCTCAACTCGTAAGGCAGTTGAGAAAAGACCGCGAAAAAGGGTTGAAACAACTAAAATAAAATAACAATAATCAATAATATGAGTTGTAGCATTATATTTAATATTCAATAATTTAATCGATAGAATATTCAGCAATATTATAAATACAACTTGAAACAATTGAACATTGCAACTTAATTCATTTTTGAAACTTAATACCACAGCTTAGCAACAGTTAGTTCTAATATTTATTCTTAACATCGACATCTTAAGCACACATAGTTAAAAAATTAACTATTTTTATTATTTATAAACAGTTACAAGCGAATCCTTAAAATTATACTAGCGGTTTTATTAATAAACACAGTGTAAAGGTCATACCACACTTAACAGGACACTTCGACTAACGCATCTTGCAAAGAATACAAACGCTATTTTTGCGAGATTTGTCTATCCGATACAAAGTGCTTCCTTACCGTCAAAGTAACTCTTTGACATATTACTTACTTTACATGCAAATTTAGTTGACACCAATTAATATAGTATTTCGAAAAGGTGTCCATTAATGAGGGAAACTTTTCATTAAGATCTTATTCTAAAACGACATTATAGAAGACTCCGCGGTTAGACTGTGCAGAATATGTTAAAAGCGACCGACAGTGTTGATTGTTTTACGCTGTTGGAATAAATTGAACAAAACACGGGATGTGCTTTGTTCGATTAATTCCAATCGCGATTTATTCGAATCGTGTTCGATTTATTTCAAAATCAGAATAAAAGTATGCGACCAGTTATGTAACTGTAACTTAATTTAACATTATGTTTTTTGCATGTACGTTACGTGTGAATAGATCTTTATAAATAGATGAATAGATTCTAGGCTTTATTTAAATATTATCAACATCGGTCGAGCGGGTTTAGTTTTTGTTAAAACATTAATGTTGGTTGGCATTTTTTTTTAAAGCTATTATTAGTAATAGTTTGTGAAGTTTAACTCTTGTTTTTGCAATAAGACAGTTTGTAGTATAACTTTTGTAACTTTAGAGTTTATTAATAAAACGTAATGTATTAGCCGATATGAAAACAATTGCTTATCAGCTCCGCAGTGTATTAGCTAAGCATACCTACTGCTCTTATTTCAATCCATTCAGTCTCTTCCCACTTCATTTCTATTCTAAATACATAACATGAATACAAAAGTTTGATGAAAATCAGAATTCACTTATCGAACAATTGAAAACTAAACTATCGACTTATCATACAAAATGCCATGATTAATTTGTAAACATTAGATGGCGTTGGTGAACTTAGAATTAAGTTTTCAACGTGGTTGGTTAATAACGCAACGGTTGTAAGCGCAAGATTATTCATACAAACGGTTGGTTAACATATAACACGGTAATCTGTACAATATTGATTAACTATATAGTTTTTTAAACCGTTAAACATTTACTTCTTATATGTAGTTCTTGCAATTTCAGTGAGAATTTGTACCTATTCTTGGCGTCAAGTTAAAATAAGCCTTTTGCTGCTAATGTCATACAAAATACTAAATTAAGTCCAAAATCTAGCATTACCATTATTAAATCAAAATTATTAAGTATTATCTTGGAAGTGAGCAAGCTCCGTTTTTTTTCTAAATATGATGATGTTAGTGGTCTACGGCCAACCGAACAAAATGTAGATGTAATAATTTATCTCCTGTTTTAGTTGTGTTGGTTTGAATTTTAGTATCTATCATCTTAACTTAAACATTTAAAAAATAACTATAATCAAAATTTTATCTGGATCATGGATTTGAATTTGTAAATAAGTTGAAATTATTTTAAAGTATAACTTATAAAGTAAGTATTTGTCAAGTAGACGCAATTATAATTTAACTTTCTCGTAGTGATGCTCCCTTTCTTTACCTTTAACTCATCCCAAATTAAGATTGAGAAATGCAATTGGCCGCAGAATTAGCAGTATTAAACCTACATTATATGTCTATCTATCTACTTACAAAGAAATTGTGCAATTTTACTGAGACTCTATCAATGAGATCCCATTTACGAGATATCAGCGAGAACTCTTATCACGCAATCTGATTGGCTCACAGATATTATGTGAATTTTCCATCAATCAGGTTGCAAGTTACGAAAACAGTGGAGAGTTAGTGTGCTTTGACACTTATCATGTATATTTGAAAACGGAGTTATTTTGATATCTACATAAGTATATATCTTATTTATTAGTTAATAGTCCTAAGTTATGTAAGCAAGTCTAAGCTAAGCTATAGGTCAAGATGGACTGCGTCTTATGACGGTTCAGTACAAAAGTTGAGTACCAAAATATTATTCAAAATGTTTTTTTTGTGAGTAGAAATGCAGATATTTATTATTTCCTAAGTATTGATCATGATTTTTTACAGAAACAAATCAAAAATTTCAATTCACATTGTCTTGTTGTTGTAATTAATCGTATCCTTAATATGTTGTTTATCTAGAATTCATTAATCTGATATAAGTTATAAACATTAACGTGAGCCATAAGTCTGGTAATAGGTCAATTCCCAACAACATTGTTGGGAATTGACCTATTACCAGACTTATACTCGTATAGAAAGTGACATTTAATATGTTTTAATTAATTTGTATCTACCTAATCTATAGAAGTTGTTAATTATATTTTACGCCATTTTCATTTAAACGTGATGTCGTTGATTTGATGATCTAATAGTAGAGACGTAGAAATGTTTAACACAAAAAATGGTTGTTGATGAAGTATAAAAGACTTTGGATCAGCAAAGCTACATTATTTTTTCTAAATGGCATACACAATTTTTTCCATTACTTTTTGGTATCGTCGAGGCTTGATGGAGGTGATTTTGCAAGCATTGTTAACGATCTGTAAGGAAAGTTAAATATAGTGAACAATACACACAAAAAATAATAACATAAGTAATATGTAATCAATGTCACACTCAACATATATTTTATAGTACCTATATTGGTTAGTAATCAAACCCCAAATAAAATGGTTAGTCGACAAATAAATACCTGTTATTAATGTTTCAATAAATAAATACTATTTATGCATAAAAACTATAACATTGACAGTTAAGTAGATGAAAAAGTTACATGCTATAGTAAATTTCAATAAAACACGAGATAAAAAAGATAAAACTTAACATAATATTAAGCTTGCAATGGTTGTTAGTGATGAAAATTTTAATGGTAAAGCCAACTTCAATGAAAATGACACTCTGAACATCGCAAGTTTCAATTAAGTAAACATTGTTGAAATTTAAGTTTTAAGAGAAAGTCTTTTTCATTGAATCCGATATTTCAGCGGGTGAAATAAAAAGCAATACTATTGAAAGTAGTGTACCTATTTGTTGAGCATATCTTGAGAGTGACTTAAACAATAGCAGCTGCAATGATAATATTTTCGTTTAGTAGGTACAATTTGGAAGAAACAATCTAAAATATGAAACAAACTAAACACCAATGCTTAGGGAATTAGTATAATATAGCTTAAGAGTGCGCTTAAAAGAAAATAAAGAAGTAAAAAGACATATCTAAGCGCATTTTACTTATAAGCAATAAGTTTAAAGAATGATTGAAAAAATGCGTCAACATACTGGAATACAGAGCATCAAGAATTAGGCGATAGGAGCTCCTAAATTAAATAAATATTATGATTTAAAAATATGGTCTTTAAGTATAAGATTAATGAATGCGTAGTAATATAAATCATTGCATAAAAAGGCAGAAGGAATATATTATTAAAGTGTTAATGATGCTGAGAAATATTGACAAAAATCTTCTTGATAGCTAAATAGTTGATATAAAATACCTTCGTTGAGCAGGTATAGGCGGTGAAGATTGGGTTGCTGGAGGCAATGAAGCAGGAGCGCTGCCGGAGAGAGCTGGCGGTGCATCATCATCTTCTCTACGATCTCCTAAAAAGTTATTTGTTACTTAACAGAAGGCAGTATTCTTGGTTCTGGACTGGATCATTTGATTTGCAAGAGTGTGATAGAGGTGCCAAAGATATACCAGGTGTGATAGGATAAGAGATGAAATTATATTGGTTCATCTATTCTCAAATTTCTATTATCGAATCAACACTATCACACACAACACACACACACACAATCAATCAGTTAAAATATCATTCTGTTTGTCATGATGACACAGTACATACCTCTCACAATAGGTGTATCGCCAATATAAAATGTAGGCGCAGCAGTCTCGACCGTCGCTTCTTTGACAGATCCATCACCGCTGACCGCGCTTAATGTATCTGTACTGTCGAACATTATAGTTCGCTCCTTTGCTCTAGGTGTACGGCTGTCTAGTTCCTATAGAAATACGTAAATAATTTTTCAGTTACATAAATGTTTTCAATGTGTGATTTTATAACCTAAATAAAAAAGGTAGACGCCCTTACTTGAAGCACTGTCTTTTGCATTGCTGAATTCGGTCTTTCTAAGTAATCATAATGATTAATCCCAAATAGTTTAGCTAAGCATAACAAGGTGATCAGGCTATCTTCTGATCTTCGATATACCGAATCAAAGGTAGCTTTAGAGTACTTTTAACAGATTTAAAATATTGATGTTGATCATCAAAATGACTTCATAATAAAACTAATTCTGCTGCTTTTATCTCGTACAATAATATTTGTAACTTACCAATCTTTCAGTATCAGAATCCGGTTCCTGCACTTCATAATCATGCGAATAATGTTCACTCGTAGACTGATGTTCCAAGCTTTCCATTTGTACTGTAGTTATGGGGTCCAAAGTGTCCAGGGACGACACCATCGTGTTTGACCCTGGAGGGGGCACCGCTGTTATCTTTCTAATTAGTATCAAGCTTGGATGGGTAGCGACATTCAGTAAAATAACTTAAGAATTTTTAATTACCTATTCAATCGCCAGAACTATAACATTTTGGCGATTCAATATGATAACGATATTATATAAAAGTGTAATAAATGAAATTATTAAAGATAAAAGCGGGGATTTCAAAGCTTGTCTGTAAAATACAAAGAGATGTTTAAAAAATGTAAGTGATGCATACATGCAGTTAGTAAAGGCATGTTATGATAAACTTATAAATTAGTATAACGATACTAATGTTAAATATATAGGTAGTATACATATAATCGCATGTTATTAGGTAGGTACAATAAGTACAAATGTAGATGATAAACAGAAATTAGCAAGCTCATAAAGTTGGCTAGTCTGAGTTGGTCACAAAATGAGAATTAGAATTCAAGATACTTAGGAAAATTTAGAGGTTCAGATTAGCCAAGGTTCATTTAGTAATGTTTCGTTAATACGTACCTCCAGACGTAAGGCTGCCGGTCATAGGTGTGTCTACTTCGTAATTGTATGTAGCACGAGTCGCGTTTGAGCTTGTTGCTTCCAAGCTATCCGTGCTACCTAGCATTAAATCAGCACGAGCACCCCTAAACAAAGTGGATATAAATGTTAAATTTTGTATTATTTCTAAAACATATTAAAACATTCTGTATTAGTGTAGTCAATATTGACTAAGCCACTGCTTGCCAATTCCTGGTCTTCACTCAAGATCTCGTTTATCCCAGCGGTTGTCAGTTATGCAGCAGAGATATAATTTACTTTGTATCAGATCTACTGTGACTGTCCACGTAGGACTAATCTTAGAATGTAGCGTAGGACGCTCTCAGATCAAGGTGGAGTGTTGATCTCAGGAGGGCGGCCGACAAGAACTGGATGAGAAAAGTTGCGGCTCGTGCTCAGTGGCGTACTTTAGGAGAGGTCTCTGTCCAGTTGAGAACTGGAATAGGCTGATGATGATGATGAAGCCACTGTTAAACATAAACCTAACTGACAACGACCTACTGATGTCTAGACGTATCAGATTTTTTGTAAGGAATATCATAAAAACTCAAAATAAAAAGAGTACTAACCTGCTAAAACTTCCAGAAGAGCTTAACTCTTCATCCTGGCCGCTCCACGAACCACTAGCAGGATCTGTAAATTGTTTACCAGAGAAAGAAATCACGCTGTGAGACAATGACCTCCCTGAGGAAGGTGATAGCTCACGAACAACACTACTTTCTCTTGAAAAATCTAAATCTTCAGGTTTTTCAGTTGACATCACCATTGTTTGACGTGTAATTGTAATTTCACCCTCATTTTTATCCAAAACAGTCATTAAACTATCCATTTCTGATGGTTGAGAAGTGATTGATGATGACATCTCTGATCCATACGACATGGCACTTTCTTCTATTCTAGGTCTTGACGGTATATCTACTCCATCACCACTTGAACTTGTAATAGTTTCCGAAACTAATTTTCCATCTACATAACGTTGTTCAATCTTAGTTGCAGTTCGCAATTCTACGGTACCACTTGTCTGACTTTGCTTTGATTTTTCTTCTAGGTCTAAAATTTTCATCATTTCTTCACAGTCTCCAGGTATTGATTCAGCTGAGCCGTCACTTGGCGCCGCTGCACATATAAAAGATGATGACTTCTTGCATTCTTCTGTAACTTCTACGGTTCCTTCTCCATCAGTTTCTGATTTACCCGGTGCTGGTTCAGGGACGAAAAATGCACCTTTATCGTCGAATTTTTTTACTGTTATTATTTTAGGACCAGTTTGTTGTAACTTTTGGTCAACAGCCATTTGCTGGTCAATTAATTTCCTAATACTTGCGGATTCTATTAGCATTTTTTGAGATGGACTACCGTGACTACCAACTTTTTGTGAAGGACTTCCACTTTTCTGAGAGGGGCTGCCACTTTTTTGACCAGGGCTACCTCCTTTTTGCGGAGGGCTGCTTTCTGAACTGCCACTATATGATCGCTTTTCCCGTTCTAAGAAGCTTCCACTAACTTCTTTGGGATCTGCCATAAGCAAAGCTTCTTTTTGTTTAGCTAAAATTTCAGCTCTAAGAGCTTCTAAGCATGCAGATTCAAGGCCTTCGAATTCTTTTAAGCTGGATATTGAAATGTCATCGCCTTGACTTCGACTTAAAACGTAACGCCTTGGTAATGAGCCATTTAATGATTCTTGAGAAGATGAAGAATGCTGCTGATATTGTTCCATTAAAGCTCTTTCTAGGTTCTCAAACTCTTGTAATGAGCTTATAGAAATATCATCATTTTCACCTTTCACTCTAAATCTTATACGAGAAGCCATTTCCGATTCAGAAAGACTGCCGTAAGAGTTGCGGAAGCTTCCATAACTGCCAATAGACTCCTTCTGAGAACTAAGACTACCTATTCGACTGGCATCAAAGTCTGTCATTTCTTCTTCCTTTATATCTTCTAATGGTACTCTTTCGTAGTCATAACGTGGATCTCCTTCAAACTGCATCTGTATCCATCGTCGTCCTGCTTCGATCTCTGCTAATTCTTGAGCCTGTAATTTCTTTTGCTCTAATTCATACTGCAAAAGTTCTTCGTCAGATAACGAACCAGAAGCACTACTAGTGCTTTCCTGTTTCTTAGTTGTTTTTGATAAGTATTCTTCAATTTCAGTGTCATGTCGTTTAACGTATGTCTGCGGTTTTATTTTTAAACTTTTACCTTCTGTGTCTGTCTCTTGAGCTTCTTTAGCAACTTCTTCTATAACAACAAACTCATCCATTTCACTTGGCTTGTCTAGCATTTCAAATTCATCGCTAGCTGGTGATTCTTGTCCCTTTTCGTATGTTATTGTTTTTTCTTCTGTTGTTATTACAAGTTCAGATTTGCTGGTATCGGCTAAATCTGACTTTAATTCTGGCGTTTCGGATATGTCATACATATCATCTAATACGTATTCTCTACCATTGTCAGTAGAGAGCGAGCTTTGACTGGGTACAGATAAAGGTGTCTGTGGTGTAGACATATGCTCTTGAGTTTTAAGGCTCGACGTTGAACTCTGTTTACTTTCTAATTGAGAATCTGGCGTTTTTACTATAGCTTTTTCTGCTTTGGTCTTAGGAACGGACGAATCACTCTTAGATTTTAGGATTTCTTCATACTGTAGTGAGCCGACCGGTATGATTTCAGCTTCGACATCAACTACGTTTCTTTGGCTTGTTGGAATTTCCGTTTTAGGAAAGGGAACTACACTTACATCATGCACTATTTTTTTCTGATATTCTTCAACAACTTCCTGTGTATCACCTGGAACAGCCTCAACCTTAGTTATTGTTGTTTTTGTGATTGTGGATTGGTCTTTAAGTTGCTTTTCCGGCTCAGGCGTAACACTTCCATGTTTCATAATTTGTTCGTATTCAACTGATCCTACAGGGATTATTTCACTTTCAACATCAACAAATTGTCTTTGAGATTTTTCTACTTTGGTCACAGAAAATGGAATAGCTTCTGATGTATGTAAAGTAGTTTTAGTCACAGTTTCAACCACTTCTTTACTTTGTTCCGACAAAGGTGACGTTATATCAAGTTTTGATATAGAGGACGACAAATTATCATCAGTCTTAAACTGACTAGATATTGTAGTATCTGAGCCTTCTTTATCTTTAATAGAGTCTTCATCAATGTCTACATTTTCTGCTGTACCTTCTAGAGGAAAGTGTTCAGGTATCATTTCTTTGGGTTGAAACCTCATTTCATGAGACCTTTTCATTTTACCGACTGGTTCTATTACATCGGTTTTATTCTCGTCTTCATCTCCTGAAACTTCTTCATCACTAACATCTTTCAACTTGATTTGGTCTTTATCGGTCTCATGTAAAAATTGTTCAACATATGTGCTACTTTCCATTAATTCTTCTTTTAGTTCATTAGCTGAAGGAACTAAAGTTTCTGAAGCGTCGGATATGTCAATGCTGGCTACATGACTTGAACCATCAGAATCTAAGCTTTTCATGCTATCGCGTGATGCTAAGGAACTGCCTGCTGTGAAATAATCTTTAGATGTTCTTAGCGATTGCGAAGAGACGTCATGACTTGTAAGCGCAGTTTCGAATTCAGTAGCGCTTTGAGCGGTCATCATTACTTCAACGTCTGAAGATAGAGGTCTGCTCTCTGAGTGTTCAAAACTATGATAGTGGCTTTCTCCTGAACTTGACCAGCCTTCTACTTCCGAAGCTGATCGCCTGTCTCCTACACCTAACTTTGATTTAATATGTTTTTGCTCTCTAAGTTTCACTTCCAGACTACTAATTGATTTATCTCGGTCATACAAAATGATATCACTGTCTGTTTCAATTATGGAATGAGGGCCACTGTCAGACCTTATTGAAATATCTCTATCGTCTAAGGGTGGACTTGATTCTTTAACCTGAATTGTGTCTTTATCATCGTCTGACGTAGTTGTGTCATCTTGTGAACAAACTTTCTGCGACGCGCTATCCGAGGTCTGACTCTTATCAGCTTTTTCTGATGATTTGAATGTTTTGTCATAATCGTCATGTTGTTCTTCAGTAATAACTTCTGGCCTATCAGGACTAATTAATAATTTAAATTGAAATTCTGAAGGAGATTGTTTGTATTTACTACTTCCGTCACTTTTTTCACTTATTATTTCAACTTGCGCTGCTTCGAGGGACTGTTTGACTTCATCTATAGTTTTTTCTAAAACCGACAAGTCAGTCAGAGGTTGAGCAGACATAAAAGATTCAAAGTCCACCCTTTCTGATTCGAGTTTGGTACCATGAAACTCGGCAGAGGAGAGATCAGTGTCATACCCACTACTACATATATCTTCAAGACTTTTTTCTTTTACCAGTTTGACTTCTTCTTTTCTGTGATCTGTTCCTGTCAGATAAGCCGAGTCTGCTTCCGTGGAGAATTCAGATTGATGTAAAGTTTCTACACTCACGGTAGAATCCATAGACTTTTGCAAAATTTCACCCTCGTGGGATTCTAGGGATTTTATCATACATTCTGTATCAATACTTTCACCGGATTTGACCATGATGTCTTTGGATGTTGTGCTAGTATCCTCAGACAATTCAAAAGTTACCGGAGACATGTCACTTTTAGATAGTTTAGGTATTTCCGTCTTTGAATCTACTGCAGTTTTCATTTCTAGTACAGTATCACTTTCAGAACTTCTTGTTGAAGATTCGGTAATAGTCTTTACACGATGTTTGGGTATTTCATCGGCTATTTCAAATGAATCCGCTTTTTGGATAGATACTTCCCAAACTTGATCTTGTATTTGCTGTTGCGGTAATTTAATCGGTGATCTTGATGGTTTATCTTTTTTAGGCGTATCTCCAGTTTTATCATCATGTGGAAGATCGGGCGCCATTTCTGACTCTGACTGAGTATCTTGACTCCCAGTCCGGCTAAACGTACTCTTTACTGGAGAAGTGGTAACTTTAATCTCTTTTATAAAATTTACCTCATAAATCTCATCGTCTTTTTTAAACGATTTGGATTTGCTTTTAGGACTTCCCTCAGATGTATCATGTTTCTCTGGTGGATCACTTTTGAAACTTGGAGCATGAGATGCATCCGAGCTGAGATCATCATGTTCTTTGCTTTCTACAAATGACTCTTCTTTGTGATGCTCCAAAGTAGAACTAACAACTTTACCCTTTTCAGAAACTTCCACACTTGATACGGTTTCATCCTTTTCAATAATCTTCAAAGAGGAATCTACGAATGCAACTCTTGATTTATTATCATCATCTTCTACAATGTCTTCCAATTCACCTGGCTCAGTGAAATATTCTTTGCCCCACTGTTCGTGTGACATATCCCTTTCAGATATTTTAACTTCATGTTTTTTCTTAATAGTTTCATCTTTTAGCGCAGTCATCCTTTCTTCAGACTTTGTTTGTCGTCCAGTATATAGACCTTGTTCTATAAATTCTCTTTCAACTTTAATAATATCAGTATCATCTGTACTTCTTACTACGGTCTTAGTTTCAATATCCGATCGTTTTGCTGCAGCTTCATGGACTTTTTCCAATTTCTTTTGAGATGTTTCTGTTTGACCTCCATCCGTCCGCATTATTGTTTTCTCTTTTGTTTCATGTTCTTGGCCTCTTAGTTCACGCGTTGTTTCAGTTTTAATAATAAGTGAATCGTCGTCTGATGATGACACTTGTTTTGTTTCAGAGAAAAATTCTTGGCCAGATATTTTTCTAGTCTCAGTTTCTTTATGAGTTAATATAGTAGTAGTAAACTCATTGTTAACTCCAAATTTAGAAGCCATGTCAGACATGACCACGTGTGGATCGATATTTTGGAATTTCATTTCACCTCTTTCATAAGTTTTGTGTACAGCTGATGAAGAAGATTCGATTTGAGACTCACTGTAAAAAGTTTCTGATGATGACTTTTGCATTTCTTCAATTTGAACAGCGAGTTGTTCTTTCTTAATTTGATCAATGACGTCAATGCTTTTTTCAATGGTTCTATCAACAAGTTCTATTGCGCCACTGGTTATTGTCGGTTGGTCAATATTTACAAAAGTAATATTATCTGCGACGTGTTTAGTTGGAGATTTAGGTCTGGCAGCAGCAGTGAGTGCCTTAGATGCCTCCATCAATACTTCTGTAAAGAAAAACGTAATGTTATATTGTTTGTATACAAATTTATAAACACTGATACTCTTTTACAAACTTATTAAGGATTTTTAATGAGTATAACCTAATTTTATAGAAAAAACTCAAATGACTAAACGCAGTGATTGCGTTAAAAGCACATAAAGCGTGGTGTGACGCAGTGAAAAGTCGAAACCAACTGAAGTAATCTAGAATAAGTAGCCACTGGCGATATTTTTTTTCCATTAGAATAGAAAGCCAATATTATTGGTCCTTTTTTGATAAGTTTATCGATGGGCCAGTGGCATGGTGGGCACTTGCTGTTCACGCCGCTGGTCATGGGTTCGATTTCAACCAAGACAGATATTTGTGTGCATGTACTATGTTTATTTTATTTTGTGGTCTGGGTGTAATTATGAATTATAAGTAGGTATTTCCAAAAGAAAAGTAGTTAATGTATAGAATAGGAATCAGTTATCTGGTTTCCATAAACCAATCTCTGTTTAGTTTGGGATCAGATAGCCGTATGTAATAATATTGTAGGTATTTAAACAAGTTGTTTGCCGCATAGTTTGATATTTGCAAAAGTTATACCAGAAAATTACGTCAAATAGCTTTACAAATTAATGTAATGAAATGAGTTATAAATTACAACAGTGATGTAAGCTTTTATGGTAAAATGATTGAAATAAATGAAGTAGAATCAAAGCGAAACGTTACTTTAGTGAATGATAAAAGTGAAAAATCAAATATTGTAAAAACAATTGTCAGATAAAGCAATAACAAAATATAGTTATGTTTTGGGTCTTATGGATCCACTTACCTATAGCAACGTAAGGGCTCCGCAAGAAAGAAAATAACGTTTACTGTGCTGGCTGAATATTTGCATAATTTTGATACAACTATATTATTATATCATTTTTGGATGTAAAGGTTATTACTTAAATCAAATCTGTGCATTCTATCAAACAATTGGGAACAGTGCGTAATGTTCGATGGATTATAGTGTTGTCAACTGATTCTGGGACAAAACCTTGACTTAGTACTAATTTCACCAGTTCCAGATAAGTCCCAGTTTAGCAATCCCACAAAAAAACCATAAAGGAGATATAGTTTATTTGGTAGACAAATGCCTAACAAGGTTATCGGTTAATAGTGAAAATGGCTGTGGCAATAGTGTAAGACCAACCACAATAATTCATGCGATAAACTGCACAAACAAAAGTTGTGGCAAAAGGCTCTATATGATCGTTAACTACAAACGAAGGGTAAGTTTCGCCATGACTCTACTTTGCCACTACATTACTGCAAAGCTTGTTTTTATTTGCATCTATCTATTTTAATACAGCACGATACGTTTCAAATTTGTTTAAATCATCAATAAGGTCATCAATGTATGTTGAAATAAATAACATATTGGAAAGATTTTTTGTTACCGAAGCGCCTAATTCTTAGCCATTTAGAGTTTTTCACTTCACACAAACTTCCTAATATTTCTTGCCATGTAGGCTTAAAATTAAAACTATGACCATAGGGAAATATACAATATAGTTAGTCTAACAGGCGTACAGAAAAAAAGTGTGCTTATTTTGGAAAGAGAAACTACAGAATGATGTTTAATTAATAAAAGCACTTTACTTTTTTAAAAATTGTAATTAGTATTTACGTATCAGTATTTATTTATTTGAACTCAACTCTAGACCGCTTACAAATTAGGCGCTTCATAATTGAATACAATAATTATGTAAGGAGAACTAATGATTTGTTTACTAACCACTCTGATGAGCTTCAGTCTCGCTGTAAAGACTATCTCCAGCTGACGAAGCCCTTGGTGATTGACGGCTAGCATCAAGGAACGAGTCGGAGCCTACGGGACATAATTAATTAGCAACTACTTCTAACAAAATGTTTTTGGTGGAAGGTGGAATCTAGTAAGGCCTGGAAAAATTGTTAAGCGATGATCGATGAGGTCAACGACAATGGCAAAGTATGAAGACGAAAATTAAACTATTATGATTGGCGTGATTTAAGTTTGTGTTATAGGTAGTACATATATAATAATGTCATATGGTAATGTATAGTTTTAATTAACGGAAATAAATTTCCAGAATTTAGCGCCTTAAAAACAAACTCTGTAACTTTAGTAATTGGATAAAACTTGATATTTTTAAGTATTAAGGGTAAATGATGTGCACCATTATTATTAAAAACTTTTTAGTGAAGGAGTAGCATTCATTCTAGAAATAATATTATTATTATTATATAACCTTACCTTTAGGTTGCAGCCCGGCGTGCTTTTCACCGGTGCCATCCTCAATCTTAGCTTTTTCTTTGATAATCAAATCAACAGGTGATGGTGGCGGTGTTTTTGTAAATTTCGAGACAAGATCTAGAAATTTAACGTAATTTTACGTTACTAAATGTTAATCATAATTATTTTTTGAGAATATCGGGTAAAAATTCAACCAACTATAAATTGTTATGGCTGTTTTAAAAACTTACCATGCGTAACATGAGAAGAATCAATTCTTATAAGAGCGCCTTGTGATATATCTTCTAGAAGGTTAGAACACCTTCTATTAAGTTCCTTCATATCAGGAACTTCATCTTTATCTTCTCCCTCAATATTTTCTTCTGCGGTTTCTTTTTTCACACTTTCTTCTGAAGTTTCTACTTTAGCTGTATCAATTTTCTTCGCTAAGCTACTTTTGTCTTTTACAACTTCTGTAACAGACTCTGATTCCTTTTCTTGTTTTACAAGTGTCTTTTTAGAATCATCAGTAATGTCTCTTATACTTTCTTTTTCGCTCTTAAATTCTGATTGTAGTTGTGCAATCTGTTCTTCCATATCTCCAATAAAGTCTTCCTCATTTCTACTAGATAGTCTTTTGGCTGCCGATTTTTCATCGTGTTCACTAAACACTTTGCTTTCGGTTAAAACTGAAGTCTCTTGTGATAAGCTGGTAGAAACTTTAATGCTTCTTGATACAGATCTTTCTGATTCTATAAATTCTTTACTTACAGTTATACACTCAGATGCATCTGAAGCTAGCGTTTTAGATACATCAAGAGACGAATGGTCTTCTGAAAATGTTTTTTCTTCAATAGATCTAGATGTTTCCTTAACACTATCTACAGAAGCTTTGAAAAAGTCTTTACTTAGATCAACTGTTGAATCTTTGGAAAGTTCATTTGTGGCAAAATCCCTAGAAGTATCTTTACTGTCCATTGAGGATCTAGAATAGTCTTTGGTAATATCAATAGATTTTTTGGAGAGATCAGGAGTAGCTCTATCCTCAACCTGTTCTTCTATTCTGGAATCCTCTTTGGCATCGATGGAAGTTTTTGATGAGTCTTTAGCTAAGTCTGCTCCACTAATTTTAGAAAAATCAGCAGATGTTCCATCTTCTAAAACAGATTTTTGGTCATCATCTGATGATTTCGTTAAAGATGATATTACTGTAGTTACCGATGACTCAGTAGTAGATTTTGATACTAAATCTGACTGCAGTAGACTATCAACAAAATTAGGTTTCCTTGCGTGTTGTTTTCTAAATTGAGTATCGTCCCCTGCATCAAGCTTGAATGAATGCGTAGCTTTGTCACCATCATCAAATTTTACTGTTGGTTGACTACCAGGTACATCGTCAACATATTTTTCATCTTCACCAAAGAATTCAACCTAATAAATAAAACCGTTGTATTAGAGTTTACTTATTAATATAACTAGACATATTAAACTGTCTATCTAAACTTATTTTTGATTAGATTACTTGTTACCTGTTTCAATATACATACAATAGTTTATTTTAGTTACGTACTTCTTTTTCAGGAAAATCGTCAGCGTCGTCTAGTGAATCGGTTCTTATTTTGCGTGTATCAAAACTTGATGATGCGACTTTACCATCTAAATCAGAACTTGGCTCTATTATTTCTAAAACTTTAGCTTTATCCATATCTGGAAATGACACTGAATTAAATATTTGTATATGTGCTTTACATTGTAAAAAATGCTAGGTACGACAATAAAAAATGTAATGATAATAATTAACAAAATTATGTCCCACCTGATTCTGAGTCAGTGTAAATTTGTTCTTCAGCCTCTTCAGGAGAACTTTGCACGGAATAAGTCCTAGGGTGTTTCTTTTTCGGCATAATAACTATTTCCCCGCTGTCCCTTGATAGTGATTTTGTTAATCCTGGCCTTTCTTTACCATATGTTTTGGTTTCCTTTAAAACCGTATCTTTTTCATTTTCAACGTCTTTCCCCTCTTTTTCAAAGTAGCTTTCCACTGTAGTTATCGCTTCTTCAATTATCGAATCAACTGAAACTTGACCAGTTATATCTTGACAATCCTCTGCAATATGTTCCTCAGATGATAAATCTATATCTTCCGAAGCCTGTTTTATTATAATCTCGATATTATCAGCCATTTGCTTCATAGCAGAGTCTGATTTCTTCATCTCAGCCTGTGATTCTACTTTAGATGGAATGTCTCTAATAACAAGTGCAGGTGGTTCGTCCTCAGTTTCAATCTCAGATTCAGCAATTCTTTCAAGAGAGATTGCCGGGCTGATGCATGAATGTCTGCGTTCTTCTTTTTGAGGTACTTTAGCGTCATAAGATCGTTTTTCAGTTTCTACCATATCTTTGTTAACTGATTTAATATCTTTTTCATGTACTGGACTTCTAGCTGTAGCAGCTATAGTACCTTTCTGTAGTATATCATCAATTACTGTTTTAACTTGTTCTTTGGTTGTTTCTGTCACTTCCGTTAAATCTAAATCTCTGGGAACATTTTTCTTAGTTACATCTATACCACCTATATCAAATTTGCCTAGAGTATCAGTTCTGATTTTGGAGACGTCAAATTTTCCTTCACTTGTTTGTTTTTTTGACTTTGTGCACATTTCTACTTTAGCCGATGAGCCATCCTTGAGGATAGTAGTAACTTCTCTTACAACTTTTGGCTGCTCTGTGTAAGTCCTCATATACGTAGTTTCAGTTTGCTCTGTAGTAAACTTAAATTCATTAGGCGTTTCGTCTGTTACAACAATGTCACCAATTTTTACTTCTTTGGTGACTTGACCAATCTCATTTTTAGAAACAAACGTTACAGTTTCTCGTTTCAACTGTTCGTTTCTTTCTTTTTTCAAGAATTCTCCAGTTAATTCCTTATCAGGAATACCACTACAAAAAAATTGAATTACTTTTAGTGAAGCAATATTAAGAAAAAGAAGATTATTTTTGTAGAAGCAATTATTATATAACTAGTATATTTCATCGTAGAAAAATCTAAGCATTTATAGGTTAGTTGCAAATGAAAGAGCACCTGATTTCAGCAATATGGGGTAGTTTATGAATATAATCTGCTACATGGTCTTCTGGGAAAGCTTCAACATCGTCTAATGAATCACCATGAGTCAATTTCGCTAGTTTAGCTGGATCGGGTTTACCTGCTGTTAAAATAAAAAAACAGAGACTGTGATTGAGATTTGTGGACTGAATTTTAAATTAATTAAGAACGTAAACTGAAAGTTAGAATTTTCAGTAAGTAATAGTCGCATAATATATTAGTTAATAATTGACACCAGTATTGTGCTTTTTATATCGAAACCCACGATTCTATGAGAGTGTATTAGTCTCTTTTTATAATTAAACACCGTTTACTGCGTGTAAAACAATTATTATATAGTAAAACTTGATTGCAATTAGTTAATTGTTTTCAAAATTTGAAAAATATTCTGGGATATTCATATTCATAATGACATGGTCACCTGATCCTAAACTAAGAGCTTGATAAACCAGTTATCTGATTTACAATACATATACTACTTTGCTTTTGCAGATATATACAAATTATATGCAAATAATGGACTTTAAAAAAAATTACACCCAAACTAAGACAAGCAGAGATGTTTATGTATCATGTTTTTTTCATATCTCTCTTTGGTAGAAATCGAACACACGACCTGCGTTTGGAAAAGCAAGTATCTTACCGACCACGCCACCATAATTATTGCCTCTGCAGTCAGCTTAAAATGTTAATAAAATTCGGTTTTCTTGTAACGTTTTAATAAATAATTAAAACATTATTAAAAAATTACCTAACACTGTCTTGATTTTTGTTTCACTTTCAATTTTTGATTCAGGCTTATCCTTCGATACATCTACGTGTGTGCCTTGAGTTCCGATGTCATCTTCTGACTCTTCAAATGTGTAGTCCCTAGATTCTGTAAGACTATGGGCATCTGATAGGCGTTTCTCTTCTAAACGAAGTTCACTCACTGAACCTGAACCGGCTGATGTTACTGACTGTCGTTTAGTAGGATCAACTGTGAAATCAAGTAGTGCTTTTAAACCTAATGACAATTAAAGATTTATCGAAAGTGTAGTGGTAATCTCTAATAAAAAAATCATGAATCGCACCATTGTTGGACTAGATCCTTTTTACAACTTTAAAGAAATTAAGTGTGTGAATAAAAAAAAAACCTCATCAACTTACCCGGTGTTTCATCTTTAATGGCGCGCCTCAGTTGTACTACATCCGATCCTTTCTCATTTTCACCAGTGACTACAACTGCGTCTTTTTCTGATTGTTTTGCAGGCTCATCCTCTGAAGAAGTCTTTTTCTCAGTCACAGCATCTTCCGAACTGATCTTGTCTGATATTCCATCAGATGATTTTTTATCAGACATTTCAATTTCCCTGCTACTTTCAGATGAAATTTTATCCGAGCTGTCATCTTTTTCAGACGAGCTATCAGCTTCTGTTACAAACATCTGAAATTCTTGCTTCGGCTTTACGTCTACGTCGACTTGAAAATCAATTTTAGTAAACGATACTGATTCTGTTCTAGAGTGACGCTTAGTGACTTTTTTGACAACAGTTTGTTGTTCATCGATTTTTTCTTTTGAATCAGAGTCTTTTCTTTTTGAATCGATTTCGGTTGCAGTCTTCATTGAGGTGAATCCTACACTTTCTTTTTTATCACCAAAACTCCCTTCTAATTTAGGTTTTTCTTCAAACTCTGCTCTGTCATCAAATTCTGATGAATAAACTTTTGATTTAAAATCAGATTGGTCTGACTTCAGTGATTCAGCTTCTGAATGTCTCCTAGAATCTGTATGTTCGGAATCTTCAAGAGAATCGGAGTAAATTCGTTTGGAGAAGAAACATTCTTGTACGGAATCGTCTTCAGGTACCGTTTCAATGAATTGTCTAGCTTTTGCGCTAATAACTGGGGACTCTTTTGAAGGTTCCTAGAAACAAACACAACATGTCTTATTGGCAGTAAAGCACACATTATAAAAGTATTATATAATACCCTATGTTTTGACTTTGTGTTAATAATAATAATATTCTGGACATTAACATTAATGCCATCTGATCCCATAATAAGAGCTTGTGTTATGGAAACCAGATAACTGATATACGAGTAATATACATAGTGTACTTCTTTTATTGTAAATACATACCTAAAATAGATAATTACACCCAGACTCAAGACAAACACGCATGTTTATCACACAAATGTCTGCCTTGGGTGGGAATCGAACCCACGACCTACTGCGTGAAAAGCAAGTGCTTTACCGACCACGCCACCGGCCTTTCAAGAGACATGACAAAGTTTATGCTTTTTACTTTATATACTCTAATATATTTAATATCTTAAATTTACCTTTTCAGAATCTTTTTGTGATAGAGCTAAATCTAAAACATATGAACTGTGTTCACTTTCATATTTTAGGAACTCTGTTGTCTCATGTTTAGTGTCTCTTACAGCTGATATAATTGTTCCAGTAGGTTCTATTGGAGGTCGATGGGCTGGACTGGTGCCTGTCTGGTCATCTAAGTCTGAAAATTGGGATGCTTCATCCAACGAGTCACTTCGGTGTTTGGAATCTTTGGAATAAACCTGTGATAGCAATAAAAATGCATTAATATGGGTGAAAATATTATTCTCATTACAACCGTTAAATGTTTAATGTGGAATAATACACCAGTATTAGTCAACAATTCTATAGGAAAGAAATTAATTTGATGCATTACCGATATAAAACCTCTTTGGCAAATAAAAAATGCGCTTGCCCAAGATCTGTTAATATTTACCCATAATTATAAGTTTTATCAAATAAAAAATTACCTTCGATTCAGTTTGCGATACAAAACTGAAGTCTTTTTCAGTGATTTGTTGTAAATCAGCCAACGAGTCTGCCTTATCAGCTACTGAAGATTCTTGTGATAATTTTTTGTTAAGATCTTGTACTTCTGACTCTGTTATAGTTAGTTTGGTTAAATCTTGTATTGCAGTTGTGACTGGTATTTGGGCTTGCACCTAAAATGTTTTATTTATAATGATTACATACTAATGTTCTACTACCATACGCGTGTAGTTTGCACAATCAGGTTTGGCTGTGGTTGCGGTTTATTTTAGTTTCAAGTATTTTTAGTTTATATTAATCCTACAGGTTATACATATTGTATAACGTACCGCGTACACGTAAGTGAGTTTGTGTTTGTAAAAATACTACACAGAATGTTTAGTATCACAAATGTTCTTGTCTGAATTTCGAATGACAAATGCTGTTTTATTGTTAATTGTCCATTTAAAGTACTAATTTTCTTCACTATTACGTAATGTTGCTATTTGGAAAGGCATTTAGGCACTTTTATTTTACTGGTAAGATAATAACAGCAAAATTTTTGAAAACAGAGATGTCCTTAGGGAAGTCGCTTTATATTTTACAGACTGATTTTCGAGTGGTTTGTGGTTACTTATTTATAAAAACAAACAATTCATACATACCTTTTCAGTAATAATTTTGTCACTCACAGAAAATTCTTTTTCTTCAGACATCTCAGTGATCTCTTCTTCACTAACCTTAGCTCTCAATTCTTGAGTTAACTGTTTTTCTAATTTATCTTTTTTCGATATGGCTGGTTGCTCATCTTTCTTGTCATCGTCGTCCTTTTTAAATTTGTCATCTTTTTTCTCTCCTATATCTTTTGCGTCAAACTTTTTATCAAATATATCTTTATCAGTTCTAAACTTGCTTTTTTGTTCTAATTTACCAATTTTGACAGTAGTTTGAGTTTCTGTTTCTGTCTCAGAATCAGTAGATTTCTTTAAAAATTCACTATCTTCTTCTGAAGATACTTGTACTAAAGTAGAATCAGTTCTCATAGTCTTTTGATATGGTTTAGATTTTTCTTCAAGTTTTATTTTAGTGTCAAAATGTTGTATTGTTTCTTTAACAGATTTTACTGTTTCTGTATGGGTTTCTACTTCTATAGCTATTTTGTGGGTCTCTTGTGACTCCAAACTGGATATTTGTTTAGATTGTTCTCGCACAAATTCTTGAGTATATTCAATGCCCTGGTCTTGTTCTAAAGTATGTTTCTTCAAAGCTTCTTTGGTTAATTTTACAGTAGCTTTGGGTAGCTCAATTGAAGATTCTTTTGACATCTTTGATTCAAATGTGCTAATTTTGGCTTTTAATGGAGCTTCAGCAATATCTTTTACTTCTTCAGTAATTAAATCAGGAGATTTGTCACCATCGTCTAGCTTTTCTTCTACTCTTGAAGCGGCTTTTTCTTTTTGAGAGATTGCTTCTTTAGTACATATATCTTTAGGTTCTATTAGTTTCGAATCAGCTGTATCTGATGTGACTGATTTTCTTGGTGTTATGGTAACATTGGAGAAATCGCCAGATGGGAACCTCATTGACTCATTTCTCATATGTCGTTGCAAATGTTTAGGGGTTGGTTTTGCTGGTGATGATGGGTCAAATTTCCTAAACTGATCATGTCGATCTACTGGTTTAGGTTCTTCAGTCTTAACTTCAATAATTTGATCTTTTTGTACTTCGGTATAACTTTCTTCTTCGACTGTATCTGGAGATGTTTTTGATCGAGTTCGTTCTAATCTAGGTTCTTTTTCTTTAACCTACAATAAATTATGGTATAGTGAATTTATTTTGAATTTATTATTTTGTAAGTAGTACAACGAAAAGAATTAACCGCCATTTGCTCGATACCTGTAAGTTACATATCGTTAGTTACCTGTTGCTCGATATCTTGAAATTTCTTTATGTCGGGTTTAATTTGAGTTTTTATTTCAATTATTTCTTCTCGAATTTCTTTCTTCTGTTTAGATGCTGGGATTTTACTTGAACTAAGTTTCCTAGTTATTTGTTCTTTCCTTTCAGCAACGCTTCTTTTTACATCTAAAATCGATAGATTACATAAAAACGTACAAGACCTTTTCTATGACATCTCAATAACGTAGAACACTCTAAAAGCACGGGAAAATAACAGGGAAGGTCCTAATAATTGAATCTTGAGAAAACACAGTTTGAGATGATTAAAAGTATATTATTTTTATAGAGATCAATTTAGCAATAACTTTTGCTAATAACTAACCAAATGCTTTATAAGTATAAATATTAAGTAAGTAGTAAGTTCTAATAAGTATTAACGCTTAATTTTTTAGTTCCTTACCGTTATGTCATAGACGTTGCCAGTTCTTTTCGTTTTGGCCATAAATAAAACTGCATTTTTTACGTCATCAACAGGTGACGTAAAAAAAGGGAACACCTTTTTTAATTCTAATGATTAGAATTCAAAATACTATAGATCAAACATAATTTTATAAAAAATAAAAATTATTTAAATTTGTGACATTCCCTATTATTTGTTCCCTTCGTTTACTTTTGACACTTTAAAAGCTCTTTTTTATTTTTCTTTTTCTTAAACATGCCTCACCTTCATCTTCTTCGCTTTCTTCACTCGGTGTAGGTGTTCGTTCGATCTCAGACTTATCAACCACTGACTTTTCTTCGGGAGAATACTTTGCTTCATCCTGATCATGTTCAGATTCTCTATGCTCACGGATATCGTCACCATATAGTCTATCTTTAAGTTTATTATCTTCTTCTGCTAAAACAAAAGTAATAATATTTTTGTCACTTTTGTATCGATGTTAACATATTGCAGAATCTGATTTTTTTCTAAAGTTTCCAATATAATAGCATTTGTTACAGAATTATATAGTAGTGAATGTTAGTAGCTGTAATGATTTACGGTATCCTGGCAAGGGCACAAAATCCATAGTTACAGTAAGACCAAACTTCATGATTATCATCCGCCATTGCAGTCCATTGCTGGACATAGTCCTATCTCAATAAGTTTCAATTAACCCTATCTATGTTCAGCTTGTTGCATTTGAAGTATATAATCCAAAATAATTTGAAAATATAAAAATAAAGCAAATCGGAACTTACCTTTATACGCTTCAATTTCTTCAGAAGCTTGTCTTTCTTGATAAATATTCCTTTGGATTCGAAGTTCATTGATGTCGTCAGATTGGGGTGCGATTATATCATCTCTACCTATTCGGCATAGTGCTAGTTCCAGAGCATTATCTGAAAAAATACCTTAATATATATCTACTCATTAACATAAATAATAGTACGAAATTTACTGGGGTGTCCTATTATAGGTGAAAACTATATCAGTTCATTGGATTATGAGTGTTTCTTTGTAATTTACCTAAAGCTTTGGTCCCAGACTGAGTCTTCCACAGTTTCAGCATCAGCTGCGCTTGTTCTGCAGTAGTGATCCGCTTCGCTTGGATCTGATTGACGGTTGCTACGCTCACGCCTAGTTCATAAGCTAGAGCCACCCAATCTTTGCCCAGAAGGTTGCAAATGTCTTCCAATCTACAACCATTACAATCAAATTAGTATTTATATTTTATATCATCACATCCAATTCTTTGCTTTTTTAGCCTTGCGCCTGTCTTATCATAAAATTTAGCCAAAAACCTAGTAATTACCTCTTTTCCTCTCTTACCTAGGGTCACTAAGTCTCTGCCTCCAAATAAGCTCCTGCTCTTCAGTGCGTCGCGGTACCGTGTCTGTAGGGAGGGGAGATGTTCTTTCCGTTGGCTCGTCAGGCACCATTATGTTGAGAACAGCGATCTAAAACAAACATTTTGACAACAACAGATTAAAACCCAAAGGTTTGTGAATTGCGGTTTTTGTTGTGTTGGGGATTGATAGTGATAGTAATCCTCCAGTGAAACAGGAAGATCTCCCGGCCAGGCGAATTCTCACTGAGCTAATTTAATGTTCTTGTGATACCAAAATGTTTTATTTCTAACAAAAACCTCTTGTGGAAACGGGAATATCTAAACAGTGAAAAATTGAGGATATTTGAACTCTGTAGATTAAGATTACCTCAGCTAACCCTTTTTTTAAGTATTTACAATTTAAGTTATAAAGTCTACTCACGGGTGCTGGCGAAGGTTCTCCTTTAGGTACCTTCGGATCTCTCATAAACTGACACCTACAGATTGGTTCCAAGTCTTGTGTCTTGATCATCACAGGGAATGCTACTCTATTCTCACGGAATGCGCGGAATGGAATTGAAAGCTGTTCCCCAGATTTAGCTATCGGTACTAAGTTACCTCCAAATTCCAGATATACTGGTTTTCCTTCGTGCACCTTAAATAAAGTTATGAATTAAAAATTTGATATATATTATCACACTTGGAACACTTGGAAAAAATACTTAAGTGTAATGCACATTAATTTTAAATAACTTATAGTGAGAAATCGTGCATCTATACCTTATATTTGGTTGTATTAAATCTATCAAACATGTTTATAATATCCTGTCAACCATGAAATCTATATTACCTCAACATCTCTACTTTTAGCGACTTGTATGAACCGCTCAATTCTCTCCAAAGTCTTATCCTCCTTATCATCAGTCACGCAGAACATTCTCAACTGAGCTTGACATTCGTCAGTGCGTTTTGCGTATACCACAAACCGAGCCATAAATGGTACATGGATTGCTTCCCTGTAAACGACATCATTAGTAAGTGAAATAACCTATATTACAATGTTGTGTTTCATCCATCTGATCTTAAGTCTCATTGAATCTTTCTAAGAAAAAGATCCGGATTTCAATTATTAGCTTCAAATAGCTCGCAGTAATGTTGAGTTTCGACTTCTTATCAACTGACTGTTCCTGTTCTCTATTTACTTTATGTTATATACCAATTATCCTTCATTAGATGAAAGTCTTAAATATTAGTCTTAATGAATTGTATTTCATTTGTGTATTTATCTATTTCTGTGACAAAATTCCCTGAATTATTTTAACAACTAAGTAATTACCTGTACAACTCAGTCGCCATTTTAGTGGCATCTTCAATGTGTCGGCAATCAATCAGCCAATATCTCGCTGATACGGTAGTGGTAAACGACACGCAGTCATTGACAAACGTAAGCGGAGTATTTTCAGTCACATCTTCCCAATGAGCCCGATTTGTTCCACCTGAGATTGTTAAATTGTCTTTTGAATCTGAAACGCTTTCTTCATAGCATACTCTACATTAAATACTCTACATAAAGTGGCTTTATGTCAGAATAAAGCTATGAGACAGTAATAGCGGATAAAACGCTATTTTTTAACTGCCATATGAATTTCTACGAACATCCTAAGGCATGCCAAAGCAGGCTTATAATTATTATTATGTAGGTATCTTGGTCTAAGAAAATTATTTATTTAATGATTTTTAAATAAAAATAGTAGTAGTAGTCTTGGAATAAAATTCAAAGTTCATTATAGCCTATTCTAGATCGCTGCATTTAACCCAAAAAAAATACAAAATATCCTTAAGTAATGTAACCAATGTAGAAGAAAGACTAGAAATAAGACAGATAGGTAACAAGGAAATAAAAGGTAAACAACATAAACGCTTCCAAAACGGCCTATAATAACACGCAACAAGCAAAGACAAAATACATCACACAAATAAACTAACGAAAACTTAAATTAATAATAAAAATGTCTAAAATGTAGCACACTGTGTCACCCTCCATAAAATAGTGCTATCTTCAAACGAATTATCAAAATTATTTTTAGGTTTTCGGACAGATCTCTCGAAGGACATTCACTGAAATAAATTCGAACAATCCAATCGTGGAAAACAATGAAATAAATAGGTGTCCAGTGAAACAATGACAAGAAAGGGAAGACAAAATAAGAAAAGATGATGTGAAACAGAACTGATAGGCCGTTTTGGAAATAAATCTTGATCTTACAAGCAAAGTAACCAAACGGGAATATTGACACAATGATTATGAAAATGAAGATGGCACCGATATTTTTTTAACCTTACCTATAAATATTAACGTGTTTACTAACAAAGTGCCATTGATGCAGATTCTTCAATTCTATCGTATTTTGAATTAAGTCTAGGCTTTTTCGTGTGAATCGCTGTGCTTGCCATCCCAAGGTAATGAATGGTTATGATAGTGACGTGAATTAACAAAGCGAATATTCAGCCCGTGCATAGAGAAAAAATGAGAAGCAAGATTATGGAAAGCATTCAAAAAGTGATAGAGGGAAAAATATCTGATATTTACACTAGAGCTCACTGCTCTAAGTATAAGTATCCAAAAACAATGATTTATGAGATACAAAAAACATATCTTTTAACATTAGAAAAATTAATTATTAAACACAAAGTTAACATAAATTAAACCGACATTTTGATTTGTTTTCATTTATAATCTAATAATTTTACCTTCGAGAGATCTTTTGCGAAATACCCCTGTTGGTGGGCGCCGATAGGTACAGCAGCACATAATTTAGCGCCACACACGGTGAGCGTGCAACACACACAAACACGAGAACAAAGACAATGTAGACACGCACAGAACGAACACACAGGGACATTTCCCTGTAGCTGCATGTGTATATGCCAAAGCGATTATTTTTTTATTTACTTAGTTACCCCCTTGTAAGTATAATTTTGAATAAAACGAACTTCAAACTACACTATTTTCATTAACATGCTTATCCCTTTGTCTATAAAGATGTTGAACTAGTCCGTAATCTTTTTTGCTACACTAACCAACATAGTTTAAGAGAAAAATCTATAGTCAGATTCATAAAACTCTATTATACTCTAGTTAAAATCAGTATCTATAGTCTACTGACAAATCTATGATTGAAAATTACTAAACTGATTTTAATGGTCTGCCTATTTGATATACCTATTTCCTACATTACAATTGTGTCGTAATGGAATATTGATCCAATTATTTTATTCAATAAGTCAGCTTAAAGCTTATTTCAAACTCTGCTGTAATTTGTAGAAAAGGCTGTGGCAACCTGTCTCGTTTTAATTTTTTTATTGTCAATATACGCTAATTCTTCAAAAAGTGTATTTAATATTTTACAAATAACTTGAACACAAATTCCAGCATTTCTAGGGAGCTAAAAGTAAAGTATTGTCCACTGGTATGCACTTACCTTCCGAGGCACAGCGTATCGTCAACTTAGCAAGTATAAGCCATACTCCATCGCAACACATTGCATCCATCTATTCGCTACTGGAAATCATTTTTAGAACTATTTATCCCAAAAATGGTTTCTAAAACATTATTTTGTTCTGTTGTCCAAACACTGATAATTTTAAGTTCAAATATTCGTATCATCTGAACTTGATAATACACTTCAGTTGAGTCAAAAGTAGATATTCCAGTAACAAATAAAATCTGCACATTATACTCAAGCCAAATATTATGATTGTACCTGATATGGAACAGAGTAGTCTTAATGTAGGGGCTGATGATGTGCTGTACTGGTTCGTCATGCCTTGTGTATGAGGCCTTGGAGCTGGCATGCTGAGAGTAATGGCTTTATGGAATTTCCGTCTTCGAGGTTCTACTGTCACTACAGGAGACACAGCGACTCCTCTACCAAGCAGTTTGGCAGTTAGTTCTGAGTCTATTATTTGGGCCTGTAAAGATTTGTTTTCTTTTTTAGTTATATAGTGCCTTTGTTAATTTGTAAAATAAAAAAAATTACGTAGTTGATACTTATAGGGCATTTGTTTGTTATTTCTAAAGACCAAACGTAATATGAATGATTTCATGCTAGTGATGTAAAAAGGCAGTGTGAGTAAAATTAATTATAATCATAAAAAAAAGAAGTAATTATACGGTAAACTTTACTTACCTTTAATTTACAAAATTATATCTTAGTTTTAACTTCTGCTGATAAAATTTTTCAACTGATTTAAGATGTTATTTTATTCTTATTTAAAAAATAACTTAATGAAAATAAATATGACAGGAAGACAGTGGTGAGCAGTTGGTGCATAATTAAGCAAACATGAACATTATGAAATCACAGATAAAGCATTATAAATAAATAATATGGACCTCGAATGTTTAGACAACTCAATTTCTCACACATGCGCAAACAAACAAAGATGCAACACACTCAGTAAGCAAAATAATCCAGCAAACAAAATTGCATGCAACTCTCACGTTTGGTCTTTAGGAAATAAAGTACAAAATCGCTTAGCATTAAACATTTCCTTTGTAAAGCATATAAAATTACCCAATAAATTTAGCAATCCTTAAAATACTACTTATTACTTAACTAATCAAAATGTCACTCCGTTTTCATATAAATAGATAAACTAAATAAAAATATTTATAATAACAAACCTCCGTTTAAACATGATTTACTTACAAAATAGTAATTCATATAGGTTTTTAAAGATATACATTCAGACATGCTTACAAATACACCTAAAGACCAAGTAGAGAACAACAAACAGTTTCAAAAATCGCAGTGTGAGAATACCTAAAAACACTTTATTCAGTGATTTCATACAATTCATTTTTGTCCAAATTGAAAACAACGATTTAATTCAATGCTTTATTTTTCCTCTACATAAAATATATTAGTGAATTTCTAAATTTATTGGGTATGACATTATCCCTACAGGAGTAACGTATCGTTTCAACTATTTGTTGATTCAAATTTCAAAACTAATGTTATTCGTATAACGACTTTAAATTCTTAATCTACGAAACCTCGTTAAGTAATATAAATCAATCAAAAGTACGTATATGTTATTATTGTTACAATCACCTTAAAAGATACTAAAATAATTCATTTAATTTCTACGATATGTGTCAATGGTAACTAAAAAACTGATGTCACGCGTTTCTAACTTAACATAGATTATAAAAATTTGGCATACTTGTTTGTACTTTTGGTCTAACATGGCAGAATATTAGATAACGCTACAAAAATATTTCTAACCGTGGATTGCTTTAGCTACTAAAAGTAATTTAACATTACACTCAATGTCGCATGATCAAAGACATAATTCTAAACAATCAAATATTAACACACACAATATTCATCAATATTCATCTAAAAAATGTAGATCACAGAAAAGTAAACTAATTAGCCTACAAAAATCAGACAACCTACAATGACCAGAAATTTTGAGAACCGTGAACACCTACATTAAGAAAATATATTTTCTAAGCTTAATAACTAAGAACACATAGAATCTTAAATTCGAAGTTAAAATGAAACTTGTTTCATTAGAGACAAGAATTAACTTGACAATGTATTTTAACGTGTGTCACTTAAAAGATAAAATCGAAACAACCTTAATACACCGTTACTCCCTGCATTTACCTCACAGTTAATACGTAACTAATAAGTATAATTAACTTAATCTAATACATGGTTATGAAAATATTCGTTAATTTCATAAGCTGGATTGACTAGGTCATTGGTAACATTAGTGCCTTAAATTATTTTCAATACTACCAAATTAATGAAAATCGTTTTTTCTTAGATACGTTATTAACAGTAATCTTTTTAAGATTTACATCTTTCACACCTTTCCGTGGTTTGAATAAGTTTACCTGTAAGCCGACTTTGATTTTCTTAGTGAGAGCGCCTTGTGGGAAAACGGCTTGGACTTGTGGTACTACCGAACTGGACACCATGCCACCTGCATTGATGATATCATTAGAGTAGAATACAATGTTAAAAAAATCACTATGCTTATCAAAATTTTGACTAATTGTTAAAAATCTAACAAAAAACAAAAAAAATGTGATTCGATATTGTAGTAAAAAAATAATCAATGACAGTTTTTATAAACATCTTTCAGTGTTTAGTTAGTTAGTGTTTAGCGTTTAGTTCAGATATTGACTCAAAGTTCTATCAAAATTCCAGCTTTATTGTCATAAAGGTTTGTGTTTGCTTAACTCGTGCTTTTATTTAAAACCATTGATTTATATTATTATTACCCTCTGGTCCAATAGCGTGCACTTCTTGTCTGATACGAGAAATCACAGCAAAGTACTGCGGAAAATCATGAGTTAAGATCCTGGTGACTCGAGGAACTTCCCATCCTTTCTCGTCTTCGTTTGGTTCTGAAAAAAAATATAACATTTCAATGAAAGTCAATATTGTGTTCAAAATTGGTTCATCCGTTCGGGAACCATGATGTAACAGACACACATACTTAGACACGTTAAATATTAATTTATACTTTATATCTACGATAATCTTTATTGACAGTTATCTGTTTGTACTATATCTTTCCTTCAGTTTATCTTATATTTTTAAATGAGCAATTCTTGTATATATATATATTTTTTTATTTTTTTTATTTATTTATTTAATACTAACATCTATCATTACAGAATAATCTAATGCGATAGTGCAGGAACTTAAAACTAATTTAAATTATAACTTAAAATATGGTAAACAGCCTTCGAGAACTCGCTCAGTGAACATTGAAACAAATCGACGCGCACAGCTGCAGTATTTAGTGTACGCAATGCCCGCGTCAGCGGCGCTTCCTGCAGCAAGTTGGTGCGCGCGCGTGGTACCGCCAGCAGTGCTGGCTGCCGCCGCCGCATCGCATACTCGTCTGGCGCGCAAAGCCGCACCTCCGCCAGCACGGCCGGGTTGTGTATCATCCCTCTGATCACTTTGAGCACGTAGGTGGCTAGAAAAGCTTCCCTACGTACTTCTAGTTTAGTGTAGCCTACCATACCCAGAATAAATAAAGTGGGATACAAAAGCGGATACCCTGGGTATACCCTATATTGCTTATGATATAAGAACCGTATAAATTTATTCTGGATACGCTCTATCATTATTTTATATTTGGCTTCGTGAGGAGACCAAACTACCGCGTTACATTCAAGGTGACTTTTTATGAGCGCCTCAAATAATGCCCTTATAGCCCTTAAGTTAGTGAAACTATTTGCATGCCTCAGGACGAATCCCAAATTTTGGTACGCTCTCTTACATACGGCGACAACATGCTGGCGGAAATTTAAATCCGCGGTAAACCGAACTCCCAGGTCCCTCACTTCAGTTACCCGTTGCATTGGCGTCCCTTCCATTTGGTACTGGTAGTGAAGAGGGACACGCGCGCGACTAAACGAGAGCACCGAACACTTAGCCACATTGAAGTAGAGTTTATTTTCTATGCTCCAACTTATAACTCTGTCGATATCCTGCTGCATCGTGTCATGATCCGTGGCCCGCTTCACCTCCATTACCAACTTTAGGTCATCGGCATACAACAAAGGGATAGAATTGTTGACGATTGTAGGCAGATCGTTCACCATCAGGATGAAGAGCAAAGGTCCTAAATTGCTACCTTGACTTACGCCGGATCTCGTGAAGTAAGGTTCAGAATGATACCCATTACAGTCCACGTACTGGCATCTGTCCCGTAAATAACTTGCAAAGAAGGTCAGGGTATGCGGGGTGCATCCTACGCTTGCTAGCTTTGACAGCAGGATATCATTATCGACGGTGTCGAACGCCTTCCTGAAGTCAAAGTAAGCCACGTCCACCTGCACCCCGGCATCTACCGCTCGCAACAGATGCGTCATCAGATGTAGCAAGTTACCTGTCGTCCTTCGTCCCGGGCGGAATCCATGCTGCGCATCAGATAGCTGACTGCTTATCTGCACGTATAGAGAGCTATGAATCGCCGCCTCGAACACCTTCGCCGGTGTACACAGGACTGCTACTGGCCTGTAATCACTAGGATCGGAGCCCTTCTTACCCTTGGGTACGGGCACAACACGGGTCAGTTTCCATCTGTCAGGGAACACCGCATTTTCAATACATACGTTAAACAAATGTAGCAACGGTTCAGCTAGTACTTCACGACAATCTTTAAATATGTAGGATGGTATACCGTCCGGGCCCGCAGAGCGCTTTGGCGGTAGGCGGGCGAGCGCTCGCCGTACGTCGGCTAGGCGGAGCGGTGCGACATGCACGCGCGCGCCAGGCGCCGGGGACGGCGCCGCGCTTGCCGCCGCTACGCTTAGCGTGGCAGGTTCCTTAGTGTATACAGATTGAAAAAAAATCGCAAACTCCCGCGCGCACTCTGATTGTGATAATACTCGTTCATTTACTATTAACATACGGTGTCTCGAGTTACTTTTCTTAGACCTCACGTAGTCCCAAAACGCACGTGGTTCCCTGGCCAGGTGACTTTGTACGCGGTCACAGTAATGATTGTGTGCTCGTTCAATCTCCGTCTTCACTCTCGCCCGGCACGCAGAGAACTCCTCATAATCACTACGCCTTTTACTAGATTTGTATTGAACGTGCAATTTGTGTTTAAGCTTAATATCAGCAATGATATTATGCGTATACCACACAGGGTAGTTGTATCTCTTATTCGCCTGCTTAACTCTTTTTAGAGGAACACAAACATCTAATGCTTGATTTATTTTATCATAGAATAATTTTAAAACTAAATCCGGATCTTTTAAACAATACATTTCACTCCAATCTATATTAGACAACAAATAGTATAAACGGTTAAAGTCAGCTTTATTAAAATTCCAGTGTTTCCGTATTGTCGGGTGAGTAGAGTGCGTGAGAGTGTGTGCGTGCGCGGGGTGCGGGGACGCGGGGTGCGGGAGTGCAGAGGGCTCGAGTGCGACGCTAATGGCGAGTGGTGGATGGTACGCGTCTACGGGCTGCAGACCTTCGTCCGCCGCCGCGACACTGACGACATCACGGGCACTCAGTACTAGATCCAGCTGTCTATCGTTACAATTAGGCACCGAATTGCACTGCTCGAGTTCACAAAAGGCCTTAAAATATTCAAAATAATTGAGGACATTTATATTGCACGAAAATAAATTAAAATCACCTAATATAACTAAATTATGCTTATACTTAATACTAATCTTTTCTAATAAACTAAACATTATCATGTACTCGCTTTCATCAGTTTGAGGCGGAATGTACACAATGCAACACGTAAATAAAAATCTATTCTGTAAGTAAACTGCTCCACAAATTAGTTCAAACATGTGATTGTCTATTACAATGTCATCAGGCAATGTCACTTGGCGTAGTTCAAAACGTTGTGTGGCCACTAAAACAACTCCGCCTAACTTGCGCCCATCTGCTCGATCGCACCGTAATACGCTGTAACCAGAGGGCACAAATTCTGCGTCTTGTATAGCTGGGTTAAGTCCACTCTCGGTGATGGCGAATAAATCCGAACCCGACGATTCGAGTAGTGATGAGAACTGTAAAGTCTTAGTTCTAATTCCTCTTACATTTTGGTACAGTATGTTAATAATATTACGGGGTTTGTGAGTCGGCCGGTTTACTTGGGCCACGAAACCAAACCCACTCACTGTACTCTACGTTTATCGGCCAAACCCCAGGGTCACAAAGTTTACTGAAACTACCTTCTGCAACGCCAACCTTGAAAGAGGCATAATTGCGCTCTATCTTCGGTTTTACTTTTTCTACCGTAATTTCAGAGTCTTTCCCTAACACACTTTTAATGTACTCCATTAACATTTCTTCAGTAGTATCTTTCTCCAGTCTCCATAAATGTAAATATTTTTTTCGTTCAACAGCTTTTAACGTTACTATTGACGTATTACCTCCTCTAATAATCGGTTTCCTATTCTTATTTATAACTTCAGTCCATGTGGTCTTATTACTTATGATATTGCCGCTTGTGCTACTCGCTGGTTTCGTGGCCGCCGCGGCCTGCGCGTAGCTCTGCGCAGGTGTCGCTCGCACGCGCTCGCTGCGTTCGGATCCCGCGCTGTTGGTCGGCAGCGGCAGACGCGCGGGTGATGCGCTCTGGTCATGGCCCCCGATGTCCGAGGGCACATCACGATGATGATGATAATGAGTGCTGGGCTCGATGCACTGACTATTTTTAACTTGTTTAACTGTCTGTTTTATCTTTAACTCTTTTATTTCAATCTCATAGTCCATGCATTTCTCATTCGCTTCCTTCAACGCCTGTCTTAACTGACTATTCTCTAACAATAATGAAGCTACAGACGTTGCAATAGCTTTAACCTCCTTAACAATTGTAGACTCGATATCACTCAGCTTTGATATTATCATACTATTTACTTTGTCCATAATACCTGCCATAAACTTCTCTTCCAAGGACGTTTGACCAATTTCCTCTTTTAAGTCATCACTTTCCATGATGCTGGCATGAACTCCTCGCACAGGGGTGTCGTCAGTTATTCGCCTGCGTTGTGTTATATTAGAACAACCATCACAATTATAGTTTTTGCAGTAAGCATCACAGTTCATTTTGAAATTGTAAACACGCGCTCGCGACAAGGACACATAAAGCGGCTCCTAATGGGAGTGAAAGAGCGCGATGCACGGCTCGCGACTTGCGTTTCCCGCGTTTTACTTATTGTCACTGTTTGTTTATTTCGCGAATTGAAATGTTTAAAACGTCAAAATTTCACTAATTTAGAACTCTACTTCACTTTCCACAGGTGTGTAGGTATTTAAGTTCCATTTTGTACACATTTTTATACAGATAACATCATAATTTACTTATTTTAGAATTTTAAACTGGTAGCCGTCCGATTAGCGAACTGCCGCACACGACGCCCACGCGCAAAAAAAAAAAAAAAAAATTTGATTATAATTATATATAATTGGAATCTCGGAATCGGCTCCAACGATTTTTATAAAATTTAGTATATAGGGGGTTTCGGAGGCGATAAATCGATCTAGCTAGGAATCATTTTTAGAAAATGTAATTAAAAAAAAAAATACCGAGCGAAGCTCGGTCATCTAGGTACTTATACTATTAACCACCTATTTCATTCAAAACTGAAACTTCACTAGTAACAAGGACATTTTAAGCTTTATAGTATTTTAAACTATACCTTCGATCTCAAGGGTTTCATACAGTATATCCTGTACTACGTCGTCAGTTGCGTCTGCGTTGTGTTCTCTCCAGCTTGTTCCATTATCTGATCGTAGAATTACTATCTCTCGTTCTTTTCCACGTAGAGAAGCATAGTGAGGGACTTCTAAGATAACGGGTCTAAACAAAAATGTTTCATCAGTATAAATGAAAAAATTAAATTGATCATAGGCTTGCCATTATTTAAAAAAAAAACTGTAATTTGGGTGGAGAATTTAATTTCAATCGACTAAGCCAATTAGCCTATCACCAATCTAGTCACACTTACCCTAAGAATTTAGCTGAAACAGGTCCCATTTCAAGCACCCTAGCAGCAAGTGCTTCACCTTCCATCAAGGGGGGCATGTGGTTGATCCGGGATGGTTTCAGGTATCTGAGAAAAGAAAAGAACAGAATACAATTTAACACTGGAAAGTGTGAAGTGATAATACAGCTGTATACCGTTAATGCCTTGGACTTTACCCACCGTCAACCAAAATTCCGCCATTATTACTTCTGTTATTCAGGATCAATCGAGCACAGAGAAGAGACTCCGGATTGGAACTCGGTCAAGTCCCAAACTATCATGGATCCCGCACGAATTTAATCAGAATGATTAGGAGTTGGATTAGGAGGAGTCGGAAAGTTAAATTGTCCACAAGGGCCTTGCGTAATAAATGTCTTCTATGAATTTATCAGTTTCGAAATCCGAAATCGAATGCCACGTGGAACAAAAGTATGATTGTATTTTTATCAAAAATATTAGATGAGTGGTGTGAGGAATTGTAAATGTATCGATGATCAACCATTGTCTTACTTACGAACCTAAAAATTAGGAAAACGAAAGTGATATTTATTTATCTTACTAATGTACCTCCGCTTTTGGGTGTCGTAATTAGTATCAGGTAGTATGTATGCAGGTACCTGCAAGTGATCCTGGTGGGCTGCATGGCGGAGAGCGGCGGCACGATGACGCGCACGCCGCCGCCCCGCGCGCCCCGCAGCGCGCCCCCGCGCGCGTCCACCAGGAACGACACCAGGAAGCTGCAACACGTCGCGAATGTCTTAGATTGTTTGAAGGTGACTAGCCTATATATTTACATACAAATATTAAGCTACTTAAAACTGAGCCAATTTTGTAAGATTAATTATAAGATGTAGGATCTATGTCTTCATAACTTTGATTAGGTAAATAATTCGATATATTAAAATTTAAACTGCTAAGTAGTTTAACTACTTTATTCGTGTCCCGTGACGCAACAACGTGGCTTTCTAATATTTGACTACATTGAAATATGAACAGATTTTTTATAAAGTAAATAATGTCACTCACTTTTTCCACTGTAATTTCTTTCTGCAATCCAGGGAGCATGCAACATTAGTTTATTAAATTCTGAAATAGACATCATAGATGTAGGTCGAACGAGAATAATATTTGTATTGATGTCAACGTCACAGAAAGCAGCGGTGGCACATTGGTATCAGGTTCGGTTTTTTAATTGTAAATCCCTTTCGTTTCATCCTAGGTCGCTTAGAATATTTAACACAGGAACTGTTATGCGCACGCGTTCCACTCTGCATGAAGAACATGTACCGTTTGTATGGATAAACTACTTTGCTTGTTGAATCGCTACATGGAATGACAGGGCATAACATTTTCTCACTTTATGATTTCATAAACAATGAACTAAAAGCTTCTTCTAATGTATCTATTGTTATTTTAGATCTGTTTATAAAATTGTAATGGTGTATAGACGTTTTGTTTCCTGCTCATGCCGTGAATTCATATAACGTAGTGTTGTTTTTTAAGATTTCATAACAGGTCCAAGATTGCCGTTAGCCCGAGTTACTAAATTTACATAATATATCCATGGTATGTGCTAACAGTGTTTTGTTGAGCATACTATCTTGTTTGCATTGCTCGTATCTACTTAGAAGAAAGTTATAATATAAAAGAAGTTTTAAGATAAAATGGTCTTAAGATTCATTACTGCTCTTAAATTCCTTCAAAATTCTCAAAGTATCACGAAGTATATTTCTTACTAACTTATCTTACAAACATCAATATTTCTTCACAACAAAGAGTACATAAAGTAATTTTTTTTTCAACAATGCTACATCACTCACTTGGGTTGCGTAGGATCAACGTTGTAGCAGTATCCCTCCGGCGCCTGCGCAGTACTGTACCGACTGACGCTCTTCACCACCACCTCCTGCTGTGGCTGGTACGGTATACCGTTCATGGAAGCTGGCGGAAATTATTACTGTCATTTTAGTAACGTCTTGTGAGTATCATACAAAGTCACATTGTATTAGCGAAAACGAAGATCCGATACAACAAAATGTATGGAATTGACAAACGATTTACGAGTGATATTTTTTAGCGGTACCTATATTTATTAAACCTATATATTTTATTCTTTTCGACGATCGTTATGGCTATTACTGTGACATTTTACTTATTAGAATGGGTTGATTTCTAACACAAAGTTTACTTACTTTGTGAGATCTCCATAATATTCTTATGGCTCATGGCAGATTCTGTTCTCTCGTCCTTAGTGACGTCTATAGGCAAAGAGTCGTCACCTAAGGATTTCATATCATCTGCTGTCAAATAGCGGTATGGCTGGTCGTTGAGAATTGTGTCTTCACCTAAATGTAGATATAGATTTTTATAACATGCATTTTATGGGCAAAAATTCCTTCGAAGAGTTTAATAACATTGTTAAAAGCTGTTAGTCATTCTAAATCATGTCTAAAAATAGCTGAGACAATAATAATTCGAACAGTTGAACTTCGATCATGAACTAAATACCCGAACAACAAAAAAGTGGCTCAGAACACAATTAGAATAACCTGGCATATTTTTGGTGGTTCAGCATGAAAACATCCTTACAAACTCTTGGGCCAATCAACAAAAGTACCTACTTAGATAAAATCAATTTTAAAAATAACATACCTCCTTCTTCCTCTGAATCCGACATAAAAGTCTCCAGCATGGTTTCAGGAGCGACAACTTTGTACTTGTCCTGTGAAACTGGAGCCATAGAAGGTTCAGAGACTTCTTTGAGTGTCTCCATGACTGTCACGTAGCCCAGTTTGGATGCGATGTCTAGCGGGGTTTGGCCATTCTGAATGTAGAAAAAATTTACCATTATACCTTGTACCGAAATTTTGCCGATGCTGTTACTAAACCAGGACACACAGAGGGTCTGGGCATCGAAACCCGGATCACTACCAGACCATCTAATCTGGATAAAAGAGACAGAAACAGAGAGGGAAAGGAGAAAGGTAGAAGAAGAGGAAGCGTCTGGTAGACAAAGTAAAGTAGATGTAGAGATATCTACTATTAAAAATCTTTGTCTTACCGTAGTTGCAGCGTTAGCATCAGCTTTGTGTTCAAGCAAAATATTGACAATATTGATGTGGCCTTGCTGAGCGGCATGATGCAAAGCTGTGTACCTAGAAAACAAGTGATTTTAAATCAAATAACCGCTCACTTATTTGATAGTTACAGGTTGAACGAAAAGAGACAAAGAAAATTAAAAATCTAAACAAAAGTTATTTATGTAAGGTAATTCATTCTATCATTTCAAACCCTTTTTAGTGTCCCACTCCTGAGCACAGGTCTCCTCTCAATTAGCTTACGCGTTGAGAGAGTTTAGGCCTTAATCCACACACGCTGGCCAAGTACGGGTTGGTGGATGTCACATGTCATCGAATGATTAGTTCTTAGACATGCCTCCTTCCTCACGATGTTTTCATTCACCGATATTGTGCAGCGGCGATGTAATAATTCAAAGATATGTTGCGAAACTGGGAATCGAACCCGCGGCCTTATATTTCTAAGGCGAGGCCCGTACCGCTGCTTCACTGCTGCTCTATAGTTGTAATTCATTCTAATTCTGTTGTGATTCATTATATAGTTATTTTAAAATAACAAGTAAAATCCCATAAAAGAAGTATAACATCACATGCTTTATGGTCTGGCTTGCAAAACCCATTAATCGAGCTTAACTCAATAACGATTGTGTATTCACCCATGTGTAGTTTGTGCTTGCACTGCAGCGTCGTTCTCCAATAGGAACCGCACCATATTCGCTTGGCCATAGTGACTGGCAACGTGCAGAGGTGTGTAACCTCCTTTAGTGCAAATGTCCACCTTAAACAAGAATCATTAGCAGTCTTTTCATCCACTGCTGGACAAAAGCCTATTCTAAAACTCGTCACTGAGCATGACCCGCTGCTACTTTTATCCAGCTCTTATCAGACATTTTGCAAATATCGTCCATCTACCTTTTTTATTTCGAAGGCAAATGCTTTAAGCATCCCCTCGCCCCAAATGGGCACAGGACGAGGGGTATTTGAGACTCCCGTTACTGACCCGGACGAGTGAGACCCATATGGTCCAACTACAAGCGGCCGGGCCCGGTTTACCCACTAAAACCTCGTGTTCCGTCGGACACCCTTTGTGCCGGGCTGCGGGATTCACTACTGCATTCATCGAACAGCCCGGCGGGTCGTCAATTTACCTAGTCTGAGGGCGTCCTAAGAATAAGAATAAGAATATTTATTTATTTGCTAGTTGGGTCTGGTTTCCAACAATATGGAGCGTCACTCCACTTCTCGGAAGTGGACTCACTCGTGGTCACGATAAATCGGTATACTAGGTAAGCTACTCCATCTTAGACTACATTGTTGCATAACATCAGATAAATTGTGTTCAAGCACAAGTCTGTTTAAAAAAAAAGTGGTCTACGATTAAGAATTCGTTAACAGAACCATTTAAATTTGTCTTACGATTAGTTAGAGAATTATTATTAGTATTAAAGTGATTAAGTTTCTTTTATTATTATTATTTATTACGTTGTACGTTAGTAATTAATAAAACATCGTTTGCCTTTTAACCTAGTTCAGGCAAATGTATTATACTCTACCTATTTGTAAAACCCTGTACTTTATTATGTTAATTGCAACTATTTACGAGTATTATATGAAGAAACTTTACTTAAATTCACTTTATTTATAATAATATGAAATGAACTTCAAAACAAAATGAGTCAACTGTGTGTTAAGTACATTAAGTTCTCAAATGGAAATTAGTTTTCTATTAGGATCTTAGTAGAATCTTCACTTACCTCAGCACCACTTTTGACTAAAAGTTGTGCTACGGCCACTCTGTCCTCCTGCGCTGCGAGGTGCAGTGGTGCGAGCCCATTCTTCGCCTGCTGGTCTACTGCAGCACCATGCTCCAGCAGGAGAGAGCACATCTCAGCGTGACCCTAGTGACACACCATTCTCATTAGGAACTAAAGAACTACCTACTCAATCTCACTGAGTCACAAGGTAATATCCTTAATGAATCTAGAAAATTATTACTGTCTTCTAATTTAACTTCTCTGTATACGGATGGACTTATGTAATCTATTAGGTACTTAGTTGGGTGGCTAAAAGATACTGGCTTGTTCAAAAATTACCCCGGTAATGAGAGATGACTTGAGATGACTTTTCCTTATTTCAAAGGCATCGTCCGGCCTAACTCGGCAAAATGCCCGATCTATGAAAAAACTCCTCTTTGAAATGAGTACTGTACACCCTGATAGCAACATACTTATTATTAATATTATTACTCAAATAAAGGACATATAATATAAACCTGCTGTGCCGCAAGATGTAAGGGAGTGAAGCCAGCTTTCGACTCAGCATTAGTGACTGCGCCATACTCGAGGAGAGTCGCAGCTGTCTCCATCTGGTTCTTACGAGCCGCGATGTGCAGAGGAGTGTGACCATTTTTGGCAACAGCCTAAAACAATTATTGGTAATTTAGAACAACTAATACGCTACTTGAAGGCTGATGTCGATGCTATTACTACTTTGCCCGTGGAAAAAAGAAACAAGAAGGATGATAGTTAATAGGTAGAGAAGTTATAATAATAGATTGATTTCTGGCTAGTGGCTATATAGTCTCAGAGATGTTCAATCTGCCAATGATTATGAGATCGTCTGTTTTCTGGAGACTTTATTCCAAGTGTCTACCTAGTACATATAACGTTTTCTTAGAGATTTCTTAAAGATTACGCCAAGTGTTTTAATTAGAGAAATGGCGACTGGAATGACCTTCTCGCTAAAAGGTATAAAGATAAGCAATTACCTTAGCATCAGCTCCTTTTTCCAGCAGTGTAGTAGCTACAGCCTGTTGGTCGTATTGAGCAGCTATATGTAGAGGAGTCATGCCGTTCTTGCCAGCTTGATCTGGTGACGCGCCATGTGCTAAGAGAAGGTTCGCCACCTGTACATAAGCAAAATATATATTTCACTAACAAACTTTGTAGGTGTTTTATAGGCTTGTACATGAAAATAAACTGATGTTGTGGAATTATCTCAATTTTTATACTTATCTTTTAATTAACGCAGTTACTGTTGTCATAAGGTCTAATTTACCTTTAGGTTTCCGTATTTAGCAGCAAGATGGAGGGCGGTGAACCCTTTCTTGGTAGTGGCTGTTAGTGGAGCATTATGTTCAATCAGAGCTGCTGCCACCTATGAGGAAATAACAAAGAAGATTATTTATATTTGCTTTCACATATGACAGGTAGTTTTCTTACGCGTTTTACGAGGTTACTGATGTTGATGGACGCTCACAACAACCAATGAAGACGAAGTCATAGCTCAAAGCATTAGATACTATGATGAAGACTGCGTCATTACTGACTCTAATGATTACAGCAACGGCAATGCTAAGGTTTTCGCCAAAACTGCTGGCGTCAGCGATAACACTATGTCATGACAGAGTTACGCCAGGATGCTAATGACGATAACAAAGACTATTTATGAAACAAATACAATGATTATGGTCACAAACTTTACTCACATCATGATTATGCTGTTTAGCAGCAATATGTAGCGGGTTGTAATGGTCTGCTGTGATGGCTCTGACGTCAGCGCCGTGCTGCAGCAGTAACACAGCGATGTCCACGTTGCCAAGTCGTGAAGCTATGTGGAGAGGTGTCTGACGTTCACGGGCCTTTGCTTCTACAGCCGCGCCGTTGCGGAGTAAGATTCGAATTATGTCCGTCTGAAATTATCATCATTGTTAACATTTCAAGCTTCAGTATGACGATCTATAAAGTATTTATATAAGGCCATTGTTCAAGCCACTCGTAGGCTTCTGATGTAGCTTAATAACTGCTAAACATTTTATGTAATCTACTACATACGGAGAAATTGGGACATTTGTTATTTCTTTACCTGATTGGCTCTCGCAGCCAAATGTAAAGGAGTTTCGCCCCTCACTGTAGGCACATCAGGGTTGGCCTCATGCTGAAGGAGGTAGATGACGATGTTCATGCATCCCATGAACGCAGCCACGTGGAGTGGAGTTAGACCTGATTCTGTAGTTGCTTGGATACCTGGCAAAGAAGATATTTTGTTGTAGACACTACGATTAACACAGAATAGAGCGAGAAATAAGTAAAATGATAAATCATGAATTATTTCTCTTTTCCTTCTGTTTAGATATCGATCCAAATTGTTCTATTACTGGCTGTTAATTGTGAAACACAAAACGTATTAGCTTGTTTCACCTAGTGGCCTTAAATTCCCTTTATTATTCTGTCTAATTTTTTTTTTTAATGAGATACTCACTTGCACCATATTTGAGAAGAAGCTCAACGACTTTGATCCTGTTCTTCTTGCAGGCAATGTGCAGCGGTGTAAACCCGTTTAGAGCGCGGGCATTAGCGTCTGCATTTCTGTGAAAAGAGTCAATAGTTACTACGAGTTGATTACCAGAAGCTAAAAGACTTTTACAGTAGTCCACAGTAGTCAAGTTAAAAATTGAAGTTGCCATCATTATTGAGGTATTCGAAATTATTGTTATCATGTTCTCCAAAACTAATTCTAGAAGGTTACCTGTGAAGGTTATACGTGTACGACAGTTTTTAGCCAGTAAGCATCAACAATGAGTAAGCCACATCAAAGCTGACATTTAAGAGGTCACATCCCCTCCACCAACCATCACTAGTTTTTTTTTTCGTTTTAAATGGAACCAACTCACCTGTCTAGAAGTAACTTGGCGACCTTGGCGTGTCCACAGTGAGCTGCCACGTGCAAGGCAGTGAGGTAGTCCACTGTGACGTCATCGACTGGGGCCCGTCTGCCTAATAGGACTCGTGCTGCTTCAGCGTGGTCTCCTTGAGCAGCCATATGGAGTGGTGCTAGACCATTCTAGAAAGGATTGAAAGTAGATTAAATATGTACTCTTAATGTTTAGGTGATCCTACTTCTTTTACAAACCCTTTGATTTTTGGTATTATAATTTATTCTTTGATCTCACCTGCTTTGTTTCAAAGAACGATTTTCTTTTCAGGTTATTTCTAAAACGTGATTTCAGTACTTAGCATGTAGAAATACTATTACCTTTGTATGAATACATAACATTTCAACCATGTTTAAAACTAGGGCATTTCTACACTTTTTTCCAAGTCTTACCTTACTCTTGCTCGTAATAGGTGCACCTCTATCAAGTAGAGCCTCTACAACTCTCTCATGTCCGGACCTCGCGGCGCAGTGGAGAGGGGTGAGCCCATCTCTAGTGCGAGCTTCTACGTTTGCGCCATTATCACATAATAGAGTCACCATGTTGTCTTTACCTGGGGATGGAATTTATCATTCAGTTCACCGGATAAATCTGGACAACCTATATTCATTAACTGGTTTGCTTTCACGTAGAACATCTCCATGAGCTGTCATTACAACTAGCTGCTCAATCTCCCTGTTTTCGTCATAGAATGATTGAGAATCCATTACAGAGATAGAGAATCATCCTTATGGATGGGTATTTTTTTGTTTAACCAACTTATCTTCTAATCCTTGAAATATTTGCGTCAGTAAATACTATTTGTCTTAATTCAAAACTTACTGGTGAAAGCACTTACCCCATTTAGCAGCGACGTGTAAGGGACAGATGTTATGTTTAGCAGCACAGTTGACGTCAGCTCCCTTAGCGAGCAGCAGTCGAGCGACTGCTTCGTTGCCGTAGTGAGCTGCTATGTGCAGTGGTGTGAATCCTGACTTTGATGTTACGTCAGGGTTGTGTTCATTCTGATAGATAAATATACTTTCATTAATATACAAAATTCTATGGAGTTTTAATTCAGAGTCAGGTTTCTGGTCCAGAGCAGTTAAGCGCCCTGTGGGTTTTGATGTTCTGTGACATGATTACCTAGTTTCTATTACAAACCTCTAGTAAAAGATTGGCTGCTTTCACATCGTCTTTCTTGGCAGCGATGTGTAGTGCAGGTAGTCGGACTCTGCCACGAGTATCAGCTTCTAGCAGAACTGCTACTACTTTCTCGTGACCTTGTTGCATCGCCACTGCTAGGGGGGTGAAGCCATCCTGGGAGAATTAGTAAATCATTTTTATTCAGATAGTAAAACCCAGAGCAGCTGAATGAATGATCTACAGAAAGCTGTGCTAAATTAAAAAGTCGTATCCGTAAAAATGGAAAAGTTCGCCTGCCAAAATCCTTCCATTGGAGGTTTTTAATATATCTCAAAAACATTCAAACTAAACTTGTATTTATAATTTGTAATCGAGAAGTAGGTCAAATATACGGTTGAATAGACAAGTGGTTATAAAAAAATTAAAGATTTCTTCAACCTGTATCCATATAATTTCCACACCGTATACAGTATATAAAGTGCTGAAGTAAAAATACACTGGGACCCTTACCTCAGTAGCCAAACTCTGATTAGCTCCGTTAGCCAGCAGGAACTTGACAACACCATCGTGGTTTTCTTGAGCTGCCATGTAAAGGGGTGTAAAACCATTCTGAGATTGGATGTTAACCTGAAAACAAGCCAAATTTAGTTCGAACTTACTTCCAACAGCTTGGCTGGAGGTTTCTCTCAAATATTTTACGAATAGAGTATGTGCCACTGACTTAGTTTATTCTAATGAATTTTATATATTCGATAATGTTGTTTTTACCTTTATTGAATAATAGGTACGGAAAATTTATGTGTTTTCTTACCAAAGGCTTCGGTGGGTAAACGCATAAATTTTCCGTAAGTTATCTGTTAGTAGCGAGTAAATTTGCTTATGCTTCTAGTCTAGCGGTAGAAACAACATAAAATACGGTGTTTTTCTGCTTTTTTGCTAGTAGCGAAACTGCTTTTGACTACACAGTAGTGCCACTTAAATTAAAACCTTATTAACAAAAAAAGTATACCAATCTCTATGACCTACCTGGGCTCCGTTCTGTACCAGTAGTTTCACTACCACCTCCTGCCCAGCGAGAGAGGCAATATGTAGTGCAGTGTTGCCTTTCTTAGTAGCAGCATCAATAGCCGCTCCACGCTGCAGCAACTCACGAACCACTTCCACATGGCCATCTTTGGATGCGAGGTGGATTGCATTTAGGCCGTTCTGTAGACAAACAGATTTACATTTAGCGACCGTAAGAGGTCCATAGCAGTTATCTGATAGATTTAAGCCATCGGATTTTATTGAGTTTTGTGTCCCCTTTATGTTATGCTTGGATTCGTTGCATCTCACTTCTGCTTTGTGACCTGTATGAAGAACATTCTACATAACCTTTCTGTCAAAGTAATATCAATGTTCGGCTTTAGCTGTTTGTAATAAAGGCCGAACATATATGTATGTTCGATACGTCTGTTTTCTCACTATACACAATAATTTACATTATTGTAGATGCCCATCAACTATTATATAGACCGGACCTATTTGATGACTAACATTATTCCAGTCTAGTATTGGACTGGATTATATTGTGTAGGTACACTGTCTGTCTTCAAAAGCTGTTGAATTCAGTTTCTGGACTAGACTGTTGGTTTACTTTATTCTAGTGGTATTCTAGCACTGGATTCAATGGCTGAACAAGAATACTACTGTAATTATGAACTTGGCATGAATTCTAAATATCACATCATAAACCGATTATAACTGAGAAAGGGGAACTTTTTGAATAGGCACAACTGAAAACAGCAACACTACGAAGTTTTCTAAAGTACACTAAAAAATATAACATTGTAAAGTACCGATATTTATAAAAAAAAATGTGACTTTAATATAAATCCTGAATTAAAGACATAGCCAATGCAATAATAATAATAAATTGTTTATTAGGTTTAAAAGGTACAACATGAATTTAAAACTAAGCTATAAAATAAAAAACCGAGTTAAGTTAGGTATGACCTGAACTAATTTAAATAGTACATCTTACAAGAATTATCAATAGTATAAAAGTTATCACCTTCTTTATATATATAAAAATCAATGCCACTTTTCGTTGTAGGTAATTTTATAACTGAAAAACGGGCTTACCTATTCAAACTAAATGTTTAGGCATTGTTCGGACTATTCAGTAGATGGTTTATGTGCAGTTTGCACAAAATCGGTTGAGCGGTTCTTTATTTAGCACATTTTTTGTAAATTGTTGAGTGGGCTGAAGGGTAGCTTCAGCCCACTCAACAATTTACAAAAAAGAAGGGGGAAGATGGGGCGGGCCGCTAGTATAATCTAATATATATTTATCTATTTTACCAACTCTTATTTACTAACTAATAATTTTTTTTTTGTAGTAGTATATGTTTGGTCTATAAGGTATTTAAATAATAATTCCTTACATCTAAATTGATTTGAACTGTAAATACTTATTTCTTTGTTAATTCTATTATATAAAAATGGGCCTAAAAATGAAAAAAAAACTTTTTATGAAAGCATGTTGAGAAGGCGCGTTTGTAGTACAGACTATATATTTCCGTCTCTTGTTAGTAGTGTCGGCATTGCCATGTTTAATGATAAACCATATGACAAACTCCCATGGCACTTCGTCTAATAAAAGCTTATTTACGCTCATGACGTCAACGGTCCTATTTAATAAGGCGTGTCGCAGTCTCGAGTGATATCCGTTGTCGCCGTTATGACGTCATTATGTGCTGTCGACGACGCCTCCCTGCCACTAATGTGTAGTGTAGTGGCAGACTTTTTAGAACAAAGATATGTTACTGTTAATATATAATAACTAGCTTTTCGCCGACGACGCCCGCGTGAACTACATATCATGCCCGACAGTGGGATAAAAAGTAGCCTATAGCTTTCCTTAACAAATGGGCCATCTAACAGTGCAAGTATTTTTCAAATCAGACCAGTAGTTTCTGAGATTAGCGCTTTTAAACAAACAAACAACTTCAGCTTTATAATATTAGTAGATAATAATATAGTGGAACATTAACACACACGGCCATCTGATCCAAACTAAGCAGAGCTTTTACTACAAAAACCAGATAACTGATAATATACTACATATAATAGTTTTCTTTTGTAAATACATACTTAATAGATAATTAGACCCAGTCTCGAGACAAACATGTTTATCACACGATTGTCTGTCTCAGGTGGGAATCGAACCCGCGACCTTATATTTCTAAGGCGAGGCCCGTACCGCTGCGCCATCACTGCGCCATTACTCAGTCTATCTCAAATATGCTTACGTAACCATGAATGTAAATATGTGCAAGGATTATGCAGAGACGAGCTTTATGAGTGTTTGAAGACTCAAGAGCGAGACGACTCTTTAATAACGACGACGCATAATGTTCTTCTAGTACTTTCTATGTACCTATGTGCCTATGTTTATACATCCAAGTTACATCCTAACTCCTACCAGGGGTAGATTTACACATTTGCCGCCCGTAGTCTGTTTTTCATTCTGCAATAAGCCTGCACTTGACTACAACTTGCCTAAGCCCCGTTTCTCGCACTTTAGACATTCACCTCTGTTTCTCTCTTCATTCTCTCTTCTTTCCATTCATTCATTTCATGTTGCTCCTTTAAGGTTTCTAACCTTAAGGAGGCTCAGTCCACTGCCATCTTCTCACCAATAATCATTCGTAATCACAAGTGAATCGGTATACCACTGCCCACTATACCGATTCATTTGTGATTATGAATGATTTTCGGTGAGAAGGTGGCAGTGGAATAAGGCACCATATAGTTAGAGACCCCAAAGGAGCAACAATTCCGACCCATACTCTTAAATGGTGTCACCAGGCATCGCACCGGAACACGGCAAGGTCGCTTGGCGATGCGATTAATAAACTAATTAAAAGTCACCCTGTGTATTTAATGATTATCGATCGGTGCATTGATGTCCTATATAAACAGTTCTAACTAGTTTTCCGCCCATGGCTCCCACGCGTATGTCGGTTATCACGATAAAACATTGGCCAATGTTTGCACAGTCGGATAAAAACTATCCTATGTCCTTCCGTAGGTCTTAAACTATCTCCATACCAAATTTCTTTCAAATCGGTTTAGAAGTTTTGGCGTGAAAGCTCAAACATACATAGTTACTTTCGCATTTATAATATTGTAAGGATAGTAAAGATTAGAAGATTAAATATAATTATTAGGTAGGTATACTTACAGCGTTGCTAACATTGATGTCGACGCCTTGCTCCAATAGGCTGATGATCTTGTCGATCTGACCTGCGCGCGCCGCCCGCAGGAATGCGGTGCTGGCGTCCGCCTGAGACAGAGAATACACAACTTTATTAGGTATAACAAACAGAGCAGCGGTGGCGCAGTGGTACGGGTCTCGCCTTAGAAATATGAGGTCGCGGATTCGAGTCCCAGTCGTGCCCACACATCTTTGTGTGAATTGTTTCATCGCTACTGCTCAGTATCGGTGAAGGAAAACATCGTGAGGAAGCCGGCGTGTCTAAGAACTAATTATTCGAGGACAAGTGACATCCACCAACCCGCACTTGGCCAGCGGTGTGGATTAAGGCCTAAACTCTCTCAACTAATAAGATAGTTGAGAGAAGACCCGTGCCCTGCAGTGGAACACTAAAAAGGGTTAAAGTGATAACAAACAGCCCGATTCCTAAAATTTCAGATTATTCTGTACATCTAGAAACTACCACGTCATTTTACTATTGTTAATTTTACACATTTTTTTTATTTCAATTATTTTAAATCAAGTTATTTTAAAAGTTAATTTTAAAGTTTTTTTTTAAGACTGGGTCCGTGGGGCCCAAAACACCTAGTTAAAGCACACAGAAGGCTGTTTTGTACAAATCAAATCAAATCAAAATATGCTTTATTTTTTTGAGACGCGAGTATACATAAAAATAGTCCAATTTCTTTTCCTACCGTGCAGTGAATGACTGGCAACTACTGAGAAACACTGCCAAAAAACTCAGTAGGCTTTTTTCTTTTTTGAATGAAGTACTTATATCTATTACATTTTGTTTGTTTAGTGTGTTGAATTAGAGCGACTTAATTCCAAGCGTTTTTATCCGTTAGATAGTAATTTTATAATACGCTACCTTTGGCAAAGGATGAGTATTAACATCCAACGCGGTAATGCTACTGGCCTTCTTGGAACGTTCCCAGTAGATAACGATGCGGAGGATTTTTTTTATTAATTAGTTTAAGTTAGACATCAGCCCTAGCTGTAGTCCAATATGATTGTCGGAAGAAATCCGCTCTACGCTGAACACCAAAATTCACGATGCTCTCCATGATGCCAAAGACCGAAATAGATAGCGAAAAATTCACGGGGGTCACGACCCTCAGCAATGAGCAAACGATGCGACGAGGAGGATATTCATATTAAGTAAAAAGAAAAAAAAATGTACATAAGGAAAAATACTTCGAAGGAAATATGCGGCTGTCAGAGAGGTGTACATATTTCTTCCGTTTGCGGTAGAAACGATGGGACCGTGGGGTCTAAGAATCTTGTTCGGGAGCTGTCCAGACGGCTAATTACCACCTCAGGTGACCCAAGGTCTGGCACGTACTTCTGCCAACGCTTAAGTTTGGCCATTCAGAGGAGTAACGTTGCCAGCTTTCTTGGTACCCTGCCCGCAGGCAGCGACCTAAATGCTATTTTTTATTTGGAAATAACCAATTTTATTTTTGTTTATGTAATTAATTTTAGTTTTGTTTTAATAAAAAGTAATTATTGATAAAACTAGTCTGTATTAAAATAATTTAGCTGATCACTTCAGTTGAAATTTTAGGGAAATCCCCTTTCTCTTAAAATGTGATTTTTAACACTTGAAACCCAAAAATAAAGTGGAATACCGCAAAAATACGTACCTATCAGATTATTATTCATGAAAAGAAGGAACCCCAAAAATTCAAATTCCCATTTACATCCACATCAATAAGTGAATGAGTGCCTACGTATATACTCGTACCTATACACTTCACTTTCAAACACATTCGCATTCATTAACCCTGCCTACCCCATTTGCAAGTCGAGTGGTTAGCAAAAAGGTACCTAGTAAGAGTTCGAATTCTAATTACTTCTGCTCACGCAGTGTAAATTGTAAAAGCGTGAAGATTTTAATTGCTATGCGTAGTAAAGGGTTAAACAGTAGGTATGTACGATACAGGGTGGCCCATTTAGATCAGTCAGTGGAAAAGTCTAAAACTTGACAAACGAAAATCTCTTCTTAGTAAGCATGTTATCAATCAAATCAAACAAGAATAATGCATTCATAAACTTAAAAAAACATATTCAACTCGGGAATCGAACCCACCGAAATCTTGTTACTAAAATCGATGACTTGGTTCCTAAGAATTAATCTTTGTAGGTATTATACAGATTTCAAAATTTCCCATACATACAGATTTAAATGAGCCATTCTTGCTAAATGAGCCGCTTGAGTGGTTTAAGTACCCAATTTTAAACTTTTTCCAGTTTTTTTCTTTGACACAAACTTTGTCCTGATCATAATAAACAAAACACCCCTTAAAGGGCGAGTTGTGCAAAACCTTAGGTCTCGTACGGAACCTATGTACCAAATTTGGAGCCTCTAGATCCAAATAGGACTGTCAGTCAGTTTCATCTTTTAATATGCCATCTGAACCGGAAAGGCTATTGTATAATTGAAACCAGATATCTGTAGGCATTACTAATGATTATTGCTTTTTGAAATGTTAAGACTTCTCAAAAATTTCACGGAAGGCAACCCTAATCAGCGGTTTTCCTGAACTCTACGTAAAAATGAGTGACAAATGGCGGTCTGTTCAAAGTTAGGATTATCTAAATAAATAAATAGAAAAATTATACTTTTATTTAGGGGTTATTCTTTATTTTTCTATTTCATTCAAATTGCTCAAATAACGTAGAATTGAAGTTATGATGTAGCCTTTCCGGTTCACCCTGTATTTAGAAAGAAGAAGAATGAAGATTCTTTTTAGTCAATTTTCGAAATAAAATTGTGTTGGGGATATATTTATAAATAATTTAGAGTTTACTGTGGCTGTAAATTATTTAGAAATTAATAAGAAATTCATAAATAAACAATACACGTATGTAGTTATTAACTTTACGTGATGATAAAATTAATGACTTCACTGTTTTGTCTAGTCATCATCATCATCATCATCAGCCTTGGGACGTCCACTGCTGTACATAGGCCTCCCCTTTAGAACTCCAGCGATCGGTTGCCGACCATTAACGTCCATCTGCTTCCCGCAATTTTAATAATGTCATCAATCCACCTTGTGGCGATCCTACTGACGCTGCGGTTTTGTATAGTGTCATGTGGAATTAATGTTGAGTTTACGGAGACGAATACGAATACAGAAAAACCAGTGACAGTTTATGCGACCTTGCTAATGTAAAAGTTTCTAATTGTATATTTCATCATCATCATTCCCCTTGCATTTTTCCCGTTCCCTCCCAGTCTAATCTGATGCGGCTAGCTACCAGAATAATACTGAGATGGTTAGACCAGACGTCAGATTATATTGGTTTTTGACTACATGTAACAATTGTCGAAGATGTGTTAAATAACAACCGTGACCGACGGCTAACGTGCTCTCCGAGGTACGGAGGGTAGTCCCTCAACCAACCAGACACCGAAACAATTTTTTGTTGTTACGCAAATTTGGTCCGGGGCGGGAATCGAACCCGCGACCTCCCGGGCACAGTGTATCCCAATCGGACGGCTTACACCGCTCGACTACCGAGGTCGGTAGTTTTCTAATTGTATATTTATTTTATTAAATAAATAAATAATATTATTATATATGAATGTAGTTATTACCTACCTATCTAATATTGTGCTAATATGAAACAAACACGAAATAATTTGAGCCAATGGAGTCAAAAGTAATAATTAGGCATTTTTCTTCCGTTGCGTGTCGACATGCACAAGATTTCAACACGTTATTATGAATAAAAAAGACTATTTTTTTTTTTTTGTTATTTTAAACTTTTGACAAGCAGACTTTGCTTTCAAAAGTTTAACTGCAGATGCTACAGGAACTGCAGATGGGCAAATATTTTTAGGCATTTTGATCTTTAAGTTGCCGGAACAATGTGACGATTCTGCAAGTATATAAGATAACTTATTTTTTATTCTGAAATATGCTTGCGCTTGACTACCAACTTGTTGTGTAGTCAATACTCAATACTCAATCTTTTATTGCATTTCCATAATGTGTACATAGATGGTAAATTACATTGGATTTGATCATTATGGACCCTGTCGGGCACAGCAAAATAGGCGTGTACAATTTTAGAGTGGCGAGTACAATTTTAAATCGACTTAATCAATTTAATCAATTTTAGTCTACGATGGGACGGGCCTACCTAATATACCGATTCACTCGTGATTACGAATGATTTTCCATGAGAATGAGGCTCCTGGTTAGATACCATGAAGGAGCAGCAATTCCGATATAGCCTCTTAGATGGTGTATCCAGACATCGCACCGGAACACGGTAAGTCTCTTGACGGCGCGTCTTTGTCTGGTGGGTGGGCATCTGGGCACTAACCACGGCCGAAGTCTACCAAGTTTATTATCAGTAAACATAAACCAGTTGATTGTCATCTGATTTGCTCCACCTGGGGACCACGTGTGATTCAGATAAAAGGTGCTCTCCCACCCACGAAGGCGACTTAGCCGTTCTTGAAGATTAAATAATTTTACGCTATTAAGGATGTTGTTGGGAATTACGCCAGCTGTTGATATAACAATTGGGTTTTTGTAGATTTTCTTTTGATCTCAAATTCTGGTGTTTTCTTCTTTCAGGTCTAAATATTTACTCTTATTATGGATTTTTGTAAATTATTATAATTATTGTATGTGTATTATTGCTACACGATCCATAATTTAATGCTGCATTTTTTATGAGTCATCATCATTCCCCTTGCCTTTTTCCCTTTTCTATTGAGGTCGGCTCCCAGTCTATCCTGATACGGCTAGCTACCAGAATTATACGAGCGACTGCCATCAGACCTCGAAACCCGTAGGGAACCAGTAGCCGAGATGGTTAGATCAGGTGTCAGATTATATTGGCTTCTGACTACATTTAACGATTGTCATAGATGTGTTAAATGACAACCAGGACCGACGTCTTAAAGTGCTCTCCGAAGCACGGTGGGTAGTCCCTCAACTAACCAGACACCGAAAGAAATTTTTGTTGTTATACAAATATAGCTGCATTTTTTAGGAGTGATGGCATTTATTTGTCATCGATTTTGATGTCACAATACATTTACAATTTCACCCTCTGCAGGGGTTAGGAGGGTGAATCGTATGATATAAATCATATGAATCTTTGTTATTTAAATATCATTTGTGTTCTAAAGAGCTATAAAAGAGTCATTTAAAACTAGTGAGTTAATATAATGCATTACGTCGATTAGATTTGCACCTCTTTGTGTAAATTGTATATTACCTATCTGCTGTTCTGTATAATAAATCAGGAAACCTCCTGGGGAAACCAAAACGTCATCTAAGGAAACGTGACATCGTTAACCAAAACTGGGACGCCTTAAGATTTGAAAGAGTTTAGACCTTAGTTTGTAGTCCAAACATCTGAAGAAGAATTTAGAAGAATGAGGAATGAAGAATGGAGAACAAAGATTGCCAAAATAAAACATAGCGCGGGTTTTAAAAATAATTGTGGGTTAGTCCAAAGCCAAGAAAGTTAATGGTGTGACACCCTTGTGCCTAGGAGGGCACGTAAAGCCGTCGGTCCTGTTCCCGATTTGTAACCAGTTGTGTCGGTCAGTCCATCAATTTAGATTCCAAGAATGTGGAAATTGAGAAAACATCTAAATGTTCCGCACACACTCACGTCTGTTGTTGTTAGTCAGCTAATGATTGGCCACCTTAATCGGAATACCGACCATTATTGTACCATATTAATAAATAAATAAATATATTTCGGACCGGGATCCAGGACACACAGAATCAAATGATTTTTTATCATTTGATTCTGTGTATCCTGTCTTTGCATATGGAAAGAGAAGAAAAACCTAAATGGAAACAGTTAAAAGAAAAATAAAGAAAAAACAGAGTAAGTGTGACCCATCAGTGTCAAACATGGTGTTTAAGATTCCACCTTCTTCCACATGAAGACTCGACCTCTTTTTTACTTTACCTTTTTGAAATCAAAAATAGAACAATGTTTTTTTAAACAAATGCATGGCAATATTATTCTATTCATTATTATACTCTTTTTTGCCAAGATAACACGTACTTTATTACTCAAACCTCTCCTCAGCAAACAAATCTTAACACATGGACATTGCTCAGTAAACGCTGTGAGTGCCTACTAGAGGCGACCCACAGCACTAATGACGGTATTTACCGTCCAAAAAAATATTGAAATAATAAAATATATATTGTATTTGATTGACGGTTGTTTGTAACGCTAAAACTCGAGAACAGCTGAACCGATTTGATTGATTTGGGCTTAGAAATATTCTAACAAGCTTAAGGAAGGTTCGGAAGGTGAGTTACGAAGTTCGCTAGGGCAGATTGTTAACAAGTAAAAATACTGACATTTTGAATTTCGCAATCTCTTGCAACAAAAAGTCTTGGTGAGCGCACGCGACCAATTATTTCACACCCCTCATATAGCGATGGGGTGTGGGGTGGCAACCCCTTGCATCAGGGTGGTGATTTGTAAATCAATAGAGCATGTTTATTTAGTTCATGTCTGTTTCCAGAATAAGAAATTGTTTGAAACTAAAATATTAACTCCAATGCCTTTTATTTTGAAACCTACCCATCTACTTCGGTGGTCCCTGGTCGAGCAAAAAGACTTTTCCAAAACTATCGAAATTAGACATGGGTCGTCGACGATTTTCTCGTGAACGCAATGCAACTGTTTGCCGTTTAAAATTAACTAGTTCACAAAACTGTCTAATTTTCGACTAGTTTATAATGTCGACGTGCCGTTTAGGAAACGTCTCTTCGTACTCGTATATGTACTACTGCCGTTGAAATGAACGAACAAACGAGACTATTTTCTTCCGTTTGCTCCTGTTTTTTAAAATTTAACTTATTTATTATTTCGCATGGAGTTTTTTTTATTTTATTCAGAATGCATTGAAGCTTACGCACAGCCGGGTTTATTTATTAAGAATTAGTACCTACATTATGTGATTATTTGAAATGTTTCGCTATAATAGGCTAGGTTAGGTTATATGTATATTATATGTGTGATATATGTATAGATACAAATTTGTAGCGTAGTAGCGCCTGATAGGTTTTGACGCGGTTTTTTTATTCAAAAGCTGAAGTGATCGATATTGCTCTTAGCTAGGTTTCAAGAAAATTTGGATTTAAGACGCATATTGAAATGAGCTTCCCTTCTTACTTTTTACAGGCTTAGGACTGGCAGAGTTATTATGTATTTTAGTAATAGGTCTTTATTAGTAAATTTTGTTAATAATTATATAATATAACTGGCGCATTTATAAGTTCAATTCATTTTATGTACTTACATGATCAAGTATTAACATTTTAATTATTTTACACTGAAGATTTTTTGTTTGTTTTTTTGTTTTAAAGATTTTGTAAATATAAAGTTGCTAATAGTTATCGAACCAAAATAATCGAAATCGCAAGGAGTTGACATTGAGCGAAGCAACACGCACGCGGTGCCCAGTCAAACTCCTTGCGGCTAGCTACCAGAATCGAACGAGCGACTGCGATCAGACCACGAAACCCAGAACCAATAGTCGAGATGGTTAGATCAGGTGTCGGATTATAAGCCTTCTGACTACCTTTAACGATTGTTATAGATGTTTTAAAGGGCAACCAGGACCAACGGCTTAGCGTGCTCTCCAATGCACGGAGGGTAGTGCCTCAACCAGATACAGAAATAAATCGTTGTTGTTATTTTAAGATTATCACTACCTCCCGGGCACATGATAGTCTAATCAGACGGTTTACACCGCTCGACTACAAATAATAATAATAATAATAATATAGTGGGGCATTAACACACACTGTCATCTGATCCCAAACTAAGCAGAGCTTGTACCATGGAAACCAGATATCTGGTAATATACTACATGTAATACTTTTCTTTTGTAAATATATACTTAAATATAGATAATTACATCCAGACACAAGACAGACAGACATATTTATACAAATGTTTGTCTCGGGTGGGAATCGAACCCACCACCTGCGGCGTGAAAAGCAAGTATCTTACCGTCTACTTGATTTTATCACATACCCACAAAGTGATAAAATCAATTCACAATAATATCACGGACTTAACTTATCAATGTCCACACAATGGGGTATAAATATCAAACAAGTCTCCCCTCTTATATACGTCACTATGACGTCATAACTGCGTACTGAAACAGCAGTATGTGGTATGAAAAGCAATTTTGCTTCACATTTCGAACTTGTTTTAGTAAGTTACAAAATATACCAATGCGAGCGCACAATGAACTGCATATGAAACAAAACACGACTTCAACTTGCATTAGAACCTGTATAAACCCCCTCCAAATAAAAAAAATGCAAATCCATTCATAAATAAGGAAGGTATACCGTCGCATCAACCCTCAGCTGGGCACGGGTTTTCTCTCAACTATCTAAGTTGAGAGAGTTTAAGGCTTTAATCCAAACACACTGGCCAAGTGCGGGTTAGTAGATGCCACATACCCCTGAATAATTCTTAGACATGCCGGTTTCCTCACGATGTTTTCCTTCAACCATATTGAGCGGCGGTGATGAAATAATTCACACAAAGATGTGTGGACATAACCGGGCATCGAACCTGCGACCTTTTTGCCTAAACAAACAAACATATCAGGCTCACGACTCTATTACCTGCAGGTGTAGGCAGAGGTGAATATTACACCTAGTTCTCTCCGGCTATGTTTAGATCCCAAACTTAATAATGTACAGTGTAGGCATCGGGCACAATACCAAACTTCGAGCTGTAACTTAGATTTTCTAGGTACGGAATCGAACCCGAGACCTCACGGTTATTAAGCTACACGCTTACTACATGACCATCGCATCGAAGCAATAAAACACATAAGGGTAACGCAATACGTTACTTTAAATAAATAAAAAAAATATAGAAACTCCTCTCCAAAGACCAATTAATGACTTCAAGTCAATCTTAAGTGCTACGATTCTACGAACATGTAACAAATCCACCCGTCAAACCTAGCCTTAATTAATAACTCCCCCCTTTTTGTCGGGGGTTAGAAACGCGCGTTGTTATTGCGTTGAACGATATCATGAGAACCAGCTCCAAGGGTAGCTGATTATTAGCTGCAACTTAGCGTTTTACAACGCGAAATATTGGTATAGAATCTATACCATAGATGAAAAATGCCACCTTCTCGCCGATAATCATTCGTAATCACGAGTGAATCGGTATACTGGGCTGGCGCGTTCCATCGTAGACTACATAATTGCTTAACTAATTGCGGCTGTAATTTTGACGTGAATTACAGTTGAATTTATCATATTAATTTAGTTTTAAGTTATCAAAACATGGCCTCAGTAAAAGGACCAAAGAAACCTTTAAAATCAATAAAATAAATAAATAAATAAAATAAATTTATTGAAAAAATAATGTCATAAACACATAAGGCTTAACTAACTAGGGATTAGTGTACACATGATTATTGTGTTAGTATTATGGAAAACTAAAAACTAGTGTATATGACTAAAATGAGTAATTATGGTAACAGATTAAAATGGTATTAGCTAATATTACTAAACGGCCAGCCCAATCTAGGTTTGTTAAACCTGTGTTTCAGGCCAGCTGTCTGCCTACGCTAGAGACTAAGTACTAGACTAAAATTATTATTATTAACTACATTCTTAAAAGTACCTACTTAGTTATCATATGAAATGAAATGAAATGAAATGAAAATATATGCTTTTTTGAGACGCGAGTCTACTTAAAAACACGCGAGTCTACATAACAGTTACGTTACTACCTATTTACTATGGTGAACTTAACTCACTACTTCTAGAAGTTTTTCTGTGTCTGCGTAATTAAGTTGTGATAGAAATTTGAATATTACTTTTTTTACAGCCGTAAAAGGTAACACTATGTATATTAACGGTTTTATTTAGTTTATTATATAATGGAAAAAGCCATAGAGAAACCCATAGCAAAACGAAAAAATAACATCAGGCAAGTTGTAGTCAAGCGCCAGCCTATTGAAGAATAAAATTAAAAATGAAGATAAAGTCGCAATTTCTGGGTCATTGGCAAGACTATTAATCATTGGGGTGCGTAACCTTTTTTTGTGTAGATTTAATTGCTTTTGGCTTTGTAATTTTGGCCCTTATTGACCATAATATCTTTTTGTAAAAGTATGTGCATAATTCAAAATATATTTACAAAAGAAAAGTATTACATGTATAGTATATACCAGTTATCTGGTTTCCATAACACAAGCTCTACTTAGCTTGAGACCAGATGACCGTGTGTGGATTGAGGCCTAAATTCTCTTAACTCGTATGTTAACTAAAACTTGTACATTAAACGCAATAATTAAAGTAAAGTATATTAAGGATCTATGTTGTTATTCTACAAATTATTTTAAATCCAATATCAATTCCGACTACAATGTATCGCGCGCTTTCTCCAAAGAATGCATCAAAGAAGCCATAAGAGCCAATCAATCACTCCGTTCTGAATGAATGAGCAAGTGTTAGTAGATCTCGCTCGTCATATTGGCAGCCGCTACTCTCGCGCCGCCTACGTCATCCAATGTCGCCAACACGTAAGGTAGTTGAGAGAAGACCCGTGACCAGCAGTGGGACAATAAAAAGGGTTGACGTTTACATGTAGTATTCACCTTCAGTGACATCTTTGTAGAAATATTTTCGCGACAAATTCAAAATATCCTTTTGAAACAACCTCTCTCCTCCCTCTCACACACCATAAACATTCCGTAGTAAAGAACCCCATTAAACAACCGTACAGTAAGTCTGCAACGCTGTTCAAACAAAACGCCTTATTTGTTTTTCTGTCTGTACTTACGAGCTCTTTGTTCTAGCATTTTTTTGCTGTCGCTAATTTTAAATCTGTCTAAGTTTTGGCGCCCAAGACAATGGTCTTCCAAAAACTCACTGTATTTTTGACGGCTGATAATTAAAGGCTCTTTGAAGCCTTGATTAAAAACGGGACTATGCATACTCCGAATAATCCAGTTTGAGTTATGGCATGGTATGGGAACGGCACTTCAACCTACTTCAACCCTTATTAGTGTCCCACTGCTGGCCACAGGTCGTCTCTCAACTATCTTACGAGTTGAACGAGTTTAGGCCTTAACCCACACACGCTGGCCAAGTGCGGATTGGTGGATGTCACATGTCCTCAAATGATTAGTTCTTAGACATGCCGGTTTGCTCACGATATTTTTTCACCGATATTGAGCAGCGAAGATGAAACAATTCACACAAAGATGTGTGAGCACGACCAGGATTCGAACCCTCGACCTCGTATGATATTTGAGAGAAGACCCTTGCCCAGCGGTGGGATACTAAAAGAGGTTGAAGTGATATTACACTATTACGTAATTCCTTTTATTTAAATAATAAATATAATATAATAATAATAAACGAACTGCAACTACAGACATCTCTCGACAGCCGGATAAACCGGATATCGATCCCGTCAGCCTTCGAGACATCCGGAACAGGTGGAAGAGCATTTCCTTTGCTAAATAAAGTTTCCCGGATATTTCCGAGCTGTATCTTACAGTTTGAAATCCTTAAATTGAATTGGAAATGTGATTTAACAGCTTAGAAAAGAAATTGGTTTTCTCGTAAAAACTTCGAGTTACGAAATTTTTTTAAAAGCGGAATATTTTTTTTGGTGGATCACATGGCTTTATGATGCGCTACCATTCACACTGCGCGTGAGTGGGCGTTCATTAATTACGTGAGGCATTTATTAGAATTTTTCAACGACAAAACAAAATGACCGCAGAAATTTGTAACTCAAATATGAGTTAACATTCAAAAATAATAATATAATATAACTAATATAGTGGGACATTAACACACACGGTCATCTGATCCCAAACTAAGCAGAGCTTGTACTATGGAAACCACATAACTGGTAATATACTACTTAAAATACTTTTCTTTTGTAAATACATACTTAAATATAGATAATTACACCCAGACACAAGATATGTATAGTGGGAATCAAACCCACGACCTGCAGCGTGAAAAGCAAGCATCTTACCGACCACGCCACCGGCCTGTAAACGACTAACTAGCTTCTTGTAGGTCAATAATTAGATAACGTAATCAAATTACTTTTTCCTCTACATGTTGGAGATTATCTCCTAACAGGTAAATGCTGTGTATTAAAGTACAGTACACAGAAATTGATAATTCGTCATTTTTTTTCTTAAAAAGTAACAGTCTTATTAACTTAATTTAAGTGGCCTTCAATATCGGTGAAGGAAAACATCGCGAGGAAACCGGCATGTCTAAGAACTAATCATTCAAGGACATGTGACATCCACCAACCCGCACTTAGCCAGCGTGTGTGGATTAAGGTCTAAACTCTCTCAACTCATAATGTAGTTGAGATAAGACCCGTGCCCAGCAGTGGGACACTAAAAAGGGTTGAAGTGAAGTGATTTCACTTAGATTCACGTCTCTTTTATTCAATGAAAAATAATAGTTGCATTATCTGTAAAGCAGCACTGCGTTTTTTCGCCTGAGAAATTCGCTTTTTCAATCTACCTTCAGTGTCTTTTAGTGTAGATGGGACACACTTCAATTTTGAAGGAGATATCTTATACTAGCTTTCTGTCCGTACTTCGTCAAGAATTGTTTTGTGACCGGAGATTATTCCTGACCGGAGTTTGACTGGATTCGCAGGTAAAGTGCCACTAGGTAATCGTAAAAGGAACAAGATCTCTTGAGTTACCGAGTCCCTCCCCCTGAGTAGCTTTTTTTAAATAAATTATTTAGTTTAAAGTTTTGTTTTTTTAATTGTAATTAGCTAACCTGTCCGTAGGCTGAAAGGCAGGAAGGTTAGGTAACACTAGTATTATATTATCTGTGGTAACACATACTCACAGCGCCATCTAGTCCCAAATTAAGCAATTATGTTTGCTTGTGTTTTGGGTACTAGGAATGGATGCCCTACATAAATACATTTTTTTTTTCATACATAAATATAATAGATAAATTACACCCAGACACAGAACAAACAATCGTGGTCATCACACAAAGATTTGTCCTGAGTGGGAATCGCACCCATGACCTTCGGCTCACTAACCACTACGCCACCAGACCAGTTATTATAAACAATAATATCAACAACATGCCATTATAATCTCAAGAAGCTCGATCCTTTCGGTAATTCCATATAGCAAAACGTGACTAACCCGGAAAATATCGAAGAAAATAAAATCGAAGTAAATATCCCCCGTTTGTAAGTTAGAAAAGCAAACATCCTCTTTTCCTTATACTAGCTTTACCATAACTGGTCTTACTGCCCACGGTTTTACTCGCGTATATTCATTGCGCAAAAATATACCGCTGATTTTGCGCTTTTGCGCATTATTTATCATAACGGGCAATTAAATCTCTCATCTTTAATTAATAATAATAATAATCATTTATTTACCAAATAAAAGGGAACAATTAAACATTTTGTTAAGGTTAAAATAACACAAATTAAATTAAAACATTAAATTCGGCGGAAAGACTCCGTTGATGGCGGTGCTATAGTAAAACATTTTCTCGAACACCGTTTTTGCAATAATCATCATCATCATCATCATCATCAGCCTGGGGTCGTCCACAGCTGGACATAGGCCTCTTCATTTCCATAGGTTGTAAATGGTCTAAGGTTAAAAAGATCGTATTAATGTACGATCTTTTTAACCTTAGACCATTTACGTACAGTGATTATTTCCAACAATTAATTTAACCAGTTTCCCAAAACCCCACCGGGTCCCGAAATAAAAAAATTAAAGTTTTTTTATATTTTTGATGTTATACTGACTGACGTTTAATAAATGTTATCCTTTTCTAACTCTGAATAAACGCTCTCTCTGGTATTCTGCTATGTTTCCATCTAATGTACCAACTTTTTAACCTAGAACCATCATTCACGGGACATCCTGTATTTACGGAATAAAAGTACCTTATCTACTACATGTATGCAAAATTACGTCAAAAGTTTTATAGTAAAACTGTAACACACAAACAATCGTATTTATTACTAGTAGTAGGGAAAATTAAGTATGAATAATTACTTCAAAGTCACTCATATAAATACTTGTAACGTTAAAACAACCAGTCAGTCAATTGATACCTACTACTCAATAAAAATGTTCAAATCACTAATATTTCTTTGTGTGTTCGCGTTTTTCGCGACGTTCGTGTCATCTCGGATTATACTGAGGCCGATTAAACATACTACGGAAAATCCCTCAAAAGTTATTACCAAGAAGCCAAATATCAATGGAACTCTACCAAGGCACCTTAGAGATGTCTCAAATGAACCGAGTCTCGAGTTTGAACCATATGTATTAGAAGCAGAGGCTGATAATACGATGAGGGTGGTAAGAAGTGTTGTTCTTAAAGAAAGTCATGTTCAAAAGCCTTTGACAAAACAGCGTGAATCGAATCCAAGCTACGGGTCCTCCCCAAAAATTAATTAATTTATAAAACTGTGTTTTTGTAGAAAATAAATTCAGATTATATTTTTATGATAAGTTGATTTTAATTTTCTTCCTCAGATTCATAACTTTAGCGGATAGTGTGTATAGGGGCTTAAACTAAGTTACATTTGAATAAAAATAACGAATATCGAAAAAAATTATATACTAATTAATCATAACCTATGAAATATTCCTGAAATTAGCGCGTTCAATCAAACATAAAAATTCTTTATCATCATCATCAGGCTATTCTAGTCCACTACTGGACATAGGCCTCTCCTAAAGTACGCCACTGAGCACGATCCGCGGCTTTTCTCATCCAGTTCTTACCGACAACCTTACACACATGAGCACCTTTAACACGGTGTCTATGTCAGACACCGATGCTTGACAGACATGTGTTGATATAATAAATCAATTTGAATTTTAATTTAATTTATATGTATTAGTAATTTTGTCTAATTTGTATTTCATTCCAATTTAATTTAATTTAATAAGATATTTCAATGTTATTTAATTTAATTTTAATTGTATTTAGTTGTTTTTATTTTCATTACATTTAATTTATATAATTTTAATAAATTAGTAGAATGATTGCTTTGTAATTTGTGCATGCTGTGTTCTCCTATAATTGAGGGAGCACAAGATCTCGACTCCTATATTTCTTTTAATGTAATGCAATGTGTATTCCTTGTTGGAGAACCAAAATAAATAAAATAAATAAATAAATAAATAAATGTGGTATCTGTAGAGGCCATGTCAGACCAACGCTATTTCGTAATTTAAGTGATCTTAAAGAGCTGTCCAGCACGTTTAGCGCGTAGTCTATTGAAATTGACTTACGAAGCCTAGAGGATCTTATGTTTAGCTTGGAGGGTTTGTTGATGAGCGGAAGACTGCTTCATATAAAACGAAGTGTGAAGGTGGCAAAAATAACTGTATTTTGGTACAGCACCATGACATGCACTCTCTAAAAAATGTCAGTTTAAGCCATAAAAACATCAGTAAATAATCTAGTTAAAATTTTCGTGTCGCGGTGTTTGTGACGAAACTCCTCCGAAACGGCTTGACCGATTTTAATAATTTTTTTACATCTGTGTTTGGTAAGTCTGAGAATTAAATGTAATCTATTTTACATACGCCGAAATGGGTGGTCCACCCCATATTTTTTTGGTATATTTTTTATTTTTTTATGATATAGTATTAAAAATACCTACATCACTTCACTTCACTTCAACCCTTTTTTAGTGTCCCCCTGCTGGGCACGGGTCTTCCTTCATATCTTACGAGTTGGCCAAGTGCGGATGTCACATACCTATCCTCGAATGATTAGTTCTCGGATATGCCGGTTTCCTCACGATCTTTTCCTTCACCGATATCGAGCAGCGGCGATGTAAAAATTCACACAAAGGTGTGTGGGCACGACCAGGAATCGAACCCGGGACCTTGTATTTCTAAAGCGAGGCCCGTACCCGCTGCCAAAAATACCTACATACTACCCTAAATTTTCACCTTTTTAACAACCACCCCTACTTTTTAATAACGATATTATATAGTAATTTAACAATTTTAAGGATGGTTTATAAGGTAAGAAGTTCGCTGAGGCAGTATATAATAATATACAATAAAAAATACATACAGTGGTATATATAAGCTCCTTCTTTTTTGGAAGTCGGTTAATAACAAAAAGCTTACTAAAAAGAGACCTCGTTCCAACCAGTCACCAACAGTTGTAATTTCGTCATCAAAATTTTTCTTAAACAGTTATCGTGTTAAAGTCAGTTAATAAAGTTAGACGCGAAACGTGTTTAAACTCTTCAAAATGAGTTTAGGTGTTTCCCTTGGGCTCGGCAGTTACCCTGTCTGACAAACTAACCTAATTATGGTATGCGACATGTTTATGTGCCGTTAGTAAAGGCCTTGACGCACCTTACCGTATACATAGTTCATATTTAGCATTAATTTTAGCTGCCCCAGCGAACTTCGTACCGCGTATTACTAATTTCGCTATCAAAAAATAGGGGTAAGTGGTAAAGAGGTGATAATTTAGGGTTGTATGAATTTTTAATGCCACATTATACAAATAGACAAAAAAAAAATTCGTTCAATTATAAAAATAAATTAAGTGAACAACCCTTATCACTTAGGGGTATGAAAAATAGATAGTAGCCGATTCTCAGACCTACTGAATACGCATATAAAATTTAGTAAGAATCTGTACAGTACGGTAGTACTCCTTCGAAGCGGCTTTACTTTACTTTATTTTTACTTGATTTTTACCGCTTTACTAATATTGTGACATGGAAATTTTATATATTAGAAGATTAGATTTATCACATATACAAGGGAGGCAGGATTGGCTGCGTACTTATGGGAAGTGCTACGTGGAATGATCCACAACCCTGCACAACCAGCGGAACTCCGGCTCTGTGTCGGGCCAATGCGTAGGAAAGCGGAGACGACCGCCAATCTTTGTGATACCAACTGCGCGTACTATGCGTTTCAAATTTCGATGGTCCCAATCAAGAAAGTAGTATCTACAAAATGACCACTTTTCAGTAGAGCAGTTTGAAGTTACTTTTTATAGTAGAATTCATTCTTGCGAATACATTTATGTAAAAAAGTGAAAATCGACAAAATGAAACTATCGACTTTCTTAATTGAGACCATCATCGATATGAATAGGACTGGAAATCCGCCATTTTGGACTGGAATGCCCATCAGTACCTACGGTGGGCAAAAATGTTTGTTTGATATAATAATCACATCTAGATTAAAAATAAATTAAAAGACGTATATCTTATTGACGTTGCAGTAAAATTGGAAATTTGGAGTCAAATATTTAAGTACGAACATATTTTATTAACTTTGGACGAAAAAAAGCCGTGTTATAAGTTATACGTTTTAAACGTGGGTTTTTGGAACGAAGTTCCTTATCGCGCGTTGTGAAAGGGAGCCGGCTAGACGGAAAAAATTAATCGAACGGAACTTCGTTCCACCGGGTGTCCCTTGACACCTCTCAAGTTTTTTTTTATCCGTGTTTATGTATCTGTGCACAAGTTTGTGGCATCATAGTGCGGACATCTTTGTAATATCGGTGAAGGAAAACATCGAAGAACCGGCATGTCTAAGGATTAATCATTCGAGGACATGTGACATCCACCAACCCGCACTTGGCCAGCGTGTGTGGATTAAGGTCTAAACTCCCTCAACTCATAAGATAGTTGTGAGAAGACCTGTGCCCAGCAGTGGGACACTAAAAAGGGTAGAAGTAAAATATTAAATAAGTCTATTTCGGCGTAAAAGTAGGTACGACAGACAGTTACTTTTGCATTTATAATATAGTAAAGATTGACTTTACGTGTATTATAACTTAGTTATATCTGCAAATAACTTGAGTAATCACCCAGACATTGTAAGTGTATAATGTTCTGTATGACCCCAAACTAAGTACGGCTTAGTTAAATGAAACCTTATACTCAAGTCAAGGGCAGCCCTAATGGATCGACAAATTGTTACGCACAACCCTAATCACATTACAACACTGATTTATAACCTGTTTTTTATAAAAAGAGCTATTGTATAATAACAGTTTTTTTATAAAATTGTTGCTATTATTAAGTAGTTATTTTAACGTTATTTAATTCGATTTATATTGTAATTTAATAAATTAACAGCTCCATTAGGACCCACGGCAGGCCACGGGTCTGTTCTCAAATATCTTAAGAGTTGCTAGAGTTTGGGTTTTACTCTACACACGCTGGCCAAGTGTGGGTTGAATTTCACTTGTCCTAGAATGTTCTGAGACATTCCTGTGTTTTCTTTCGTCGATATTGAATAAAATAGCGGCTTAGAAAAATTCACACAACTAGTGGACTGAGCATCGAACCGTCATCATCCTATATTTGAATACGCACACTATTACAAATGTACATGAATTTATTTCTCAGAATTATTTATTTTATAGGGATGCTAACAAGCAATTCTAAATAGTTACTACTTAAATAAGTAATAAATCATCGATGAGATCGAATAACTAGGCGAATATATTAATCGATAACTTTTCATCTCGAAGGTAAGTAGGCGCTGTGTAATGAACAGGTGTACTTAAATATAATTTCTAAAGACGTGGTTTGATTTCTCTCGTAATAATATGTCGGAAAACGAGTAGGAAGGTTTCAAATTACCTTTAGTTAAATAGTTAATCTAAAACCGCAAAGCTTTTCTAGACACGATCATACCGTTTTCTATTAAAGCGTATTAACAAAAAGATAGTAACGAAAACATGGTTACTAGATTCCAAGTAGTACTGTAGGAAAAGTCTGATATTATATAACCTAGGTGTCTAAACCTGGAGGCCAATGTCCTTGACACGGCAGACGGCGCCGACATTGCGGCAAAACCCAAACTTACCTGGTTAGGCGTCGCAGTTTCCGTCGTCATGACTTCCACCGACGCCAGTCTACTCCTCTTCTTTCTCTGACATGAACAACAGTCTCTAAGCAAGGACAGCGTAAAACAACGATACTTTTATTATTAAATCAAATCGATAAAACGCGAATATCGATTAAAAATACCCACTCGCGATAAAAAAAGTCAATTGAAAGTCCTCACTAGCATTCTCAGTCCAAATTTAAATTAGGAATTATTCAAATATCGATTGGCATTCTATATTCGAAATGAAACGCGCAACTTGGCCTCCGCCATTTTCCTTCCGTATTCAAATTCCGTGATTAGTCCTTCGCACTATTTTCTTATACAAAGCACTAAGCAACAATAAAAGCTGAAAAATACACTGCAAAAGTAATAAACAACTATAATTTTAAATGGAAAATATTGTTTTTCGTACTAGTTGTTGCGTTTGATTGCTCACAGCTCACCGTAGGGGTGTAAAAGAATTTTGCCGGCTCGGACAAGAGTTGGGTGGGGTGGTAAGTCCTTACTGCGGCTGCGCGGGGCGTTTAAATGTGTGTGTGATTTGCGTGTATCACAACCAGAATTCGTTGAGCTATTCCATCCCCTAGAAATTTGTTAGGAATTATGTAAATCGAGCCAAAATTCTTGGTACAGGAGGTCTTAGCTATTTGGTTTTGTTGTATGTATTAATGGAATCGATAATGTAGACGACAAGACTAGGCATATCAGACGGAGAGGGGCCTACGCTAGATAAAGGATATTTATAGAAAACACCAGCGAGAGATTGTAACAAAAAGTTTATTACTAAATTAATCGTTATGATAACTAGATGGGACCGGCATTATTGTACTTGAAAACAAGAAATGTACTTATAGCAATAAGGATCCTGTCTAAAAATATAGCCAAAGTTTTTTTCTTTAGATATTTGTATTAGTTTTTGTCTATGGCTTTCTAGCGTCATGTCGTTTATCGATGAAAAATGGTACTCGGTTAATAAAGCAATATTTCTGGAGCTAATCCCAATCGGTTTTGAGCGAAAAGATAAAAGATTTATGACGGGCAAGATAATTTATTTTCAACCATTATTGGTCATAACAATGTTTTTATTGAATAATATAACTAAACATAAAACATTAAATACGATCTCAATAATTAATAAAATAAAATAATAAAAACCTACAATACATTTTATTTTTGAAATTATTTAAATGAATCATTTATTAATATTTTTATTATTATTATTTTAAAATTAATTCGTTTTTAATAATAATGTGTCTGCCTCTGAGTCATTTGTTTGTTTGTCTTGAATCATTATGACAATGGTCGACAGTCAAACCTGTTCGAAAATACGTTCAGGATAGTGTTGGTGCTAGATCGAAGCCTACGCCCTAGGACGTATAGATAGACCGTTTAACTCGCGTATCGCCATCTGAGGTACAAAGTCATAAAACATTAATTGAATCTCTTAAAGAACTGTTTAACCACAGATAAAAGTAATGTAAGACTATTCGTCACTAATATCCATATCGTCTTCACTGTCTGTGCAGCTTGAGGAGACAGAATCTTCGCGAGTAAAACGGTCTGTCTATAGTAGTCGTCGATACGGGCATAAGAAAACATACCCGATACGCTGCAGCACCGTGACAGTCCCAGCAGTACCCTGAACAATGAACTTATATTCATTACATAAATGTAAATTGATGATCTACCTTTCTTAGATAAACAAATTATATTATGAAGATTAATGAAGAAATTAGGGGAACCTAACTTAGTAATCTTCTAAATATATAAAAGAAGAAACTGACTGACTGACTGACATATCAACGCAGTGCCCAAACCGCTGGGTCTGGAGACTCTAAATTTGGCACATAGGTTCCTTATGGAGTCTAGGGGTGCACTAAGAAAGGATTTTTCAAAACTCACCCTTTAATGGGGTGAAACGGGGTTCCAAAGTTTGTATGGAGAAACAAGATTAGTGAGACCAATTTCGCGGGCGAAGCCGCCGGCGGAAGCTAGTTTATCATATAGTAGACAAAATAATATAAGTATTAGGTGAAGGGGTAGGCAGAGGTGAATATCACACTCTTACATACTCATGAACATACGGGGGGCTAAACTATAATATCACGTATAGGACTTAGACGTAACCGGCCGAATACCTTGAATATTTTTGATTGTAAGCTGAATGTAAGTGATATGCAGGTTATTTTGAAAACACCAGCAACCTCGCAATTATTGATAGACCGTTTAACTCACGTATCGCCTATCGCCAGGATTCTGACTCCTCAAACTGTACAGACAGTGATGATGATTCAAGCGATATGGATATTAGTGATAGTCTTACATTACTTTTATCTGTGGTCAAATAGTTCTTTATGAGATTTAATTAATGTCTTATGACTTTTTACCTCAGATGGCGATACGCGAGTTAAACGGTCTGTCTATAGTTGATACCATAAGCAACAACTTTTGTTCTACAAGTTTTGACATAACTCAATAAATGACAAGTTATGCGGTTCTAACGCGTGCTTGTTCTTCATTCAAAAATGTCACCAACTTCTCCAGATGACCATCTGGTTTACCTATATGGTCGAGAGGCGTGAAGCAGTATGTATTCACAGTCCCTCATAGGTTCAAGCGGGAAATCAAAATAATATTAGTTAGTTAACAAAATTTGTTGCTTATGATATCAGCTATCTATTCTAAAGAAGTTACTGGTGCTTTTTAAATAACTCTGTTACCGTTAGTGTAGTAACTAAGTAACTTCACACGTAACTTGATGTATTCACTTCAACTGTTTTTAGTGTCTCTCAGCAGGCCACGGGTCTTCTCTTGAAAGAAAAGACTTGCGAACTGAATAGAAGTCTGTATTGGAATGATCGTTGTAACGCATTTAATTTAAAATCAAGAATCATCATTTTTTTGACGGGCCGGTGGCGTGGTCGGTAAGATACTTGCTTTTTACGCCGCAGGTCGTGGGTTCGATTCCCATCCGAGACAAACATTAGTGATGAACATTTGTGTTTGTGTCGAGTCTGGGTGTTAATATCTATTATAAGTATATATTTACAAAAGAAAAGTATTATATGTATAGTATATACCAGTTATTTGGTTTCCATAACACAAGCTCTGCTTAGCTTGGGACCAGATGACCGTGTGTGTTGATGTCCCAGAATATTTATTATTATTTTATTTATTAAATGAACGTGTGATTGAATGTGTTGTAGAATAGTTGATAGATCGAATGACTGAATGTGAATGTGTTAAGAGACTTGGATTTTGACATATACCAACACCTCTCAACTATCATAAGAGTTGAAATAGTCATAAATAACACACACTAGCCAAACCGGGTGATTTTTAATGTAACCTCTTTTTATCATCCCATATTAGTTCTTAATGACGGCTCAAAATAAACTTATATGCTATTTTTACTAGCCCCTTGACCTACATTCTACTTCTTTCATGTTTTCCGATGGATAGCGGTCAATTTAAAATAGCACTTTTTGAGCCACATGTATTCTATAATGATCTCTTACAAGGCCTGAACTGCCTCGGCGGTCTAGTAGTAAACGTGTTTGATTATAGCCGCGAAGTTCCAGGTTTAATTCCCGAGTCGAATAATAATACTTTTCTAACATACACAGAAAATAAATACGCAGCTTGAAGCCTGGAATTGTGCCCACCTCTACCTACCTCTGCCTACACCTTCTGTCAATACAGGCGTGAGCGCTATGCAATGTAATATGTATTGGATTTTTCAAAATGGCCTTTTTCTTGAACCTTTGTCGGATGCGAATGAATATTAGTTTAAAACGTTTGCCGGAGACGGACCGGTGGCGTGGTTGGTAAGATACTTGCTTTTGACGCCGCAGGTCATGGGTTCGATTCCCACCCAAGTCAAACATTTGTGTGATGAACACGACTGTTTGTCTTGGGTCTGGGTGTAATTATCTATATTTCAGTATTTATAGGCCGACCATATAACTCGCGTATCGCCATCTGAAGTACAAAGTCATAAAACATTAATTAAATCTCTTAAAGAACTATTTAACCGCAGATAAAAATAATGTAAGATTATTCGTCACTAATATCCATGTCGCTTGAATCATCACTGTCCGTGCAGCTTGAGGAGTCAGAATCTTGGCGATACGCGACACGCGAGTTAAACGGTCGGCCTATATTTAGAAAAGAATATGTCTATTAGAGATAAATGTTTAAAGCGTGAGAATCGGGGCCCAGGCATGTTGTGGACAAGCGCAACCCTATTTCAGAATATTAAAAAAAAACTCATCAATGACCGAACATGTGGTAACTGCATCAATGAAGAAAGTTTTTGAAGTATGAATGATTAATCATACTGGAAATACCCTGTACCATACAATAGTGTGACTCATCAAAACAGGTGCTGTATAAATAGTTAGTCTGTTGTTTTAATGTTGGTATCTTTTTCTTCTTAATTTTAATGCAACTTGGGTCCACTCGCGTCTTCTCGACGAGTATTTAATCGTTGCATTAGATACTCGCTGAGTAGAGGCGAATAGGTTAGGTTTATGGTCCTATTCGTTCACGGAAAAGTGAGTGAATTATTCGGCGAATGGTGCGTCAAGTAGCTAATGATTGCTTATGAGCTTCATTCTTGTCAGCGGATTTGTTTACATGTCTCTATTCTCTTTCAGCATCTTGACTACCTGATACTACTCAACATTTACTTTCACTTTTATCTGATTAAAATAACTTCTCCTCGGTCTCTCCTTCCTCTCTTTCCTTCCATAATAGTCTTTATTAGTGTGTCGTGTCGTAAATGGTAAATGATCTTTTCTCTTCTGTTCTCTATAACGGCTAACAGGGGCTGTCAGTAGGTATATTTCTAGGGAATAAATATTTATTAATAAGTAAGACCCTCAGACTAGGTGGAGTGACGATCTCTGCAAGGTGGCTGGTAAGAGCCGGATGAGAGTAATCGCGGATCGTGCTCAGTGGCGTGCTTTGGGAGAGGTCAATGTCAAGCATGGACTAAAATAGGCTGATGATGAAGAAGAATGTTACCAATGGAAGTAGGTAAGCCACGTGCCCAGGTTTAAAGACAGCAAATGGACACGGATCACGAGGAGTAAAGGCAGGCCTACTGGTAGATAGGTAAACCTTTCACTTTTTTAAGTTCTTTTACTTACGATCAGGCTGCAGATTAATTGAAAAGGGACCAAATCCGATACACTCCAAAACAGGGATAGTACATGAGAGCTACAAGTCCACCAAGCTGAAGTGGGATTGGGCTAATCACATTTGTCGTATGCATCAGGATAGACGGGCTCGGATCTCGACAATGAATTCCAGAAGACGGTCGTCACCTCCGAGGAAGACCACGAAAACGATGGCACGACTTTTGTAACTTTTCGCTTTTTGTAACTTGGATGGAGAAGGCGTACGGTAGAGAAAGTTGGAAAGCTATGGCCTTTTGTCCAGCAGTGGAACAGCACAAGCTAAAAATATAACAATAATGAAATCTTAGTTAAGAGGAGACACGTGCCCAGCAGTGGGACACTAGAAAAAGGTTCAAATGAGTGAGTTTGAATGAAATCTCATAAGTTAAATATAAAAACAAATTGAGACATGTTTTCGTGAAAAAAGTCTAAAACAAAGTACTTTTTGCTCTACTCAAGTTTTGTTTCCTTACTAAAGTAAGGGGTTCAAGGAGACCTTAAAAAGGAAAAGTTTTTAGGTGTGACCGATTCACAATGACCTATTTTCCAACAAAACATTTGTTCTGAAAGGTGTTTTGCCTCACGTGGAAACTGAAACGTGAGTGATGACAAATTTGTTTTGAAAAAAAAAACACCTGCTATTTTAACACATGTCGCCAAAAGAAATTTAGGTGACTATGTACCTACTCATAATTGTTTAGAATAAGTCATATTATAAACATACTCAAATACTGACAGAACAAATACGAAATATAGCGCTCACGCCTGTTGATGAGGTAGGCAAAGGTAAATATCACACACATTTCAGCGGCTCATTGCCGTTCATCAGGCCTAATTCCCAATTTCAAGCTGCTATTATATTACTATATTAATGAAAAAAAATATCAGAAAAAGACAAGAAAATGGCTGGAACAACAAGGCAGTCAAGTCAGTGACACTCAACATCGGCACTATGTACTACATTAGCATTGGATGAATTCGCATTCACATTAAGTTTATAAGCATTTCACAAAATAAATGTAGTTGTGAAATATGAAATGAATTCACCACTTGCTTCTTATTTAATTCTTTAGCACATTACACCGGCTGCGACAGGCAGCGTGCGCTCTCTATCGTCCACAGCCACGTACTATATCTTTCTGTTTCGTGTGACCTTGATTGACATCGTCCGCTCGCGAGTGAAATTATTCATACTTCAATATAAATTCAAATTAGCAACTAGGTTAGCAATAGCAATTAGCGTGCTAAAACTCATTAATTCACACGCTCATTCGCATTAATTTCTATCACTAATATTCAGACCTACGCACCGAGAACCCAGCCGAGAGCAGCGTACACAAGCTATATATTTCCTGAATAAGCTGACCTCTATTTGTACGGAAATCCTATACAATGCGAGATCAGCTTATACTGGAAATTTTAGCTAGATGTGTAGCCGTGTGCACGTATCGCTTGTTGCTCGGTCGGAAAATCATGTCTATGAACACTATAAATTAAAGAGCCACCTACGTTTTCCGTTTAGTAACAAATGAGTAAAGTAATTCTAAAACAGGAACCTCGAAACACCTATGTTTACTATTTTATGATGGAATGTTTAAATTAAATAAACATATACTTCAATGAATAACTAATGCATCTATGGTACGTAGTCACATTGTGGGTACTAAATTTTCTAATCTTTATAAACAGAAATAAATTGCTGAATGGAATAAATAAATGAAAATACGAAAGTTGCCCTACCGATTCGGCTGTTTTTTAGTCGCAAAAGGCTGTAAAGTGAGACAAAATTAAACAGAACATTGAGAAGAATGAAAAAAATAACGAAAATAACACTGCCCATTTATAAAAAAAAAATGCTGATTCGCTTATTAGCAGAGCTATGCTCAAAAAACGCAAAAATTTAAACATCCTTCTGATAACCTCTTGATTTTTGAAGTTGGTTAAACATAAAGCGAGGGCAGTTTTTAAATAAAACGCATGAACAATTATAAATATTATTTAAAAACTGGTTAAAGAACTATGTTAAAAATCTATTGAAATTCTTCGAACGTCACCAATTTCCATTTTACGGAACCCTAATAAAACATCTGCACAATATCGATCTAACGATCGATCACATCGCATCGAACGATGCCAGCGAGAACGATGCACCACGCGTTAAATTTAGCCAGTCTTACATGTGATCTCTAACAAACCGTACGGAACCGCGTCGAAAAAACTAGACTGAAAAAAAACCGCGAAAATTGACAGCAATTCAAACAGTGCCAACAGAAAAATAAAAATAAAATTTCAATATTTTTCAAATCTGGAATCCGTGTGTGGAATACTGCTTCAACAATGAATGAGTTTAAATTTAGAATAGGATGTAAATTTTGCATAGATAAAATATTTCTCTACACGTATAATGCCAAGGCGTTGAAAGATGGTTCTTAATACGCGTTGATTAGGTGAAAAGCGATGTTTTTCATCAACGTATAATACGTACCTAGAGTTATTTTTATGAGGGAAATCTGCGTATTCTGTAGCGATTTCGTTCAGTAACACGGCGGTCGTGGTTTGGAAAGTTTTGCTATCAGTTACAACCTCTTTTATACGATGTCTCAGAGTTCCACTAGTTTATTGTTGTCAGCTGTTTGTGATAATCTGTGGTGAATTTTATTGTTTTTTAAAAGTGATACAGTTTTGTTTCTGTCTTGGATTTTTGTCTGAACATTGTACTTCTTTAAAATACAGGTGAGTTTTTTGTATGGAAATATTAAAATTAAAGTAAATAACTACTCTATTATGGATTTTGTCGTTTTTAATATTATATTCGTGAAAGTAAAAGGCTAATACTAATAATTAGAAGGACGGCGAGTTAATTAAATTATCATTATTATCGACTTATGCGTGTTGAATTGAATACAGTATTTTATAATAGTTGTTGTTAATATTGATTGTTAATGGATTGCTTTATTATTATGTGTGTGGATAGTGACATGAACTCTCTCCACTTTTAAGATAGTTGAGAGACGGCCCGTGCCCAGCTGTGGGATACAAAAGGTTATTAGTAGCTAATTATACATATACATATAGTGGTTATCTGTTTCATGTGGGCCATAAACGAAACTATTATTATGAAAATAATTACACTAATTAAAACTGAGCAATATAAGGTCGCGGGTTCGATTCCCATTCGCGCCCACACATCTTTGTGTGAATTGTTACATCACCAATATTGGTGAAGGAAAACATCGTGAGGAAACCATACACGGATACATTTTTTAAGCAACTTTTAGTACCAAATTGTTTCTACCAGTTTTTGGGGGAGGCGAGGTAACCGCGTTTGTATGTATATATTATCTGTGGTATGTATAAACTGTTCATGGTTCTTGTTTGTGTGTAGATTTTATTTACGTGTGCATTTGTAAAGACGCTTCAACTTTTACATGTGTGCTGTACGTGGTTACCTCGCCTCCCCTAAAAACTGTCAGAAACTATATTTTATTAATATCTAGATGACCGAGCTTAGCTCGGTATTTTTTTTTTAAATGACATTTTCTAAAAATGATTCCTAGCTAGATCGATTTATCGCCCCCGAAACCCCCTATATACTAAATTTTATGAAAATCGTTGGAGCCGATTCCGAGATTCCAATTATATATATAACAAGAATTGCTCATTTAAAGATATAAGATTCTTGAATAGGCTGGCGCTTGACTACAACTTACCTGATGTAAAGCAATGATGTAGTCTACGCTCGGACGTGCCAGCCTAATGTATCGATTCACTCGTGATTACGAATGACTTTCGGTGACAAGGTGGCAGTGAAATTAGGCTCCTTAAGGTTGAAACCATTAATGAGCAACAATTTCGACTCACCCTCTCTCCATGGTGTCACCGGACATCGCACCGGAACACGGCAAGGCCGCTAGGCGGTGCGGCTTTTGTCTGATGGGTGGTCACTAACCACGGCCGAAGCCTACCACCAGTTAATTACCAGTAAACATAATTACCAGTTGATTGTCACCTGATTTGCACGACCCGGGGACCACATGTGGGGATTCAGATAAAAGGTGCATTCCCACGGACGAAGGTAACTCAATCCCCAAAATTTTGTGCTAGAAGTTGCTTAGAACACCATTAACACCTCCCGTGTTAAATGCTCTAAGCGTTACAAGAACACTTGTACACAGATATTTATAACACCCCTTTTTTGTCAGGTGTTAAATAAACTAAAACGTGACTTATTCTGTAAATTTAACTGAATGTTACTTCCAGTTAAATTTTAACTGTTGTTGATTGTAGCTAACAGTTCATAAACATGAATATTAATGCTAAACGAAATACGAGGTGCTTCGAATGTAGTTAACTCTGGTTTACTAACTATACGACGCCATTTAAATTACTTAATGACAAATAACTGATATGATGACCTACCTGACCAAAATACCTTTGGTGTTGCAAGCATCCTTAGGCTACGGTAACGGCTAGTGCCAATAGAGCGGAATAAAGACACGGAATGCGCGAAGATGCGGATGTATGTAACGTTTCAAATTCGTGCCCCGTCCTGGCCACGTTTCAAATTCGTGCCCCATCCCGGCCACATATGGGGCTCGCCCCGGACAAGGCCCGGTGTAATATAAATTATCCCATAACGTGTGCAACGTCCATCGCTATTTTAAAGCATAACTAGAGTAAATCTTTAGACTCTAATCCTTACTAATGTTATAAATGTGAAAGTAACTTTGACTGTCTGTCGCGCTTTCACGCCGAAACTACTGAACCGATATGAATGAAATTTAGGTATTTATTTATTTAATTTATTTATTTAGGGCTTCCAACAGAGGATACACACTACTTTGCCTTTGTGGTATCTGCATACAGGTCTACGTCCAGGTGTGCTCCTCCAATTAAAGGAAGCCACAGCATGCACTTTATCATACCTACTTAAACAAGTTTACAAATTTTATTATTAATAATATACAAATATCAATTATAATTTTAAATTAAATAATAAAATAACAACAATATCAAAAATTATAAAAAATATACAATAAGAAAAACAATAACTTTTATAATATCAATCATTAATGAATGTGGAGGCGAATATAATAATAATGAGTTAGGTATAGAGGAGACATAGGATTTATCCGACTGCGCAAAGAGAGGCGCGGGTGGAAAGCTAGTTGAACATAAACTTCCAATGCCAAATTAATTTACAAACACAGCTACATCTAAATCCTTAGGTAAACATTAAAATCCAAACCACAGTCATTACTACTAACCAAACAATCTCTGTTTACGTAAAAAAGATATTAATCATATCAAATACCTATATTTGAGCTCGTAAACTGGAAATATGTACGCCAAGAAAACTAGGTTCATAGTCAGCTAATACGTTTACAACAAACAGAAAAAACATTTCTTCTCTAATTCTTGTGGCTTGAGGAAGTGTTAAAAGAAAAATGACTTAAAACTGTACGGCCTTATTAATCAAACCTAACGGTCTTTAAAACGGTAAAATGGACTTTGTCTCTTTCTTACTGGTATAAATTTCAAGATGACAGACAAAGACAAACGAATTATAAACCTAATGAGGTATCCGGCGACTAGGACCGCAATAAACTCGGACCGCGGTCCCAGTTGCCGGATCTGTTTATTTTTAATATTTTGCTTCCGGCGACTGGGACCATAAATAAATGAATACAAAAATTCATTGTTCAAGCCAAAAATAGTACAGGCAAGCGAAAAATTCAGCAAGTGTCTAAGAACCATAAAATTTTACACTGTCCAATGCAGAGTGAGATGGTTCATTCTTAAAGTGATAACCTTCTTGATAGTGATTGTTCGAGCGAGTCATCAAACAATGCTAAATCCCGTTTTACAAAAAAGGGCCTTATTAACCTTGAGATCCAGAGAGTACCTAAGTTCTTCTTCTTCTTCTTCTTACACAACGTAACGATACGACGATATTATTTACATAACGTAAATAATATCAAAATAAATTAATAATAGTGTTTAATCAATCTTCTTTCATTATTACTTAGAATTCTTTTTCGTTATCTGTAGATTTTTATATTCATTTATTAATGGTCCCAGTTCCCGGAACAAAAATATTAAAATTAAATATATCCGGCAACTGGGACCGCGGTCCGAGTTTATTGCGGTCCTAGTCGCCGGATACCTCTATTTTAGCTATAACGAACTTTTAAGACGTTTATGAATATGGTGGTAAGAATCTTTAAACTATGTCTCTTTCTTATTAGTATAAATGTCATGATGACAGACAAAGACAAACAAATTATAAACCTATTTTAGCTATAACGAGCTTATAAGACGTTTATGAATATGGTGGTAAGAATCTTTAGTTAAAATGGACTTTGTCTCTTTCATACTAGTATAAATGTCAAGATGAAATACAAAGCTGACAAAGACAAAGCGGCACGGTATACTTTATACCGAGTACTCGGTCGAGACCACTGGCTTGCACATTTGCTCGGAACGTGTGATCAACACATTAATGCTGTTTTCGTAGTTAAATCTATACTTTTGACACCGCCATTACATGAGTACGACGACACCATAATGGATATTTATAATTTATTAGCTTTCCGCCCGCGGCTTCGCCCGCGTGTATGTCGGTTATCGCGCCAAAACATTACCTTCTTTTTGCGCAGTCGGATAAAAACTATCCTATGTCCTTTCTTGGGTCTCAAACTACCTCCATACCCAATTTCATCCAAATCGGTTCAGTAGTTTTTGCGTGAAAGCGTAACAAACAAACTTACATTCGCATTTATAATATTAGTATAGATTTTTTTTTTCATGTAAAGGAAAACTTAAAAATAATGCTTAGAAAAATGGGATGGAAAGCTAGTTTCAATATCGTTATAGTTTATCGGTTATTGATAATCGGTTTCGTCCAACTAATAAAAATAATAGGAATAAAGTCGTATGTTTTCAAACGTATTGTTTGTGAAACGGTTACTTTTCCCAGAAGCTAATACTTCTTAATGCATATCAATCAAAAGCTGCCAGTGATTGATGTGATAGATTGATCAACAATCTGTGAAATAAATTGCTTTGATGTTCCGGTAATTTTGAGGCTTCTGTGAAAATTGAAGATGAAATACGTAAGTACCTAGGAAAATGTTTTTTTCCTACAGTAGTAGCTTAATTGTAAGCTTACCAGCGTCATGGCAGTGAGATTAAACTTAAACCAAGGATTTTAAACTAAGTTAAACACAAACCCTCGTATTCATAAACGTATTTTAAACTCATTATAACTAAAATAGGTTTATAATTCGTTTATCTTTGTCGGTCATCTTGACATTTGTACTAGTAAGAAAGAGCCAAAGTTCATTTTAACTAGTCTTATAACTTTTTCATGAATAAGGCCGTAATTATACATTATTTTATAGTAAAAACATTTTATTTTTACTTTGAAAATAAAAACACCTCTAACATTGACGATTCTCGTAATATTTACGCAAATACATGGGTCCGAAATCCTAAAAATGGGCCCCATGATCTTAACTTCAAATATCCCGGCTATTGTCCTCATGTAAATGACGGGTGTTCTCTCTTCTTCATAAGTAAAGAGAGAGAGAGAGAAAGTATTTATAAAAAGTATTAACGTTATTATATTTGGGTACAAAATTATAATAAGCAGGGTAAAGTATCATAATTTCATAACAACAGCTTTGAAGTCATTCACTCGTATCTGCTCTGAGTTTGTTAACCTACAAGTATGTTTGGTTATTTTAGTTTTATACTAAGGGAAGGGCACTCATTAATTGCTCTTCAACATGGTTTTTGCGAAGGTTGACAGAAGACTCGTGCCCAGCCATGGGACACTAAAAACTGCAAAATTCTAGTGCTCCTATGCTATAATTTCGGTTTAAAGATCATTTATTTCTCAAAGAACATTACATTGTTCACTTAAAGAGAAACTTTGCTTACAACAAATTGTTTTAGCGAAAATCCGCAAAAACATGTATTTTGAAACACTTTTTGAAGCAGTGAAAAGCAAAATAAAAATCTGAAAAAAATGTATTCATATAGTCGAGAATATAATCTAAGGAATATGAGGACTGAAAACACGATTTGATAAAGTTGGCTCGATAGAATAAATTCATAAAGACACCTCTTCTTCTGTAATTTAATATTCTTTTTTCGGTTTTATTTCCAAAATAAGTGATTTGAAATCATGTTTTATTTTTTAAAATAAAGTTCACATGTACCTTTAGGGATATATGAGAATTGATTTTTCCTGCTGCATTTATAATTTTTTTAATCGATCTTTTTAGTGATTTTTGATTCGTTTGGCTCTCGCCAGCGTCCCGCGGGACGTTGCCGAGGTGAGACCTATGCCAAATTTCTCTAGCGCGCGCTTTTATTCCGCTACGTATTTACCACAGTATAAATAACATCAGTAGGTGTAAAAAGAAGAAAAATAAAATGGTTATACTCAATTTCTGTAACTCAGTGCCGCGTTGATGAATGAAGTTGTTTATGCTTTTAATATACCTACTATAGTCTGGCAAACGAAAGAAGTCACTCGAAAACCGCGGCAAATTTAAAAAATCCTCGTCTTGCAACCCTTAAATTCAAAGCATACTTGGAGTGGACTAGATTGATACTTTGATTTTATCATATACTTTTATTCAATTTTATTGTATTAAAAAAAGAAATAACAGTTAAAATACATATATTCTATAGCTTTCCGCCCCGTTAATTTTACTGATAGTCTACCTCTTTGTGCACGAGTTTCTTACATTGCCTTATATTATCATCCTATGTCTAGTACTTTCAGAGATTTTTAATAGGTACATGAGTAAATGACAGAGTGAGAGACCTTTGTTTTTGAAAAAAAGTGGCCTTCTGAATGAAATATATTACTCCATCTATAGTAAGTATATTTATTCCCACTCTGCTTAGTTTTATTTTAAAGATGGACCGAACTCGTAGAAGTTGCAATAAAACCACTCGGTCAGACAGAAGAGAGAGAGGCACTTATAGGGAAAGGAAAATGAGGCGAGAATGAAGAAATTATGGAGTGGTGACAAAAGTGGTGCGGTTACTTTATAACAGGGTTTTATTTTTGTTAATACTCATATAATGACTTTTATTTGTGAAAAACTTGCCAAAACTTCTTCTCAAATTTCTCTTACTCATCATGCAGTTTTAGAAATGTTAACCTTATTTTACATGTTTCTTTTCTTTCTTGCCTTTTTAACTTGATGTAAAGCAATGATGTAGTCCACGATGGGACGTGCCTGCCCAAAGTACTGATTAACTCGTGATTACGAGTGATTTTTGGCGAGAAAGTTGCAGTGGCAGGCTCCATATGGTTAAAATCCAAAAATGAGTAATAATTCAAACCCACCCTCTGAAATGGTGTCACCAGACATCGCACCGGAACACGGCAAGGCCGCTTGGCGGTGCGGCTTTGTCTGGTGGGTGGTTACTTTCAACGGCCGAAGCCTACCAGTACACATTTACCAGTTGATTGATTGTTACCTGATTTGCCTGTTAAAAACGCAATCGATGGATAGATTTATCTTATTGATTAATAACAAAGCGCTCACGCCTGTATTAACTGAAGATGAAGACAGAGGTGAATGTTACCCACAATTTGTGGGCTATGTTTTAGGTCCCATACATAAAAATGACCTATTGACATTTAACGGCCACAACCACAAACTTCGAGCTGCTATACTACGAATATTTATTTTAGGTACTGTATCTACCTATTTAGCACTGACTTCAATTACCAGATGTGAAGAATTAATTTTTACTCACAGATAACACTCGTAGATAAACAGTAGAAAGCTAAGGTGTATTCTAATCAGTTTTAAAACTAATATCTACATAAATTTGTATTTTTTTACTCTGTATTTTATTTACCTTACTAAACTGTATTCCTAAACTTATCATCAATGTAAATGAAGTTAGACCACGAAAATAATATCTAACGTGACATAAAATACCTTACCTACTACGTGTCTACACTGTGTCGCAATACGGACCATGCTATTGCGCGCGTGATTGAAAGAACACTAAATGCCTACTTTACTCGAATAAGACAGCCTTAAACCTTGCCTGCCCTTTTGAAAAAAGAAAAAGTATATATCTACATAGATATATATTAGAAATACCTATTTAAATATATATTGAGCTTAAAAAAGTAATAAATGGGTATATGTTATGTATTAGGGAGGCAACGTTTATTACAAGGCGTTAAATTAACACGATAAGTAAATTATTACATAAAACATTTCTTCAAATTATTAATTATTTAAAACATAATGCTTCAATCGTTTTTTAAAGCTGGAGAAGCTTGGTGATTCTTTAATTTCTTTTGGTAAATCATTGTAAATAGTGACTCCTTCATGCATGACATTTTTCTTCCCATACAAGGTCCTAGCAACTGGTACTTCCAAATAATCTTTTCTTCGCGTGTTGTACCTATGTGATTTCTTTTTAAATGTTAGTTGTGAGTGCACTGTGGCTGTTATTATTTTACGAATTATAATACATGTATGATATATGTATAACTGCTGAAGATTAAAAAGTTTGGTTTTTTTGTACAGTAAATCTGTTGGCGTTGAATATTTATAGTTAAAGAGAACTTTAATAATTTTGTTTTGCGTTCGCTGAAGACGTAATTTATTGCTTTTAGCGGCTTGACCCCACACTTGAATAAGATATTCTAAATGTGGTTTAACCAACGTATTGTAAACAGTAAGTCTTATATTGGGGGGCACACATTTAGCTATGCTACGAAGTATTCCTATCAGTGGTACAATTTTTGATCTTACAGTGTCAATATGTGGTTTGAACGTTAATTTACTATATAAAATTAGACCTAAATACTTTTCCTGTTTTGACTGTTTTAGTTTTTCGTTGTCTATTGATAGATTTGGAAATTTACTATAATTTGACTGTTTTAATCTAATCTGCAAGTCACGAGTGGATCAGTGTTTACTGGTTTCCGTCGTCAGTTTCCATCGTAGATCTCGTAATAACAAGGAAAAATAATAGACCTCGTTGAGTGGAAATGTTCGCAAAATGGCTGGTATCAGCTGGCTTATCCAGCCGCGTATTTCTTTTTTGTTATTTTTTTCACAAATAACTAAGTATATATTCAAATCATAAACAATATTATAACTAAACTTATTTTTAAATATTTGATTACGTATTGCATCCCTTTAACTGTGCAATTCTGTTTCTATTTTTAAGTTTTAGTCAAAAAGTCCCTGTTTCCATGGGGTGGGAACTTGGTGATATAAAATACAGGCATTTTGTAGATGCCTAATTCCAACACCAGCTCCTTACATATTTAAAAACATATTAATTAACTGCATATGAGGAGAAATAAAGAATATAATCGAAAATTTTCCTGCTTAACGAAACTTTTCAGTAAGTATTTGGCGAGTCGTGCATAGCGAAACTAGAGCATAAAGAACTAACTGGACAAATTTTATTAAAAGAGTATGTAAAACATTTTATTTATTGAAGTCAAAAAATTATGTCACAGATTGACATTGGCTACTGCTGGTAGGTAGTGCTGGTATTTTGAATAATACATGACGGCCTTTAATGGTGACTTTACGTAAGCAAGTCTTAATAGGACAGTACGGACATCATTTGAATACTTAGATTGCTTTATCATAATAATAAATGTCTCACTGATAAGGAATTGAAGGTTAAATACGACATTACTTCATAGCAACAATCAGGAAAATATCCAGAAGATTTTGGGCAGGTGCTATTGAGTAAGGAAGGTTTCATGGTAGAGGTGGCAACTCTGCCTACATTTTTATGTATTGAAATTAAGTAAAATAGACAAATCGTGCAGAATCAGTGTTTCTTTGCTTCAAACTTCACCGGCATCCATCAAGCAAACTCAAATAATACAGTCCACATTCTACCTGCGTACTGGGTACCTGCAATTTAGTTAGGAGGGTTTTTTTTCCTCCCTGAGTAACGGAAAATAGCACTCACATATTACTTGAAGTTGTAGGAAGTAAATGTCACCCACATTTTGCTGGCTATGTTTCCATTCTTTCCCATTTAGTGACTGCATCTGTATTTCATCTTTATTGTAATTGACTGGCCTGGTGGTATAGTGGTTAGTGAGGTCGTGGTTTCGATTTATACCCAGGACAAATCTTTGTGAGATAAGCATGTTTGTTTATTCTGTGTCTAGGTATAATTTATGTGTATCTATGTATTTATTTAAAAAAATGTTTTTAGGTACTAGCCGTTTCTAGTACCCATAACACAAAGAAATATAATTGCTTTTGGAACTAGATGTGTGTAATAATAATATTTTTACATAGGTATGTAAAAATATTATTATTACTAAAAAATGTATTTAAAGAATAATAACACAAGCAAGAATAAATGGCGCTGTCTATAAATAAGAATAATATGTTATTATTATATCATCACTTACAACCACTTACAGGTGAAATCAAAGATAAACGTGCTGTGAGTTACATATAAAAAGTAACAAATGCCATTATAATAGCCATAGATAGACCATTAAGAGTGGAATTTGGTGCAAAAATTTAAATTCTCTTTTAAACGAAAGCGTAAACAACATCGTTTAGGGTGTTTCATGAAACATGTTATTAAAAACCTTTCTCACAAAATAAAATAGCTTCTATCTAGTTACGTTTAGAGTTGTAAATTGTTTATTGAAGAATAATTTTCTATGGATGTACAAACATCACTTATATCGGCTATGTAACTCAATTAGCATCGGTACAGAAGTAGCACAACAGTCTAATTAGGCCTTATTACGCAAGAAATTGTTCCTCATAAATGAAAGTTGAGGTTTGATATTAGAATTAGATACTAACAAACCGTCCTGGCTACGTGCGGGTGCAATAAGGACTTATTTTATCCTGAAATAGGCTGGCGATTGACTACAATGGAACGTGCCAGCCTAGTACACCGAATCACTCGTGATTACGAATGATTATCGGTGAGAAGGTGGCAGTGGAATGAGCCTCCATATAGTTAGAAACCTTAAAGGAGCAACACTTCCCACCCACCCTCTCTGCATCGTGTCACCAGACATCGCACCGGAACACGGCAAGGCCGATTGGCGGTGCGGCTTTGTCTGGTGGATGGTTAGGTACTAACCACGGCCGAAGCTTACCACTAGCTTATTGTCACCGGATTTGTACCAACCGCGGAGAGATTCAATTAAAGGTGACCCACGGAAGAAGGTGTCTCAGTCCTTCTTATTCTTCTGAACTAATTTCAAACATTGCATTTCAAAATAGCCTTTTACGCGAGCATAAACTATTATCAAAGAGGGTGTAGACTCCTAATTCTATTCTAGTGGATAGAAATAAGAGCCCACATATTTTTTATCATGCCCTTGCCATGTCCACTTGTGGGATATAAAATAACCTTCCACAATTAGTGGGTTAACACTGTTAAATGTAACACTGCAACATTTTTTTTAGTTAGACCCGTACCTTATCCCTGAGATTAGCGCGTTCAAACTCTTCAGATTTATAAGACTAATATTATTATCCTCTTTAGTTTAGACTAGCAACTCTATCTGTACTCTTGAAGTCTCGAATTAATTGCTTTTACTAAAAGTTGTGGAATTGAATATTAAATAAAGTCGGTTCAAATTCAATAAACAACGGTGCCTCAACGAAACTGGCCCCGGTTTTGAAATGTAGGTCGCAGTTTTGATCGCCGGCCGACATATCTCAGTCACTCACTTTAACCCTTTTTAATGTCCCACTGCTGGTCTTCTATCAACTGTCTTAGGAATTCAGAGATTTTAGACTTTAATCCATACACGCTGGCCATGTGCGGGTTGGTGGATATCACATATCCTCGAATGATTAGTTCTTAGACATGCCTGTTTTCTCAAGATGTTTTCCTTCACCGATATTGAGCAGCGCCGGTGACTAAATAATTCATACAAAGATGTGTGGAATGGAACCTCCGACCTTATATTTTAAAGGCGAGGTCAATACCGCTGCACCACCGCTGCCCGTACATATTTTATGTATCCCTAGTTTCCACTGGCGAAACATGCACAAGACAACATGTTGCAAGCTTTATCTATCTCTATCATTTAAAGTTAAGTAGAAAGAGATAAGACTACGCTTGTATCATGTTTTGTTGTGCAGTGCAACCGCCCAGTTAGTGTGTATTGTTTAATTGCCATTGTTCAATAATGGTAAAGGAAAAAATGTGAGGAAAGTTATTAAACCGTGATCCTGACTGTGCATTAATATAATAATAATAGTGGGAAATTAACACACACGGTCATCTGATCCCAAACTAAGCAGAGCTTGTAATATCGAAAACAGACGAACTGGTAATATACTACATATACTACATATAATACTTTTCTTTTGTAAATAAATATACTTAAATATAGATAATTACACCCAGACACGAGACAAACAGACATATTTAATTAAATGTTTGTCTCGGGTGGGAATCGAACCCTCGACCTGTGGCGTGAAAAGCAAGTACCTTACCTACCACGCCACCGCACCGGCCCGTCTAATATATGCATTGACATATATATGCACGTTGAAACCGAGGGTTAATCTAATAGTCTACTACTGCACATGCATGACCAATGGTTGAAGCATGAAAAAAAGAAGGTACATGTTACAGTTCTTATTTCTAAGGTTTTTTATTCCTATTATAGGCTTGACCATAACATGCCTGATGCGAAGCAAAGATGTTGTCTACGATAGAACGCGATAAGCCAGTAAATACCGATTCACTCGTGATTTGAAGAATGCAGATTATTGCTATAGGGAAACAGATACCGGCAGCGAATTCCACAACTTGGCAGTTCACACAATAAAAGTAGAAGTAAAGCGCTTTGTGCGTACCCGTGGAATTTCCATCATATAACGGTGGCAAGGTCGCAAGTATCACGGTTTAGAGAATTCCAGGAATTTTGTTTCGAAATGTTAAAGCCGACAAATGATCCGGTTCGAGTATACACTCAATAGAAGATCACTAATAAAATCGGTGCGTGTCGCAACTATCGTGTCAAGGTTACTTGCCGCAAATAATCCTATGAAACTAACCCGAAGCCCTACTGTATTCGGCCCTATTACCATTCTCTTGGTGAAGAAATAATCGACATAGTCTTCCAAAAACAATGGGTAACAAAAATTTATCGTCATGTTTTGGACCTCCGCTATGTATCTAAGTACTTTTCTTAACGCCCTAAATTCAAAAAAAATTAAATCTCTTTTACTCAGGTATCATACTCTAACAAGGTCATAATATTAGATATCAATGTCGTCTTAAATCTCTTCATCTAAAGTACTGTACCTAAAATATTTTTTGGAAGGTACATGGAACAGTCTTAATTGAATCTTTAATATCTCCGAGAATTTCATAAAAATCTTCTAAATATCCTATCCTATCCTATCCTATCCTATCCTATCCTATCCTATCCTATCCTATCCTATCCTATCCTATCCTATCCTATCCTATCCTATCCTATCCTATCCTATCCTATCCTATCCTATCCTATCCTACTTCCTATCCTATCCTATCCTATCCTACTAATATTATAAATGCGAAAGTAAGTGTGTGTGTGTGAAGGTTTGTTACCGCGTATCTCCATAACCGCTAAACCAATGTAAATGAAATTTTAAACGCAGGTAGTGTATACCCTAAAATAGGACATAGGCTAATAATATTTCCAAAAATCATCCCCTAAGAGGGTTAAATCAGGGGGTGAAGTTTGTATGCAACTTTTTATTCCTTGGTCCTATTCATTTAAAATTCGGTACACATAAACCTTAAGACAAATAATGAGATACGGGTTTTTTATTTTTCCATAATTACCCCCATGGGGTGTGGAAAATGAGTTTTATTGGTAAAAATTAAATTTTCTCTGGATCTGTTTAGTCTCAAGTCTGATTCACTCCAAAGTCGGCACACTTATACCTTAAAGAAATCATAAAACACGTGTTTTTTATTTTTCCAAAACTACCCCCAGGGGGAGTGTAAAATTAACTTTTTTGGTAAAATTTAATATCCCAGAACTGTTTAGTCCTTGGTCCGATTCACTTCAAATTCGGTATAAATATAGCTTAAAACAAATAATGAAACACCTGTTTTTTATTATTCCAATTTTTTTATCTTTATCCTAATACTACGCGGGTGAAGCCTGAGAAATTATTCTGAGGGAGATTTTCTTTGAAGTTGATATCAATACTCCTTCGTGCTTTTTAGCTAAATTACTTTTTATTTTGACACAATGACGTCTGATAACTCAGTCCGATTATTAGAATTCGAAATTTAAATTTTATTTGTTCTTGGATATTAAATGAAAAACTTACATTATGGTCTAAGAGCCGTAGTATTTTTTAAGAAACCCCTATAGATTTATGGATATGCCTATGGAGGCTTGCCGATTTCAAAATATTGCTTACACGCCTACACTACTGAACTAATTTTGTATGGAGATAGTTCGAGTTCGATAGTTTTATCCGACTGCGAAAAAGAGATTAATGGTTTAGCGCGATAACCAACATTCGCGGGCGAAGCCGCGGGCGGAAAACTAGTAATCTATATACTCACTTTCTCTCATTCTACTTATTGGAAAGTTCCTAAGTGTATTTTTAAACGGAAATTCAATTCTAATTCAATTCTATTAATGAAGTCATAGACGAAAAATGAAAATGGTTTGACCTATATTCATTCGATGCATTTCGTTGCAGCTCATTGCAGTATGTCATGATCTGGCACTTAGCCTAGGCCTGCCTATGTCCAACAATAAATGTAGATCATAAATCATTAGTGTATTTCAATTTCGCTGACGTGGATATCGATATAGAGAAAGTTGAAAGTGATGTTGACTACGCTGACGCCGAGACTAACTCCAGTGGTAATATTGAAGACGAAAACTACAATGATGATAGCTAAGATCATGATGCTGACAATAATGTTAATGTAGCTGTTGTGTCGGCGCTAGCGTTTTAGGAGTGGAAATCACTTTTAATGTTGACGCCAACTACAGCTTTGTTTTTGGTTTCAAGATTAAGTAAATAATCAATTTAGCATTCTCTCGTTTTTGTAAACTAACACAATCCTCATCCAGCTACACCGCTTAGATGTTTTTAGGTTTAATAGAAATACAATAATTTATAATCGGAAAGTCCCCAACGATTCTCATAATACTTCACTAAACAATATCGTAACAAATAATGGATATCCTGCCATTATTGTGTCTTTGATCTTAAACATTATGACTTTCCGGTACTAAAGTATATTTTGGTCTGAGCTGTAGTATTTCAACAACCCAACAGTACTGACTGAGAGCAGTGATAGCGCAAATATTGATCGCGGTTTCGATCCTGGTGCTCATACATCTTTCTGTGAATTCTTTCATCGCCGCTGCTCTATATCGGAATGATGAAAATGGCATAATCGCCGTATAAAAAACTTTTTACTGGTTTGGTGTTTCAACTTATTTAGGAAGACATACAATTACTTGCCTTCATTTGATTCAAAGAATTACCAGAAGTACCAATGCTGCTAGCACAATGGGCACATTCCTCTAAGGCCTTGATCAGAGGAATTATATGATGCCCTATCAAGTTTTTAAGTTTAAATTTAATTTTATCTTAGTTTTATTTTGTTATATTTCGCGTTGTTATATTTCGCTTTAGAGCAGCGGTGGCGCAGCGGTACGGGCCTCGCCTTATAAAAATAAGGTCGCGGGTTCGAATCCTGGTCGTGCCCACACATCTTTGTGTGAATTGTTTCATCTCCGCTGCTCAATATTGGTGAAGGAAAACATCGTGAGGAAATCGGCATGCCTAAGAACTAATCATTCGAGGTAATGTGACATCCACCAACCCGCACTTGGCCAGCGTGTGTGGATTAAGGCCTAAACTCTCTCAACTCGTAAGATAGTTGAGAGAAGACCCGTGCCCAGCAGTGGGACACTAAAAAGGGTTGAAGTGATATTTCGCTTTGAATTTTGGTTTTCGTTAACAGTAAAAAGTATTTCACCTTTTTATGAGTTTATATTACTGTAATTATTGTTTGTTGTTTTCATTAGTAGACCCATGGATGGGCCGTTTTGCTGTCGTAAAATTTGTTAAATCTATGACGTATAAGTTATCAATGAGTACCTATATGTATGTGTTCTAATTCTCAAATCATTCATCATACCACGTTTTATTGTATTTTCATTGCTTCTACGTTTCAAATTAGCCATGATCTTTCGGAATATTGAAACGAAATGCTTCTTTGAATTTGTTTCGACTGATTTTAGTTTAGATGGAAACTGTAATTCAAAGTTGATTGTTAGTTGTTTCGAGAACCAATTCAAATGTAACAGATTAGAGGAATTACAATTTGAATCTAGCTGAATGAGAGTAGTTTGCGGGCTGAGTCACCTTCTTCCGTGGGTGTACACCTTTAATTGAATCCCCACACGTGGTCCCCGGGTGATTGCAAATCTGGTGGTAGGCTAGTGACCACCCACGAAACAAAGCCGCACCGCCGGTGCGATTTCTGGTAACACTAAGCAGAACCATAAAAGAGCAACAATTCCGACCTTCCGACCGGGCAGAATCGTTGCATGAGACAGGAACATGCAACATGCATCTTTTGCGGTAAGGACAATATTAAAGACTAGCTTTCGCTGACGGCTTCGCCTGCGTGGTACTTATTGGGATAAAATGTAGCCTATGTGTTAATCCAGACCATAATCTATCTCTGTGCTAAATTTCATCAAATTCCGTCCAAAAGTTTTTGCGTGAAAGAGTAACAAACATCCGTACATTCTTACAAACTTTCGCGTTTACAATATTTATAGAATTTAATAAGATGAGTCTTTATTGATAACTAGCGACCCGTTCTTGCACGAGTACAAATTACACCTTTTCCTTTCAAAACAAGGTTGTAAAATGATGCTCCTTGAAAATTCTGACCCCGTATATAAATTTTATGTAAACACACATCTACACCGTAATGAAACAACCAGAGGTGCCAACATCTATAACCAGATGTTTACATTAATATCTACAATTTTATTTAATTTTTCTATACGTTTCCTGTCTGAGCTGTTTATTTCAATGTTAATACATACAATCTCGTCAATGCCTTTATTCATGGCAGGTAGTCTTTAGTGCATCTACGATAAACACACTTCCTTGTCTTCATTAATGTTGGTAAAATCTGCGGCCATAAGTCCAGCTGCACAATGATTATATTCAATTCAAAATTGGGCGCTGAATCACCTTCGTCCGTGGGTATACACCTTTAATTGAATTGAAACCCCACACGTGGTCCCCGGGTGGTGCAAATCAGGTGACAATAAACTGGTGGTAGGCTTCGGCTGTGGTTAGTGACCACCCACAAGACAAAGCCGCACCGCCAAGCGACCTTGCCATGTTCTGATGCGATGTCTGGTGACACCATGCAGAGAGGGTGGGTCGGCATTGTTGCTCCTTTATGGTTTCTAACCATTCCACTGCCACCTTCTCACCGATAGTCATACGTAATCACGAGTGAATCGGTATACTAGGCTGGCGCGTTCCATCATAGACTGCATCATTGTTTAACATCAGGCAAGTTGTACTCAATCGCCGCGCCAGCCTATCGCAGAATAAAAAAATACTAATATGATCAATAAATGTAGTCACATCAGTGTGCATAGCGTTTGTTATAATAAAAAGGTCGATTTGTTTTGATGCAAACGATTTGTAAAATTGCTACTGGACTTATGTCCGAGACCGTACATCTCATACTTAAAAATTTTAAGACGGAACAGCTTCTAACAGAAACTGTTCAAGTTTTGTGTTCGTCTGAAGTTTTTTTATACGTGCAATAGTTGGGATGCTTCAACTCTTACATGTGTGCTGTACCTGGCTATCTCCCCTCCACCAAAAACTAGCAGAAACAATTTAGTACTATAGATAGACCGTTTAACTCGCGTATCGCCTATCGCCAAGATTCTGACTCCTCAAGCTGCACAGACAGTGACGATAATTCAAGCGATATGGATATTAGTGACGAATAGACTTACATTACTTTTACCTATGGTTAAATAGTTCTTTATGAGATTTAATTAACGTTTTATGACTTTGTACCTCAAATGGCGATACGCGAGTTCAACGGTCGGCCTACAGAAGTTGCGTAAAACACTTCCAGTGTTAAATGCTGTAAAGACACTACCAGTATTCTTAAACGTATTTTAATAATAATAATAATAATAAATATTTTGGGACATCAACACACACGGTCATCTGGTCCCAAGCTAAGCAGAGCTTGTGTTATGGAAACTAGATAACTGGTATAAACTATACATATAATACTTTTCTTTTGTAAATATATACTTATAATAAATATTTACACCCAGACTCGACACAAACACAAATGTTCATCACTAATGTTTGTCTCGGGTGGGAATCAAACCCACGACCTGCGGCGTGAAAAGCAAGTATCTTACCGACCACGCCACCGGCCCGTCAATTTTAAGCTCATTATAGCTAAAATTGGTTTATAATTCGTTTGTCTTTGTCGGTCATCTTGACATTTCTACAAGTAAGAAAGAGACAAAGTCCTTTTTAACTACAGAGTCTTATAACTTCTTTATGAATAAGGCCGTCAGTCTATTAATCGTTAACTGCGAATTGAAATTAACATGAACCTTGACAGATCTTTGGAATGAACGGTTTAGCGAGATGTTTGTACGCGCATGCGCAATGTAAACAGACGAAAATAAAAAGCAATAATTACATTACGCCTTCCCTCAAAGTTTATTATAAACATTTTCAATTACAGCACATGCTCAAGTACTCAATGCATTGAAATCGGTCCATCCGTTTATGCGCTACGTGGGAACAAATTTGTGCACAGACACACAAATATACGCGACAAACTCGTAACACCCCTATTTTAGCCGGGATTTAAAAATCGCAAATCACACCAAACTTATACCAGTTATAGTACCTCACCACCCTAATCCACAATGTTTCTTTTCCTAGGGTTTGATGGTAGAAAATTCGCATTTGAATTAAGCTCGCCTGTGTACATGCGAGAACAGCGGTGGCGCAGCGGTACGGGCCTCGTCTTTGAAAAATAAGGTCGCAGGTTCGAATCCTGGTCGTGCCTACACATCTTTGTGTGAATTGTTTCATCTGTAATCTGAACTAATCATTCGAGGACTTGTGACATCCACCAACCCGCACTTGGCCAGCGTGTGTGGATTAAGGCTTATACTCTCTCAACTCATAATATAGTTAAGAGAAGACCCGTGCCCAGCAGTGGGATACTAAAAAGAGTTGAAGTGAAGTGTAAAGTGTGTACATGTGCTGTTTCCTATTTACTGATTGTTTTGTCTACAATAAAGAATAAGAATAAGCACCTCTCTTTTTCGTCAGGATTAAATCTGTAATTATTAAATAAAATTCTCGTGTCACAGTGTCTGTAACAAAACTCCTCTGAAACGTCTTGACCGATTCTCACGAAATTATGAGTGAATATTCAGTAGGTCTGAGAATTCTTACTAATAATATAAATGCGAAAGTAACTCTGTCTGTTTATTCATGACAAAACTACTGAACCGATTTGGATGAAATTTAGTATGGAGATAGTTTAAAACCCGGGGAAGGACAAAGGATAGTTTTTATCCGACTGCGCAAAAAGAGGCAAATGGTAAAGCGCTATAACCGACATGTGCGGGAGGATCGTAAAGTATTTTTCATATCACTAACACCACAGGTACTTACACCACCCGAGCGAAGCTGGAGTGGGTAGGTAGTTTATTTATTTTATACTATTTCAATGTCGGTAAGCACATACTTTAGTAACGCTCGTAAATTGTATGGGCAATAAAAATAGAAGAAGTCTTCGCATCTTTTCTACAACTTTACAGAGCAATAAAAGTATAATGTTTCAGCAACATTGTAACTCGAATTGCATGAATCTATTAGAAAAATCTATTACCAAGGGTCAATCTATTTAAAAGAAAAAGTAGGTGCCGCCACAGACTTGTAAAGAATTGAAACCTCTCTTTTTTCTCTATATTATCTCCCGTTTTGCCTGGAGGGAAGTGGACTAACTTTCCAACTCCTCCTATTATCTTTCTGATTCGATTCATGCGGGATCGACAGTTTAGGTGTCCTGGGACTTGGCCGGGTTCATATCCCGAGTCTCTTCAATCCAAGCATCCAAGCAAGCATCTTACCGACCACGCCACCTCTAAATACCTAATGTTAACCTTCATTTGTACAAAAACTTAACAAAACTGAGTTCGTCCGCCATTTTAGCTGAATATCGTGCATTAAAATCGTTTGAGTATTCATAAATCTGATACAGAATTACCGTACACGACTTTTATGTTCGTGAGTACAGTCAGACAAAGAATAATATCTAAGTTTTAACATGCTTAAAAAACTAGCAGCTATAGACCGACCGTTTAACTCGCGTATCGCCTATCGCCAAGATTCTGACTCCTCAAGCTGCACAGACAGTAATGATGATTCAAGCGATATGGCTATTAATGACGAATAGTCTTACATTACTTTTAGTTCTTTAAGAGATTTAATTAATGTTTTATGACTTTGTACCTCAGATGGCGATAGGCGAGTTAAACGGTCGGCCTATAAGTATAATTTAAAAATTAAATACACTCCTTCAATGCACTTAACACTGCGTATTTATTATTCCTAATGAATGACTTCAAAACATATTTTTTTGTAGTTAATACCGTCTAAAATCCTCCGTTTTGAAAAAAAAAATCTCTTGTAACTGTTTCCGAGATTTCAATTACGAAAATTCACAATCAGTTACTAAACAGCGAAAGAAAAATCTTCCCTTGTAACTGGTTTGAAAGTTTAGTTACCAAAGTGGCATAATAATTCTTTCCTACTACCAATTTTTTTTATCCTGAAATTGGCCTGCGCTTGACTACTACTTGCCTGATGTTAAGCAATAATAACGAACATGTATAAAACGATACCAAATTTGATAGCTTAGCTTAAATAATATTAAAGAATTTATAACTATTTGTTCATCTCTTTCTTTAATTAACTAATTAACTTTATATTTATGTTAAATTCACACTTCACTTCAACCCTTTTTAGTGTCCCACTGCTGGGCACAGGTCTTCTCTCATCTATCTTACTAGTTGAGAGAGTTTAGGCCTTAATCCACACACGCTGGCCAAGTGCGGGTTGGTGGATGTCACATGTCCTCGAATGATTAGTTCTTAGACATGCCGGTTTCTTCACGATGTTTTCCTTCACCGATATTGAGCAGCGGCGATGAAACAATTCACACAAAGATCTGTGGGCACGACTGGGATTTGAACCCGCGACTTTATATTTGTAAGGCGAGGCCCGTACTACTGCGCCACCGCTGCTCTTATGTTAAATTAAGTATTTTTAATATTTCATCTTCACAATTTAGTTTCTTGCTGCCCGGTGAACTTTGTGCACACGTCAAGCCATACATTTCCAGTATAAGCTGATCTCGCTTATATCCGCACAACGAGATTTCGCTGATATCGCTTATACAAGACTAGCGACCCGCTCCAGCTTCGCACGGGTGCAATGTGTTATACTTATAAAGCTTCCTCTGGAATCACTCTATCTATTAAAAAAAACCGCATCAAAATCCGTTGCGTAGTTTTAAAGATCTAAGCATACATAGGGACAGAAAAAGCGACTTTGTTTTATACTACGTAGTGATTTGTATAACTTGATGTGTATCCGTGTGTACACTACGTTTTTCTCAACTTTTAACCCTTACTTGGGCTTCTACGAATATTTCAAGATCGAAATCAGCCAAATCCATTCAACCATTCTCGAGTTTTTGCGTTACAACCGTCCGCAAATATATTTTTATACTAGAGATTGTACTTTCAAAAATTTTATTATCCATATCCTTTCCTGGGACTCCAACTATCTCCATACCAAATATCATTAAAACCGGTTCAGTAAGGCGTAAAAACTTAACAGTCAGACAGAGTTACTTTCATATTTGTAATATTAGTAGGGATTTTACGCAGACAAAGTCGCTAGCGGAAACTAGTAACGACTACAAATAGAAATAATTATATGTTAAAATGTCTCTTCGTAGCTGTGGACTGAAATACTACAATGAGTTTGTGAACACTCGGTCAATGACATGCGTCTATTCTTAAGGCTGGATAAAATAAGGTAACTACTTTGAGATCGATTCTGAGTCAGCTTACTTATGATAATATTCTACTCTACGAAAAATTATTGTTAACTTAACTTTGTTAGTTACTATTAATAATTTGAAATATGATCGGTGGCGTGGACGGTAAGATAGTTGCTTTTCACGCCGCAGTGGGTTCGATTCCCACCCGAGACAATCATTAATGATGAACATTTGTGTTTGTGTCGAGTTTCGGTGTAAATATCTATTATAGGTATGTATTTACAAAAGAAAAGTATTATATATGCAGTATATACCAGTTATCTGGTTTCCATAACACAAGCTCTGCTTAGCTTGGGACCAGATGACCGTGTGTGACCGTCCCATAATATTGATTATTTATTTATTATTATAATATTATAAATACGAAAGTAACTGTCTGTCGCGCTTTCACACCAAAACTACTGCACCAATTAGGACAAAATTTGTTATGTAGTTACTTTGAGACCCGGAGAAGTACATAGGATAGTTTTTATCCGACATAAGCGCTGGCGGAGCCGAGGGCGGATCACTAGTAGGTTTTTATAAGAACTGACTAAAATTAAATACCTATTTCAAATAGTCAACAACACTTTAAAATGTATCATTTTTTATCTGAGTATGTGGAAATTTTATGAAGCTTGACACAAAAACGTAGAAATCGGACAATAATAAACACAAGTGACTAAGAATTACATTTTTAGACACATATTTTTACACACGACTTTGACCGCATAATTTTCATTGATATTAAGGAGTAACGCACACTATACTGAATACTAGCTTTCACCCGTGCTTTCGATCGCATGGAAATCGGAAAAACCCATGACTAACCTTCCACTTGAATCTTTGGGGGCTGAGTGAACTTTCCGTGTGAATACACCTGCATACGTGGTTCCCGGGTAGTGCAAATCAGGTGACAATAAACTGGTTGATTGTTTGTTGTTTTTCGATTGTTTGTTCGGCGCATGACTCGTCCCACTATTGTTACTATATGACTTAAATTTAAATAGGTAAAAAAAAATGCAGCATTTGTTTATTTCATATTAAGGTCCAGTAGATAGTTAATGACACTAGGCACTAGGATACCCTGTATTGCAGGGTCCAGTCTCTTTCGACCACAGACTACTAAGAGAGAGAAAGGCTAGGCTCTAGACATAGTAATAGTTCATATATAATTATAATAACATAAAACAAAAATTAAACCGTAAAAAAGGAATATAATAATAATAGATGAAAGAATAAAGAAGTATGAAGGTGTGTGGTGTATAACCGTGTGATGTGTATGTTGGTGTGTGGTGTGAAAAGAAAGTTTTGTCAAGAAAACAGCATGAAAATTCCTTCACTAGTTATTGAAGTTATCGTAAAATACATACTAACAATCATACAGACAGTTAAAGAGACTTTGATTTAATAGGTAAGGATTTATGAAATAAATATTTACGAGATTTAAAATACTTGTATCACCCTGAAAAACGGATGTATATTTAAATTACTAAGAATTCAAAACATGTTTTATTACATACAAAAATGCTTGAAATATTTATTTGTTATTTATTTATTTGGAGGCCGCGTCCAAATAATTAATATTAACAGAAATATTCGTGTTTCATGGTAAATTTAGCATGTAAATCACTTTATTTTAAAACTGTAACTGGTTCAATCTGGTAGCAAACTCTTCAAGGTGCTGGGTTTAATTCACTAATATAGAAAACCGTACACGCAATACGGAGTTAGGATTGGTGGAAAAGTTAGCTTATCATCATCATAAGCCTATTTTAGTCCACAGCTGGACATAGGCCTCTTCTAAAACATGATCATGATGACTATAAGCGTGATCTTTTTCATCCAGCTCTTCCCAGTCACTGAAGAGATCGTCTCTCCACCTAGTCTGAAGGCGTCCTACGCTACGTTTGCCCATCCGTGATCTCCACTCAAGAACACGTTTAACTCAAGATGGTTCTGTAGCGAATATGGCCTACAATATCATATTTTAGAAGTAATTAAAGATAATATTTATTCCATAATATTTAACTCTATAGGAACGTACTATTTAGTATTCTAAGCTTCATCTTACTAATCCGGATAGCATACGCCTGTGGTAATCAAAAATGTTAGCTGAACCTGAATCGTAGAAATGTCTAATCTCTTTTTTTATCCTATAATAGGCTTGCGCTTGACCACAACTTGCCTGATGTGATGCAATGATACAGTCTACGAACGCGCTTACCCAGTAAATACCGATTCACTCGTAACTAGAGGACAGGCAGATTATAGCTATCTGGAAACATATGGGCTGCGAATTCCACAACTCGACAGTTCACACAATGAAAGTCGAAGCAAAGCGCTTTGTGCGTACCCGTGGAATTTCCATTTTTCTCAACCGCTGGTTGGTTATGAATAAATTTTGGTTACCGAGGTCACCTGCCCATTTGTATTTATATGTTTACATATAAAACTATTATACCGAACGGGCGCAATATAGGCCAAGGGAAAGGGCAGTGTTATGGATTAATACCTACGTATAAATCTTTTAGCAGGTTATAAAAGATTTCGGAGTAGGTATCTAAATTTTAATTATGTAGGTACAATGAGATAGACGAGGTCTGTAGTCGAGCAGTGTAAGCCGATTCACAAGATTCTTAGTTCGATTCCCGCTCCTAAAAAGTTTTGTATCATCATCATCAGCCTATTTTATTCCACTGCTGGACATAGACCTCTCCTAAAGCACGCCACTGAGCACGATTCGCGGTTTTTCCCATCCAGTTCTTGAGGCCGCCCTGCTGAGATCGTCACTCCACCTAGTCTGAGGGCGTCCTACGCTACGTTTGCCAATTCGTGGTCTCCACTCAAGAACTCATTTACCCTAGTGGTTGTCAGTTCTGCGGCAGATATGACCGGCCCACTGCCACTTCAGCTTACTAATCCGGTGTGCTATGTGGATTACCTTAGTTCTCTGTCGGATCACTTCATTTCGTATTCGATCCTTCAGAGATACTCCGAGCATAGCATAAAAAGTTTTGTATATCAACTTACATTTGTTACGGTAACTGGTTAGTTGAGGGACTACCCTCCGTGCCTCAGAGAGCACGTTATGCCGCCGATTCCGGCTCTCTTTTAAAACATTGATGACAATCGTTAAAGGTAGTCAGAAGCCTAATATAATCTGGCACCGTCTAACCATCTCGGTTACGGGTTCTAGATAGACTTAAGTCAAAACCTATTTGTTTTTATTTCTCTGTAAATAAAAAAAGTTAATTAATTATTATTTTGTTGTGTTAAAACGGCTTGGTCCCAAACAATTTTATCCGCTAAATAGTTCGAAATTTTATGCTAACCTTTAATACATAGTGTGGAGTTTACAATTGTTTCAAATATATTTATTGACCTAAGGGATGTTTATTGTAGAAACTTCCGCCCACGGCTTCGCCCGCGTGGTACTTATTAGTAAAAGTAGCATAAATGTTAATCCAAACCATAATCTATCTCTGTGCTAAATTTCATTTTTCCGTCCAGTAGTTTTTGCTTGAAAGAGTAACAAACATTCATACATTCTTACAAACTTTCGCGTTTATAATAGTAGTAGGACTATCATTATTCCATAAATTATTAACTATCATTTGAGTCATCCAACCTGGCTCATACCTAAATCTTACTCTCTGTTTGTCGCTTTGTTTGTGTGAGTTTAAAGTGGCAATTTACTATAACCACATGTAAAATCTCGTAGTTTCATTCAAAGAAATCAGTCTCGCTCGTTTACTATTGCTAATAGGAACATTTCATCGCCTTTGCAAACTGATACTCGTTAAAACTCGATCACAATAACTCATAAATCGATTGAATCAGTGCCAAAACATTCGGATCATGACCGGTTGCGTTACAAGTGTGCTTTACATATAAAGATTAACGATTATCAGCTGACCGCAGACCTATCTTGTCGTCACAGAACTTGCGGTTAGACCAGGGATGGCAAACCAATGCAATGGCACGCGCGACATTGTGGCACACGGTATAATATTTTGGAGCGACTCTGAAGCACGTCTTTGTGGAGACTGGAAATGAAATTAAACTAAATGAAATGAAATGAAGTGAAGTGACGTGAATTGAAGTGAAGTGAAGTGAAGTGAATTGATTTGAAGTGAAGTGAAGTGGATTGATTTGAAGTGAAATGAAGCGTAGTGAAATAAAATAATTTATTAGCTTACAGCCTACATAGATATTGTTATGACATGCAAATTTAATAACAATAATAATACTCTACTTAACGGTTTAAAATAATGCATAATTAATAGCCAAGTTTTTGTCATAAATGTCAATACAACGATAAAAATAAAAAAACAGTAAATTCAAGGATCGGGTTGTAGAGAACCATCAGTAAAAGGGGAAGATCTTCCGGCCGGGCGAGGTGTGGTGCCCGGCGACCGACTGTTCTTTTTTTTGCGGATATAACATAACTCTATATAATTTCTTCATCTCACACACATTACATCAGCCGTGTAGGTAATAAAATAAAGAAGTCATTGAACCAGGAGTCATTGCAAAGTGCATTACTCTCGTAACTGCTGCAATCTGCAATATGCAACCGCGAATGATATGTTTTAAGTGTCTCACCGACAAAAATCAATTGTGAATTGCGTACAACTGAAATACTGAATGATGAATCAATAGGGTGAAACAATTTCCAATGGTACTTAATGGTGGCCATGGAGCTATTAACACAGAGATTCTAAAAAGAATGAATAAGAAAGACGTTGTACTAGCGCCAGTTAAAAGGAGACAAAATATTTTATACTTTTTTACAGATCCGACAGACTCTAATCTAAGGAAAACGGGTAAGGGGAGAGAACGAGGATGAACCGACTTGATAGGTAATATAAAGAATACACCAAGCCAAGAATAGACTTAGCAAAGGTGGCCACCGACGCTTATTAGAGGATGGCAGCAGAAGAAGAACCTGAGCTATCAAAGCTAGCCGTAAGAACCTACAGCTAGCGTTGATACCTCTGACTCTAGGTTGGCCAATATTAAATATCAATGGATTAACGATTCTATCTTTTGACTAGATCCAAAACTGAGATAACAGCATGTACCCAATACAGAAATAATGCCACTCAGAACTTTGCTATTCACAATGACCAATTAACCGCAAAGATCCTAAGAATCAGAAGAATACCAACTATAAGCGACTATAATATCTGAAATTACATAGGACACAAAGGCATTTTTACCTTTATAGCTATCGGAAAAAAGAGACACCAACAGCGAATGCCACAACTTTAGTTCGCAGCTGTAGAATTTTCACCATTACCTCTACTTGTCCGATGAAAGTACGGGGATGGGGGAATAAGACTATGTAATTTAAAACCACACTCTCTGAAATGTATCCGATATAAGATCGAAAGACTATCCTGCGGCGATGCTCAAGGCTTTGCAATTTAGCCTTGTGAAGAGATTCCTTACCCTTAAGCTGCTTGGCTCGCTTTCAACAGACTCAAAGTCCTGGAGTTGGTATTTGGTTGACCCGTTCCAAAGATACGAGCGGTATTCACTCCATGAATAACACCTAAAATAAATAACTGTGTACCTAATCGTACGTATTTGCCCAATAGTGCTCCGTGGCAAATTCTCATAAACCGTTACATTTTATGCCACATTTACCACTGAATCTATTAAAAGGCTAAACAAATATAAATGGAACATTCCACTAATAGCTCTACAATGATAGATTGACGGACAAACACACAATTTATTTTGTTAACAACTTCAACTGTTTACCCAAACTACAATTTGGCTGATCAAAATGGCTACATTTCAAATAAATAAACTCAATATTTATTCACACGTCAATTTCTTTCAGCGAGTCCGAAAAGTGGGGTTGAAGTGTGAAAATATTTAGCTAACCTTAAAGAGTATTTTGTAATAAGGCGTGTTTATACCGAAAGCATCCCAAAGAGTACCAAAAGAACAGTAATATGATCGGGATAAAATGTACCTTATACATATACAGATAGGTTTCCCGCCTAGTTGGGGTAAGGGTGTCTCATGACCTATTTAAATTGTTGTATTGCAGTTTTCTTTATTAGTTTTTAGTATTAGGAAGACTCCTTAAGCCGTGTACAAACTGAGTAGTAAATAAAAATTATTATTTATTATCATTATTATCAACAAATGTATGCTGATTTTTTTTGCTTTGCCTTTTAATCTCTCTTTGTAATTGGCGCTGCAGTAATACCTATTAGTGGAAACTGTTTTGAATCATGTTTAATTTGGGTTTGTTTGTTACCAAGTACAATGTTCCGATTTGGTTTAAACATTCACCCATCGGCTATCACAAACTAGCGTTCACGACCATAGCGGATCCATGTCGATACAAGTTTTTGAAATTGTGAGCCTGTAATTCCGTTGGTGTTTGGTTCAAATTTAACTTCTTTTGAAGTTAGAATCTTTTAAACTTTCGCATTGCATTGTTATTTTATGTTATTTTAACTTTCTTTTGTATATTTTTTTTGTATATTTGCAAGAAGTTTTCAGATCGGATCAGTAGTCCCTGAGATTTGCGAGTTTAACCAAACATACACTTCAGGTTTATAATATTAGTAGGTATTAATAGAAGTATAGAATTATTTTTAATAGACTTTACAATTACTAGCAATAGCTTTTAGCTTTATATTAGTAACTAGCCACAAAGTTCTAACAGCTTATACCTACATATATGTAAGTTATATGACTCATATCCTGAAATCGACTACAAGAATTAACTAGCCCACAGCCCGCAAAACAAACAAAACGCTCATAGTTCACAAATGTTATGATCCCAAAATGTATGGATTTAGGTCAGTTCATACTACCGGATATTTTGTCAAACAAACACAAAACATTAGCCAACACTCATAAATTAATCGATCTATCGATTTTAAGTGTATTTACTTAAACAGACGTCAGAATCCCGACAAGAAATGCTGAGGAAATAAATTCACATGTTTGGGACCAATTTACTCTAACAGAATACATTAAGCGTCGCGTGCTAGGCAGTACCAATAGTCTTCTGAACACCATTGTGGATAGAGTAGAGTGCCCGATTGTAAGACACTGGAACGCGGTGCACAGAGCCAGAGTTGCCCTCTATAATAAGTAAAATCTAAAAATATCTAAAATCTTTATTCACTAGCTATAAGTGTATTTACTAACATTCTATGGATGTACTCTGAAATGTGACATCCACCAACCCGCACTTAGCCAGCGTGGGTGGATTAAGACCAAAACTCTCTCAACACTTAAGACAGTTGAGAGAAGACTCGTGCACACACCCAGTAGGATACTAAAAAGGGTCGAAGTTTATAATCAGAAAGTTGGTGTTCTGACATCCCTATGCCTCGGAAGCGAATTCCACAACTTGGCAGTTCGCACAATAAAAGTTGAAGCAAAGTGATTTGTGCGTACCCGTGGAATTTCCAGCATAAATAAAAAAAAATAGTGAAATCTTTAAAGATAGGATTCTTTTTCTCGAAATGTTACTCAGTAGCTGCCATGATATAACATTGCTAAACGTTGGTAACATTGCATTGCTAAAAGTAAGGAAGAACCAAACAAATATTTAAGCTTAAGCTAAAATAATTCGTTAAAATTTTCGAAAATACTTCATCATTCAGGGATATACGTTCCACGAAATCTAGTAGCATAACCGCGTTGAATGGCAATATTTTAAATTTTTTTAGCCGTCGCACAAGATACAAATCAGCCTTCGGGCACCCGATTCGCACGCTTCAGATATTTATCTCGAACTTGACATTATGCCGAAAAAGATGTCGGTTGCTATAGATTAGGTACTCGTTGAATGTCGTGCGTTGAATCGCGCGAAAACTAAAGTCCTCCTGGACCCCAATTGTCGCGCTTTAGACTATCTCGAACTCGACTTATATTGAAAAACATAGCACAAGAACGTCACTTCAAAGATAACTCTACCACTCAACGCACGACATGCAACGAGTAGTTTATAGCAATGGACATCATAAGTCGTTTTTATTACTTTTAAATCGACATTCGCTATTTTTGTTCGCTATATGTCTAAAGCGCGAAAATATGAACTCTGAGTCTGAATTCTCGCGTTTTAGACATTTATCTTTAGTAGACAAATATTGAAATAATGTTAGAATGCTAATGAAATCCTTTTCTATTTTGACATTTGTCTAAAAGAAATAAATGTCTAAAGCGAGAATCAGATAAGTGTCTGTCTAGAGAATCGGGGCCCTGATCACGTGTTATGTCAGGAGTAATGTAAGATACCTCAGTAATAAAATCAAATCATTCTCTAAAAATCTTTAATTAAATTACAAATCTCGACCTACCTATTCATTTAGTGCTTATTACATTGCTTATATAGGAATCAGTAATAACTATGTAGATAACTTAAATTCCTTTAAAAATTTAAGCATTTATTGCTATGCTTTACCAAGGTGACGAGGTCGACTTTTACACTATTTATAATATACAGATTTTAGCGGTCAATAGCAACTATTTTGTAAGTAGCTGCTATTTACCGCCAACATCTGATCATACATTTCAAATTATCTAAATGTTTATCTACAGTAGCTGGCGACATCGTCATGGATACCTAGTTAGCAGGAGTACTCTCCAGCGTTAGCCTATTTCCCATGTCACTACATAATTAAAACATTCCACTGAACATGATCTTTATCAACTCTCATACAGATCCTGCCTGTCAATTTTTGAAGCGTCCTACACTACGTTTGACAACCCTTGGTCTCCAATCCAAAACTGGTTTACCCCAATAGCTGTCGGTTCTTTACCTTTAAAAACATAGGTAGGTAATATACATAAATACTTTTATTTCAAATAATCACATAATTTCTGAGATCTATAATAAGGATCAAAGGTAATAATAGTCCTTATAAATAGCCCGAAAGGCGATTAAAACACGTTTTTTTTTGTAAATAATTGTTATGCCAAAATACAAATTATAAAAAACTCTATCAACTCTAATAACTCGGAAAACTGATGATGGAAACCATAACGACGGCGAAGCGCCTATACCTCCTAAATTTGAAGTTAGTGAACCTGTAAAATGCGTATTATAACAAAACAAATAGGGCACATTTTCCCACTTTGAACTTGTATCTAGTAGCAGTAGTGGTCAGCTTCACCATCGATAAGTCAACTCTCTTAAAATAGTCAACAATTTCTACAACTCTTCTCGATCTTCATAAAGAAGAGGCAACTTAAATAATAACTTAAGCATTCTACAGTAATTACGATATTTAAAAATATCTATCTCTAGTTAAGTTATGAATTACACTAGCTGATGGAAGAATCTGAGAAGAATAACGGAAGCTTAAATATAGCATATCTACTAGCTTTCCGACTTTTTCCTTCTTTTTGCGCAGTCGGATAAAAACTATCCTATGTCCTTTCTCGGGTCTCAAACTACCTCCATAGCCAATTTCATCCAAATCGGTTCTGTAGTTTAGGCGTGAAAGCGTAACAGACAGACAGACAGAGTAACTTTCGAATTTATAATATTAATAGGGATAATAAACTGTCGTAGCCTACAGATTTACTAAAACCTAAAGTAGTAGAGAAATGGGAATTAATTGGGAAAGCATTCACCTTACTTGTTAGCATGCGAATGCTTAATAGCATTTATAAATTTAAATGTAGTTGCGAAAATCTGTAAAGTATGAAGTGAATTCAGCACTCGCTTCATATATATATATCCTTCTTAAGCATGCACAACACACACTTTGTCGCACGCAACTACTATTTTTGTTTCACGTGACCTTGATTGACATCGTCCGCGACTGAAATTATTAGCTCTTTATATTTCATATTAACAATAATCATTTAGTTTATTATTATGAATTATCGTTATATTAGCAATTAGCGTGCTAAGTCTTATGAATTCGCATGCTTAAGAAATTTATACGAATTCGCATTAATTACCATCACTCGTGAAAGGCATTTGCCAAGAGACAATTTAGATGATCATCAGACTTCTTTATTGAAATAGTAGTGATTACCTAATAACAATATGGACAAAGCTTAACCATTGTTTTCAAGTCTGCGTGCAAAATTTTGCATCAAACATCCATTCGTCCTCACGAACATTCGCGTTTATATAGTAGGAAGGTGAACTATGATTATGATTTGAAACACCCATTTCCATTTTTCATTTTCTTTCAAACAAAACTTTAGTTTTAGTTTAGTAAAAGTTTTTTAAGTTTTAATTTGTAGCTTTACTACCGCGATTCCGCCCGCACGTATGTCGTAACCAGTAACGTTCCCTGGGTCTCAAACTATCTCCACACCAAATCTCATCCAAATCGGTTACGTCGATTTAACGTGAAAGCGCGATAAACAGAGTTACATCCTCATTTATATGATTCGAAGCACCCATTTCCATTTCTGATTATCTTTCAAACAACTTTTTTTTAATTATAAACTGTATTGTATACCAACTCTTGTATTTTCATTCTTAACATAAGTTTTTTCGCTGGGCTTAACTTCTTAACGTGAGGTAATAAACTAGTAAAGAACCCAATATCCTCATCTTTCCCCTCTCCTGGCTCTTGACTAGTACTCTTCGGCTCATCATCATCATCGTAAAAATCTGTTTCCATTATCATAGGTTTCGCATCAAATTCATCATATTCATCATCTTTAACATCGCCATCATCATTTGCAGGTTCAATATTATAAAAACTACTGCTTTGATCACCATCATAATTTTCTTCAGACATGGTTTTAATCATGAAATGGTCTTCTGGAACCTCGCTACATTCGTATTCATTGAACTGGTTGGTAAGAAACTGCAGTTTTGGTAAAAAATCCCATGTCGAGTCTTGTTTCCGAACTTCTTTTCTGGCTTGGTCTCGAAGGTATTTCCATTTTAGTCGGGCTTCGTCACCTGGAATGATAAAAGAGACAATTGAAACTGGAGGTAGTAAAACATTGTCAAAAATGTTGATGTCGTGGCCAGATCGTTAAATAATTCACTATATGGTGTCGCCAAACATTTCGTGAAATGGGAAATATCAAGGGCCCCGTCATGGTAGCCTAACCAGATCACTGAACACTCAAAGTTTAACGATATGAACTTCATGATAACATCAAATATCATTGATCAGATCGTAAAATACTTCACTTTTCGCCATGAGAGCCGCTAATTACTGCATTATATTTATAATCAAACATGAAGCAGACAATTTATTCTGAAAAAAGCTAATAATGTTGGGGTAATTGCAGATAAAACTTAAAATATTAGTACGAAATGAAAAATACTTGATTAGGTCAAAGATGTTAGATCTCAGGCCGAATTTTTAATATTTTCATACCATATTGACGTTTTTTAAAATTCGTATTACGTAAGAGGGTAAAGAGGAGCTAATGGAGTTACTTAATTGCGCTTGCGCATAATTAGGATTGGTTCTCTGACTACATATTTTATAAGTACTCTACTAAAATATTACAAAAAGAAAATACCTATTTGTCTTTTTCTATTTTTATTTGCGATTAAGTCAAAAACTACCTACTGTGTTGATTTCAATAATCATTTATCTAATATTATTAACAATATTATTAGGTATATTGCTAGAATATACAAAATAATTACATATTTAAAAAGACCGGATTAATACTATTTACTTTTATTTCTTACACACATACATACTTATAATCAATCACGCCTTTTCGCCGGGGTAGGCAGAGACTATGGAGCGCCACTTGATCTAAACATACTTCCTTAGACTTACTTATGTTCATCGGTCGCATGTATATGCACGGCGGTTGTGTGCTACGCACCTATCCCTTTTGAAAGACATCACCTATGAGATCAGCGCTTGTCCTCCTTTTTATTTATTAATATCATTATTTTATATGTCCGTAAGGATTGAGGAGCCACTTCAGATTTAAGAAGAAAGCTCGCACCCTTATTTAGTGGGGGAGTAAATAATTTTGTAGGCAGAATGCTGAAATTTGTAGTAAAATATCTCTAAAGTTATATCAATGTGAATGTGGCTCCTCAATCCAAACATCTGAATTGAGGAGCCACCTGAAACACGGAAAGTATTTCATGTATAATATTGAAAATTTTGTATCATTTAGTAGCAAGTGTGTATAGTGTCTACAAAAAATCTGAGCCCCATACTGTTTGTATTCAAGAATATACAATACTTTTAATGTGGCTCCTCGATCTATACACAAGGGCGTGAATTGCCATGAAATTTATTGGTCAATTTATATTCCACTCTCAAGACATTTAGTAGTAAGTGTGTTCGAATTTGTAGCATAAGGACAAAGTAGTAGAACTGAGTGAATTTAATAAATAAACGCATTTCTTTTGGCTCCTCAATCCTGACGACTGCATAATAGATAATTGACGGTACCTACCTGAGATCAAAACGGAATAAAATACCAGAGACACTAACATTTAGTAGAAATGTCTACTGAATACATAAGCACAGATCAACATTGTATATGTTCGGTATCTGAAAACAAATTACTTCTAAATATTCCTTACGAATTCGCTATTAAGGGTGACCACGTTACTTGAGTTAAACTAGGATGATTCATTTTTTGAAATTAAATTTTTCGACAATATCCGGTACAAAGGTTCTTCATTATTTTTTAATTTTATAATTATATTTTAAAATTATTTTCTTCCCTACTAAATAAGGGGGCGAGCTTGCTTTTTAAATCTGAAGTGGCTTCTCAATCCTTACGGACATTATTTTATACTTAGGAGAAGAAAGGTTAAACTTAGATGATTCTTGTTCTTATTGTTCGTGATGATCTTCTTTAGAAAAAGAGATGAAAAATAAAACTTACGTGTACAATCCAGTTCCTGAGCTATTTCTTTCCAGCTCTCATCAAGCTTGTACCAATTGTGATGACCTTTGAGCTGCCTATTCCAAATTATCTCTCTAACTCTGACTAAATCAATTAACTTATTCATATCAACATCAATAGTTCGCCGTTTATTCATTAACAACTTTTTTCTCATTGTGTACCCCAGTTTTGGTCGTTTAATTGAGTCATCTAAACCATTGAAAACCTCATCTGGAGTATCGTCGTCCCCTTCTTCATCTTCAGTAAAGAACTGGTTGTGAATGAACTTGAGCTTGGGAAAGTGGGGCCAGTCGGATTCAGTTGGGTTCTTTTTTATTTCCTTGCGGCATTGGTCTTTGAGATTCTTCCATTTTTTTCTACAGTTTAAACCTGGAATTGAGTGTTAAGATATCAATGATGGCATAATTCTTGGGTACTTAAATAAATCAAAATTCTATGAAGTTAGTTAGTTTTAGCTTATAATAAAAACAGGACAAGTATATTTGTTTACTTTTTCAATTTTAAGTAGCAAATAAATCAAGCTATAACGACCAATGTAAGCTGATCTCGCATTATATAGGATTTCCGTATAACGAGAGGTCAGCTTATATTGGTAATTCAAATCTTGAGGTGTAGCCGTGTCTCAGTTAAATCGTATTTAAGTTGAGGAGGCGATCCTGCGACATAGAAAGTAGATGTACCTATTGCTATTATTTTTGATATTAAGTGCATGAAATAATACGTCTCCAGCATTCTTATTAATCTACTTACTAAACGGGCTACAAATTAAAATTTAATTGTGTAATTTAATCGTTGACAAAAATTGTTTTTAGATAGATAATTAACCTTTTTTTAGGATCTGTAATAGGTAGGCACTAAATAAATATGTTAGTTTGAAGACAATTTCCTCTAGATGTTTGCCTTCACCGATTCTATTAGCAAATTCAGCTTTACAGACAAAGTGCATAGAATAGCGTACAACTACAATATAGGTAGGTACCTCAAGTACTACTTGTCTGTTACAAACAAAACGTAGTGTATTATAGCGAGACCGACTGCGGACAATAGGAGCGAGTCGAAACCGCCATCGCGCCTGTCGCCTCGCGTACATTAACCTTGTAATAACATAAACACTTACTCGTAGATCCAACCTCCGCAGCCACTTCATTCCAATATCTCTCCAATTTAAAACGATTCCGATGTCCCCTATAACTTTTATCCCACAAACACTCTCTAGCTTGTACAGCAGCTATGAGTTTATCCATATTTTTAACTTTAGCACCTAATTTAGCTTTAGTCTTCATTGTTGAGCGTAGCGAGTACGAGCTGCACGAGCGAGACGCGACGGCAGACTGGCACGCACGCCCCCGCTCCGCTTCGATCCCCGCTCCCCGCCCCGCTCCCCGCTGTGGCGGCCGCTCGACGCAAGTCGCTCCCCTCTCGCTGACTCGCCATGTAAACCCGCTGTTTTTTCGGCACTATTATCAATGCGAGCGGTCGATAATGTTACTTAGTATGCATTACGGTTTAACTACTAAAACGCGCGTAGTTTCCTCATACTTTATGAACAATGGTTATCTATATTATGTTCAGTGTATTTAACGTCGTGTTTTATTTAAGGTGGAGTATTGTTTGTTAATCGCTCGATACTTGATCGCGGGGAAAATGGTGTCATGACTCCGGTGCATGTCGAAGTCGAGTATGACTGATGCGAAATAGTGACTTAAAAACGCTAATTAATATGTTATAGATGTACGGATTAAATTTTAATTATGATTGGACCTACCTATAGAGGGTTATTTCAAAAACACCAACAACCTCATATGAGTAGATAGCTGATATAGTATGCAACAACTTTTAATAATTTAGTAGTTAATTTTTTTCATACACTACTAATATTAGTTTGATTTTTGACAGGCCGGTGGCGTGGTCGGTAAGATACTTGCTTTTCACGCCGCAGGTCGTGGGTTCTATTCCCACCCGAGACAAACATTAGTGATGAACATTTGTGTTTGTGTCGAGTCTGGGTGTAAATATCTATTATAAGTATATATTTACAAAAGAAAAGTATTATATGTATAGTATATACCAGTTATCTGGTTTCCATAACAAGCTCTGCTTAGCTTGGGACCAGATGATCGTGTGTGTTAATGTCCCAGAATATTTATTTATTTATTTTTTAATAGGTACAGTTACACAACACAGATCAATTAGTCCTTACAAAAAAAAATTACATAGAAACATATCTAAAGCTGCACTCCAAATTACAGCTGTACACAGTTTCCAATATTCATACAGCTTGAGAGCGTAAGTGAAGGTAACAAAGGTTGCTTCAATCGATGACAAAGTTACTGGTCCTTTGCAAAACAAAACATTATGCAAGCATAGTCTTATCTCTTTCTACTCATCTCTAAACAATAGAGATAGATAGTGCTTGCAAGATGTTTTCTTGTGCATGTTTCGACCATGTTTAGGGGTTAGTTTCTATTGCCGAAAATATTAACTGTCGAATTTTTAACGTTTGTGTAAAGTTCCTGCTTTCCTCAACCTGCAATCGCAACGCGTCCGCGCCGCGTCGAGAAATTCTTTGCCCTCCGTTTCCCGTTGGTTAAAGCCATTGTTGTTAAATATGTGTCAATAGTACAATACATTATGTTTTTATACTTTGTATAAAATAACTCTGCATAGTATTAATTGTTATAAATATTACCTGCACTTAATGCAGGTAATATTTATTTCATTAAATCTTGCTTTAAACCGATCCTTTTGATCATCGATTCGAATTTGAGAAACGGATAGTTCTATTATCGACGATTGCTGCAAATAATTTGTCAATGTTGAAGCCATCGACGGTGGCGACGAGATACAATGAGAACAAGTGTTCTTCTTCGATATTAGTCATCACACTGTAACTAGGTAACACATGTATAAAAGTTGCTCAAATATTGCCACAATATTGCCTCAACCGTAAACCGAGCTCTTTGGTCGTATCAACTGGCTACTTTTAAAGGAAACTTTTAAAATGTTGATAGTTGCTCCAACCAGAGTTGCTACATCCAGAAAGCGCCTTAGTCTCATTTCAACTAGACACTCGGCAGTGTATCTACCAAGTTCATAAAGCACACATCAGCCTTGGGTTATGTTAGTTATTATCTAACGAACCATGTAAGGTTTACAAATACATTAGATTCTTTGTATCCAATTTTTGCAATTGCTTTCAAGATTTCCTATTAGAAAATTGAGATCAAATCCAGATTAAACTTCTACAGCATGCAGTTGTGACTCCTCAACAATAGACTAGCAGGTAGGTACTTAATTAAGCAATAAAATTTATCACAACTTACCCTTCTTCTAAACCCGTTATACCGACTGATAAGCAAGGTGGCTCCGATGACACTAAAGTCTAGCACCATTTCTATGTACCTACATAAGTTTTTTCACTGACACACAATGAAAGTGCAATTCAAAATCATTTCCACAAAAAAACAACTTTATTAACGAAAAATTTCTACCATAAACATCACTAAAATAATGAAAACAATATTAAAATATATTAATTGATCGTCACATAAATTTAGTTCAATAAAAAATTGTCAATAACTGAATCAAAGTAGAATAAATTGTATCACAAGTTATAACACAAAACACAATTGAGGTTGAATCCCAGATTACTGAATTCTGCGCGATTACTGGAGATGGCCATATCAATTAAATGCGCACCGTCTCGTGAATTTAACAAATGTACTACACAACTATTGTCATTTTTATGTAAAAAGTCACAGCTTTTGAATGAAAACTTCAACAGTACCATCTCTACTTCGAAAGATTAGAGTTAATACAGAAGTCAGTTAGAGAAAGAAGATAGTTTGAACTTAATACAGAAGTAATATGTCACAAAAAATGTTATGGCACTGTAACAATGTGACAATACTTCTGAAGACTACTTATTAGTGACGAAGTGTAACGATGCTCTTGATACACGATGTAGGGTGCCCACTATGTCTCTCTATACTTGTCATAATAATAGAATTATAAATGAAAAACTTTGTGTGAATGGATGACTGGTTGTTATTGTTTTACCAACACCTTACCAGTGCTTAAAAACACACAAATTCTTTAAATATCGAAAATCTCCCATCAATATCGCAATACTTAATTTCGCCTTTTTTATTTATTTATTTAATTTTTTGTTAACTAACTTCCTTGCTAACTAACTACTAACCAAACAGAATATAAAACTAGACATTGATCACATAGATCTCGGCAGTGCTACTGCCAAGACAAGGAAATTAAGATATTTTGTAGAACCCAAATCGTTCAACAATTTTGTTAGTAAATGCATATAAATGCATGTCCGCCCGCCTTTGTGAGCTATGTGCTAACAAAATCAGGCGAAAGTAATGAGTAAACAATAAATAAAGTAGCAAATTTTCACGCACTTAATGGCCACCGTATACCTTTATTGCATTATGAACTTGATCCGAATGTTGCAGCAAAACCATATGAGTGCACTCTGACTTATCTACCTAATTTTAAAAACTTCATTAAGTAGGAACCAGTTTTAAGATTTACAACATTATATTGTTGTAGGTACAGCAAAATTAAAACAGAATATAAAATTGGAAATGGAGCTCGGCAGTGCCCCCGCTAAGTCTAATAAATGACGAAAATTTGAAGAATTTAAATGTTACAACAATTTTCTTAACACTTTCCTTGGTACATGCCACGTGGTTCATCATAAAACCATCTACTATTTTTCTGTTTCATAAATTATTTTGACTTTAATTTTAAGACGTTTTCTACTGTCCCAATAGAAAACGTCAAAAACCAACTGACAATCTCATGTTAAACTTTGTACAATATGCACTAGCGACTCTACACTTACCAGTGTATGCATGGCCTAGCAAACGCGCAACTCACCAGCGGTAAGGAAAATAAAATTCAATATATTTTAAAAACTATTTATTTATACTACACATCTCGTCTGTTCATTATATTGTCTATCACATTAATCACTTCCCGCCTAAATATTCTCATCTCCTGCTCTGAGAACGACTCGATATCCGGCAACATACTGAGCAAGAACATTTTACGTGGGCTTTCTGTATCACTATAACTATTCCAACTATTTTGAGTTTCATTTTTATTTTCGACACTTCGTATATTCACTAAATTTGGCATTTTATTACTAAACGTAACTTGGCTTATTTCTCTAGCTTCATTTACTTGATCACAAAAATCTGAATTTTCGCTGTCCGATTCATGTTTGGTTATATGAGCTACTTCAAAATCCATTTTGGTATCATTTTGCTTAGTTATTTCGGAGTTTGTGGTAGGAGGGGTGATTGTGAGGAATGGAGTGAGGAATTGTAGCTCTTCAGTGAGATAATACGGTCTCATTGGTGGTTTTTCGCTGTGCTGTTGTTTAAGAGACCGCATGTATGATATTCGTATTTTCCTCCATCTGTCTCTGCAGTCTGGTACTAAAACAATGAAAGAAAAGATTTTTAATCATCATAAAAAGTACACATTGAAATAAGAAAATACAACATAAAAATTACTATTAACTAAAACCCCTGTCATAAAGAACTGTCTCGATCATTTCAGCTGTAAAATTTACATGACACATGAAAATTGTTTAACTTGTACAATTAAACGCAGTATCCTTGGTAATTTGGTATCAAACGTCAAGACGAGTATAGTACAGTCTATATTACTAATGCAATTTAAAAACAGGAATCGTTTTCAAGACAAATTTATAGTAGGCTACTATTGTTAAAAACTGAAGTTCAACTAATTTAAAAAATTTAACTGACTTTTAAAAGGTCGAAGTTAAGAAAAGGGTGAAACAATAATTTATACAGTTAATTAATCCAATTCGTTACATAAGTTTATGTCCTTTTAAAACAGGTTAGAACACCAATAGCTTGTGGAGGTCAGGGCCAGCCCCGAATTAAAAAAAATTACGTCTAAAAATTTAAGTGCATTAAACGTATTTCAGTTCTCATTACTCTAGCAATGTAAAGGGATTGGAATTTAAACCGTATTTAACTTAAACTTTTACCACATTCCTTTGGCATTTAGCTAATGGGTGGTCGCTAAGTGCTTGTAGTGTCAGCGGTATAAAATATAATTTACAACTTATTCTCAGGCTTATTGAATATACACACAAAATTTCGTATAAATCGGACCGTTTCGGAGGAGTTTTGTTCAAACAATGTGATACAAGAATTTTACATGTACATTTCCAGTATAAACTGATCAAATAATCAAATAATGTCCGTGAATTAAAATTTATTTGCCTATTGGCTGGCACCGACCTCAAAAAACTATTTAGAAGGACATACACTTAAGCTTTGAATTGTATTTATTAACTGTATTAAATAAGTTATTACTTCTCCCTTTTCTTTACTTCGACCTTTTTAAAGTAAGAATAATTTCTTAAATTAGTTTTATATAGCCTATCAAATTTTACTTTAACGAATTACTTTGATAATGAGGGTGACGAAATGTTATATAATAATGTTACGTATTTCATCACAAAGTGCAATATCAATATAAAATAAATTGATAAAATAAATAGGTGAAGTAATCCTTAGGTATCTTTACATATTATAAAATGAAGTTGCTTCCGCTGTCTGTTCGCTATAAACTCATAACTTCTTAACAGATTTGCGGTTTTTACCAACCAATAGACCGAGTGATCCATGAGAAAGATTTGGGTATAGCATTTGTACCCGTGCGAAGCCGGGAAGAATATTAAATTAAATAAATCTACCTCTATCTCTATCTTGAGTGATAGTAGATTATGTAATTAACAAAAATAATGAGGAAACTGGCTTATCTTAGAACTAAACGTCTATGGGACATCCACTTTGCCAGTGAATGTATTAAAGCCTAAATCCAAACTATACTAAAAGAGTTGTTAAGATAGTCTGGGTAATAATAAACGTACCTGCTTACCTATCAACAATCAGTAAGCGTGATACAACATAATTGTTTACTTACTTGACGCATTCGCTCGTTTAGCTATTGCAGCCCATGCTTTACGATTGTGAACCTTATTCGCATATTCCGGCAGAGTTTTATCGTATAAACACGGATATTTTTCAACCTCTTTCACAAATTCCATTACATCTCGTCTATCACTCACTTTGCCGCACATATCGAACTTCAACTCCATTGTTATATCACAAGAAAACAATTTAATAAATTAAATTAGAATTTCAAATATGGCGTCCGTGCCAAACACGGTGATCAACTGTCAATTGCGTAGCAACACTGAAGTGAAACAAAATGGTGGCGGTACTCGGTAGTAATATTGCGTGTCTTTTCTTTCGGCCAATCAGAACGCTGCGTCGACCGAGCGCGCGATCGATGGCTGACAGTGAGGTAATAGTTGCAACATAGGTATATTGCGCCAATATTGATTTGCGTTGCGTAATATATTGTTATAGAAATCAGATAAAAGTTCTGTAGGAAACATTGATAATGGTACTTGTTAATTAAGAAGATTACTATGGGTCTAAAGATAACTATAATAAGTTATTGGAACGAAGTTCCATAACGCGCATTGTGAAAGGGGGCTAGACGGAAAAAATTCTTACGAAAAGTTGTCACGACACTTTTTGCTATAGTAAGCTATTGGTAAGTTGTGCGGCGTGCGCATGTTTCTCTGTCTGTCTGTCTTTACGAAAATTGAGCCTACTGATTAAGTTTATATTACATTATATTTGTTAATAATTAAAAAAAATATTATTATAACTTAAAAAAAATAAAATTTAATTACAATTCCTTCACTATTTAATCGAAAGGAACTTCGTTCCATCCGGGAGTCCCTTGACACCTCTCAAGTTTTTTTACATCACACGGCTACACATCACGCTATACAATTCCAGTAAGACTAAGCTGACCTCTCATTGTACGGAAATTCTATACAATGCGAGATCAGCTTATACTGGAACTGTATCGCTTAATGTGTAGCCGTGTGTACAGTACCTAGATCTATTCATTACATTACATAACAATTAGTAATATTGTAGGCAGGTATCTTTTTTTTATTTTATTCTGTAACACGCTTGCACTTGACTACAACTTATGCAATGATGTAGTCTGCAATGGGACGCGCCCGCCCAGTATACCGATTCACTCGTGATTACGAATGATTGTCAGTGGGAAGGTGGCAGTGGAATGAGTCTCCATAAGTTTAGAAAGATACCATAGAGTAGTAAAAATTCTGACCCACCCTACAAAACACATGGGGTGTTTTGTAGGGTGGGTCAGAATTTTACTTTTGCTTTTTTTTTTAACCTAAAGGTACCTAATCCAGATACTTATCGCATCATGATCGTATTGGTTAGCCGCAAAGTAAATCTGAAACATCGGAAACATTGACGTATTAATAACACTAGCGACCCGCCCCGGGTTCGCACGGGTAAAATAATACACCTAGTGTGTGTGTGTGTGTGTGACAGTGTGTGTGCAGGCGCGGCACGTGCGGCAAAGAAAAGATGGAGTAAAAAAATCCTCAGTTTTTTAATCTTTCAAATATTGTTGTGGGCGTATCGATCTTTTAATCTTCTTGACATTGTGTACATAAGTAGGTACCAACATAATTAGCAAAAAAGTGAAGAGTCTTACCTCATCAACAGCCTTAATTTTACAGAATTTTACATTTCGCAAAGTCAGCAGTTTAGTGCGCATGATTCAAGAGAATCCACTTGGCTAGTTCAGTATACTACACATCTTGGCTGTGTCAGCATCTTGGTAATCTTGTTAGCTATTAGCCAAGTCGATTATAGTAAGCTTGGAGTTAGATTAGTTTAAGACTTTGAATTGTAGAGTATCGAGTTTCTTTTTAATAGTAAAAGTGTTAGTTGTTTTCTATGACGTATTATATTATCTGTGCTATGACCATTGAAATCGAAAAAAAAATTAAAACAAACATGGTGACGAAAAGGTACGAAATTTGTATTTTATTTAGTCCGTCAGTAATATGATTAAAAAAAAATTACATGTACTTTTTGCTATATCATTTAAATGAAATAATATTATGATACTTGTAACGCATTCAAGGTATGGAGTGGAAATGGTATAAAAACTTACCTAGTTGTGACGTCATTCGAGATTTCGCTTGGGCGTATCATTTTTAATCACAAAAAAAACAATATATCCTATATTTGTAATTTATCTGCTGACGGACAAAAACAATGTGTTTCATATTTGTTTACAAAAGCAAAAGTAAGTAAAGTGCCTGCGCTAATAATTGTAGCAATGATTTGCTAAATGTGTACATAGTATGAAGGTATAATAATGTCTCAGGCATTTGCATAGAACATTTTGTCACATCACAGTATCTTTTACTTAGTAGGTACTGCTAGTGCCTGTATCTGTAATAAGAGTTTTGTATGCTGGATACCACGAATAGTAAATTAAATTAGTTATCTACTTATAGCCGCCGCTAGAGGCACTGTACTTGAACTCGAACACTGTACGGTACTCGGTACATACACATAGTTAACTTCTGTGCCTCCTGTGATAAGTGATACAATTGAAAAATAATCATTTTACAGGAGAGTAAAAACAAGATTTGAACAGTTCTTGTTCGTGAACTAACTGAGCTAACTTGAGAATCTTAATTTGTAGGGTAAAACACCTTCTTTTATTATTTATTTTTGTGTTTTTGGTAAATATTTCATTTTCAAAGTAATTCATCAAAAACCTTTAAGTTGTACCTTTTTAAAATTTATTATGTGATAAATGATACATGAACAGTAAAATTACGTTACAAATTATATAAGACTTGTCTTAGTGTTAACTGATATACCTACGCGAAGTCAAGTATCCTCATCAAAATAATAAATCCTGCACAATAACCCTGAAACAAAAGATAAAGATATAACCCTGTAGACTCAATTTCTTTTCTTATAAGTCCCCTATTTAGTCACATGTATCCTTTTTCTTAAAGCCGTCTTAAAGTCGCTGCTAGAGGCATTGTACTTGAACTTGAACACTGTACGGTACTCCATAGTAATACGCATAGTTAACTTATATTAAGGTCAAACTGTCTCAGTGGTCCAGTGGTAAGTGTTTTGGGTTCGATTACCGAATCGAGCAAAAATACTTTTCTAATTTACGTAAAGAATGCTAGTGACAGTTCGAAGTTCGGAATTGTGCGCGTTGAAAGACAATAGGTTCACTCGTTATCAAACCGGTGAAAAGTGGGTGATTTTCACCTCTGCCTACACCTCGGATAATACAGGCGTGATAGTATGTTATGTTATGGTAATTAGAGCACAGTACAGATAGGTTACTTGCCCTTTGTGATTTGAGAACTCTGTAAACTGAATCCAAAAGATTGTCTTCTAAAAGATGGAACGTAACTCCTGCAGGTAACAATAGAACCGGACCCTCGATCACGCAGGTAGCTAGCAGCGGCGAAGAGTCCATACAAGTCGAATACCATCGGCTTCCCTTTAGGGAATGGTCGATATCACACGTACTTAATAATATATTATGTAACGCCTAAAAGTTTTAAATCGCAACAAAAATAAGTATAGCATCAAGTGTAAGAATTCAATTCAATACAATTCAATACTTTATTGCGTTCCACAATGTTAATTAAATAAGTTGTTCAGTATAACAATTTTACGTATTAATAGTGGACCCTGTCGGGCACAGCAAAATGTAGGAGAGAGGAGGAAGGTCGCATAAAATAATAGTTATGTAATTAATTTCCATTTTTCCATTTTTTTTAATTTTTTTTTTAATTAATTTTAAGAACGATCAGTGACGGTAGTGAAGAGATATTATTTTCTTAAGAAATAACTTTTTTGCTCCGGCTTCCCTTTTTCAGACTTACACCCTTCGCTACTGGTAGCTAGTTTTTTCACTCTGAACTATCGCTTGCAGTGCTTGCATCACTCAATAAAATCGACTGTAGGTTCTATGGTAAATAAAGGAAGCCTTTGTTTAGTACGAAGCCATTTTGATTTAACCTTGCGCCGTGATAACTGTTAGGTACCTACACTCTGACGCATACAATAACTCTGTAGATGCAGACAAGGTTTATTTACCTAGAATACCGGTCTATGATCAACCCTTTTTGTATCCCACAGCTGGGCACGGGTCTCCTCTCAACTATCTTACGAGTTGAGAGAGTTTAGGCCTTAATCCACACACGCTGACCAAGTGCGGGTTGGTGGATGTCACATGTCTTCAAATGATTAGTTATTTTACATGCCGGTTTCTTCACAATGTTTTCCTTCACCGATATTGAGCAGCGGTCATGAAATAATTCACACAAAGATGTGTGGGCACGACCAGGATTCGAACCCGCAGACTGATATTTCTAAGGCGAGGCCCGTACCGCTGCGCCACCGTTGCTCATACAATGAGTAATACAAAATATTGACACTAATTTACACCTAAAAATTCCTTAATCTAGTGTTATCTTACAATCTGTTAAGACCTAAAACTTGCACATTAAACTCAATAATCAAATCAGTAAAGTATATAAGTATCTATATGATTATTCTACAAATTATTTTAACCGCCTATAAATCCAATATCAATTCCGACTACAATGTGGCGCGTGCTTTCTCCTAGAATGCATCAAAGAGCCTTATGAGCCAATCAATCACTCCGTTCTGAATGAATGAGAAAGTGTTAGTAGATCTCGCTGCTCTCACGCCGCCTACGTCAGTCAATGTTGCCAACACGGGTCATCTCGATCGAGTCGATCTCAACCAACAATGATTTTGTTCACAATGAAAAGAGCATTTTCCTTTTTTTTATAGTGGGACATTAACACACACGGTCATCTGATCCCAAACTAAGCAGAGCTTGTACTATGGGAACAAGATATCTGGTAATATACTACATATAATACTTTTCTTTTGTAAATATATACTTAAATATAGATAATTACACCCAGACACAAGACAAACAGACATATTTAAACAAATGTTTGTCTCTGGTGGGAATCGAACCCACGACCTGCTGCGTGAAAAGAAAGTATCTTACCGACCACGCCACCGGCCCGTTATTAAAGTAGTATTATATGAGGATTATTGCAGTCTGCCTGTCTGGGTACGTTTGTGGAGGTGACTGGAGGATCGGGTGGTAGTGACCCTCCAGTGTAAAGGGAAGATCTTCCAGCCGGGCGAGGTGTAATGCCCGGCGACCGCGGTACTCCCTCCGACAGTTCTTGTCGGGAAGTTGTATATATGCTAATAGTCGGTGAAACTTTGCTTGTGCGATTAAGGATTGCTATGACGTCATGTCTCTTGAGTGGCGTTAGGTATGTGACGCCACACGTTCAATACTCATACTTCATAGGCCTCCTCTTCAGAACGCCACAACGGGTGCCGACCGTTAGCACCCATCGGCTTCCCGCAATTTTTACAATGTCATCAGTCCACCTTGTGGCGGGTCGGCCGACGCGACGCGCGACGCTGTGGCACCCATTGTGTGGTCTCCACTAAAGAATTTTCTTTATAATTATTTTATTTATTGCCTTCGAAGCTTGCTCTTATTTAATTCTAAAGTTTATTACCCTTTGTCCCACTAATAATTGTTTGACCTTAATGGGAAAGTGTGTTAGGATGGAATTTGTCATCTACCAAATCTCAACTCAACAACAACTGTTTTAAGAATAAGAATAAGAATATGTTTATTTGCAAATATGGGTAGTACGATGATGATGATGTTTGATCGATGATTGATAACGTGAACAAGGATGAAATTTAGCACACAGATACTGATAATTGACTCCTTCTAATTGAAAGTAAGCAGGTAGGTACTTAAGCACGGTAGCAGCGGTGGCGCAGCGGTACGAGCCTCGCCTTTGAAATATAAGGTCACCTAATTCCAGTCGTGCCCACACATCTTTGTGTGAATTGTACATCACCGCTGCTCAAAATCGGTGAAGGAAAACATCGTGAGGAAACCGGCATGTTTTGGAAGTGATCATTCGAGGACATGTGACATCCACCAACCCGCATTTGGCCAGCACGTGTGGATTAAGGCCTAAAGACCCGTGCCCAGCAGTGGGACACTAAAAGGGGTTGAAGTGAAGATAGGTACTTACCACTACTCACTATCAATCTTTAGAAGCATTCGAAAAGGCTTTCCTTGCACTTTAATTGTGCGAACTGCTAAGTTGTAGAATTCACTGCCGGAAACACTGTTTCCCGATATCTATAATCTACCCGTCTTAAAGTAACTAGGGAACCGGTATTTACTAGGTAAGCGCGGTCCACCGTAGACAACATCATTGCTAAACAATATGCAAAAAAACTGTTCAAGCATAGAGCTCCGTAAGTACTTCCAAAATTACGCTTCTCTACATTTATTGTTCTTCTTGTCTTTTGTTTTAGGTCTTAACCAGCGTATGGCTATCAAGCATCAAGATGTCGGGCATGACGGGAGCGAGTATGTTGCGCACACGCCGCAAAGATGTCAACGTCAAACCGAACCGGAAGTAAGTGTCAACTGTCATTCATCATCCTCCATGGGAATTCATCATTAGAATCACATACGTATTACAAGTCAAAAAATTAGATTTACCTATGCAAGATTTGAACCGTACGTCAGACAGAGGTGGCCAAATCCATGACCCGGCATTGTAACAGTTGGTTTCTCACTTCTACAGCTGGGCACGGGTCTCCTCTCAAATATCTCAAATTGAGAGAGGCCCATAATAAGCTAATACCGCATTTACTGTGTTTTCATAACCGTTTATAGTGCACATAAGGGTAAAAATAAAAATAAAATAAATATAAAAATCGTAAAATTAAAATACTTTTACCCCATTAAAAACGAGTATTATGGGTTAGCTGATTTTTAATTAAGTAAACCGTAAAAAAAATGTGTCACTTTTAACTGTTTACTAACAATCAATATATCTGTAATAAATAATAATTATTAATGATACAGGTAATGGTTCTTAGACAATAATGTACAGAATTTTTAGCTTCGTTACTTTGCATAGGATGCTCATTTTATCGGTTTCTAACTAATGAGGTCAAAAACATTTAAAATAGTTACCTCTTCTTTTAGCTTTTTTTACCTACTTTGAAAGTTTTAGAAAAAGGACTTAATTTTAGTATAGCACCAAGAAAAATCCCGTACGAAGCCATTATCAGTGAAAGAAAGAAAGAAAGAGATCTAGGGCTCCCAAATCAAATCTTAGCAGAGATGAATACTAAGCATTAAAAAACTTGCGAACTAGGCCAGAATTAAATTAACTGTTCTCCGTGCTGATAAAGGAAACGCTACGGTTGTGATGGATACGTCAGACTATAAACAAAAAATTTAACACCTCTTTTTTAGCTTAAGTACGGCAGGGTAAGGAACAGTCCCAAAATTTTAAACAGACTCATCTTTAAAAGGTAAAAGAGTAGGTATCTAAATAAAGTTTGCTAGGTCACATCGACGCAAAATAACACTGCAAGATGTAACAGACATAAGCTGTGCGGTGGTTACTCGAGCCGGGTGGAATACAGGAAGGTAGCCGGTTCATTCTGGCTCAGGATAGCTGAAGACAAATTCTTCTGGAGGATCAAGAGATCGAAACCGAGAACTAAAGAATTATTGGAGGATGATGAAGGGTAATAGATGTGCACTGTAAATGGCGATGGATAGCACTGTCGCTGGCTCGCACACGTTTTGTATATAATAATGTTGTTTATTTGAACTATGAAGATCTTTTTAACTAAGTCTCTCAACTCTTAAGAATTAACATAGTTGAGAGAAGAACCGTGCCCAACATTGGACACATATGTGTTAAATAATTTGGCAAATCTTTTGTTATGTATCTTTCGCGCAAAAGTTTAATAAATCTTACACATATGTAGTTATAGATTCATCTATTTTTCAATAAGTAGGTACATTTTTTGAGTACCTACGGTCTTCAGTTAGGTATAACCGGGGTAATTTAAAATTTTCATAATCATTTAGTCAATTTTCATGACACAATTCATTTTACAAACTCATTTTATGATTTCAGTGTTCATTTTCATACTCATCTTCGTTCAAATACACAACTAACTTAACGCTGACCCATTTCCAGCTTACGCATTCATAACCTTAATTTCATAACTTTTGAAAACTATAATGTGATAAGTTGATAAAACGAGCTATACTGTGCCCAGGAGGTCGCCGGTTCGATTCCCGCCCCGGACAATTTTTGTGTAACAACAAATATTTGTTTCGGTGTCTGGTTGGTTGAGACTACCCTCCGTGCGTCGGAGAGCACGTTAAGCCGTCGGTCCCAGTTGGAATTTAAAAATATATGTTACAATCGTGACATGTAGTCAGAAGCCTAATATAATCTGACACACTTAAATAAAGGAGTGTTTTCATAAATAATTGTGCCCTTATTTATGTAATAAGTACTTTTAATCTGCATGCAACACCTAAATTTTAACGTTACCGCATCAGAATAATAAGTAACACATTCACTTACTTTTACCTCTAGGCAAAGGTTCAACATTGGCATCTAACAAGAGCTTGCTTTCTGACAGGGATGCAGAAAATATTTTCTATACTGTTTTACGATTATCTAGTTTAAAATCTAGCACCTATTATGCGTTTCAAATAAGAATAGGACTGGAAATCCGCCATCTAGGACTTGTTTGTTATAATAATCACATCTAGATGGGAAAAAAATTAAAATGCGTGTATTTTATTGCCGTTCCAGTGAGATTGGAAATTTGGAGTCGAATATTTAGGTACGAACATATTTTAATAGCGTTGGACGAAAAAAAGCGGTGATTTAAGTTAAAACGTGTGTTTATATCCGTGTTCATGTATTTGTGTACAAGTCTGTGGCATCAGTCCCATAATATAATTTATTATAAGTATGGGTTAATTTTATGATACCGTGATCGTAAGTCGTAAAAATGGCATAAAACTAATATGGCTAATTCACGTAAATAAATAAGTTCAGTTGCAGTGCAGTTGCAGTTAAGTTACGATACGACGAAAACAGCACTTTTCGTACTCTCGTAATTCTGACAACCTCTGTCATATACGCTCGCGTCAAGTTCGCGTCACGCGAGCGCTTTAGCGTATATTTTTTGTATATGACAATTACAAGGATACCATCTTGCACTAAAACGTAAACTTGATTGCATCTGCAACGCAACTTAATCGGAACTGCACTGCAACTTGATCAGTGTTTCAGGAAATTACGTGAATTAGCCTACTGGAACAAAACCTATCCTATCAAATAGAGGTACCTAGTATAGTATAGTAAATATAAGTACCACAGATACGAATGATTCAAACTAATTATCACCTTGGATATTAGCTCCACACAATGCAACATTCAATCTCCAGCCATTAGATTTGCCATTGTACTAAGATCAGAAGTGTGAACCATGCGCATGTCAGAATCAAAAGTGTCGGAATGGATTTATTTTCAAGAGTAGGTAACTAATTTACTTGAAATAATGACTAATTTAATTAAAAGTTATTGGGAAGAATATTTTGTGACTTACCTAGTACCTGGTACCTCTTAAAAGCTGCTGACTCAGTTCAATATATTTCGATGAAAAGTCCGGAAGATTCGAAGGTCTAATGAATGTCAAAGAATCAGTACCTATTGCCATCCAACGCGGCAATGCTGCTGAACTTCTGGGTATGTTCCAGACAGTTAACGATGCGAAAGATTGTTTTGACGCATTAGCTTAGGTTAGGCAATAGTTTAGTTCTTAATTTAGTTTAGTTTTCAGATTGTTACACAGTTAGGATATTTTTCTTGTCAATATTGTGTCTTCATGTTTCATTAAAATCTTAAGAACATCTCGGTTCCACCCATTGAATACATATGTGCCCCCCCCCCCCCACCTAGTCGACGCACACGCACTTAGTCTACACCTATACTTCTTTACTTTACAATGAGGGTTAATATTTTACTTTACATATTCAACTTTATAGGCTTTACTAACCAACTTATGTTTGCAATTTGTTGTCAGATTGGACCGCAAGTCTTCGCGGGGCATGCTCTACGAGAACGAAGAGCTTCGTCTACGAACTATAAACATCAACGCCGAAGTTGAAAGAGGTAGACATAACAAATAAATTGCTAACAGTTTTATGTAACTGCAGATAATAATTATCTTCCTAGTAGCCACGGCAACTTGTCTGAAGTTCAATTTCCATCAAACGGACAGCATCGCATTGGACACGAACGAATTTTACAATCCTAAAACGAAATTCAATCTTATACAAGTCGCGAGAACAGCAGATTGCATGCGTTCACGTGCGTCTACCGTCGAACGCAGCCGGCAGTATGCCACGACTCACGATCGACTCCGTTCGGATGCCTCCGCGTTCGAATTTTTATTCTCAAAAGCGCACGCACTGCAGACTGCTTGCGCGCTGGCCGTACAAAGCCGGTCGTAATCAGGCGTCGACATCCTGCTGGATGCGAACGCACGTGGTCGCATCCGCCCTGATTCTAACTAGCCACGCAGGAGACATCGTCGTGCACAAAAATGTGCGGTAGACTTGTTTTAGTTGCACTTGCAGATCGAAGAGAACGGAACAGTGATATGATCGATTGCTTCATTTTCTCTTCGCGTTTTATCCCACTTTTGGGTTGGTGCTCTTCAGTCCAAAAGTGGGATTAAGCTTGGCCTATAACCTTCCTCCTTCATTGACCACGAATTGGCAAACCTAGCGTAGGACGCCCTCAGACTAGATGGAGTGATGATCTCAGCAGGGCGGCCGGCAAGATCGTGGACGGATCGTGCTCAGTGGCGACTTTATGAGAGTCTTATGCCCAGCAGTGGACTAGTATAGACTGGTGATGATGATGGTGATAATCTTCCTCAATAAATGGGCTATCTAACAGTATAGAAAATTTTTAAATCGGACCCTAGTCCCTGAAATTATGGCGTTAAACCAAACTCTTGTAATGTATTAGTATAGATAGATTTAACGGGATTCTTTCAATTAATCTTTTTTCCTATATATACAGAAAAAGCAGTCTGTTGTCGACCCTTTTCTAATCCTTTTGAAAAGTAGTTTTGTGTAAATACTAGTAATTTAAATTTCACGTAGGTCAATCGGATATAAAGAAGTTGAAGCGAGAAAACGAGCAGCTGAAGAGAGAAATATCAGCGCTGCGCTACGAGTATGATCGGTTGGACAGCATGCTGCGCGAGCGCAGATCCTCACCTGAACATTCGGACGTACGTAAAACCCAGATATGCAGTATTCAAAGTTTATAGATGAAGATATTTATATATATGTACTAGCTTTCCGACAGCGGCTTCGCTCGCGCGTATATCGGTTATCACTCTACATTTCTTTTTGCGCAGTCGGATAAAAACTATCCAATATCCTTCCCCGGATCCCAAACTATTTTCGTACCAAATTTCATCCAAATCAGTTCAGTAGTTTTGACGTAATAGCCCGATAGACAGACAGAGTTACTTTCGCATTTATAATACCTATTAGTAAGGATCTCTTCCTTTTCTCGGTTTTCTTTAAAATGCTTTCAAAAAAGCTACGCTGAATCCTTTCACGCTGTTACAAAATGATTCAAGTCGAATAAATTCAATTTTTAAAGTCATAAACGTCCAATTTCTTTTCTACAAAGAAACACTGCCAAAAACCTCAGCAGGATTTACAATCTTCCCAGTGAAAGTCATGGATTGATATAATATTACCAAAATAGTCTCAATTCCAACAAGAATTAAAGCACATTATCGCTTGGCAGGACAGCGCGTCAGTGTGCAGCGCGTGCCCTGACTGTGTCATCGAGGAGCCTGGTCGTGTCGCCTTCCATGACCTGAGCGTGGTACCTGAAGAGGTGGAGCAAGATAATAAGGTAAATAGAAGTTCTAAAGGTGTGTTCAAATATAGAGGAGCCTTTTATGTTCAAAGATAGAAGGGGGAATACGCGAGAAGAACGACGTGGCACGAGTGTTCGTGCCCAAGGCAATATGTATTTGAGGGACGATTGTTCAATAACTAGATACCTACGTTTTATTTCGCGCTACTTGGTATGATAATATGTAACGCTGAAATCAAATTTTCAAGTAGGTTTTTAAAATATGCACTTAGTTTATGAAATTGAAATGCCATAGCAAGCCGGGAAGCCGGAGCAAAAAAATTCTTACTTATGAAAAAAATATCTCTTCACTACTATCACCGATCGTTCTTACACTTGATGCTATACATATTTTTGTTGCGATTTAAAACTTTTAGGCGTTACATAATATACTATTAAGTACGTGTGATATTGACCATTTCCTAAAGGGAAGCCGATGGAAATCGGCTTGTATGGACTCTTCGCCACTGTTAGCTGGTATCTGCAAGCATTTCTTCATATCTTCATCCAATGTATGATAAAATCTTTATACTTACCTAAAGTATGAACACTCAGATATCTACAGGCCTCGGAATCTATTAATTCAAGCACCTAAAGATACAAAAGTAGGTGTTTCTGAAATAGTACTCAGTATTAGCCTTAGCACTGTATGCAATTATCACCCACTTCTCAAAGTGCCACCGAATACCAAAACAATTCAGATAAACATCAAAGATTCGCTAAACACATCTTTAAACACTTCAAAACCTACGATTATTGAAACCTTACATTACTCAGATATGATATATCTTCTACGTCAACATGAGTTTACAAATTGAGTCATTTATCGGTGAAATAGCAGAAGACTAAAATAGACAAAATACAAGATATTTGCTAGTACCTGTACCTACCTTTAGTAAAGAAAGAAAGAAAAACATTTATTTGACAGAGACAGGACACACAAAATCACATGATAAAAAAAACACAAGGAAAGAGAAAAAGAACATAAATGGAAACAGTTAAAAGAAGAAAAAATTAAAAACAAAGAGTAAGTGTGACCCATCAGTGTCAAACATGGACATTGCTCAGTAAACGCTGTGAGTGCCAGTCGACTCACAGCACTGATTTTCATCAATGTCCATATTCCCACAGTGTTACGAGTTGTCGATACGAAAAAAGTGTTCGAATACGATAGTATTCGAACACTTCTGATAAGTAACATGTCAAGATAATAAGTTAAAATGCAAATAAATCTACAAACTATTTTATTTATTCTGTTGCCAATTCATTCTATTCTATTTCAAGCAATACTATTTTCTTTTTAACTAATGTTTAGAACAAAAGAAGAAAAATTGAAAACGCATTTTGACAAGTTGAAGGTAGGATTCGAAAACTTTATTCGTAATGTTGAACTCGTACTGAGGGTATGTCACCTTTTAAATGTAGATTGTAGATTGAAGCGGGCTTGGGTTTCCACAACTCGACGTCATTATTGTGCGCCTATTTTGCGTGGTGGTCTGGCGTAGCTACTGCCAGTCCAGCTCCAGGAGGAATCCTAGCAGACTCTTCACGTTGCCGATGGCTTCCGAGGTGCTTAGCCCTGTATTTTGCCAGTCCTGGACAGTATAAGATCATGTGGACGGCTGTTTATCACCTGTATGTCACCTTATTAATTAGTAAGAGAACGTCTAATCTAAGTAGACTTGGTGAAGTGACGATGTCACTGGCTGACGAGAGCTGGATGTAAAGAATGATCGTCAGGGGATTTTCGTTTTTATACAGTAGTCTGTGGTAGGGCAGCCTACTCCTAATGCATTCATCTTATTATGCACCTACACTCGACGCTACCGTGTTAAATTTCTACTTTTTAGAACCAGCCTTTCTAACAAATCATACGATGTAGGCCTCGAACACTTCAGGGCTACTTTGATCCGAAATAGATCTGTGCATTATTTTTTTTCGTGTCCTACTGCGGGACACGGGTCTTCTCTCAACTATCTTACTAGTTGAGAGAGTTTAGGCGGGTTAGTGGATGTCACATGTCATCGAATGATTAGTTCTTAGACATGCTGGTATTGAGCAGCGGTGATGTTACAATTTCACACAAAGATGTGTGAGCACGAGTGGGTTTTGAACCCTCGACCTTATAAATCTAAGGCGAGGCCCGTACGGCTGCGCCACCGCTGCTGTGCATAAAAGGGTAATATTGTTCAGGTGTTAATTATAGTAGAAGGTACTACCTCTTACAGATGAAATTCCATGGCCATTATTGAAGCCAAATGGAGGGGTTTTGATGACGCATCAATCTATTAAAATACCAAAATCATAGCCAGTCTCATATTAGTTTGTAGCAAAAATTTAACAGTGGTAGTTAAACACATACGGGAGCAACTTCCCTAAATATTTTTAGTGTATTTGTATAGGAAATGAGTCAAGGACGGCCAAGAAATTCATGTGTAAGAAAATATTGTTGAACGTAGGTAATGTCGGTTTATTTATAAAGCAGTTGAGTTTGAAACGTCGCGTCGTGTGCGCAAGCGCTCGGTGTTTTTTTGTTAGTGACAAGTGTCTATCATATTTTTTGGAAATCGTAAGTACCTCTAACTAAAAGTGCGTAGGTAATATTTTCCCTTATATTTGAGAGCTAATAACGTCATCACCAAATTGTTAATATTCATGTTTAATTATTATACCACATAATTTTTATCTGATAGTACCTAAGTGAAAATAAAGATAAAGATGAAAACGTACGTGGAGTTTGTAGATAAACGGGAACGACAGTTAATCAAGGCCTAACAAACAGCTAACAAAGACCCCCAAGCAACATCATTATCAGTCATCAATACTAAGAATAATCTAATTGAAAAGAAGATATTTCATACCTACCTGTAAGGTTTGTGTGCGCATGGACGTAATTTAATGTAATTTAAATGAAATAGATATTATTAAACTATAGTATTTAAGAGCAATAAATAAATAAAAATATAATTAGAAGCCCCGACAGAAGAAAAGGCCGACCTATCTGTCCTTATTACTGACTATAAGTTAATTTAGTTACAATAATTCAAATATTAAAAGCAACAACATTTTTACTCAGCCATGTCCTATTAAAGTACTTTATATTATGCAGACATAAAAAAAGGTTAACAATAAAAGACAATCCTTAAATGTTTGACTTCCGAAATCCATGTCTGTTGCTACACGCCAGGAATAACTCAAACTAAAACCATCTCTGAATATGATCTGCATAATATAATAGATTGATATGATCATAGAGACGATCAACTAAAGCTTGCTAATAATAAATATTTTATTTATGAGCTGTCCTAAATCGTGTATAATAAAACTTGATGTCCGTGTATGTATGTTTGGTTTAATGCATTCATACAAACCGTATAAAGAATAAAGAAACTCTGAATTAAAACTATTTTATAACGGATTTTATCGCGGTTTATTTTAGATTTTAGTTCACGGGTGGTGAAGTTAGAAAAGACTTTGAAACGTCGGGGTCTAAAATCTAAAATAAACCGCTATAAAATCCGTAGTTTTATTTCAATGTGGGAATTTGTGTATATCTAAGAAAATACTATAAAGAAACTTGTAAACTCCTTCTTAAAACTTTTTTAGGCCTTTTACTCGAGGACAATAGCAGGATTGGACAGTAAGACAGGACAGCAAACCACTAAAAGGCATCTTATAAATAGATACAACTAGGTATATTGCGGGGACAGCTGTCTTGAGAACGATCCAATGTCCCGGCTATGACCCTCGTATAATTCATTTAAAATGATTCATTATTAGCCCATTATTCATTTAAAACATGAGGCATTTTCTTTCCTTTATTTATTGGTAAGGTCCACTACAAAACTAGTCTGCCTAGGTACCTACTCTGAAGAACTCAGCTTCTATTATCTACACTGGTTCTTGACATGGGTTTTGCGTCTTTTCGTAGTAATTGCAAGGTATAATGTTGAGAACCCTTGATCTACTTATACAAATATCTTCAATTTTCAACAATGTGCCTCGACAGCTAAATAGGATAACTAAAGCGCGTTCAAATGTGCAAACTATTTAGCTGTTTAGTTTGGAGGTAATTTACGATCGCACGACAATTCTGGACTATGACGTGAGTGCAGTCTCCGACGAAAATTTTAAAACGACAGCTGGTCACACATCCTTGATGTCACTATAATTATCCCATAAAATAATAACTATTCACATATGTACAGCGGTTAGAACACAACTAACTAACTGGATATTAAGAAAAGTCGTTCCTCCGATTCTAAAAGTATTGTGTGGTATTTTCAAACAGGTGTTAGGTGTTGTCTATTTATTTTGGCAAACAGAGCACTTTGCAGTATTTAATGAAAACAAACTAACCATGATTAACTAAATACTCGTTTCTCTAATAAACTTCGAAACTCATTTTACAGCAGACACAACTTCAAGGTAATTAAAATATGCCATAGTAATAAATCTGTTTTATCTTTCAGAGCGGCGTTGAGTCACCATGCACATGCGATGAATGCCAACAGGAGGCCCCTGCAAACATCCCAAACAATCAGAAAACGAAACAAATGACGCAAAAAGCGAACAATGTGCAGCCAAATTTAGCGGACAATGGGCACGAGCGTGTGGTCGACGTATTGGTCCACGACGCGCCGCCCGAGGTACCCAGGTTCTTCCAATCAGTTACCTCTCCCCCCTACCACGTCGCAGGGCCCCCACCGCCCGGGTTCGTAGTCAACCCCTACCAGACGCCACGGTTCCACACTGGAGGAAATATCGAAGATTTGCTCGGAGACGTTCAATCCGCGCCGACGATACAAACAACATTCATACAGCAAAACTCTGTGTTTATGTGTAACACACGACGAGTGACGCAACGACAATGTTGCTGCCAAAGACGAGAACCGGAGACTATAGCAACAAATGTACCACATGTGGAAGAGTCTCCGCCTCCTAAATCTTATGTCACAGAAAAAAACATAGAACTTACTTACGACTATCCAAGATCCACGCCCATACCTAGCAACCGGAGTCCGAAGTCCGACGACTTAACAACGACCACAGAAGTCGCTAGCACGGTAGTCTTTGTCGAACGAAGAATACCTGTGAAGCCGAAGAAATTCGATTTCTTCTCAAGGTCACGTTCAGCACCTGTTGGTGAAAATGAAGAGCCGATTTATGCTACTGTCAACAAATTACCAAAGCGGTTGAGACGTATAGAACTCGCTAATTTAGAGAAAGAAGTAGCGTACAAATCTGGCGAACCGGATTCTTCTACCAGAACTGAGTTGACTTTAAAAACGGATTCAGAATCACAATTACCACCTCCAGACGATGACACTAGTAGATCTGATAGGGAGAAATCTACTGCTCCGCAAAGACCAGACACACCGAAAGCGAAAAAGCGCAAAAGATTCTCCTTAACATTCAAGAAAAGAGAAAGGAAAAGAAGGGAGAAGAAGAAGGATGGTAATTTGAAGAATGGCGCAGCAAAAAACGGTGTTGTCCATGTTGAGAGTGATAATGAAAGGCTGATTGAAGGAGAGGTTCAGGAGATAGGCAAACATAAACATTGCACGAGACATAAACCAAGAAATACCCTGTCATCTTCAAGCTCAGGCCCGCGGTACAAGCGGGACAGTTACCAGGTAAAGACATTTTGAAAGGGTCTTTGTTTCCATGAACCCCGAACTTGTTTCAGAGCACTCATACATCAAATGACTGACGTGGTGGGTGGGAGACAGCACTAACTCTTCAATTTAACGCTTGTTCTGTTGGCTATTCAGTACTTTAGAAGTAAATAGTCTTTTCCCAACTTCTACCAGTTCCTTTTCAAACAAAGTAGATTTATGTAAATGTGTACAGAAATTTAATTCAGGTTTTCTTATATATTATTCCAATCAAGTCGAGTTTCTAAAGAGTACCTACAGTGTCAGATGGATCATCAGATCTACTCCGAACGATAAATAGCTTAGGGCATTTTAAAGTACCTAAGCAGGTAGCCTGTGCTAACCAGCGCATGTCAGTATTGTGTAAAAATGTTGTAGGTACTCTGCCGCAATACCCCCTTTTGTATCGCGGTGCGACCTCTTGTATTGCACAACAAAACATGAAACAAGCATACAAACTTATCTCTTTCTACTCATCCCTGAGTGATAGAGATACACAGAGCTTGCAACATGTTTTCTTGTGAGTGTTTCGCCAGTGGAAACTAGGGAAATGAAAACCAGACACCAAATAAAATGAATTATGTGGGTACTATACGTGCAGTAATTAACAAGAATTATTTTTGCAACAAAACCACAAAACCGACTCCAAACGTAGGTACCTAGAATTATGCGTTTAGAACTATTCCTTTTATAATCTTGACAGTCCATGGGCACTTAGAGTAAACAATGACTGAAGCTCAAAAACTTTAATCAAATTTAGATGGACACACGAAGCTTTCAAACAAAAAAAATAATCTTTGTATCTAATAGATTCTTGTATAACAAAGATTAGGAACCTCCTCCTTAATGAAGTCGCCGATTACAGGACACAGGTTACCTGCTTAGTTTATGTGTCAGCCCTTAGTCTAACCATACAAGGATCCACGAGCACAACCACAAATCTCCGTCCCTGACGAAAGTTCATTTTAGGACTTGTAGGATATGTTTGACACCGGTGTGTGGTCACAAAGCGTTCTAGCTTCAAGCAGCGGATTTATAGCTACCATGTGTGGTCTTAGTAATATGCTCCCATAGATATTTTGTGTAAAGAACCTTTTTTTAATTACGGTCCTTACAGTCAAGATAAAATACCAACAAATTATTGTTTCCAGGAGATGACATCCCACTCTGAACATGAGAGAACCAATAGCATGTGTTCATCAGTGAATTCTCTTGGATCTGCGTGTACGCATAAGTCGAGGAAACTGTCAGAAGCACCTCATCATGATGCATCGATACCTTGGTGTGGGTGTTGGGGCGCGGGATGCGTTTGATTAGGAATGCAATTGACTTTTCTGTCCTGAGTATAGTAATAATAACAACCCTTTTAGTGTCCTAGGCGCAGGGTTTACTTTTAATTACCATAACGCTGTCCGCACACGACCGATTTTTCCACCAATTTTATGCAACTCAATACAAAATTCAAGGCCACGCGTTGACTCTATCATAAAATCGGTCATAAAAATCGTGAGTGGGTGGGCAGCCGAAGGGTTAAGTAATAGGGATGAATACAAAATTTTTTGTCCGTCAGATAAGTACGTAGACAAATTAAAGATACTGGACACGTATTTAGTAGTATTTTTGTGTGACCTAAAGAATATGGCGATACGTCTAAGCGAAATCAGAATGACGTCACACCTAGGTAATTGTTACACAGAAGTATGACGTAGTGCACTCAAACTTTAATGCGTTATAACTGAATGTTGTTTCGTTTGAATGAAAAAACAAATATTAACGGTTTTATTCATAAAAACTCTTTAGTTAAAATGAACTTTGTCTCTTTCTTTTTTTTTATTTTCAAGATGACAAAGATAAACGAATTATAAACCTATTTTAGCTATAATGAGCTTAAAAGACGAGGGTACGTGTCTAACATTAAATAATCTTACTGACGGACTAGTTAAAATACAATTTTTCAGACCTTGTTGTCACTCTATTCGGCCAATAAAGTATCAGTACCAGGTAAAGGATACCAAGTAACTCTTATTTTTATATGAAATCAAGTACAACGCTTCTGGCGGTCATTATATCCAACTTTTTTGCATCAACAAAGTCTTTTCAAACTTTATGGTCACGGGTCGAGGAGTTAATGATGTGCCTATCATGACAGGAAATGAGCGCTTACTCACAGATATATGTAAATAATGTAAGTAAACTGTGATTCATATAGTATTGAGTTAGCAACAGAATAAAGCATAATAAAAATTAATAAACTTTTACACAAATTTATGTGCGTTATTTTTATAATTCCCTTTTAAATTATTCTAAATATATTTAGTGTAGGCGGGCACTTGGCTGTTAGTCACAGGGGCCGCAAAATCTATCATCATAAAATCAAGGGTTTTAGTGTCCAAATAGCAGTAGAACGCAGACTGCTAAGTTCTCCTAACTAGGAGTACATACCTTTGACTAGAGTTTCATCTTTTCTGCGCTTTTAATTAATGTAAACTCTAGTTAAATATTAAGTTATTGTATCACATCCAGCCGCGTCACAACCTGGCCGCTTAGTGCGCTAGACCTATATATACCTACCGTTTAACTCGCGTGTCGCCATCTGAGGTACAAAGTCGTAAAACATTAATTAAATCTAATAAATAACTATATATTCACAGGTAAAAGTAATGTACTATTCGTCACTAATATCCATATCGCTTGAATCATCATCACTGTCTGTGCAGCTTGAGGAGTCAAAATCTAGGCGATAGGCGATCCGCGAGTTAACCGATCTATAGCGCCCACTAGGAAAATTTATTTTAATGCCGCACTATCTTTTTAGAGGAAAAACACATCACTCCATTATTGCCCCCTAATTATTTGTGGGTGTTTCACTGCCCTCCTTAAATTCTCAAAAGTTCACAAGGAAGCGTTATCGCCTACGTGAATCTATGATCAGTGTCTAAATATAGAATACTTTTGCAATGTTTTGCTACGAAAAGTTGGCAGGTAATTATTTCAATTGATAATTTTTTTTTAATAAAAATCCCAGAATTGTTTCTAAATAGTATCAGGAACTATAGAACTGGACCGCATGCGATAGGAACTGTTAATAGGTGTGATCTGCTAGGTAATGATCTACTAAGTTCACACACATGCCATTTTTTAATTATCATTTTTTTTGATAAAAGCGGCAACTATTTTTTAAAAATTACCAGGAACTATCGAACTCGAACTTTTTTTGTGACCTGTTAGGTAATGATCTGCTAAGTTCACCCACATCTCATTCATACCTTCATTGCCAAATTTTAAGGGGAATATATTTTTTGAGATAAAAAAACACCTATTCATTACATAGATGGTTATTTATTATAAAATATGACACATTCCTTTGAGTCGTGTTTTACAGTAATTGAGACGCATAGCAATAATATAGGCTCGCCACCCGACGTCGCCTGCATACCATCACGAATAATATCACAACATAGATCACACTACTATACTAAGTGTAAGGCAGTTACTAAGAAAACTTTTTAGAACCATCATTTTTAGAATTTTAATATTACCAATACTCAAAATCATATGATTCCTAAAATCGGCTAGCCGCATTTAAATGTACAAATATATATGATGTGCAGTCGTTGACTCATGCAAGTCGAATTCTTCTGAAAACTATTTTTTATAAAAATAACTTTCTAAAAAAACGTCATTAACTTACCTTCAAACTTAATTAATCTCGAATCGAATTTACTGTAGGCACATGTTGTTATGAGACATGACATCCCCTTATCTCACCAATATTCCCACAAATACACAAGAGTTTTATGAAAAGTACTTTTTCATATTCAACACTCTCGTTCATAATTTACTCAGACAATAATCAATAATAAAAAAAATGTTTCAGTAAATGCAACCTTCTTCCGTTGTTATTTTATATTACATTATTTTCTTCATAGGTAACTGCCTACACGTATTTAATAAACACTAACACCTAGAACCACAGCTAGAGTATTAATACTTGTTCCGTCATTACCTCACCCCGTCATTACCTCACTCCATCATTAACCTATAAGCGACACCGAATTACACAAACACAGGCAACGCCGGACCGCGAGCTAAGCGTACACCGATTCCTACTGTAGAACATTTGAAACACTACTGAAAAAAATTTAAACGTAAAACTTAAGATCGCTATACACATCCTGGTACAAGAATATTTATTGAACGGAAAGAAAATCTTTTTTATTTAACACTAGTTATCATTCGGTAACATTGTAATGTTAAATCATTATTTAATATAGAAAATCACTTGATAGTAGTCGTCATTTCCTAAACAAAATTAGAGTTTAACATTACGGTAATATTAAACAAATAATTGTGGTCGCCGAATCAACCTGAATGTGTATAACACCCTTAACTTATAAAACGACCATACATTTTAGGAATCATACATACATTTTAGGATACACCGCATTTCCAAAACAAATGGCACGTCACAAAAACTGTGTAAAACATTTATTTTTATGTGCTCTAAAAAAATAAAATTAAAAAAATAATCTTACACTGTAAAAACACAATATTGCAAGGAGTAACAAAATATATGGCTTTAAAAATCTTTATAAAACATCTCAATAAATAAATTAAGCAAATTAAGAATGAATTTACAATATTTACATCTAATATTTATAAAGGGATAGAATTTTAGTACAAATCATTAGGGGAAATATAATATTAAACGAAGTTGAGATCTCAAAAGAAGCGAATTTCTAAAAAATAATTAAATCAAGGCTGCATGTCTTTTCGATTCGTATAGTAAAATATAAAAAATTCCTCACATCATTCCCCTAATGGACATGACGTCGCCCCACTCGCACGCATACAACTGATCCAACGTCGTGCACGTGCGAGCGAGACGGCAATATAATGACTTCATATCGTTAAAAACTTACGTACTTATCTATACTTAATGAAGACACCTAATATATTAAATATGCTTATTATATTAGTTATATAATTAATTTACTTGCAATGCTTAACAAAAATCCGTTTTTTATGCAAATCAGCCTTATTCTAAAACCAGGTTCAAACATAGTCTTAGTATATTATTAAACCCAAACTTATGACGAAACCTGGTCTAAGAATAAGTGTTGATAGAGTACATTCTACCTTATAACTTAAGTAGCAAAGGTTATTTTTGTTATGGCTACAAAAAAAATGTTAAATATATTTTAACGTGATACAAAATGTAGGTACAGTCAGCTGCATAAATACAAAAAGACGGCTCCAAACGGCAAGATCATTCAGTTACACTTAAAGCCACCATAAACAAATTGCACTTGATTATCTAATACGTAACTAATGAATACGTATGTACCAGTGGCGAAGAGTAATAATAATAATAAAATGACGTAACGCCTAAGAGTTTTAAATAGAATTCAAAATAAGTATGTACCTATAATATGAAGGTGGTGGTCGATATTGAGGATATATAAAATTTTATGCTCCGGCTTCCCCTATTCAGATTTCTACCCTTCACCCCTGGTATGTACCTCACATAAGATTGTAAAAATACTTTTATATATAAACACAGAACGCCACCTCAAGCTTACATCTAATGGCATTCATAGTTAAACTTAAAATATCGTAAGCACAATAATTACAATTAAATATAAAGTATCAAGGACGCCACTGGACCACATCTCTGAGGTCTTATTTTTATTCTGCAATAAGCTTGCACGTGATTACAACTTCCCTGATGTTAAGCAATGATGTAGTCTACGATAGGACGTGCCCGCCCGATTCACTCGTGATTACGAATGATTTTCGGTGGGAGGGCGGCAGTGGAATGAGGCTCCATATGGTTAGAATGGTTACAAACCATAAAAGAGCAAAAATTCCCACCCACTCTCTTAAATTATGTGACCAGCCATCGCACCGGAACACGGCAAGGCCACTTGGCGGTGCGGTTTCGTCTGGTGGGTGGTCATTAACCACAGCCGAAGAAGAAAATAATTAGTAAAAAATATTTAAGCAATCGACCTAGGTATCTCGATAATTTTTTAAAACACATTATCGATATCTACACATATATCAAATTTCTAATAACCCTTTTTTCGTTAGCGGCTAATACACATCGTGTTCCGAGAGGTAAATAAGATCTGTATAAAGAGATCATCTATGTTATGTATTTTAAGAATGATGATGTATTTTTTATACATACATATTAATAAATGCACAAGTTTCGTATCAGAACTTTATAACGAGCAAAAAAATTCATCGGCCCAGTGGTGTCGCTATGAAAAACTATTACAAAAATGGTTTCGCATTATTCGAAACATAGAAAAACATTTAAACATCATGATAAAATCGAAATAATAATTACATTCTACGACTCTTAAACAAAATTAATTGAATAATTAATTATTAATTTTAAATTAATTGAATTCAATACATCTTGTAATCCATATCAAATCGAACATAGATGTGGATTATGCATTTTTAATTTATAAAACAGTCACACTAGCGTTTTCCGAAGGTATACGTTAAAAGCGAAGCGTATACGTCGCGCTTCGTGTGAACACAGCGTACTATAATTGATGAACAGATTCAACATTACAAAACATAACACTAAAACTTGTGACGTCACGTCCTCCTTCACACCTGCACCCGCTCTCTTCGGCGGCCAAGCCTCTCCTCCCGCGCGGCACCATAAGTATCGCTGCGAGCTGCACGCGCGCGCCCTATCTCCGATCCCCTAAAACTAGCGTCCGACAACGTACGGAGCCGAAGTTCGTCCCCACATGGGGAGCCCTCATGGCAGTTGTCACAGTACTTGATCGGTTCGACCGTCCTAAGACGGCTCACCGAAAAAGTCCCGTGAACCAATAAAGGTTCTTCTGGCCGATTGGGTTAGACCAACAGCAAAAAAAAAATCGCGCGCGCCCTCTCTGCCCTACAACAGCTCGTTACGTGCTTTTCTATCCAATTATATTGTAGCCGCTGATTTTATGCCTAAAATGCAACCAGTTGTAAACAGTAATCTGCTTATATTGTATTGAGTTGAAGTATTTTCTTTATTTGTTACACCTTCACACGACCGCACGGTCCGTAATTGCTTAGATGGTCTGGGTAATATCTTTTTTTTTATTCTATAATAGGTTTGCGCTTGATCTACTCCTAAATAGGTAGGTTCGAGATCTACGCTACAAAATATCAGATGAGAGACGTAAATAATATTTTTATACCAGTCACACGATATTTATTAAAAGAATCGTTCAGTGTAAAAGTGTTGTAAATACTGAATCTGTTCATCCACTATTGTAGCTGACTGTACATCCCGCGATTTGAACACTTTTTCATACAGGATTTTTTTTAAATACGCTTTTCGTAAAACAACTGTGATTGCATGAAGGGTAGGTTAATTTAATAACGCGGTACCGTGCGGGTAAACCGACCGTGTTGGAACAGACCAAGCTAATTAGTGTGTATAATTCATTTCTCTATAGTTGTCCTATCAACGAAGAAAACTGGAAAAGAAAATCATAAGTTTTGGCATATTAGACTACACCAAAGACTACTTCAAATTGACTGTCAGTACAATAATATTCATAAAATCAATATAATTATCAGAAGTTGATTACAAGTAACACATCATTTGTTAATACGATAGGAAAAGTAAAAGAAAGTATAGATCTTGATAGAAATCTTACGATACCACGTGATTATATGAACCGAGCCTAAAATAATCCGCAACTACGAAATACGTAATACTTCAGTCTAATATTAATAATATACAAAATAGGCCTTTCACTATATCAATATCATTTAAATTAGGTGCACAATTGGTATTGAGAAACTCTAAACTATAATTACTTCAATTAACATTGCGGTTCCAAAAGTGTTCTTATAAGCCACAGGGTATAAAATACGCAGTGTATGGTGCTGTCAAAATCGATAAAATTTTCACGTTTAATCGGTTTTAAGTAAAGAGGTGATAACTCATATAAAAAAATCTTATGATGTTTGTAGTGATGCTAAATTTGTAACGGCACGAAATTTATTGAGATAGCCATCTCTAGATAAATTCAAGAATCAATCAAGAAACCTCTTGTCAAAAATATTACGCCTCTTTTAACATTATCAACATATTAACCGACCGTGTCGCATATATGCGCAAGAGTTTTTGACCCATATTCACCCACTCCACCTACATATTGATGGTAGTTATAATTTATCAATTTGTAAAATTTTGGGGTAAAACGCCACAGCAGATAACTTTTTACGGGGCGGTGAAAAAGGGTACAAGTCCGACCGCGGTAACTGCACGTGCAGTTCTACCGTTGCCTGCACATACTGCTGCCGCAGCGCTGGAAGCCTTTTCACATACATACAAACCAGTAGTGCAGCTGAGACCGACTTTATGGAGTCGCTGCACGTACTGTTGTCAGTATTTGCAATTAGCAGCTCGGTACTGACTTATACCTTTATGGCGAGTCTAATTAAAATTTGATAATATTTAATCGTGGTTTTATCATAATTCCCACTTGTCACTAACAATACTGTTAATAGATGATTTTAAAGTAATAAACTTTAGGTTCTTAATCTTTGGGATTAATAAATATTTAATAACGTTTTTGTGATAAATAAAATTAGGACATCCCTAAAAGTATGTTCCAAATAAAAATAATGCTGGAAAGCGTTCTTAGTACACTGATTAACTTACTTATTTTAAGTTACTTTCATTTTATTGAACGGAATGTGCTCATTACGTAATACCATATTGATTACAAATATAAACGCCCAAAACCCAGATCCACCGACTCGTATAGCACTGTTTAACCACTAAACACCCGAACATCTCCAAAATACAATGTTTAACTAAATAAAATAATCGATTATAAATCGGTGAATCTAAATCTGGATACCTTAGATAAAAACACTTTATTTTAAATACTTTTGTGCCTCCACTTACAACTAAGTATTACGAATTGGATATAATTTAAAACAACACCTAGTTAAAATACAGGATTCTAGTCCGTTGTGTTTCAAAATTAAAAAAAAAGCATCACGTATGCAAGCAGTACCGCGGGCACTAAGCGATATTGATATGAAAACTACATGTAAAAATAAATTCTCAATTTAACACTTTAACTGCAGAAAAACTGGTATGTACTGGTATAAATATATGCGGACAGCATATGCGACATCCTCGTGTGTTTGTAATGTCCTATGTTGCAACAATATTATGCATTGGTTCAACGTCACATAAATTAAGAGCTGCGCGAAAAATGACTGACAATTGTCAATGACACCACAAGACCACGCCGCTGGGATGTCGTTTTTTTTTTTAAATAATCACACTACTGCCGTTCAAACGTTGTACAGTTGCAACAAGGGACATGTTACATGTTCCCGAGATGTTTCACTATTCAGTTATTTAATGCCATGCTTTATACACACAATATGACGGCAGTTAAAGGGTTAATGTGGTCATTAAAGATATTTTTTTACAATATTAACTTATTTTAAACAACAATTTGCCAATAAACAATTTCGATTCGAAGTTTTTCTTACATATTTAACATTCGCAGCCTTATTCAAAGGTGAGGTATAACGGATTTATAATTATGACGACTGAGTAGCAATAATTTATTATGGGCATCAAGATGAACTCAAAAGTTTTCAAACAGCAAGGACGAAAATATGTCTCTGGTGTGTGACATTTGTTAAACTTTTAACCCGTGTCGCATTTATGTGACAAAACATGCATGTCTTATTGTTTCATATGCATCCAATGCACTTACTTATTCATAATAGATATATTTTATTTTTATTGATTCACAATATTTTAGGTGAAGCGCCACAGACATGGCAATGATGATTTTTGAATGACAGTTAAAAGGTTAATAAAAAAATCATCCCGAACATTTTTTGTAAAAGAAGGGCATCATAAAAGCAGTTACAAGGTAGTCTTTAGTCCAATAAGTATTATGTGTAAATTTAAATAAGCAAATATTCCATATTTCCAGATTTATTTACCAGAGTATATTAGTGCAACAGAATTAGCGTAGTTTTGAACCTTGTTTTTGAAATAGGGCCTCGAGTGTTAAATATCTTAATTTACACCTTATGAAACGCAAGTTAAAGTAACTATACAAGATTATCCATACATTTAAGATGTACGGTAGAGGTGAACGAGACCCGGCAAATAGGCTCGCTTAGGTATAGCCGAGGGTTGCGGAAGTCTTTCGTGTTCCCTTGACCCTTGGCGTAGGTGTGAGATGGAACACCCGAGAGGTTTTAGTGGGCACCCTTAGGGAGTCCCACATACCCCCCACCCTACTCCCACTTGGGCCTACTCCCATCGGAAAAAAAGGTATAGGACTCAAAACAGCCGGCGAAATATGGGTGAGTGCTATTTTTCCAACTCAAAATTCGAACCCTATGGATCTTACAGAACCTATAGCATTACACAACATAATATGATAACATTATAAAATCCTCACTTATGTAGTTTAACTGTACAGTTAACTTTAACCTGCGTTTCCAAGTTTAGCTAGCAAACTTACGCTAAAGCTAGGGTGAACTTGTCACCCGTATAGTATCAATTAGCATGACGTCACTGCCCGCAGCTGACGTCACACGTCGTCCATCACGAATGCAACCTGCATTGTGGGTTCCTGGGTAACAAACACACAATCATCAAAATCAAAGATTATTTAGAGACACAACAAAATTTAAATACTTTTTTTTTAAATCACTTCAACCCTTTTTAGTGTCTCACTGCTGAGCTCGGGTCTTCCTCAACTATCTTACTAGTTGAGAGAGTGCGGGTTGGTGGATGTCACATGTCCTCGAATGATTAGTTCTTGGACATGCCGGTTTCCTCACCATGTTTTCCTTCACCGATATTGATCAGCGGCGATGAAACAATTCACACAAAGATGTGTGGGCACGACTGGGTTTCGAACCGGCGACCTTATATAAGGCGAGGCCGGTACCACTGCGCCACCGCTGCTATTTTTTTTTAAATGGCGGCGCATAATTCGATCGGGGACATTACATACAAACAAAAACCTGCTTGTGTTGTGTCCTAAAATTATATGCTAGGTTCTAAAAAATCAAACCCAACATCCCTGGGGTTAACCGTTAATATGTAATAGGTAGTTTTTACCAAAATTCTCACACCAAGTCCCCAATACAAGTCCTGAATCCTAATAACAAGTACCTACTTTTAGTTCAACCTGCTATCCTTTCAATATAACAAATTCTCAAAAGTCGTTATCTAGTACAATTCGGACTTACCCTTAGTTCTCACACCATAACAAACGCCTCTTGACCACGGAAGAGGAAGGGGTGCTGGTCGATCATGGTCTGCACGATGTCCTCCAGGTAAGGGCGGGTCATCTCGAACCGCCCCATGTCCGAGAACTGCACCGGCAGCAGCGTCGGCCACCAGCAGATCGCTAGGTTCTTACTGTCCATCGAGTTTAACTTTGAATTGTCCGCAACTCTGGTGATGAGCAGAGAATATTTTAGTTTTTACAAGTTTTGAACCACCTTGCAATGTATTTTAGTGTGGGCAACTTAATTTTGAAGCAGATCACTTTAATCCTTTTTAGTGTACCACAGCTGGGCACGGGTCTTCTCTCAACTATCTTACAAGTTTAGAGTTTAACTTGAATTCACACACGCTAGTCAAGTGCGGGTCGGTGGATGTCACATGCTCGAATGATTAGTTCTTAGACATACTGATTTCCTCACGACGTTTTCTTGGCTTCGGCTGTGGTTAGTGACCACCCACCAAACAAAGCCACATCGTCAAGCGGCTTCGCCGTGTTCCAGTGTGATGTCTGGCGAGGGTGGGTCAGAATCGTTGTTCCTTTAAGGTCTCTAACCATAGAAGGCTCGTTCCACTGCCACCTTCTTACCGATAATCATTCGTAATCACGAGGGAATCGGTACACTGGGCCGGCGCGTTCCATCGTAGACTACATCATTGCCTACATCAGACAAGTCAGAGTCGAGCGGCAGGCTACCGAAGAATAAAGGAATACCTGGCGAAATGGTAGAGCAGATAGTCGAGCGTGGCGCGCGGCAGCGGCGGCAGCGCGTGCAGCAGCGCGCGCAGCGCCAGCAGGCGCCAGCTGCGGTCCTTCAGCTCCACGCCGCCGCCCACGTAGCCGCGCATCGCTGGCACACACACACACACACCCGACCTCAATACTGTACCTACTACTGTCGGACTATTCCTTTGCCAAATAACGGAATAGTGATTTACGTGTAATTTACAACAATTTACTTCCGCAACGTAACGCCTGTAGGTATTAATTTTAACCCTCTTTTTGTCGGAGGTTAAATTTAGAACATTTTAACCAAGACAGACACGTAATCCTTACTAATATTATAAACGCAAAAGCAATTATGTCTGTCTGCCTGTCACGCTTTCACGTCAATACTATTAAGCTGATTTGGATGAAATTTGGTATCAAAATAATTCGAGAACCGGGGAAGGACATAGAATAGTTTTATCTGACTGCACATTAAGTAGTTAGAAGAGAAGTTAGTTAGTTTTCGGTTGTTGCTTTAACGCGACAAGCGAATAACGTGCGGGCAGAGCCACATTTGGGTATTATTATAGATTTATACTAAAACTTACTTGCAATATCTTCTAACTGCGCCATACTGGCTTCATCGAGTAGTGGCGGTAGTTTCTTAGAGAAAAAGTCTTTGAGCGCCGTCGCAACAGCATTTACAGGAATATCTAGCGAATCTAAATCTACTTTTGGATCTGAAACAGACAAAATAACATTAGAATGTATTTACGAACTTGCGTCAACAGAAGCTTGTAAAAACTAGCTACTGCGTACGCTATAGACCGACAGTTTAACTCGCGTATCGCGTATCACCTATCGCCAAGATTCTGACTCCTCAACCTGCACAGACAGTGATGATGATTCAAGCGATATGGATATTAGTGACGAATAGTCTTACATTACTTTTATCTGTGGTTAAATAGTTCTTTTATAGATTTAATTAATGTTTTATGACTTTGTACCTCAGAAGGCGATACTCGAGTACAGTCGGCCTATAATATTCGTAACGTGTCTAGCTTTTTGATAATCCGACAGACAAACTAGTTTTTTTAAATACAATGAAACAGCGTATCTTTTACAGTAAAGTCAAAATTCTATAAGATCTCAATCATTTTAGATTTCAAATACAGAAACCCGCATGAAAATCAGTCCATTCGTTTGAGATACGATGCCTTAACCATGTACACAGAGACACAGACATACAAATACATATTTCAAACTCATAACACCCCTCTTTTTATCAGGAGTTAATGACAGCGGTCATTAATCAATAACGATTTTCGGCTGAATGGACTATTTACTTGGAAATATAATTAAATAGATTTTTAATAATAATAATAATATTCTGAGACAACACACGCGGTCATCTGCTCCCAAGCTATGCAGAGCTTGTGGTATAGAAAATTGGTATATACTATACATTTATTACTTCTCTTTTGTAAATACATACCTATAATAGATAATTACACCCAGACTCAATACAAACAGATATGTTCATGCATACAAATGTGTCAGGGTGGGAATCGAACCAAATATCCAACCGACCGTGCCACCGGCCCGTAAATTAAAAATGATTTGACTCTTGATTCACTATGTTACACACCTGTGTACTAAAATATCTATCTCCTGCGTACCTGTCTAGTCAGCTAAAACTGACCGGCGTAGCTGGAATTCAGCTAGGAGGGGTATATTCACTTACCTTCATAAAACTTACTAAACAGCATATCAACATGCGCCCTGTTCCCTGGCACTCGGTACAGTCCTTCGGATCCAAGTCCCTCACGCTCAATGAACTCCACGCACTTCTCTACGAAGAGAGGCACCCCGTGGGATCCCTGCGAAACCCCACACAATCTTATCAATAATCTCAACTAACAACATGAATTCTCAAAACTCAACTATACAAATATATTATCAAAATAAATTATCTTTGCTATTTTTTTACAGGCCACCCAAAGCACCGACTAATCAGAGGACGGTTCACAATTCTGCGCAGGTTACATTGTCAGACGGAGCAATAATTAGTATATTTATTTGTAATTTCGCGGGTTACAGATAGATTATACATTGACAGCTAGACATAGTTTATGTTTAAGCTTAGGCTTGAGAAATGAGAATTCCAGGAATAGTAGTATTGTCTGCAAGCGGTGCAACCAGAGTCGAAATGTAAAGCAAAATGAAAGGTGAGCGCGTTAATTGCCCGTTACGATAAATATAAATCATAAATCTTTAAATGAGCAATTCTTGTATATATATAATTGGAATCTCGGAATCTGCTCCAACGATTTTCATAAAATTTAGTATATAGGGGGTTTCGGGGGCGATAAATCGATCTAGCTAGGAATCATTTTTAGAAAATGTCATTTAAAAAAAAAATACCGAGCAAATGGAATCTCGGAATCGGCTCCAACGATTTTGATAAAATTTAGTATATAGGGGGTTTCGGGGGCGATAAATCGATCTAGCTAGGAATCATTTTTAGAAAATGTCATTTAAAAAAAATACCGAGCAAAGCTCGGTCATCCAGATATTATTAATTTATGCAACGCGAAAGTTTATAATTCCAGGAATTTCGATAGTCAGTTTATTGAAGTTTTTAAATACAAAAGCAATTAATAGTCTACCGGTAGCGTAAGTTGAGTTGTTCATTGTTTATCTAAGACTAATGTAATGGCGTAGGCGGCGCCTCCTGCGATAGGTCGAATATGACGCGATAGCATTTTGCAACCAATTAGAGCGCGGGAGTTAATTTACATCATTGTGATATTTGAAGTCCTGCCATCTATTGTTATTTCGGGTATTACTCTTGGAATGCTTTAACAGTTTATAATCTCACAAAAATTGAATCGACAAAGAAAGAAAATGGTAGATAAGCTTAGCAAAACAACCTACAATTGAAAGAATTTAAAAAATATGTTTACCTGAGGACCCCAATTCTGCGCTGACTGCGTACTGTTCATATGTAACGAATTCTTTTTTGAATCTTTACTCTTTGAGAATTCCTGAAACAAAGACTTATAAATAAATAACTTAAAATTTTATTAATATAATATAGTGGGACATTAACACACACGGTCATCTGATCCCAAACTAAGCAGAGCTTGTACTATGGAAACCAGATAACTGGTAATATACTACTTATAATACTTTTCTTTTGTAAATATATACTTAAATACAGATAAATTACACCCAGACACAAGACAAACAGACATATTTAAACAAATGTTTGTCTCGGGTGGGAATCGAACCCACGACCTGCGGCGTGAAAAGCAAGTATCTTACCGACCACGCCACCGGCCCGTCAAACTACTCGGAAACTACGTGATATCCGAGATTTCTTGATAAGTGAGTCTAATTAACTTTTTCGTTGAGATTGATTTGAATTGAATTTCACCTGAAATCAAGGTAAAATATGACAGAGGTAGATAAGAAGTAGTAGAGGTATGTACACACACACACATCAAGCTATACATCCAGTATAAGCTGATCTCGCATTGTATAGGATTTCCGTACAATGAGAGGTCAGCGTATACTGGAAATTTACAACTTGATGTGTATTAACCAAAATTGTGTAGTCGACGTGGCACAAAAGCTGGTAAGTACCTTTTAATACCATGTACGAAGTTCAAACCCAGTACAAAACTAACGGGCAGTTATATAACATTTTTTTACTATAGTCTTGCGTTTGACTACAACATGCCTGATTTTAAGCTGAATATCAAAATGACATTAATGATACATTACGTGACATAATAAGTTGGCTCAGTAGTAATAATTTGATAATTAATCTAAATAAAACAAAAATTATGCATTTCTATCAAAAACGTAAGAATCCAAATGTAAATATAGTATACAAAAATCATACGATCGCAGAAACTTGTACTACCAAGTTCCTAGGTGTTACAATGGATAAGAAATTAACTTGGAAGCCACAAATCGAAGAAATATGCAAACGGTTATCTAAATCTGCGTATGCACTGTACCAGCTAACAAAAGTAGTTAATAGTGATACGCTTTTAATGGCTTATCATGGACTAGTGGCCTCAATCTTACGGTATGGTGTGATTTTCTGGGGGCAATCGACCGATAGGGAGCTTATATTTAAAATGCAGAAACGATGCTTGCGATCAATGTACGGCCTAAAAACAATTGACAGTTGCGCTCCCTACTTCAAATCCAAAAAAATATTAACCCTGCCATCTATGTATATTCTGGAAACTGCTCTATTTGTAAAAAGCAATTTAAATCTATTTATAAAAATATCAGAAATAAAAAATAATCCTATTCGAGCTCAATATTTAAATCAACTATGTAATATAAAATGTAAAACTACACTAATGAAAAAAAGTTTCTTTGGTAATGCTCCTAAAATTTACAATAAAATACCTGAGAATATTAAAAAATTGCCTTTAGTAATGTTTAAAAAGGCTCTTAAAATGTTATTATTAGAATAATGTTATTATAATCTTAATGAGTTTTTAAATGATGACTTACTATAGTTATTTTTACGCAGACACTATTTTTATCTTGACGCTACAATTAAGTATAAAATTACCTATTTTTATGACGATAAATATTGTATTATTTCAATGTTAACTGGACCTAGTTTTATTTATTTATTGATATTATTATTTTAATGAATTAATTTAATGTTATTTAATTCCATCAATTGTATTACGCTAATTTAAAAATAATGTTATTAGTTTATTTAAGATACCTACATGATTATGCAAATTTAATTATATTCGAGATCGATTACTTGTTACATTAATTATAGAGTGACACAATGTATTGTATGTCGTCTGGCAGGTCATAGTGAACATTTATGTATCTATTTAACAACTTTGTATACCTATGTACCACAATACGATAAATAAATAAATGAAAAAAATGAAATGAAATAAGCAATAACGTAGTCTACGAAGGAACGTACCTGCTGAAAATACCGATTCACTCGTGATTACGAAACATTTTCGGGCAGTGGAATGAGGCTCCTGGTTAGTAACCATAGAGGAGCTAAGTTTCCGACGCACCTTCACAAATGGTGTCACCAGACATCGCACCGGAATACAGCGAGGCCATAGCATCACGCCTGTGTTACCCGAAGGTGCAGGCAGAGGTGAATATCACCCACTTTTAGCCAGGTATGTTTAGGTCCCGTACACAATAGGGTACAGGCTTATTAGCGATCATCGGGCACAATTTTATACTTCGAGGAACTTTTGCTCAACCTAGAAATCGTTTCTGGACCACCAAGAAGGCAGCTAATAGCTTGTAATCATATTTAAATCACTAAAATCATTTCATGTGACAGCCACTGTATAATATTATAAAGCAAACAGGTACCTTATGCCGTCTATCGTGTTTGCTGAAGGGATGGTGACGTCGCCGTGAGTCTACCGCGCTGGATGTTGAGTTATCTTGCGCTGATGATGGGTATTCTCCGGCCAGCATCTGTTTATGGTATATTGTCATTTAAAACTCGTTTACTTAATAAAAAGTCTTATCTGTGACTTTCATTGTTACGTAAGGGGTCAATCTATGAGATCGGTTGGGTGAGCACGCGGTGTGTACAAACTAAATGTGGTCTCACAAAAAGGAATCCATTTCCATCCAAACATTTTGTGTATATTTGCGATTAGAGAGGTGCTATAATCATTATAAACAAAGATATTGATTAGCTTTCTGTGGTGTTGTTTTGTGTATCTGTAAATATTTATTTAAAAATGTATAAACTGTCAGAGTAATAAGACATCACCTTATGTGTTGGTGGTTCATGGTGTGGCGGCGGTGGTAGAGGCCTCGGCCTTCTAGTTTCACCATCAGAACTGCCTTCACTTGACTCACTAGCAGCTGAAACAAACAAAACTTCGTTTAAAAACTAGTTGCAATAATTCAGCCAGGGGTTGCGGTGGCGTAGTGGTATCAGCCTCGCCTTTGAAATACAATATTAGGTCGCGGCTTCGATACCCAGTCGTGCTCATTCATTTGTGTGAAATGTTTCATCGCCGCTGCTCAATATCGGTGAAAGAAAACATCGTGAAGAAACCGGCTTGTCTAATCACTGGAAGACATGTGACATCTACACACCCCACTTCGCTAACAAGATAACCTGTAAGATAGTTGAGAAAAGACTGTGTGACACTGTGTCCCGGTTGTGGGACACTAAAAAGAGTTGAAGTGTAAAGTGTAATCTTAAAAAAAAAAATAGACAATTTTTCGATCACAATGTACTGAGCTAGTCTTAAAAGAAAAATAAAAGAATTTTGCATCAAAATGAACACAAACGTAATTATACACCGTTAATGGTCTCCATTTAATTTAAGATTGAGACCCTTGTCGGTGTAGCTGACAAAGTTTCCATTTGGCTCGATCTAGAGCAGCTTCATTCACTTCCCTATACGACATGACACCAACCTTTATATGGTTCATGTAGCTTATCCTTGGCCTTCCTCTTTCACGCTTTCCTTCTATCTTTCCATCTAAGATGTTTTTTTATAAAAGTGTCATGTCGTATGAAATGGCCTAACATCCTTCCTCTCTGGATTTAAAGAAAAATACTGGTACTTCAAACAATTTAAAAACCTAGTTTGATCACAATCACCCGATGATTAAGATAATAATTATAATAATAATAATGTACCTTTGTCTTCTTGCGCTCTCGCCCTATACCCAGTGGGTAGTTCTGGAGGGCCGACAAACATGCCCAATTTGGGCACTCTTGGACTCTGCACTGCCACCAAATTGCCTAACGACCTGCGAAATATACAACAAAATATTGTATGGTTAACATTTTTACGTTACTTCTAAGTCAATCAACTCAGAATTCAAGACACTGTGAGCTCAGTTTGCTTAAATCGGAACGCAACTTAAATATAAATGTTTGAAGGTAGTCAGTAATAATTGTGATTAATATTTTTGGACGTCAAATACCTCAGTCCACCCGTGAACATGAAGTCTGAAAAGACTTTGAAACGTCGGGATCTAAAATCTAAAATAAACCGCGATAAAATCCGTTAAAAAGTAGTTTTATTTCATAAACGTCTTTTAAGTTCATTATAGCTAAAATAGGTTTTTAATTATTTTGTCTTGTCTATCATCTTGACATTTATACTAGTTAGAAAGAGACAAAGTCCATAGTATTGTCTTAGATTTACGCGAATATCACACATTGAAATAAAACCACTTTATACCACTGGTAAAAGAGTCATATAAGATTTTTATGAATAAGGCCGTAAGTTTCTAATCAATACTTATAATTTCGTGCCTGAAGAATGCTAAGTGATTCATATTACTAAACCCTCCGCTGTCTTTCTGTAAGCGTGCTTTATCTTATAATATGAAAATCAACTGTATGTTATAGATTTTTCCAGAATAAATAGTTCTGCACTGCACATTACAAGGAATACATTTGTACCGTAGAGTCATGACGGTCAATAAAGAACAAAGAAAACATGGAAAAAATGCTGTCTTGATGCTGCACACAGTGCCGTCGGACAAGCCGCAGTCCGCTCTGTGCAAAATGAAATGAAAATGAAATTGAAATGAAAATGAAAATATTCTTAATTTTTTTTGAGACGCGTGTCTACATAAACATAGTCTTATTTATTTTCCTACCGTGCAGTGAATGACTGGCAACTACTGAGAAACACTGACAAAAAAACTCAGTAGGCTTTTTTCTTTTTAAATGAAGTACTTATATCTATTACATTTTGTTAGTTTAATGTGTTGAATTGTGGCTACAACAATACAAGTACAAAATATATCGTTCGGCAATAGTCAGCAGGCTGTATGTAAAATATTTGCCTTTAGAGACAAATATTCCGGCCAATGGGTGTGAGACGCTAATGCTTTTCCAACTCTACTCTATCGGGAGTAGCCTCCTTTCAATGGGACACCAATGAGTATATTAGCTCTATTAGAAAATGAACAAACTCATTTTCCAACTCCTATTACTTGTCTAACTAAATTCGTGCGGGATCCAAGATAGTTTTAGGTGTCCCGGGACTTGGCCAGGTTCAAATCCCGAGTATCTTCACGGCGTTATTGTCGATCCTGGTGTACAGGTGTATCAGTGCAGTGACGGGGTAGCGGTGATGGGTTAAGTCCCATTAATTCTATTAGAAACTAACTAAAATATATCATATCATATCACTAACCGTTTCTTATAATGTCTAGGAGCGTGATGTGTATTATGCCTTCGCCGCGGTCTTCCTGCACCGCCAGACGCTTCACTCGATCCAGAGCTATCAGTTTCCGAGAACGCTGCACAAACAAATACATACAGTAAAGCCAGATCATCACTTCACCTAGTCGGGCATCCTACGCTACGATTGCCACTTCATGGTCCACACTCAATTATGGTCATAGCCCATTTACACGACTCCGCTTTCATCCGGCAAAAAGAATATAATTTAAATAAGAGCTTTAAAGTATACATAACATTGTCAACATAAATTAGCAGACAGCTCGCTGTCAGCGAACTTACCGCAGTCAGACTATAATTATTCGGTAGTACACACCTCTCTTACCGCGCGTTGTAAGAAAACAATCTGCGCGGTATCCGCGCGCTGACTGCTCAAACGATAGCCAAATATACAAGTTGCTTGAATGGAAACCGTGTCTATCATGAAAATCGAAAGCAGTCAGCGCGTGGACAGCTGGGTGCCTACTAATTGTCGCCGCGTAGACTGCAAGCAGTAGCCTTCGTTTAGAGCAATATTATAGCTGTAGTGTATACATAGTTAGGGAAGTTGTTATAGCTGGTATGTACCTATCAATCTTATGCATATAATCTTGTGACTTAGTTAAATATAAAGAGTATTATTTGAGCAGTCATTGGTATCATTTGTCTCCCAATAACCTCACACCTTTACTTGGCATACGGGCACTGGTATGCGCATGAGATCGCGTTACCGACGCCTGCATGCCGTATGCCTTATATGCGTACTTCCGTATAAGTCGCGTAAGTGGGCTACGACCTTAACTTGTTTACCCCAACCGGTAACAATTGCGCCCATTGCCACCATAACTAACTGATCTGGTGGGCTATGTTATGTTACTGTAGTAGTTTGTCGTATCATATGATTGCATATCCGATCCTTCAAAGACCATAGCTCGCCGAGTGATACTGAATTAATGGATCAGGCTCACCGTGAGATTAATTTACTAACGAATAGCAGAATATATGAGATTTTACTGATCTTACATGGTTGATGTAACGGCGTCTTCTCATGTCTCCTATGTCTTCTTAGTCTCATCATTGAAGGTGCTTCCATGTATTCATTAGTTTCTTTTATCTAAAAAGTAAAAATAAAAATAATAATTAATAAAAATATACACGTAAAAATATACAATATAAATATACATGTGCGTTGGAATTACACAATCTTATTCCCCCATCCCCGTTCTTCCATCGGACAACTAGAGGTACGGATATGCACCACCGATATATGGTGGAAATTCCACGGGCACACACAAAGCGCTTTGCCTCCACTTTTATTGTGCGAACTGCCAAGTTGTGGAATTCGTTGCCGGCATCTCTGTTTCCCAATAACTATAATCTACCTGTCTTCAAGTCACGAGTGAATCGGTATTTATTAGGTAAGCGCGTTCCATCGTAGACTGCAACATTGCGTCACATCAGGCAAGTTGTGGTCAAGCGCAAACCTATTATAGGATAAAAAAATACATTTACATGTCGGAGAAGTTATTAGTACGGGAACGGATTGGGAAGGGATTTGACAGCGAGGCGGCAACGCGTTGTGACGTCACACTTCCACAGACTCGATCACATGCTAAGCGAGTGGGACTTTCGCTTATCGCTAAGCTTGTACACGTATAGACACACAAGAAAAACTTAATAACATAGTTGACTGAAGACAAAGTATATCAATGTATCAAGTACCTGTGCGTACTGCGCGTCGAGTTCAGTCTCAGAGCTGACTCCCGATGGATGATGGTGTCCGGCCTGTCCACTCGAATGAGTCCAACCGGTGCGTTGCGTCTGGGTAATATGTTTACTGATAAAATTACATACCTATAGTCTGATTTTTATTTAGATGGACTAAAATGACATTTGGTGGGTTGCCACTTTATCACAATGTAAAAATAGTGTTGTGCTTATCAGTCATCAAGTTTTGTTAGTTTATTTAGTTGATTAATTTGGATTCAAGTGGATCAAGCTTCAAAAGCGTGGATTTGTAATTATTTTCGTAATACAAACTTTGGTCGTGTATACTAATACGAATTCGTATGTTATATCCTAATAAAATTGCCAAATTGGTAAGCTGTAAATATGTACCACAAATTCAAACTAATATGTATTTTATGTTATTATTATATACTATTTAAAAGATCTCTAATTAATTTTTAGGAAGATTTGATAAATAATTTGAAATATGAAATATCCGATTTACAGTTTTACTAAGTGTAAATCGATACATAAATAAAATCGACTAAAATGATTGCATTCCAACACTATGCTTAAACGTTTGCAACATTAAAAAAAATAAAGGTCGATTTGAACTGTCAGATTAGTCCATCTAAATAAAAATCAGAGTATAGTCTTCTTATTAATAGGGATGGCGAAAAATCTAATTTTTATTAGTCCGTCACTAAGATTATAAAAATAATGTTAGACACGTATTTTTGTTTCACCATTGAAATGAAACAATATTCAGATATAAAGCATTAGTCATGGTGTTGGAATGTGCTACCATCACCATCATACCTCTGTATAAAACTTACATAGGTGTGAAGATTCGGGATTAAAAAAAAAATTAAAAAATTCGTGTCCAAATTTTTTTTAATTTATCTATTTGACGGATAAAACGAAGAAAAATGTCTTCATCCCTATTATGCTTCTTACATAAAATTGTTTCCGACGACCTCGGTAGTCGAGCGGTGTAAGCCGTCCGATTGGGCTATACTGTGCCCGGGACGTCGCGGGTTCGATTCCCGCCCGGACAATATTTGTGTAACAACAAAAATTTGTTTCGGTGTCTGGTTGGTTGCGGGACTACCCTCCGTGCCTCGGAGAGCACGTTAAGCCGTCGGTCCCGGTTGCCATTTAACACATCTATGACAATCGTTACATGTAGTCAGAAGTCAATATAACACCTGGTCTAACCATCTCGGCTACTGGTTCCCTACGGGTTTCGAGGTCTGATGACAGTCGCTCGTATAATCCAGGTAGCTAGCCGCATTAGGTTAGACTGGGAGCCGACCCCAATAGAAATGGGAAAAAGGCAAGGGAAATGATGATGACACAAAATTGTTTACGCTAATTTAAGAATAATTTGTCATGTCACTGTCATGTGAGTTTAAAGTGTTATGAAGAAAAGGACAAAACATTTATCGATATTACAAGCTTGTTTGTAAAGCAACAAGTAGTTTGGTAATATGACAAAGTTACAGGCAGATTCACGTAAACCTTTATGAGAGCTGGAGTCTATACTGGGTGCGGGACCTGTGTGACAGATCTCCAGGCTCACATCCTAACGTTACATTGTAAGCTGCGCTTACGTAATAACGATAATAATAAAAACTTCAAACTGAGTATTGAGAGAAGAAAAACAATGTAAAATAGAATAAAATTTACACTATTGAATTGGAATTTACAAAAAAGATATGCGTGTGAGTGTGTGCGTGTGGTAAACATCTCACCTTTCTTTCTCTAGTGGAATGTTGCGAAGGTCCTATAGTAATATGCTGCAGTGCGTCACTGACCATTGTGTAGTTATTCATATCCAATTTGCCTGGTTGCTAAAAGAAAGGAATTTTTTTTTTAAGACTAGAGGCATGACTAAGATGATGAGGTAAGATATAACCTGAATGAAAGAAGAAATGGATCTAAAATGGCGGCTTGTACTTGTAATAACAGTTTGGACCGTCAGCAAAACAAGATAGTCAGAAAGATGAAAAATAAGCAAGCATACCTATATAAAAACGACGCGACGGTTTTACAAGACGGGGACGGGCGGACCACGCCATCTTGGCAGACGTTACGTGAAAATTAGTTGTCTCATTAAAACCACAAACTATCAACTATGGATTACATAGTTAAAAAAGATTTTTTTGCGCGCTGTACCGACGTGTGTAATAATTAATTAGAGCCGCAATTTTAGATTCATTTAGTTTAAAGAAGACCAATGCCCAACAAAGGGTGGCAACATTGACTAAAACGAAAAACGTATAAATTTTCTTACCTTCAAAGTCTGTGAATGTCTAACTCTGGGCGGCGGTGGGTGCGGCCTCGTTCTACCTGTGGTGAAGGCGCGGTGACCATAACTAGGCGGCTGCCATAGCCCACCGCCATCTGAACAGGTAATAAGTCAATCTATATGAGCAACAATTTCGAAATCTAGCTATCGTACCAAACACAGTATAAATATTTATAAGCAGAAAAGCAGTATAGAAACAGCAGTATCGATTTGGGGGCTGTCACCTTCATCCGTGGGAGTGCATCTTTTATCTGAATCCCTACATGTGGTCTCCGGGTGGTTCAATAAACTATTGTGCTCCGGCTGTGGCAAAGAGGCACTGCCAAGCGGCCCTGCTGTGTTCCGGTCTGTCTGTCTGGTGACACCATATCCATAAAAGTGTGGGTCGAAATGGTTGGTCCTTAAAGGTTCCACTACCATCGTCACACCGAAAATTATTAACAATCACGAGTGAATCAATATGTTGGGCAGAGGCGTTCCATCATAGATTACATGATTGCTTAACATCAGGCAAGTTGTTGGTAAGCACAAGCCTTTTTCAGAATTAAAAAAATAGATTTAAGACTCACTTACAAAGACACGCGTGTTGGCAAAATTCTGAACATTCCTCTCAGCGCTGTCTGTTGAAAAGGGATGCTTTGGATCTCGTCTATACGCGAGGGTGTTAGTGAGTCGATTCGGTTTATTCCTAGTTTCTATACTGTTTTAGCTTATATATATTTACTGTGGTGTAGTGTGCTAGTCTGATCATTATTTGTTTTATGTAATCACTAAAAAAACAGTATCCGACTGTAAATAGATGATTCTGCTACAAATTACGATCTCAACAAATTACTTAAAACACTACCACATTTAAATATCACATCAAACAATTCCTAATCAATTATTATTTTTTAATTAAAACAAATAAACGTTATAACCACATGCTTTCTATAAAAAAAATATAAAACCTACCACCCCACAATATAAACACAATTAATTAAAAAAAAAACACAAGAAAGTTACATATTTATTAATTATAATAATATTAACAATACATTTGTATAATAAACAACACAAATCCATGCAAAAATAAAACTATAACATTCCTAATAAAAAAAACCTTTTGCTTCACTATCTACAGGCATAAGTATGCCATAAATCAATGGAATAAGGTGTATAACCATTTGTCATGCAATCACCTGACTCGTGGGTGCTGAGTGAATCCTCCGAGCAGTTGAGGTCCGCTGCGTTATAATATTTCGCGCATTATTTTATATTTTTTTATAAATAAAAATACAGACAAACCCCCCCTGACTAATAAACGATGTATAACGTGTGAATACCACCTATTCTGTTTTGTCTTTTTCTCCTATATGACACTTTAAGCATTTGACAGAGACAAAACACAGAATAGCTGTTTTACGCCTTTACAGTACGGCTGACGGATCTCGGTCGGAATGAAGTTCGCGCAGATGGCTGCGCTGATCACATTTATAGGTAAAAAAGGGTAAGTTGTCGCAGAGTACCTAATATCAATCAGGCCGCACTTGTACTTCGTTTATTAGTTCTTACTAAATAACTGAATGTCTCTTGGGTTACAGTTAGTTTTTTACCCTAACCATTTCCAGCATTTCAGATTTTGAATAAGAAAACTGCATCAAAATCGGTCATCTGTTAATACGCTACCTGGCAGCAAACGATTGTACAAAGAGACAGACACACACGTCCTACTTATAAATTGTAATTGTATTGTATTCTTTGCTGTCCGGTGTTAAAATACGTACGCATCCGTTTAGCTACGAACAGCTGAATGGATGCGGACGTATCTTGATATAAAAGTAATATTTTCTTTGAACAAAAAACTTGTAAATTTGAAAGTAATCAAATTAATTAAATCTCTAAATCAATACATTTAGGTATTTTCTTTAGAAAACAATCTTTAGAAGAGTTGTATCATTCTATTAAACTGGAACTAAAAGTCGGATTTGAAAAATTCCATTTACTTTCAACTTGTATAACTTTTTGAGGTTTGCCAACATTAGGACCGTGATGTTAAATTAATAGTCAACAACTTACGAGAGAGATCTGCGTGCATTCTGTGATCAGGTGGCGCGGGTTCCGGTGGCGTACTAGGCGGTGGATATACACTAAACCCTGAAAAAATTACAGTGTGCAATTGCAAGGTACAAAATATACACTAGTACTGAACTAGATTCAGTACCTAGTTTCAAAAGTATGGGTGGCGACCCATTGGTTTATCGTAAGCAAATATTGAGTGGGCCGTGAAACATAAAATAACTCGACTGAATGAAATTGAATGTATCAAACTCACTGCGATTAAAAGCAACTAGGAATAAAATCGCTGCTAAAGCTGTGATTGCAAATAAATAGGATAATATGTACATCCTTTCCATTGAAACAGCAGTCTTTGTATGTAGGTATGTAATATTTTTACAGAGATAACGGTATCTGAACGTTACCAATATTTTATACTTTTTAAGTCGGCCAAGAAGTGGGTCTTGAATTTGGCAACTTTTATTTCGTCGGATTTGAACCCATTTCAGTTTGGCAATCACTAGTCTAACTGATATTGGTTGAAACAATCTGAAATCGATCTTTAGATATCATCAAAATTACGACGATATTAACGTATAAAATAAAATAAAATAGTAAGGGAGAAAAATATGACATAGTAACGTCATGCCATGGACGTTAGATTAACTTAAGCAAGTGCAAGTAAGAGACATTTACATGCTGATAAATAAGTATTAGAGATTTCGTTGTCACTTTCGGTATTTATAATCTTTTCTTTAATGTCGCCGCCGATACACGCACATCACTAACACACAATCAGTCATACGTACACTCAAAATCATTCCACTAATTCTATACGTACATACATTCACTCACACATTCATTCTACTAGGCCCCAGCCCACTACCTAACCGACCCTATCGAACCAAATTGTCAGGCTATTTTTTGTAGTAGATATGAATCTTGACATTTATATCTAGTTCCAAGATTCGCCTAGTTTTTCCTTGTTCTCATCACGAACACTTACTCTCTTCATATTTTTTTAATAGACAAACTTAGTTCAATAGCTCTGGCAGACTGCACTGTGTCAAGACTGGTGGTAATTTTCAATGCTTACCTTTCAAAAATCCTCGATTCTTGGAGTTGTTTAGCGTGTCGCTGTATTCAGAGTCGATATCTGCGCGGGAGTCGGGTCCGATCAGTAAATCCAGTGAATTTGTTAACTTGTGTTCTCTCCTAGAGGGAAAAAGATGACAATGACATAATTACTGACTCGTTGGTCCAGTAGTAAACGTGCTCCCTTTATAACCGTAATGTCCAGGGTTCAAGTATAAAAAAAACATTTCTAAGTATTGCACTTAGTAACGTAAACTATCGATGATTAATCGATATATCTATCGATAGCATTTGTGCTATTGATGGTATCGATACTATTGATTGGTTTTTAAACACTATCAAATGCGATTAGCGGAAATGGAAATGAGCAACAATGGCGCAGCGATACGGGCCTCGCCTTAGAAATTTAAGGTCGCTGTTTCGATTCCTGGTCGCACCCACACATCTTTGTGTGAATTGTTTTATCTCCGCTGCTCAATATGGGTGAACGAAAACACTGTGAGGAAACCGTGTCTAAGAACCAATCATTCGAGGACATGTGACACTGGACACCCGCGCCAGTGTGTGTAGATTAAGGCCTAAACTCTCTCAACTCCTAAGATAGTTGAGAGAAGACCCGTGCCTAACAGTGAGACACTAAAAATGGTTGAAGTGAAATGCGTTTATTACTATTGAACATGATAAATTAATCTAAGGGGGTTAGTCTTAATCTATTATCGAATATCTATTATCTATTATTAACCCCCCCTTAGATTAAGTTTTCTAACAAATATAAGTAATAAAACTACTTTTTAACGGATTTTATCGCGGTTTATTTTAGATTTTGAAACGTCGGGATCAAAAATCTAAAATAAACCGCGATAAAATCCGTTAAAAAGTAGTTTTATTTCAATGTGTGATATTCGCGTAAATCTAAGACAATACTAAATATAAGTAATTTTAATACTTGAAATAAATGTCATTATTATTATTATTATTGCTCACGATAGAAGTTTAATATTGAAAAAAAAATTGTTTGTTAATAAAAAAACTAGGTATCGATATTTCAGCAACACTTAGGTAGACAGCTCAACTGGTCAGCACTCACATATGGTTGAGATGGTAGGAGTGGTTGCGTGGTGGTGGCGGTGGTCGCGCGGCAGCCACGTCCGGCAGGTTGTGTGGTTGCTCCATGCGGAAGGCTCGCTCTATTTCTCCCTTACGTTCCCACACCTCTTTGAAGAATGGTGTGTAGAACGCCGCTATACACAGAAAAAAATAATTTTTAACTATTTCATCTTACATTCTCTTTTCATATCTGTATATTCCGCTCCGTTTTTTATCGTATATTCCGTTGCAGACGCGTTGTATCGTAGACTACATGATTGCTATGTCATTTCAGAATATTATATTTTTTCTTACCAATTTTCTACTAATATTAAAATTGCGACAGTTTTAATAGACGTGTGGTTGTTTGTTACTCTTTGATGCAAAATCTACTCGATGGATTACATTAATATACCTAATGTAATCCGTCGAGTAGAACACCAATCTGGTATAGCACATAGGCTATTTTATCCTAATACCACGAGGTAAGAAGTTAGTTACTACTTAATTAATATTAAAAACTACATGCATTTTACAGAGTGCAGCGATTTACTACGCTTCGATTTTTTTTTAAATTTATATTTACAAGTAATGCCTCTGTTGTTGCAAATGTTCATAGGCTACTGTGACCGTTAACCAATAGATGGGCCGTATGCTTGATGTTTTAGCTGATGTTGTTGATATCACACACAGTTGATACACCATCCATTCTGCATCCGACACGCATGCTGCTGAGTCCGACTATGACATCATTTAAATACAGGTTAAAGAGGCGGGGAGAGGACAACCCTCCCTCACCCAACATCCCAACTCGTACGCCTCCGACACTGTTGTACGATTTAACCCGATTCATCTGGTTTAGATACCAGTATTTAAAGATGCCAAAAATTTCGGTAGGTCTTCAGCTTTATAATATTAGTATAGATTATAGTAATACTGGTAGTACACTACTCACATTTATTTTCAGCACTAGAGGTATACGTAGTGAAGTGTGCACCCAATCGATCAGCTGTCGCATTCCCTTCAGTGATCAACGCATGTCCTAAATCGGTACCGAAGAAAGTACTGGCTGATCCACCGCCATCAGTTACTGCTACCATTTGTATCGGCAAGTTAGGAATGTTCATTGAAAAAGCACTGTTGAAAGTAAAGTTTAGTCAATCGTCGCTGTCAAAGACATAGCTTTCAAGAATGTGACACAAATTAAATAAATTAAGTTTTCATCTTGTCAAATTTTACCATCTGTCGGGTCTTACTGGATGTTTTCACTGCACAACAAAACATGATACAAGCATAGTCTCATCTCTTTTTATTCTTCTATAGGCTGGCGCTTGACTACAACTTGCCTGGTGTTGAGCAATGATGTAGTCTACGATAGAACGCGCCAGCCCAGTATACCGATTCACTCGTGATTACGAACGATTATCGGTGGTGGCAGTGGACTGAGACCCATCCTCACTGCATGGTGTCACCAGACATCGCACCGGAACACGGCAAGGCCGCTTGGCAGTGCGGCTTTGTCTGGTGGGTGGTCACTAACCACGGCCGTACCCTACCACCAGTTGATTGTCACCTTATTTGCACCACCCGGGGACGAAGGTGACTCAGCCCCCAAATATCCCCAATCATATCTCTTCGTACTCATCTCTAACCGATAGAGATAATGCTTGCAACATGTTTTCTTGTGAATCTTTCGCCAGTGGAAACTAGGGGCGATTATAAATCCGATACATAAATCACGCACAAAATCTCATCGAAATCTATGCAACTATTGAAGAGGAGTTTATGTTGAACTCCTAGCTCTTTCTACCTCACTCTTTCCCAGTCCCTCTCTCTGCCTCAATCCGTTTTACATCCCGCTCCTCTTACCCTCTCTTTCTCTTCTCTTGATTTGTTAAAAAATAAAACCAAACCACAAAATTGTATCGAATTCCATTCAGATAATTATAAGAATTTCAATCACAATGTTCCTTCAATCATACAGGCTGCCAAGTGGAACTCTGGTGACATGTAACACGGGATGTTTCTACGTAACATAGACACCAGCGAACCACAACCATATTTAAAAGTTTATTAAAATTAAAAAATATGTAACTGTCTATTTTAGGGATGGCGAACCAACGGCACGCGTGCCTATGATGGCACGCAGCGCAATATTTTGGGCACGCCACTGATCACAAATTTGGCCAGTTCAACTGTCCAAACTTGGCGTTGGCTTCGCACACCAAAATATGTTACGCACTGTCTCTTTTTACTCATCCTAGAGCGATAGAGTCGTAAAGATTATACAGCATATTGTTTTCTTGTCCATGTTTCGCCGGTGCAAACCAGAGGTCAAATTAGCAAAGTTTATAAGTCAAATTATAACTGTAATATTTGTACCTAAGTTATTTGTAATTTAATCTGAAACGACAGATCACACTAGTGTTGCTTTGATTCGAAAAGCAGATAAATTGAAACATGTATACTGTAAGTAATATTTAATAGTAAATAGAGGGTTTGAGTATGATAATAGTATTAGACAAGTTAAGATATCAAGATTATTTGACGGCACCTCTATGTCTTGATTTTTTTTATATATATGGCACGCCGGCACAAAAAGGTTCGCCATCCCTGGTCTATATGGTTGTTGGTGAGAAAGAAACATATTATTATAACATTATACAAAAATATATAGTACTTACTTTAAAGTAGTCAAACTAGCTTTTCTCTTCGCCGAGTAAATCAAAATGAACCCGTGAATCAATTCCTCTCTGAACTGACTTGCGCCGTGAAAACTTGATATTATCACCTGTTATAACAAAAATAACAACGCAATAAGAAGGAGAACTAGAAAAGGAAGAGACTACTAAGTATATTAAAAACACTTTAGAATCGAATTCTCCTAGTCCGATATGGATCAGCTAAGTATTCATCACAAGTCACCTGCGCTTCGACGGCTATACTTTACCTTTCAGTGGTAGACGTTCATGTCAGGTAGCAAATCATGAATTATTCCAAGCTAATGGGCTTCAGAAATGCCTGACCAACTTTCATTTAGCTATAGTTTTAGACGAAACTGCTAACAAAAACAAATCGACTAAGAATTTTTGTATGGGTATACAAAAATTAAGGCCAAAGGGCCATTTTAAGTATCCATACTAATAAAGGTTACATTAAATATACAAAATACAAATACAAAAATGTTTGAGCTATCAATATATTACAAAAAGTTTGATAAGGTAAGGCAATATAAGTATAACCACCTACGGAAGTCATAGCCATTCAAATTCGGGTAAATTCGTGCGTGATCAGACAGTTTAGGTGACCATGGACTAAACCAGGTTCACTCACGGTAACAGGTGGTCAAAAAACTATCAATATCCAACCTTAACACTTAATAATAAGGTATAATATTACACGCACCTCAACTTTCCTCTTGGAGTCCCCTAAAAATGTTTCAATGACGATAGATCTATCGCCAGTGAGGAAACAAGCGCGATGCACCAGCAACGGGCTCAACACTCGTTCCGGAGAGTACGGGTCGTCACAGAACATGCACACCATTATCCTGACACACAAAATTACGTAGAATTAGTAAGCTTCAATGCTTTGGGGACATATAACGTCCCTGCTGGATAAAGTAAAGAAAAACTGTGCGGTGGGATACTTAAGGCTTCCTTGTATAAGGAAAGCACATAAGATCCACACGGGGTCCAAGTGTTCTGGGTACACCTGACCCATTTCACATGATAAGCTGAATGCCGCATAAGTTATAACTGTTGAGGTAAACGAGTTTTTTTTTATTGAAAATTCATATCATCATCTGCCAACACATGATGATATGTTAATGTTCAGACTTGACTGCACCGCACGCGCCGCATTCAACGCTTTTGTTCATGTACAATGGCGACTTCGGCGCAGGTAAGTGTGCAAGGTTACAGAGAACTAGATACAGGATTTTTTTTAACCAAGGCCCAATATTTGAGGAAATAAACTCAAAGAAACTTTAATAAACATGTATTTTTATTTTGATGTGTCTTAATACTAAAAAATGAAGTAATATGAGAAAAGAAAATGCGAATCAAAGAACGAAATGCGAACATCATCTTTGACATTCAAGCATTCATCTATTCATTCTTTACCTTCATTCATATTATATTCATTCATTCCCTCTCTTGGATTTTTGAACGTGGTTGGGACCTACATACTCAACTCGTATCTTGGATTTCAATTGAATAAACGTATTTTAAAAGTCACAAATAAACTAATTCATTCAAAAGGAGTTCCGAGGCCCCCGTTCCTGTCCACCCATTTACCTTATTTAAACTTTAAATTGTGACTTTTACGGAACGTCCGTCATCGTTTGAACGTTTAGTTGTTTATTTTCAAGAATGCGGCGATTGTGGCGTGTGCGGTTCGGCTCAAGTCTGCTATTACTTAAATCTCTAAGGATCTCCACACGTTTTTTTCGTTGATTCTAGCTATAAAATATCATACCTGATATCAGAGTCGAAGCACACAATGACATCTCTATAGAGATGTGCATAACTAGCCTTCTCTCTATTAGCACGAACTAGTTCCTGTATCGCATCACTTGTAAGCGATTCTGTGCCGAGCTCGTTGATTGAAGCTTCCATGTACGAACAGTGTAAACTAGAACAAAAATAAAACTGATGCAGTGAAGTCCAACAGGGCCCCGAATCCCGCGTTTGAGACATTTATCTCTAATAGACTCAAGTCGAATAAAATTGGTGATTTCATTTTTCAATCAAATAAATGTAATGTAGTAATAAATGTCTAAAGTTCTAGAATCGAGGCTTTGGGCAAACGTAGGATTCCGTACAATTGTACTATTTTGTAACGGTGATGTAAAACAGAAGGCGCCACGTGAAATTTGGTAAGATTTCATTTTAATTTTTAGTTCATTTTGTAGTTTGTTCGAAAATATTGAATACGTTCTTTTTCTACTTTAATGTAATCGAAGAATAAAGGCGATACAATGAGTCAAAATATAGTTTTTAGTAATATAGTATAGAATTTAATTTAAGAACACCTGAACTTTTTTATTAATTCGTAAAGGCAATGATTGGCCCGCAGGCGTAATAGTTAGTTCATCGTGAGTTCGATTCCCACCCAGGACAAATTTATATGTGATGAGCATCACTATTTGTTCTGTGCCTGTGTGTAATTTATCTATAACTAGCGACCCGCCACAGATTCGCACGGGTGCAATGTGTTATACCTATAAACCTTCCTCTGGAATCACTCTATCTATTAAAAAAACCGCATCAAAATCCGTTGCGTAGTTTTAAAGATCTAAGCATACATAGGGACAGAAAAAGCGACTTTGTTTTATACTATGTAGTGATATGTATGTATTCACAAAAAATATATTTAAATAATTCATAGAACCCACAACACACACAAATAATTAAATTCGTGATACTGTTACATACTTGTCAGCGAGATTTTGACCCTCCTCCTGTAACCTGGTCAGCTCCTTTTTATCCATACCCTCGTCTTGTACAAACATCACAACCAGAGGTAGACCCTGGAACGGCAGCTTATCTTCTTGTTCCAAACTGCTGAGAAGCGTCTTTTCTGCACATCCTCTGATGTATTCGAATGATTCCTGATCTTGGTATACACAGAAGTAGCCTAGAAGATAGAAGAGAATATAAAGCAATCCAACGTACACTCATATTATTACGTGTATGCAACTGATAATCGATAATCCTATATACCGGGGCCAAACTCGCGAATCTTAATCTTGGGGGCTGAGTCACCTTCGTCCGTGGGTGTACACAATTGAATCCCCACACGTAGTCCCCGGGTGGTGCAAATCAGGTGACAATCAACTGGTGGTAGGCTTCGGCCGTGGTTAGCGACCACCCACCAGACAAAGCCGCACCGCCAAGCCGCCTTGCCGTGTACCAGTGCGATGTCTGGTGACACCATGCAGAGAGGGTGGGTCGGAATTGTTGCCCTTTATGATTTCTAACCATATGGAAACTCATTCTACTGCCACCTTCTCACCGATAATCATTCGTAATCATGAGTGAATCGGTATACTAGGCTGGCGCGTTCCATCGTAGACTTCATCATTGCTTAACATCAGACAAGTTGTAGTCAAGCACCAGCCTATAGAAGAATAAAAAAAAATCTTTGCCTTTAAGTGTGGCTGTAGCAATATGCGTTAAAAAAACGTGTTTATACGCTCGTATCATCATCATTCCCCTTGTCCTTATCCCATTTCTATTGAGGTCGGTTTCCAGTCTAACCTGATGCGGCCAACTACCATAATTATAAGAGCGACTGCCATTAGACCTCGAAACCCGTAGGGAACCAGTAGCCGAGATGGTTAGACCAGGTGTCAGATTATATAGGCTTCTGAATAAATGTAACGATTGTCAGATGTGTTAAGTAACAACCGGGACCAACGGCTTAACGTGTTCTCAGAGGCACGGATGTTTATACGCTCGTATAAGAAGTAAATTTAAACAAATAGGTTTTTCACTTAGCCTCAACTTGCTTGACTTAAACTATGATGTGGTCCACGATGGAACTCGCTTACCCAGTAAATATCGACTCACGCGTGACTTGAACATAGACAGATTATTTTATCAGGAAGGAAACATAAATGCCACCAGCGACTCCTAAAACTTACAGGTACTTGAGCAATTACAAAAGTCAAAGGAATGCCTGGCCTGGTGGCGCAGTGGTTAGTGACCCTGACTGCTAAGCCGAAGGTCGTGGGTTCGATTCCCACCCAGGACAAATCTTTGCGTGATGAGCATGATTGTTTGTCCTATGTCTGGGTGTCATTTATCTATTTTAAGTATACCTATATTTAGAAAAAAAATGTATAGCAGTTTATCCGTTCCTAGTACCCTAAACACAAGCAAATATAATAGCTTAATTTACGACAAGATGGCGCTGTGTGTAAATGTGAATATATTATTATTATTATAATGCAACAACACTAGATCTGTAGGCCAATTCACGTAATTAAATAAGTTCAGTGGCAGTGCAGTTGCAGTTAAGTTTCGATCAAAACAGCCCTTTTCGTATTCTCGTAATTTTGACAACCGCTGTCAGATACGCTCACGTCAAGTACGCGTCACGCGAGCGCTTTGACGTTCATGACATAAATATGACAGTTACAAGAATACCATTTTACACTGAGACGTGAACGAATTTGCAACTGAACCGCAACTTGATCGGCGCGTCAAGAAATTACGTGAATTAGCCTACAGGTACATACGGCCTATACGTGCGAGCGAGAGGGACCGATATACATAATTGATTTGTGACGTAGTTCGTACGTTTGTAATGGATCAACGATAGCAAATTTTTCTCACCATTGGGCGTGAATTCGTCTATACAGGTTGTCTCAGCAGTGAAGTCGTCGGTCCTGACGCGTTGCTCCACACGCCACGAGTGTCCCCCAACGTTAACGCGCTGTTCCGTATCACATCCCGCTAGGAGACGCTTACCGAACTCTTCGGCTATGCCTTCCACCTGTAATATACAGATTTAGTAGACTTTCAAATAAAGTAACACTTACAATCCGTCAGATATCCGTCACCCAACTGTGTGACAGTAAAAAAGGGTTGAAATGAGAAGTGAACCGCAACAAAATTTCAAGTGGTTGCATATTGAACTAGAAAAAGCGGCTAGCCGCAATTAGCATACCCCGCGGTTAAACTGCTAGTGCGTACAAGGGTTTGCCAACTATCTTGATGGCTAGAGACGGGCACGCTATTTTAGCAATGGAGATAAAATTAAAAATGTTTTAGCAATATAACTGTTTGGCGTTATAAATCGCCTCTTTAGAGATATAATACAATTATACTTACCCCTAAGATAATAACGTTGATCAGACTAGCATCAGCAGTAAGCGCCCAGGGAGCGGCTGGAGGGCCAGCTAAGCATTGAGATTCGCCCGTTGATGTCAAAGACCTGTCAAAATTACCGAATATTGTAGTTATTCATTATTATTTACCTTGAGTGACTATTATTGTTTAACTGAACCTTATCGGTAAGCCATTCTAAAACTGTCAACCGATGTAGTACTTGGCAACTACCATGTTGGGGTTTCCTCGTCGTTGACGGAATCCCGGTAGTTGTTGTAAACACCAAACCCCAAAGTAATAGAAAAGTAAAATTTATTTGTTATCCGAAGGCTAAGTAAAGTGTCTGAGTCGTACTTTAGTTGGTAAATAAATTTTGACACATTAGCACTTGTCGGAGGTTGTGACAACTAAACATACCTAATTAGGTTGCAAATAATGGGTGAAATATAAAATGCTGTATGAGCGTAAATGGCTCGTACATACCATATAGGCTCCTTCATTGTCTGGGCACGGGACTTCTCTCAACTATCTTACGAGTTGAGAGATTAGGCCTTAATCCACACACGCTGGCCAAATGCGGGTTGGTGGATGTCACATGTCCTCGAATGTATAGTTCTTAGTCATGTTGGTACATTGAGCAGCGGCGATATTACAATTCACACAAAGATGTGTGGGCACGACTGTGAATCGAACCGCGACCTTATAAATCTACGCCACCGCTGCTCCTTGGGCTCCTTACATGGAGATAAACTTTTAATAATTAAAATAGCTTACCCAACTCTCGTGTTTAATATAACAGGTAAGGTGACGTCAAGACAGTTGGCGCCCGCTGGACAATGTTCTCTCATCGGACAGTGCACGAACCCGAGGTGTTGGAACAACATTAGCTTGCGATCTTGTTCCATACGGTCTAACATCTTGTATCTACAGACAAAATTAGGACTATAGATAGACCGTTTAACTCGCGTATCGCCTATCGCCAAGATTCTGACTCCACAAACTGCACAGACAGTGATGATGATTCAAGCGATATGGATATTAGTGACGTATAGTGTTACATTACTTTTAACTGTGGTTAAATAGTTCTTTATGAGATTTAATTAATGTTTTATGACTTTGTACCTCAGATGGCGATACGCGAGTTAAACGGTCTATCTATAAATATTTATAGAAGGTATTTTGCTTTGCACATTTCCTGTATTTAAAACTGCAGGCTGAAGAATTCATACGGCCCGAACGTTTTTACGTACCATCAGCCGGTTGTTCATAAGGTAGGTTTTCTTTCGTATTAAATAGATTAGCTACCGTTTTCACAGAGGAAACTGTGCTATTGAAAACTGAATATATTAAATTTCGTTCGGTTTGTTGAACTTTGTACGCAGGGCTGCAACTCAAATCAAACCCAGGCAACTCACTAAAACCCTACTATTCGTTAACGTGTCATGGCGTCTGTCAATTTCAAACGTATCTGATTTAAATTGAATTTTCTTTAGCAACGAATTATTGAGTACACTCCCTCTGACTGGATTATAGTTAAAGTTTATGTGGTAGAGGATGTCCGTTCATTTAGCACTCCAATCACTTGTTATCAGGATAAACACAGATTTTTCAAGGGTAATGCTCGATTAAGAAGTATAATTCACAAGATTCGCGAGCGACTTTTAGTAGTATTAAAATTCTTACCTAAAGTCATCTTGGAGTACGTCAGTGATCTCTTTAATATCCTCTTGGGTGATGGTCCCCGTTGGTGATATGCTCTTGAAGTGGTAGAATAAATCTGCATGTTCTAAAAGCAGTTCCTGTGACAAACATTACCTTGATTACACTCCAGTCGTGAGTTTTTATTAATATTTCCTCTATTATCCAGATATAAAAAGTAAACTATGTAATCTATCTTGACAATCTTTGACGACCCTTTTCGATCCGATTCCTGGTTATTGGTCAATGTAATGCCCCGAGTCGGGGAGACGTGGTCGGTTTTTACCTCATTCTCAAATAGGTGATGGGTGGGAAGAAAGTAGTGAACGAGAGGAGGCGACCGTTCCACTACAGATGCACTACGGCCTGGAGGGTGCCAACAGATGATCTGGAGCCATCGTACAGATGACCTGACTGAAATAAAGGCCCCACGCGCCGCTTGCGATTTTTCTTATCACCCGTGCAGATTAGAGCAAGCAGTGTGGGCACCTGGAAGTTGTCCTTGGCGCGTGTCTGTATATCCCGCTGGTGCTGGTCGTACACCCGCTGGTGCTGCAGGTCGCTGAGCGCCTCGTAGCACTCCCGGCCCATCAGCAGCACGCGCACTTCCGACAGCTGCTTGCCTGGCGTCACGTACCCAGTCTCTTCTAGCAGCCGCTTGAACTGCTGGCACCATCTACGAATACGATATTCTTTAATACATTTATTGCCAAAGAATCTAGTAGATCACGTGCTCATAACCCTTCTAGTGGGGGCAGAGTCACCTTCGTCCGTGGGTGTACACGTTTAATAGAATCCCTACACGTGGTCCCCGGGTGGTGCAAATCAGGTGACAATCAACTGGTGGTAGACTTCGGCCGTGGTTAGTGACCACCCACCAGACAAAGACACACCGCCAAGCGGCCTTGCCGCGTCCGGTGCTATGTCTGGTGACACCATAAAGAGGGGGTGGGTCGGAATTGTTGTCCTTTAAGGTTTCTAACCATAAGGAGGCTCATTCCACTGCCACCTTCTCACCGATAATCGGTATACTAGGCTGGCGCTTTCCATCGTGAACTACATCATGGCTTAACATCAGGCAAGTTGTAGTCAAGCGCCAGCCTATCGCAGAATAAAAAAAAAAGAACCAGTAACCAGAAAATCAAATTTTGGTGCTGAAAAAAACCGCAGATGTTGATGCATCTTCACCACTCTGGTGTGTTCAAATACAAATTCAGGGACATACTACAGTTTTACTTACTCGTAGTTTCTATGTTCTTCTTGGGCTTCATGTAAATATGTTTGGAAGACGGCGGCGGCTTCGTTAGACTCCAATATTTCGTACGGAATCTTCTGCGATTGGCCCAATGTCTGCGAAACATATGATACTTCTAAATTTTATACTTTAGAATCAATTGCGATACCTAATAAAGTCGTTTAAAAATTATTTCACGTCAACCCTTTTTGTGTCCCACAGCTGGGCATGGGCATCCTTCACCGATATTGAGCAGCGGCGATAAAACAATTCACACAAAGATGTGTGGGCACGCACAGGATTCGAACCCGCGACCTTATTTTTCTAAGGCGAGGCCCGTACCGCTGCGCCACCGCTGCTAATTTTACATTATGTCGGTTAAATTCCCAGGCGTGGCAAACGTATTTTCGAAAATCAATGAATGCAGTTTGTTAAGGAGTTTATAATAAGGATTTAAAGTTGTTTTCCTTCAGGGCTCATTGATTTTTTTCCACTTTGTACACTTCCTTGATCATAACCGCCATACGCTATAATAAAGATTTTTATACTTTATACTTTTATTTTTATACTTATACATTCTGTAGTACAAATCATTTAAGTACCTGGTATTTAGCCCTCTCGCCAACTCGTAGCGTAGTATCGATAGCTAAAGGACTATCTAGTTCGGATCCCGACTCGGATCCTGAGTGCTCCGGCCGACCTTCACTGAAGTACACAGAGAAGTCGCGATGTGCTCGCAATTGACGAACTACCATTGGCCAATCACTGGGAACAAGATGACTGATTTTTAGAAGCCTTCCGGTTCCTTCACCGATATTGAGCGATAAAACAATTTACACAAAGATGTGTGGGCACGACCGGGGATCGAACTCGTGACCTCATATTTAAAAAGCGAGGCCGATAGGTTTCTTAGGCTAAAACTGTTCAAAGTAAAGAGGGTAATGCCCAAGTAGTGTCAAAGCCTAGCGCTAAATGAAATTAGCGTAGCGTGAAAGCCGATTGGATCATCAAGTCAAATATAAATGCTGCGCATGAGTCTTCTTTTAACAATTTTAAGAGTACATCTGTACTTTCTCATTCCTTACGATTGTTAATTATACAGGCCAGCTTAATGCTGGTCGATAAAGTTATTTATATGGACAAAGTGTTGCTACTATGTAAAGCAAAATCCTCTGACAGCACCGATACCTCTAAATTGCACTGTAGCAACAGTACCCTAGTAATTTGTTACTTTGTAATAATAATACTTCTTTTCTTTCTTACCGCAGTAGTACCCTTGTAGTAATACTTTCGGTATGTACTACATACAAACACCACGAGTTAAAAAATCGAGTATAAAAACACAAAAATGTACATACTTTTCTTGCAAATCTTCAGTAGGTAGTTGCATCCGCGACAAAATTTGTGGCAACTTCGCCAGCTGCTTGCGAAGCTTCTTAGCTGCCCGTTCTTCTTTCAACCGCCGGATGTGACGTCGATATACCACCTGATGATATTAAAAATCTTCATTTAATTGCTTTTTCTTACAATTCCGAACTCTACTCAAACTCAATCGTTGAATGATTTTTTGTACATATAGGTAATTTTACGTAAATTAATAGCATGACGGGCCGGTGGCGTGGTCGGTAACATACTTGCTTTTCACGCCGCAGGTCGTGGGTTCGATTCCCACCCGAGACAAACATTAATGATGAACATTTGTGTTTGTGTCGAGTCTGGGTGTAAATATCTAATAAAAGTATATATTTACAAAAGAAAAGTATTATATGTATAGTATATACCAGTTATCTGGTTTCCATAACACAAGCTCTGCTTAGCTTGGGACCAGATGACCGTGTGTGTTAATGTCCCAGAATATTTATTTATTTATTTATGTGTTACTTCAAAGTATTTAACATAAATTTTGTATAAACTGACGACGTATCGATATGAAGTTTTAAATACAAATATTCGTACAAAAAGATTTTACTTAATTTATCCATACATTTCGTTATATTATACAGAGTGATATTCTTACTAGGTAATAAATTTTGTTTAACAATATATATATATCTTGGTTTAAAGTAATAAATTCATGTATGTACAAGCTGAAAGTTATATTATCTTACTTGAGTTCCATCATTTCCAAACTGCTGCACAAACTTGATCCATTCAGGATAGTGACACAATCGTTTACTAGCTGCTGACCACATTTCTCTGAAAAAACATTATAGTATCACATTGGGGACACCTTTGCCCGTGGGAGTGCACCTTTGATCTGAATCCCCACAAGTGGTGCAAATCAGGTGACAAAAAACTTGTAGTAAACTTCGTGAAACTTCTGAAATCGTGAATGTCGCATCGAATCATGGGCATCTCGATGGAAAGTAGGTCTTAAGGTGCATTTGACACCCTATGAACAGTTTTGTACATCTTTGCGTCACTTACTTATGATCTTGGACATGCATTCTGATGAGCTGCGTGAACGCTTCGGTGACAAAGTCTAAAGCTTCGCGCCTTATTCGCAGAGCCTCGGCATAATTCGCCACCTGTATGACAAAAATAAGTTTAAAAAGAACTCTCAACAAACCACATAATATTTGTCAAATTAGTGATGTCACACTGTCGTGGAATACAAATTCGATATACATTCATATCGACAGCGTGTTTTTATTATTAGCACCGGTTGCAACAAGATCGGTATAATTTAATACTGTCATCATCATTTCCCTTGCCTTTTTCCCATTTCTATTGGGGTCGGCTCCCAGTCTAACCTGATACAGCTAGCTACCAGAATTATACGAGCGACTGCCATCAGACCTCGAAACCCGTAGGGAACCAGTAGCCGAGATGGTTAGACCCTGGTGTCAGATTATATTGCCTTCTGACTACATGTAACGATTGTCATAGATGTGTTAAATGACAACCGGGACCGACGGCTTAACGTGCTCTCCGAGGCACGGAGGGTAGTCCCTCAACCAACCAGACACCGAAACAAATTTTTGTTGTTACACAAATATTGTCCGGGGCGGGAATCGAACCCGCGAACTCCCGGGCACAGTATAGCCCAATCGGACGGCTTACACCGCTCGACTACCGAGGTCGTCTATAATTTAGCAGTATAATTTAATTTAATACTGTAATAATGAAAATTCACTATTCAAAATTTTTGCTCTCACCTTAATCCTCGCTTTAGATTTATCAACCATCTGTGCTAACAAGAAGAACGCCTGATCCACATTGACATTATCATGACTTGAAGTTTCCACTATCGGTACGGAACCTTTGAACTCTTTCCGTTGAACTAATCGTTCTGCCTCCCTCACTCCTTGGTCTGAGGCTTCATCGTTCTTCGAAGTGACAAGGACGACAGGTTTCTTCAGTTTTATTATGTTCTGGAGGATAGCTGCCAGGATTTCGTTCTGGAATAGAATATGTTCAGTTTAGTATTCTGTGTATGTAACTAGAATGTCATCAAATTAGTTGTTCTAAGTTACAGTTTGTTATTGTTCAATAATCAGAACTATTTCTTTTTGGTCGGAATTGTTGCTCCTTTATGGTCAATAACCATATTAATATTAATAATATTCTGGGACATTAACAAACACGGTTATCTGATCCTAAACTAAGCAGAGCTTGTGTTATGGAAACAAGATACCTGATATACTATACATACATATACTACTTTTTTGTAAATACATACTTATATTGAAATAAAACTACTTTTTAACGGATTTTATCGCGGTTTATTTTAGATTTTTGATCCCGACGTTTCAAAGTCTTTTCAGACTTCATGTTCAAAAATCTAAAATAAACCGCGATAAAATCCGTTAAAAAGTAGTTTTATTTCAATGTGTGATATTCGCGTAAATCTAAGACAATACTATACATACTTATAATAGATAATTACACCCAGACTCGAGACAAGAGATGTTCATCACACAAATGTTTGTCTCAGGTGGGAATCGGACCCACGACCTGAGGTGTGGAAAGCAAGTATCTTACCTACCACGCCTACGGCCCGTCGTTATAATATTTAATATTATAAATACGAAAGTTTATATGGATGTTTGTTACTCTTACACCCAAAAACTACTGAACGGATTAGGATGAAATTTGACATAGAGATAAACTATAGTTTGGAATAGCACATAGGCTACTTTTTATTCCTAATACCACGGAGATAGTACATAATAATAATTGATAGCTAACCTGTTTCTCCCAAGTCCTTCCAGGCACCAAACTGACATCATAAACACAGAGGAACCCGTCCACAGTTAGCTTGCCATCCGGCATCAGTCTCTGTTCATACTCCTTCTCTATACCCAGCTGGTTCTTACATACATACATCAGTTTCTCTGCGGATTGCAGTTTTGTTGATACACAGCGTTTCACGTATGGTTCGGTTTTGCCAACTGTAAACAAAAGGACGATAAATCATTTAAAAAACCAGAAAAATCGTTAAGGTGCTTTAAAAAAAGATACTTAACTACATATATGTTACTAGTAGGACCAGCGGTGGCGCAGCGGTACGAGCCTCGCCTTAGAAATCTAAGGTCGCGGGTTCGAATCCTAGTCGTGCCCACACATCTTTGTGTGAATTATTTCATCTCCGCTGCTCAATATCGGTGAAGAAAAACCGGCATATCTAAGAACTAATTATTGGACATGTGACATCCACCAACCCGCACTTGGCCAGCGTATGTGGATTAAGTTATATTTCTAAGGCAAGGCCCGTATGCGCCATCGCTGCTCTCCACTTATGTCATAACACTAGGTACATATTGTTCGACCAATAATTAATAGCTAATTTTAATAGGTTTGTTAGGGACAAGAAATTGAACGATCCAATCAATATTAGCTATCTTCCTCGCCAACTTTTGACGATTACAGTTTCTACAATCTTAATATATATAAATCTCGTGTCACAATGTTTGTCCTCAATGGACTCCTAAACCACTTAACCGATTATAATAAAATTCGCACACCATGTGCAGTTCGATCCAACTTGAGAGATAGGATAGTTTAAATCTCAAATTATAGTCGCAATTTTAATTTATTGCTAATTATTTGTCTGTTATTATTTGACAGTCACAATTATCTGTTAACTCCAAATGATTCTAACAGATGTCGATACCTTTCGACTGGGTTGAGTAAGTAATCAATAGATGGCGCTGCTATGGTTATCACATTTTATGGAAATTGTTGAGTGGGCTGAAGCTACCCGGGCGAAGCTGGGACGGGCCGCTAGTATGTATATAAAGTTGCGTCTAGTAGGTATGTAGACGGTGTACGAATCGTATTAATTTACGCTGCCCGCACACGACCGATTTTGTTCAACTCAATGCAAAACTCAAGCACACAAAGCGGTCATAAAAATCGGTCGTGGGAGGGTAGCCTTAGGCAGCTGCGAGCTATAAAATTTAACCCAGCCAAAATTAATACAACCACGATCTGGCTCAACGATAATAACACTTAACAACAAATTAAACCGACTTAAAAAAGGAAACTAAAAAAAGTAAAAAATAAATTTACTTAACATAAAGAAATAATTCGTAGTGTAATTTAGATAATCAGAAATATTTAAAAAGTATTTCATATAATTTGAAGTCGTTGCCAAACAACAACTACGTATAGGTATTATCAATATTTCTCACAAAGAAGGTTGTTGTAGTATTTACGACCTCCTCCTTTTTTGAAAGTCGGTTAAAATAACAATGTGACATACCTTTAAACGGTTGAAAACATGCGTCGTCTACAAACTCTGTCTGCTCCACAATCTCAAACCGGTACTCCTGGTCATCATTTTCTTTCTGAACACTGCCCCAGTAGAGAAAGTGGTCGTTGTTGACCACACGGCCACTGAAGTCAGACTGAAAACAATTTTGAAAGTTCAATACACATTATAACCACTTTGGTTGTTAAGACACATGCTTTTCACGCGGCAGGTCGTGCGTTCGATTCCCACCCGAGATAGACATAGGTAATTTCTGTGATCAACACGTCTGTTTGTTTGATTCTGTGTGTAAAAATAAAGTAGTTTATCTAAAGGATATCAGTTATTTGGTTTCTATTATACCAGCTCGGCTTAGTATGGGATCAGATGACCTTGTCTGTTAATGACCTACAATTATATTACTTTATTAATAATAATAAAAATAATTATATCTAAGTACATAGTATGTAATGTTAGTATGTAGGTATATGTATGTATTTAAAGTTTTTTTTTTTGTTGTGCACTTCTACCCTTTCCACAAGTTTTCTCTTCTAGAGGTTTGCTGGTAGAAAATTCATAATTGAATTAAGCTCGCCTGTGTACATTGTTGTTTCCTATTTATAATTGTATGTGTAAGTGTTTTATGTACAATAAAGAATAAGAATAAGAATATTCTTTAAAGCAAAGTAATCTGTTGGAGGTCTAAAAATAAATAAATAATAATTAATGTGACTTGTCTTTAGTTCATTAAGATGACTAATTCATGCAAAAATCGCATCAAATTCGCCATCCCTTTCTGGTAAGATGAAGTACTTCTAAGTCAAATTCGGTTGTCTTTACTGAGTAGAAGTCTATAGTAATACCTGACTCAACACGCATATATGGTCGACATTATAGTCATCAGCGTGCGTCCGTACAAATCTGTTGCACAGACACGACTTGCCGACACCCAGCTGGCCCTTGTCTTTCTCAGTGCCTGTAAACAAATAATAAACATACAAGTTAAAATAACATCTTCATTTATACACACATCAGTTGTAGTACTGGCACAGTAGAATCATAATTTAAGGCAGTAGTTCGACTCCAACATGTCTTTGAATTGCATGCTTACTGTCAGCCAGATTACTAGAGATGGATGGTATTATATCTATCTATGTACCTACCTTCTATCTAAATATATAAAAGAAGAAACTGACTGACTGACATATTAACGCCCAGCTCAAACTTGCAAAGATGCTTCTTACGTTATAAGAACAATTCATTAATTTGTGGTAGTTAGTAACAGACATACCGTCACTTATGCTACAATACCGCTCAATTCATGAGTTGGTAAACTGGGAATATGATTATAACGTATAAATAAATTATTGGGTTCATTTTCTCGGTTTACTAATTGATCATTAGAGCGGTATTGCCGTAAAGGGACGTCACGGTGCATCTCAATAAAGCGGCGCGCGCGACCGTCGCGTCGCTCTCGTATCGCATATCGTATCAGGCGCTTGTTTGATGACGTAACTCAATTAAGGAGTTTGTTTAAAGTTAAACTTCTGCTTTAGCTTATGTATCTACTGTGGTACTGGACGGACCATGAAAAACAGCGAAGAGGGGCATGAGAATTCGAATTACAGATTTCGAAGTTCACTGTGAACTGTGTTCTCCTAAAACGAGTGCGCAATAGAATACAAAATCCCTGCTTTATCGTGGCAGTAGTACCTACTCAATAAACGATAATAAATAGTGATACAAATAGAAATACTCGTACATATTATTCGAAAACGTATTTGAATATTGAGGAATCAGAGATGGTGTTATGGAACTTCCAGTAAGAAAGGGAAGACCAAAATTCGTGTCTCTAGATTGTGAAGCAGTTGAGTATTATTATGTTAATAGTCGGACAAAGATCGCTCGTACAATTCAAAATTCATCCTAAGCAAGTATGGAAAATTGGTAATAAATTATCTGTAATCGGGTCGCGTATAAGCACTATTAAAATGGAAACTACAAATCTCTTTTAAAAAAAGGATATTATATAACTTAGAATATTCATGAGATTTGGTAAACGTGTCTGAGTTAAATGACGATCAGACCTGAACTGATGAAAGATGAGTTACTTAGGTTTGATGCAGAGTTGCTAAGCTGACTCCCATCAGTATTTGTGGTAACATTCCTGTGATGTTACAGTACAACGTAAAGAAATTAATATAGTATATCAATAAGCAGTAATAGTGGCAGCTGTGTAGATGAAGTAAAACGACGTATAGCCATAACGAGAACTGCGATGGATAAGTTAAGAAAGGTGTAGGGAAGTCGCAACATCACTAGAGCTACCAAAGTTAGACTTGTCGGAACATTAGTGCTCCCCATTTTCCTTTATGCAGCAGACGTGGAAATGTGGTGCTGGAGAAAGATGCTTGGGATATCTTGGACAGAGTTGCGTACAAACGTATCCATACTCCAAGAGCTCCAAATCACACCACGTCTATCTACTGTAGTACAGTCGCGCATACTACAGTATTTCGGACATGTCTCTGGGCGAGCTAACGACTCCATTGAGCGGCTGGTTGTGAGGGAAAGGTGAGGGAATCAGATGATTCGACAGGTCACCTATGTACTGGACTGACCAGATAAAATCCGCCACAAAAAACAGCTTACATGATTGTGCCAGACACTACCAATAGGCACAGATGGCGGGAGATCTTGCGGAGAGATGTGTCCAGCTCAATAACCGATGTGGATGGCTCCATTTGACCACGACTACTCCGACAGAAACGGAACGACAAAGAAGAAGACACCCTTTAGTGTCCCACAGCTGAGCATGGGACCTACTCTCAACTATCTTCAGAATTCAGACAGTATAGGCCTTAAATACATACGCTGACCAAACACGGATCATCATCATCATCATCATCAGCCTATTTTAGTCGACAGCTGGATATAGGCCTCTCCTAAAGTACTCCACTGAGCACAATCCGCGGTTTATCCCATCCAGTTCTTGCCGGCCACCCTGCTGAGATCATCACTCCACCTAGTCTGAGGACGTCCTACGCTACGTTTACCAATTCGTAGTCTCCACTCAAGAACACGTTTACCCCAGCGGTTGTCAGTTCTACAGCAAATATGACCGGCCCACTGCCACTTCTGGTTACTAATCCGGTGAGGTATGTCGGTTGCCTTAGTTCTCAGTCGGATCACTTCATTTCGTATTCAGAGATACTCCGAGCATAGGCCTTTCCATAGCTCGCTGAGCGACTTTAAATTTGTGGACCAGTCCTACCGTCAGTGTCGACGTTTCGGCTCCGTATGGTAAGTACGGGTAGGTGGTTTCCTAATTATGTTTTCCTTCACCTAGAGCAGCAACAAAACAATTTACACAATGTGTGGGCACGACCGGGAAACGGCCTATGAATGCCGAGGCCGATACCGCTGCGTCACCTCTGCTCATGGTAAGATACTACCGCTGCTCTAATAAGTCTCGTTGTAAGTTAAATAATGCGTTAACTGGTGTTCCCCTTTAACCAACTAACTAACCGGAACATTCAACTTTTCATAGTTATCATTAACCCCATTTAATATCCACGCCGCCGCGCGCCGCGACATTTAGATTCGAGCTTAACTCAAATATGAAGTCTAATAAATCATAGGAATAATTAACCTACAAAACATATTACGCGTGGTATACTTAAAGATGTAAGCAGAGGTGAATAAAAGTGATTTCTTTTTACTTCTTGCCTTTTAAAATTATGATTTACTATTTTTTTCACCCGCGTGGTACTGGAATAAAAAGTTAAAAGCCTATGTGTTAATCCAGACTATAATATATCTCTGTGCTAAATTACATCCAACGCCGTCCAGTAGTTTTTGCGTGAATAAAGGTAACAACCATCCATACATTCTTCAGACAAAAACTTAACAATTTTTGTATGACGGTACTGTTTTACGAATGATCAGTAAGTTTGCTTGTTAATTTACGTGTAGTTCCAGCCGGTGCCGTAACAAAATAAAAAAAAATCGTTCAGTTAAGTGGTACCGTGGTTCCAGATAAGCGTGGTGCCACTTGCCGTAACCCTCACACGGGTCGGGGTAAATTTGCACGCGGCTTTGTCTGAACAAAACTCGCCTCCTACTACTATCTAAACATATCCAGCGAAATGTGGGTAATACATCTCTGTTACACCTTCGGGCAATACCGGCGTGAGCAAGTACTAAAGAGGTCACCATAACCTCAATAAACTTTCTCCAACAAAACATAAACAAAATCAACACCTACACTACAGGAAACAGTCCGATAACAATACAATATTACAATAGAGAAGGCCAATTCTTCAATTTTGTATAGATCGGAAGTGTGCTGCATTCAAGTATCACTTTCATTGATTTATTATTCTGTTTAATGGATCAACAAAAGTCCTGCGGACTTATTCATAAACATCTTAAAAGACTCTTTACTTGAAATGGACTTTGTCTCTTTCTTACTAGTACAAATGTCAAGAATTAACTGTACTGTAAGAGACTAGGCCCCACGACACAGGGTATCCTAGTATGGTGCCTAGGGCTCCTTCCTCCGATATTGTTGTACTGGCACAATAAATATATTTTTATTGAAATAAAACTACTTAATAAAATAGAATTCAAGACACTGTGAGCTCAGTTTGCCTAAATCGGAACGCAACTTAAATATTAATGTTTGAAGGTAGTCAGTAATAATTGTGATTAATATTTTTGGACGTCAAATATCTCAGTCCACCCGTGAACATGAAGTCTGAAAAGACTTTGAAACGTCGGGATCTAAAATCTAAAATAAACCGCGATAAAATCCGTTAAAAAGTACATAGTTTTATTTCAATGTGTGATATTCGCGTAAATCTAAGACAATACTATATTTTTATTTATTTTATAGACAAAGACAAACGAATTGTATGCCTATTTTAGCTATAATGAGCTTTCAGATGTTTATGAATACGGGGGTTAATCTATCTATCTATTAAGATAGAACACGCGACAAGAAGGCTGGCCTACACTTAGGCCAAAGATTGAGCGTTGCCATTCAACGTGGTAATGCTGCCAGCCTTCTTGGTACGCTACCAACCGACATTGATGCGGAGGAGTTTTTTGACGCCCAGCTTTAGATAATATGTTTTATAAGTTCTATTTTATATTTTTTTTTCAGGCTAAGTTAGTGCGTAGGATTTTTTTCTCTGGTATCAAAATTGTTGATTCGTACTTAATTAAGAGTAATAATTTTGTCTATCTATCTATCTAATCTAATATATTTAAACGAGCAATTCTTGTATATAAGTACCTATGTATATATACCTGTAATTAAAATCTCGCAAATGGCTCCAACGATTTTCATTAAATTTAATATGCAGGTCGATTTCGGGGGCGTTTAATTTTTAGAAAAAGTCGTTTTATTTGTTTTTTGATGCAATGGAAAAACTTCTACAATATCATTAAAAGGCAAATTTTGTAGCAATTTAGTGTTACTATAGCTCAGGTGGAAGATCGGGTGGTCATGAAACCAGAGGATATAGGTTCGAATCCAAGATATTTCTTCTTCTTTTTTTTCCTAATTTATGTAAGAAGAACTAGAGCCCTTTAAATAATGTCCAAAAAAAACCAGCTGTCTCTGTCATACAGGTACTATGCCGTTTATAAAATTAAAACCATTTTTCCTGGTGGATTGCACTCTGATGAATCAATAATTTTTTTTTTATAGTCAATGCAAGGTTTTCTAAATGTAAACTTAAAAAAACACAAACAAATCCATAGCGACATACCTATGTTACTCAAAGGTGTAGGCAGAGGTGAATATCACCTACTCTTTGCTGACTACGCTTAGGTTCCATACGTAATAGGAAGCGAGCCTATTATTAATTGTGTACAATTCCAAACTTCAAGCTACTAAGATTCTCTTTAGGTTCCATACGTAATAGAAAGGGAGCCTATTATTAATTGTGTACAATTCCAAACTTCAAGCTACTAAGATTCTCTAAGTATATTAGAAAAACTTTTTTATGGAAGCCTTATTACACTAATTATGTTTAGATCCCAAAAGGTTATTAAGAAAAAGAGTCTATTGTCATTTTTGAGCGGGATTCCAATTTTGATACCATTTTACAATGCAACTCAGTAAAGACAGCAGTTGCAGTTGAAACTTTTAGCTGATAAACAATAACCCCCATATTTATAAACGTGTTATAAGCCCATTATAGCTAAAATAGGTTTATAAATTGTTTGTCTTTGTCTGTTATCTTGACATTTATACTAGTAAGAAAGAGACAAAGTCAATTTTTACTAAAGAGTCTTATAACATTTTTATGAATAAGACCATAACACATAAAAAAAAATTACGTGTTTAATTAAAACGAAATTTAAATGATGTGGGTGTGAAACCACCCGCAATCTTCATGATAACAATGACAACACCAGTAAAACAATGATGTAACCATATTTACATACAAAAATCCGTGTGTATGCTGGTGTAAACATATTTACATTACATTATTACCTTGTTAACTGTTGGCAGACTTCTAGAACAAAATGTAATTAACACAATCTTAGAAAGCTAGGTACTGTAATTGACTTGGCCAAATGGTAATGTGGGGAGATTTGGGTATCTACATTTTTATGAATATCTGCTACTGGCCAAGAGATTTGCCAGCTATATCAACTCATTTCCAAAGAGAGAGAGGTTGCTACTTCCTTACTAGGTTGTTACTGAGGCTAGAGGTCTTTACTTGAAATATACATAATTAGAAAATTTAACACAGAACCAGTATTGCACACGTTCTCCTTTGCCGAGGTACATGGAACAGTTTGAATGCATAAACTGTTCATGTTTCGTGTTTATGTGTACCTTTTATTTACATGTGCATTTGTAAATATGCTTTAACTTTTACATGTATGATATATGGTGTTACCTGGCCTTCTCCAAACACTGGCAGAAACAATTTATTACCAAAAGTTGCATATAATACCTCTCATGTTAAATGCTCTAAGTAAACATTTTATCCTGTAACCCTTGTATGAGTTCTTTAAAATGAAAAAAGTTTTCTAATACTAACTGAAACTTTTTTTAATGTGGAATTTTAATTAATTTTGTAAATTCAAAACTTTTGTTAAAAAGAAAATAAAAAGTTAGAAATAGAATAAAAGCAATTGTACAAAGAACAAGTAAAATAATCTGTACACTTTTTGGGATTCTAACTTAATATCTTGATAGGTTCATGATAGTAGGTATTGTAAAACTTTTTTGATATATTGACAACACATACTAAGTGTACTGTTAAGTTGATGTTATCAGCTGCAGTAAACATTTTAATATTAGTATAGTTAAAAGCACTAATACTTTTTTTGTCTACACAAAAATAGTCCAATTTTTTTTCCTATTGTGCAGTGAATGACTGGCTACAACTGAGAAACACTGCCAAAAAATCTCAGTAGAATTTTTTTTTTAACGGATGAGTAGGAAGAGATGGCTGTGCCTTTAAACATGTTTTATTGTACAATGCAAACATCCAGTAACCACTGCCATAAAATAATAATACAATATCCACAGTAGCTATTAACAAAGTCAGAAATACATTTTTGCAATTCATTGCACCTAAGGTGACCTCACAAAGCTTCAAATTTCAAATAAATCACTACAGTCCATCAAATCTAAGAAGTACCGTTTGACAGTTCTAAAAGTAGTACATTTAGAATTTTATTTTTTGTATGAAAATTGTTTATGTTGTGTTAAAATAAAAATAGATTCATAATTCAATTATTTTACAGGAAAGCTAATAAAAATAGTGTGAATTACGCCTCTATAAAGCTAATTTAATAGAAAGCAGTGGAACATCAAACGGTACTTCTTAGATTTGATGGACTGTATTAGTTTTTCTAGAGTAATAAAGATGGAAGTTCTAAGACCATTAAGCATAAAGCTTTATTCGGCCGTAATGAAAAGAAGATTTTTGTACTTACAACATTTTAATAATTGCAGTGATATAATCATTGCACATTTAACACTAATTAAAGGCTCTTTTGTAGGTAATAATAGATGAATGATACAGGTAGGAGGTAGTTAGGTAGGCCATACTTCAATAATAGACTAATAGGTATCACAGAGTACTAGGTAGACATGAATTTATGGAGATAGTTATGATTTCTTACCTGAAAGGCCCACGACAGACACAGTGACCAGCTTCCCACCGATATTATCAGATTTTTTTGCCATTTTAGGAATGTTATCACTTAATAATCACAAAAGTAAAATTACTTAAAACACACATCACAACAACATTTCGTTTCTCAGTGAAATCAACACATAGTATCTCTGAAATGGTAATTTTCGTAAAATGTATTAGAAATGCAAGCTAACCAGACTAATTAGTTTATTATTAGGTTGGAAATGTGCCTAAAGTGCTACTATCTCTTTGGTCAAGTAATTACAGCGTTTGTAAGTTAATAAACTATAAAACAGGACGTGCAAAAGGTTCACCAGATGTGCAAATTGAGATCACACCCCAACCCCCCTCAAAGCACGTAATAGCAATTAAGTACTTGATGTCCATTAATAACGCTAATATTAAGTTATTAAAATGAGAAAAACATAGTTTTTACTGTAAAACCAATAATTTAACAGTTCCTTTTACTGCCCTGCACTTTGACACACAATTTTTTTAGCAGGATCACTTAGTTAATACGCATTATCTCTGAACTATTATTGAAAGTAAATAAAATTGAATTGAGCACCTTTAATTAAACAATGTATTTTTGATAACTTAATAATGAATTGGATGATATTTTTCGTAAAAATGCAAAAAAGAATTCATAGTTCTTGTCACAGCTTTGCTTTGTAGAAAAAACTTACCAGATTAAAAAATATAAAAAAATAAATAAATACAGACTACCCAGAGAGGGAACACTATTATAGTAAAGTCAGCTATACACATTGGGCCAGTGGATCTATGACGGGACTGTTGCTAGTCGTAAGTCGTAACGCATGACGGAGTCCCACCCTCCCCTGCCAGCACGCTTATAAAAGTTTAAAAAAAAAAGTAGTAAGTAGTAAATCAATTGCTCGTGCTCCGCTTCTTAAATGCCTTAAATGAGATATTGTTGTTGTTTATTGCTAGTTGATGTTGGCTAATGACCATGTGTCTCCGGGACCAATTGAAGTAAAGAACTGTATTTTCGAAGTTGTTTCAGAATATACATACCTCGGACAAACATTGCAAATGGGTAAAAACCACTTCCAGAAAGAAGCTGTTAGAAAAATACAGCTGGGTTCGACCGCATTTGGGAAATTACATTGAGTCTTCATGTCGTCCATTCGACCATTCCACAGAATCTAAAGACGAAAGTCTTCCCCTAGTGCGTCTTACCCGTTATGACATACGGAGCTGAAACGTGGACACTCATGGTAAGACTGGTCCACAAATTCAAATTCGCTCAGCGAGCTATGGAAAGGGTTATGCTCGGAGTATCTCTGAAAGATCGAATACACAATGAAGTGATCTGACAGAGAACCAAGGTAATCGGCATAGCTCAACAGATTAGTAAGCTGAATAGGCAGTGAGCCACTCATATCTGCGGCAGAACTGACAACCACCTGGGGTAAACGAGTTCTTGAGTGGAAACCACGCAAACGGCAAACGTAGCGTACGACGCCCTCGGACTAGGTGGAGTGACGATCTCAGCAGGGTGGCTGGCAAGAACTGGATGTTAATAGACGCAGATCGTGCTCAGTGGTGTACTTTAGGAGAGGCCTACGTCTAGCCGTGGACTAAAATAGGCTAATGATGATGATGATGATGTTGGCTATCGCTGCTCCATGGAGCATACAACCCCGAGCTATAGCCCCATATGACCGTATGGTAATACGCCTATTTTTCGGATTTGGAGCATCCGGAAGCTTATAGCTTGTTCGAGTGTTTGATTTAATCAAGGCTGACCCGAGGCTGCTTCTTTCGGGCCTTAGTGATTCCGAATACTTATAGACTAGGCTTAATATTTGGATGAAAAAATAACTCTTTCGTTGACAGGCAGTGTAGTTGCCAACTAGAAACAAACCAGCAAATATCTCTAAGTCTGTGCGGACGCAAGCGATTATATTATGTTCTTTATGTGAGGCGAATATAACATTTTATGGGCCCTCCTCATGCTTGCTAACAGCCACAAACAGCGACTTCTAGCGAGCCACTTCTAGGCACGGGTCTTTTCTCAACTATCATATGAGTTGATGCATGCCGGTTTTCTCACCATGTTTTCCTTCACCAATATTGGCACGATCGGGAATCGAACCCGCGTCCTTATATTTCTAAGGCGAGGCCCGTACCGCTTAGATGTTTGCTTTTTCGCCAAGCGTATGGATGGCTGTTTGTGTTCGTGATCGGTGTTCGGCAAATGTGAGGATAGCTGTTTGTGCTTGTTTGTTGATTGTGATCGGTGTTCGTGCTTGTTGTTTGGTGATCGCTGTTTGTCTTGATGGGCAAGCGTGTGTAGGCCGCTTAAAAATACATCAATCAAAACTGATATGATAGAAGAGATGACCAGCACAACAACTCTAATTTCCATGCAATTAATTTTTTACGTATAGTAACATTACTTTGACAGGGCACCATTACGAAAACAAGCGGATAAATGTCTCCCCGCGATATTTTCCTGAGAAATGACTTCTACAAATGATGGAAAAGACGTGAAAAGTAATCATATAAGTGGTCAAAAAGGCAAAACATATTTTATTGAGCTTTACAAGGTAAGTTATGATGATAAAATAATGGTTTTTAATACGACGCCGTTGCGGTCCTGAAGTTCACTATGGCCGCCATATTTGCCTTCTAATAACTCTTGTTTTCGTTTATTACGATGTTATAATCTTTATTTTATGCAAAAGAAGCCGATAATATGTAAAACAATACCAGTGAAACCATGATTTTGCTTTAAAAAGCTCCGCAACTTAGTATTCATGAAGATGTTGCATGTGTATATTTGTGAAGGCTCTGAAAAATCATGGTTGGTTTTCGATTAATTATTGATATATTTTAAACTTATTTAGTGATATAAGTTGAGGTCTTGTGCCCATTATATCATGGTGTCGAGTGTGTACTTGCTTAGGACGGTTATTTACTGACATAAAATTCGTCACAGAGCAGCGTTAACAATGACCGCCAGCCATATCATAACATCAAAGAGTCACGTAGGTATCTCATAATTATTTGTTTAACTATACGAATTTTGGCGATGTCTGTTTTCTTCTGCTACCATAACGTGGCCATCTAGCTATCACTGCAATAACTGATTAAGACCAGAAACTATTTCTTTTGTAACACATTTAAATATTGTGTGGATGAATGGATGGCAGAAACATTTTGCACAGTATGTAGTTTATTACTTGAGTTAGCATATAAGATACTTTTATTCCATTATTCTGTTACCGGATGCTTTTGATATAAAACGCTGACACTGTTTTGTGTGGGTAGCCAGTTTCACTTAAAAGGTGCTAGGTTTAGTTTCAGTTAAAGCAAGAATTGGTCTATACATTTTACAAGCTTATATTTTACTTTCCATGAACTACACAAATTATGCTCACATCTGATGTCGAGTTGAAATCAAGCTTGTTACAAACTTGCCATGTGTTCATATGGATTATATCTTAGAAGCTGAAATAAAATCACTTCTTGACACTTACTACATGCTTACTTAAACCCTTTTCAGTGTCCCTCTGCTGGGCACGGAACTTTTAACTATCTTGCAAAAATGTAGGCCTTAGTCCACACAAAAACCTTACGCTCGCAAGTGTGGGTTGGTAGATGATCACTTCTCAGCCATTTGGCTAAGATCAATGTGTATTATCCTGATATTCGCTTATTCTGAAATTCAGCATACTTGCACATTTTCAATAATAGTGCTTTAATATAGAACCACAGAACCGTTCTGTTGTTGGAGTTGGAAGGTGACTAAAGTAACTCCCAAACATGATAAACCTTTTGATGACCTTTAAAATTCTTACACCTCAAGTGCTTTGTATTGACAAACACTTGTGCTACATCAATTTAGTATAAAGTTTATAGAATAAAAGTTTATTTTAAAATACATCTCTGATATTAGTTTCAACTGAATCTCAGGCCATACTTTGTTTTGGTATAGAATACCGTTATTATGCAGTATCTAGATTGCTTTGTAATATAGTTGTGGCTCTAATCTTGGGTGAAGCTTAAACTCTTAAAATAGTTTAGAGAAGATCCGTGCTCAGCTCTGGCACACTAAAGATTGTTAATTTCAATGCTATAAAGTGATTCGAGTTGACCATTCTTATAAGTAGACCTTAGAACATTTAACAGCGAAGTGTTGTATGCAACTTAATAACAACAACAACTTATGCAACTTTCCATTATATTTTTTAAAACAGTTGAAATTCTAGTTATGAACTGAAGGTTCGTTGTCGGTAAGTTTCAGAAGAAAAATGCATTTTCGGTGCCAGTTTCAGTTTCTGCAGAAAAAGTGCTGAAACTTGCAGCAGAACTAAAACTCAGTATTCAGTCAAAATTAAAAATAATGGATGTCAATTTTAAAAATAAAATAACCAATATAGAATTAAATTTATTATAATAACAAAGAATAATAATAATAACAGTTATGTGCCTCGGCAAAGGAGAAGTGTTCGCATAACAGTTCCTGTGTTAAATGTTCTAAGAAGTAAACAAACATGTGTGGAGTGACTCAATACTTATGGAAATATTTATGCAAACTAAACTTCAATACCTCTATACATAGTATAAATCAGTAAATATGTAAAACAAAAATTTATGAAACATGTAAAGTTTTACATGCTCCTTGTATGGGTGCCCCAAATGATGAGTTATGCCTAATGTGACCATATTTTTTTTTAATTCAAAGTGGTACTTTGCTTTATTTAGGTCAATCAACTGGTAGTCAATGCAAAAAGGTAATTATGGTATTTATTTAGATGAAGTTGCTATTATTACAATTTAAAAAATAAATTAAAATGTTTAGTTATGTTTAACAAATGAATAAATTTGTTTTAACATGTAGAGCTATTTTTTCTTCTGACTTCGATCAGCAATCAGTCGCAAGACTAAGCAGTTAGGTAAAGCTGGTGATGATTTTAATTAAGATATTTTATTGTATATTCACCTGAGTTATGAGCATTGACAGAAATAGAATTTCTCAATATTCGCGCGATTTCCGAAAAAGGGACAATTATTTTTGTGTCCCAGAGGTTTTGTGAACAGTGGGGCAGGTTATCAAAAATGAGACAGTTCCAATCAAAACAGTATATGTTCATGGAAGTGTTTGCTACGCCAAGCTGGAATTGTGAGATTGTCAGATTGTTTTGTATTTGGACAGTTAATCTGTCAATGTAGTACAAAAGCTTGTTTGCCAAATCAACCTATTGGATGTTGTATTTAGGAATATTTGGATTTTATTAGTGTAATGTACAACACTTTAGGGAAACAGTTCTGACTCTTCCAGTATTCAATATTTATGTTGATGATGTGTACAGTCATGCATACAAGTGTTTTTATTTTGTAAAATTGTCTTTAGTTTCTATTGTAAAGCTGCACAATATTTAGTATTGGAACCAATTTTACAAGTCATATTCATAACTTAGCTTAATACTCAGTCATATACAATTCGCCTAGTATTAAGCTAAGTTGTGATCTACAATGAAACACGCCTACCTAGACAAATTATAAGTATTGGGAAACATGGAATTTTAATATTGGTAATGATAGAGCAATAATACTATGATGATGTTTGAAAATATGACTTGTAAAATTGGTTCCAATACTAAATATTGTGCAGCTTCACAATAGAAACTAAAGACAATTTTACAAAAAAAAACACTTGTATGAATGACTGTACATATCATCAACATAAATATTGAATACTGGAAGAGTCAGAACTGTTTCTCTAAAGTATTTTTGGTGTTATAAGTTGTTCGTGTTGGTGTACAACTGATGATGACAAATAGTGAAATATGTAGGTCATGTTGTGTAGACCCCACTTTGTGTAGACTTAGTTATTTATAAAATATCTCAGCATCAAGACACAGAAATGGTGGGAGATAAAAACAGATGTTAATCACAGCTATACGTTTATCATATTTTTGTTGTACCAAATTCTATAACATATACTTATGTCATCTAACAGACAAAGAACATATAACTATTTAAGTAAAGATAATAAACTGTTTACTCTAAGTGCTGCAGGGTTTTAGTCAACATGTTTTTAAAATACAGTAAAACGCTTTCTATCCGACTAAAAAAAAATTAGCGCCAGTGTACTGTCGCTTCAACCCATTTTAGAGTTCCATTACTGGGCACGGGTCTTCTGTCAACTATTTTACTAGTAAAGACAGTTTAAGCCTTAATCCAAACACGCTAGTCAAATGCGGATTGGTGGATGTGTGTGTAGCCAGTGTAATATGTGTTTTAAATAACAATAGGACGGGAAATCCGCCATCTTAAACCGGAATGGTCAGCAACTTCATATTTTTTAGTACGGTAGGCAAAAACATTTGTTCGATAAAATCACATCTAGACAAAAAATGTGTAAGTATATAATATCTTACTGGCGTTCAAGTAAGATTGGACCTAAGACGTATTTCGGAGTCGAATATTTAGATGCGAACTTTTGACGTGACAACGTCTTAAATTAGGTTGCGGCTGGGAGGCACTTATGAAAAAGTGTAACGCTCGGTAACGTTACGATGAGTCACCGAACGAGAGAGAGGCCCGCCGAATGCCTTGCGTCTCTCTCCCACTCAACTATGTTTCATCCTTCTTCCTACTATACGAATGAATATTCACATTAAAATTATTTTACCACTCAAAGTCGTTGTCACGTAAAACTTTCGCCCGTATACCGAATTTACAGGCAACCAATTTTTTTACCAACTTCTGACGAAAAAAAGCGTTGTTATAACTTAAAACGTGTGTATTATATTTCAGTTAGTGTTTCTGCGTATTTGTGTACAAGTTTGGGGAATCTTAGCGCGTAATGTTATTTAGATAGGTAACTGTCTACTTTTCGACATAAATCGCTTTTCCATACATTTTAATCATATCTATGGTTTGATATTTTCTGCTGACGTTACTTTTGCTAGGTTTTTTGGTATGAAGTTAGCCGCTGGTCCAGTGCAACTCTCATTTGAAACGCATACGAGTAGGTATACCATTATTCAGGCTATTTTAGTTATGTTGTGAATGAATAAATAAATAAATAAATATTTAAGATGACCTTCAGCTGATCAAAAATCATTTATATTATTTTATTTTTTAATCATTTTTTATTTTTTTTTATTACACATTTAACAACATATGAAACTTTAACCGTCATAACGTCATGTACCGTCTAACGATTACGTTACTCGCATGGATAATTCATGGAAATGGATGCTACAAAACATGTCAATAATACCATGACGAGAAGCAGTATCGGCCTCGCCTTTAAAATATAAGGTCGTAGGTTCGATCCCCGGTCATGCACACACATCCACAAATCTTTGTGTGTATTGCATCGTAACCGCTGCTCAACATCGGTGAAGGAAAACAACAAAGAAACTGGTATTACTAAAAAATAATTATTCGAGAACATGTGACATCCACCAACTCGCAATTGGCAAGCATATGTGGAATAGGGCCTAAACTCTCTCAACTCGTAAGATAGTTGAGAAAAGAGCTCGTCCTTGTTTCGTTCAAAATTTTGACCTTGAACAAACTATCAAAATTAACTTAGGGTCAGATGTGCGACATAAATTAGATGAGCGCGGGCGCCCAGTTATGAGGTGTCTATATGTATCTGGTCGGTGCTTGTTACAAAACATTCCAACATACTCTCACTTAAACAATACTCAGATTACTTACATTAATAATACAGGTAATGTTTCTGTTTTCTGAGAAATTCTTGGTTCCTTTAATTTGTTGGCTATACTTGCTAACCGACTTAAAAGAATAAGGTTCCCAATAATAATGTTGATGGTGATTGATGGTTAATGTTGATGCAGTAGGTATTGAGCAGCGGTCTCGCCTTGGAAATATAAGGTCGCGGGTTCGATTCCCAGTCATGCCCACACATCTTTGTGTGAATTGTTACATCGCCGCTGCTCAATATCGGTGAAGGAAAACATCGTGAGGAAACCGGCACGTCTAAGAAGGAATCATTCGAGGACATGTGACATCCACCAACCTGCACTTTGCCGGCGTGTGTGAATTAAGACCTAAACTCTTAACTCGTAAGATAGTTGAGACAAGAGCCGTGCCCAGCAGTGGGACACTAAAAGAAGGGTTGAATTGAAGGTGAATAAAAGCTTAACTTAGAATTAAACATTTAAAGACCTGTGACATTCAGACCCATGTCTAATAAGCTTTTACCTTATTTCATCCTTAAGGGGTCGTCTCAAAAGAATCGCGCCATAGATTTTCTGAATCGCTATTCTCTAGCTCGTGGAGACGGCCCCTGAGAGAGAATATCAGCTTAGGGATGTCCACTGTTCGATATAGGCCTCCCTTTTAAAACGCTGCAGCGATCTTGCCGGCCGTTAGCATCCATCGGCTTCCAGCAACTTTAACAATGTCATCAGTCCACCTTGTGGCAGGCCGGCCGACGCTGCGCCTCCCATTAGCGATGTGACATGCCCACTGTAATTTCAACTTGCTCACTTTGATCTCCATGTATGTTGTTCCAATGTGGACCTGTTTAAATCTCAAGTCATTCATCATCATTCCCCTTGCCTTTTTCCCATTTCTATTGGGGTCGGCTCCCAGTCTAACCTGATGCGGCTAGCTACCAGAATTTTACGAGCGACTGTCATCAGACCTCGAAACCCATAGGGAACCAGTAACCAACTTATTTTTTATTAAATACTAGCTTTCCGACAGCGGCTTCGCCCGCGTGTATGTCGGTTACCTTCTTTTTGCGCAGTCGGATAAAAACTATCCTATGTCCTTTCTCGGGTCTCAAACTACCTCCATACCCAATTTCATCCAAATCGGTTCTGTAGTTTAGGCGTGAAAGCGTAACAGACAGACAGACAGACAGTTACTTTCGCATTTATAATATTAGTAGGGATTTTAATGTGATTGTCTTGTTACAGTCGTTGGAGTCGAAGTTGAACGCAGAGTGCACGCTACAGGAGCGCACGCAGAACTTGTGCGAGGCGTGGAGGCGCATCCACAGCCTCTGCCAGCACTCCGCGCCCTCGACGCACCTGCATCTGCTCAGCTGGCTGCAACGGCACACGGCTGAGACTATATTACTGGTAAACTAACTATGTACTTACTATCACGCTTTTCTCTCGTAGGACTAGGCGGAGACTTTAGAAACTGTTACCAACTTAGGGTAATTTACCCTATATTTAGGGTGAAAGTTATCCAGCAGGGTAATTTTTAGTGTATGAATTCTTTTTGGGTATTTTTTGGGGTAACAATCAATAACTGTATAAAATAACTGGGAATTATTCTGATTCTATACAGATTACGTTTCACGAACGCACTGAGTAAATAAAATAAAATAAATAAATTGTGTCGCTCTTTCTTTTCGTGTGTCTTGTTGTGAAAAATACAGATGTTTCATTTGTATAGAAGGAAAAGACAAGGTAGATATTTTAGGGTATTTTTTCTTAATAATACAGATTTTAGGGTAAATTGAGACCAAGCCTTGGGTGAAGTAAAACTTTGACCTGGCAACACTGAATAGAGCGCCACCAGCTCACTCACTTCACTTCACTTCTACCCTTTTTAGTGCCTACTGCTGGGCACGGGTCTTCTCTCAACCATCTTACGAGTTGAGAGTTTACGCCTTAATCCACACCCGTTGGCCAAGTGCGGGTTGGTAGATTTCACATGTCCTCGAATGTTCTAAGACACGCCGGTTTCCTCATGATGTTTTCCTTCACCGATATTGAGCAGCAGCGATGAAACAATTCACACAAAGATGTATGGTGACGATCAGGAATCGTACCTGTCACCTTATATTTCTATAGCGAGAACCGTACCGCTGCGCCACCGCTGCTCTTAGCTTCATTAATGTTCCTTAAGTCTTGTGATACATTTACTGTGGTTGTGGGTGCTATCCCGGTCGTGCCCACACATCTTTGTGTGAATTGTTTCATCTCCGCTGCTCAATATCGGTGAAGGAAAACATCGTGAGGAAACCGGCATGTCCAAGAACTAATCATTCAAGGACATGTGACATCCACCAACCCGCACTTGGCCAGCGTGTGTGGATTAAGGCCTAAAACTCTCTCAACTCATATGATAGTTGAGAGAAGACTCGTGCCCAACTGTGGGACACTAAAAAGGGTTGAAGTAAGTGCTAAGTGTTCTTATTAAAGGATATCACTAAACTAACTACACTTCGACGCTGTAACTAACCATCCGCGATACTTTACTACTTCAAAAAACAAACCTTCATAAAACTTGAAATATACCAATCCTATGTTATACAGTCTACTCTTTTATTGAAGGTCGCTATTAATACCACAGTAGGACTTGGATAGGACATCGAATGTTGTCTTTGGAACCGTAGCTCTTAAACAAATGAACCGATTTGTTAGTATGTTTCTAGTGGTGGCTTATAGACAGACATGTTTTATAAAAAATTGTTTAATTATTGCTGTCAAATTTAAACAAATTGCAATTATAATAATAAAGTGAAATATATTTCTGATAAACGCTTTGACAGACAAAATAGGTATTTGACATTAAATAACAAAATTGTGAAATACAATCATATGTTTTTGTTCTCAGACGGAATGGCAGTCGCCAAGCTCTAAGGAACTGCACACAACCCTCGACAATGCTATCAGTGGGTTCATTGAGGGGTGTCAGTCCACCAGTAGGGATGGAGCCCCTCCCTCGTGGGAGGCGCAGCTGGTGTCTCGCGGCGCGGGGTTCCGCAAGATGCTGTTCAACCCCTGGGGACACGATGTTCTGCGGGTGCTGCTGGATCCTAGGGGAGAGGCGCCCACAGACCAGGAAGGTTAGATAACTATTACTAAATTAGTTTTGTCTTTAGTATTTAATACTTGTCAGGAACACAGGTGTTGTACCGAGACGAAGTATAAGTCCTAACAGAAGTTTCCATTGCCACCCTGAACTGAACTATCTTCTGTTATATCATAGTGTAAGGAGGAAAGCAACCATATTTTATTTTAAATATTTCATTTTTTTGTACTCATCACGCCTGTATTGCCTGAAGGTGTAGGCAGAGGTGAATGTCACCCACTTTTTGCCGGCTATGTTTAAGTCCCATGCGTAATAGGGGCGAGCCTATTGTAGTTCAACAGGCACAATTCCCAACTTCAAGCTGCAAATAAGATTCTCTAAGAATATTAAAAAATTCTTTCCTCGACTCGAGAATCGTACCCAGAACCTCATGGTTGGATCACTGGATCTCAGAGGCAGTTATTACTATTGTAATTTACAGTTATATAAAAAAAGCCTAGCAGTGAGTCTGAGCTGACGTGAGGTGCAGAGTTAACTTTCCACGGGTTAACATAGTATCGCAGACGCGTATGCATATCAAACACAACATACACAGAAATTCTATGGGGCCTTCTTGACACTATAACAGTTGTGGGGTGAAATATACTAATGCTATAAATTGTACATCCTTTTCAGTTCTAGAATGGTTGAAGGAAGAGCGTGGGGTCGTGTTCGTAACACGGCTGCGGCAATTAGCGACATCAAAATGCGACGACTTGGCGCTCTCGTTAGCGTCCTTCGTGATGGATCGCGTCCGCGCCACGCTCGAAGTTGTACCTGATGCGGAGCAAATACATGATATCAAAGGTATGTTGACATTGGCGTATGTAGGGTTATTTGTTTAGGGGATGGCCTGGCCCCTGACATGCAATGGCCGATGCACATTGTACAGTGAGTAAGTGCGATTACTCATAATAACTTAACACAAACCAAAAAAACACTTTTTCATCAAATAAATTACAAAAAAACTTATTCTTACAAAAGTACAAAATAAATGTTTTTCATTTATTTATTTAGTGACTTAGTGTTTTGCATAAAGAAGACATTTTTTTTTTTTACCTAAGTAGTGAAACGATAATAAAAAACAACGATGGAAATGTAGACGCGATCGAAGCTAGTGCAAAAATGTCGTTGGAAATAATAAAAATTGAAAATAAAGGACGCAAATTTAAACGCGTGAATTTTGATTGGTTATACCAAAAATTTAAAACAAAGAAAACCTAATTTTTAATTTTCATAAAAATAATAAAAATAGATAACGAAAAATGTAAATTCGGACGCGAACGAAGTTTTCGCAAATTTTTTAAGTGCCTATTATCGATGCTTAAAAATGAAGTATGGATTGTAAACGCGAGCGAATCGAGCGAGAATTTTTTTTGGCAATAATGAAAATTTAAAACCTAATACACAAATATAGCATGCGAGTGACACGACACTCACGCATCTCCACGACAGGGCATTTCGCTGGGTGTAGGCACATTGTCATTAAAATCATATTATTATGGAATAAATTGATTCATTTCTAAACCGTCGAAGTAAAAACGAAGGGGTATTATAAGTTTGACGTGTGTGTGTGTGTCTGTTTGCGGCATAGTAGCTCCCGAACGAATGAACAGATTTTGATAACCTTTTTTTTTGTTTGAAAGGTGAACTGGTTGATAACTGATTATTCAATTTTATATTTAGAGTGATTACAGTTTGGTTTGACCTAATAAGCTCTTGATTTTCGTTTACCACAGTAGAAGAAGTATAGGAAAATTAATTATAAATCTTCTGTGTGATTTCTTTCCAGAAAAACCTAAAACTGAATCCAAGGGAACTTTTGCTGACATCTTGAAAACGGAAGCGGGGTTTACCCAGGATGTATGGGAACTGTTGACTGACATAGAATTTGTGTTACTACACAAAGGGGACAAGAGGGCACGGTGCATTGATTTGGTAAATAACCTTAATACCATATTAACTTAGTAGATGTGCTACCTTTTCATGGCCAAATTTCAATGAAAATGATCAAAGGAGCCGTTCAAAAAATGTATAGAGTTTGGGATTAAAATAATTGGAAATTTGAACGACAATCTGAGTTACGGTTAATAGACCATAATTAATTAAATTTTTTGGTGCATTTAAAATTATTCTACACTCCCCCGTTTATTTTAAATTGAAACTGAAAATTGGAATCCTTATTGCAATATTTATGATTATAGCCAATTGGCAACCCCATGACCAATTAAACCAATTAAAATTATATAGAACGCTGTTAATCAAACTGATCAATGACAATGACATCATGACTTTTCACGTAGTCATTTTTTTTTCCACGCGTTTTGTTATTACACTAATAAGATAAAATATATTTTTCGTCACATTTACATTAAACTGCAGCTAAAATAATATTACAAGAAAAAAGTACTTTAATGCAATGCAATTATTGATATGATTGCAATATTTATACTGCTTAGGAAACGAATAATTAAAGGCAATGTGCGTTTTGTTTTTCTATTACATTTTTTAGTTTTTTACAAAAATGGGTGCTCCGAAAATTCGTGTTTAGTTACAATTCCAATAGCTTATTAAATAAGCTTTCCAATGAGGTACCTATATCACATTGGTGTTCAAAATGCTATCCCACTTTTGACCTCTCCTTTGTTATTTAGATTTAGAGACCAGATGAGTAGAGTGATTTACCCGACTGCTCTAAAAGGTTAATGTTTTAACTGTGAGTGGTGTGGTAATAGTTATCACTATTTTAAAGTTTTGTATACATACTGTCTTATTTCTTAAAATCTTATAAGACTTTAGTTAAAATGGACTTTGTCTCTTACTAGTATAAATGTCAAGCTTACAGACAAAGTCAAACAAATTGTAAACCTATTTAAATTATAATGAGCTTATAAGACGTTTATGAATATGGGGTTGATGTTTTTACAGAATTACACAAAAAGTCTCAGTGTACTTAGTGTGAGTTTTTAACCTAATTAAAGGAGATTTAAATGCTTTATACGGAATTATTAGCAACACTGCCTGGTTGAATACTAAAAGAAACCATTTATGCCATACAAATTGCCTTTCACGTAATCCTTTAAGTTAGAGAACTAGCATTAGGCTCTCCTTAGCTCACAGATAATAATACCACCCATTTTTCCCATGATTATTCAAAAAATCTTTAAATTTGTTGTTCTTTGCAGGCCAAACAAACGCCACTGCGCAATGGATACCAGTTAGTGGATCGACTTCAAAACAGATTAGAAAACTTACCGCGTGAAAAGAAATTGTGGAAAAATGCCAAAGAGGTGGCAACGCTTATCGCACAGGTATATTTGATTTGATTATCTTTCACAAAATTTTTCTCGGTGGTGAAGTTCTTAGCGGTGCTGCGTCTATGAGCCAACTTGCCAAACCAGAACGGTGGACCCGATATTTACTTCCAAATGACTTTGTTAGTAAGGAAGTGTATTTGTGGTAGGTGGTGATAACGCGATGTATGGTGGTATGCACGTGTGCGGGCGTGGTGCGGTCTGCGCTGTACTGGTGCGCGCGCGCACTGGCGCGGCACATGCGCCTGCGCCTGCGCACCGCCGCCGCCGCGCTGGCCGCGCCCGCCGCCTCCGCCGCGCACCTGCACACGCTCGCCGCCGCTGTGCACGCGCAGGTACTACACACCACACACACATCACTAGCGCGGCACGTGCGCCTGCGCCTGCGCACCGCCGCGCACCTGCACACGCTCGCCGCCGCTGTGCACGCGCAGGTACTACACACCACACACACATCACTAGCGCGGCACGTGCGCCTGCGCCTGCGCACCGCCGCGCACCTGCACACGCTCGCCGCCGCTGTGCACGCGCAGGTACTACACACCACACACACATCACTAGCGCGGCACGTGCGCCTGCGCCTGCGCACCGCCGCGCACCTGCACACGCTCGCCGCCGCTGTGCACGCGCAGGTACTACACACCACACACACATCACTAGCGCGGCACGTGCGCCTGCGCCTGCGCACCGCCGCGCACCTGCACACGCTCGCCGCCGCTGTGCACGCGCAGGTACTACACACCACACACACATCACTAGCGCGGCACGTGCGCCTGCGCCTGCGCACCGCCGCGCACCTGCACACGCTCGCCGCCGCTGTGCACGCGCAGGTACTACACACCACACACACATCACTAGCGCGGCACGTGCGCCTGCGCCTGCGCACCGCCGCGCACCTGCACACGCTCGCCGCCGCTGTGCACGCGCAGGTACTACACACCACACACACATCACTAGCGCGGCACGTGCGCCTGCGCCTGCGCACCGCCGCGCACCTGCACACGCTCGCCGCCGCTGTGCACGCGCAGGTACTACACACCACACACACATCACTAGCGCGGCACGTGCGCCTGCGCCTGCGCACCGCCGCGCACCTGCACACGCTCGCCGCCGCTGTGCACGCGCAGGTACTACACACCACACACACATCACTAGCGCGGCACGTGCGCCTGCGCCTGCGCACCGCCGCGCACCTGCACACGCTCGCCGCCGCTGTGCACGCGCAGGTACTACACACCACACACACATCACTAGCGCGGCACGTGCGCCTGCGCCTGCACAGTGGTTTGTGAGCTTGTCCCGAGATAAGGCGATCACCATGCTATTGGTACTAATGTACTATACGTACGCGATAAGTTGAGACTCGCCTGGAACGCAACCCTCCGCCCGCTACCCCTCTAACTTCCCCCAAAGCTCCTGTGTTGTACTGTAGGCAACGCCATTTTTTTTAATATCTTAATCTCGTACTGAATTACTTCACGCAATGACGATGCGCTCCGATTTAAAAATCTTAACGTTAATAGTTAAAAATAGAATTACTGCTATATTTTGTTGTTATTTTTTGTGTTAAGTTCATTGTTATAATGAAGGGTAAAACTTTACTTATTGAAGAGATAAATTTCGTGTTAAAAGTGTTAAACTTTTTTGAAAACGAAAAACAGAACAAACAGTTGTGTTGATCAGGCAGTGAAAAGAACCTGTATGGAATAAAAAAAATAGCAGAGACGAAGTTTCGGGTGGAAACTTGTTAGGATATTTTATTGTGCACAGTGCACATCATGCGTCTGTGACGTCACCACCCCCAGGTCTCAACTTATTGCACACGGTTAGTACGTTGCAGTAAGGAGTCTGATACAGACACTTTATTCCAAATGACTGATGCATTTGAACTTTTCATGATTACAGAGCATAGAAAAAACTAAAAGTACAGAAGACATGAAACCGTTCGTCTGCGAGTTATACGTCCGCGCTATAACCGCTGGCATGAACGAACTCGAGAGGCTTAAACTCAAGACTGAAAAGGTAACATTAGTTTCACATTACTTTTATATATGTATGGGAAAATAGAAAAAAGGCAACCATATTTCATTGTTAATCTTTGAAGTTTTTTTTTAATGATAAACGCTAGAAAGAATGTTCAATTTAATGTCAAATACTCAGGTTTTCATCGAGTTGATTTCCTTTTCCAGGGAACATGGTGCCTAGTGTGATTCATTAATTGTTCTTTGGTGAAATTGTAGAGGCAATAATTTTCACCATATATATTTAATATTCACTTTACAATCTTGCGGTTGTGTAGATTATAAATTATACAAGTCTCCAGAGAGAAAATGAAAAGCAGTCTATTTTGTAGTGTAAACTAACACGACTGTGTCTTCCCATTTATATTTTTTTTAAGAAGCTCTCATTCGATTTAAAACTACAGAGTAATCATTTATTAACATAAAAACTAATACTATTGATTTTTACAACAGGTGTGTGGGTAAATAGTTACATAAAACATCGTTGTTTACAGGAGTCTGAAGCTCGTTTAGCTGAGCAAACTCTATGCACATGGTTCAACCACCTGGGGATCTTACTGTCCACTAGCGAGAGGTTTCGCTGTGAGTGCTTGCTCACCGCGTTCTCAGTGCACCCGTCACCTGCTATGTATGAGCGGATAAAGGCCGCACCACCGCTACCGCCTGTCGCTGTGGTATGTATATTTTTGTTCAAAGGCAAGATAATTATATAGGAAAGGTTGTTAGTAGTGACTTTGAGCTGAATTAAAAATTGGATCATAATATATGTTTTAACAATTTAACAATAACAGACAGTGTACCAAATTTCATGAAATATCTCATTAGCACTAAGTGACTACTATAGTCCATGTGTTCTTTTATATCCTGTCTATAACCTTTATTCGGTTAGTAAGACATAAGTCATATGAGATTGTTTAAAAAATATATATACTTACATAACACAGTAAAACAATATATTTACCCAGTGTGGGTATTGTGGGACAGAGGTCTAGCACTGGACTGCTGTATCTCTTGGGGCTGGTATCTGGTTGGCCACTTGACTCAAAACTGGGCTATTTTATAATAAAACGGCGGAACACTATTTAACACACGTTTATTCCACGGATCGTAGGTGGAGAAAAAGATTACATGCACAGTGTTGCCACACGGCACAAAGTGTTGCTAATTTAATTAAATCTAAATTATTTTATTTTAATGTTGCTAGTTACAACAGGTATTACAATTTAAAGTTGTTTGCAATTTACACGCAAAATGTGTTTCATCAAGTGAGTGTCGTTGCAGTCTTAAGATAAGGCTATGGTCCAAGTTAAATCCGGTAAATTGACAGGTCTGTGGCGCGGTCGGTTCGATATTCGACGATATGGTTTAGGCTACAAAGGTTACTGTATTGAACTGTAATACTTAGCTTTTACTCCCCAATACACTAGCTTTTCACTTTTTCTGTCTAAAGAGGTTTATTTTAATAGCTCTCACTATTTGATTTGATCAATTCTAGGATAAACACGAACCAAATCAGGAAGAGACCACATCAGAATTCGGCAGCTGGGCGAGTGACAGTCGTTCACAAACGAACTTCGTGAAAACATCGGAAACTTTGAACTTGAAGGAGACTAAACATCAGGCTAATGTGCTGTCAACTGCGATACTGACTGAAGGGGAAGGGTTAGGCCTCAGTCTAGATCTTTGCCACGATATCGCAGTGCTACTGTCTGGGCCTAGGGTGAAGACATTATCCTGGGATATGGAAAGGTATATATTTATTTATCGCCACCAATTAGAATTTCAGTGTGAGTGTATATATTGCGTAATAAATAACTGGCATGTGCTATACAACTCCACGTCCCCCATCGACTTCTGTGTTTTCTTATATTTTGTCAATAACTACAAATATCAAGCAGGTAAAAAACTAATTGAAAATTAACACGTTCGCTAATTTATTACAGAGACATGCTACTAGAAAACTGTCGTACTTATATGGAGCGTACGAACTTCGGCACGCGTGCGTTAACCACTGAGCTCAAGTACTTAAACCTTGATCTTCGGGACTACGATCATTTGCCCGAAGAAGATGAAGATGAAAATGACATTTACTACGGAATTGAGAAAGGTAAGTGATAAAAATAACTGAAGGGTATCGAATAATAACAAATTAAAGTAATAACAGTAATATCCTGCTGATGGGTACAGATCGTCTCTTAACTAGCTTAAAAGTCATCACACTGTTAAATCCACACACTGACAAAGTGTAGGCGAATGGATCTCGAATCTTTCGTTGTGACATGAGTTTCCTTACTATTTTTCTTCGCCGATATAAATATTCTGGGACATTAACACACACGGTCATCTGGTCCCAAGCTAAGCAGAGCTTGTGTTATGGAAACCAGATAACTGGTATATACTATACATATAATACTTTTCTTTTGTAAAATATATACTTATAATAGATATTTACACCCAGATTCCACACAAACACAAATGTTCATCATTAATGTTTGTCTCGTATGGGAATCGAACCCACGACCTGTGGCGTGAAAAGTAAGTATCTGACTGACCACGCTACCGGCCTGTCAAATATTGATATTAAGCAGCGTCGATAAAACAATTTACACAAATGTATGAGCACGACCGGGGATCAAAACCGCGACAATTCATATTTCAAAGACGAGGCTGATACCACTGCGTAGCCGCCCTATGCCTGTAAAAAATCACACAAAGGCGGTCCAAGGATCAAATCAGCGACTTTTATTTCAAAGCAGAGTGTAATTCCGCTGCGCTATTCTACAATATTACTAATTATGTTGTAAATACAAAGTTTTTGGCTATCCCATATGACACAGCGTGAAATAAGACCATACTTTTAAAAGACGAATGATAACGAAATACATATTTTAGTACCTATAGGTTATGAAATTTTTCGTTTCAAGGCTACGAACATTTAGTAGAAGAGAACCGAGAACCTGAAGAAATATGGAAAGATGCCGAAGATTTAGAAAGGACAGAAAGCGCGTCGTCATCTGACTCAGAAAGTGAATATATAGTCAAGCATAAAAGATCAAACAAAAAGAAAAAATGCCTAATTCCTTCTGATGAAGAAAGGGATCCACTTAGCTTAGAGCCAGAAATTAAGAAGATGGAAAAGAAGAAAGAGAGGCCGAATAGCAAAGAAAGAAGTAAAGAATGGAATTCTTCAAAGTCCAGGCTAAAAGACATTGACCCACTAGATATTAGTGAGCATTCCATGGTAGCTTTTGAAGACGAGTATATAGACGTGACAGACATTGAAAAAGTGCCAAAAGAAAAAATGGGAAAGCTACTAAAAGAGCAGAAAGAAAAAACGCCTAAAGAAAAGAAGGAGAAAGTTCCGAAAGAAAAGAAGGAAAGAGTACCAAAAGAGAAGAAAGAAAAAGTACCCAGAGAAAAGAAGGAAAAGTTACAGAAAGATAGAAACGAAATAGTTAGGAAAGAGACACCATCTGTTTCTTCATTATCAAATCTAATTGGATTAACAGTCGGTGCATCAAGACCTGCGGTACCGAAGACGATCACCAATAGTGATTATCACAGTCAAAACAAAACGTTTTTAAATTCGACTCCTAATCGGTCGACACACGGTCCTAATGTGTTGTTTGATGGTATATACAACATGAAGTGTCCTGAAAAAACACTGAACAAAATGACAGACTTAAAATCCGAAGAATTAAATTTGCCAAACCAACCTGTACAAGTGAAACCGGTGTTCGGTGTAACAATTCAACATGGAGACTTCCAGAAACCTGTAGCTCCTAGTTCAACACCTAAAAGGTTGCCAAATAACATATGGGCAGATGTCTTGAAAAACGAGCGTAACGATTCGCAAGGAGAACAGCCACCAAATATGAAAAGTAATGTAAAGACAAGCCTATCTAAATTAATACGATTTCGAGCCAATAGGAAGTCTAGAAATTGGCCGTCACAACAGCCTTCTAAATCTAATTTTTATCCAAATACAATACCTAGTACTGAAAACTTAGTTCAATCACTGTCTCAAAACCAGAAGGCTCAAGTAACAGAAGGCTGCATAATTTCACCGTCAGATACTAAAGCTAGCAGCCAAAAAAAGAAACATAACAGTATTTCGTCACCTTACGGCCCTGTGAGCACAGTCAGCAGCACTACAACACAGTCAGTAACGAAACCACTGCCGAATGCAACAAATGTATTAAATGCACAACAGTTAAGTCAATATCGACTAGATATGCAGAAACATATTGCAAATCCATTGTTGGAGCCCCCACCTCTCACAAGCATTAAAAATAACTTGAATCGGATTCAGGACAATACCCATGCTTCAAATATGCTTAATTCTAAGTTAACAATAAGCCCGAAACACTTAAACACCTTCTTCAATGAGTTGCGAGAAACTATAAATGCTGGAACGAACTTCAATTCAAAAAATCAAACACTAACTATGATACCGCCGGCCACATGCGATTCCAAGCCACACACGCCTTCTCCGCAAAGTGCCAAACCTTCAGTTATTCAAAAGAAATCAGAAAATGCCCCGAATACTTTTGCGCGGCTTAATTACTTGCATAAAAATAAGACCGAAATAGATGTGAAACAGAAGAAAGTTATAGATGCTATAATACAACATCAAAAACAAAGTATAGCAAATCGGGCTAAAGTGGACGAACTTAACCAACTTATAATTCAACATAAAAATATGAAATTTCGAAATTCGCCCTCGAATGTTATAGCTGACAAGAATACTTTATCTAACAACGACACACCGAAAGCCAGTTTACAAAAACTAGTGAAAAATTCCAGCAAACCAACTCGACCAAACCCTTCCAACATCGTTCGGAATAATCCACTAATTAGTGATTCATTAAAAGTTGGACCAAATATCTCTCAGAATCCAATTTCCAAAGCAAATAGCCAATGTAATAAGCAGGCAGTGCGGTCACAAGCCATGGCATCGACAAATTCGTCCTCATTGACAGAAAAAGACCAACAAGATTTAGTCTCATTATTACGACAGCAAAGTAATCAAAACCTAAATCATATATGGCTAAAACAAAAAGAAACAATGCGCCCTCACAATGCTGTAGGTAATACACCAAATCTAGCTCACCCAGTACAAACGAAAATAAAACCTCAAAATAAAAATGTACATACAGGTCCAGTATATGGGATTGATAAAGATAAACTGTTGCCAAACGCCAGTGCAAAGTATTCGAATGTAAAGAATAGTGAAGCAAAACTTTCTCAACAGAGACCTGTTTATCATATGAAGACTGATACTAAGCTTAATAATAAAAATACTCAGAATGAAATTCAGGCGCAATCAAACAAAAGTTATTTGGATAAAAGTAAACAGACGGACTGGGAAAGTGTTATGGATACAATTCTTTCTCTGAAAACACCAAGCAGAGATATAAATCGACAAAATACAAAATCAATTGACAAACCATTGCTGAACAGTAATTTGAAAAACCAAGACCAAACCAAATCAAATAATGTGAAGACTTCGCTTAAAAATGTAGCTGAACCTCCATCTATTAAGTCTGACAAAACTTGTAATGTAAATAATAGTAACATAAACAGACCAGAAACATCATCTTATAAACGTACCACGAATCTTGAACATTCAAACAAGCAATTACAGGATGTAATAAGAACTACTTCTGTGATCAAAAAGACGGTTCAATACTGTGAGAGTCCAGAGACACTAAATATATTAAAAGAGCACGATACTTGCCCTTTGTCTAGCCAACAAGACCCATTTATATCGGGATTACCTAACACTGATTATGACCTTTTAGAAGAATTCGAACTCATGGATGATGAATTACGACAAGAAATAGGCGAGTTATCTTCTGACGAAGAAAATTTTGACGCCAAACAATTGCTTGCAGGTGCAAATAATAAGGTTATTAATCCTGTTCAAGAAGTTAAACAAATGGCTTATCCTACACCGTCAAGTACCAATGCGCCGCCCCTAACTACTATACAAGCTCCAACGTTAAAGAAACCAGCTCCAAAAGTCAAAGTAGAGAGTATAACAATTGCCAGGCCTGCAGATCCTTTACCATTAAAACAACCTGTATTAGTCGGTGAAAAATCAGTAAACATTGGCTATAAAAGTGTACAAGAAGTAACGCCAACGATTCAGGCTCCTAATATTGTACATCAACTACCTAAAAACATTATTATATCAACAAAAAATGGCAACCAAACATTATTAGTGAATTCCGAACCAAGAATAATCCAACCAGCGACAGTTGTGACACCCCAACCAACGGCTTTACAAAATGTAGTACTAATTGGATCGGAAATTGTTTACCAACCATGTGCAGTTCGATCACAGATTCAAGGAGCATTAAATGTACAACAAAATTCTTTTGTGTCTGTAAATGCTTCACCTACAGTAGCATTATATCAAACAACACGGTTCGCAGCTCCTGTGCTTAATCCAGTCATTATCGGAAATGCAATTACCACTACAAGTATGACGCCATCAATAGTTCAAAACATTCCAGTTCAAAATATTTCAGAATCTATGCCGACTCTATTAACTGAAGCTCAAATTGAAGAAGCAGTATCAGCGGTCATACCTGAAGTATCACATACCAAGATAGATCTAAATAATGACACTTTAACAGAAGTGAGTGATATTTGTGGTGAACTTTTAAATCAAGCGGTGAATGACAAGACTATACAGCAAACAAAAGAAAATATCGATGTTAATTCAAGTAAGAATTGTGAAAGAAAAGTGTTGTCTGAAGTTCAAGAAAAACTAGCTTGTGCAGAAAATTTAGAAATTAACCACAAAATTCAACGTATTTATTCGGAACTCGACCAGGAACATAAGATGAGAATAAACAAAGAAAGGTTAGATAAAAAACGTATGGCTATACTCAACAGAAAGGTATGCCACCGAATTAAAAAGAAGCCAATACCATTAGCTTATGCACCACTATTTCCTATGAAACCTGGAGCTGAAACTGACTTAGCTGTTTTGAAATTAAAATCTTTAGTGGATTCTAAAATTATCAGCGTAAAAGAATTAAACAAAAATAATGAAGCAAATGGTAAAACAGATAAAGATGAAAATTGTAAAGAAAATGAGAGTGATAGACCTGCCCGCCGGATTTTATTAAGGTCATCAAACAAACTAGATTATAGTAACGTGAGTGCTCAAGAGACAAATGTTGATGATGTCATACCAAATGGTGCTAAAACCGCTAAAGTTCGTCTAAAACGTCGCGTTGATGTTACACCTTTAACAGAAAAATCTCTAAAAGATTGTTCTAAATCTCCCAAAGCTAATAAACGCAAAATTAAAAAGACTACAGTCAAGTCAACACAAACACGGCAATCCAATAGGTTACTGAAAAGATTAGATGAACCAAAAATGATTAGTAACAAGGAAACAATATCGTGTAATAATAAACTAGAACCTCTAGATATCTCTGAAATTTTGGACTTAGAGAAACAAGTAGTTGGTTCTGAGATACCAAAGGAAGATATTGTGGCGATTAGATCTGATGAAAGCTCAGGTAACTCCATTATTACAGGGGAATCGTGTGATGTTGCATGTCAGACGTTAAATTTTGAAGCCAAGCGAAAGAATTCAACAGAGCATTATACGCGTGTTAAACCAGATCAGGTAATCAGTAATCATGTTTACCTACCATCCAGTGAAAAGATTAAACCCAAAGAAAAGCCAGTTGGTTTAGTCAATGTACAGAATATGAAACCAGATCTCGTTAAAGAAGTTGAAACTGCTAAACAGAGTATAGAAACTAAGACTGCATCTGCTATGAGACAAGAAGGTAATAAATTAAATAATTCTGACACCAACAAAACTTCTGTATCAGAACAAATTAATATCCAGAATAAATTAACTGGCATAGGATCTTTACAGAAGGATCACTTACCAAATGATCCTAGAAAGAATATTCCGCTCAAATTATCTGATGAATATTTAGATGACAAATCTAAACCAGAGCAAACTTTGACACAAAGTATATCAACAAAAATGAATTCTTTGAAAGGTGACGTTTGTCCTTCACTTAATAGCAATAATAATATTCCACAAAATCAAAAAGTCAGTGCTGCAAATGATTCAGAAGTTATTTGTTTAGATGATGGAGATGATCCGCTTAGCGTTAAAGATATGCAATTTCTACATAGTCATATTGTGAACGATAGCACATCAAGCAGTAAAAATGAGGAAGTGCAGAATTTAGATAGTTTATCACCAGAACAGGTGAAAGAACGTATTAAAATTGAGAATTTAACTTACCCAGGACCAGTTGATCCATTAAAAAAAGTAGTGCGTATAACAATGCCATCAGGAAAAGCGTTCAAAGCTACTATACATGGGCAAGTAAATGTAGACATCGATGCACTATTCTCTGATCCAACACTTAGATCTATTATTACGGAAAATATGTCGAAGAAACAGCGGTATTCTTTAAATATAAATCATACAGGCACGTTGCCACTGAATAATTCAATGGTTTCTCAATTTGGAGATGAAAATGGTTCGAAACCTGTCGAAACTATAGACTTATTGAGCGATTCTGATGATGAAACCCCACAAGTTTTTACTACTGAGTTTGGGAACTTCAAAGTGAAGGCAATGGAGCAAACTATATATGAAAAACATCAAAAAAGATTCATGAATAAATGTGTTGTAACTTTTAAGAAATCAAATTTTGTATCGCAGATTAAAGAAAAACAAGAAGACAGTTCTTATGCAAATTCACGGGAACTCGTCGGTTCGAAGAGAACTAGACAACTAGATAGTATTAATGATACACTGGTTAATTCTGAAATAATCGATGTAGATGATTCTTCGTCCAATGATGAATTGATACTTCCTGATGTAGATATACCTGGATCACGCTTACAAACCATAACTGAACCTATACAAAAAATTAATGAATTCAAAAAGTTGTTATTGAATGAACTTGGTTTTCAGGATAATGTTGATGACCTAAACACTAAGTTCGACCAGAACCTCGAAATTGGTTCAACTACTACTAATATTCGTTCAAAAGCTATTGCAAAAGAAATAAGTGAAAATGTGATTACTAGTGCGACTGAAGATACTAAACATCTTGAAGAACTTATTGAAGTAAAATCACCGCAAGAAAATACTAAGACTATCGATTCACTAATTTGTGGGGAACTTATTTCAAAGGCACCAAATTTTTCTTCTAAATTGCCCGTTTCGACACCCGTTGTTCAATTAGATTGTTTTATAAAGCTTACTAAATGCGATAATTTGGTTAAAAAATATGAAGAGCTTAAATTAATGAAGAAATGTAGTATAACATTAGCACGGTGCGATGAAAATACAAAAGATAATGTTAAAGAAATAAATAAAACTTTAGAATTTCTTGAAGAATCTGATGATCATATTATGGATGTAGTACCTTTATCTAGAAGTGGGTCTTTCTCCATTTTAAACGACTACGCCATCTTTGAAAATCAAGATAAAGTTTCTAATTTAGAACAGATTAAATTAGACGTATTAAGAGCCAATTCTCCTGTCATGGAGGCTTATGATATTATTATTTCAAGTTCACAACTACAATTCAATAGACAAATTAAAGAAAGGCAAGAAGATCTACACATCTGTGAGAAAAGTTACTGTCATTCGGATTGGCATTATGCTAAACAAGATTTGTCCCTGCAGTGTAAAGTAAATGTAACTCAATGGCGTGATCAAAATAATAGAAAATGTACATCTGAATGGTTTAGTACGAAATATGATCTGCATCTTATGGAATATGAGACAAATAGCCCACCATACTGTAAGCCAGAGCGATCTTTAACTCAAAATGATGATGATGATATGAATGATTCTGAATGTGCTACTAATTGCACCAATGTTTGTGACTCAATATTAACAAAAATGTGCATTGTGCCATCACTTAAACTGATTTTGATTAATTATTTTAATAATTCTAATACTTTGGATCACCTTATACTTGCTAGAAAACTAAACTTAACAAAGAATCTTAAAAGGAAATCTTCAGACTCGTTTGATATCAAAAGGAAGTTACCTAGAAAAGCCAAAGTTATTGATAATGGCATCCTACAAATTGAATCAAACGATAGTAATACAGTACCACTTGCTATTAAGATCAAATGCGGTGACGCTACTCAAAACAGTAAAATAATCGAAGACAATAATAATTCGCAAATTGTCACAGACGACGTTTCGCTATCAAGCTGCGTTTTAACTGAAATGCCTTCAAATAGTCTTACTACTGGCGCTGATGATGAAGTTATCGAATTACACTCGGATAGTAGTAAAACAGGAGATATTAGTGAAACCGATAGTATCTCTATTTTGTGCGAAACACTTGATTCGAACATTGATTTAATCACTGAGGCACATGAAAACATTTATTATGATTCATCAAATGATATGGCATTCCTAAGTAAAAATGAAAATTGTGATATCGAATGCACTCCGACTGATGAAAAACAGGTTGAAATGATTCCTATTGTAAATATAGAAATGACTGACTTTGAAATTGATAAAGGCACTGAAGAAGTTTCATATAGCAATTTGTTGATGGGAAACAAAACAACACATTGTTCGGACGATGATTTACGTGATGAAAAACAGATTGAAGTGATTGATTCTGAAATGAGCAATGAAATGTTAATGTTGAGCAAAAACGAAGACGTAATTGTAGATGTTGAATGTGATCAGACTGTAAACATGACAAACGATTTGATAATTAAAAATAATGTAACACATTGTTTTGACGTCGATTTGTCTGATGAAAAACGGGTTGAAGTGGATGGTTCTGAAATAACGAATGAAATACCCCTAAGCAATAACAAAGACTTATCTATGGACGCTGAATTCGACCCTAATGTAAATATAGAAACGACAATCGCTCAAATAAGCAATAATTTACATTGTTTAGACTTTGATTTAACTAATGAAGAGCAGGTTAATTCTAAAATACCGAATAAAACCACACTGAGTAAAGTCGAAGACTTACCTATGGACGCTGAAAACATGGAAATGACAATCGCTCAAATAAACAATGAAAAGCATTGTGCAGAAGTCGAATTAGCTAATGAAAAACAAGTTCAAGTGGATGATTGCAAAATACCGAATAAAATGAAACTGAGTAAAAACGAAAACTTATCTGTGGATGTGACGATTGAAAGTGACGTGTTTTTAAACATGAAAAAGACTAACACTCTAATAGGCCATAACACCGCAGAAGTCTCAGATAGTAATTTGCTAATGAGACATAATGAAACACATTGTTTAGACGTCGATTCAACTGATGAAAATCGAGCTGAAATTATTGACCCTGATTTATCGAATAAAATGACGCAGAACAAATACGGAGACTTATCTATGGATGCTAAATTCAATCCGAATGTTAACATAGAAATTACCAACACTGAAATAGTTAATAGCACTGAAGAAGTTTCAGATAGCTATTTGTTAGTGAAAAATAATAAAACATATTGCTCAGACGTCGACTTACCTCATGAAAAACAGGTTGAAGTGATTAGTCCGGAAATAAGGAATGAAATGACCCTGAGCAAAAATGAAGACTTATCTGTAAATGTTGATTGCGACACTGCTGTAAATGTGGAAAAGACAAATATTTATAAAAATAATAACACTAAAGAAGTCTCAGATAGCAATTTGTTTGAAGAAACTGATGAAACACGTTCAGATGAAGACTTACGTGATAAAAAGCAGGTTGAAGTGATGGATCCTGAAATAAGGAAAGAAATGACGCTGAGAAATAACGAAGACATAAATGTTGACTGCGACCAAGTTGTGGACGTGGAGAAAAGAAACACTCAAATAGACAATAACACTGCAGAAGACTCAGATAGCAATTTGTTAAAAAGAAATAACGAAATACACCGTTCGACCGTCAATTTACTTGATAAAAAACAAGTTTACCTAATTGGTCCTGAATTAACAAATGAAATGACCCGGAGCACAAACGAGGTTGCATCTTTAGATGTCGCATGCGACCCGACTATAAACATGACAAACACTGAAATATACCATAACATTGAAGCAGTTTCAGATAGCAATTTGTTGATAGAAAATAATGAAACTCATTTATACGCCGATTTACCTCATGAAAAACAGGTTGAAGTGACTGATTCTGAAATAACAGATGATGTGCCATTGATAAACAAAAGTGAAGATGTGTTTGTGGAAAGGCACGCAGACAATGCATCTAAAGAATTTTCAGAATGCAATTTGTTAATGAAAAATACTGAAACACATTGTTCAAATATTGATATACCTAATGAACAACAGATTGAAGAGGTTGATTCTAAGAAATTGAATGATGAAGACGTATTTGTAGATGTTGCCCCGGCTGTGGACATACAAAAACCCCAAATAGATAAAGAAGTATCTGACAATATGTTAACGGTAAATAATGAATCACATTCTTCAAACAGTGATTTACATGAACAAGAGGTTGTTGTTGTCGAATCTGAAATAACAATCGATAAGACATTTCAGAGCAACAATGATAGTAAAAAATTTGATGTTATTTGTTCCCTAACTAAAAACCTAGAAGTGACTAACACTCACTTAGACAATAAAATAGAACCAGAAATTTTAAATAGTGATGTAATCGACCAAAGTGATGATCTGATTTGTAATTTGGTAAAAAGTCCTAAAGCTGTGAAAGTTTTCGATCATGAATATACAACGGAACTAACTGAAATGGAACGAACGAATGAATCAAACGCACATTTAAATGAAGAACGCACTGAAAGCCCGAGTACAACTTATACAGCTCAGAATAGTTATTCTGAGCATAACATGTCTTTTAGTTCTGATAATGCTAGCATAACCGAAGAAATTGTCGATATGCATAGTGAAGAAATAATTGATGTTTTTATTAATGGTGTTATTTACAACGAAAGATTAGAAAAAGTTCATATTGAAACGGATTTTAATCCCAAGTTTGAGCCTATGAAAGTAAAGCAAAACATAGATCAAGAAAATAAAGAATCCGGTATCATCAATCCAACTGAGTGTAATACCAATTCAGTAGTTGACAAGATGGATTTACCTCTAGATATAATATTTGTTAATAGTGAAATGGAAGCTGAACTTCCTCGGCAAATAAGTAAAGAAGAAAATACAAATTCATTAGAGACAGATACGAATACCTCGAGCGGTGGCATACTGATAGTTGATCCTGAAAACATTAAGTTGAAAAACACGTCAAAAGAGAATACGAGTGAAGCAAATATTATAACTAATAATCAATTAGAATCTCAATCTCTCTCTGGTGGTGGAAATGCAGATGGACCACCTGTAATGCACAATATAAGCAATGTCATATCTCAGACAGATGACGTTAATACGATAAATCATTTACAACATAACTACAAAGAAATTATAACCCCAGAGACATCACTTTATAACAGCACAGTTAGTGACCCAGTCAAATTTAAGGATGACAGTCATATAATAAGGGAGAATGTACTAAATGATAATAAAATTAGGCATCAAATTAGTGATGATACCAAAATATGTGATACAAATGAACATACAAAAATAAAAGTAAGTAAAAAGACTTCCGAATTCTTTAAAAATGCATGCAACGTTGAAGTAAATACACTTAAGATCTTATCGGATGTCAATGCAGCTAATGTTGAAAATGATAATAATGACGGGATTTTAAAATTACCTACACATAAGCAACCTGCTATGGAAATTAGTGCCAACGAAGTCATAGTATTGCAAACTGTTGACCCTAAAACTAAACAAACCATTGAAGTTAAGGCTATTGCTACAAGTAACATGCCAAACATAGAACACGTAAACATGAATCCTGTGGTTTTACTTGAAGGAATTGAAGTTGAAGATTCCGAAATAGGAAAATATGTATATGTGCTTCCAGAAAAGAAACCTATAGCAAAATCTAGGAAAGATTTTGATATACTAAATCATGCAAGTAAAGTTGTGTTCGATGATGAAGATAAGTGTATTGAGGTAAGAAAGCCTAATAAGACATATTCCAGAAATATGACAATAGATTTTACTTCAACTAGAAAAAGTGGAAGAATATTGAAACGTAAATCAGACATGACAGATGTGAAGACTATAGTGAAAAAATACAGGAAAGGCAAAAACATAGATTATCCTAAGTTTACTATCACATCAATAAGAGAAACAGCATACATGCAAGAGTTCCAGCGACTTTTTGATTATTGTAGTACAGTAAAATTTTCATATTCACGCCCGTTTCATATAGAATGTATAGATGTTGTCAAAATGATAAAAGCCTGGCCTATCAACAGCTCACTTCAAATTAAAGAAATTCCTCACGAAAAGGATGAAAACTTATTCAAAGACAATGACAACAATGTAACGGTTCAAGATCCTTTAGACCAAACACTAGCGGATGAAATTGTGACCGATTATACAGAGTCTAATTATTCTGCTTGTAAAGTTGTCGAAACTAATTTCAATATGGGTTTTGGTGAGGGGTCCGGCAAAGTCATACAAAATTTAGAAGAAGAATGTGGTTTAAAATTTTCGGCTGCGACTCTGTCGGACGTAAAACAATATCAGCCGCCTTTAATGTGCGACAATGAAAAGCATAATGCTACGTATCAAAACCAATTTGATGTATTAAACCGCCAATTACAATGCATACAACAGAAAAACAGAATTAGAGAGTTCTTTAAGAATTCAATGATGGATTTACACGATGATAATGTTAAGAAGCATTGCCAGAAAGATATTTTACAAGAAAAGGTTATATCTGATTTTCCATATAAATATTTGTTATCAACGGAGTTTATTCAACCTGCGTCAATTCAAGTGCTTGTGAATGTAGTACAAGTTGGTCAGTTGCCTGTTAGTGCTGCTGCCCAAAACCCAGTGACGTGTGATCCGAGAGTCACACAAGTATCCAATGTCAGTCCATCGCAATGCTCTGCTGAAAACAGTCCGAACGACGATCCTAACTCAGTCATTAAAACCGAGTACACAGAATTGACAACAGCCGACTTCAGTATACCTCTGGCACAGAACTACGCACAACACATGCAATCTATACGTGAAGAATCTCACGAAATGACTAATTTGGCAATGGGTGAGATACCTATGGAAGATATGAGGCCTGTTATCAAGGTGGAGTTAGAAGAAATACCTGAAATCAAACAAGAAGCACCTGATGATATTAACGAAGGTAACGATTCACCTACGACGATAATAGAAAAGTTAGAACCTTGCGATACAAACTCTAGTCAAACAAGTCCCGAGACAAATACAGATATGATGTACGATTCTTCTGAAAAATCGCCTACTTCTGAAGCGCCGCAGCAATATCTTAATGGCTCATCTGAAAAGATTGATCAAATTGCGCATGCTATGAACGCTGCTGGCATCGCAACTTCCGAAACCACAAACAGCAGACCTCACCCGTTACTTAATATTTTAAATCATAAACTAAGGCAAGGAACTGTTACAGCAAGCCAATCTGGCACTAATACATACTCAAAACCTACATCTATCAATGCAATGGCATTACAGCAAGCATTAGCTCACATTCTTCCACCGCCTCTGAATCATACAAATGTTACAGAAAATCATCAACAGGCTTCAAACGCGCCTGTAACCCAACAAGTTCTACATATAGTTCAAAGTAAAAATGCATCAGGCAATCAAATAACTTTAGTAGATAATAGCCAACCATCAGTTATAAACACTCCCAACTCGACGCCTGTTCTGCATATTGTCCAAAATAAAGGTGTAACTAACTCGGGGCCGCCGTCCAATGGTACACCACCAACTCCAACTAATTCTTTCGGCGGCTTGTCGCTAGTTGACGCTGGCATACAACAAGGAAATCAACTTCTCCACATAGTGAACACAGGGAATCAAAAGAATGCTAATCCTAGCCAGATTCTAAAACGAGTAAATCTATTGACCAATCTTACAAACGTCCAAGGAAGTAATGAACAAAAGATGGTACAGTTTGTTTGCAAGTCTGCTGACGGGAAAGCCATACAATTAAATGCTCCGCACCAACGTAGCATGGTACTGCGGCTACAACCTTACGACACGCCTAATCTCCAGGCTGCGTCTAAAACAATGGAAGCTCCAGATCTGAGCCCTACTTCTAACTCGACAAATAACATTAATAAAGATATGGCGTCCCAACAAGAAATAAAATCCCGGTCTATTTATGAAGAAAACTACGCAAAATTCATACAAAATTCGTCAAGTAAAACTAATAATGGGTCTGAAAAAGCGACTAGTTTGCCTAAATTCAATCAAGCTTTTGGTAAACAAATATATCAGGACGGCAGTCAAAACAAAGAAACAATTAACAAAAATTCGCATCTTCTGTCTGAAAATACGGAGTGTCAACCGAATGAGGGCAACATCAACTTGGAACACATCAGTCAAATTAATAGCCCACCATTGTTATTGCGCAAGTCGCCTGCGCAAACTTCGCAGCCGCAACAGAATCTCGTTCAACAACTAAAGCAGACAATAGCTCCTATGAACATGACTATGCACGGCGGTGTCATATACACGCGTCAGATTCCAGTAAACCTTGGTTCCGGTCAAACTATAAATTTAATTACCGTGCCCAGCACCGAATTAGTGGACGATTCGGCTCCAAAACCACAAGGGGACGTAAAGTTCGTCAACCAGAATGAAATAGAACAATCTATAATAAAAATAGTGCCACAAACACAGTCAGCTCCTAGTTCTGAGAATGTTATAGCAGAAGATAATAATGCAAATATTGTCCTTTCAAACGAGGGTTCGCAACCACAGCAAGTATTAACGCAAATGAGAATTAAGTTACCGATGTTAAGTAAAGCGCCTCAGATGGTTTCTGGAGCCAGAGTTGTACGTCCATCGTTCTTTCAAATACAAAGGAATGTGATAGGTGGCGCCAACCAGCCCGTTTACCAACAACTCGTATTGACTGCTGCACCGCCTCTAGGTCAACGACTACCTCAAACGCAAACAACACGACAGATCAAAGTCCCAAGTGAAAGTCAATCATCAACAGAATCTATGAGTTCATCTACTTTAGAACAGTTGAGAGAATTCGATTTGGTGTTAGAACAAGTGAAGGAAAGAAGCACAGTGCAACCTAATGCAACATCGGCTGGCGCTTTTTCAAAAATACATGCTTCATCTACCGATGCTACTGACAGCCCCACACCCTCTGGCTCTAAACCTACAGAGTCAACACAGCAAGTGCTGTATTCTATTGGAAACAATCAACCTGTTAACGTTGCTTTCGTTAATAGAAAGAGTACGAGCGCAACGCCAACTCCTTCCACATCATCATTTGTGCGATCTCCGGATTCATCTAGTATCAATGACTCACCTACGCCCTCCTCGCATGCGAAGATACCGCACACCGTCACAAGTGAGACTGCGGCGTCGTCTGAAACGCCGGCGCAACCAAAATCCTCAAAATCTAGTTCAAAGTCTAAATCAAGACCAAAGACGTCTAATCCACCAAATACATTAAAACTTAACACTGTTCCACCTAAAACCTCCAATCAAAAACCTTTAGAAGATGAGCAAACGACCCAAAGGATTCTGTACATCCTAGCTGAGTATAAGGAACAGGTGGAAAATTCGCCAGATAAAGATAAACCAGCACCACGGAGAAGAACTAATCTTCAGTGTACTTCTGGTTCACACAAGCGCAAAAAGTGTTCCGGCGGCTCTCGCCGATCAGGACGTGACATGAGCCCGATCCATGGCGAGGACACCAGCCGCACCATGGGCTCAGAAGACAGCAGCTGTGGAACATCTCAGGGCGATTGCAACGAGAGTTGTATTGATAGCCACTCTCCCCAGGATAGTCCGCGAAAAGTAGTTCGCAAACTCACTTTCGAAAACGAAACGAATCCTATAAACCAGCCTCATCCGCAACCACAACGCAACGTTATCGTAGCGGACGGACAAACGATCACTGTAGCCAGAGGAACCGCTGGTAAACCAGCGACGGCAGTTCTGATGCCGGCTAACTACATACTACCGGTTTCTATGGTCAAAAGCGGACAACAAATTGCGATTGTGACAAATCGCGGACCTAAACTACTGACAGTAAGCGGCGGAGAAGGTGGCGCGACAAATGCATTATTGTTACAACGTCTGATAAGTCCAGCTGGCTTGAAGCCGATGTTGGCTCGTCCTGGCGTTCGTCACGTCCGTTTACCGACTTCAGCGTTGCACAATCTACAAGCTTTCAACTTGACGTCGATGGTGCATCCGCCCGACAGTAACGCTTCGCCTGCCCCGGCGCCACCAGAGCTGATAGAAACAAGAGCGAACAGCTCGCCGTGGGCAGATCGTGAGTCCCAAGACGTAAAACCTGAGCGAGGGTCCAGCCCTGAAGGGTCAGAGCCGTGGAATTTGCCTACGTCTGCTGACCCTCACGACTACGTGTACGAAGAGACAGTGCGAGCAGACAACATGAATCGAACTGTACTGGTAAGTCCTATTATCCTTTATGCTCGTATTGGCCACTTTTGTATAATTCCTCCTATGTAACCTCTTTATAGGAAATTTTCCTAAAACCCTGTCTCAGCGGACCTCCCTATAATCTACTCCCTGTGAAATTTCATCTTCTAAGTCAAGTAATTTTCGAGATTCCATGATACGCGAGAGAGTGAACTTTCGATTTTATACCAAAACATTTATAACTATTGTATTGCGTCGAACAAATGCTATGTATTCTCTTAATGAGTTCAGTTTCAAAACTACGTACTGCGTGCAGTGTATGACACACATTTTGCAACTTCAGGAACCGATCCCAGATCGATACAGTCCCGATATGGAAGCGCAAAGGATATTTGATAAGATGTTCGAGGTTGATTCGAAAAAGTCTTACATGGTCGATCCGCACGACGACTCAGTTCGATGCGGCTTCGATATAGACACGTCAGACTGCGACGATAAACCCTACCATCAGGTACATCGTATCGTAGTGCCGGCGCTGACCCCTAAAGCCTATTTAGTAGAATGCACGCATCGATTTATTTTGTCCGCTGTTCTTTTACTAAGTGTGCGATTTCTAACCAACATTGTGTAGATGCGACATTTAACCAATTAATTGAATACTGTACGACATTAAGCTTGCTTGCTTGATCATGCTTTTAATGTCATTATCATTGACTATACCTTGATCAATAAACAAATTTATTAGATTTCTATCTCTCTAAACCTTCGTCAGTTATAACATTCTATCTCTGAGTATATTAGAACCCTAACTAGTAAACGAAGAGTAAGTCACTTTCATATAAGTAAAAAAGTCGTTTAAGAAAAAAAAGACAAAACGGTTTAAGCAGTTTACGCTTAATCCTCGTTTAATTGTGAGACTGTAGAAATATCAGCAATATTTACTAAAACAGACAGCCTGACAGTTCCTTAACCTTGTATAGTTTTTTAAACTTACAGCCTCACAAATGAACGACAATTAGGGTACTTAATCTATGTGGCGTCACATACATAACGCCACCCTAGAGAATGACTAGCAATCTTGAATCGCCCAAGGAAAGTTTCTCCCAATATTAACAAAATAATATACAAGTTCCTGACAACCAAGTTAGGTCACCGCGGCTGCCGTGCATCACACCTCGCCCGGCCGGAAGATCTTCCCTTTATACTGGAGGGTCACTACCACCCGATCCTCCAGACCCCACACATGCTTTGTCTTTTTCTTCTTTATGACACTTTAAAATCATTTGACAGTAAAAAAATACAGATAAGCCATTCGTAACGTACTCTTTGCTTGTTAAGTAAGGTAGAAAAATTTCATTGACGTAACAAAATGTCGCCTCTAAACATTGTAATCCGCACAAACAGAACACGGACCAAACATAGGTGTTATATTACTTACCGCCCTCTTCATTACCCTAGTCGTTATATTTAATTTCTCTCCAATTCAAATATAAGCTTAAAAAACTAGTAAATAGATTATATTTTTGCATGTTGGTCGGAACGAACTATCCATTGTCCAGTCTGGTTTCCATATCTGCATGTCGTTTCATTAAAATCATTGGAATTCCTTCATTAGTTGTTGTTATTACAAACTCTTAACTCTTAAGTGGTATATTTTATATTAGTATGGAAAGCTTAAGCTTTGCCATCACTTTCCCATCGATTGCATTGTTAACCAAGTGACATAATTTCAGTACGAAAACTTTCAGCTTTGCATATTACTAAATAGCCTAGTTTCAAAATTGTATAGATTTGAAACTGCTGAATATATAAATCTGTTAATTATATTAATAATAATTTCAATACCTCGACAGATAGAGTAATATGAAATGAAAAATGTCATGCAAAAATAAAATAAACTTAGGTTAAATAAAATAAACGTACTGACGAATAGGCGATTCTCTGTCATTTAAGCTGTTGTATATAGAGTATTAATTGTTTTTTCATGCAGGTGGTGCACAGAAAAGAGGGAGCTACACATCGACAGCACCACCGGCTGTCACACGTGTCCTCAGCTGCGTTAAGGCACAAATATGCTATACTCGAACACGAATTGAGATTGCAGGTTTGTAAGCTTATTTTAAAAATAAACTGCAATAGGCTCTTATTTAACATAGTCTGCGAATGTTCTTGATATTTACCACTGCCTACATCTTCGGGTAATACAAGGGAATAGTTAGAGAGATAATTTTTTTTCCAGAAATCATTGTCAGAAGAGTGTGAAGACCTCGGCGTGGACTCTCCATCCGCGGCGGAACTTTTCCCCGAAGCTGAGCTGCTGTTCGGCTCGTCTCCTGCGCACGATCACATACAGGATCAAGCACACCACTCGCATACACGTAAGTTTAACATACTATCTATTATGCCATTCTAATTTTTACCATCGTAATGTTTCCTGCGTTCCTATTAATTGGCTGGTGCTAAATTAGCTGTTCTTAATGGTAGCTTCGGTCATGGCTAACCAGCACTTACCAGGCAATGTTACGTAACCAAATAACCCAGTCGTGCTCCGATATGATGCCTGATGAAGCGATAATATCGAGTGTATCTAGTTCAGGCCTTGACTAACTGCCTAACTCATTTACTTACTGCAAGGGTAATCTTTATCGTTGCGTACCACCAGGTGAAATAGAGTACAAAGATGCCTTCAGTTACGTATGTTATTATTCAGCTGAGTTTCATCAGTTTCATCAAATTTCGTTTAGTCGTTTAGGCGTAAATAATACAGCATACATACTTACTTTCGCACTAAATTTCTGCATAAACTACATTTTATACTGTGCCCAGTAGTGGGATAAAAAGTAGCCTAAAACCTTCCTCTTTAAATGGGCTATCAAACAGTGCAAGAATTTTTCAAATCGTATCAATAGTCCTGGAGATTCGTGCATTCAACCAAACTAAACTTTTCAGCTTTATAATATTAGTATAGATTATAGTTGTAGTCAGTATTCATCAGGTTAATAATAACCAAAATAACATTATCATGAGAGATATTGTCCAATTCCAGGAGCAAAGAAACGAAAAATGACTTAGAACATGAAGACCATTCATTATTCATTCTTAAAGACCATCGTAAGCTATTTTTATTTTATTTTGTTTTTGTTTCAACCATTTTTTTCATTAGACTAAAGTAACAAGACAAACAAGATTTAAAATATTTTTTCTTTACAGCTCAGCCAATTATCACACACACTATACCACAACCGGATTTAGATGATCAGATTGCGACAGACCAGCTGTTACCACGGCAGGATGACCGGGATATAAGCCTGGGTCTTGAAGACGTGGGCATAGTGACAGTGAGCGAAGACGGAATGCAGGCCACCATACAATTGGACCAAGAAGAATTTGCTCGCTCACATCCCAACACTACATTTCATAGTGAACCTACTGATGAAGGCGAGGTTTGTATAAGTTATTTATTGATTTCTGGTGTGTTCCCAAATTATATGTGTTTAGGATTCAGCAAGTTTCCGCCCACGGCTTCGCCCGCGTGGTGCCTATTGGGTTAAAAAGTACCATAATCTGTCTGTGTTAAATTTCATCCAATTCCGTCCCGTAGTTTTTGTGTGAATTGGTAACAAACAGTCATACATTCTTATAAACTGTCGCGTTTATAATATTAGTAGGATAGCATTATTCGATTATTCGCCTTTATATTGCAAACCGGTATAACACTCGTCCATAAATAAACGAATCTTAATTAGCGATCTTAATCACTCCCTCTTACTCGCACATTATTGCTGTCTTTAATCACACATGACTACGACACAAAAATAATATTCTATTTTAACTATGTATTCAGTAGGTATTGGATGGAGCATTAGGTTTTGTTCATTCTAGGAAAATACGGATTCTGTTGTTTTCGAGTCCAATAAGCACCTTGTTTTGCTGACGGTCCAAACTGTCATTAAAAGCCGCTATTTTAGATTCGTTTCTATAATAGTGCAGGTTTTATTCAACGGACTAGAAAAGGAAGAGGTTCTCAAATCGACTGTTATTAGCTACATAATAGCAGGCGATTTGAGAACCTCTTTAGATAATTCCTCGTGTTGTACTTTATAACCTCAAATAGTAACCGTGTTTCTATCGAACAGATTTTCAAATATTTTCTTTTATCCTCAGATGCAGCCATTCACAATAAGCAGTATAAAAGGTCGACATATAACGTCAACCATATTCCACGCAAACAGAGCTCCAGGCACAGTTCTGATGGGTCCACATACCACTGTGATATCACAAGCCACACCAGAAACTAGCAGTCAAGCTATCAAATACGCAGATCTTGACAATGTGATCAATTCCTTACCACCAGGAAATAACATTAACTTACCTTCAGTGGTTGTGAAAGATGATGGTGGTCTACGTTTCGACCATATTCTCAATGACGCCAGAAAACTGCAACTCTCCCACACAGCTTCAACCATAGTACATTCAGCAGGAAACGCTACCCAAGTTATAAGACGAGTATGTTACGACGATCGAGCGAGGGAAAGAGACAACAGATACTTGATCGACGACTCCGACGCGATTATAGCAGGAGATGATGCCAAAATGGTCGCTGACGACAGCAGAGATGGGTCTATGATGGACGACAGATCGTCGCCCGAACGTACGGAACTATTCTGGGATTCGAATTCGATCTCTGAACGGTCGGAAAGCAGAAGACCGATGGACTATAGCAGCGACAGTGACAAGTGCTGCAAGAGCCCTACCTTTGATGAAGCTAATTCCACTGATTCGAGTGGAGTCGGGCCGCATATGCGTCTCGACTCTGTTATAAAAGACGCGCGCGGCATCGAGCGGAGTGCAAGCGCAGACGGGTCATCCGCTGACGATGTGCTCCCTCCGCTGCGGACCTATCCGCCCAAGCGCTCTTACACCACTACCGACGGAGAGCGGAGCGTGTCAGGGAAGACCCGCGCCGGGGAGCGTTCCCCCGACAGCCCGGAAGTGCGACGTCGAGCGTCAGTCCGCGGAGTCGTCAAGCGAGGGTGTCACTGTTGCAACGGTTCGCCCGCTCCCCCACGTCCCAAGAAGCCTCGCCAGCGAAAACCCACCGTGGACTTCGCGAGCGCCGACTGATCTTCGACTACGACACATTGTGATTACCGAATTCAACATTAAGGCTGTGGCATTTTTAGTGACGTTCGTCTGCCACGTGCCAGACTGAAACGCGATCTCTCGACGAACTTCATTCTTAGGTGTATAATAACGTTGTTGAAGTTGTTTTGTATATAATTTTGTAAGTGTGACCGGTAGCTAAGTGCGCGACGTTCGACCCGCAGTTTTTATAAGTTTGTTAAAGTTTAAATCTATAACTTAAGTGAGTTCCTTTCGCTTTATTTTTTAAGTCCAGTTCACCGCTAAGTTCAAATTCGTTTTTATTCCTGGTGTGAAACGATTTTGCTTTGTATTGTTATTTTTCCTTGTAATATATCCATATACATAACTGTATTATTATGTAACTATAAATCTGTATTTCTATAAGTATCTTAAATCTTAAATAGATAATAAGTGTTTCCGTTAGTGATAACCAGCCATACTCAAATGTGAATTTAATCGTCATATAGGTGTAATATTTATAGATTAGCCCTTCGCGACGACTTTAGACTGATTTATAAAAACCTGCATTAGCTTGTTTATACAAAGCCTGTAATGATCAAGTGTTCTAACAGGTTTTATTGTAACTTCCATAAGACAGCACAAAGAGAATGACTTAAAAATGATGGAATTCATAACTTGGAGTGATTTGATTTATTTTTGAGATTTCAATTATATTTCGGTGCCAATATCGTTTGGTGTTTCATCTGTGCTTTGTATTAATTTTCCAAAGGGCGTTATTATCGCTGTGTCTAATATTAAATAAATATATAAACATTTATTATAGATGTGTTAATTTAGTGTGAATTAATATCTATAGTGTGTACATAAACTTGTTCCCCGATTTTTGTTTAGGGGACCCTCTAGTCACTAGTACGGATATTAGCGTACATCTAACGCGGGCCCTGCGAGGTCTCGAAGCTCGCTGCAGTACCAGAGTGGCTCACAGCCGTCTCGTATTTTCATGCAGTATTCTATAGCTTGTGTACATAACCATAGTGTATTGAATCGAAGTTTCAATTGTCTTAAAGAAATATTCAATATTCATGAATCAAGATAGATTCTTTCAGATTTTGTAAATAGTGAGAACAATGAAAAATGTTTAAAGTTTAGTAAATTTAGTGAGTTTTGACCTGATTTTTGGTCGCATAGTGACAATTGGGATAAATTATGTGCACTCAGCGGGTAGTGAAGCCTAGTTCAATATAATTTAGTCTGTAAGTTAGTGTATTGAAGCTCTGAACGCCCGCTAGCCACTGACAGCCTGCATAAAGGCACTAAATCATAATTCCAATGTTACAACTAACATATATTATTCTGAGAGTTTTTAAAACCTATGTCCTATTATTTCGTTTTTTGGGAAAATTTTGCTATTTCTTAAAGTAAGGTTGAAATTTTTTATATTCCAATATGTTGTTATTGTTCAATAATATTGTACGTAAAGTACCTTCGATATTGTCTTAAGGAAATGACATAACATTGCAGATGCGTTTTTGTTATATTTTTCACTTAGAAATTTAAATTTATTAGCTGTAAAGGGAAACTAAAAACTAACGTTTAGAAAGTTCCGTAATTATTTTTTAATTAAACAGATTGTTTTTTTTTTATGATTACTGTAAACATTATTTTAAAATGCTACAGAAGAAATGATCATTAAAACTTATCTATTAATAATATGTTTTATTTACATCAACCTTATTACAAAACAACTCTGATATGTCCTTGTGAGCATTTAGATGAACATCACTTGCTTCTTCTAATTAATGTAATAGGCAGTAGGTAAAATATTAGTCTTTTTCATTAGCAGTGCTTAGTGTATTCGCCTCTAGTCTCATTATCAATGTAGAGTCCCTACGACGACCAGTTTTAGAACTTTTGAAAACTTCTCATTATCTTCAGAATTTTGTACTCTGTTTCTCACTCTAGTCCATAATCAATGTTGGGTGTGATAAAAACCCTTAAGAGAGCACTTAGAAGTGTCAGTCCTGTCCCAAGATCCTACTGGTTGTGTGTGCTAGTCATCCCATCCCATACACTGTGAACTGGGAATAGATAGGTCTTTGCTAATCAGCCAATAACCAGATTACGGCTCAAAAGCTGATAGGTATATCTTATTAAACTTGTTTCAAGAAAAAATTACATTCCTCCACAATTTTGACAAATATTACAAATCAGTGGAGTCATCAGACCATTTTCTTTTCTCTTTCAACTTCTTCATTACTCCTAGAACTTCAATTCTAAACTCCAGTCTTTCATCCTCATTATATTTAACAACTGTAGGCAATAAGGAAGCAAAGAACGCCTCATCTTCATTCATAACTCTACCTTCATTCTGATCATCAACTCCAACAAAATCAATAGTATTTATACTATTTAATTTATCATCATCCAAATATTCACTGGTACTCTGTTTTTTGTTTTTCTTGCTATAACTAGGTGCTTGGATGTCTAGAGTATAGTCATACCTTTCTCGTTTTCCACTGTGATAACTTTCTTCACTGTTATCGGTTAACCGAGTTTCATCAAAATCACTCCGTCTGGACCGTTTAGATGTGTAACTTTCTATTTCTATCTCTTCTTTCATAGGCACATCTTCATATTCTACAGCACTCTCTGGTCTCACTTTGGCTAAGAACTTCAGTTCATTATGTAACATATATTTTCTTTTCGGTCTCCCCGGTGTGACTTTTAATGTTTTTACAAATGTGTCTCGGACATTAGTCCATTTGTTGATTATATTTTCACCTGGAACAGATGCATTATTGTGATAAAAATAAATAATTAGTATAATTTCGATTGGAACGTGTAAACTGTAAGTTCTTTTGCGAATTAACTAAACGCAACGTTTATTTGGCCTGAGCTTACACCTTAACCAAAGTCGGTTAAACTGGTCCTTACAGTCGACGGGACGGTTCAGTCAGCAAAATACTATTCGTCTGAGCCTCAGCAAGTCAGCAAAACGTAAACCTGCTAGCCTAAGTGGTTGCTTAACCTGAACTGAAATTAGGTGAGCATGCCAAAACTTTCAACAGTATCCAATTGAGCCTATCGCGCCGCCGTTATGAAATAGTTTCTTGGTAGCTCGAGAACGCTTTAACGTACACAGACGTCACGAAAATATATCGTTCAAGCCCATTACGTACCCGTCATTCGTTTCTCTTCCGGCGTCATTTCTTCGTAGCTCTGTTCAAGCAATGAAAATATTTCCTCCCAAGCAACCCGTCTTTCAACACGATCCTTATAGTTATCCATTGTTTTATCCCACAAACATGGTCTTTCCTTTACGTATTGAATTAATTCGCGAACATCCCACTTGAAATCTCGCATTTTTTTAAAAAATGTATATTTTGTTAAACAAACCCTATGCCTGTTATCCGGAACGTCACACGTCACTATAATGGCGACTTTTGTGCGAGACGTCAAACGATTGTTCGTGCCGTGCCCTTCAACTAGGATCTTGACATTTGTCTTCTTTTTTGCGCGGTATATTGAAAAGAGACACAGATAGAAACTAGATTAAATAAAGAATAAGAAACAATTTAATTATAAATTCTTGTTTAGAGCTTTTCAATTTTCTAACCATCCCTTATATGATAAACTTAAGGCTCTGTCTACTCTTATTGAAACATGTAATTCCTGGTCTCATAAACCACTTCCATGCACTGTTGTCAGTTTTCGTAAGTTTATGTCCTTACAAGCCCCCACGCATCGATCTCCTACACACCCTCTCTTTTCCAGCGACCTAGAATCTCTAGTAAGATCTATTGACATAACATATAACTTCGGCATAGATAAAGACACCTCCATGGCTAATGAAAGATTTAACATCATCTTAAATAATGATTGGAAAGATTACCAATACATTTATACGGATGCCTCTAAAAACTCTTCTTCAGGTAACGTAGGTGTTGGGATATTCCACCATCAATCTAAAATAGTTCAAAAGGTGAAATTCCCTCCGCAGACCTCTGTTTTTACCGGTGAATGCTATGGCCTCCTCAAGGCCGTAGAATTAGTCCTTTTATTACAGTTAAAGAAAACCATAATATTTTCCGATTCTATGAGTGCGCTACAAACGTTATCGAAGTTTCCTTTTAAGTTGAAAACCGTTTTCCCCATTATCATTAAGTTACGTCAGCTTTTAAACATGTGCAACATCTCGGGTTACTCTGTTTGTTTTGCGTGGATACCTGGTCACTGTAACATCTCTGGTAACTGTAGAGCAGATAAACTGGCCAATGAGGCTGTCGCCGATGGTGATATGTTTCCATATAAAAACTTTTGCCATGACCTTGGCTCTTTACCTACAGACTATCTTCAAGATTCTTGGAATAGCCTCTGGGCGGAGAGTTCTACGGTAAAGGGCAAATATTACAAAATAGTCCAGCCTTCTATCCCGAGCAAACCGTGGTTTTTCAAACAAATTTATAACAAACGTACAACTTCCTCACTTATACGCATGCGTTTGGGCCACAACAGCACACCGGCGCATCTTGCCCGTCTCAAAATTTTACAATCTGATGAATGCGAATGTGGCATCGGTGTAGCTGATATAAATCACATATTTTTTTCCTGCCCCCTCTATGATTCCCATTCATTTTTTAACAATTTGATATCTATTCCTGTCCCTTTACCTACATCTATCCAGTTACTTCTATCTTATAATAACCCTCGTATATATTCTATTCTAGCTGATTTTATAAACTTAAACACCAACTTAAAAATTTAATCCTTCCCAAATCCTATCCTGGTTTTTCCATCCGCTCTAAATTAAATTGTTTTAATGTTTTATAAGTTTCCCTAACTTTGTTATTGGCAAATGGTCTACAACCGAGCCATTTAAAAAAAAAAAAAAAAAAAAAAAAAAAAAAAAACAATTTAATTTTTCAATTAAGCTTCATAAAAACGGTTTTACTGTTTTAGGACATTGATTTTTTAAAATATTATCAAAGTACATTTATGCGCTGCCAGGTTCGTAAAGGGAGTTTAGTTTTAATTTTGTTGGCATAATCACACATCTTTCGGTAAAAATTGAAATCATCAAACTAGAACTTGCAGCTTAACCGCTGCTCCAACGGCTTTTGCTGTTAACCACGGAATGAAATTGGTAGATAGACTCAAGTTTAGATTTAAATGAGGTCTACATTTTTACGTGGCACTTCGTGGGTTAATTTTAATTCATGTCAAAATTGGCGGCAATACAGATTTCCTCATTTCCTATTTCCTGCGACATTTCCACAGTTCGATCGAAGTGCGCGCGCATTTAAAACTGACACCTACATGAAAAAATAACATTGACATTATTCTCCGAGGTTATTTTATCATTATAATTATTGAACAATAATTAAATAGTTTTAAATCGCCTTACTTTTGCAGTTTGCTGAATTTTGTAGTGCTTACTATTAGACTTTAGTAGTTTTGTAAATTAATCGGACATGCTAAACTAGTTCACGCATTTCATAGAGGATACTTGCCGGCTCAAGGCTGAGGTATGTTTCTTTATTAATTTAGTGCCTTAGTCTTTATTATAGAACGCATTTCTAATAAATAAATACTGACGAAATCCCTTGTTGGACTCATCTGAATGTTTTGAATGTTTGTAGTAATATAATAATCAACTTAATCTGCATACTTACATCAGCTGATCAATACTTAGTTAATCACTCAAATAAGCTCCTGCATACAACAAAATATATTCCTCAGTGAGTAATTTCCTTAGTTTACAATATGTTATTTACGCTTATTGCCACGTTCTAAAAAATTCGATGCGGGTTATTAAAGTACTATTAATTAATCTAAGTAGGTATTTTCTTTTCGTAGCCATATTATGAAGTATTGCGATCACCAAAAAAATATTTACCTATTAGTTTAGTAGTAGAAAACTTTAACACAAATTGCTCTTACTATTATATCAGGCGCTATAAAAATTTGGATACGTTTGATCCCTATTCATCATCACCACTTCTACAGCAAGATTCTACATATATTGGTGAAATGGCGTCAAGTTGGGGAAGGATTCTGTAAGTTAAGGCTTATCTTATCTTACAAATGGGGACTTCGACCCAGCCGGATATTTTGTGCATCCCCTACATGCTATCAAGCCTCAGGTATTCTTCCTTTATCCATGACTGCTACTATCCGTCGGGGACACATAAGGCCAAATTAATCAGGTAGGGCGTAGGAGTAGGGCGCTCCATTCCTAATGCATCCATGCGTTTTCGCACCAGCGAATCGCACTCGCACAGTACGTGCTGCATAGTTTCATCAGCAGCCTCTGAAGTGAAGGCCTAAGTATTACCTAAGAATTACCTAAGTGAAGGCTACTAGCTTAGTAATCTGCCCGATGTTGTAATAGTCATCTTTCACCGTGACTTTGGCTTGGCTTGGATTGGTGTATCCAAATAAAAGAAAGTAGGTAGTACCCTATAAAAAAAATATATATTCTGGAACATTAACACACACGGTCATCTGGTCCCAAGCTAAGCAGAGCTTGTGTTATGGAAACCAGATAACTGGTAGATATATACTATACTTAGAATACTTTTCTTTTGTAAATATATACATATAATAGATATAGATAGTGTCCCACTGCTGGGCACGGTTCTAAAATCTAATGTACCTAAGCTCTCTGATCTCTTAAGATAGTTAAAAAGAGTTTAGTTTAGATTTTCTGTATAATACAGGTAAATATGTGGACGATATGTGTGCCCGGGTGGGCAGCAGCGGTGGTGGCAGGCGCGCTTCTCCTGTACGGCAGTTTCGATGTGGCATACTTCGCTCGAATGATGTACACTGTTGCTAAAGCTCGGTACTTTAAGAAGAAAGCATGTATTATGGATACTACAGAACTTGATGGTAAGCGAAGAGAATGAAATTAGAAATAGCTCCCGCCCGCGATTACATCGACGTGTACCCTTGTACTCAATACTGAGAGATAGTATTATATTATCTGTGACTGAGAGTATCCTCAATGAACAAAGTCGGAATAGAAAGTAAAGTAGGTAAACCGCGCCAAAAAAAAGGAATAAAAAATGGCGGTTCATACTTGTGATGGATGACAGTTTGGACCGTCAGCAAAACAAGATAGTTAGATAGATGAAATTTTTCAATACAGACTTTGGTTGTTTTAAAATAAATAAGTAAGATGTCTACCTATTAAAAATCCAACCAAATGCTAATTGAACTCGTAAATAGGGGGTTCCATACATTCCTACTCCTACTTCCGTTCTGCATCCCAGTAATATACTGTAGGCTTTAGCCTAGTAAAATAAATCTAGTGAAAAATTTAATATATCGTTTCCAGCGTGGTGCCTTTTCAATGACATCGACACTTTACTGTACCACATGAACAACGCTCGCTACCTGCGCGAGCTAGACTTCGCTAGGGCAGACTTCTATGAGCGCACTGGACTGTACTCTAACATCAAAGCTGCTGGAGGTTCTGTAGTACAAGCAGCTGCTACTATACGCTATAGACGGTTCCTAAAGCCATTTACTAAGTTCACAATTACTTCGAAGGTAAGTTCTTAACCCAGATGAAAAGGAGGTGTATAATTTAACTCCTGGGCCCCTAGAGTGACATAGCGAAACGATGTCGAAAAGAACAAAATGTAGGTGCGGGACCATAACTATATTTGTTTTTCCCATTTTCTACAACATTTTCTAGTATAAAACAGTGGCGAAGGGTGGAAGTCTGAAAAAGGGAAGCCGGAGCAAAAAAGTACAAATCAAATCAAAGTTTATTTTGTAAACATAGGTACAATAGCAGACGATCATAATATGTTTTCAATATCTCTATGTTTTGCCTATAGGTAACGGGCGTTCAAATTTAAATTAAATTAAATTACAAATAAATTAAATCAAATTACAAAGTTAATATGTCAAAAAGAATTAATAAGATACTAAAATTATAAATTGTCAGTTAATACCTAGTACTTACTTAGGAAAAAATTATCTCTTCACTACCGTCACCAATAGTTCTTACACTTGATGCTATACTTATTTTTGTTGCTATTTAAAACTTTTGGGCATTACATATTAATTAATATATTATTAAATACGTGTCATATAGACCATTTCCTAAAGAGAGGCCGATGGGAATCGGCTTGTATGGACTCTTCGCCACTGCTATACAGTACTGATACGAAATATTTCATAGGTACTATGCGTTTCAAATAAGAATAGGACTGGAAATCCGCCATCTTGGACTGGAATGGGCAACAACTTCACATTTTTTAGTACAGTGAGCAAAAATGTTTGCTCAACAAAAAGAAAATAAAAATGCGTAAATCTTATTCCCGTTCGAGTAAGATTGGACATTTCGAGTTGAATATTTAGATACGAATATATTTTATTAACATCCGACGACAAAAACCGGTGTTTTAAGTAAAAACGTGTGTCTTTATCCGTGTATATTAATTTGAGTACAAGTTTGTGCTACCCTAGAACGTAAATTTACTTAGATAGGTAGCTGCATGTAGATATATATCTAAGTAGAGTATTTTAAATAAATCACTTTCCATACATTTTAAAATAATATTGTTGTCTGTGGTTTGATATTTTGTGCTGACACTACTTTCGCTAGATTTTTGGTATGAAGTTAGCCGCAGGTCCAGTCCTATTCTTATTTGAAACGCATAGTAAGTAAGCAATCCCATGGGTATGTTTCATTCTTTTTGACCTTCTGTCTTCGTTATGTGACTTGCACAGTGAAAACTAGGGGTTAAAGTGGTCTATTACAATTTGAAGTCAGATTTTGTGTTAAAAAATGTAACATTGTATAATTTCCAGGCGATATTCTGGGACGATAAGACCGTATTCATGGAGCATGAGTTCGTGGGTCCCGGTGGGTTCATCCACGCGGTAGCTGTGTGTAGGCAGCGGGTGATCGACACCTCCGCTGCGGCAATAGCCGAGTTGTTGCTACAATTGCATTGTGCTGGCAACTGTAGACATCCGCCTGAGAAAATGCCACCAGAGGTAATAAAACCGTTAAAACTTGTAAAGTGGGTGACAGCGAGCCCATAGGCAATGTTTTTTTTTAATTCTGTGATAGGCTGGCGCTTGACTACAATTTGCGTGATGTTAAGCAATGATGTAGTCTACGATGGAACGCGCCAGCCTAGTATACCGATTCACTCGTGATTACGAATGATTATCGGTGAGAAGGTGGCAGTGAAATGAGCCTCCATTTGGTTGGAAACCTTAAAGGAGCAACAATTCCGACCCACCCTCTCTTTATGGAGTCGCCAGACATCGCACCGGAACACGGCAAGGCCGCTTGGCGGTGTGTCTTTGTCTGGTGGGTGGTCACTAACCACGGCCGAAGCCTACCACCAGTTGATTGTCACCTGATTTGCACCACCCGGGGACCACGTGTGGGGATTCAATTAAAGGTGTACACCCACGGACGAAGGTGACTCAGCCCCAAAAACAAAGTCACAATAAAGCGTTATGAAGATAATGCTCGCAGTAGGTATTGAGCAGCAGTCTCGCCTTAGAAATATAAGGTCACGGGTTCGATTCCCAATCATGCCCACACATCTTTGTGTGAATTGTTTCATCTCCACTGCTCAATATCGGTGAAGGAAAACATCGTGAGGAAACCAGGATTCGAACCCTCGGCCTTATTTTTCTAAGGCGACGCCCGTACCACAGCGCCACCGCTGCACAATATTAAAAAAAAACAAAATCATGCATCATGATTTTTTTTTAATTATTTTCAGTGTCATCAGCCCTTGATAAAGTTTGTAAAGTTTTGTATCAAATTGACGTTTTGATGGTCCATATTGACGTTCACAAATTCCTTTAAATAAATACCGAACTAATAAAAGCTATTAAAGATTAAACTGTTATATGATTAAATTAGATTAAGTAGTTATTAATGATTATTTATAAATTCTATTTTATTACCTTTCAGCTGGAACTCTGGGTGCAGTGCAATGAGTTGAGCTCAGCTCGTCTCCGTGGACCAACAGCACCAATGTCTAACCTCGCCGTCTCCAATGCTCTAGCTTGCGGAGAGCAGATACCCACTGCGACCGAGTGAGAACTACCCTTTCACTGGCCGAGCGAGAAACACAAGAGCGAGTGAGATAACAACAGGGTGTCACCTCTCGATCAGTGAAATTAAGGTCATTCAGAACGTGATCGTCGAACGGTGCGGACGTGTAGAGCGTTATATGTTTAATCTTTAAATCGTGGAACGATTTGTCCGTACTTAAGGTGCTTATGGTTAAATAAAATATACGTGTATTTGTAAGAGTTTAAAACATGATCAAATTGTGGAATCATCTTTTTTTTCAGTGGTTTATATAGTTAGATTATTTTAGTTTTAGATATTTTATTTGTTTTGTAATATTTCTAGTCAAATGTGCAGAATTTTGCAAGAAATCACGCTTATTTTTACTTGAATTTTTATCTTAGCAAATTATTGCAAATCAAACTCAAAGTGGGACAATGTGATGTGTTAAATCGATTTTATCGATTAAAATATTGAGAAAGATGTGATATAATGATTTCTAGCTAAGCTAGGTGATGTAGGTATAACCCACGCTAATAAAGAAACTAATCTGAAATGACCTAATCATTTCCTCTTACTATGCGTTCCAAATAAGAATAGGACTGGAATCCGCCATCTTGGACCGGAATGCACTGCAACCTCACACTTTTTAGTACGATGCACAAAAATGTTTGTTCGATATAATAATCACATCTATAAACAAAAAAATGCGTTTATCTTGTTGCCGTTCAAGTAAGATTGGACATTTAGAGTCGAATATTTAGGTACGAACATATTTTATTAGCTTCCGACCAAAAAAGGGGTGTTATAAGTTAAAACATGTGTTTATCTCCGTGTATATGTATTTGTGTACAAGTTTGTGACATCCTAGCGTAAATTTATTTGGGTAGGTAGTACATATATATGTAAAGTTTTCTACATAAATCACTTTTCCATACATTTTAAAATATTATTATTGTCTGTAGTTCGATATTTTGTGCTGACGCTACTTTTGCTTGATTTTTTGGTATGAAATTAGCCGCGAGTCCAGTCCGATTCTTATTTGAAACGTATAATAGGTACTTAGTCGCACTTAATTGCTGTTTTTAGTCACACACGTCGGTACAGCACACCAAAAAATAATATTTATATTTAACAATGTTTTCAGTGCTGGTTCTATACGTTCTAGAAATCTAGATAAATACGAAATCCACTGTTTTCGAGTCCATTTAGCACTTGATTCTTTTTAAGAAAGTACATATTTTCCTTGGAGACCCTGAATTGGCAAACGTAGTGTAGGACGCCCTCAAACCAGGTAGAGTGATGATCTCAGCAGGGCGGCCGCAGAACTGGATGAGGAAAGCCGCGGATCGTGCTGAGTGGCGTACTTTAGGAGAAGCCTTTGTCCAGCTGTGGACTATTCTATTTCCTTATTTAGTTTAAAACAATGTTTATTTAAAAAAATATCATCTACCTGACTACCTTGTTTTGCTGACGGTCCAAACTGTCATTACAAATTCCAGCCGCCATTTTGGATTCGTTTCTTTATAGGCGTGGGTTAATTAACGAGAAATAGTATAGGTGCTAGGACTTGGCCGGGTTTTGAAACTCAATCCTCTTCACGTGCCGCTGTCGATCCTGGCTTACAGGTACAGTGCTGGGATTGTTGTGGTGGGATTGTTCCCAAAAAAAATATTAGAGCTACGTACACATAGCTTCACATCGATCTTTCCAATTCCAGTATAAGCTGATCTCGCATTGTATAGGATTTCAGTACTATGACAGGTCAGGTTATATTTATAATTACCTGTTTGTTAATTTGACTCATGAAATACTTTGATCAGAAATCTGTACTTTTTAGTCCTTTTACATTCTAGGTGATGTTATAAATGATCTCGAAATAAATGTACCTCTGTAATTTATTTAATGATTAATAAATGTACGTACTTAAAAAACATTGTTTTACTTCATCATAGTATGTACCTGAGTTTTTGACGTGACAACGTCTTATAAATTGGTTTGCCGGGTGACACTTCAAGAAACTGCGTTACTGCTCCGCTCACGTTATGCGCTCACAATGAGAGCGAGTGAGAGGCACGCGTCCCTTCCACTCGGGCATGGTTAGCCCGCCTAAGAGCGAGAGAGACAGACATAAAAAGTGAAAGGCACGCGTCCCTTTCACTCGAGCACAGTTAGCCCGCCTAAGAGCGAGATTCTTTGTATAAATAAATGTTTTAAATTGTTACTATTATTTCATCCTTCTTCCTACTATACGAATGAATATTCACATTAAAATTATTTTACCACTCAAAGTCGTTGTCACGTAAAACTTTCGCCCGTATACCGACTTTACAGGCAACCAATTTTTTTATAATCCTAACTAATATTATTATAAATGCGAAAGTAACTATATGTCGCGATTTCACGCCAAAACTACTAAACCGATTTGGATAAAATTTAGTATGGAGATAGTTTGAGGGGGAAGGGCATAGGACAGTTTTTATCCGACTGCATAAAAAAGGTTAATGGTTTAGCGCGGAAACCGACATACGCGCGGGCGGAGCTTCAGTCGGAAAGCTAGTGAGAATAATACATACATAAATACTAGTTTTCGCCCGCGAATTGGACCTCGTGGCGAATATGTTACTGCGATAATCCGCGATAAAAAGTGAGTTGGTACCCACTCAAGATGTTAATCAAGGCTTCAGAAATTTACATGGCGTGTCCATATTGATCCACTTGGCTTTTTTATTCAGTAAATAGGCTTGCGCCACCACTTGCCTGTTGTTAAGCAATGATGCAGTCTACGATGAAACGTGCTTACTCAATTAATAGCGATTCACTCGTGAATTGAAGATAGGCAGATTATAGCTATGGAAACAGATGCCGGTAGCGAATTCTACAACTTGGTAGTTCGGGGCTTTGGAATTTAGTCTTGGCAAGGGGTTCCTTGCCTGATGTTAAGGAATGATTTAGTCTACGATAGGACGCGCCTGCCCAATATAGTTAGAAACCATAAAGGAGCAACAATTTCGACTCAACCTCTTACATAATGGTGTCACCACATGCTAAAATGATGGTGTCGTCAGATATCGCACCGGAACACGGCAAGGCTTTGTCTGGTGGGTGGTCACTAACCACGGCCAAAGCCTACCACCAGTTCATTTTTTTCAAATTCTGTTCTGGACCTTAAATCTCGCGCTTCAGACATTTTTATACATCGAAAAAATTTCGAATCTCGATTGAAAACTAATTTTCGTATTCTTATTTTCGTTAGAGATAAGTCTACCACTCAACGCACGACATCCTACGAGTAGTCTATAACTATCGAAATCATATGTCGATTTCATTAGATTTATACGAAAATTGTTTTCCTTCCCTACTATTGACTACTGGTCAATTTTAATCACAAATATTAGTGAACACGGTCCAGGATTGAACCTGTAGCCTTTATTTTATAATTTGTCTTAGAAAAGTGCGTTTAGAAAGCGATACTCAGCGCTTGTCATCTCTTGTCAGCGTGAGATGAAGAGGGTGTGATTTTAGAAGCAAATGAGATGCCAGGGCAGTAGCACATTCTATTTTTAATTATTTTGTATCAGTCAGATAACATCTTTTACCTTTTTAGTGTACCCCACTGCTGGGCACGGGTCTCCTCTCAACTATCTTACGAGTTGAGAGAGTTTAAGCCTTAATCCACACACGCTGGCTAAGTGCGGGTTGGTGGATGTCTTATGTCCTCGATTGATTAGTTCTTAGACATGTTGGTTTCCTCCCGATGTTTTAGCCGTGATGAAACAATTCACACAGATATGTGGGCACGACTGGGATTCGAACCCGAGACCTTATATTTCAAAGACGAGGCTCGTACCGCTGCGCGACCGCTGCTGCCGGTTCCGTATGTCATACATAAATCAGAAAAACTGTATTTATCCTTAGTAAAGTCAGCATTGTTAGCCTACAATTTTTAATGGCGTTTCTTACATGATACTATGTATTATATTCACTTCACTTCAATCTTTTTTAGTGTCCCACCGCTATGCACAGGTCTGCCCTCAACGAGTTACGAGTTGAGATAATTAAGGTCATAGCTTACCAAGTGCGGGTACCTTACAATAATTTTGTAAGTAGGTTTTAGACTTCAACTTGGTCCTTCGCGCTGGATATATACTTTACTAGCGGCCCGCCCCAGCTTCGCCCGGGTAGCTTCAGCCCACTCAACAATTTACAAAAAATGTGATAAACAAAGAATCGCTCAACCGATTTTGTGCAAACTTCACATAAACCATGTACTAAATAGTCCGAACAATGTCTAAACATTTGGTTTGATTAGGTAAGTCCATTTTTGCGTTATAAAATTACAACGAAAAGTGGCATTGATTTTTGTAAATATAGATTAAAGATATTTAGCCCTCGCAGTAGTGTTAGTCGTTGTGTATATAAGAAGGTAATCCAATGTACCAAATATTGTTTAGTTATGATGTAATACTCAAGTAACCTTGGCGAAATCTAAATAAACTTGATTGTATAAGTTTGAGCATAATACGTAATACAAAGTATTTAAATAACTTCTGGGAACAACAAGTGACGTATATAATATTGATGTTTATTGTACTTCGTGTTTTTCCACTTTCACGTAATTGAATAAGATGTTGTTCGAGGAAATTTTGTTTTGGAAGTGCTTATTTTATGCCTCGTTTACATAGTGCAAGGTGTCGTGTTAGTCGACCTACGCAATATTGTACTGAGGCAACTCGCACATTCTGAATTATTTTACTCAGAGTCAGTACTAAGTAATTTGTTTTTTTACAACTTGTAAACGTTTAACGATTTCAGTTTGTGTAACTTTTATCGTGTGAAAAAGATAGAGCACAAGAGAAGAGGATAGTCATGAAGTGAATAGCATGTACGTACTTATCCACTTGTTGACTGTTGAGTTGACTTGCTCGTTTTGTGTCACTTGCCCGTTTGCTCGCCACAGTCATACCTCTGTACTATTTATAACTAATTATATTATAAATAAATAAATATTCTGGGACATTAACACACACGATCAACTGGTCCCAAGCTAAGCAGAGCTTGTGTTATGGAAACCATATAACTGGTTGTATACTATACATATAATACTTTTCTTTTGTAAATGTTTACATATAATAGATATTAGGAGACCATACACCATCTCAATAAGTTATATTTTTTACTCCCATGTTTATTTTATTAATTTTTTATTCCTATAATAGGTTTGCGCTTGAAAAGAACTTTTTAATATTTATTTTATTTGGATCACCAACAAATCATATACAATTACATTAAATAAATAGTTTGTACAAAGATTGGACAGCTGTGTTCATTTAGTTATAGCCACAGCTAAAAACACTTGAAACTTGCCTGATATCAAGCGCAAGCCTATTGCAGAAAAAAGAAGTGACTTGACTTCTACCAAGTACTGGAGTCAGTACTTGGTACTGTGTAAACGAGGCATAATTTTTACGTAGGTAGTACTTTTCTTTAGCAGTCAACGTGACGCGCAGCACCGTGGGTAGATTTAAATCCGAGTCCTAATTGGGACACCAATTTCCAGTTGATCCTCTTACCTAACATTTTACTCGGAGTATTTTAAGATATATTTTTGTTAAATTACTTGTAAAAGGTCTTTTGAGTCCCCATTTACGTAATCTATCTATTTAATTCTAAAACGAGCAATTCTTGTTGATAAATATACTAGCGATCGGCCCCGGCTTCGTACGGTACTAAATTATACTAACGAATGTCTTTATATACTACATCGTACTACGTATGTCTCTGCATTTTAAATCTTAAATATCTTGGAAAATATTTACTTAAATTACATGCTGTAAAGGGCAACAGTAATCTATATTGAATGCACAAAGTATTTAAGATACTGCAGTATTGCTTAAAATCGCTTCGTAAATAAGCAGTTACTTTTGGTTGAAAGTAAAAGATGAAAAAATGGTTATTGTGGGTTATCTTTAAGAGATAGACATAATAGGTATACCATCGCGGACTTTCTTGTTGACGTTTTTAAGGTGTGCAATACTGTAGTACATTATTTTGATATATCTCGTAGGGTTTAGCCAGCGTTTGCGATGTAATCGCAAAAAATGCGATAATTTACGACATCACATAGTACTAGTACTTATAGGTTTCGGGGGTAATTTCGATCTAGCTAGGTTTCATTTTTAGAAAACTTTATTTTATTTCCCACCGAAAATCATTTGTAATCACATATTTTAGGCGGGCTCGTCCCATCGTAGAAGACATTGCTTAACATCAGGCAAGTTGTAGTCAAGCGCAATCATATTGCAGAAAAAAAAACGTCCGAAACAATTATCCGTGCGTGGTTGGTGCTTAGTCCATTTTGATAAGGTTATTTAAACCACTCTTTTTTTCTCTATGCTGTCTCTCACTTCTACCGTATTTAAAAAATATCTTCCCCTGCAAATACATTTACAATATGGATTTAAATCGATTTTGTTATAATTAAGTTAATATTATATTCGATTATACTCGTATAAAACTATTTTTGTTTGTATATCTTCTTTCTCATGCATTTGACACATAGTCAACTTTTGTCTGGAAAAAAGTTATCATTTCAGAGGACAGTAAGTTTTAGTAGAATAGCCACAGTGAAGCTGCCACGGCTCAAACCCGCAAATGGTTGGAGGAAAGGTCGACCGCCATCGTCTTAATTCAGGAGCCGTGGATCAGACGTGGCACCATATGCGGCCTACGAAGCACAGGAGGTATATAATCGCTTCACATAAAGGGCTGGAAAATCCCCGTGCCAAAAAAAATACACACATAGAAAAAAAAAAATATTTAACGGCGCAACCACTAACGAGGCTCTGATCCAGGGACCTATGCGCCAACATGGTGCACGGTATGATGAGGAGGGATGGGAGGCCTTCCAGACATGGTCATCGCTTCAGCTTAAATGCCGGAGGCGGTGTCACCACCACCACACGAGCTGACCCTACTGGTGAGGCACTGCGAGGAGGCCAGGCTGGAGCTAATAATAGCCACGGACTTAAACGCCCACCACACCGTGTGGGGCATGCCGAGCACGAATGAACGAGTTAAAGTACTCCTAGAATACCCAATAACAACTAACATTAACATAGTGAACAAGGGTTATGAACCCTGGTGTGTCACCTTCGTGACAAGACGAGTGAAAACCATCATCGAACTAGCCACGGAGGGGGCAACACCGCACATAGCGTAGCGTTAGCATAGCGTTAGCATAGCATTGCCGATGCCGTGCCGATGCCGTGCCGATGCCGTGCCGATGCCGTGCCGATGCCGTGCCGATGCCGTGCCGATGCCGTGCCGATGCCGTGCCGATGCCGTGCCGATGCCGTGCCGATGCCGTGCCGATGCCGTGCCGATGCCGTGCCGATGCCGTGCCGATGCCGTGCCGACGCCGTGCCGACGCCGTGCCGACGCCGTGCCGACGCCGTGCCGACGCCGTGCCGATTGCCGTGCCGATGCCGTGCCGATGCCGTGCCGATGCCGTGCCGATGCCGTGCCGATGCCGTGCCGATGCCGTGCCGATGCCGTGCCGATGCCGTGCCGATGCCGTGCCGATGCCGTGCCGATGCCGTGCCGATGCCGTGCCGATGCCGTGCCGATGCCGTGCCGATGCCGTGCCGATGCCGTGCCGATGCCGTGCCGATGCCGTGCCGATGCCGTGCCGATGCCGTGCCGATGCCGTGCCGATGCCGTGCCGATGCCGTGCCGATGCCGTGCCGATGCCGTGCCGATGCCGTGCCGATGCCGTGCCGATGCCGTGCCGATGCCGTGCCGATGCCGTGCCGATGCCGTGCCGATACCGTGCCGATACCGTGCCGATGCCGTGCCGATGCCGTGCCGATGCCGTGCCGATGCCGTGCCGATGCCGTGCCGATGCCGTGCCGATGCCGTGCCGATGCCGTGCCGATGCCGTGCCGATGCCGTGCCGATGCCGTGCCGATACCGTGCCGATACCGTGCCGATGCCGTGCCGATGCCGTGCCGATGCCGTGCCGATGCCGTGCCGATGCCGTGCCGATGCCGTGCCGATGCCGTGCCGATGCCGTGCCGATGCTGTGCCGATGCCGTGCCGATGTCGTGCCGATGCCGATGCCGTGCCGATGCCGTGCCGATGCCGTGCCGATGCCGTGCCGATGCCGTGCCGATGCCGTGCCGATGCCGTGCCGATGCCGTGCCGATGATGCGCCGATGCCGTGCCGATGCTGCGCCGATGATGCGCCGATGATGCGCCGATGATGCGCCGATGCTTACCAGCCACCATGCAAACATCGTCTCTCCAGGTGGGTACTATTAAGTCCTTAACTTTTGTGTTTAAATCTATTTCAGTTCCAACAACTACTGAAATGGAATTAAAACTGTACCTACTTGATTTTATCTGAATCAAATACGGTTTCAACGAAACGAAACGATCGAAAGAGCTGGATGAGAGTAGCCGCGGATCGTACTCAGTGACGTACTTTGCCTATGTCCAGAAATGAACTGAAATAAGCTAATGATAAACATGATGAAAAAGATGATGTGGTGTCGTGGGACACCAGGTAGGAACGAAGTTCCTTCGGCTTATAAAGAAAGAGGGAGAAAGAGAAAGGTATTATACACTACTCGCTTGTGTATGCGACTGTCGCGCCTGCGCACGTCTCATTTAACGATTTTATTCCACGCACTTTTTTCCACGGATTTTTTCTTACGGTTTTACTATCACATTTTTTTCAGTTCGGTCGCGCAGCAAAATCCCTACCCACCAAGCCTGCTGTAAGGAACTTCGTTCCAAAATTGAGCGTTATTTTATGTTGAAAATCGTAAATGTAATTTAATCGTATTCAAAGTCTTGATGAACTATAAAGAAAATTAAGTAATTATTCATCCTGTAGGCTAATTCACGTAATTTTTTGACGCGCCGATGAAGTTGCGGTGGAGTTGCAATTAAGTTTACGTCTTAGTGCAAAATGGTATTCTTGTGATTGTCATACAAATAACATACAACTAAAACGCTCGCGTTACGCGAATTTGACGCGAGCTTATTTGACAGCGGTAGTCAAAATTACGAGAATACGAAAAGGGCTGTTTTGATCGAAACTTAACTGCATTTGCACTGCAACTGAACTTATTTAATTACGTGAATTAGCCTACAGAGCGGAAAATTTGTGCTTTGGGTATCATTTAGTCAAAGTTGTCACCCGAATGAATTCGATATATTTTATTTTTAGAGATAAATAAAGACGCCAATAAATAAGTTTTTTTTATGATGTATTGTTGAAGAAGATTTTTTGGGTATTTAAATGATAGTTTTTTTTTATTCTTCGATAGGTTGGCGCTTGACTACAACTTGCCTGTTGTTGCAATAATGTAGTCTACGATGGAACGCGCCAGCCCAGTATACCGATTCACTCGTGATTACGAATATTATCGGTGAGAAGGTGTAAGTAATAAGCCAATGAGTGCAATGAGCCTCCATATGGTTAGAAACGTTAAAGGAGCAACAATTCCGACCCACCAGACATCGCACCAGAACACGGCAAGGTAGCTTGGTGCTGCGGCTTTGTCTGGTGGGTGGTCACTAACCACGGCCGAAGCCTACCGACAGTTTATTGTTACCCGATTTAAATAAAAAAAAAACATTTATTTACTCATACAGGAACCATTACCCTAATTTTGAGGGTATATATCTTAGCTGTTCTAGATTAAAATTCTATATGTTAACCCCGACACATCTCTATTCCTTCAGCTTTCTTTTAGCCCATTCGTAACAAACAAACAATCAAATCTTTCCTCTTTATATAGATTTATCTAAACGATGAGGAATTATAAATTCAAACCCTTTGAAGTAGGTAGTACCAACTTACTGTGTATTGAATTTTGAATCAATCCGACCTTTAGAAGTTGTATATTTACTGTACTCATGGTAGTATAGGTATAAACAAAGAATTATTACTTAATTATAAGGAGAACAAAATTAACCTTTGACTTACAACAAAGACAATGTCAAAATATTAAGAAATGAAGTCTAAAAGATGACACAGTTACTTCCAAACTCCGCTGTCAAATCTCGCTTCATAAAATTGCTGTGATAATTCATACAGGGGCACAATAGAAATGTTGACAAGGTATGAAAGTCTTATTTTAATTATAAATAAATCTTTAAATAAGATTATAAAAAATAAATAAACACGTTTTTTTGCTTTATCATTGAAATGAAACATTATTAAGATATAACGCATTTAAGTTATGAAGTAGGAGTGCGCTACATTGCCCAACCGTTTTCTTAATCTATTTAAATAAAAATCAATGCCACTTTTCGTTGTAATTTTATAACTCAAAAACGGGCTTACCTATTCAAACCAAAAGTTTAGGCATTGTTCGTACTATTTAGTAGATGGTTTATGTGAAGTTTGAATCGGTTGAGCGGTTCTTTATTTATCACATTTTTTGTAAATTGTTGAGTGTGCTGAAGCTACCCGGGCGAAGCTGGGGCGGGCCGCTAGTCACATATAAAAATACATGTCCAATATTTTTAATTTACCTATCTGACGAACAAAACAAAAAAAATGTCTTCATCTTATTAAGTAAATATAATTTCAGAAAATTTTCTATTTCGACTTTAATTAGGGTAATACTTTATCGTCGACAATTTCAGTGAAATAAGTATTAAGTTCTACCCACGTTCTACCCACGGGTGCTGTATTTGGCCCGATTTTTCTCGCAAAAACGAGAAATAATTATGCAAATACCCGTAGGTGTAGCTTACTTTCGTTAATATTTAATAAATATCAAGAGAGAAGAACTGCTACAAAGAATTTTTCACTTCGATTTCACGTAATTTTCTCGAAATTTGGTGTAAAAGAAATTTTCGCAGACATTTCAGTATTATAAATAAATTTTCCACCACCTACGGAAAGCGTGTGATTACGCTTGCGTAACGTTTCCTAAAAATGACAAACCACTTAATTATTGGTGAAATAGGGTTTCAATCAGGCGCATACAACTTTGTAGGCATGATAGGCATCGCCTTGAGTTTGATATGCTGAAATTATGCTGACACTCACAGTTACTTTTGAAATATTGACTATATCCCAACGGCATTATACTAGTATATAAGTTTTTAGGGCCCGTGACTACAACCTTTATATAGAACTGAATTCGTGTAAAGGTAAAGGGTCTTTTTGAAGTTGTTTCAGAATATACCTAGGTATATATATCGGGCAAACACTGCAGATTGGTAAAAACAACTTCGAGAAAAAGGCTCATACAAGAATACAGCCCGGTTGGGTAGCATATTATTATAAAAAATTACGTCGAGTCTTCACGTCACCAACCCTACAAAGTTTAAAGACGAAAGTTTAATCAGGGCGTCCTACTCATTACCTATGACATACGGAGCCGAAACGTGGACACTCTCGATAGGACTGGTCCACAAATTTTCGCTCAGCGACCGTTGACAAGAGTTATGCTTGGAGTTTCTCTGAAGGGTCGAATACGCAATGAAGTGATCCGATAGAGAACCAGAGTGATCGACATAGCTCACCGAATTAGTAAGCTGAAGCGGCCGTGAGCCGACCATATCTGCCGCAGAACCGACTATCGATGGGTAAACGAGTTCTTAAGTGGAGACCACGGATTGGCAAACGTAGTGTAGGACGCCCTCACTCAGGTGTAGTGATGATCTCTGCAAGTTGGCTGGTAAGAGCTGGTAGCCGTGGATTGTGATCAGTGGCGTACTTTGGGAGAGGTCGACGACTAAAATGGGCTGATGATGATGATGAATCCGTAAAGTGCTTCAATATCAGTAATGAATCTGAAGCACTTTGTGTTTCGAAAACAACATTGGGTTAATAATCACCCTAAGTGTTAACGGTTTTATTCATAACAGTTTTAAAAGACTTTAGTTAAAATGGACTTTGTCTCTTTCTTACTAGAATAATTGTCAAGATAACAGATAAAGACGAACGAATGATAAACCTATTTTAGCTATAATGAGCATATAAGACGTTTATGAATACGGAGGTAAGTGTTTAAATCCTTACCTATGTCTAATAAAAAAAAAATGAAAAACACTGATGACATTTGTAGTGCATTCAATACGATTTAAAACTGAAGAAACCTAAATAACCTTGGCCTAGATCCTCATATAGATTTCACGATATTTTAAAATGCTTGTCATGTTGAATAGATAATGTTTTCAATGTTTCAACGAGGTTATCTCCGCGGCGCGGCGGCAGTTCGATTTATTGAGGAAATTCCTTGCGATTCCCGACAATAAATTCCGTTCCACACAATAGGCAAGTTGACAACATTTTCAAAATTACCGTTAAGTAACCGTAAAGGTAATTCCTTTTTTATTTATTAGACAGTCAGTTAAGTAACTTTATAATTGTATCATAAGTTAAAATGTTTATTAACTTGTAGCTGCCCGTCCTAGCTTTGTCCGGGTGGTGTAGATAGGATAAATATAACAATAAGAAAAGGCTTTATTTGACCATGCTACATTCTTTTTTTTTACCTAAGCTTAATATTAATATAATAATAATTAGTGGCTCTATTTTATATCTGACTTGTACTAATGCTAAAATTGGTGCTGGATTTCTTAAGCAGGGTCCCAGGTTGGGTAAAGGCCTCCAATGACGCTTGAAAGTAAAAGATAAATATGGTTATTGTGGGTTATCCCTAAGAGATAGACATATACCGTCACAGACTTTTTTGTTGACCTTTTTAAGGTGTGAAATACTGTAGTAAGTACATTATTTTGATATATCTGGTAGGGTTTACCAATTATGGCCACCTCCCTCTATCCTGGGTCAGTGACTTTTATTATTTCATCCTTCCATCGTGTAAAGGGTCTACCTCTCTTCTTTTCCATTGGGGTCTCTCCAAACGGTGGTATTTTAGGTCGATCTTTTGTCTTTAAGCCGCGCTATGTGGCCCGCCCATTTCTACTTCAACTGTTGTGCGTAGTTCAAGGCATTAGTGGCTTTTATTATTTCTCTTATATTAATGTGTTTAATCTTATCTAGTTTAATATTTTAAGCATGTTTCTCTCAATTCCTCGCTAGCACGACGTTATTTTGTACTTAACCTTTGCCGTAAATTTCGATGTTTGACATCCGGATGTCAAGCATGGTAAGCAGGCCCGGGTGGTGAAAATAGGTACGCAATTTAAAATTTATTTGTTTTTTTTAAACATAACAAAAAAATATTTATTTCAGTGCAGTCGTTCGGAAGTTATTAGCGACGTACACACGGCCACGCATCAAACTAAAAAAAACAATATAAGCTTACCTCTTGCTTCATTTATTTATTAATTTGATAAGGAAAACTATGTAACATACTGAAAACAGTAGCTAAATAAACCACAGTAAGCCAATAATAGGTTTTCACGAATAGCAGTTGAGTAACATTATAAGTTCAGAAAACTAGCCTGTAATAGTCTAAAATAACAAACAATTTATAAAAAATAAGGTTTAACCTGTTTCTTCCACTATTGTTTTCAATAGTATATGGATCAAGTAGAAGCTCTTTAAAAATATTGTTAAAATCCCTGCTCGCTCGCAAAAGGTATGAGTTTTGCTTTGCTGCTCTCAGCTGATCTCACATTATCAGCTAATACTGGGAAAGTATAGATTGTGGTGTATCCGTATTACATACAATTTTATTTAAATACCAACATTTGTTTTAACTAATGACAAGTATCAACTTCAACCCTTTTTAGTGTCCAACTGCTGGGCACAGGTCTTCTCTCAACTGGTACGAGAGTTGAGAGGAGACCTTTCTTACATAATTTCATAATTATTTTAAACTAGCTTTCCGACAGCGGCTTCGCTCGCGTGTATATCGGTTATCGCGCCGAAACGTTACCTTCTTTTTGCGCAGTCAAATAAAATCTATCCTATGTCCTTTCTCGGGTCTCAAACTACCTCCATACCCAATTTCATCCAAATCGGTTCAGTAGTTTAAGCGGGAAGGCTAGGCGTAACAGACAGACAGACAGAGTTACTTTCGCATTTATAATATTAGTAGGGATTTGTTGATGGTCACTTCGAGTCAGCCTCTAGTGGAGACCACCAATGTACGCCGCAGCGTCGCGTCGGCAGGCCCGCCACAAGGTGGACTGATGACATTTTTAAATTGCGGGAAGCCGATGGATGTGAACAGCCGGCAACCGATCGCTGTGGCGTTCTAAAGGGGAGGCCTATGTCCAGCCGTAGACGTCCCCAGGCTGATAATGATGATAGTCATTTCCCTAATATTATTAGGAAGTTTATTGTAGAAACGTATACACTGCCACATAAATGAGTTTTCCTGTGATGACGTGATTTTAACTAGTTTTCAATGTATTATGCACAATTCCTGTTGTTCAATAAATACTTATGTACAAAGTTACGTAACTATTCAAGGTCACTGATTGTCGACTGCTTTGTAATGTAACAATATTCTTATCGGGTTTCACTTTGATTGAAATAACTGTGTAGTAAGCCCTTTATATAGCCTTCATATTTCAAGGATTATATAGAGGTGTATTTAACGCTTGTTATCCTCCGATAATAAAGGAGGTGATTATCAATTAATTAAACTGTCAAACTTTGCTGCAGTCCATCAAATCTAAGAACTTCTAAACGTAGTACATTTAGAATTATATTTTTTATGAAAATTGTTTATGTTATGTTAAAATAAAAATAGCTTCATAATTCAACAATTTTTTAGGAAAGCTAATAAAAATAGTGTGAATTACGCCTCTATAAAACTAATTTAATAGAAAACAGTGGAACGTCAAACGGTACTTCTTAAATTTGATGGACTGTAAGGTACTTGATATCGAAAAAAAAATATTGACGGGCCGGTGGCGTGGTAGGTGAGGTACTTGCTTTTCACGCTGCAGGTTGTGGTTTTGATTCCCACCCATTTTAGGCTCTGGTCACTTGTAATACAAGTAATCTATAAACCTAAATCAGGCACCAGTCTCTCACAAAGTTTTCCTGACATGTATATTAGTCGCATAAGACATATTATCATTGTAACTTTGTGATGGAGAAAATAAATGAATTTACATATTATTATTATTTGTGTAATATTAATATTATTTGTGTGATAATTACACCCAGACACAAGACAAACAGACATATTTAAACTATGTTAGTTCGGGTGGGAATCGAACCCAGGCTCATCGTTTCAGTAGAAATACCGTTACCTACTATTTCCTATAGACAACCTGCGGCTACAACAGTCTGCTTCGCCTCCACGAGGAACTGTACACTGTACAAGTCCCTCACGTACAGTGTCCACGTCTAACCGATCAGCTATAAGTTTCAGATAACTGTTGGTACGGCCCCGCAATCGAAGTATTAAGAATTCTTTTTTTTTTCTACTAAAAAAAGTAATCCATCAAACTTTTCTTCGCATACAGTACCTAATGTAAATACGGCTTCACATCGAGCTATATCTTTCCAGTATAAGCTGATCTCGCATTGTATAGGATTTCCGTACAACGGGAGGTCAGCTTATACCGGATTGTGTAGCCGAGTGTACCATGTGATGGCCCGCTCGCTGTCTGGTTCATAGAAATGCACCACACAGACAGCATTTTAGAACTAAATGATTGCATAACTTTAAAACGATAGCTTTAAAACACAAATACTTGGCAATTATTCATGGAATATTATAATATTATAAAGCCCCCAAAGGAGACGTTCAAAAAATGTATAGAGCCTGGGATTAAAATAATTGTAAATTTGAACAGCAATCTGAGTTACATAGGTTAATAGAGCATAATTAATTAAATTTTTTGGTGTATTTAAAATAATTTAACACCCCCCCGTTTTTTTAAAAATTGAAATTGAAAATAAGAATCCTTAATGCAATATTATGATTATTGCAATTGGCAACCCCATGGTCAAATGTCAATTGAGCAACCAAAAAAATCAAAATTATTTCGACGATGTCAATCAAACTGATCAATGACAATGACATCATGACATTTCCCGTAATTATATTTTTTTCCACGCGTTTTGTTATTACACTAATAAGATAACAAATATTTTTCGTCATAATTACATTAAGCTGCAGCTAGAATAATATTACAAGAGAAAAGTACTGTAACAGAATGCAATTGTTGACGTGATTGCAATATTTATACTGCTTAGGAAACGGATAATTAAAGGTAATGTGCGTTTTGTTTGTCTATTACATTTTTTTGATTTTTACAAAATTAAAATTCGTGTTTAGTTAAATTCTAACAGCTTATTAAATAAGCTTTCCAATGAGGTATATCACATTGGTGTTCAAAATTCTAGCCCACTTTTGACCTCTCCTTTCGAAGACATATTTGATAACACACACCTTGTATACTGCTGTCATAAAGAAAAAGGAGGCATCTGACATTTTTTCATAACTGAGTAATAAACATTGTCAGATTTATTATAAATATACTGATTCCGACAATGTTTAGTAACGAGCAAAATGTCAGATGCGTCTTTCTCCTTGACTGCAGTAATAAGATTAACGCGAGTCTGTGTACGATTTTTAAAACTCACTCGTGCAAATTCGCTGATTTTTTTGTTTAAACATACACAATACTTTGAAGTTGGTTAAATACCAATCATAATTAAAAGTATGTGGTTATATGATAAATAATTGTTATTTCATTATTGATAAGGTTAAAAATAGCTAACTGTTGACTAATTTCGATAAATCACGGATGTTTTGAACTGTATTATCTCTCATTCTTTTATAGTGACCCAGTCTTGACGTAAACAATGCAAATTGAAATATAGGTAATCCCGCGTTCGATGTCGCGGGTCCGATTATAAGCCTCTGCTGTTAAATATGGTTGAAGCAAAACAGAGAAATTAAATGTTAAAAATTCAAGGGGTGGTTGAATAGAACATAGGATGATTAATAGCCAAGTATTTTTTTTTAAATAAGCTATCGTTTTAAAGATTTGCAATAATTTGCATTCAGCGTAAAATTAATGAAATGCTTTCCGTACGGTACCTATCTATGAACCAGACTTTCATAATCGAAAATTAAAATCGTTAAATTGTTTTTTCTTGTATTATGTTTATTTGTCATAAGTCCTTCTTGTAGTCACTCTAGAACATTTATTCCCCAGCGGTTATCGGTTCTACGAGCGATGTGACCCGCCCACTGCCACTTCAACTTGCTCACTTTGATCGCTATATCGGTGACTTTAGTTCTGCGGATTAAAATTGCTGGAAGCTGGTAGATTCTATCGGCCAGCAACCGCTGTGGTGTTCTAAAGGGGAGGCCTATGTCTTATAAATGTAATGTTTATTTTTCTATGCCAAGTACCTAAACAAGGCTTGATAGGTTATTTAATTAATACCTTGTATAGAGGCAGTGAATACTTTCTCATCTAGTTTCCATTTTCACCTCATTCAAAGATAATATTAACCTCTTGAATTATGCGGTGTCACTGACTCTGGCAGAGCCACCATCAGGGATTTTCATTTTGAAAACACAAAAAAATTGTCGCTAATTAGTCGAAATTTGTCGCCAAATATCAGAATTTGTCGGTCACTGGTTCAAAAGATATAAGGGTTTATAGGTGGCCGATCTGGAGAGAGTCTCCCCAGCAGGGCCACATTTATATCTCAAAAACTAGGGCACCTAGCAAATATCTCTTTTCTCCCATAATTTGTCGCCAATTAGTCGGAATCAGTCGCCAAATATCAGAGTTTGTCGGTCACTGGTTCAAAAGATACAAGAGTTTATAGGTGGCCGATCTGGAGAGAGTCTCCCCAGCAGGGCCACATTTATATCTCAAAAACTAGGACACCTAGCGAAGATGTGTTTTCTCCCATATTTTGTCGCCAATTAGTCGGAATTTGTCGCCAAGTCACAGATTTAATCGGATCTTAGTTTAGGAGATATAATGAGTTCAATTAGTAAGGTATAGTCCAAGAGCTAGGTCGAAGAGTTCACGAAAAATACCAAGAAAAAAATATTTCTATTAATATGTGTAATATACTTCTAGTTTTATCGGTCTAAAGTCTTTAGAAATGTCCGAGAGAGATAAATTCTCAATTTAATTCATGTTTTTATGTTTTAAATTACTAGGTTAGAGTGGCTTAAACTTCTTTGAAAACATTAAACCTTGCTCTTGGTCTATTTGGTGAAAGATGTACAGTCGCATGCAACTGTTTTACCACTTTACAATGTTAAGCTCTAATTAACTTTAGAATAATAAATAAATGTCGTACCTTTAGTAAAATGTTTAAAATACTTAAACGTTGAAAAAGTATTGTCAATTGTAATCAAATTTTATTATATAAAAATGAATTTCCATAAAGTTCGTTTGATGTGTGTTGTGTTGGTGTGTATTTTGAGGTGATTGCGAGTGTTGTGTTGTGGGTATGGACGGGTTGAGTTTTTATTTTATCTTAATTGAGGTTAGAATAATAAAACTTCTGTTGTCGAGATAACAACACTCGAGTTCGTAACTATTCATAATAAGTTCCACTTTAATTAAACTGGCTGACTTCAACTTACGTGACGGGCAACTCGTTCGAAGCAGCTCATCTGTACACGCGCATCTATCTCTTTCTTACTTACCGTAAATGAAACGGAGCGCAGCGATCTATCTGCCAGCGACTAAGTGGTAAGTGCACATTGTGTTAGATAAATAATTACATAATTATATGTATTGTAGATTTGTTTATAGGTAATGAATACAGCTTTCCTATGGTGGGTTGAAATTATAGAATAAGTTTACATTTATTTAATTCGAAACAAACATTCCTCCATAAGACGTCATAGATACTGTCTAGAAACTACATAAAGTATTTTGTACTCGCTTGTACCACTGTATGGGGAAATTGAATTCTTTAATATCTTTTTAATTACACACCGACTAAATCTATGACTTGGCGACAAATTCCGACTAATTGGCGACAAAATATGGGAGAAAACACATCTTCGCTAGGTGTCCTAGTTTTTGAGATATAAATGTGGCCCTGCTGGGGAGACTCTCTCCAGATCGGCCACCTATAAACTCTTGTATCTTTTGAACCAGTGACCGACAAACTCTGATATTTGGCGACTGATTCCGACTAATTGGCGACAAATTATGGGAGAAAAGAGATATTTGCTAGGTGCCCTAGTTTTTGAGATATAAATGTGGCCCTGCTGGGGAGACTCTCTCCAGATCGGCCACCTATAAACCCTTATATCTTTTGAACCAGTGACCGACAAATTCTGATATTTGGCGACAAATTTCGACTAATTAGCGACAATTTTTTTGTGTTTTCAAAATGAAAATCCCTGATGGTGGCTCTGCCAGAGTCAGTGACACAATTATGCGTTGTGTTAATGAAAATACTTACGTATCCCTGGTATCCATTGCAAAATTAGCCTCAAGCTCATTAGAAGGTCAACTTATTAAAAAATTCGGTACCTAAACAGAGCGACAGTTGTATTTAAAACAAGATATTAATTTCTAATTTAATTTATTCCTAAGAAATAATCGGTGATAATAAACGCGAGATCTTGGTTCAAGCAAAAAGACTTGTTTAATATAAATAAGGAGTCTTAGTTTCAGCTGGAAGTTTGGAATTGTGTCCGATGAACGGCAATAACCTAGCGATTATTAGCTATTACGTATGGAACTTAAAAAAACATAGCCGGTGCAAACTGGGTGATTTTCATTTCTTTCTACACCTTATTATAGGCAAATTGATATGTTATGTTAGGGGATGTCCATTAATTACGTGAGGCTTTTTGGAGAATTTTTGATATCCCCTCACCTTGGCGATATCGTAAGATTTTCCTCAACTCCCTCTCCCCTCCCCTAATCTCACACGAGATTCTTCGAAACTTCTATTTGGGCTGTATACGGTCAATCGAAATCTGGTCACGCTGGTGTAGATCCAGCTAATTAATCAAGCGCTACTTCGCTGCTCTGCGAAGTTCGGGCGAGTACCTACTACAACTACTATTGTCTCAGATTTGACCCTATTTTCTTCTAGAAACAATTTTTCACGCAGTTTTACACTGTTTTCTGCGAGAAAAATAATTTACATGATATTTGTCTAGAACCCCCCTCCCCCCTAAGTCAGATTTAGAAAGATTTAGCTTGCCCCTCCCCAAAGTCCCTAAGTAGGTGTTGAAGAAAAATAAAATTCATTGTTTAATTGTAATGTACACAATTTATTCCGTATAGCGTTTCTTATACAAAGATAATAAATTGTAAAATCCTTTTTCACGGTTTGAATAATAAATAAATACTTAGTTTATCTTCAGTCCTATCACTTGCCCTATAGAGCATTACTAGGAGACTTAACTGAAATACTTTAGGATTCAATACAATTCTATTAGTTTTACAAACCTCTAATATGGGACCACGAATGATCGAACTTCGTTCAAAGTGCAAACGTTCAACGTTTCTCACCCTAAAATATCAAAGTTCTTCCAAATTCGTGAACCCAAAGTAGAGATTTCAATGGTAGATGAAATCGCATTCTTTATATGTATACAAAAATATTCCTTTAGGTAGCTATTTATAAAGGTAGGTATGTATTGTTAAAGGCACTGGTATTCTTATCCTGATGTATCGATACAACTGTTTCTATAGACAGCTTTATGCATAATCTATATCTTACAATTATTTGCGATTCTAGGTAATCAACCAGAGGACTCATGTTTTTTGGTTTGGAACTTAATGGGCATTCAGAAATGAGAAATATTTATACATTAACTTTTATAAATAAACATCTAAGTTGGACTTAAAGTTACTTAGATCAAACTTACGAACTACTTACAAGAACATAGTCTTTAGCCATCGATTTTTCTCTATCGAGTCTTCGAATAGATGAAACAGATCTACTTCTATACTTATATTACATATACATACAATAGCTCATCACTAAAAATGCATTTTTTAAATCCTATCACTGAGTAGACAAGTTTTATCTGTTCGAAAAGTCTAAACCGAACATAATTAGTCTCATTATCGTACAAGGGTCCACGGAGCGGAGGCGTCTGTCTACCCAAGGTACACACACACTACGGGACTACACCGACCACGACATACAACTACTAGGAAGTTTACACATAGGCGACGCGGCTCAGCCGCAGCCGCTACAGCTGCACTATGATACAATATTACATCTCTTTACAACACGTGGTAACTTCAGCTACGGGAGGGCAGGCGACGGTCCGTAGGAGGCGCGCGTGGGCCGCGAAGAACGCGGCGCGCGGGCGGGGCGGGGCGCGAGCTCGTCGAGCGCGGGCGCAGCGCGCTCAGTGCTCGTGCGCGCGCGTCTTGTTCTGGTGCATCATGTTCTTGAGTGTGGCTACCTCGGTGGCGAGCCGCGCCAGTTCTGCTTTAAGGTGCGCGTCCTCTTCCTCCGCCATCCGGTCCTCGGGCCGCTGCGGTCTGAACTCGGCGCCGAGAGAGATGCCAGAATCCCGCTCGTCACTGGAGCCCTCGCCGTCCCATGAGGGCGACGATCTAGGGCCCGGCTCCTGCTTTATGTGCTGGAGGGAGAGCAGTGCACTCGCTACGTCTTTGTCGCCAAGGTGGGACTTGTGGCGCAGCTTGAGGGGCAGCCCGTTGTTCTCAGGGGCATACTGTTCGGCGGTCTCATCGCCAGAGCCCGACAGTGAGGAGAGCTCGTAAGGGGAGGGCACGCGGCGAGATCTGGACAGGTTGAGCACGGAGCCGGGCTGTTCGTAATGTCCGGGGTGCGGGTAGTACGCTTCAGGCGCCGGCAGGCGCTCTGTGTAGGGCTCTGGAGCCCGTGGCGGGGGCGGTGATGCAGGCGCAGGCACCGGGGCAGGTGGCGGCGGCGGCGCTCCCGTGAACATAGTGCCGTTGGACATCTTGCTCCTCTTGGTGACGCACAGCACCTGGTCACACGTTGGCAACGTTGCTAACACTTGGTCTATGCTAATGAGGGTCTCACCGCATATTCCGTATTTCTCCTTTATCGCGTCGAGCTGTGCTTTGAGTACGTGGTTCTCCTTGGAGAGTTCAACGACTCGCTGTTCCAGCACCATGTCGTTGAATCGGCGCTTTTCGCGCGACCGCTTAGCCGCCTCGTTGTTCCTCCGCCGACGGTCCCAGTACCCATCATCCTTCTTGCTGTCCGGGATGAACTCACGCTGTTTGCGTTGGCCAAAGAATTCTTTGCGTTTATTAAAATCAAAGGGACCATAGTCGTCGGGGTTGCTGTTGGGCCCGGGGCTGGGCTCGAGCGGGAAGTGTGGCGAGACCGAGAGGCGGCCCCTTGGTGGCGGCGGCGCGCGGGAGGCTGCGGGGGCAGGCCCCAGGGGCCCTCCACCGGCGCCCCCTAGCAGCTGCTGCTGACTCAGAATGAACTCTGCTACCATGTTTCGGCGGACGACTACGGGTCCGCACGAATCTTCTGTGTGGTTCTGTAACAAAAGAAAACTTACGTTAGTTTCGAAAATAATCGCAAGCCGTTGCAGTTGTCTAAGTAATGTCGCGGTTACAAAATTATTCGGTTGCAAAAACGTCATGTCGCAAGATCCCGCGGTGCAACTTTGCACGTGGATCACCTTTGTGAAATAACGTTGCCACATTTCGACGGTTTTTACTCCCTTCATGTTAACAGAACTCATTAATAAGTCGTGTTTCTTAATTTTCGCGTGTTCCTTTTTCTTTTTCTTCCGTTACTAGTTTCCTTTATAGGATTGTTGTCTATAGGTTCTTTGCAACGTCATTCCTTTATTTTTAAGCATCATTTGTACGAATGACGTAAAATAATAATGGAATAAATCAATTCCAAATTTAAAAATCAAATGTGCGCTGAATAGGAAAAGTGACCGAGTTAATATGTTAACTGAGCACGTTTTGTGATTAATTCAGAACGATCGAGTAATTTTGAAAAGTAGCATCGATTACACGTGACCGATCTAAATAACGAATTATTGAGCGGTAGGCGAACAATAATATTTGGGTTTCATAAGACTATCACGTTGCTTCTTACGTGAGATCAAACACCTAAAGGTGTCAACCCAGTTTATAATTCAATGAACTAACTCAAATTAGTGTCGTTCACCTTTACGTAACGATATGTACGGTACATTACTCGAATATTTATAAGTCATCGATTTATACATTACTAAGACATTAATCGATTCTTTGATTAATTATGCGGCTTAACTACAGGAAGTGTAAAAAAAAAACTAGTATACATTGTTATCAGGTTTATTATCCAAGACTAACAATGGTTAGGATCATTTGTAAGTGCCTATTGTGGCAAACATAAGTTTGATTGTTTTTTCAAAATGATGTTAACAATACCAGCACTGCCTTGTGCAGAGAAAAAAAACTCGATCACGTTGAACCACATGCGGTTAACAACGTTCTTTTTATGAAATTTGCAACGTGATTGCCCATTGACAAAATTTTCGAAAAAAGAACAGTTTTCACCACTTTATTTTTTTTATTGGCAATTTTGTAGTGTTTGACAGTTGTTTTTTTTTCTGAGACAGGTGATAAAAAGTATTTAAGTTATTGATCATACACTCCGTTCCACGTCACGACACGATCGGTGTCAGTAGGTCGGGCCAGATGCGAGCCGTTAACGTATAACTGTTAAATAAGCGAACTCTAATTGCTATTCATTGTTAAAAAATGTCAGAGACATTTTGATTATTTAGATCAGATTAAGATTTGAATGCCAAGATTTAGGCTAATTATACATTGTTGGAATAAAATGACCTTATCGTTTTCTATCTTTTTGGAATCTTTTTTTTAGTTACTCATGTTTTTATTTGATCTGTGTTAGACAGTGACAGATACTTTTAGGAATTTAAATGCTTATTGCATTCTAGTAATTTATTTTCACTTAAAGTGAAAAATAAATTTAGTTCCCGACTTCGTTAACTATTTTTTTTTTTCATTCAATTGCATTGATTTTCTATTGTTGTTGAGCAAATACAACCGCTAGTTAGCAGATAAAATTCTCGTCCGTTATCTTGTTGACGGTTGGAAGAACACAAACAGTTAAACACCGTTTCTATCGAACTGTTTGATACTACAAATATGAATACTAGAACCATAGACTAGTGGAAAACAATCTTTGCTACGCCCAAGGAAATTATTAGCCACTTGCCATCAGCATTAAAATTTCACACAAAAATAAATTAGATTTGGTAGCGCTTACAGATTTTCTTTACCTACTAATATTAGCAATTTATGATTTCCTCACTTTTTCTCACAAAAACAGCTGAATGAATATGCAAAAATGTTTTCGTAAATATAATGATTCTGGATGAGGAAATAGTAAGTTTGGCACTTAAACATACTATTAGAAGTTAATTAACTTGAAAATAACAGTTAAATAATCATAAATAATCAAACGTTAACTGATCAACGGAATAAAAACAAAATTAACCGCTAAAATGATGTAGATATAATAGTTGTTTCATAACAGTATTACGAGTCGAGAGTGATGAGTAAAAAAAACCGTTTTCGGTTGTACCGTACAGACCTAGTTTTGGATAACGGTATCCAAAAGTACTTGATTAGCTATAACTGTCGATTGTCGGAACTCGCTTGATTGTTAGCAACTATTGTGCAACCGTTACAAACCAGTATAGATTTGCTATTGACCATGAGAAGAAATTATCAAGTGATATGCATGTTTTAAGTTTAATAACGGGACATTATATTAACATTTTTAAAGAGGTTAACATTATAACACAACGTTTAACAGTTATTAATGTTATTAATAACAAATTATGTTAGTCAATAACATTTATTTGTGACAGTTAATTTAATTGTGTCAAGTGTTATGTCTTTTTATTATGTTGTCACCCCTGTGTAGAAGTTGACTAAAATATTGAGCCTAAAATTGCCGTTTATCGGAAACATTTTTGTACTTCAAAGTGCTAGAAAAGTTTTTCTGTTTCTTAGAAAGTTTTGTAATTAATTTTTGGTCTACCGGGATCTCGAGGTTTAAGCGGTCACGCTGACCATAGATAGACCAACGAGTTTAAAGGGTAGTGGTACAAAGGGTAACAATCCTACGTGTTTTCACGTGTGTTACTTACATTGTACTTATCACGTGCGAAGCTCTATTCAATTTTTTAAAGGAATTTAAATAAACCTAAATGCGTCACTAGGTAAACAAAACACGTGTTTTATTGTATATTGTTTTTATGATAAACTTACTATACTTAATATGTGCATTTATAATTTAAGTTAAGGCAAGGCTGAGTACATATAGTACATTTCGGTGGTTATAAATCTGTCGCAAACTTCAATAGAGCACCCTCCATTTTAACTCCTGGCGCACATGGTGAAAATTTGTACTTTTAGACCATATTTTACTACTAAGATGGCAAAAAAGCATGTCCGCCTGACATTGGTTACTATTGCCTAAGGATGCTTGCAACACCAGTGGCATTACTCGCTCGCCGATCCTTTAGAAATCGATACTACGATACAATCTAAAACCATTACGCTGCGTGTTTTCAGTAAGAGGTATCTATTTCCCCAATACAAACTGCGAAGACAAATGCTATGTTTTTCTGCTTTTAGTAGTGTTGTTAGGTATAAGTTATACAACACAAGAACTTATTAATTTTAATTTAATATAACAATATATTTACTTTACAAGTGTTGGAAGTCATTTTGTTGTTTTTTTCTCGTCTTAAGTTACATACTCACGTTTTACTTGATTGTTAATTTTTGCAGACGTAAGTAATTTACTCAAGTGTGTGCATAATTTATAATATTTTTTTACAATTTTGGCGCTGTCACGTGTAGACTGCTATTTGCTATTATAATTTAATTTAATAATTATGTATTGTGTCTTTATCAGGACGGTTGCGTAATACAGAGGTGTCTAATACTAATGAATCATAGAACAAAGTTCTTCGCGTTTCATACTGATAAGATTTATTTACATGCAGCATATTTTATCTGTAATACAGTTATTTGTGTCTTTATAAAAGGGGAATGCAACAATGTTTTGTATTCGAAACAATTTAACAACATCGTTGCAACACGTGTACGAGTTAGAATTTTAAAATAAAATTCTAAAATAGGTAAAGAGTTTATAGGAAACTGATGGTGATGTTAAAATGCTTTTTTATTTATATACTATCAATTTTTTAAGTCCTTGGCAAAATTTTCTTAAGTTTTCACATTTGCTTTTCGAATGTCGAATTCTAAATTGTAAATGTAACATCCAATAAAAAGCCTAACAGATAACGAAAGAATCTACAAGTTTGTCCTCATTTGTTATCAATGCTTATCAAAAACGAATTTCGATAAAGTGCTGAAACAGGCGAGTAGGAATTAAACTTGTTATATCTGAAAAGGTCATACAGGTATTCCTGTGACCTTAGAGGTGTGATTGTCCTAACTGCACGTGTCACAGCGCACTCGGGTCACGCGGCCATAGACACGTGCGATCTTGAACCTCACGTTGGTAGCATTGCGCAACTACCAACGTCCGACGAGCACTAACGTGAGTTAACACTCCTCTCTTCAGTTATATAAACTGCAACGTGATCGAAAACGTGAAAATTCATTATTAATTGCCTTTAATAGACGCCCTTGGTCATGAATGACAGTTCACGAGTTCATTACTTTTGTTATTTTTCTTTTAATTTTCAATTCTGAATATAACTTACTTTCTTAATTATTTACTGTAATAAATAACCGCTAAAATAGTATAGACAAAACATTAGTGCCCTGTGAGTCTAAATTTTATTTATGTAGAAGTAATTATCATAAATATTCGCTCTTGACCTTCCTTTAAATAATATAATAGCAGCCATCTTGGAAAAAGTAGAGAAAGTAGTACAGCGGTAACTTTCCACGCGGTTGCCGTTTATTGCGCGGGAAAAGTGGGACGTCCGCCATGTTTGATTTAGCGTTTTACCGCCAACTATGATATGATAGATATGACTTTGAAATGCATTATTTTATCGATTGAATCGTTAACTGTCAAGTAACTAAATTCTTTGTTGTTTGTTAAAAAATAATGAATAACATATATTTGCCTTGATAGTCATGTAAATGACATTTTGGTTGTTGACGAGAAAGGAACTCTGAGTCAATGCAATTAGTTTATATTTTTTTTAAATCTGAATTATTTCTTCCGCTTAACTGGTGATAATGGCTTGATTATTTATATAGAATAGTTTGTAATAACTGTAATAAGGGCACTTGATACCATTCTTCATCTTTCGCATGAAGTCTTGTTTTATAGAGAGTGGGAAATATAAACCGTTGCATAATTTGTTATTGACATACGTTGGCGCCAATAACTCATTGTCTTTGTAAGAATTATGTCAAGATGGGAATGTTTTGAAAACTTTATTTCCTTCTATAACTTGTTATGTCTTTGAAAAATCATCCTTACTCTACTTTGTCTAAAGTTAATCGTTCTGGATGATTCTCAAACGTTTTTACGTAAGGTCGTATACTTGACCGATTTTTCGCGCGCAAGACCTAATTAAATTTGGGGATTGAGTTATTTCTGTTCCCGGCCTCTATCGCGATAATGGTTACATGTCAAGGATTCGTTTCATAACTGTTTTTATAAACACAAGGCATTTCCTCTTTTCTGATAAATTTGTCTCTTTGAGTAGCTTGTTGAGTCTATCTATATGAATTAGTATTAAAGTATTACAACAAAGAAGTAGAGTAGTTAGTTGGCCTTGCTCTACCTGCTAATTGCTACATTATTAGGAAACACTTAACCTATTTCCTTGTGCTAGATATACCGAATATAGATACGCATTACATAACTACGAGGAACTACACACAATGGCGGTTTTAAGGTCAGTATTGTCATCGGAAATATTTGAGTCATACTTATTATGCACAATTACAAACGTTCAATAATGAAATCATTCGTGACTGAAAAGGTTTTTATCTAAAAAACAAAACACACTCAAACCATTCGATAAAGAATATATTTAATTTTGAATTTTCAAATTCGAACGTTTGGTCGTTGCGTCAAAGATGTATCATCAATCAACCAATGTTTGGGTGTCACGTCACTGGTCCACTTAATCGCAATTGGTCGTATGTTCACGTGCTCATCAAACTAGGTTACATTACGCAGCGAGAGATAAAAAAAATAGGTCAAGTTATCTTTGCTTGTCCTCGAGCGAATGAAATTATCGTAGATATTGCGCGTAAAAAATTTACGTAACCCATACATTGTGTTCAACATAATCCAGGCAAATATCTCCAGGGTTACGCTCCAATGCTAAATTTTAACCCTGTGCTTACAAATAATGTTAAACTGTATTAATATTTGATAATTTTAGTTAATGAGGTGAGGGTCACGCGAATTGGATAATAAATGTGTTATCTATAGAATTATTGAAGGAATGACTCAATTTCGAGACGATTTTGTTGCAATTGAAACGCCGATCTGGCCTTAGTATTTTGTTCCGTGCAACCTTGCGCTCAGTTCCGTATTACATCATATACATTGCATTTCGTGATAAATCTATTTGTTAGGTATTATGCTTTTGTATGGTTGTGATTTGAACTTGACTGTTCGTTTACGGAAGTTCTTAACGGTTAACTGTGTAATCGAATCGTTTTAGTTCCGATACAAACAAAAAATCATTATCAACCTTGTATTTATTATGATTATGGCGCCTTTTTCAGTCTTAAAAAAATATCTCGTCGGTCCAATTGGTCTCCTACCTTTAATTTTGACAACTTATCCAAATTTTTTAGACCACAATAGAGGACGAAAAAACTTATCTGTCCAAAAATTGACAGAAGATCCGAGTGATATAGATGTTGGACATGTAACGAAGAAGAAAAGACAATAAAACATTTCAAACGTCTTCGTCTTAAAACTTACTCCAAAAATGAGCCACTTTTTTAATCCAACGGGTAGTCCCCGAGATAACATATCTTTTACTTAGTAATAATGAGTAGTTAGAAGTAGATAAGGTCTCTCGTCGCGATGTTGATAAAGCTAAAGACAGTGAAACAATAGTACGTGACAAAGCAGTGTATTTTGAAGTATATCGGCCATTAGTTGTCTCGTTGCAGTCAGTTGCGCAATACCACCCCGGGTTGTTGCGTCATGCGTCGGCTGACCTTTGCAGCGATCGATTCTGCAGTATGCATTTCTAACAGGTGGATCGGGAACATTCGGGAAATTAGGATGATTCAGGAATTCATGGAATTCATTTGTTTTTTTTATTTATTTTGAATTTAAAGTTCTTATTTATCGGAGTGCAAATAGTTCAAGGAGTTCTCAATTCAGATTCATATATTGTTATGTTTCTTCAATCCTAACTCTATGATATATTTCAGATAGATTTGCAAAACTATTGTTTTGTTTTAAGCAGATATTATGTTTGGAAAGTGTCCAAATAATTTCGAAACGTTAAGTATTTAAATTTGCAATGTAAGGTATTAATTTTTTTATATCTATTTCACTCATTAAGTTTTTATAAATAATATATTTTAGAATTTTAAATTCATTTCCTTTTGAATTCTATAAAATCAGAATTCAATAGGAAACGCTCGTATATAAAATAGTTTTTATAGATATTGCAACAAAAATAGTGACAGAAAAAAATCTAGAATTGTTTAGTAATAAAATGTAGTTTTATGTAGCAACAGTAGTAATATGCAATAGTTTACAAGTAGTTTCCGCACATCCGCAGGCGAATGCACGCCGGATCGGAACCTTGAACCACTTGTGTAACACAATGGCTTACGACAGACTGTGCCAGGCGCTGCTTACTAGTTACGACACTACCAGAGTTATATCGCAATATTCACTATTATTTTATATTACTTTTCAATATTCTTTACATTGTTCATCCATTTTCGTTTATTCGAAAAAAAAAATGTAGCTCATCGTTAAAAAAATCTCATTGCTAATTTTTTTTGTTTGTTTTCGTTTTCGTCAGAATTTTATTTCGAATGGATTTCAAGAATCTACAAATAAACTATTTTTTGACTTGTAAAAAATTCGGAATCATTTGACTGTTAATATTTTTTTATTACTAATATTTAGTTAGAATGTTTATTTGTTGTTTAAATTTTCTCACAAGATTCTAGTTCACCAATATGATTAATAGTGGAATAATTTTGAACAAAATAATAATAAACGTACAACAGGATAAGAAAAGTAAACAGTTGTACAGAGTACAAACAGTACGAAAACACGAGGAAGCAGAAATACAAACAAATGATTCAAAACAAGGTGAAACTTGGATTGTCATTGAACATTTCAAGAAACGTAATTCACAAATAAAATTATTACACCAAAATTTTGGCACACTCTCGTCTTTATATCGAAATCTGAAGTCGTTACTTGACGGTAATATTTCTATGAACTTATTTATTCAAAATTCAAATTTAGAAAAATGTGTTCCGAGTTCCATATTTAAAAATAAATTTAAGACAAAATCTAAATTTACAAATCGTATTTAGTATACTTTTTTATAAAATAGTATCTATTGTTTGTTTTAATTATCATTGTTATTTCCATTTGAAATATTCAGGAGAAATTTTATTTGGTTTTAGAATAAAATTTATTTAAAAGGTTACAGGGAGCACTTTGGTGTTTTTATTAAATTTGCGGGTAGTTTTTCCAAGTTTTTAGTAAACAAGTGATTTTTTTTGGGAGATGGAACTTTCAGGATTATTTTGAAAATTTTAAATTTTGCTTAGTCGACTAACAATATAATTAAATAATCAAAATATACTTACAAAAATATTTGCGGTATTTATGTACTCCTTATCCGGAATTATCCAAATTGTGGGTACAATATCATAATCCACAAAACTGGGATGCACAAACGTTCTATAGTTCACAATTAGTTTTTATAAACAGTATCAAATATCAATAAAATAGTTTCACTCCCACTGAACACGTCCTGAATTATTGTTGTCACTATCACAATGTTGTAATGACGAAATATCCACTGCGTTTGGCGTAGTTGCTCCACTCGCTTGGACAAGTCTTTACTCAACGAAGTCTAGAGTGCGACTAAAATTTGTAGTGGGGTCGCCCGACTCCCAGCCTGCAAGCACTCACACAAAGACAGTATCTACCGCTGTGTGCGTGAGTGTTTGGTAGTGCGCGTGGTGTTTGTCAGTGTGCGTTATATTTACGTAACTTACCCTAACTCTGCCCGCACTCCGTGTAATCACTTTAGCTTTATTGAGTCAATGTAGTATCTGATTTTTAGCTAATTCACTATTGAGTCATGTGTTTGCGCCTTTGCGTTTTCCACGAAATCGTTTAATCAATTGATACAGATTGTTTAGGTACAGTTTTACCAATTACGTTTTGTAATGTAGTCTACTATGATTTTGGACAGTTTTCGTTGTAACAAGCTCTTGTGTAAATGTTAATTTTTCAATTGGTTCGATTACAATTGGTTGTCGTAATTGTCTTTCTTAAGGAGGTTGTTAGCTTTTGTTTTTTTTTTGTAGTCAATTGATTGGCTGTGTCACATTCTTAGTGTAATCTGTGGTTTTGTTGTTTTTGACATTAAATATGTACCTGACGTTTTGTTTTGGTAAAGTTGTTTACAAAACAAGTTCGTAAACCGATAGTTATTACGTTATTACTATTGGCGTTGGATTTGGATATCACAATTTTTGCGTCGATTTGTTGCAATAGTATCCTGTAAAATGTTTACTTTATAGTACATTAATGTTTTGTTTTAAATTAGGACTTTAAATCGATTTGAATGGAATTTAAAAACATTGTAATGATAATTAAGTAGAGAAATAAACTAATACAATTTCAAAACGTGAACGTTTTCCTTCAGAAACGAAAATTCTTTTATTCGTGGTTCTCTTGTTAAACAACTTTTTAACTTTTTTTTGGATACGACGTAGGTTTCGTTTCGTTATGTTCTTTGTTAAATAATTTATTTTATTTTTGCGTATTCCATTGAATTGCGACCTCTCCAGCGTTTTAGTCTTCATAATTATTTTAAAAGGATCGGTGACGCAGCGGTACGATCCTCTCTTTAGAAAAATAAGGTCGCTGGTTCGAATCCTGGTCGTGCCCACACATCTTTATGCGAATTGTTTCATCTCTGCTGCTCAATATCGGTGAAGGAAAACATCGTATGGAAACCGGCATGTCTCAGAACTAATCATAAAAGGACATGTGACATCCACCAACCCGCACTTGGCCAGTGTGTGTGGATTAAGGCCTAAACTCTCTAAACTCATAAGATGTTTGAGAGAAGAGCCGTGCCCAGCAGTGGGACACTAAAAGGGTAGAAGTGAAGTGAATTTTTTTGATTAATTTAGCATGCTCTAAGTATATAAACGCGAAAGTTTGTAAGATTGTATGGATGTTTGTTACTCTTTCACGCAAAAACTACTAGACGGAATTGGATAAAATTTAGCACAGAGATAGACTATGGTTTGGATTAACACATAGGTTACTTTTTATCTCAATATGTACCACGCAGGCGAAGCAGTGGGCGGAAAGTAGTTATTAAAAATTCAGTTTCTTAGAACTGTTATTCTGAGTAATTTTCAAATCAAAAGGTACATAATTGAAATGATAACGTCATTGTAAGAAGGTATTGCGAAATCGTCAAGAGTGAGTTGTGTATCGTCATAGGTTTATTTTTAGACAATTTTAGATATAGATGTTGTACTGGACTTTGACCAATACGACGTTAGTATTTATGAGATACTAGTTTCTGCCCGCGGCTTAGCCCGCGTAGAATTAGGATAAAAATAGCTTAAGGGTCGGGTACTGAAAGTGATGTGACCAGGGCCCCGATTCTGGCGCTTTAGACATGGCGATTTCTTTGTCAACTAGAGATTAATGTCTAAAGCGCGCAAATCTAGAAAAAATGCGGATGTCATTGAAAATCAAAATAAATTACCATTTTTGTTAGACAAATGTAAAAAGTCTATTAGATATAAATTTTAATGTCTAAACCGCCAGAATTGGGGTTCTGCACGTCGACTTGCAAAACGCCTCTGGTGTTGAAAGCGTCAATATGCTCAGTGAATGCAGACCATCAGGCTGTAGCCATGTTTTATGCTATAAATGCTAGTAAATACTGACCTGGTCCAATTGATTCTGTCTCACATCGATTTATTCAAAGCAAGAAATTATTCTGAATGTGACGTCATAACACGAAAACAACACGTGTTGTTTGTCTAACCAGATGTTAGATTACACGGGACATGCAGCTTTTGGACCAGCTATACGCAGCGGGCTGGGGGCTGAGTCACCTTCGTCCGCGGGTGTACACCTTTAATTGAATCCCCAGACGTGGTCCCCGGGTGATGCAAATCGGGTGACAATCAACTGGTGGTAGGCTTCGGCCGTGGTTAGTGACCACCCACCAGACAAAGCCGCACCGATAAGCGGCTTGCTGTGTTCCGATGCGATGTCTAGTGACACCATGCAGAGAGGGTGGGTTGGAATTGTTGCTCCTTTAAGGTTTTTAACGTCACCTTCACCTTCTCACTGATTAATCATTCGTAATCAAGAGTGAATCGGTATACTAGGCTGGCGCGTTTCATCGTAGACTACATCATTGGTTGACATCAGGCAAGTTGTAGTCAAGCGCCAGCCTGTCGCAGAAAAATAATACAACAACGGATTCAGGATGTTAATGTCGCTGCCTCGTTTCTGCAGTGCATCTGGTATGCTTACTCGTGCGGGCGTTGCTATCATGCCATCATTGGAAAGCGGGCCAAGTGCGGGTTGGTGGATGTCACATGTCCCTGAATGATTAGTTCTAAGACATGCCGGTTTCCTCACGATGTTTCCCTTCACCGATATTGAGCAGTGGCGATGAAACAATTCACACAAAGATGTGTAGTCACGTCTGGGAATCGAGCCCGCGACCTTATATTTCAAAGGCGAGGCTCGTACTGCTGCGCCACCGCTGCTCTTAGACAAATGTCTCTTGGTAGACAAATGTCTATCTAATACATAAAATTTTCATGTCACAATGTTTGTTACCGTACTCCTCCGAAATGGCTTTACCGATTTTTACCAAATTTTATATGCGTATTCAGTAGGTCTGAGAATCGGCAACTATCTATTTTTCATACCTCTATGTGATAAGGGTTGTTCACCCTTACATTTTTTTTATTTTTGGACGATAGGATTTGTAGGCGCATCTGGGTATCGAACCCGCGCCCTTATATTTCAAAGGCGAGGCTTGTACCGCTGCGCCACCGCTGCTCAATCATGCTTAGTTTTCCCATAGATTTCCTTTAGTTTTTTATTGACGCAGTGAGTTCAGAATTCTACGCGAGGCAATGACCTGATGAATTTAGCTAGGTGTGTACTGTGCGTTGTGATGTAATATGTCAATGCTCGCTTTTAGATTTTCTTTTTGTTCGGACATTGGTCCTATTTAGAAGGTCATTTTATTAATTCTAATATAGGCTGGCGCTTGACCACAACTTGCCTGATGTTAAGCAATGTTGTAATCGAAGTACTGGAACTCGGTTGAAAACAGATGTTGGTGGTAAAAAAAATTGTCTCAATTAGATTGCCTCCCGCGAATTTAAAGTAGGTCAAATAAAAGTCAAGTCTTTAGTGTCATACAGCTGAGCACAGGTCCACTCTCAACTATCTAGGCCATATACTCAAAATCAAAATCAAAATATGCTTTATTTTTTTTGAGACGCGAGTCTACATAAAAATAGTCCAATTTCTTTTCCTACCGTGCAGTGAATGACTGGCAACTACTGAGAAACACTACCAAAAAACTCAGTAGGCTTTTTTTCTTTTTTAAATTAAGTACTTATATCTATTACATTTTGTTTGTTCAGTGTGTTGAATTAGAGCGACTTAATTCTAAGCGTTTTTATCCGTTACATAGTCTGAAATTTTATAATACGCTTTCTTACATAACGTAGATTTTATAATTATTTTAAATTTAATAATAGTCATTTCCCTAATATTATTTGGAAGTTTATTATAGAAACGTATACACTGCCCCATAAAAGAGTTACTGATTTTGTGGAGTCGATACTCAAGGATAATAACTGTGACAGAACAAGAACTAAAAAGATGGTGTAAATAATTAATTACAATTTTTAATGGTTTGCTGTCCTGTCTTATTATCCCGATCTGGGGTATTGTCCTTGTGTAAATAGTCCAAAAGAGTGAAAAGAGTTGCTACTAGTACGTAAAAACCCCTAAAGAAAGAAAGAAAAACATTTATTTGACAGAGACAGGACACACAGAATCAAATTAAAAAAAAACATGAATAGAAAAAAAAACAGAAAACAAATACTATAGTGGGACATTAACACACACGGTCATCTGATCTCAAACTAAGCAGAGCTTGTACTATGGAAACCAGATAACTGGTAATATACTACATATAATACTTTTCTTTTGCAATTATATACTTAAATATAGATAATTACACCCAGACACAAGACAAACAGACATATTTAAACAAATGTTTGTCTCGGGTGGGAATCGAACCCACGACCTGCGGCGTGAAAATGAACAGTTATAAAGAAGAAAAAAAAATACAGAGTAATTGTACTAGTACTAATGACTAGGTTTATTATATAATTTACAATAGTTAGGTAAATCATCATTCCCCTTGCCTTTTCCCATTTCTGTTGGGGTCGGCTTCCAGTCTTATTACCTGATGTGGCTAGCTACCAGAAATACGAACGCCTGCCATCAGACCTCGAAACCCGTAGGGAACTAGTAGCCGAGATGGTTAGACCAGGTGTCAGATTATATTGGCTTCTGACTACATGTAACGATTGTCATAGATGTGTTAAATGACAACAGGGACCGACGGCTTAACGTGCTCTCCAAGGCACGGAGGGTAGTCAACCATTCTCGTACTTCAAGGAATATTCTAAAAATAGAATTAGCGAAATCGGTCCAGCTGTTCACTCGTGATGGCGTGACCAAGGGAAATAGGGATAAAGATAAAGATTACAGAGTTACGTAGAAGCGAAATTTCGAATGACGCCACATTTAAGTAAGTTTTACCTCTGTATGACGTAGCGCCCATCTGAATATTGTTTCATTTTAATGATAAAACCATAAATATACTTTTATTTATTTTATAACGGACTGGAAGACGTCGTCCTGTCCGGTAAAGCAGTGCCACCTACTGGGTTCAAAAATATATTACGACCGATTTTCAGATCTAGTTAATATAGTTAAAAAAGTTTCATAAAAATCGGTCAAGCCGTTTCGGGGGAAATTTGGTTACAAACACCACGACACGACAGTTTTGTTTAATAGATGGATGGACTAATTAAAATACTGTGTTTCATACTTTGTCGTCATCCCTATTTCTCCAACACGGAATTCCACGGGTTCGCACAAAGCGCTTTGCTGCCACTTTTATTGTGCGGACTGCCATGTTGTGGAATTCGCTGTCGGCATCTATGTTACCCGATAGTTATAATCTGCCTGTCTTCAAGTCAAGAGTGAATCAGTATTTACTGGGTAAGCGCGTTCCATCGTAGACTACATCATTGTTTCACATCAGGCAAGTTGTGGTCATGCGCAAGCCTATAACATAATAAAATAAAATGCAATAAAACTACGTCAGGATCTAAAATCTAATATAAACCGCGATAAAATCCGCTAAAAATTAAAAAAAATAGTTTAAAATACGTCTATAAACACGGAGGCAAGAATAAATTGTATGTAATCATGTAAAAAAATATTCATAAATTTTCGCTTGACTCAGGATAAAAACTTGGAATGGAAAGAAAGCGCAACTTGATGAGCTACTTGCACTTTGGTATTGTCTTAGATTTACGCGAATATCACACATTGAAATAAATATACCACCAGCTTGGGACCCAGTGCTTAATTTACTTGTACCAAAACCCAAGCGAAATCAACTCAGAATTCAAGACACTGTGAGCTCAGTTTGCTTAAATCGGAACGCAACTTAAATATTAATGTTTGAAGGTAGTCAGTAATAATTGTGATTAATATTTTTGGACGTCCACCCGTGAACATGAAGTCTGAAAAGACTTTGAAACGTCGGGATCTAAAATCTAAAATAAACCGCGATAAAATCCGTTAAAAAGTAGTTTTATTTCAATACTTGCACTTTCTTGTAGTTAAGTAATAGTAGGTAGGTACCTAATTAATTACATTGTTTTGATTACCTGTTACCAATTAGGTAAGAATTGTGTGACGTTGTATGTACTTTTTGTTTATTAGATGCCGCAGGTTAGATCAATAAATATTGCGCATTACAGAAGTACGTTGTTAATGGTAAGTATGGTAATACCACAGGTAACAATACTAGTTATACCTATTTACCATTGACATTACCATACCTACGCTAGCTTCAGGTGAAAACAATCCATTAAAAAAACTGTTTCTTTTTTACATTAACACGGTCATCTGGTCCCAAGCTAAGCAGTGCCTGTGTTGTGGAAACCAGATAGCTGGTGATAATTGATGTACTATACATATAATACTTTTTTTTAAATATATACATATTATACACACACTATATTATATTATGAACACTTGTGTTTGTGTCGAGTCTGGGTGTAAATATCTATTATAAGTATATATTTACAAAAGAAAAGTATTATATGTATAATATATACCAGTTATCTGGTTTCCATAACACAAGCCCTGCTTAGCTTGGGACCAGATGACCGTGTGTGTTAATGTCCCAGAATATTATTATTATTTACACCCAGACTGGATACAAACACACGTTCATCACACAAATATCTAACTTGGATGGTGAACCCACGTCATGCGGCGTGAAAAGCAAGGTATCTTACCGACCACGCCACCGACCTGTCAAATAAATAAATAACGTAATATTAGAACATGTTATAGATAAATTACACTCAGACGCAGAACAAACAATCATACTCATCACACAAAGATTTCTCTTGGGTGGGAATTATTACCACTATTATTATTATTATTTATTACTACTAGAATTACTTATTACCCTACCTGTGGCAATACTACATCCTGCTATGACTATAACTATATCTGGGGTTAAGACAAAGAAAACAAAGATGGCGGGTATAACCCGACCGATGTTAAAACGTATCATATTTTAATATGATTTAGATTCTCAAGGGCAAGTAGTCGATCACCCCACGTGACGGAAAAACCTCAAGCCACAACACAACCAAAACGCTAAAGACTGCCTCAAATGAAGGCGCATGGCTGCAGAAATAGACAAGACAGTCGTCAAACAAGGAAACTCAGTCAAGAGTGAACCACTGAAGAAGAGTATGGTACTGCGACGTCACATGCCTAACGCCATTCATTTGGAAATCCTGAATCGCACACTCAAAGTTTTACAGACGGTTAGCACATACAAAGTCCCCGACAAGGACAGTGGGACCGCGGTTACTGGACATCACTCTCGGCCGGATTTTTTAATTCTTTCCTTTACACTGGAGGGTCTCTGCCACCCGATCCTCCAGTCCCTACAGGTGGCTCTTGACCATGAACAACAGCGTACCCGTCAAGTCATTATCCTTTCATCATACATCCTGCATTCTCACTCCACTACAGCAGCGAGAACAGTATTTACACTCAATGCCAGAGTAACTAGATATCCTTAGCAGAATATACCTGTTCTTCCCTGCTCATTAAAATCTAGATCTGATAACTTTTTGCACAGGCATCTAAACTATCAAAGTTAATGTTGCCTCAAGACGTGCTGCCCGAAACAATAGCTCAATTTGCTTATGGTTTAATCTAGATCTTCCTGGACGCTTCCACTTTTTTACGCGGTCTATAAACTATAAGAGGGGGGTGTAAACCAAACCAACCCTCAACCAGAAGTAGGTTCGGTGAATGGAGAAATATAGGTAGTGTCAGGACGGTCTTTTATATTAACTTATTTATGCAAATCGCTAAGCAGTTACACTGTTAAGCCTTCTTTTAAACAGTTACGCTCTGATTACCCTACCTACCCCAGTATAAAACTATTATGGGGTGCCAGGGGATTCAGTCAGGGAAACTAAGATAAACAGTGGATTAGTCGCGCACACGACCACTTTACTTGGCGTCTCGTAAGTTGGTCTACTGATTCGCCAGCGGACGTCTAACTAGGACGTGTATTTTTTTTTTTGCTGATGACCTAACCCTATCAGCCGGAAGGGCCTCTATTGGTTCACCGAACTTTTAGGTGAGCCGTCCGAGTTCATTCAGTCATTGACTCATTTTCATTCGTTTTCATTCACCTGTCAGACTTGACGTCTGACGTTGATTCGGTCCAAACCCACTATGACCGACAACAAAACTATACGAATTCAGTTGTTATCTATTTTTTATCTATAAACAAAATGGCGCCACTTTATCACACCCATAAAATTTAAATAACATAAAGGAACACGTGAGGAATTAATTACTAATAGAAATATTCATTAACCGCACGTGAGTGACTTAGAATACTTAATGTTATATCATAAATAACCAGTTTTAGTCATTATTGTTATGTAACCACCAATTTTCAAGTTAACCGCAGTGACGTCAGAGCAAGATGGCGGAGATTGGCTGTGGGGAATTGTTGTTTCAAATTCACTATGACTCGTTTGATCTCTTAGAATCTAATTAAAATATTTTATAAGAATTTAAAATTTAACATTATAACTTTTCGTTTTTTGTAAAACGTCATTTTTATTAGTCATAACTATAATAAAATGACCGCGTTACTCTTCAAGTTGGTTTAGGTTTGGAAAAACCAAATCCTGGGACACGAAGCAAGGCAAGGTATGAAAAATAACATTTTAAATGTCATTGGTCCGTCAGTATTATTTATTTATTTTATTTACTACTAGCTTCCGCCCGCGGCTTCGCCCGCGTTGTGTTAGGATAAAAATTAGCCAAGTTACAGATCTTTAAGAAACCTTTATCATATTTTTTATTGGTCTTAAATCAGATCATGTTTGTTTCTTTTAATCGAAGACGTCTTACTCCATTTTGGAAAATTATTTTTGTACCATTTAAGTCTTGTTAAAATCTTTAGTTCACCAATTGTTAGGAATTTTAAAAGGGTTATTCCCGTCGGAAACCAATTAGGGTTATTCCCTCTAGGCAACGTCCCCAAGGAACCCGTTTTATATAAAAATTATAAACTATTTATATATATTTTTTTACTTTTCCCGAACGTTTGTGAATACTAAAGAAATTCTACTCAAAACTATACCCCACACGGTATACCGGGTGGATAGGACCGTCCTCCACAAACTGATAGAGTGAAAATATACGGATTTCACTCTATCAGTTTGTGGAGGACGGACATACTAAGATGATTGGTACATGAAATTTGGTCAGAAACTTTGTAGATATTCACTAATCGTGCTTTGTTTTGTAAAATTAGACAGAATATATCGATACCTTAGGGAAACCATCAAAGAAAACCGCCAACCTTTCCACTATGTAGTTAGTCATTTCACGCATCGTTCCTCAAACTAAAGCATTGATGAATGTTTTATTTTAGCTTTCATTCATTCAAATTAAGTTCCGCGTACAGAGTAGCAATTGTAAATGAAAAAAAAAACAAATCAACATAATTTAAATAATTCGAAAAAAAAATCGTTGAAAAATCATTCTACTTAAGCAGTTGAGTACCTACACCCGCTCAATTTATCGGTTCGACGGTCCCCGGACGGCTCACCGAAAACGTCTGGTGAACCAATAGAGGCCCTTCCGGCGATTGGGTTAGGTCATCAGCAAAAAAAAACCCTCTCAATTTGTACACAGATACATAGATATACGTTTCAAACTTATTATATCCCTTTTTAGGGGGGGTTAAAAACTCAACTTGATCGATTTATCTTCATTGGTTATTATTAACATAGCGCTCATTACTGTACCATCTGAAGATGAAGGCAGAGATGAATATTACCCACATTTTGTCGGCTATGTTTTAAGTCTCATACGTAAAATAAGGGTCAATTGACGTTTAACGGACACTACCGAACTTCGAGCTGCTATCCTACAAATATTTATGTTTGGACCAACTACTGTCTAATCTACCGAATTAGCACCGACTTCAAATAACAGATGTAAAGAAACTAATTTTTAAATTTTATAACGCGGTCATTTTTTCTAAGAAGTTTTATTTTACATTTTTTTGTGATGCACCCTGTACTTTCCCCGAATTATTGTAAAACCTTATAAAATTCCACTACCAACGATACCCCGTACGGTATTTTTAATCATGGAAATAATAAAAACCTTCAACCCCTATGACAGACATTTAGGGGTTGATTTATAAAAAAGTAGCCTATGTTTGAACCATAGTTTTAAACTATATCCTTACAAAATTTCGTCAAAATTGGTCTCGCAGTTTGGCCGTGAAAGCGTAACAGACAGACAGTACATCGGTACATTCATATCGGCCCAGCAGTTTGGCTGTGAAAGTGTAAAGTAATAAAAACCTTCAACCCCTATGACAGACATTTAGGGGTTGATTTTTGAAAAAAAAAGTAGCCTATGTCTGAACCATAGTTTTAAACTATATCCCTACAAAATTTCATCCATATCGGTCTAGCAGTTTGGCTGTGAAAGCGTAAATTACTAAAAACCTTCAACCCCTATGACAGACATTTAGGGGTCGATTTTTGAAAAAAAAAGTAGCCTATGTTTGAACCATGGTTTTTAACTATATCCTTAAAAAATTTCATCCATATCGGTCACGCAGTTTGGCTGTGAAAGTGTAAATTACTAAAAACCTTCAACCCCTATGACAGACATTTAGGGGTCGATTTTTGAAAAAAAAAGTAGCCTATGTTTGAACCATGGTTTTTAACTATATCCTTAAAAAAATTCATCCATATCGGTCACGCAGTTTGGCTGTGAAAGTGTAAAGTAACAAAAACCTTCAACCCCTATGACAGACATTTAGGGGTTGATTTTTGAAAAAAAAAGTAGCCTATGTTTGAACCATGGTTTTAAACTATATCCCTACAAAATTTCATCAAAATCGGTCCAGTGGTTTGGCCGTGAAAGCGTAACAGACAGACAGACAGACAGACAGACAGACAGACAGACAGACTTTCGCATTTATAATATTAGTATGGATTAAAACAGATATACAAATACAGGTGTTTACAAGGTAAGTGTAATATAAACTCATTCGAGTTTTAACCATACACCGGAATCGTCACTAAGAGTAAACTACATAAAACCGAGCGTATAGTGCTGCTATAAGCCAACAAAAGAATAAAAAAAATTATTAGTAAGTATCATTGAAATGAAACGATTATAAAACACTAGCTGCCCGAGCGAACTTCGTACCGCGTATTTATTAAAAAAAAAACACTTAGGGGTATGAAAAATAGATAGTAGCCGATTCTCAGACCTACTGAATATGCATAAAAAATTTCATAAGAATCGGTCGAGCCGTTTCGGAGGAGTATGGCAACGAAAACTGTGACACGAGAATTTTATATATTAGATAACGCAGAGGGAGTGCGCTACGTCATACTCCTGTGTAAAACTTTGGTGTGACGTAATTCAAGATTTTGTTTGGACATATCACCGTAATTTTTAATCACACAATATAATGAAAAATAGCTGTCCAATATTTTTAATTTATTCATCTGACGGACACAACAAATGAATATGTCTTCATTCCCATTATTATGTAAAAAAGAAATATGGAGAAGTTTGTACGGGCCTCGCCTTAGAAATATATGGTCGCGGGTTCGATTCCTAGTCATGCCCACACATCTTTGTGTGAATTGTTTAATTTCCGCTGCTCTATATCGGTGAAGGAAAACAGTGAAGAAACCGGCATGTCTAAGAACTAATCATTCAAGAACATGTGACATCCATAAACCCACACTTGGTCAGCATGTGTGGATTAAGGCCTAAACTCTCTCAACTCGTATGATAGTTATGAGAAGACACTGAAAAGGGTTGAAGTGACAAGTGACACTATTTATTCAAACTAAGGCCGACAGTTTAACTCGCGTATCGCATATCGATAAGATCGATAAGATCCTGACTCCTCAAGCTGCACAAACAGTGATGATGATTCAAGCGATTTGGATATTAGTGACGAATAGTCTTACATTACTTTCATCTGTGGTTAAACAGTTCTTTATGAGATTTAATTAATGTTTTCTGACTTTGTACCTCAAATGGCGATACGCGAGTTAAACGGTCGGCCTAGTAGTAAGATCTAGTATTGCTAAACAAAATTCTATGTCACAACAGTCAACAATTGTATATAAAGCAATGCAAATCATTGTAATACAGACAATGTAGGAATCACCTTTGTCACTCACTACATTGTTTTATAATATTCTAATGAACATTCCAATCTCGTAGCATAATGCTAAAAAAACAAAAAGACAATTGTAAAGAGTTTAAACAACAATAAACTAAATAAATAAATAAATAATATTCTGGGATATTAACACACACGGTCATCTGGTCCCAAGCTAAGCAGAGCTTGTGTTATGGAAACCAGATAACTGGTATATACTATACATATAATACTTTTCTTTTGTAAATAAATACTTACAATATATATTTTCACCCTGACTCGTATCGACACAAACACAAATGTTCATCTCTAAATACTATTTATAAACGGCTATTGTTCATAGTCTCTTGTAAACTTATTAATAGTGGGACGTTAATAATGGCCATCTGATCCCAAACTAAGCAGTAGGTTAATTCACGTGTTAAATAAGTTGAGTCTGGCGGGCCGGTGGCGTGGTCGGTAAGACACTTGCTTTTCACGCCGCAGGTCGTGGGTTCGATTCGTACCCGAGACAAACATTTGTTTAAATATGTACACACACGGACTGATTCCAAACTAAGCGAGCTTGTACTATGTACACCAGATAACTGGTTATATACTACATGTAATACTTTTCTTTTGTAAATACATACTTAAATATAAATATTTACACCCAGACTCAAGACAAACAGACGTGTTCATCACACAAATGTCTGACTTGGGTGGGAATCGAACCCACGAGCTGCGGCGAAGTAAGTAGCTTACCAACCACACCACCGTAATAATCTATTATATAAAATTTCCATGTCACAATGTTTGTTACCGTACTCCTCCGACGGCTCTACCGATTTTTACCAAATTCTATATGCGTATTCAGTAGGTCTGAGAATCGGCTACTATCTATTTTTCAAACCTCTAAGTGTTATGGGTTGTTCACCCTTAAATTTTTTAAATTTTTGAACAACATTTTTCGTTTTTATTTTTTTATTATGTGGCATTAAAAAATACATACGTATTACATTAGTAATACGCGGTACGAAGTTCGCTGGGGCAGATAGTACTAATGTAATACTTTATTACTATACTTCTGCAATGCTCTAGTAGGCATTGTAAGGATCTTACTCAAGTCATAATACTTGGATTACCAATAGGTATCAATTTGGCTTTCAATATTTGGTGTCCGGTGAGCGGCGCGCGCGGCGTTTCAATCAGGAGCCTACCATGAATTCGTATAGCAGGTCAATTTTTGACGAAAAATGACCTGTTGTACTAGTTTGCGCGTATGCATAAGCACGTCTCAGCGCTGGCTCCATGACCTAAGCAAAAGCACCTAAGCCTAAGAAAAATGCTCATGGTACAAAGACAAAATCTGACAGGTTAACATGTTGAGATAGTGTCCTGCACTTGCCAGGTATCTTTAAAGTTTATGGTAAGCCCCAGGAGTCTGTACAACCCCAAATATAGCTATTAAAAAAATATGAAACGGACTTCAATTTTTTTTTTATCCAATAATAGGTTTGCGCTTGACCACAACTTGCCTGATGTGATGCAGTCTACGATGGAATGCGCTTACCCAGTAAATACCGATTCACTCGTGACTTGAAGACAGGTAGATTATAGCTATCGGGAACCATAGATGCCGGCAGCGAATTCCACAACATGGTAGTTCGCACAATGAAAGTGGAAGCAAAACGCTTTGTGCGTTGCTGTATTATTTTATTTAATTTTAACAATAACTCAAACACGCTCAACCGATTTTGATAAAATTTTAATTGGATCACTTGGAAAGTATACAAACCAAACCAGAATTATCAAAAACATAGAGTCGCATTGAGAACCGCCTTCTTTTTTATATGTATAGGTTAAAAAGAGGTTTGTTTGTTTGGCAGTTAGATTGTTTGGCCATAATCAGGTCCTGAGTCCTGAAGACTCTACTGCTGGCCACGTAGACGGAGAACTTGTAGGTTTTAGAATGTACCATTGTCCTTGAAAAAAGCAATATAATGCAATGGTAAAAAATTACCTAACTTGACGACCTTCGGTGTCTGGTTGGTTGGGGGACTACCCTCCGTGCCTCGGAGAGCACGTTAAGCCGTCGGTCCCGGTTGTCATTTAACACATCTATGACAATCGTTACATGTTGTCAGAAGCCAATAAAATCTGACACCTGGTCTAACCATCCCGGCTACTGGTTCCCTACGGGTTTCGAGGTCTGATGGCAGTCGCTCGTATAATTCTGGTAGCTAGCCGCATCAGGTTAGACTGGGAGCCGACCCCAATAGAAATGGGAAAAGGCAAGGGGAATGATAATGATGATGAATTAAAAATTACCTAACCTACCCACCTGGTAAATACTGGTAACTTAAAATCTTTACCTTATTTACCTTTCCCTGTTATTGTGATGTAATATTCAGTACATACAATATTTCCTAAACGTCATGAACTAATGTTGTTTGATTCGAAAATTTTATGACGTCACTTTCTACTGCTGCGCGTACGCAGTGACTATTATCTAGTATCGTAGTATCGTATAGTGTAGTAGTTGTTGGAAGATTAATAATATGCGCATACTGTGTCACTTCAACTCTTTTTAGTGTCCCACTGCTGGGCACGGGTCTTCTCTCAACTATCTTACGAGTTGAGAGTTTGGACACACGCTGGCTAAGTGCGGGGTTGGTGGGTGTCACATATCCTCGAAAGATTAGTTCTTAGTCATGCAAATTTCTTCAAGATGTGTTCCTTTACCGATATTGAGCAGCGGCGATGAAACAATTTACACAAAGATGTGTGGCCACGACTGAGAATCGAACCTGTGCCCTTGTATTTCAAAGGCGAGGTTGATACCGCTCCGCCACGGCTGCTCATACTGTGTAGTTCGTATTAATTTAAGTGAACGTTCTGCCTCGTTGGCGTATGGTGGTCACCTCTAGCCGCCAGGATCGTGGACTCGAATCTCGCGACTAGTCAAAAAGTGCGTAAGTTCTTTTCTAATTACTCAGCACCTGTCTGTTAAGGAGTTGGTTGTGTGACATTTCTCTTTTGCCGAGAGAAAATCCTTTATGGCTTCCCTGCCCGATGTCTGTCTCTGGTGGAAATCGCATTCACGGCGCGGCGCCGTGAAAAGGAAGTATTTTAACGACCACGAACACCGGCATGTCAGAATCGCCATGGATTTCGCGTAGTGGCGTGGTTTAAGAGAGGTTATGTCCAGCAGTGGACTGGAATAGGCTGATGATGAGTTAAAGTTAAAAACGATAGTAATTTTCAACCTACTCCAAAACAAAGGTGGTTCTCAATTCGATTGTATGTATTTTACACGATAATTCCGCGAATCATAGATCGATTTTCATAGTTGTTTTTTTGGAACGAAGTTCCTTATCGCGCGTTGTGAAAGGGGGCTAGACGGAAAAAATTCTTACGAAAAGTTGTCACGACACTTTTTGCTATAGTAAGATTGTAAGCATGTTAGCAAAAAAATATAAAAAAATTAGTATGCAAAAAATATACCTTAGAAAGATAAAAAAAATCATACTTTACACATAAAAAAAAGAAAAAAAGCAAAAAATAAATAAATAAAAAAAAATTATTACAATTCCTTCACTAATTAATCGAAAGGAACTTCGTTCCATCCGGGTGTCCCTTGACACCTCTCAAGTTTTTGTTTCATAGAGTATTCTTTCCCGGGTGTCCAATTTGTATTTTTTCAAAATCTGTTGAGCGAATTTTGAGTTATTTTGCATAGGTACTTTGAAGTCGGTTGGTATTTTTTTTTAACTATTTATTAATTAACTACTTAGATTAATATTACAATGAAAGGTTTATCAGTTAAAACTTACAACAAAACAAAGGGAATGACATACCTACATATATTTTGTTGTTTATCTCGAAATTATCTTGAGGATAATGTGTTATTCCTCCTGGCTATCTTTTGTTTACTGAGTTTTCTATTTTAACATGTAACGTTACAGTCTAAAGTGTAGGCAGCGGTTAATTTATCTCATTTCATTATTTATTTAACCCCAAGTATCGGAGGCAAGTATCAGCCTTGATTTTGAAATTTAAGTTCGCGGGTTCGATCCTCTGTCGTGCACACACAACTTTGTGTGAATTGTTTTAATGCTCAGTGTAGGTATTATTTTCAACGTAAGTTCAACGCAGTTAATTCAGTAGCAGTTAACGTTAACGCCTTTACTGGAGACCAAAGGTTTATGTCTATAGATAGACCGTTTAACTCGCGTATCACCATCTTAGGATCAACGAATTTATTATCTCAAAAAGAAATTTACATTTCACTTATATGAGATACAAACTATTTATAAAATATCATGCGTGACATATAAACAGTGCTTGAGGGTATACAAAAAAATAATAATAATACATTCTACTAACACTACACTACTTTACCGTCCAATGAAACAAAATCAAGTGGCCAACACAAGCGTTGTCACTATACAGAAATATGTAAGAAGATTAACTAGGCAGCAGGTTTTTATTTGTAAGTATCCAATTTTCTTTTAATTAATTTTACAATAATAATTTTAAGTAGGTAATATATAATAATTGTAAATATCCAATTTTCTTTTAATTTGTTTTGTTTTAATTATATTATTAACAACTAGTATATTTTGATTACTCGGTATCTAATTAAGTTTTTAAGTAAATAATTGATATCTTTATCTATTTATTTTTCTTCATTTGTTTTTTTTTTTTCACAGTAGTAACGTTTTGTCATCAAGTATGTGTTTATATAGTTTGGTCTTAAAACTATTTAGTGACTTAGTATGCCTTATTTCTCCAGGTAATTTATTATATAATTTTACCCCTGCATGAGTTATAGTTCTTTTGCCTTGGGAAGTTCTTGTCCTCTGTAACGTTAAGTGGTCTCCCGTTCGACTACTTCGTTTTGTTATTTGTCCATTTGTGGTAAACTTTATTTGTGTATGAATGTTTTTGTTTAGTATTTTTTTTATTAATAAGCAGGTACAGTATATGTGTAGTTGTTTAATGTTCATGATTTTCGTTTCAGTATACAATTTGACTGTTGGCGTTAGGTAGTCGTAGTGGAACAGGAGTTTAATGATTTTGTTTTGGGCAATTTGTAAATCTTTTAAGTTAGTTTTTGGCGCATGTCCCCAGATTTCAATTAGATATAACAGGTTTGATTTTACTAAGCTGTTATATATTGTTTTTCGTACTTTATGTGGTAAACAGTGTACAATGTTACGCAAAGATCCTAACAGAGAAGAGATTTTGGATCTCACATAATCAATTTGGATCTTCCAATTAAGTTGACAATCTAATCTAAGTCCTAAATATTTTTCTGATGTTTTTTCTTGTAATATTGTACCATCGATTGTTAACGGGGGGTGAGTATGAATTTTTTTATTTTTAGGCCTAAAAATTATGTAACTAGTCTTACTGGAGTTGATAGTTAGCAAATTTTGTTTAAACCAACTAGACAACACATTTAAATCATCTTAGGTTTTGTACCTGTAGTCATAAAACATTAATTTAATCTCTTAAAGAACTATTTGACCACAGATAAAAGTAATGTAAGACTATTCGTCACTAATATTTATATCGCTTGAATCATCATCACTGTCTGTGCAGCTTGAGGAGTCAGAATCTTGGCGATAGGCGATACGCGAGTTAAACGGTCTATCTATAGTTGCCTGTATTTGTGTTATCAACTTTTATATTCAATAGGTACCTACTGATTGTAGGTTATTGCGGTTTTAGTGTAGTTTTCCTTAATACGTCTTTTTATTTTGTAGGCAAACACTTATTTATTTATTCTGAAATAGGTTTGAGCTTGACTACAACTTACCTGTACCTACCTCTGGTACCTACGAGTTCAACAATACGAAAAACACATCCCTCAATTTTATATAGGTACTATTTATTTATATTGACCGGTGGCGTGGTCGGTAGGATACTTGCTTTTCACGCGGCAGGTCGTGGGTTCGATTCCCACCCGAGACAAACATTGTTTAAATATGTCTGTTTGTCTTGTGTCTGGGTGTAATTATATATATTTAAGTATATATTTACAAAAGAAAAGTATTATATGTAATATATTACAAGTTATCTGGTTTCCATAGTACAAGCTCTGCTTAGTTTGGGATCAGATGACCGTGTGTGTTAATGTCCCACTATATTATTATTATTATTATTATATACCTACTACTAGCTTTCCGACAGCGGCTTCGCCCGCGTGTATGTCGGTTATCGCGCCAAAACATTACCTTCTTTTTGCGCAGTCGGATAAAAACTATCCTATGTCCTTTCTCGGGTCTCAAACTACCTCCATACCCAATTTCATCCAAATCGGTTCAGTAGTTTAGGCGTGAAAGCGTAACAGACAGACAGACAGAGTTGCTTTCGCATTTATAATATTAGTAGGGATTAAAAATCCCCGTATTAATAAACGTATTTTAAGCTCATAATAGCTAAAATAGGTTTATAATTCGTTTGTCTTTTTCTGTCATCTTGAAACTTATACTAGTAAGAAAGAAACAAAGTCCATTTTAACCTTTTTTATAAATAAGGCCGTATATGTATTAGAAGATGAACGGAACCCAAAAAATTACTAGACTACATTTACATTCTAATAATTACTGTCTCGTTCGCAACAAAAACATGTTGTTTAAAGCCGAATACCTAGAACATTGTTGCTTCTGGGAATAATTATTTAGATACGCAGTGACATAATAACAAAAAATGATCAGCATTTCCGGCGCTTTATCGCGAACATTACATCATACAACAGTCTGTAAATAAATAGAGAACATTTAACATAAATAATTATTATTTGTAACTACTTACGTAGTCGGTAATTTAATTAACAAGTTTCGGACGTCAAATACCTCAGTACCCATAGCACAAGTACTTGCATAGTAATACATTATCTGTGATACGAGTAAAGTTCGTCAATATGAATAACTAACTTTCCCCTGCTGCTACGCCCGCGTGTACAGCAGTGGGATAAAAAGTAGCCTATATCCTTCCTCAATAAATGGGCTATCTAACAGTGCAAGAATTTTTCAAATCTGATCAGTAGTTTCTGAGATTAGCGCGTTCAAACAAACAAACTTCAGATTTGTAATATTAGTATAGAAGTGTTCAATTGAATTCGACTTCTACCTTGAACTTGTCAGATTGCGTTTTCTAATTCATTATTAAATTTAAATCGTCAAATTAAAAAACTTTTAAATTTAAAAAAAAAAATGGAAATAGAATAAGTAAATTGATTTGTAGATTTTATTGCATTTTAACTTTATAAATGGACAGGGTCATGATATAATTCGAAAACTTTTTTCGTATTGTACTAAGGGTAGAGTCCACCGTGACCATGAAGGCTGAAAAGACTGAAACTTCAGAATTACTTACATTTTATTAGTGTCCCACTGTTGGCCACGGGTCTCTTCTCAACTATCTTACAAGTTAAGCCTAAACCCACACACGCTAACTAAGTGCGGTTTGGTGGATGTCAGATATCCTCAAATGATTAGTTCCTTGATATACCGGTTCCTCACCATGTTTTACTTCACTGATATTGAGCAGCGGTGATGAAGTAATTCACACAAAGATGTGTGAGCACGACCTTTGCTTTGCTTTGGGTGTTTTACCGCGGAAACCGCGATTACATGTGGGACCTAAACAAACATAGCCTGCAAAAAGTGGGTGATATTTACCTCGGCCTATACCTTCGGGTAATTATGCGTGACGTTGTGAAATGTCATACACACGTCAAATTTATATCAACTTTTTGTCGCAGTTTTTTAGTTTTTTACTACTAATCTTTAAAAACTTATATACTTATTTAAACTAGACACTGGCAAAATTGCGGAATAATTTCTGCAGAGGCCATAATTAAAAGAAGAAGAAGAAAATCGTAAGGGTGAAAAAAAATTACTCAAAAAAGGCATAAGTCAAGTTTTACAATTATTATGCGTAGTTACATGACCCAGTGACAATTGGGTAAATATGTAGGTAATTAATTACCGCCGTTATCTTTGGTCTTGTGACACATTTATTGTGAAATTTACATCACTTAAAGTATTTTCAGTCTCATTCTCTATAATTACACCTAGGTAAAATAGTATTTTTAAACCCATATTTATAAATATATGCATATAGCTTTGTTATGGATGCAATAGAATGCTTTGCATTTTTATGCGTAAACTGATCATACTTTTTAAATACAATTTGATACGAAGATAAATCCTATCCTACTAATATTATAAATGCGAAAGTAAGTGTGTGTGTGTGTGTGTGTGAAGGTTTGTTACCACGTATCTCCATAACCGCTCAACCAATGTTAATGAACTTTGAAACGTAGGTAGTATATACCCTAGAATAGGACATAGGCTAATAATATTTCCAAAAATCATCCCCTAAGAGGGTTAAATAGAGGGGTGAAGTTTGTATGCAACTTTTTATTCCTTGGTCCTATTCATTTAAAATTCGGTACACATAAACCTTAAAACAAATAATGAGATACGGGTTTTTTATTTTTCCATAATTACCCCCATGGCGTGTGGAAAATGAGTTTTAATGGTAAAAATTAAAGTTTCTCTGGATCTGTTTAGTCTCAAGTCCGATTTACTCCAAATTCGGCACACATAAACTCTAAAAGAAATCATGAAACACGTGTTTTTTATTTTTCCAAAACTACCCCCAGGAAGAGTGTAAATTGAGTTTTTTTGGAAATACTAAATATTGCAGAACTGTTTAGTCCTTGGTCCTATTCACTTCAAATTGGGTATACATAAAGCTTAAAACAAATAATGAAACACTTGTTTTTTATTTTTCCATTTATTTTTATTTTTACCCTAATACTACGCGGGAGAAGCCTGCGAAATTATTCTGAGTGCGAATTTCTTCGAAGTTGATATCAATACTCTTTCGTGCTTTTGATTTAAATTACTCTTTATTTTGACACAATGACATGTTTGATAACTCAATGCGATGATTAGAATTCGAAATTTAAATTTTATTTCTTCTTATAGGTATGGTCTAAGAGCCGTAGTATTTTTTAAGAAACACCTATTGATTTATGGATATACCTATGGGGGCTTGCCGATTTCAAAATGTTGCTTACACTCCTAAACTACTGAACTAAGTTTGTATGGAGATAGTTAGAGACGCTAAGTATAGTTTTATCGGACTGCGATAAAAGGGATTAATGGTCTAGCGCGATATCCGACATCCGCGGGCAAAGCCGCGGGCGGAAAACTAGTACTTAATAATAATTTAAATACTTTTTACCAGACAGCGCCAAAGTTGTATAAGGTTTTAAAAGACATACATGTGAGCCGATAAAGTCACTATAAAATTCTGTCATTTTCTAAACAATTACGCAACAATCTAACAAACAAAAGTAACAAAAAAACAACAGAAATTTTATAGTATATTATAAAAAAATTTAAGTTTCGTATAAATATCTAGCACGTGCCAAAGGCACACTCATCATGTAGTAAACACGCAGTAGGTAGAACAAAAAACAGCAAAAAAAAACAAAAATATTATAACAATAGATACATTGTCAAAGTAAGTTAAGTTGATATAGCAACAAAATTTTAAACAAGTTATGTATATTTTGCGTAACATAAATACAGATAAAACCCAGACCGTGTTATCTTTTGTTTAAAAATACTGTCTGATTTATTTAGTTAGGTATATAGATAACCCTATTTAATAATAAGCGCCACTTTTTAATACACAATTTTAAGTATACAATTCATGACATTAATAATAACAATATATCTATATCTTTATTATACCTTGAAAAATCTGACAGGCCAGTCATAAAATCGATGCATCGTTGTGATTTTTAAAATGAGTACTTTTATTTAATTTAGAAGACAATAAGAGAGAAAGAGATCGCACAGATAGCAAGAATAATGCTGATATAGAAAAGATAACTACTACTTTATGTTCTAAGCGTTCACTAACAAGGCTTGGTTCAAGATATTCAATAGTTGTACCATCTAAACGTGCAATAAAGTTCAATCATCTTTCAGTGACAAACTTCTTAAAACATGATTTATAAATGGGTAGTTTTATACTTACTTATTTTGCTTTACACTTATTTTCAGATACATTTTGAGTTAATTATTATTAGTACGAGGAGTCAATGCAATTAATTGCACGTTTATATGACACTAAACATACTTAAATTTAACCTCAGTGAATATTATTTGTTCCTATTTAATACGTCCTAGAATAATTTAAAATTTACCACGAAAAATGTTAATTCAGACTTATGACACTTTGCACTTAACTTACATACCTAAATCATAATACCTACTACAAGATATTTTTATTCTTATTTCTTTAGTCTAATTAGCAGTATGTTCGTGCAATCATTTATCATTATTATTATGTGAAAACAACTTATCTATCGCACAAGGAAATAATATTCGTTATCTATTAGAATGTTCGAGATTGAATAATACGCCTAAAATATCCAAGTAATGATATCAAGTATATAATCATACAAAACAAATGTTTTTTTTTTATTTTTGATAGGCTGGCGCTTGACTACAACTTGCCTGATGTAAAGCAATGTTGTTATCTACGATGGGACCCGCCAACCTAGTATACCGATTCACTCGTGATTACGAATGATTATCGGTGAGAAGGTGGCAGTGGATTGAGCCTCCATATGGTTAGAAACGATAAAGGAGCTACAATTCGGGCCCACCCTCTCTGTATGCTGTCACCAGACATCGCACCGGAACACGGCAAGGCCGCTTGGCGGTGTGGCTTTGTCTGGTGGGTGGTCACTAACCACGGCTGAAGCCTACGACCAGTTGATTGTCACCTGGTTTGCACCACCCGGGGACCACGTGTGGGGATTTAATTACATGGGGCGGTGAAGACACATAGGTTGTACTGTGCATAAAAAAATTATCACAACAAGTTTCCAACCGTGACTTCGTCGTCGCGTCGCATCGCGTCGTCGTCGTAGCGAGTGTTGTACTCGGAACAACGCAGCTGAATAGTCACAGGGGCAGCGGGCGGAGGGTTGCAATCCAGGCAAGTCTCAACTATCGCGCACGGGTCAAAATCAAACGCATCAAAATTAGCCAATTCCTTTAAGTGCCACTGTTCTACAAACGTGTACATAGACATACAGACTGACTTAATCTTAATGTTGAATTGTAACTGAAAGCGCTGACTTAAAAATTACCACCTTGTCTCTAGGTATTAGGTAGACGGGCATAAACTGTCTATATCACGCCCTTATCAAATATTAAACAAAAGAAAATTAAAAAAAGAACCGAATTGATCCTTAAAAAAGGAGGCGTTTAGTAAAAAGTTTCTTCGGTAAATGAAAAAGTACAAGGTTATCAAATTAATAAAGAACTATAATCACGTCACAGATTATATAATTCACAAGTAAGTATTATATCATTCACAATCATCATTACATAAGTCTCGCGTCACTGACATTGGTAAAAACTTTACTAAAACCAACATGGCGCGTAAATTTTGGCGGGCTGTCAATGACTCATTGGATTCTTGTAATTCTTGTTTTTTAAATTACATGGAATCCGAATACTAATATTATAAATAGTAAGAATAAAGTCGTATTGCAAGATGACTAAACTATAACTTGATATTTTTGTTTCTGGTAACTAAGCCCATAGAAATATAAAAACTTAAATAATAACTTAAAAAATAATAACTATTTAACACGAAGAGACGGTGTCGTGTTGTGCTGCGTGGTGTTGCGTAGATTACCGCGAAATCTCCGGTAGACACCGTTCGGAGCAAGGTCTCCAAATGTTGATTCAGAGTTCAGGATGTTGTTGGGATTGCCTCGATTTTGTAGTGCATCGGAGATGTTTCCGGCGGTGAAACAATTTACTCAAAGATGTGTGGGCACGACCGGGAATCGGACCCGCGACCTTATATTTCTAAGGCGAGGCCACCGCTACGCACCGCCTACCTCAGGAAAATACAATTGTTGTGAGCCTTTTTACAAACATTTTGACATAAAAATAACTGGCGATACGTGGGTAATATTCACCTCTACCATCTTCTGCTAACCACAGATAATATAATACTATACTGCTAACAAAGGCATCACCTCTTACGTCGAACGCCTTACGTAGAGTAAGAGGTGTTTCCTCGTATGAAATGTTTTACGAGAATGACTCAGAGACTTTCTCAGTGACGTTCGAGATAAATGAATGGTATTTAGGAAGTATTGGGAAGTGAGTGACTCATTCTGTCTCACGCGGCTCACACAAAATAAATAGTCACAAATACAGGGTTCTTTTGATGACTTTTAACTATTCTGACTCTATTACAGGCATTAAGTTTTTTTGAGAGAATGTATCCAATAATCCTTTAATTATTTCTTAATCCAGGACTTAACCCACTACCGCAATCCCGCCCCTGTAACTCCTGTAAGCCAGGATCAACAGTGATAGACTCTTTTTTTTGCGGATGAAAGCAGCGCTGTGAACAAACTATGACATGACCTACCCAATCGACCGAAAGGGCCTTTATTGGTTCACCGGACTTTTTTGGTGAGCCGTCCGAGGACGGTCGAACCGACCAAGTTGCTGTGTGAAGAGACACTGCTGCACTAAGACGATTGCCCTTGTGCAGGAGTGGGATGAGTAGGGCTTATAATAATGTTAGTTTTGGCTAAATCGCTCAAATTTTATGACTAACACAAACAACATATTTTAGTTTTCAGTCATATTAATTGACTCATTTAGAATGATCTTGAGAAAAGTTTCAGTCACAAAAGTTTTCAACATATAAAAACATATTTTTTTGTTTCAATGCGAAAGCTGGTGATTGACGTTGTTGGTTGGATGTTAAACCTTGTAATTCGGCTACGCAAAACGGCTGAATAGATTTAAAATAGATTTTGCACACAAATGTACCTGGGTAATTCTCACGAAATCCCGAAATTCTTGTCCTTGGAGTTTATATAAAAATCCAACAAAGAAATTGATGTTACTAATATTTCTATACAATCCACATAACTATACCTAAAAGTTTCACATAAGATTTTGGAGCTGTTTCATTAAATAAATAAACAGGCAAAACCATAATGTTCCTAACATCATTCCCTCACTGTGTCCCAAGTACCAATTTTATTTACATTTATTTACCAAAAAAGCACAAAAATCATTCGAATCATATTCAAGTAAGTTGGATTGTTTAAATATATTATAAATCTATGGGATAAACCGCAATTAGCGTTATAAAGTAAAAAAACGCGTTAAGAATTTGAATAATTATATGTGTCTCACAAAAAAAAATCATTCCTTCACACTATTAATGGCAGTGGAGTTATGAACGCATTTTAAATAAAATACGAACATTACCATTCGTTTTTGAAAGTTGACACTAATGTCAATTTATAAAAATGGCGAATTTTCTGTTATTGTGTTCAGATTTTGCGTTTCAAATTGGTTTAATTAATTTTATGGCTAAATTAAATTTTTGATCGTCATTTCATCACATGCTGAAAAACAAAAGGTAAGTACTTTAACTGATTATGAGTTGCACAGTTAAGATGGCTTTTGGGAGTAATTTCCATATGCAAAAAATCATTTTAAAAAGTAAGGTTATGTCACGAGTCTTTTACGGTTATTCTTTATTTTGTCATTCCCTCACCATCATTCCCTCATAAAAATTTATGGTGAGGGAATGATGATATAATGAGGGAATGATGTTTGGGTGGGCTAACTGACTTTTTTATTGTTTGCTTTTAATAACTCTTGAATTTATTGCTGCAACATTGCTGTAGGTTAAAAAATGTCAAGAAAAAAGAAGATAAACAAAGAAGAAGCCAAAATAAACAAGCAAGAATATGGCCAAAAGCGTAGGGAAAAAATTTAAGCTGATCCTGTAAAACTTGAAATACTTCGCCAAAAAGAATGAATCAAATACCTGAAAAATAAGAAAAAAGTCAAATAAAAACTATTATATCCGCAATGAGTTCCCGAGAAAGAAGGCAAAAAAGGAAGAACTGGAAGAAAAATACTCATTCATATAGAGACGTATCGTATGGAATGTAATACTCCATACCCTAACGCAGCACATTACTCACAGTTTCTGCATAGGTGGAGGAATTACCAGAAGAAAAGCATACGGGCTGCCATGGATGAGATGCAAAGAAGGACCGCATCTCATCCCAGTCTGCTGACTTTTACCGTCACATTCGCCGATTACCCCTAGGGCGGCGGTCGGGCGAGGGAGTTGAGATACTGATTTGACCAGACAGTGGTCTGATTTGCCTGGGTGAAGAAATTGATACTGAGTAACTGTTTGGATCAGTCGTCAGCAAAAGGTCCAAGCAATAGGCTGTGTGCGAGTCAACATCTGGTACCCGTGTGGCACCACGGGCTAGCTGGGTAAGATTCAATGCTAAGGCTAGCATCCGCGGTTCTCTTCTTGCATGGTCAGTGTCTAGGAAGGGGAAGAGCCACTCTTGATGGTGAGCAAATCACCCATCAAAACCAATTGTGCAGTGGGGTACCTTTGTTGAGCCACTTCTGCCGCCTCGCTGAGGTATTCGGTGAGCCTGATTGTCTCCTGATCACCGCTATGAGAATGGTAGACACAGGTATAAAGAATTTTCTCTATTCCTGTATCTACTATCACCCAAAGAGCAGAGAAGCTGCGGTCTTTGAGGTTCTGGAGACGCCGACAGCATATGTCGTCCCAGGCGTACAAATACACTCCCGCGTGAGGTTTGAAATTGTGTTCCAGTGTGTACCCCGGATACGACAAGTACGCCACGTCTGACGGACTACCTATTTGCGTCTTCGTTAGGAACAAGAGTGACGATTTATCGGTCTCCACATGGTAGTGGACCGGCGTGAGATTAGAGTGCAAACCTCGAATATTTGCAGGGTGCAAGGTGCACTTATAAAGAAACGGAGTGCAGCCGCTGTTTAGACTCATTTCTCTTGTTGTTAATCATTTTTTGTTCTTGCGAGTGGTTTCCGGTAGAGGATGGAAGTGGAATGAGGCTTCATATGGGTAACCAGCAGACACACTTTACAGGTTGTTCTCCATGCTAGTTGCCCTTTGGTGTTGACCAATGGGCAACTAGCATGGAGACCGCGGGGACGCCCAAGCCCCCCCGCGGATGTCCATCGGGCCCTTTCATCCGGTCGCCAACTGGCACGATGACGCATCCTGGGATTTTTCGCAACTTGGCGGGACAGCCTTTCACGAGTGGCTAACTCACTGCTTGGGTCTCTTACTAACTGCGATCGGCCAGCGGTGCACCGCGCCTCGGATCCCGCTTTCCTCCAGGACCAGTTACCCGATGCTACTATAGAAGTGCGAGTCCAGAGCGGTGAGACTATAAAGGGTGGGTGGTCAATAACCACGGCCAAAACCTACCACCAGTTAATTGTCACCTGATTTGCACCACCCGGGGACCATGTGTGGGGATTTAGATTGAAGGTGCTCTCCCACGGACAAAGGTGACTCAGCCCCCGAAAAGATTAAGAACAAAATTTCATTAAATAAAAAAAATTCGTTCAAAGAAAACTAATGTTATTTAAAAAGCTTCATGACTAGTCTGTAATAATCATTCCCTCACCTAAGTTGTCATTCCCTCACTTTGCTTGTTTTTTAATGACCTTATAACTTTTATAAAACGCGATAATTTTTGGGACCACTACATAATTAAATTCTAGTGACATTAGTACTATCAAATTCACATAAAATAAATATCAAATAATTTCAATATTTTTTGTCATTTTATGATAGCCGAATTTCGACATTTTGTGATAATTACCCACCTACATAGTAATTTTACTAGTTTTCCTCTAGCGTGAATCCTGCAAAAACATCACTAAAAAGTAGTCTGTTTGTATTTAAAGTTCAAACTATACCAAATTTGATTAAAATCGGTTCAGAATGTAAACCATTATAAGATATGAACAAACAATAGAGATGTAAATAAGATAAGGTATGAGTAATCGCATATTAATTAGTCCGCCAGTAATATTATAGAAAAATGTTAGACAACTTTTTTTGCTTTATCATTGAAATGAAACAATATTAAGATATCATGCACTAAAGTTTTGTAACTACGTCATACTTTTGTATAAAATTTACCTAGGTGTGACGTCATTTGAGATTTCACTTTAAAAATACGTGTTCAATATATTTAATTTATTTATCTGACGGACACACGAAAAAAAATGTCATTCTTATTAGACAGTTATTATTTTCAAGAAATGAATTTTAATACTTTATCAGTAAAGGGTCAAACACGGTAAATATCTACAATAATACATGCTTATCGGTATATAATCGATAACAATGTGAATATGTGAATTTCATAACACTTGCGACATTATTTTGTTTACAGCAGGATATTGGGTAAATACAGATTAGGTACTAACATGACGCATAATATTATAAGATCTGGATGACCGAGCCTTGCGCGGTATTTTTTTTTAAATAAAATTTTCTAAAAATCATTCCTAGCATCCTAGCTAGATCGATTTATCGCCCCCGAAACCCCCTATATACTAAATTTTATGAAAATCGTTGGAGCCAATTCCGAGATTCCAATTATATACAAAAATTGCTCGTTTAAAGGTATTAGATACCTCCTAGCTGCTTTTGCTACTGCGCCAGACCAAAAAATGTGTACGCCCTGTACAGCTTCAGTTGGCCCCTGCTTCAGTGCTGGGGTGCACTTCGCCGACCGGAGCTTGTGGTCGCCTCGAGCACCGCTCCCTGATCAGCGATCTCGTAGAATAGGCTCGCGGGTTCTATATGTGTGTGGTGGCTTACCTAATATTTCAAATGGATTTGCTAACTAGTTAAGTGCGCAGGATATAACGCGATCTATATTTCAAAGCTGACTTTCAGTGGAGCAACCACTTATGGCGCCAATAATCGGGGCGTCAATGCTAAACAACAAAATGTGGGTGGTTTTTCAGAGTATTCTCGGAAATGAAATGTTTACGCTTTTTCCTTTACTACTGTGAAGCTAAAAAGAGAATTATGTATTGCATACAAAAAATACCTTAAAAATAGATATTACTAGCTTCCGGTTACGGCTTCGCCCGAGTGGTACTGTTAAGATTTGTATACTTTATGAACTGGATGAGGAGAGGTTTGAGTAATAATGTACGTGTTATCTTGGCAAAAAATAGTATAATAATGAATCACTAATGAATAGAATCATATTGACATGCATTTGTTTAAAAAACATTGTTCTATTTTTGATTTCAAAAAAGTAGAGTAAAAAAGAGGTCGAGTCTTCATGTGGAAGAAGGTGGAATCTTAAACAGGTACTTATTGGGATAAAAATGCCTATAATAATAATATAATAATAATAATATAGTGGGACATTAACATTCACGGTCATCTCATCCCAAACTAAGCAGAGCTTGTACTATGGAAACCAGATAACTGGTAATATACTACTTAAAATACTTTTCTTTTCTAAATACATACATAAATATAGATAATTACACCCAGACGCAAGACCAACAGACATATTTAAACAAATGTTTGTCTCGGGTGGGAATCGAACCCACGACACGCCTATGTGTTAATCCGGACGGATCCTCTTGATATAGTTTCGTTTAATTGATAAACCTAAAAATACGAGTCTAACATTTTTTTTACAAGTAATCTTATTTACAGATTAATAAAAAAAAAACGATTTTGAATGCCTTGACGTCACCCCTATTCTGATAGATAATACTAGACATCATATTGATGACATCAAAATGTTAAATTAATACATAGTTAGATCCCTTTTATAGAAAATTTCAAGGAACCTATATTTCATATTCATTAGGAGACCACACGCAATGTGACTCTGTGCCAAGATTATACGACTTTGACATTATTCCAATAGTTTTGTGATGCGATCAGATGACTATATTAATTAAAAATATATATTGTGTAGTTATGGCGATGGTTGATACATTTCCTTCAGTATTCAGTCATTTACACATTCACTATCTGGGTAACTATAATATCTACAACCTGATACATACTTATATTAATGCTTAACGACAACTGACAACACGAACTTCTAAAAACTAGTTCACGGCTGTGCCGCTTCTAATATCATCATTTGTTATTTCATACTTTTTACGTTAACAGTCAAATCAGATACCATAAAACTGCTTACAAGTTAGTATTGTCTTAGATTTACGCGAATAAATACCTCAGTCCACCCGTGAACATGAAGTCTGAAAAGACTTTGAAACGTCGGGATCTAAAAACTAAAATAAACCGCGATAAAATCAGTTTTATTTCAATGCTTACAAGTTATTCAAATGAAATGAGATAATTTCAATATTAAATTAAATTCCAAAAAATATGACTCAACAGATACAATTGGGGGGGATTTGGGGACTGAGTCAATTTCGTCCGTAGGTCCGTCCGTTCTGTCCGTTTATTCTAAATCCTAACACGTGGTCCTCGGGTGGTGCCGATGACAATTAGGTGACAACTAACTGGTGGTAGGCTTCCATCGTGGTTAGTGACCACCCACAAAGCAAAGCCGCGCTGCCAAGCGGCCTTGCCGTGTTTGGGTGCGATGTCTGGTTACACCATAATGAGAGGGTGGGTCGGGACAGGTGCTCCTTTATGGCTTCGTCGTCTTGGATTCGCACCTATATAGCGGCATGGGGTAGCTAGTCTTGACGGGTAGCGGGATCCGAGGTGCACCACTGTCCAACCGCAATTAGTAGGGGACCAAGTACCTATAGGTACCTAGTGAGTTAGCCATTCGTGAAAGGTTGTACCGCCGAATAGCGAACAATCCCAGTGTGCGCCATCGTGTCAGTTGACTGGATAAAAGGGTCCGATAAACATCCCCGGGGAGGTTCGGGCGTCCCCGCAGTCTTCATGATAGTTCCCCATTGGTGATGCTATAGGCCGACCGTTTAACTCGCGTATCGCCTATCGCCAAGATTCTGACTCCTCAAGCTGCACAGACAGTGATGATGATTCAAGCCATATGGATATTAGTGACGAATAGTCTTAAATTACTTTTATCTGTGGTTAAATAGTTCTATATGAGATTTAATTAATGTTTTATGACTTTGTACCTCAGATGGCGATACGCGAGTTAAACGGTCGGCCTACAATACTGATCCTTTGTACAAACCAGTCTTCTGGTAACGAGTGTTGTCAAATAGTCGTTTAACAACACTTCGGAAAGCGACCGTTTACCATTTTAGAGTTCAACATGGAATAAGGTAAATCCGGTCCCCTTAAAAGAGTCTCGGTATGTTACGTCTTACAAACGTCCACCGCATATATAATGCCCGCTAGATATAAAGTAAAGTCACATCAAGGCATGAAATATCACGTAACCCAATAAAAAGATCACATTTCAAATTGAGTCACATAAGTGTCACTTAAGTCTTTATATATCTGAACAGTCCTTGTTTACAATAAGATTGGGTACATATGCCCTGTACTCACATGACTGATGTACCCAATCTTGTGTACTCACACACCTGTAACCAATTAGGCGAAGGTCGCCGTTGGCAGAATTCGCACGGAAAGTTTCGTTCATTGCTTGTTTACACTAACAAATAAAGAAAAAGAACAAGAAAAATACAACAAAATACAGACTTTTTAAATGCGACCTAAAACATCTTTAACTTCAATTTTAGTGTCCCATTGCTGTTCCCGGGTCTTCTCCCAACTATCTTATGAGTTGAGAGTTGCAGGCCAAGTGCGGGTTGGTGGATGTCACATTTGCTCGAATGATTAGTTCTTGGATATGCTGGTTTACTCACAAGGTTTTCCTTCATCGATGTTGGGCAGCGGTGATTAAACAATTCTCGCAACGATGTGTTAGCTCGACTAGGAATCGAACTCGCAACCTTGTATTTCAAAGGCGAGGCGGATATCGCTGCGCACATCTGCTTTAAACCTCTTTTGACAAAAAGTATTTTTTCCTGTATGTATGATAATGTTTTGTATTTTTTTTTATGAATTGAAGGGCCTCTATTGGTTCACCGGACTTTTTCGGTGAGCCGACAACGAGCCAACTGCCTTGAGTACTTCCCATGTGGGGACGATCCTCGGCTCGTAACGTTGTCGGACAACTCTAGATATAGGGGATCGTGAAATTAAAGAGTCAAAATTTATATCACCCGGTTCTGTACTAATCGGGATTATCAGTAATTGGGGGACCTGTAGGGGAGTATACGCAGCACGACCCATGGCGGCGTGGGCATACCGCCCACTCGGTCAGTAGGTATGTAATGTGTATTACTTTGTTTTTTAGATTAAGTTAAATTTCCACAGACTGGGTATTATTGTTATTATTATTATTGTCTTTTCTTATCTCGGAGCTATGGAGCTCCGGACTTTTGGAAGGCGTGCGTGGGGCCAAAGCCAACACGTAGAGGCCTGTTAGACAATTTTTCTGTAAATGTAATGTGGCACCTTATTGTTATTATTATTATTTTTATTCTCTTCTCTCTACTACTGCTATCCCTCCAGCATTTGTAATATGGTCTGAACATACTTAAGAATGTACCTATATTAACAACCTTCCCTTTTGAAAGTAGGTAAAAAAGGGATAACTGCGCAATTTAGTGGCGACATTGCGATGGCCTTTCGGTTATCAGATATTAGCACAAAATATTGTTTTTCTGCAATATTATTGTTTTGCTGCGATACATACAGTACGCCTCAATTTTATATTAGTCATATCAGTGTAGGTATATTCCTAGAAGCTAAATTTGCGGCGCCATTGGGAAGTTTGGAAAGATAACAAACGGAAATAACCAAGCCAGTGTTATATAAAATTATGAGTAATTTGATATATATAGATACAAGATTAAATAAGTATTTGCATTATATATCAGAGCAGCGATGGCGCAGCGGTATCGGCCTCGCCTTTGAAATAATTATCAGGCCGGGGTTTGATTCCCGGTCGTGCCCATCACCGCTCGTGTTTCATCATCGCTGCTCAATAACGGTGAAGAAAAATATCGTAAGAAAACCTGAGAAAATCTCTAAGAACTAATCATTCGAGGACATTGTGACATCCACCAATCTGCACTTGGCCAGCGTGTGTGGATTAAGGTCTCGGCCAATTAACTTGTAAAATAGTTGAGAGACGACCAGTGCCTAGCAGTGGGACGCTAAAAAGTGTTAAAGTGATTATATACCAGTATGTGTAAGAAATCATTCGAGGACATGTGACTTCCACCTAAGTTTAAAACGAGCTTTTCTAATCCAAATTAATAAATTAGATTAAACCACTGCGAGTAGTTATATTAGCTTGATTTCCAAACAACTGTGTTACCTAATTAACAGTAGTAATTATTAAATACTACATACTTACGAGTTGCTCTAGAAAAATCATTTGCCAGACAAACAAATGTGTATCGGCCTTCAAGTACCTAAACGTGTCAATATGATATAAATATATTACCTAATTCTGTTATCTGTAAGGCTGAGACTACATTAAATCGCGACGCGACCTACGATAAACACTCGAACACATACACGCACACGCGCTACTTTTGTTTGGTGTTTGGTATGAAATTAGGCTCGAGTCCTGTCCTATTCGTAATTGAAACGAATAGTACATGTATGCTGGTCGTCAGTGAAACTGTGCTTGCGATTTAGGATTAAATAAATAAATAAATAAATATTTTGGGACATTAACACACACGGTCATCTGGTCCCAAGCTAAGCAGAGCTTGTGTTATGGAAACCAGATAACTGGTATATACTATACATATAATACTTTTCTTTTGTAAATATATACTTATAATAGATATTTACACCCAGACTCGACACAAACACAAATTTTCATCACTAATGTTTGTCTCGGGTGGGAATCGAACCCACGACCTGCGGCGTGAAAAGCAAGTATCTTACCGACCACGCGATTATCTTCCTACGTGATTCTTATGAATGGCCTTAGGTATGTGATACCACACGCTCTTACAGGCACATCACAAATCGCTGGCAACTGTAGCTACACCCTAAGTTATACTCATTAACCTTGTAACTGCATTACAAATATTAAAAGACCTTATTGTATAAATTCTTATATCTGCTTCCGAGAAAGTACCTTATCATCTGTTTTAACTTCCGCCTACGGTATTAGAGTAAAAAGTAACCTATACGCTATTATTTATAGGTTATCATAACGGGCAATTACCTCGCTCACCTTGAGACCACGACCGGTGCAACTCGTGTCGAAACGTTAAGCCAAATTAAGGGTGAGCGCGTTAATTGCCCGTTATGATAAATATAACTATTAATAAAGCAACGCGAAAGTTAAAAAGTATACTTAAAACGCTATTCCAGACTATAATCTCAGTATGTCTGTTATGACATACACCAACCAGCACGCTGGCCAACTGCGATTTAGTGCGACAAATGTCCTCCAATCTAGTTCTTAGACATGTTTTCTTCACCTAATTTGAACAGCGGTTATTAAAAATTCCACACAAAGATGTGTAGGCACTACCGGAGATTGAACCCGCGACCTTACATTTCAAAGGTGAGGCCGGTACCGCTGCGCCTCTGCTACTATTCCTAATCATTTCTCTACATAATAAATTACTTAACGCTCATTTGGAGCGACAGTGAAATAAATGCAAATTTGTAAATTTTACAATACGCCAGTTTTAAGATTTTTTCGTAACACTAAAGAAGATTATTACTATTTGTTACAGCTAATGGTCATCTCTATATTTTATATATTATAATAATAATATAATATAGTATAGTGGGACATTAACACACACGGTCATCTGATCCCAAACTAAGCTGAGTTTGTAGAGAGATATAAAGAGATATATTAAAAAGATTAGCTGTAACAAATAGTAATAATCTCCTTTAGTGTTACGAAAAAATCTTAAAACTGGCGTATTGTAAAATTTACATGCATTTATGTCACTGTCGCTCCGAATGTCCAATATGTGACGCGGAAAAAATGTTAGTACATTGTAAAAACTAAAACGCAGTAAGCAACGAAAAGTACCTACTAGGTACTCATAAGCCAATTTGTTATGACTGCTATGAGTCATAGATTATAACTCAGTTGTGAAATAATACAACTAAGTACTCATAATAAGTATCTACTTTATGTCTGATGATCACCATAGTTCCGTTACACTGACGCATAAAAATAATATGTGATTTTCTTTGTGATTTGACGGGCTGGTGGCGTGGTCGATATGATACTTTTCACGCGTAGTTAGTAGAACGCAACATGTTTGTAGGTAACAGTGGCGAAGAGTCCATACAGGCGGATTCCCATCGGTTTCCCTTTAGGGAATGGCCAATATCACACGTAGTTAATAATATATTAATAATAGCTGCCCGGCCCCAGCTAACTTCATACCGCGTATTACTAATTTCGCTATTAAGAAATAGGGGTTGGTGATAGAAAGATAAAAATTTAGGGTTGTATGTATTTTTTAATGCCACATTATACAAAAATAAAAACAAAAAATTTCGTCCAAAAATAAAAAATAAATATTTAAGGGTCAACAACCATTATCACTTAGGGGTATGAAAAATAGATAGTTGCCGATTCTCAGACCTACTGAATACGCTAATAAAATTTGGTGAAAATCGGTAAAGCCGTTTCGGAGGAGTACGGTAACTAACATTGTGACATGGTAATTTAATATATTAGAAGATGCAACGCATGAAAGTTTTAAACAGCAACAAAAATAAGTATAGCATCAAGTGTATTTTCCCAAGTAAGAACTTTTTTGCTCCGGCTTCCCTTTTGCAGACTTCCACCCTTCGTCACTGGTAGGTAGTCGGTAATTAATAAGTTTAATTTCAAATACCTCAATCCACCCGTGGCCATGAAGTCTGAAAAGACTTTGAAACGTCAGGATTTATTAAAAGCCGTTAGAAAATAGTTTTACTTCAATGTGTGATATTCGCGTAAATTTAAGAAAATACTAACACCCCTATTTGTTGAATTAGGTTAAAAATGATTGAGGAAGCGCAAATCATTTGTTTTTCAGAGCAATTTGGAAGTTAACCCAAGTACGTTTAAAGTTACGCAATTGATGAGTAACGTATTGACAAAACGCGTAGTTACTTATAGCTACTGAGTCCTAGTACCTACTCACATTATAATTATCATATTTATTTTTAGGTGTTGTGTTTACTCCTTATCGAATTAAGTAACTTTAATACATTGTCTATTTAATATAGATCACTATGGCCCTCTACAGCACATAGTTTAAATGAATATTTCCGATGATATTACAGATTTAAAATAGCGGTGCGACGGCACCGGCCCGGCCACGCGCGGCGCGTGCTGTTACTTTTGTCTAATGGCAGAAAAGCTGTAAACGTTTTATAGGGACGTTTTGTAAATGTACCTCAATGTATTTAGTATCAGCACTGCACCCGTGCGAAGCTGGGGCGGGTCGCTAGTAGCTTTATAACTGGTATACAGGAGGATAAGAATGTACCCGGGAGAACGCTGCCGATAAACTGCTGCGCAGTTTGGCAGGCCTTAATTTTAAGATAAAAGTTGTATCTTCTTGTTATGAAATAAAAAAAAAATCAGTTAGTACAAAATTGTTTCTGCCAGATTTTGGGGAGGTGAGGTAACCACGTACAGCACACATGTAAGTTGAAACGTCTTTACATTAATGCACACGTAAGTAAAAGTAATACACAAACACGAAACTTAAACAGTTTATGTACACAAATTGTTCATGTAGGTAATACTAGTACTTATTGTGTTTTAATTTCTAAGATAAATTACTTAATTATCTAGGTACTTATTGTGACATCCACCAATCCGCACTTGGCCAGCGAGCGTGGATTAAGGCCTTAACTCTTTCAACTCGTAAGATAGTTGGGAGTAGACCCGTGCCCAGCAGTAAGACACTAAAAACGGTTGAAGGTGAGTAATCGGTTCCGTCGTAACATTTAACACCAGACGAAAAAGAGGGGTATTATTAAACAAATGGACCTATTTTGTTGCAGTTTTTTATTAGATATCTGATGTTCTTAGCTATAAAAATGCGACGGTTATTAAATTTTTAATGTTGATTTATGCTTGACTAGCTTCTGGAAATGAGAGCTTGATGTGTAGCCGTGTGTACACAGATACACGTGTCAATTTTGTAAAACCATTTTTTGTCAGGGGTTAAAAAGTACTAAAAAATACCAGTCTTTGAAAATAATTTTATAAAACACGGCATTTTGTTTCCCAACTCTCAAGACCTACAAATGTAAAGTTTATAATTTAGAAAAGTTTGAAACAGAAAATAAGGTACGTAACGGTCTTTATTGCGGTTTATTTTAGTTTTAAATGTCGGTGTTCTAAAGGCTTTACAGCCTCCATGGTCTTTAAAATATAGGTCACGGGATTGCGGTAGATGCGGAAGGTATTCAATAAAAATATATTGAAACCAGGGGCCTCTAGACAAAATTACAGCGAAACGATAATGGGCCATTTACACGAGAACATTAGCTGGGACAGGACATTAACACTACCTACATTTCAAATTTCATTAAAATCGGTTGAGCGGTTATGGAGACACATGGTAACACACACACATACACACACAATTACTTTCGCATTTATAATATTAGTAGGATTAAACAAATAAATATCACGAAACAATATAATAGACGACCTCGACAGTCGAGCGGTGTACACCGTCCGATTGGGCTATTCTGTGCCCGGGAGGTCACAGGTACGATTCCTGCCTCGGACAATCTTTGTGTAACAACAAAGATTCGTTTCGGTGTCTGGTTAGTTGAGGGACTAGTCTACCCTTCGTGCCTCGGAGAGCACTTTAAGCCGTCGGTCCCGGTTATTGTTTAACACATCTATGACAATCGTTACATGTAGTCTGAAGCCTAATATAATCTGACACCTGGTCTAACCCTTCCGGCTACTGGTTCCCTACGGGTTTCAAGGTCTGATGGCAGTCGCTCGTATTCTGGTAGCTAGCCGCATTAGGTTAGACTGGGAGCCGACCCTAATAGAAATGGGCAAAAGGCAAGGGGGAATGATGATGTCATGAAACAATTTTTTTTTGTGACGCATGTGATATTTTGTTGTTATTCAACGAGTTCAGGTTACAATTTATTATGACGAATAAACTTAAAGGGATTTATTAAATGCTAAATATGTCAATTCGATATTGAAATAAGCAAATATTAAAATTGCCGTCATGACTTAGAAAATATAAGGTCCCGGGATCGGTGTAGGCTCCGCTCGCACCGTTGAACTTGCCCCTTATGACGTAAGTGTCTAAAACCGCCCCTTCTAATATAAGGTGTCTATAATCGCCCCCGACTGTTAGTATGTTAAAAGTAATAACAAAGATCAAGCACAAAAGATCCCATTGGGTCGAAGTGCTCTGGGTTACCAGCCCCATTGTTAAGATAAGATAGTATGTTAAAAGTACTGTCAGCATTTAAATGTTAATTTTTCACTCGCCCTTTCGTAAAGGGCGAATCGCTACATAAAAATGTTAAAATACGGGGCGATTGAATCATTTTATATTTTGTTCATTGTTCACCTATTTGTTTTATAAGTTGTTTGAATAAATTAGTATTATTTTATTATTTTAATTGAAAGGGGCAAGTTCCATGGGGCGAGCGGAGCCTACACCGCGGGATGTGTCGTGCCCACACGTCCATGTGTGAATTATTTCATCGCCGCTGTTCATATCGGTGAAGGAAACCGGCGTGTCTAAGAACTAATCATTCGACATGTGACATCCACCAACTTGAAATTGGTAAGCGTGTGTGTTGAAATCCTGAGTCTCTTCACATCGCCGTTGATCCTGGCTTACAGGAGTACGACTAGCAATGGTGGGCTTGCGGTGGTGGGTTAAGTCCCAAAAAAGGTGCTCTTTTCAGAGCTGAATCGCAAATATTTGACAGGTTGGTGGCGTGGTCGGTAAGATACTTGCTTTTCACGCCCCAGGTTGTGGGTTCGATTCCAACCCGAGACAAACATTAGTGATGAACATTTGTGTTTGTGTCGAGTCTGGGTGTAAATATAGTTTCCATAACACAAGCTCTGCTTAGCTTGGGACCAGATGACCGTGTGTGTTAATGTCCCAGAATATTTATTATTATTATTTATTTATTTATTTCCCCGGATATTTTCTACGCACTGGGCACGGGTCTTCTCTCAACTATCTAAAGTTGAGAAAGTTTAGGCTTTAATCCGCACTTTCAGCCAAGTCCGCGTTAGTGGATGTCAGATGTCCTCAAACGATTAGTGCATGCCTCTTAGACATGCCGGTTTTCTCACGATGTTTTTCTTTATCAACATTTCAGTACAGTTTTTTTGTTGTTTGTGTTTTATTTGTTGTTTTACTAAAACTTTTTTGTTCAACGGATCAAGCAAAAATAAGTGTGTAGCCCGGGATTCGAACACCCTCACCGTCATAACACTAGATCAACACACTAAAACAATAAACTGTTATATAACTAAAAAACATTATATTGACCATAAATGACCATCTAAGACCATTTGGCAGATGTAAACAGATCGTCGCGTGCGCGAGCCACGTGCGCATGCGCGAACGTGACTGTTACGCAATGCTGACAAGGTCGTGTTACGTAACGTAGTCTATTTATCTAGGTATCTATTACGCTGTTCTAGGATTATTTTCAACCGATTTCAAAAAGAAGGATATCCGGGATATTATTTCATGCGGGATCAAAGCCAGTTTAGGTGTCCTGGGACTTGGCCGGGTTCAAATCCCGAGTCTCTTCACGACACCGTTGTCGATCCTGGCTTACAGGAGTAACAATGGCGGGATTGCGGTGGTGGGTTAGGTTAAGTTCCCGAAGACATGCCGGTTTCCTCATGATGTTTTCTTTCACCGATATTAAGCAGCGGCGATGTAACAATTCACATAAAGATGTGTAGGCACGACTGGGAATGGTCTTCGCGGCCTTATGACTTATATTTTTAAGGCGAGGTTCTTATCGCCGCGCCAGCGCTGCTCTTAGTTGAGTCTTATTATTTTGTAAATAATTATAGGATTCTAAGCAATTTAAATACGTATCTATTGATACTACGATAAACACATAATATCTTAGCTTCAGCTATCGAATTAAAGAATCGTATCTTTTTCGGTCCGAACCGTGTAAGCCATCCGCTGGGACCATAATGTGTCCGAGAGGGCGCGGCGCGGGTCCGATTCTCGCCCCGGATCTTTGTGCAACAACAAAGATTTGTTTCGATGTCTGGCTGGTTGAGGGATTACCCTCTTAACCTCAAGAGCACGTTAAACCGTCGGTCCCGGTTGTCATTTAAAACATCTGTGACAATTGTTACAGGTAGTCAGAAGCAGTTACAAGAGCAAGTACAATGCATGACTACAAAATTACACAGTGATAATGGCGGGAACCAGAGAGCGAGAGTGGCGAACGATTGAGTGACAGAGTAAAGTATTTACTATGCGTTTCAAATAAGAATAGGACTGGACTCGCGGCTAACTTCATACCAAAAACCAAGCAAAAGTCACGTCAACACATAATATCAAACCACAGACAATAATATTATTTTGGAATGTATGGAAAACTGATTTAAGTAAAAACATTACTTAGGCACAGATAATATAATACTATACTTAGGTATGTAGTTACAATGCAGCTACCTACCTAAGTAAATTTACGCGCTAGGATACCACAAACTTGTGCACAAATCTTTTACACGCATAAAGACACACGTTTAAACTTTTTATTTTATAAAATATGTTCGAACCCAAATATTCGACTCCAAATGTCTAAGATTACTCGAACGGCATTATAAGGTATATGCATATTTATTTTATTTTCGTCTATATCGTCTTATTGGGTTATACTGTACCCGGGAGGTCGCGGGTTCGATTCCCGCCCCGGACAATAATTGTGTAACAACAAAAAATATGTTTCGATGTCTGGTTGGTTGAGGGACTACCCTCCGTGCCTAGGAGAGCACGTTAAGCACGTTATGACAATCGTTACATGTAGTCAGAAGCCAATATAATATGACACCTGGTATAACCATCTCGGCTACTGGTTCCCTATGGGTTTCGAGGTCTGATGGCAGTCGCTCGTATAATTCTGGTAGCTAGCCGCATCAGGTTAGACTGGGAGCCGACCCCAATAGAAATGGGAAAAAGGCGAGGGGAATGATGATGATGTATTAAAAAATGTAAAGTTGTTACGGATTCCAGTCCAAGATGGCGGATTTCCAATCCTATTCTTATTTGAAACGCATAGTAGACATACATTACTGAACAACACCCTGCTTTTTGTCAGGTTTAATGGTAATTTCCACCCCGTAAAGGGAGTGGTTATTACGTACCTACTTTTGTGTTCGTACTATTAAGAAAATTTCTAAAAACCCGTGGCCAGTTATTATAAGTATTTTTCAAATAATTTCATCATTTCTAAGACTTTATTCTCAAATCACGTTTACGTTAGTAAAACCCATTATTTCGTTAACTTTTCAAGTTACTATTGTTTTCGGTCCGTTTTTATTTTGAGAGGAAAATTTTTCGACTGTTTTATGCAACACTGAATATATTTTCTTTATGTAAGTCAACCGTTTTTGTAAAACACGTGAAAGGCAGGTCACATGGCCGTCGTTAAATGGCTATAGAAATAGAAATATTTTGTAAGATTTCTCGACTTTTCATTTAAAACGATTTCTATGAAATTTCCTTTTTGAGTAAACGGTGGCATTTAAGACGTAAGAGGTTAGGAAAGATTGTTGGAAACAGTCTCTGAATATAATTTTAATATGCAACATTTTTTTTTAATAAACGAGCTGAGCGGTGGCGCAGTGGTATCGGCCACGCCTTTGTAATATAAGGTAGCGGGTTCGATCCAGTCGAGTACACATCTTTGTGGGAATTGTTACATCGTCGCTGCTCAATATCGGGAAAAAAACTCGTGAGGAAACCGGCATGTCTAAGAATTAATCATTCTAACAGGTGACATCCACCAAGCCGCATCGGACACGATTCGAAGTTTTGGAATTGTGCCCATTGAACGGCAATAGGCTCGGCCCCTATTACTTAAGGGACCTAGACATAGCTGGCGAAAAATGGGTGGTATTCACCTCTGCCTACACCATCAGGTAATACAGCTAGCTAGCCCCAGCGAACTTCGTACCGCGCAAAATTGTGAATCTAAACCATTCCCAGATCCCCTTGAACACACACAAAAAATTTCATCAAAATCGGTCCAGTCGTTTAGGAGGAGTTCAGTCACATACACACGCACACAAGAAATATATATATTAAGATATAATTATTTTTAGTAGATAATAAAAGTTATAATAAATCAATTTTTTACCTTATGATTGTTTTAATTTGAATTATATTATTTTATGATTCCAATTTTTTATTTTTTTAATAATTTTAAAACAATTATTGTTCTTAATTCTTTTAAATTTAAATTATTTTTTATATGTAACAACAATAATACTTATAATACTAATAGTAATAATGTAGAACAACCAAGACGTTTTTAGAAACTTCATTGAGAAGAATTTAAGAAAATGGATTAAAGGTATTTTTTGGGGACTGAGTCACCATCGTCCGTGGGAGTGCACCTTTTATCTGAAACCCCACACGTGGTCCCCGGGTGGTGGTGGTGGGTCGGAATTGTTGCTCCTTTATGGTTTCAACCTTAAGGAGCCTCATTTCACTGCCATCTTCTCACCGAAAGTCATTCGTAATCACGAGTGAATCGGTACATTGGGCTAGCGCGTCCCATCGTAGACATAACATCAGGTAAGTTGTAGTCAAGCGCCAGCCTATTCAAGAATAAAAAAAAATGTCTGAAAATTAATTAGAATAAGTTTTTTAAGTTAAGTTACTTGTAAATAGTTTATCTTTACTTGAATAAACCTTAATTTTCTTTCGTTATTACTAAACATTAGCAAAAATTTAAATGGGTTTAGTTACAAACATTAGAAATAATACGTCAAATACAGAACACTGATTATTTCCCGTTTTAAGTCATTGACATCCCAAATATTCGTTGTAATTTAAACCTTAACGTAAGCGCAAAAAGATTTTTTGCCTCTAAAATTACCTAAACCCACAGAAAATTTATACCTAGAATTGTATTACATTATCTGTGTAAATTCCAACTACGCCCTTTTTTGTCTATTCTCTATAGTATTTCCTCACCACAAAATAGACAATGCATAAATATTAATATAGTATTATATTATGTATCTGTGGTAAAACATACGCACAACATAAGTACAACATACGTAATTAAATTATCGTTTTAATCACTACATAGTATAAAACAAAGTCGCTTTCCTGTCCCTTATATTCCCATGTATGCTTAAATCTTTAAAACTACGCAACCGATTTCATGCGGTTTTTTTATCATATGTGATTCAAGAGGAAGGTTTATATATATAATACATGCATAATATAGTAAAAAACATTGATAATTTTAGATGTTTCTGATGCGATGTTGTAAATTAACGCATTTTTTGTGCTTACATTGTAAACGCTGGCTAAACCCTACGAGATATATTAAAATAATGTACTACAGTATTGCACATCTAAAAAAGGTCAACAAAAAAGTCCGTGATGGTATATGTCTATCTCTTAGGGATAACCCACAATAACCATTTTTTTATCTTTTACTTTCTACCAAAAGTAATGGCTTATTTACGAAGCGATTTTAAGCAATTCTGCATTAATTCTTATCCAATTAAGTACCTTATATACATTGTCTATTTAATATAGATCAATATGGCCCTTTACAGCACATAATTTAAATGAATATTTCCGAAGATATTACAGATTTAAAATAGCGGTGACGAGGTACCGGCCCGACCACGCGCGGCGCGTGCTGTTTGTATTATATAATGGCAAAAAAGCTGTTACTGTAGTATAAAAGGACATTTTGTAAATATACCTCAATATATTTACTATCAGCATTGCACCCGTGCAAAGCCGGGGCGGGTCGCTAGTTGAATATAATATTATACCTATTTATCCTGTGGTCTTTTTTTACGGATGACCTAACCCAATCGGCCAGAAGGGCCTCTATTGGTTCACCGGACTTTTTCGGTTCACCGAGGACGGTCGAACCCATCAAGTACTGTGGCTACTGCCACGAGGGCTACCCATGTGGGGACGAACCTCGGCTCAGGACGTTGCCGGATACTCTAGTTGTAGGGTATCGGGGGGCTTCCTGTGGTCATCATCATTATCCTATTTATATATAGCTGGACATAGGCCTCTCCTAAAGCACGCCACTGAGCACGATCCGAGGCTACTCTCATCCAGCTCCTTGCAGAGGTACACTCCACCTAGTCTGTTTGCCAATTCGTGGTCTGAACTCAAGAACTCGTCGGTTCTGCGGCAGATATTGCTTTCTGCCTCTTTAGCTTACTACTTCCGAAGGTTATGTTAATTACTCTGGATAATTTTGATTATGTGGTGTTACCGCAGAATACTCACTTTAACCCTTTTAGTGTCCCACAACTGGTCACGTGTCTTCTCTCAACTATTTTAGTATCGATCGTTCTTGCACTTGATGCTATACTTATTTTTGTTGCTATTTAAAACTTTTAGGCATTACATAATATAGGGCTCTGCGCCACTGGTAGGTACGACCGGGGATCCTGCAACCTTATATTTTAACGCTAGGCGGTGGTGCAGCGGTACGGGCCTTCTGTTAGAAAAATAAGGTCACGGGTTCGTATCCTGGTCGTACCCACACATCTCCGCTGCTCAATATTGGCGAAGGAAAACATCTTGAGGAAACCGGTATATCTAAAAACTAATCATTCGAGGACATGTGACATCCACCAACTCGCACTTGGCCAGCGTGTGTGGATTAAGGCCTAAACTCTCTCAACTCATGAGGTAGCTGAGAGAAGACCCGTGCCCAGCTGTGGGATACTAAATAGGGTTGAAATGAACTGAAGGCCAATACAGCTGCCTCTATTTTTATATAACTCCACCAACATATTATTAGACCACATCATTGTTCAACAAGAGGTTAGTTGTAGTCAAGCACAAGCTAAGTAATAAGAAACCACGCCCATCACACCACCCGAATGATCTCGTGCACGTGAATTATGACTGTATAAAAATGGTAACCAACTCAAATTTTCCAAAGTTTATTACTTAGCCGGTTATAAACGAACCCTTGTTTGGTATCGTGCGTCATTAGACATTTATGTAAGTAAAATTCCTGGAACATTATATAAAAGCAACAAAAACGGTCAAATATTTTTTAAGGTTTCCTAACTAACCTACCAATTTCATTGCAGAGAACATAAAAATCACTTTTTAAAATGGTTTCATTTCCATTGCGCTGTAGATCCTCAAAACCAAATGGTAATTCTGGTTTTCGGGTGTGAAAACAGCAATGGATTTGAAAGATAATTTGTTTAGAGTTTTCCTTTTTAAGTTACTAACCTAATATTGGAGTTACGTAATAAAAAAAATATGTAACTATTAGCGGCACGTGGTAGAATCCACGTGAGTACAATCACGTTGGAAGATATTGTATGTGGCTCAATTCGCCACATTGTTACTACATACATTGTTTTAAACCTTTGCAATACACATACTAATAATAACAATATAAATAGAATTAGTTTGTTTGTTAATATTTAAAAAAAATTGGTACTTAAAGTTAAAGTTGGCATTTACTGTTAGTTTTAATAACTTTCTTCAAGTCACGAGTGAATCGGTATTTACAGGGTAAGCGCGTTTCATCGTAGACTGCAAGTTGTGGTCATGCGAATAAAAAAGGGAAACTGCCTAGTTGAATTCCGTGAAACGAATCACCCAAAGGACTTTAATGGGTGCCCTTCAGGAGTCCCACATGCCCTGCACCTACTAGGGGTTTGGGAATTAATAAAAACTCGTAGTAACGTAAAGGTGTCTGAATAATAAAAGAAACAAAAATCGTTAATAACTGGCTATAAACGTGATTATCTCCTTAGGCTTGACGATTTCTTCACGATGTAATAATATTGTATGACATTGACACATACGGTCATCTGGTCTCAAGTTGAGCAGAACTTGTGATATGGAAACCAGATAATTGATTACTATTTTATATACTATCATTTTTTTCTTCTTTTAACTGTTTCCATTTATGTTTTTCTCTCTCTTTTCATGTGTTTTTTTTATCATTTGACTAGCTGACCCGGCAGACTTCGTACTGCCTCAATCGACTGCTGTTTTTAGGGTGTTCCCGGCAATTATTCGAAGTTTTCTCACCTTTTAAACCTTCCCTAGACCTCCACGAACATTTCAAGACCATTTTCTCGAGTTTTAACGGGACTAACGAACAGCAATTGATTTTTATTGAAATAGATTCTGTGTGTCCTGTCATAGTCAAATACATGTTTTTCTTTCTTTCGTTCTTATCAAATGAGCTACAGTGAGTTCTTTTTTACTGGATTATTTAGATCATGTGCGAAGTCAGGCCGAGTTACTAGTCATTATTAGTACTTATTAGTCTCGTGTTGTCAGTGTATTGGCTTGTACTCGATGCTTACGCCCTTTGGGCACGTGAGTAAGGCTTCATTACGTTCCATTCTATTCAGGTTTCAAATGAATGGACGTCAGGATTGTTTTCATGAATGGGGCAATGAAAGGTAAGTACATTGTCGATTAGAGACTTGCGTAACCCCTTGGTTTATGTAAAAGAGAGGTTTATTGTTTTATTTTTCAATTAACTATTAATTAACAAATGAAAATTTTAAACTAGAAACGTTTAACAGCGGTATTCGTTGCATGCCGCTGTGCGTAGGCCGTAGCGTAAATTAAATTAATTCTATAGCTATGTCGATGGATTTTTCTATGTTTTCCTGATAAGTTTGTGTATGAATGTATGACAAAAGCACTCGCCTACTCAGTAACTATTAAGAAGGAACATTTATTATGTTATCTAAGAAGCAGTACATACTGCGGCAGAAGTCGAAGACATGGTAGAGTATTGTCGGGTGAAGACCAAGTTGAAGTAAAGGATCACTTGGAGTCTGGTCACAGTGGGAATTTGAATTCTTTTGTGGTAAGAGTACCTAATGACTTAGGTTATGTTAGAACTGTAACCCCCTACGCGTCTAGCAAGCGAAGTGACTGTGACGCGGCAGCCATCGGCCTTCAAGTGTCAGAACTAAGTAAGTCTGGTTTAAGAGAGTTTTAGCTTAAGCCGGCTTAACCAGTTGTAGCCGCACTCCAACTATTAGCCGTAAGATATAGGTACTTAATATGATACTTTTTATCCAGTGAAAATATCCCCTGACATTTTCAGGACATAATCACAGAATAGAAAAGGCAAATCTACTCGAACTGGTTACATTGATAATGACTGTAATACTATGACCTCTTTAGGAACAATACCGGTAAATAGTATACTTAAAATGTTATGATGTAACAAAATGAAGTAAATGTTAATATTATACAACCCGATAATTTAGCTATTATCAAACCTGACTTTCCTACATATATTATAACTAGCTTTCCGACAACGGCTTCGCCCGCGTGTATGTCGGTTATCATCACGCCAAAACATTGCCTTCTTTTTGCGCAGTCGGATAAAAACTATCCTATGTCCTTTCTCAGGTCTCAAACTACCTCCATACCCAATTTCATCCAAATCGGTTCAGTAGTTTAAGCGGGAAAGCGTAACAGACAGACAGACAGAGTTACTTTCGCATTTATAATATAAGCAGGGATAAAAAAATGTTGATTATAATACCTATAATATGATTATTTTTTCCGTGTCTGTGAATAAGATATCCGTTTGGATATTTTATCATTTTCGTCTTATAATGCTCCTCACACAAGTATTTATATATAACTTACTAGCTGCCCCAGCGAACTTCGTACCGCGCAAAATTGTGAATCTAAACCATTCCCAGATCCCCTTGAACACACACAAAAAATTTCATCAAAATCGGTCCAGTCGTTTAGGAGGAGTTCAGTCACATACACACGCACACAAGAAATATATATATTAAGATGGAACACCAATGATTTTAATGCGGTTTCCATTATTATAGGCCGTCAGTTTAACTCGCGTATCACCATCTGAAGTACAAAGTCATAAAACATTAATTAAATCTCATAAAGAACTATTTAACCACAGTTAAAAGTAATGTAAGACTATACGTCACTAATATCCATATCGCTTGAATCATCATCATTGTCTGTGCAGCTTGAGGAGTCAAAATCTTGGCGATAGACGATACGCGAGTTAAACGGTCGGCCTATAAAGATATTATTTCTGGGAAAGTGTAGGTAATGTAGGTATTAAAAATCCAAGCCACATTTCCCTCAATTTTATTAATCCTATAATAGGCTTCGCTTGACCAAAACTTGCCTGTTGTTAACTAATGATGTAGTCTGCGATGGAACACGCTTACACACTCGTGACTTGAAGACATGCAGATTATATGTATCGAGAAACAGAGATACTCACAGCGGATTTCACAAGTTAGCCAGTTTGTACAACAAAAGTGAAACCAAACCAAAGCGGTTTGTGCATACCCGTGGAATTCCCACCATATGTTAATGGCGGATGGATTCCATCTACTCGTCCTATGAAACAGCATTGATGGAGAATCTCTAAATCTCTTCTTCTCAAACGTTTGTGTGCGTGTAAACATTCAGATTTCCTATTTTATCCTATAACTAGCTTCCGCCCGTGGCTTCGCCCACGTGGTGTTAGGGTAAAAATTAGTGAAGTGACAGATCTATAAGAACCCTTTATCATATTTTTTTATTTGTTATTGGTGGAACCCCGTTACACCCCCTTAAAGGGTGTATTTTGGATGAATTTTGAAAAATCCTTTCCTAGTGCACCACTAGACTCCATAAGGAACATATGTGCCAAATTTGGAGTCTTCAGACCCAGCAGTTTGGGTTCTGCGCTGATATGTCAGTCAGTCAGTTAGTTTCTTCTTTTATATATTTAGATAGGCTTGCGTTTGATGTACTTGCTTGTTAGGCGGTGTAGTCTGCGATAGAACGCTCTTACCCATTAAATACCGATTCACTCGTGACTTATAGCGGATTATAGCTGTCGGGGTACAGAGATTTTTTCAGAAAGCATTCAGCGCGGTCAGCTGTAGGTCATCGATAATTGTTTAGACTGTTCCCGACGCGCAACGGGGTTCCTTAGCACAGTTTTTGTAACTAAATATCTGTATAGATTTTGAATTGCATTCAATTTAATAATAAACGTTATTTCCTACATGCATTTCCTTATTAGCGTTTTGTTTTTTTCTACATTCGATTCAAGGATATGTTATTTTAAATACTTATTCTAGTTAATGTAATGCACTTCCTAGAAAAAAAGTTTATAAAAAAATAAGGAACAAAAAGTCTTGCATGTATGTATTCACTTCAACCCTTTTTAGTGTCCCAACGCTGGGCACGGTGGATTAAGGCCTAAGCTCTCTCAACTTATAACATAGTTGAGAGTTTAGGCCTTACTCCACACACGCTGGCCAAGTGCGGGTTGATGGATGTCACATGTCCTCGAATGATTAGTTCCTCCGATGCCGGTTTCCTTACGATGTTTTTCTTCACCGATATTGAGCAGCGGAAATGAAAAAATTCACACAAAGATGTGGGTTTTTTCTAAGGCGAAGCTTGTACCGCTGTGCCACCACTGCAACGGAGTAAGTATCTAAGATGCGTGGACTTTTGATGTGAATTTTGTCTATTAGTTATGTACTTTATTAAATCGCAAAACATATCAAACTAGAATAAGACACATAGTTACGTAACTTTCATATAATTGATAACGTAATATACTTAGAAATGTATTAGTCACGTGACCAATGACCTTGCCCGCCACGTGTACACGTTCTTCAATCCTGCAACATTGTCTCACTTGATGTATGTACATGTAATGTATATGTGTACGTATGGATGTACACGTTTCATATTTCATAAGAAAACTTTGTGTGTGTGTGTGTATATTTTCTCACACATATTTATGGTTAGGTAATTCTGCGGCGTACAGCAAAATACGTTTAATATACTCACTTAGAATATTATTTGCAGCAGATGGATACTATACATAATAATATGTTGCTTATTATTCCACAGGTCATAAGGTGAGATTCCCACTCAAGACAGACATCTTTATTTATTTTTTTAATCTAAAATAGGCTTGCGCTTGACCACAACTTGCCTGATGTGAAGCAATGATGCAGTCTACGATGGAACGCGCTTACCCAGTAAATACCGATTCACTCTTGACTTGAAGACCACTAGATTATAGCTATCGGGAAACATAGATGCCGGCAGCGAATTCCACAATTTGACAGTTCGCACAATGAAAGTCGAAGCAAAGCGCTTTGTGCGTGCCCGTGGAATTTCCACCATATAACGGTGTCGCATAGCCGTACCTCTACTTGTCCGATGGAAGAACAGGGATGGGGGAATAAGATTGTGTAATTCCAACGCACACTCTCCGAAGTGTATCCGGTAAAAGACCGAAAGACTAGCAACTATGCGGCGATTCTCGAGGCTTTCAAATCTGTGTGCATGAACTGTTTGTCTTGAGTCTGGGCGTAATTATGTATTTTAATTTACAAAACAAAAGTCGTATCTAAATCAATATTATTTATCTGGTTTCTATAGGTCTATAAGTCAGTATTATATTATACTATAGTTATTATTATCTGTGGCACTACTCAGTTTAGAATTAGGCTACAATTGAACAAATCTAAGAAGTACCTTTAGACGTTTCACTGTTTTCTATTAAATTAGCTTTATAGAGGCGTAATTCACACAATTTTTATTAGCTTTCCTGTAAAATAATTGAATTATGAAGCTATTTTTATTTTAACATAACACAAACAATTTTCATACAAAAATAAAATTCTAAATGTATTACGCTTAGAACTGTCAAACGGTACTTCTTAGATTTGATGGACTGTAGTTCAAGTAATTTTTTGACACGCCGCCGATCAAGTTACGTTGCAGTTGCAATCACGTTGCAAATAAGTTTACGTCTTTGCAAAATAGTATTCTTGTGATTGTCATAAATAACATACACTCTATAGCGCTCGCGTGACGCGGACTTAACGCGAGCGTATCTGACAGCGGTTGTCAAAATTACGAGAGTAAGATCGAAACTTAACTGCAACTGCACTGCAACTGAACTTAATCACTTCACTTCAATCCTTTTTAGTGTCCCACTGCTGGGCACAGGTCTTCTCTCAACTATCTTATGAGTAGAGAGAGTTTAGGCCTTAATCCACACACGCTTCATTCATTCATTCATTCATTTTCATTCATTCAGATAATATAATACTAAGTAAGGAAGTAAGTTAGTGAGTTAGAAATATTGCCCGATAAACAGCAAGAGGCCGCCCTTATACGGAATCTAAACATACCCAGTGTAATGTAGGTGATAGACACCGCTATCTACCTTTGGGGAATACAGTACTGAGTGCAATGCTACTAAATTACATTAAAGCCGATGTTTTTGATACATAGCCAAATGAGATTAAAAATAGTAAACAACTTTAATAGCTTTATTTACAATTATGTATTATTGTTTATGTGCAGCATGCGACGTGCATTGATATACACGTGAGTTAGTTCAGGGCCGGATTTCGTACCTACGTGCGGGGCCCGGAGCTAGTTCCATCCAGTACCTCGAATAGAAAAGAAAAGCTAAAAATAATTTGACACAGAAAAAAAATTATATTTGACTTTCTAATTTAAAAAATCTTAGCAGAATCTTGAATTATACAATTATTGTGCGAAAAAAGGGCTCGCCCTTTATTACGTGGGCTACACAAACCCATCAAATTGTTAATGACATAAACCTCTCCTGGAATACTGGCGTAAACGCTGTGGAGTTATCTTATGAGGACTTTTGATAGAGGTTTTAATGCTCTGAGGTTTGATAACAAGGGGCCTCCTTTTGTGCGGGCTCTGTAGCTATAATTTTAACTTCGTAATCCGGCACTGAAGCTATATTATTGTTGATGACCACAGAGTATCTAATAGTCAATAGGTCGACTATTGACTGAAGATAGAGCATGTCTCCTGAATATATGAAAGGGAAAGGTATCTGACAGATTGACTCATCTTTCATCACCACACATCTTTTTTTTTTTTTTTTTTTCCCGTCTCACGGGGTTGGAGAAATCAGTTTCGGGGTAGGGTTTGCCCCTTGCTGAGGTTTCTATCGCTGCCCTTGGGTCAGGCAGGTCTGTGAGTAGGGCTGCTTTGGCAGCCCGTTGTTGTTGGTGGGTGTACGGCCGTTTATCTGCTGTACCTACCGGCGATCCTGATTTGCGTAGGGCGTCAGTGCACGGGGAAGCGTTTCTTCACCCCGTGCGTGTGATCAGGCCCGAAGCCGATCCGCGTACGAAACAGCGTGTCGCTCCCTCTGCTAGTGTTAGGTGACGCCATAGAAAGCAGGAACAGCGGTGGCGCAGTGTTGTCAGCATTGAAAAGAAGACCCATGGCTAGCTGTGGACACTAAAGCTGGCGCGTTCCATCGTAGACTACATCATTGCTTAACATCAGGCAAGTTGTAGTCAAGCGCAAGCCTATCGCAGAATAAAAAAAAGAGAATTACGCGGTACGAAGCTCTCTGGGGCAGTTAGTAATTTAATAAATATATCATCAAAGACATTGTAGAGTCCACAGTAACCATTTTATCTCTTGTTTACTTCAAGATTACTTACAAAAGAATTTCTATTGAACACCAACAGCTTATCTGTTAAATAACTGAGATAAAATTCTATCAAATCGTGACATAATTTATAATGAATTATATCACGTTCTTATATAATCTGCAAGATTGACCTGCGCTTGCGCATGTACAGTTGTAATGATGACTCACGCCTGTATTTACAAAGATAACTGTAAATAAGAAAATATATATACCCTGACGCATATTTTAGCAAAAAGCCACCTCTATCACTCAGTTTTCGAATATCACAATCGGTCCATCCGTTCAGGTGCTACATGACAATAAACTTATATACAGATGCTCGCATCAAACGTACATACTTTTTGTCGGTGGTTAAAAAGGAACGGTTATGGAATTCACTGTAGGCATCATCAAGTTACAAAGCAACGAGTACGCACAAAGCGCGTTGCCTCCACTTTCATTGTGCGAACTGCCAAGTTGTGAAATTCGCTGCGTGCACCTATGTTTCCCGATTTGGACAGTTGGAAGGCTATGGGGAGGTTTTTGCCCAGCAGTGGGACATTACAGGCTATTAAAAAAAATCTATCAAGTCACATTTTTCAACCGACTTCAAAGAGAAGGAGGTTCTCAATTCTTCTGAATGTTTTTTTTGTATCACTTTCAAGATAATTTCGACAATAATATGTGGATCGATTTTGAAAATTCTCTTTTTCTATTTTTTCTTTTTTTATATAGTAAACTCTATTATGTAAACGCTTTAGCGTTTACATAATAGAGTTTACTATATATTTTATCCGAATACCAAGCGGGCCAAGCCTAAGCTAGTAAAACATATTTGTTCACTCGGGACTCATACCTTGGAACTCGCGGTTAGCAAACACGCTCACCACTACTCAATTTACTTCAACCCTTTTTAGTGCCCTACTGCTGGGCACGGGTGTTCTCTCAACTATCTTACGAGTCCAAAGAGTAATCCATATTCCACCCACGCGCCAGGTGAAGATTGGTGGATAGCGCATTTCCTCTAGTGATTAGTTCCGGTTCTTGCCGGTTCACTCACGATGTTTTCCTTCACCGACATTTAACAGCGGCGGTTAAATATTTCACACAAAAAGTGTGGGCACGACTGGGGATCGAATCTGCTACCTTATATTTATAAAGCGAGGTCCGTACCGCTGCGCCACCGCTGCTAAATTGAGGCAGTTATATACCCGTGACTTATTAATAGGATTAAAAGAAGTCTGCTAGTTTATACTCACGGTTACACATCGAGCTAGTCCTTCCAGTATAACCTGATCTCGCATTGTATATGATAAACGTACTACTAGAGGTCAGTTTAAACTGGCTTTTTATGTGGACTGTACGTGGTATATCTACACCTACAATTATGTATTACACGAGAGGACATCACGTTTACTAGATCACGTGCACTGGAACAAACATACAACTTTGTTGTTACGTATATTGTCTGGTAACCTTTTAACCGCTCGTGTGGCACTAATAGAAGAATACAGCTAGGTGGAAAATTACGTCGAGTCTTCACGTGCGTCTTACCAGTTATGACTTACGGAGCCGAAACGTGGACACTCACGATAGGACTGGTCCCTCAATTTACAGTCGCTCAGCGAGCTATGGAAAGGGCCATTCTCGGAGTTTCTTTAAGGATCGATTACGCAATGAAGTGATCCGACAGAGAACCAGAGTAATCGACATAGCTCACCGGATTAGTAAGCTGAAGTGGCAGTGGGCCGGTCATTTCTGCTGTTTATTTTTATTCTGCGATAGGCTGGCGCTTTCTCAACTCATAAAGTAGTCGAGAGAAGACCCGTGCCCAGCAGTGGGACACTAAAAAGGGTTGAAGCTAAAGGCTGGCGCTTGACTACCACTTGCCTGATGTTAAGCAATGATGTAGTCTACGATGGAACGCGCTAGCCTAGTATACCGGTTCACTCGTGATTACGAATGACTATTGGTGAGGTAAACGAGTTCTTGAGTTACGTTTGCCAATCCGTGGTCTGCGCGGACATAGGTAAGTTGTTTCAGCACCACTGCTCCATATCGGTGAAAGAAAACATCGTGAGAAAACCGACATGTCTGAGAACTAATCATTCTAGGACATGTGACATCCTCCATTTGGAGTTTAAAACTCTCTCAACTCGTATGATAGTTGAGAGAAGATCTTTGCCCAGACACTAAAAAGAGTTCAAGTGATATGGGTACAGATTTAGAAAGATGTAGAAAGTGCCGAACTAGCAGAAAACAAAGTAGGTACCTCCTGCTACCCCATCGGTTAAGAGTGCTAAGCGGCAAATACGCAAACTCTGCAGGAAATTACGTGTTTGAGTCGTTTGTTCGAGACTCTGGGTTCGAGGAGACCAGAAGTACGCTCACTTTTCCAGCAGTTGTCATAATAACGCCTGGTTGATAACACACGTGACCAGAAGTTTGTTTGTATCTCTGGCAAAGGATCAGTATTGTTAACCAACTCGGAAATACTGCTAGCCTTCTATTTTTTTTTTTATTTATTACTATTAGGAGGGCTAACAGACACATAACATTTTATAGTAAGCAAATTTGGTTAACAATTTAGCTAATTACAAGCCCACATAGGGTACGTCTGGGTACGTTCTTGGAAGAAAACGATGCGGAAGAATTTTTTAAGGCATTAGTTCAGGTTAGGCATTCGTTAGTATAGTTCTTAATTTAAGTAAATATTGAGATTGTTAGTCAGATAAGACATTTTTTTTTGTCTAATTGTATCTTTAGGTTGTAAATAAATGTAGTTATTTTCATAAATACGATTTAAAAAAGAAATAAATAATTCAGAGTATCTATTTGTGGTGACGTGTTATTGCAAACTAGTGGACCCCGCAGACGCCGTCCTGCCCGGTAAAGCAGTACCACCTGCCGGGTCCGAAAACAGAATACGACCTATAAAGATTTCATAAAAATCTGTCAAGCTGATTCGTAGGAGTTATTTCCTTTTTCCTCGTACTTCAAGGAGTATTTTAAAAAATGAATTAGTGAAATCGGTTCAGCCGTTCTCGAGTTATGCGCTTACCTTAACACATTTTGCGATTCATTTTTATATTATAGATAAATACATTGATATTACATTTCCCATCCGCTTTTATTTATCTGAATTTCTCTATAAAGTTCTCAATCGCTTTGTTCAGTAATATAATTAGTCTAGATGATTCTACAAATGGAAATGCCACACGTGAAACACCGCAATTTTGTAATACAAACCTACTTCCAAGATGCCCGATTAGGTTTCACGTGAGTTATAACTGTTATAAGTTATTTTGTATGATTGTTTGTTACTTGTAATAATAACATATATTGTACTTCAAACAAATAGAAAATTGGAAATAGTTTTGATTTTGAAGCCCTTTGTTTATACTTTGTAGATGTTGACCTTGTTGGCTATTTTACCCCTAGCACCCAAGAACACAACGAAAACTTAGTAACTACTTTTTTATTACAATGAAAAGTTATTACACTATGTATATTCGTTGGTTGTGTGTGGTGGAGGTACCTCGACAGTCGGGCTGCCTATTGGCGAAGAAAGTCATTGCGCTTTTTACCCGACTGCGGCAGAAGGATTATGTGTCTTTGGCACGTTCGAGAGCCTAAGCGGCTTGTCACATCTGAGCTTGACAGGTATCATTAGATTTCTCTTGGTCGTGACAGTGACATTGAGTACTTAAATATTATTAAAAAAAAATAGATTTTCCGCGCCAAATCACTTCTTCATTCAATTAAGTTGGCAGATATTGACGCAGTCGGGTCTTTGATTTTTTAAATAATATTGCTTTATCAATAGGCATCTACTTTATTTTATACTAGCTTTCCGACAGCGGCTTCGCCCGCGTGTATGTCGGTTATCGCGCCAAAACATTACCTTCTTTCTGCGCAGTCGGATAAAGACTATCCTATGTCCTTTCTCGGGTCTCAAATTACCTCCATACCCAATTTCATCCAAATCGGTTCAGTAGTTTTAGCGTGAAAGCGTAACAGACAGACAGAGTTACTTTCGCATTTATAATATTAGTAGGGATTGTACCTGTCACTTCTATTCGAAAAGTTTTGTTCTTAGACATGCCGGTTTCCGTCAGGATGTTTTCCTTGATCATATGCAACGATGAACAATTTACACATCTTAGTGGGCACGACCTAGAATCGATCCCCGATCTAGGTATAGGTATTTCAAAGCGAAAACCGCTGCGTCATAGCTGCTCTTGTAGAACGAAAAATAAATTGAAGGTTATTCCGTAGTCCGTATAATGGTAAACAAAGTTCCTTTGTACTTTTGTATTATAGTATGTATTGTTAATTAATCGACATAACATTTCCAATACCTTAGAAAGCTATATAATATGAATTGGTAAATTTGTTTGTTTGAACTGCGTATTATTACAGATAATATAATATGTATATTGGCACATCTACTTCTCAATGCATCAGTTGTCATTTTAAATTGTCATCGCGTCCATCTTTGAAGTTAGCTGTCGCGTCCGTGTTTAAAGAAGCTCGTGAGTAAAACAGTCTGGTCTGTTAACATCTAAAACTTCAGTAACATGCAAGTGGTGCCTCTGGTGTTGCAAGCGTCCATAGCTATGGTTGCTGCTGACTATCCGTTGTGCCGTATGTCAAAAAAAATCGAAAAAAAAACCTCTTTATTTCGTTTCTTCCTACATTTTGTTTACGAGCTTTAAAGCAAAATGTTGCACAATGTTCTATTATTTTCACTTGAACAAATAACAGATAATCTATATTAATATTTTCAGACATATGCACAACATCTTTATTTGAACTGAAGAAGCCAGCAATAGGGACAGTTGATAGGCTATCGGGGTTCCTTTGGCCATCGGTGGGACATCACAGGCTTTTAAAAAAAAGCACATTATCTCTATCACATATCTTTTGTTTTTCAATGGTATCCGACATTTTTTCGACATTTATCTATTAGAGATAAAATGGCGGATGTCATTGCAAAACCAACAAAATCGCCATTTTTTTTTTCGACAAATGTCTATTAGAGATGTTCTGTCTGTTTTTGACTGTTCAGAGTATCGCAACAAGTAACGGAACTAAAAAACCGCCTTGCAGAGCCGGGACTATTTGCTAGTCTCCTAATAACTATGAAATGCTTGTCCACAATTAAACTTTCCTTTATAATTATTGTTTCTTTGTGAAAGTCAAAGATTGTTTTGTAAAATCTTTGTAGGTTGTTTATTATTGTGTATTTGGGTTGTTTCCAGAGCCTTCGGGAAACACGTTAGAGTATTCTGCGTGGTACAAGGCCGTTTATGAATATTTAAAACCCTTACTAAATCCTTATCATTAGGTAGGAATATTAAAATGACTGACAAATTCATACTAACGACATCTCTAACTATCTTCATTACTAGTGATTAGTGATTACCTACATCGCTGCCGGCATCTATGTTTCCCGATAGCTATAATCCGCCGGTCTTCAAGTCACGAGTGAATCGGTATTTACTGGGTAAGCGCGTTCCATCGTAGACTGCATCATTGCTTCACATCAGGCAAGTTGATTTTAAGATAAAAAAAGCCGTAGTTTCATTGCGTATCTCATAAAATTCATCATCGGTTTATGAATGAACCTTTGAAAAAGAAAGATTTTTGAATCGGATCATATATGACGGGGAAATCGATGACAGAACATAGAACAGCTGAAGATAGAACCTCTTCATTTTTCGATCATAAGGTTTAGATTTATATCGCACCGTGTAACCTATAAACGAAGCAAGCTGTTGTCTAAACAGACGGTTAGGTGTCACTTCAGTCACTTGATAACATAAGGCCTATCAGACGTCAACGTGACTCAGTTTGCTTATCCATGATTGTCATTGTTACATCAAGGCACACTGTCTATGAAGTCGGTTGGATGAGCACGTGTTGTGCTGTCACTATATTATTGAAGTGCAGTAGTTATAAAATCAAGTGGAGTTGGTAAGCCTAGCACTTCGACTCTGTTAAACATTTCTTAGGCGCTTCCTCTTGACACTAGGTCTGCAGTATTATCCTTCCAATCTACTCTTCCATGACCACTCGAGGATGCAGCTTCCTCGAGTGGTCATAAAATAGCGCTATTCGCGACTTTTTATCGGACGACATTCTTACAAATAACAAGCTTATCTACCTGATTTCATTAATTTTCTGGACATGTAATATGTATAGTTGTATACTCAAAGTGGTTTCAGCAATGAATTTGGAAATATTTATTTTGTTCTCACGATGCAAGTATAAAGGTACCTATACTATTTAAATTTATTTCGATTTTCAGAAAACGATTTGTTTGTTGATTTGTTGATTTATTAAAATCAAGTGTATGCGAACGTGACCAAACACGTAATATTTTATTTGTATGCATATTTAGAAAAATATACAATGTAATGTATAGTTTTCTTTACAGGTCCTGAAACGAATTTACATAATGCATAGAAGTACCTATGTCTTGTAAGTTATTTTTCATTCTTGTTTGACTTTTAGTTTTTGATCACGGTTGTATAAGAGGGACTGCAAAGCAGACCAACCCTCAGCCAGAAGTAGGGTTGGTGAACGGAGAACTATAGGTAAAGTGCCAAAATGGTCCCATAAATCAACTTACTTATGCAAATCGGTAAGTAGCACCTGCCTAATATCTATCGTTTAAACAGTAACGCCCAAATGACCCAGTATTAAACTATAATGAGGTCCTAGGAGATTCAGTAAGTGAAATTAAGATAAAAGGTGGATTAGCCGCGCACACGACCGCTCTACTTGGCACATCAGTTTCTGGTCACGTTTATTCTATAGGAAAACCTTTGAACACTGCGCTTTTTTAAGGTGTATCTGTAAGGGAACACATTTCCATAAATTATTCAATGAGGTTTTTTTTTAATTTTGATTCGATAGTGTGTAATTCAGGAAATAATTAAATTATTGTATAAGTTTATCTCATTATACCTACGAATGTTGTGTTTACATAAAAGAGGCTTAACGTTATGATATAGCTAAATAATTGTTGAAATGTATTCGTTTTAAGAATGTTAAGTTGTTGGTGAATCAAATCAATATAATAATAATATAACATTCAACGCGGTAATGCCTCTAGCTATCTTGATACGTTCCTGAAAGATAACAATGCTGAAGAATTTTCCAAGTTTTAATTTGGGTCAGCTGGTGTTTTAATAATTCTGTATTTGAATTATTTCTTAGATCCGTAAGGAAAATTTTTATGACAATTGTATTATATGTTGTGGTGTTAAGGTACATTTCCAAGCATAGCGGCTGATCGCATCGACTGATCGCGTGCGGATATAACCGGGTATGACGATATAAGGCGTCTTTTCAGTTTGCGACCAAACAAACATTTGGCGCAGACTTCGAAGGCAAACATTTGGCGCAGACTTCGAAGGCAGTACCTTACGGCATACGTTTGCAACCAAACATCTGACTTATTTATAAAAGTGAAGTGTCTATGTTAGCTGTAGGTAATTTTTTCATATTCTCATGTTTAATATCTCAAAACTAAAGTTTTCATACTGTGACTTGTAGTATAAGCTACGCGCGTTAGTCGCACGCCATCAATAATAATAATAATAACGTAGGACTTTAACACACACGGTCATCTGATCCCATACTAAAAGCAGAGCTTGTGTCATGGAAACCTGATAAACTGTACATAATATATCAAGTACTTCTCTTGTGAAAATATAATAAATAAATTACACCCAGACTCAAGAGACACACACATCTTCATCACACAAATGTCTGTATTTGGTGGGAATCGAAACCACGACCTGTGGCGTGAAAAGGAAGTGTCTTAACGATCGACCAATCTTGCGCGACTGCGATCGCGATGCACGGAATCAGACCTTTAGCTATAAATGTGCTTATCACGTGAACGTGCTAGCACTAGGAACTAAACAGCGTAATTAGTTCAGATGTAGTGCTTCGAGTTATTTTTAGAAGACATTCTATTAGTAGTAGTTATGTTAGATTAGCTTCCGACCACGACGTTGTCCCCATTAAGTATTTATGTATTCCATCAACTTAGTTGTATCAACTATTTTAAGCAGGTAGCTCTCAAATTATTGAAATCAGGACGTACAAACCAATTTGAGGACGAAAATTAAAAATTTACGTGATCACTTGGACAGTTGCTTCCCTTACAGCTGGATCGCCAGAAATGGGCCTATCTCGCACCGGCCGGGGGTCGGACAAAGGAACAATTTTATATGAATGTGGAGATGAACACAAACATTCCTAGATACCTATCTAGGAATCTTTTTTTTTCATCCCTAGCCTCGGATGGACATAAAGAGATGAGCGGCACCCCGCAGGGTCTACAGTTACAAACGGCAGAACCAGGTTCACCCAATAAAACACTCCGGTATTCCGTCGGACACCCATTTTGCTGACATGCAGGTTTTGCCACTGCGTTCACCGAAAAGCGAGATAGACCGCCTGATCTGTCTCGACTCAGTGGTGAGGCACGTCGTGATGAGGAGAAACCGTGTAAATACTGTCTGTCCCCGTCTTTGTTGCGGAGGAGCCTCCGTTCCCCCTCTAGCGAGATAGGGCCTACCTCAATTAGCTCACTCTCGCCTACTGCCGCATGGTAGATGTGATATGTCTCTGAATTTTTATAACATGCTGATTTGAATTTGTAATGATGTTTTCGTCTTGAATTTTGAGCACCTTCCTATGTAACCTTGTTTTGATTATTTGATGAAATAAAATTACCAAACATTTAGTCAGTTTAAAAACTATTTTCGTCTGTAATTCAAATTTTATGTTTTTCTTTAACTCCACGCACAATAAAAACCATGTTTACGTAGGTATAAGATAAATTATATTAAAATAATTCTTGACTCGTTTTTTCATTATAAACTTTTCATTTTATATAACGCATTTACAATTCGCTCGCAAGATTTTTATGGAGATATTCCAATTCTCCCCTATGCTGTTGAAATTCCTCCAAAATTTGAACATCTGATCCATATGTATGGTTTGTTATGTTACTCCATGTGATGTGTGCATGTGCGGCGCATGCGTGCCCACGTGGCTTCGCACGTTACTAATCACGTGGGAAGCTGCGCGCGCGCCGATAAGTAGGGCTGTAAGCATTATTTGTAGGAGAAGAGATTTGGCACGTGCAGCTACCAATGGTATGTGATTTTTAATGGGATTTTGGTAATGATTAAGAATGAATCAAATATTTTGTACTTTAGAACTGTTGAACAATGGTTTGGAATTGTTGAAAAAAGGCTGTTTTAAACGAAATTATTGCTTCAAGTGAAATATTTTTGATCTTTATCTAATAGGTGTAGTTTTTAAGAGGGAACCCTGCATCCTTGCGAAAATTCTTTTGATCCTGTGACCATCTTTTGGTTTATAAACAGATTATTCTATTAAAGAACTAGATACACCCTCTCTCAAGGTTGAAGCCCGCAGTGTAGATGATACTCTAAGATCTCACCGCGTCGCGCCCATACGATGCAGAGATACGTTGGCTGCCCGTGTGAGTGAGGCCTCTCGGTCTCTACTAGAGACTCTATCTAGCGATTCCAGGTTTACCCAATAAGGACCGGACTATTAAGTAACCAGAGTCACCCAGACCCGAAAGAAACAGCCTTGAAAGAGCCCGAATTCAATCAAACTCTCGAAAAATCATCTCAATTTTTCCGACATCATCGTCGACTACAAAGGGTTTTGCGATCCCGAATTTTCAATTTCAATTTAAGAAAACCTTTATTCACTAACCAAATTTGAAATTGCTACAATTTTAGTTCCAGAAATTTTAATATACAAAGAAGCAAAAACAATTACGTTGTATATTGATATCCTAAGTATATTTCGAACTACATACTTGTTTTTCAGTAGCAAGGTTGTCAGGTTGGTCTTCGACAGAGGCCTTTTCCATAGTTTTATCACTCGTCTCTGTCTCGAGCAAGTCTTCACCATCCTTTTGGTTAGTCATCTGCCCGTTTTTTCATTTGTCGTCCTTTGTGTCTTTTCTCATTTCTAGGATACCATTCCGTTATGGCTTTTGTCCATTTTTTTATTGGTTCTTATAATAATCCCGAATTTTACCTAGAAGCAAATTTTGTTTTGTTTCTGTTTTTCGGATTCGGGGATTCCGGATGCTTATAGATCGGACTTAAGGCTAGGATTATCGCCTGGAGAAAAACAGAACAGTGAGTTGCTTCCGGGTAAAATTCGGGATGGGGTGGCCCTTGATTGTTTGTAGTCGATGCGGGAAAAATTCAAATGATTGTTCGGGAGTAATTGAATCCGGGTTCGTCCTAACCCGTTTTTGTTTTCAGGTCCTTTTTTCTCTTCAGGATGCTTATAGTTCAGACCTGATTCTCCGATATTCTGTCGGACATCCAATGTGTAGGGCTGAGGGATTCACACAGGGCATTCAACAAACAAATTAATACCTGCAAATTACTCTCATCTAGTTTCAAGATCATTTGTTATCATAACTGGTGTTTTGAACTGTAAAAGTGACAGTAAAAAATATAGGTCTTCACAGAAACTCACTACTGTTAAAGATCTTTTAGTGCTTTGTAGTGCATTTCAACCCCAATTTTATATAGTTTTTGGCAAAATATTTGGATTTAACTTTACGTCAACCCCCTTGACATCTAGAAAATAAAATTGCGTCCTCTGACAAATGTAGTTGAGCTCAAGAAAATCTAACATTTCTATGGGCTATAAATGAAAAATGTCATTGCCATTTTCATCATGATGGAAATTACTTTTTATTTACACTTATTATACTTTATTTTTTTCCTTTTGTTCACCACTTTATTGACATAGATCATGGGTAAACTATAACTTTACAGGTATTTATTTCTCAAGTTACAGTTTTCTAGTACTGACTCCTGGTAGATATGTTTCTTTCCCCCTCCCACCTGTATTAGGGGTTTTGTTGGGACTCTCCTGAAACCCTCAAAAACAAAGTAATAACCCTGAAATATTATTACAGCCATTTAAAATTCAAGGTGATTATGATAATTTGTCTACTAAATTCAATTTATTAAACTGCATACAATTCAATATGAAATTACCATTTTTTGACAACACTTTATATGCATTTCGGTTTACGTAAAACAATATGCTAAAGTTATTTATGTGTTATTGTAAGAACATTATACTGTGACTAGCTTCTGTCCGCTGCTTCGCTCACATGGTCCCTGTTTCTCTTAGAGAAAATCCTTCCTTAGTGCACCTTTATACCTGATACAGAACCAAGAATGGATCCAGCGGTTTGGGCTGTGCGTTTGTGGAGACTGGAGGATCGGGTGGTAATGACCCTTCAGTGTAAAGGGAATATCTTCCGGCCGGGAGAAGTGTGACACCCGGCGATCCCGACATCTGTTCCTGTCGGGAAGTTGTATGCTAATCGTCGGTAAAACTTTGCTTGGGCGATTCAGGATTGCTGTGGCGTAATGTCTTATGAGTGGCGTTAGTTAAGTAACACGACATCTAATCTCCCTCCAAGATTGGAGGTCGATTCCAAGTCAAGAGTCTGCCAGTGCCAGTGATACTGCGTAGTCTTCAGTGAGTCGAAGAGCGCAGTGATGCCGTAGCGAGTGGTCCTCAGTGAGTCAAGCCGAGGTGTTGCCGCAGTGCCCTTAGTGAGACAAGGTAAATTCTTCAGGTAGCGGCTGGGTGCTGCGTATGTGGGCCAGGAGCGATGTCAAATAAATGTTTTTCTTTCTTTTCTTTCTTTCTTTCGATGTGCGCTGCTAACTGACTGGCTGACATGCAGTGTGCTGTGCCGAAGTGCGGGTGTATCCGGACTTACCCGTACGCTGCATGTTGGTGGTTACGTGACCTGGTGCTGGCTGTTAATCGAGCCAGCCAGCCAGAAGGAAGGATGAAGAGTTGCTTGATGCCGACGATGCTGCTGCGAAGGTTGCGGTGCTGTTCATTGTCGAGACTCACCAGTGCGGAGACTGGATGATCGGGTGGTAGTGACCCTCCAGTGTAAAGGGAATATCTTCCGGCCGGGAGAGGTGTGAAGCCCGGCGACCGCGGTCCCGACATCTGTTCCTGTCGGGAAGTTGTATATATGCTAATCGTCGGTGAAACTTTGCTTGGGCGATTCAGGATTGCTGTGACGTAATGTCTCTTGAGTGGCGTTAGGTATGGGAGGGCACACGTTAATATGACAGTCAGTCAGTTTCTTCTTTAATTGCCTCGATGGCTTACAATTGTACATGCGAAAGTAACTCAGTCTGAATGTCACGCGTTCGCGCAAAAACTACTAAGCCGATTTGGATGAAATTTGTAATATTTATATATTTGTTCAGTCTAACCTGATGCGGCTAGCTACCAGAATCAAATGATCGACTGACACCAAACCTCGAAACCCGTAGGGAACCAGTAGCCAAGATGGTTAGACCAGGTGTCAGATTATATTAGGCTTCTTTATTTCTACCTTTAACGAATGTCATACATGTTTTAAATGACAAGCGGGGCCGACGGTTTAATGTGCTCTCCGAGACGCGGAGGGCAGTCCCTCAACCAACCAGATACAGAAACATTCATTCATCTTTGTTGTTGGATGAAGATTGTCCGGGACGGGAATCGAACTCGCGACCTTTCGAGCACATCATAGCCCAATCCAACGGATTACACCGCTCGACTACAGAGGTCGTCAAAAGAAACTGATAATGTAATGGTTACTAACCTTAACCGGAATATATCGGTTTTGCTGCAAAATAAACAAATTATTATTATTCAAATTTGTTTATGCAATAAAGACGGAAAATCTCCATTCGTGCAGAATTTAAATGCATTGTGTAATACTGTTATAAATGATAAAACTTGGCAATGTACAGAGACACAGACTAAAAATACTAGTTTGACAAACGCATTAATTTAAACAACGTACACCATTATAATATATATTTCAATTATTATTTTAGTATAACTAATAAATAAATTTAAAATAATTACACAATCTACCTTATTTAACACAGCGTATTATAAAGTTTCAGACTATCTAACGGATGAAAACGCTAGGAATGAACTCGATCTAATACAACACACTAAACAAGATGTAATAGAAAACTTCATTAAAAAAAAAGAAGCTTATCTAAACTTTTGGCATTAGTTCTCAGTCGCTGCCAGTCATTCACTGCACGGTAGAGAAATAAATTGGACTATATAAGTGGACTCGCGTTTAAAAAATGTTGTTATCATTTTCATTTTTATTCTCACTGAAGGGACTCTACTATTAAAATCTTATAATATGGGGGAATTAATGGGTTCCACAGTTCGTGGTTACAAGCAAGATGACGGCCCCGTTGCCGACGTTGACGGTGGCCGTAGTTACCTACTATAAGTTAATTGTCATGGTTATCTGTTCAATGAATGCAATGGTCTTAGGGGATTTCAGTAAGTAAAACCAAGATAAAAGCTGGGTAAGTCTTGGCTTCTGAACTTGGTCTCTTGATTAACCAGCGGACGTCTGACTCCCACGGGATCACGTGGAACACACACAGAATGTTAAACTTTTTTTTATTTATTCTTCAATTTTTGCATACATTACACTTCAATCACTCGAACAGCTCTGCAATGTCAACTGTCAGACTTGACAGCTGACGTTGATTCGATCCAAACTCACTATAACCGATAACAGATTTACTGTTGTTTTTAGTCTGTGACATACCACGTTTTCCATCTCATCACGGTTTCTGTCACGTGTATGTATGTATGTAAGTAGAGTAAAAGTCCAAAGTGTGACTCAATGTTGTGTCAACACGTGGATGTTGTTTGACTGTTATCATGAATTTTCTAATAAAAAAATCCGGTCAATTATGAGTCAAAGTTGTAACAAAAGGGTTCCGTTTAATAGCAAGTAGTTAGGAAATAGTTTTACATACGTATATTAAAGGACTTTTAAATAAAAATCTTTGACTCCTTACAGTCCATCAAATCTAAGAAGTACCGTTGGACGTTTTACTGTTTTCTATTAAATTAGCTATTTTTATATTAACATAACATTAACATTTTTCATACAAAAAATTAAATTCTAAATGTAGTTACTGCGATTAGAACTGTCAAACGGTACTTCTTAGATTTGATGGACTGGAGTTAAAATGGACTTTGTCTGTTTCTTACTAGTATAAATTTCAAGATGACAGAGAAAGACAAAAGAATTATAAACCTATTAAAGCTATAATAAGCCTTTCAGACGTTTATGAATACGGGCGTTAGTATTTTTCATGACTACCCATCAGTCGCTGCTAATTTGCTCTGAACTACTAGAACAATTGAACCAGCTCGAATAAGTAATGAGGTAATTTTAAACCTCTCCTTTTTCTATGTGTTGTCTCCCGCTTTGCCTTATTCGTGAAACTCTCAACTCGTGACATAGTTGAGAGAGTTTAGGACATAATCCACACACGCTGGCCATGTGCGTGTTGGTGGATGTCACATGTCCTCGATTGATTAATAAATATAATAAAGTAGTGGGACATTAACACACACGGTCATCTGATCCCAAACTAAGCAGAGCTTGTAATATGGGAACCAGATAACTGGTAATATACCTACTACATAAAATACTCTTTTTTTGTAAATAAATACTTAAATACAGATAATTACACCCAGACTCAAGACAAACAGACGTGTTCATTACACAAGTTCTGACTTGGGTGGGAATCGAACCCTCGACCTGCGGCATGAAAAGCAAGTATCTTACCGACCACGACACCGCGGCACCGGTCCGTCAGTAGTAATTGTGATTAATAAGTCTGGACGTCAAATACCTGTGACCTTCTAGTTATTATTTTCTTAGATTTACGCGAATATCACATAGAAATAAAACTACTTTATAACGGATTTTATCGTGGTACATTTTAGATTTTAGATCCCGACGATTGAAAGTTATTTCAGACTTCATTGTGACCCTGTCCACCAGTGACCATGAAGTCTGAAAAGTCTTTGAAACGTCGAGATCTAAAATCTAAAATATACCGCGATAAAAACCGTTAAAAAGTAGTTTTTTTTCAACATCTGTAGATAGACCGTTTAACTCGCGTATTGCCATCTGAGGTACAAAGTCATAAAACATTAATTAATAGAACTATATAATCACAGATAAAAGTAATGTAAGACTATTCGTCACTAATATCCATATCGCTTGAATCATCATCACTGTCTGTGCAGCTTGAGGAGACAGAATCTTGGCGATAGGCGATACGCGAGTTAAACGGTCTATCTATAGTTATTTTTATAAGTTTAAAAGAAAGTAAAAATAAGTATTTTTAAAGTTGACATCGCGATACATAATATTTATCTTTTCACCTTATTATGTAATTGATTCTTTTTTTTATTGACGTGACAACGTCTTATAAATTGGTTTGCCGGGTGACACTTCAAGAAACTGCGTTACGCTCCGCTCACGTTATGCGCTCACAATGAGAGCGAGTGAGAGGCACGCGTCCCTTCCACTCGGGCATGGTTAGCCCGCCTAAGAGCGAGAGAGACAGACATAAAAAGTGAAAGGCACGCGTCCCTTCCACTCGAGCACAGTTAGCCCGCCTAAGAGCGACATTCTTTGTATAAATTAATGTTTTAAATATAATTCTTTGTATAAATAAATGTTTTAAATTGTTACTATTATTTCATCCTTCTTCCTACTATACGAATGAATATTCACATTAAAATTATTTTACCACTCAAAGTCGTTGTCACGTAAAACTTTCGCCCGTATACCGACTTTACAGGCAACCAATTTTTTATTTAAATTTTATTTATAAAGGTGAAGTTTTGTATTTATTTTGTTAAACATCGTGAAGCCAATTATCAGTGTGTTACTACTAAGGCTAGGCAGAGTTACGGAAGTGTAAGAGATATAAATAAGTTGCAGGAAATAGGTCGTCTAGTCCGTTGCACGTTATTATGCAAACTGCAATGCGGGTTGACCTCCGCACGGTCAGTCTGTATAAGGATATAATTGTAATTGAACTGGTTTACATAATCATTGTTGAGATAAGCTTTAATTATACCTCGTTGGTTTAGAGGATAGCGTGTCAACCTCTAGCCTCTGGGGTCGCGGGTCCAAAGTGTTGAGACTTTAAAATTTCTCAGCATTAGCCCGTTGTTAGGAAGTTGACTGTGGAAAAACCTCATGCCTCATAGGGATCGTAAGGCAACGAGCCTGTACCCGATCTTTCAACGATCGCCTCGGACGATGTGAATTGTTTCATCAATAACGGTGAAGAAACCGGCATGTGTAAGAACTAATCATTCGAGGACATGTGACATCCACTAACCCGCACTGGACCAGCATGTGTGGATTAAGGCCTAAACTCACTCAACTATCAGTGGACACTTAAAAAAAGGGTCGAAGTGAAAGTGTCTCATCATCATTATATTATTATTAAATTATTATTTTTGTATTATTGTTATCAATATCATATATTTTTTTTATCATTATCATAAGGTTTTTACGATGTTTTGAGAACTTTAACTTAGAAAATTTATGATAGACTTAGTTTTCGACTTGATATTTTAAATTTCTCTTAGTAACTGACGCTATAGGTATGACTATTAATGGAAACTGTTGGAACATGTTTTGTTTGGGTTGTTTATTATTGTGTGTACATTATATCTGAAGGCTTTTGAAAGGTTTTAGGTTAAAAATATCAGGATTAGCAGAAAACTTTAGGTAGGCGTGAATAATCGGGTAAGAAGACAGTACGAGACAAACATTAGTGATGAACATTTGTGTTTGTGTCGAGTCTGGGTGTAAATATCTATTGTAAGTATATATTTACTAAAGAAAAGTATTATAATAATATGTATAGTATATACCAGTTATCTCATTTCCATAACACAAGCTCTGCTTAGCTTGGGACCAGAGGACCGTGTGTGTTAATGTCCCAGAATATTAAAAAAAATAATTAATAATAATTTCAATAACATATGTACGGCAAAAATCACTTCACCCCGATCTCTCGATAGCACAATCATTAATTCTGATAATTACACCGAGCACGTGTTTGTGTGTACACTTCCCGACGATGCAACCGTCCATCACAAAGTGTCAGCCCTTCTAAGATGGTCGCTTCACCCGTACTCGGTGTTCATTCGTTCGTTCATATTGTTATTTTCGAGGGACAGCTGACTTCAAAGACGGATGCGATGACAGTATAAAATGACAGCTGATGCATTGAGAAGTATATGTGCCAACATATCTGTGTGTTTCCCAAATGAAATAAATATGTAATACTATATGAAACTAACAGGCTGGCAAACAAAACAGTCTAGTTTTATTGTAATAGTATAAATGCAGGTCACGTTTGTATGACTAAGTAAGTAGTTAAGTTAATGTTGATACAAGTTTACTGTCAATGACATTGTTACATAACTACATAACACATTGATGTTTCAACTCAGGTATCTGCTGACCCTGTGGCTCGCGGAACTACTTGAAGGTAAAGTGGCGTTGTCGGTAAGATGCTTTCTTTTCACGTCGCAGGTCGTGGGTTCGATTTGTGTGATTAAACATGTCTGTTTTACTTGTGTCTGGGTGTAATTACCTATATTTATGTATTAGCTTCCGCCCGCGGCTTTGCCCGCGAAATTGATCTCACTAATCTTGTTTCTCCATACAAACTTTAGAACTCCGTTTCACCCCTTTAAAGGGTGAGTTTTGAAAATTCCTTTCTTAGTGCACCCCATAAGTAACCTATGTGTCAAATTTGGAGTCTGACAGACCCAGCGATTTGCGCTCTGCATTGATATGTCAGTCAGTCAGTTTCTTCTTTTATATATTTAGATTAAGTATGTATTTACAAAAGAAAAAGTATTATATATGTAGTATATTACCAGTTATCTGGTTTTCTATAGTACAAGCTAGGCTTAGTTTAATGTGTGCCGTGTGTGTTAATGTCCCACTATATTATTATTATTAAAGTTATCTCATAGAACCAACGATTAGACACTTAATAGACGGCACGTTCTTCAAATATTGTATGATATAATATTGTTGTAATCAACATTAATGTTTTAAGAATAACTAAAAACCCACTCAACTGATGAAAAAGAATTGAATGGGACCAATATGAAAGTATGGTAAATTTGAAGTAAAAAAACGAACTATCAAAATTATTGCTGTCTGTGATGTTCTTTTATTTCCCATTGAGATGCAAGAAGAAGAGGGTGTATCTCATGATCGCAACCCTATAGGTTCGTCGACAAATATATAATTATAATAATTTCATTATTTTACTCAACCCGGGTCTAGATTCAAGACCTCTATATTTATAATAGCGTTTGTATTAGGTATACCTGAGGACCACGTAATCAGGAAGATGTTCCATTGTCGTGCACATCAACTTGTTTCCTCTTAACGCAATAATATACACTGTCGGACAAATAAATCGAACCCTATTCATTTGGGCTTGCGACAAAGAATAATAAAAAAATTACATTTATCATACAAGTTGATCGATTGATATTAAAAATGGTGAATCTAACCCGACCAATTACAAAACATCACATTTTAATGTAAATTTTTTGCAGTATCTGTGGTCTACAATTTAGTAGTATTAAAATGGTTTGGTTACTATTTATTTCACAGCTCCCTGAACACAGTATAGCTTCCCTTTCATTGAATACAAATATAATAATTACATAGTTTTCATTAGTTTTATGATATAATTTATTAACAATTTAATAAAACTTCCTGCTGAGAACCGCATTTAAAACGTTACGTTTTGCCACAACCTTGTATACAGACAAATTTAAGCCAGCAATTGGCGAAAAGATACCAAGGATCGCGGAAAATGACGAAATCTCTTATCGGAGGCCAAGACACATTTTAGGTCGTTGAGCCAACGGAGTCGTAATAGTTGTTCACAAACATACACCTTGTACCCATCAATACCCCTATTACGAGTTCGTCAATATTATAAAATAATTCCATATAACTAACATGAATCTGTCAAAATGCTATTTCCAATTCAATTTTTTTACTGACAATATTCATTAAAAAGGAAGTAATAGGTTAAAAAATACTAGAAACAGAATAAAATGAATTAGAAATAAACTAGGTAAAATTATTAGCAGACAGTTTCGTATTTCTACTCATCATCTTGACATGTTGATTAAAGTATTTGAAAACTTTTTTCATAATGACAACTCACGCTACATTTATAGAAACAAATATAATTATTATATATAATATGATTATTTCAACCACATTATCGTTACTATTTCAACCCAAAACGTGTCAGACATATTATTTTGATGGTGATTTGTATACTATATGAACTAGATGAGGAGAGGTTTGAGTAATAATCTACGTGTTATCTTGGCAAAAAAGAGTATAATAATGAATAGAATAATATTGACATGCATTTGTTTAAAAAAACATTGTTCTATTTTTGATTTAAAAAAAGGTAGAGTAAAAAAGAGGTCGAGTCTTCTTGTGGAAGAAGGTGGAATCTTAAATAGATGGGTTGGTAAATTTTCTGTGCCAGCAAGTGTAAATACAGAATTTTCCTCTTTCACAAGGATTAACTAAGGTTACATTACATACATAATCATCAATTATTTCCGGATATGTAAAAGAATAGTAATGCCAACCTTGGCGACGATTACGCTTTGAATAAATGGCGTAATTATCTTTATATAGATAAATAAATACTTGTATTTATCATTGAAGGGCGCTGTTACATTTATTGTAGACATTATTACGTATAACTTATCTACTTAAACCTACAGCAAAGTGTTAACCGACTTCAAAATGTTGAAGGTTGGTAGACGTTTCAATTTTTTATATTTTAAATTTCTAATCGGGCTAAACTTCACGGAAATACGGATCTGCAAAATTTTTTTTTTTTGTATTAAAGTGTTTTTCATATAGGTTCTAATTGAATTTTATCACACACACGGTCATCTGATCCCAAACTAAACTATTTATCGTACTTTTTTACGTTTCTTTACCTGTTTCTCGATAGCTGTAATCTGCTTGAAATCAAGTCTCGACTGAATCGGTATTTACTGGATAAGCGCGTTCCATCGTAGACTACATCATTGCGTAACAACAGGCAAATTATGATCGAGGCAAGCCCATTATAGGATTAAAAACGAACCCTAGTATTCATAAACGTCATTATAGCTAAAATAGGTTTATAATTTGTATGTCTTTGTCTGTCATCTTGACATTTATACTAGTAAGAAAGGGACAACGTCTACTTTAACTAAAGAGTCTTTTACGTTTTTTTATAAATAAGACCGTAAGTACTTAGGTAACAACTTTGCCAACTGTACCTTAAATTACAAATTTAAAAGTTCTCAAATTTGCTACGAAATTTCGTAGCAGCTACGAGGAGCATACAGTGTACTTCGTAGTTGCTACGAAAATTTTTTCGTAGTAGTTTAGGTTAAAACCCAAAATTTATGGAGCACAGGCAGGGAAATATTGTCACCTTCCAAAAAAAAAATATAAATTTCAAATTCCTCTCTCCATTCGAACAACTTTTGAGTAGGTCATTCTAATTTGTTTTGTCAAAAAGACAAGCCTTTTTTATTTTTTTTATTGATTTAAAGACAGGCAGATTATAGTTATTAGAAAACAGATGCAGTAATTTCCACAACTTAGCAATTAGCACAATAAAGGTAAAAGCGAAGCGGTTTGTCATCTGACATTTTTTTCGTAATGAAGTTATTAACATAGCTACGAAAAAAAATGTCAGATGTGCCTTCTTTCATATGACAGCAGCCAGCATAGCCGTCTCTCTACTTATCTAATGAACGGAGATAGCGAAATTAGATTATGTAATTCCAACGCACACTCTCCGTGTATCCGATAGAAGACCAAAAGATAGCCCAATCGGATGGCTTACACCGCTCGACTACCGAGGTCATCGGTTACATATAGATAGGTACATCTTTTTACTTTCAGTATAGTGGACAAAGTTTCCCTATCTGTGTATAGGCTCTACAGATATCGGAAGGTATTAAGAAAGTTGGAAGTTGGATTGAGAAGTTGTGATTCTCCGTTTCTAACTAGAAATGTTATAGAGGAAAAGGGAAAAAAACACGAAGGCAGTGTTTATTTTACTCATCAATGCTATACATCAATGACATGATTACCTTTACGCTTCCTGGTGTGAGCACAATACGGGTAGGCAGGGCAGGGTCAGACAAGCGTTGACTTACAATTGATTTATGTAACAATATCTTTTTTTAACTCGTAGTAAGAATAATACATATTATAAATAATAATATTCTAGGTCATTAACACACACGGTCCCAAGTTTAGCAAAGCTTGTGTAATGGAAATTAGATAACTGGTATTCCTATATTTTAAATACACTACTTTTATATTGTAAATATAAACTTCTAATAGATATGAAGGCTTTTGAAGGTTTTAGACTAAAAATATCAAGATTAGCCGACAACTTTAGGTAGGCGTGAATAATCGGGTAAGAAGACGGTATTTCAATAAAATAACTACGGCAAATATCACTTCACCCCAATCTCTCGATAGCACAATAATGAATTCTACCAGTTAATTACAGATCGTTAAGATTACGTTGGATAAAATCGTAACGTTCACCGAGTACGTCATTGCATCTGCACTTCCCGACGACACAACGGTGCAACACACAGTGTCAGCCATTCTGAGATGGCCGTTTCACTTGTGGTCGGTGTTCATTCGTTCGTTCATATTGTCATTTTTGAGTGACAGCTGACTTCAAAAACGGACGCGTTGACAGTATAAAATGACAGCTGATGCATTGAGAAGTAGATGTGCAAACAGATAATTACACCCAGACTCGAGACAAATATACTGTGTTTTTCCTTACCGTGCCAAAAAGATAAACAAAGCTTCAGTTTTCGTATCACTTTAGAATATCACACTATGTATCGACTTAAAAATGTCTTATTCCATTGAGTAAACACTTTAACTATGAAATTAACTGAAAAATGTTTTAAATCAACCAGTTAAATACGAATTATTGATAAAATTCTAAACACATTCCAAAATTCATGACCACAGGTTATGCAAGGACACGGCCTGTTTGACATTTTTATACTTTTTAAATTAGAGTGTGGACATAGATTTTTATGGATTCGATAACCATAGATTTAGGAAGAACTGAGTGAATGATATACAGTCAAATGAACATGTGATGTTTAGATTGTACTTTAATGTAAAGTATTGTCATAAATTATTTTATTAGTGGATAAATACTGTCTTCTTTAAATATGAAAATTTTGTTTTTTAACCACGTAACTGATGTTGTATGAAATTGAGTGCATATTAAATATAATTAGTTGTATCGTATCGTCGCTCTTTAAAATGTTCTAAACGATCATTTAAATAAAATCAATCTGTGCTTCCCTTGGTCACGCCATGACTTGAGAACGTTTACACCAAAATGGGTAATTTAAGTATTTTAGTGTCTAGATTTAAAATTTACTCAGAAGTTTGAAAACAAAAACAGCTCTGCCTATTTTAAAAGATCTTTTCCTTAACAGTTTAATACATGGTAAGGCTGTAGTCAATTTATCGGTATTCATCTAGAGCAGCGGTCGTCAAAGTGCGGCCCGCAGACGATATTTCTGCGGCCCGCGACAAACGAAATAATTTTAGTAGATAACAACCTCGATGTCCAACAAAAAAAATGCTAATGATAAGTTTGTCGTCTGTTATTTTATATGATTCAAATCAAATCAAATCAAATTCTTTATTTTGAAATTATTTTACTGTCAGGTGGTTCACCAGTATTCAATTATCACCAACGAAATATTCAGTGTTCGCTTCGCTTGCTTTATCATTTATTTATTTTATTTTCCATTTTCTTTTTTGCTAACGATAGTTTTTGGCTCGCTTTTCTCACACTATTACGACTTTTTTTTTATTCGTTGTACCCAAGAAACATTTCGCTTCGCACTTGCTTTGCTCGCGTTTTCATTAATGAACAAAATTTCCGGGCTCAATTCGATTCGCGCCGAAAATCGCACTGTCATTTCTTTGTCACCTATCCTTTGTTTTACAGTATTACTACCAACAAACTTTTCGCGCTCGCTCCGCTCGCGATGCATTTGTACGCTATTTCCAACTTTCGCTATTATTTTCGTTGTTACCAACAAATAACTTCGCTGCGCTTGCGTTTTTATAACCACATGACTCCTCCCTCTCTAACTAACACAGAGTTCATCCCGCATCCGCATTAGCCTACTCAGATTCACTAACAGATTATTGATTTATAAAAAAAAATGTGCGTGTACTTATGTACGCGCGTGAGAAGTTATACTTCTTTGGCATCATTAAATAAGCAGACAGCTTCATACTGTTAATTTTGTGTCATAGATGCGCGCGCATCTTAAAATTTCACTCTCATAATTTTTTCATAACGCGCCTAAAGAAGTATAACTTCAAAAATTAACAAAATAGCTTGTTTGACCCCTCATCTTAATTTTGGTAACTGGCCAGAAAAAGAGAAATATGAAAGAAGTCTTTGAAACGTATGGCTTGTATTCTTTTAATATTTTCAAATTTTTTAAACATTTATAATATTTCCTGTCTTCAACAATTTATTTGAGATACGACTGTATTATTGTATTCCAGTGTTTTAATAATGTAAAGCTTCTTGGTTCCGAATAATGAATGATTAGCAATCTATTCAGTCACTCTTTCACAAATCATTCAATGTATTCAATCATGGTGGCCCTACCCTAAAAATATAGTCTTTGGTCACGAGGCGGCCATATTTGTTGATATAATATGCATCCTAAGGAAAAACAGACCATAGACATGTTCATCACACAAATGTCTGTCTCGGGTGGGAATCAAACCAACGACTTGAGCAACTGAAATAACTGAATTGAAATCCAATAATTAAATTTAACTTAAATAACTTAGAACCTTTGGATATTAATAACTAAAACATTTATGTAACGAAGTGCTTTATTTGTAGATCGCGTGACGTTCGAGAGATTTGTAACATAACACACGTGTTTGAAGACACGTGGTAGTTTGCCGTGTTTCATTAAGCTGCTTTCACGTTTAGTTACTGGCTTATTGGTTCAATGGCAGCGGGTTTACTAGCTCCGAGGAGTTTGAATCTCGGGTCAACAAAAGGTTTATTTTATTGGACTTAAACCCCATCACCGCAATCCCGCCATTGCTAATCCTGTAAGATTTGAATTCGACCAAGTCCCGGGACACCTAAACTGTCTTAGATCCCTCACGAATTTAATCAGAAATATAATTTAATGTAATGTAACCAAGAGCAGCGGTGGCGCAGCGGTGCGGGCCGTGGGTTCGAATCCTGGTCGTGCGTACACATCTTTGTGTGAATTGTTTCATCTCCGCAGCTCAATATCGGTGAAGGAAAACATCGTGAGGAAACCGGCATGTCCAAGAACTAATCATTCAAGGAAATGTGACATCCACCAACCCGCACTTGGTCAGCGTGTGTGGATTAAGGCCTAAACTCTCACAACTCATAAGATAGTTGAGAGAAGACCCGTGCCCAGCAGTGGGACACTAAAAAGGGTTGAAGTGAAGTGAATCTAACATAATTGTTAATTGTACACTTTGCATGCCTGACCAAGATGTAATTAATGCATGTTTACGACAAACTAGCAAACTCCGCAGACGTCGAGAGCAGTCCAACCTTCCGAATCTGAAAATAGATTACGACTGATTCTCAGATCTATCGAATACAGATATTTTATTAGATTCCATGAACCATCCTCGTACTTTAAGGAATATCCTAAAAAAATAATTAGCGATTCACATAGTATTGTCTTAGATTTACGCGAATATCACACATTGAAATAAATTACTTGATATTTGATAAAACACAGGTCCTTGTCAAAGAAAACCGGTTCCTACCAAGAATGATCCGCGAAGCTATTGAAATTAAAAAACATCCTAATTTTAACAGAGAAAATGGTTGGAATATAGGTACCACCAGCTTGGGACCCAGTGCTTAATTTACTTGTACCAAAACCCAAGCAAAATCAACTCAGAATTCAAGACACTGTGAGCTCCGTTTGCTTAAATCGGAACGTAACTTAAATATTAATGTTTGAAGGTAGTCAGTAATAATTGTGATTAATATTTTTGGACGTCAAATATCTCAGTCCACCCGTGAACATGAAGTCTGAAAAGACTTTGAAACGCCGGAATCTAAAATCTAAAATAAACCGCGATAAAATCCGTTAAAAAGTAGTTTTATTTCAATTAGCGATTCATTTATATATTTATAGAAAAATTATTGTTATCTTTAAAGGAGTTTTTGAGATTATCAAGAACATAGAAAGACTTTGTTATGTTTTGTGATTGAGTTGCAGATGTTATTGTTATTGCGACACCATATTTATGTTTGCAACACACATGTGCTACCACGTGAGTTGACAATGCAACATTACATTCTTACTAGTAAACAATATGCCTTTATTCTTCAATTATTATTATAAAAGTGATTCATTAGTTTCGATAACCCCGATATTCTGAGCGCTACAAACAATTTGTGCTTTTTAGAGTTCCGTATTAAACTAGAGACTAACCAGGTCATATCTGCCGTAGAACTGAAAACCGTTGGGGTAAACGAGTTCTTGAGTGGAGACCACGAATTGGCAAACGTAGCGTAGGACGCCCTCAGACTAGGTGGAGTGACGATCTCAGCAGGGCGGCCGGCAAAAACTGGATGGGACAAAACCGCGGATCGTGCTCAGTGGCGTGCTTTAGAAGAGGCCTATGTCCAGCCGTGGACTAAAATAGGCTGATGATGATGATGATTAAACTAGAGAATAAAATGGACAAGAATAATTACTGAATGGTACCCTAGAGACTTTACGAGATGTAGAGGAAGACAATCAAAACGATGGGAAGATGAGTTCAGTAGAAAGTAGCTGGTGTGGTTCAGAAGTGGTTACGTAAAGCAAAGAACAGAAATAATTGGAAATCCTTGAAGGAGGCCTTTGTTGAGAGACCAGCTGTTAAGAGGGTAGATAAGTCGAGTGCCAAGAATATGATTTAGTTTAAGTTAATATAGATTTCTTATCTTTGGAAATATTTTGTCATTGTGAAACTATAACACTCTGCTTCGGCCGTGGTTAGTGACCACCCACCAGACAAAGACGCACCGCCAAGCGGCCTTGCCGTGTTCCGGTGCGATGTCTGGTGACACCAGTATTTTTAATTTATTTATCTGATGGACATAGGTGAATAAATCCCCGTTTGGCTATGTGATAAACCGCTCACTGTAAGTAGCTCTAACATATACACCACCACCCGTGACCATGAAGTCTGAAAAGACTTTGAAACGTCGGGATTTAAAATCTACAATAAACTGCGATAAAATCCGTTATGAAATAATTTTCATTTCAATACACATACGCTTCAACCCTTTTTAGTGTCCTGCTGGGGACGGGTCTTCTCTCAACTATCTTACGAGTTGAGAGAGTTTAGGCCTTAATCCACTCACGCTGGCCAAACGCGGGTTGGTGGATGACACGTGTCCTCGAATGATTAGTTATTAGACATGCCGGTTTCCTCACGATGTTCTCCTTCAGCAATATTGAGCAGCGGAGATGAAACAATTCACACAAAGATGTGTAGGCACCCTCTGTGAGGCACCCTCTATCGAACTGTCCTCATTTGCCGTGGTGTTCTAATGAAATAGGTATGGCCCTAAAACCCAAACTAAACAAACCTAGTTTAAAAAAAATTCAGCTTCAGCTATCGGCGTGAATATATAGCTATTTTATGTTATTTCTCATTTTTAGTTACTTCAAAGTAAGTCTATTGTTAAAATTAGTTTACTGAATGAGCTACATGTACCTAATTAACACCCACTTCTAACCAATTCACGTGGTAGGTTTCTCTTTTACACATGTTTTGTAACACCACCCTCTAAATAGGCTAAAACTACCCCTAAAGACGTAGTTGTGTGCCACGAGACCTCCCTCTGACGTTTGTAACACGTGACGGCAGCACGTGCGTTACGTAACTCATCGTGTGAACTAGATTTTGATCTAATGGCTGGTACAGAGATATTTAAGTCGCAGCGCGTAACCTATAAGCGTAGCGCTGTTGCCGTAACAGATGATTAGATGTCACTTCAGTCACTTGTCACTTCTGAGTTTTGTATTAGAATTAGTATTATGAAATGTGTTATTTTTTACTTTGCACTTTAGTGATTATTAAAACATTGTCTGCCTTTTAAGCCTGAAACACAGGGTAAGATACTTCAGGCAAATGTATTATACACTACCTATTATGAAATAAACCTGTACTCTAAGATATTAATTGTAACTACTTAGTACATGAATAAATTTTACTTTACATTACTTTTTTTATAGTATTCAGTCCGTCAGTTACACTACTACATCATTGACTACATCATTGCTTAACATCAGGTAAGTTGTAATCAAGCGCCAGCCTACTCAAAAAAAAAAAAAAGGTGAAAATAACCCACATTACGCCAGTTATTTTATTTTGCTGGACATACTATGGCCTTGATATATTTTGAAACGATTTAAGCAGTGTTCTGTAAGAAAGACCTTTTGAGTAAACAGACCAATCCAGGAACGTCATGATTGTCCACACACTGGGCCTTTAGACAAATTACACAACGAAGCGATAACAATAGAACGAAAAGAATTAACTATCCTATAAATTTTGTATTAGAATATGTCATAATCATCATCATCATCAGCCAATTCTAGTCCACAGCTGGACATAGGCCTCTCCAAAAATACGCCATTGAGCACGTTACGCGGCTTTTCTCATCTAGTTAAAAAACCAAGTTCTTAGGTATAACAATCGATAGTCAACTTAATTGGAAACCTCATGTAGAGGAGTTATGTAAACGCTTAAGTAAGTCCACATATGCGCTATATCAACTTTCAAAAAAAGTTAATAGTCAGGCTCTATTAACAGCTTACCATGGACTAGTTGCCTCTGTTTTACGATATGGCATTATCTTCTGGGGACAGTCTACCGACAGGGAGCTGGTATTTAAGTTGCAAAAAAGATGTGTGAGGTCAATGTGTGGTCTCAGAACAACAGATAGTTGTCGTTCATATTTTAAATGTTTAAAAATCCTGACACTAGCTTCGCTATATATACTGGAAACGGCAATATTTGTAAAAATGAATCCACATTTATTCACAAAATTGTAGGAAGTTAGAAGAAATCCAGTTCGATCTCAATACAAAAATAAACTATGTAACACAAAGTGTAAAACGTCACTTATGCTAAAGAGCTTCTATGGAACAGCTCCGAGAATTTATAATAAAATACCTGACGCAATAAAAATATTGACATTTCACAAGTTCAAAGTAGTACTTCGTAATTTATTAATAGACAAATGTTATTATACAATTGACGAGTTTTTTAATGACAATTCACTAATATGACTGAGTTTATCTATCTCTTAAAATTTTCTGTTGACTAAATTATTGTATCTTTTATTTTGTTTTATTATTATTGTTATTATATTTTCCAATTTTAATATAATTGTATTATAAATTGTAGGAAATGTATGCACCTACTAAACATAAATATTTGTATGCCAGTGCGGCAAAACATAGAGTTCAGTGTTAGACTTAAGAGCTTGAAATGTAATATCCACCTATGTTTGACAAATAAAAATTATTCTATTCTATTCTATTCTAGTTCTTGCCGGCTGCCGGCCCTGCTGAGATCGTCACTCCACTGGGTCTGAGGGCGTACTACGCTACGTTTGCCAATTCGTGGCCTCCACTCAAGAATTTATTAGAATATGCAGGTATATAGGTAATATATATTTACATAAGATTGTGACGTGAAACTTCAAAGGGAAATGTCACAAGACCTCGATTCTAGAACGCGGCATATCACTTCAACTCATTTTAGTGTCCCACTACTGAGCACGGGTCCTCTCACACGAGTTGAAAAGGTTTAGGCCTTAATCCACATCCACAGGCCAAGTGTGGTTTGGTGGATGTTACATGTCCTCGAATGATTAGTTTTTTGACATGCCGGTTTCCTCACATGCATGTTTTCCTTCGCAAATATTGAGCAGCAGCGCTGTAACAATTCACACAAAGATGAGTGAACACAACTGGGAATCGAGCCACCAACCCTATATTTCTAAGGCGGCCCGTACCGCTGCGCCACCGGCCAAGTTAATTTGAAGTAACAATAAAATTGATATATACAAATGTGGACCAGGCATTATATTTAATGTTCTATTGTTTAAACTCATCATAACTTTAAAAGTAAGCTCAAACAAAAACATATTTGCCATTAGCAAAAGTAATTACCCACATCAGCTGAGAGCGCTAAGTAGTTCAAATACGTAAACATACAGAGTATCAGGCCTCCATTACCTGAAGGTACACCTTTGGGTTATCCAGGCGTGATGCTCTGCTCTGGAATGAAAAAAAAAACAGTTATAGGTCGCGGCGACACATCACTGCTGTCTGAAGTCGTGCTTGTGGGCTTCTCACACCCCCTCACGAGGGTCGAGGAGTCGGTTTCAGTTGCCCCCTGACCGAGGTGTTCATACGCTCCACGTGAACACGGGCAGGTCCATGGCTGTGGCTGCTATGTCAGCCCGTCATGGTGGAGATGGTTCTCCCTTGGAAATGCAGACATCAGTCCGCTCCGACTGACGTCTATTTGGTAGAGGGCGTCGTGCGAGAGGGAGCGTTTCTTCACGCCGCGCGTGCGATCTGGCCTTGCCGGGTGAGACCCCCCCCGTGCCGGGAGGCCCAGCAGGGACCGACCGGCGTACGCTACGACGGCTCAGTGTCGCTCCCTCTGCTAGTGTCATGAATTGTCTAAGGTCGACTACGAACTTGCACCTTTATCCTAACCTAACCAAACTCCCCCCCCCCTCTTTTATCAGTGGTAGGTAATAGAGAGAAATCACGATTAGGTAATAGAGAGAAGGCTAATGAATCGCTAATTCTCCTTCAAATGCTCTTATTCACGTGCTGGTGGTAAACAATAAGAAAATGAACCAAATAATAATTAATAATTAATCTTTATTCAAGTTATGTAGGATCTCGTCAGCTAGTCACGTGTTAATTTATAAAGACACTGCCCCACCGAACTTCGTACCGCGTATTACTAATTTCGCTTTTAAAAAAATAGGGGTTGGTGATAGAAGGGTGAAAAAGTATTGTATGTATTTTTTTATGCCGCTTAATAGAAAAAAATATTTATTAAAAAAATTAAAAAAATATTGCTTGGGGTAAACACCCCTTATCACTTAGAGGTTTGAAAAAGGCAAGAGGAACGATGATGAAACAAAACATCTATTTTGAGTTTTTTAAAAAAATAGACCTTTCGCTTGTTTCGAGGTCTGATAGCAGTCGCTCCTATAAGCTAGCCAGCAGCATTAGGTTAGACTGGGAGCCGACCCCAACAGAAATGGGAAAAGGCGAGGCAACTGAAAAAATAACATACAGCAGAATTATGAATCTTCGTATAGAAAGAAAAACAGTTATTTTACAAAAACATGACACACAAAATGAAATGATAAAAACACAAGAGAAAGAAAAATAACTCAGATGGAAACTGTAAAAGAAGAAAAAAGAAAAAAAAGAGTAAGTGTGACCCATTAGTGTCAGTAAACGCTGTGAGTACCTACTAGAGGCGACACACAGCACTGATTTTCAGCAATGTCCATATTCCCACAGTGTGACGCTTGACGCCAAGGTTACCAAAAGATCAAACCTGCATAATTTGTTTGTGTGTATTAAGAAAAAAAAGAAAATATTATCTAAAGATTATCACCAACTATTAATTCGTTAAAATTCACTTTCCATTCGGACGGGCTGGTGGCATGGTCGGTAAGATACTTGCTTTTCACGCCGCAGGTCGTGGGTTCGATTCCCCACCCGAGACAAATATTTCTTTTAATATGTTTGTTTGTCTTGTGTGTCTAGGTGTAATTATCTAAGTATAATTTACAAAAGAAAAGTATTATATGTAGTATATTACCAGTTATCTGGTTTCCATAGTACAAGCTCTGCTTAGTTTGGGATCAGATGACCGTGTGTGTTAATGTCCCACTATATTATTATTATTAATTCGTATCGAAGTCGATTGAAAATTCTATCAGAACGTTTTACAGAAACACGCAACAAGGGTTCGCTTAAGATTTTTCTTTGATTTAGTTACGGAGGAAATCTTATCTAAGAGGAAAAATAAAATGGAAAACCATTGTTGAGAATATTTATAAGAGTTTGATAAAAATAAGTTACAAACATCAGACGTAATTACAGCCCACGTGGCACACCCACGTGCGTTCACTGTTGGATAACCCACGTTTTTTAATAATACAGAACCATTTAAAATGCTGTTCTAATTTTTATTTTATAACTACCTGTCCGCCGCGGCTGTGTCCACGTGAGCCCAGCTGTGGGATAAAAAGTAGGTAACCTATAGCCTTGCTCAATAAATGGGCTATCGAACAGTGCAAGAATTTTTCAAATCGAACCAATAGTTTCTGAGATTAGCGCGTTCAAACAAACAAACTCTTCAGCTTTATAATATCGGTATAGATAAGCTTACACTTGACCACTTGCCTGATGTAAAGCAATGATGCAGTCTACGATGTAACGCGCTTACCCTAAAAATACCGATTCACTCGTGACTTGAAGACAGGCAGATTATAAATAACGGGAATAATAAAAAAACCGGTCAAGTGCGAGTCGGACTCGCGCACCGAGGGTTCCGTACAAACCTGCAAGGTTTACAAAGTTCGTTCATTACGACAATCGAGTCATAAATATGGTATTTTTATTGCAAAATGAAATTCATAACATTACAATGGGGAAAGACGGAGGAGCATAAATTTAAGACAAAGATTCTTTATCGTTTAAGTAATCCTTTATTTTATATTAACACATATCATTTATCTATAATATAACTGAAACACTTATACTAGCCTTGCAGCAGACTTGCGAAAGTTCTTTTATTAAAGTTATTTATTTACTAAGTTTTTTAGTCACTATATATTTAATTCTTTAAATAATGTTGACTTTGAATTTTTTTTTTCACGGGTTAAAGGCAATTAGATCTAAGTATTTGATATGAATTTCAACTTGATAGCTCTACGCGTTCATGAGGAAAAAAGTAATAAGTTTATATTTATTAAAAAATATATATTTTGTAATGTAACTAAAAATTTAAGGTTTTCGGAATTTTCCCTTTATGTGTGCTATAAAACGTTGCTTCATGCCAAATTTCAAGATTCTAGGTCGACTGGAAGTACCCTTTATAGGTTGGTTTTGATTCCCTTGCGAGTACTTGCGAGTTTCAAAATATGCAGCTTAAATTGCTGTTTCTTTTGATTGCGTTGACATAGAAGTTTGATTTTGTTACAGCTTAAAGGTATTATAGACCTGAGTATTTGGTATGAATTTCAATTTAATACCTCTACGCGTTTATGAGGAAATGGGTAGTAAGTTTAAAATTATTAAAAAAATATATATTATGTGATGTAACTAAAAATTTATGGTTTTCGTAATTTTTCCTTTATCTATGCTATAAGACGTTGCTTCGTACCAAATTTCAAGATTCTGAGTTCACGGGAAGCACCCTGTAGGTTTTGATTCCCTTGCAAGTGTCGAAAATTTGCGGCATAAACGGCTGTATCTTTTGATTGCGTTGGCTTAGAAGTTTGATTTTTTCACAGCTTCAAGGGACAGTAGACCTGAGTAATTGATATAAATTTCAGCTTCATACCTCCACGCGTTCCTGAGAAAAAGGGTCTTGACAGACGGACGGACGGACAGACGGACAACAAAGTGATCCTATAAGGGTTCCGTTTTTTCCTTTTGAGGTACGGAACCCTAAAAAGGAAAAAATCCAACGCTTTCCATAAACATTGGAGAGCAGCGGTGGCGCAGCGGTATCCTTCTCGCCTTTAAAATATAAGGTCGCGGGTTCGATTCAAGAAAGAAGGAAAATACATTTAATTGATACAAACAGAACACACAATTGAATAAATAAAAAAAGAAGAATAAATATCGAATAAAAAGACGAAAAAAAATATCCGCAAACACACATAAAGGCACGTAAATTTCATGGTTACCCGCGATTTTCTTGGGATTCCAACATCAGATCCTGACATGGTGCCAATGGGACCAATGCAGAAATAAACCGCTTTAAATAAAAAAAGAAATTTGAGAATCGGTCCTTAAATGAGGGAAATATTGCTGTACATACATAAGAAAAATACATACAGGGGAACATATCACCTCTGCCTTTTTCGGAAGTCGACTAAAGAGTGACCCATCAGTGTCAAACATGGACATTGCTCTGTAAACGCTGTGAGTACCTACCAGAGGCGACCCACAGCACTGATCTTCAACAATGTCCATAGTCCCACAGTATATGTGTATGATTCACACAGCTTTGTGCTTGATATCGGTGAATGAAAACATTGTGAGGCAACCGGTATATCTAAAAACTAATTATTCGAGGAAATGTGACTTCAACCAACCGACATTTGGCTAGCGTGTATAGATGAAACTCGTAAGATAGTTGAGAGAAGACCCGTGCCCACTTTATAAATGGCGGCAAACCGCCGGGATGATTTTGCTTTGAGAATTAGAAGGTGGAAGCGCAGAGAATATATGCCTGGCTCACCGGGAAAGGGTAGATAGGTAGACAATGTGAAGAACTCACGTATTTGCTCGGCTTCGAAGGCGCGACCCGCCGATGTTGTATGTCTTCGGTGCACCGTCCACGTGCTTGATTTCTTGTTTGTTAAATAGCACTAATTCACATGAATGGTGAAACACTTGAGGGTCGACCCGTCCACACACAGTTAATATATAGAAAAACTAGTACTTTACATTAGATTTAGTTTAAAAATCAGGGAATGGGACATCAAAAATGATTGAAGTGTGAAGTAAGTATGGTTAGATCTACTTGGAAGTTAAAGTTTGTTTTCATATGTATTTTAAGCTAAATATAGCTAAAATAGGTTTATAATTCGTTTGTCTTTGTCTGTCATCTGGACATTTCTACTAGTAAGAAAGAGACAACGTCCATTGCAACTGAAGAGTCTTATAACTTTTTTATGAATTAGACCGTTAGTGTTTATAAGTTGTATTGAAATTATTAACTTAAACATCTTAAAAATTAGAATTTCTTCCCATGATGATAAAAACTGTACATCAGTAGGTAAGGAAATAACACTCTACTTAACCCTTAATTGAAAATGAACCGGTTAGCTAATCGAGGTCAAACGGAATGTCTGTGAATCGCACAAAACAACGGATCGCAAAGTTATTTGCACTAGAATCGGTTAACGGTTATACAAAGTGTAGGACCGGAAGGGTCTACATTATTTGAGCCGTAGGCAATAACAATAATAATAATAATAATAATATAGTGGGACATTAACACACACGGTCATCTGATCTCAAACTAAGCAGAGCTTGTACTATGGAAAACAGATAACTGGTAATATACTACATATAATACTTTTCTTTTCTAAATATATACTTATATATAGATAATTACACCCAGACACAAGACAAACAGACATATTTAAACAAATGTTGGTCTCGGGTGGGAATCGAACCCACGACCTGCGGCGTGAAAAGCAAGTATCTTACCGACCACGCCACCGACCCGTAGTTACGTTAATAGTTTTGTGACGTTCAAATTTTAATAAATCAATTAGAAAATAATTAATCCCTATGAAATAAAAATATTATTTTTCAATTAATTATTTTATTATTTATTTTATTTTATATTTTAATGGGTTCGATTTCCACCCGAGACAAACATTAGTGATGAGTATTTGTTTGTGTCGAGTCTGGGTGTATGTATGGTATTACCAGTTATCTGGTTTCCATAATACAAGCTCTGCTTATCTTGGGATCAGATGACCGTGTGTTTTGTGATGTCCTTCGCAAAAGAAGAATTTTGGCTGTAAGGTATTTTGTTCCGACGCTTCCGAGGTCAGATACCTTACACCACGCAACACACTAACGATGCAGCGGTGGAAAAAATATAATATTTTATATTGTATTTATAGTATTTAGATTAGCTGATAATATTTAATATTGTATTTGTTTATAGTGTTATATTTTTTAGCCGTTTAGTAATACTTGTGTAATAGACGGCTATACAGGCGGACACGAGTGAGTGACAGCAATTGGATTCCATTTTGGTAGGGGTATGGAACCCTAAAAAGCATCTAATACCTACTAATCCAGTCCTATTTAGCTGCAGCTAGGTATGCTATTTACTAAAAAAATACATCTTCAATCCATCGTTGAACGGACTGAAGTACCAAGGAACATAAACATTGTGACATTGGATTACGATATTAAAAGTAAATATGTAACTCAAAGTTAAAAGTGTAATAACACTCAACGCATTTTTTTAATCTAGTCAATAACAATCTCGAATGATTAGTTCTAAGAAATGCCGTTTTCCTCACGATGTTTTCCTTTACCGATATTGAGCAGCGGCGATGTAACAATTCACACAAACATGTGTGGGCATGACTTGGAATCGAACCCGCGACCTTATACTTCTAAGGCGAGGCCCGTAGCGCTGCGACACCGCTGCTCAAAAAGTACTTACAAAGAAAAATGAAATTTACTATTATTTTAGAATACTTTTTTTAGTTAGATTAGGTTGTGTCGATGATGTGTGAAGGATGTTCAGTGTTGTTGAATAGTAAGGTAAGCTACATTTACTTGTAATGAACGTTATCGCAACGTTGTGTTGCAACGCACAAGGTTGTGGGCTTGCGACATCCCCTGTGAATGCATTTGTGGACCTTTTACATACGCTAGATTAGAAGTTGCTTTTTTGAATATGTTTTAGTAACCCCTGATAAAAGGGGTATGACAAGCTGGTGACATGTGCAAGAAGGACAGGGATGGTGAACCCCACACAGAATTAAACTAGAAGTATTTACGGGGAATGGAGAAATAACAGTAAAGTGTCAGGATGGTCTTTTATATTAACTTACCCACTTATTTATGCCAAATCAGTGAGTAGTTATACTGCCAAGCATCCACCTAATATCTATCGTTTAGAGAGTAACCCCCAGAGTACCCTACCTACCCAATATTGAACTATTATGGGTTCCTAGGGGATTCAGTAAGTAAAACTAAGATAAAAGGTGGATTAGCCGCGCACACAACCGCTCTACTTGGCTATCGTAATTTGGTCTACTGATTCGCCAGCGGACGTCTAACTCGCACGGGGTCCAGTGATATATTAATTTAAATGGTTACAGTTAATACAGACAAAGAACATACATATTCATAAAACTATACATTAAAACATTCATTCAGTCGAACAGCTCTGCGATGTCACCTGTCATACTTGACAGATGACGTTGATCCGGTCCAAACTCACTATGACCGACAACACGGCCATCCTACGTACGCCTTCGTCCTCGAAGGTGTTATCGTCCGCTGGGGAAGCTGAGAACAATTTAGCCAACATTAGTACTTATCTAGGAATATGTTACTGCCTGATCAGTTGTGCATTCATTTATTCGTGATGCATCTGATCACCTAAAATAGTATGTATAGCTTGAACTAGCTGATGTTCATACAGGATCAGGCTAGTCGTGTATCGCTATTCCTACTACAACAGTGTTCACCATGGATATCTGTTGCTTCTTAGATCGAAAACCCTAATAGATAAAGACTATTGAACCGTAGCATTAAATCACACTAAATATTGAACCGTTAAAATTTTAAAACAATATACTTTTTTTTCGCACCAATATAATTGACATTTTTTTACAGAAATTCCAACAACTTAATTGCGCGGTAGGCAGAAGTAGAAACTAACTAACGTCACGCCTCTTTATTTTAATACTCATTGAAATGTAAAATAAATCTACCGTCCAAATTATATCAACACTCATTGGTGCTCGAAAATACACATCATTAACCGTTCGGCCATCATCAATTATTTAAATCTTAGGCCTGCTTATTGCTCACCAATAAACGAACATAATGTTATCCATATTTCACAAAAGTAATATTATGAAAAAGCAAAAGTTTTACATAACCTCTTTAGATCCATGCTTATCGCTTGATGCGATACGAATTCACTGCACACGGTTGCCTTACCACGTGGGCGGGAGTGCCAGCGGGTCATGCCGCCGTCACGCTCCGTCGTCTCTGGGGCAGGCGCGATTGTAAACTGCAAAACTTAACCATGTGCTCAGAGCACGCGTTATTAGTTCCTAACCAGTGTGTGGGCAAAAGTGTTCCATATCCCACTTCTGATGCAAGAAGGACAGGGATGGTGAACCCCACACAGAATTAAACTAGAAGTATTTACGGGGAATGGAGAAATAACAGTAAAGTGTCAGGATGGTCTTTTATATTAACTTACCCACTTATTTATGCCAAATCAGTGAGTAGTTATACTGCCAAGCATCCACCTAATATCTATCGTTTAGAGAGTAACCCCCAGAGTACCCTACCTACCCAATATTGAACTATTATGGGTTCCTAGGGGATTCAGTAAGTAAAACTAAGATAAAAGGTGGATTAGCCGCGCACACAACCGCTCTACTTGGCTATCGTAATTTGGTCTACTGATTCGCCAGCGGACGTCTAACTCGCACGGGGTCCAGTGATATATTAATTTAAATGGTTACAGTTAATACAGACAAAGAACATACATATTCATAAAACTATACATTAAAACATTCATTCAGTCGAACAGCTCTGCGATGTCACCTGTCATACTTGACAGATGACGTTGATCCGGTCCAAACTCACTATGACCGACAACACATGTTCAATAAGATACTTGCTGTTCACGCCGCAGGTCGTGGGTTCAATTCTCACTCAGGACAGATATTTGTGAGATGAATATATCTGTTTGTCTCGAGTATATATTTACAAAAGAAAAGTAGTTTATGTAAAGTATTACCATGGAAATAAGCTAATACTTATTTTAGTTCCTCTAAAATAGTATACCAGTTATCTGGTTTCCATAACACAAGCTCTGCTTAGCGTGGGACTAGATGGCCGTGTGGGTTAATGTCCCAGAATATTATTATAACTAGTTTGAAAGGCAGGTGGCGTGGTCGGTAAGATACTTGCTTTTCACGCCGCAGGTCGTGGGTTCGATTCCCACCTGAGACAAATATTAGTGATAAACATTTGTGTTTGTGTCGAGTCTGGATGTAAGTATCTATTATAAGTATACATATGTACAAAAGAAAAGTATTATGTACATGTATAGTATATACCAGTTGTCTGGTTTCCATAACACAAGCTCTGCTTAGCTTGACCAGATGACCGTGTGTTAATGTCCCAGAATATTATTATTATTATTAATAGTTTGTCGCGTGTATCTGTGTATAAGTTTGTTGCTACGTAGTGCAAACGGACACAACCGAATTTTATGCAGTTTTTTATTCGTGTTTAAAAAGTGTGATCATTAAAGTTCCTTCCCGCAGTATGTATGCTCCTTTAAAATCACTGGAATAAAGCTCAAAATTGTTTACTTATTACAAGTAAAGTAGAATATTTGAGTTATTACAACAAGTGTAGGTAAAGTTTGTAATGTTTATAACAAGCCGGTTTGATAACAGTATAATTGCGGAGATATTAATATTATTATTATTAATATGTATGTATAAAAAATAATTAGCCCTCTCTCAGTCGTCGGAAAAAAATTAAATTAAAATTTGTCCCAATTTTTTTTCAACATCAGCAATTTTACTAAAATGTTATTTTTTAAATTCTACAAAAAAATTAAAATAAAAATTATTTCTTTTATTCGTTCTGTTTGCTGAAGCGCGCATAGATTCTTTTTATGCCACTGTTCGCAAAAATGAACATCCCTGGTACCTAAACAGAGTCAGGACCAGCTCGGACAGTATTCTGAAAATGATTGCTAATCATCTGGATAGCCCATCTATATATATAAAAATCAATACCACTTTTCGTTGTAATTTTATAACTCAAAAACAGGCTTACCTATTCAAACCAAATGTTTAGGCATTGTTCGGACTATTTAGTAAATGGTTTATGTGAAGTTTGCACGAAATCGGTTGAGCGGTTCTTTATTTATCACATTTTTTGTAAATTGTTGAGTGGGCTGAAACAATCCGGGCGAAGCTGCGGCGGGCCGCTTGTATTATAATGAAATTCAAAATATGCTTTATTTTTTTTTTATACGCGTTACGCTTCATAAAAATAGTCCAATTTCCTTTCCTACCATGCAGTGAATTATTGGCAACTACTGAGAAACACTACCAAAAAACTCAGAAGCCTTTTTTTTGATGAAGTACATATATCTATTACATTTTGTTTGTTTATTGTGTTGAATTAGAGTGATTTATATTATTATTATTATTATATTATTTTAAATTTGTTAATAGTCATTTCCCTTATATTATTTGGAAGTTTATTGTAGAAACGTATACACTGCCCCTTAAAAGAGTTACTGATTTTGTGGAGTCGAGTATGATGTGCTACAAGATCGTTCTTATTTCTAGTATTCAAATTATGTGTGTCGCTTATTTTTTTTTAATTTCGTAATATTTTTACGCACATACAATAAATTTTCATAAATATATTGAGAAGCGACAGTCAAAATATTTATGTCTCCGAATTTCTCTCTTAGGGAAACACGGCTTCCTAGTTTGTATATAGCTCATAAAGCTCTTTTTTGTAAAAAAGATGGTGAACCAGTGTGACCGCATACATGTGGACCACATACGTTAATCTTTTATAGGATTTAGGTTTATATGTTTTTTATGTTTTCATGTTTTAATAATCCTAGGATCTTTTATGGTCTGAAATAAATAATAATAATTATTATTATAATTTGAATCTTAGACACTGCTCCAATGATTTTAATGAATTATAGTATGCAGAGGGTTTCGAAGGGAGATTAACCGATCTAGCTACTTTACATATATTTTTCTTTTTGTATAATTCCTTCTTTTGTGAGAAAATCTATTACTGGGAGCCCTTTAATGTACTTAATTTCCATAGTAGAACTCAGTCATCCAGGTACTTATACTTACTTGTATTTAATCTACTGACTTTTGCCTGTGCCTACACCTTGTATAATAATTCGATACTATGTTTGTTTGTAATCCATTAACAATCGCAAAGTACCAATCAAAGATTTACAAACATTGAATCCTGTCCTTGATGGCACTTTTCGTCAAACCGTTGAAATCGATAACGTAATCGACACGAACCGTCGACTCCACCGTCTTGCAAATTGAAAATCGATTTCGCAATCGATAGGGTAATTGATTGAGTTAATGTTGGGAAATAACTATTGTTAGTTTGAACTAAATATGTTACTTTGTTGGGGTTTTCGTAATTCGTATTATTGTGTAAATACAGGTTGAGTTGTAGTGAAAAGAGTTACAATATTCGATACCCGGTTTGGTGAATCAATCAGAATTTAAACCGCTCCTCAGAACCTGTGTTGGCCTGGAGGATAGAACTATCCTTCAGTTAGGCAGAAATCCACACGAGCAAATGCGGTTTGGTGAGTGTCACAAGTTCTCGTAGTTTTCTTCACGATGTTTTTCTTCACCTATATTGAGCAGCAGAGATGAAATAATTTACATATAGATATTCAAGCACAACCGACGATCAAACCCGTAACTCATTTGAAAACTGAGTCATAGGCACCACTCTCTAGGAATAAAATTTATTTATGATAGCACCTTACTATATTGTATAATTACAGAGTGGAAGGGACAGCCCTCTGTAGACTGAACACTGACATTCAGCTGTTAATTAAAATCATCTGCCACCTTTTTTTGAAAAATGATACCTATTTATTTTTGTTACTTTTAATTTACGATTACTGTATTTTCATAACTCGATTTGAATGAAAGACAGCTTATATAAAACATCTTTCAATATATAGTCAGGAACGATACGTGAAATGACGCGGCGAGAGTGCGTTTGGTAGTAAGCTCTAACCCCATAGTGGGATGGTTCGCCGGTCGCTGTTAGGGTTTCCGTATAAGTTAGCAAAATAAAACCCAATATTTGATATACCTATCATCTTAGTCTTACGTACGAATTTCATCCTAGCAGTTTATGGAGGGCGGTCACTTCCACCCGGTATAAAATGTACATGATTCTTAGACATTTATGATGTCTACATCAGTAGATAATAAGGTCCCTATTTATTAATTATCTAAAACGTAATTACCAATGCAAAAACAATTTCATTACCGTAATCTGAAGATAAATACAATGTAGCAACGCTTGATGTAATTATCAAGTTTTGAATTAGCGAAATATTTTGCTAATGGCAACACTGTCGTAACCGTAGTTCCGTAGATATGTCAACATCATACATACATACTATTACTTAATGCTTGCTAAATACACATATAAGTGGTACTAAACGCATGCGTGAAACATGTGCGCTATTTTGTTGCGCCCATAATAACAAGCACGAATCAATAATGCATGAAGCCTGTACTGTGCATACACAAAGGAAGCATACTTGCTGGCACATCTACTTCTCAATGCATCAGCTGTCATTTTATACTGTCAATACGAACGAACGAATGAACACCGAGCAGGGTGAAGCGGCCATCTTAGAATGGTTGACACTGCATGTTGGACCGTTGTGTCGTCGGGAAGTGCAGATGCAATAACGTGTCCGATGAACGTTACGATTTAATCCAACGTAATCTTAACGATCTGTAATTAACTGGTAGAATTCATGATTGTGCTATCGAGAGATTGGAGTGAACTGATATTTGCCGTAGTTATTTTATTGAAATACCGTGATCTTACTCGATTATTCACGCCTACCTAAAGTTGTCTGCTAATCCTGATATTTTTAGTCTAAAACCTTTCAAAATCCTTTATACTCAAAAAGGCTTCAACTATTACCTGAGATGTGTTAAAACACTCCATCATTTCCTTTGCCTTTTCCATTTCTATTGGGGTCGGCTCCCAGTCTAACCTGATGCGGCTAGCTACCAGAATTATACGAGCGACTGCCATCAGACCTCGAAACCCGTAGGGAACCAGTAGCCGAGATAGTTAGACCAGGTGTCAGATTATATTGGCTTCTACACTATATGTAAAGATTGTCATAGATGTGCTAAATGACAACTGGTACCAACGGCTTAACGTGCTCTCCGTGGCACGGAGGGTAGTCCCTCAACCAACCAGACACAGAAACAAATTTTTGTTGAAATTAAACTACGTTTTAATTAGTTCTTTGGAGATGTGTTAAATCACTGGTACTTGTAAAAGAACACCGAGTGGTTGAAATTTTTATCTGAAACCACCATCACAGTCCCGGCATTAATACTCTTGTAAACCAGGATCAACAGCGGCCCCATAAATAGTATCAGGATTTGAACCCGGCCAAGTCCCTGGCCAGAGTTGTTTTGAATCCCACACAAATTTTATCAGGAAGATGATAAGAGGAGTTGGAAAGTTACATTGTCTACTTCCCTCATTACTACATATATTAGACCCTTCTTACTATATTATGACTCTTGAGATAGTTGAGTTTTTCTTTTTAAGAAATAAATTGCAGTTATGAATGAAACTTAGCCCATTTTACATTCAGCCGGGCTGTCGACCTTCCGGCGCAGTTTCATCACAAGTTACGTTGACCTGTTGCATTTCCACCGACTGGAAATGTGCGCGGGCGCATATTTCAACACGCTGTAATCTAAACTCCATGTTTTATAACTCATTGTGTTATTTTTGTTGCTAATTAATATACTGGAATGATCTAGTTTTATAACCGACTTAAAAAAGAAGACGTTTTTTTAATTCAAATGTTTAATTGAGTCATTTAATAATAATAAAAACATTTATTTTCTCATAAAAAAGGTACAGTTTGGCAATATGACAAAATTACAGGCAGATTCAATTTTATTTTCACTAATTTTTTTATACAGTCTATACTACCCAGTATAGACTGTATAAAGCGGGACCTGTGTGACAGATCTCCAGGCTCTCCTCCCTAACATTACAATGTAGGCTGCACTTACGTAATACCTATTCATAAATATGGATTCACTTCAACACATTTTAATGTCCCACTACTGCCTTTTTCTAGATCCTCAATAAATGGACTATACCAATAAGAATTTTTCAAATTGGACCAATCTCTGAGATTTGTCCGTTCAACCAAACGAACATCAGTTTTATAATATTAGTATAGATATAGATTATAATAACGGCTACAAAATTAATCAGATTAAGGACGATCACTTCTCTAATAAAAATAAAACTCTCATCGAAGTCCGCCATTTTATTTTCGCAACGATTACATCACAAATCTAGTTATCGCTCTTCACCTTGGTAATGATGTAACGGAGTCAAGGTCGATGATGCAACCATACGAATTAGTTATGAAACAGCTGCGTTCCGAATAGTGGTTCATAACCACTTGCTAACACTACCCCACTATTACAAATAGGAATTGTGAGGATGGACGCATAAGGTATAATGCAGATTTTCATAAAAAATTTCAGTAGTAAGCATGTTCGCTTAATAACCACGTGGTCTCGGGTTTGATTCCCAGGTCGAGCAAAATGATTCTTCTAATTTATCAAGAGAATTTTAGTTGCAGTTAGAAGTTTGGATATGTGCCTGGTGAAAGGGAATAACTTCGCCTCATATTACGTATGGTACCTAAACATAGCCGGAAAAAAGTGGGTAATATTCACCTCTGCCTACCCCTTCGGGTAATATCTATATTACACCACTAGGTGACGCTATGTTATGATATGTTCATCAAATTTTTCATGACATTTGAAAATAACTTACATTTCAATGTTAAGCACAAGTCTCATCTTACTCTCCTTTTGCACTGCACAATAAGTTCCAGTAAGTTTCTTTGTGTGTCTCTTTCCTTCATCCCTGGTCGATAAAAATAGACAATGTTTGCAACATGATGTCCTGTGCAAACCAAGAGCTATTTAACTCTACAGATGGTTTTCTTAAATTCATAATGATGAATATAGGAAAGAAATGCCTAGTTATTAGAGTGCTTCTAGCACTCCAATAGGCTCGCGCTAAATACTGACTGGAGACGCCTTAATACGCATAATAGGGTAATATAATAAAGCTGAGAGCTTGTTTAGTTGAACATGCCCGATGGAACTTCAGGCCCGATTTAAAGAATTCTTGCCTGTTAGATAGCCCATTTATTGAGGAAGGCTTTAAGCTACTTTTTATCCTACTGTAGTATATGAATTTGGTGTATGTAGGTAGTGTTAACTTGTGTATGTGACGGTACTTAAATAATAAATCAGTATTGAACCAACTGACGTGTGTCACATGGGCGAAACCGCTGGTAAAATGCGATAAATGTTTTTTTTATATTAAGCTATCGCGAAACCTCTAGTAGATGTGTGACATCGATATTATTTTGTAGTAGGTATACGAGCTCTTTGCGGCAAGAGATGGGATACCGCCGAATAAAGTGATGAGAGTCGCAGAGACATAAGTCATTTGCGGATGGTGACGGTAACGCATCGTCACACCACCGTATTGCAGAATAATCCTCTTCACAATCTGCGATTACAGACGATTACCGGCGATCACGATTTTAAAGAGGTCATACTCGGCTGTACTTGCTGATCATCGTCTATGATGGTTGGTTTGTTGATGAGCCGACACGATCGCCGATCATTCGACGTCGAACAGTAAAGCGTAGTGCAGTACGAACTTATTAAGGCTAGTGGGTGGTCTAATGAGGAGAATGAGGAGATATTCAATTTCATAGAACATTATCAGACCTGTTGAGAAACTACTTCGTAACTATTATGATGAATAGTCAAACAGTACCATTTTCTTTTTTTTCAGCACTTTTTGTTAAACCACATTAACATGATGTGTTTATCGCTATTAAATAAATGGTTGGAGTAGCAACGTACTCCACGTGCATCTTGTACGCTGCCGTTCGACAAAAAACTACAGACGATTGTGTGGATGCTTGCACGTTAATCGTGCCGATCATAGATAATCACACGATCAACGATCATCGCCGATTGTGAAGAGGAGTCATTTATTATACTATCACCACACAGTGCAGTGTGCCGACGTATGCCGTAGAGATGCGTCCCCATACCCTGCAGCCTTTGACCACCTCAGATGTTTCACATCAAAAATATTGGTTACACATTAGTACACGGTCGTTACCGTTCCTTTATGTAAGCACCCTTAGTCAGCAAACTGCTTCTCGGTGTATTGGTATTGAACTGGTGGCCCAGATATGACTTAAGTAAGAGTTATCCAATACTTGTTGCAAGTTTGCATCATTCTACGTAACTGTTAAGGAGCCCAAGGTCACATCTTGGAGGCTAAACATATGCCAATTTTGTCCATTCATTGCTAAAATATTTGTAAGATTTCATAAACTTTACATACTTGTTCTACACATACCTAATACATAAAACGAAAATACCTTCGTCCGTGAGAGTGCACCTTTTATCTGAATCCCCACATGTGGTCCCCGAGTGGTGCAAATCAGGTGACAATCAACTGGTAATTATGTTTACTGGTAATTAACTGGTGGTAGGCTTCAGCCGTGGTTAGTGACAACCCATCAGACAAAACCGCACCGCCAAGTGGCCTTGCCGTGTTCCGGTGCGATGTCTGGCACCATTTAAGAGGGTGGGTCGAAATTGTTGCTCTTTTATGGTTTCAACCTTAAGGAGCCTCATTTCACTGCCACCTTCTCACAGAAAGTCATTCGTTGGTTCCCATCTTAGACTACATCATTACTTAACATCAGGTAAGTTGGAGTCAAGCGCCAGCCTATTCAATGAAATTACATGTCGTAGGCTACTGTCATTCCCATACATTATAATTATTATTATAATATCTTTTATACATTAGGGGACCACGTGTGGGGATTCAGATAAAGGTGCACTCCCACGGACGAAGGTGTCTCAGTCCCCAAAAACATAATATGTCATCGTATGTAAGTGTAATTTCCATATTTTATACCATATTTTCCACTTCTCTAAACAGTAAGCAATGCCTGTGATGTAACATTTCAGATTTAAATTTGAGGCTTACGTTACAAAAATCTTTTTTTTTATATTTAGACTAGCTTCACCGCACACCGCAGGTCGTGGGTTCGATTCCCACCCGAGACAAACATTTGTTTAAATATGTCTGTTTGTCTTGTGTCTGGGTGTAATTATCTATATTTAAGTATATATTTACAAAAGAAAAGTATTATATGTAGTATATTACCAGTTATCTGGTTTCCATAGTACAAGCTCTGCTTAGTTTGGGATCAGATGACCGTGTGTGTTAAAGTCCCACTATATTATTATTAAGGACCAAATAATTTCCCATGCCACAATACCTCGCACTGAGTTACATCATAACATTGATTTTTATCTGTCAGATAAATGATGTAAGAGTTACAAACGACTAATTATGTGTCAAGGTCTGTTGGTACATTATTGTTTGATTTCGTTAAGAAATCGCTCGTGAGATTGTGTGACGACATAGGTACTTAATCACAGTTTATCTACATCATCATCATCATCAACCCATTTTAGTCCACTGCTGGACATAGGTCTCTCCCAAAGCACGCTATTGAGCATGATCCGCGGCTACTCTCATTCAGCTCTTACCAGCCACCTTGCGGAGATCGTCACTCCACCTAGTCTGAGGGCGTCCTACGCTACTTTTGCTTATCCGTGGTCTCCATTCCAGAACTCTACACAGCCGCTTTGTCTATGGTGTAGGGAAAATTTTAATCATCTCGCTCCAGCTCCGTACGGTTTTTTTACTCTCTGTCGATGGAACGCGCTTACCCAGTATACCGATTCACTCGAAGTTACGAATGATGTTCGGTGAATAAGGGCAAGTGGAGTCGCTTCAACACTTTTGTCCAACTACAGGGCACGGGTTTTCTCTCAACTTTTTTAAGAGTTGAAAGCGCTGGCCCAGTGCGGGTTTGTAGATGTCACATTTCCTCGAATGATCATGTCTTAGACATGCCGGTTTCCACACAATGTTTTCCTGAGCAGGAGAACCAAAACTGAGCTCAACCAGGGATTGAAGTTGCGATATTATAATAAAACCAAGGCCAAAGTTCGGAAGACTTCGAAAGTGGCATCAAGGGGCGACTATTTTGACCCACCCTCTTAAATGGTGTCACCAGACTCGTACCGGAACACGGCAATGTTACATATCGGCGCGGCTTTGCCTGGCAGGTGGTCACCAACCACAGCCTAAGCCTACCAACAATTTATTGACACCGGATTTGTACCGCCCGGACCACGACCACTGGCTTGGAAAGGGCTATGCTCGGAGTCTCTAAAGGATCGAAATCAATCAATCAACCAATCCGTCTGTCTGTCGCGCTTTCACGCTAAAACTACTTAACCAATTTAGATGAAATTTTGTTTGGAGATAGTTTGAGACCCGGGGAAGCTTAAAGCAAAGGACAGTTTTTATCCGACTGCGCAAAAAGAGATTAATGGTTCAGCGTGATAACCAACATATGCGCTGGCGTAGTTTCTTATTAAAATACATATAAGTAATTAAAATTATACAATTATTGCTAAATAATCATTATAATTGTAAACTTGTGTACATTGAAACATGTAAAACAAATATTAAACAGGTGTAAAACCACGTAACAATTCACTTCCCGTTTCGTACAAACAGATATGACCTCCAGTCCTTTGCTATTAGTATTATTATTTATTACATCACTATTAACCCTTCCCAGCTTCGCATAATAATGATAATAATATTAATAATAATAATATGGTGGGACATTACCACACACGGTCATCTGATCCCAAACTAAGCAGAGCTTGTACTATGGAAACCAGATAACTGGTAATATACTACTTAAAATACTTTTATTTTGTAAATATATACTTAAATATAGATAATTACACCCAGACACAAGACAAACAGACATATTTAAACAAATGTTTGTCTCGGGTGGGAATCGAAACCACGACCTGCGGCGTGAAAAGCATGTATCTTACCGACCACGCCACCGGCCCGTCATGGGTGCCATAAGAGTTTACTACACAAATAATTAACCTTCCTTGAAAATATATCTAACTGATGATGGTGAAAACCGATTGAAAATCTGTTCAGAACTTTTGACGCCTGTTCAAATTTAAAATTAGACCAAACAAAGAACTACAATGAAGTGGTCGGACAGAGAACTATAGTAATCAATATAGCCCACCGGATTAGTAAACTGAAGTGGCAGTGGGCCGGTTATATCTGCCGCAGAATTGACAACCGTTGGGGTAAACGTGTTCTTGAGTGGAGACCGCGAACTGGCAAACGTAGCGTAGGAAACGCTCAGACTAGGCGGAGTGACGATCTCAGCAGGGCGGCCGGCAAGAACTGGATGAGAAAAGCCGCGGATTGCGCTCAGTAGCGTACGTTAGGAGGCCTATGTCCAGCAGTGGACAAGAATAGGCTGATGATGATGATAAAGAACTACGGTTACAGCTAAGAATAAAGTTAGTTAACACTGACCAAAAAAAAAGAAAAAAAAAAGTTTTTTTAATGTCCTCATTATGAGTGAGTAATTAATATTAATAGCTACAAGATTAAATAAGTACTTGCATTATATACTAAGACATATGACATCCAAGTCCAACATGACCGGCGTGTGTGGAAAGTCGCGTTAAACTAGCAAATGTAACATCCACCAACCCTTGGTGGATGTTACATGTCCAAAAATGATTAGTTCTTAGAGGTGCCGGTTTCCTCACGATGTTTTACTTTACCGATATTGCGAATAGATGGAACACACATCTTTGAAATTCACACAAAGATGTGGGCACGAGCGGGAATCGAATCCGCGTACTTATATATCTAAGGCGAGGCCCGTATTTCTGCGCTACCGCTGTTAATAATATTGTGTCACATAAATCCGTGTTTAGCATTTACAAATATACAAAAACCGTTTACTGAAGTCAACAATTATTAAAGATATGACCTAATCCGAAAACCTTGGCATGCATGCATAAAAACTGGGCCGCTACTGATGCAACTCAACTTGCGCCATCTCCTCGGATCGATCAAAAGATTGGCCTTCATACATATTATTGTGAGCTAATATCATATAACGATACCACAAGGTGTAAACAGAGGTTAATATTAGGTACCAACACAGTTTTTATTTTATTCTGTTATTAGCTGGCGCTTGACTACAACTTGCCTGATGTTAAGCATTGATGTAGTCTACTATGGAACGCGCCAGCCTAGTGTACCAATTCACTCGTGATTACGAATGATTATCGGTGAGAAGGTGGCAGTGGAATGAGCCTCTATATGGATAGAAACCTTAAAGGAGCAACAATTCCGACCCACCCTTTCTGCATGGTGTCACCAGACATCGCACCGGAACACGGCAATTTATTACACGGTTTAATTTATCTGAACAGTCTTATATTTATGTACGTACTTAAGCAGATATGGTTTGGTGGGCCGGTGGCGTGGTCGGTAAAATACTTGCTTTTCACGCCGCAGGTCGTGGGTTCGATTCCCACTTGACTAAGATTTTGATGAGGCTATTTTTTATGTGCCCGATTTGCCTGGAGGGAAGTGGACAATCTAACTTTACAACTCCTTCTATTATTAAATTCGTGCGGGATCCAAGACAGTTTAGATGTCCCTGGGTTTGGCCGGTTTCAAATCTTCACGACGCCGCTGTTAATACTGGCTTACAGGAGTTGTAGTGGCGGGATTGTGGTGCTGGGTTAAGTGCTACAAAAAAGACGCCAAGACGTGATCTCCACTCGAGAACTCGCTGACCCTAGCACCATAGGTCATAACTGACAGGACGCACAGGATAGAAACTTTAGAACAATTACTTACTATAATTTTAATAATGTAATACAGTACATAATTCAAGTCATAACGAAAGACGTCCGAGTCATGTATACTAATTATCTAAATAAATAAACTATCAAACACTAAACTTACTTTGTTATATTTACCGTTGCAAATGTTTCTTTTGACTAACCCAATTCATTCGAACCAAAGAACAAAACAATCAAAAACCAACTTTAAACCCTTAAAAATACAGTCGCAGTCAGTTTAACTGGTTATTAGTTCGAGTTAGAGTTACGTAAGATTTTAAGGTCACTTGTATTGCATAACGTAAACGAAACCAGTATAAATAGACCTATAATGTGCGACAAAATTGAAGCAGTTTGGTTCATTCAGGGGGAAGAAGGAGGTCTTTTTATATTGGACTGCTGTTGATTTGTGTTAGCTAATTTTAGAATGTCAATTTTGAAATGTTAATGCATTGCAGCTGATTCTGTGATCAATTAGGTAAGTATAACTCATGTTATACGTTACTAAAAGGGATAGGCAGAGGTGAATATTGCAATATTCACCTACCAATCAACAATTTAGAGGCTCTAGAAAGCATATTTATGGCAAATAAAGCAAAACCAATCAGACCTATTTCGGTTATAGCGAGGTGGACCATCGTTGACTGTCTAGCTACAGAAGCAGGGAATATTATATTGCAAACACAGGTGCATTCTTATCTTTGACTGGCCGGGTGGAGTAGTGGTTAGTGACCCTGACTACTAAGCCGGTGGTCGTGGGTTCGATTCCCACCCAGGACAAATCTTTGTGTGATGAGCACGATTGTTTGTTCTGTGTCTGCATTTATCTATAATATGTACATACATAATATACCTATTTACAAAAAAAAATGTATTTAAGTATTATATCCGTTCCTAGTACCCAAAACACAAGCAAATATAATTGCTTAATTTGAAAAATAATTGGCGCTGTGTATGTGTGAAAATAATATTATGATATGACTAGCTTTCCGACAGCGGCTTCGCCCGCGTGTATGTCGGTTATCGCGCCAAAACATTACCTTCTTTTTGCGCAGTCGGTTAAAAACTATCCTATGTCCTTTCTCGGGTCTCAAACTACCTCCATACCCAATTTCATCCAAATCGGTTCAGTAGTTTAAGCGGGAAAGCGTAACAGACAGACAGACAGAGTTACTTTCACATTTATAAAATTATTAGGGATTATTATTGCTTCATCAGGCAAAAGGTCAGGCGCAAGCCTATTCTAGAAAAGAAAAAACACCACAAAAATTTGAGATATGGTCGAAAACGTGCGAATTAAAAAAAAAAAGTTAAATGTTATTAAATGTTATTACAAAATAGAAGAATACCTAAATAACAATTTTAAAAATTAAGTATTTATAGTAAATAAGTTAGCGCTATTCCTCCTCTCTCCTACTATTGCTTGTGCCCGACAGGGTCCATAATTGTCTCTTATATAATTGTTAACACCTTTTTAACATTATGGTTTGCAATAAATATTGAGTATTGAGTATTGATGCCTTTAAAATATTATGAAAAGCTTAAAATACAAAAAAAAAACATCTAAAAGTTCTGATACCTTATAAGTTACCTTGTTATAGACAAATCTTATGGGTAACCTGATTTTCAATTAAGTAACCCGTAAAAAAGGGTCACTTAACTGTTTGATACACGAATGGTTCATAGATAAAAATGTAGACAATTTTTAGCTTTGTTTTAGCATCACTAGGTCGAAAACCATAAAACGCAGCTCAGTATCGGTGAAGGAAAACATCTTGAGAAAACCGGCATGTCTAAGAACTAATCATTCGAGGACATGTGACATGCATTTATTTATGGACTAGTCCCACCGTAAGCGTCCACGTTTGGGCTTTGTGAATGTAGCTTCCATTTCAACCCTTTTTTCTAGTATCTCACTGCTGGGTAGGGGTCTTCTCTCAACCATCTACTGAGTTGAGTAAATTTAGGCCTCGAATGATTTTTTTTATACAAAATTAGGCTTGCGCTTGACCACAACTTGCCTGATGTGAAGCAATGATGCATGCTACGATGGAACGCTTTTACCCAGTAAATACTGATTCACTCGTGACTTGAAGACCGGCAGATTACAGCTATGGGGAAACGATTAGTTCTGGTTCCATCACGATGTTTTCCTTCACTGATATTGAGCAGCGGCGATGTAACAATTAACACAAAGATATGGGCACGACTGGAAATCGAACTCGCGACCTTATATTTCTAAGGCGAATTCCGTACCGCTGCGCCACCGCTGTTCTTATTCTTATTCCTCCTTTATTGATTCGTTATTTCAGATTAATAATATTAATACGGTCAAAGTATGGTTTAAACTGGTTACCCGGTAATAATTAACAGAGTAATGCTTTACTGAACCATTTCCCAGGTTGTCCGTGAGATCTCTCTACTCTTGTAACCACACGGTCGGAAAATTGTGAGATATAGACAAATTTATTTTTAAAACTACTATAATAGTGAAATAACATAATATGGCATCACGTCTGTATTACCCGAAAGTGTAAGCAGAGGTAAATATTACCCACTTTTCGATGACCATGTCTAGGTCTTATGGGATTTAATAATAGGAAGCCTATTGCCGTTCATAGGGCACAATTACAAACTTCGAGCTGCCATTAATTAGAGAAGATTTTATGCTCGACACGGGAATCGAACCCGGGACTTTGCTGATATTAAGCGATCACTTAGATAACTTAGTTTTTACACGAATTCACGAGTCTGGTATGTTTAGTAGGTTTGGTTCTACCTATTTGTGTTCGCTGTTATTAAATTCGCTCTTTATGGGAAATTTAATGGAATCAAAATGACTTTCAGTCTTATTCATAAAATAATTATAAGACTCTTTAGTTTAAATGGACTTTGTCTCTTTCTTACTAGTATAAATGTCAAGATAACAGACAAAGACAAACGAATTATAGACCTATTTTAGCTGTAATGAGCTTATATGACGTTTATGAATACGGGGGATTCAAATTGATTCAAATTCTAAAAACAATTTTTTTATTCCGGTGTTCCTATTTTAACTAAAGAAATATATTTAAAAAAATATACCTACTAACCGAATATAGAACCTCCTCCTTTTTTCAGAAGTCGGTTAAAAAGTATTTTGAATGAAGTGAAAACGGGGTCCCTCTACTGCACTAAACTATACCTGTTTACTTAAGTATGCGTATGAGTTCCCATAGTTAAACGGCGGTAACGTGTTACCACCTCGTGACATAACCTGCTTACCCACTAACAGCCGGATACTTTCCAGGGCTGACACCATCATGATAAGCTTAAGAACATTGAGAGATTATTTTTTCAGCTTAGGAATAAGATTAAGCCGATATAATAATAATAACAATGTTTTAAATTACAATTTCATTAATTTCAAACCATCTAACTGTTTTACGTAGGCACCTATACGAATAGTTATTAATCTATATGTATATATAAAAGAAGAAACTGACTGACTGACAAATCAACACAGAGCCCAAACCGCTGGGTCTGGAGATTCTAAATTTGGCACATAGGTTCCTTATGGGTTCTAGGGGTGGACAAAGAAAGGATTTTTCAAAACTCACCCTTTAAGGGGGTGAAACGGGGTTCCAAAGTTTGTATCGAGGAACAAGATTAGTGAGATCAATTTCGCGGGTGACACCGCGGGCGGAAGCTAGTAATAATTAAAGTAAGAATTGTGGCGGGTGATATATGCTTTGAAAGAGGTTTCAGACTCATTTAAAAAAACAACGTAGATCAGACAGAAGAAAAGTAAAAAAGTCCTTTGTTCTTTATGGTCAGATTCAAAATTAAGTATAAGTAACGCAAATTAAAATCATAGATATTTTTTTAACGAAATTTTTATTTTTATTCTTATGCTTTATTGTACACAAAATACTTACTTAAACAATTAATAAATAGGAAACAGCACATGTATGTACACATGCGAGCTTAATTAAAATGTGAATTTTCTACCAGCACATTTTTCTTAAAATCATCTAGGCGGCCTGTGTCTGGTCAGATTTAATAAAAAAAATATATAATTTAGTGTTTTTTTTTTAATATAGGTACCTAGCTTGTATTTGCCTACGACCTATTGAGCTTAACTATTAAAAATTATGTTTTACTTATTTAAATATTTTATATTAATTTCATTTGTCATTTTGTTCAACCCTATAAGTGCAGCATCACTGGGATGTGCTCGACGGATGTTAACCTACTGCTGTCTAACGGGACTCACGTTAGGACATCATAGATATACCCACTTCTAAGTAAGTAAATAAAATATATGTATATGTACACTAATAAGTACTGCATCTTTGATCTGAATCCCCACAGTCCCCGGGTGGTGCAAATCAGGTGACAATAAACTGGTAATAACGGCCTAGCCGTGTACCGGTGCTATGTCTGGTGACACAATTTATGAATCGGGTCAGAATTGTTGCTGTTTTATGGTTTCTATATGTAGCCTCATTCCAATGCCACCGAGTAAATCGGTATATTGGGCAGGCAAGTTGTAGTCAAGCGCAAGCCTGTTAAAACTGTAACATCTTTCGTAAATACCCATTTTTCGCAAATAAATTAAATTGAATTGAATTGTTTCAGTATAAAAAAAATAGGTTTTACTTTGGACGTCAAATACCTCAGTTCACCCGTAACCATGAAGTCCGAAAAAACTTTGAAACGTGCGAATATAAAAATTGAAATTAAACCGCGATAAAATCCGTTATAAAGTAGTTTTATTGGATATAAATAAAACTGAATCCGTATCGAGTCTTATCCATTCTATGCCAACACCCGACACAGCATACTGTGTCGCGTGCTGGCTGCTGTCCCACTGATCCACAAGCACTATTGATTAACAAGAACAGTTTTTACTGTGATTGATTCAGTTCTCTTTTTACAGCAATAAATACGTTTGTAGAGTATGGTAGAGGATGTTGTAATAGATTTGCAGCATTCTGTCTGTAATAGATTTTGACGGGCCGGTGGCGTGGTCGGTTAGATACTTGCTTTTCACGCCGCAGGTCGTGGGTTCGATTCCCACCCGAGACAAACATTAATGATGAACATTTGTGTTTGTGTCGAGTCTGGGTGTAAATATCTATTATAAGTATATTTACAAAAGAAAAGTATTATATGTATAGTATATACCAGTTATCTGGTTTCCATAACACAAGCTCTGCTTAGCTTGGGACCAGATGACCGTGTGTGTTAATGTCCCAGAATATTATTATTATTATTATTCTGTAGTTTGAGAATGATATATGTAACTTAGCGCTAGTTTCGCAATATACTGTTAAGAATTGGATAGGTTTTTTTATAAATTTTGTCTCTGTCACTTGACGTAAAGTAAGAAAGAAACAAAACTCGTATTTAAACTATTCGAAACTTAACACTAAGTTGAAAACTCAGCTTAAAATAGCAAGTAACAAGTAGCTCAGAGCCAAGCGTCTTTTTTTTAACTAATTTGTGAGTTGAGAGGTTTCAGCCGTAATCCACGCACGCTGACTAATTCTAACTTAACCACACACAAGACCGTGCCCTCTGTCGGACACTAAAAAGGGTTGAAGTGATTCTTAGTACTTATAAAGTTACAAAGCAGTACGGGCCTCGCCTTGGAAAAATAAGGTCGCGGGTTCAAATCCTGGTCATGCCCACACATCTTTGTGTGAATTTTTTCATCTCTGCTGCTCAATATCGTTGAATAAAAACCGGCGTGTCTAAGAACTAATCATTCGAGGACATGTGACATCCACCAACCCGCACTTGGCCAGCGTGTGTGGATTAGGACTTAGGCCTTACTTAGGTAATACTCTCTCAACGCATAAGATAGTTGAGAGAAGACCCGTGTCCAGCAGTAGGACGTTAAAAAGGGTTGAAGTTAGGGAAAGTTAAATTTTTTTAGGGAACAAGAATTATCCTTGGATTCTCATTATCTTAATAAGAATAATATTGTCAATTGCTAAACATAATTTCGTGCGTGATTTTGTTCCGAAAATTTTGAATAAGTGTAACAATTGTGATTACAATGTGTAATTTTTCTCAAAAACTGATAATAATTATGTATAAATTAATATGTTTGAGTGGCCAAATCAGTATCGTGTTGGACAACAGAGTGACAATACTTTAAGTTTAATCGTTTTCAAGATGTTTGCAGTCTGTTTTTTGTTGTCTTGCATTTGTGTAAGTAAATTTTCGTGTTATTTTCTTACCCTTTTCAGTATCCTACTGCTGGACACAGATCTTCTTTCAACTATCTTACGAGTTGAGAGAATACAAGCTTTAATCCACACATGCTGACCAAATGTAGGTGGGTGGATGTGACATGTTTTCGAATGATTAGTCATGTCGGTTCCTCATGATGTTTTCCATCATCGGTATTGAGCAGCGGCGTTTTAACAATTTTCACAATGATGGGTATGACTTAGGATCAAATCCGCGACCTTATATTTCGCTGTGATTTATTACGCTTTGTGTTATTTTAATTTTCTCTATATTAACATGGAAGAAAGAAGGTAATATTTTACATTTGCGGTAAAAAAAATCGAGGCATTTTGATGTCTGGAAAAACTGTCAAGATGTTCAAAAGAGTTACTGAAATATCTGTAACTGTTTGTTATTTTTTGAGTACACACACTTTCCCATTGAGCGGTGGTAGATTGCACAAGTGTTCTAATTTATAGTTCTAAGGTATCTCCGTTTCTTTACGATATTTTGAAATAGGATGCGAATGGTCTTATACCGTTGCATCGGAATGTAGTCTACAGGGAGTAGAGCACTCATAGACCAATAGTATGAAAGAAGACAAAAGAGAGCTTAACATAACATACAGGCGTGATGCTATCACGCGTATATCACCTAGAGGTGTAAGCAGAGGTGAATGTCACCTCATTTTCTCTGACTATTTTTAGGTACCATATGTATTATAAGACGAGCATGTTGCTGTTTATTGAGCTCAATTCTAAACTTCTAACTTCAAATAAAATTCTCTAAGCATATTAGAAATGTCTTTGTGCTCGACCCGGGGATGGAACTCGGGACGACATAGTTACTAAGCGAACACGCTTACCACTGGATGGAGGCGGTTTTATTATTGTTATTAAATATTGTTGCAGGCAAAATCCATCGCCTGTCCAGAGCCACTAACAACAGTGCATATTCAAAATTACGATGGACCAATAATTTTACATGCAACCAATGATGGCCCACGAGATTACATCAACAAATACGACCCTGACTGTACTTGCACTTGTGGAGGCAAGCACAGCCAATGTCCTCAAACACCTTGCTATCCAACCGCCAATATTGGTTACCAATACGACCAACCATACTGCAAATCTTATGAGACAGAATGCACCTGTGTTTCCAAAGTTCCAAATTTGTATAACTCTCAAGTTTATCCCAATATTGGCTACCAATACGACCAAACATATTACAAACCTTATGAGACAGAATGTACTTGTGTCTCCAAAGCTCCATCTTTGTATAACTCTCAAATTTGCCCAAACATTTGCGGCCAATATGACCAATTTGGATCAAAATATGAAACTGAATGTACCTGTGTTTCGAAGGTTCCTTCTTTGTGTAGTCAAGTTGGATATCCCAATGTTGGTAGCCAATATGGTGGAGATGCTAGATCTGTTATATATTCTGTGTTAGATGATAAAATCAATAGAATTGCAAATAGTGGATACCAATATAAATGTGGAAGTTATTGTTAAGAAATTAGAAGAAAATAAACGTAAAATTAAATATTTCTCAATATTTCTAATTTTGTTTTTTCTTTTACATTTTTTTCCTTTCGTACTCGTAGATACAATCAGCGTCACAAAGCAATCGTCAAACTTTTTGAAATGAAGAGAAATGGAACTGTTCCGTAATTAACATAATGTAGTTAGATACCGTGATACTATAAGTAAATGATAGATACAATAATTTTTACCCAAATTAATGGTCTTATGTCTTAAATTTATTATAAATAACTATTTATTGCGTTATAATTATACATATTTTCGGCAATTTTTAAGAATCCAATTTAGTAATATGTATTTTATTATAAATTAGATTTTAGTTTAGATACAAATAAATACATTTTTGTTTTTTTTTTATTAAATAATCATAAAAATGCATATTTACTAAGGCAATAGACAAATACTCGTATTTAACTATAAAAAAATGATATATAAAATATCTGAAAATCGATTCAAAGAACTTCTGCCTGGATTAATAACAACAAAGCTTGCTTGATGTTTTTGAAGTTAACTGTACCTAATTTCCGTTAGGTTAAAGTTATTACCTATGCGAGTACTTGATAAAGATAAATTATGCAACCAAATGCAATTGCAAAACATGCATAAATTGCCATAACTGCGCCCGCGCCGCGAAACATTTGCAAAACAGTTAGTTTTCGCCATATTGCTCCAACATCCAATATGGCCGCCTTTTTGTTAATTTAGCAATCGTTGTTACATTAATTTGTTAACTAAATTGTTACTTAAATGTTTACAACATTGTACTTAAACGTTTTGTGAAAATATTAACATTTCTGTCGTTTTTCTCGACTTTTTTTCTGTTATTATCAGAGGTCGGAGTAGGTAGATTGATTTTATATACTTGCGTCAAGATATTATAATATGGACATGTCATTTTATCTATATTGTGCGGAAAGTACCGGAAAACGTTCCGGGATTGGAATTATGGAATAAAATAAAAAGCATACAACAAAATCGGCTAACAAAATCGTTTATTATACTTATAAATGATTGGTTGAATTCAATGAACAATTATTTTTAATTAAACAAAAAGATAAATAAATTATTTTTAATCCTCATCGGATATATTATCCATATTTTCCATTTTTTTTTTACCTTCAAGGTTAATACAATTAAAATAAATAATCATATTTTTTTCAATATTTTCTAATTTTAAAGTATTCCTTTTGACGTCTTTTGAATTATGTCTAAATTGTGGTATTTTGGAGTCATATCCATGTTATTCACTATGTTTGACGTCAACGACGAGAAATCAATCTACCTACTCCGACCTCTGGTTATCATGTAATGTATATTACGCTATTAAGAAAATGCTGTCTAGTGTTCCATTTATGTCGTAAAACATTTATTTGTAAAACTAAAGTGTACCTATCTATACATAAAGTTATAAAACTGAAGACATTCAGTTACTATAGGCCGACCGTTTAACTCGCGTATCGCCTATCGCCAAGATAAGCGATATGGATATTAGTGACAAATAGTCTTACATTACTTTTATCTGTGGTTAAATAATTCTTTATGAGGTTTAATTAATGTTTTATGACTTTGTACCTCAGATGGCGATATGCGAGTTAAACGGTCGGCCTATAGACACTCATTCTACTGCCAACTCACTGTCAATCATTCGTAATCCTCTGTGAATCGGTATATTGGGTTGGCGCGTTTCATCGTAAACTACATCATTGCTTAACATCAGATAAATTGTAGTCAAGCGCAAGCCTACCTATTTCAGAAATAAAAAAAGTACAAAGCTATACACCCTAATCTCAAGAACTACTGGTGCGATTTGAAAAATTCTTGTACTGTTAGATAGCCCATTTATTGAGAAAGCCTGTGGGCTACTTTCTATTTCACTGGTGGGCATGATATAAAATGCTAGTAACGCAAGTAATGTAATTGTCTAAGTAAAAAATCTTATTTTTTTCTTCGAGAAAGCGATTCTAATTGAAATTATCCTAAATTGTTGAATAGGTAGTAAATAAAAATTTTAAATAAATTAAAATCGATTTCTAATTTTTAACATTAACTCCAAACCATTTGAATCATCATCTGGAAAGCAAGACATTTGAAACAAAATAACAATTATCGAAATCGATTTATGATTGGTGGAGTTATTGCGTAAAATTCATAAAAAAAAAAAATACAGTCAAATTAAGAGCCCCCTTCTTTTTGCTTCTCAATGAAGTCACTTTCGCTCACATCAAACTGAAAAACTGCTGAACCTATTTTTATGCAGTTTTCACTAATAGACAAAGTGGTCCATGATAAAGGTTTAGGTGTATAATTTGTACACGTACGTCGTTAGTGTACTATTATTGTAACATAAGACACAATAAGAATCTCAATAAAAAAACATTAGTGATGAACATTTGTGTTTATGTCGAGTCTAGGTGTAAATATCTATCATAGGTAAAAATAAACAAAAGAAAAATATTATATTTATAGTGTATACCAGTTATCTGGTTTCCATAACACAAGCACTGCTAAGCTTGGGACCAGATGACTGTGTGTGTTGATGTCTAAAAAAAACTAAAAAAAGAGTGAAGATTTTAAAAAAGGAAAACGAATTAATTTAAAAGATACATTTCTTGATTAGCTATTCCATCCATCAAACTTACTAAAAAGCATGTACAGTGTTGGGGGCGGCGATACGGGTATTTGAATGTGGAAAAACTTATACTTTTTTAAGTTATTTAATTAATTTAAATATACAATACATCAAAACAAAATGGCGTGACACGAGTATAAAAGTAATACAATAAACCGCGCCTCGTTCTCTTCCGCCCGCGCCCCTTCCCCTCGGTGCGCGGGCACATTTTATCGCTGCGTTCAACGTTATTTGTGCGTTCATAAACATCCTCCCGCCCATTGAAAGCTTCTAGCCTTTCAATTCTCAGTGGTGGGAAGAAGGCAAAGTTTGTGGACGGCCCTTCTGACCGTCCCTCTGGCTGTGCGGACATCTGCGACTCTGCTGATTTGGTCTGGACCTGGGTAAAGTTGAACAATCCGCCCCAACCTCCAGCTTAGGGGTGGCAAGTTATCTTCTTTTATAACTACCATGTCTCCAACCTTTACTGCTTGGCTTTGTGTCTTCCACTTCGTACGTTGCTGGAGTTCTGACAAGTACTCCCGGCGCCACCTCTCCCAAAAATGCTGCCGCAGCTGCTCGATCCTGTGGTATCTATTGGCCACTGGTCTCGAATTCTCAATAGGTCTTGACGGTACTGATACGAGAGGTCGCCCGACGAGAAAGTGCCCAGGAGTGAGTGGAAGTAAGTCGGATGGGTCAGGTGACAGAGGGGTTAGAGGGCGCGAGTTTAGAATAGCCTCTATTTGGTGAAACAGCGTAGCAAGTTCTTCGAATGTAAGACTAGCGTTCCCGGCTACCCGTTTTAAATGAAATTTAGACGCCTTAACACCGGCTTCCCATATTCCCCCAAAATGCGGTGAATATGCAGGGCTGAACGTGAATTTAATGCCCTCCGTGTTACCGAACTCCGTCACAGCTTGACGGCTACTCTTGATAATCCTACCCAACTCATTATTGGCTCCTACAAATGTTTTACCATTATCGCAGTAAATCTCATATGGTTTTCCTCTCCTGGATACAAATCTACGTAGACAGAGGATAAAAGCCTCTGTAGTTAGGTCACTTACAACTTCCAAATGAACTGCTTTTGTAGATAAGCATACAAATAAACATAAATAACATTTTGTTGTCCTACTACCTCTTCCTTTTTTATTACAAATTAAGAATGGTCCGGCAAAGTCCGTACCACTATAGTAAAATGGAAAACTAGGAGAGGTTCTCACATTAGGTAAGTTGCCCATTATAGGCTGTATAGTCTTACCTTTAAATCTTACACAAACAACGCAGTTTCTAACAATATTACGAGCTAGGTTCCTACCTCCTATAGGCCAATACTCTTCTCTAAAGGAAGATAGAAGCAATTGAGGTCCTGCATGATATAAACGTAGGTGCTCATACCTCATAATTAATTTTGTTAATTTATGCTTGGCATCTAAAATTATTGGGTTTATTTTATTAAAATTATATTTTGGATTTAAGATTCTACCACCTACTCTAAGCAAACCTTCTGAATCCAAAAAGGGGTTTAGTGCTAATAGGCTAGATTTGTTAGGAAGGTTGCTTTCTTTGGAAATAAGGTTAATCTCACATGGAAAAGCTTCTGATTGAGAAGCTTTAATTAAAATTTTGTTTGCATTCCTTAATTCTTCAATACTTAGGCATCCTGATAATTTCTTACTAGATCTTAAATTGTTGATAAATCTACAAACGTATGCTGCTATTCTTTTTAATTTAGTAAAGCTATTATATTTTTCAAAATTTATCACATTAACATGATCTGTATTTAAATTAATCTTTAACTCGGGTAATTCTATAGGCGATGGTGCATCATTATGCATAGGCCATTCGCTTGGATCCCTTCGCAGAAACGAAGGCCCCTCCCACCACAGGGATGAGGACTCTAGTTGCTGTGGAGTCACCCCCCTTGAAGCCAAGTCTGCGGGATTACAGTCTGTAGGTACATGTCGCCATGAAAAGCCATCTGTAAGTTCATTAATTTCATTTACTCTATTGCGTACAAAAGGTTTTAATTCTTTATATTTAACATTAAGCCAACCAAGTACTATGGTGGAATCAGTCCATATGTATTTATTTGTTATATTACAACGGAGTGACTGAAGAACTTTGGCACATAATCTTGCGCCTAGTAAGGCTCCGCAAAGCTCTAGGCGTGGAATAGTTGTAGGCTTCAAGGGAGCTACTCGTGCTTTGGCGCAAAGTAACCTGACTGTTACCTCATTACTGTTATTAATTGTACGTAGGTAGACGCATCCGCTATAGGCATTCTGTGAAGCGTCTACGAAGCATACTAGATCAATACTTATAGGCGAATTACAAATTACATTTCTAGGTAAACTTATGGAAGATAAATAAAATAGGTTTTTAACAAATATAGACCAAATATTCTCTATATCTTTAGGTACTGGATCATCCCAGTCTAGCCCAGCATCCCATAGTCGCTGCAATAGAATTTTTGCAGCGATGATGCTTGGACACAATAGTCCCAGTGGGTCAAAAATTTTACAAATATTCGAAATTATTGTTCTCTTAGTAATAGGAGTTACTTCTTCTGTACTCGAAGGAAATTGGAGTAAGTCAGTCCTAGGCAACCAAGTAAGACCTAGAATACTTGACTCTTTGGTTAAGTCTAATGTATCAGTAAATTTAGGCTGACCATTAAATATTTGTGGGCAATTAGTCCGAATTTTACGTAATGGAAACGAAGCAGAACTTAAAGTTTGTGTTACTGTTTCATAAATGTGTAGTAATTCTTTTTCGTCATCAGAACCTGTGTTCAGATCATCATAATAGAAATCGTTTTTAATAATATTTGAAATTAGTGAATCAGTACATTCTTCAGCAAGTTGGTATAAACATCTAGTACTTAGGAAAGGCGCAGACGCTGTACCATAAGTGACAGTGTTAAGCTGCAAGACCTTTAATGGTAGGGTTTCATTCTCCCTCCACAGTATAAGCTGTAGGTGGCGCTGTGATTCTGATAATAATATTTGTCTGTACATTTTTTCTATATCACCTGTAAGCACATACTTATGTGTACGAAAACGCATTAAAATACTAATTAAATCATTCTGTATGACTGGACCTATTAACTGTATATCATTTAAGGATTTTCCAGATGAAGTTTTGGCTGAGGCATCAAAAACTACACGCAGTTTAGTAGTTTCGCTCTTTTCGCGAATTACTGCGTGATGGGGTAAGTAAACACCGAAACTAGGACGTTGTATTTCACTTAGGTGTCCTAGGTCCTCATATTCTTTTATAAATTTGGAATATTCAATTTTCATTTTAGGGCTTAACCTTTTCTCTAAATTTAAAAAACGCCTTTTGGCTATGTGAAACGATTCACCCAGAGCCTCTGGTGACTCCTTAAATGGCATTTGAACAATAAACCTACCGTCAGGTAATCTATAGGTATTTTTCTTAAAACTTGTTTCACATGCTTGTTCTTCTAGTGTATAAGAGGGTTTATTTACTGGTAACTCATCTAAAAGCCAAAACTTTTCTAGTGAGCTTTGGATATCAACTTTGTTAAAATTACATTGAATATTATTATTATGTTTAGGTTTAATTGAGCAGTTCAAAGGGCCTGATACTAACCACCCCAATTTAGAAGCCTGAAGTGTGGGCTTATTTTTACCTAGTTTTATTTGTTGAGCTTCTACAATGTCCCAAAATATGTCTGCTCCTAATAGTATGTCTATGTCAGACGGGTAATAAAATTTTGGATCTGCTAGTTTTAGATTCAACGGTAAACTTAATTCTTTGATATCAAAATATTGTGAAGGCAAAAGACCTGTAATAATGGGAACTACTAAGCAATCTATATTAAAACTGTATGAATGATCTGATGCAAGGATGTTTAAACTACAACGTTCTTTAATATTCAATTTTGAGTTATTTATTCCAGATATATTTAATGAATTAATAGACTGTGTACTGATACCTATTTTTCTTTTGAAATTTTCAGTTATTAGTGATGATTGGCTCCCTGTATCAAGCAGAGCTCTTGCAAGATATATTTGGTTATTGATTTCATTGAGTACTGCTACTTGTGCAGTACATAGAAGTACTTGCCCTGCCGAGACTGCAGATAGAGACACAGGAAGCATATTCAAAGCAGAATCACTTCTCTCATTGCTAGAACAACTATTTACATTTTTATTAAACTTATGTACTAATGTGTTGTGTTTGCCTTTACACAACTTACACGAGCCCTTCAAAAAACAATGTGGGGCTGTATGCCCACTACGCAGACAGTTAAGGCATAATTTAAACTTACAAACAGTATTGAAACGTTCTTCGGCTGACAATTGCTTAAATTTGTCACAAGTATGTATAGGATGTTTTTCTTCACAATAGATACATTTTATTATGTTACTATTATAGGCAGTAACAAAAGATCTAGAAGTAGTAGGTTTACTATGACTACTATTCTTATTAAATTGTATTTGGGTTGTCTCTAGGACATCAGCTCGGTTTCTTAAGAATTCAAAAAATTGCTCAAGTGTAGGCAGGTCTGACAAGTTATTCTTGTGTTCCTCCCACTTCCTACTTGTAGTAGTATCAAGTTTAATAGACACCATATATATAATAAGTGCATCCCACTTTTCTGTAGGTTGACCTAGGCTATTCAATGACCTTAAATTTTTAGAGACTAAATCTATAACATACCTCAATGCTTTGTGGGATTCTCTACTTAGCGGCTCAAGACTAAATAATGTTTTGAGATGGTTATTAATAAGAAGGTTTTTGTTGTTATATCTTTGGCACAACAAATCCCATGCAACACTGTAATTTTTGGATGTAAATTCTAGAGATTTTATAATAACTAATGCACTTCCCTCCAGAGAGGACCTTAAATAATGAAACTTATTAATATTTGGTATGGACTCATTTGTGTTAATTAAGGAGTCAAAAGTATCCCTATACTCTAACCATTTTAAATAGTTTCCATCGAATGTGGGTAATTTAATAGTTGGAAGTTTAATAGAATTTGAAAATGTTTGTTGCGTAGACTTACTACCCGGAGAACTACAACGGGACCCACCAATGTTTTCTTTGAGCGGACCTACGAAAGACTCATTTAACTCTTCTGCCAAAGATATTAATGAAAAAAATAGACTTTCAATAACATCTCTCTCTGATAACTGTTCATCAAAGTTGGAGCATAGTGATTCTATGTCATTTTGTAATGTGTCAAAACTAGCAAGCATAACTTTAAACTTTTCAGTTTTCATTAATAGTTCTTTTGACTGTAGTTTTGTTATTTCTTTAGACTGTTTTAACTGTGACAAATAATCATTAAATCTAGTGAGTTGGCCTTTAATACAACTGCGTTTTTTAAGTAAGATTGGTAAATTTTTACTCTCCATCTCAGTAGACATTTTACTATGTAATTAAATAAAATTGAATGTTAAATTGTTAATAGATAGTAAGAGCCAAATAAAGAGCGAGGTATGACCATCAATTAAGCCTAGTCGTTAAAAAAAGCGTGTGTAAAAACTCACGATACCGACGCTGTGACGGTGTGAAGCAACTCCGGATGCGACCGCCTTACCGCTGTCCGCTGAACTCAGCAGGCGGCAGCAGGAAGCCGTGGCACGAAGACACGAAGGCAGCCAAACACATCCACCGCACCGTTGCCTGGAATAAGCGGCGTACCCTGTTCAAGGTCGGTAGCAAGCTAGGCGAGCAATTTTAGACTCGCAAACGATAGTACCTAGGTAGGTCTGAAGATAATAAGCACTGGTTGTGCAATGAAAGTTTAGAGCAGGAAATAATTAGGCTTATAGTGCACTGAAGAACGAAGAAAAATCTTAGGCGTGTCACATAAAGGGTTAATTAGGCACAAAATAGGCGTGCAAATATTTAGAAAACACAATAGGCTTTTGTAGGCGCGCTATTGTTTGAGACAAGCTCCACGTATGGATTAATTAGGCACAAAATCGGCGTGCAATTTAATACTAGACAAGCACCACGTGCTTGGGAATTTTTGGATATCTTAGGCACAAAATAGGCGTGCAATTTATTAACACCACGAGCTAGGGTGCTTTTGCGTAATTTAGGCACAAAAAGACGTGCAATTTATAACTAGGCAAGCACCACGTGCTTAGGAACTTTTGAATATATTAGGCACAAAAATAGGCGTGCAATTTAGAAAATAAGGCCACTTTGTTTGGGATTTAGGTTGGTTAAGCTAGTCCACATACGATTCTAGGCCGCTGTATCACCAAATAGAAACTTTAGGTAGGTAATAGGAATTTTGGAAAATAGGCTTACTTCCCCCGGGCTAGACCTTCGATGCAGCGTTTTACGTTGCTCCCGATGGCCCCGTGGAGTAGCAGGATCGAGAAACGGCAGCTTTCTTGACCATCCCGGCTCCTTCAAAATTTATCCTTCCAGACTTGGAAACGCCCGGCGCCTTGCAGATGGTAAGCACGTGCTCCGAAATATTTGCAGGAATTCTTTATATTATCATAGACGGTCGCCAATTATGTTGGGGGCGGCGATACGGGTATTTGAATGTGGAAAAACTTATACTTTTTTAAGTTATTTAATTAATTTAAATATACAATACATCAAAACAAAATGGCGTCACACGAGTATAAAAGTAATACAATAAACCGCGCCTCGTTCTCTTCCGCCCGCGCCCCTTCCCCTCGGTGCGCGGGCACATTTTATCGCTGCGTTCAACGTTATTTGTGCGTTCATAAACATACAGCATTTTTTGATGCTATTTATAACTTTTAGGTTAAGTTACATAATATTTTATTATGTACGTTATATTGACCAATTCCTAAAGCGAAGCCGTGATTCCCACAATCGTGTTATATTTTTTTATTTATTTAACAATAACAGTTTTCATTGTGTTTGATGTCCAACATCTATCTTAATATATATATTTCTTGTGTGCGTGTGTATGTGACTGAACTCCTCCTAAACGACTGGACCGATTTTGATGAAATTTTTTGTGTGTGTTCAAGGGGATCTGGGAATGGTTTAGATTCACAATTTTGCGCGGTCCGAAGTTCGCTGGGGCAGCTAGTATATATATAAAAATGAAACCCGTTTTCCGTTGTCACGACTTCACGCGTGAACGGCTGGACCGATTTCACTAATTCTTTTTTTAAAATATTCCTTTAAGTACGAGGATGGTTCTTACGCAGAGAAAATTAAAAAAAAAAAGAAAATTTAGAAAGCGTCGAAGTGCCGAAAACCGGGTTAGATACCTATTATTTATTATTGGTTAAATTCGGTAGGTCTGAGACCCGGTAGATGGCACTGCTTTACCGGGCAGAACGAAGTTTGCCGGGTTAATAAAATTCTTTGATTTAATTTAAAGTTCCTCCACTGAATAGAAGCTTTTATCCAATAAAAATGCTTTGAGCTTAGTCTTAAAAGTGGACTCTTTGGACTCTTCGCCTCTGATACGTAGGTACTTAGCGTTCCAAAAGTTATTAACGTACCTACAGAAAGTTATAAGTCTATCGAAATAATTTAGGCAGGTAGTAAACATGAATATAATTAACTTTATTAATGAGTTTAACTCAAGTTCAACGTTCGAATCAAGGTTCAGTCAAAAGTGTAATAAATATATAAATAACTATATCCTATTACTACTATAAATGTTAGGTTTCGTGTTTGTTTGTTTGTGACAGAGTTATAATCCTTTTTTACTGACTTTAAAAAGAATGGGGAACTCAATTCGATTGTATTTTTTTGTATGTATGTTACACGATAATACCGCTAATCATAGATCGGTTTTGATAATTCTTTATTGTTTCAAAAAAGGGTATACTTTCCAGGTGGTTCCATTTAGTTATAACTCTAAATAAAAATGTTTTTCAACCTTCAATTTTTTACGCTAAGAACACTGCCGACTAATCTCGCAAACAAAAAAAAAAGCAAGTCAAAATCGGTTCATCCGTTCGGGAGCTACAATGCCACACACACACATAGATACGTCAAACTCATAACACCCCATCGTTTTTGAGTCGGGGGTTAGAAACATTGAAGTCGATCAGTACATTTTTTTTAAAAGCTATTATTTGTTCCTCAACTCAAGGTTATAAGAGACAGGACAAGATGGATGACGTTGGGGAAGATCTTTGCCCAGAAATGGTACAGTATAGACTAGATAAAAAACCTACCCCCGTACTCATAAACGTATATTAAGGTCATTATATTAAAATAGGTTTAAAATTCGTTTGTCTTTGTCTGTCATCTTGACATTTGTACTAGTAAGAAAGAGACAAACTCAATTTTAACTACAGAGTCTTGACTTTTTATGAATAAGGCCGCGAATGTTTTCTTATTTTTTTACAAAAGCAAAGTCACGGGTGAAAACTAGAAGATGTGTAAATCAAGTATTCGCACAAATTCCGATGCAATTTTTAGTAATTCTACAAGGTTATAGTTATTTCAATGTCTATTTTTTTGTAATTAGAAAAAAAAACTGTCACTTATTGTGCAAAATTATGTGCAAAAATGTTCATTTTCAATGACACGTTACATTCATACTTTTAATCTTCATTCTAAATAAAAAATGTGTTAGCGGATGTTTGTATGGCTAAAACTCGAAAACGGTTAAACCGATTTGGCTGAACCTGGTCTTAAAGTACTCAGAGAAGTACAAGGAAGGTTTAAATGGAGAAAATGTTCGCTGGGGCAGCAAAATACGTTTGTTAAAACGTTACCTAATCCTTAAAATTGGTTAATTAGTAACAATAAATTAAAAAAATATTTTTAAAACCTGGGTTTAGCTTTAGCTTTTAAATGAATAAAATCGGATTTTTAGCCGTTCTCGAGTTTTAGCACTACAAACATACGTCTATTAATTTTTATATGTAGATTAGTCAGGACTAGGCAAGTGTAAGCTTATTTAGGAATAAAGGACTGACAAAGCGCATGTTGGCCCATGCGCATTCGCAATTTAGGGTTTCGTAGGATAGTCAGCAGATATTTCTAGGATTTTGTTCGTCACAAAAAAAATAATATTTGTAATTTACTAGTTTCCGCTTGCGGCTTTGCCCACATAGTATTATGATATATAGCCTGTAAGTTGTTCCAGAGCTAGTCATGCTTTTTTCGTACAAGACCGAGGAAGGTTCAAGTGGTGGGAAATACACGGTACACATTTCATTAGGGTACTAGTGGCAAATAGTCTATACAAGCCGATTACCATCGGCTTCCCTTTAGGCAATGGTCAATATCACACGTACTTAGTAATATATTATGTAACGCCTAAAAGTTCTAAATAGCAACAAAAATAAGTATAGCATCAAGTGTAATAACTATCGGTGACGGTACTGAACAGATATTATTTTCCTAAATAAGAACTTTATTTGCTCCGGCTTCCCTTTTTCAGACTTCCACCCTTCGCCTCTAACTACTTCAAATTTTTATGAAAAAACAAAATTCCTAAAAATCTGTTGAATACTTACCGACAACTTGCGCTTGACATGGCCTACAGTGGAACACGCTTACACAGTTAGCTTTTATGTTAAGGTTGTAAGAAACCTGCTCCTGCGCACGCCATCTATGAAACTAACTAGTAACTGTGTGAGGTAACAATTACGCAATCTTCAAGGATAGTGCAAGCAAGCGTGGAGCTTGCGTAAGCGCAAATGTCGACTTAGGAAAGGAACAGCGTGTCAAGGCGCCTGTACCTTTCCATCTGTTGCAATGGGATTGGGTTAAAATGCCACAGGGCTTGGGATATAGGGCCTTTAGCATTAAAATTACATCTCAATTGGGCTTTTTAGTGTCCCACTGCTGGGCACTAGTCTTATGTACGTATCTCAACTATCTTATGAGTTGAGAGAGTTTAGGGCTAAATCCACAAACATTGCCATTAGACATACGTTATGGTTTATGATTCGTTGCAAATGACGAATAGTATGAAATATTATCGGCATAATCAATATGTATATAATTATGATTATTGCTGTATTATTATTGTTGCGATTATATTATTATAAGTAATATCGATAAATCCGCTTCAGCCGTATTCAAGATATGGTTATTACTGGAACCATTATTAAATAAAAAATATTATTCTTCAATATTAAAAAACACGGTCATTTGATCCCATACCTACTTAAACAGAGCATTTTCATGGAAATCAAATAACGTGTTTTACATGCTATACAATAATAGACGACCTTGGAAGTCGAGCGGTGCAAGCCGTCCGATTGGGCTATACTGTGCCCGGGAGGTCACAGGTTCGATTTCAGCCCCGGGTAATATTTGTTTGTCTTTATTTTTTTATTCTGGGATAGGCTGGCGCTTGACTACAACTTGCCTGATGTTAAACAATGATTTAGTCTACGATGGGACGCGCCAGCCTAGTATACTGATTCACTCTTGATTACGAATGATTATCGGTGAGAAGGTGGCAGTAGAATGAGCCTCCATATGGTTAGAAAACTTAAAGGACAACAATTCCGACCCACTCTCTCTTTATGGTGTCACCAAATACCGGAACACGGCAACGCTGCTTGGCGGTGCAGCTTTGTCTGGTGGGTGGTCACTAACTACGGCCGAAGCCTACCACCAGTTGATTGTCACCTGATTTAAACCACTCGGGGACCACGTGTGAGGATTCAATTAAAGGTACACCCACGTACGTAGATGACTCAGCCTCCAAAAGATATCAACAAAGATTTCTTTCGGTGTCTGGTTGGTTGAGGGACTACCCTCCGTGCCTCGGAGAGCACGTTAAGCCGTGGGTCCCCGTTGTTATTTAACACATCTATGACAATCGTTACATATAGTCATAAGCCAATATAATCTGACACCTGGTCTAACCATTTCGGCTAATGGTTCCCTACGGGTTTCGAGGTCTGATGGCAGTCGCTCGTATAACTCTGGTAGCTAACTAGCTGATGTGGCTAGCCGCATCAGGTTAGACTGGGAGCCGACCCCAATAGAAATGGGAAAACGGCAAGGGAAATCATTACATGCTATACAATAATAGTGTTTTTTGGCTTTAGTAGCCAATTGTTGTCACAGTTCTGCCGGTGTCCGTCAGTTAGAAATTACAGTTAAGACAAACATTGTAGTTATATCTTTAAACGTGTGTTTTTATCCGTGTATATGAATTTGTCTACAAGTTTGTGGTTTTCTATCCGCGTAAATTTACTTAGGTAGGTTATTAACAACATTACTTTTCCATACATTTCAAAATAATATTACTGTCTGTGGTTTGATATTTTGTGCTGGCGCTACTTTTGCTTAGTTTTTGGTGTATAAAGTCAGCCGCGAGTCCAGTCCTATTGTTATTTGAAACGCATAGTAAATTAATAGTGTATCACAGCTGGGCACGGGTCTTCTCTCAAATAACGTACGAGTTGAGAGAGTTTAGGCCTTATAATCCACACAGTCAGATCAAGTGTGGGTTGGTGGATATCACATCTCCATTCCAATCTCACGATGTTTTCCTAAACCGATATTGAGCAACGGCAATAAAATATTTCACACAAAGATGTGGGAGCAGAACCGGGAATCGAACCTGCGACCTTTAAATCTAAGGCGAGGCCCGTACCGCTGCGACACCACTGTTAATGTATGCAAGTGTGTTTTACCTCTGATATAACTTGAGTAAGAACGCCTAAGTTCAAATACCTCCTAGGTTCATGTAACAAATGTTGGAGAGTACTACAGGAAATATTTATTCAATTTAGATTTAGCACAATCGTTGAACAGTTTAACCGACGGAAATTTTGTTGTGTAATTTTTGGGACAACCGGTGTCGACTGACTAACAGCCAGTTACCCAGTTACTCGTTTTACAGACAACAAGGAGGATTTTAAAACTTGGGCTTGAAAAAAAGCTGTTAGTTACTCCATTTCTTGAGGAGGTCTATTGGCTGTTTTTTATCCCACAGCTCTGCCTACCAGACACTAAAGTGCAATAACCGCAAAATAACGATTGCGAGCAAATGCCATTTAAAGTTAAGAATTTGATATAAAAGAGTAAAACTTTAAATAGAAACCACCTAAATTGTCCGAGAAAAAAATTAGTTAATTCAGCAGAAACCTTATGAAACCCGCTTTCAGAATCACTAATAAAAGGAAAAATCATCCAAGGGCTATTACTTCACTTTAGTGTCTGGTGGGCAGAGCTGGGTTCGGAGGCGCGACCGGTAGGCTAATTCACGTTATTAAATAAGTTCAGTAGTGCAGTTGCAGTTAAGTTTCGATCAAAACAGCCTTTTTCGTACTCTCTTAATTTTGTCCGCAACAACCGCTGTCAGACAGGCTCGCGTCAAGTTCGCGTCACGCGAGCGCTTTAGTCTAGATATAACAGCTAAACCAATAGAAGAATACCATTATATACTAAGACGTAAACTTAATTGCAACTGCACCGCAACTAGATCGGCGCGTCAAGAAATTACGTGAGTTAGGGCACAGATAGCTAAAAGTAAATAAATCGATTTACACCATTCAAACTTTGTACTTATTTTTAAATCATGCAAAAATATTTTTTTATAATAATTATTATTACTACTTTTCTCTTATGTGAAGCATATGTTTCATTTTGCCAATATGATCTATTTATTAAAATTGAATTACTAAATGTCTTGCTAAGCGAAAAACTAGAACACGGCTGAACCGATTTCGCTAATTATTATTTTAGAATATTCCTTGAAATAGGAAGAGGGTAGGATAAAAGCAAGCCTTCTATAGGATAGAAAAAAATCATTCGAGGACATATGACATATTTTTAATAGACATAGCAGACGTGGCCTACAAGTCCGCAAAGCTACAAATATGCAACGAGAGTTGGCCTGTACCATCGAATAAAGGCCCTTACGGCTAATTGGGTTAGGTCATCCGCAAAAAAAATGGCTCATACCATGCCTAAGACCACGGAAACGACGCGACGGTGGGTGTGCTGATCTAAGTTTGTTTCTTGCTACTTTGGCCGGAAGAAGCGAGCTAGGGACAGTTGAAAGGCTATCGGGAGGCTTTTGCCCAACTGTGGGACAATACAGACAAAAAAATATCAGCAATGTAAGATACCTCTATTCCACCCGTATATAACTTCTTAACTAAAAGAAAACAATCTGCGCACACACATAATCACAGAACACAAACCTTGATAACAACCATGCGCATGAGTCGATCTATTCACGCACACACACAGAGATGTATTTGACAGTGACATTGCGTAATATAACATTAATCGTATGATGTAACCGTTGGTTATTTACAGCCAGATGGTTAAAATTAAACTATGAGTTAAACTGACAGATAAATTTGTTTTTGTCTTTAGACGTGTGATGTTAAATATTCTGATGTTTTTGTATATTTTAATGGAAAACTTCGTGAGAAAACCGACTTTTCTAAAAGTTAATTAAGCGAGGTGATATCCATTAACCTACATTCGGCCAGCGTACTCTCTCATCTGTTAATATAGTTGAGACAAAACCTATGCCCAGCGGTGGGATACTAAAAAGGTTGAAGTGATGATCCATCAACCTGCATTTGGCCAGCGTGTCTGGATTAAGGTCTAAACTTTCTCATCTCTTATGATAGTTGCCATAGTGACCAAGCAGTGGGACACTAACGGGTTTTAACTTTCATTTTTTTAATCTTTCAGTTAAACTTCGTCATTAATATAGATTTGCAAAATTATTTTTTGTTTATTTCAAAAATTCGTTGTTTAGGGAAAATGTCTAAATACCTGAATGAAGATTAATGATTTACAAGTGAGGCTACTAAAATTATAAATTATTAAATTAATTAAAAATTCTTTTAAATTTTAATTTTACTTTATTAGTATATGGCTTCACATAACTAACGCCTCTTAAGAGACATTACGTCACAGCAATCCTGAATCGCACAAGCAAAGTTTCACCGATGATTAGCATTAACAACTTCTTGATAAGATCAGTCGGAGTACCGCGGTTGCCGGGCATCGCACCTCGCCCGGATGGAAGATCTTTCCTATCACTGGAGAATCACTACCACCCGATCCTCCAGTCCTCCACAAGAACAATTTAACAACTTAGAACATTAAATTGAACGAAAACATACATAACCAACCCGTTTAGCTACATAAAGAAGATTCGCTGTTCCAAAAACAAACAACCATTATCGTAAACGTACTAGAAGATACATAGAGCTGATACTAAGTAATGAAAAACCAATTTAGAAAGGGTTTTAAAGAAACATTACCTTTCTCTGTGTTCATGAAAGAAAACTGTGTTAAATATCTTGAATAACTGCATAATAATTATATATTATCCCTAAATAAAACATAATCTAAATATATAAAAGAAGAAACTGACTGACTGACATATCAACGTAGAGCCCAAACAGCTGGGTCTGGAGACTGCAAATTTGGCACATAGGTTCCTTATAGGGTCTAGGGGTGCACTAAGAAAGGATTTTTCAAAACTCACCCTTTAAGGGGGTGAAACGGGGTTCCAAAGTTTGTATGGATAAACAAGATTAGTGAGACCATATCGCGGGCGAAGCCGCGGGCGGAAGCTAGTAATGCTATATTTTATTTAGCTACTTGAAATTGTTAGTCGGTCTTTTGTCGGACACACTTCGGAGAGTGTGCGTTGAAATTACACAATTTTATTCTCCCATCCCCGTTCTTCAATCGGACAAGTAGAGGTACGGCTATGCGCCACGTTACAAAACTCACCTCTCCAGAGAGTAAAACGAGGACCGCATATGCAAAGCCCCTGGCGAAAGTAAGTACCACATAGACGAAGTCACGTTGATAAACTAGTAGCTTTATAATAATCTTTAACATAGTAAGTGAGATAACATCAACTTCCAGCAACAAATAACTAAGGGGTCAACAAAAGAGCAATGCCAGTCCGACCTCGAAAATACTGTATCTTCCTACACGAACTCGTGCAAATTAGATAACAAATACTTTGAACAATATAAAACATGTTTAAGTGATTTATTATTTTTTTATACTATCATCAACATTTATAATAATAATAATAAACATTTATTTCGGAGCACATCCATACAGAGTACATCCATAGATTGTTAGTAAATACACTTAAAGCTATGTTAGTGAATAAAGTTACATAATATTAAAGCGGGCAACACTGGCTCTATGCACCGCGCTCCAGTGTCCTACAATCGGGCACTCTACTCTATCCAAAATGGTGTTCAGAAGACCAAAACCTATTTGATCCACTGCTGTACATAACCCTCTCTTAAAGCGCGCTACTGAGCTACGATCTTCGGCTACTCTCATCCAGCTCTTACCAGCTACCTTGCAGAGATACACTCCACCTAGTTTGAGGGCGTCCTATGCTACTTTTGCCAATCCATGGTCTCAACTCAAGAGGTCGATTACCTACTTGCTGTTTACTACCTAGGCATAACGAAAGTTCGAATAGAACAAAATGTATGGAATTAGCAGAAGATCATCACGTGATATTTGACAGATGGATGTCAATTGAATACATTCTGTTCTTAACGATCTTTCGCTGTCGTTTCGTTAAATAATTTGTCTAGGGGCCCTAAACTCGTTTCGTATTTTTAGACTACGAAGTTGGCAAATTAAGATACAGCCAACTTGATGCTAAGCGATCATCGTAACCTAAGGACGCTGACAACACCGGAGGTATCACTCATGAACCTAAACCAGGAACGCATGATGTAAAGCAATGGTTGTCGACGATGGAACGCGCTTACGCTGTATACCTACGTGATCACGAGTGATTTTTGGTGAGAAATTGGAACGTGGTTGCATGGAATAATTATTCCTACCCCCTCACATAGCAGCTACCTATGTCACTAGATGTAGCATCGGAACTCGGCAATGCGGCTGGCGCGCCTTCTGGTGGATGGTCACTAACTACTACAATATCTGATTTGAACACAGAACCTTGCTTAGTACACGTTACCACTAAACCATCAGGTAGTTACATAACAAAAATAATTCTAGCATTTACAAAGCGTTCATGACCGTGGTAAGGTCAGCCGGAACAAACACTTCGGAAGCGAACTCAAGAACGATTGACGTAATAGGGATAATTGCATACTTTACACCTTATACGGTTACAATACAGGTTATATTACATTGGCATTGTGTTTATCAAATGCATTTGTACTGTATAATGTTTAGTATTATAATTTGATAGTTGCAAGAATGGCAACAGAGCGCTGTGTTATTGGCATTAAATATCAAGACAGTGTCCCAAATAAAGAATAATATCTGGATGACCGAGCTTTGCTCGATATCTTTTTTTAAATGACATTTTCTAAAAATGATTCCTAGCTAAATCGATTTATCGCCCCCGAAACCCCTTATATACTAAATTTTATGAAAATCGTTGGAGCCGATTCCAAGATTCCAATTACATACAAGAATTGCTCGTTTATAGGTATTAGATTCGTCGAAAAACTGGCTTAATCGATGTGGGTCACAGAACGGCTAAGTCAAAGCGGAGGCTGCGATACTAGAGAGATGGTTGATGTGATTTAAACTAGTGGAGTCCACATTTATGTTGTTAATATAAGTTCTGGTTCTTATTTGATGTTGTCACATATAGTATCGACTTAGATTTACGCGAATATCACACATTGAAATAAAACTACTTATATCGGATTGTAGTATTTTTTTCTTTTTTTGCTTAATTTACTTGTACCAAAACTCAAGCAAAATCAACTCAGAATTCAAGACACTGTGAGCTCAGTTTGCTTAAATCGGAATGCAACTTAAATAATAAGTAATGTTTGTAGGTAGTCAGTAATAATTGTGAGTAATATTTTTGGACGTCAAATACCTCAGTCCACCCGTGAACATGAAGTCTGAAAAAATTTTGAAATCTCTGGATCTAAAATAAACCGCGATAAAATCCGTTAAAAGTAGTTTTGTTTCAATGTTCTCACATATGTCCGGAGCCAGCTGAAAATCAGTGCTGTGCGCAAGTATCTCATTACTGAGCTGAATCCCGTATTGCACGTTAAAACTTGTGATAAATATTTATTTCGTGTCAGATTATACCTATACCCTCGCATTCCTAAACGTCTTATAAGCTCATTATAGCTAAAATAGGTTTATAATTCGTTTGTCTTTGTCTGTCATCTTGACATTTATATTAGTAAGAAAGAGACAAAGTCCATTTTAACTAAAGAGTTTTATAAGATTTTTATGAATAAGGCCAATAGTGTGTACCAAAATAAATGGTAACAGATGGGCCCGAATAGCCTCTCTCTGGGCACAGCAAGGTAGGCGTCAGCGAGCAGACCCAGAATAAGATGGTGGGACGATCTGTAGACTAATTCACATAATTTCTTGACGCGCCGATCAAGTTGCGATGCTACTAGAATAAAGTTTACGTCTTAGTGCAAAATCGTATTCTTGTAATTGCCATTTAAATTACACATTACGCTAAAGTCCTCGCGTGATGCAAACTTGAGCGTATCTGACAGCGGTTGTCAAAATTACGAGAGTATGAAAAGGGCTGTTTTGATCGAAACTTAACTGCAACTGCACTGCAACTGAACTTATTTAATTACGTGAATTGACCTACTGAATGCATTCGATATTGAATGCCTAGAGGTTGCGAGAGATAGGACAAGATGGAAGATCGAGATAGGAGAAGATGGATATAGGTATCTCCTCCCGCCATCTCTTGACGGTTAAAATTTCGTGCAATCCTTACTAATATTATAAATACCAAAGTAACTCTGTCTGTCTGTCGCCCTTTCACGCCAAATCGATTGAATCGATTTGGATGAAAAATTGTATGGACATAGTTTGATTCCTCGGGAAGGACATAGGATGGTTTTTATCCGGGATCCCTTTTTTAGCATAAAGTTTTTTGTCCTAATATATTTTGGCATACCAGCTTTGCCATAATTGGTTTTGTCATAATAATTCTTAGTCATAATTGTTTTCTGGCATACAGTTTATGTTGGCATAATCATATTTTTGGCTAATTCTATTTACCATAATTTTAATTAGCATAATAATACTAGACATAATGGTTAATGCCTAGTAAGTCCCAAAAACAAATCCACCCACTCCGAAATGCTGTGGGTTAGGTTATGTTAAACTTATAATTTTGGATAGTATGCTTATTAAATATTATGCTTATAGTAAATAGGATTTAAAAGTTATGATTAAAAAGCTATGGCAAATGAGTATTATGCGTAACTAATGTTAGGACAAATAACATTAAGCAATGTTAAATTATGACATAAAATCGTATGAATAAAAATGGAGAACCTTTTTATCCGACTGCGCAAAACGATGTTAGTAGTTTAGCGTGATAACCGACATACACACTAGTATTTGAATACATGTATACTTAGTAGGTACCTATCTTATCGGTGCTACCAACATAACTAACAAGTAACCACAATAAGGTACACATTGAGTTGCCCAAACGCTGAACAATGCTATCGAAATAGTTCAACTGTTATGCAAGGATCAAGTGGTGCAATGGCTTAGATATTCTACAACTGGGCCACGTGCGGGCTGTGAATGACGAATTTGTGCTACGTTTAGGGCGAATGCTCGTGAACTAAGTATTATATAACAAGGGCTGGGTTCCCGACAGGGTTCATCTAGATCTAATCCAAAGTTATTTACCATCTATGTACACATTAATGAATGCAACAAATAATTGGGTATTGTGTAGGTATTGCTTAAAACAGTACGTGTGGTGCTCTTTTTAATAATGGGGCACTTAGATTAACGGCAAATTGTATTTTTGACATGTTACAGTGTATTTAATGTTGAGGAATCAATTTTAATAAATAAACTATATCATATTTATTTTTCTAATTTTTTTTTAACTAGCTAAGAACTACCTCAAACACTTTAGCTTTCGAATGAAAATCTGTATAACTGTTAATCCGTCAAAGGGAAAGGATTTATCAAGAGTCACTCTTTACTCTCACACAGGGCGCGAAACAGGGACTCTACGGGTGAATCCGCAGAAGGCAGAAGGGAATTGACCTATAAAAAAGACAAAATTTATAAAAACGGCTATCAATGCGCTTTTGTCGTCAACAAAATTACCATACCTACTGTTCTTGTAACACTATTTTTTTTAACATGTTTTGTGAAAAATTCTCATCTAAATTAACAAGATATCATGATAATTTAATGCTTTGTATAAAATAGTATACATTACACGATACTTAAGTTATTACGATAGCTCCACAAGGTCATTTTCACACCAAACAAACACAAATCACGATTACTAAAAACCTAAACAAGTGCGGACTGTATACGTCGAATTTTAACATATTTTTGTACTCAATAACAATCTATGTAACTACAAAAAAAAATTTAAAGATAAAAAAGAACCGCCTTCTAAAAAGTAAAAAAAAATCTGTAATTTGCAGGTAAGGATATGTGAATATCACCCACATTTCACGGTCTACGTTTCACTTCAACCCTTTATAGTGTCCCACAGCTGGGCACAGGTCTTCTCTCAACTATCTTATGAGTTGAGAGAGTTAAGGCCTTAATCCACACACGCAGGCCAAGTGCGGGTTGGTGGATATCAAATGTCCTCGAATGATTAGTTCTTAGACATGCCGGTTTCCTTACGATGTTTTCCTTCACGGATATTGAGCAGCGCAGATGAAACAATTCACACAAGGATGTGTGGGCTTACCTTATTTTTCTAAGGCGAGGCCCGTACCGCTGCGCCACCGCTCTCTAGTCTACGTTTAGGCGAGCAAAATAATCCCAAATTTTGAGCAAGTACTCAGATTCTTCTAAATTGAAACGTTTTTTTAATACCCGGGATCCAAATCTAGCGGTTATTAAACGAACACGTTTATCGATGACCAACGAGGAACCTACCTACAGTCCGAGAGGCCTAAACTAAACTTTCTGTATGTGTAAGTGCACATAGATGATATAGGTGTGTGGATAAGGCACGACGCGTCCTTTGATTGGATAAAACCGGCCTATACTGCTTTTTCAGTCGGTCTGAGGCACGGCGCGTCCCTTGCGCGACGTGTTTCATACAACTGATCACTCACACAAATGAAGTGATCGGTTCGACCGTCCTCGGACGGCTCACCGAAAAAGTCCGGTGAACTAATAGAGGCCCTTCCGATTGGGTTAGGTCGATTGGGTTAGGTCATCAGCAAAAAAAAAACATATGAAATGTTCAGCTTAGATCTCGCGGAATATACTAGACACAACTTTATTTAAATATTGTATGCAAACAATTTCAATTTACAATTAACTAATTTACAATTTTTGTAATCATCAAAGGTTGGCGGGGTATCGAAGGAAGATAGTAGACGGGCCGGTGGCGTGGTCGGTAAGATACTTGCTTTTCACGCCGCAGGTCGTGGGTTCGATTCCCACCCGAGACAAACATTTGTTTAAAATGTCTGTTTGTCTTGTGTCTGGGTGTAATTATCTATATATAAGTATATATTTACAAAAGAAAAGTATTATAAGTAGTATATTACCAGTTATCTGGTTTCCATAGTATAAGCTCTGCTTAGTTTGGGATCAGATGACCGTGTGTGTTAATGTCCCACTGTTATTATTATTATAGTTGGTTTTGATTGGTTCGTTCGTTATTGTCCATCACGAATCAGTCAAAATTAGAAGTACGGCATATGTAAGGTGAGCGACGGGTCGTAGCGGTGTCTAGTAGGTACCTTGTCGATTTATGTACACGAAATTGTGTAAATAAAATATTAACTATTGACATTGAAACTGGGGCAATTGTAGCATGTGTAACATTTGCGTGAGTGAATAAATATTGGAAAGTAATGATAACAAAATGTATGAAGTAATTATTGCGACCTGAATAAAATATATTTGTGCTTTGTATTACGACATCGTCATTTTAGTCCACCCACTGCTGGACATAGGCCTTAGACCGATACCAGGGCTACACCTAAGCTCTTTATTCTACTGGGTGACTATGAAATGAAATGAAAATATGCTTTATGTTTTTTGAGACGCGAGTCTACATAAAAATTGTTCAATTTCTTTTCCTACCGTACAGTGAATGACTGGGAAACACTGCCAAAAAACTCAGTAGGCTTTTTTCTTTTTTAAACGAAGTACATAAATCTATTACATTTTGTTTGTGTATTGTGTTGAATTAGAGCGACTTAATTCCAAGCGTTTTTATCAGTTAGATAGTCTGAAATTTTATAATACGCTTTCTTACATAACGTAGATTTGATAATTATTTTAAATTTGTTAATAGTCATTTTCCTAATATTATTTGGAAGTTTATTGTAGTAACGTATACACTGCCCCATAAAAGAGTTATGTATGAATCTGTATAAAAACTGAGTTTACTTGCACTGAGAAAACATTCGCAAACAATTAGTACCATGACCTAGATAGATAAAAAGAAGCCAAATAAACCGTATTTAAATATTTATAGGTTATCACAATTCGCGATAACAAAATGCGTCGTTTTTTATTACAATTTGTACACAGGATTACGTAAAGCAGTTGATAATAATATTATGATGGACAACCGTTGAATGAGTAGGTAATGTTCATCGAAGGACTGGTAGTACAGCAGTGTTGGACGTGGCTTTGAAAAGGTCGCTGGTTCACTGCTCAATATTGGTTAAGGTAAACATCGAAAACCAGCATTTTTTTACTGAGACAATAACGACCTCTGTAGTCGAGCGGTGTAAGCCGTCTGATTGGGCTATACAGATATAATCTTTATGTAACAACATAGATTTGTTTCGGTGTCTGGATGGTTAAGGCACCTACCTTACCTACTCTCAGGGAAGCCCTTAGAAAGCCGTAAGCTGTCATTGAAGCAATTGCTAAAGATAGTTAGAAGACTGGAAAGACATCTGGTCTAACAATTTCATTTACTGGTTCCCTACGGGGTTAAGTAAGTTGTGGAATTCGCTGCCAGCATCTTGGTAGTAACTATGTATAGCACATATGTCGAAGTTGTAGCGTTTTTACAAATGCACATGTAAATAAATATTACTTACATACACAAAACATGAACAGTTTATGCATACCACAGATAATATAATACTAATGCATACAAACTATTCGTGAACCTCGGCAGAGGGAAACGCGCGAATTACCAGTAGGTACCAGTGTGTTAATTTTTATGAGATAAACCTAAGAAGATGTAACCTATGAACAAAATATCATTAAAGTTTTCTCAGAATTTTGCAATTATGAAGAATGTAGTACCTACTACAAAAAAAAATTCTATTACGCAGTACTTTCAATAAAAACATTGAATGAAATTCTTAATAAATTAATTAATTATAACGCTGCTCTGCTACGACGAATGTGAACATTTCTCGTGGAAATAGGTCAGGTTGACGTGTGTTATCGTAGTTAGTAGCTATGTTACACAATCAAAGACATTATTTTTAAATGTCTTACATTATTTTGTAATTTTTTTCAAATTTTGCAATTCAGTAAAACATATAAGATATAGAAATACAGGTAGGTAACTTGTCTAGTATTTTCTTAAATTTACGGTTTATTTTAGATTTTTATATCCCAACGTTTCAATGTCTTTTCAGACTACTAGGTGAGTGGGCTGAAGTTTTTGACGTCCAAACTTATTAATCACAATTATTACTGAGTACGTATAACCATTATATTATTCAAGTTGCGTTCCGATTTAAGCAAACTGAGCTCATAGTGTCTTGAATTCTGGGTTTTGGTACAAGTAAATTAAGCACTGGGTCCCAAGCAGATGATATATTCCAACCATTTTGTATGTTGAAATTAGGATGTTTTTATTTACAATACGTTTAAGAAAATAATTGAAATGCGGCTCTGCTACGACGAATGTGAACATTCTTGATGGATGTAGGTCAGGTAAACGTTTGCTATCGTGGTTTATAGCCTGCTGTTACATAAATTATAGAATTAGGTCTCACATTATTTTGTAACACTGTTTATTTATTTCGCAATATTATTGAACACAATTATTATTCTCACTTCAACCCTTTTTAGTGTCCTTCGACTAGGTACAGCTCTTCTCTCAACTATCTTACGAGATGGAAGAGTTTAGGCCTTAATCCACACACATTGGCCAAGTGCGGGTTGGTGGATGTCACATGTCCTCGAATGATTAGTTGTTATATATGTCGGTTTCCTCACATGTTTTCCTTCACCGATATTGAGCAGCGGCGATTAAACAATTTACACAAAGGTGTGGGCACGACTGGGAATCGAACCCGCGGTGGGTGGTCACTAACCACGGCCGAAGCCTACCAGTTAATTACCAGTACACATAATTACCAGTTGATTGATTGTCACCTGATTTGCACCAAACATTATTTTAGCTAATTTCTATTAGGAAATACTTTCAACTCATATTTCCATGTGAAATCAATTTCAAATTCGTCTTTTTCATTATTAATCTTTGTAGATATGGTTTAAGACATTTATTTTCTCAAAAGATTTAACAAAAATCACTTACTGAGAAAATACAATACTTATTTAATATACATTGATGCCGGTTAGGCCTAGTTAAGAAATAACATATAAAGTACTATACATTTTTTTAAACAAAAACAAAACAACACAAATAGGGTAGATGTAAAAATTATCAATATTGTACACTGATTTGTTTACCTGCAGCATAACAAGTCACACAGCTTAGTAACAGTTTGCGCGGAATACAATTTAATAGTTGTTTATTAAGGCCTAACACAGTGACAAAAATGCATATGAGTAGCAAAAACACGAATTTCATGCTACAACATGCTAGATAAATCGCGACAGGCATTTACAGTAGATTATAAGTACACAACCTATATTGTGTAATTATGATAAAACTACGATATAACGCTAACAATGTTACAACTATCTTACATATTGTTAAAATCCAATAATAGGCTATTAAACCAATTACCAAAGCCCTAGTAACAAAATTGTTACGTGCGTGTGCGAAAAAATTGCGTACGTCACAGTTCAGCAACTGTGCCGGTTATGTAACTGTTACAGTATGGTGTGTCGTAACCTTTAGCTCCGTAAACTGTTAACCTTGAACAATGGGTATATGATCTTATTAAGTAACGTCACTTGCTTTGGTGTAGTGGCATGTATTCTTAATCACAGCAATGTATCAGGTTCAAACACTGTTTCGAGCAAAAATGCGTTTTTAGTATTTAAAAAAAATGTTGCATAACGAAATCTTTGGGATTTGACATCATTTCATAATTTTTAATATCATAAAATTAAAATAACATTTCTTATTAACCTATTCTGAGTTCAAATATGTGTATGTCGCCGCGTAACCTGTAAAAGTAGCAAGCTGTTGCCTAAATAGACGGTTAGGTGTCACTTCAGTCACTTGTGATAACATAAAGCCTGTCAGTTGTCAAACTTACAAGACGTCAACAGAGTTACGTACTCTGGTTCCTTGTCTTGTCATTGTTACATCAGGGCAATTGTCTACGAGGTCGGGTGGTGTGTGCAAACCGAATTTGTCCGCACAAAAAAAACTATTTCCATCCAAACGTTTTGTGAATATTTGTGATTATGGAGATGCTGTAACTAATCTTTGGCAGAGATGTTGATTAGCTTTCTGTGGTTTTATTTTGTGTCCCATCGAGATGCATGGGTAATGGATGTGTATTTGATGATGGTGGCCCTATGAGCTCGCATAAATGTATTTTTTTCATAAATTTAAAAATATGGGTGAATTAATTTGGATCCAACAATACAAGCAGACCCTTCACCCTCTTCAAAAATAAAGAGGGTTTAATAGAATCTCTCCGAATTGATGTCATGGGAGAATGTGCCCTGAAGACTGTCTGATTGAGAAATTAGCTCCAGATGTAGGGTATTGTCAATGACTTCTACGAAAAAAAAAGACTGAAGATGAATGAAAACATAAAAAAAATTATGAATCAGTTGAATAAATGAATAATAATATAATAATAATAATATAGTGGGACATCGGCCATCTGATCCCAAACTAAGCAGAGCTTGTGCTATGGAAACCAGATGACTGGTAATATACTACATAAAATACTTTTCTTTTGTAAATATATACTTATATATAGACAATTACACCCAGACACAAGACAAACTTACATATTTAAACAAATGTTTGTCTCGGGTGGGAATCGAACCCCTGACCTGCGGTGTGAGAAGCAAGTATCTTACCGACCACGCCACCGGCCTGTTATTGAAATGAATCAGTTCATATCTGTCACATAGCAACAAATGAATCATAGACACTAGACACTGCTGTTACTAGGTCACTGTTATGTTCAGTTTGCGGTTTTCTTGAAAAGGCAAAGATAGAAGTTGAATGTGCTGTTGGTATGACGTCATTAATTAGTAATGTAACTACCTCGGTAGCTCAAGGGATTGCGCGCTCGCCATTAGCATTGTCGCAGGTTCATATCCCGCGTTTATTTGTAGCGGACATGGGGTATCCTTCGTGTAAACAGGATTTTAAAAGAACTAAGTTTAATTATGAAGCGAAAGTAACTCAATATAAAACTTTATAAACGCAAAGGTGGGCTCAGTGCGGCGCGTACGCAGACCAACTCACTTGAAGTGTGCAACGAAACGAAACGCCCCGCTCTTACCCCTATGACACCCTACGCTCTGTCGTCTTCACTTCACTTCACTTCAACCCTTTTTAATGTCCCACAGCTGGGCACGGGTCTTCTCTCAACTATCTTACTGGTTGAGAGAGTTTAGGCCTTAATCCACACACGCTGGCCAAGTGGAGGTTGGTGGATGTCACATGTCTTCGAATGATTAGTTCTTAGACATGCCAGTTTCCTCACGATGTTTTCTTACACCGATATTGAGCAGCGGCGATGAAACAATTCACACAAAGATGTGTGGGCACGACTGGGATTCGAACCCGCGTCCTTACACCTTTTGCGTAGTGTGTCCATCAGTGGCGAAGGGTAAAAGTCTGAAAAAAGGGAAGCCGGAGCAAAAAAGTTCTTACTTAAGAAAATAATATCTCTTCACTACCGTCACCCATCGTTCTTACACTTGATGCTATACCTATTTTTGTTGCTATTTACAACTTTTAGGCGTTATATAATATATTTATTTATTTATTTATTTTAGTTCTCCAACAAGGAATACACATTGCATTACATTAAAAGAAATATAGGAATCGAGATCTTGTGCTCCCTCAATTATAGGAGAACATAGCATGAACAAAGTACAAAGCAAACAACCTACTAATTTATTAAAATTATATAAATTAAATGTAATGGAAATAAAAACAACTAAATACAATTAAAATTAAATTAAATAACATTGAGATATCTTATTAAATTAAATTAAATTGAAATACAAATTAGACAAAATTATTAATAAATATAAATTAAATTAAAATTAAAATTGATTTATTATAACAAATGTAACTTAGGGCTTCCAACTATCATTATTTAGTCTTGCAAGAATGTAGTTTCTAAATTTGTACAGCGAGTTACTATATATTATTAAGTACGTGTGAAATTGACCAATTCCGAAAGGGAAGCCGATGGGAATCAGCTTGTATGGACTCTTCGCCACTGGTGTCCATCAATGTCACATAATAAACTGAAAACATGATTTAATCAGCTGAGGTTCTTTGTTACTTCAAATAATTATTTCTCCCAAAATATTTTGACATTTCCTTAGAATCCAATCAGTTATTTATTTTCCAAACTGTCTGTATGTCTGTCACGCTTTGTGTGACTCGAAAATAAGTAAAAAAGGAGGTGTGTCGCAAAAACTTGCGCCGGCGCAGCGCCAAGTAAAGGGAGATTCAAGGGCAGTGAGTTCAATGCTCAGATGTAGGTATTTCTAAAAATATATTGTGTAGAGTCCACTGCGCAGGATCATTAAGCACAAGTCAGCCGATTCAGTACAAGTAGCTTCTAAATCATGGGACGGACTTCGAAAAAGAAAGTATCTAATTACTTAAATACTCAATTTTGTTTATTTGACGTTTCGATCAGGTTTCACTGACCGTGGTCACAAGCAGATTACTTCACTATTATTTTCAACTACATTTGCTTTCTCATTATTTCTTTGAAGTCTGCTATTTGTCCTCTAAAAGAGCTAAAATCTTCAATTCCTGAATCTTCTTACTAACTTCTTTATTAAAATGTAAAAAAATCAAAAAGAAAAATAGTGCTCCATTAGTAAAAATCAAGTCAACGAAACTGCTGGCGGAAAGCTAATATTTATCCTCGTCTAATATAATACCTCTCCTTTTTGTTGGGGAAAATAAAATCAATCTATTCGCAAGTCGGTTAAAAGAATAAATTCAGACTGTCTTAATCCCAGACATTGCATAAGCTCTGAGTCAGCTGTCACCGAGGCGCCAGACGAAAGCGCGGGGGTAACTGAGGGGGGATGCGTCAGCCTTCCAGGAACGTGCAGTCTCGACTGTTGACTTAATATTCTTTTTATGAAAGAGTTATTTAATTAGTTGTTTTGTCTTTGCTTCTTATTAACCGACATCTAAAAAGAAAGTTTTGAATTCAAATGTTTGTCCAAAGGACCACAGATCATCAAAACCCTCAAGTCGGGGCTAGACGCGCTCTGTGAAAAAAAAAGTAGTGCCTTTTTTGTTTGAATCAGGTTTATTTCGAAATGTCCTAATTTGAGGTTTTTTTTTGATAAAACTTTGTCTCTTGCTTCGTCTGATGGATAGTTACTAGCTTTTAACAAGCTTTCGGGGTACAATACCGAAAGATAACGATACGGAAGAATTTTTTGACGCATAAGTTTAGGTTAGGCATTAGTTAGTTTAGTTCTTTATTTAGGTTAATATTGAGATTGTTCTTCAGTTAGGTAATTTTTCTTGTCCAATTCAATCTTTATATCACTAACTTTAATGAAATAAATGTAATTTATTTCAAACTCACAGACTTATTTATGTGTCGGCGCAGCGAATGAACGAGTGATAAGAAGAATGAACTGTCAGTGTCACTGGCTGAACGTCTGACGGGCGGCCATCTTAGAGTGGGCTATTTGCCTTGAGGCGCCATCTTGGTTGTACGTATGGACGTTATGAACGGATCGCAGAGCCCAAACCGCTGGGTCTGGAGACTCCAAATTTGGCACATAGGTTCCTTATGGGGTCTAGGGGTGCACTAAGAAAGGATTTTTCAAAACTCCCACTTTAAGGGGGTGAAACGGGGTTCCAAAGTTTGTGGAGAAAAAAGATCAATTTTGCGGGTGAAGCCACGGGCGGAAGCTAGTGGTATAATATAGGTAGTAGGCTAAGTATGAGCAAATTATCCAAACGGTGTCACAAATCAGCTGACAATAAACTGGTGACAAGCTTCAGCCATTATCTGTCTGGTTTGGTTTTACGTAGAGGGTACAATAAATGCTTAAAAAATGTCACACGGACTAAATGGCGAGATGAAACATGTTAAAAATAGGTAGCTAATTCTGACTTAAGCATTAAAACAAATCTTCTGCTTATGGCTCTGTCTGTGTCATTTAGGAACTCTCGACAGACAGACAAACAAAGCATTATGTGATGTGTCACATCTTGAATCACTTAAGCAATCATGATAATCTTATTGTTTCCGACATGGTTCATATAATATTGTGTGTAGTTATGTATCTAAATCCTTGTTTCAAAAATGTTTTGGATAAAAAGGAACATATGACTAAATACATACATACATAAATCTTTTTTCCATTGAGGTAGGCAGAGATTATAGAGCGCCACTTGCTACGATCCAAACATAATCCTTACGCTCATTAATGTTCACACACCTGGTCCGTCCATATTGCGCATTATAATAGATTGACTCTTTAATGCCAAGGAAATGGGGGACTAAGATTACGCAATTCCAACGCACAGTCTCCGAAGTGTATCCGATAAAAGACCGAAAGACAAGCAACTAAGCTGACAATATATCCAAATAACATTTGTGTGATGAACAATGAACATGTCTGTTTTTCTTAAGTCTGGGTGTAATTATCTACTTTAATTGAGTATGTATTTACAAAAGAAAAGTATTATACGTAGTACGTTACCAGTTATCTGATATCTATAGTACAAGCTCTGCTTGGTTTGGAATCAGACGACCGTGTGTGTTAATGTCCGACTATATTATTATTATTATGTTTGTCTTTTTTATCTCGGAGCTATGGAGCTCTGGACTTTTGGAAGGCGTGCGCGGGGCCGAAGCCAACACGTAGAGGCCCCTTAGACAATTTAGCTCTAAATGTAATGTGGCACCAACCGACGATTATCCTTATTCACACCCAAAGACAATCACCGGTTATTGCAGGACTATTGCAGAATATAGGAACTAAAATCTGGGTTATGGTGGTAGGTAACTAGGACTATGGATGGACTATGGTCCCTGCCTGGCCGATGCAAGTAAACACGGATAAAATGGCAGGGGCTGACTCACCCACTCAATAAATGGCCGTATAGCCGCTAAAAGAAGCGACAAGGGGCAACATATTCTGAGGGGCTAGAGAAGTGGAGCGGTGTCCCACGGCATTCTACCTGATTATTGGCTCCCTAAGGGTCCAACCTCACGTGCCCACTACCCACTTATGGGACACTTCCTCCTCCGAGCATCTCTGCTCTCGCGACTCCACTCAAGCCGGCCAATGAAGGCAAGCAAGAAGTGGGAGATCTGTCCCCCGTCAGGGTTCACTCCAGCCAGCCACTAAAGGCAAGCCGGAGGTGAGGGACAGGACCTTCTCCCTGGAGCACTCGGGTCCGTATGGTCGCTACGCCATAACAGCTCGCCACAAGCTTATTATTATAACCTACAGATAATTTTCAGGTCCTTGAGACGGTAGACGAAATTAAAAGGCTGCGTATTCGATTTTTGAATTTAAATACTTTCAATATTACTTTTTTACAATATGAAAAAAAAAATAGAGTCGTTTACAAAATGGCGAATGCCTCTGGAATATTTTTTTTTACCATAGATTGGCAAAATGACAGCTTCACTAAAATGAGCCACCAATAATTATATCTTGCATTGTATGGAAATCGTTATTTAATTAGAAATAAACTCATAAGTTATATTCCAAATGAGTCAGAGGCATTTAAATTCAACTATTACTTAAAATATTCCATTGCGGTGTTTGAAACACAATAAAATATTTATTGCTAAGGTAAATTATTTTTTTTGGTTACATGACGCAAATGATGAACTTTAAAATGGGTTTACCGTGTTCTGATTTGATTTAAAGCAGCGGCAGTGGTGGCGCAGCGGTACGATCCGAAATATTAACTACTACTTAGTAGAACGATAATATGTCTGACTCACCTGGAAAGGGTAGGTAAGTAGATAATAAGTAAAGGATTCCGTTGCAAAACTGATTGGCCATTGCTCGGCGCCAGGAGTTCAAAGACGAAGAAACTTATTGAGAGGGAGGGAAAATAAGGAAGGCAAGCCCGAACACGAGATCTACATCTGTCTCTTTCAAGATACCTCTACACCGCCGCGCCGCTACTCTCTGCGCCATCATCGTTTGAAGAGGCAGGCTGTTGTAAAAAGCAAGTTCTTGGACACCTAAACTGTCTTGGATTGGGCATAAATATTATCAAAATAGAGAAGTTAAGAGAATCGGGTCTAAATGTCTATGCTACTAAAATTTTAATGTAATAAAAATCACTTCATAACAAAAAAGATTTTCCTATCAAATCATTTAGGTACGTATTCCTCATTTCATATAGGTACAAAACTCTTTTAGTAACTGTTTGATAAATACTCACTTACTGATTATCCTAATTTTAACCAATTTAATTGGTACTAGTAAAGTATTATATTATCTGTGGTAGTGTGATGACTTGTAGTAATTACCAAATATGGATTCATCTATTTTATATTGACACCATAACCTAGCAACATTTGTTTGGAAAACCCCTAAATCACATGACGGGCGAATGACTCATAAAGGGTAATCAGGCATATTTCTTCCAACCCTCAATGACTCATATGGTATGATTTCCTGAAATTGAGAGCCCTATAGTCACCCTGTGTGAGTAATTACTAGAGGTACATGTTCCAGTGCCTACCTAACCTCCGAAGAACAATATTTTTTATTCTGAAATAGGCATGAAAATTCTGAAATAATGTAGTTTACGCCTGCCCCGATTCACTCGTGATTACGAATGATGATGTTCGTGGCGGGCCGGTGGCGTAGTCGGTAAGATACCTACTTGCTTTTCACGCCACAGGTCATGGTTTCGATTCCCACCCGAGACAGACATTTGACATTTTTTATATTAAATGTATATTTTAGAGGTGGTAATATCTACACGTTAAACCATATTAAGACTCGGAGCAGCGGTGGTACATGGCGCAGCGGTAACGGCCTCGACTTAGAAATATAAAGTAGCGGGTTCGATTCCCGTTCGTCCCAACACATCAGCGTGAATTGTTTCATCGCAGCTGCTTAATATCGGCGAAGTGAGGAAACCAGCATGTCTAAGAACTACATAATTATTCGAGGACATATGACATTCACCAACCCGCACTTGGGCAACGTGTGTGGATTAAGTCCTAAACTCTCTCAACTCGTAGAATAAAAGAGTAAAGTTGCAAGTCTTACGGTCTTCTATCGGATACATTTGAGAGTGTGGGTTTGAATTACATAATCTTATTCCCCCATCTCCGTTCTATAATACCTTATATTTTAAAGGCGAGGCTGATACCGCTGTACCACCGTTACTCAGTTATTGCATTGTAAGGAAATAACGCAACAGTTAAAACTATTGTGTCAACACTGATAATATTATTACAACATGAATATAAGGGATAACATTTAGTAACATCAATGCGACCAGGACCTCGATGTCCGCGCTTTAAACATTTATCTCGAACTCGACATATTATTATGTAGAAATAAATGGTGAATGTCGATCGGAAACTAATGAAATCCACGTATGGTGTTGATTGCCATAGACTACTCGTTACATGTCAAGCGTGCCATTTTTTCGACATAAGTGTAACAATGCTATATCCATCTCAATCCATTGTTTAAAAAATAAAAATTATTTAATTTTACTAATATCTTGTAAGGCATTCATCATCATCATCATCGGCCTATCCTAGTCCACTGCTGGACATAGGCCTCCCCTAAAGCACGCCACTGAGCACGATCCGCGGCCACTCTCATCCAGCTCTTACCAGCCACCTTGCAAAGATAAGTATAAGGAAAAGATAAGATAAGTATAAGATTGTAAGGCATTGTTACTAACCAAATTAAGGACCTATGCTGTCTGAAATAAACATTTTTTTATGTATAAGCTAGTATAGTATTATATTATCTGTGGTATAAGTCAAGTTCTGGATGAATCTCTAAAGCGCGGGAATAACAAGGAAGCCAAAGTTGACCATCGTGACACAGTATTTTCTTATACGCGAATATAACACATTAAAATCACAAATTGAAAAAATCTATACTAATATTATAAAGAAGAGTTTGTTTGTTTGAACGCGCTAATCTCAGAAACTACTGGTCCGATTTGAAAAACTTGCACTGTTAGATAGCCCATTTGGTGAGGAAGGCTATAGGCTACCTTTTATCCCACAGCTGGGCATGATATGTAGTTCACGCGGGTGTAGCTGCGGCGGTAAGCTAATCTAAAATAAACCGCGATAAAATCCGTTATAAAATAGTTTTATTTCAATACATCATCAGACAGTTTAGCTGACTGCTTGATGGGAGCACCTAAAACAAGCCACTATTTCAGCACCTTCAGCACTTTTGCTAGCTTTGCAGTAAATTACAGATTGTCAGTCTATCTAGCCTCAGGGTTTTCTAGGCTAAAGTCTGTACCGTTTCAGCTTGCTAATCTGCCTTGCTTTTGAGGTCTCTGTCAGTGGCTAGAAAGCATTGAACGTGGAACGTCTCCGGGTAGTGCAAATTAGGTTACAATTTACCGGTGGTGATCGGCCGTGGTTAGTGACTACTTACCAGACAAAGCCGCACCGCTACGCAGCCTTCCCGTGTTCCAGTGCGATGTCTGTGCATTTAAGAGAGTGGGTCGGGATTGTTGTTCTTTCATGGTTTCTAGTCGTATGGAGCCTCATAACACTGCCACCTTCTCACCGAAAATCATTCGTAATCTCGAGTGAATCGGTATATTGGGTAGGAGCGTCCATCGTAGACTACATAATTGCTTAACATCGGGCAAGATGTATTCAAGTGCAAGCCTATTCTCTTTCTCTAAACATATAAAAGAAGAAACACACTGACTGACTGACTGACTGACATATCCTAGCTGAGCCCAAACCGCTGGGTCTGGAGACTCCAAATTTGGCACATAGGTTTCTTATGGGGTCTAGGGATGCAAAGGATTTTCCAAAACTCACCCTTTAAGGGGGTGAAATGGGGTTATTATGGAGAAACAAGATTAGTGAGATCAATTTCACTAGCGAAGCCGCGAGCGGAAGCTAGTTTTAGAATAAAAAAATATTGAATATCTTTATTTACAGAGGTAAATAGGTAAAGGTATTGAAATCGCTAATCGCTATCCTCGTGTAATATAACGTATCCTTAACACGTCTAGACTGTGTTCCAGGAAGGGTGGAACAAAGACGAATGAAGGCAAAATGATTCACATTGCCGTCGTGTTGCGTCATATGAGTAATTCGTTGTTGATATGTGTTTTAATTATTGTGGATAGAATTTTTATTAAACTAACCCCAAAGGAGTTGTGGTAGCTTAGGGGTTGAAATTTCGTGCCTCTATATTCTGTGATTCATGAATTATGGTTCAATTTTGTTACTCATTTGTGTTTGTATTAATACCAGTACCTTATAGGTCCTTCACCTACAGGTGACTTCACTTAAGACCACCGCGCCGCGCCTACATACAAAATTCACATCCACGAAGTTTCTCATAAAACAGATTGTTATAGCTTTCTTTGATAATATAGAAAGAAAGAAAGAAAGAAACATTTATTTGCTAAGACAGGACACACAAAATTAAAATGATAAAAAAACACTTAAAAAGAGAGAAGAAAGAAAAACCACAAATGGAAAAATAAAAATAAAAAACAAAGAGTGAGTGTGACCCACCTGTGCCAAACATACAGTCCACTACTTTAAACCTTGTACATCTACTACAGTATCTGAGATTCTACCTGTAAACATAAAATTTTTCCTTGCTTTAGAAATTGAACTTGATGGAGGATTTCGTCATAGTGTCACGCCTGTAATACCTGAAGGTATAGGCAGAGGTGAATAGCAACTATTTTTCACCAGCTGTGTTTAGGTCCCATACGTAATAGAAGGCGAGTCTATTGCCGTTCATGGGGTACAATTCTAAACTTCTAAAGAACGATCTTGTAGCACATCATACTCGACTCCACAAAATCAGTAACTCTTTTCTGGGGCAGTGTATACGTTTCTACAATAAACTTCCAAATAATATTAGGGAAATGACTATTAACAAATTTAAAATAACTATAAAATCTACGTTATGTAAGAAAGCGTATTATAAAGTTTCAGACTATGTAACGGATAGGGACGCTTGGAGTTAAGTCGCTCTAATTCAACACAATAAACAAACAAAATGTAATAGATATAAGTACTTCATTTAAAAAAGAAAAAAAGCCTACTGAGTTTTTTGGCAGTGTTTCTCAGTAGTTGCCAGTCATTCACTGCACGGTAGGAAAAGAAATTGGACTATTTTTAAGTAGACTCGCGTCTCAAAAAAAATAAAGCATATTTTCATTTCATTTCATTTCATTTCATAAACTTCGAGGCGCAACTAAAATTCTCTAAGTATATTAGAAAAGTCTTTTTGCTCGACCCGGGAATCGAACCCAGGACCGGTTATTAAGCGGACACGCTTAACACCTGTCACTTGACCACTGAGGGAGGATTTTATTTAGGTTTATAAGAGGCATGTTAAACCCAAGTGAAAAAGTTACTACTAATACGGAGAGATCTTTTACGTGTGTGATATTTAACTCTGCCTACATCTAAGTATAATAGAAGCGTAAGCGCGTTTTATGTTATTTTCTTGATTGGATTAAATTTTATTTGCTCACCAAGGCACTGATGTGATTGATACACCATCGATTTTCTGATTTGGCCTTGGGTTAATAAGTTTTAGCAGTTTTTACCTGAATCGGGATTCGACTCAGACCTTGCGGCTCACTGCAAATTTTATTTTACCCCGAGTGGGCGCAGCGCAGGGGATATGAATAACCCACCAAAACCTCCAGGCGTTCCATCCCACACTTAAGCCAGGCGTCGCGGGTACACGCGATACTTCCGCAACCCCTGGCTAGTGATGGCCCGCCTCTGTGGGACTCTTAATGTCAGAAGGTCAATATCATAAGGAGAGCGCATGGAACGTTTTGCGCCGCCATGCGCCACCTTGGGTCCTGATATTTAAGGGGCGATGGACGTGCCTTAATCCATTGCCATAGATAAACTCAATGAATGTGTCAATGCACGTACATTTCTGTCATAATGTATTGTTTATACCTAAATATTAAGGAAGTTATGTATTAAAATTATTGTATTACATCATTAGCTCCGAGAATGATCATTATTATTATTACAGGTATTAAATGAGATTTATAGAATGTTCAGTTTAAATTTACGCATCATTGCCTTATTAGGAATTGGGGAAGAACCTTTATTGATTAGTAGAGGACTTTGCTCATAATTATGACGCAGGTGACAATTATCCTGTACCACAATTCTTCTATTGCTGCTCCTGTAAGCCAGGATCGATGATGCTCAGGGTTTTTAAATCAAGTCATGTCCTGGAACACCTAACTGGTCCTGCCATAACGAATTCAATTAGAACGATACCCAATGCACGCACAAAGCGCTTTGCTTGCACTTTTATTGTGCGAACTGCCAAGTTGTGGAATTCGTTGCCGGCATCTCTGTTTCCCGATAGCTATAATCTACCTGTCTTCAAGTTACGAGTGAATCGGTATTTATTCGGTAAGCGCGTTCCATTTTAGACCGCAACATTGCTTCACATCAGGCAAGTTGTGGTCAAGCGCTAACCTATTATAGTATAAAAAAAACAGTAGGAGTTTGAATCTTTAGTTGTTCGTGAGCCTATAGGGTTTATGAAAAAAAAGCGCTGCTGTTGATCCTGGCTTACAGGAATTGCAATGGCGGGATTACGGTGGTGGGTTGTCTCAGTAAAAAATTACAGTATATACCTATTTTTTACTGTAATACTATTACAGTATAAATTATCTTAGTGTTTTTTAACTTAGAGAAGTGTTAAATATATAAGGTTTCATCGTGCTCCTATGGAAATGCGCTTCAAGAGACATATTACTATTTCCAGCTGTGGACTAGAAGAGACTGGAGATTGAAATACTAAACTCTTAGGTAAGCCAAGAATCAAGACAGTCATAAAACAGTTTTTTGTTTAATAAAATTTTACTAGTTACGTGATATAATTTTAAGGAAAATAATTATATATCCTCAACGTAGTGACCGTTGACCTTTGCGGTGTTGCTTTATAGCTTTAACGCACACTTGCGTAGGCTGTATACAATTAATGAATACTTATACTGTTACGAATACAACACACAGACACAATTTTCCTACTTTAAATGAGCGAATTTCTTATAATTCTGGGTACGGATTATGTTTTCGAACCTCTTAGGCTTCCTGTACGTGATGACGGAACCGCACCGGTGCCGCAACGCAATACTGTGTATTATAGATACTATAGGTATTCATATCAAAATAGCATCGCCACCGGGCTGCAGCATCGCAGGATCGATAGGATAGTATCGCCCATGACTGTATAACACCAATGGATATTATTGATAGTAAATTACATACTGAGCTTTAATAAAAAATAAAATAAAATAGATTTTATTTCGAACACAAGGATTCATATCATGTTAGTAACAATATGCTTAGGACTATGTTAGTAAATAAATTAATAAAGATTTAATCAATATTATATTGAAACCAATTGTGTGGCAGACAATGGTTCAATATAGGCGAGTCATACCTCATGGCCATCATTTGCAATTTACTGTTGGGGCTGGCCCGAACTCTGCAGAGCAAGAAGGCTATTGATAGTATTGCTGTGGACAATGGTATTTATAAAAACGCAGTTATCGAAGATATAGATGACTTCCAAGGTCAACTATTGATAGACCAACTATCAAGAGTACGGCAATGGAAAAAATACTGTATTTACGCGGCGATGACATAGTGCGGCTGCGACGCGCGTGCAGTACGGTAGCGTTGCGATTTTGATGTATGACATAGTATTCCGGTGCGGCACTGGTACTGTTCCGGCCTTATACAGGAAACCTAACGCGCCACTCATGCTACTGGTTCAAAGGAGGATGTGCTTCTCTTTGAGTTCGGGGCAAAAATTAATATAGCTCGGATCGTAAAGAAGGTTCTTCTAACATTGATGCTCCTGAAAACAAGTTTTAGTAAAACATTCCGTAAAGGGTGAAAATTGATAAAATTCCGATTGGAAGCAAAGAAGAAAATACTAAAGTATAAGTAAAGAATTACTAAAATTACTCTAATAATTTCAATGAAATGTAGTGGCGGTTTTGTGGACGATAATTTTTGAGGTCTGATTAAACACATATTTACGCCGCCAACTCTGCCTACATTGTTATTTTGGTAACCCTTTCAATAATTTTTGCTTATGTCAGCACTCCCTGCAAATCTTCCTGTCTAACTGTATTTATAAATCGTGTGCTTTACGAAACTCATAAAATTAGTGTTTCTGTCCAATCTTCACCGGAATCACTATGAACCAACCAAAAATTGCAGTCAGTTCATCATCTTATGAAAATTGTTGTAACTTTGAGTTGTGATATTTGCATAAAATATAAATCATAAATATATTTTAATTATACTCATATATATAGAGTTATAGGAAACCGGAAGAGATTGTACGATCACGCTAATTTAAACCACCGGTAAGAAAAAAATCCTTTTGACATTTCATAGATCATTTCTTGAATAAGGTTATAAGTTGTCTAGTATTAGGCTACAATTGCACTAGAAGCGAATCGAGGTCAACTGCTAGTTATAATAACGGATGTGAAGGACCGCCCTCCACACACTGATACGGTGAAATCCGTACATCATACTGAGATGATTTTTAGATGAAATTAGTTCACAAACCTTTCGTTCGTGCTTTATTTGTTACCTTGGGAGACTACCTTAATAGCAAACAGCGAAACTTTCCAGTATGGGTATAAGTCTAAGTCCTTACCACCAAGCGCACTCACGCCACGTCATTTTATGCATCGTTTTTTAATTCATTGATGGATTTTTTAATATAGCTGTCTTTGATTAAAATGGACTGGTGCGTACAGAGTAGTAATTGTAAATTGAAATAAAGCAAAATTAACAAAAATCTCGGGTGTAAAATTATTCTAATTTAGGAGCTAAATGCAAATCTTTGTGGAGGGCCGTCCGTTCCACCCTGTACACGATTTTTTTACAGCGATTCGTTTGTTTTGATTCAAACCGCCTCAAATGTCTGTTCCCATGTTGATATTATTATAGGGTCCAACAAAAGTCTCGCTTGTGTCCTAAAAACTGGTCTCAATACCAAACGCCTTAATAAATCAGGCAAAGGTTCTGTACATAATTTTAATGTAATTAGTTTTGTAGTTCAAATATTTAACTAGTTGAATTATTTAAATGTAAAGTAAACAGATTTTTTTTTTAATTTATTTACTCAAAATCTGCATACATTTACCTAAATTACTAGTCTGCCAAACTGCATAACAGTTTGTCGGCAGCAGTTCTCATTTTTAACTAATTATATAATACAGATTTGTACAATTGGTTTGCTTAATATAAGTACATACAAGTGGGAAATGGTATTAAAATTAATAATGCTTTAACCGACGTCTACGTGAAATAAAAGTAGGAACAAATGTTCTAAAATGTTAACGCAACACATAAACGGCCTTGGTTTACTGTTGGTACCTAAGCCAAGTATTTTTTGAACAGTTTGAAATGAACAAAAAACATTTTCCGAGATCATGTACTTATCATGATATTGCAGCAAAAAATAATACAATAAATTTTGAAAAATCACATTTCAGTAAAGCGATAATAATAACGCAAAAATACATTTAACCGTTTTTCTTACACAAAAACTGTACCCAAATCCCGCAGACAGACAGTTATAGCCATACAAATACCCTTACGTAACTTGCGCAGTTCGCCATCTTTTATCGCAGTTTTTGTCCAAACCGGATGGCCTCTTCCAGACTTAGGGTTCTAGGAACGATTGAGGTAGGTCATAAGGACTTAGAAGTCACCTCAGAGGACATTGAACCCAACCTTGACTGACCTAATAGAAGCTGCGTGCGCGCACTGAATAGATTTTTTTGGCGTTTTAGAATTTAAGATTTGGTAAGGGCGTGATTGTTTAGGATGAAATAAAAGGTCTGGAGAGTTTAGTTTAAATTTTATTTGGTTTAATTGTTTTTTGCTAAAAGTCTTAACTAAATGCTTTGATGCAGGAGTTGTTTATTTTGCTCTCTTGGATTAACAATGAAAGAAATGCTTTGTTGTGTGTTGTATTATAAAATTTCAGACTATGTAACGGATAAAAATGCTTCGAATTAAGTCGCTCTAGTACACTAAACAAACTGTACTAGATATAAGTACTTTATTTAAAAAGATATAAATAAACTGAATTTTTAGCCGGTATTTCTCAATAGTTGTAAGACAAAAAAACTTATCTACACTCGGTATAGAAACTTCTTTACAAACATTGTTCACAGACTAAAGAATGAGTACGAAAATAAAAAGTTAGAAGAAAACAAAGATAATACCAAAAGCTTATGGAACACTATAAAAACAATAACACAACAAAACAGTACCGCGCAGGATTCAGTTGACAGTTGTAATAAATACTTCTCTACCGTTGGTAAAAATCTGGCTACTCAAATCATGTCGAATATTAGTGAAACAGAAGAGTCTTTATGTTCGAAACAAAACCTTGGCGAACCTTTAGGTGTTAGCTTTTTTATCCAACCAACTGACACGTGTGAGGTTGATAAACTAATTAAAAGACTTAATACTGACAGTGCGGCTGGGACCGACGGTCTAACACCGAAAGTCATAAAAACAATCGGAAGTGAAATTTTAATACCACAACACACATTATCAACCTTAGCATAAGTACGGGCACATTTCCGAGTAAGTGGAAAGAGGCCCAGGTGGTTCCCATTCATAAATCTGAATCAAAACGAACGCCAGAAAACTACAGACCCATATCGCTTCTAGGAACTTTTTCAAAGATTTTGGAAAAAGTTGTAAATAAACGTTTAGTGTCTTTCCTAGAGAGAAATAATTTAATATTTGAAAGGCAGTATGGGTTTAGAAAAGGAAAGTCCCCAGAAGATGCAGTAAGCCTACTGACAAACTTAGTTACGTCTAACTTAGATAAAAGCCAGAATTGCTTGGCAGTGTTTTTAGATCTCGCCAAGGCGTTCGACACTGTTGCGGTTCCCTTGCTATTAAAGAAAATGGAGGTTATTGGGATACGAGGTCTTCCTTTAAAATGGTTCGAAGATTATCTCACTAACAGGCGCCAGCGCTTGAAGGTAGGGGACTGCTTAAGTTGTGAGACAGTATTGACATTTGGAGTTCCGCAAGGAAGCGTTCTTGGGCCAACACTGTTCATCATATATCTAAATGATCTACATCGCATAATAGACCAAAGTTCAGATATCATATGCTATGCAGACGACACAGCCATCATCTTCCATGGAAAATCATGGAAATCGGTCCATTCTGCTGCTGAAAAGTGCATGTCTAACATCAAACGGTGGCTTGACTATAATCTACGCTCGCTGCACATTGGAAAAACGAATTACGTGTGTTTCCATAAAACTATAGCTTCTGCGCCAAATCCTCAGAATAGCATTAAAATTCACTCTACCAATTGTCGCCTCACACAGTGCTCCTGCGAAAATATAAAAAAGGTAGAGTCTGTAAAATATTTGGGGGTAATGATTGACCAAAGGCTAACATTCAGATCCCATATTGAGTTAGTGGCCAAACGCATAAGAAAATTGATTCACACAATGAAACTTTTACGCAACATAGCTAATAAAAAAATCTTAAACCTTGTTTACAGGGCATTGTGTGAGTCAATTATCTGTTATTGTATAGCAGTCTGGGGGGGTGTCGGTATCAAGGCCATGATCCTACTAGAACGAGCCCAACGTTCAGTTCTGAAGGTCATGCACAAAAAACCTTTTAGATTCCCTACAAACCAGTTGTACGAAACAGCTAAAGTCCTCAATGTTAGACAGCTTTATATACTAAGAATAGTTCTAAAACAGCACAATATAATAAGACAAGCACCAGAATATTCTGACCTCGTAAGACGACGGGTATACAGATGTCCATTGGTTCCAGTCAAGACCGCATTCGCAAAACACATGCAAGAATTTATGTTAAGATTCATTTATAACACCGTGGTAAAATCTTGTAACATAAAAACTTGCACCACTAAAGAAGCTAAAAAAATAGTGTTCCTGTGGCTATCTTCCCGATCATACTCTGACACTGAATCTCTTGTAAGAATAGGATCATAATATCATACTCTACCACACTACACTCACTCTCACATACACACACACACCCACACGCATACTCACACACACACACACACACACACACGCACACACACACACACACACACACACACACACACACACACACACACACACACACACACACACACACACACACGCACACACACACACACACACGCACACACACACACACACACGTATGCATGCACGCACGCGCGCACGCACACGCATACGCACTAACGCACGCATGTTATTAATTATTTTATTATTAAATTAAATTATTATTCTAACACCTACAATTAATTAATACATTATTTTTATTTACATTTTGTGCTAATGATCTAGACATTGTGTATTTTGGTAAACCACTCCGGAGCTTCACGAGACAGGCTCGACCTAGTGTGAAGCTCGCTAGCAAAACATTTTCGAATAGTAGGTAATAACAAAATGTAATTTTGTCTTAATTTAACCTTAACAAAATGTTTAATTGTTCCCTTTTATTTGGCAAATAAATGTTTATTATTATTATTATTATTATTCACTGCATTATAAGAAAAGAAATGGAACTATATTTATGTAGAGTCGCGTTTAAAAAAAACAATATTGAAATAAAACTACTATATAACGGATTTTATTACGGCATTTTCTAGGTTTTATATGATGGCGCTTCAAGTCTTTTCAGACTTCATAGTCACAGGGGGAAGGTCCCGCGCGAAAATCTATCACGAACAAAATCCATAATTTTATTTATATTGCTAGAACAACGGTGTCACAGCGGTATAAGGTCGCAAATTCGATTCCCAGTAAATCGTTTCATCTCCGCTGTTCAATATCACTGAAGGAAACCATCATGTAGAAATCTGAATGTATAAGAACTAATCATTAGAGGACATGTCATCAACCAACCAGCAACCCGCACTTGGCCAGTGTGTATTTAATTTCACTGAACAGCAAGTTGATTCGACACTTCTGGATTTCTTAAAAATATGACTCAAATCTGAATTATAGTAACTATATTACGTTTTGTTTGTTCGAATTGTGTCGTAATTCGAAGGTCACTGGAGTTTGTTCTGTCACGTATTTTTGTGGTCACCGACACAGCAAGGACACTGACGTGACGCTGTGATGTTATTGTTTTGCACAAGGAAGAAACGGTATGGGTTTTTTGATTAAACCAAGGTAATACTCGGCTTCCCATTAACAAAGACTCCTAAAAAAGTTGTTAGGTTTTTTTTATTCTTGAATAGGCTACAACTTACCTGATGTTATGATGGGACGCGCCAGCCCAATGTACCGATTCGCTCGTGATTACGAATCACTTTCGGTGAGGAGGTGGCAGTGAAATGAGACTCCTTAAGGTTGACACCATAAAGTACCAACAATTTCGACCTACCCTCTTAAATGGTGTCACCAGACATCGCACCGGAACACGGCAAGGCCGCTTGGCGGTGCGTCTTTGTCTGATGGGTGGTCACTAACCACGGCCGAAGCCTAGCACCAGTTAATTGCGAGTAAACATTATTACTAGTTGATTGTCACCTGATTTGCACCACCCGGGGACCACGTGTGGGGATTCAGGAAAAAAGGATCATATTTAGATAGTTGTGCAACAGGCTAGCGCTCAACAACAACTTGCCTGATGTTAAGCAAATAAAAATGATGATAATTATAATGTACTAGTGGCCCGCCCTGACTTCGCACGGGTCGATCGGTATTAGACAAAATTTTCAATTCATCATACATTTTATCACACTCTTGTCATACTTTCCATGCTTAGATCACTTGATCAAGTCTGCTATGGGAAAAATAAAATCAAAATTATTAGTTTAATAGCTATGGTGCCGCAATAACCCACAGATAGACATCCAGATAAATAAAAATTATCCCTACTAATATTATAAATGCGAAAGTAACTCTGTCTGTCTGTCTGTTACGCTTTCCCGCTTAAACTACTGAACCGATTTGGATGAAATTGGGTATGGAGGTAGTTTGAGACCTGAGAAAGGACATAGGATAGTTTTTATCCGACTGCGCAAAAAGAAGGTAATGTTTTGGCGCGATAACCGACATACACGCGGGTGAAGCCGCTGTCGGAAAGCTAGTATATAATAATAATATTATATTACTTTAATGATTAAGATTATTCAAATGTACTAAAAGTTATTATTAATCCGGCATTTTATGTTAGCGGCCATCTTGAATTTATAATAGATACTGATATAAGGTACGAAGATGTGTAATGAGCTACCAAAAGAGCTAAAACAATGTAAATCACTTTATATACATATATAGCATTACGCTTTACCCCAAGGTCTAGGCAGAGGTTAATATCAATAGGGGTGAGCCTATTGTTGCTAATTGGACACAATTCTAAATTGCAGCTGCAACTAAGATTCTCTAAGTATATTAGAAAAGTCGTTTTGCTTGACCCAGGAATCAAACGATTAATGATCTCCGAAAGTTTTGTTACTAATCTAATGATAAGTACTTACAATAATGATAATAACTACTAATTGTGAGTGCGCATGTGTTGTAAGAGTAAATATTTTTTTAAACTTATATTAAATCAAGTTTCATTTACGGGGAGATAGTGAAAATTGATTGAGAGGTTTGCAAGATGTATATATAAGATAGTTGAATCACACTGATGGCGGCGGCGGCGGCCATCTTGGATTCATCCATAAGGGTGTTGAACATCGGATTTCAAGATGTTTTCGTTAACGGGATGGTGTAAGTTTGAAATTTCACACCATTTTATGGTTTCACTTAACATCGTGATTTTTAAGATCACACGTTCTAGTACAATCAGCACGTCTAGCAGATTACCCACCTTAAATCCGGCTCGAAGGACCAAAAGATGTATGATACCTTTAGTTGGCGATTGAGGGCTTAGAGATTTAGTTGATCTTAAATTTTTTTTGTTTTTGTTTTTAATAGAACAATGATAATTAATTGATAGTGATTAATAGCGTCGTGATTGAGTGATTGTGAACTTAACTTTTATAAACAAAACTAGCTGACCCGGCAGACTTCGTACTGCCTCAATCGACTGCTATTTTTAGGGTGTTCCCGGCAATTATTCGAATTTTTCTCACCTTTTAAACCTTCCCTAGACCTCCACGAATATTTCAAGACTTATGATAAATCCGTTCAGTCAGCATTCGTTCAGATTAATTTTATTGGAATTATGCTGACCTTAGCGCATGTGCTTACAAAATCACGTTGTAAGGAGAAACTGTACACAGAAGGCTCTCTGCACGACGTCAGTTCGCACACTAAATGTATTTGTACTTCTGCAGTAAATCTGGCTATTGTACACAAAGGGCCAGACACAGCACACAGGTCACCTTGTCGGTCGTTGTACGCTTGCATAACGTTTTTGTCTGTATTGTACATCTAATCTTAGAAACTGCGTTGTATTGAATCATCTATAGATTAGTAGGTACAGATAAGAGTTGTTGTTTTGATGGTAAAAGTAAAAATGTTTTAAAGAAAAAAAAATAACAAGGACATTATCGAGCGGTGGCGTACCGGTATCGGCCTCTCCTTGGAAATATAATAACTTCGCGGGTTCGATCCCCGGTCATGTCCAAAAATGTGTTTGAATCGTTTCATCGCCGCTTCGTAAGGAAACCGGCATGTCCGAGAACTAATCATTCGAGGATATGTCACTTCAACCCTTTTAGTGTCCCACTCTTACACACGGGTCTTGTCTCAACTATCTTATGAGTTGAGAGAGTTCAGGCCTTGATCCACACACGCTGGCCAAGTGCGGGTTGGTGGATGTCACATATTTTTAGACATGCTGGTGTCCCTTACGATGTTTTCTTTCACCGATATGGAGCAGCGGTGATGTAACAATTGACGAAGAGGATATGTGATATCCACTAACCCGCACTTGGCCAGCATGTGTGGGTCAAGGCCTAAGCTCTCTCAACTCGTAAGATAGTTCAGAGAAGACCTGTGCCCAGCAGTGGGACTTTTAGGAGGGTTAAACTGAAAGGACGACCACATACGGGCCGGTGGCGTGGTCGGTAAAATACTTGCTTTTCACGCCGCAGGTCATGCGTTCGATTCCCACCCGAGACAAACATTTGTTAAAATACGTCTGTTTGTCTTGTGTCTGGGTGTAATTATCTATATCTAAGTATGTATTTACAAAAGAAAAGTATTATATGTAGTATATTACCAGTTATCTGGTTTCCATTGTACAAGCTCTGCTTAGTTTAGCGTGTGTGTTAATTTCCCACTATATTATATTATTATTATTATACCTACCGACGTAAAAAAATGTACTAAGTACCTATTTTTAGCGGTGCGTAAACAGTCTTTTCATAAAAGTGTTATGATGAGTATTTTTTTGAAACCTTTACTCAATAATTTGCATACATTAAGACATCAAATATTATGGTCATGTTGTTACATAGGCATTCACCACAAAAACATCCTTAAGGTCATATTGCACCGATTAAAAAAATACACATCATTGAAATAAAACTACTTTTTAACGGATTTTATCGCTGTTTATTTTAGATTTTAGATCCCGACGTTTCAAAGTCTTTTCAGACTTCATGTTCACGGACTGTGACTACCTCCAAACATCATGTTGGGAGGTAGTCAGTAGTAATTGTGATTAATATTTTTGAACGTCAAATATCTCAGTCCACCCGTGAACATGAAGTCTGAAAAGACCTAGAAACGTCGGGATCTAAAATCTAAAATAAACCGCGATAAAATCCGTTAAAAAGTAGTTTTATTTCAACGATCTCACTCACTTCACTTCAACTCTTTCTCAACTATGTTACAAGTTCAAAGAGTTTAGGCCTTAATCCACACACGATGGCCAAGTGCGGGTTGGTGGATGTCACATGTCTTCGAATGATTAATTCATAGACATGCCGGTTTTTTCACCGATTTTAAGCAGCGGCGATTTTACAACTCACACAAAGATTGGGCACGACCTGGGATCGAACCATCGACTTTATATTTGAAAAGGCGAGGACTATACCGCGGCGCCGCCACTGCTCCATATGGTACCCAATTCCACGCAAATAAATTACATCGAATCTTGTTTTGGTGGATTGGGGCCTAAAAATATAATCATCCACCAATTCATGTGACCTTGGGAGGGCCATGTCACCTTCAGAGGAATGACCGCTTGCGCAAGCATTGCATCATTGCGCAGAAATGCGCTGATTCAAGCTATTAGGGTTGGTACCGTGGCAGATTTACTAAATGGCCGCACGTAAGCTATTCCAATTTTGCCACCCCTACCTTTCTCTATACCGATACCGAAGTTTACAAACATACGCATATCTACGATTTTCTGTTTACGAAATTCGAAACATTTTACTTTTTACCATAAGGAAAAAAGATCGGTAGGTCTAAAAACCGCCGTCCTACATATTGTTAAAAGTTTTCCGAAGATACGAGTACACAAACTTTTACACACATGACACACACATAGACACACATTTGAACGGTTTATAGTGTTAAAGATGACTCGCCGTCCTCAGCAGCGATGAAAAAAACAAATGTACAAACAATGTCTTCCTCATAATTAAGTGTTTTTTTTTATGATTTTATTACAATTTCAAAGAAAGAGGTAGAGGAAAGTATGGTCTCGCCAAAGAGAGCCACTCTTGGAGTTTCAAGCATGCTTTATAATTGAATTAGCTGGCCCAACGAACTTTGTACTTTCAGTTTACTTTCACTAAATCAGTCAAATCGAGTCAGCCGTTCACGAGTTTTAGCGTGAGAAGCAAACGACTTACTACCCCGGTACGAAGGAGATATAGTGCACGAGTGGGTGCGCAAACGCAAGTACACTATGTATTCCCTTTATTCTTCGACACGACCGGTGAGAGATTGGGAGCAGATTTGACAGTTTTACATGTGTGCTGTACGTGGTTACCTCACCTCTACCAAAAACTAGCAGAAACAATTTAGTACTAGAAGTTGCGTATTGCCTCTCTTGTTAAATGCTCCAAAGTTTTACCTGCTCTCCGAGGCACGAATGCATCAATTCCTGGCTCAGGATAAGTGTTGATAAATTAGAAAAGTGTCAACACTCTTCTTGGTCCTGCGCGAGATTCTAACCAGCGATAATGCTAGGCAAACACACTATAAAAGTAATAGTTAGTCGGGAGTTAAAAATTAAAAAAAAAAAACGACAAACTTACTTAAACTTACACTTTAATTAACTTTATAATCATGCCCAGCAGTGGAATAAAAGTAGCCTTTAGCCTTACACATTAAATGGGCTATGTAACTGTGCAAGAATTTTTCAAATTGGACCAGTAGTTTCTTAGATTAGCGCATTGAACCAAACAAACAATCTCTTTAGCTTTACTTCATTAGTAAGTATAGATTCCTTATCGGTAAGTCTACCATTGTTTAATGGGTAGTCCTTTTTTTTAATAGCATATGAATGAAACCTAATCTTTTGACTTTGATTTGACTTTTTAAACGTTTTCATTGATTGTTAATTGTGTGTAATTGCGTTTGGTAATAAGAACGAAAAGTTACCGGAAATCTTTGTTTACTTGCAACAAATAAACTTTGATTATGCGATAAACTCACAAAAAATAAGGTATCAATTTATAACTAAAATGAAATCTAACTTAAAAAATGTCTACATATATCGAAATACATCTCAATTAACCTAAAACTATATGCAACTAACTACCTAGGTATACTACTCTATTAATGAATTTCTTACTTATAATGATCTACATCTCTTAACTATAGTTAAGAGTTCTGTAACTCTTAACGTATAATATGTATTTATTTATTTATTTGGAAAACCAGTAGTTATTACATTTTTTTGAATCTAAATGAACTAGCACTGACATTATAATTAAATGCATAACATTTTAAGGTACCACAGCAAGCGCATGGTTATGGGTTTCATTATGACTGACAAGATTACAGTAAACACATAACAGGTATTATTAATTATAGATATTTTATGCTGACTTTAAACTATTTTGATACACATGAAAGAAGAAAGAAAGAAAGAAAATACATTTATTTGACATGGACAGGCCACACAAAATCAAATGATAAAAAAAACACATAGAAAGAGAGAGAAAAAACACAAAAGGAAAAATAAAATAAAAAACAAAGAGTAAGTGTGACCCACCAGTGCCAAACATGGACATTGCTCAGTAAACGCTGTGAGTGCCTATTAGAGGCGACCCACAGCACTGATTACATGACATACATTATATTTTATTTAGGGACTTGATTTATTTTATTGTGATTTTATTTATTGTAACAATATTTTATATTGCTATCTACAACAGTGGCAGAATATAGAGGTACTTAATTAGATTGTTAACATCAGACCGTACCTATTATTCACAAAATAAATAAATTGAAAAATTGAATCAAGTATCTAAAATCAACATGTAACTAAAACTAAAACTGATATTAATTAAAAACTAACCCCCGTTTTCATAAACGTATTTTAAGCTCATTATAGCTAATATACGTTTATAATTCAATTGTCTTTGTCTGTCTTGACATTTCTACTTGTAAGAAAGAGACAAAGACCATTTTAACTAAAGAGTCTTATTATAACTTTTTTAAGAATAAGGCTGTCGAAAAACTCCATCGCTGTCTTCTGGTTGGAGCTGGAGAAGATCAGAATCGACCCTGTTAATGCACCAGGAGGGGGGAGGTCTAGACCATGGCAATAAGCACTTTGACCTCACAAAAAGGCATCCGTTTCCATCCAACTTTTGTGTGAATGTTTGTAATTAGGGTGGTAGTATAATAATTAACAAAGATATTGATTAGTTTTCTGTGGTGTTATTTTGTGTTCCATAGAGATACATGACGAAAGGGGTACACACACCTCCATGACGGGCCGATGGCGTGGTCGGTAAGATACTTGCTTTTTACGTCGCGGGTTGGGCTTTCGATTCCCACACAAATCAGACGTTTGTGTGATGAACTCGTCTGTTTGTCTTGGGTCAGGGTGTAGTTATCTCTATTCAAGTATGTATCTACCAAAGAAAAGTATTATACATAGAATATTATCAGTTATCTGGTTTCCTTAGTACAAGCTCTGCTTAGTGTGACTTTCCTTTTGACTTTACACTTTATTATTTTTATTATCATTACCTACTTGATGATGTAATGTATAAAATCTGTCGATATGTATAATATCTTTGCTAAATTAAGATCACATAAACAACGAAAACATTCGTAAATCATTAATTTGTGTCTCCTTTGTTAACAAGGCGGGGCCGTTTTAAAAATAATCTAAAGATTTTCCTTCACACTTGCAAAATGTTGCATGTGTTGTCGACCAGTGTTATATGAGCCCCCCTACCACTTAGGGCTTTCGGAAGTGTAAAAGGTTTTGGATAAATTAAAGGAGCTTCAGGGGTCTAAGTAATATGGTTGGGCGTTTCAATGTCTGATGTGCAGGATGTAAGGATGGAAATTGTTTTACGCTTGTAGTATTCGGCGAACGAACGACTACAATTAATAATGTTTAATGAACTTATCAGAATTTCACAATAAATAGGGGGCTTTTAAAAACATTGTTGATGTTACAAGTAAAATTGGAAACATGTTGACATTAAAATTAGTAGGTTTTTCAAGTTGTGGGAGTTCAAACTGTTTTAATAATCTTCAAAAAAGTATCCTTCGGATTGGCAAAAGTAGCATAGAACGCCCTAAGATTAGATGGAGTGGCTATCTCTGCTAGGTGGCTGGTAAGAGCTGGATGAGAGTAGCCGCGGATCGTGCTCAGTGGCGTGCTTTGGGAGAGGCCTAGGTCCAACAATGGACTAAAATAGGCTGATGATGTTGATGACAAAGTCGACACTTTTTAGTATCGAAACTGTACTAAGTAAACCTTTGGTTTTCAAAAACTCTGAATTAAAATGATATAGGGCACTCGCGACATCTTAGTTTCTTGAAACATAGCTAATATCCATCGCAATTACTTCAGTATTTGAAAAAAAAAACGCTTTGTTTTTTTTATAACACCTGAAACACCTACTCTTTTCCTCGGGGCTTCAAAAATACTTAGCAATGTAGCAGCGTTAAACAAAGTCCGTCCTTATCCACATAAACGCACGTTCGTGAGCGCCGACCTTGAGCGTCGGGGTCACTGGCCAGCCACCAAGGGCGAGAGTGCATCAGTTTATGTAATGCAACGTCTCGACTCGCGACGCACCGTTACCTTAGCAAAAATAATCATGTTGAAACTCAGTCTGCCCCGACTCATAAGGGGTGAATTTGAATTTGATATTTAGCATTACATGTTTTTATATTTGTTTTATTGGATTATCTGGAGTTATTGACGTTTTACTTCTACCCTTTTTAGTGACCCACTGCTGGACACGGGTCTACTCTTAACTGTCTCACGAGTTGAGAGAGTTTAGCCCTTAATTCTCACACGCTGCCACTATCGTTTGGATTATTCGAATATTTAACTATGGTATAATTAGTCATTTATAGAGCTAGCTTTCTACTAAAAGATGTCGTTATTAATAAGTACAAGGGATTATTACCGTATTTATTTGCAATAGAGACCATATTGACTTGTTTTATTTATATATGTGTAGGTTATAAAAACTAAAATTGCTAGGAGATTTTAGTGCCGGTCGCTGGCCAGCTACCTAGGGCGACAGTGCATTTATGTTTATGTAAAAAAAATCAAGTTCAGACTCAGCCTGCTTTCGCCCCAACTGATATTCATATAGGGGTGAAATTTGAAATAGAAATTTCGTCTAAGGCTTAACACGTTTTCTCTTTATTATGAGGAAAGGAATTTTGAATTTGAATATCAATTTTAATGATAAAACCGATACTTCGCGAGTCATATAAAGCTGCCTTCATGTTCAAAATCGCCATTACTGGGTAACACTTGAAGTATGAAGTCGATATTTGCCTTCAAGTTTTTTATTTGTTTGCAGGCAACAGTATTACAATTTGCTAGTCCGAAAGTTATTGTTATGACACCCCTATACCTCAAAGACCAGATAAAGCTGGAGGTCAACTCGTCCCCAGGGTCTCGATTCTGGCGCTTAATACATTTATCTCTAATAGATATTTGTCTAACAAAACTCAAGCGTAGGTAAGTCTATTCCAGAGTAATAAAAAACACCAACAGAGGTGTATTCTCTATAACCTTCACTCTCAGAGTCCGATGAAACTGATTGATACGACCTGGGCCCCGATTCTGGCGCATTAGACATTTATCTCTAACTACTCGTAGCTGGCCCGGCAGACTTAGTACTGCCTCAATCGACTGCTGTTTTTAGGGTTTTCCCGGAAATAATTCGATTTTTTCTCACCTTTTAAACCTTCCCTAGACCTCCACGAATATTTCAAGACCAAGATAAGATAAATCCTTTAAGCCGTTCTCGAGATTTTTAGCGAGATTAGCAAACAGCAATTGATTTTTATATATATAGATAGATATTTGTGTAACAAAACTGGGGATTTCTTTTGTTTTTCAGTGACATCTGTCAATTACTTCGACGTTTGCGCACTTTAGACACTTACATCCTCCATTTATTTTATCATCCTCCTTCTCTCTCCTAAAATTAAAATGAAATTATTTTTAGCATGCTGTTATAAAAAACTTCTTGTAATATTCATATGCTGTGCCCAACAGGGTCCATAATTGTGTCAATATTGTATTACATAGGTACCACCTTTCTGTAACGTTGGGGATGCAATTGAATATTATTGAAGAAGAATAATATTATTCAAGTATTGAATATTATTTATAACATAACATCTATTAGAGTAACATTATTCGATAAGCCATTTTTACAACCTGCCATAGAATAAATTGTTGGGTAACTCATTTTAATTCCTACAGTCCATCAAATCTAAGAAGTACCGTTTGACAGTTCTAAACGTAGTACATTTGGAATTTTATGTTTTGTATGAAAATTGTTTAAGTTTTTGACGTGACAACGTCTTAAATTAGGTTGCGGCTGGGAGGCACTTATGAAAAAGTGTAACGCTCGGTAACGTTACGATGAGTCACCGAACGAGAGAGAGGCCCGCCGAATGCCTTGCGTCTCTCTCCCACTCAACTATGTTTCATCCTTCTTCCTACTATACGAATGAATATTCACATTAAAATTATTTTACCACTCAAAGTCGTTGTCACGTAAAACTTTCGCCCGTATACCGAATTTACAGGCAACCAATTTTTTTTATTCTTCGATAGGCTGGCGCTTGACTACAACTTGCCTGATGTTAAGCAATGATGTAGTCTACGGTGGAACGCGCCAGCCCAGTGTACTGATTCACTCGTGATTACGAATGATTATATTATTATTATTATTTTTTATTATTATCATGGTATGTTAAAATAAAAATAGCTTCATAATTGAATTATTCTACAGGAAAACTAATAAAAATAGTGTGAATTACGCCTCTATAAAGCTAATTTAATAGAAAACAGTGAAACGTCAAAAGGTACTTCTTAGATTTAATGGACTGTAGATTTTAAATCTCTTCCCATTTTTTTTCTTTGACACAAATATTGTCCCCAAAACAAACAAAAAAATATCCATTTTGGTACAGTCGTTAGGAAGCCATGTGCGAATATTTCGGCGATTCATATATATTCAAAAGAAAAGACATAATATAACAAGTATTCCAGCTAACTATATGTATAGCTATTACATTGTATTGCATAGGCAGAGGCAAGTAGAACATATTGTACGTCTTTTTTTTTAATTACGATGCACCTGGCACTGTACCGTTAGGCTGCATAATCTGTAAAAGGACTCTTTACACTCTCCGACTGAAGCTGTCGTTAATAGTCTGGGGGGGTTATATTAATTAACAAACTAGGTATGGCAACTATAAATACCTACGACATATAATTACTTATATTACAGTCCATCAAATCTAAGAAGTACCGTTTGACGTTTCACTGTTTTCTATTAAATTAGCTTTATAGAGGCGTAATTCACACTATTTTTATTAGATTTCCTGTAAAATAATTGAATTATGAAGCAATTTTTATTTTAACATAACATAAACAATTTTAATACAAAAAAATATGAAGGCTTTCAAAGGTTTTTTTAGAGACTAAAAATATCAAGATTAGCAGACAACTTTAGGTAGGCGTGAATAATCGGGTAAGAAGACGGTATTTCAATAAAATAACTACAGCAAATATCACTTCACTCCCATCTCTCGATAGCACAATCATGAATTCTAACAGGTAATTACAGATCGTTAAGATTACTTTGGATTAAATAGTAACGTTCACCAAGCACGTTATTGCATCTGCACTACCGTACGCCAAAACGGTTCAACACGTAATGTCAGCCATTCTAAGACGGCCGCTTCACCCCCGCTCGGTGTTCATTCGTTCGCTCATAATGACATTCTCGAGTGACAGGTTACTTCAAAGACGGACGCGATGACAGTATAAAATGACAGCCGATGCATTGAGAAGCAGATGTGCCAACACGGCCAACCCTGACGAATCGCACGACCTCGTGCGCATAGTATCAGTCTGCTCGATGACATGTCATTCTTTTCTACCTGTTCTAATGAAAAAGTAAAGATAGACATTAACATACGCTCGGTCCTTCCTGACCGAACTCAAATTCATCGCTATTGCATAATAATATGGACCGGGCATGCTAGTCTCCTTCATACAGTTACTCAACAGTGGCCCGGGCTTACCAGGCCCCTTTAACCAACTACTTAAGCATGGCCCGGGCATACGAGGCCCCTTCAACAACTTACCAAAGTATGGCCCGGGCATACGAGGCCCCTTCAATAAACTACCTAAGCATGGCCCGGGCATACGTGGCCCATTCAACCAATTACCAAAGCGTGGCCCGGGCGTACGAGGCCCTGTCAACCACTTACCAAGATACGGCCCGGGCATACGAGGCCCTTTCAACCAATTACCTCAACATGGCCCGGGCATACGAGGCCCATTCAACCAATTACCAAAACGTGGCCCGGGCGTACGAGGCCCCTTCAACCACCTACCAAAGTATGGCCCGGGCATACGAGGTCCTTTCAACCGATTACCTAAACATGGCCCGGGCATACGAGGCCCTTTCAACCAACTACTGAAGCATAGCCCGGGCATACGAGGCCCTTTCAACCAATTACCAAAGCGTGGCCCGGGCGTACGAGGCCCTTCAACCACTAACCGAAATATGGCCCGGGCATACGAGGCCCTTTCAACCAACTACCGAAGCATGGCCCGGGCATACGAGGCCCTTTCAACCAGCTTTACATTAACAACCGTCAAAGCGTGGCTAAGGCGTACTAGGCCTCTTACAACCACCTTACCATATAACACTTAAACACACATGGATCACTATTTCTTCGATTGAATACCGTCTCCTGTTGGTTTACCCTTCCCATCCCAACTTCTGATGAAGGCTTTCAAAGGTTTTTTTAGAGACTAAAAATATCAAGATTAGCAGACAACTTTAGGTAGGCGTGAATAATCGGGTAAGAAGACGGTATTTCAATAAAATAACTACAGCAAATATCACTTCACTCCCATCTCTCGATAGCACAATCATGAATTCTAACAGGTAATTACAGATCGTTAAGATTACTTTGGATTAAATAGTAACGTTCACCAAGCACGTTATTGCATCTGCACTACCGTACGCCAAAACGGTTCAACACGTAATGTCAGCCATTCTAAGATGGCCGCTTCACCCGCGCTCGGTGTTCATTCGTTCGCTCATAATGACATTCTCGAGTGACAGGTTACTTCAAAGACGGACGCGATGACAGTATAAAATGACAGCCGATGCATTGAGAAGCAGATGTGCCAACAAATAAATTCTAAATGTACTAAGTTTAGAACCGTCAAACGGTACTTCTTACATTTGATGGGCTTGTAGGACCATTTTGGGATGAATATTTTTTAAATATTTTTTAAAATATAATAGATTTATTAATTATTTGAATGTCCGTCTATATTATCTTACATTGCTTAGGTACTTTGTGAAATTATGAAGAAATACACGATTATACATAACAAAACATTTAAACACACATCTCTCATTTCTTAGATACAAAAAATTGCAGTTGTGTTTATTGGTAGACTGAGTCAAAAAATAATAGTTACATTGTTTTCGCTTAATTATTTTATACTTTCGGTACACGACCATTTCAGCATAACCATTTTTCTTTCAGAAGAATTTCCTCTATCTATGCCTTGCTATGCTTTTAATGGAGAATCGTGTCGCGTCGCTATCGTATCGTGAGGTGTAAACCGCATTCAGATTGCTATGTTACTCCACCTGTCCCGATTGTGCAAGTACAGTGCAGCCTACTTTTTGTACTGTGTTTAATAGACGCAATTATGAGTCCCAGCTTATATTAAAGACCTTAAGACCCAGATAAATGGTACATCTAGATTGTTGTTACATTAGTGCTCCAACAAAATTGTGTATGACTGCGTTGCCATGCGATTTCCAACACGTTATTACGCCTTCACGCGTACGCCTACCATAAACAACCGAAATTAATCAAAGTAAAAATACTAATTCATTCAATTTTTAAACGTATTCCATACAAAATTTGTTTGATGTTTTACGTTTAGATACAACTGCGATTTTCATGATCAGTTTAAAATCAAATCAATGGAAATTAATAATTTTTTTGGACCATAGGAATGTCAAATAATCTCATCATCATTCCCCTTGCCTTTTCCCATTTCTATTGGGGTCGGCTCCCAGTCTAACCTGATGCGGCTAGCTACCGGAATTATACGAGCGACTGCCATCAGACCTCGAAACCCGTAGGGAACCAGTAGCCGAGATGGTTAGATCAAGTGTCGGATTATATTGGCTTCTGACTACTTACATTTAATGATTTTCATATAGATGTGTTAAATGACAACCGGGACGGACGACTTTACGTGCTCTCCGAGGTACGGAGGGTAGTCCCTCAACCAACCAGACAACGAAACAAATTTTTGCTGTTACACAAATATTGTCCGGGGCGGGAATCGAACCCGCGACCTCCCAGGCACAGTATAGCCCAATCGGACGGCTTACGCCGCTCGACTACCGAGGTCGTCAGGAATGTCTTCTGCCATTTAGGATAATTAATTATGTCATTGTTTAGATCTACCCTGTTGATGTCTACCAAGTAGAAAACAGGTTAAAATAGTCCTTTTGACTCTGTCTTCAACTTGTCGCAACCTTTTTTTCCGGCGGGAAATCCTATATGGATGGGCGGGGGGCCCTGAGTGAACGCAGGGCGGAGGGAATGTGGTGTGTACCCACTACAACCCCCCGAGGGTTCCTCGCGCATTTTAACCAGGAGGTCAAGGGAACCATAAGTGACACAATCGCGAAGCTTGTCGCAGCCTACTACTGCCGGCGATATTCCGAAAATTCACCTACACATTCATTTAAAAAAGAAAAAAAGCCTACCGAGTTTTTTGGCAGTGTTTCTCAGTAGTTGCCAGTCATTCACTGCACGGTAGAAAAAAAATTGGACGTTGTTCATGTAGACTCGCGTCTCAAAAAAAAATAAAGCATATTTTCATTTCATTTTCATTTTATTTCACATAGCTGAAGGCCGTCCTAAACTACGCTTCTTGCAAATTATGTGTACTATTTCGACTATTATTTGGTTTAAAGTAAAATGTATTTATACCTGTGCAGCCTAGATATTATATATCTTATAAAACATGATTACAAAACAAGTATTGCCAGGTGGCAAGCCTTTTTATGTCAGTAGGGTTGGTAACTGTGTCCAGGAGCGGCCATCTTGAATTGCGTTAGCACAGGTATTTGTTTGTATAGTTTTGTACGCAGTCAGAAACGAAATAAATAGCAATATCTCACGCCTGTAAACAAGAGTGTAGGCAGAGGTGAAAATATTCCACTTGGTTCTTAAAAAATTAAAATTTCTGATAATAATTATGAATAATCATTTCGGACGTCAAATACCTCAGTCCACCCGTAACCATGAAGTCTGAAAAGACTTTGAAACGGGATATAAAATAAACGTCCGTTATAAGTTAAAACTGTTAGTGAGTTTTTCAAATTTAGTGAAATAAGGTACCAGAGTACATACCTTATAAAAACCTCACTAAATTTGAAAAACTAGTTAATAGGGTCAAGTCTAATAGGGTTTTAAATCAGAATTTAAAACCCTATTAGACTTGAGCTTGACCACAACTTGCTTGTTCTTAAGCAATGACATGGTTACGCGTGGAACGCGCTTACCCAGAAAATTCCGATTCAATCGTGCCTGGAAGACAGGTAGATTATAGCAATGGGCAAATAGAGATGCCGGCAGCGAAATCCTCAACTTGACAGTTCGCATAGTAAAAGTGGAGACATCATATCGATGGCGCATACCCATAGCATAGCATTGACCGATGAAAGAACGAATTAGATAAAACAATTCAATTCAATTTTTCATAAACAATCTCTTAAAAATTTGAAAGCTTTACTGTGAAGTTGTTTACTAAGTGTCAAAAATAAATCGACGACACACGATGCTGTACACGTGACAATCGATTCACAATATTCGATTGTCTCATTATACATTACGATGAAATTAATTTACAATTCGATTGTGACCGGTCATCTGTACAATTACCCCATTGTGAATGAATACCGAATTTGAACTGAGGTTACATTTAATAATACACACAGATTATAAAGAGTTACGACTTCTTTAATAACTATAGTTTTTTTTACTAGATACTATATAAATAAATAAATATTCTGGGACATTAACACACACGGTCATCTGGTCCCAAGCTATGCAGAGCTTGTGTTATGGAAACCAGATAACTGGTATATACTATACATATAATACTTTTCTTTTGTTTAATTAAACTTATAACAGATATTTACACCCAGACTGGACACAAACACAAATGTTCATCATTAATGTTTGTCTCGGGTGGGAATCGAACCCACGACCTGCGGCGTGAAAAGCAAGTATCTTACCGACCATGCCACCGGCCCGGCGGCGGATATAAAACGATCCATATTTCATCAGATGCTAAGGAAAAAAGAAGGCTAATAGAAACCATTCAAAACCGGAAAGGAAGGATGATGGGCGATCTTATACGACATGACACCTTCATAAAAAATATGACATGAGTGAGTTTAGGCCCTAATCCCCACGCTGTTCTAGTACGGGTTGGTGCAACCATACTTATTTAACACAATTTGTCCATAGTAAACACCAGCAGCGGTGGCGCAGCGGTACGGGCCTCGCCTTAAAAAAATAAGGTAGATGGTTCGAGTCCTGGTCGTGCCCACACATCTTAGTGTGATTTTTTCTTCTCCGCTGTTAAATATCGGTGAAGGAAAACATCGTGAGGCAACCGGCATTTCTAAGAACTAATCATTCGAGGACATGTGACATCCTTCAACCTACACTTGGCCAGCGTGTGTGGATTCAGGCCTAATCTCTCTCAACTCATAAGATAGTTGAGAAAAGACCCGTGCCCAGCTGTGGGACACTAAACAGGGTTGAAGTGAAGTAAGTGTAAGCACCAGCTTTGTATGAAATACGTACGTCATACAAAACTTGTGATAAAAGCTGAATTGAACTGAATAAAGGTCCACATACATGACTGAGCTCCGACACCACAGTGCTCCATCCAACATAGCCCTTTACTAAGGCGACTACTCGCAGTTCACGCGGCGACAGATATTACGGGCTAACCGCTTTCGCTTTTTATGATAGACACAATTTCCATTGGTCATCGGACACCGGGGAGACTGCTTGTTTGCAACGCGCAGTAAGGGGCGTCTACTTGCTTATCAATTTAAAAAATGGATTATTGAACAATCCTTTTACTCTATTGATGACTATATGAATTTCAGACTTCCGTAAATAATTAATTATAATTCGGATTAATATAATTAATTGACATTATATTACAATTTAATTATTTAATCAGTACACTTAATATTATGAATAACTGGACATTTAACTTCTAATTTGACGCAATTGTATTTATTATATCTAATATTATTTGTATGACATGAATTATCATATTTGCATGTCTAATTTCTTGACTAAGTATTTGAAACATGGACTAGTTTTAAGACCTCTTTATTTACAACGCTTATAGCAAATAAAGAATTATAATTATAATTACTACCGAGAACTCTGACGGCGGTAAGCTTGCTGACAGCGGGCTATCTGATAATTGGACCGTGTTGTGCAGAAATGATCCAACCCGCAAACTTGACAAAATGCAAGACATCAATTGATGCCGATGATTGATAATGACAAAAATATTCCCACAACGATTACATACTTAGAACAAACGAGATTGCATACTTATGTACTTATCCGAAAATGTAAAGCAGATTTATTGATTGATTTAAGATTCCAATTTTAAAACATTGTGTTATTGCGGCTTGAAATATTTCTGTACAATACGGTACAATTTATGTTGTCAATATAGAGTATTTCTAAACAATATTAATTATAATGGACAATTAATGCCCTCATCTTTAATTTGGCTTTAGAAAAATCGAGAAATTGCAGTCCTACGGTCACCGACATCTATCTCACTCTTGTGCAGTATCATTCTGCTTGCTTGTTAAAACGTAAAACTAAATTAAAGGTAAGCGCGATAATTACCCGTTATCATAAATATTACTAATGCAGCGAGAAAGTTAACAATTTTATATATTAGCCTTATTTAACTAAATTTTTCTTACTGGAACCAGCTTAAATTAGGTCCCATTAGATTACCTTATGCGTAGTGCTTAGTCCATTTTGATAAATAAATTTAAACCTTTCTCCTTTTTCTATATGCTGTCTCCCGTTTTGCCTGGAGGGAAATGGCCAATATTACTTTACATCTTCTCATATTATTATAGATTTATGTGTCCCGCACTTGGCTGTGTTCAAATCCCGAGTCTCTTCACGGCGTTTGTCGATCCTGGTTTAGAGGAGTTGCAGTCGTGGGATTAGCAGTAGATTAAGTCCAGAAAAAAGCTTTTAATTAAATTATATTTTTTTCTCGGATAGGTAGGATGCGTGAGGTTTTGTGATGAAAACAATCACTTAGAAGCACAATCAATCACTTTAATTTGGAATTTTACAAAGAAGGTGTTGTGTCTTGGATGGCTGTTCTAGGCGAGAGTGATGTTGCGAACACAAGAAAAATATAATTTACCATAAATTGGTGGCAGTGTTGCCAAAAATTATGTGTAAGTGGGTAGAGACCTTAAATGTGGTTAGTCCTGTAAGATAATTTTCGAAGCAGTGTGTATCAACAGTGCTTGCATTACATTAGGAGTCACGTTGCGGACCATGCTACATATTTTTTGACAGACCATCTCAATATTTAGTGTTTAGTCTTTACTTACGCAAGAGAAAACTTTTGGCTTCATTTTATTTTATAAATTTAGATTTGATGCAAGTATCAGGAGGTCGGCTTGACGTATTTATAAAAAAAAAATATTATGGGACATTAACACACACGGTCATTTGGTCCCAAGCTAAGCAGAGCTTGTGTTATGGAAACTAGATAACTGTTATATACTATACATATAACACTTTCCTTTTGTAAACATATACTTATAATAGATATTTACACCCAGACTCGACACAAACACAAATGTTCATCACTAATGTTTGTCTCGGGTGGGAATCGAACCCACGACCTGCGGCGTGAAAAGCAAGTATCTTACCGACCACGCCACCGGCCTGTCATTTGATAAGACAATTGCTATTCAAGAAAAAGGCCGTGGCTTTGGTTCTTTTTATCCTTAGGCTAGCGCCTGACCACAACTTGCCTGTTGTTAAGCAACGATGCTGTCTACTATGAATCGTGCTTAGCCAGTAAACACCGATTCACTAGTGACTTGAAGAAAGGCAGATTATAGCTATCCGGAAACAGTGACACTGACAGAGAATTGGAATTCAACTTGGCAGTTCGCGCAATAAAAGTGGAAGCAAAGCGTTTTGTGCGCACCCGTGGAATTTCCACCATATATACTGGTGGCGTATAGACGTACTTCTACTTGTCCGATGAAAGAACGGGGATGGGGAAATAAGATTATGCAATTCCAACGCACACTCTCCGAAGTGCATCCGATAGAAGACAAGAAGACTAGCAATCGTGCGGTGATGCTCGAGACTTTGTAATTTTGTCTTGACAAGGAATTCGTTGTCAATAAGCCTCTAGGCTCGCCTTTCAATAGACTCCAACGCCTCGAGTTGGTATTTTGCTGACCCACCCCAAAGATGTGAGCAGTGCTCCATGCATGATCGAACTTCTCTTTGATATAACCTATATATGCGAGCTATGTTAATCCCACAAATGCAATGCAATTAATTTAAAATCACTATTTAAAACATCCCTCAAAAATTTCTTGACTTTGACCCTTAGATCCTAAGCCAGACATATCCGTACTACATGTATATATCAAAATTTCAGTGATAACACAGTCGTCTGGCGAATGATTTACACTTCTTTGTTGTCTGGCAGTCGCGTTTATTATTAGATTTCAGAAACTACATTATGTTCAGTGTTTTCAGTTGCACCTAATTGAAGCGGTTTATTACTAAAAAAAAATCTTTATGCTCATACCGTACAGGATTAACTTAAAAAGGACCTTTTTTTAAAGCGGAAAAAGTATTTTTTTTGGCTTGAGCTTTACCACTACTTGCTTGATATGAAGCAATGATGTTGTCTACGATGGAACGCGGTTACCCAGTAAATATCGATTCACTCGTGACTTGAAGACAATCAGATTATAGCTATCAGCGAATTTTGCAACGTGGCAGTTCGCACAGTAAAAGTGGAAGTAAAGCGCTTTGTGCGTACCCGTGGAATTTCCACCTTACATCGGTGGCACATAGCCGTACAAGTCGACAAATAGAGGACTTGTCCGATAAAAGAATGGGGATGGAGGGATAAGATTGTGCAATTCCAACGCACACTCACCAAAGTGTGTCACATATAAGTTCGAAAGACCGTAAGACTAGCAACTAAGCGGCGATGCTCGAGGCTTGCTTTTGAATTTAGCCTTGACGAGGGATTCGTTTCCAATAAGCCTATTATTTTGCCCCTGTAAACTCAAGCAAGTTTTCTGTATAGCTTAAATAGTGTAACTAGATTTCCTTTGTCTAATCATATTTTAGTTAACCTTCAGATGTATTATCACTCCATTTTTAGATTTTAGACTTTTCTAATATAGTTACGAGAATCTTAGTTGCCTGAAGTTTGGATTTCTGCCCGAAGAACGGCAATAGGCTCCCTGCTTATTACATACTAGCTTCCGCCCGCGGCTTCGCCCGCGAAATTGATCTCACTAATCTTGATTCTCCATACAAACTTTGGAACCCCGTTTCACCCACTTAAAGGGTTAGTTTTGAAAAATCCTTTCTTAGTGCACCCCTAGACCCCATAAGGAACCTACGTGACAAATTTGGAGTCTCCAGACCCAGCGGTTTGGACTCTGCGTTGATATGTCAGTCAGTCAGTCAGTTTCTTCTTTTATATATTTAGAAGAAGATGGTATGTACTAAAACATAGTCAGCAAAAAGTGGGTGATATTCACCTCTGCATACACCTTTAAGTAATACAAGCGTGACGCTATTTATGTAATGGTTAATAGTTATATTTTGTTTTTGATGACATTACCGTTTTTTACATTGACACTATTGAATTATTTATTAACTAAATATTTTTTTTTTGTATTTATTAAATTTTTTTTATAACGGATTTTTTCGCCGAAAAAATCCGTTATAAAAAAAATATCACACATTGAAAAAAATAGTTTTATTTCAATGTGTATTCGCGTAAGTCTAAGAAAATACTATGAGATGAAAAATATAATTTTGCCAACTTCAAAACGAGGTCTCCCCTCGTTTTGAAGTTGGCAAAATTAATTGCTACGTTCATAATCACAGCGTTACAGAATGGTTATTACGCAAGCAGTAACTAGGCTATCTTTGGTTCAATGTCCGATAGCAAAATTGATTTCACATTTTTGTACGTCTGTTTGTTCACGTAACTAGCTGCTGATAAATTTCGCTAGTGATGTCATTTTATTGGTTTATTAACAACTTGCTTGCTCGCTTCTTTGTCTGTGTGGTGGTGGAACAAAGAATAGGTAATGCCTTTTTTTAGGGACAATCTCTGTACCAAAATTCATGTAAATCGGTTCCTTATTTCAGCAGTGAAAGCGTAACAGACAGGCAAAGTTAGATACGCATTTTTAATATTAAGTAGAGATAGTAGGAAATAGTTCTTGAAGTTGTTCCAGAATATAAATGTGTCTAATGTTTATACCTCAGGCAAATGCTGCAGATGGGTAAAGATAACTTCATCAAAGAAGCTAAAAAAGAATACCACTTATTGGGGCAGCATTTGGCAGCACGTCGTCCATTCTTCAATCAGTGCGTCCTACCCATTATGACATACGGAGCTGAAACGTGGACACTCACAATAGGACTGGTCCATAAATTTAAAGTCGCTCACAGAGGTATAGAAAGAGGCTCGGAGTTTCTTTGAAAGTCGAATAGACAATGAAGTGATTCGACAGAGAACCAGAGTGATCGTCATAGCCCACCAGATAAATAAGCTGAAGTGGCCGTGGGTCGGTCATATCTGCTGTAGAACCGACAACCGACAGTAGGGATAAACCCAGTTCTTGGAGGCCACGGATTGACAAACGTAGCGTAGGACGCCCTCAGACTAGGTGGAGTGACACCTTTGCAAGGTAGCTGGTAAGAGCTATAGGCCTATCGCTAAGATTCTGACTCCTCAAGCTGCACAGACAGTGATGATGATACAAGCGATATGGATATTAGTGACGAATAGTCTTACATTACTTTTATCTGTAGTTAAATAGTTCTTTAAGAGATTTATTTAATGTTTTATGACTTTGTACCTCAGATGGCGATACGCGAGTTAAACGGTCAGCCTATAGATGACAGTAGCAACAAATCGTGCACAATGGCGTGCTTTGGGAGAGGTTTACGTCCAGCAGTGAACTAAAATAGTCTGATGATGATGATAGGGGCTAATGAGGGCACTTCCCGTTGCTACGCTGCAGGTACATAGATTTAGTTCTGTGTAGCAAATTAATATATTAGCTGCTTAAGCAGCACACGTGCGTCATCAATTAGATTATAATAAATGCTATGGATTAGATTAGAATACATTATATTAGAATAAGATTTTTGTTATCATTTTACTTTATTGGGTGAAGGCAATGTAAGCAGCTCCAGATAAATGAAATTCTCTGTTTTCTTGACAAGTTCTTGTTTATTTCCAAGATACGCTACAGGTGGTACATGATACAAAATGGAGATAGAGAATTTAGAAAGAGTGTATCTAACACGAGAGCAATGAGTACAAGACTAAAATATGGAATGAATTATTTAACTATGTGACGTACAGGAGTGAAGTTAATACAATCAGAACCAAAAGACGTTACACTGTCATTTCTTTAGTTCGTAAAAGTTAAACTTTATGTTACCAATGCAACAGTTATTACATGATCCGCAACGTAAACAGAAAACAAGCGAATAACGGGTGAATAACCCGTATCACTGGGGAACATCGTTATCAGAATAAGGATAGGTTTACACTACACCGAACTACGTTTAAAAAAAGTTATAATCCTTTACGAAGTATGGTTTTTACTTGTTTTTTTAATTATCTGGTTTAATGATCTCAACTACTGGTTCCATCCGAGTTTCGAGATCTTTATGGTAGACGGTTGTTTAATTCTGCTTACAGACCCTAATATTAAAAGGAAAAAGCCTAAGAAAATAAGGATGATTTTTTTTTATCTTATTGCTTGCGCTTGACCACTACTTGCGAGATGTTAAGCATGAAGTAGTCTACGATTTAACGCGCTTGCTTAATATACCGATTCACTCGTAATTACGGATGATTTCAGGTGAGAAAGTAGTAATGAGGAACGAGGCTTCATATGTTTGAAACCCAAACCTAGTTACAATCTCGACACACCTTCTGGTGTCGCCAGACATCACACTGGCATGCGGCACACAGAACGGCCGGCCTCTTGGCGATATGGCTGTGTCTGGCGGGTGATCTAACCACTATTGAAGTGTAAAACGAATACGGGGGTTTTGATAAAGTTGTAATTTTAAGTTTTTAACGTAGTTTAAGGAGTTTTCGTAACGCGGTTTGCATGTAGGTATTGTAGCGATCCCTGGTAGGTACTAAAGGAAACAATTGTTGCCACACAAATAAGCGCATTCGGATAGATTCACTCTAACTCCGCCTCCGCTGCACTCAGGCGTTGGCAATACTAGTGGAGGTTCATTAGCATGGCAAAATGGGCGACATGTTTTTAAATATTTTTTTAAATGATGAAAACAAATCTATCTATTTATCAGTAACTATTAGTACCTTACTGTTTTTTATTAATATTGTAGTTTAGGTTTACTCTACGGAGTTGCTCTCTATCTTTTGAAATTCACTTTGTTTTGGTTGGATTTGATTAGAATTTAAGTATTTTTATCGGATTTTGTTTTAAACCTAGAAACTACTAGAAAGTAGAGATGAGACCTTTAAATTGCTAGTTTACTACTTATTTACAGAAGTTATCAATCAGTATTTTCTAATCTTCCTCTAATTCGCTTCAGTGGAAACTCAGCCTTGGTCAATGTGTACCGACCCTAAACGCTACGATTCGGCGGAGCAATGACCTCGTAGCGTAGCGTAGGCGTACTACGAATTTATTTTACGTAATCTGTTTGACGTTTTTCTAGTTTCCGTAGTAAACTAAAGTTCAATTATGTATCACCTTTGTATCAATAACACAATTTTAGGGAATCTATATTTTTTATTTTTTTTCTTCTATAGGCTGGCGCTTGACTACAACTTGTCTGATGTTAAGCAATGATGTAGTGTAAGATGGAACGCGCCAGCCCAGTGTACCGATTAACTCGTGATTACGAATGATTATCGGTGAGCAGGTGGCAGTGGAATGAGCCACAACAACAACAACAACACAACTTTACTCCTTTTACTCAAAGGTGTAAGCAGAAGTAGAAATCCCCTTAAAGATTTGTAGCCGTTTCAATTTGACGTATATTTGTAAGGTTTTAACTGATTTTCCATACATTCAAACCATCACTCCCAAACCATCAACAAGTATTTCATGGTATAACACTACCTTTCTGCCCCGCGGCTTCGCTCGCGTAATTTACTCTCGTATGATTTACCAAGCATTTCTGCTAAGTCTAAGGTAAGCGTGTTCCGTCTTAGACTTTATCATTGCTTAACAACATGCATATTGTGGTCAAGCACAAGGCTATTTAGGATAAAAAAAAATGTGGTAAACGTGAAAAAATACTACAAAAATATTTTTACAAAAATTATTATTAATTTTTTTTTTAATTTATTTAATTCTTTTTATTATTATTTTATCTTTTCTTTACCCTACTGTTTCTACTTGTAAATCCTCCCTATCAATTTTTCATACAAGCTTTCCACCTCCATTTTATTCAGGACAACACGTATTGAACTTGTTACATTTAGGCCCGGATTATAAATTCCATGGAAATTGGAGAAGTTTGTAAATATTTTCCACACTATCAACTATCAACCTCTATTTTGTAAATCTTGAAAAAGTGTTCAATGAAATATATTCAAGAACATGAATCTCAACTTGCAACGAAGTTGATTTTGATTGATTAATTGATAAGATTTTCCATGCAAACTTTCAACCCCTATTTCACACTTTTAGGGGTGGAATTTTTAAAAATCCCTTCTTGGTATGCGTCCGCATTTTGAATTCATAATAAAACACCTGAAGAAAAGTCAGACCAATTTCTGGTTACAAATATTCGAAATAATTTCGATAGAAACTTTCAACCCCTATTTCGCACCTTTAGGGGTGGAAATTTTAAAAATCCCTTTTTGGTATGCGTCCGCATTTTGAATTCATAATAAAACACCTGAAGTAAAGTCAGACCAATTGCTACTCGTAGTAACAAATATTCGCAATAACTTAAAATATTATCTTAAATTCTACGAAAAATGTTCAATTATGAAGTTAGAAATTTCAGTAATGTGCACAGTCACGCACTGGGGGCAATATCTTGAGGGTCGATGCGCCTGTCGGAGGCTGGAGTAACGACCTGGAGGCTGAGGGGAAATGCGTCTACGAATCAGGGGTGCCTTACTATATTCAAAGGTGAAAAAAAGAAGAACCATGACCATGAAATCTGAAAGACTTTGAAACGTTGGGATTTAAAATCTAAAATATTACTTCACTTCACTTCAACCCTTTTTGGTGTCCCACTGCTGGGTACGGGTCTTCTCTCAACTATATTACGAGTTAAGAGAGTTTAGACCTTAATCCACACACGCTGGCCAAGTGCGGGTTGGTGGATGTCACATGTCCTCGAATAATTAGTTCTAAGACATGCCGGTTTCCTCACGATGTTTTCCTTCACCGATATTAAGCAGCGGAGATAAAACAATTCACACAAAGATGTGTGGGCACGACCAGGATTCGAACCCGCGACCTTATTTTTCTAAGGCGAGGCCGCTGTACGCTGCGCCACCGCTGCTCAATCTAAAATAAATCGCGATAAAATCTGTTATAAAATTGTTTTATTTTAATGTGTATGTGTATACTCAAAGACTTTTTATCGGTGATGTGATGATGGATCATTTCGACTAATTCAATTTTTTTAACCAACTTCTAAAAACAAACGAAGGATCTATGTTCGGTTGAAAGTATGTTTTTCTCCCCCCCCCTTAGATGTAGGCGTACTAAAGACGTACCTACTGCCCAGCATTAATGCGGGATTGGCGCGTAGGCTGAAACACACCGCAAGGCCACAGCTTCGCCTAATCACCAGCATTATAACTGGTCATACCTTGCTAAATAATCATCTCTTCACCATAGGTGTCACAGACAGCCCTCTGAGTAGGGCATGTATGGAGGCGGAAGAAACCACACGTCACCTGTTGTCCAGGGGTGACAAGATACAGAGCGGAACACCTTGGATCTCCGAGGTCACTCCAAGAAGCCGTCGGCAACATAAAGGTTCTGCTAGGTTTCCTCCTGGAGCTGGGCTGGCAATAGCGTCGCCGGCCCAATCACGCAAAATAGGCGCACATCAGGACGTCGAGTTGTGGAAAATAGCACGCTCCAAACTAACCCCCCCTCTTTCCATGATTAAATATAACCGTGTGGGGTATCCTTTTTAATGCAATTTTATAAGGATTTACTTAAGTTTGGTGAATGTATACGGTGCAACATTGGTACAAATTGTGAAAAAATAATGAAGAAAAGAATCACTTATATGAATTTTCAGAAGTAAATTCATATCAGTGCTAATTTGGTAGATTCACAGACTCAGACGAAAACAAAGATTTGTGGCATAATAGTATTGACTTCAATCGTATAATTTTATTTAGTTTTTTTTATTCATTTGCCTTTTTTATTATTGATTATTTTGTTTTTTTCTAGATGTCATTTTTTCTTAGATTTTTTTCATAATTTTTTGTACGAGTTAAGAGAGTTATGGCCTTATTCGACACTCACTGGCTAAGTGCGGGTTGGTGGATGTCACATGTCCTGGAATGATTATTTCTTAGACATGCCGGTTTCCTCACGATGTTTTTCTTCGCCGATATAGAGCAGCGGCGAAAGGCAAGGCACCAGTGCTCAGCACGTAATTTCAAGTTGCTGTGCAGTTGCAAAAACGCTCATGTCTTAGTGTAAAATGGTATTCTTGTAATTGTCATATAAAAATCATGAACGCCAAAGCGCTCGCATGACGTGAAATTGACGCGAGCGTATCTGATAGCGGTTGTCAAAATTACGAGAGTAGGAAAAGGTCTGTTTTGATAGAAACTTAACTGCAACTGCACTGCAACTGAACTTATTTAATTACGTGAATTGTCCTACTGGGCTATGTTCTGTTACCAGATCACAATCTTGTTAGTTAAATAGCGTAATTTTAGAACTAAACAGGTAAGGATCAATGCTTACTATCTCAGCTCTGTTTTGAGAGTTCAAGAATCTTTGTGTACCCATAAATAAGTGCATAAGATGCTTATTGCTTAGGACAGACAGGGTGAGGTCACTGACCTATCGATTTGGTCTTAGTCTGGAAGGCTGGGATACTGCAATAAATATATTAAGTATGTATGTTTGTAAATAATAATAAGTAGTAAGTAAGAATTGGACAACGTAATATTCAAATCCCTCCTAACATATTTCTGATAAAATTTTGCGGGATCTAAGACAGTTTAGCTGTACCGGGCCTTAGTCGGGCTTAAATCCTCAGCTTCTTCACGGCTCCTGTGTGGATCCTGGCATACAAAAGTAGCAGAGGCGGGATTTTGGTGGTCATGAAGTAAAATTCCTCTTTAATGTTGGTTGGTGGATGGCAATTTTATCAACAAGCTTTGGTTCGTAATTTGAATCTTTTATGTTTCCTTTATACTGGTGTTGACGGTAATGGGGAGTTTGGACCGAATTAAAGTCAGCTGTCAAGTATGACAGTGACACCGCAGAGCTGTTCGAGTGATTTAGGAGTAGTTTAGGCATAGAGTTAATATGTTCTTTTGTCTATGCTAACTGTTACCTATTTTAAAGTAATATTATGGTTGGACCCCGTGCGAGTTAGACGTCCGCCGGTGAATCAGGAGTGCAGCTTACGAGACGCCAAGTAGAGAGGTCGTGTGCGCGGTGAATCTACCTTTTATCGTAGTTTTTCTTAATAAATCCCCTAGGACCCCATAATAGTTTAATACTGGAGTAAGGTAATCAGGGTAATTAGATAGGTGCTTAACTTACCCATTTGACATAGCTAAGTTAATATAAAAGACCATCCTGACACTTTACCTATAGTTTCTTCTGGTTAAGGGTTGGTCTGGATTACACCCTCTCTAATACGGAGGCTTACGTACATTGACAATTTTAGATTTTAAATAATTATATTCATTAAAACAATAACTTATAGTAAATTATTTTATTTGAAATTTTAAAATTAGAAGCCTTCGTCTTTCAGAAAGTCTTAAACCAAGTTATAGCATTTTTCTAATAATAAGGTCAACAATTTCTTTATAAATAATTGAATTGTTTCACTTTTTATACTAATAGACTATTATTTTATTAAAATATGTCCCTTAAGCAGTATAAACGTTTCTTTAGTAACGCTATTATAAGATTCAACAGATTTTTACGTGGGGCAAGGCACCACGGTTCACGAATACTGAAAAAGTACTTCATTAGTCTTCTCACAGGCCAGTATTATTTAATCTTGCTACATAACAACAAGAATTATTTTCCTTATGTGTCTGGACGAATGAACACATTTTTTTTTATTGAAGCAAGGTTGTACTACTATAAAAAATGGGGCCCTTCGTTTTCACCGGCTTTGTTTGCTGCAGGTCAGTCTTTAACATAAATCGGGCCTCTCATCGTCTATATCCTAATATTATTATGATATGAGCTGCATAACAGCTACATAGCTAGCTGTTATGTAGCTAAGGCCACAACAAAGAATTAACCCTGATGTCTCCGAACGAATGAACTCAATTCTTTTTATTTTTATTGCTGATGCTATTCAAACATCACGACGCATAGAGCCATGAACATATAGAACTGGTGAGTTTTACACATGGTTTGATGATAATCATTAGGATGATGTGGTTTAAAGTATAAATAAATAAATATTCTGGGACATTAACACACACGGTCATCTGGTTCCAAGCTAAGCAGAGCTTGTGTTATGGAAACCAGATAACTGGTATATACTATACATATAATACTTTTCTTTTGTTAATATATACTTATAATAGATATTTACACCCAGACTCGACACAAACACAATGTTCATCATTTGTGTTTGTCTCGGGTGGGAATCGCACCTACGACCTGCGGCGTGAAAAGCAAGTATCTTAACGACCACGCCGGATTTATTCAGCACTTGGTTCGCAGACCACATACGGGAGATCCGTCCGATCTTAATCTATGGATCTGGTATACACTTATAGGCTTGCGCTTGACCACAATTTGCCTGTTGTAAAGCAATGATGTAGTCTACGATGGAGTGAGTTTACCCAGTAAATACCGAATCATTCGTGATTTGAAGACAGGCAGATTATAACTATCGGGAAACAGAGATGCCGGCAGTGAATTCCACAACTTGATAGTTTGAACAAAAAGCGTTTTGTGGGTATCTAGTGTATCTACCCCTGGAATTTTGGTATCGGTGGTGCATAGCTGTATCTCTACTTGCCCGATAAAAGAACGGGAATGGGGGGGGGATAAGATTATGTAATTCTAACGCACACTTTCCGACGTGTATACGATAAAAGACCGAAAGACTAGCAACCATGCAGCGATGCTCAAGGCTTTACAATTTAGCCTTGAGTTGACAGTCTAGTTAGGTAGAGGTTAAATTATGAGCTGCCTATTGTAGTAAAACCCCCAAAAACCCACTGGATTAAGCAGCGTTGTGACCTTTCTAATTTTTCTGCACTTGTCCGACGTCAAGATGTTGGTAGTGAGACAGCATCAGGTTTTGGACTTCGTTAGTCCAGCACCCGTTCTCTCATCGATTGTATTGACTTGTGCTGCCAGTCTCATCGGACTCTGAGAGTAAGGGAATAAGTACGTATAGTAATATATTTACTGACTGGCCGATGACGTGTAAGCAATATGCTTAGTTTTCACGTCGCAGGTTGTGGGTTCGATCACCAAGACAAATATTTGTGTGATGAACATGTCTGTCTTGAGTCTGGGTGTCATTATCTATATTAAGTAAAAAAAAAATACTTATATGTAGTATATTACCAGTTATCTAGTTTCCATAGTACAAGCTCTGCTTAGTTTGGGGTCAAATGACCGTGTGTGTTAATATCCTAGGATGTTTTGGTATTTCTCACGTCTTTAGGTAGCAAGATTTATTATTTTGAGATTACTATAATCAAGGTATCAGTATCTTAGAGAATTTTATTTCCAGATCGAAGTTTCGAATTGAGCCCGATGAACAGCAAAAAGATCGCTACATGGCAATTTTTAACCCCTGCTTTTTTCTCTATGCTGCTGTCTCCCGTTTTGCCGGGAGGGACAATGTAACTTTACAACTCCTCCTATTAACTTTCTGATTAAATTCATGCGGGATCCAAGACAGTTTAGGTGTCCCAGGAATTGGCTGGGTCCAAATCCCGAGTCTCTTCACGGCGCCGCTGTCGATCCTGGCTTACAAGCGTAGTAATGGCGGGATTGCGGTGGGTTAGGTCCTGTTTAAAAAAATGAGACCTACACATAGCAGGCGTAAAGTGGAATATGCACCTCTGCCTACTCCTTCGGGTAATAAAGGCGTTACGCTATGTATGTATAGTATTTTGTTAGATTTACGCAAATATCACACATTGAAATAAAACTACCTTTTAACGGATATTTTATCGCGGTTTATTTTAGTTTTTAGATCCCGACGTTTCAGTCTTTTTAGACTTCATAGTCACGGATGGACTGAGGTATTTGAAATCTAAAAATATTAATTACAATTATTACTGACTACCTACAAACATTATTGAAGTTGCGTTCCGATGTAAGCAAACTGAGCTCACAGTGTCTTGAATTCTGGGTTGATTTTGCTTGGGTTTTGGTACAATTAATACAGCTATGTATGTATGTAATAATCAAGTATATTCTTCAATATCCACTGGTTAAACATGTGCCAAATCGTTTGGTTTGTTGTTCTTTGTAGCCGCCCACTAAGTTTACAATGGATCAACGGCCGGCCGCCCTTGCACCGACCGATTCTTATGTAAAGCCAATGCACAGAGCACGTTCACACTGCCCATTACGTCACGACCAGAGATGGGTAAAGACTCAGTAAATACTGTCACGTGAGTAAATACTCAGTAAATACTCTTTTATACTGAGTATTTACTAAAAATCGACAGTAAATACTTTTTTTCATTTTTTATCACATTAATTGGTTCTTTCCAGGAGCTTGACATAGAAAATACGACCCATTGAGGATAGGACCCGCTAAGGATTTAATTTCTTTAGCTAATTCATACAAATGCCGAACCAATGTAACTTTTCCTTGTAATTTTTCTTAGTACCTAGTTGGAAATGTGCTTGAAAATAGATAAGTTAGCTAGGTATTGCTTAAATTTGATAATTTCGTACCCAATAATATGAAATAATTATAACACACTAAAGTCCTTAACTATCACCAACCACACTAAGGGGCTACTTAGGTAAGGTTTCTTTGTTTTACATTGAAGGGATATAATGTTTTGCATAAAACAAAAGAAGGTATGAGACTTGCTATTAGTTTCTCTGTCACTTTTTTGAATGAAGTTAGAAAATAATAGAATGAGAGGCAAAATCAAACAAACATCAAGGACATGCTTATTCGTGTTCCTCAGTTGTTGAGTGCGCTCGTGTGTGTTTACGTTGTAAATCCATTTTTAATTTGGCTTATTCTTACGGATCCTATTCTGATTTATTGATTCTGTAGGCATAGGTACTTACATATAGGAATAGAGCAAATAATTTTAATTGAACTATCATAGAGTCCTGAATTAGACCAACTGATTAACCGATTCGAAAAAGTAGGTAAATCTAATTTTAACACACACACACACGCGCGCAAATATTTTAAAATGACAAAGTAACAATAATTAAGGTATGCAACAAATATATTATTTTCTTTTTCTAATAGTAGGTATACTAAGAACTAGAAAGCTACCTTTCCGAAATAATTAGATAGACCTTACCCGGTATGCGGAAAAGGGCGAGGCGAGGTAGCTGAGGCAGAGCAAGGTCCATCCTCTTCAAGTGACCCTCGACTTATGAACGACGCAGGCACTTACAGGCTATGCATGGGAGTTTTTGCAATTAGATACCTAAATCGCCTCGGACGGGAGAAGTCACCCGAGTGCCACCAGTTCGGGGCTGAAGAGCATGGCGCTGCATACGCTGACCAAGTGCCCAATGTGGCCGTCATAGACTGGTCGCGATGGCTGGGAAAGAAGAGAGGGTGGCAAACATCGTCCCGCTCCGCAGCTTCAGATGCTGGCCGGCGGGTTAGCCCACCGCCAAAGATTTTAGGGAGTGAACCGGGCTTAGCTGCTTAGAGCTGGAAACCCTGCTGGGTCTGGCTTACCCTTGCTACAAACAGGAGTACCACCCCCGTGTCTGTCCAGGGCGAGGAGATGCTAGAGACATTTCCCTTTAATAAAAGAAATGGCTGAAGCTGGCTAGGAAATGGAATGAACTACGTTTTAACATAGCACAGTTGTAGAGAGCTATATGTCTAGGCCACTTGCCAGTACGGCTGAGATCTAGTCCCTTAGAGAGGCCATGGTTGAGCGCTTAAACTTGTCTCTTAATGCTGTTTCCGACTGGGGTGACGCCAATCTAGTCAAGTTTAATGCTGCTAAAACCCAGGCATGTCTATTCTCTGCTAAAAAAAAGGCCATTCAATTGGCTCCTACTTTTCAAGGTGTACACGTGCCTATTACAGACCACCTTGAGCTTTTTGGCGTCAATATGACTTCGACCCTCATTTGGCCCGTACATTGAGTCCATGGCCTAACTAGCTGCCAAAAAGCTATGTGTCCTCGTGAAGCTGCGTCAGTACTTCAGGCCGAAACAGATGCTCGAGCTATACGAAGCACAAGTTCGTTCATGCATGTACTGCTCGCCTCTTTTGGGTTGTGTCAGCAAATTACCAACACGAGGCGTTAGAGTCTATAGTAAGGCGAGCCAAGAAGCTTATTGGCAACGAATCCCTCGTCAAGGCTAAATTGAAAAGTCTCGAGCATCGCCGCATAGTTCCTAGTCTTTCGGTCTTTTACCGGATACACTTCGAAGAGTTTGCGTTGGAATTACACAATCTTATTCCCCCATCCCCGTTCTTCCATCGGTCAAGTAGAGGCTATGCGCCATCGTTATATGGTGGAAATTCCATGGGTACGCACATTGTGCGAACTGCCAAATTGTGGAATCCACTGCCGGCATCTATGTGTTCCAATAGCTATGATCTTCCGGTTTTCAAGTCACGAGTGAACCGGCATTTACTGGGTAAGCGCGTTCCATCGTAGACTGCATCATTGTTTCACATCAGGCAAGTTGTGGTTAAGAGCAACCCTATTTTAGGATAAAAAGAAAGTCAAAGTAACTGAAGGTCACACATAGTATAAGTTGTTTTGGTGGTTCATCATCATCATCGGCCTGTTGCAGTCCAAGGTTGGACATAGATCTCTACCAATACAATTCATTTCACCCTGTTATCGGCTTGCCGATTATCTTTCGCAGACCGTCACTCCACTTAACTGGAGGGTATGCTATACTACGCTCTTCAAAACGCAGTCTACTCAGAAAATTGCTTACTTTTTCGTTCAGTTTCGGCACTTTTTCTGCCGAAAACCGAAACCGAACTTTTGGTCGGTCACTAATCTAACTATTTATATAAAATGAATCCCTTGGTCCCACCATATTATTATTCTATTATTATTATTATCACGCGTGAACAGCTGCTTTCGCTAATTCTGTTTTTAGAATATTTCTTGAAGTACGAGATTGTTTTTTAAGAAAAAAAGATAAAAATAAGAAATTGAGAAAGGAAAATTAGAAAGACAGAAGTTATCCGAAAGAAAAAGTCACGGCCGAAAACTGGGCGAGATATTATAAAAGGAAAGCCGAAGGAAAAGCAATTAGTATTCATGACTTAAACTGCCGTGGTTATATTTGGGTGGTTATATTAGGTAGGTCTGAGACCCGGTAGATGGCACTGCTTTACCGGGCAGGACGACGTGAACCGGTTCCGTTATTTATAGATAAATTTTAACCCAGACCTAAAAAAAACATCATGCTCATCACACAAAGATTTGTTCGGGGCGGGAATCGCACCCCCGACCTCCGGTATAGCAGTCAGTTCGCAAAAAAGACACTCCACTATTGTCAAAAGTATTTACTCATGCGTTAGAGTAAATACTCAGTAGAAATGAGTAAATACTCAGTATTTACTATTTACTCAGTAAATACTAAAATAGTATTTACTCACCGCCCATCTCTAGTCACGACTGCTGTCGAGCAGGTTTTGTGTACGTCACTGTAATCAGAAATCACGTTTGTAGATGACATTTCGATGACAAGTGTCAATGGAAACGAAGGGTACATCAGGTACATGTGAAGTATGGGTACTACGAATACAGCAATTGTTCAAGTCTGTGGTATATAATTCTATTATCAGAAATTAAGGTACCTAAGGTGGTGGCAAAAATGTGTTTAAAAATCGTTAAACAATGGAAACAAGTACTCAATTTCTATATTAGAGTTTGTTAAAACATCGACTTTTATCGATTCTGGCAAATAGCACTAAATTCTTGATAAATTACGCATTCAGAGTTGATCATTTAGAACGAATGAAGTTGTTACTGAGCAATCAATTAAATCTGGAAGATGACATACCTAAAAATAAAATTACAAGCCGCATTCATTACATCTTCTTAAAAATGAACTGCTAAACGTGTTGCTAAGTGCAAAACTCTAAAGTGGTTAAACTGAATTAGCTAATTTGTTTTTAAATATCCCTTGAAGTACGAGAATGGTTTTTACGCACAGAAATAATTAAAAAATGCGTGAAATAGTCTTAATACAACTACGCACTAGTCACCCCTACGATTTTCAATGATTAACGTCGATCATCAGAACCTGATTTCCATATCATAGTATTACTCAAGAGGTTCATAACTGAAGAAATTATCCGCAAACACGTAAAAAGCATGTAAATTTTAGGTTTATCCGAAATTTTCCTGGAATTCCATCATCAGATCCGAACATGGTGACAATGGGACCACCGCAAAAGTATTCTTTTTCAGATAAATAATGAATTTTGAGAATCGGTCTATAAATACGGGAAATATCGCTGCACATACTTAGAAAATACATACAGTAGAACATATAACGTCCTCTTTTTTTGGAAGTTGGTTAAAAAGTGGGTGATGTTCACTAATGCCTACCTATGGTATATTATTCATGAAACAACCAATAAAAATATCAATTTTCGATAATTTGAACATTATTTTTGATTTTTTCTAAAAGCTTTCAATGCCCCTCCCTGAGGGGTTATAGCAAGTTTATTGGGCGGTAAGTTTATTACTCCCAGGGCAAAGCTCTATGACAGTACGATGCGCAAATAAATTTGGCTATTGCACCCATCGATTTTGTAGAAACAATTTTCAGGTCGAGTAGGTTTACAAATTTAAAATTAGCTAGAAATACGTTTAATCTAGACTTAAAAAATCCAAATGCATGGCGTAATAATGTAATAAATAATGGGTTACCATGATGAATGGTGCGTACAGATTCCTGTAATATCATTAACATCAAATTTATCATACGGTGTCGTGGTGGGTAAGATGCTTGTTATTTACACCGCAGGTCGTGGGTTAGATTCCCACCTAAGACAGATATTTACTGATGCCCTTTCCCAATTAGCAGGAAGGGCCTTTATTGGTTCACCGGATTTTGGTGAGACGTCACAAGACGGTCGACGGGCTAACCTTAGCTCAGGACGTTGCTAGACTCTATATTGAAGGGTCGCGCGGTCCTTTCTGATATGTAGGCTAATTCACGTAATTAAATAAGTTCTGCTGCGGTGCAGTTGCAGTAAAGTTTCGATCTAAACGACCATTTTCGTATTCTCGTAATCTTGACAACCGCTGTCAGATACGCTCGCGTCAAGTTCGCGTCACGCGAGCGCTTTGCGTATTATGTTATTTAAATAATAATTACAAGAATACAATTTTGACTAAGACGTACCTAAACTTGATTGCAACTGCACCGCAACATGAATGACGCGTCAAGAATGGAATTGATAATTTCACATAACACAGCCAATTCCACCTTCTAACAGAAAATGCTATTGAAAAAGCAAAGGTTCCGTATAGTTGACCACGATGAAATCTTAAAAGAGCAACTATTCTGACTTACCCTCTCAACGAACTTGCACCTTTAAGTAGCATTTTAATTACCCTAAAAACATTAAATGCTGCAGGTTATATATTTACCCCCGTATTCATAAACGTCTTATAAGCTCTTTATAGTTAAAATAGGTTTACAATTCGTTTGTCTTTGTCTGTCATCTTGGTATTTATACTAGTATGAAAGAGACAAAGTCCATTTTAACTAAAGTCTTTTCAGATTTTTATGAATAAGAGCATAATTGATTATCGTATGTTCCTACATAATAATACATAGTATAGACGTCTGTAATAAGTAAATAAATAAAACTATGTATGGCAGGAAGGCAGGTCATCAAACCTATTAACTTGCCGCCCTTGAAATGCAGCAATTACACATTATTACAATGCGTTTGTCTGTCTGTTTACAATACTCGTTACGATGTATTCCAAAACAAGACAGCTACGCTACGTGTCATCCAAAGGTGTAGGCAGAGACGAATTTCTTATGAAATGTAAATCCCGCTCGCGTGATTTACATTTCATAAAAAAAATTGCCTGTAGCATTAAATGGACTATCTAACAGAGTAAGATTTTTTCAATCGGACCAGTAGTTACTGAGATTAGGACGTTCTACCAAGTAAACTAACAGTCTTATTCGTAAAAATCTTATATTTTATGACTCTTTAGTTAAAATGGACTCGTCTCTTTATTACTAGTATAAATGTCAAGATGACACATAAAAACAAACGAATTATAAACCTATTTTAGCTATAATGAGCTTATAAGACGTATATGAATACTCGGGTTACTCTTTAGCTTTATAATCTTAATATATATATTTCTTGTGTGCGTGTGTATGTGACTGAACTCCTCCTAAACGACTGGACCGATTTTGATGAAATTTTTTGTGTGTGTTCAAGGGGATCTGGGAATGGTTTAGATTCACAATTTTGCGCGGTACGAAGTTCGCTGGGGCAGCTAGTATTAGTATAAATTCAGGAATTATTACCTAAATCTGCAATTTTTATCGTAGATACTAATAGCGGGTATTTCTTCATCAAACAATTTGCAAGACATTTGCATTACAGGATGTTAAATTCATATAGACTAAACATAGCCCTTATTTTGGCTTCTATAGCTTTGGTATGTCAACCATTGTCATAATTTTGGGCAGACATATTATTATTAAACTAATGAATTTTAAAAATAATTACTAGGTATTTATTAAAAATGATTCAAATAAATAATTTAAAACTTAAATGTATTTTTTGTTTTTGTTATTTTAGTTTCTTAAGTATTTTATTAATTTAATAAGATTGTTTTGATGTTTTGTTTAGTTTTTAAAACCAATTAAATAATATAAGTTATTGTTACGATCAATAATGGTTGAAAATAAATAATTTGAATTTGATTTATAGCGGCTAATTTAAAAGTCTAAAAGCACATTGTTTTACCCTATTTAATTTAATGTTATTTTTAATGTTTAATGTTAATGTTATTACGAATTTAAGTATCTTAAATATTAAAAAAATTGGTTGTTTGTAAAGTAGGTTTACGATCGAGATGTTTACGTGATAACGTCTTATTGGTGAGTTTTAGGGAAGTAAGGAATTAATATTGTTGCCGCTAGAGTGAGAGAGACGGAAGATCGGTCCACTCACGATTCCGCGTGACAAGTTTCACGGAATGACTGGCAGCGCTCGAGATGAGACGGGAGATCGGTCCGTCTCTCTCTCGTTATACCTGCGATCGCGCTCGTGAGGTTTTGGTGTGACACAAGTTTCTGAACATGTCACCCGACTAAAACGATTTTAAAGACGTTATCACGTCAAAAAGATGGTTATAGAAAAAGTTTTTTCATTTTGAAATTAAAAAAAAAATGCAACAATTTTAAAATTACCGCAATAAGGTACATAATTATAATAAATTGATGGAAGAATAGTTTATTTTAAATATTATTTTCCGGAGTCTGTGTTTAAGTACATTGTCGTAACACAACAAAAAATAAACAGTTTTATCGACATCATACTTATAAATAAGACTGCACAATAAAACTTACATATTATGCCTTATTATTTATACCTTTATGCGTATTTACGTTTATAATACTCAGTTACTAAACATACAAGCACACATCAAAGTTACATACACAAACATTACAGGATGAAATGCATGTGTGCATCAGATTACAGTAAAACATTTTTATTTTCCCTGAAATCTTTCAATGTGTGCTGTACTCACAGATAAGTATAAATATGCCAACAATTTTAAAAGCTCGTTGGATACAAATTTGGTTGTGTGCGTGAGGTTGAATGTACCAATCGTCTCGATCAACAAGTGTGGGTGCACCCTTCTCGTCTACATATCAACCACTACACACGAAAAATAACGAAAGCCTTATTATAAAACCATAGGGTAGAATTTAGCATGTGCTTAGTAAATCAGATGTGTTTGTAAGTTGGTAAATTTATTTTAAATCACATAGTGTTGCAGCATGCATGTATGTTTGTATGTGTGCGTTCACCTTGAAAAGTGCCAGTTCTTTGTGCAATGGGTTATTCGGTTAATGGCATCAAGAAAGTCAATGGCGCGGATGCTTGTGGTAGCGTCAGCAACGTTGTAAGTTTACACTAACATAGCTGACTACGCTGACAGATTATATTCGAAAGGGGTAAAGCTGCATGTAAGCATTTTGAAGTCTTGTATGTGATGGGGGCGAGCCAATTGCCTTTTATTGTTTATGAAATAAAACTAGGTAGGGATACACATCAAAGTGTAGTATAGTTAAATTAGTGACATTCAATTAATTTACAACAAGAATATAAAAATAATATAATACATAAAATTACATTAAATGTTCAATAATTTTTTTAATAAAGTATTTAAAATTTGGTAAAACATTTAATGTAATTCTATTTAAGTACGCATTTAATGTAAAATGTAATTAGTTAATAAATGTGTTATTTGGGTTTTAGGTTTTGGTTTTTTTGAAATTAGGTACCTACTGTAGACAGATTTATCTTAGGTAGCGTTATTTGGTAGTAATAAATAATGAAATTTTACTAATAGAAAAGTAATATAAAATTTCCACATTATTTTTTCTTTACTTATACATAGATATTTCTAAATAACTTACAAGTAGTTTTGTTGCTAACAGTACTCTAGTCTTAAAATCTTGGTTGTGTGTGCGTGTGCGCAGCCGACGCCGCGACGGGTTGAGGTAGGACACGTTCTTAGCGGGATTATGTTAAAGGGTTTATTCATTTAACTTATTGGTATTAAAAAAATAATAATACAAGTTATTATTTAAGTAAAATAAATCCAGGCAAGTGTAAGACATACTCACAAACAAATGGTTCCGTATGTTTTTATTATTTATTTTTCCATGAAAATTTTAACTACCATAAATGGGGTTCTATATTGTATCACTAATGATTTCAAAGTTTCAAAAATAGGGATTTATCGCCGCTGCAAACTTCAACCCTTTTTAGTGTCCCACTGTTGACGGGCCACGGGTCTTCTCTCAACCATCTTACGAGTTGTTCGCTGATATAGAACAACGGCGATGAAACAATTCACACATTAATATGTGTGACGACCTGGGCTCGAACACGCAACCTTATACTTCAATATCGCTGCGCTACCGCTGCTCACACGAAGATGACGCGCAATTTTTCAAAGCAGTCGTCTGGTGGATGACTGTTCTCGTGTGACCTTGGAAAATCTGGAAACCTTTGCTCGCTTCGACGCAAACGCAGGGAAAAATACGTATTACGTATAGTTTGGCAAGGGAAATTATTGGTTTATGAGGCTGTTGTGTTTGGTTACCGTTTTTTATAAACAGCTTTATGTATACAAAAATTGTATATTGTAATAGCGGCCCGCCCCAGCTTCGCCCGGGTAGCTTCAGCCTACGCTACAATTTACAAAAAATGTGATAAATAAAGAACCGCTTTACCGATTTTGTGCAAACTTCACATAAACCATCTACTAAATAGTCGGAACAATGCCTAAACATTTGGTTTGAATAGGTAAGCTCGTTTTTTAGTTATACAATTACAACGAAAAGTGGCATTGATTTTTATATTTAAGGAAGTCCAAAAGCAATACACCATCAGCATCAGTTCACCACTGGAGCAGCGATGGCGCAGCGGTATCTACCTTTGAAATTCCCATAGGTACATCTTTGTGTGAATTCACTTCAACCCCTATTAGTGTCCCACAGCTGGGCACGGGTCTTCTGTCAACTATCATACGAGTTGAGAGAGTTTAGGCCTTAATCGACACCCGCTGGCCAAGTGCGGGTTGGTGGATGTCACATATTATATTTAAATATTATATTTAAGTATATATTTACAAAAGAAAAGCATTATATGTAGTAATTACCAGTTATCTGGTTTTTATAGTACAAGCTCTGCTTAGTTTGGGATCAGATGACCGTGTGTGTTAATGTCCCACTATATTATTATTATTATTATTATGAATACGAAAAACCTGTAAAAGTCTAAAATAATAAAGAACAAAATATTTATAGAAATTGAGGTTTAGCTTGTTCCTTGCAGGACTGCTTTTAATAGTTTATGGATCAAATAGAAGTTCTTTACAAATGTTGTTAAAATCCTAGCTCAAGCAAAATATGAGTTCTGTCTGTAGTTAAAAGATGAAGAAGGTACCAACAAGGGTCGATTACGTAAGGATCTAGAGGGAACGTTAAAGTTTAATTGCTGCAGTAGATTAGGGCGATCAATTTCATTATTAATTATTTTTAGTAGTAACTAGCAACCCGCCCCAGCTTCGCACGGGTGCAATGTGTTATACTTATAAACCTTCCTCTGGAATCACTCTATCTATTAAAAAAACCGCATCAAAATCCGTTTTAAAGATTTAAGCATACATAGGGACAGAAAAAGCGACTTTGTTTTATACTATGTAGTGATGTACAAACTAAGCGTCTACGATTTGTAAGAGGCATAATATAGAACTTTTTACAAGTATTAAAACTATTTATCGTATATTCTGAAGTACATAAAGAAATAAAATATAAGAACAATATTACCTTGTTTACGTAGGTATTCCGAGTTTTTCAAAGTCAACAAAATCATCAGCGTATAAAAATGGCGGCAAACCAACGCATTGTAACATAAACAGATAATAATGTTTGCAATACAGTATGTTCACAATCTTTATAATCTGTGTTACGAAAGAAAATCTGGAGCAAGGAGACAAAGAGATGTTACAATAGTATTTGAATCTAGATGTTTTAAAAAACGTCCGGAAAAATGAGATGTTGTAAATTAATTTCACGCTTGTATCTGTAGGTCTGTGTATCTGTGTACAAGTTTAGGTATAATAGCGCTTCAACGAATGGGTTTTGAATGAGAATATTCTTAGCTACTTATGAGGAAAACTTTTATTTTTAATTTTATATCTCGAGTCAATAAAAGGCGTTCTGCAGCAGTTTCAATCAATTGATTACATTGCGAAACAAACGTTAATGACCATTAGTTGAAGTTAATCTTTATATGGTTAACTGACACGCTAGATTGAAATAAAAAAATTGATAACTACATGTCTATTTGATTGCGCATTTATAGTATTACAAAAAGTAGTGTGTTTCAGTAATTTCACACCTGTTTCATTACTACATAATATGGAAGTACATTGCAAGCCGGAATACAATAAAATAATAAACAAAATAAAATAAATATAGATAACTATAGCTACAATGAACTGACAATAACTATAATGATTAATAACCTGTCACTGTCTGATATAAACTCCTTCCCTGACCTTGCGCAAGCGCATATTGCAACAAATACAATAATCAAAGTGATGCAACGGACAGTCGTACAGATAAACAATTATTTATTGTCATGTTTTTATGTTAATATGTCAAAGATAAAAGTTTTTCTTTATTTAATTTCTTCTATCAATTGAATAATGTCAAAAATAATAAAACTGAAGCATTTTACTAACTCATTTCACTCACAGAATAATTTTTAATGTTAATTATAAAATGATGCATGTTTGCCAAATAAAAAACATAATATATCATAGTTTTCATTAAAAAGTATTTTTGTAAGTACCTAAAAGGTATTTTGTTACAATTACATCAGACAAGATGTCATATGATTGCGATTCATAGACTTTTCTCACAGACATTTACAAAACTGTCCGAATTCACAGACTATCTACAGCAAATGGACTCAGACACATCTAATTATAGATAGACTTTACTTTTTTCAGTGTTCCTTATTTTCTACGCAAATTTACCTTGAGAATTATCTTGACATTATTGCCAAGAAAATAATGAAGAAAAAAATGTATTTTTCTTATGATACTACAATGTTTACTATGAGTAAACAATGACCTAAGTCAGACAGACATTGGACTGATAGATAAGGGTATAAACATTAATAAATTGAATTGAATTAACTTTAAAGTTATTTTTTTGTAATAACATTGTTATATTTTTTATTTAAATTCTAACTGAGCAGCGGTAGTGCAGCAGTACGAGCCTCGCTTTATAAATATAAGGACGCGGGTTCGATTTCCGGTTGTGCCTACACATCTTTGTGTAAATTGTTTCATCTTCGCTGCTCAATATCGGTGAAGGAAAATATCGCGAGGAAACCAGCATGTCTAAGAACTAATTATGGACTGTGATATCCACCAACCCGCATTTGGCTAGCGTATGCGCAATAGGGCCTAAACTCTCTCAACTCGTAAGATAGTTAAAAGAAGATCCCTGCCCAGCCATGGGACACTAAAAAAAGGGTCGAAGTGATTCTCAGTTAGTGACTTTGTCCGCATTATTTACACAAATCATCCATCCATGCATCTTCCATATCCCTTTTTTCGGCTTAGGTACACCGCTCCAAAATAGAGGTCGTCAAATATTTTCATACTAAATCCCAGATAATAGCCAGAACTGATGAGTCTCCAAATGAAGTGGTTTTGTTATTTTATCAGCGATAACCACGACGCAGCTGTCTGTGACCAGACTGCGTCAGTACACTAAAACTGAGGATATCGTGTAGTACATCAAGGTGAAGGACCTGCTTTACTTTGAGGGTCTAACACTTATAGTAGTTTGAGTAGTGTGAGCTCCGAGTCAATATGCCGAGGCATTATTTCTTCCAAGGCATCGGTATCACGGTGGTCCAATGGTAAGCAAACAACTTAACCGCGAGGTTCCGGGCTCGATTCCCGAGTCGAGTGTTAAGACTTTTCTAATAATACTTAGAAAATCTTAGTTGAAGCTGGAAATTTGAAATCGTGCCCGATGAACAGCAATAGGCTCGTTCCCTATTACATTAGAACTTAAACATAGCCAGCGAAAAGTGCCACCTTTGGGTAATAAGGGCGTTATATGTTGACATTAAGGTCTCTCTCTTGAACCCTTGACGTTTTATGCTAATTCTCAAGGTTACTGATAGCATATACTAGGCCTTGACGTCTATTACAGACGATGTAAGCGGTGTTCTGTAAGAGGCACCTATCTGGAGACTGAATAGACCAATCCGAGAACGCCACGATATCCACACCGTGAACGAGTGTGTTGCGACTGATGGAAGAAAGTTGCTGGCGTGCCGCTTCTCTCTTTTTACGGCTAATTTGTCAAACCAGGCTACTTTGTGAAACTGTTGACCTTCTTTGACACGTTTCAAAGTCATGATGCGGTCTAATATTCCTAGCGGTGGTTCAATTGATGTAAAAAGGTCTTTTCTAACAACAAAGCATAGCAGAGTCTTAGTCAAATTCAATACATTTGGCCATGTAGTCATCTTATGATAGCGTATCTCTGAAATATTGTGTCACCAAGGTTGTGTTACATACGTTTTTATCATCGCCACAATTATCTGTATGTGGGTTAATGTGTTAAGGATGTACGAAATGTAACCAAACAATCGAGTTCTTATTCAAATGTTATCATTTTGTACTTTTGTGAGTTATGATCTTCTTTTTGCACCACGGTTACATAACGCTGGATATCCATTGCTGAACCCAGCTTTATTTGTTACCATGTGGTAGCCTATGGTAAGCTACGACATGCTTGAGATCAGATGAGAGGTGGCTCTGGCCAGTAAGGAATTCAACATGACCACGTAGTCTTGCAAACGGTCTCTTTGAGTGCCAAAGATTAAGGGTTAGCATTCAACGTGACAAAGTTGCCAGCCTCCTTGGTACGCTCCTCGGACATCGATGCGGAGCAGTTATTTGACGCTCAGCTTTCTGTTTTACATTTATTTCACTCACGCCTGGTAAAGCTCTAGAAAAAAAAAACGACCGTACGATATGTCAATGCAAAGCTGAAAAGTGACAGTTACGCCTCTCCCTCTTCCTTCTTCACCCCCGCTAGAGGATTGTCACTCTCCTCATGTCACTATTTGATAGCTGTCAGGGGGTGGCGCGCCTGAAACCATAGAGTACTATTTACGTACTTTCTCACTATTGTAGGTACATTTAAATAGTTTGTGGTAGGTAAAGCCGTTCCCGATTACCAAAGAGTAAAAATCCGACTACCCCTCATTTAATTACTTATCTATGCATGACTGCCATTATTGACGTTTGTGTCATAGATTTCGGATACCTATTTTTATGATTGGTGTTGTAATAAAGTATTTGCGTTGATTAATTTCTGTACTTTATTATAAACCCATTTAATAATAGTGTGATACAACAACAAGAAATAACTGTGTGTTCTCAAATGTGTATTCTAGCAACAGGACGCTACATAACATTGATTTATCAAAGTGTACGACACCAGCGTTCCTTTCAGAAAATTTTTACTGTGAAGAACCTTGATTAGTGAAATTAATAAGACTGCATCAATAGTGTATAATGCAAATGTAAAAAGAAATTATAAGAAACTCAGTAATTAATCTTTCTTTGTTTTTTTTTTATTTCCTTCCAGTAAATAAGGCTATGGTAAAAAACTAAATATTTAATTTCCATACTGGCAACATTATTGTACAGACTAAATTCAGGCTCATTAAACACAAGTAGCCAGAGCCAGATTCCTTAATTAAAAACATTACTTGTCAATTTCTAACTTTGCAACGGTATATTATCTATAAATGAAACATGACCGTCTGAACCGCTAGGTTCTCTGAGTAGTCTGTGATTTCACTTTTTTTATCAATTGTATTATGAATTTGTAAATAAATATTGTCAAATTGTATAAATATTGTAAAATCATAAAAATATGTATGTTTACCTCAGAAAACAATTTAATGTATTTTTGATCCGATAAAAACAAGCTGTGTATAGTAAAGTGCCATAATTCTGCGCAATAGCCGAAAGTTGAATGCACTTCAGTCACTTCACCCACGCGGCTCCGAGGGTAAAAGGACATAACACGTAAATAAACAAATCGAACATTATATTATTGCTAATTAGTATTACTCTGATAATCATGTTAAATCAGTGTTATCAATATTTTTTATCTGAATAACGCTTAAAACATGTCTGATAAATATTAATGCACAAATATACACAGATACATTGTATACCTATTTATAATTCATTATCTATATACCTATTTATTTTTAAATTCAGGATTTCGGTGATTACGGTTTTAGTTCATTTATTCACTGTGGTTTAAGTAAATAATATTTTCCTAAAAAAATTGTTGATCAAAGAAAAAGTTGCTTAATTGTCTGTTGTGTAAATCAAAATTTTAAATCTTAATATTATTATTATTGCTAGCCCGGATCATCCCACAGCTAGGCAAAGGCCTCCCTTAACACCTTCCAGGCGTCGCGGTCTTGTGCCACAAGATCTTAATATCAATCTTTTTTTTGCTTTAAAATATGGTGTACGATTCTTTAGAAAACTGTATGAAGTCATATTTTAAATCTAAATTATGGATTACTACAAGAATATGTTGGTGAAGAAAACAAAATAATAAGCAAAATGCATTAAATTGCTGTTTTTTTAGTGAATGCCTAAAAAATAAAATCAAAGCAATAAAAGCAATCCGTTTAATCCAAGCCACGCAATTAACGTCGAATTTGACATTAATTATGTTTTTGTTGTTGACATTTATCAAGTAACGATGACAGTTTTACGCAAAAACATGAAAATAAATGCGAAATTATCTTAAAAATTTCATAACAAATATGTTTGGCGGGGTAAAATTGCCTTATTATTTCGAGATCAAATTTACGAGTGCAAAGATCCTATTTAAGCCTCACTGCAAGGTTAACGGCCAATGTCATTTTTCAAGGATGGGTAAGGACCACCGTATATTTGGAGAGGGATCAAATAGGGCTTGCTTTCAGCCAGGGTCAGTTTTGTTTAAATAATTTGTCATGTTTTTAGTGAGGAAGGTCGTGAAACTAATAATAAAATTCAAACACGTGATATGATTACTAACCACGTTTTGTCAATAAAGTGTCTTAATCATAAACAAGGTTTTAGGTTAGGTACTGATAAGTTTTATATTTTTTTGTTTTAACAACTACACTTGTCAAAGTGTGTGATTAAGTAAATAAATTGCTGAAATGTATATTAAAACAAATGCATCAAATTGTTTATTTATGTAATTGCTTTGTTCAGTACCGTTGTGTGTTTTTGCATCAATTAAACTTACTTTAAATTGCAACAATACTCTGAAACGTACTTCATTTTTAAACATTTTTGTATGTTGTTGTGTATTATTAATAATGAAAAAAAAAATACTAATAAATATATTTCTGATACATATACACACTTCGTAATCTAGTTTAAACGATTATTTTAAAGCAAGATTAAAATATAATACACAAACCTATCATTATCACGTGAGATACAATTTTATTGTTATCAAATAACTTTTTTTTTTTCTGTTTAGTTAATTGTGTAATAAATAATTTATTATTATTAGATAATGTCTGCATCGTAATGTTATAGTCTCTTGACCTCTAATAATGTTATATCACTGAGTCACGAGGGTAGAGAGGTCGTCTTAGAAAAACAAACAAATGTATATAAACAATATTAATTTATTTGTTTAGTTTTTCTAATCCTTTTCTTGTTTTATACAATGCCTTGCATTAGGCTTGTTGTTAAGGTGCCCTTTATAATAATTATTTAAAAAAATATTAGAACGTTTGGAACAAAATTAAATTGTTAATAATTGTCCTTTTTGATGTCAGATTAAAGAACTGCCTCGGTGGTCCAGTGATAACCGCGAGGTCCCGGGTTCGATTCCCGGGTCGAGAAAAAATACTTTTCTAATAGTCTTATTCTTTATGTTGAAGCTGGACGTTTGGAATTGTGCTCAATAAACGGCATTAAGCTTGCCCCCTATACTCTACGATTATCACCTCTGACTACACCTTCGGGTAATACAGGTGTAATTCTGTTATCTTACATCTTACCAATGTGGACTAATATTTAAAAAACCGTTAGACTATTTTAGGGGGCGTCTAAAAATTACGTGAGATGTTTTTTATAATTTACTGCCCTTCTCTCCCCTTCTGGTGAGATGTCGTGATATTTTATTCAACCCCCTCCCCCATCCCCCAATCTCACGTGAGATTTTTCTAAATGTGAGTTTCTTACGTAAACACGTTGGATTGTTATTGTAAAAAAAAAAACTAATTTGCGTCGTGCTTTTATTTACGACTAGATAAGACTAGTAATCAATATTGTACTGTAATTAGTGTAATAAAATTTTTACAATAGAATGAAAAAAATGCATGGTATTTGCCGAGAACCCCCATCTCTCCAACGTAAGATTAGATGAGATTTGACTCGACCCCTTCCCCCCCTTAAACACCTCACGTAATTTATGGACGCCCCCTTACTGCTAATGCAATATTTTAATTTAAATGAATACAATACTATTCTTCACTTAAAAGTTTAGTCTTTTTAAGTATTTTAATTTTTGTTTGAAAATATTTTTTGGTTTTATTTTTGTTTTGATTTAAACAAAACAAAATTGGTAAAACAAATAATGTTTAACTGGCTATAGTGTGCGTCGTTCTTAACGTTTAGTTAGAATCGAAGGAGAGTGCAGCGACCGCGCATCTGATCCAAATCTAGGGACGGGCTGTAAACATGATACCTAACTACGTTTGTATAGTTAAAGTATTGATTATGTGCAGTCTGGCTACATTATTACTGAATAAATGCAATTCTTATTGTATTTAATGTGTTCAGTATTGGTAACGGTGGCGTTGTCGGTGAAATACATGCTTTTCACGACGGTCGTGGGTTTGATTCCCACCTAAAACAGACATTTCTGTGATAAACATATCTGTTCGTCTTGAGTCTAGGTCTAATATGACTAATATATCACTATGTATTTACAAAAGAAAAGTGGTGCTACTATCTATATCATAGAAAAATATTAAAAGCTGCCTGTTAGTAATTTGGTGTACAGCAATAGGGTTTTTTTTTGCTGATGACCTAACCCAATCGGCCGGAAGGGCCTCTAGGTATTCGTTCGTTCGTCCCATTACGTATATCTATGATCTGAACTAACATATACAGCGAAATGTGGATAAAATTTACTGCTGTCTTCACCTTCGTGTAGTACAGTTGTGTATATATGTATAGTATTCCTAGTTTCCAAAACAGAAGCTCTATTAAGTATGGGATCAAATGACCGTGTATGTTAATGACCCAGAATATTATTGTTATTATTTAACGTCCGACGAAAAATATGGGTGTTGTCAAGTTTGTTGACTCGTAGCGACAAAACGGATGCTACGATTTTGATGCAGTTTTTATACTTGAAAGTTGAAGTTACTTAAAGAACTTAAAGTTGGAGTGTCCCACAACTGGGCACGGGTCTTCTCTTAACTATCTTACGAGTTCAGTGGTGGCACACGGTGGCCAAATGCGGATTGGCGGAGGTCACATGTCCTCGATTGATCAGTTCTTAGATATGCCGGTTTCCTCATGATGTTTTCCTTCACCGAGGCTGAACAGGTGCGACGAAATAATTTACATAAAGATCTGTAGGCTAGGGTGGATCGAAAAAAAAATTTTTTTTTTTTTTGAAAAATCTTTTTTTTATAAGCTACAAATTCTACCCCCATGCTAAGAAAAAATAAAAAAAATTTTTTTTTCGATCCACCCTATGTAGGCACTACCGGGGATTAAACCCACGACCTTATATTTCAAAGGCGAGGCTGCTACTGCAATCATTCATTTAGAATTTCTTATTCTGCAATTGCTTGGCTTGTACTTGATCACAACTTGCCTGTTGTTAAGCGATAACTCGTTTAGGCGCTACGATGCCACAAAATTGTAAACAATAGATATTTATACATGTAAAACTTTTATCACAACTTTACGGTGGGGGTTAAAAAAATTGGTACAACAAGCAATAGATATTTGTATAATCTGTAGAACGCAAGAGCATGATTCACTCGCGAGTGATTTCCGTTGCACACTCGTTCTAAATTTAAAACGGGCCCCTTTTCGAAAATGGAATAAAATTCTTTGGCGCGCGTCGACCATGCTTTTATTATTTTAAGATATCCTACCGACTAAGGATCGATTCTGTCTTATCTATAGGTTTTAATGAATTATGTACCTACTTGTGTAAAAAAAAAACTGAAATATGAAAAATACGAGTTGGGTATCTTGAGCAGCGATGGCGCAGCGGTGGGTCTCGCCTTAGCAAAAAATAGCGCCGCGGGATCGAATCTTGGTCGTGCCCACACATCTTTGTGTGAATTGTTTCATCTCCACTGCTCAATAACGGTGAAGGAAAATATCGTGAGGAAACCGGCATGTCTAAGAACTAATCATTCGACGACATGTGACAATCACCAACCCGCACTTGGTCAGCGTGTGTGGATTAAGGTCTAAACTCTATCAACTCATAAGATAGTTGAGAGAATACCCGTGGCCAGCAGTGGGACACTAAAAAGGGTTGAAGTGAACTTGTGTAGTATATATCACACATTGAAATAAAACTACTATTTATCGGATTTTATCAGGGTTTATTTTAGATATTAAATCCTGAAGTTTCAAAGTCTTTTGAGAACAGAATTACAGACTAGCTCTCTAGATCTCTGCAATATCTTTTGTACCTTCAATTTAAAATATCACTGCCAGTAATAAACTGGCACAAAAGCGTGATGATACGAGAATACAGAATGCTACAACAGCGATGTTTATGTAAACGCATTGCGCACGCGCACAATCTCCTGACCTTGTACATTTAAAGCTCTGTAAAGCAGATGGGACACTCGTTTGAAAAGTTACCCTACGAATATCAGTAACGATCAGTTTGTGAAAATTAATTTGATCATCATCAGCCTATTGCAGTCCATTTTTGGGGACTAAGTCACCTTCGTCCGTGGGAGTGCACCTTTTATCTGAATCCCCACACGTGGTCGCCGGGTGGTGTAAATCAGGTGACAATTAACTGGTAATTATGTTTACAGGTAATTATGTGGTGGTAAGCTTCGGCCGTCATTAGTGACCGCCCATCAGCCCACCGCCAAGCGGCCTTGCCGTGTTGCGATGTCTGGTGATTCCATTTAAGAGGATGGGTCGAATTGTTGCTCCTTTATGGTTTCAACCATAAGGAGCCTAATTTCACTGCCGCCTTCTCACCGAAAGTCATTCGTAATCACGAGTGAATAACAATAACAATAATATAGTGGGATATTAACACACACGGCCATCTGATCCCAAACTAAGCAGAGCTTGTACTATGGAAATCAGATAACTGGTAAAATACTACATATAATTCTTTTCTTTTGTAAATACATACTTAAATTTAGATAATTACACCCAGACTCAAGACAAACAGACGTGTTCATCACACAAATGCCTCACTTATGTGGGAATCGAACCCACGACCTGCAGCGTGAAAAGCAAGTATCTTACGACCACGCCACCGGCCCGTCAATAAAATCTGGGTTTGCCCTTTTGGGTCTTAGATACGACAGATATTTTGAAGTGTCCCTTCTGTTTAAAAAATAATCTATAATGCAACGGATGACGCTTAGAGTAAATTTAGTCGAGCGCCAGGTTCATGGACACGAGACGTCGCACATTTTGTTTGTGTTATGTTAGTGCACGCACTGCAGAACTGTATTTAGGTATTTCAAAAGATAAATGCGTTTTCTTTGATTGTAAAACATTATGATAATTAGTCTAATAATAATATGATCTGCTGCTATAATTCTACTGAGTTTTTAGCAGTGTTTCTCACTAGTTGCCACGATGTACGATTTTGTAGAGGCCCTCACCAAAAATCCTAATTAATACTTACTAGTATTATAAATGCGGAAGGAACTCTGTCTGTCTGTCAGTTATGTTTACACACCAAAATTAGTGAATCGATTTGAATAAAGTTTAAGCATAAGACCCGGGGATGGATAAAGGACAGTTTTTATATGACTGCGCAAAAAGTAGTTAAAGAATTAGCGCGGGCGAAAAACTAGTAAGGAACATTTTCATTTAATTTCCTAGAAGTATTTTTTTCATGATAATTCATCAAAAGAAAACTAGTACATGTAATATATCTTCAGTTATCTTGTTTTCAACACACAAGCTCTGACCGTGTTGTAGTAATGTCTCAGAATTTACTATTATTTAAAAAAATTTCAGCGAGCTCATAGGGCGGTGATCACCAAACCACCTCATGACCATTTCTTCTCGATGGAATACAAAATAACACCACAGAAAGCTAATCAATATTTCTACTTATGATTACAGCACTTCTCTAATCACAATTATTCACAAAATGTTTGGATGGAAATAGATTTCTTTTTCTGTGCGGACACAATAATATTTGCTTTGCACACACCACGAACTCAACCAACCGACTTCATAGATATTGTGCCCTGATATAACAATCATTAACAATAACACACAGACAAGCAACCTGAGTGAAGTTGACGTCTTGTAAGTTCGACGACTGACAGGCTTTATGCTTTCAAAAGTGACTGAAGTGACACCTAACCGTCTGTTTGGACAACAGCTTGTTACGTTTATAGGTTACGCGCTGCGACATATACAAGGCATGTTTTGTCAAAACTCTTTATTTAACTAGAAAATATACTTAAACACAATTAAGAATAGTCACAACATTTATTTTCTTTGTCCTTCCCAGCTTCCGCATACAACATCCAACAAACAAAATGTCTCTGGTTTAATAATAGACAATGGTGACGTCACTTCCTACACTACGACCTTATGCACTTCCCTTTATGTCTTTCAACTTGAATGACATGTTAAGTCATAGAGAAGGTGGCTGGTATTTTGTATTTATTATTTATTTAGATAATAATTCAATGTTAACGAGCCGTTATACTTAGATAACGAAACAAATTTCTTAAGAAGTAGTTTGTAGATTTACCTAAAATGTGTAGTTTCGGAGCTCTAACGAAACTCTTAATAGTTTCGCTGTTACGTCGTCTGTCTGTCGTTACGCGACTGTCTGCGATACTATTACTACTAAAAAGCTGTCGTTTTGCATGGATATATCGAAGCGCAGCGGTACGCGCCTCGCCTTAGAAAAGTAAGGTCGCGGGTTCGAATCCTGGTCGCGCCCACACATCTTTGTGTGAATTGTTTCATCTCCGCTGCTCAAATCGGTGAAGGAAAACATCGTGAAGAAACCGGCATGTCTAAGAACTAATCATTCGAGGACATGTGGCATCCACCAACCCGCACCTGGCCAGCGTGTGTGGATTAAGGCCTAAACTCTCTCAACTCATAAGATGGTTGGTAGAAGACCCGTACCCAGCTGTGGGACACTAAAAAGGGTTGAAGTGATGCCGAAGCGACAGTGTGAAAATGAAATTTAGAAAAAAAATAGGGTGTTCCCCTCGATCTAAAAGTTTTGATGAATTTTTTTTACATTATCATAATGATATGTGTTGGAAACTGATGGCTAGGTCCTAAAATATTTAGAGGCTTCGAAACATACTTTTTGATTCTGATATAGTTATGGTTCTCTAAAGAAACTGGTCAAAACACCATCACATTACTATATCTCACGTATTATAAAATGAAGTACTCCTCCGCGTCTGTTTGTGTGTGTTTACAATGAACTCCAAAAATACTGAACGGATTTCCATGCTGTTCTCACCAATTTACAGAGAAATTCACGAGGAAAGTTTTTTTGTATAATTAACTTTCAATCTTGGCAGGAAATTTGTACTCTTATGAGTATCTTACCAAGATTAATTTATATACCTAATTAATTATTATTAATAAGGGATATAACTACCTAAAATAATTTTAAGCGATGTTATATAAAAAAATTAAATATTACAAAGTAATAACATTATTTAAAATAAAATGCGCTAACCACGACATAATATTAAAACATTCCAATACCAAGGTAGTATTAACTGGTATTAACATCCAAGATGGCGACATGCATTGTGAATTGAAGTCACTTACGAAGATATCGTTTTAAAGGCCAACAATTACGCATAATACAATAAAACATGCATATTTTCACACAACGCAACCAGGATTCACTTGAAAAGTGGATAACATTGAAGAGTTCGTTGATATTACATGCACTTCCTGACTCTCCGAGGCCATGTGAGCCGCCATCTTGCATTTTTTGACGTTTATTTTTGGCGGGCTTTTGTCGCGTCCAGATATGGTAAGGACATTTAATGCCAGTGTCGTAGTTTATTGCACTTTTGTATTGAAACTTATTTAATTACGTAGATGCATCATACAGAATTCCAATTATTAACTTTGTCAAGAGTCAAGTGAGTAAGTAAAAGACAATCTTCTACATGCATAGCCTCATGTAGAGCGGTGGATGTCACAGTAGATACTAAAAAAGTTAGTACTATGGCATTTAATCCAATTTTCTTAGGTAGTTTTACTAAAACATTTTTGAACAGTGCTAATAGAAGAAACGTCGAAAAGTAATATTTAATTTATTTTAATATACCTTCATTTCAGCTTTCATACACAATGTACTATGCATATCACAGCCTTACGTTATAATAAAATTGCCAAATTGTGGAACTCGCTGCCGGTATCTGTTTCCCGATAGCTACAATCTGCCGGTCTTCAAGTCACGAGTGAATCGGTATTTACTGGGTAAGCGCGTTCCATCGTAGACTGCATCATTGCTTCACATCAGGCAAGTTGTGGTCCAGCGCAAGCCTAATTTAAGCCTGCGCTCTTTGTTCCATTAGCGAATTTTCCGCGTAGCGTGGCGTTAGCAAGAGCCAAAACACATTACATACTCGCGTTACGGCGCCGCACCGCAAGAATCGGCAGCGCAACGCTCGTAGTGCTAGTACATTTTGTTCTATGTAGAGGCCGACGGCACTGCCGATTCTTGCGGTGCGGCGCGGCGCCACAATGCGAGTATGTGTTTTGGCTCTAAGGCCCTATCCAGGCAGTGAAATGCAAAGGGATTCTCATACTTCACCAAACATTCACCTAGATACCACACAAAACTAAAAAAAATAAGCAATTAATCCCTTTAAGCTACCATCATTTAAAAAGGGGTCTTATTACATTTTCCATTTTTATGAGGGTGCTTTTACAGGGACTCGTAAAACAGGAAATAAAAGTTAGGTTTTAACTTTGAGGTTATAAATAAAATATAGCGTTCGTAAAACTGTATGTAACTATCTTCAATTTCTTGATTGAGGAGTGAAATGGTCCGATAGAGAACTAGGGTAATCAACATATTTCACCTATAGCAAAATGTTAGGAATTGGTATTTACCTCCAAATTGTCACTTGACTATCTTAAGATAATCCCATAAGTTTTATTCATTTCGATCTTTCGTTACTGCTTCGCTATAATAATAATAATAATATAGTGGGACATTAACACATACGGTCACCCAGAGCTTGTACTATGGAAACCAGATAACTGGTAATATACTACATATAATACTTTTCTTTTGTAAATATATACTTATATATAGATAATTACACCCAGACACAAGACAAACAGACATATTTAAACAAATGTTTATCTCGGGTGGGTATCGAACCCACGACCTGCGGCGTGAAAAGCAAGTATCTTACCGACCACGTCACCGGCCCGTCGTCTCTATGTGACTTTGTCTATCCCTGATTAGCAAGTTTCGGCAATTGTGCTTTAATTGTTTCTGGAACCGGTTTATATAGGTCTCTTAATTAAACTACATTACCCGTGGAGCCGTGGTGCTTAATCTTAGAGGCAATTTTGACCTCTGCTTTTTCTATGCTGTCTCCCGAAATTCTTCTACATCGTTATAATCCAAGAACTTACCCAGAAGTCTAGCAGCATTGCTGCGTTGGACAATACTGATCTTTTGCCTTTTTCATTTTATGGTTTCCATGTAATATAATACAAGCTCTGCTTCGCTTGGAATCAGATAGCTGAATCTCATGTCCCAGGATATTAATATGTACAGTGAATTCGAGTTTATCTTAGTATCTCGATTACCTGATCGTTTTAATAAGTAAATACTTGAACGTCGCCGCGGCCGGCTCGTTTAGTTTACCGTTTTCCTGTTACATTTGTTAAATGGAAAGACTGAAGGTGTTTTATTTTGTTTTGTGGACGCAACATGTGTACCTACAGTACCTACCTACTTAAATAACTATTATAGTTATAGTAGTCATAGCAATCAGAAGGGAACTTTATTAAAAAATAATATGACTTCAATCAAAATTACAGATAATTGTAATTTACACACGATAAATGGGTATTATATATACATATTTTTAAACACGACAATTCAAATATAAATGGGCCTTCAGCCTTTTTTTTGACATAACCCAATCGGCCGGAAGGGCCTCTATTGGTTCACCGGACTTTTTCGGTGAGCCGTCCGAGCACGGTCGAACCGACCAAGTACTGTGGCAACTGCCATGAGGGCTCCCCATGTGGGGCCTTCAGCCTCTGATGACCGCGCTTTTATACTGAACGTTTGAACGTTTCGTTCATTCTTCTTCGTTCGGAGCAGCAATCTCTAACAGTAGATATAGTTTTACAATGCAATTTAGCGGTAGGCATCGCGGTCACGAATCCCAGTCGTGCCCACACATCTTTGTGTGAATTGTTTCATCTCCGCTGCTCAATATCGGAAAACATCGTGAGGAAACTCGCATGTCTAAGAACTAATCATTCTAGGACCAACTCCAAAGCTAACTCCAAAGTTTAGAACAGTCTTAACTCGTAAGATTGTTGAAAGAAGACTCATGCCCAGCAGTGGGACACTAAAAGGGTTGAGGTGACTGTAAATACCAGCCTACGTTTGTCAAGCGTTTCAATTTTTTTTAAATAGGCCTGCGCTTGACTTAACTTGCCTGTGTGAGCAATGATGTAGTCTACGATAGAACGCGCCTGCCCGCGATATGGATTCACTAGTGAGAAGATGGCAGTGGAATGAGGCTCCATATGGTTACAAACAATAAAGGAACAACAATTTCGAACCACCCTCTTAAATGAGACATCGCTAGGGTCGGATCGGGTCTTAAACTATTTCCATACCAAATATCATCCAAATCGGTTAAGTCTTTTTGTGTGGGGAAAAAAGGACAGACCGACAGATTTACTTTCGCATTTATAATATTAGTAAGGATTAAATTTGTAACAAACAAGCTTTGCACAAATAGAAGATGAAAATTATACAGGCTGGAAGTGACAGCGTTCCATAAACTCAGAGGGTACAATCAGCTCTTGAGTGCCTTGCCGTGTTCCGGTGCGATGTCTGGTGACACTAAAAAAAGAGGGTAGGTTGTTGCTTCTTTAAGGTTTCTAACCATATGGAGGCTCATTCCACTGCCATCTTCTCACCGATAATCATTCGTAATCAAAAGTGAATCGGTACACTAGGCTGGCGCGTTCTATCGTAGACTACATTATTGCTTATCATCAGGCAAGTTGTGGTCAAGCGCCAGCCTATCGCAAAATAAAAATCTATAAAAAATCTGTTAAAAAAATCTAATTTTGCTTTATTCCGATTTACAATTACTACTTGCTACGGAGCACTCGATTTGAATGAAAGTTGGTAAAATATCCATAATGCATCGCGTGAATTGACGTGGCGCGGGTGCGCTTGGCGGTAAGGACTAACCCCATAGTAGAAAGGTTGGCTATTAACATTACAAGGGACAATTATTAGGTACCCATAAAGTTCCTGAATTAAAAAAAAATCTCACCATTACCACGAGTATAACTATCTTATTATTGAGACAGAGAAAACAAAGAGAGAGAGCGAGAGAGAAAGAAAAAAGGTAAAGGTAACGATTTTTTCCATTTTGTTCAACTATAAACTGCGGATAAGAACTTTGTTCCCTTAAGCGTAGTTTTTTTTTCTGAATAAATACAAGCCAGACTACCGGATGAACATATCCTTTGAAATATTAGACATAATTTGTTAACATCTGACTGTTCAAAATTCATGCGCGTGCGCACGAGATCTTCTATAACTGTACGCAGTCGCGACCTGCCACAATGCGCCCGCGCTCAAGGGCATATGCAAACAGAAGTGCAGTGGAGTCGATGATTGTCTTTGTTGTGATGAAATATTTTAATTTTCCAATGAAAAACTAAATATGACAACAATTTAAGTATTTTTACAAAATTATAGTGATTTATCTGTTGTCCGTGCCCATGATGTTGTCAGCGTAAATACTAAAAGCGTCTCCAGGTAATAACATAATTTAATCCGGGTAATAAATTACATGAGTGCAACATTTTATTTAAATTCGTTTACATGTTTTATTGTATGACTGAAGTAAAAAATTATTCATACATCTTTAAAAAAAGATTGGCAATAATTAGGTATAGTAACATTACGAAGAATTAAGAAAAAATTTTATTTAAAAAAAAATCTTTATGCATAGAAAACAAAAAAAATATTATTATCGTGACCATGTAAAACATTCCCAAAATGTATCTATGTATAGAGATATTACATAAAGTTAATCCTGAAATATAAAACAAAATGTTTGTCTTCCTAATAACTACATAAAAATATTTTTTCTTTGTTATATTTTGAACAACGAATACGTCTCAACACCATTTCTGTTCGAGTAACGAGAAATGAATAGCAATCGTCTCGACTCACGAATCGGACGTCAAGGCCGGACGTTGTTGCCCGTCGCACACACGACTGCATTATTAATGCAGCTTGTTATGTTTTGAACTTTGACGCAATCCTGATGCTCTACTCTACAGGTTTTTTGTTCAATTGAACAATTACTAATTAAACAATCATATTCAGACAATCAACTATATTTAACAACTGGTGGTAGGCTTCGGCCGTGTTTAGTGATCACCCACCAGACAAAGCCGCACCGCCAAACGGCCTTGCCGTGTTCCGGTGCGATGTCTGGTGACACCATGCAGTGAAGGTGGGTCGGAATTGTTGCTCCTTTAAGGTTTATAACCTTAAAAAGGCTCATTCCACTGCCACCTTCTCACCAATAATCATTCGTAACCACGAGTGAATCGGTAAACTGGGCTGGCGCGTTTCATCGTTGACTACATCATTGCTTAACATCAGGCAAGTTGTAGTTAAGCGCCAGCCTATCGAAGAATAAAAAATTAAATAGGCTCGTTCCCTATTATATATGAGACCTATACATACCTGGCAAAACGTAGGTAATGTTCACATAAAACAATAAAAGTATTTTCACATGCTTACAGCGCCATCTAGTCCCAAATTGTGCAAGTATATTTGCTTGTATTATTGGTACCAGGGGCTGATAAACAACTGATTTTTTTTTGTAAATATAGCGGTCTTATTCATAAAAATCTTACAAGACTCTTTAGTTAAAATTGACTTTGTCTTTCTTACTGGTATAAATGTCAAGATGACAGACAAAGACTAACGAATTATAAACCTATTTAACTATAAAATGTTTACGAATACGGAGGTATTTATTTTTTATATTAAATTATTTATTATTGTTTCAATTTATTTAGCGTTCTTTTATTTTTATTGTATTTAATATTATTTATTTGTACGTCAAAATGACAAAACATCTTGTTTTTAGTTTTATTATATTTAAAACCACAACATGTATGGACCTATGTCAAACAAATAAAGAAATTCTGATTCTGATATATTAGATAATAATAATATAGTGGGACCATTAACACACACGGTCATCTGATCCCATACTAAGCAGAGCTTGTACTATGGAAAGCAAATAACTGGTAATATACTACATATAATACTTTTATTTTGTAAATATATACTTATATATAGATAATTACACCCAGACACAAGACAAACAGACATATTTAAACGAATGTTTGTCTCGGGTGGGAATCGAACCCACGACCTGCAGCGTGAAAAGCAAGTATCTTACCGACCACGCCACCGGCCCGTCAAAGATATATTACACCTAGGTACAAAACAAACAATCATGCTCATTACGCAAAGATTTGTCTTAATTGGGGATCGAACCCGCGACCTCCGGCTTAGTTTGGGGTCACTAACCACTATGCCTACATCTTTGGCTAATATAGACGTGACGCTGATTTCGAAATCGCTTCTCATGCCAGTTAAATTGACAGGCCGGTAGCGTGGTCGTGGGTTTGATTCCCACCCAAGACAAAATTTGTTTAAATATGTCTGTTTGTCTTGTGTCTGGGTGTAATTATCTATATTTAAGTGTATATTTACAAAAGAAAAGTATTATATGTAGTATATTACCAGTTATCTGGTTTCCATAGTACAAGCTCTGCTTAGTTTGGGATCAAATGACCGTGTGTGTTAATGTCCCTCTATATTATTATTATATTATTAATTTGTAAGTAAATCATCATGATAGTACAAATATATTTTATTACCACATTAGTTTATTTATGTAAGCATACCTAAACTTTTAATAGACATGCAGAGTTCATTACACTTTAGTTTCAATAAAACTACGTTAATCTGAGACATTGAACCCGGGGTGTGACGTATCCGGTGTTTGGCCGGGGTTATCCGTTGCTATGGTAACGGGGGTAAGGTCTGCTGAAAAGAAAAACAAACAAATTTTATGGAGTGAAATCGAAGACTGGTGATAGGCTTCGGCTGTGGTTAGTAACCACCCACCATAAGCCGCAACGCCAAGCAGCCTAGCCGTGTTCCGATGCGATGTCATTCATCCGTTAAAACCGCGTAGGAGAGTCTAAAATTGATGGTGTCCGACAGTCAATAAAACAGTAATATATATAAATCAATAAATATTCTGGGACATATTCACGGTCATCTGGTCCCAAGCTAAGCAGAGCTTGTGTTATGGAAACCAGTTAACTGGTATATATAATATACATATAAAACTTTTCTTTTCTAAATATATACGACTCGACACAAACACAAATGCTCATCTCTAATGTTTGGATCGGGTGAGAATCGAACCCACGACCTGCGGCGTGAAAAGCAAGTATCTTACTAACCACGCCACGGGCCCGTCAACTTGTTTGTTTAACTTGTAGATAAGAATTGACATCATATTATTAAAAATTTCATAATCTAATGTATTACATTAAAAAATTCAAATGTTTATTATAGTTTTCTCATTAGAACAGTTACAATTCAAGCCTTTATTTTTACTAGATGTCAATGGTATACGCAGATCCGAGTTAGTATAGGCCGACCGTTTAACTCGCGTATCGCCATCTGAGGTACAAAGTCATAAAACATTAATTAATTCTCTTAAAGAACTATTTAACCACAGATAAAAGTAATGTAAGACTATTCGTCACTAATATCCATATCGCTTGAATCATCATCACTGTCTGTGCAGCTTGAGCAGTCAGAATCTTGGCGATAGGCGGTACGCGAGTTAAACGGTCGGCCTATAGCAACACCGTATACAATACACTTTCAATTTAACTTTTGTTTAGGTTATAAGATTTGCTTGTGAATGGCTGAAAAATAACACAATTTTTTTAAGTTTTCATTTAAGAAAAGTTAACTGAAAACTGTGTCTAAAACAAAGCTATAGTTATGACATTACACACATAAAATACGACGTCGACGGGCCGATGCAGCGGTGGCGTGGTCGGTAAGATACTTGCTTTTCACGCCGCAGGTCGTGGGTTCGATTCCCACCACACTATCTAGTTCGTTTATTTTATAGTGAATTATTTAGAACTACTATTAAACGATAAGGAATTTACTCTTGCGATCAGAGCCGGTCAAGTCCGATTACATAGAGTACTAAATAATTAATTTTATATTGATTTGACAGTACCAACTAAGGACGAAAATAAAGATTTAACCCTCTTATGCTGGCTAATAGTGGGCTGGTGAATCTCACACGTCCTCGAAAGGTTATTTCATGGACATGCCCGTTTTCATACAGTATCCCGCGTGTATCTGTGTACAGGATTTTCACTTCGTACCGCCTAAACGAATAGACCGATTGAGATGGTTTTATTTAAAATCTGGAAATCGTTAAAAAAGGGGCTGGTTTTTTTTTAGTTTAGAGTTTTATCTACGGGTGAAGCCACGGGCAGAAGTATATAACAACATAATACATTTCAGTAGTTGAATTATATTGTCTAATTATCTAAAACTAGGACAAACAAACAAACATACTTCTACTTCAACTGTATATAGAATTCGCCGGCTGTGGTCTAAATTACATGGGTCAATGCCACTTTTCTGGGTGGGTTGGCAACCCCGATGATGTCATGGACCCCGTAGCATTTAGATAATTTGGAGGTGAAATTTATTATTCTGTATGTGGTCATTAGATTTGTCATCGCCTAATGGATTAGGTCGATTTTGTAAGACTGTTTTTAGTTTTATTATTAAGTAAGAGAAAGAAATAAGTAAGAAAGAAGTAAGAAATTCAGAAAGAAAGAAAGTAAACTAAAAACATTTATTTGACACAAACAGGACACACAATCAAATAACAAATGAAAAATATATAATCAAAAAAGAAGAATAAAGAACTAAAAAGAAAAATAAAGTACTTAACAGATGTCTAAACTGACTATGTCAAACGAGGATATTGCTCAGTAAACGCCGTGACTGTCTACTAAAGAAGAAGAAAAAGGAAGAATATAAAAGAAAGAGAAAGAGATATGTTTCAGTCATTTTCTTTCCTCCATAGGCAGCCCGAAAGAAGATAGGTACCTATACACCTTTCAGAATACACGCTGTGTGATATCATTAATAACTTTTGGTTATGTTCCTGTGTAAGTAAGGTGTGTAACTGGATTCAAGTGCTCTGGGTCTACCAGACCCACTGATAACTTAAGATTCTCACTAAAAATCGCTCGGAATCACGAGTAGATCGATACACTGAGTAAGCAAGGTCTACCAATCGTAAATCGCATCATTGCTTAACTATAGGCATGCTATCGTCAAGAGGAAATAACTTTTCTTTTTAGGGACAGTTAAAAAGTCTTACCGAAATAAAAATATAATTTAATATAATTTAATTTTTATTTTATTTTATTTACTAACCTTAGTCTTTAAGTAAGTACAATATTACTAACAAATGAATTGTGTTATCCGAAAAAAGAAAAAATAAATTTGAATTTGAAAAATATTCACTAAATCAATCGCAATAAAAACTATGATAGGCACCTTCAGCTAAATATATTTCAACAACTTCAACCCTTTTTAGTGTCCCATTGCTGGGCACTGGTCTTCTCTCAACTATCTTACAAGTTGAGCGAGTTTAGGCCTTAATCGACACACGCTGGCCAAGTGCGGGTGTGTGGATGTCACATGTCCTCGAATAATTAGTTCTTAGACATGCCGGTTCCATCACGATGTTTTCCTTCACTGATATTGAGCAGTGGAGATGAAATAATTCACACACAGATATGTGGGCACGACCAGGATTCGAACCCGCGACCTTATTTTACTAAGGTGAGGCCCGTACCGCTGCGCCACCGCTGCTAAATATATTTACTTACCATAAAAAATAACCTATTTTTCTATGAACATGGTATTAGGTTTATTATAGTAACAATTTCCGGGTTCAATTCCCGTTCGTAACACAATTTTCGCGGTCAATGTTCGACTGAAATTCGTTAGCTGTTGTGCAGGCTGTATACACCCGAACACAAAATGCCTGTAGCGATTCGGTTCCTGAAAATATTTTCATATTTTTATAATTGCACATTTTATTTGGCTTATATAAAATCCAATCTGAAGTGGTTAAAATTAAAACCATTGTCACCATCGCATCGGTTTAAAACACCAACTGAACATTTTTCTAATCTACTAAACATTATTTATCACAGAGACCAGACAAGCGCCACAGCTCCGTCTCCAGTGTCAAAAACTCGTTTTTACTCCTTTAGTTGTCAATTCTACAGCAAACAAGTATGAAAACAGAAAAAATAAAACATCAAAATGTAGGTATAGAATACAATAAAAGAGTACCCTACTCCAACGACATGATTTTTATCACATTATCAAGAAATTTAAATTTATTTTATTAAACCAAACAATAAACTATTATTAAAGGTATTTAACCTAGCTTAAGATCATATATGGTGGAAATTCCACGGACACACACAAAGCGCTTTGCTTCCACTTTTATTGTGCGAACTGCTAAGTTGTGAAATTCATTGCCAGCATTTATGTTTCCCGATAGCTGAAACCTGCTTGTCTTCAAGTCACGAGTGAATCGGTATTTACTGGATAAACGCGTTCCATCGTAGAATGCATCATTGCTTCACATCAGGCAAGTTGTGGTCAAGCGCAAGCTTATTATAGGATAAAAACAGACATATTAAAAATTGGTTGCCTGTAAAGTCGGTATACGGGCGAAAGTTTTACGTGACAACGACTTTGAGTGGTAAAATAATTTTAATGTGAATATTCATTCGTATAGTAGGAAGAAGGATGAAATAATAGTAACAATTTAAAACATTTATTTATACAAAGAATTATATTTAAAACATTAATTTATACAAAGAATCTCGCTCTTAGGCGGGCTAACTGTGCTCGAGTGGAAGGGACGCGTGCCTTACACTTTTTATGTCTGTCTCTCTCGCTCTTAGGCGGGCTAACCATGCCCGAGTGGAAGGGACGCGTGCCTCTCACTCGCTCTCATTGTGAGCGCATAACGTGAGCGGAGCGTAACGCAGTTTCTTGAAGTGTCACCCGGCAAACCAATTTATAAGACGTTGTCACGTCAAAAGAAAAAATAATATATTAAATTAAATAGATTACGTAGAAAACCAATCCGGATGTATAGCGCCGGTCTTGAGCTGGTATGCTGAAAAAATTATGTTTAGTTAGTTTCATAGTACAACGACCGAGAGGTTGAATTGTGTCTACGTACTTTCATTTCATACGAACACGCCTGTAATTCGATACAGGGGTAAGCAGAAGTATTTTCACACAAATGTCGAGGAAGTACCTTCTGACTACCTTTAACGATTGTTATAGATGTTCATCATTCCCCTTGCCTATTTCCCATTTCTATTGGAGTCGGCTCCCAGTCAAACCTGATGCGGCTAGCTACCAGAATTACGAGCGACTGCCATCAGACCTCAAAACCCGTAGGGAAACAGTAGCCGAGATGGTTAGACTAGGTGCCAGATTATATTGCCTTCTGACTACTTGTAACGATTGTCATAGATGTGTTAAATAACAACCGGGACCGATGGCTTAACGTGCTCTCCGCTGCACGGAGTGTAGTAGTAGTTAACTAGACACCGAAACATATCTTTGTTGTTACACAAATATTGTCCGGGACGGAAACCGAACTAGCGACAGTATAGCCCAATCGGACGGCTCACACCGCTCGACCACAGAGGCTATCGATGTTTAAAACGAAAAGGTTAATTACACCAAAATACTTCACCTAGATGCCCGTTCGATTCCCAAATTAGATCTGACGTATATTTTATGGTTATTCAGAACGCATTTTGATAGTTTAGCAATAAAGATAAAATGTTTCTGTGTTTATGGTCGTTTTGCCCCTAGCTTCCACTGGCGAATCATGCAAAAGAAAAATATGTTGAAAACACTGCCTGTCTCTCTTCTACCCTGATCGTACCAAATAAACTGCTGTCCCCTAACGTATCAATGACTATCACACATTGAAATAAAAATATAAATAAATAAATAATAATAATAAATATTTTTGGACGTCAACTTAGTCCACCCGTGAACAAGAAGTCTGAAAAGACTTTGAAACGTCGGGATCTAAAATAAACCGTGATAAAATCCGTTAAAAAGTAATTTTATTTCAATGTGTGATATTCGCATAAATTGAAATGACTACCTAGTTTATAGGTTACTAGAGGACCCCACAGACGTCGTCCTGCCTGGTAAAGCAGTACCACCTACCGGGTCCGAAAATATATTACGACCGATTCTCAGACCTATCGATATAAGATTCCATAAAAATCGTTCTAACCGTATCGTAGGGGATTGAATTTTTTAATATTTCTTTGCGTAAGAATCATCCTCGTACTTCAAGGAATATTTAAAAAAAAATAGCGAAATCGGTCCAGCCGTTCACGCGTGATGGCATGACCAAGGGATATATTGCGAACAATTCCAATTTTTAATTTAGACTTTGATTCGTAAAGGTCAGGTACTTTTGAAAGCATTAAAGAGTTTCTACCTGACCCTCTTTCTTTGTGGTCCAGTGTGACTTATACTAATTATATCTACAGTAATTTACAGAACAAAAAACCCTAGTACATATTTGTTATCAGTAAAATCGGCCCTTAACAAGGCCACTCACCCTAAGGTCTCTAAACACGGAAGGGCGAGGGCCCCAATAAATCTAAGGCGAATAACCTTCGTGACATGCATTTTAACTACGGAAAATGATCGGATATGATATGTGTGTGTTGTATTTATCGGTGTGAATTAAGATCTGTTTCTGTGAGAGCAAAGGCGTAGCGGTATCAGCCTCGGCTTTCTACTATAAGGTCGTGGGTCCGATCCCCGGTCGTGCCCACACGTCTTTGTGTGAAATGTTTCATCGTCGATGTGTGATATCAGTGAAGGAAAACGTAGCAAGGAAACGTCTCTAAGAAGTGTGTGAGATTCACCAACCCGCACTTGGTCAGTATGTAGATTAAGGCCTAAACTCTCTCAACTCGTGAGAGCGAAAACCCGTGCCCAGCTGTGTGACACTAAAAAGGGTCGAAGTAAAGTGTAGTAAAACTGAGATTTTCTACATTAGAAAAGTAATTTTTCTCAACCCAAAACCTCGCGTTTACCTACCACTAGATCTCCGAGGTATAAGCTATAAATAAACTACTTACACAAGAAAATTCGTACCCACCTACTTTGCTGATCGACCGAAGAAAAGCCATTGCTCTATGGTTAGCAACTACGTCAGCAAAACATAAACAAACGCGACCGGTCAGTGACCTTAGTTCATTACATCTATTCGTGTAAACACAACGATTTAATGGTTTTCCGATAATCTGTGGAAAACTGTGCAAATTAAAAATAAAAACTAGCCAAGTGTGAGTCATGCAAAGGTCCCATCAGATTATATTAATTACTAGCTTCTGCCCACAGCTTCAACAGCGTGGTACGTTTTGGAATAAAAAATGTCCTATATGTTAAGTCAGACTATTATCTATCTCTGTGCCAAATTTCATCAAATCCTGTCTAATAGTTTTTTCTTGAAAGAGTAACAAACCTACATCAATTCATCCAGATATCTATAAGATCTTACAAACTTTCGCGTTTTTAAGATACTAGCTTCCATCCATGGCTTCGCCGTGTGGTACTTATTGGAATAATAATGTATATGTGTTAATCCAGACCATAATCTATCTCTGTGCGAAATTTAATACAATTACGTCCAGTAGTTTTTGCGGATCTGAGCCAGTTAACAAATGCAGATTTTTAATATTAGTAGGACAGGATAGAAAGGTAAACTATAAAGTGAAAATAAAAAATGTTTTTTCTTAAATTTACGCGAGTACCACACATTGAAATAATTATCCCAATGTAGAAAATGTTTGTAAAAATTTCAACTCTGCTATTTACGGGTCATAAGAACTACAGATGGACAGCAGAAATAGGAACTGGATTTTTTTTAATGGATATGGATCCAATATCAACAGTGGCGTCGTGAAGACTCTGACTCTGTATTTAAACCCAGCCGAGTTTCTGGACACCAAAACTGAAGGAAATTTTATCAGAAAGATAATAAGAGGGGTTAGAAAGTTAGATTTTCCACTCCCATCCAGGTAAACAGACAGCATAGAGAACAAACAAAATCATTTAAAAAATCAAAAACCCGACTGCGTCAACATCTTACAACTTAATTGAATGAAAAACTGATTTGGCGTGAAAAATAATAAATATAGTATTTTTTTCATTATTTTGTTGTACCCAGTGTCACTCTTACGACTAAGACGAATCTAATGATACCTCTCAAACTCAGATGCGACTAGCTGTTTAGTGAACACCATACACTCGAAAAACATAACCCTCCATGTAACGCAGTCGGGTAATAAAGAGAGGTTTCAATTTCCTCATCAAAACGGACGTATTAGCAGGTACTATAAAAATGGCGCAGTAAAAAGTAATAAATACATCAATAGACAAATTCTCCACCAGCCTTAGCCCAGATTCATATCTCGAACCGAGTAATAATATTTTAACAAAAAAAAAGATCTTAGAAGCTCGGAATTATTTATGCCATACGGTAATAGCGTTGCCAGCCGGCATTACGCATGAGACCTGAACATAACTAGTGAAATATTGTGCTATTCACCTCTGCCTACTCCTTGAGATATTTGTACGTAAAAACTATATTGTAATCAGTTACAATAAACATTTAATTACAACAAAACAAAGTTCTATTTATAAATCCTACAGCTATGCAATTTTAACGATAATTTCTCGAACGTTCCAAGTTTGAAGATCATTTGAACCGTTGGGATATTTACCGCGCAAATCATTGACCGGCCAGTTCTAATGACCTCTCTGTTTCTACCACCCACGTTCTGTAACACCCTGAATATGTAGCATATAGGGAGGGGAAGGAGATCTCGTAAGCTGGTTATTAGAGAATTTTCCTTAAAGAAAAACGCCCGAAAATATTCGTCCGTCGAACTTCGGGCAAGGTCGCGTCACAAGGTCGGCGGCCTCGGGGCGTTGATCTATGCGCCAAAACATTAGGCGATGAAAAAAAAACCTTTCGTCATTTGTAATGTTTTAGGTCAGCTAGTAATTTATTAGTTACTGTTATTCCGGCTTAATGTAAGCTAAAATTAATGAATTTAGATTATTACTACATAATAATAATGTAAACATTTTTATTAGGCACTTGCCTTAAAGCAGAAGTTTCTTATTTTTTTAAATTTGTTGACTCTGGTTGGCTGCTAGGTAATATATAAAAAAAAATAGGAATACATTTTCGGAACCAATTACTAAAAATAAATTAAACTTAGATCTGGATTGGACTAAATCTGCTATTTTGATGATAATCTTCTCATTTAATCGCCGGTCCTGCGCTCCCACTGAGCAAAATGCTGTAATTAATTACATAGACAAAGACATTTATACGGCTGTAAAAATAAAAATACTAAGATTAAACTATTACGTAGATACCATAATTAAAATAAAATAGGTATGTCGACACGTGATTCGCCTGCTGATACAGGCCCTATTAAAACACACAGTCCACTGTCAACCATTACATAAGCAAACTTTTCTTATTTATTTGCTTTGTCTGTGGTTTTCTGTTAAAAAAATAAAATAAAAAAGCAACATTTATTCAAAATTAGAATAAAATTTCAAAATCGAGATTGGAACAATCTAAAACAAAAAAGTATCGATGTTTCGCTCAATTGGTAATTAACGAAATAAATTTCAAGATGTCGTCTTATTATTTTAGGTTTTTTTAGTTTTTTGTGTATCATCATTACTAAACTAAACAATTTTAATTGTTTTCGTCATTTGAACATCTGTGTAATTTATACAAGTTTGTCGCAACTAGGTTTTGCGACACTGTTACTAAATGAAACCTTGAAAATGCTGTTTGACAGTGTTTGACAATATTATGAAACTTAGAAGCAGTTTAAACATGGTTGTAGGCAAAACTGGTATTTTCGCGGCTCTAAATCCCTAGATACTAATATTATGAATGCGAAACTCACTCTGTCTGTTTATTACGCGCTCACGCCTAAACTACAGGACAGATTTAGATGAAATTTGGTATGGAGTTAATTTGAGACCCAGGGTTTAAATATATTCAAGAAAATCTTAGTTGTAGCTAGAATTTTGTACACCCGTCCTATAACGTATGAGGCCTAAAACATAGCTGGCAAAAAGTGGGTGATATTCCCGTCTGCCTACATCTTCGAGTAACACAGGTGTGATGCTATGCTGTGTTAGAGTGTTAAATTTTATCTAAATGCATTAAGCCGTTTAACTGTGAAAGACCAACAAACGTACATACATAATTGGCGTTTTAATTGGCTCAGTAGTTGAATGGGTAACAACTATATTCACAAAATTTCGCGTTTTGTAATATTAGTAGAATAAAGTACAATATCATAACGACATTACCTCATAACTTTGATAAGCAGAGATAAAAATAATTGCAAATGATGCAACAAAATTATCGAATACATATTATCATATTGATTATATAAAATTTAAAGATGTCAGTGCATGTTAAATGACGATGGAGAATTTTTTTTAAGAAATTTTTTTTTAGCTGAGAATTATCTGAGTCAAACAAAGACAAAATTGAATGAAAACAATTTAATTTAGGTGTTGTCAAGTTAGAACAGCGGTGGCGCAGCGGTATGGGCCTCGCCTTGGAAATATAAGGTCGCGGGTTCGATTAACAGTTGTGCCCGATCTTTGTGTAAATTGTTACATCGCCGCTGCTCAATATCGGTGAAGGAATAACTAATCATTCGAGGACATGTAACATCCACCAACCCGTACTTGGCCAGCGTGTGTGGATTAAGGCTTAAACTCTCTCAACTCGTAAGATAGTTGAGTGAAGACTAAAAAGGATTGAAGTAAAGTGAAGTGTGAATGTTTTTAGCTTTATAAACTCTGTCTACCCATGTAGTAAAGAGCGTGATTGTACAGTCACCCTGATTAACGTGTGAATCAGTTACAAGACATGTGATGTAATGTTTGAAGGTCGTTCACTCCTCGACGCTGTAGATATCACTTTCATGATAACATTGCGGATACAGATATCAGGATTGCTGCAGAAAGAAAGGGATAGGTAATTGACAATATGGCAAAAAAATATAGCACACACGGTCATCTGGTCCCAAGCTAAGCAGAGCTTGTGTTATGGAAACCAGATAACTGGTATATACTATACATATAATACTTTTCTTTTGTAAATATATACTTCAAATAGATATTTACACCCAGACTTGACACAAACACAAATTTTTATCACTAATGTTTGTCTCGGGTGGGAATCGAACCCACGACCTGCGACGTTAAAAGCAAGTATCTTACTTACCACGCCACCGACATTAACATTACTTCTATGCTGTACATATTATTATACTCGTATGGGTAAGAAACTACAAATAAAATTGTCGAGCAAAAAATAATAATTAAGCAGCTCAGACAATAAAAATGAAATTCGTAAAATTGATGCATTCCTATGAACCGTTTATAAATATTGAACTTTCGTTAATAAAGGTTCAACGAAAAATTGAAGACATTCGAGGTCAAATGAGGTCGATACATGAAAATTTTCTACTGTCAGTAGCGGCATCTATTTTAATTGGGAAAATTCCTTAGGTTTTGGATTAACATCACTACTGTGACTAAAATAGTCCACTGCTGGACATAGGCCTCTCCCAAAGCACGCCACTGAGCACGATCCGCGGCTACTGTCATCCATCTCTTACCAGCCACCTTGCAGAGATCGTCACTCCACCTAGTCTATGAGGGTCCTACGCTACATTTGACAATTCGAGGTCCAAGATTTATGATAATCACTTATAATTTGGTATTTTAGTGAGACATAAATAATAACAAATCCTGGGTTCGAATCCCGGTCGTGGAAAAAATAGTATATTTAATAAAATAAATGAACTTCTTTCAAACAAGAGAATAATTTACGAAGATATATATAGGTACCCGAAGAATAAAAAACACAAACATTAAACATAGCTGACTGGAGAACATTCTCCTTTATGAAGTCGGTTAAAAATCATAGTCGCAGCTCCAAGTTGCATGACCTCTGTGTGTACAGCGTTAGGCTCGCCCCCATACGTAAGGGACCTAAACATGACGAAACGTATCATTCACCTTCCCTCAAGTGCCTATTTATGAAGTTGTCTTTATAATATTTTACATACAATTGTGCAATTTAGTATTGTACCGCCAAAAATTCGCGGTCACCGACCTACGCACACAGACACAGCTGCGATACAATCTTTACACTGTAAACACACAAACGCACACAGCCACACGTACGTATTTATAGGCTGAAAAAGTGTGCTTGTGTGGGTATCGATCTAATGAGGGCAAATAGGATGGTTGTAACTTTTTAATTCACAGATAATAAATTTGATTAGATAGGTACCATAGTCAGTATTGCAGAATTTGGGTAATTTGGACTAAAAAGTATTTTATCTTGCAATAAAGATTGTTTGTATAAGATTTGTATCTGTTAGATAAATTTGAGGGCAAAGTCCTCAGTCCTGATGTTAAGTAGGTTTATGTACTTAGATGATATTCAGCGCGTCATAGCCTTAATTGGTAGTGTCTACATTCATGAAATTCAGTACAGTCAACTTGCGTAGGTACATAATGGACGAAATATATTGATTTACTGTAATTATAGTGATATACTGTTAATAAATTTTGCATGTCCACCTTACACAAAATAGGCTGACCAATTACCACTCAAGACCTTAATGTACTCTGTTTTATGTGAAACAAAGAAATTTGAATTTGAATAAAACGTAAAAATTCCTTTGATTACGAGTTTTTTTTGTGCCATACCACCACTTGCAACATTAGTGGTATTTCGCGCTGCCGACCCTTTTGAACAGCTCCAAGGTATAGTTTTTTAGAAAAACTTATTTGAGTTTTTAATTCGATTATACCTATAGGGTGACCGGTAACTAGTGTAAAATTTTGTACCACGTAGTATTGCTGATTTCAAGTTTGACAAACAACATTCTGAATGAAAATTCATTTTTGAAGCTACATGGAGCATTTTTACATTGCTATTTAATATTGAGTCACGCAGTAGAAACGACGAACGTTACGTGCGAGACACACACCGCGTTTCGTGCCGCAGTGCGTCATCTCGTCTCTCCTTACTCAACACTTGACTATCGTCGTCTCTATAGAGCGGATCAATACAAAATAGCGAATTGACTTAATTACAAAAAGCTGCTCCAAAAAGAAATTCCTTTGGGAAGAATTGTTTTAGTGGTGAGCACAACCACCTGGAATATATTACACTAATTACCAGTCACCCTATATATAAAAGTAAGTACACATAAATACAAGACTATCTTTTATATAGTTAGTTTATATAAAAATGTTCAAGGGCGATTGTGTCAGTAAAGCAGCTCTGTGCAAACTTGTAATTTGCAAGTTAACAATGATAGTTTTGAAATCCAGTTAATTTGTAGTTTAATTTAATGGATGGATTAATGAGCATGAGCTTAAGTAATTTGCTTGGTAATGTTTTGGTAAGTTTTAGTTAACTTACCGTAAATAACAAGGTCGTGGAAATTGTAGTTAAAAATTACTTTAGGAAACAGTAACCGTATTACGGAGCAGGAGTGGCGCAGCGGGAGCAGCTGTGACACAGCGGGAGCAGCGGTGACACAGCGTGAGTTGCGGTGACGTAGCAGGAGAAGCGGTGACACAGCGGGAGCAGCGGTGACACAGCGTGAGTAGCGGTGACGCAGCAGGAGAAGCGGTGACACAGCGGGAGCAGCGGTGACACAGCGTGAGTAGCGGTGACGTAACAGGAGAAGCGGTGACACAGCGGGAGCAGCGGTGACACAGCGTGAGTAGCGGTGACGTAGCAGGAGAAGCGGTGACACAGCGGGAGCAGCGGTGACGTAGCAGGAGCAGCGGTGACGCAGAATTATTATATATTCCTAATATTAGAAAATTACTTTAAGCAGCTCAAAGTTAGCTATTGTTCCTGATAAACGGCTTACTCATCCCAAGCGCCTAGGCTATATCTAGATATAGACAGCGTAATGAGGGTGATATTCACCTCTGCCTGCACCACTTTAAGAATACTATAGGTAATACAGGCGGTGAAACTACACCCCTCTCTTTGGTCAAGGATTAAAATAACAACATATTTAGTATTGTCTAACAACAACAACAACAACATATTTCTTCTCGTCTAACACTTTTGCTGTGCCTGACAAGGTCCATAATGATTATATTATAAGAAGCATCTATTTACTTATTAATAATAATAATATAATAATAATATAGTGGGACATTAACACACACGGTCATCTGATCCCAAACTAAGCAGAGCTTGTACTATGGAAATCAGATAACTGGTAATATACTGCATATATAATACTTTTCTTTTGTAAATATATACTTAAACTAGCTGCCCCAGCGAACTTCGTACCGCGCAAAATTGTGAATCTAAACCATTCCCAGATCCCCTTGAACACACACAAAAAATTTCATCAAAATCGGTCCAGTAGTTTAGGAGGAGTTCAGTCACATACACACGCACACAAGAAATATATATATTAAGATACAGATAATTACACCCAGACACAAGAAAAACAGACATTATTTAAACAAATGTTTGTCTCGGGTGGGAATCGAACCCACGACCTGCGGCGTGAAAAGTCAGTATTTATTGAGTATTGAAAGTGTGTTGAAACACGGGTAATGTTAATTACGAATACATTAGGTATACATGATGTTTGAAAATATTATAGTCAGGTGTTTCATTAAGAAAAACATTGATCACACAGCCTCAGGTCAAGAGCCTGTAACTATAAACAATTAGCTTTGTTTTACAAATGATTTATAATTATTCTTAGAGAAAAAAATATTGAAGAAGGTACTCTACTAACTCTACATCGAGAACTAGCATGGCAAATTTAATCATAATTCTTTCAGTGGATTAGCCGTAAAAAAAATTGTACTAGCTATAAATAAACCAATGACTTGTAATTCTGTTGCAGCGGGTGCGGGGCGTATCCAACAGCCTCCTGAAGACAGTAGCGGGGAGATTGGATGTGGACACAGCCATTATGAGGCACTGGACCCGCATCCATCTAATTAAGGACGCGGCAATATCTTTTAACGATTTGATTAGCAATGTACCTACATAATACTAATATAGTTTGTAAGATCATATTATTGTTAATAACACTATGGATTGCGGTCCGAAATAAATGATTTTTATTTCATTCCATTTTATTTAAATACGACGTCCACGATGTAAATCTTACTAAATATCTAGCTAGTTTTAAAATTGAATTAATATTCAATCTTCGGGTGATACAGGCATGATCACTAATCTTCTACTTATATAATTCTACTGCATGTGTGAATCTCACTGAACTCATAAATAGCAGGACGATTTGAATGATTTTGTTTGTATGCGTTTGGGTAGCGCCCTGGGCTCCGATTCTGGCGCTTTAGACATTTGTCTCACAAAAATAGCTTTGGTTTTTCATTGATATCCGCTATTTTATCTACTAGAAATACATGCCTGAAGCGAGCATATGTCAAAAAAAATGGCGGAAAAACAAAAGAAATCGCCATTTTTGTTAGACAAATATCTATTAGAGATAAATGTCTAAAGCGCCAGAATCGCGGCCTAGGATGGGTGAGATTCACAAATCGGTCCGAAAAATGACGCTGCAGTCGGTATCTAGGTTGATGATATTTTAGGAAAATGTCAACTTGTTGTTTAAATAGAAAATTAATAAAGGTAAAACTTAAGCTTTACCTCAATTTATTTATGAGTAAGGAAATGGTGCTTAAGTTTTTCCTTAAACAAAAAAATTAATATAACTCAAAATGATGTCAAATTACGCACTACTTTAATTACAAGTCTGCGGTTAACCGATACATCTAGTAATACATTACAGTTTAGTTATATTTTTTTAAGGAAATTTCGAGAAAAATACGTAAATCAGAGCAGGAAAAATATGTTTAGGTTTAGTGGTAAAACCCAAATGAACAAGGTCGGGTTAAGATTTTGCAAAATCCTTGCCGCTTCGCCCGCGTGGTACTTATTGGGACTAAAAGTAGCCTATGTGTTAATCCTGACTATAATTTATCTCTGTGCCAAATTTCAATCAATTCCCTTCAGTATGTTTATCGTGAAAGAGAAACAAACATACATCCCGACATCAATATATTCTTACAAACTTTCGCGTTTACAATAATTATATTATAAACGTTCTTCCACTCACGGCTTCGCCCGCATTGTACTTACTGGGATAAAAACTAGCCTATGTATTAATCTAGACTATAATCTATATCTGTGCTAAATTTCATCTTATTTCGTCCAGTAGTTTTTGCGTGAATGAGTAACAAACGTCCATACATTCTTACAAATTTTCGCGTTTATAATATTAGTAGGATAATTAGGAATGCAACGAAACTGCAATTCTGCTAGACTTCTGGGTACGTTCTTGGAAGATAAAGATGTGAAAGAGTTTTCTGACGCATTAGTTTAGGTTAAGCATTAATTAGTTTAGTTCTTTATTTAGGTTAGTATTGAGATTGTTATTCAGTTAGATACTTTTTTGTCTAATTCTATATTTACTATTATTGACATTTTATGAAGGATACATAGGATAGGGCAAAAAGCAGTAGGATAATAATAATAATAGTGGGACATTAACACACACGGTCATCTGATCCCAAACTAAGCAGAGCTTGTACTATGGAAACCTAATGTATACATAAATATAGATAATTACACCCAGACACAAGACAAACAGACATATTTAACAAGGTATAAAAAATTGTATTTTAATCGTCCGTCAGTAAGATTTATACAAATGTTAGACACGTATAATGTGCTTTATCATTCAAATGAAACAATTATTATCTTATTCCTATAAACCATAAGACTAATACTAATGTAACGATCCATGGGGGCGCCAAGATGGAATAAAACTTCACTGTAGGTAGTACTTCACGGTATATTATTTCACTCTAAAGGTTACAGCACAACTGAACTAAAAATTATGAGCACAACGGTTTTATTAACGTAGCTTTTCCCGCCGATACAACTGTCATACAATTTTACAACAGACTGTCATACAATTTGTTTAACGGTTCATTACTATTTCACAAAAATCAGAGATAATATAAAAGTATAGATAATAGTTTTGAAACAAGTACAAAAATATATTCTATAACAACCATAAAATAATTAACTAACAAATTTAATAAACAAATATTTGTAAACTAAGTATTATGTATAATTAACAATTTAAAACAATTAACTCATAAAGTCAATACAACTACTTTTTACTTTCAAATCATTAGTATATTTTGTAACAGCTAACACTAGTATAAATGTCAAGATGACAGACAAAGACAAACGAATTATAAACCTATTTCAGCTATAATGAGTTTGCCGGTGGCGTGGTCGGTAAGATACTTGCTTTTCACGCCGCAGGTCGTGGGTTCGATTCCCACCCGAGACAAACATTAGTGATGAACATTTCTGTTTGTGTCGAGTCTGGGTGTAAATATCTATTATATGTATATATTTACAAAAGAAAAGTATTATATGTATAGTATATACCAGTTATCTGGTTTCCATAACACAAGCTCTGCTTAGCTTGGGACCAGATGACCGTGTGTGTTAATGTCCCAGAATATTTATATTTTATAATATATGACTGTTATTAATAGGGGGGTTAAGATATACGCATAAAAGTTATGGAGAGGGAGTGCGCTACCTCATACAGAGGTTATGAAACTTACTTAAGCGTGACGTCATTCGAGATTTCGTTTGGACGTATCGCCGTAATGATAAAGTCATACAAAAAAAAGTTAAGTGACCAATATTTTTAATTAATCTGTCGGACAAAACAAAAATAGTGGTCATCTTTAATATCGGCATATATTTTGACCAAACGAACGTAGTGGGTAGAGGTTTCCGCCTGTGTATTTGTGAGAAAATCAGCTTCTGCGCAATCATAGCTGATGAATGACGGGCCGGTGGCGTGGTCGGTAAGATACTTGCTTTTCACGCCGCAGGTCGTGGGTTCGATTCCCACCCGAGACAAACATTTGTTTAAATATGTCTGTTTGTCTTGTGTCTGGGTGTAATTATCTATATTTAAGTATATATTTACAAAAGAAAAGTATTATATGTAGTATATTACCAGTTATCTGGTTTCCATAGTACAAGCTCTGCTTAGTTTGGGATCAGATGACCGGGTGTGTTAATGTCCCACTATATTATTATTATATTAAGGAACTTCCAGCCACTGTATGATGTTTACCCAACATCGGAATACATAATAATAATAATATAGTGGGGCATTAACACACACGGTCATCTGATCCCAAACTAAGCGGAGCTTGTACTATGGAAACCAAATAACTGGTAATATACTACATATAATACTTTTCTTTTGGACAATTACATGTGGCAGTACATAGACCCGGAGGCGCAGCGGTATCAACCTCGCCTATAAATGTCGCGGGTTCGATCCCTTATTCGTTCATCATTATTCATCTTACGAGTTGAGAGAGTTTTGGCCTTAATCCACACACGCTAGCCAAGTACAGGTTGGTGGATATCACATGTACTTGAACCATTAGTTCATAAACATGAAGGTTTCCTCACGATGTTTTCCTTCGCTGATATTGAACAGCGGCATTGATATAAAAAGATTTGTGAGCTCGACTGGGAATCGAACCCGTGACCTTATATTTCAAAGGCGAGGTCTATACCACTGTGCCACCGCTGCTACTATCTATGTACCAAATTTCATTTAAATCAGTGCAGCAGTTCAGGCATACTTACTACATTAATTTTGTACTAATACAAACAAAAAACACGTGATTGTCATAAGTACATCATGTTTTCCATTCTATACAATAAAAACATCTATTACAATACTTCATTACCGAAATAGAGATAAGTAGGTACAAATATTCGCGAGGTGAATGTACGAGATAAGGTGAATGACCCGCAAAATCATATGACACATATTCGTAATATACGGAGTTCGGACGCTGTGTTGATGTAACGTTCGGTAATGTTGAAATATTAGTCAAATATGAGGTACTAGCTTTGCGACCGTGTTTCCGCCCGCACGTATGACGATTATAGCTGTAAATTGTCAACCCCTTTATGCGCAGTCGGATAAAAACTATCCTTCCTCACAGGTTTTTTTTCTCACAGTAAATAATAATAATAATATAGTGAGACATTAACACACACGGTCATCTGATCCCAAACTAAGCACAGCTTGTACATTGGGAACCAGATAACTGGTAATATACTACATATAATACTTTTCTTTTGTAATTATATGCATAAATATAGATAATTACGCCCAGACACAAGACAAACAGACATATTTAAACAAATGTTTGTCTCGGGTGGGAATCGAAACCACGACAAGCAAGTATCTTACCGACCACGCCAACGGCACGAAATCGATGTAATGTAGCGTTCTGTCAATGTATTAAGGACATTGCTGAAAATCATTACTGTGGGTCGCCTCTAGTAGGTACTCACATCAGCATAAGTGTTTATATGCTCTTTGCTGAGGAATGTCCGTCAGTCCATGTTTGACACTGATGGGTCACACTTACCTACTCTCTGTTCTTTTTCTTCTTTTTAACTGTTTTCATTTGTTTTTTTCATTACATCCAGACAGGATCTAATGAAAAAAACAAATGAAAACAGTTAAAAAGAAGAAAAAAAACAAAGATCCTGTCCTGTATCTGTAAAATAAATATTTTTCTTTCTTTCTTTCTTTTCTTTCTGTCGCTGTGATTCAGATTTAAGAACACACCAATGGCGATACATGTAAATTCTAGTTGTTAGATCACAATATTATTAAATGGGTGGATAATAATGTACGGAAATTAATCAACGCCAACATTTCAACACAACACAAACAGTAATGGAAGATGGAAGTCATGCATAGATTAAATGAGGGGTAGTCAGAATTCACTATTCTGTAGTCAGAAACGGCGTTACCTACAACCTAACACTTAAGAGAACTGAACTGAAATAGTAGTCTATGGTTTCAGGCGCGCCACTACCTGACAGCTATCAAGTAGTGACATAACAGTGACATTCCTCCAGCGAGGATGATGAAGGAAATTAAAAAAATGGCGTCTTAGAACGTTGCAGTTATTTTTTTTTGCTACTATTTTTTTAAAAGCTTGTTTATTTATTAAATTATAGTTTTAATGTAATGACCGCACAAGACCGCTGAAGTTTTATTAGTGTAAACTTGACATTGGATAAATTGCGGAATAATTTCTGCTGAGGCCGTAATAAAAAGAAGAAGAAAGAAATGGGAGACGAGTAACTGTCATTTTTCTAAATTTGCGTTGCATATACAGCGCAGTCAAGACTTTTGGGCAAGTTATTTGCTAGTTACTGTACTCAGACGCAAATGACAACCCACCTACAGCGCAGTAAGTACGCTTGGACGATGATTACGTTACAAGTCAAAGCCCCGATAACCTCGCAAATTCAATTCGGACGTGTGACGTGACGTTGACTTCTAATGTGGCAGTGGAGGGGTTAAGTGACGTATTGGAATTAATTTGAACTTGGAATGTCAAGTTTTTTTTTCTTCACTTTAAGTTGTTTTCACATGGATGAGGTAATGACATTATTATAAATTTGGAATATCACCCCCGTATTCATGAAAGTTTTATAAGCTCATTATAGCTAAAATAAGGTTATAATTCGTTTGTCTTTGTCTGTCATCTTGACGTGAAAGAGACGAAGTACATTTTAACTGTAGAGGATTTTAAGATTTTTATAAATAAAACGAAAATCGTTACCTTATTTAAGGTACTTTTGATACAAATGATGTATTGCCTTGTTTTTAGTATTGTGGAATGGGGAGTCATGATCAATGTCAGAATTCAAATTGCTGTATATTCTAAAATACTAATGTAACGAGGACGAAAAATAATTGGAATATCGATTTTTACTATACAATCTATACAATCAGTTAGATTTTTTTTTAAATCAATATGTCAATGAAAAATATAATTGTGAGTGATCAACTTAGGCATTCTGGTTTTGTCACGAGGTTTTCCTTCACCGATATTAAGCAGCGACTGGAACCGAACCCGCGGCCTTATATTTCAAAGGCGAGGTCTATACCACTGTGCCACCGCTGCTGGTCAAGTGCAAGCTTATTATATGATAAAAAATAGAGTTTATTCAATAAATTCATTATCTGTCGCTTTAAATTCACGTCAAATGTGTGTTGTAACCATTATAGTTAAACATATTACGTGTGTTATAGTCATGAGACAGGAATTTATATGTTCTTACAATATGTTTTATTCATAGTATTCACAACCAGACATTAACATTGTTTGTTTTGAGAAATTGGTCGGTCAACTTCAATGTTTTTATTTTGGTATACCTATATATAACTTTTATTTAACATGGAGGCAGTAAATTTAAGATAATTTAGGTTATTAAAAAAGGTTAAGCTGTATATCGACGCCTTGGAATGAAAATCTCGTAAACGAATCTTGTTCAAATTTATTTTATTGCGATTCTAGAAAAAAGGGACGATCTTATAGTGCTAAAGAGTCAAGGCTATTAAAACGGGTTAAATTTCAATATTAAATAGTAAAAAAAACGACGTACAAAATTTATTCTTCCTGCTGAAAAGTTACTTTTTTTAAAGTTATGAGGATTTTACTCATAGGCGTCAATAAATCTGATAATAAAATGGTATAATATTACTGTGATCTTCGACAGTAAATAATCTACGACTTCTATTGTCGATATTCAACTACGAGTGAAATAAAAAATACTTGTAGGTGTAGACACATAGTATATTATATAGGTCACCGTGAAAAACTACAGATTTATCGTTTATTAAATTATTATAAAACTAACTTATGTGCAATTCGAGATATAATAATTTGTGTGACCAATTTTAGTCAATTCCATCAAGTAGTGTATTCGTGTAAAAGTAACAAACATCAAAAACTCTCGCATTTAATAAGTAACTTAGCACTCAAAGCAAATCAAGAGCCTTTAGTTATAATACTTCATCTCACAATACAATACCAGGTGTTTCATTTTGTTAATCTAGACTGTATTGTAAAGGCACTAGATATATTATCATAGCTGCTAAGGGCAAAGACCTACACTACCTACCTAAGACAGTCACGCAGGTGTATTATCTAAATCATATAAAACTCTAAATTTAAAATTAAAAGAACACCTCTGTACCGTAACTTCGGTGATCGAGTTTAAGCAAAATATTAACTAAAAATACTTTTATTACGTCACATGATAATTCCAACGTAGTTTAAACAAAAGAAGCACTCGTAACATTCCAAATTCTAAATAATTCCAATACGTCACTTAACCCCCCCACTGCTAACATTAGAAGTCAACGTAACGTCACGCGTCCGAATTGTATTCGCGAAGGTCGTCAGGGCTTTGACTTCTTACGTAAGCATGAGTCAGCCACAGTGGAACGTATGCGAGATCATAATAAAGAATCGTTGTGATTTAAATGCAATGACTTGAATTTTTTTCTTGTTTTACTTATTTTAAGACTTTTGAAACGTTGGGTTTTGTAATTCCCATTCATTTGTATGTAATTTTACATAATCATTAATTTATAACTTGTTTATAAAGTAAAATCAAAAGTGGTAGGGTACTATCTATCCCAAGTATTGACGAAATAAAAAGTAGGTACTTATTTAATTGCTATAAAAAACTTATCGGTTCGACCGTCTTCGGACGGCTCACCAAAAAAGTTCAGTGAACAAATAAAGGCTCTACCGGCTAATTGGGTCAGGTCATCAGTAAAAAAAACAGTAAAAAAAAACCTTCAGTGTCCCACAACTGGGCACGAGCCTCAAAAAGTCTTTATCCACCAACGTTGACCAAAAATTGCGAGTGGGTCTTATTGCAATTCCAAAAATGCCATTTATCTTACAAAAGCAAATGTATTGAAAATCAATATTTTTTTAATATACAGCGACAAAACCGTTATTATTTCAGTAAACTTTTCTAAATTTAAATTGAATAGTATGGAGTAGGTATTTTTCAAAATTGTATTTCAAGTCATCAAAAATGGTTAACGAACTGTAAGGGTTAACAATCGAAATTTGAACTTAGAAGTGAATAGACTGAATTAATTCTCAGACATTCTAGACCAAAAAATAATACTTTGTCCTTAGACTAGACATGGGAAAATGGGAAAAAAATCCCAATAAATGCCCCTGATTTTTCCTATCTCTAGTCTAAATTAAGGCCGTTTGTGGCCAGCAGTGGAATAATAGAAAGGGTTGAAGTGAGTGTAAATGAAATGAGAACCTAAGGATCTTTACAAATTAATAAAAAGAAATCGTACCTACTTATTCTATTTAAAAAAGTTGCTTATTTTGGCGCCAATATTTTTTGTTTTCTCCGTCAGATAGATACATTGAAAATATTGGACACGTATTTTTATATTTTATCTATGACCTAAAGATACCGCGATACGGACATGCGAACTATCGAACGACGTCACACCTACAGTCCATCAAATCTAAGAAGTACCGTTTGACAGTTCTAAACGTAGTACATTTAGAATTTTATTTTTTGTATGAAAATTGTTTATGTTATGTTAAAATAATAATAGCTTCGTAATTCAATTATTTTACAGGAAAGCTAATAAAAATAGTGTGAATTACGCCTCTATTAAGCTAACTTAATATAAAACAGTGAAACGTCAAACGGTACCTCTTAGATTTGATGGACTGTAAGTAAGTTTTACACAGAGGTTTGACGTAGCGCACTCCCACTCTATAACTTTTGCGTTATATCTTAATATTGTTTCATCATAAAAAGCAAAAAATACGTAGGTATCTAACTTTACTGACTGTCTACAGACCGACCGTTTAACTCGCGTACCGCCTATCGCCAAGATTCTGACTCCTCAAGCTGCACAGACAGTGATGATGATTCAAGCGATATGGATATTAGTGACGAATAGTCTTACATTACTTTATCTGTGGTTAAGTACTTTATGATATTTAATTAATGTTTTATGACTTAGTACCTAAGATGGCGATACGCGAGTTAAACGGTCGGCCTGTAATTAAAATACAATTTTTCATACTCTGCCGTCATTGCTATTATCCCTAATCAGTGCTGTGGGTCGTCTCTAGTAGGTACTCACAGCGTTTACTGAGCAATGTCCATGTTTGACACTGATGGGTCACACTTATTCTTTGTTTATTTTTATTTTTTCTTCTTTTAACTGTTTCCATCTAAGTTTTTTTCATGTGTTTTTTTTATCATTTGATTCTGTGTGTGCTGTCTCTGTCAAATAAATGTTTTTCTTTCTTTCTTTCTTTTGAGAAACCGCTTTGAATGTCTATCTAAATGTATAAAGGTTAAGTTACCACCCGAAAAGGACGTTATATTCATATAAATTGCATAACTATGAAATCTAATCTAGTAAAACTAAAAATAACATAGACAATTTATTGTTTAATGTTTACAAATGTCATAGGCAAGGTCGGTATGCCATAGTCCCCACGGGCGAATGTCCTTACAACTATTGTGTCAATGAACTCTGACGTCACACAGTAAAATAGAAAACAAACCATAAAAAACTGGCCAAGTGTGAGTTACAAACGCACATAAAAGGTTCCGCACCAGCAAAAGATAATGTTATGTATCCATTTGTTTATTGCAGCGGTGGCACAACGATTCGGGCTTCGCATTGAAATATAAGGTCGCGGGTTCGATTCCCAGTCGTGCCCACACATCTTTGTGTGGATTGTTTCATCTCCGTTGCTCAATATCGGTGAATAAAAACATCGCGACTACTCATTCAAGGACATGTGACACCCACCAACCAGCACTAGGCCAGTGTGTGTGGATTAAGGCTTGAACTCTCTCAACTTATAAGGTAGTTGAGAGAAGACCCGCGCCCAGCAGTGATACACTATAAAGGGTTGAAGGGACGTATTTTAATTGCATAGTAGCCTAAACTCTCTCAACTCGTAAGATAGTTGAGAGAAGAGCCCGAGCCCGTACTCAGCAATGGGACACTAAAAAGGTCCTTTCAACCGGTATAAGACATTATTATCTGAACGTATAGACAGCGGTGAACATCCTGCATTGCGTTCTATTCTATTATCGTTTATCAGAATTCAAACTGATACTATGTCTTTTGTTTGATCCGGGATTCATAAAACTCGGGTCAAACATGATTTCGAGACCCAACACTATACGTGTGCTAACTTGTTCCAAGTCCGATTATGTGTCCGATATAACAAACACACTTCCTCTAAACTGTCGCAATCTTAAATATATAACAGAAGAAACTGACTGACTGACTGACTGACTGACATATCAACGCAGAGCCCAAACCGCTTTGTCTGAAGACTCCAAATTTAGCACATAGGTTCCTTATGGGGTCTAGGAGTGCACTAAGAAAGGATTTTTCAAAACTCACCCTTTAAGGGGGTGAAACGGGGTTCCAAAGTTTGTATGGAGAAACAAGATTAGTGAGATCAATTTTGCGGGCGAAACCGCGGGCGGAAGCTAGTTATATAATATTCTGGTGCATTAACACACGGTCATCTGTACCCATACTAAGGAGCTTATGTCATGGAGACCAGTTAGCTATATACTATACATACTTATACTACTTTTCTTTTGTAAAAACATACTTAAAACAGATAATTACACACAGACTCAAGACAAACTGACATGTTCATCCCACGAACGTCTGTTTTGGGTGGAAATCGAACCTACGACCCGCGTCGTGAAAGAACAATTGTCTTACACGACCACGCCACCAACCTTTATAACATTAATAAGATTTATTAAAAATACGTTATTCGTTAAATCATTCTAACTATTCAATCACACGCATAAGACCTAGACAAGGTCGTGGTCACTAATGCCAATGTCCTATGACACCATAACAAGTTGAAAGACCTTTATATCATGCGCACATGCGCAGGAGTAGAATAATGTCTCTATTTTAGTCAATTGCGCAATGATTGCACAGGAAATTATGATAGTCGTGTTTGTTGGCACGTATCTTGGTATATCAATGGTCAATACATCGCATTGGGTGCTTTATCATCCAGCCACGAAATCAAAGGTGTAAACAGACGTGATTAAGATGAGAATCGAACCCACGACCCGTGGGGTAACAGGCACATATTATAACAACTGCGCTCACTGGCCATATACTTCTATTTTGTAATAGAAACAAATGCAAACAAACAATTTGATTCAGTTAATAAATTAGCAGCAGGCGCTAGTAGCCTATTGATCAGATATGTCCATATTTTCCATATTATTACTAGTAAATAAACGTATTCTACTTTTATTAGTCTTCTATTCAACGTCTACATATTTTTCCTACAGTACCTATTCATTACGAATATAATCTAATACGCAAATACTATTATAATCATTATAATTGCGGAGGTACCAGGTTAATATCAACTGTTAAACTATACCCGATACAGACATTTGTGTAATGAATATATTTGTTTGTTTCGAGTCTGGGTGTGATTACCAAGCTAAGCTTAGCTTGGTACCAGATGACCGTATGTGTTAATGTCCAGTAGGCTAATTCACGTAATTAAATGAGTTCTGTTGCAGTGCAGTTGCAGTTGAGTTTCAATCAAAACAGACCTTTTCGTACTCCCGTAATTTTGACAACCGCTGTCAGATACGGTCGAGTCAATATCGCGTCACGCGAGCGCTTTAGCGTGTTTGTCGTTATATGACATTTACAAGAATACCATTTTGCACCGAGAAGTGAACTTAATTACTACTGCACTACAACTTGATCGCAACTGCACCGCAACTTGATAGGCGCATCAAGAAATTACGCAAATTGGCCTACTGGAATATTACTATTCTTATATCCGCGAAACCAAAATTTGTTCCTTAAAAAAACCTTCAAAAGTAAACTTAAGGAAGACTCATTGCTTTTCCAACATCTGCAAAATTGTAAACAAGCAAGATGGGGTGACGATCTCAGCGATATAGAGTGACAATCTCAACGAGGAGTGCTGATCTCAGCGAGATGGAGTGACAATGTTAGCAAGATGAAGTGACGATTTAAGCGAGATGGAGTTACGACATCAACGGGATGGAGTGACAATCTCAGAGAAATAAGAGTGACCATCTCAGCGAGATAGAGTGACATCCACAGCGAGTTTGGAGTAACGATTTCAACAAAGAAAAGATTTTTTAAATACCTTAATACTACTTACTACCAATTAAGTGACTGGCAATAAATTGACCAGCAGACTTAAGGCTGAAAATTTTGTGCTCTGGGAACTAAGCCTCGTAGGGTTGGAAAGTTTCATATAAATCAACGCTACGGGGCTCAGTTTGATAATATTCTTCGGCGCTTACTGTACCTATGTGTTTTATATTATAAAATTTAAAGTAAGTTCCGTTGATTGACCTGATAGTTACCGTTACCTTGCATTTAAACTTTTAATTATGCAACTAGATAATAAACATCATTAAAAATAGTTGACTGACATTTGTAACGACGAATGACAAAATGAAATACGAAATTCTTTTCAAATAGACGTGAATTAAAACCAATCTTTGTTTTGTTCAAATCTTTTAATCTTGTAGTGGAACCACAGAGCATCGAGATGCAGGATGCGACCAGCTGATCATACAATTGTCGGCTAATTCACGTATTTAAATAAGTTCTGCTGCAGTGCAGTTGCAGTTAAGTTTCGATCAAAACAGCAATTTTCGTACTCTCGTAATCTTGACAACCGCTGTCAGATACGCCCGCGTCAAGTTTGTGTCACGCGAGTGTTTTTAGCTTTAAAGTTATTTTATTTAAATGTGAATTACAAGAATACCATTTTGCATTAATACGTAAACTTAATTGCTACAGCACAGCAACTTGATCGCAACTGCACCGCAACTTGATCGGCGCGTCAAGAAATTACGATACGAATCAAAATATAATAATATGTAGATAAACTGATTTGATATCAAAATTGATTTTTGTGGCTGAGTCAACTTCGTCTGTGGAATGTCGTGAGGAAACAGGAATGTCTAAGAACTAATAATTTGAGGACATGTGACATTAAGCAACCTGCACTCGTAAAATAGTTGAGAGAAGACCCTTTCCCAGCATTGGGACACTAAAAAGTTTTAAGTAAATTTAGTTACATAACATCAATATAAAAAACATGCGACTAGTCACGACAAGATGACGTCACTAAGATGACGTCATACTGGTGACGTCACAGTTTTACCCCATCGTGTCGAGGGTTGCCGCCCCGTTCAATGAGTAACGAATGACACATAATGAGTCAACTTTTACAACTCGTCATTCTTAACTAAGAGTTATTACATGATTTTATATAACTTTACTCCTCTTTTTGTTTGGGGGTTTATAAAATAATTCTTCACTATGTTAAATAATGGGCAGGTCACATCGCACGCTTCACAGATAGAAGGTGGACAACAGAAACCACGAAATGGAAAGGTCCAACAGGAAAAAGAAATATTGGCAGGCCAAAGCAACGATGGGCAGATGATATAATACAGATAGTGGGAACAGACTGGATGAACCAGAGCAAAGATAGGGAACAATGGAAAAGGTTGAGGGAGGCCTATACTCAAAATGGGGTCCATATCCTAGACGAATAAAAATAACGAAAAAAAAAATATATATACACAATACTAACAATAGAATTTAAGCACGTTACTAACATTTAAATTGTAAAAAAAAGATATGGGATAAGGAATAATAAAGGCTTCATTCATTCATTCATTCATTCATATTAAATACATACATACTTGAAATAAAACTACTTTTTTACGGATTTTATCGCGGTTCATTTTAGAATTTAGATCCCGACGTTTCTAAGTCTTTTCAGACTTCATGTTCACGGGTGGACTGAGGTATTTGACGTCCAAAAATATTAATCAAAATTATTACTAAAGACTTTGATACGTGGTTCATTTCAATGTGTGATATTCGAGTAAATCTAAGACAATACTATACATACATACTGTCACACCTTCTCATGGGGGTAGGCAGAGACTAAAGAGCGCCACTTGCTACGATCTATTTATAGTTATTTGGAGTTTCACAATTTGGAAGACAATCAGGAAACAGGTCTCTGTTTTCTGATTGTGTTCAAATCACGCCCGAATGGATATTGTAATGGAATTTACTGGATAAGCGCGTTCCATAATATCAGGAATGTGGTGGTCAAGAGTAAGAAGACTATTTAGAAAAAGAAATCTTAACATAATATAAAATGAAGTAGCTTCTGCAGTCTGTTGGCGATGAAAACTACTGAACCGATTTTCATGCGGTTTTCTTCATTAGACAAAGTGATTCATGAGGAAAGATTCGGTGTATAATTTGCACCCGCGCGAAGCCGAAGCGGCTCGCTAGTCTGTTATAGTCTCTTGTTCACTTCGGCCCTTTTCTAGTTCCCTACTGGTGGCACGGGTTTAAGCCTAAATACACCCACAACGGCCAAGTGCGGGTTGGTGGATGTCGCACGTCCGCGAGTTATAGTTTTTAGACATTCCGGTTTCTTCACGATTTCCTGCACGGATGTTGAGCAGCTGCGATGAAATAAGTCACGCAATGTGGTCACTTCCGGGGATCAAACTCGCAACTTTATAAATCTAAGGCGAGGCCGTTTTCACTGCGCCACCGCTGCTCTACACCTCGCAAGTTGAAATAAAGTTCGTTGAACTTATTTTCATGAATCAATTATCTAAGTACGAGTTAAGTAATTATTTTATTTGTCGCCATATCCGGTCAGAAAGTATGCAAACTTGGTTTCACCAAACAGGGCGCGCGGCGCATGCGCAAGTCGCGAAAGTGCTACGCGTGGCGCATCGTAAACGTGCCTTTGGTATTTTGTTTTGATCTATTTTTAACCGATTTCAAAACTAGAAGTTCCTCCTGAGGGTCGTGATCCTCCGAGCATGGAGTAATCTTTTTCCTTATAACTGTGACCCATCTATTTCGGTCTTTGACATCATGGAGCGCATCGTGTAGTTTAATCTTCTGCGGTGGCGCAGATGTACGGTTTTTACCTTAGAAATATAAAATCGAGGGTTCGATTCCCAGTCGGGCCCACACATCTTTCTGTAAATTTTTTCATCACCGCTGCTCCATATCGGAGGTAAACATCGCGAGGAAACCGGCATGACAAAGAACTAATTATTCAAGGATATGTGACCTCCACCAACCCGCACTTGGCCAGCGTACGTGGATTAAGGCCTAAATTCATAACTCGTAAGATAGTTAAGAGAAGACCCGTGCCCATCAGTGGAACATTTTTAAGAATTGAAGTGATGAATGATTCGATATAAATGTCTAAACGGCGAGAATTGAGATCCTGGGATTCGAAACCAGGACCTCGCCGATAGCAGCAGAAACTTCTACTATCACCCATTGAAGTGAATAATTCTAAAATTCTAATATTAAAAACTATAAGGCGTCATAAAACTCCTTTGAATCGAGGCCATGGGGGAATGAGCCCAGAAGGCTGGCAGCATTACCACGTTGTATGGCAATGCTAATTCTTTGACCAAGATGTAAGGCCCTCTGGTCACGTGACAATATAATGACTTGCATAAGATTTCCTCAAATTCAATGCGTCATACTTACACTAACTAACGATTAGGTGATCGACCGTTGAGGGTCGATGTTCGATTCCGATCAGCAAACAGTTTACATAACGCAAGATGGAAATATTTACGTTTTTTATTTTCAGTTCAACGACTTAAAGCCCTAGTTAACTACCTACGCGGGTTTTTACTGTTGATTATTTTCTATAGAAGTACAGTCTACAAAAAAATTGATTTATAGTTGAAATAAAACTATTTTTGACGGATTTTATCACGGGCAATGGTGAATGACCATTAGTGAAAATTACCTATTTCATCAGGACTAGGGTGACTGATGACCTCTGCAAGGATGGCTGCTAAAGAAGAGCTGGAAGAGAGTAGCATAGAAGAGTGCTCAGTGCTGTCCTTTACCTAGAGTCTCCTCGTGGCGTGGTCTCAGCATGGAAAGCTGGTATTTATTATGTATTAATATTTTTAGTAAGGAAGCTGATTATATTTGAAAGGATTTGAATAAATTTTTTCACACACAAATAATTTTACATATTTTTAAAAGTTTTTTAAATAAAATATATAAATAATTGGACTTATTTAATAACAGATAATAAAAATAACATAACAAATTTTATAATTCGCATCACCCGGCTCATGAATTAAAAATAAAAGTGACTCAACAAAATAAATTCATTGTCTAACATGTTTGCATAGGCATCATGGCGGCGGTCGGTGACCCTGTGACGTCATGGACATAGCGAGACGTAATCTGCCCATACTTTCTCACTTTCTATAACAAAACGGTACTAGGGGCCTATATGAGGCCATAAAAGCGTTCGCAAGGGTTTAACCACAGAGCAGCTAACAGGAGAATTATGATTATCTATGGGTTTCAGTCAAACAGTCAACTTTATCCACAGTCTAGCTACCGCCCGCGGCTTCGTTCGCGTGGTTATGTTTGCACCCTTTAAAATCTTTTCTTAGTGCATCCCTAGACCTCATTAATAACATAATATTATGTGCTAAGTTTGGAGTCTCTAGACCCCGCAGTTGGGGTTGTGCGTTGATAAGTCAGTCAGATACTTTGTTTTTTATACAACAGATAATCAATGTAAGTACCTTGTTCATCAAAATTATTTTCCTCATTTCGGTGTTGCCTTAAAACATTAAAAAATTAAAAAAACAAATAGGTACTAAAAAATAAAATTTTCAAAAATCGAACGTTTTAGGGAACATAACGTAAAATAGTAAGTTTTTGCATTTTTAGTGACGTCACGAACCGAAGCAATATGGCGGCTCCCGTTTTCGCGCGAAAAGTCAGGATCATAAATAACAACCTTCAGATAAATGAAATTGAAATAAAATTTCTACTTGTTTATTGTGACCTCAGGATTGATTATAATCCACGCCCACCCAAAGTTGTCTGATAATTCTGATTTTTCCGAAAACCTTCAAATTTATTGAAGTTCATAATACTTTAAGTTACAAAATCAAAATAGATTACCTAGCTGCTCTTCAGCTCTTCTTCATTGATAGAAAAGTGCGCAGTAGCGGATGTTTTTTTCATATAATTTCATGTATTATATTATAATATTTTGATAGTGTTTTTTGTTTTATTTGGTAAAATATTATTTTTAGTATCTTTATGTGCTTTATTATTACGGGTTAACAGGAACCTCTTCTGTTAATTAGCATACCTACTGTTTATATAGTTTCTACTAGGAATTCCACTGGACAGATTTCCTTGAACTTAACTTTTACTGACCATTGAGTTTAGACCACGGTGACTCAGTGGTGTAATAGAAAAACTTTCTCTAAACCCCATTAGAGTAGCGGACTCATGTTTTTTCGCGAAACATAGCTGAATTTTAGTATTATAATCTAAACGTATTTAGATTAAACGGAAGGAAGATGTTTTTGGTAAAACACAGACAAGTTTCTGTTTATTGCCAAAAGATTATTAAAGAAAAGATTATAAATAATGATTTAATATTATATTTAGACACACACACAGCGCCATCTAGTCCCAAATTAAGCAATTTGACGGGCCGGTGGTGGCGTGGTCGGTAAGATACTTGCTTTTCACGCCGCAGGTCGTGGGTTCGATTCCCACCCGAGACAAACATTAGTGATGAACATTTGTGTTTGTGTCGAGTCTGGGTGTAAATATCTATTATAAGTATATATTTACAAAAGAAAAGTATTATATGTATAGTATATACCAGTTATCTGGTTTCCATAACACAAGCTCTGCTTAGCTTGGGACCAGATGACCGTGTGTGTTAATGTCCCAGAATATTTATTTATTTATTTTATTTATTTAATTTTATTTGCTTGTTACGGGTACTATTGTAGGAACGGATTTATTTCTTATATACGTTTTTTTAAACACATACATGTTACACATAGACGCAGAGCCAAGAATCGTTCAAAGATATTTTTTTCATACAAAGTTTTGTCCTGAGTTGGAATCGAACCCACAACCAGGTACCTAAGATAAGATTCATTTATCATTTGATTATTTGAGTAGAAACTTTGAAAGTGTTGTAGGAAAATGATATTATTATCTACCAACACAGATGATTAAATTTTAATATGTTAAGCTCCTTTATTATCTGTAACACCTTTGTAACCATATTTAAGGCAAATAAATCTTTGAATCGAAACACGCACTTGGCCAGCTTGTGTGGATTAAATAAAATAAGTAACCATTTATTTCAGAAACACAGAAGAAGGACGATCTCACCTATGTTAATTATAATGCTGAAAGAGCTACAGATTCTCGCAAATCTTATGATAGTTGAAAGAAGATCATACCCAGCTGTGGGACATTAAAGGGTAGTTAACCTAACTTTTCTAATTTCTTGATGGTGGTAAGCCGTTGGCTTGTTCTCGATCTCTCACTTCGTCTTAGTCTACCCATCCTAAGATACCAACATACTCAAACACTGAAGGGAATCGGGAGTGCGCCTGCGCTGAGACGCAAGCACAGGCGACAGGCAGGGCTTCTCATCTCGTGGTTGCTATCATTTGTGACGTCATCCGAGTCATTTGGTACCGCGATGGCGGTCTTACTTATTTCCCCCTGCTTAAAGCCGACTGGTTCCTGATTCGCGCGCTTAACACATTCATTTATCTCAAACTCGACTTTATGTCAAAAAAATGGCGTATTTCGTATTGAAATAAAACTACTTTTTAACGGATTTTATCGCGGTTTATTTTAGATTTTGGATCCCGACGTTTCAAAGTCTTTTCAGACTTCATGTTCACGGGTGGACTGAGATATTTGACGTCCAAAAATATTAATCACAATTATTACTGACTACCTTCAAACATTAATATTTAAGTTGCGTTCCGATTTAAACAAACTGAGCTCACAGTGAAAAAAAAAATAGTAATAATAATTTCGATTAAAAACTAATGAAATCGACCTATAATGTCGATTGTTATAGACTACCCGTTGCATGTTGTGCGTTGAGTGGTAGACTTATCTAATGTGTCATTCTATAAATATTAAAATTTAATTTTCAGTATGTTGAGTTTGAGATAATTTGTCTATAACGGGAGAATTGGATCTAGCGTCTGTAGCTAATCAGTTAGTAACCGTTACCTACAAATATTTGATTTTTTTCAGTGCCAAGTTCTTTAGTAACTTTTACATCATAATAAAATTACATCATCTAATATAAACTTAATATCAAAATGACATAACAACACAATAAAATAATATCTAACAACAGAAATAACATTCGCTAAAAGATAAAAATAATGACCAAACAACGCGAACGGTGCGCGGGCGACGACCTATGACGCAACGGATTTACGCAACCCGGGCCTTGAACTGACGACCGTTGGGGTGGGAAGTGAAAGGAATACCGGTGTAACGGAAAGGGGATTGGGTCTTTTGATAATTAATACAACTTTGTACCTTAATTTAACGGGCCCCAGTGGTCGGTAAGACACTTGCTTTACACGCCGCAAGTCGAGAAAATTGTGTGATGAACATGTGTTTGTCTTGAGTCTGGGTGTGACTTTGTCTGTTATAGATATGTATTTACAACAGAAAAGTGGTATATTTATAGTATATATTAATAAGTTAACTGTTTACCGTAATACAAGCTCTGTTTAGTATGGGATCAGATGACCGTGTGCGTTAATGTCCCCGAATTATTATTTTATTATAATATTATTATTTTGAGCAGTAGTGGGTAACTAGGGCCACCTTGGCGAATACTATAAGTGAAAAGTCATGCTATTTTTAGTTTTTGCTTATTTATTTTTCTATGCCCAAAATTAGACCAAGTTGGAAAATGTTTTGTATACCTACATACTGAATAAGAAAGGATAAAAATAAATAAATAAATAAATATTCTGGGACATAACACACACGGTTATCTGGTCCCAAGCTAAGCAGAGCTTGTGTTATGGAAACCAGATAACTGGTATATACTATACATATAATACTTTTCTTTTGTAAATATATACTTATAATAGATATTTACACCCAGACTCGACACAAACACCAATGTTCATCATTAATGTTTGTCTCGGGTGGGAATGGAACCCACGACCTGCGGCGTGAAAAGCAAGTATCTTACCGACCACGCTACCGGAGGATATTATAAGGATATTAAGTTATGTAACTACTGCTATATCCCTAAGACAACCATAACAAAATAATTACTTTAAGCACTAACTGCCTCGGTACTGCAATGGTAAGCGTTCATTTCCCGGGTCGAGCAAAAATTTTCTCATAGTTAAAATTAGAGAATTTTAGTTTTTTTGTTTGTTCCACTACCTACATCTTCGGGTATACAGGCGTGATGCAATTATGGAATGATTACCCGAGGACTATAATCTACACCAGGCATCATCTAAATTAGTTTTATACTGTTTCAAAAATGTCGCATTTTATAAACAGTATAAAAAAAAGATCGTAGTAAGGTTTAGTTTCTGGACAATATTTTAGTTATAACAGCATCACAACTCTATTACCCGAATGTGTAGGCAGAGGTAAATATCAGCCACTTTTCGCCGGCAATGTTAAGGTCCCGTATGTTATAGGAGGCCACCCTATTGCTGTTCATCGGGCACAATACCAAACTTCGATCTACTACTATGATCCTATAAGTATATTAGAAATCTTTTGCTCGCCCCGGGAATCGAAACCAGGTTATCGCGGTTAGTTTCACTAATACGAGTAATTTAATATGTAATTAATGTCACTGTACAAGTCTGCTACAGTTAGTCTCTAGTTTTATTAATGAATGCAAACGACAGTTCAAGGCCCTCGTTACGTAAAGTAGTATTGAACTTAGAGAAATGTTGTTTCATAACATTATTATCTGTGTAGCCACGGGCAACTGTAGAAAGTTCATTTACATGTTCTTGTGCTCTTGAATTTTAGCACCATCTGCAGACAAGATGTATTCACATCTAGCAGGACCAAAGAGTGTTTTATGCCCGCTATGCTTCATCGCTGTGGTGCTCTTCGCCGACCGAAACTGCTGGTCCACTCGAGCACTGCTCCCTATCGGCGGTCTAAAAGAAAGGGCCGTAAGTTCTTTAAGTGTGTGTTAGCCTAACACAAAACTGATAATTTAGTCCTTAAAATAAGCTTTTTAGATAGAAACATTTCTAAATCTGCAATCCAATGAACCGATTTTGATGATAATTTTTTTGTTGGAAAGGTGATATACCAGGATCTGATTATAGCATCCCAGAGAAAGGGGAACCTTCAAAATAGTAAGGGTGACTAGTGCGTTTGTTATTTTAGTTATTAAATATTACACAACTATCTAATGAAGGTCTGGAGTAGATCTGATGATGGACCCGAAAGACAGTCAAGGGAACTCTCCAACCATTTACAGCAAATACTTGGTGTCTGGGCTAAATTAATCTGTATCGATAAGAACTATACACCTAGATGTGTTGTGACTGTCATTAGGGGTCTGATGATGAAGACCAAGGATAGTCAAGGAAACTCCTCAACCGTTTAGCCTTGTATTTGTATTTAATTCATTTCTGTAAATGAAAACTTTGCCTAACTTATATTTTGCTTACTACACTTTTCACTTCGACCCTTTGTAGTGTCCCTCTGCTGCGCACGGGATTTCTCTCAACTGCCCTACGAGTTGAGGTAGTTTAGACCTTAATCCACACACGCTGGCTAAGTGGGGGTAGGTGGATATCACATGTCCTCGAATGATTAGTTCTTAGAAATGCCGGATTCCTCAGGATGTTTTCATTCACAGATATTGAGCAGCAAAGATGAAACAATCACACAAAGATGTGTGTACATGACCGGGAATCAAACCTGTGACCTTATATTTCTGAGGCGCGGCCCGTATCTCTGCGCCACCGCTGCAAAAAAAACACACTTATTCATTAGAAATGACCTGAAGAATGTTTGATTTCAAGTCCTTTATAGTTGTACAACACAGCATCTACAACTAACAACCCATAGGTCCCCATATGTGTGGTCATTTCTATAAAAAAACCCCAAACATTGAAAGATATAAATAGACGTATAAATTTACTAAATCCGCTGGCGGTCAAGGCCCGTGTTACGTCAAAACATTAGATTGTAAACATGAGTTCATGAACTATTCATTTATTAATTAACCAGTAGGTAAACAACCATACTAATCATTCGAGGACATGTGACATCCACCAACCCGCACTAGACCAGCGTGTATGGATTACAGGCTAAAGTCCATGCCCTGCTGTGGGATAAAAACGGGTTGAAGTGAAACATCCACACATCCTATCTATACTACAACCGTTTTTAGTGTTTTACTGCTAGGTACTGTATCTTACAAGTTGAGAGAGTTTAGGCCTTGATCTACACACGCTGGCCAAGTGTAGGTGGTGGATGTAACATGTCCTCGAATGATTGAGATGCGTTCACGCTATCCCCGTATAGGCTGACCGTTTAACTCGCGTATCGCCATCTAAGTTACAAAGTCATAAAACATTAATTAAATCTCTTAAACAACTATTTAACCACAATTATAAGTAATGTAAGACTATTCATCACTAATATCCATATCGCTTGAATCATCATCACTGTCTGTGCAGCTTGAGGAGTCAGAATCTTGGCGATAGGCGATACGCGAGTTAAACGGTCGGCCTAAAGTCACCGAGGCAGACAAGTAGTTAAGTAGTATGCAGTGATTCATTTTGTTTTAAAAACATGGTACTTTCTATGTGTATTGAAAACAATTTGCTTGCTGTCCCTACATACAACGCCATTTTTACAGAAGTCATTCAACTTCCACACAGCGCAAAACATGTTCCTACAATTAACCAACGCGCTATACTTCCTACATTTCCGAGTTCCGAGGTTCAAGGCCCGGTTACGTAAAGTTCCTGCACATTTCTCCTTACATCACGCAAGTAATAGCAATTACTCGTCTGTGTGTATACGTACATATACATATACACTATAGTGTATGCATAGTATGTATGTTTAAGTAACGCTTTCTTCGATTCCTTACAATGATATAAGAATGAAGACATACACTGCTGCAGCAGGTATAGGCCGACCGTTTAACTCGCGTATCGCCATCTGAGGAACAAAGTCTTAAAACATTAATTAAATCTCATAAAGAACTATTTAACCACAGATAAAAGTAATGTAAGACTATTCGTCACTAATATCCATATCTCTTCAATCATCATCACTGTCTGTGCAGCTTGAGGAGTCATTATCTTAGCGATAGGCGATACGCGAGTTAAACGGTCTGCTTATAGTATAAGAAGAGTACCTGCCAAAAATATTGGTAGGTGCTCTTCGTGGACAAGGTGCGAGGTGCGCTTCGTACAGGTGCTCATCAGATTGGTGCTCTAAGTGGACTTCGTCGTTAGACGTGCGGATAGAGAGTAGGTAAAATTGCAGTAGAAATACACAGTCATCACTTTGGAATTACCTTTTTATTACGACGGGCAGGTGGGGTGGTCGGTAAGATACAGGCTCTGCTTAGTTTGGCATCAGATGGCCATCTGATCCCAAACTAATCAGAGCTTGTACTATGGAAACCAGATAACTGGTAATATACTACATAATAATATATAATACTTTTCTATGGTAAATACATACTTATTTATTACACCCAGACTCAAGACAAACAGACATGTTCATTACACAATATCTGTCTTGGGTGGAAATCGAACCCACGACCTGCGGCGTGAAAAGTAAGTATCTTACCGACCACGCCACCGGCCCGTCAAAAATAAATAAAATAAAATAGAAAACCCTGACCAATGGTAAGAGACCCGCCTTCTATTAGATTTAGGACATACACATAGTCGGTTAAATGTGGGTGATACCACTGCCTACATCTTTGGGTATTACAGACACGAACAAATTGTTACAAATCAAAAACTGCAATAAATCGTTTTAATAATCAGTCACACGCCATCAATCACCATTTCGCATTTCCCCCATTTCGTAATGCATGCGCTTGCGCATGTTACGCAACAGGAAAGCATAGGCGCGGCCGGACGAGTGAAAGTGAGGGTAACGACCGCGTACGCCGAATGTCAATGCGAATAGTACGCAGGGAATTAGGTTACGTGAGTTAATTTTTAATTATTAACTTGATTAGAACCTTTTTACTTATAAACACTGTTTGTAATCTGGGGCCTAGACAAGGAAATATTTAAATAGCGATATTAAAGTTCAAAAAGATTAAAATGTATAGAATTGATATCGATTAGGTTTACCAAACGAAAAAATCAAAAGGCTAACGAAAAGGCCTGATCTTCATTAAAGAATCCGGAGGTTTTGTTGCAGATTAAGATTTTTTATAAATGTTCAACAATTCATAGAGCAGCTAATTAGTTTTATTTTTTGGTTTTTTAAATTAATACCTAAAAAAGCTACTCATTTTTAGTTTGTTAAATTTTTATAATCACATTTTTTAAATGTATTTTGTTGCGAATTCTAAGGATGCATGATATTTGCAAAATCTCTCTAGAATCTCGAGATAAGTTCAAAATCTGGAGTTTTGGTAACCCTATGCGATTGTCACGTGAGGTTTCGTAGGTGTATGTCAATACCATTCATTTTATTCTATTGTATCTTCTTCGTTCTCTCTCATTATCGCTGTGTGACCGAGGCTCCCTTGTTCGCATCAGCGAATCGTGCTTGAAAACATTTTACAAACAATGTCCATCTCTATCGCTTATCGAGAAATATAAAGAGATGGAATGTGCTTGCAAAATTTTTTATTCTTCACTGCAAACGCACAGTCACATCTCCTTAGGAGTCTTACAAGATAAAGTTAGTAGCATTGTTGTAAAAAAGGAACGCCTCGATGGAGTAGGCTATAGTTTAGAATCCCGCGACGCACGGTTCAAAATTATCCACCTATAACGCAACCTGTATTACAAGACTTTTATACCAAAAAGTACCGCAAGGTGTCTAAACCGTAATTTTCAAGAAAATATATTTTACACGAGTTTTTTCCGAATTAATCGAAAAATAGAAGCAATGCATCGATCCAAAGTGTCGCGTGACCTCACAGTCACGGAGTCAGTGATTATGACGTAACTATAACGCATCTATAATGCAATTTATCGAAGTAGTTTTTATTAATTTGTAAAAGCAAATAAATAGGTACGTAAGTATCCAATATTTTTTAACCAACTACCAAGAATTTTGACTTTCATACCCAGGAATGGTGCCTATCAGGAACTCTTAGAAGAATCAGCCTTGAACAGATTATCTATTGTTTAAGACCTAAAGATCTAGCCTTATTAAGGCACAAGATACTAAGGAATACCCAAAAGCTCCGCATCGTTGCCAATGTGGGGAGTCAGTCGGGTCACTTGGGTACCACGGGCTATCGTGCAGCAGGAGCGCCGGTAGAATTCCTCGCCACAGCAGTCTTAATGATATCATCCGTCGGGGTCTTGTCAGCTCCGGCGTTCCAGCTGTTCTGGAACCACGAACGGCTTGCCGCGCGACGATGGCAAAAGACCAAATGGTATGTTTTTGGTGTGGGACGCCACTTGCGTCGACACCCTGGCCCTGCTTCACCTTCCTAGTACTAGCATGTCTGCGGACGCTGCTGCTGCTAATGCAGAGACTGCTAAACGGCGCAAATGTTAGTCGCTTAATAGACTCTTCACGCGACTAGAGGGCTGGCTTACATCTTGGTTAAAGAATTAGCATTGCCATACAACGTGACAATGCTGCCAGCCTTCTGGGCACATTCCCCCAAGACCTCGATTCGGAGGAGTTTTATGACGCCTATCTAGTTTTTAAGTTAGAATTTTAGAATTAGTCTATTTATTTTATTAAATTATAAATTATCCTTTGTATAGGTATACCTATTTAAATAAAATCTTATGTACCTGAAAGCTAGTTACAAATAACAAAAATCGCTATGTCAATGTCAAGTCTAAACATTTCCAACTTGACATTGCAGCGATACTGTCGGTCATGAGGTACTCGTCTAAATCGAGGTGACCGACATTCGCGACGAAATGAGAAAGCGACCCCGTATGCACGTCTGTGCTAGCTGCATAACGGTACATTATTTAGGGTTGCCACTAGCTTTCTAATCAATATAATTATTTAATAAATAACTTTAAAATTAAATGACTCCCGTGACCTAGCTAAATACCATCCAGATTACTTCAGCTTTCGAAACCGCAACAAATTTGTACACAGCTACACACGTTCTCGAGTGGAGACCACTTTGGCAAACGTAGCGTAGGACGCCCTCAGACTAGGTGGAGTGACGATCTCTGCAAGGCTGAGAAGAATTAGATGAGAAAAGCCGCGGATCGTACTCAGCAACGTGTTAGAGGCTTAAGTGCATAACACCCCTACCCCTACCCCTATAACACCCCTTTTTGTCGTGGGTTAAAAAATACCAGCAGAAGCAGCATACCAAAAGAACTATATAAGCTAAGATAAAAAGTTATAGAACCGACAATTGTTATCTAATAGTTTAGTTTATTAATGGTTAGGTATACACTAAGTTAAGTTTATTCTGTAATAAATATTAATCTAGTTTATAACACGTGTGTTTCTGTCATGACAGGAACACGTGTCTCCATATCTAGCATCATTCAACTTTTCTCTGTGGTGTTTAGTGAGTGCTGCAGGTTTTTGCTCCATTGGTGATGGCTGGAATTTAGAAGTATGGATGGATGAGTGCAACTATCTTACGAGTTAGACAGTTTAGACCTTAATCTGCACACGCTGGGCAAATATATCGGTGGATGTCACATGTCCTCGAATGATCTAGACCTCGATTCTGGCGCTTTAGACATTTATCTCTAATAGACATTAAAATTGGTCTAACAAAACTGGCGATTTCTTTTGTTTTTCAATGATATCCGCTATTCTTTTCGAGATTTGTTCATTAGAGTAGTCTAAAGCGCGCAAATGTCATTGATCAAAAGAAATCTCCATTTTGGTTAGACAAATGTCTGTTAGACTGTCCAAAGCGCCAAAACCAGGGCCCAATTCTTAGACATGCCTGTTTCCTCACTATTTTCGTTCATAGATACGATAATACAATTCACACAACGATGTACGAACGCTGCGCCACCGCTGCTCCAAGAATTTATGTTGTTAATTATTTCGAATCCGGGAACTTCGTGGCAACCCTACATCAGTAACAGATCTATTACTAGTGCACTGCATTTCTCTTCGGCAGGTCATTACTGGCGTCCTGTTGTGTTCTACACTTACCTATAGGTATACAAGATAGGTACAAGGTACAAGAATCTAAGCGTAACGGTATTATTAATAAGTACCTGGAGGACCGAGTTTTGCTCGGTTTTTTGGAAAGTATAATAAAGGGCTCGCAGTAAATAGATTTTCTCCGAAGAACAAGGAATTAAAAAATAAAGTTCGGACCGGGATCATCTGGTTTTCACTTCAACCCTTTATAGTAACCCACTGCTGGGCACGGGTCTTCTCTCAACTGTCTTATGAGTTGAGAGAGTTTAGGCCTTAATCCACACACGCTGGCCAGGTGCGGGTTGGTGGATGTCACATGTCCTCGAATGATTAGTTCTTAGACATGCCGGTTTCCTCACGATGTTTTCCTTCACCGATATTGAGCAGCGGAGATAAAACAATTCACACAAAGATGTGTGGGCACGACTGGGATTCGAACCCGCGACCTTATTTTTCTAAGGCGAGGCCCGTACCGCTGCGTCACCGCTGCTGTACTGAGACTTCCTTTACTTAAACCCCTTGCAAGGAATGTACCTATCGTTATACATGTTTATAGATACGAAACTAAGAAGAATCAATAAACAACCTAAACACAATTAGCAGCAATAACTGACAAAAACTATGACAAATGTGTAGCTATTTATTATGAAAATATCTCGTAACAGTTTCCACTAGAAAGTGAGGAAAAGTGATAAAAGTGTGGAATACTTCCCGCGCGTGCCTCTGATTTAATGCTTGGTAACAATATAAGCTAAGCTATAAATAATATTTTCACACGTACACACAGCGCCATCTAGTCCAAAATTAAGCAATTATTAAATATATATATATATATATATATATATATATATATATATATATATATATATATATATATATATATATATATATATATATATATATATATATATATATATATATATATATTATTTATCATAACGTGCGATTCACGCGCTCACCTTTAATTTGGCTTTACGTTTCGACAAGGGTTGCAGCAGACTGATCCAGCGAAAGAGCTCCGTTGATGACGGCCGCCGTAGAACAACATTTTCTCTAACTACCGTCCCTTGTAATATAATTTAACTATTGTTAGGGAGCCTACACACTACACTCACTATGTCCGACTTTTCGATCTTCAAATAGCGAGGTCAATTCAATTCAATTCAATTTAATACTTTATTGCGTTCCCCAATGTTAATTAAATAAGGTGTTCAGTATAACAATTTTAGTATCAATTGTGAACCCTGTCGGGCACAGCAATATGTAGGAGAGAGGAGGAAGGTCGCATAAAATAATAATAATAATAATAAGTTCTGTGGTTAATTAAGGTCGAGCTAACTCTAAAACTGGATTATGATAATTTGTAGCTGAGGATAATTTGTAGCCACTTTCCCGATTGAAATTTGCATATTTCTTGATTTCAATCGCTTCACGTAGGTACTACTCTTGAATAAAAGTGTCGATCTGTGAAAAGGACTTGTGGTCGATGAAATTCAATCCAGTGGTTACTACCCGACTGCTGGAGGAGGTGTTCCGCAATCCCTGATTTGTTAAGCAATTATATTTACTTGTGCTATGCGAGCAGCGATGGCCTAGCCTAATAAATATAAGGTCGCGTGTTCGATTGCCAGTCGTGCTCACAAATCTTTGTGTGAATTGTTTCATTACCGCTGAAAACATCGATCAACATCAACAAGATTGCTATATAGCTGTATATTATTATATTTTGTACTAGAGCACAATCTTAACCTGATTATCATTAGCTATAATAGCAAAAAAACGGCTTTAACTACCTTCTTATTCCAACTGAATAAAGTTGAAATTTGCATATTTTCCTAACGGTAATACAAAGATGATCAGAGATCACGCTATGACGTGCTGATCTGATTTAATATGGGTTTATAGAACTAACGGTAACCACGATAACAGTGGTTATGAAAGTTGTATGGGTGACTGGTTATGTATGACAGTTGTGTATGGTTCTTTATAATACCAGTTATTTATGTATATTTAGATAATATGAGGATTACTGTTAGAGTGATGTATAAATTATGATTATATTATAATTTATTATACGTACAGCTTATAATATTTAAGAGGGTTTTCGTAATATTGTCTATAATTTTAGCTTCATATAAATACATAATTAACCAATTAATTCATTAATAATATGTGAAGCTATTTTTTGCCACAGAATATTAAATCTTCTGTTAAAGTAAAAATATAGGTCCCAGTAAAATAATGAAGGCACACTTCAAAGCAACTTGGAAATTTTCCCTGACTGTATTATTATGGCCAGTTCGATGCAGGCATGAGGCCTTTCTACAAAGGGTTACTTACTCTTTGTTGCATTCTGAAGAGAGGGCAACGCTCAATCACTACCCTTACGGCCCAATAACGAAACTCAGCATAGAGAGGTGCGTCAAACAATTTTGCAGTTCCTTGCCCGCTCACGTTCACTTGTGTTTCTATACTACTAAATGAAATACGCAATGAATGACAAAATCGCTTCACGCGCTTCGGGACGCTGAGTTTCGGAATGGTTAGCAGGAGTTGTCAACAGGAAAAAAGTATTAAAAAGTAACATGTCAAGCTGCTATTTACAAGGTAGATATAGTTTATTTCTAATTAATTGTATTTTATTTCTATATTAATTCCTCTTAAATTAATGTTTACAATGAAAAATTTGATTTCGAAATAGCATTTTACACATACCTACATAAAAATTCAAAATAGAATTCGAAAACATTTTTCGAATTGACGAACTTGTACTAGGGGTATTAGTGTAAATAGTAAACTAAACAAACATTTCTTTATTCATAATGTAAACCCTTTCTCAATGGAAACAATTATGTAAATCACACAGAAAAACTTCTTTATTGACCTAGAACTTCAACTTTAACTATCAAATATCAATAACCTTAATATGTTAAATATCAATTTAAAATGTTAATATCTAATCATTAAGTTTCTAATTAATGCTTGTGCCTGCATTTTGGCGCCAATAAAAAAATAAAGCCCACGAATCCAATATGAGACGGTGGCATCATTTCGCGCCATTTCCGAAGAAAGTGTAACACTTACGAGCTACACGTAATAATAATATGGTAGTTATCTCTTAACTTTATGGTTATAAGTTATAACGCAATGATTATTTACTTAAAATTACTTCATTTGGATCTAATTAAAGTTAGTGTTAGAATTTATATCACATCTTACTTGGCAAGTACCAGAAGATTCTTGGTAAATTTGACATTGCATTTTTTGGACATAGAAAATATGCAAATCATTATAGACTACATTATCTCATAACACCAGGCCAGTTGTGGTCAAGTGCAAGCCTATTTTGGAAAAAAAAAATAACGAGACATGCAAAACAAAACACAACACACAAACCATGGGGCCCCATCCCGAACCTAGTATAGTATTATATTAGTATTATTATTAGTTTATTTCTGTGACACAAACTAAACGAATATCCTTAAAAAATAACTTTATTGGTATGCTACGTGCTACGAATATCGTAGCAATTTTCGTAGCATCTTCGTAGCAAAAAAAAATACTTTTAGAACTAAGAACAGGATTGAAATAAAACTACTTTTTAACGGATTTTATCGCGGTTTACTTTAGATTTTCGATCCCGATTTTCAGTCCACCCGTGAATATGAAGTCTGAAAAGACTTTGAAACGTCGGGATCTAAAATCTAAAATAAACCGCGATAAAATCCGTTAAAAAGTAGTTTTATTTCAATATGTGATATTCGCGTAAATCTAAGACAATACTATAAGAACAGGATCCCACCTCTATTTTTGATCGGTTCGACCGTCCTCGGACGGCCAAGTCCGGTGAACCAATAGACATCAGTCCAATAGGCCAATCAAGCCAATAGAGGCCCTTCCGGCCGATTGGGTTAGGTCATCAGCAAAAAAAACCTCTATTTTCGACGCACAAATCGAATTAATTTAGTAGATTTTAATTTATTTAGTACAGACTATTTTTCAGGCTTAATATATCACTTGCTTCTGCCTATGGCTTCGCGCGTGATACTTATCAAGATAAAAAGTAGCCTATGTGTGAGTAACAAACATACATCCATAACCAGCCATACCATATCATAACCCAAGCAAAATCAACTTAGAATTCGAGACACTGTGAGCTCAGTTTTTGTTAAATCTGAACGCAACTTAAACACTAATGTTTGTAGGTAGCCAGTAATAATTGTGATTAATATTTTTGGACGTCAAATACCTCAGTCCACCCGTGAACATGAAGTCTGAAAATACTTTGAAACGTCAAAATCTAAAATCTAAAATAAACCGCGATAAAATCCGTAAAAAAGTAGTTTTATTTCAATATGTGATATTCGCGTAAATCTAATACAATACTATCCTGTATGTTGTAGCAGTGAATATCTAAAGCAGTTTAATGTCACATAATAAACATCAGGTATCGTGATGTGATAACATTGAACTATAAATGTATTTTTTTTACTTTAGTATTGTAGACTGTGCTCTCTTTTCATAATAAATCTTCTAGATTTTTCTTTTTAACAATTCAACTTTTGGTCTCTGCGTGTTGATGGACTCAGGTTCCCTTGCGCTGGTGTCAACTAGTGAAGATAGACTGAGCCCAATCACAAAAAATACTTAAATAACACAATAAGTTTGACAATAAAAAACACAAAAGTTCCAAGTTGAGTCGGTGTTGGTTTAAAGGTGTGTAAAGTACTTTGAGGTAACCCAAAAATTACCTAGCCCCCATAATAACAGTAACGGGCATTAATCACCGCGCTCTAAAAAAATCCAAGATGGCGTCAAAGAAAGTGTCACACTAACGTAATGTGAGTAACTGACCCAGTTGTGGTCACCTTTCGCTATACTTTCACCAGGCGTCTGACCCACTTGGCTTTGTTGTGAGCTCTCTGACCGTGAACTGATAAGATGGCGAGGCTATTAAATTTAATTACATTTATTTATTTAAATGATTTAATTTATTTATTTGGCGGAGTTCGCAGACAGAAGGTGGAAGATTTCGGGGGGGAAACTAAAAAATCCAAAATGGTGCTGCTTAATAAAGATGTCAGATTTACGCGGGAAATTACCTACGTATAGCATAAAAAAGTTTCCGTTTCCGATTTATTTTAATAAAAGTGTTTACAAATATTTAAAATTACTTTCAAATGTCTAAAGATAGCGCTGTCACGATTATTTTGAATTTGGAACAGTTCATTTTTAAAAGATAATGGCGTTTTGTTTTTGTTTGTTCTAGAATAAATCCTATGGATGTTTTACATTATGGTTATTTAAAAACATTATTTTTAATTATAGCTTGTGTTTCTATTGTCAGTTTAATGTTCGTGTGTAAACATTAAGGAGGTGTCTATTAACCCAAAAATAATATTTCTTTATGTCTATTTTTGTCTTTAAAGGTCAAGTAAAAGTTTTCACAGATAAAATTAAGATGCTTACTTACCTATTGTTCTGAGTGCAGTCTGCAAAAACAGCAACTCTTTCAGTCACGTCCAAGTTTATTTCGTGTATAAATCAATTTCAAAATTTACGACACCTGGTTTTCTTGAAACCCATCATGATAGTGTCAGATACTTAATGAAATCTGCATTAAAATCGGTCCACCCGTAGGGGGTACAGCGCAACAAACTTTTACTCATCAGACTTCTATCACCCCTTTCGTCCGAGGATAAAAAATTAAAATTTATTCCTCCAGTCTTCACATTTTAGCTTTTGAAAACAGTTTTTATTTGTTTGTTAATTATCATGCAATCTTCCTAAACTGTCAATACGACTTTAGTAAATGTAGGTATATTATCTGTGGTACGCCATACTTTTCCTGTGTTTGACGTTTAAAAAAGCTACATTAATCTACCATTACATTAGTATTGCACTCTCTAATTTGTAATACAAACCAAACATTTGAAGACGCGATGTGGGAACAATAAATGAATACGGCGGATGTCCCAGTTCTGAGTCCCGTTAGCGGGAGAAAGTGGCGGTCACTGCACTACCTATCTATGCAAATTATGCAATTACACGGTGGCTGTATATGTGTGACCGTTGCCATGATGTTGCAATTAAAAAAATATAATCATAAATTAGGATTTGAAAAGAGAACATAATTTATTAAATAGTGATGGGGATGGTTTAGTAGTCGGTTCGTATTATTTATTTTGGACCAGTCTTGGGAATAAAATGAAAATTAAAAAAATACTAATACAGTACAGTACTGCATTAAAGAACTTTAACAAATTATAAGTAGGTAGATATTTTAATAGTTTTCAAGTAACAGTTTCTTAATAATTAAATTAATCACTACTAATTGCAATTTACACGCAAATATTACCCGTTATCTTAAAGCAGGCAAACAATAATTTACAACCTGTTTGTTGGCACAAGCACTACCTTCAGCCGTTATTACTACTGACAATATTTTTTTAAGAAATACAAATTAAGTGCGCCAGCGACACAGGTAAGTAAATAAAATTGTTAAGTACTGTAATCTTCAACACAAGGAAAAATATTGATTGTGAGTTACATCATTTCTCCGAGTACAGTACAGCTGTATTTGTTGGCTTCTAAGAAGCAGAAAACAGCTTTCGAACCTCTAACAAGAATGATCTAACGTGACAAAGCGAAAAAATGATGCCACCCGCCCGCTATCCGCGTAATGGCAGCCACAAAAAAACTAACGGAATAAAATACCTAACAGCAGAACGGAGAAAGGCTTTCGATTGCCCCACATATCACCGCACGCGAATCGTTACCGCGACAGCAAAAAGGCCCAACACTATTCTCCAGCCTCCTCACTAAAATGCAACCTTATTTCAAACAAGCAACTGTCACTATCATTTGGCGGGAATTTTGACGTTTGGTGCAGTTCGAAACCCAAACGTCAACAGTGACATTGACGTGTAATACATATTTATATATTCATCTCTGTCTTTCTTGGTTTTATCATGTTTGCATCCCGCTCTTTTGTCGACATTGAAAAAGAAAGCACTAGATTTTTTGCCGCCGTTCATTCTACTGCAGAGTATGTCGAAGAAAGCAAGCTAAAATACATGTCTGTGTGTAATATTAGAAACGTTAATACATTGATTGCATCGCATTAGAGCATTGCATAAGAAAATTGCATTTCCCTGCATTCGTTTGACGACACTAGGTAGTTTTCTCTTGTAATTAACAGTTGATTAATTGACTAGAGAAATGAAATGACAGATACTTTAGAAGAGGTACGAGCACAGCAATTCTTTACAGAGACCCGACTGGGGAAGTACCTTTAACTTACTGAATATAAACACGGTGTGTAGTAGCTTCCGATAGAGTTCTTGGTGAGTAAGGTAAACAGCGAGCCTCTAGTGTAAGCGTCCATAAGCTATGGTTGGGCTTTATGCTTATTTATCTTATTAGCTGAAATAAAACTTCTTTATAACGGATTTTATCGCGGTATATTTTAGATTTTAGAAAAGACTGAAACGTCGGCATCTAAATTTAAAATATACCTCGATAAAATCCGATATATAGTACCTAGTTTTATTTCAATGTGTGATATTCCCGTAAATATAAAACAATATTATACCAGATTAGTTGTTGAAATAACATAATAATAATCATTCAAATACACTCAGCGAGCTATGGAAAGGGCTATAATCGGAGTCTCTCTGAAGGATCGAATACACAATGAAGGGATCCGACAGAGAACTAATGTAATTGACCGGATTAGTAAGCTGAAGTGGCAGTGGGAAGGTCATATCCGTCAACCGCTGCGTTGGGGTAAACGAGTTCTCGAGTGGAGACCACGAATTGGCAAATGTAGTGTAGGACGCCCTCAGACTAGGTGGAGTGACGATCTCAGCAAGATAGCCGGCAAGAACTGGATGGGAAAAGTCGCGGATCGTGCTCGGCAGCGTGCTTTATGTTAGAGCTAGAAAAAGCTAATTATGATGATGAATTATTACTTTTATAGCTAGGTGATAATATCTTTTTTTTTATTCTTAAATAGGCCTGCGCTTGACTTACAACTTGCCTGATGTGAAGCAATAATGTAGTCTATATTGGCGCCTCCCCACTATGCCAATACATTCGTGATTACGAATGATTTTCGGTGAGAAGGTGGCAGTGTAATGAGGCTCCACCCTCTTAAATGGTGTTACCAGATATCACACCGGGACACGGCAAGCAAGGCTGCTTAGCGGTGCGGTTTTGTCTGGTGGGTGGTCACCACCTAGCCGAAGCCTACCTGTTAATTACAAGTAAACTAGTACCAGTTTATTGTCACCTGATTTGCACCACCCGGGGACTACGTAGATTCAAATAAAATGTGCACTCCCACGGACGAAGGTGACTCAGTTCCCTTTAAAAAATTTATTTCACAGCCTGTTGAACAAGTCGCTAAATTATGAATGTAGATGTCAACAAAAATGACAACTTGCATAGCAAATCTGTCAGGTTATGTCAATGATGTAGACTTGTAAAATCGATCTTTACGTATTTAAACTGCGAAATTTAGACTCTACTAAACTTATTAGTTTCTATCGAAGTTATCGAAGAGTAGAAAAGAGCAATTTTTATAGACTCAATCACTTCAAACCATTTTTAGTGTCCCACTGCTGGCCAAGTGGTTAATTTCACATGTCCTGTGAATGATTAGTTCTTAGACATGCCGGTTGCCTCACGATGTTTCAATTCACACATTCATTTCAATTCACGGGCACGACTGGAAAGCGAACCCGCTATCATATATTTCTAAGGCGAGACCAGTACCGGTGCGCCACCGCTGCTCTTAAACTCATAGACTCATTAATTTAAGGAAATAACATCTTAGACTTAGAAAAAATCAGATAATTTAGATCTTTATCAAAACATGACTTGTTTGATTGTGTTTAAGTAGGTAACTTAAAACTTTCTATTACTTAGAATTGTTACTTACAGAAAACTTACATTGCATTCGGGTTATACCTGTACACCCGAAAGTGTAGGCAGAGGTGAAATTGTCGACTATTAATCTTTCGATAGCTGTGCGCAGTAGGTAGTACGCCAGATACCCCTGCCCAGGAGTATAGAGAATATTATTCTGAAGCTGCGAGTCGGTCTTACAGAATACACGCAGTTTAAACTTTTGGTTGCATTTCTGTAGAGCAAGGTAACCTCGATATCTAAAGGGTCGGCAATACGAGTGAAGTGATGCCTCTGGTGTTGCAAACGTTTATACACTACTGACTACTTACCAGCAGGCAGGCACATATCACTTCAACCCTTTTTAGTGCCCCACTGCTGGGCACGGGTCTTCTCTCATCTATCTTATGAGTTAAGAGAGTTTAGGTCTTAATCCCCACACGCTGGCCAAGTGCGGGTTGGTGGATGTCACAAGTCCTTGAATGAACGTGCCTTAGATATGCCGGTTTACCAACTCGGTGAGCAGCGCAGCGCAGTGGAGGTGAAATAATTCACAAGAAGATGTGTGGGCACGACCAGGATTCGAACCCGCGACCTTATATTTCTAAGGCGAGGCCCGTACCGGTCATAACTTATAAGATACTTTTAACCCCCATAAAATTGAGAAACACTTGAAAATTTTTCACAAAGGATTGATTGACCCAAGATGGCAAAAAAAATACTGCCCTCTTTCATTAGACCCAAATAAATATTATGCATAAAAACACATCATAACATACTAACAACGTACCTCAAAAGGTCAAATAATAAAAAAAACGCAACAAATTGAACTTGACCGGTGACGCATAACCCTGCGCGCGCGCATCAACAAACTTTCTTTATTACTTAGCCGTTATAAGTGTTACGTGTCCCAAAAACTTGCTCTAGTTTGTGTTGTACAAAATGGCGACTGCATTTTTCTTGTTACGACCATTATTATTTTGTTACTACGCAAAACAATAAGGAAAACTATACTATTGTTATTTAGATTGTTATAAATATCAACAATAAACGTTTTGACTTATAATTTTGTATAGAAAATTTATTTATTACTATTAGGAGGGCTAACAGACACATAAAATTTCATAGTAAGCAAATTTGGTTAACAATTTAGCTAATTACAAACACACACAGATTACTAATTTATAGCAATAAAAACAAAGAAAATAATAAGTTTCTTTTTGAATCAGTTATAAAATAGTTTTTTTAATTTTTAGTTCACGTTCTATGAATAGTCGAAAATTCCGAATGAAACATAAAAGTAGTCAGCTGTAGTTTTCCGCAGTTTTAAAACCGGCATATGGACTGGAAATAACCAAATAGTACCTATCATTTTTTGGACCGTAGATAATTTTAAAATTGGAATTAGATTTTTATAAATATTACTTTACTAGCTTTAGACCGCTTGCTTGTGTCGGTTATCGCGCTAAACCATTACCCTCTTTTTGCGCAGTCGGATATAATCTGTCCTATATGCTTCCCCGAGTCTCAAACTATCTCCACACCAAATTTCATCTAAATCGGTTCTGTAGTTATGGCGTAAAAGCGCGACAAACAGACAAAGTTGCTTTAAGAATTAAGGATATTAATCATTTAAGCTGAAGCGAGTGAGTTGGCGACATCTATCGAAGAACTTATAACCGCTGGGGAAAACGAGTTTTTGAGTGAAGACCACGTCTAATAAACGTAGTGTAGGACGCCCTCCAGCTAGGAGGAGTGACGATCTAAAAAGATAGCCAGCAATGGCTGGATGTGGCAAACCGAAGACAGGGTGACAGGGTATAGGCCGATGATGATGATGATGAAGGATATTAAGAATAAATGAATGTACCAGAATAAGATCGCCTTTTATTAATAAGGCAGCGGTGGCGTAGCGGTGTCGGCCGCGCCTTTGAAACTTAAGATCCATAAATCTTTGAGTGAATTATTTCATCGCCACTGCTCAATATCGATGAAGGAAAACATCGTGAACCATGTCTAAGAAGAACTAATTATTCAAGGACATGTAACATCCACCAACCCTCATTTGGCCATAATGAGTGGATTAAAGCCTAAACTCTCTTAACTCGTAAGACTCATAAGATAGTCGAGAGAAGACCCGTACCCAGCTGTGGGACACTAAAAAGGGTTGAAGGGATGGACTTAGAACCAAAAAATCTAGGTAATAAATATTAGAAAGTTAGAAGTAGTCCTCATTTTAAATATAAGTATGAATCACTATTGTAAACAAAAAAATGACTCATGGAAAGTTAATGATGCAGTGAGTTCTAGGTCAAAGATCAGTGAATTCAAAAAACCCAGTGTTAAATAAGTAAACATCAAATATTGACAAGTTTTTACCTAGTCACTCTCATATAATTTTCACGAATTTACACAGGCGACTCCATAATGATAATATTTTTACATACACACAGCGCCATCTAGTCCCAAATTAAGCTATTAAATTTAAAGAAAGAAAGACAAACGTTTATGTAACAAAGACAGGACACAAAGAATCAAATAAAAAAACAAAAGAAAACAACTAAAAAAAAAATCGTACCCGTATTTATAAACGTCTTATTATGGTCAATAGAGCTAAAATAGGTTTAAAATTCGTTTGTCTTTGTCTGTCATCTTGTCATTTATACTAGTAAGAAAGACATTTTAACTAAAGAGTCTTAAAAGATTTTTATGAATAATACCGAAAGAGCATAAGTGTGGTGTGACCCATCAGTGTTAAACATGGACATTGCTCAGTAAACGCTGTGAGTGCCTACTAGAGGCAACCCACAGCACTGATTATTAGCAATCATACGTTCTGCTAAACTAACAATATACAATATAATTAGAATGTTGAATGTGTTAATTTTATAATGAAAAACATTAATTGTTAACAAACTTTCCAATGATTTGAGGGCGCATAAATAAAGAAAGTGGCGTTTGTGCTTGATTTGCGGCGCCATAGAGTAGACTTCGTGCGCATTTGACATAATAGGTTTATATCACAACTAGCTTACGCCCACGACTTCGCCCGGATGGTACTTCGGGATAAAAAGTAGCCTATGTATTAATATAAGCCATAATCTATCTCTGTGCTAAATTTCATCTAATTCCGTCCATTACTTTTTGCGTGAAATAGTAACAAACATCCACACATTCTTGAAATAAAACTATTTTATAATTGATTTTATCGCGGTTTATTTTAGATTTTATATCCCGAAGTTTCAAAGTCTTTTCAGACTTCATAGTCACGAGTGGACTGAGGTCTTTGATTACCAAAATTATTAAACCCAATTATTACTGACTACCTACAAACATTATTATTTCCATACATTCTTGCAAACTCTCACATTTATAATATTAGTAGGATGATCACGATAAAGACGCAACGATCAGAATAGGGCTGGATGACGATTATGTATAAAAAATCCTATTTTAATTAGTCCGTTAGTGAGAATATATTTTCTGCTTTATCATTAAAATGAAACAATATAATGATATAACGCAATAAAGATATGGAGTACTACGTCATACCTCTGTATAAAACTTACCTAGGTGTTACGTCACTCGGGATTTCACTTGGACTTATTGCCGTGATTTTTGTCACACAAAAAAAAGAAAAATGTGTGTTCAATATTTTTATTTCATCTGCGTGAAGGACCAAAGAAAAATAAATATTTGTCATCCTTATTAAAAGGTACTAATAAATATCGATACTAGATGGCGGTAACGTCTATTTTAACATCGCATCGGTCCGAATGTCCTATCGGTTCGACCGTCCTGGAACGGCTAACCGGAAAAGTCCAGTGAACCAGTAAAGGCCTTTCCGGCCGAATGGGTTAGGTCATCCGCAAAATAAGTCTATTTTAACGCCATCTAGTGACATTATTTGTGTACTAAAAATCGGTTTTGCTTTCAGTGCGATGTCTGGTGACACCATTTGAAAGGGTGGATCAGAATAGTTGCTCCTATACGGTTTCCAGTGATGTGAGGTCACGTTCCACTACCATCTCACCGAAAATCACTTGTGATCATGCACGTCTATTGATGAAATCTTTGCTTAACACTAGGCAACTTGTGGTCAAGCGTCAGCGAACTTTACAACATAACATAGAAGGTGTAGGCAGAGGTGAATATCACCCACTTTTTACCGGCTATTGCATTCATCAAACTTCGAGTTGCAACTAAGATTCTATAAGTCTGTAAGAAAAGTCTTTTTGCTCGACCCAGGAGAAGACAGTTCACCTATTAATAATAAAAAACTAAAAATAATTACTTTGCAAAATGTTTTCGAATTTGATGCTGTCTGAGTTTAAGTCAGCCAAGAATAACAAATTAAAAAACACTGTCGACTTACTGGTTAGTTCTTAATAAATAAAATCTCAAAAGGCAATTCCACGAATGAACCTCCTGGCAATTACTCAGTAACCAGGCATCATGGACAAGGAAACTCAAGTGTTTTGTTAACCTTCGGTAGTACCACATTCCACCTGCCCACCACTCGAGGGGAATCCGTAAATGATTTCCCCCCAAAAAAAGGGGTTGAACCCCTCTCCTTACGCCCATGACCTAATTACTTTGTATATTTTTACCATAACTAGGTAATTTTAATATGTGTTTTTGATATAAAAAAAAAATATCTAACAAATAAATTGGCTATTTTAGAATAAACCATATTAGAAAAGAAAAAGTCTTTAAAATGTATAAATAAACAGAAAAATTAAAACATACTAATTAATAACTTCTTTCTTTTTTAAAACGATTAAAACCAGAATTAAAAGTTAGTAAACTTTAAAAAAAAAGATATTATAATGTTTGCAATATTATGCAAAGTAATATTACATGGTAGGATAAGTAACAACCTCATTACATCTATTTCGATACAATCTACAGACATGCGTAGGCGCAATACAATATGATATGGTCACCATAATTTTTGGTTTTTGGGAGGTATAATGATATCATGTATGTATCACGACTTCAAAATAATATATTTTCTTTTTACTTGCTTTATTAAGATAAAATGGCGCTAATGCCCGTATTGCTGTAGGTAAGTAGGCAGAGGTAAATATCTATGATATGTTTTAGTTTAACTGGAAATGATATTAAACAGTGTTATGATTATATATCGCTTACGATTGGGTCACACACTCAAAAAAAATTATTAGTGTAACTGATTTAAGTAAACTGTTAAACTTTCGCGTTGTATTATTATAAGAAATAATTATCAATCATAATGTAGCATTTGATCTAAAATCTAAAATAAACCGCGATAAAATCCGTTAAAAAGTAGTTTTATTTCAAAGCATTTGATAATTTATATTTTTTTTTTTTTTTTTTTTTTTTTTTTAACATCGGTCTAGGAACTGTCTTACCACTCGTTGTATTAGTTCTACATTTCGTAACAAATTAATAGTGTGATTATGTTATTTGGTTTGCTCTTCCTTACCACACCCACTCAATAAGTTTTCTGGCGATGACTATCCCTCTGATCGGCCCCCTGCACCGAAATCAGAAGCGGGATAAAGGAGCAGACAAACCATCACCTAACTGAAACTACGCAACGCCGTGAAAAATAAAATGACGGGAGTGGTGACAGCTGGCGACGTGAACAAAAGGACACATCTCTACCCGGTGCCCTAATGGAAGTGGAGGTGTCGAGGTTTCACGCAGCAAGCGATACGTGAGGGTCGACGTGTGCGTGGTTGATCCACCGGGACGAACTTTTAAACATCAAGGTCAGTCGTTCTTTTTCTATTGAGATTCCGGTGCCGAGTGTTCACTTCGTTAAAGAGAGTAAACGTAGTGGTAAAAGAGTACAAATATTGTAACCTTAAAGGGTCAGTCAAGCATACTTGGCATTGTTTAAATTACTGTTTTGTTGAAATCGATAATTTAATCGAGATTTTATTGTACGTTATGCCTGATGTAGTGATATTTTTTACGAAGTGATATGATATTAGGCCGCGAAGTATTGTTGCAATGTTTTATTGTTAGTATGACCGCGACTCATTTTAAAATTTAAAAAGTTCTCGATATAACGATTGTAATTTACAATTATCAGTGAGTACCACCGAACTGTTTAATAATAATGATTTACCCTCGATAAATTGTTTTACCGTTGTTGACAATCACGTTTCGCGAGAACATAAATTGGCTATTGTCTGTGTGTTGTTTCATTATTTAGATTATTTAATAACTGGTATGTCGCTAACATGGCTAGCTACAGGTGAGCTTGTTTTTTTCGCTTAGTTGAACCTTATTTGGTTGCTCAAAAATGACCGTGTCCTTTTCACTATAGCTAAGCTAAGACAGTTTATAGGCTTAGTCGCATACTTCAGACAGTTAGACTGCAGAGATCCAGTCTCTTAGGGAGGCCATGGTTGAGGGCTTCAACTTATCTCTCAAAGCTGTTTCCGACTAGGGTGACGCCAATCTAGTCAAGTGTAGTGCTGCTAAAACCCAGGCGTGTCTATTCTCTGCTAAAAAAAATAATGCCATTTTAATTGGCTCCTACTTTTCAAGGTGTATCCGTGCGTATTACAGACTATTTTGAGCTTCTTGGCGTCAATATGACTTTGAATCTCAATTTTGACCCGTACATTGAGCCCATGGCTCAACTTGCTGCCAAAAAGCTAGGTGTCCTCGCGAATACGTCAGTACTTCACGCCAAAACAGATGCTCAAGCTATATCAAGCACAAGTTCGCTCATGCATAGAGTACTGCTCGCATCTTTAGGATGGGTCAGCTAAATGCCAACTCGGGGCGTTGGAGTCTATAGAAAGGCGAGCCAAGAGGCTTATTAGCAACGAATCCCTCGTCAAGGCTAAATTGCAAAGCCTCTAGCAACGCCGCATGGTTGGTGGTCTTTCGGTCTTTTACCGGACACACTTCGGAAAATGTGCGTTGGGATTGAGCAATCTTATTCCCCCATCCCCGTTCTTCCACTGGACGAGTGGAGGTGCGGCTGTGCGCCGCCGTTATATGGTGGAAATTCCAGGGGTACGTACGAAGCGCTTTGTTTCCACTTTCACTGTGCGAACTGCCGGGTTGTGGGGTTCGCTGCCGGCATCTATGTTTCTCGATAACTATAATCTGCCGGTCTTCAAGTCACGAGCGAGTCGGTATTTACTGGGTAAGCGGGTTCCATCGTAGACTGCTTCATTGCTTCACATCGGGCAAGTTGTGCTCAGGCGCAAGACTATTTTAAGATAATAACAAAAAAGAAGTTTGTGACTAATTTTGGACCCCTCTATAAATTAACTTGTGATAAAATTCATTTTTTTTTCTTGGCAACAGCGCCACGAGAACATTAGGAAAGAAATAATTTCATGTCGATTTACGCAATGTAAATAGGGCCGCATTCTATGAAAAAAAAGTAAATTCGACAAGATAAAGGCAAAGGTAAATAATTTTTCGGTGGGAGAGTTTGTTTTGATTATGAACGAGGAGTGCAATCATACAAAGTTGAATCCCAAATATAAAGGACCGTCCGAGGTCATAGAAGTTCTTGACAGTGACCGTTATAATTTAAAAGCACTACATTGTAACCGTAATCAAAGTATAACTGACGAAATTGAGGTAGAGTAAAGTAGTCGTGATGATGACGACGAGATTGTTTAAGCTTGCATAATGATTGGACCGTACCGGAGGTTGTCGTGTAGCCGTAGCTCAGTAGAAATCGGCATCTACTACTTTGTAGTAGTCCGTGAGTACGCGGTAGTGCAGTCAACTCCGGCAGAGGTCGGGTTTCTTGGGAAACCGTGAGTCCAGGGGAGACTCGGCGTTCCCGTGGGGGTTCGCATAAAGTTGAGTAACTGGAGGTTACTGGGCTATGTGTAGCCAATGGTCATATGCAGAGCTTAAATTAGTTTACTTATTGTAAGTGATTGTCTCTTGTGTGAGAGTGTAAGTTTAAGTAGTCAGTTGTGCTTTGAGTTTCTGATTTTGATATTGAAGCGATTTAACTGAATAAGTGATATTGATTGTTCATTGATTTTTAGTAAACAGGTATCCTTAATTTAATAAAAAAAAAATGATAAAGTTTAGAGTTCTGTTAAATTTGGGGATTTCTGGAAATCTTTATCTTTATCTTTGTCTAAAGCCAGGAACTTGTTCCTTCTAGTTTAGTAGGCCAAGCGTGCCTGAACTATGTGATACTGTGTGTTGAATATTGTTTCAGAATAACACACAGAGACGTGTGTCTCGCAGGATGGCCGTGTCGGAGAAGTCATTAGTACGATAGCATACTTGACAGCGAGGCGGCAGCGCGTCGGGTCGACACGCTTGACAGAGTCTAGCCTGAGGTCCGCACGGGCGACGAGTGGGGATTGTCGCTACACGAACTGTGTGCCCCAGTTCTCTACAGACGTCCGTGCGACCAACATCGGTCTAGGAACTGTCTTACCACTCGTTGTATTAGTTCTACATTTCGTAACAAATTAATAGTGTGATTATGTTATTTGGTTTGCTCTTCCTTACCACACCCACTCAATAAGTTTTCTGGCGATGACTATCCCTCTGATCGGCCCCCTGTACCGAAATATTTATAAAAACAGAGAAGATTGCCCTAGAGATGCCAACTTTATTTTTAAAGAAAAGTAGCTCTAGGTGTAAACAGTTGTTTTGCAAGAAAGAGACTGCATTCTTTACATGGATTATTAATAAACAAATATTTTGTCGCTTTCAGGTTTTGTACTTTTCATTTATTTTTAAATCACTTTACTTCATTTAAACCCTTTTTAGTGTCCCACTGCTGGGCACGGGTCTTCTCATAACTATTTTGAGTTGAGAGAGTTTAGGCCTTAATCCACACGCTGGCCAAATGCGGGTTGGTGGATGTCACATATCCTCGAAAGATTAGTTCTTTGACATGCCGGTTTTCTCACGATGTTTTCCTTCACCGATATTGACCAGCGGAGATAAAACAATTCACACAAAGATGTTTGGGCGCGACCAGGGTTCGAACCCGCGACCTTATTTTTCTAAAGCGAGGCCGCTGCTCTTTTATTTTTATATGCTTTTGACAAATGCACTTGACTCGGTAGCAGTGGAATACCCTTTAGTTAAAAAAGTATTTTTAATTATACTTTCTACAGTCTCGGGTATTAAGAGACGCTTGGTTAACCTACATGTGCCCAATATTCACAATGTTGACTCACAGTATTATCATAACTGTATGATTTCATGCGTAACTTCAATTTAGTGAACTGTATTATATTGTTCAATAAAAGTAGATCCTTTTATAGTACCTAATAACTAAGTGCTGCGTTGTTGTGGATGGTAATTTTTCCTACAATGTAGTAACAATATTCTTTTGTCAAGCGGCTTCTGGTGTCGTACTACAACAACTTAGACCAGTATTATTGGAGCTGCGTAAGAAGGATGACGCTTTATAATCAGTAGAGCATCTTCTCTTTCCTACAACTGTAATAATATTACTATACGGTATCATAGTATGGTTGCAGGTCGAGCAAAAAATGAACTATTTGGGTTTTAGTAAGCAAACTAATCGTATAAGGTTGACGTTTGTATCTGTGAGAATGTTTCTGGATAGTAGCGCTGAAATTATCTATATGGTTCATAGCTAGGTTTTACGAAATTCTTATCAATTTTACTGCGGAGGCTTTATTAATATGTTAATTAAAAGTTATTCTACACAAACATGTTGCAGTTCGAAACCATGAATTGTGTCTTAAGGTGGTAGGTACTTATGTAAATATTAAGCAAATACATTGTTAAGTCTATCGTAATGCATCGCAAAGCCTACTAAAGTAGCCATCATCTCACCATGAGTTATGGAACAATTACACACCCCTGTGGTACACCTGAAATTTAATCACTCCAAAATGCTATTAGTTTAGGATTTCCTTAAAGTTATCTAGAGTTTCTTTACAAATCTAATTGGTTTTAGTTATTCAAAATGAGGCAATCTTAATTTTTAGAGAGTAGATAAATTTAAGTCATGTTGGGGGCCTCAAAAGCTTTGTTTAAAATTTCAGAGCTATTATTTCTGTTACATTATCAAATGGTTTTTGAGTTATATTATAGAGTAGTTTGATAAAAAGTAGGTATCCTATAATATTTAAGTGCCCAATAGTATAAATAGTCTCATAAATTTAATGATAAAGAAGTCAAAAATTAGGATATATTAATATTAAAGTAAGTGAGTAACTATTTGCATATACATTCATTTAAATGTTATTATCTTAACCACAACAAGACCATAAATAATCTTCAATATAAATACATATTATTAAGTAAATTGCCACATAGTACGTAACAGATAAGTTGCTACGTGACTTTGAAATGGCGTCGAGATCACAAAATCAGAAAGCGCGGCAGCTTACACCGGCTGCAGCAGACTAGTATTACTACCAACTAATCTCATTCATTAAGCTCAAATATTACACTAAACACTACATACATTGATGCTGTAATAGGGAGAGATAAAGAGAAAGTTTGTGGAAAAGTAGCAATGTATGTTATACACATTGATAGATTCAATAAGGTTAGGTTACAGTTTGTACTGCACCAAGCGAAATGTTCGTTGTTTGAAGTAGGTCACTGCCGCGTATAACGGCTCGCGCTCAATGCCCGCCCGCGTAACATTACGTGTGGGAAATTATTTGAATTTGGAACAAGCAAAACTTTTTTTGCTTTTATCAGGCTGATGCTATTGTTCTGAGCTTGAGTTTTTTTTGTGGTCTAGTTGAGGCGATCATGAACCGTTAGATCGTCACGTGGTTAATTAGGTACTTTACGTTAAGCATTTCTTTGTAAGTAATGCGTTAAAACATTCTTTATAACACTTCCCACACTTTCTAGTGCATTGAAATTGAAAATCCCATCCCTAAATTAGAACGTTGTTTTTTTCTAAACATTTACCGCCTCTTTTGACGTTTGATATTTTTTTTTCTTTTTTGTTTCTTTTAAACAGCGAAATTGTTAATGGCCAGATTTTGGGTGATTTTTCTCTAATTTCTTAAATATAACCTACATGCTGAATGATAACTAATGATGCCTTTTTAATTTGTGAGTTTTATGTCTTATTAATGATACCTATTATCTTTATTATAAATCAATACACATTGAAAACTTTTACAACTGGTTAGAAAGGAACTCGACTAGTAGAGTGGTACAATTTATAAACTATTTGTTACGTTTTTACAGTAAATTAGTATAATTAGATTGATTAACCCAAAATTGTAATTGATTCTACTTTGAAATTACACAAACCATATGGATTACATGGAATATTGTAATGGTAGCTCTAATACATAACTGATTTAGTGATTGTGAGAGTGAACGGTAACAGGTTCAAATACTAGGGTAAATTAGGGTCACAAATATCTGTTTTCTTCCCTCTTCTGAGTGCTGAAGGTGAATACAAAATAGAAAAAATAGAAAAAGTTTATTCATGCCAATTTACAAACAATTGTTGTGTTTGGAGTCTCCTAGGCAGGTTATGCTTATAGTATGAGACTCCACTCCTTCGTATTCCATAGCTTATATAATTTAAAAAAATATATTGTATAACCTCTAAATTAAATTTTTTATATTCCGTCGCATAATGTCATCTATGACTATGTTAATCTTCTTAAGAATCACGGGTCTTCTCTGAACTATGTTACGATAGGGATAATATTTATCCCTTTATGGCCTATAATTATATAGAAGAAGACCCGTGCCCAGTCGTGGGATTCTAAAAAGGTTTTTTTGCACTACCTTGCAGAAATTGCCACTCCATCTATTCTGGATGTGTCCATTAAATACCCTTACCGCTGCTGGTCTGCAACAAATATGACTGGACCATTACCACTTCATCTTGCTAATATGGTAAGTAGGTGTTATTATTACCCGGCCCTATCATTAAAACGACTTTTTAGTAACGAACAGTAACATTTTCTACCAACCATAAGCCAAAGCTGTTCCTACAAAAAAGTCTGTGGAACGCTATATAACGCCTCGTCAGTATTAGGTTGTTGGTTGATTTATAGAAACCGAGCCCAAGTCTCTACTAGCTGCACGGTGCACACGTGCGTAGCTAGGACAGGTCCATTAGTCATCTATAACTAAAGCAAATGTGATTAAACAAATAAAATTTATAATACCAGTCATTTTGACGATATACTGTCAATAAAATCACCCACATTTGACTTTCCCTGGTTTTAGATCTTTCGAGAATTTAATACTGCAGCCGTGCAGTCTTGATACTTGTACGGTGTTTAGGGTTAGTATAGCAATACAAGCTATGGAAAGGGCTCGGAGTTTCTCTGAAGGATTGAATACGCAATGAAGTGATTCGACAGAGAACCTGAGTAATCGACATAGCTCACCGGATTAGTGAGATGAAGTGGCAGTGGGCCGGTCATATCTGCCGTAGAAGCGACAACCGCTGGGATAAACGAGTTCTTGAGTGGAGACCACGGATTGGCAAACGTAGCGTAGGACGACCTCAGACTAGGTGAAATAACGATCTCAAGCTCAGTGGCGTGCTTTGGGAGAGGTATATGTCCAGCGGTGGAAAAATAGGCTGATGATGAAGACTCAAATTATTTTATATTTAAAAATTGAGCAATTTTAAAACATCTTTTTGGCGGTAACCACCATTTTATTGTGTCAAACATGTTAAGCAAATAGTTTCACAGTTTCAACAGAGACTTGGTATTTCAGCATCTCTTCATGCCGTAACAATGATGACAGTTTAACCTTGCAACTATCTATCAAATGATGTAAGAATGGTTTCAGACTTGCGTATTTTTGTGCGCGTAACGCCGTAGTCGCCTCTTGATATGCGTTTTATACCTACACGTAATCCATGTGGTTCAAACTCTGATCCCCTGTACAAGCTTCTTCTGAAAATTGATTGCACAGTATCCTGAGTTTCAGACTAGACATGACGTTCTTCCACGAATGCATAAACATGAAAGTATGAAAGAGGTTTTTCACAAACGCGTCGTCAGTGACGTGTAGCATCTCTTCTTAAAAATAACTTCATTGTAGCTAAATTTTCCTTTTTATCGGATAGGACATTAGAATTAGTCAGAAGCTTAGCTTTTATTGGGTCATCAAACTTTTTCAGTGAACCTTTAGCTAGTTCATTACCCATTGATTAGTTGTAGACAGATGCACGCCTATAATAACATGCGTCGCGTTTCAAAAACGCGGTTTGCGATTGTATAAAACGCTAATCTGAAACTACTCTAGCTGCGTTATTGACCTCATAACATTTGAATTCTGTAGCTATTTGAACACATCCCCAAATTGCTTTGTATTGGTTATAAGTAGGACAATTGTGTGACCGGTTATCGCCAAAAATAGAATGTGCTTATTATACTAATTAGCAAAGTAGAACGCGAGCAAATGCAATCTATAAAGAAATGTCGTGAGATGCTACAACATAGTTACAGAATTTAACTTAAATGTTTTTGTGATCGTTGAGTGAGATCTGTGGTGAGTTCACAAAAGCCACATATTATAGACATTACGACGAGAGACATTACGTCATAGAAATCCTGAATCGCACAAGCAAAGTTTCACTGGCAATTAATGTTACCAACATAAAAAATATATTTTATTAAATAAATAATTTATTGTATTAGCAACACTAGTTGTAATCTCTCGTACTCGGTGCCAATAAACTAATGTACAGTGCTTGTATGTTTGTGTTCAATTGAACTCCAAAGTCACCTGCAATACAGTCCGCTACATCTCCGAGTAAAGTTCAGGCCACACGGGCAGAGTTTCCATCAATTATCCGGGCATCACATCTGGGCGGTAGATCTTTCATTCATTCACTAGAGGGTCCCTACCACCCGATCCTCTAGTCCCCACGTATGTTATGTACGAACTTGTAGTACTTAAATGTAGGTATAATAATTATAGTTAGTAAGATCTGCATTCATTGAAATTCATTTATTTTATTCATTGCATTCATTGTTTTTAGCACTGAAAAATGGTTGTATTGTGTGTAATCTGTATTAATAAAAGAAAGTCGTGTTAGTTACACTATTTATAACTCAAGGACTGCAGAACCGATTTGGCTGTAAATTGGTGCGGAGGTAGCTTAGAACCAGGAGAAGGACATTTTAACCCGTTGCGTTCCCGTGGGACGTGCAGTCACAGCATCTCTAGCAGTTCATTTTTTATAAAGGTATACATACTCCACTGGGAATTCAAAATACGGTTATAAAGTATTGTCATCTACACCTACACTACCTATTATAGAAAAGAAAGATTTGTTTGTTTGTTTGTTACAAATATACTCATAGTCTTTTACTCAAGTACCTACCTTTTTTTAATAAATAAAAAAATATATTCTTAGGTTTCTTTGGCTCAGAAGGTTAGTAAGTATATAAAATTCTTATCAACTATGCTTGTATAAACATTTATAAAATGAGTTATGGAGTATGTTGAGCTCTATGCAAGACATAGAGCTCCACAAATCTTCTTAGGACAAGACCATCTGGCCTTTTAGCAAATACCCTAATTTTTTGCCTGGGGAAAATCTTTTATGGATCGTAAATAAATAAAATTTAATAAACTTTCTTTCTATTCAATACATAGTGGTATTAAACACCTCCCTCGGGAAGCAAGTATCAAAACGATCCGTTCGAACTACATCTAACACTGAAGCTAGGTCGCTGCAGCTTTCACTAGTCTCATGCAAGCTATAAAAACAGCTTTTAACCTACCTGTTAAATTTAATAGCTTAATTATTAAAGCACTTGCCTACAAAATAATTAGCAGCATTACTGCCCTGTTATATACATTACAATTATTGAAACCCCTGACAAAAAGAGGTTTGTAAAAGTGTGCGTGTATCTATGTACAAGTGTTGTTACTACATATCGCCTAAACGGGTGTACCGATTTTGATGCGGTTTTTTATTCGAAAGCTGAAATGATAGAGATGGTTCTTAGCTAAGTTTTCAAAAAATGCGTCAGCGTTTATTAAAATATTAATGTAATATTACTGATATTATAAGTGATAAAGTGACTCGGTCTGTCTGTTGTGCTATCACGACGAAAACTACAACCGATTTGGATGAAATTTGGTATGGAGATAATTCAAGAGCCGGGGAAAATTTCATCCGACTGCGCAAAAAAAGCCGCGTTCGGAAAGCTGCTTATATATCTTTGACAAGGAAAAATTCTGAAAGTCTCTCATAAAAAATAACACGTGTAAGCATTTAAGAATAAAGAAAAGGTTCATGTATCATTTGTCTGGAGTCTAGCGTTCCGAGTACATGGGTGTGAGACGTGGAAACTCAACCAGAGATAGGAACACGTTAGAGGCGTTTGAACGTGGTGTTAGAGAAGGAATGAGTAGATCAGCTGGACAGATATGATAAGAAATGACGGCGTATTGGAAAGATCAAAAAAGAGATGATGGGCCATCTTATACGACCTTTATAAAAAACTTAGAAGGAATTAAAGAAGGAAAGCGTGAAAGAGGAAGGCCAAGGATAAGCTACATGAACCAGATAATGGAAACGGTTGGTGTCAAGTCGTAGGAGGTGAAAGGAACTGCTCTAGATCGAGCGAAATGGAAACAATTCATCAGCTGCACCGACAAGGGTATCAACCCTAAATTAAAAGAAGAAGAGAAGAGACAATCTAGACACCCGAGGGATTATATCCTTGGGTGTAGGTACAGCTTATGGGGCAATAGACAAGAAAAAAAAATCTTACCCCCGTATTCATAAACGCCTTTGAAGCTCATTATAAATAATAAATAAATAATTAATAATAGGACTTGAATTTTAATTTGCGTCTTTTTGGGATCATTTTAAAAGCCAACCGGAATCGGACCTATTATCTATGTCCGATTCCGGTACGCACCGGTTGCTAATATAATTATTTACATTAAAATTAATTTGTATACAAATGCTAACAATTCAGGTACCTAATTACTTAAATACTAATTGATAGATAAAATAATTAGATATACTTAGCAACAGAATAAGTAATAAGTAAATACTTAGTTTCTTCCGCAATACTTCCTAAAGTATAGCCGTGAATCTATCTAAAAAAGAATTTCCTACATTTTATAAAACAAGTAACATTTTCCGGTCATGTAATGTTACAGTAAAAGTTTAACTTTCCGTAAACGTAACTGCCATTGGCATTGCGTGCGTAAACGCAACACGCACACACGTAAATCTCACACACACAGACACCGAATCATTTTGTGTAATATTATTGCAACTTACGCAGACATCCATACAATATCTGTGTAAGTAAATAGGTATAAAATGTTTTAACGTTCCAAGTTCAAATCGCGAAATATTTGATAGATACTGGAATAGACAATCTCTTTAGAGTTGAGACCAAACTATTTATGTATGGCGCCAATGGCATTCTTAATATTAAAAACTTTATTGTATAGCACTCATAAACTATGAACTTATTCTTAATAAATTCGTAAAGTACGTATTTATTTAGATAGTTAAGTACGTACTTATATCGCAGCAAATATTTTCCCAAAATGTCTAGAATCTTGTATTCTCTACATTTTGGATAAAAAAAATTCGTAACGTACGACGGATGATGTCTATGTAATATTATTTTACATAATAATCAGATGACATTTACATAATATCTAAAGAATATTTTGTCACTTTGGCAGTAAATGTTTCAAATCAAAACATTAAAATTATTACAAAATCGGCTTTTATTTATATTGTCAACAATACAAAACGAATTATTTCTTCATGCTTCACACAAATTGATGCTCGACGCACACAAACACAAAATTGCGTATGAAAATAACATAGTTACACGCTCACACACACATTTAAGAGTATTCTATTCTATAAGCACCTATAAGGTTCTATTCTGTGTGTATGTGTGCGTAAAGAAAGGTGTATCGCTTGGAGAAATGGGCACAGACTGCGTGTTGTGTTAAACGGAACAAGTAATTAAACATAGTGATTAATAACACGATTTATAAAGTTTACATTTTATGTATTTTCTTAAATTTTTCGCGAATATCACACATCGAAATAAAACTACTAGATAATAGATTTTATCGCGGATTACTTCAGACCACCACAGAATACTTCAGTCCACCTCGCAACTATGAAGTCTGAAAAGACTTTGAAACGTTGGGATATAAAATCTAAAATAAATCCGATAAAAAGAAGTTTTATTTCAAAATAACTGTTAAATGTGTGAAATATCAGGATTGTTTTCTTTCAAGTGTATGTTCTGTATTTGGTTTATTGAGAGACAATCATTATTAATTTACCTAAAAAGCTTTGATGTAATTTACAAAAGGAGGCCAATGGGTGCACCATTACCCTATTCTTGAATCAGTGTCTGTTGTTACCAACACATGTCCAAATTTTTCAGCAGGAATTTATAGAATTTAAATAAATTCCCAATATGTTTATTGGGAATTTTCTCAATTTACCATTGATGCTTGCACATTTGCCTAACTTCATCTCTACCTCACTGGAACTCCAGAGGCGCCACCATAACTAAGTACCAGAAATAATAGTATTCTCTTTCTACGATAACTACCAAAACGTTGTCATCAATTAGGTATCTTGGGTTCCAAATTGAAATAGGGTTGACGACATTTTCTTTTGTTATGTCCGTCAGATACATTTAAAATATTGGATTTTTCATTTTTTTTTATTAAAAATTATCTACCGTGAAATCTCGAATGACGTCACGCTGTGAGTTTTATACCTCCGTGTGACGTAGCGTAGTCCCACTCCATAATTTTAATGCGTTACATCTTAATATTGCTTCATTTCAAAGCAAAAAATATGTATCAATTTTTTTTTTAAATCTTACTGACGAATGATTTATCATCCATAGAGGCACGGTGGTACCAAGATTCATTCAACAAACGAATAAGTAGATAGTAACAATCAAATGACTGTCAAGATCAAACTAATAAGGCCGGCTATCCACTATTGCGTCACGCCAAAGGGCCGTGACTTGACACGCTTTCGGCTTTCTTCAGTGAAAGGGCTAGAAAATCGTTCTAGGCTATTCCTTCGTTGTTTTTCACTGAGAAAAAGTACATAGGTACTTACATACCTTTGTAAAAGTTGTTATTGTTCGTTTGAGAATCACGTAGAAGCCCGTAGAACAACGTGTAGAAGTTTTTTCCGTACTTATTCATTTCTAAATTTCAGAACTTGAAAACTTGAAAAAAAAATCAAATTGAACACAGCTGTTACAATGATACCTACTATTCTTTTTAGATACCTACCTAGCTCTCATTCCTGTATTAACCGCAAGTGTAAGCAGAGGTAAATATCGACTAAATTTCGCCGGCTGTTTATGCCCCATACGTAAAGGGAGCGAGCCTATTACCGTTCAAGTATCGCCCATCATGATTAGTTGAAGCAATTGATGTCTTTCACAGATACTCTTTGTTTTTTTCTCTTCTTGAATGTTTTCATTTATTTATTTATTTCTCTTTTCATGTGTTTTTTTTACTTGATTCTGTGTGTCCTGTCTCTGTCAAATAAATGTTTTTCTTTCTTTTCTCTTCTTTCTTTCATATCTGAGCACATAACCATAATATTCAACTTTTCTTTTCTTGACGGCCAGCAGTACCTAATTGGCGGCCACGACCCATACGTTGTAGAACTCTTTCGTTCGTAACCTTGTGAGTCCAACTGATGGGAAGCATACGACGGTAACACCCTATCTCAAAAGCCTCCAGACGTCTTTTAGTATCGTCTTTAATAGTCCATGTTTCACTCCCATAAGTAACAAAGGAGGAATTAGGTTCATAGCTTTAGATTGATACTCCGGCAGCACAGAACCTTCCCCATTTTATTAAATGAGGCTCGGGCAATCCCTATCCGGAATTATCTAGTCAGAGGTCTATGGTTCATTCACCCAATCACTGAGATAATTAGGGACTAAGTTCGTCAGTACAAGTATTGACGAACTTGGTCCTTGAACTTTTTTTACTTTTGTCGTAATGTCAAAACGTATTTTTATTAGATATGAACAATGCCACAGTTCATTTTCCATACAAAAATACGCGTAAACATATCAAAAGAGGAGACTACCTAGAAAAGCATTTATTAGTCCGATTGTTTTGACATTTATAAAATTGCTTTTTTTATTTGACTTCAAAAAAAGGAGTGAGGAGGTATTATGCACAACTGTAATGTTTTTAAACAGCGCCATCTATGAATCTAGTGTAGTACTAATAAGCATTTAGTGTATCTCATCACCACTCTTTAAATTTTAGGTTTGGAAAGATCCTGAAACCCTAATTCTTTTGTTTACATTTTTCTGATTTCACGTAATTGTAACGAAAATGTCTGCATTTTAATTACATTACTATAAACCTAAAATAATAAATATAAAAGTATTCGTATGATTTTTTGTGTTGCCAGGATATTAAAGAATTCTGCCTGCTAAAATCTGCGGCCTGCACATAGTGCACAGAAAGAAACATTTGTTTTTTACACTGCCAACACAAAGCACCAGGTCAAGGAAGTGCAGCAGTCTTTGACGCAATTTTTTTGTTATTTTTTAATAATGCTTTACTCTAATGAATTGTTTTTTTAATTATTTTTCAAAATGATAGTGAGATAAATTAAATAGTTACTAATGGTTGTAGGAAGCGGTGTATGTTTTTTTAAAGAAGAAAGAAAACTAGGTGGTGTGACAGCAAGAGAATACCGCAATAAGAATATTCGCTAATAAAACTAAAATTTTACAAGAAACCTCAAAGAAATGTAAATTAATTGATTCGTAAGATCGTGTACTACATGGCATTAGCAAATAGGGTGGCTGTAAACACAATTTATGTTGAAAATAATCGTCATAACATTTGACCCAGTTACAGTGCTGTGTGCGTTGACCTATGGATGTGAATGCGGACTAAAGATGTTATTTTTAGGATACAGCTTTGCAGATAATTAAATATTTATAGATGTTGTCCGGCATTATTATATTGTACACTAAAGTACACATAAAAATCTCGTGACCTTTTACATTCTGCTTTCTGGTAAGTGACAGTTCTTTCAGTTCTTTGTTCAAATATTTTTAAATTTCGAACATCGATATGTTTTTAATTTTAGACAAATGACTATTTCAATTAATTTAGACTGCCCACAAGTTTAACTTACTAATAAGTATCAGCCAAATACTATCTGGTTGTAATTTTTTCTTCTCATGATAATAAATATTAATTATGAGTGCCTAGAGGCTTTGGGAGCAATATTATCCTATCTGTTGCTCTTCCTAAATACTAAGCTACTATTTTCTAGGTATCACCAATATTAAAAAAAAATCTAATGTGATTGACAGTTTGTCTAGTGTGTTTAGATGAGCAAACAAAGCATTGTTTAGTTTTGATAAATTAGCATTTACACACCTAACTTTATAGACAATGGGACACCAACTAGTTTCTGCTTGGGACTTTATGGGAAAACATTCCATGGCACATATAATCGGGATAATAAGTACCCAAATATCTAAGATCCTTACTTTATAATCCACCCTTGTTGGTACCAAGCATGTTTCAACAATATTTGTAAAGAGCTTCTATTTGATCCATATACTAGCAAAAACATTATACTTAATAAGTTTTTTGTATTTGCTTGCTAGTGTTCTCAAAATTTTATATTCTTACTCAACTGCTATTTGGGAATTGGTTTCCTTGTTGAATAAATTAATAAAAAATATCTAAATCTTGGTAATTAACTACAAATTTGCAAAATTGAATCATATCAAATCTGTATAGCTGTTTTGTTGTGAATAAGTAACAAAAATTTCATACATCCTCACTAACTTTTATTCATAATAGTAGCATCAAGTAGCATGTGCAAGAACTGGATGAGAAAAGCTACAGATTGTGCTCACTGGTGTACTTTAGAATCTATGTCCAGCAGTGGTCTAGTATAGGCTCGGCACGAGCCTCGCCTTAGATAAATAAGGTTGCAGGTTCAAATCGTGGTCGTACCCATACAATTGTTTCATCTCCACTGCTCAATATCGGTGAAGGAAAACATCGTGAGGAAACTGGCATGTCTAAGAACTAATCATTCAGGACATGTGACATCCACCAACCTGCACTTGGCCAGTGTGTGTGGATTAAGGCCTTAACTCTCTCAACTCAAGAGATAGTTGAGGGAAGACCCGTGTCCAGCATTGGGACACTAAAAAGGGTTCAAGTGAATGATGATGAGTAGTACATGACAAGGGGTGAGATTTTATGCCATTAATTTTTGCTTAGCAGTCTACCAGTTTTCCAAATTATACCTTAGACTAAGTTTTAGAGCTACTGCAAAAATTGCTGGCATAATGGCTCCAGAGCATAGGAATTCTCCAAAAAAGTCACCGACTAAGCATTGACGTTTATATAAAAGTAGTAACTTTTCACTTAAAAAATACCACAAAATTTAGCACATATTTTTATATTACAGGTACCTATGGGTGAATGTTTTGAAATAGTTACATGAAATCTAGAAGTTAATAACCAGAAAACTGCTAGATGCAACTTCCTTTGAGGGATCAATTTAACCATAGAGTATTATTTAGAAAACATTTTCCTATTTTAATTGAATAAAATGAAATAAACATTCCAATTTTAAACAAATAGGTTGTGATACTGGTAAGATAATGCTTGTCACAACTGGTAACAATTAAGAAAAAAAACAAACGGCCAAGCATATCATAATTAACTGGCTGATAGTTTAAAACTGTTAGCCAATAAAAAATACCCAAAATGAGTTCCGAATTCAAAAAATTCTAAACTTGCCAAATATTGTTAAAATGGTTACTTAATTAATAAAAATAAGACAATATGGTGTGTTCTGACTGAGTTATAAGGGTGGGAAGCACCTGGGCCTTATGCCCTAAGGCCGGGGCTAGTCGGCAGTGATGAAGAAACAAAATGTCCGCACTCTATCATTAATTGTGTGCACATTTACTTATCTATTGGTCGGTGCCGCTGTTTTTGATGCTTTAGAATCCACCACAGAAAGGAATCGATTTGAAGTATTGCAAGGTTAGTATTTTCCATAGTGCTCCATGAGTGAGTTCTTTTGACTGAATCAAAGTTATGAGTTTTAATCTATGTCTAGATGGCTACACTTATAATTTTATTGTTATAGCTATAGAAAGTATAATAATAAGAAAGTACAATATAACTGAAGAAGACTTCCGTGTGATGGAGACAGTGGTACTCAAGTCGGAGCCCCACAAGGCGGGCCAGCAGTGGAAGTTCACTGGCGCGTTTTATTACGCGACTACAGTGTTGACAACCATTGGTAAGTGGATTGAATTGTGATTAGATTCATACATGTATTATGATACATGGGGCATTTTTGAATATGGGGCACTTTGGGACATGGGGCACTTTGAAAATATATTGCTAAGTACATTAAGAGCCTGTGAACGCCAGAATTTCATCATTATATGAAAGCTGAAAGTTTGTCAGCACATACTCTCAAAACAGGTAGGAATGATGAACCCATGGAAGAAAGATGCAACTTCTTATGGACCCATTATGAAGTTTGGGTCATCATGGCTTCGGCCAGTAAACAATACTAAAAGAGTGTAACTTAAATTCATCAAATAATAGTGATTTTTTTATATTTCGTTCAGAATATTGTGAGATCAATCACGTCATTGACAAACACTTATTATTATGGAAACCCATTGCCAGACACCCATAAAGTTAAGTACATTGTGGCAAGCTTAACTTCAAAGGTGATTGGGCAATGAATAGGTAGAAATCAGTTCTAACAATGGTTGAAGTTTTTTTTTAATTCAATATTTTTAGTATGTTTTTTTAAGTGTATAGAGGTCTTGTTGATCATTTTAAGGCCATTGGGTCAATGTTTAAAAATCGTATTAAAGTAAGCACATATAAATCGCATTAAAGTAAGGAGTGGGAGTTCTTTTTGTCATAATCACTAAAAACTACTCTGTGACCGTGACGTCACGCGACGCTTTGGCTTAATATATCGCCTTTATTTATTGATTTTATAAAAGAAGAACAAATACGTGTTCAATATTTTCGACTAATGTATAAAACGGATTAAAAAATTAAATTTGAGATCTTAGTCGACATACGAGTACACGACTCCGCTCCCACCCGGCAAAAATAATATGATTTAAATATGGGCTGTAAGTGTTGCTCTTTAGGTATACTTTACTTTGGCAACATAAATTAGCAGACAGCTCAACATAGACAAAATTTCAATATGGCCAAAATACGAGTCGCTTTAATGGAAACTGTGTCTATCGCGAAATGTGAAAACGGCTGTCGCCTAAGTTAAGGCTGTCGGCTGTCGATGTTAGGTGGGAACGGTGTTGAAGAAGAGTCGTGTAAGTAAACTATGACCTTTAGTTATCTTGCTTATCCAAATCGTTTTTCAGGCTATGGCCACTCAACGCCAGCGACTATCGGTGGTAAATTGTTTACTATGGTGTACGCTGCAGTGGGCATTCCTCTGGGGCTGATCATGTTCCAAAGTATCGGTGAACGGGTTAACAGACTTAGTAGGTGAGTCAAAACACAGTTCATATTCCTCTTCTACAAAGACCAGTTTAAGTTTACATGTTACTAAGTCGTGTGTCGACACGACTGGTTATTAATCAGGCACAGTACCGACAGTTTAAAGTGCTCTCTGAGACACGGCTTTCGGACTACACATTATTGCTTAGAAATTAGAGCAGTGTTGGCCCAGCGGCATCGACCTCGCCTTTGAAATATAAGGTCCCGGTTTAAATTCCCAGAGGTGCCTACAGATCACTGTGATAATTGTTTCATCACCGCTGCTCAATATCGGTGAAGGAAAACATGAAGAAACTGGCATTACTTCATCCCTTTTTAGTGTCTCACTGTTGGGCATGGGTCTTCTCTCAACTATCATGAGTTGAGAGAGTCAATCCTTAATCAACACACGCTGGCCAAGTGCGGGTTGGTGGATGTCACATGTCCTCCAATGATTAGTTCTTAGGCATGCCGGTTTCCTCACGATGTTTTCCTTCACCGATGTTGAGCAGCGGAGATGAAACGATTCACACAAAGATGTGTGGGCACGACCAGAATTAGAACCTGCGACCTTATTTTTCTAAGGCAAGGCCCGTACCACTGCGCCAATACTACGCTCTACTGGCTGTCTGTCATGTCTAACTGGCATGTTTAAGAACTAATCATCATTGAGTGTTCTCAAAAAATAAATGAAGGTCACGCCTGTGTTCCCTGAAGGTGAAGAAGAAGTAAATACCACCTACTATTCGATATGTTTAGGTCCCATAAGTAATAGTGGGCGAGCAAATTGCCGTTCATCGGGAACAATTCTAAACTTCGAGCTGCTACTTAGATTCTCTTAGAATATTAGAAGTCTTTTTGCGAAGGCTTTTTAAATGAACAAGTAAATATAAAATGCAGACTAAATTAAACTGTACCTTATGCTTATTTTTTTAATTTCAGTGTAATAATAAAATCAATAAAACGCGCATTGAACTGCAAACAAACAAACGCGTCAGAAGTGGATCTGATATGTGTGGTCACCACATTATCTTCACTAACTATAGCTGGAGGTGCGGCTGCGTTCTCCAAGTTTGAAGGTTGGAGTTACTTCGACAGTGTATATTACTGCTTCATCACGCTTACTACTATCGGTAAGTTTAACAATACATTTTGTGAGTACGAGCACTGTCTGTCTCTTTCTATTTATCACTAAACGATAGAGATGGACAGTGTTTGCAACATATTTTCTTGTGCAAACCGACAGCTAAATAGTTATTTACCGAATCTACCATAGAGTTTTCTATATATCCAATCAGCAGTGCAAGAGCAGTATTCACGTAGTGATATTGGCCTCGCCTTTGAAATATAAAGCCCCGTGTTCGATTCTTGGTCGAGCCCACACATCTTTGTGTAAGTTGTTTCATAGCCGCATGCTTTTCATCTTTTATTACTATATATACCTATAACTTAACTTCAACCCTTTTTAGCGTCCCACTGTTGGACACGACTTCTCTCAACTTCTCTCTAGTGCACATGTCCTCGAATGATTAGTTCTTAGACATACTGGTTTACGTTAATATGCAGCGGCAATGAAACAATTCACACAAAGGTGTGTGGGAACGACCGGGGATTGAACCCGCAACCTTATATTTCAATGGCCAATACTGCTGCGCCATCGCACCGCTACTCATACTAACTACTACTATACTAACACGTTATTGATGTAATATTTTATAGGCTTCGGTGATATGGTAGCTCTACAAAAAGACAACGCCCTGAACCGCAAGCCGTCGTACGTGATGTTTGCCCTGATATTCATACTGTTTGGACTCGCGATAGTCGCGGCGTGCCTCAACTTGCTAGTACTGCGGTTTGTTACTATGAACACTGAGGATGAGAAGCGAGACCAACAGCAGGCTGAACAGGTAATAATCCTAAGACATTAACACACACGGTCATCTGATCCCAAACTAAGTAGACCTAGTAATATGGAAACCATCTAACTAGCTACCGCCCATGGCTGCGCCCGCGGGGTATTTATTGGAATAGCCTATGTGTTAATACAGACCATGATCTATGTCTGTGCCAAATTTCATCCAATTCCTTCTAGTAGTATTTGCGTGAAAGAGTACCAAACATACTTGCCTAAATCCATTCTTACACACTTTCGCATTAATAGAAAGTAGGATAATATACTACACATACTTCTTTTCTTTTGTAAATACATAATATAGATAATTACACCCAGTTTCACGCAAACAGACATGTTCTTCACACAAATGTTTGTCACTGCGATGTGAAGAGCAAGTAGATATCTCACTGACCATGCTACCGGCCCGTTATATAATAATCCAATCCAAAATTAGCTTGTGGTCGGGCAATATGTAGTGGTAAGATAAGTTAGGCAAGCAGCGGTGGCGCAGTGGTAGGGGCCTCGCCTTAGAAATATAAGGTCGCGGGTTCGAATCCCAGTAGTTCTCAGTTCTCAGTTAAGCGGTATCTATAGATATCTGGTCGGTGAGCCGTATTCATCGAGGTGGGAATGTCCACTACTAATACCTTCATGCGTTTTCTTGCTAATGAGTCACCTTTGCTCGATAAGTGCTTGTTACTCTCCCTCCGCATTCCCACATACTAGACAAGTTGGTATTCCAGCCCTATTTTGTGTCGGTGTTCCTGTAGCCTAGTTTTGTTGTTCATTGACATCCTTGTATATTTCAGGCGCAACAAGTAGCGGTACGTTTAGAAGGCGACGTGATCACCGCTGATGGTGCAGTGTTGCGAGGCGTCTCTAGGGGTACTAGGTTACCTGCGGATCCTCGACAAATTGCTATCGGTCAGTACTATTAACACCTCTCAAATGTAAATGTAGCTGGGCATCATATAAAGAAAGAAATCCATAAGATTATTTAATTTAAATTAAATATATAGGGAAACTTTTTAACTAGTGTGCAAACGTTGTCACGTATTTTTGATTTGATATGTCTTAGTACTAAAAAATTAAGTAATCTGTAACTGAAGATGTTTACTATTCAAACTGATCATAATGTTACCGCGCGCTGTCAAATTAGGTGTGCACTCGGTAGAGTCACTGACCCCTTCTGTTACGATGCGCGGTTTCATCAATATTTTTACGAATAGATTCATAAGTTACTGATTTTAAGTCGAATAAAAAACTTACTGATTCCGAACCAACAAAAACCTTTGCGCTAAGAATATACATCTGGTTAAAGATATAATTTTTTGTCAACTTTGATGACTTATGTTTAAACGTGCCCCAGGGGCTAGAAGTGAATTTATGTTTTAAATAACAAACAGCATATTCGAAGATATTATATTTTTCTTTATTTGTTTAAAGATATAATGTTTTTATAGGTTTCTAGTCTAAGTAAAGAGCTTGAATGAATATATTTTAACGTAAAATCGCATTCAAAATATCAATTGATTATCAAAGGGACTACGGTCACCTTTTCTTTTATACGGCACACGGAAAAATAATCGCCCATAAGGTTATTTAATTTGTTTTTGATAATTACTAAGTATATACCCACAATTTGTAAGACGTGCAGAAAAGGGTCTTCTGTTTAGTTTTTAACCTCGTTTAATACAAAACTTGATTTTCAGGTGACGCATCGTTAGTACCGCTCTACGTAGATGAGGACTACGCACCCAGCGTTTGCAGTTGTGGATGTAACTGTTTCTCTAAGAATAAGTAAGTGTAAAAATATGTACAACCATGGGCAATCAAGTATCAGGTTTTAGACAGGGCCTGTATCAAAATTTGTTGAAGGACCCAAATGAATTTTCATTAAAGAAATTATGTTTTTTTTGTGAAAATTTGTTAGGGAATCATTTGAATTTTCTCGGGATTTTCGTAGTGTGATTTTAGATAACATTTCACGAATTTTCGCTTACGTACCCCTTCATAATTGATACTAATCTCTCGTCATGGATGGGGCTACTGCAAAATATATAATTAATTACTGAATAGAAATAAATTACTTACCTACTACACGTATTTTACAGTATTCTTTAGCTAGTTGTAGTACTATCATTTTAATTTTCTTCATTTAGTGGATCAACTTAATTTTATTATTTCAGGTCTGTACCTTACCGCGATCCGTTATCTCCTGTCCCACCGACCAACATAAAGCAGATAAAATCCAAAAACTACCGGGAGCTCGGCAGCATACCACGGTACATCGAAAAGTCAAATTCGAAAGACCGTTCGCAATCCCTTCGCCTCAACTCTGCGTCCGGGTACCTTTATATGAATGCAAAAACTAACGATTTTCAATTAGAACCTGAAGATTTCAGAGAAATAGTCTCTAAACGCAGAGAACAACTACGCCGAGGCATGATGATGTATGAAATGAGATGTAATAACAATGAACAGTATTTACATCCGTATAGAAGCAGTTTTAGCACTCGAAACGAAAGCCAACATAGTTCATCTTTATTTTCAATGAATACACGTACAGATAACCGTAGTAACGACCCGTTAGTAGATGATTACGACTCAGAGAAATCAAGTTACGCTAAAAAGAAATTAATGAAAAACATAGCAAGGAATACTGCTAATAAAAGAGTCGAAAATTATTTCTACGACGATGCTGTGTTACACTTTGACGATGAATACGCTTTTGACGGGTCGATATTATTTGCTAAACGCAGAAAATCTATTGAAAGAAATTGGGATGATTATAATTGCGAAATGCCCCGTCATTATGGGGCTGATCAGATATCAAATGACGGTAGTTATGGGTATTATTTGCCAGACGATGAAGAACAAAATCAGTACTTTATTAATGATACGTTAACTTTCCAACTGCCCCCGCACAGAGCGAGTATATAGTGAAAGTGTTGCCAAATAGTGTTAATCTAAATATGGGCCAATTAATTAAAGATAGGATGTAGTTAGTTACGATTTTGAGACTTGCATGTAGTGAATGGTAACAAAGAAGAAAATGAATTGATTGGTTGATAGGTAGTCTTCAGCGCGAGTGTGTAGCATGAGATACTTGCTGGGATTCCTCAATTTATACGAGCTGGCAGTGAATTTAATAGTCATTAAATTATTAATTAATTGACTTTTTGAAAAGAGGGTAATAAATTTGCAAGTTTATTTACTTTTTTATGTTTGCTCAGCCATTATTTATTTTAAATTAGTTTATTTATTTCAAAATACTTGGTATGTTTAAATAATTTATATTGAAACTCATATTTGCGGCCACTACATGCAAGCAATCGAAATACTTAACCTACTTTACAATTTTCGCGGTAGTATCCAGTTTGAAATTATTTAGCTTTTACACGTAATATAGTGAGGCATTTTTTTGTAATTCTGTAATACTGAGCTTGGCTTCCTTGTAGATATTGTAATATAGTGTTAATAAGGCTTATCGTGCGAAAACGATGCTGTTTACACTCCGTTCAGAAACGAGATGGTGAAAAGTGTGTAAAATTGTGCTTCCCATATTTTGTGTCAAAAGTGCCAATGGTGAGAAATTGTCTTCAATATACAATTTCCTTTTATTTTTATTGTTTTAGCTCTAAATTTCAATCGTTTATTATTGTGCCACTATACTGAATTTCCCCTATTTAGTGATTTATTTTGTTCCATTATTCTAAACGGGTTTGTGCCTCTGAAATTTAATTATAAAAGTCGTGATGTAAATAAGCTATTAATTATAATTCAATATCTGTTTGAATATGCATTGTTGTTATGACTTAATATGACGAAAATGATCGAGCTTAATATATCACAAGATTGCATGATGTGATTCATAATGCCCCCCCCCCATTTCGAGGATTATTTCGCTTAAAATTAAATTCTGTGAAAAGTATATGAAATCTTTAAAGATCTATAAAATTTGTTTATAAAGTTTATGTCAGAAAAACTACACATTAAAATTAATGTCCTCAGACAATTAATTACTATAATAACTATGGGAGTTATATTTAAAAAACTTAACGTTAATGTGAGTTAAATTATAAATATTTCAGTAAAACTGGTTTTGTTATGCTTTGAACTGTCCCATAGCAAAAAAACTCTAATGTAAGAATGCATAATATGCGTGCAAAGTTTTTAAGCTCATAATTTTACTAAATGTTTCGACTATGTCAAATAAAATTAATTGTTAAGTTTCAATTGCCCTAGGCTGCAAAATATATAAAAATATATATCTGATTATAATAGGTTTATCATTTTGTAACTACTAAAATAAGTTCAACGGTAAAACTGATGAGTTATGTTTCAATATGCCCCGGGGGCATGTAAAAACAATGTATGTGTTATTCTGGGCTATTTTGTTAAATGACTGCGGCAGCAGAAATTAAAAATAAGTATTTACTTTCAGATTTTAACTCTGTGTCCACGAGATTTGAGTATCTAGTCAGTTTATTATTGGAATATTATCAATTCAAATTTCCAATTTTAAGCATTTGTCATATTGTTCTGATTCTATTCTGATATTTTTTTTTTGTATTTGGTGTATATTGTTGTTATTCTTTAAAAATAATCCATTTTTAAAGGTCGTTTTTAATTTGTTAATTACTGAGTCTAGAGAATGTATTATAGAATTGATTTTTGCGAATATACTATTTTTAGAAATTCCAAATTTAAAAAATATTTTTTTTGTATTATGTTTTTATTTTACAAGTATTCTTAATTGTAACGCACCAGTATTTTATTTTCTGTGATAATTTCAACGTGAAGTATTATTAGATGTAAATTTGTTATAAGTTTATAATAATTAAGTTATATATTAAAAATAACCCAGCCTGTGTCGCTATTTGCTGATAAAGTTGATGAGATTTAACGCTATCTGCCATTTGAAGTTTCAGTCAAATATTGCTATCAGAAACCTATGAAACCCAAATTTACCCTTAATGTGGCTGAAAAGTCTCGTATAGGCTATCTGGAACTTTATCAGCAACTGGTAAAACGGATCCTTATTAATTGATTTCTAAAGATCTCACAATGCTTTAAAACTAACTTATAGTAATTTATTATTAATTTTGGATTAAATAAATAAGTTAATAAAATAATTAGTGTCAAACTGAGAAATGCCAAAATTATATTTCAAAAAAGTAATAGGGTGATAACCTACTAAGTGCACACACGCATTATCCAATGAAACGCACTGCGGTTGATATTAGAATGCGCCAACTGGTTGACTATTAGTACTCCGCGGTAGAAACATTGCAATGGGCCTTTTTAAACCGACCTCTAAAAATATTTTTTTAAAAATGACGTTTATCTAAATTTTTTTATATTACAAAGATTCTGTATTTAAATTTTAAAATTTTCATTTAAATTTTAAGTCATCCATAAGAACGTAATGTACATACAGTCTGTGAGGTCTAAGCTAAGCTTTGCATTTGTATAAATGATCAGTTATCATTTGTATGAGTTACGACGCGCAAGTGACGCACCGGCTTATTGTCAAAAAACAATATAAGCCTTTTTAAAACCAAGCAAAGGACGCGTCTCGCTCTATGTCGACGTCACATCTACATTATCTATGTGCGCCCACACATATGCCAAGCTCAGATTAGGACTTGCGGACTGTACATACTTTTGAACGATTGCGGTTGAACGCGCGGCTTTTGGCTGGACGAATGGTTTTGTCGGATAATAGTATGAGCACTTAATTCTTATGCCAATCAAAGATGAACTTTATTAAATTATGAAATAAAATAATAAATGCCAGAGATGAGTAAATGCCAAATGTATATTATATCATTATCTAAATGGAGTCGTTTATATGCAATGACAGTGCATCTTGTAAGTAACATTTATAACAAAGTATTATTATAAACCCGACTGTATTATAGAATATTAACGAAATTATTATTTTGATTGGTTGTTACCAAGCGCTGTTAAACAATCAAACAAAACCTTCATTTTTATGATATTAGTATAATTAGGAACTTGTAGACCAAGTGTAAACTTTTTGGTTTAAATATGTAATAATATAATTTACCATATACTAGATAAACAGCTTCGTTGGTCCACTTTGCTGTCCTAGGTTCAACAGCTGTGTCTTGAAAAAAATCTTCTTTAGAAAAAACAGACAGTATCGTAGCGAACAGAAGTGTTCGTTTTTTAACGTAAGTCTATTTAAAATAAAGTCAAACTACTGTTTTAACTTACATACATATGCACGATAGGGCGTCAGACGGTGCGGTTAACCGCATTAAAATGTGTGAGAAACCGCATTGCGTTTTACTGTACAATGCGTAAATGCCAACCAGTGATTTTGCACTTGGACTACAAGCTCCCATTTAGTTGTAAGTAAAAATGTTGTGACGTAGTCCTTTTGCTTCTCTATTGTTCTAATTACAATTAGTTATTACTCCCTTTGATTGACTGACTGTACAGTAACTTCCATTGTAATTAATTAAATAATTAATTAATTAATAATTATCACTTACTTAAGCTAGGCTACGCCGAACATGTACTGAGACAGTGTCTTCGTGTAAGTGTGATTGATAAGTTAAAGATTATTTGATAATACAAAAGATTTCTTAGCGTAGGAAAGAAAACCTCTAAAAAACGCAACTTTCCTTCCCCTGGAGCTAAATTAGACGCACAAATACAATTTCCCTACAATTCTGACTTGCCTGTGTTTTCTGATGAGCAAAAGTTGACTGTCCCGAGTTGCACAATCTTATCTGTACTATGCGTTTCAAATGAGAATAGGATTGGAAATCCGCCATCTTGGACCGGAATGCGTAACAACTTCACATTTTTTAGTACAGTTAGCAAAAATGTTTCTTCGATATAATATCACATCTAGATGAAAATAAAATAAAAATGCGTATATCTTACTGCCTTCCACTAAAATTGGACATTTGGAGTAGAATATTTATGTACGAACTCATTTTATTACGACCGACAAAAAGCGGTGCTATAAGTTAAAACGTGTGTTTTTATGCGTGCAAAAGAATTTGTGTACTAGTTTGTGGCATCCTAGCGCGTAAATTTACTTAGGTAGCTACAATGTAACTACATACCTAAGTAAAGGTTTTACATAAATCAGTTTTCCATACATTTCAAAATAATATTATTGTCAGTGGTTTGACATTTTTGACTGGCGCTACTTCTGCATGGTTTTTGGTATGAAGTTAGCCGCGAGTCCAGTCCTATTCTTATTTGTAACGCATAGTAGTCTGTATGTTCCCGGCAATTACCTCAGACATCGAGCTAGCCGGCACAAACTGTTTGCGACACGCATAGACTAATATGTATATAGTGACAGAGCGCAAACACCTGTATGTCGTACGTTACAGGTGCTCTATGCTCTCCTGGATATCCTGAGTGTGATCTGTTTGGCGATGGATGGAAGGATATTGTGCGAATTTGTTAGCTGCGAGAGGACGTATGTAAGAGCATCCACTGTCTCTTTTTAACGTAATGAATTAATATATTTTATTTTTATTGTCTTATTTTTAATTTTGTTTAATTTGATTTCTTGTTTTTCTATTTTTTTTATTTTATCTAAAATGTATTTTTTTTTACCAACCTATTATGCGCAGGAGTTTTTTAAGTTTTATTTTATATTTACTTTTTTTTAGGCTGTTAGTGCGTAGGTTTTTTTTACTGGTACTTAATATCTTCTTTATGTTGTATACTCCCAAATTGTTAATTTTACTTATGTAATTATAATTATTTTTTCTAAAAAACAAAAAATATATCTAAATGTTTATTGATTTCTTGTTTTTGTATTTAATTTAAATAATGTAATTGTTGTAAACAGTTTTTTTTACTTCAGTAAATAAATAAATGATTTACATAATACAACTAGGCAAACCAGTGCCATACCAGGTTTATACCTGCTATTCCGAAAATTGTTGAAAATTAGAAACTTTCTCCACACAGCGCTTAGCAACAGCGCAGTATTAATTGGTGACATTTTTATTGTTTTATTATACTAGTCAAATATGTTTAACAAACAAAATCATTTATCGAATTATAATAATTAATTAATTATTTAATTATGATATTTGACGGGCCAGTGGCGTGGTCGGTAAGATACTTGCTTTCCACGCCCCAGGTCGTGGGTTCGATTCCCACCCGAGACAAACATTTGTTTAAATATGTCTGTTTGTCTTGTGTCTGGGTGTAATTATCTATATTTAAGTGTATATTTACAAAAGAAAAGTATTATATGTAGTATATTACCAGTTATCTGGTTTCCATAGTACAAGCTCTGCTTAGTTTGGGATCAGATGACCGTGTGTGTTAATGTCCGACTATATTATTATTATTAAATAATTATATTTATTTATTTATCATTTATCAAACGCTGCATAAAAGTGACGCCACTGTGAGGCTTTTCTCTCTATGAGGCTCTAGTGAAAATTTTGATTAATTTAATATCTAGATAAGTGTTTACCCTGCATGTAGTCAACTGATCAGATTGCCCTACGCTAAGAAATCATTGTATTAAAATCTTGTAAAAATTCGATTCCGATGTGTCAAGTGCGGTTGGATGCTAACTAATGTATTGTAACTCGTCGAATATGCGAGTTCTAAGTAAAATGCAGTCTGAGCTGACTGTTATTTGTAAAATAAATCGGATTTCAATAAAAAATACATAAGAGTTCGCCTTTTTTCTTTTAATCACTAATTATTTTTTCTATGCTAATGCCTACAATTATTGCTAACACTGAGTCGCTATTTCACGTCAACCTTTTTAGTATCCCACTGCTGGCCACGGGTCTCCGCTCAACTATCTTGTACTTGTTGAGAGAGTTTAGGCCTTAATCCACACACGCTGCGCAAGTGCGGGTTGGTAGATGTCACATTTCCTCGAATGATTAGTTCTTAGACATGCTGGTTTCCGCACGATGTTGCACGATAGTGTCCCATTCCTTGGACACGGGGCCCAAGGAGTGGGACACTAAAAATACTAGAAGTGAAGTGACTCCCAAGTTGGTTCCATTAAAAAATGTATTGGTTTGTTTAAAGGTATAGTTGCTGGTTAACCACTAACTAGAGGTAAGGGGGGACGTTTTGATTTCCTCCTTTGGAACAAGCAATTTAAGCTTTTCTTGCTGTCTATACTTGAAAACTCCGAGTATGGATGTCGGGGGAACTAATGTATAGATTATTGTTGGAAAAAAAAGGGTTTTGGGGATGTGGGAATAAGCCCATCCAGCGGAAAATGAAAATAATAGTTATTAGTATATTCTGTTATAATATGTATTGAAATACGCCATCTAGCGAAAATCCATAATAACTTTTACTCTAATAGACTAGTAATAATGACTCTGAATGTTTTTAAATTGGATCAACAGATGTCACTGTTAACAAATTCTAGGAAAAACCGTTAGTTCTTTCCTTCTTTAGACATTAAAATTTATAAGTTACTAGCGGCCCGTCCCAGCTTCGCCCGGGTAGCTTCAGCCCACTCAACAATTTCCATAAAATGTGATAACCATAGCAGCGCCATCTATTGATTACTTACTCAACCCAGTCGAAAGGTATCGACATCTGTTAGAATCATTTGGAGTTAACAGATAATTGTGACTGTCAAATAATAACAGACAAATAATTAGCAATAAATTAAAATTGCGACTATAATTTGAGATTTAAACTATCCTATCTCTCAAGTTGGATCGAACTGCACATGGTGTGCGAATTTTATTATAATCGGTTAAGTTGTTTAGGAGTCCATTGAGGACAAACATTGTGACACGAGATTTATATATATTAAGATTAAGATAATATGTATTGAAATACGCCATCTAGCGAAAATCCATGGTAACTTTTACTCTAATAGACTAGTAATGACTCTGAATGTTTTTAAATTGGATCAACAGATGTCACTGTAAACAAGTTCTAGGAAAAACCGTAAGATCTTTCCTTCTTTAAACTGTAGTTGTAAATAGAATGAATTCAATTGATTATGACCTTGTGGCAAATCTTGAGTTGGACTCGAATCGAGTCCGTAAGTAGCTATTATTCTATGAAATGAAATGAAAATATGCTTTGTTTTTTTTTCGCGAGTCTACATAAAAATACCCTAATCAATTTCTTTTACTATCGTGCAGTGAATGATTGACCACTACTGAGATACTGCCAAAAAACTCGTTGGTTTTTTTTTAATGAATTGTACCATAAAATATAACAACAAAACCCTTACAGGGTCACTCAGGTGTCTGTCCGTCTACAGCAACCGATTTGCCTCGAAACTATTGATCTGATTGAGATGTTTGGTACACTTTTGTAAATTGGTGATCCAGAGGAGTAAAATAAATGAATTTGAAACCTCAATTTTTATTAAAATTAAAAAATACTAATAATAATGAGTTTATTTTCACCACAATAATCAGTAAACAAGTATTGAGTATGTACCCAATGCATTAATGTAGACACGATATAAATGTGGTGACCAGCACCTTTGCTAACTGGTCGCTAGACTACTTGTATTAAAGACGCTGAGCTCCAATCACCTAGTTCAATTTCGTACTGATATTAATACAAGATTACTCTGAATCAAAAAGTTTTTTTATGACTACAATAGATAAAAAAAAAGAAATTATTGTGAGAGTCTCAATCTTATTATTCTTCGTATTTTCTATTGGTCTCTCTATTTGGTCTTATTTGCTCACTGCTGAATTTAGGCCTCTCCTAATAAGCGCCATTACAACCCTGTCTTTAGCTTGTCGCATCCAGCTACTGCCGGCCCTTCTTCGCAGATCGTCACTCCACCTAACTGGAGGGCGTCCCACACTACGTTTGCCAAGACGTGCCTCCACTCAAGAACTCGCTTTCCAGCGGTTATCAGTTCTTCGACAGATGTGGCCAGCCTACTGCCACATTGTTATTGTTATTCACTGTTATGAAAACTAGATAACTGGTATATACTATACTTAAAATACTTTTCTTTTGTACTTATAATAGATACTAGCTTTCCGACAGCGGCTTCGCCCGCGTGTATGTCGGTTATCGCGCCAAAACATTACCTTCTTTTTGCGCAGTCGGATAAAAACTATCCTATGTTCTTTTTCGGGTCTCAAAATACCTCCATACCCAATTTCATCCAAATCGGTTCAGTAGTTTAGGCGTGAAAGCGTAACAGACAGACAGAGTTACTTTCGCATTTATAATATTAGTAGGGACTAGTAGGGATTTACACCCAGACTCGAAACAAACACAAATGTTCATCACTAATGTTTGTCTCGGGTGGGAATCGAACCCACGACCTGCAGCGAGAAAAGCAAGTATCTTACCGATCACGCCACCGGCCCGTTATATGCAAACAAATAATTGAGTAGGTAACAATAGAAAATAAAACAAGAACACTCCTAAAAGGCCTTATTTATTAGAGTATTTAATAAATACTGAGAGCGAGTACAATGTTATTTCTCTTTGAGACTGGACCAAAGAGAACCAAAGAAAAATGGCGTCTCCTCGTCTCACCCTTCAGAATGCTTTGAATAAAGAAAACTTAAAATTTTCTTAAAACACCCCCACAGGGTGGCAGTCTATCTTCGTAAGTATTGGCAAAAATTCACCCCCTTTTATTCCTGTCTCGCTCGCTCGCTGTCATTGGCTATTTTTTAGGGTTGTTTAAAATAATTACCCGCTTTTAGGTGCCTTTAAGAAACGTTTTGAAAGATGTTTTGTAAATACTCAGCTACTTACTAATACAACGAAGTTAGGTACCTAATTCATATATTTAAGTATAAAATAAAGTTTAGCATAGCATTTTTTTTTCTTCGATAGGCTGGCGAATGATTACAACTTGCCTAATGTTAAGCAATGATGTAGTCTACGATGAAACGCACCAGCCCAGTATACCGATTCACTCGTGGCAGTAGAATGAGCCTCCACATGGTTAAAAACCTTAAGCAACATTCTGACCCACCTTCTCTGCATGGTGTCACCAAATATCGCACCGGAACACGGCAAGGCCGTGTCTGGTAGATGGTCAGTAACCACGGCCGAAACCTACCACCAGTTGATTGTCACCTGATTTGCACCAACGGGGAACCACGTGTGGGAATTCAAATAAAATTGTACACCCACGGACGAAGAAAGCATCACGCCTGTGTTTTACCCGAAGGTATCCGAATGATGCCTCTGGTGTTACAAGCGTTCACAGGCTTCGGTCACTTCCTATGCTTTAAAAATAATTTGATATTGCAATACCTTCATGCATATTATTATAATGTAACTATACTGTGCGATATTAACATCTGCTTACACCTCATCTTATAAACAACCTACTTATTGATATGTTATTTCAAAAGGGCACGCATCAACAGGTGGTTATACTTATGCAAGTAGATAATCTAAAGTACGTTGGTACTGGTAGCAAAAATATGCACAAAGATTTTTTTTTACCTAAGTACTTTTAAGTAAGAATCCGATAAAAAAAATTGTTGCTTTTCTTTTTCCTCTCGCTTTCCTGTAATCTGTGGGATTCTTTTCGTGATTGATGGTACCAAAAATAATTACAGATTGGTACCATAGGTATTGTCATTCCATTTCAAAAAGCCTTTGTAACGAATTAAAAAGATTAATATATTATGTTGCTGCACGTAACATATAAACGTTGAAAGCTGTCACCTAGACAGATGGTTGGATGTCACTTCAGTCACTTGTAATAGCATTCAGCTAATCAGTTCTTAAACTCACAAGACGTTAATGTCTCTCAGGTTGCTTGTCTGTGGTTGTCACCTGCCTATCTGTGATTGTGCCTGAGGTGTAATGATAATCACTATGACATCTATGTGATCAGTTGTGTAAGCACGTAGTGTGTGCAAACTAACTTTGATCTCACAAAAAAGCATCCGTTTCCATCCAAATAAGTCAGGTGCTATAATCTTTAAAAAAGATATTGATTAGCATTCTGTGGTGTTATTTTGTGTGCCATCGAGATGCATGGAGAAAGGTGTGTATCTGATGGTTGCAATCCTATCCAAACTGTGTATACTTTCTTTTTCGTTTCGGAAAATCACAGGAAATAGTTGTAACTACTTTAATAATTTTTATTCGTGAATTATAATGATGGATGTTAGGTAGAGTGACGATCTAGCTAGACGCTTTTATGACTTTATATTTTAGATCCCGACGTTTCAAAGTCTTTTCAGACTTCAGACTTTGCAACGTCCGGGTATAAAATCCGTTATAAAGTAGTTTTTTTTTCAATGTGTGATATTCGCGTGAATCTAAGAAACTACTAAATAAATAACCTTGTTCTAGCCTTGTTTTGGCTACGGCGGGACGTCTAATGTGTCTAAACGTTACACTAGAAATAATATAGTGAACTAGCGGCCCGCCCCAGCTTCGCCCGGGTTGCTTCAGCCTACTCAACAATGTACAAAAAATGTGATAAATAAAGAACCGCTTAACCGATTTTGTGCAAACTTCACATAAACCATCTACTAAATAGTCCGAACAACGCCTAAACATTTTAATAGGTAAGCCAGTTTTTTAGTTATAAAATTACAACGAAAAGTGGCATTGATTTTAATATATATAGACAAGTGTGCGCGGAAATATTGTTTCATAATTCTTAGGCGCTTACACTGGTACACTCTATTCCTTTACTATAAAGCCTTATATTTATAAATAAAGTTTTTTTTTGCTGACGGTACTACCTCTACTAAAGTTAACACGATTTAAGTTGTTCAGAAGTGAAAAGTTAGCCGCTCCCGACTTTCAGTTTTCACTGGATTTTCATATACCAATTTCATTTTTACACTTACCTACTTTTGAGGAGCGGTGACTGTGCACAGCACTATTTAGGAACTCTTTGGTAAAAAAAAGCCTACTGAGTTTTTTGGCAGTGTTTCTCAGTAGTTGCCAGTCATTCACTGCACGGTAGGAAAATAAATTGGACTATATAAAAAAATAAAGCATATTTTTCAAATCCTGTACCAGACCAAACGTAGTGAAATGACTTTTCCAATTTCTCAGCACTAGTCCGAAATCAGGAAGTTAGTGATGGTATTACCCTCGTGCGTCGGAGAGCACAATACGTTAAGCCGTCGGTCGCACTTCCACTGGTTGTGTCTGTCAATCTATGCTACCATAATCTGAAAGTGAAGGAAATAGAAAATGCACATATTGTTATGCATTATATCTTCTGCTTACCTGGCTATTCAGCCTAAACTGTTCATCGTAGTCTGAAAAGCGACTAGGAGGGTATATAGGTACGTACCTATGTTTTCTATAACCTTAGTTAGGTTCTTGGTACAAATACTTAAATATCGGGTAATTCCCTAAACAATATTGTTAAGTAATAAGTTACCGATCGTAACTTGGTAGTTTCATGATATTGAACTGCCTTGCTTTGGATTATTATCCTTAGGTACTAATATTATAAATAATAATAATAATATAGTGGGACACTAACTCACACGGCAATCTGATCCCAAACTAAGCAGCGCTTGTACTATGGAAACCAGATAACTGGCAATATACTACATATAATACTTTTCTTTTGTAAATACATACCTACATAAATATAGATAATACATCCAAACTCAAGATAAACTGACATGTTCATTACATAAATGTCTGACTTGGGTTGGAATCGAACCCACGAAACGGCGTGAAACGCAAACTGTATCTTAATGACAACGCCACGCTCGTCGCGACTGCAAAAGTAACTCTGTCTGTCTGTCGCGCTTTCACGCCCAAACTACTTAAACGATTTGAATGAAATTTGGCGTGGAAATAGTTTGAGACTCGAAGAAGGACATAAGATAGTTTTTTATTAGACTGTGCTTAAAGAGGTTCAATGGTTCGGGAAAGCTAATATTTTCATAATTCTAATTCAGATAAATGTTACAACTTACAAGAAAAGCAACACCCAAAAAATATTGATTAAAATTGTTTAATTATCTAGCTTAAATCATAAAACATTTTACTCCAAATCTTCAATTTTCTTTTAAAATGAAACAATAAATAAATAAGAACAAAACAAGTGGAGTAGCTTCAACATAAAACATTTGAACACAAAATGTTTCAAAGCAACAAAAGGGAAGGTCGAGCAAGATGAAAATAATTTTATTTTAACAAAATTGAAACCGGCCGGGCATTTTCTTGAACAAATTTTAATATCTAAGCGAGATGGGGCTATTTATATTTTTCCCTCTCCCGTTTCTTTTGGCGATTATTATTCTGTATTCCAATGGGCCTGGGGTGGTGGGGGCCACCCTCGGACTCTTTCCTTTTTGCTTCTTAAGTCCATCTTGAGACAGAACTCGGTAATGAATAGAGCCGCTATTAGAACTAAATATTTTTATTGTAATAATATCTCGATGATAAAATTACAAAGATTTTATGAATTTTAGTAATATGAAGTTTGATCAAAGTTTCATAGATGATGCTGATTTCTGTGTGTAACGTCTACATCTAAACACATTTTCACTCAAGTAAATGTTTCACTTTTTCACTTTTTAGTGCCCTTATGCTGGGCATGGGTCTTCTCTCAACTGTCTTACGAGTTGAGAGAGTTTTGACCTTAATCTACATACGCTAGCTAAGTGCGGGTTGGTGGATATCACATGTCCTCGAATGATTAGTTCTTAGACATTTGGTTTCCTTAGTAAATGTTTAATAAACTATAAATCCTCTTAATGATAGGTATACATTGATGATCCAGTGTTTATTATTAAAACATGGTTACTACTAACCCATGCAAAATTTCATACAAATTTGTTAAGCTTTTATTACATCAAAGGGAACAAAACATACATCCATCCCACAAGCTCAAATTTTACAACAGTAAGTAGTAAAATCATCACCACCTGTTTAAATTATCGTTCGTTCTTACTAAATAAATAAATAAATATGATGCGGCTGCTGATATCTACAGTTACAGTTAAATGTTGACCACGGATATACTTCTACATTACATTATTTACAGATTTTACATCTCGTTGATAGGTAACAGTGGCTAAAAGTGCATATAACCCGATTCCCATTGCCTTCCAAGATGCTTCATAGAACAGTGATGATCAATAACTATTCAGAGTGAACATTATTTTAGGTAAAAACTTATTTTTATTTACATGTCACTATTCACCACTGGTAGGTAGATATGTATGTACTTAAAAAAACAATCAGTTGCCACTCCATTCTGTTCTCTATTCCCTGCTTCTGTCACTTACCCCTTTTACTGGAAAAACCGTGGCACCTACCCGGAAGGGGTTCGATATTTAAATATAAGAAGAACACCCCCTTTTTTCAAGGGTGGCACCCCCTGGATTTATGGATCTGGCCGACGAAGCCTCCTAATTACTTATCTTTGAGAATACAAATCAATCGAAATGAAAAAGGTATTTGCTGGATTACTTAAATGTATAATAGAGGTTAATATTTGGTTAGATGTTGAAACGAATCTATCAGATATTTTAAGTGTTTGATATACGTTTTACCTTCTTCTAATTACAAGCATAACTACCTATAGGTATTTACTGTACCTACAGCCTCCGTAGTTAGAATTTGTGTACACGTACAAAGAATAATGAATAATAATATAGAGAGACATTAACACATACGGCCATCTGATCCCAAACTAAGCAGAGCTTGTACTATAGTAACAAGATAACTGGTATACAACATAATATAATTTTGTTTTGTAAATACATAGATAATTACACCTAGACTCAAGCAAAACAGACGTGTTCATCACAAAAATGTCTGAATTGGGTGGGAATCGAACCCACGACCTGCGGCATGAAAAGCAAGTATCTTACAGACCACGCCACCGGCCCGTCAAATACTGGTTGGTTAGGAGTATACTAGATCGAGCGCCGGAGAAACAAAGCAACTTTGAGGCAGCTTTTTACAAATAAAAAAAATCGACGTGTGTTTCTAATACAATTTGGAGTCGAGAGTACGAACTGTATATTTTATAATTTTGGGCAAAAAAGAACGGTGTTGGAAGTTATAGCGTGTGTGTATGTCTGTATCTGTACTTCTGTGTACAATTTTGTGGCATCCTAGCGCGTAATTTTTCTTAGGTGGAGAGCTACATACTTTTCTACATAAATCGGTTTCCAATAATATTTAAATATAATTTACTATGTGCTGTTTGATATTTTGTGTTGACTCTACATATTCTTAGTTGTAGAGTTTCAATTCACACAGAGCCAGTAGCTAAGCAACAAGCTTGCGTCCTCCTGGGATTGCTGACTCTGCGCCTGTCTGCGACTGTCTGTGCCCGTCTGCTTGCCTGCGACCTTCTGAAGTTTCTCAAGCGATACTATGTAGTATAGAAATAAAGTTTATTATTATATGACACTGGAAAGTGCTCGCCGCATCGCTGCCGTTTGATCCGATTCGGTGTGAATTGATAAAGGTAGGTACAAGTGCAAACCGAGCTGACAACTGCAACTGCAATACGAAATAGCATCCAAGTACCGCGACAGCAGTACGTGCAGGCGTCGACAGAACTGCACTTGCAGCTGCCGCGACGCATTTCTAGATTACAAACCAGTATTCCAGCTGGCCGACTACATGCAGTCGCTGCACGTACTGTCCGCAGTTGCAGTTAGCAGCTCGGTTTAATCTTACATAGTTGTACGTTTAGTGGGTATTTATCTTAACTAATACCTGTGCGCAATAAGTTCAGACTTGGGGGTGGTGACGCCACAGATAGTTACACTGTGCACAAAATAATATCACAACGTTTCCACCCGCGACTTCGTCTCTGCTATTTTTTTAATGTAGCGAGTGTTGTACTCGGAACAACGCAACCTTATACTTACAGGGGAACCGGGCGGAGGGTTGCATTCCAGGCGAGTCTCAACTTATCGTACACGGGTAACTAATACCTATAAAATCTGTTTGACTAACCTCCACACTTGAATATTACATAACATAGGTATATGAGAAGTAGTAAAGTTTTGTAAGTAACAATCATGGAGTTCAACCAAGTCGGATATCGCTACTAGCTGTCCGTCCCAGCTTCGCCCGGGTGGACGGTGTAACCAGTATGCAACAAAAAATATCTCGTTATTTCCAACCGATTTTAAAAATAAGGCGGTTCCCAATTCGATTGTATGTTTTTTTTATTATGTTACGCGATAATTCCCCTCACTAAACATTGAAATATAACAATTTTATAACCGATTTTATCGCGGTTTATTTTACATCCCGACGTTTCAGTATTTTCAGACTTTATGGTCACGGGTGGACTGAGGAATTATTGACTGATTTTCATATTCTTTTCCTGGTGGTCCCATTACAATTTTATCAAAATCGGTTCAGCGAGTTTCGAGTAGTTTTTTGGAAAAACTATTCTTTTTTTTACAAAAATCTTGATTTGACATAAAAAAGTATAATTTTAGTCGGTGTCGAGTTTACGCTGAGCAATAGGTACATTAGCGATTCATTGTTATTCAAACCTTTGTCTGTAATTATTAGTTTAGGCTAAGTATATACCTATTTATTTAGGTTTATATCTCGTTAAACAATATACTTTTATTTATACCCTCCATAAATTCGAAGCCGTTACTTGTACTACAAGTATAATACAAAAATACAATAGCAACTTGAAGAAAAGGCATCTTTTGTGAAATAACCCAGGGTGGGGAGGGGTGGCCATCGTGAACCACTTTTCTTTCTCTCGCCAAAGCCATTTTGAAGGAGGTAAAGAATAATATGGATAAGACAATAAGATAATTTTATAACCTACGTGTCTTCCAATGGGAAATCTTACATAGATCCCACCCTAACAGAGCATGACTTATTGGGTACGTGAGATTCTAAAGACTCAGCAAATCCCCCTAGAGCTTGTCTATCAACCCAGTTGCTAGGTGGTTTTCGCTTTCGCACTCCCCGAAAAACTCGCGGGTTGAGAACATACTATTTACCTTAAATTAGGTCAACAGGTAGGCTAGTTCTCATAATACGCACATATTTTCGTCCAATTTATGTTTTAGATACTTTAGATACTATATTTGTAGATAATTTCTTTATTTTATATCATGCCTAGCAGTGGTATAAAAAGTCGCCTATAGTCTTCTTCAGTAAATGGGCTATCTAACATTGCAATAGTTTTTACATCAGTGCATTAGTGCCTGAGCAAACAAACTCGTCAGCTGTATAATATTAGGATAGATTTGGTAAGAAACGGAGAAATTAGTTGAATTATATTAAATAAATATTATTATTGTTGGTATATTGGGAGAGCGCGTCCCATCGTAAACTACATCATTGTTTAACATCAAGCAAGTTGTAGTCAGGCGCAAGCCTATTTCAGAATAAATAAAAAAAAGTTTTTCTTAACCTTACCACTTACGAAAACAGTTACATATTTTATCAAGAGTATTAAGTAATGGGATTTCGGTAAAATTAAATTTAAAAATTGAAAAAACAGAGAGTTGTCATCGCAAACACTGTTTCTTAGTTATTAAAATGTCGCATCTATACAAATCTAACGTGAACAGAAGTCGAAGCGCTCTGCGATGTTTTTTCATTCGTTTTATATTAAAATCAGGAGAGCCAAGGAAATTGTCAGTCGGATAGGAAATTGCGAGACCCGGCGAGTCGGCACCGAGTCGTCGACGATTCGTGACCGGACGCCTTTATGTACAGTAAAACATTACAATAGTTATTATAACTAAGTCATTTTATTGAAAAGAATCTTGTTTTTTTACTTATATAATAAATATGTATTAACATAATCGAACCGAGCTGTAGAAGTAAATCATAACCGTTGCGCCTGTCCGCCACAGTTTGATGTTAGAGGCACTGAAACTTCATAATAAATCTTTGAACTCAAAAGTTGAAAGAGGTTAGACCTTATTGGTGTGTCTGGATGAGATTAGCAGCGGATTGTGCTTAGTTGCGTGCTTTAGGAGTGTTCTATGTTCAGCTGTAGACTAAAATAGGCTGATGATGTGATGATGACGAGGTCTTAATCTACACACGCTGGCTATGTGCGAGTAGGGGGATGTAACATGTTTTCTAAGACATGAGCAGCGGTGGCGCAGCGGTACGGGCCTGGCATAAGATCTATAAGATCGCGGGTTCGATTCCCAGTCGTGCCGACAGTTCTTTGACGGTGAAGGACAACATCGTGAGGAAACAAGAAACAACATCGTGTCTAAGAACTAATCATTCGAGGACACGTGACATCCATCAACCCACAATTAACCAGCTTGTGTGGATTAAGACCTAAACACTCTCAACTCGTGAGATAGTTGAGAGAAGACCCGTGCCCAGCAGTGGGACACTATAAGGGTTGACGACGTAAGACATGGCAGCATACTTATAATGTTTACCTTCCAGTGAAGGCAGTATATTAGGCGGCGATATAACTATTCATTAGTTCCAAGTTAGTACCTAAGTAAAAAGTTATTTGGGAAAAATGATTTCACTTTCAACTTTAGGTAATTTTATACTTTATCTATCAACGAAACTTATTTATAAATACAATAGATTCATCCATTTATTATCAACCAATTAAACAAGACCTTTTAACGCTAAAAGATATTCCTTTTCGCTACAGTTTTCTTCAAAATTGTGGGGGTGGGGGGTGTCTTGTTATAATGGACGGTTATTCATTTTATTCTGGAGCATCATTTTTGCTACGGCTCCCCTTAGCGGATCCTTTTTCTAGGGCAACCAGCGAAGACTTTGATTCTCTCGTGAAGCTCTGAAAATAAAAGAAATTATTAGTAAGTAGTATTGTCTTAGATTTACGCGAATATCACACATTGAAATAAAACTACTTTTTAACGGATTTTATCGCGGTTTATTTTAGATTTTAGGTCCCGACGTTTCAAAGTCTTTTCAGACTTCATGTTCACGGGTGGACTGAGGTATTTGACGTCCAAAAATATCTAAATAAATATTTTCTTTAAAGTATTCAAACATGAAAAGCGTGTGGCTATTAAGACCTTAACTCTATCATTTATCAACTGACTTCAACCCTTGTGTCCCGCTGCTGGGCACGAGTCTTTTCTCAACTACATTACGAGGTGACAGAGTTTAGGCCTTAATAATAATAATATTATGGGACATTAACACACACGGTCATCTGATCCCAAACTAAGCAGAGCTTGTACTATGAAAACCAGATAACTGGTAATATATAATACTTTTCTTTTGTAAATACATACTTAAATGTACATAATCACATCCAGACTCAAGATAAACAGACATGTTCATCACACAAATGTCTGACTTGGGTGGGTATTGAACCCACACCTGCGGCGTGAAAAGCAAGTATCTCACCGACCACGCCACACCGGCCCGTCATGGATGATAGCAGACTCGTGCACAGCTGTAGGACAGTTGCGCACGAGTTGTTACTATTATTTCATACTCTTAAAAAGACAGTAGAATTTTGCTTAGAAATTAACAGTTCATAAAATAAATAAGAATTTTCTTTTACCGAAAAAAACTTCTAAAAGTGCGGAGTAATGCCTGAACATTTTAAGGTTATAATTGCCAGTCATGGGCAACTTTGCAACATGCTCAGTTAGGAGTAGGTTATTCCATAATTAGGTAGGTACTTCAAAAATTATCATTTTTTCCTACGAATTGTATGTCAGTATATTTATTTAGTTAAATTAGTTATTATTTATAAGTTAGTTTTAGTTATTAATTTTAGTAATCAATTTCCGCATATTGTTATAATCTTGTTATTAAATAAAGTACTTATATACCTTGGAATAAATGATTTGAGCAAGACATTGACAACCCTACCAAGCGTCCGGCTTTCCTATCTTTTTGCGAGACTTTCTTCAAATAATTGTATAGATAACGGTTGACAAAGAAACGAACGCCCCCAAAGGGGAGAAAGGGGACATTTTTACCCCCTCGATCAAGCAACATTTTGAAGAGATGTTTTAATTATGTTTAGAAAAATGGGTTTACAGTTTACGTCGAAGAGCCTTTGTGTTTCATTGTTTCTATCAACTTAAAAAAGGGGGGGTTTTATTTCAACTTGTATGGTATCTACATTACTGTGCAACTTTCTGATTTTTTATTATAAAAGTACATAAACTGGTAACTAGGTACCTTGGTAGGAAGGTATGTAGGTACTCTAAGAATTGTTTTAATTCATTTTCAATAGCTTTTAGAGTTATGGAGTCCAAACGAAACTTATACTTTCCTATAGCCGTTTGACTTACTGAGGTCTGCTTATAGATTTTGGTAGCAGGAAACTGTGATTTTGCATGAAATAGGTAGGTACCTAATGTACCTATATTAGATCTAGCTACATATACCGACTAAGTGAAAAAATACAAACCTCAAAGAAACTTAGTTTTAGTGTACTATGCATTTCAAATAAGAATAGGACTGGAAATTCGCCATCTTAGACCGGAATGCGCAACCACTTTTATTGTACGGTGGGCAAACATTTAGTTGAAAATATATTTAGGTAGGTTATAAATCACTTTTTCATACATTTTAACATAATTTAATATGCGTGGTTTGATATTTTGTGCTGACGCTACTTTCGCTTGGTACCTACCTAATCTACTATTATAAGGCAGGTAGGTAATAGTACTTACATAATATATCTACTATTTATATATTTTGTTAATAGGATCTATCAAAACATAAAAAATATTCTTTACTTAAATAAGTCTGCTTGCCCGTTGTTAAGGAATGATGTTGTCTACGATGGTACTCGCTTACCCAATAAATACCGATTCACTCGTGGAATTAAGACAGATTATAAGTAACGGGAAACAGAGATGCTGATAGCGAATTCCACAATTTGGCAGTTCGCACAATAATATTAATATTCTAGGTCATTAAAATACACGGTCATGGTCCCAAGCTAAGCAGAGCTTGTGTTATAGAAACTATAGGCTGATTGTTTGACTCTCGTATCGCTATCTGAGGTACAGAGTCATAAATCATGAATTAAATCTCATAAAGAACTATTTAACCACAGATAAAAGTAATGTAAGACTATTCGTCACTAATATCCATATCGCTTGAATCATCATCACTGTCTGTGCAGCTTGAGGAGTCAGAATCTTGGCAATAGGCGATACGCGAGTTAAATGGTCGGCCTTATATAACTTGTATATACAATTATGCATGTACTACTTTTGTATATACATAAAATAGATAATTACACCCAGATTCGAGACATACAATCGGAAAGGGGAACAAGGGTAACGAACCCACGACCTGCGACATGAAAAGCAAGTATCTTACCGACCACGCCACGAGCCCGAATAAAGCCCGAAATGAAATGAAACGCGAATTTTTGAGACGCGAATCTACTTAAAAATAGTCCAATTTCTTTTCCTACCGTGCAGTGAATGACTGGCAACTACTGAGAAACACTGCCAAAAAACCCAGTAGGCTTTTTTTCTTTTTTAAATGAAGTACTTATATCTATTACATTTTGTTTGTTAATTGTGTTGAATTAGAGCGACTTAATTCCAAGCGTTTTTATCCGTTACATAGTCTGAAATTTTATAATACGCTTTCTTACATAACGTAGATTTTATAGTTATTATAAATTTGTTAATAGTCATTTCCCTAATATTATTTGGAAGTTTATTGTAGAAACATATACACTGCCCCATAAAAGAGTTACTGATTTTGTGGAGTCGAGTATGATGTGCTACAAGATCGTTCTTATTTCTAGTATTTAAATTATGTGTGTCGCTTATTTTTTTAAATTTCGTAATATTTTTATGCACATACAATAAATTTTCATAAATATATTGAGAAGCGACAGTCGAAATATTTGTCTCTTAATTTCTCGCTTAGAGAAACACGGCTTCTTAGTTTGTAGATAGCTCTTATAGCTCTTTTTTGTAAAATAAAGATGTGGAAGTGGAAGCAAAGCAAACCCGAGGAATTTCCACTATCATATCAATGGTTATTGGACAATCTTTAAAGCAATTTTTCGGTAGGTATAACTCTTAAAATTGTTTCAGTCAATCTTAAACCATTTTTTATTAGCGGCCATCGTTAAATTTTTTTAAGTAGAATTTAAATTCCAATACCCAAGAAATAAAAAGTATTTATTAGATTATCAGAGCAGCGGTGGCGTAGCGGTACGGGCCTCGCCTTAGAAATGTAAGGTCGCGGGTTCGAATCCTGGTCGTGCTCACACATCTTTGTGTCAATTGTTTCATCTCCGCTACTCAATATCGGTGAAGGAAAATATTGTGAGGAAACCGGCCTTTCTAAAAATTATCATTCGAGAACATGTGACATCCACATGTCCTCGAACTTGCACTTGGCCAGCGTGTGTGGTTTAAGGCTTGAGCTCTCTCAACTTTTATGGTAGTTGAGAGAAGACCCGCGCCCAGCTGTGATACACTAAAAAGGGTTGAAGTGACGTATTTTAATTGCGTAGTGCAAATCGGCCTACTCAACTACTTAATGATACCAGTTCAATACGACCCATTTCATTCTTTGAAGGTAATTTTTACATCGAAAAAGATTAATTTTCATTTTAAATCGAACTTTTCTTCCACCTCATAGTTTTCTGTTTTAGTATTCTGAGTCTACAAAACACGGTTATTTCCATTCAAATGAGGCTATTCCATCCCTCTTGATAAAACTCAAATCAACCCCATCTTTTTTTTGATAAACAAGGATAGCAATATACAAAAACGGAACGAAAGAAAAGGAAAGAGCGCTGACCGCTCTGCGAATTTTAATTTTCTTACTATTTGAATCTTAATTTTTCGCGGGGCGATTTTCTGTCTCGTTCTAACGTGAAAGCGTTTGTATTTTTGTCTTTTTCTTACTTTTTTTGTTTAGGGATGGGGTGGTGCCTTATCTTATTGTAGGTGGTTATGTTAATTTGTTTCTTTGAGTTGAGGTAATCGCTCTGTTTTTTATTACTTTTCTTCAAGACGCTTTCGTATTTAACGCGGGAAAACATTGCTTCATTTGTTTTGTTGTTCTGTTTTCAAATGTTTGAACGTTTTTCTTTTTAATTTTGTTTGGTCTCAGAGATCTCTTGCCTGAAGTACTAACCAGCCTTTTGGTCACGTGTGTTGTCAACCAGTACCCAGTAATACGAGTTCAACATTACGAAAAAAGTGTTCGAATACTAAATTGAACTTGTCGAAATGCGTTTTTAAATTAATTTCTTTTGTTCAAAACATTGATTAAAAACAAAATAGAATTGTTAGAAATAAAATAAAATGGATTGGCAACAGAATTGGTAAAATAGTTTGTAGATTTAAGTGCATTTTAACTTATTATCTTGGTATGTTACTGATAGAATTCGAAAACTTTTTTCGTACTGACAACTCGTACTTAGGGTACAGGTGTTTTGAAATGTGAGCGTACTTCTGGGCCCCAAGGACCCAGAGTTTCAACATCAAACGGCTCAAACACGTAATTTCTTGCAGTTTTATCAGTATTTTTCATTTCATTTTTTACTGAAACAGCACTGAAGTTACTAATAAAAGACGGAAAGATATTCCTTCGTCCTTTTCAACTAAATTCTTCATTTTCTAGGACCTCTTCTAAGTAATAGGCTCAACGAGTTTGCTAATATTTATAAACCAAATTACAATAGATGTTAAAAACATTTTCTGAATGACCTATTTAACCTATGATGATACATGATGGCCTAAACTATAGTACCCATGCCCAGCTGTGGGCCATTAAAACAGGTTAAGCGAAGTTTATATTACTATCTATAAAATATCTTCGAAACCTTAATCTCGAAGTAATCCCACAGTCCAGCTTACCAACGGGGATAATTGTTTTAATTTTTCATCTCGTTTCGCCCGCGGCCCGCCCTCTTCTCATAATTGTTTTTAATTTACTCTAGAAACAACGTTTCATTCTTGTTACAAGAAAAATAATGGAAAACACAGTGTAATACAAGTTTAGCTATAATTTTCTCTGTTTTCAACCGATTTCAAAAAGGTGTTGGAGGAGTTCTTCTATTTTATATAATAATAATATAGTGGGACATTAACACACACGGTCATCTGATCCCAAACTAAGCAGAGCTTGTACTATGGAAACCAGATAACTGGTAATATACTACATATAATACTTTTCTTTTGTAAATATATACTTAAATATAGATAATTACACCCAGTCACAAGACAAACATACATATTTAAACAAATGTTTGTCTCGGGCGGGAATCCAACCCTCGACCTGCGGCGTGAAAAGCAAGTATCTTACCGACCACGCCACCGGCCCGTCAAAATGTATATGTAGGTATGTTACGCTATAATTTTGCTTTATATGTGGGAATCGAGTAATAGGCCAACGTTTTCTTCCAAATCACTGCTTTATTTCCAATCTTTTACATCGGTACACAACAATTTTTAACTTTCCATCTTTCATCTTCAAAAAAGCGCTACAACTTACTACCACAGACTACTCCCATTCCTACATCTCATTCACTCCTATAGATACTCTGTCGCTCACTCTTTCATTCAATCATTTTACGTTCCGTTACTACTTTTCTTAAAAATTTCTCAAAATATTAATATTTAAAAACAAAAATGCCCACATATACACTTTCCTGGTGGTCCCATTAAAATTTATCAAAATCGGTCGAGCGGGTTTTGAGTTATTGTCGAAACATTAAAGTTGGTTCGTATATTTTAACTACTTAGCTTTCTGACCGAAATTCATGAATTATGCTGGTTAAAACTTTAAACATAAATGAAAAGAAAAATAAAAAATTAACAAACAATGTCTGGCGCCCTCTGGCGAGCATCCAGAACAAGACTGTCTCCATCCGTTTCCGGAAGAAACCCTGAAAATATGTCGTCGTTCATGTTATTTATGTATCCTTCGACTTGCAAGTTCTCTGTGGTAGTTTGTTTGAATAAAAAGTGTAAGGCTTTTCGTAATGTATCAGGAAAAGAAAATTTTAATATTAATTTGATTGCCTACTTCAAAATCTCTCATTATCCAAATAAATCCTACCTACGGATTATTCATGGTTATTCTTGAGCAGCTGTGGCGAAGCGGTACGGGGTTCGCCTTAGAAATAAGGTCGCGGGTTCGAATCCTGATCGTGCCCACACATCTTTGTGTGAATTGTTTCATCTCCGCTGCTCAATATCGGTGAAGGAAAACATCGTGAGGAGACCGGCATGTCTAAGAATTATACATTCGAGGACATGTGACATCCAGCAACCCGCACTTGGCCAGCGTGAGTGGATTAAGGCCTAAATTCTCTCAACTCATAAGATAGTTGAGACAAGACCAGTGCCCAGGAGTGGGACACTAAAAAAGGGTTGAAGTGAGATTCTTGAAACACCTTTTGAAACGTTCCCGGGTTCGATCTCCAGTCGCGCCCACACATCTTTGTGTGAACTGTGTCATCGCCGCTGCTCAATATCGGTGAAGGGAAACATCGTGAAAAAACCCCCCCGCCTACAAACTAATCATTCCATGACTTGTTACATCCACCAACTCACACTTGACCAGTGTGTGTAATAAGACCTAAACTCTCCCAAGTCATAAGATTTTTTTTTATTAAATGACACTACAAAAAGGTTTGAAATGAAAATCAGTAGGAAGTCAATAAATTAACGAGAAATAGCCCTTTTTATGTAATTTAATCTGTAGCTATATAAAAATTTGTGGGGAAGTTACCTAAGGGAGGTATTCTAAAGCTAAGGAGAAGAGTTTTTACAAGGGGTAAGCACCCCATTCTGTTTTTTATCGGTAGTGAATTATAATGAGTACAGTCACCAGAAACTGCTAACGAAAAATAAATATTAAATTAAAAAAACCTTTTATCGAATTTTATCGCAGTTTCTTTTAAATTTTATATCCCGACGTTTCAGACTTAATGGTCACGTGACCAAGAAGTCTGAAAAGAGTTTGAAAGTTAAAAAAGGTTTATTTTATTGTGGGGTATTCGCGTTAATTTAAGAAAGTACAATTTAAAAAGAGAGTTTAAAAAACGTTTAAATTTAAAAGTAAAGATTTTACGTAATAATTAAATAAAAATAACTACCAATATAAATGACTATAATAAGTTGACTTTTATAACTGTTACGCTCGCCATGATAATATAAACATTAACAAACCATGTATTTTAAAATGTATTTTTATACAAAAAGAAAATTAATTACCTATTTACACCATACATTCACTACCATGACAGGTTTAGACCTAATGCGATAGAGAACTAAGAGTTAACCTATCTAATAAGCCGGCTTTCTTATTAGAATTAGGAATCTTAAAGGATTTTGACAACTTAATTGAACTTAAAAAGTCTCTTTAAGGTTTTCAAAGCAAATTTACAAATGATGCCATTAAATATTTATTTATTTATTTTACAATTATATTTGTTAGTGTTCGAGACTTTTTCATATCTCTAAATGTTCTAAATTTAAAAAAATATTTATTCCAATCGGACTGCACTTTCTTCTTACTATACCACCCTGCTAGGTGGTACCGAAACTAAGTTTTCGGACCCCGGTAAGGGAGAAAAATAAATCTTAAATTGGTTCAATCCTTTGAAATCCCCTACTTTTTCTACAGCGCCATTTCCAAGAATAATTGTCGCAACGAAAGTTAAGAAACTTCCTCCTAATTTATCATTTTAAAACCTAACTCAAGTGGATAAGGTTCACTTTGCTGTGTCAAATTAAGATTGGGAGAGGGAAAAATTTAATATCGTTTGTCAAGCGGAAAAATTTAAAGTACATACTTGCGAATTTCTTGTTCGTATTGATTTCGACAAGTTTTAAATAAAATTTAATTGTATTTAAATCTATTCATAGGTCCGGTAAGATTTAAGAATACGATTTTGAATGGAAACCAGATAACTGGTAATATACTACTTATAATACTTTTCTTTTGTAAATATATACTTGAATATAGATAATTACACCCAAACACAAGACAAACAGATATATTTAAACAAATGTTTGTATCTGGTGGGAATCGAACCCACGACCTGCGGCGTGAAAAGCAAGTTAATTATATTGACCATACTGAATAATTGACATATCATATTTATAATTGGACATATTTTTAAAATGTATAATTTATAATATTAATTTTTTTTTTTCCTCGTATAATTATGTTGTAATTTTTTTAATAACTTTTATAATTTGCATGCCATGGACGGCAAAATATGGAGAACCACAAATCTTTAATTATTATAACAACTTTATAAATGTACCTACCCATATTTGCAAAGTAATAAATGATTATGATTATTATTATTATTATTATGATTAAGTATCTTACCACCGGCCCGTCCTTAGGGCCACAAGAAACGTGACGTCATAGTAATCCTAAATCGCACAAGTAAAGTTACCGAAATCACCGACGATTCGCATAAAGCAACTTCTAACAAGGACAGTTGATACAGCCAGATCCACTAAATTTAGAGTGGTCCAGAAACGTCCTGAGCCGAGGTTCGTCTCCACATGGAATTGGCAAGGATCGATTCGGACGGCTCACCGAAAAAGTCCAGTGAACCATAACGGCCTTCCCAGCAAATTGGGTTAGGCCATTCGCAAGAACCGTTGTCGCCGGGCATCAAACCTGGCTTTCTCTTCTCGCCACAGACTGGAGGATCGGGTGGCAGTAACCAGTCTCCTCACTTGTAATCCCGACCTTATGACTCTTGATGATCATTCAATCATCGAGGTTATCCGACAAAGAACTAAAGTTATCGACATAGCGCGAGGGATTAGCAAGCTGTAATGGCAGGCAGGCTATATTTGTTTGAAATTTAGTTCTTGAGTGGAGACCACGTCTTGGCAAACGTAGTGTGGGACGGCCTCTAGCTTGGTGGAGTGACGATCTACGAAAGACAGCTGGCAGTAGCTGGATGCGACAAGCTGAAGGCCGGCTGAATTAGCGCTTATTGGGAGAGGCCTATGTCCAGCAGTGGACTGCAATAGGCCGATGCTATGAATCTATTATTAAGCTTAATAACCGCGAGGTACCGGGTTTGATTCCCGGGTTGAGCAAGAATTTTTTTTTTATATACTTAGAAATCTACTAAGATTTCTAATGAGCTATAAAGAGCTTTAACTATAAAGCTTTAAGTATGGAATTGTGCCGATAACCGGCGAAAGGTGGGAGATATTCACCTCTGCATACACCTTCCGGTAATACAAGCGTGAAGCTATGTCTCTTTAATGATTCCAACTTTGTTTTCAAACGAACTTAGTTGAAAGTTAAAATTCAGTAAGCGGTGTGTGTCTGAAAAATAGCTCTAATTTCAAAGTTTAAGTGTCTTTCCTGCGCAGGAAGTGACGTAATGGACGGCTTCCGGTTCGACAGGACGTACTTCCGGCGAGTTTGTGTTGTGCTGGTTTCTAATATTGTTATTTAATCGATGACCTATCATATCATTTGTTTCGTAAACAAAAATACATTTGTGTTGAAAAAAATACTTAATTAAGCATGCAGATAACACCTCAATACAAAGTATCTATAAAATTAAAATTTAAAAACATTTTAATTATATCAATATAAATTACAATTACAAGTACCTATATGTCAAAAGTTGTTATTATTAATCACAGTTTAAATCCTGTTTTATTTAATTTAATAATGTCAAAAATAATTTTTGCTACTACAATTAATAATGTCAATAGGGCTCGGGAAGTGCACAGAGATAATTCTAGTCTCGAATACCACATTGGTTAAATTTTATTAGAGTTTCGTAGTAAAATAGGAACATTTAAATCAAATCAAATCCATTAAATCATTTATTACTCCGTATATGGTACATCGAGTTCTTAAAATTAATAAGGTCACGTATACAACCATTTCTTGTGTACAAACATTTGTCAGTTAATTTCAATGTATGAATTAAGTATTTTATTATAAATTGTCAACATATTATTATAACATTAATAATAAACATCTGGATGACCGAGATTTGCTCGGTATTTTTTTAATGACATTTTCTAAAAATGATTCCTAGCTAGATTGATTTAAATTCTATGAAAATCGTTGGAGCCGATTCCGATAATTGCTCATATAAAGATATAAGATAAGACCTACCGTCACAATTAAAATGCTAATCTTAATATATATATTTCTTGTGTGCGTGTGTATGTGACTGAACTCCTCCTAAACGACTGGACCGATTTTGATGAAATTTTTTGTGTGTGTTCAAGGGGATCTGGGAATGGTTTAGATTCACAATTTTGCGCGGTACGAAGTTCGCTGGGGCAGCTAGTAAATACAATAAAATAATATGTCAGTTACTCAAAATGTCAGTTAAGTGAATTGTCAAATAATGTCAAAATTTCAAAATTTATAGTTAAAATAAACATTTACTGAGTAAAAACAAAATTCTAGCTGCACTTAGACTTAGACTCTGGGCACTACCACAGATAATATAATACTACAACAGAACTATAATTTGGATGGTAATACTTAAAATATGTACGAATCAACTGCGCCGACGAAGTAGTTCACTTTTTAGTGTCCCACTGCTGGGCACGGGTCTTCTCTCAACTATCTTATGAGTTGAGAGAGTTTAGGCCTTAATCCACTCACGCTGGTTAAGTGCGGGTTGGTGGATGTCACATGTCCTCGAATGATTAGTTCTTAGACATGCCGGTTTCCTCCCGATGTTTTCCTTCACCAATATTGAGCAGTGGAGTTGATAAAAAAAGCATGCCGCCTTAGGGTTCAAATCCGCTAAAATTCTTCTTAAAATTCGCTAAAATTCATTTTTGTAAGTTTTAGATTTAACCTAAACCTAAGTAACTAAAGTATTAGTACTTCATTACTAACTGTACGAAAGAGCGGAGTCTCCTACTACAGGCACTACATGCTTAAAAGGAGACTGCAATAACCATTGTATTAGGATTAGGTACTTGGCATAGTAAATATATTTGAATTGATTTCCGAAATATTAAGCTTAAAAGCTGTAAACATGGTTTGAGTCGACTCTCCTCTCCTCTACCAGCATATCGGCTGTATTTTTTTTATCCGATAACAGACTTGCGCATGGCCACAACTTGCTTGCTTGTTGTTAAACAATCCTGCAGTTTACCAGTAACTGCGCTTATTTAAGTATTTTATTGTCTCAGCGGGTAAACTTAATAAATAACATGAATAACTTGCGCGTATAAGTACCTATAAAGCGCAATACACATTGAGCCCGCCGGGCCGCCGACAAAGCCCGGCGACACAACCCGGCGGCCTGTATGAATAGAATCATCAATACATAAAATCACCCAGATTCTTGTCCTAACGCGTAGTGAATAACATGGCAGCTACTGGGAAAAAATGGTGAACGTCAACTTCATTGATTTTATTTATAACTCCCTCATTTTTCGTCAGGGTTTAAAAAAAACCTACTTACCTAGTATTAATACCATCAATCATTGTCAAGCAAAAACTAGGTGTTAAACAGAAAATTTAAAAGTTAAACGTTTACACAAAATGGCGGCCGTAATAGTTCAAACTTCGACGGTGAAAGTGTTCAGGAACTTTTTAATTTGCGAATATCCTTCGGTCACACTGCTAGCGATATAAAATCAAGTTATCATAACAGCAAATAATAATATACATTGTAGAACGCAATAAACGCTTCTATAGGCCGACCGTTTAACTCGCGTATCGCCTATAGCCAAGATTCTGACTCCTCAAGCTGCACAAACAGTGATGATGATTCAAGCGATACGGATATTAGTGAAGAATAGTCTTACATTACTTTTATCTGTGGTTAAATAGTTCTTTATGAGATTTAATTAATGTTTTATGACTTTGTACCTCAGGTAGCGATACGCGAGTTAAACGGTCAGCCTATACCTAATTAAGTCGCTCTATTTCAACACAATAAATAAACTAAATGTAATAGATTAATGTACTTCATTTAAAAAAGGACAAAAGCCTTCTAAGTTTTTTTGTCAGTGTTTCTCAGTAGTTGCCAGTCATTTACTGCGGTAGGAAAAGAAATTGGACTAAGTATTTTTATGTAGACTCGCGTCTCAAAAAATAAAGCATATCTTTCTTCATTCATTTCAATCATAATTGATTGATTTAATAACAAAAATTAAGTAAAACTTCTTAAAAAAATGGAAAAAAATGCTAATCCTACTGTGATTCACTTCACTTCAACCTTTTTTAGTGTCCCACTGCTGAACATGGGTCATCTCTCAACTATCTTATGGTTTGAGAAAGTTTAGGCCTAAATCTACACACGTTGGCCAAATGCGTGTTGGTGGATGTCACATGTTCTCGAATCATTAGTTCTTAAGACATGCAGATTCCCTCAAGATCCCTTTACTGATATTGATTAGCAGCGATGAAATAACTTACACAAAGATGTGTGGGCTCAACTGAGAATCGAACCCGCGACTTTAAATGACTATACCGCTTAATTTAAATTTAAATTTATTTATAGTAACACAGGCAACTAAATAATTAGATCCAAAAGAAATAATGTCCTACTGTTTTCTGCCGTGTGGTGTGCAAGTCATTGTTAACTTTAGAATTATACATACAAGAAAATCTAGAATATTAACAAAAGAACTCTAACAGTAATAGCGACCTTTTATGTAAATAGTTCTTGGGGGTGAGTCACCTTCGCCCGTGGGTGTATACTTTTAATTAAATCCTCACACGTGGGCCCCGGGTCTAGTGACAATCTACTGGTGATAGGCTTCGGTCGTTGTTAGTGACCACACACCAGACAAAGCCGCACCGCCAAGCGGCCTAGCCGTGTTCCGGTGCTATGTCTAATGACACCAAGCAGAGAGGGTGGGTCGGAATTGTTGCTCCTTTAAGGTTTCTAACCATATGGAGGCTTATTCCACTGCCACCTTCTCACCGATAATCATTCGTAATCATGAGTGAATAGGTATACTAGGCTGGCGCGTTCCATCGTAGACTACATCACTGCTTGACCTCAGGCAAAAAAAAACCGTAGAAAATAGTGCAACTTACATTGTTACTTTTTCCTTTAAGTTAATATTTCCCAGTAAAGTTGTAGAATGAAAGAATGAGCCAAAATCTTATAATTTTACTTAATACCTTTAAACGAGAAATTCTTATATACCTATATAGGTATATAATCTGAATCTCGGAAACGGCTGCAAAGATTTTCATGAAATTCACTTCGCGATGGTTTCGGGGGCGATCAATCGATCTAGCTTGGTTAAATTTTTAGAAAAAGTGGTTTTATTCGTGTTTTCAGGCTGTGAAAACTGCTACAATATCATTAGAATACAAAGGCAAAAGCCGCCACAATTTATACTGCTCGAGAGAGCTGGTTGAGCGTTCTTGAAATCATCCTGGTTCAAATCCAGTAAAATGTTCTTTTGTTGTTATTTAAAAAAAACGAAGAAAGTTCGGTCTTTAAAGAAGAAAGGTACTTTATTGCAATCTAAAACGCCTATTATGCAATGTAATGTTATGAGGTAATTAATTACATATATTATACAAATAAACAAACTTAGTTATCTTTCTCCCGCTCTCAGTGAGATCTCGCCCGAAGTCAAATTTTTCACCAACACTGTGTTAGTCAGTACTTTGTGGCGACCGTTAACATTTAAACTTTGAACTTCATTTATTTTGAAAATACTTAACACAGCTTTGAGATTATGGTTTCTCATGAACAGCCACGTGCTATTTCCTCGTTGGAGTTTTAAAACAACATAGGTCAAAATAGTAACTTTTCAGGAAGAAAAACAACTACACAAGCTTAAGTAATAATAATAATAATATAGTGGGACATTAACACATATGGTTATCTGATCCCAAACTAAGTAGAGCTTGTCCTATGGAAACTGGTAATATACTTCATATAATACTTTTCTTTTTTAAATATATACTTAAATATAGATTATTACACCCAGACACAAGACAAACAGACATATTTAAAGAAATGTTTGTCCCGGGTGGGAATCGAATCCACGACCTGCGGCGTGAAAAGCAACTTACCGACCACGCCACCAGCCCGTCAAAGTCAATACCATTTACCAATTTTACTTACACTTCACTTCACTTCAAACCTTTTTAGTGTCCCAGAGCTAAGCACGGGTCTTCTGTCAACCATCTTATGAGCTGAAAGAGCTTAGGCCATAATCCAGACAGATGGATGTCACATGTCCTCGAATGATTAGTTCTTAGACATGACGGTTTCCTCACGATGTTTTCCTTCACCGATATTGAGCAGCGGCTATGTAACAATTCACACAAAGATGTGCGGGCTCGACTGAGAATCGAACTGAAATCTAAACTACCAAATCAAATTAATCATTTATTCCACAATGTAGTATAAATTTCAGTTCTAAAAATAATAGGAACCATAAATTGACATATTATGTAAGTATATGATGTGTAATCATAAATTGAAGAATAAACTAAAGATTTATACTTCAATTTAGGTTTGCCAAATTTCCTTTTTGATAGACTCTACAGGTACCCCAATTTTCTTTGCATTAACAATCTGAATGATGGTAAATACACCTATTCACTTCACCCTCTTAGTACCATGAATGTTCCTAATGATAATTATTAAGCTACCTATTTTGTGACCAATTTCCATCAATTAAGCTACATGTGCGGTGACGTGGTCGGTAAGACACTCGCTCTTCACGTCGCAGGTCATCACCTAAATCAGACATTTGTGTGATGAACACATCCGTTTGTCTTGAGTCCGAGTGTAATCTATATTTAAGTATGTATTTACAAAAGAAAAGTATTAAATGTAGTATATTATTAGTAAATACTACACTTACATTTACATGAAAATCCGTTCAGTAGTTTTTGAGTTTATCGCTAATAGACAGCGGAAGTGACTTCATTTTATAATATTTATAGATTTCAGTGTAAGAGATGTTCTTTTTATATTGTAACTAGAATTTCGTGCCTTATTATATTAGATAGGTCACCCTTGATGTCTGTCAAACTATTAACAAGTTGTCTTTCATTGTCTGTGACCTACTTCCTTTTATATTTTTCATGGACATTAGCGACTGTGTATTTTACTATATTTTATTTAAAATATACAGATAATAAGTAAATCGGGCCGTTATTATTAACTTAATTCATCATATTTTATTGAACTAGGTACCGTCTTGTTACGCGATAACCCACGCTTACCTAAAGTTGTCTGATAATCCTGATTTTTGCCAAAAGCCTTCATACTTATATTTACCTTTCTATATTAATACAAAAATAATTATTCTTTAGCAGTCCAAACAATAATCAACATAATTCAATTTCCCGTCCCCTTTCTTACAAAAACGTTGATTTTTCGGTGCAGATGTTAAATTTTCTCCTGTCTCACTCATTACTGAAAGATAAAATTTAAATTGCAAATCGCACCCCTTACGAAAAAAGGGCTAGTGGGTGGAAAAAAGTACCTCGCTAAGGGTGGCCACCCGCTCCCTAATATTTTTCGACTTTCTCGTTTATTGAAGATCTTAGATTCTGTTTGACTCAGAAAATGGACTATTTAATAACGCCGCCGCGCCGTTTTGAAGGATTTGTTTGGAGTTTTCAAATATTTTAACCATCATCGCAAAAAAGGGGTGTTATAAGATTCACGTGTGTAACTTTGTGTCTTCTGTTTCATCGCCACTACACAGTATCCGGAAACCGGCATGTTTAAAAATTAATCATTTGAGGACAAGTGACATACCAACCCGCACTTAGCCAGCGTTAGGATTAAGGCCTAAACTCTCCTAACTAGTAAGATAGTTGGGAGAAGACTTGTACCCAGCAGTGGGACACTAAAAATGGTTGAAGTGAAGTTTCTAACAACGGTAAATAGGCTATTTTATGTACCTATGGCATTAAATGTCTAAACAAAAACTATTAGATCGCAAAGCGTCTCAAATTTTTCACGTTGTCAGGAAAGCGCGGGAAAGTTTTCGTACCCAATTTACTCTTTAACGACCCCCATTTGTTGTAAAAACATTTTAGAGATAATTTCGTGAAAATCAAATCATTCAAGTCCAGTCTTATCCGAATCTCTATATATAAAAATTAATAAGCGGATGTTTGAAATAAAACTATTTTATAACGTATTTTATAGCGGTTTATTTTAGACTAGCGACCCGCCTCAACTTCGCACGGGTGCCATGTGTTATACTTATAAACCTTCCTCTGGAATCACTCTATCTATTAAAAAAAACCGCATCAAAATCCGTTGCGTAGTTTTAAAGATCTAAGCATACATAGGGACATAGGGACAGAAAAAGCGACTTTGTTTTATACTATGTCTTTTCAGACTTCATGGTCACGGGCGGGCTGAGGTATTTGACGACCAAACTTATTAATCACAATTATTACTGACTACCTACAAACATTAATATTTAAGTTGCGTTCCGATTTAAGCAAACTGTGCTCACAGTGTCTTCAATTGTGAGTGAATTTTGGTACAAGTAAATTAAGCATTGGGTCCAAGCAGGTGGTATATTCCAACCATTTTATCGGTTGTAATTAGGATATGTTTTTTAATTTTAATAGCTTTGCGGATCATTCTTGGTAGGAACCTGTTTTCTCTGACAAGTACCTGTGTTATATCAAATTTCAGCTAATGGTAGGAACCTTTTTGAGCATGTTTTCGTTTGAAGTGAATTCGTATAAATTTCAGATGTATATAAATTTATGAGTCTTAGCACGGTAATGTTATTGCTAAGCTAAATGCTAATATGGCGATAATTCATAATTATTTAGTACACACGGCCATACATCAAGATATACATCTCCAGTATAAGCTGATCTAGCATTGTATAGGATTTCCGTACAACGAGAATTCAGTTTATACTGGATATGTAAGCCTTGATGTGTAGCTGTGTGTACATGACTTTTGTGAACATGCGAATAAATAGCTAATAATTTTACTCGCGAATGATATCAATCAAGGTCACGTGAAACAAAGAGATGGGTACCTTCCTTAAGAAGACAGAGCGCATGCTGCCGATCACGGCCGGTGTAGTGTGCGTGTTAGATACGAAGCGAGTGGTGAATTCACTTCATAGAACTTCGCAACTACATGCTTATTTATGAATGCTAAATAATCCATAACTAATATTGACCCATTTATTTATTTTATTTATTTATTACTTGGTCCATAACAGATAAGAAGCAGGCGAAATCGCGGTTGAAACTTAGCAATTAAGAAAGTGTTTGAAAAGAATTTTCGAAGTTCTGAGAACCCTCAATTCGGTTCGATTATGTTTTGTTTAAGTTTTGAACTCAAAATTGGGTCATTGTTTTAGTTTTGAGAATCGTTATTAATAGCTAGGCGATTAAGTATTTATAAATTATAAAATAATCGATTTCATAATGCACCTTAATTAGACAGCTGTCAATTTTAACCATCTTCTTAAATGGGTTTTTATGTCTCTTCAGGCATAACTCTGTCGTACTTTAGAAAGAGGTTTACATGTCAAAGATATGTAGGTAATTTGATTTACTCCTACAAGCTGCTAACATTCCGATCGCGGCTCCGGCAGCGCGTGTTGGTTTTCGCGCTAAACCGTTAAGTAATTATTGCGCAGTCGGATAAAAACTATCATATATCCTTCACCGGGTCTCAAACTATCTCCGTAATAAATTTATTCTGAATCGGTTCTGTAGTTTTGCCGTGAAAGCGCGACAAACAAACAGTAAAACTTTCGCATTTACAATTTTAGTAAGGATTGAAATTCGCCTTTATAGAAACTAAAATTAGAGATATTTAGTCATGATGAGTTTGAAATCATCATAAAACAGTTTGTATGGAAAATATTTAACCTTAAAACCTTATTAATATTTACAATCTCAAGAAAAACCGTTTCTAAATTGAAAAGTTCCTCCCATTCCTATTATAAAATTCGCGCCGAAAACTCCAAGATGGCCGTCCGTCATTAAAATTTTCTCTAAAATCCCGGGGTTCCCTAATTAAAAAATCGTGTCGACTGGCAAATAAAATCAATTCCCCCTTTCACCCTACTGAAAAGGAGTTTTTCTTCCCCTTGTCTTGATAATTATATTTATGTAATGACGAAAACTTTTGATCGACTGCCGTTGTGAGGCATTGTTTTCGGAGTTTTTGAACGGAGATAAAATCTTTTTTGGCTGTTCGGAAGTTAGGGAGCGTTATTTAATGTTCGTAAAAAGTTTAGAATTAATATTTATGTATTAATATTTATTTTAGTTTTGTTGAAAATAGATATAATTGTGCACCTACTTTGTTTCAATGACATTATTAGTTAAGTATCAAAATTTTCTGTCACTTAAGCCATTGTATGTGAAATAATAATAATATAGTGGGACATTAACACACGGTCATCTGATCCCAAACTTAGCAGAGCTTGTACTATGGAAACCAGATAACTGGTAATATACTACATAATTATACTTTCCTTTTGTAAATACATAATAATTACACCCAGACAGAAGACAAACAAACATATTTAAACAAATGTTTGTCCCGAGTGGGGAATCCACGACCTGCGGCGTGACAAGCAAGTATCTTACCGATCACGCCACACTGGCCCGTCAAATTAAACTTTATCTCTCTCAAAACTTAAGGTTAAGACTTTACCCACCATCGCAACTCCACCACAGATCCAGTAAGCCAGGATCAATAGCTGTGCCGTGAAGAGACTTGAGATTTGAACTCGGCCAAGTCCCGGGACACCTAAACTGTCTTGGATCCCGCTCGAATATAGTTAGAAAGATATTAGTAGGAGTTGAAATGAGATTGTCCACTTTTACTAGCGAAGCAGAAGGATTCAATAGTCCCATCAATACTAAATGTAACGAAAATTAAAATATATGAACACATAACACCACATCGTTTTAAAAACAATATTCTACGCACAGATAATATAATACTATACTAGATTCTACGTGAGCTAACTACCAATCCACACTACTGATCATCTGGTTTTTGTTCTTCTGTTTGTTTTTAGAATTCATTTTATTCAATTTGTTTGTTAATTTTTCTCTATGTAAAATGAGTTATTTAAACATATTGTCTGCAGTAACTACAACTTCATTACCTACCTATATTCTATCTTTGTATACCTCAAATTCTCTTGCCGTGGAACACTGTTATTGGCTTCGATTATTGTAAATGCATACATGCATGTAATGTGTACGGTAAAAAAGCTGTTCGGTTTCCTAAATAAATAAACACAGTAGGTATATAGCTATGTTCTGTACAAGTACCTCTATTTGGCTGCCTATCTGCCTGCCTGTCGTTCTGGTAGCTTTTCACGCTCAAACCGCAAAACTAATGAAGACCTAGTTTTCGTGTTGATATAGTGTAAACTCTGGGGTAGGTATATAGGTCATATTTTAATATTTTTTCGCGATAAACAACTATAAACCAAAAAGCTACAACTTGTTTTCTAAATACAAGTTTTTATTGTAATATCTTTAAATGTTTTTACAAAAAATAAACAGAACACAGACCCTATTTATTCTAAAATCATATTTCATTCTCACAATATTCTAAGCCCGAGAATTATTAAGGAATAGAAGGTATTTTATAACTCATTTTTCAAGGAGGACCGGCCATATTGCCCCCACCACCCCAAGACGCCCACGACAGAAAAACGGCACAAAAATTGGGGCGCGCCAATGAGGGACGCTTTTAAAAATACAATCGATAATGCGGGGGTGGGCCGAAGAAAAAATGGGGTGAAACAGGAGACATTTTGAGATTTACCTATCAGTTACCTATTATTTTTTGTTTTGAAACTTATAATGCTAATTGGAGTAATGACTATTAACAAATTTAAAATTATTACGGGTCGGTGGCGTGATTGGTAAGATACTTGCTTTCCACGCCGCAGGTCGTGGGTTCGATTCCCACCCGAGACAAACATTTGTTTAAATATGTCTGTTTGTCTTGTGTCTGGGTGTAATTATCTATATTTAAGTATATATTTACAAAAGAAAAGTATTATATGTAGTATATTATCAGTTATCTGGTTTCCATAGTACAAGCTCTGCTTAGTTTGGGATCAGATGACCGTGTGTGTTAATGTCCCACTATATTATTATTATTATTATTATTATTGTGTTAGTTAAGAAGGCTATTATAAAATGTTATATTATGTAAATGATATTAGATTGCTGTACCATCGCTGTGCACAATATCGCTTCACCGCTTCACATAAAGATGTATGCACGCCTAGGGATCGAAACCGAGACCTTATATTCCAAAGGCGAGGCCGGTACGGCTGCGGCACCGTTGCTTCTCACTATCTCACTACTCAGTAATAATGTATGCTACATATATGAGGGTATATATCAAAATCGATCCAGTAGGTTTTTAGTAGATATTTATCACGAACAAAAATACAAATATTTTTTCATATAGATACTATAAATAATAATAATAAAAAATATTAATATTTAAATAAAATAATTAATTATTATTATTATTTATTTATATATTTATTATTATTTTATTTTATTAATATTATTATTTTATATTATAATTTTTAATTTATTACTTACTCAGAATCTTAGTTAGTTTGTGTAGTCTTTTTACAGTGACTTGTTTACAAACTAAGTTACTTAAGTACTAAGTTGAGTATTAAGTTAAGTCTCAATTACACTACTTTAAGTTATAGTTAACTACTTATTATTGGGTAGATTAGTTTCCGTTAAGTAAACTTTGTTTGTTTTAGCATAGTTTCAGCATTAATTTATTTTAGTTTAATTTTCAAGACACTTGTAGGTGTATTGTTTGATAGAGTCCGATGATGAATAAAGTTATCATTAACTTTTATAGCGTATTCAGGGAAAAGTGAGGTTATAGGTAAACAAACCATTAATACTCTCACAGATAATATAATACTATACTACTAAATTATAGAACACAGATTGCGAAGATTTTTCCTTAAAATGTGACGATTTGTCATGGTTGGGTTATATCTGCCATCTTAATATCGATCAATTTGTGCGAGAAAGATCATTCTCTATGTTTACACTTATTCTTAAGCTTTAGTGACTATAGTTTGAATAATAATAATATATCATTCGTAATCACGAGTGAATCGGTATACTAGGCTGGCGAATTCCATTGTAGACTACATCATTGCTTAACATCAGACAAGTTGTAGTCAAGCGCCAGCCTATCGAAAACCTATAAAAATCACTTAATAAACCTAAACTTACCCATAGTATTTTCTTAAATTTACGCGAATATCACACATTGAAATTTAACTACTTTAAAACGGATTTAATCGCGGTTTAATTAAATATTTTATATCCTAACGTTTCAGTCTTTTCAGACTTCATGGTCACGGGTGGACTGAGGTAAAAAAATAAATTAAACCACGATAAAATCCGTTATAAAATAGTTTAATTTACTCTTACCCAATTCATTCAAAAACTTTGTATATTTGAACTGAATTAAAAACTTATAAAACATCACTTTTCTAAGCTTCAAAAGCACACCTCACTTACATGGTCAAAGCTTAACTGAAGGTTACCCTATTAGGTCAAAAGCTGTCTTACCGGTTATCTTGCATAGGGCTATTGACAATAGGGGTATAGGGTTAGCTGGACAAAATAAAGGACTAATAATAATAGTAATGTATTATATTTGGGCCCATTTAAGTATCCTTTGGGTCGGCTATTGTGATTTTTGCAAAACTGACCTGACCGGTTTTTAGTTTTTAAGGGATGGGGCTTAAGTGATGTGCTTTGTTTTATCGATAAGAGTTTGCTGTCGGTATATCGGCACTTAACGTTATGGCCACGCGACTTGGCGTCGGGTGGCGCGTTTTGCGTTTTCATCGTTCATTGCGTATTTGCTTAGAATTGTCTAAAGACAAGTGAACGCGACTGGGCAATGTACTACAAAATCGCCACTCGCACCGCCCGACGCAGTGTCCCGTGACCACGGCGTAATAACGGAGTGTAGAGCAGCGGTGGCGCAGCGGTACAAGCCTCGCCTTTGAAATAATGTCACGGCCGCGGGTTCGATCCCCAGTCATGCCCACACGTTTGTGTGAATTGTTTCATCACTACTGCTCATTGGTGAAGGAACACATCCATCAATCCGCACTTGTTCAGTGTGGGAGGATTAAGGACTGAACTTTGTCAACTCGTAAAATAGTTGAGAGAACACCCGTGCCCAGCAGTGGGGCAATAAAACAGGGATGAAATTAATGAAGGGTAGAGTACATGTCTACTTTAACCGAGAATCTATGTAGCTAGACGCTATAAATGTCAGAATGTGCGAGTGTGAACATCATCACGCAGCCCCCGCCTGGTTCGCCCTCACTAGCGAGACGAACAAGAAGCGGTTACGTGCGCAGCAGAATCAAGCGCTGCGCACCATCACTGACGCCCCTCGCTACGTGAGGAACGCAACACTCCAGAGGGACCTTAGAGTCGAGAGCCTGGACGACTTCGTCGCCCGTCTGGCGGGGCAAATATTTGCCCGCGCCGACGCCTCCACGTGGGAACATCTCCGCGGCCTCGCGTCTTCCACGCAGGCCGCCCAGGACCGACGCCGCTTCCCCCGGGACCTGATCGCCGGCCGCGACGCCGCCGCTCCGGCGCCCCCAGTGCCGGACGAGGGCGTCACTTGACACCAGCAGAGGGAGCGACACTGAGCCGCCGTAGCGTACGCTGGTCGGCCCTTGCTGGGCCTCCCCGCACGGGGTCTCACCCGGCAAGGCCAGACCGCACGCACGGCGTGAAGAAACGCTCCCTCTAGCACGACGCCCTCTACCAACGCAGACGTTTGTCTGAGCGGCCGCGCACGCGGCCCCGACAACACATTCCCAAGGGGGAAGCAACACCAACAAGACGGGCCGCCACAGCGGCCCCCCCAAGGACCTGCCCGTGTTAACGGGCAGCGATGGATCCACTCGGCAAGGGGGCAAAACCTGCCCCGTCACCGACTCCTCGACCCCCGTGAGGGGGTGTGAGATGATCTCTCGAAAATGTGAACATCATACGAGTTGAGACAGTTTAGGTCGTATTCCACACTCACTAGCCAAGTGCGGGTTGGTGGATGTCACATGTCCTCGAATGATTATTGCAGGCATAAAAAAAAGTAATTTCATTTAATTTTTGATCAATGTTATTATAAATTATTTATGTAATAAATTTACAAAAATTAGGTACTGATAACGTAATAAAAATTTATTATTTCTAATAATATATAAAATAATAATATATTTTTTAATTTTATCGACTACATTATTAAAATATCTATAAAAATTATCGATAAGAACCAGCTCGCATGTCCGACCGTCCATAAAACTACAATAAAACGTGAAGAATTGTCCAGAACATCACAATGGTGCTGATTTGCATACCGACCTGACCGGTTCTCACGAGGGTTGCAGCCGTCCGTGTGTCTTCATTTCACACCTCACCTCCGAAATTAACGGCATTATTATTAGACTGTACAATAATTTGGCGGGAATCGATGTAACTGAATTATTATCTAATTAATAATAAAAAAATATAATGTTTTTTAATTATTTACCACAAATAATTGATTCATTCTTTTATTTATTAATTTCTATCAGTTATAAAATAATAAAAAAATATTTAAGAGTACTTTTAGATAATACTAACTTATTAGGTAATTTTATTATTAGTTTAAGTGCTACGATACCACAAACAGATACACAGATACGCCTCTTTTTTGTCAGGGGTCAAAAATAAATTGCGTTCGAGCCAGATTCGCTATTTCATTATGTTTATTGAGTTACAATATGAGTTCGTCTTACTCACACGCATTGGAAATAATAATAATGATACGGCGGCCAGTCTAAGCTGACTACTGTGCTGACTACCTATCCAGGTACGCAGGTATAGTGCACAAATGTGTGCGCAAACACAAGTACTCTCTCTATTCCTTTTGCACGACCAGTGAAAGATTGGGCGCAGGACCAATGGCTTTACATGCTCTCCTCATCACAGCGGTACCTCACGACCATCTTCCGGACTCCGTATCTACTAGTGCTGAGAAATAAGTAAAGTCGCAACACTCTTTTTGGTCCAGCGCGTGGGAGTAATTTTAAGTCTTCCACGTTTGACCTTTAAAAGAAATCTCAAAATAATAATGCGTGGGCGTTGCTACGAAGCGTAGTAGGTGCGCTACGTGCTGCAGATTTCGTAGCACTTCGTAGCAATGTGCTACGATTTGAGAGTCTGGCCGTAGCAGTTGATTTTTCTCCGTAGCATAGTTAAAGCTACTAACCGTGACCCGAGACCTGGGGGCGGTGACTGAGTCTGATCTGGGCCCGATTCTTGCGCTCAAGACATTTATCACCTAATTTATTTTCTACGAATGTATATTAATTGGAATGGATTTCATTAGTACTATTGTCTTAGATTTACGCGAATATCACACATTAAAATAAAACTACTTTTTAGCGGATCTTATCGCAGTTTATTTTAGATTTTAGATCCCGACGTTTCAAAGTCTTTTCAGACTATGTTCACGGGTGGACTGAGGTATTTGACGTCCAAAATATTAATCACAATTATTAGTGACTACCTCCAAACATTATTATTTAAGTTGCGTTCAGATTTCATCAGTTGTACTTGCTTTTCACGCCGCAGGTCGTGGGTCCGATTCCTACCCAAGTCAGACACTTGTATGATGAACACGTTTTTTTATCTAGAGTTTGGGTGAAATTATCTATATTTAAGTACCTATTAATTTACAAAAAAGAGGTATTACATGTTATTACCAGTTATCTGGTTTCCATAGTAAAAGCTCTGGTAAGTTTGGGATCAGATAGCCGTGTGTTAATGTAAAAAAAAATATTACTATTATTCAAGATGGGCAGCTGCACGTCTCAAAACGCCAATGGTCTTACGTTTTTTTTATAATCTGTCTTGTCCATTGTCCTACACCACACAAATATTATTTTAACCCTTCACACGACTTAAGTAGCAATTAATTTGAATTACAATACTCTTGGGTGTCTTTGACCTGCGCCTTTTCTTGTAGGGTTGGGTTAATAGGCATTTAAGATAACTATGTGATTATTATTAGTGATTCTCATTTCCTTACTTAACGTTATAAATAATAATAATATAGTGGGACATTAACACACACGGTCATCTAATTCAAACTAAGCAGAGCTTGTAATACGAAAACCAGATAACTGGTAATATACTACATATAATACTTTTCTTTTGTAAATACATACTTAATTATAGATAATTACACCCAGACTAAAATCAAACATACGTGTTCATGACACAAATGTCTAACTTGGGTGGGAATCGAACCCACGACTTGCGGCGTGAAAATCGTGTCTTACCTATCACGTCACCGGCTCGATAATGCGAAAGTAACTCAGTCTGTCTTGCTTTCACGCCAAAACTACTGACCCGATTTAGATAAATTTGGTATAGAGATAGTTTGAGACTTGGAGGAAAAAGAGGTTAATGGTTTAGTGTGATAACCGACATTCGAGAGGGTGGAGCCGCGGGCGGAATGCTTACACACACACATCTGATCCCAAACTAAGCGGAGCTTGTACTATGGAAACCAGATAACTGGTACCATACTACATAAAATACTTTTCTTTTCTAAATATATACTTGAATATAGATAATTACACCCAGACTCAAGACAAATAGAGGTGTTCATCACACAAATATCTGTGTAGGGTGGGAGTAGAACTCACGACCTCTGACTTGAAAAGTAAGTATATGCACTATGAAATAACGGATAATCTGATACTTAACTTGAAAATAAAAAATCTTTTCTTAGCAAACTCATATTTTATTCATTTTGAACATAAATATTTAACAAAAAATAAACGCAAAAAAAATACAGACATCTAGTATCAAATAGGCGAACTAAATTTATTACGCCATCTAGCGTGTAATAGCATAACCGCAAACGCTATCTATACTTAAAGTGATACACTAAAAGCGACACCTGACGGATTGAATACCAACTAAAAATAGTCGCTGCTGTCACCTGGTGTCGAATGGAAACTACAATAATATTTCATTTCCATGATACTTTGTAAAAGTTACATATTCTTATAATTAATTTTTTTCCCAAATAATACAACGCTTTTTTCAGCTTTTGAATGAAAAATAAAGTTACATATTATTTTTCACAATATCACAACTACTGCTACTTGATACGAGATGGCGTTACAAGGTTCTTAATTTATAATGTTAATCCGTGGTGATACAGCCATAGATACCTAAAATACTTTTTTACCGATACCCAGATCCTATTTATGACTTGATCAGGCATCGTCAGAAGAGGGTCTCTTAGGATTAATTCCTACAATGATCTATAACAGATAATGTTAAAAAGCTAAAGTGTTTGTTTAGTCGAACACTCTTATCTCAAGGAATTACTGATTCGATTTTAACAATTCTTACACTCATAGATAACCCATTTATTGAGGTAGGCTATAGACTATTTTTATACTCCGGCTTTTCATCATTTAAAATGTAAATGCGGGCGGAGAAATTTTTCTTAGTTTATATTTAGTGTTAGATGGAAATTTTTGTGTAGTAATAAGTAGACTAACTCGACTTAAAACAATATTTTTTCTATGAGGTAAAGCCGTATAATGTGTAGGCAATATATACTGCATAAGAACTAAATGTGAATTTTAGCACGCATGTGTATATTATTTTCTACGATAATTAAAATTCTATTTAGGTTATAATCTACACGCCAGTTAAGAGTGGGTTGATCCATGTCATGTCCTGGGATGGTCACATGACAGACATGCTGGCATCCTTAACACTCCTTTAGGTCATAGATCACAAAAAATATTATTCAATGCTTTTTTGAATAATAAAAAATACTGCATAAATACTGCAAAAAAGATTGACGGTTTACGGTTTTATTCATAAAAATTTATAAGCCCGTATAATAAAATGGAATTTGTCTATTTCTTACTAGTTTTATGTCTAGATGAGAGACAAAGACAAATGAATTATAAATCTATTTTAGCTATTGTAAGAGCTGTTGCCCTTACATTAATGTTAATGTTCAAAAATGTTAATGTTCAATAATAAAAAAAACGTTAAAGGTATAAATAAACAAATGTTTATTGCACTCCGTAACTGTTGCACTAAATAATGTAAAAATGTTGACCGAGTTCAATATACTTAGGTACTTACGTGATGCATTAAAATTATTTACAATATACCAAATTAGTAATAAAATAACTAGGCCAAAGTAGAATGTGCGGTTGCCAACCGTACAGCTATTATAAGGTATTAAGAAATGTTTATAGTTGGCAAAATAAAGGTAACTTATGTTTAGAAAATTGATAATTTTAATTATATTATAATATGTTGTGTAGTTTATGATTCCTTAGTAAACAGTTATTAGTATAAAATATAAGTGCCTTGGTGTATACTGTTAACTTATAATTTTATGAATAAATGATTGATTGATTGATTCAGACGTTTATGAATATGGGGTTTGAGTGGGGGTTTTTGATGTCATAAAAAATACACTTAAATTTTAGTTAGGTAGCTCACAAGACTGACATAATCAAATCTTCAACCCTTTTTAGTGTCCCACAGCTGGGTACGGGTCTTCTCTCAACTATCTAACAGTCGAACGAGTTTAGGCTTTAATCCACACCCGTTGGCCAAGTGCGGGTTGGTGGATCTCACATGTCCTCGAATGATTAGTTCTTAAACATGCCGGTTTCCTCCCGATATTTCCTTCACCGATATTGACTAGCGGCGATGAAACAATTTTACACAAAAATGTTTGGCTACAACCGGGAATCGATCTCGCTTACTTTCAAAGGCGAGGCTGATACCGCTGCGCCACTGCTTCTCTATTCAACTAACTGCTATTCAAATCTAGTTCCTTGAAACCTAAATAAACCTAGGTAGAACGTCCTCCAGCTAGGTGGAGTGAGGATCTGCGAAAGCCGGCAGTAGCTGGATGCGACAAGTCGAAGACAGGGTGAAACGACGCTTATTGGTACCCTATGTCCTATGTATTTTCGGAGGCTGAGTCACCTTTGTCCGTGGGAGTGCACCTTTTATCTGAATCCCCACACGTGGTCCCCGGGTGGTGCAAATCAGGTGACAATCAATTGACTGGTAATTATATTTACTGGTAAATATTTAACTGGTGGTAGGCCTCGGCCGTGGTTAGTGACCACCCACCAGACAAAGCCGCACCGTCAAGCGGTCATGCCGTGTTCCGGTGCGATGTTTGGTGACACCATTTAGGAGGGTGGGTCCAATCGATTGGTAATTATATTTACTGGTAAATAATTAACTGGTGGTAGGCTTCGGTGGTTAGTGACCACCCACCAGACAAAGCCGCACCGCCAAGCGGAGCCCTGCTGTATTCTGGTGCGATGTATGGTGACACCATATAGGAGGGTGGTTCGGGATTTTCGCTCCATTATGGTTTTCAACATATGAATATGTTATTCCACTGCCACCTTCTCACCGAAAATCATTCCTAATCACAAGTGAATCGGTATATTAGGACTACATCATTGCTTAACATCAGGTAAGTTGTAGTCAAGCGCAAGTTTGTTTCAGAATAAAAAAAAATGTTCAACCGTGGAGTATGCCGATCATGATGATGATGGGGTATTAAGTGGAATTTTCACAAACGTAAACCTAATTGGAAACATACTAAATGGGTTAGTAAGAATTTTTAAGCGAATTTTTCTATTAGACTTTTAAAAGACAGACAGAGGCCATTATACCTACAACTAAGGTGCCTAATTTATACCATAAGGCATGTTTAAGAACTAATCATTCGAGGACATGTGACATCTACCAACCCGCACTTGGCCAGCGTGTGTGGATTAAGGCCTAAACTCTGCCAACTCGTAAGTTAGTTGACAGAAGACCCGTGCTCATCTGTAGGTCAATAGGGCTGAAGTGAGATAATCAAAGGTATCAAGTGGCTTCTGACAACAAAAGTAATAACTCCTTGCCGTCTCACTGATGGGTACCGGTCTTCTCTCAACTATCTTAAGAACTAAGAGTTGTTTTTATACACAGACACTGGCCAATTGTGTTTAATTCTTTGGGTTGTTAGAAATCTGTGCAGTTTAAGGTTCTAATACCGCGATAAAACAGTTCACTTAAAGATGTGTAGGCTCGACCAATGATCGAATCCGCGACATATATTTTAAAGTCGAGCCAGATATCAATGCGCCACCTCTGCTCTGTTGTTACCAAATACATGCACGTTGGAGAATTTATTACTTGCCCTAAATTAAATCCATATTACTCATTTAAAAATTTAATAACACCGAGACGCATAATTTTCTTAAAACCATCCCAATTACTCAGTTTTTCACGTTTGGAACTACAAGGCTACAAACTTATCTATCATATGATAGGTATTTTTTTACAAAAGAAACGTACGACCGTATTCATAAAAAAGCTATTAGACTCTTTGGTTAAAATTGATTTTGTCTCTTTCTTACTAACAAAGACATACGAATTATAAACCTATTTTAGTTTTAATGAGCTTAAAATACGTTTATGAATACGGGAGTTAGTTGTATCAGATATCTGGTTACCATGACACAACCTCTGGTTATTATGGGATCAGATGACCGTGTGTGTTAATGTTTTAAAATATTATTATTACTAAACACAAGTCAAACTAACCCCATCTCCCTTTTTCTTCGAGGGTTAAATCTATTCATCTATTTTGTTCCATATCCAGCAATTTTTTTCTTTTTTTTGTAATCCATATTGGCTCCTGTCTTAAGAAAATGTATGGACATTTTTATACTCCAAAAACGTTATAATTTATTCTCACCGAACCCCTTATCTAAAAAACAAAAACCGTAAGCCAAAATTAACCGGAAAATAACCGGATCAGATTTACCCCTCTGTTACGTGTTATTTAAGCGCCCTACCATTTTCTTTTTCCATTTATCGTACGACACGAGAATATTAATGGATTTTTAACTGCCGGGTTTAACTCGTATTTTTTGCTAACCAACTGTGGGCAGTTAACAGATTTTTTACTGGATATCCGGGGAATGGAAGCTGATTAATTCAGTGGTAGCACTTTGTACTTTTTTTATCGTTTAATGTAATATGTCAAGCAATTTGCGAGTGGTCAGTTGACTGGTAATTAAGTTAATGACCAGAGTTTGTGTGAGGTTTATTAGCGTGGGAACTATGAGAATGTATTCATGTAAATAAATGTTAATTATTTTTTTAAAGGTGTTTTTTATTGCAATGTGATGATAATATTGCCACCTTGAGGTTAGTCTGAGCAACTTTACCCATGGTATTGGCCTAAACTTTGAAATATAAGGTCGCGGCTTCGAGAAAAGTCATTTAATGAGGTGGCGTGGTCGGTAAGATACTTGCTTTTCACGCCGTAGGTTGTCGGTTCGATACCCTCCCAAGTCAGTCATTTGTGTGATGAACACGTCTGTTTGTCTTGAATCTGGGTGTAATGATCTATATAGAAGTATGTATTTACAAAAGAAAAGTATTATACGAGTATGTAGTATATTACCAGTTATCTGGTTTCCATAGTACAAGCTCTGCTTAGTTTGGGATCAGATGACCGTGTGTTTTAATGACAGCTGGTTATAAAGTAGAAGGTATGTCACACGGACAAAGCCGCGGATGGAAAGTTAACTGCTAATGTCTTAAAAAGTTTCCACAGAATTTTCTTACAAGAAGTTCCAAACATAATTATTTGTAAATTAAAACTAATTATATTTTTTGGTGCTGTGATCCTCGTCTACAAGAAAAACACCATTTTTCAGTAAGCCCGTCCCGTTGGCGGCTAGGGCCCGGATGTGGACGGACTCGCCGGACTGTCCCGGGGGTGACCCATGGTGAAGACACACTAAGAGCAGTGAAGTAACATGAAAAACCATGTTTATTTAGTGTTCTCTCGGACCCTCTGTTGTCGAGATAGTACTGTTCGATGGATCTCGGTGTTCCTACAACTACAATGAATTTTACTAGTAAGAAAAATTGGTTATTGTAGGATCACAACATTAGACTAAAACATGAAAATAACTGGACCAGTGCGAGTTTATCTCACGGCCAATAAAGCTTAGAAGATTACGAAATTCTACCTGGAGTTGTTATTAAACGGTAGGTCTATATGGAGCAGCGGTGGCGCAGCGGTACGGGCCTCGCCTTAGAAAAATAAGGTCGCGGGTTCGAATCCTGGTCGTGCCCACACAACTTTGTGTGAATTGTTTCATCTCAACTGCTCAATATCGGTTAAGGAAAACATCGTGAGGAAACCGGCATGTCTAAGAACTAATCATTCGAGGACATGTCATCCACCAACCCGCACTTGGCCAGCGTGTGTGGATTACGGCCTAAATTTTCCCAACCTGCAAGATAGTAGAGAGTAGACCCGTTCCCTGCTGTGGGACACTAAAATGAGGTCCCTAAGAATGACTCCAGGAAGAATTCGAAACTGTCTTATTTTAATTTTAGCCTTTTTCTTTTAAAATTTTGATATGATAGGTACTTATGGCTTTTCAGTTTCAGTTCGAAGCACGACAATCAGCATGAAACAAATTATTTCTCAAATTCACCCGACCCAGTCATATGTAGTTCTTTTTAGCGACTTTCCGTAAATTTTCACTTTACCCTGACTATTTTAATAACATACTTCTACATAATTCATTATTCAATCAAACTCAGAGGGCACATTTTTTTATTTACTGCTTTGTTTTCTTTTTCAAATATTCAATCGTAAGCAAATAGATTTAATTGGAAATTTTAATTGGAATTTGTGGAAGTCCCTCAAATTTCCTACAAGATACCTACTGCAGGAAATTTCACTTTTTCCGAATTGGGAACACAATAAAATGTTCCAATTTTAAACCATTAAAATTCTTCCAGTGTATCCCTAACATTATCACCTTGTTAACATTCATTGGGCGCTTATTTTACTTTTTTCCGCAGTTTTTTTTATTTACACTTGTGTTTACACGCTCCAAGAGATTTAACAGCCACGATGATTTTTATATCCGATGTGTAAGTACCTTTATGCAAATGAGGATCATAAAATGTTTTTATTTGCGGATTTTTATTTTCTACTTTTTTATTTCGTGGTTTTTTATGCAAATGATGGTAATGGAGACTTTTATGAGTTGATTATGTTATTTATTTTTTTATGACTGGTTTTGTGGAGTATTTTTGTGGTTTTATTTTCGTGTTGTTTGAAAATGAGAGCTGTTAACAACGTGATATAGGTACCTAATGGTTTTTTTTTTGGTTTTGTCTGTAAGGTAGTTAAGTTTAAAATATTAGACACTTACTTTTCTTTTTTGTGTGTCCTAAAGATAACGACGTTACGTCCAAGCGAAATCTCGAATGACGTCACACCTAGGTAAGTTTTATACAGAGGTAGGATGTAGCACAGTCACTACATAACTTTAGAAAGAAAGAAAGAAGAAAGAAAAGCATTTATTTGACAAAGACAGGACATACAAAATCAAATGATAAAAAAACACATAGAAAAGAGAGAAGAAAACATAAATGGAAACTGTCACTTTTGTTCACTGTCACCGTCGACCCTCGTGGGTGTACACCATTAATTGAATCCCCAGGTGACTGGCGCTTGACTACAACTTGCCTGATGTTAAGCAATGATGTAGTCTACGATGGAACGCGCCAACCTAGTATACCGATTCACTCGTGATTACGAATGATTATCGGCGAGAAGGTGGCAGTGGAATGAGCCTCCTTAAGGTTAGTTATCTTAAAGGAGCAACATCGACCCACCCTCTCTGCATGGTGCACCAGACATCGCACCGGAACACGGTAAGGCCGCTTGGTGGTGCGGCTTTATCTGGTGGGTGGTCACTAACCACGGCCGAAGCCTACCACCAGTTAATTGTCATCTGATTTGCACCACCCGGGGACCACGTGTGGGGATTCAATTAAAGGTGTACATAATTTAGATAACCTTGGTAGTCGGTGATTGGGCTATACTGTGCCCGGGAGGTAGCGGGATCACTTTCCGCCCCGGACAATCTTTGTGTAACAACAAAGATTTGTTTCGGTGTCAGGTTGGTTGAGGGACTACCCTCCGTGCCTCGAAGAGCACGTTAAGCCGTCGGTCCCAGTTGTCATTTAACACATCTATGACAATCGTTACAGGTAGTCAGAAGCCTAATATAATCTGACACTTGGTTTAACCGTCTCGGCTACTGATTCCTAACGGGTTTCGAGGTCTAATGGCAGTCGCTCGTATAATTCTCGTAGCTAGCCGCTAGTGTTGTGTACCTCATACAAGAAGCACTTCAAATGTCCCTTAAAAAGGAATAAATTATCCCATCACCTCAAATACTTATTTCGTACCACTACAAACTCGTTGAGGTGTTGAGCTTGTGTGCGTGCAGTGTGAAAATATCGCCCACTCGCTCACTCCCTCAAAAAAAGTGACTTGCAAGAAAGAGTAAATGAATTAGTGAAGTGCGAACAAGTTCTGGTCAACTAATATCAGAGAGAAGAAACCGACTAAATGTAAAAAAGGCAAATATGTTATTATTTTTAAATTACAACATGTAAAAAATTACTGTAAATTGATAATTATTTTATTAATTAAAATATCAGTCTTTTATAATTTACTCACTTTTATGTTTGCCAAGTACCAAAAACACTTCAAACTCAAGTATTAGTTCGTTACTTCATTTGCCATATACCTACTTCATCTAACACATCCTCTAAAATACAAGATGGCCTCATTTTGTGTATACTGCTTCTTTTGAGGACCACCTCAATTGAGGTGGTACACTGTCCTACCTCATTTTCCAAAATGAGTTCCTCATACAAACTCATCATTTTGGTTTGTCCTACCCATCACTACTAGCCGCATCAGGTTAAACTGGGAGCCGACCCCGATAAAAATAGGAAAAAGGCAGGGGGAATGTTGATGACTTGTTAAAATACGATATTTAATACCTTGTCGTCATCTCTGTTCTAGCCTTTACTTTTTTTACTTTAACCTTAGCTACAGATTATGTAGGAATTTCGTTGTAAATATGCCGGTTACGGTGGCCTGTCATTAGCTGACTACTAGCCAGGTAAACAGGAGACATTACCTATAGTCCACAAGTATGTATAAGGATGTGTGAATTGGTTCATCACCGCTTCTCAATATCAGTGAAGGAAAACATTAATAGGTAACCGGCATGTCTAAGAATTAATCATTATAAGATATGTGATATCTGCAAACCCGCAAATACTCAGCGTTCTCACAACTCTTAAGATAGTTGAGAGAAGACCCGCGCCCAGCTGTGAGACACTAAAAAGGGTTGAATTGAACCTAACCTAACCTTTATCTTAGAAAACCAAACTTCACATAGAGTTACGTAAACTTAAGTAATATTTGAAATACCAAGTTGGCGATTTAAGTAGAGCTGCGCGGCGTCTGCGGGGCGATTGCGGGACTGTTGCGGCAAGATGCGGGGCCGCCGAGATTGTAATCAATTTAATTGGAAATTTCCTTTGATTAAACGCAAAGACGTTGTTAGAAGTTGACCTAATAAAACAGGTACCGCCTGCAAAAAAAAATACTTGCATCAAAATATATTTGGAGTTTAATAATCGCGAAGGCTTAAAAACTAAATAGGGCCATAGATTTTCTTCGGATCGAGATCTTGGGAGGGTGTGCCCATTTGCTAACTAAGATTGGCCAAGATGTTTGTCAGTCTTTTCGTCACGTAAAGAGTGTATTAAACGCCTAGAAATTTCGGACCCCACGGTCCCAGCTTTTCAACTTCAAAAGGCAAAACTAGGTACTTTGTCCTCAAATATTTGCACTGCTTGACCGCCTGTGGATTTGCAGCAGCAGTTCCCGCAGATATACTAGAACGGAAGGTGTGTTAGAAGACACCAAGTGTCTGCCAACCTTCCTTGGTACCCAGCATATATCATCCGGCCCTTTGCTTTCGCGCGCCAAGCCGTTCAGTTCGAGGATAGCCAGGGAACCGGCGCAACGCAAGAGCCCAATGGACGATGTCGTTTAATCTAGTGTAGCGACAGGACTGCCAGTAGGCTGGTACAACAATATCTAGACCTGTTTTTAGTTTAAATCACCAGACAGATTCGACAAGTCGACCATCAAATAACTTGTGATTTCATTTCTATATTTGTGAAAATAAATTAAAATATTTATCTGAACAAAAAACACGTCGAAAAAACTAGCATTCAATTTTTTTATTATCTCACTAGTGGACCCGGCAGACGTCGTTCTGCCCGGTAAAGCAGTGCCATCTACCGGGTGTCAGACCTACCGAATATAACCAATAATAAATAATAGGTATCTAACCCCGTTTTCGGCATTTCTTCGCTTTCTAAATTTTCTTTTTTTTTTATTTTTATCTGCGTAAGAACCATCCTCGTACTTAAAGGAATATTTTAAAAAAGAATTAGCGAAATCGTTCCAGCCGTTCACGCGTGATGTCGTGACAACGGAAAACGGGTTTAATTTTTATATATATAGATAAAGTAATTATCAAAAAAAGTATATTTTATTAATATACAATTTCAAATTAAAAATTTTTAATTTTTTTTAAAAAATACTCAATAATTTATTGGCAATCCATAATGTTTAAATAGGTTTATAAAACAAGATCATGGACCCTGTCGGGCACAGCTAACTTAAACTTGGGACAATTTAGTGAAATAAGAGATAACTTATTATAATGTCCAATTTAGGTATTATAAATGTACTCAATAGGATATATTAATTTTATTAAACCACTTCAACCCTTTTTCGTGTCCCACTGTTGGGTACGGGTCTTCTCTCAACTATTTTATGAGTTGAGAGCTGGCCAAGTGCGGGTTGGTGGATGTCACATGTCCTCGAATGAATAGTTCTTAGACATGCCGGTTTCCTCACGATGTTTTCCTTCACCGTCGTTGAGCAGCGGAGATGAAACATTCACATAAAGTTGTGTGGGCACGCCTAGGATACAAACCCGCGACCCTATTTTTCTAAGGCGAGGCCCGTTGCGCCACCCCTGCTCAATTTTTTTTAATATCTAAATCTTAAATTATCTAATATTTTTTAATCAATTAATATTAAATTATTTATGTAATAATTTATTTAGCTTTAATAATTGTAATTTCAGATAATGGTTTTTAAAGTATTTTTGCTGTCTATTAATGTTCTGTCAAATTTACATTGTTCAAATTTACCTCACTCATCCAAGAACGTCGACAAAATACATAATTTCTCAACAAGTTTATGCTGACTGTACCAAATTGTGTATATCTTAAAATTTCCACCCAGTGAATGTTGTGGGGAGCAAGATTATGGCAATAAAATTTATATATAGCTAACATGGCCGATATGATGTGTAGTAATGAATTCTTGTGTGGCGCTCGTATCTAGTCACTGGGTTAGACTAAGACTGAGATTTAATTTAGGTAATGTTAATAAATAACTTCAACCCTTTTTAGTATCCCACTGCTGACTTTAAAGTATCACATGGATTTTCTCTCTACTATCTCACGAGATGAGAGTGTTTCACGTTGACCTCCTAGTTGGTGGATGTGACATGTCCTCGAATAATTAGTTCTTAGAATGCCGGATTCCTCACAATGTTTTCCTTCACCGATATTGAACACCGGAGATGAAACAATTATACAAAGATGTGTGTGATTGGAAATCGAACCCGCGACCTTATATTTTTTATTTTTATTTTGCTATCTTTATATATATAATTCTTCTGTGAGTGGGTATGTCACTGAACTTCTCTCAAACGACTGGACCGATTTTGATGAAATTTTTTGTGTGTGTTCAAGGGGATCTGGGAATGGTTTAGATTCACAATTTTGCGCGGTACGAAGTTCGCTGGGGCAGCTAGTATTTTTATAAAATTGTGTAACAAGTAGCCCCTTTCTTCCATGGATTTATTTAATACATTATCGACGTTTCGGGTTTATGATTATTTAAATAATTTTACAAGTTGTTTTTTAAATTTTTTGTTGTTTTATTTTATTTTTCTTATTTACATGTGTTTTTAATTTGTCATTTGATTTTGTTTTCCTGTTTGTGTAAAATATATGTATTTTCTTTCTTACTTCCTAACTTTCCTTCCTTCTTTTTTATCCAGGGTTTAAAACGACTTGATTCTGCGTTTTGATCCGTTTTGTTTGAAGTCAATACCATGCCTTCTAATCTATTATACAATTAAATCAAAGCTAATATATTCTATTAGAACACCACAACTAGGTAGGTACCTATTATTTCTATACAAACAAAAGCCGTATAATCTTACAGAACATAAAACTTACGTATCCCAAGATGATATTAATATTAAGATGGGTTGAAACTTAGACAATAAATGTGTACAGGATTTTGACCTCTATTTTAAAGAAGTTAAAGATGGTTTTGGTGTATGGTTTGGTGGGTGGTGTGTGGAGCTTCGCGGGGGTGGGTACTCTTGAGGGTGAATGTAAAAACCACCCCGCGATCGACTTATATGGTGTATCAAGACGTGAACGGTGTTCAGAGATAAAGGTATAAGTGAAATTTCTATATCTAGATAGCTTAGCGGTTAAAACTGTGATTTTGAATTTGTTCAAAGTTCAAACATGTAGTAGGTAAGTATGAGTTTCATATTATCAAGCCTGTATTACCTGAAGATGTAGGCAGATGTAAATAAAACCCACTTTTCACTGGCTATGTTTAGTTTCCATACCTTAAAGGAGGCGAGCTTATTGCCGTTCATTGGGCACAATTCCAAACTTTGAGCTGCAAGTAAGATTCTCTAAGTATAAATGAAGTCTTTTTGCTGTACCCGGGAATCGAACTTTGCGGTTATTAAGCACGCTTAACTCTGGACCACTGAGGCAGAGAGTATAAGTTAATATAGTAGAAAAAGAGTAGTTATAGGTATATTTGAAGGTTGATTTTAAATGTGCGTATTGTGACTGGACTAAGAAGAAATATATAGAAAAATATATTGCTAAGACATTAATAATAACAATAACATTAATATTCCAGTAGGTACCTTAACACACAGTCATCTGATCTCAAGGTAAGCAGAATTTGTTTTATAGAAACCAGATAACTGGTATATAATAAACTTAAACTACTTTTGTTTTGTAAATATATTCTTTTAATAAATAGTTACACCCAGACTCGAGACAAACAGACATGTTCATCACACAAATTTCTGTTTCGGTTGGGAATCAAACCCACGACCTGCGGCGTAAAAATCAAGTATCTAACCGACCACACCACGAGCCCGTCAAAATTAGTATAACCCAAAATTTGCTTCGGTCTGTATAACCTAATAAATTATAGGTACACTAATTCAGCGAAAGGGCTGTTACTTACTTTACTTGATCTTACTCGTAAGTTTAGAGAGAAGAGTTTAAAGTATAATTGTAATACAATATACATAATTATCCTTTTTTTTTAATTATTACACAGACTTGCAACTTCATAAATTTTTTTTAAATAACATCAGTGTCCAAATTGATATTGTGATTAGAGCCTTTGCCTTTATATGAAAAAAAAAGTGTGTGACTATTGTTGTTGTTGAAGATGGCGGCTCTCTCTCTTTTTTGGTTAAATGTACAATTTGTTTAATATTTATTTATTTATTACAGTCTGGAAGGCTTACAGCTAAAAACAACTTTATTAGAAATTACAATATGAAACATTAAGCCCATTACAAGCCTTCACGTATAAGAAATTGAAAAATCCATGTAATGTGAGCACTATAGCACTGTATTTACATTTAGGTATAGTGAAAATGTAAAGAAAAAGCAATTTAATTAAGACATTACTAAATAAAGAATTTATGACTTATGCATCGTCTCGCCGCCGATGTAGTTGTAAGAAACGGATCAATATCGTGCTGCTTACACAATTCGTTAAAAGTTCTACTTGCACGTACAACAATACTGTTCTGCTATAGTTAGACAGGGTGTTTGGTATCTGAATTGGGGTATTGATACAAAGCAATTTCGATGGGACGTTTAGGCCAAGTTTGGCTAAGAGCTCGGAACAGTTAATTTCGCTAGATATAATTTATATAGTAAAAATCTGCTGAAACTTTAATTTTATTTGAGACGAATCGTGAAGCAAAACGTACACTCAGAATTTTCATTTACCTGTTTATCCACCGCGGCGCAACGCCCCCACATATTTTACGTCGCGCCACGTACTACATATTTATTATGTACTGTCTATGTGCCACAAAGACAGTCATTACGCGTTAGATACTCCACTTCAGAATACATAGTCTATCATGTATTACTTGGTAACCTTCTAGGGTTCTTCTAAGGTTCTTTTAATCCGTGTTTCAAATTGAAACAGCGGCCTCGCCTTAAAAATAAAAGGTTGCAGGTTCAATTCCCTGTTCTGCACACTCATCTTTGTGTGAATTCATCTCCACTGCTTAATATACGTAAAGGAAAACATTGTGAGGAAACCGGTCTAAGAAATAATCAATCGAGGACATGTGTCATCCACCAAACCGCACTTGGCCAGCGTGGATTAAGGTCTAAACTCTCTCAACTCATAAGATAGTTGAGAGAAGACCCGTGCCCAGCAGTGGGGCACTAAAAAAGGGTTAAAGTGAAAGTCAAGTGACGTTACGTTTTTAAAATAGTTTTAAGTGATAATGATGCGAAAAACTCCCCATCATTAACTTTAATGTGATTTATCTCTAAGTATTCTTTTTTAATCTGTAAAAGCGATAAATACTTGTTCGATATTTTTTAATAATCTACAGGTAAATCTACGGACTAAACAGAATTTTCATTTTCTTAACCTGAAATTATGATTTTGAATGTATTACGACTAATTTTTCAGACAAAGAACCTCCGTCTGTTAGGGTTAGGTTCTTGGGTACCTAGTAAAAAGATACCTATTGATTGCTTCGTCATCAAACATTAATTTATACTTACAAGTTTTTGATGCTTTTGCATTAATATAAAACCTGAGTACCTTAGCTTTTAGCCAGATTTCGAGTCCTATAGGTAGGTAGGTCATGACGATTGAAATCAAAGCCTAATAATGTTGAGTATTTAAAATAGAATTAGAATTTTCTATTCAAACACGTACAAAAACTATTTCCTTTAAACCTTTTTGTAATCCTCCATAGAATACGGATCCAACGTAATCGTGACTGGCTGGAAAGAGAAAAGCGAGCAATAACAAAAACATCCCTTTTCCCAAATCTCGCAAAATTAAAACTAAATCGCGCGACCCGAATTTAAATTTCGAACACCCCACACACTACTACAGAAACAAAAACACCAATGAACGACGCGCATTTAAATTTGGAACGCAACTATGGAATAGCAGGTATCGTCAACCCATGGTAAGAATTCTCTTTTCTAAAAATATACCAGTAGTTATAGTACGACGTACGACTCACCCCTTGGCAAGGATGGGGTGGCAAATGGGTGTAGGAAGTGGGGTTGAAGTAGTAGGGTGTTTCTGCGTCGGGCGGGGTGTCTCCTAAAAACGGTTAAGTAGCTCCCCTACCCTCTATAACTATTTTATGCGGTCCCCTTAGAAAGACAGCGGAGATGGGGCCTCGCGATACGCTATAGGCGTAGTTAGGACGGGGAAGTGAAATTTTAATATGTCTAGTCTGTTAAGAATTCATGGCGGATTTATAATTAAATGCCTAATTAGGGTATTGCGTTGTTTTCATAATACGAGACGTGTATGAATTTTAAGTTATGTAGTAGGTAATCTCAGTTTTTGTTTTTATGTAGGTGGCGTAATGGTGGAGGGTGAATTAATGAAGTTAAAATGCAGAAAACCTTTGTTTAATATGGATGAAAATATGTTAACACAATAAGAAAACTAAACGTACATTGGTAGACAATTTAAAATATATGGAAGTAACTATATTTTTGGGTTAGTTGTTTGTATACTTTTACTTAGTTTGCTTCTACAAGAAGACTAATTTCTTTAAATTTTGATCGTCACACGTACACGAATTCTGTTATATATTTAGAAACTTATATAAATGGTTACAGCCTACGATTTAATAATACTGACAAAGAGTAGGCACTTAAACTGAACCGGTAGAAGGTATATGTGTGTAAATATTGAGTACATAACTAGTTTTTTTTAAATATTGAAGGTTTTATATGTCACATTACTCACTACTGACCATGTAATTATTATCATAATTTTACTAAGTGCTAAATATTCAAATGATATAATAAAAATATTCGACGTTTTCTATATACACATTTCACATTTCCACTAAACCAATTTGCTAAGAAACGTGAAAGAGAAAACTTTTCAAAAGTGTTTCTTTCAATTTGTAAAACGATATACACCACAGTGTTCTCAGTGTAAGTAACAAATCCATACTAAACAAAAAGTAAATAAAAGCAAGTGATTCTTAATCCACCTGTGTCACCCTTCTTACCACATAGCAGGTTTATAACAAGTATTTTACAACAATATGATGTCCAAGACGTATCATTCAAAGAAACTAGTTCATTATTTGAAATCGTGAGAACACCTTAAAAAAAAACTTGTTTATAGATTTGGAGTCTTTAAAAATTTACCAATTGTTATTGAAAGAAAATATTATTATATTATTGTTTAGTCTCATCGTTTCGTAGCTAAAGTAATAAGTATTTAGTATGTTGTCTAAATCTTACTTGTCATATATAAATATGAATGAATAGAAATTTTAAAAGAGGTACATTAGGCTCAGGAAGGTACATTTTTCCAATTACCTATATAATATTTATTCCAAAAGGTAAAATATCGCATCACTAATATTTTATGCTTTTTGGTATCTACTTGAAATATTTGTACTCATAAAAAATAGGTTATATTACATATAAAAAAACCAAGTGGCCGACCGTCGTCGTCTAAATGGATATTTCCGATAATCTTAACTATACTTATACTTTATGGATTGTCATATTTAATCGGAGTATTTTATCTCTGCTGCCCTTCCAGAGCCTTGCGGGCCGCTAAGGTGTAAAGTTTGAAGTATAGTTTAAAAAAAACCAGCTTGATACTTGATTTACTCAAATCACAGTCAAATAATAAAAGCGATAAAAATAACTAATCCCATGACCTGTAAATGTTCACACGACCTCAATAATCTATAAAACTGGATTCAAAACCCTTTTACTTGATTCAAGATAAAATAAACTTTATAAATCTAAACTAGTTTGACCTAAATTCTTTTAAACTAGTCAAAAATATTAAAAAGAAAGAATTTTACGTTTATTCTCACCATGACAAGACACTGGTTTTTCAAAACCTGTTGCGTAAAGGGATGACCATAAGAATGAAATTAAGATACAAATTGTCAAGACTCCAGACCGGTTCTCACTTGTTACAAGGGTGGATTGTAATGCACTTATTGTATTCGATATCTCAAAGTTATTTATTTCATTTTTTGGTATTTTCTGGATCTTTTAAAAAAAAAACTAATAATTTTATTAAAATGCGCAATGTAGGGTTATTTAATTAAACGAACTTATTATATCTAACTATGAAATAATAACGATTTAATAAAAATCTGCGCTTGAGTAATCTTGATTTCTGAGTGGACAAAATAAAAATTATTAAAATGAAATCATATCGGGCTGATTTATTTCGTTATTGGCATAAAACCAATTTGATTTGATAGTCGCCTCGTAAATAAAGGGTCGTTCTCCTCGTAATCCTCGTACCGCACGTTGCAAATGAATTTAGCAACTTACGTTGAAGCGTCTCGAAGACTATCTTGGTTGCCACACTTATGTGTATTGTCTATATTCATATTATATTTTAATATTGGTATTATTGTCGCTATCTAAATGCATCAACTGTACAACTATTCACAGGAGTAAGTATTAGTAGTACATACATTATTTACTAAATTGGATCAATATAAAAATTGCAATTCTATTATATATGAAGCATCAAATGTTTTCCACCCCTGCCCGGCTGCTTATACTCATGTAAAAAGCCAACGTCTAAGGCGCAGAGCAACGGGTGGGGGGGAGAGGGGGGACGCGACTCATACATACACCTGCAAAATATCTTTGTGTGAGTGCATCTGTAAATGTGTGCTTATATTTTCATTTCAATAGTTTTTGCATTGCTTGTAGGCGTGAAGTATGTATGTGTGCGTTAATGCTGTATTGATTTTGAGAGTTACCAAGTTTTTGATCTTGAAGACATATTTGTATTTTATTATAAGTTCCAGTTCAATGAGTAGGTAATTTGGGTAGACAGATGGTTAAAGGGTCTTTATACTTTGGGTATCTTATACATAACATTAGGAGTTGTATTTTAACACAGGCCAAGTGCGAGCTGGTAAATATTACGTTAATATTAATATTACCAGATGACCGTGTGTGTTAATGTCTCAAAACATTTATTTATTTCTTTTTTATTTATTTATTTAGTTAGATTTACAGTGTTTGCAATGTTTCTTCACCAATAATAATCAAATTCAAACAAAGATTGTGTGAACTGTGTAATCACGGGGATCGAACTCGCGTCTAATATTTTAAAACCGAGTCTGATACTGTTGCACCACCATATTCTCCTTAATACAAATGAATCCATATTTTATGTAGATAGTTAAATTACGCAAAATTAATTATCCCCTTTACCATTACGACCGGCGATAGATCGGGAGTAGGACCAACGTCTTTACGAGCTCTCCGAGGCATGGGAGTGTCACTCTCACTTCAACCCTCTTTAATGTCCCACTGCTGGGCACGGGTCTTCTGTCAACAATCTTACGAGTTGAGAGAGTTTAAACCTTAATCCACACATGATGGCCTGGTGCGGGTTGGTGGATGTCACATGTCCTTAAATATTTAGCTCTTAGACATGCCGGTGTTTGTTCACGATGTTTTCATCCACTGATATCGAGCCGCGGAGATGAAACAATTCACACAAAGATGGAAAGATCGAAAATCGAACCCGTTACTTTATATTTCAAAGACGACTTGTCATACTACCAACTTCTAGATTAACAAAATCTTAAATATTTTAGGTCCAGGATTTGAACCCGCAATCTCGACACCTAGAGGCGAACATGCTAAACCCTATACTAACGGAGCAGTCGAAATAAGTACCAGTGGTTTATCACACCTGGAGGTGGAATCAATTCATAGAAATAAGCAACAATGGTCATTAATAACTTGTTTAATTAAAATAACTCTTGCCATTCACGTTTACGTAAGTTATTGGTCTATTCAATTCGGATTACAGAAATTCTAATAATAATAATAACAATAGTTTGACCTAGGTGATTCCTGTCGTGACTGTTCACGTGACTATGTGACAAGCTGTTTATCGTTAATGGCTGGTCCCACATGATCCCACTTTTGCTGTACGAACTGCCAAGTCGTGGAATTCGTTGCCGGTATGTATGTTTCCCGATAGCTATAATCTACCTATCTTCAAGTCACGAGTGAATCGGTATTTATTAGGTAAACGCGTTCCATCGTAGACTGCAACATTGCTTCACATCAGGCAAGTTGTGGTCAAGGGCAAACCTATTATAGGATAAAAATAAATTAAAATAAAATGATTCCTGGCTCCAACTTACCTCTTTGCCGAATGATTAGATTAATAATGAATGCTGCGATAAGTTAGGATTATTTCGAAAAAACCTCACTAATGTAACCTAAAGTTAATTCAGTATGTAGTTCAGTAAGTAATCAAATTATTAAGTAAGTTTAGCTCATTATACCTATAGGCCGACCGTATAACTCGCGTATCGCCATCTGAGTTACAAAATCATAAAACATTAATTAAATCTCGTAAAAAACTATTTAACCACAGGTAAAAGTAATGTAAGACTATTTGTCACTAATATCCATATCGCTTGGATCATCATCAGTGTCTGTGCAGCTTGAGGATTCAAAATCTTGGCGATAGGCGATACGCGAGTTATACCGTCGGCCTATACAAATGTTGTGTTTATCTATATGAGAGAGACTTAACATTATGATATAGTCAAACAATTATTGAAATGTATGAGTTTTAAGAATATTAAGTTGTTGGTGAACCAAATAAATCTAAATATATAAAAGAAGAAACTGACTGACTGACATATCAACGCAGAGCCCAAACAGCTTGGTCTGGAGACTCTAAATTTGGCACATAGGTTCCTTGTGGGGTCTAGGGGTGCACTAAGAAAGGATTTTTCAAAACTCACCCTTTAAGGGGGTGAAACGGGGTTCCAAAATTTGTATGAAGAAACAAGATTAGTGAGATCAATTTCGCGGGCGAAGCCGTGGGCGGAAGCTAGTAAATAGATAAAAAATAAAAATATCGGTAAATGACGTCTTAGAACGTTTTTTTATTCTACTATAGGCTGGCAACTTGCCTGATGTTAAGCAATGATGTAGTCTACGATTGAACGCACCAGCCAAGTATACCGATTCACTCGTGATTACGAATGATTATCGCCGAGAAGGTGGCAGTGGAATGAGCCTTCTTAAGGTTAGCATCCATAAAGGAGTAACAATTCCGGCCACCCTCAAATCACAACAGATACGCATTAAATTCTTCTCTAATCTAGTAGTGTGCACTCATGCTAATAATTAAAACTGGACTGTAAGACTTCATTATGAAAATCTAATTCAATGCGTTACTTACGTAAGTTATTTGTCTAAATGTAAAAGGAAATCATGAAACAGACGTGTCTTTGATATTGACTTATTTGTCAGAGAAAACCACCTAACATTTATTTGTTACTTAGTTTCAAAACAATTATTTCTCATTTATGTAATCTTCATTGCGTTCAATCAAATAATTGTTAGAATTTATTTTTACATACAATATAATTTAACTGGGTAAAGTTTTCTTTATTAAGTTACTAGCTTCTGCCCACGGCACCTGCGTATTACTTATTGGGTTAAAAAGCGTGTGAGTTAATCCAAACTATAATCTATATCTGTGCTAAATTTCATCCAATCCCGTCTAGTAGTTTTTGCGTGAGAGAGTAACAAACATCCATACATTACAAACTATCGCGTTTATAATATTAGTAGGATAAATAGGTTCCGCTTCGCCTGCGTGGTATTAAGATAAAATAGTAATCTACTTCTGCATCAAATTTCAATAGCTCATTACTTTCGAATGCATAATATTATTAAGAAGTAAGAAGATTTTCACTTATACGGTTTTAATTAATTCATATACTTACTTAGGCACCAATGCATGGTGTCAATCAGTTGCCTGAAATAATGTATTTGTTTACTTAACTACGCAGAAGTTTATTTGGTAGGTATATAAAAATTAACCTAAACTATCATTTAAGAATATCAGCCACATTACAATGATATCGGTGTAGAACACTAGATATCCATTTCACGCGGGAAAATCCGCCAATGGAAGTTAATATGTCAAATCAGTAAATAAAAAACAAAAAAAAATTATGATTCTAAATTTGTATTTTTAGAACACGTGACATAAAAGAGAACCAAACGTTGACGATCCCTGTCGCTACACCGCACCAACGGAGTTTGAAAAACCGAGCGTCTAAGGAGGCGAGGGAGCGGGGGGCACTTATATTTTAAGATGGCTTCCGAGCGCGAATATCGACGCGCGCCCTCTTTCCCTCTCCCTCCCGCCCGCTATTTTGTTACTCAAGTGTAGTGCCTCACATTTGTGTGATAAAAAACCGCGAGGTTACTATTTACTAAACTAGTTAGGTCTCATCTAACCTATTTTTTATTATTTTTTTAAAAAGGGACTATAACGCACAGCGTATGCCGTCCCATCGTATCCTAAACATTTATCTATTAACATATTTTTTGCGGATTACCCTAATCGGTCGGAAAGGTCTTTATTGGTTCACCGGACTTTTTCGGTGAGCCGTTCGAGGACGGTCGAACCGATATCTATTAACAAATATGGGCTAGGTACCAGTGGCGAAGGATGGAAATCTAAAAAAAGAGAAGCCGGAGCAAAAAAGTTCATACTTAACAAAATAATATCTCTTTAATACCGTCGACGATGTTTCTATGGCGACCACTACCTTCATATAATAGGTACTTATTTTTGATGCTATTTAAAACTCTTAGGCGTTACATCATTTTAATTTAGTAAGATATGTAAGAAAGCGTATTATAAAATTTCAAACTATCTAACGGATAAAAACGCTTGGAATTAATTCGCTCTAATTCAACACAATAAACAAACAAAATAGAATAGATATAAGTACTTCATTTAAAAAAGAAAAAAAGCCAACGAGTTTTTTGGCAGTGTTTCTCAGTAGTTGCCAGTCATTCACTGCACGGTAGGAAAAGAAATTGGACTATTTTTATGTAAACTCACGTCTCAAAAAAAAAAAAATTCATTCATTTTCATTCATTCACTCAATATATCATTTTCATTCACTCAATATTTTCATTTATTTTCATTCATTCATTAATTCATTTATTTAAACGATATTAATCAATTCCTAAAGGGAAGCCGATTGGAATTGGCTTGTGTTTTACTTTTCGCCACTGCTAGGACAAAACTTATTTTAATAAAATCTTTGCATCACAACTAGTAGGTTGAGACAAAATTTTATGATACATGCCTTTATACCTAGGTTCGAGTAAATCGACTTTTTCAAGTTCAAGTTCTAAATTAACTTGTTTCTTCTTGCCTCGAATTGGACACATCCCATCATTATAAATTATTATGAAGAACTCCGAAGAAGAATTACCTTCGTTATAAAAGAAAATTTTCTGCATGGAATGTGACCAGTCTATGAGCAGTAACAGACAATTTTCGGCTTATGTTGCAATTCAGGAACAAGGGCATTCGAATTGGCTCACATTAAATAGTTTAAGGATATCAGATTACTTTTTCGAGAAAAAAGTAATCTGATATTAAATAATAATCTTAAAAGTAATACTTTTTTTTAAATAATATTAATACATTCTCCACTTTTTGCTGCCTATTTAGCTAATGTGCCAGCCTCTTCGCCCATCAATCCAATATGCGATGGAAGCCATTGCAATCTCAATATTACCAACATTTTGATTTTTTTTAAATTATCTCGTAGGAAAACACCTGTGGTCGATCTGATGCCAAACTAAGCAGAACTTGTATTAGTGAAACCAGATAACTGGTAATATATTACATATAATACATTTATTTTTTTTAAAACATATTTAAATATAGATAATTACACCCAGACTCAAGACAAACAGACGTTTCATCACATAAATGTCTGTCTTGAGTGGGAAACGAACCCACGACCTGCGGTGTGAAAAGCAAGTATCTTACCGACCACGCCACCGGCCCGTTAAATGACTAAATGGCTTATTGATCCCGAACAGATTGCCATGATCCAGATACAGGAGTAATAAAACTAAACCTGCTACAAATTCTAAAAATTATCTTGCTTGGGACACTGGGTACTTCCATTGTGTTTGGATTTTATTTATTGTAAAAAAAATTAAATAAGTCCTTTTTAAAATGACGGCAGTATAGTCATACCCATGCTGTTTGCTAGACAGTCTACCAAAGGAGCAGATGGTGTGAAATCATGAGAACTGGGTCTGCCTCTGTTACTAAGGTGGATGACTCAATGTGACCACGACCACTCTTACAACAATGGAACGACTGTGAAGAAGTTATCTGTGATCATGGATGATTGTATTTTCAATGGGAGATAAAATAAATAAAGTTTATTGGAAATTAAACTCTTTATAAGTAAAACTATAAAATCTAAACAAGAAATAGAAACTAGATAACTTATAAATAAGCCTCTAAAAATAAATATACATCTTCAAATTAATTTGATGTTTGGCTCAACGATAACTGAGAAGTTGCATGCGAGGTCTGATGTCGTACCATAGCAGCTTAAAACAGTATTGCTGGAGCTACGGAAGCGAGATGCTGTTATACAATGTGTAGAGCAATTTCTCTTTCGTACTACTGCAATAATAGTACCATACGGCATCATAGTGCGACTGCAGTAAAAGGGTTTGATAGTTGAAAGACGCTTGAGCATTGAGTTATAGCTCGCTCATATGGTAACACCCAACAACTAAAGGATTCTGTTGCCACTAGATCGGGTCCTACAAAAACAGATCTCAGAAAGAATCTGATGTCTCCGTGTGACACTACTATGAACAACAACCCTAAAGGTACGGTCTTTCTTTCAACTATCTTAAAAGCTGAGGAGAATTCAGGCCTTAATCTACACATGGCTATTGCAGGTTGGTGAATGTCATACATTTGGTGACTTACAGGTAAGGTCACAAAGTTTTTCTTTAAAGATTTAAAGCAGCGACCATAAAATAATTCACAAAAGAATGTGGGCACGATTTAGAGTTAAACTCTCCCCTCATCAACCCCTTGGACAAAGCTTGCAATGTTATTCACTAACTTCTCAAACAAGAAGGTTAGTTAAAGGTGCTTATTTATTTCTTCCCTGTCCTATCTACCTTAGCTGATAAATTAACTCTTAACATCTCACTTATTAGCACATATTCTGTACAATAATCTGGCAAAGGATTTCCTTCCAATAGTATTTTAACCAAACCTTTTGGTTTCCTGTATAAATTTGTCTGACAAACCAAAACATCTACAACATTTTTCAAGCTAAAATACGACAGTTCATTGTAAGCTAAATTTAAATAACATAATACGTTATTCCCTAAACAATTTGTTTTATCATCAATTGATATAGTGTTATCTGAAGAAAATGGGTCTTCAAAATTTCCTATAGCTTTTGTTGCTTCAATTTTCGCTTTTTCTGATAACAATGGGTCTTCAAAAATATATGTACCTGATGCATTAGTTGGTCTTTTAACAAGTAACGTAGGGCATCTAGACTTCTTCTTTCCTTTCTTGTCACCTTCAATACGCAAACTTTCTAAAATTGTAGATGCTACTTCCATCCGCTTTTTAAGATATGTTCCATGTCTCATTTTACATTCGTAAAGTTCTTCAGAAGTAACAGGGAATATTTTTAACACAGCCAAAATGGAAGCTGCTCCTGAATCTTGAATTCTATTATCACTTAGATTAAGGTAACTTAGTTTTCTATTAGTACGTAATGCATTTGCTAAGTAATTTGCACCAACATCTGTTATATTATTTGAAGCTAAATTAAGGATAATTAACATTTTCGAACTAGCACTAGGGTACACTAGCCTTGATGCTATTGTTTCCACAACTTCATCAGAGATACAACATTTTGAAAGTGATAGGTGTTTCAAAACATTTATGTTATCTAACAAAAGATAGTAATTTGCTTGTGCTACAAAAGCTTTATCTAAAATGACTTCTGTAATATTTGACGTCATTAGTAGCTTTGATATTTCATGAATAACAGATTGGGTGACTCCACTGTCTATAGAAATGTAATTTAAAGATTTATGGAAAGGCAAACATAACCCAATCACTTTCATTAACAGGTCCGGGATCGTTGAAGTGTTTTTCAATATTTTGATCTGAATTAATCTATCTATACTATCATAAACTGTTTGTATGTTAATGATTTTGCTTGTAGACATAAATGATTGTTTGAGCATTGATCCACAAATGTACAGCAAAGAATCAGAATGTATCGCAGATATTTTCTTCTTCATTTTCTCTTTTGTTACGACACTGCGCTCTTTCTCGGTGTTATCTAAAAAAAGTATGTTATTACTTTACTTACATTAACTACTTACCACTAACAATGTCCTTTGTTTAAGTCGTTCGTCCTCGTTTTCAATTGGTATCACTTCAACCATTTTTTTAGTGTGACATTGCTGTAGTGGCCTTAATCCATTCACGCTAGCCAAGTGCGATTGTTGGATGTCATATATCCTTGAATCATTAGTTCTAAGATATGCCGGTTTTACCGATATTAGGCAGTTGTGATGAAAAAATTTATACAAAGGTGTGTGGGCACGACCGGGGGAAGCAACAGTACTTTCTTACCTTTTAAATATTGTCGAGTAATAATAGGAATGAATTCTGCGGAGTACTCGTTGCAAGCCCAACGTACGAAGTTATCAAAATCTAATGGAGATGGATCTTCAATTCCGATGAGAGCACTTAAAGCATTGAATTTATTCATTATTTATTTACTCGTATTTTAAAAATTATGTAAAAGTTTAAAAATATTCGTAAATTGATACAATTAGAAAAATATAAGATAGCAAACAGCAAAACCTGTCAAATTTGACAGAGTATATCTTCTTCTTCTTTTAATTATGGCCTCTGCAGAAATTATTCTGCAATTTGCCAATGTCAAGTTTAAATAAGCATACAAACTTTTAAAGATTAGTAGTAAAAATACTGATAAAACTTCAGCGGTCTTGTTCGGTCATTACATTAAAACTATCATTAAATAAGTATACAAGCTTTTAAAAGATTAGTAATAAAAAAAGCTAAAAATCTGCGACGCTCTAAGACGCCATTTTTTTTTCGACATAGTATTTAAAAAATCTTGAAATAAGGCGTCTGTCATACCTACTTCTTGTCTATGACGATATAAGTCAAAAAGATTTTATTGTTTAGACCAAGATCAAGAAGTTTTTTGTTGTTACTTTTCAAATTATCCTTTTGGGAAATAGCTAAAGATATTTTCAAAGACAGCGTGAGAGAACATAAACAATGGTGAAAATCTTGAGGCAACTTAAGAGAGTTAAACATACATACATTTCAAGTTACGAGTGAATCGGTATTAACTGGGTAAGCGCGTTCCATCGTAGACTGCATCATTGCTTCACATCGGGCTAGATGTGGTCAAGCGCAAGCCTATTTTTAGGGTAAAAAAAAATTGTTGCTTAATACCAATTCGCACTAGGTCAGCGTGTTATCGATTTGAGTCATCTAATTTCGAAACCAGCAATAATGATTTTAGGCCCAAATCGACCTTCAATTCGATAGCATTTTAGGGAAGCTCTACATACGTCATACAATTTGGCCATGTAATTACTGTTAAATCATCCTAGAAAGCTTTGTAAAATGAAATTAATTTAGTGATGTTTTATTAGTGTGAGATATTCATATTCATTCATATTCATATTATTACTGAATATAATCATAACATCATAATATCATACCTATTTTTGAGTATTAGTCAAGTACTGTCTGTCTACTGTCTAAGTCTGTCTACTGTTTCTTTTGTTTTCATCTATTGTATTATATTTTAAGGCTAAACACTGTCTCTCAAGATACAGGCCACCCTAGTTTGAGAGACAGGGTCACTAACTTTATTGTACAAATTAGAAATATGTAATTATTAATTTTGTGTCAGAACTGTACATTTTCGGAACAATAAATATATCATATCATAGTATTACCCAACCTATCTGTGGTTTTGCACAAAGCAGTCAAATGCCTTGTAGTGTTCTAAATCCAATGATTCCGAGATAAGGTCCCCCTTTGCCTTTTTCCCATTTCTATTAGGGTCGGCTCCCATTCTAACCTGATGCGGCTGGCTACCAGAATAATACGAGCGACTGCCATCAGACCTCGAAACCCGTAGGGAACCAGTAGCCGAGATAGTTAGACCAGGTGTCAGATTATATTGGCTTCTGACTACATGTAACGATTGTCACAGATGTGTTAAATAACAACCTGTACCGACGGCTTAACGTGCTCTCCGAGGCACGGAGGGTAGACCCTCAACCAAGCAGACACCGATACAAATTTTTGTTGTTACACAAATATTGTCCGGGGTGGGAATCCGTGACCTCCTGGGCACAGAATAGCCCAATCGGACTGCTTACACCGCTCGACTACCGAGGTCGAGATTCCGAGATAAGGTATTATTTAAAAAAAAACTGATAGACAAAGCAAGTAACCCACCCAAATAACTCCTAAATTTAGGTAGGTACCTACCTCTCATTCGCGATATAACTTGAAAACTTTACTCAGTAAAACTAATTAATTCCAACTATACTAGGTTATATAAGGGAAATTTTGAGTGCCTCGTCTTCGCCGAGTCTCAGGTGGCTCCCCGGCTCCCCAACTCCCCGAATTTAGGGAGGGTGTGGGTTGCCACCCTCGCGATTTTCGCGGGAAGAAGTAAGCATAGTCGTGTAAAGGAGGTGCTTATTGATTTTCTTGGTGTTGCGGTTTCGCTTATTCACCATGAATATATAATATAAACAGGATACATAGGCACTAACCTACATTTATTTATTATTTATTTATTTATGTATTACCAATTACAATAACATATAAGCACATAAAAAGTAGAAGAATATGGATAAGAGAACACAAAATGAGTTGAAAAATGAATGGTATAAAAAAAATTGCTGTGATTCACAGAAATTCAGGCATATGCATATTAATATCCTTAGTGCATCTGCAAAAATATCGCAGTTTGGCTTGGCTTCTACAAGGTGGTTGATGCACGTGCCACTGTGCGACACGTGGGCACGGCTAGCAAACGGTGCTTCCGACCTCGGAGATAGTTGTTTGGGGCGTAAAGACGAGTCAACTCGTTGTGAAGATCCGGAGCATCTGTTGCTCCCCTAGATATTTTAAGCATTATATGCAGCTGGTCATAGGCTCTTCTAGTTTGTAACATATTATACATAATCTCTCAAAGATTGAGAGGCATGACCAGGACTAAAATCAGACTGGTAATAGGAGTACTAACTGGGCACTTTGGGCTGCAGAAACACCTGTATAGAATAGGGCTGGCAGAAGCCCCACTTGAATGTGGAGAAGCTGAGGAAACCATGGAGCACATACTGTGCGAATGTGACTCTTTAGTGCGAAAACGCAGGAATGCATTAGGGGTGGACCACCCTACTCCTAGTGAATATGGCCTCATGTGTTTCCGACAAATAGCAGCGGTCATGGACAGGCTGTGTGGAGGAAGAATACTTGAGGCTTCATAGAATCAAGAGGAAGCCCAAAAGATCCCATTGGGTCGAAGTGCTCTGGGTTACCAGCCCCATTGTTAAGATAAGATAAGATAACCTACATAATCATCTGAAACGTGATGAAAAATTTAAAAAAATATGAGGAGAATGATATTTTTAATTTTAGTTAGTAATGATGGGTATATTGCAAGGAAATAAATAAATACTTACTGATGGCTTTTTGACGTGACAACGTCTTATAAATTGGTTTGCCGGGTGACACTTCAAGAAACTGCGTTACGCTCCGCTCACGTTATGCGCTCACAATGAGAGCGAGTGAGAGGCACGCGTCCCTTCCACTCGGGCATGGTTAGCCCGCCTAAGAGCGAGAGAGACAGACATAAAAAGTGAAAGGCACGCGTCCCTTCCACTCGAGCACAGTTAGCCCGCCTAAGAGCGAGATTCTTTGTATAAATTAATGTTTTAAATATAATTCTTTGTATAAATAAATGTTTTAAATTGTTACTATTATTTCATCCTTCTTCCTACTATACGAATGAATATTCACATTAAAATTATTTTACCACTCAAAGTCGTTGTCACGTAAAATTTTCGCCCGTATACCGACTTTACAGGCAACCAATTTTTTTCTTAAAAGAACTTACACCCAAATAAATATATACCATTGATTTTATCCGACTTTCAAAGGATTTTTTTTTAGAATTATTTTATTTATTTTTAATAGGAGGACTAACAGACACATAACATTTTATAGTAAGCAAATTGGGTTGACAATTTAGCTAATTACAAGCCCACACAGATTACTAATTTAAAGAAATAAAAGAAAAGGAAATTGTAATCTTAATATATATATTTCTTGTGTGCGTGTGTATGTGACTGAACTCCTCCTAAACGACTGGACCGATTTTGATGAAATTTTTTGTGTGTTCAAGGGGATCTGGGAATGGTTTAGATTCACAATTTTGTCCGCTGGCGGTACGAAGTTCGCTGGGGCAGCTAGTAGTTTTTTAAATTAAAATCATTATATTTCTTTTATTTCACGTTCTATCTAAAATCGGAAATTCCGAATGAAACATATAAAGTAGTTAGTTGTTACCTAGTTTTTACAACTTAAGGTCATAATGTTTTTAATTTTTGATTTGATATATTCCTTTTTTTGTTTTAATCCCATATCACACATCTTAGTGTGAATTGTTTCATCGCCGCTGCTCAAAAACGGTGAAGGAAAACATAGTGAGGAAACCGGCATGTCTAAAACCAATCATTCAAGCACATGTGACATCGATCAACCCCCACTTGGCTAGCGTGTGTGGATTAAGCCTAAACTCTTTCAGCTCATAAGTAAGAAGACTTGTGCCCGGCTGTGCAAATTATGTTTAACAAATTACACAAATTTCACTATTATTCTTAGTGAAAATCCAAACATCTTACAATAAGTACCTTGCTATAAATTACAGGGAACGCTAAGAGTTGGGAGCTGAAGGCTGTTGGGGAAATATATTTAGAATTAGTGGCAACACAAATAAATCAGCTGCTCCAACCGACAATATAATCGCAAACTTAGAAACACGTACTTTACTTATGAAACCCCACTACCTCGCGTTCTGTTTTGAATTTCGAATACGTAGGGTTGCCAGTTCATTTCCTCTTCCCTTTTTTATGTATACTGGCAATCTCATCTGTATACTAGCTGCCCCAGCGAACTTCGTACCGCGTATTACTAATGTATTACGTCCAAAAATTAAAAACAAAAAATTAAAGGTGAACAACCCTTATCACTTAGGAGTATGAAAAATAGATAGTAGCCAATTCTCAGACCTACTGAATACACATTTAAAATTTGGTAAAAATCGGTAAAGCCGTTTCGGAGGAGTACTGTAACAAACATTGTGATATGGAAATTTTATATAATAGACTAGCTGCCCCAGCGAACTTCGTACCGCGTATTTATTAAAAAAAAAATTCACTTAGGGGTATGAAAAATAGATAGTAGCCGATTCTCAGACCTACTGAATATGCATAAAAAATTTCATAAGAATCGGTCAAGCCGTTTCGGAGGAGTTCGATTACGCACACCGTGACACGAGAATTTTATATATTAGATTTTGAAGTGTTGCACAATCAGTAACTTAGATCGAGAAATTCGAATTAAAATTAATTGAGCAAAATGCAGAGAATAACAAAAATCTATAAAAAAATATTAAAAAACCACTTGCACTTGACAGTGACGTAATCGATCAAATAATGCTGATAACACTGGAACGGAAAGACGATCACGATTTATGATTCGATTGAATCGGGAATCTAATGTCGTTTGACATTTTAATTCGGAACGCAACATAAATATTAATGTTTAGAAGTAGTCAATAAAATTTATGATTAATATTTTTGGACGTCAAATACCTCAGTCCACGCGTGAACATGAAGTCTGAAAAGACTTTGTAACGTCGGGATCTAAAATCTAAAATAAACCGCAATAAAATCCGTTAAAAAGTAGTTTTATTTCAATGTGAGATATTCGCGTAAATCTAATAGGTACAATACTAAAATAACTGCTTACTGACAGCCCTAACGTATTGAAGTAAGTTAGATTGCAAACGAACTTTGCAATGTTCTATGAGATTTCCTCGAGCTCTACCTACCTCGTAAATCGATAAAAATGATTACCATTACTACCAGGCATTTTTATTTCAAACATTTTTAGTATGTCACTGCTTAGCACGGGTCTTCTCTTAACAATCTTACGGGTTGAGAGAGTATAAGCCTTAATCCACATAGATGTCGCATGTCTTGGAATGATTAGTTCTTAGATGTGTAGCTTTCCTCACGATGTTACCTTTCTCCGATATTGAGCAGCGGCGATGAAACAATTCACACGAAGATGTGTGGCCACGACCGGGGGTCACGCCCGCGACTTTATATTTCAAAGACGAGGCCGATACCGCTGCGCCACCGCTGCTCGCAGGTTTAAGTGTTATGAAAAAGGCCGCTAATATCTAAAATCTAATAGTTTTTAGCTGCGGTTACCTATAACTAAATGAACACAGCGGTCCAATTTTTATACAAACTACTTATTTAATGTAATTGTGTATCATTTGTTGGTGATCCAAATAAAATAAATAAAAATAAATAAAGAAATAAATTATTATCCTTATCTACGATATATAAATACGATATATAAATAAATAAAAAACTCGTAAGATAGTAGAGATCGTGCCTAGGACACTAAAAGGGTTGAATTGAACCTATGTTACCATTATCTCTATATTCTATCAAATCTTATTCATTAGTTCGCTCTACTTACTAATAAATGCCATCACAAAACCGCAAATAACGCAAAATACATCTCTCACGTTCTGCGAATAAATTATGTATCAACTGTCACATTCAACTCTACATGTATCAAATACGCTCTACATGCAAACTCTATATCTACTTATAAAGTTACATACGCGGCTTTAAACTGCCACAGTACACTTATAAAGAGAAGCAGTAGTTCGAATTTGAACGTGCCCGAATCTAAAATAATAATTTGCGAGTCTATCTACCTACATAAAATAATTAAGAAACTACATACTTCGACGTGCCACAGTAGATATTTGTTAAGGCAGTAGTTAATTAAACTTTATAAATCGCTTGAATTGAGTTACGTCATGCAATGGGCGTCAATTTCTCGTCCGTTACGATGCTTTATTAAGAGTAATGAAATTCACCATCAGTTCCTAAGACCCGACTAGAACGTAGAAGAAGTATGGTGTTAAGACAATACGTAAAAAATGTGTCGGTTAAAAAATCAGTAAAGCGCAAGGTGCAAATAAGTTACTAGATACGACTTATACTTTTTACTTATTATAGACTTTACTTTTACTTTACTTTTTTTAAACTTTTTTTTATTATAGCAGACCTTTTCTCGCACCACCTGTTAGTAAAAAGTTTAACTATTATGGTTAAATTATTAAAATTTTAGCTTTTCTAGCTTTTTGACAGACTGCAGGAAGTCAGGACACTTCTTAGTTGAACTACTGCTTCAGATTATAAATCTACTGTGACATCTCTCTATATAAAGTAGCATGTACATATTTTAATACATTATCTCGCGGCACGTAAGATGAGATTCAAGATGGCGTTCGCTTTGAAACACTTCTTAGAACGCGGAGCACCGGCGAGCTTGTTATGGAGAAGGGTCTTTTATTTTCTCGAGAATTTTACTTGATCAAAAATTTTAGTTACGTACTTACACCAAATCTACACATTGAGTGCCTACCTATAAAAAACAAAAAATGGGCTATAGCATGGGAACGGCAGGAATGTCTTCCGCTGACGTCATTCTAGCGTTTTAATACACTGTTACAATAAAAATTAATGTTAATGGTGCAATGTTCTATGAGACACTGCAAAGCAATGCTGACGCCGCCATGGAGCGAGTAGATATTACTACGCTGATAGAGCGCAGTGGTACGGGCCTCGCCTTAGAAATATATGGTCGCGGGTTCGAATCCCAGTCGTGCCCACACATCTTTGTGTGAATTGTTTCATCGCCGCTGCTCAATATCGGCGAAGGAAAACATCGTTAGGAAACCGGCATGTCTAAGAACTAATCATTCGAGGACATGTGACATCCACCAACCCGCTCTTGGCCAGCGTATTATTATTAAGGCCTAAACTCTCTCAACTAGTAAGACAGTTGAGAGAAGACCCGTGCCCAGTTGTGGGACACTAAAAAGGGTTGAAGTGAAGTGTTTAACTTGCATATCGCCATCTGAGGTACAAAGTCATAAAACATTAATTAAATCTCTTAAAGAACTATTTTACCACAGATAAAAGTAATGTAAGACTATTCGTCACTAATATCCTTATCGCTTGAATCATCATCACTGTCAGTGCAGGTTGAGGAGTCAAAATCTTGGCGATAGGCGATACGCGAGTTAAACGGTCTATCTATAGATGTAAGCGACTCAAATGAATGGAATAAATATTTTGACTTTGGCTTTGTGTCATAATCGCGGTTATGTTATACAAAGTCTTATGCCTCTGACAACGTAAGTAGCATAAGACTAAGTCGACTATGTACGCTTGATCAACGTGAGCGATGGAGGAAATCATTCTTATATATTCAATCTGAAATATTAAAACAGTCTATCTCCATAATAACAAACTACCGCACCGAGTTATTATATCGCTGGTAGTTTTCGCGGGAGGTGGGGGCCTCCCTTGATAACTTAGTAGTTCAACACTTACATATTTACATAATTACATATAATTTATAACTGCGAGCTTTGGGAAAAGCTCGTGTGAAGTTTGAAGGTGTGGTAAATGATGAAAAGCTCGTTTTTAGGTTATAGTTAGCTTCCCACACATATACAAGTATTAGAATGCTTTTTTTTACCTAATAGGTTTGCGCTTGATCACAACTTGTCTGATGTCAAGCAATATTGCAGTCGACGATGGAACGGGCTTACTCAATAAATACCGATTCACTCATGACTTGAAGACAGGTGGATTATAGCTATCAGCAAAGAATTCCTTAACTTGGCAGCTCGCACAATAAAATTGGAAGCAAAGCGCTTTGTGCGTGCCCGTGTAATTAAGATATTATTTGTGCTCTAAAATGTACCTACTACACTTTAACCCTTTGTAGTGTCACACAACAGGGTACGGGTCTTCAGTTCTTCACTGACTAATTTACAAGTTAGGTTACGTTAGGTTAGGTCATTGCAAATTGGTGAAGTCACATTTTCGAATGATTAGTAGTGAATGGTTTCCTCACGATGTTTCCTTTCACCGATATTGATAAAGATGTAGGGCACGATCGGGAAACGAACCCGCGACCGTCCGACTGGACTGAGAGTAATACTAATGGAGGTGGACCTGCGTTTAATCATTTTTAATCACGAGTGAATCGGTACACGCATTCCATCGTAGACTACATCATTGCTTAACATCAGGCAAATAGTCAAGCGCCAGCCTATCGAAGAATAAAAAAAGGTAAACAAAAAAAAGTCAGCGCAGGTCACCTGCTTTCTTTCTTTCTCCAGGTTACTCTGCCTTAAGAGTAGATTATTAATACTTGAGTTCCTCAATACCTCTGTCTAATGTATCTTGGGTCATAGTCTATTTTGAAACAAATACTCAGAAAAGTGCTAAATTATTCTTAGTATCTAGAACAAAATGCCTTATACCACAAAAAATAAATTGCTTTTATAAAGAGACCTTAGCCTGTCTGCAAAGACGAAAAAAATTACTAGTGAATGTTTTATGATTTGTTTGATATAGTGCTTTCGAACTATCGATACTTTGGTTATCGATAAAAGACTTTTAAACGGTATCGTCGAAAGCGTCAATAGTTCTTTAAAATATATATTAATATTGATATTAATCGTAGTCGTTAATTCGTTAAAACGAAAGTCAATGTGCTACATAGACCAATAGTTAACGAGTATCGCGTCATTTTGCTGTCCTCCTATTGGCTGTTGGTGACATGAAGAATACAGTGCGTAAAAGAGATAGAAAGTATGCACCTACACTCCTCATCATTACTACATACATCCATCTTAATATCGATAAACATTTAACTGTCGATCGACAGTCGCATATTAATGTACAACACTAGTTTCATAGAAATCTTTGATAGGTTCTCTTAGTAGTCTGTGTCTTTGATAGAGGTGATATTCTTGTCAAAGAATAAATGATTCTTGATACAGTCCTTATTTTTTAAGATATCATTCAAAGTACATTTTGTTTATTATTTATAATGCACAAACTGGATTCTAGTAGGCTTTCTGAAAAAATTATAAAACCACCTGAACCTAATGATTTCAGCCACTTCGTACCTTGGGCTTGCTATCAATTTGGAGTATCATGTAACACAGTGGTCACAAAAATACATCCAGGTCAGTCTTTTTCTTTTAATACTATATCATAATGTTGTAGGACATTAACACCGTATCGTGAGAATGAAAGAGGGTCGCAGCGTAAAGATTACATACCTTGATCGACCAGGGCGGCTCCCAGTGGGTCGATCGAGAATCGTCGAATAATGTAATAAAGGCAGACTAAGTTGCGGTTGCAACGGTCAAAGAGTTTGATAAAACGCGCTTGCGATTTTTATAAAAAAAATGACATTGTCATCTCGAACAGAAAATGGTTCTTATTAATGGTCAGTTTTTAGCTTTGACTTTACGTCTTTAAAATATTTTTTTTAACAGCATTTTCAGGATCTGCTGCATCAACAAGATCAAAAAAGAAATTGGTAGCTGCCTCAACATCCGACCAATTAGCTAGCTCATCAAATTATGATCCACTATTAAGCATGATCAGAAGTAAAATTAAAACTGTTCACATAACTGCAATTTATGAATGCAACAATTTAGTTAAAATCAAAATATTAAAATCCCTCATCATTCCCAGGCAAATACTAAAAGTAATAGGCTTAACATTGCCATTTCACAAAACCCTTGCATCTATAGCTATAGAAAATAATGTGAATATGGAAACAATTTACGAGATATCAAAACTAATATCAGTTTCAAATATAACAGAAGTCATTCTAGATACTAATAACTTTGAAAACGCTAATTTCGGAGTTTTGCTAGATACACCAAATTGTTTAACGCATTTATCACTCGCGAAATGTAACATAAACGATTTTGGAGTTAAAGATCTGGCTGCTAGATTAGAATATCCAAAAACTGCGTCAAAAACTTTGCATATATTAAATCTTGGGTCGAATAAAGTCACAGACATTGGCGCGAAATATATAGCACAAGCTTTAAGAACTAACAGACAGTTAAATTATTTGAATCTAAGCGATAATAGCTTAACAGATAAAGGAGCAGCCCGAATTTTGAACAGTTTGCAAATATTTCCAATGACATCAGAAGAATTATTTGAATCAAGAAAGAGACACTTGGCATATTTGCTTAAGAAGACTAGTGTCATCCTCAAAAGTATACAAACTCCAGCTGATACAGATTCTGATAAAGGTAAAAGAAAAGCAACAAAATCTCAACCAGCACCTAGAAGGAGCAGCAAATTAGGGAAAGAAGTGTCTTTTACCTCAAAAAAAGGTCTACAAGAAACATTAGAACGAGCGCAAGCAGCTGCTTTAAAGATTTTGGGAAGTTATAAAGACCCATTTTCTAAAGACGATACTAAAATTATTAACAATGTTACACATTGTTTAGGTAATAATGCGTTATGCTATTTAAATTTAGCATACAACAATCTATCTTACTTTAGTGTGAAAAAGATTTTAGAGGTTTTGATTTGTCAAAGTACTTTTAATAGGAAACCTAAAGGTTTATTTAGAATAAGGATTGAAGGCAATCCTTTGCCTGATTATTGTGAAGAGTATGAGAAAATTGAAGAATTATTAGGAGCTATTTTACCAAGACGTTCTATTGTTTTGAAGAAAAAGGCGCATACGCCGTCACCACGGTCTGTTTAAAGCTGGCTGGAGGAAGCCATAAAACCATAGAGGAAACTTGTCTGTAACGGTGCATCCACACCGCAGTTACTTTTTGTTGAGCAACATTTTGCAACAAGGTAACATTAATAACAACTTTTGAGACTAGTTGTTACTAATTGTTGAGTGCTCAACAAAAGTTATCAAAGAATAACTTTCGACAACAATCGAGCACGACATATATCGACTCATTGTTGAGGTAACATTATCTAACAATATTATCGATTGTTAGAGCAACATTGACTAACACGGCAACATTTACTAACAATGCATAACTTATTGCTATCGAGTGTTGCTCAGCAACATCTGAAAATGTTGCTCAACAAAAAGTAACTGCGGTATGGATGCACGGTTATGTATCTGGATCAAACTTTACCCTATTTTTTTAATTGGTATTGTGCAAATACGAGGGCGAATAGGCGACTACTTCTATACTAATAGTTACCATTTTCTTAATCATTGTTATTTACTACTAGGTAATTAGTTGAATCACATTCAAAATCAATACAATTTTATAGTTTAAGACTCTTCGATCTTTATTTAAAAGATCAACTTTCTGTGAATGTTGTATAAATAGGTTTTTATACCTTGCCTCGTCGTATAATAATAAAAGTATCTGCAATATTTTAGATTCGTTTATTTTTGTTGAGTGTAAATGATTTAGATTTAAATTTAGTTGTTAATATAATTTATTTTAATTTAGTTGTTTATTATGAACTTTTATTTTATAGTACGTTGTTTAATAAATAATTAATTATAATATTGTTGTTACGTCTTAGAATGTTTCTATAATATTCTATTTCCTTACGTCTTTGTGCAAAGATTCAATTTTTACTATTAAGATTTGTATAAGGATTTTTTAGAATAAATAGTAATTGTAATAGACCTTGTTTAATTTATATCCATTTCTAAATTTGGGTTATCAATTCTGTTAATTATGGAAGGATTTGCATTTTTTATTTAAAGAAGTTTATCTCGAAGTGGTATAATTTAATATTTTTACGCGAAAATCACACATTGAAGTAAAACTATTAGTTACCCGTGACTATGAAGTCTTCAAAGACTTTGAAATGTCGGGATTTAAAATCTAAGATAAACAATGTGAAATAGTTTTATTTCAGTGGTCCCATTAAGTTGTATTTATGTTATTTTTAGGGTTTCCATACCTCAAAAGGTCTGTTGTCTGTCTGTCCGTCTGTCACAGCCGATTTGCTATTAAACTACTGGACCGATAAACTAAATATTGTCAAACTTAAGTATGTCAATTGGTAACCCAAATGAAGTCCTGGTCGTACCCACACATCTTTGTTTGAATTGATTGATCTCACGTTGTGGGACACTAAAAAAAGGGTCGAAGTGACTTACTAACGCCCCCGGTATTAAACAGAACTTCACCATACGAGTTCTTCTGGGCCGTATTTTTTTAAATCTTTATACAGTTTTACAAAATTGTCGTCATGTGAAGCCTTTAAGTTTTCTTACTTCATTTCGACTCATTTTAGTGTCCTCCTGTTGGACACAGGTTTTCTCTTAACTATCTGGCGAGCTAAGAGAGTTTAGGCCTTGATCCACACAAGCTGGCAGCTGCTGGCACAGTGTGGGTTGGTGATTAGTTCTTAGACTGCTGATTCACTCACGATGTTTTCCTTCTCCGATATCCAGCAGCGGCGATGAAATAATTCACACATAGATGTGTGGGCATGACTAGGGATCGAACCCGCGACCTTATATTTCATTTTCAAAGGCGAGACTGCTAGATGCTCACCTATTATAACATTATTACAAAACGACTTCTGTCTCTAACCGAAGTAATGTTTATTCAAACCATAATAACCATCTTAGAGCAACAAAGACGTAATTTAATTAAAATTTTAATTAAATTGAAACGTCTTGAATATAATGTAACGGTTTATGTAATTTTACTCCCAAGAGGAGGCTTTCACCCCCATCTCCCCCCTGGATTACCAGGATTCCATTAAAATTATTATGCTCCATGCTAGAATACAATATTTCTTGATGTTTGTCTGCGTTATGGGAATCTTTGATGCTTAATTATTTATCAACAAGCTCCTGCCCGCGGCTTCGCTCGAGTGATATTAGGATATAAATTAGTCTAAGTGCTATTTTAAACTATAATCTAACTATGTGCAAAATTCCATCCAAATCGGTCCAATCGTTTTTGCGTGAAAGGGTAATAAACATCCACACCTTTACACATCCTTACGAACTTACGCTTTTTTAATATTACTAGCTCCCGCCCTCGGTTTCGCCCGTATATTTTAGGATAAAACTTAGCCTGTGTGCTATTTCAGAGTATTATCTATCTCTGAGACAAATTTCATCCAAACAGGTCCTGTAGTTTTTGCGAAAAAGAGTCACATACATATAAGGAAACTTGCTTTTCGCGCCGCCGGTCATGGGCTTGATTCCTACACAAGTCAGACATTTGTGTGATTTACATGTCTGTTTGTCTTGAGTCTGGGTGTAATTGTTTATATTAAAGTATGTATTTACAAAAGAAAAGTATTTAATATGTAGTATAATACCAGTTATCTGGTTACATATTAAAAGCTCTGCTTAGTTGGAGATCAGATGGCCATGTGTGTTAATGTTCCACGATATTATTATTATTTTGTCCCAGAATATTATTAGTACAGGTACATACATCCATACAAACTCTCGCATTTTTTATGTTAGTAAGAAGTAAAAAGAAAGATGCTGCCTTCATTGATAATTTGAAATCAGTACAGGCCAGATGGCGTGGTTAACAAACTTTTTGTTGCAGGTTTTGGGTTTGATTCTCATCTAGGGTAGGTAGACATTGGGGCATTATAAGCAATGGTGGCGCAGCGGTATTAGACATTGCTTCAAAATATCGCGGATTCGATCTTGGGTCATATAAAGGTACGCAAGTATTTATGATTTTTTTTTGTGATTTTGGTGAAAGAAAACATCGCAATGAAGCCCGCACTAGTCGAGCGCTTAAACTCTCTCAAATTTAAGATGCCCATGGTTGAGAGAAGCCCTATGCCCAGCGGTGGGACAGTGCTGTTAAACTATATTCCTTTACATGGATACTTATAATTTTACTTAGTAATTTTACTTACTATAGACGACCTCGGTAGTCGAGCGGTTTAAGCCATTCGATTGGGCTATACTGTGCCCGGGAGGTCGCGGGTTCGATTCCCGCCCCGGACAATATTTGTGTAACAACAAAGATTTGTTTCGGTGGCTGGTTGGTTGAAGGACATCTCTCCGTGCCTCGGAGAGCATGTTAAGCAGTTGGTCCCGGTTGTTATTTAACAACTCCTATTTTTGGAAACCTGTTATTATATGGGTCCCATAGGAACTATTTAAATCCCATAGGGGGCGAGCCTGTTGCCGTTCATCGGGTACAATTCAAAACCTCAAGCTAAGTACATATTAGAGGTCTTTTTAATCGACCCGGTAATCGAACCCGGGACCTCGCGGTATTTAGCGAACAAGCTTACCTTTGGACCACCAAGGCAGTTGGGTAATTTTAATCACAAAGTATATAATTTCTACCAAAATGTACCTCTGCTTACCTACCTAACCATGGTTATGTAAAATTCGTTCATCAACAGCTTATAAATATTGAATCACTAACAAAACATACGTGAGCAAGGGGAAGGTAATTAAGCCTGCAGGGGGCGCTGTCTCGTTCTCCTATTCAAAACAGTGGTACTCAAAGTTATGATGGTGAGATATCTCGTAATCTCACGCGAAATCATTCCATATTTCTATTTGGACTGTAAACGTGTTGGATTATTGAGAAAAAAAACTTGTTCTATTACTTTTATTGAACACTAGCAAAGACTAGTATTTGTATTCACAACGTAATTGAAAATCACAATCATAAAATTAAATAATGAATATCAAACAAATATTAAAATATATATATATTACTAGCTGCCCCAGCGAACTTCGTACCGCGCAAAATTGTGAATCTAAACCATTCCCAGATCCCCTTGAACACACACAAAAAATTTCATCAAAATCGGTCCAGTCGTTTAGGAGGAGTTCAGTCACATACACACGCACACAAGAAATATATATATTAAGATAATTCAGTCTATGCACTCCTGCACGGCCTCAAGAGTGACTACTAGAAAAATAATAATGTGATATTTGCCAAGACCCCCCCCCCCTCCTCCCTCCAAGTCAGATTTCGAAAGATGTAGCTTGATCCCCTCCCCTTAGAATAACTCACGTAATTAATGGACATCCTCTGAGAAGACGGTATTTCTATAAAATAACTACGGCAATAATCACTACAGCCAGATCTCCCGATACCACAATCATTAATTCTTCTGGATAGTTACAGATCGCTAAGGTTAAGTTAAAGCTAAAAGCATAAAATCCACGAAGCACGTGGATGCATGCGCACTTGTCGACGACACAACAGTCGAACACAAAGTGCTCTTCTAAGATGGCCACTTCACCCGTCCTTGCTCGGTGTTCGTTCATTTGTACGTTCATGCTGACATTTTCGAGTGACAGCTGACCTGAAAGGCGGTTGCGATGACGGTACAAACTGACGGCTGATATACTGAGAAGCGGATATTGGCCTCGCCTTTGAAATATAATGTCACGAATTCAATCCCGGCCGTGTCCACACATATTTGTGTGTTTTTTACATCACCACTGCCCTATATCGTGAGGAAACCAGCATGTCTAAGAACTAATCATTCGAGGACATGTGACATCCACCAACCCGCACCAACCAACACTCGTAAGATATTTAAGAGAAGACTCATGCTCAGCAGTAGGACAATAAAAAAGGGCAAAGGTGATTGAGTTTTGTAACTAAACTCTTACGAAATAGTTTTAACGATTCATATGAATTTTTATGTGTGTTTTCAGTAAGTTTTAAAATAAATATCAATAAATTTATTATAAAATCTACGTTATTTAAAAAAGTTTATTTAATAAATTTTCAGACTTACATGGTTGTTATTTTAGTGATAATAAATCTGTGTTAATTTCTGGGATAAAATAATTATTTTTTAATCTTTTATTATTATTTTTTTCTTTTCTTTTTATTTTTATCTTTTTTTCTTTTTCTTTTTTAAAGTCGTGCTTTAGTCATTTACTCCAATGAAATCCATGAAATCTTTGAGAAACACTGTCTACATTGTCTTTCTCTACTGAGTGGCTTTATGAAATTCCTTCAACGATATATAACTAACTTCTTATTAGCGAGGACGTGGGTTCGAGTTCTGGCAGTTAAATGTTATTGGCAATCATCTGGAATACGGAGAGCATTGCCTTCGTTAGAGTTACAGACAATATAGAGATTTAAGTGCCTGCAGTTAATTGTAGAGGAGTATTTAGTTATGTATCTTACTTATTTATCACTTATGTTTAAATAAAATAAAATCAAGTGCCATAGGCTATATTATATGTTAAAGAATTAGGGATCCGTATGAAAACTTCGATAATGTAAGGTGTCGCGATATCGCGTACGCTGCGTAAACTATTGACATTAGAGCAAAGCGATTTACTACAGTTTTATAGAGGCCATAAATATCTACAAAAAAGTCCGCGGTACCATGTATCTAAATATTTTAGTTACGTCACAATAACTACTTTTTCATCTTAAAATATGCAATTGTAACGCCGGTACAAATTAGACTCAATTATTCCTACCTTGGTATTAATCCTAATCTAAATAAATCACTTAATATTCAAGGGTATATTAAGGGTATATTACCTGTAAATTACTTTTTAAATTATTTAAATCGAACATACCATCCTAACTTTATCATAAGTATAAGATTTATCAAAATTAAAATTTAAGAAGCAGAGCGGTCTATGTCTGTGACTCTAATGGATTATTTTAACCACGACAAAAAAGATGGGTGTCATTATGTTGAGACGTGTATCTGTGTACAGGTTTGTTGCTATGTAGTGCGGATGAGCCGACTTTAAAGCGGTTTTTTTATTAGAAAGCTGAAGTAATAGAGATCATTCTTAACAAAAAAAATGTTTCCGGGTTAATATTTATTTTAATTCATTGAATTATATCTACAACTAGTGGTCCGCCCCGGCTTCGCACGGATAGATACCTATCGGTATTAGACTAAATTTTTAACCATCATAAATTTCTCTTGGTAGACTTTCTATGCTTAGAACACTCGATCAAATCTGCTTTGTCAAAACCGATAATCAAAATTATTAGTTTAATAGCTATGGTGCCGCAATCTATATTACAAATTTTATAAAGCTGAAGAGTTTGTTTGTTTGTTTGAACACGCTCATCTCAGAAACAACTGGTCGATTTGAAAAATTCTTGCACTGTTAGATAGCCCATTTGTTGAGGAAGGCTACTTATTATCCCGCTGCTTATAAATAAGTAAAACTATGTATTTTGTCCAAATACAAAACACTCCTAAATAAATTGGAATCGTATCAGAGACAGCTACCCTCTTCACTGCTGCCACCCCATTAATTACAACAGAAATAGTTGGAAACTAATTCTTTATGATTAATTGGTATCCGACTAAAAACTATATAATATCAACTTTCCGACCGCGGCTCCGCCCGCGCGTATGTACCTATGTCGATTATCGCGCTAAACCTTGAACCTCTTTTTGCACAGTCGGATAAAAACTATCCTATGTCCTTCATCGAGTCTCAAACTATCTCCATACTAAATTTCATTCAAATCGATACAGTAGTTTTGGCGTGAAAGCGCGACAAACAGACAGTTACATTCTCATTTATTAAATTAGTAAGGTTACAGTAAATTAATTAAGGATTTCTAACAATTATTTGAAGGATAAAAATAATTTCCTTAAGAATCTTTTCAGGAGATTTTTATACTATTTTTACCTATTTAAAAAAAGACAGAACAAACGGATGGTAACGCGCTTCTTGTTCTTGTCCACCCGTGAACATGAAGTCTGAAAAGACTTTGAAACGTCGAGATCTAAAATCTAAAATTAGCCGATAACAAGTAGTTTTATTTCAATGTGTGATATTCGCTTAAATCTAAGACAATACAATCTCATAGTATTGTCTTAGATTTACTCGAATATCACACATTGAAATAAAACTACGTTTTAACGGATTTTATCGCGGTTTATTTTGGATTTTAGATCCCGACGTTTCAAAGTCTTTTCAGACTTCATGTTCACGGGTGGACTGAGGTATTTGACGTCCAAAAATATTTATCACAATTATTACTGACTACCTACAAACATTATTATTTAGTTTGCACTTAATCTAAAATCTAAAATAAACTGCGATAAAATCCGTTAAAACGTAGTTTTGATTTTAATACAATCACCTTCTTTTTAAAGTCGGTTGAAAAAGATTTGACCACTCTGACTCAATCTAAAATGTATTATTTTCTAAATAAAAAGAACTAGTTCTGTTACATAGCACTAGCAATACACAGCCCTACATTTATAATTCTTGATAAAGATAGATCTTGTTTTCATGGAATGGGAATCGAACCCCGCAACAATTGTTTAGTAAATCAACCTGTTTTGATAAGACAGGTCGTGGGCACAATTCTTGGGTTATGCTTGTGAAGTGGACACTTGTATCGTGGGATTTTTAGAAGAGTGATAATAATATTCCCCATGCCTGTATTTCTAATGGTGTAAAAGGGTGAATATTACCCTAGATTGTTTAGGTCATATAGCATAGTGTTGTCACCCTGGCTTGGATGCGCGAAGGAACACCCGGGGGAAACCTCTTGCATAAACAGATACAGTACCTCTATTACGAGTTGTTAATACGAAAAAAGTTTCCGAATACTATCATCAACACGTCGAAATAAAGTGAGTTAATCTTTATTTTTTCCTATTCTGTTGCCAATCCATTCTATTCTTTGAACTAATGTTTTAAACAAAACAAATGAATTTGAAAACGCATTTTTTTTATCCTATAATAGGTTTGCGCTGACCATAACTTGCCTGATGTGAAGCAATGTTGCAGTCTACGATGGAACGCGCTTACCTAATAAATACCGATTCACTAGTGACTTGAAGACAGGTAAATTATAGCTATCGGGAAACGAACCGGCAACGAATTCCACAACTTGGCAGTTCGCACAATAAAAGTGGAGGCAAAGCGCTTTGTGCGTGCCCGTGGAATTTCCACCATATATCGGTGGCGCATAGCCGTACCTCTAGTTGTCCGATGGAAGAAGATACCACATTAGTTTTTTTGTCAGTGTTTCTCAGTAGTTGCCAGTCATTACGTACGGTAGGATAAGAAATTTGATTATTGTTATGGAGACTCGCGTCTCAAAAAAAATAAAGCTTAATAATATCATTTCATTTCATTCCGTATTGAGTACGTGAACAAATGATCCGCATGGACTCCAGGGTAGGCATGTTATGCGGACGATGGTTTATGTGAATAATTAAAGTTACTTATTCCTCAGGCTGTGGTCCGCGTGGAGTATCTTGCAGGTACGTGGTGTATTGAATTCTTTTTAGGTATCAATGGCGAATACAAGCCGATTCTAATCAGCTTCCCTTTAGTAATTGATTAATTTTGTTTACTTCATTAAAATTATAAATAAATAAATATTCTGGGACATTAACACACGCGGTCATCTGGTCCCAAGCTAAGCAGAGCTTGTGTTATGGAAACCAGATAACTGGTATATACTATACATATAATACTTTTCTTTTGTAAATATATACCTATATAATAGATATTTACACCCAGACTCGACACAAACACAAATGTTCATCACTAATGTTTGTCTCGGGTGGGAATCGAACCCACGACCTGCGGCGTGAAAAGCAAGTATCTTACCGACCACGCCACCGGCCAAATGGATTGTATTATTTGAATTTGAAAAGTTGGTTAACACCATTACAAACTATTTGAAACATTAGCATGTAACTTAAATCGATATTTCTGTGTATAAATCTCGAGCCCCACCTGCGCGATTAATTCATTTTAAGACGACACACACCCCTAAGACGAACATTTGCATATTACAAAGTATGAAGTTCCCTAACGAAGTGCGGGGGGCGGGGAGGGGGGGGAACTAAGGTGGCTGTAAGACGGGGAATTGGATGCAGAGCCGGATTTGAACGGAATTGAAAAGATTTTATTTTAAACTATATTATACGGGTGCAAATTACATCACTATTACACGCCTCATAGAGAAAACCAGTTTACTTCTTATTAGTATTTTTTGTGCTGGAAGAAAAAACAGTGTGTTGTAAAATTTTGGGGTGTCGTCTTTTATTTTGTTATAAAACTACTTGTTATGCGATTTTATCGCGGTTTATTTTAGATTTTTATATCCCGACATTTCTAAGTCTTTTCAGATTTCATGGTCACGGGTGGACTGAGGTATTTGACGTCCAAACTTTGAGTGAATTGGTTAGTCACCGCTGCTCAATATCGGCAAAAGAAAACACCGTGAGGAAAATCATTCGACGACTTGTGTCATTCATTAACCCACACTTGGCCACCGTGTGGGGATTTTTACTATTATTTACGATCAATAATTTGGCATGTGATAGTTGTACATATTAACAGATATTTTATTTTTCTTCCAAAACTATTAATGTAATTTTGCACACCGTAAAAGGTGAAACATGCTGTACACTTTATACAACTCTGACATAACAACGTGCAACATGTTTCATGCAAATAAATATTCTTATTCTTACTGTCTCAAATCATAAGATAGTTGACAAAAGACCTGTACTCAACAGTGGGACACTAAAAAGGGTTGAACCGAAAAAAAATATTTAAAAACGAAATCCCTAAATCCGTCCACGCGCGGCTCGCAAGCGGAGAAAGATGAAGGAAATGAAAATGTACGACGCAAAAAGGGGGACACCCCTCCCAAAGTTAAAGCCCGAAAATTCTGTAAAGAGGGGAGAGTCGGGACTCGATACCTTTTGTGATAAGCTTCCCCAAGGAGGGGGATACGGAAACATAGCTCTCGAAACGTCTTACCTTATCAGTACTGGATAATTTCCTACATTTTGATGCGGGTGTTTTGTTCAGTTAGTAAATAATTTTAGTAGGTAGTAAGTTTCTTGGAGGGGAAAGTTTTGGGTAAAAAGGGGAGATGCGGTTAAGGTGGTTCTGAAAGGATTTGGCTGCTAATAATATAAAGGTAGGTTCTATATGTACCTATGCATGTATTATGTAGGTACCTACTTAGATTAACTCACTTTCAGATGCTACTAACGACTTACTCGACGAATGGCGATGTCTGTGGGGTAATTCGAATATGTGGCATCACCTTTACCAGTTCTGTCCATCAGTTCGCGAGCGTTTAGCGAGACCGTGGATTGAGGTTGATCACTGTGTTGCCCAATTTCTCACAGGACATGGTAACTATAAAAGTAAATTGTTCTCTTTCACTTAAGTAACATCTAACAGTCTGAACAATCAGCATGTCACATCTTGTGGGAGTATAGTCTTTGGGAGAATGAACGTAACATTATGCTGGACAATGTACAAGCATTATCTAGAGCGGTATATTATACCGATCTTGTTGCAACCGGTACAAATTTCCGTGCGTTCAAACAATTTTGCCATAATTATTACATAGTGGAATCAGCTCTAAAAGGTCCCCTTAGATTACATTACCCGTGGTGCTTAGTCCATTTTCATGAGAAATTTTAAACCCCTCTTTTTTCTCTATGCTGTCTCTCGTTTTGCCAGGAAGTGGACAATGTAACTTTCCAACTCCTCATTTATCTTTATGATTAAATTCATGCAGAATCTAAGACAGTTTAGGTGTCCCGGGACTTAGCCGGGTACAAATCACCAGTCTCTTCACTTAAGTATAGCACTTAAGTATGTGCTATACTTAAGTACACTTAAGTATAGCGAAATATGCCTTCGTTTTCTAATGATATTGTAGCAGTTTTTCATTTCCCAAATATATGAATAAAACAAAGTTTTATAAAAATGAAACCTGGCTAGATCGATTCGTCAAAAAAACGTTCGTTTACGAGATTCAGATTATATACTTAAATGTATATAAACAAGATCTTTGTGTAAATTGTTTCATCTCCGCTGCTCAATATCGGTGAAGGAAAACATCGTGAGGAAACCGGCATGTCATCATACGAGGACATGTGACATCCACCAACCCGCACTTGACTAGCGTGTGTGGATTAAGGCCTAAACTCTCTTAACGCATAAGATAGATGAGAGAAGACCCGTGCCCAGCTGTGTGACAATAAAAAGGGTTGAAATGAATGAATGATGAATGATATAAACAAGTTTGTTTAAAGGTATTATAGATATATATGTAACTAGCTTCCGCTCGCGGCTTTGCCCGCGAAATTTATCTCACTAATCTTGTTTCTCCATACAAATTTTAGAACCCCGTTTCACCCCCTTAAAGGGTGAGTTTTAAAAAATCCTTTCTCAGTGCACCCCTAGACCCCATAAGAAACCTATGTGCCAAATTTCGAGTCTCCACACCCAGCGGTTTGGGTTCTGCGTAGATATGTCAGTCAGTCAGTTTCTTCTTTTATATATTTAGATTTATACACAGATACACGTGTCAAAATCATAACTTCCCTCTTTTTGTCGCGGGCTTAACATCCATTTAGCCTCAAACTGTGTCAATATTCTATAGAATGTACCCAATGGTTTGGACGCTACATATACTTGTACTTGTAAAGTAATTTAGGTATTCAAGGTCATTGTCCGCAAGTGGAATCCCAACACGATGGTCTCGAACGGACCTTGGAATACAACACGACGTTACTATTGGTTCTCGATTGAAGTGAGATTTAATCGACTTTCTATTTTCAACCGACTTCAAAATGAAATTCTCAATTCGACTGTATGTTGTCTTTATCGTATAATAGGCTTGCGTTTGACCACAACTTGCCTGTTGTTATGCTATGATGCAGTCTACAATAAAACGCGCTTACCCAATAAATATGTACCAATTCATTCGTGACTTGAAAACAGTAAGTCCACTCAGTCCAGAAACTGACTGTGGTTGGAGCTTATTGTCGCCTGTGACCTTTGCGTTTACTAGGAAGATATTTTAAATAAACTTATTTCCATGTACTTATCTATTTCTTCTGTGAATTAAATTGGTTAGGTACAAATCTGTTTTTTCGTTTATCTCCTAAGATGTAGGAAGATGTGAATAACGCCAAATCGCTGGCTATGTTTATAGGCCGACCGTTGAACTCGCGTATCGCCATCTAAGGTACAAAGTCATAAAACATTAACTAAATCTCTTAAAGAACTATTTAGCCACAGATAAAAGTAAGTCTATTCGTCACTAACCACAGATAAAAGTAATGTAAGAATGTCATCACTGTCTGTGCAGCTTGAGGAGTCAGAATCTTGGCGATAGGCGATACGCGAGTTAAACGGTCGGCCTATAAATCCTACGCGCAATTTTGGGTAAGTATAGCTGTTAACAATTCTATTGGCACAATTTCAAACTACGAGTACTTGTATGATTTTTTTTTAAGTATATTAGAAATGTCACCTTAAATGTCAAGTTACTCGAAGTTTCGAGTTGTTAGTAGAAACCGGTAGTAGGGGTTAAGTGACCGCGGCTATTTCTGTATCACACCGAGATTTGATTGACATACTGGCACAAGTTGTGTTTAGTTCACTATTTGTTTAACACGTATCTTGCTTGTGTGTGAAGGTCTTGATTTATCTCATTTAGTAATAATTTAAGTAAATTACAGAACAGATATTATGTTAAAGTTACATTATGGGCGAGACTATTTCCACACAAGTCAGACATTTGTGTGATGAACACGTCTGTTTGTATTGAGTCTGGGTGTAATTATCTATTATAAGTATATATTTACAAAAGAAAAGTGTTTTATGTAGTATATTACCAGTTAACTGGTTTCCATAGTACATGCTCTGCTTTGTGTGTCAATGCCCCTATAACCATTCATCGGGCACAATTCCTAGGAGCTATTACCTAACTTCCTACTAAGACTTTTCTGTAGTTAGGAATCCGTACTAATCTATACTAATATTATAAATGCGAATGTAACTCTGTCTGTCTGTTACGCTTTCCCGCTTAAACTACTGAACCGATTTGGATGAAATTGGGTTTGGAGGTAGTTTGAGATCCGAGAAAGAACATAGAATAGTTTTTATCCGACTGCGCAAAAAGAAGGTAATGTTTTGGCGCGATAACCGACTTACACGCGAGCGAAGCTGCTGTCGGAAAACTAGTTAAAAATAATGCAATAGATAAATACTTTATGAAAAGAAGATAAAAATATTTTCTGTGTTGTATAAGCGTTTGGGTACAATCAAAGCGACAAGTCGTAGATAATAGGGATGAAGACAATATTTTTGTTTTTTCCGTCAATATTTAAATTAAAAATATTGGTCACGTATTTGGGACAGGTTTGGTCTTTTGGCAGCCTTAGCGCCTGGCAACACACAGTGGGAATATCGACATTGCTGAAAATCAGTGCTGTGTGTCGCCTCTAGTAGGTACTCACAGCGTTTACTGAGCAATGTTCATGTTTTTCTTCTTTTTAACTGTTTTCATTTATATTTTTTTCTCTTTACATGTGTTTTTTTTAAATTGATTTTGTGTTTCCTGACTTTGTCAAATAGGTCTTTATATTTCTTTCTTGTATTATTATTTTTTAAGAATGTTATAATTGGATGGAGTAGGCACAAGATCGTGACGCCTGGAAGGTGTTAGTGGAGGCCTATGCCCAGCATTGGGTTACTAAAATGGGTTGAAGTGTAAGTGTCGTGTAACGTGTAACTGTATTGTAAACTACTCGTGTAACTACAATATTTTCTCCTCTTGTTACGACACTATTTATGAAATATTTTAGTGTTAAGATGTTTTGTAATATTAAATCTGTTAATCAACTTTTGTTGCTGACTGTACGTATTACGTTTGTTTACTAACAGACAATCTATGTTACCTACCTACAGTAACAGTGACCTTACTTAAAGGGTTGTGTCCGCCGGACATTCGAGAATTCTGTTATTAGTTGGTATACTGGGTCACTCTGGTTATTTTAAGAGAAGTTTCAATTAAAAACTTATTTATATTTTTTAATCCTAAATAGGCTTGTGCTACTAAAATTTGCCTGATTTTAAGCAATGATGTGGTCTAGTGGACGCACCTGCCCAATATACCTACCGGTTCACTCGTGATTATGAATGACTTTTGGTGAGGTGGTAGAGGAATGAGATTTCATATGGTTAAAAACCATGAGTCATTATTTTTGAAACCATAATATCTATAAGTACGACTTTTTTTATTCTAAAATAGGTTCACGCTTGACCACAACTTGCCTGATGATGACAATGATGTGGTCTAAGATGGAACCTAAAAATAATAAGATAAAAAAAATATATTAATATAAAATATCTGGTTGTATGTTATTGTGTGTTTCCTTACTCCAATATGTTATTTTTACCGACTGTCAAGTAAGTGTCATGTTTTTATACAACCTGTTCCATTTCAAGAATCTCACACGAACCACTTTAATCCAGTTCATACTGACCAAAACTGGATCTAACTGGTTTTCGATTCTTAAGATTACGGGAATTGTATAAAGGTTATGATGTCATGGGAATCAAAATGTTTGGGGTTGATGGAAACATTTTAATTCTGTTTTAATTTAGTATTATTGTAAAATACTTGTTCAATTGTTGCTTGAAGGAGTAGGTTTTGTGTAACGTAAGTTTATTGATAAGATGTATTGTAATATTGAATCTGAGAATTAACTTTTTTAGTTGACTGTACATTGGAGGATCAATATAATATAATATTAATAATAATAAAATAATAATAACATTTATAATAAATACTATATTCTCGGAAATAAATGGATTTTGATATTATAATAATAATATTTTGGGACATTAACACACACGGCCATCTGGTCCCAAGCTAAGCAGAGCTTGTGTTATGGAAACCAGATAACTGGTATATACTATACATATACATTTTTGTAAATATATACTCGACCTTTAAAGGTGCCTAACATTTCATTTTTCTTTTTTTTTACTGGGCATCATCATTAACCTTGCCTTTTTTACATTTACCTATATTGGGGTAAGCTCTGTCTAACCCTACGGCTAGCTACTAGCGAGCGACGCCCTTCACACCTCGAAACACCTAAGGATCCAGTAGCCTAGATGGTTAGACCAAGTGTCAGATTATATTAGGCTTCTGACTACCTGTAACGATTGACATAGATATGTTAAATGACAACCGGAACCGACAGCTTGATGACACGAAACACGAAGGGTAGTCTTTCAACCAACCAGACACCGAAACAAATCTTCACTGTGATACCTACAAAAATTGATCGGGTTGGGAATCAAACCCGCGACCGCCCGAGCACAGTATAGATAGACCAATTGCAAGGCTTACACTCGACTACAGAAGTCGTCTTTTAATTTTTTCTAGTCTATTGCAGCCCACAGCTAAACATAAGCATCTGTCTGCGACTTGTAAGGTGATAGCAGGTAGCGGAATTAAAAAAAAATGTCGTTAGCAGAAGACCGCCTTTCAAATATTATCTATCGTGAAGCGATCCAGCAAGAATACAAGGTGATTTCTGCTTATATTGTTAACCGTTTCAATGAAAATCCTTGGTAAACCCTTTTTTTACGAATTTACTTATGTATATTAAATAGTTAACTGAGTAAAAGATCATGAATAATTGCATAATATTAAGCTAAAAATATACACAAACTGTGAAACAGAGTGAAACTGTCCTAACCAGTCTTTTGTAATAATTCAGCTGACTCAGCACTTCCTAAACCGTCTAACGTACAAAATAGTTATACAGCGCTACAGCTGCTTGATTGCACTATCCCGTCTATTCCTCAGAGAAATTTCAAATAACGAACGCCTAGCAGCCATCTTGCGCAAGACGCTAGCATAGAATAACTAAACCTACTTTTTTTTTCTGAAACGTCTTAAGTTACAAATTTTTATGCCACTATAGCTCTTACCACGTGACATTACGATGGGAAATCGCTCGCGGAAAAATAGCTCTACATCTTGAATTGTTAATCGCTTTAAACGTCATACTCCACTATTTTCCACATTTGAATTTAAATTTAAGATCACAGCAATAAAGTTAGAAATCAAATGACACAAATTCTGAATAATGTCTTTCTAGTATTGAATAGTGAAACTATAATAGCAATGCAGTCATCTTACTATTCAGTATCTCGTTTTAGGCGATTTGTTTTTTATGTGTTAGAGGGAGATAGGTATACGTTTAGTGTTTCGTTACATGGGGCGTAGCTGAATAGTGATAGTGGAAGTTTGGAAGAAGTTTGAAAGAGGGTAAATTCAGTAGATTTTATTGGATTTTCGTTTGGCGCGTTAATGGTGGTACAATGAGGACTGTCATTTGAATATCAATGGCGGCCCATTCTGAGCTTAGTGAAATGTTTAGGAATTATTGTTAACACTATAAAAATTATATCATTGATTTATTTGACGGGCCGGTAGCGTGGTCGGTAAGATACATGCTTTTCACGCCGCAGGTCGTGGGTTCGATTCCCACCCGAGACAAACATTTGTTTAAATATGTCTGTTTGTCTTGTGTCTGGGTGTAATTATATATATTTAAGTATATATTTACAAAAGAAAAGTATTATATGTAGTATATTACCAGTTATCTGGTTTCCATAACACAAGCTCTGCTTAGTTTGGGATCAGATGACCGTGTGTGTTAATGTCCCACCATATTATTATTATTATTATTTACCTAAGTGTACCTAGTATGTACCTATGTAGGTACCTACCTAATATTTTTCTTGCTGTTTTCAGAATTTTGTTAAAGGGTGAAGGGACCTTCGAATCTGAACATAAAATCTCACTATAAAGAGATTACGTTAATAATGAAATGATTCCTAATCACGAGTGAACCGGTAGGTACTTTATATTGGGTAGGCGCGTTTCATCGTAGATAACATCGTTGCTTAACATCAGGGTAGTCATCGTCAAGCGCAGGCCTATTTCAGAATAGTAAAAAAATAAGTAGGTAGGTATAAAAAATGTGCATTATAGATGCATGTCAATGGGGTAGGTACCTATTAAGGGATATGTCCTTGAAGTCGCGGATTCTAATTCCGCTCTGATCCAAAAATAGTTTCAATTACCTCAGGCAGACAAAGCAGTAGTGGACCAGCGGTACGGGCCTAAGGTCGCGGGTTCGATTCCCGGTCGTGCCCACACATCTTTGTATAAATTGTTTCATTGCTGCTGCTCAATATCGGTGAAAGAAAATATCGTGAGAATACCGGCATGTCTAGGAAATTATCATTCGAGGACATGTCATTGTGACAGCTAGCAACCCGCACTTGGCCAGCGTGTGTGGATTAAGGCCTAAGGCCTAAGGCCTAAGCTCTCTCAACTAGTAAGCTAGTTTAGAGAAGACCCGTGCCCAGCAGTGGGACACTCAAACGGTTGACGACGACGAGAACGACCTCTGGCTTCACTCTACTTAATGTCCAGAGTCAGGCTCTGAAGCCATGTAAAGCCGTCGATCCTGCACCCGATCTCTCACTGGTCGTGTAGGTCAGCACGTCCCACCGGACTCTGCACTCTACAGTGGTTAAGGGAATAGAAAAAGCATCTGCGCTTGCGCACATTTCTGCAGTAAGTAGGTAATGGCGAAGAGTCCATACAATATTCCAAACGGCTTCCCTTTAGGAATAGTGTCCCACTGCTGGGCACGGGTCTTCTCTCAGCTATCTTACTAGTTGAGAGAGTTTAGGCCTTAATCCACACACGCTGGCCAAGTGCGGGTTGGTGGATGTCACATGTCCTCGGATGATTAGTTCTTACACATGCCGGTTTCCTTACGATGTTTCCCTTCACCGATATTGAGCAGCGGCGATGAAACAATTCACACAAAGATGTATGGGCACGACTGGGATTATAATATAATATAGTGGGCCATTAACACACACGGTCATCTGATCCCAAACTAAGCAGAGTTTGTACTATGGAAACCAGATAACTGGTAATATACTACATATAATACTTTTCTTTTGTAAATATATACTTAAATATAGATAATTACACCCAGACACAAGACAAACAGACATATTTAACGAATGTTTGTCTCGGTTGGGAATCGAACCCACGACCTGCGGCGTGGAAAGCAAGTATCTTACCGACCACGCCACCGGCCCGTCAATCCCGTGGGATTGGAACCCGCGACCTTATATTTCTAAGGCGAGGCCCGTACCTACCACTGCGCCACCGCTGCTCTAACGCCTAAAAATTTTAAATAGCATCAAGAATAAGTACCTATATTATAAAGGTGATGGTCACCATAGAAACATCGGTGAGGGTAATGAAGAGATATTATTTTCTGTAAGAACTTTTTCGCTCCGGTTTCCTTTTTTCAGATTTCTACCCTTCGCTACAGCCAATAAGGTCTCCTGAGTACTTATCTCGCCAGCTTACAAGCTGATGGAGGTATACCTCAAGTACATTTCTATAATGTCTTTTCATTTCTACTCCTCGTACTCCTACTCCTGGCAATCAGTATGAACAATCAGCACATCAGATCTTGTGGGAGTGTAATCTATGGCAGAATGAACGTAACATCATGCTCTACAATCTTCATCAGCCTATTCGAGTCCACAGCTGGACATAGGCCTCTCCTCAAGCAGGCCACTGAGCACGATCCGCGGGTACTCTCATCCAGCTCTTGCCAGCCACCTTGATGTTACACTCTACCTAGTCTGGGGGCTCGACAATGTAGGTACAAGTATTATCTGGGGTGGTAGATTCAAAAATTCCTATACGTTTCAAATAATAATAATAATGAAATTTTATTCAAGTCAAAAAAATAATAATAGGACGGGCCTCGCTGCTAACTTCATACCAAAAACCATGCAAAAGTAACGTCAGCACAAAATATCAAACCACAGAATAGAATAGAATATAGAATAGAATAGAATATACTTTTATTTCGCAAATGCGGGTAATACATAATAGGTCTTAAAACAGTATACAGCTCAGCCACATTTTACCATTCGGTATGCAAACATTTTCATTATTTAATAGCATGTCCCTTAAAATCTAATAATAATATAATAATACAAAGTATGAAAATACAGCACTTAACAATAAATTAATTATAATAATCATTTATAAAATAATAATAATATTAATTATAATAATATCATATAAATTAATGTCAATACAAATTAATTAATTTTCAATTGAAATCCTATAAACATTAAATTAAATCATTATTAATGTCAACAGACGATAATATTATTTAAAAATGAAGTTAAGGAAAAGTGATTTACGTAGAAAATTTTACTTTAAGTATCTCGCTATATTCAGCTCCCTACCTAAGTAAATTTACGCGCTTTGATGCTACAAACTTGTACCCAAATACCTACATACACACGGATTAACACACTTTTCAACTTTTAACACCGTATTTTTTCGTCCGAAGTTAATAAAATAATGTTCGTATCTAAATATTTGACACTAAATGTCCAACTCACTAGAACTACAATAAGATATTATTTTACCTTATTTTTTATATCTGGATGTGATTTGCTGAGAAATGTGAAATTCAAGATGGCGGATTTCCAGTCCTATTCTTATTTGAAACGCATAGTAATAGAAAAATTGTTCTATTACAGATCAGATAGGTATAGGTTAAAAAGTATTGCAGTAAGTATACTTGAATTTAAGTTAGTACTATAAAATTAGGTACACCTAGGTCCAATGTGAGATTTTACCTGCCATCTTTACACTCGTAGAGATGGATAAATTGGAAAGAAATCCCAATAAGCGCCCATAAAATCCCATCCACATTTTTACTAAGAATTTTTCTTATACGTACCTACCTACTTATTGAAATTTTTTCTAATAATTTTTTTTAATTCAAGATAGCATTTTTTGTAACTTAATTTATATATATTATGTGTAACAATAATAATTAGAGTATAATAATAATAATGTAGAACAATGTTAGAAAATGGACTAAAGGTCTGAAATAAATAATTTGAATATTCCCCTTTCTTTATTTCCTTCTATTAGGCCGAGTTCGATACCACCGCTGCTCTATACTAGACTGTAGATTGTAGCGGGCTTGAATTGCCTCAATTCAACGTCAAGTGTCCGCCTGTATTGTGTAGTGGGTCGACGCGACGGCTTCCTAGCCGGCGGTGTTCAGTCCTGTGTCTTGCCAGTCCTGGAGAGCATATGATCATGACCGGCTGTTTCTTCTGCCTCCCTGCACATAGAACTGTCTGCAAAACCTATGGGGAAAACATGTTTGTTTAGTAAGGCATAGCCAGTAAACAACAAATGACTCAGAAGCAGACGTATTACTAGTGAAATGTAATTAATTTAAAAAAAAATGATATGTTACCTGTGATTGATTCATATCAATAATAATAATAATATTCTGGGACATTAACACACACGGTCATCTGGTCCCAATCTAAGCAGAGCGTGTGTTATGGAAACCAGATAACTGGTATATACTTTTTTTTTGTAACTTTATACTTAAAATAGATATTTACACCCAGACTCGACACAAACACTAATGTTCATCAAAATCATTCGAAGACATGTGACATCCACCAACTCGCATTTGGCCAGCGTGTGTGGATTAAGGCTTAAACTGTCTCAAGGAGTGGGATCCCAAAAGGGTCGAAGTGAGGTAAGTATTTTAAACAACAATCGCTAAGTATTACCTGATAAAAAGGTATTTAGCTTTATTTAATATAACAAAAACTCATAAAATATTTGTATTATTAAGTCGACTCCACAGTTTTCTGTTCAGGCCATCGACCGGCCAGTCAGCCGCAATTCGCTCTTCATTTTGACACAATTCTGTTTCTTACAATACAATACAATTCCTTACAATTAAAAAGAAAACATAAAATGTTTGCAGTTCTAAGTCGACTCTACAGTTTTCTATTCAGGTCAGCAACCGGTCAGTCAGCTGCGATTCACTCGTCGTCTCAACGTGACTCTATTTCCTCTAAGTACAAACGAACAGAAAACAAAATGTTTGCAGTTATAAGTCGACTCCACAGTTTTCTGTTCAGGTCATCGACCGGTCAGTCAGCCGCGATTCACTCTTCACTTTGACACAACTCTGTTTCCTATACGTTAAAAATAAAAAGAAAACATAAAATGTATGAAGTCCTAAGTCGACTCTACAGTTTTCTGTTCAGGTCATCGACCGGTCAGTCATCTGCGATTCTTTCTGTACTTCAGAGTACTGTTTCCTATAGGTACAAACTTTTCACCTGAATTCTTCTACCTACTAATATTTACAAGAGTAGGTAAGCAGAGGTTCACCCCTGCTTACACTTGTAAATATATAGATTCTCCTCTAATTTAGTTGGTTGTGTTTTTGGACCAACTTTAAAAAAGGAGGGGTTCTCCATTAATCAGAATATTTTTCAATGGCATCTCAAGGTATTACAACACAGGTGGCCACATTTAAGTTTTATCAAAATCAGTCATCCGGTTTTTGAGTTATTATTAGTATATATGTTTGTATATATTAATCCCTTACATGTGCTAATCTATACTAATATTATAAAGCTGAAGAGTTTGTTTGTTTGAACGCGCTAATCTCAGAAACTACTTGTCCGATTTATAAAAATCTTGCACTGTTAGGTAGCCCATTTGTTGAGGAAGGCTTTAGACTACTTATTATCCCACAACTGGGCATGATATGTAATTGAACAAATCTAAGAAGTACCGTTTGACGTTTCACTGTTTTCTATTAAATTAGCTTTATAAAGGCATAATTCACACTATTTTTATTAGCTTTCCTGTAAAATAATTGAATTATGAAGCTATTTTTATTTTAACATAACATAAAAAATTTTCATACAAAAAGTAAAATTCTAAATGTACTACGTTTAGAACTGTCAAACGGTACTTCTTAGATTTGATGGACTGTAGTTCACGCGGGCGTAGCCGAGGCGGAAGGCTAGTACTTTTAGGAACATTCTAAAAAAATAATTAGCGAAATCGGTTCAACCGTTCTCGAGTATTGCGCTTAGCAACACAATTAGTGATTAATTTAATCTATCTAGATTAAAGACATTCCGTAGGTCACATTAGTTTCTAAAATCATTGTACCTACTTCTGCCTACGATTATTCACTTCACGAGAAGATAGGATTTTACTGATCATAATCATAATCTTCATTTGCTTACAATGCAGGTAAATGTTACAAAAGATGTTTACATGATTACATCTTACATCATTTTTCACCTTACATCGTGATTTTGTAAGCACGCGCGCTCAACCAGCATAATAATTCCAATATTATTAATTTTTGTATTAAGTAAGTTCAGTTCACAATCAGTTCGCGACGCGTGTGTTCTCACTATCAATCAATTATTATTTATTTATTTATTTTGGTTCACCAACAAGGAATACACATTGCATTACATTAAAAGAAATTATAGGAGAACACAGCAAGCACAAAGTACAAAGCAATCATCCTATTAATGTATTAAAATTAAATTAAATAACATTGAGATATCTTATTAAATTAAATTGAAATACAAATTAGACAAAATTATTAATAAATATAAATTAAATTAAAATTCAAAATGATTTATTATTATCATTTGTTCTATCAATAAATCAGTTAAATTTCTAAGCCTCTTTTAATGTATCAACTAAAGATATCATACAATTAGTGCATCCAAGTACATTCTGCTGTAGAGCATGCAAAATTTACAGTGTTAGAATTACACAGTCATTATTGTTATTAGAGGACACATTATTATTGAATTATTATAATTATTAAGGCATTATTATTATTATGTGTATCTAATTAAATTAACATATTTTTATTACATGAAATATTATTATTACAACGTCATGTTCATCATTTAAAAACTGTTACTGTTCCGCACCTCAAGCAACATAGATGGCGTTAGTAGTACATTACAAACTTTTTCAAAATTTTGTACGTTATCTGTATTTTTTTACATCATAGCTGAAACCAAATAATCAAAATTATATACTCGATATACAAGGTTATAAATATTATTATTGAATGAAACCCCTATGTTTTATTTTGACTATAGTTCAGCTACTTGACAATAGATGGCGCTACTAAACGGTTTATGTTTACTAAAATTACGAAGGTTCCAGTAACATCTATGATGTTCCCTATTTTGTGAATACCGGTTGACCTAAAAATTTAAAAGCATAATTACCGTTACTATTAAGATGCTAAAATAGTGGTAAATATTATCACTTCAACCCTTTTTAGTGTCCCACTGTTGGGCACTTTTATTATTTATAAACCATAAATAACCCATACCATTGTCTACGGATTTACAGGCTGAATGGAAAACACAAAATAGATCGCGTTTAATGTACAAACTCTGCTTAGTTTGGGATCAGATGGCCGTGTGTGTTAGTGTCCCATTAAATTATTATTATAAATATAATAGAAGAAAAAAAGCTAGTCCTAGAATCGAATAAGATTTCAAAACTAACCCCCATTAATAAACGTCTTATAAGCTCATTATAGCTAAAATAGGTTTACAATGCGTTTGTCTTTGTCTGTCATCCTAACACTTATACAAGTAAGAAAGAGATTAAGTCGATTTTAACTAAAAAGTCTTATAAGATTTTTATAAATTAGACCGTTAGTGTTTAAAGGCTTCCAAATAATATTTTAATGTTAATTTGACTACTCGTCAAGAGAGGACAGCACCGAAATATGTTTGACATTTTATTACAAACTTCTATTTATTTTGTTAATAAATTTATAATTTAAGACTTACTGTCTCGTAGGTTCAGTGGTAAAATTGTTCGCTTAATAACCGGGAGGTCACGGCTTCGAATCTCGGGTCGAGCAAAATATTAAGTAGTAAGTAGGTAAGTACTTACCTACCTAGTTCGTAACGGCTTAAGATGTATAAAAAAACTTACATATAGTCAGCGAAATGGGGATAACAATTACCTCTGTCTACACTTTAACCCTTTTTAGTGTCCCACTGCTGGGCACGGTTGTTCTCTCACCTATCTCACGAGTTGAAAGAGTTCAGACCTTAATCCACACACGCTGACCAAGTGCGGGTTGGTGGATGTCACATGTCCTCGAATGACATGACGGTTTCCTCACGATGTTTTCATTCACCGATATCAAGCAGCGGCGTTGAAAAAATTCACACAAAGATATGTGGGCACGACTGGGAATCGAACCCGTGACCTTAAAAAATCTTATAAAAGATAGCTAATCTTTGCAACTTTTTCCTGTCCTTCCTGTTTTTTTATGTCAATCCCAACGCCATTTTTTGCTGCAGTAGGCCCATCCTATAGATCTGGTGCGTTCTTTTGCGGCATCAGGTTTAGACTATTATAATACCTACTTTGTATGTCTATAGTGCGCTGAAACTGTACGGGGTAATACCGGGTGGTACCCGGTATTGTACAATTATTAGGTATTAGGTAAATGTTATTCTTTCTGTTTTATTACTTCATCACCGGACATATAAATTAGAACTCGAAAAAAATAATGACAATAAAAAAAAATAGAAAAATGTTCCAAAAAAAGGGAATTTTAGATGATATTTAATTTTGATCTGAAGTAAATGGAACGCGAGATCCACAGACGATGGAAATTCAAAAAATGGGCTCATGAAGGCTGTACTGGCTGCGAACCAGAGAAGCGCGACAGATTGCAGTGTTTCAGATAATAGGGGCAAAGTCAGGTATAAAATAAAGTTTGTAACAAGCATGGGGCAAAAGCGTAAAATGGAATGGTTTAGAAATAAATATTTTTTGTACATTCCTAGTACCTAGTGATAGTGATCTCATTGTTAAATCCAAATTAGGACGAGTCTTACTAAACGAATTTTAATAAAGCTGATTTGAATTGGGTAATTAAAAAGTATTTGCTATCGATTTCACCCCACTTGCCCCACTTTTTGTCGTTTTCAGCTAAAAACGGTGCAAAGTAGGGACGTTGGCACCCTTTTTACCGAAGACGACAAAAATCTTTGCATCTTCCCCCAATTTTTTTTAAACCAAGACATTGTGAGCTCTGTTTGCTTAAATCCGAATGCAACTTAGATAATTTAATTAAGTATTTGTAATAATTGTGGGGTAGAAAAACCGCGATAAAATTCTTTATAAAGTAGTTTCATTTCAATGTGTGATATTTGCGTATATTAAAGAAAATACTATTATAAAAGCGTATCAAATTTAACCCTTACAACGCCCAGTGTCCACTATACGATTTATTGTTATCTTGGGTCAAGTTGACCCCTTTCTTTAAAAACTTGTTTTACATCAAGAAGCAACTTAAAACAGGTTTTAGTTCTCATGGTCAAGATAACAAATTCTTAATATTGAAAAATAAATTAATCATGTTTTACATTTACCCCCGTATTCAAACATATTCATAAACGTCTTTTTATCTCATTATAGCTAAAATAGGTTTATAATTCCTTTGTCCTTGTTTGTCATCTCAACATTTATACTAGTAAGTAAGAGACAAAGTCCATTTGAAGTAAAGAGTCTAATAAGATTATGGATATTTTTTTTTATGTTTAATAAGTTTCCCTAACTTTGTTATTGGCAAATGGTCTAAAACCGAGCCATTATTTAAAAAAACCTTGGCTCAAAAAAAATTAATCGTGGTAATTTAAAAAAAAAACAAATAGTTAAGTAAAGATCCCATATAGTCAATCGGTAGTCATCACCTTGCAGACAATTTAACCCTTCACGTGACCGGTGTCCCCTTTTCCCATGCTGACCGCTGTCCGATGGGTCACTTTGACCCTTAATTCATTCTTAAGACATTTAAAACTGGTTTTGTTTCCCACACTGGGTTCATCTTCATTTTAAAGTTAGTCTTGTTGATAACATTGTGATGGTCAGTGGTATTTTTTTTTGTAATTAAAAGTAATTTTTTTTTTGTGGAAATTAAGTTATAGTGAAAAATTAATTTACGTTATATTTCTAGTGCAGTGTTTTACTACAGTTTTATACGAAACAGTTTATTTCTAAACATGTTTTAAAGTTTTTTTTTTTCATAATTAGGTAAAGTAAGTCTTTTTATCTTTGCACTTAGGGTAGGTACTCTCGAAACTTTCGTAGTTTCCTAGTCTTAAGCTAACTTCCTTTTATAACACTCTAAAAATTAATATACTGATTATAAGAAATTACTATTGTTTTTATTATCAGGTCATTATTTTTATTATCAGAGAAATTCTAAATTAAAAATAATTCCAGAACAAACAAAAAAAATATCATGAAGTTAATCACTAAACTATATTGTAATGTTAATAATTACTGCTAATTTTTGTAACTTTATTGTTGTTTAAATTTTGTGATTTTGTGAAATTCTATACTAAAGATACGTACTTACATATTAAAAACCTGGACTGTACCTAAGTGTTAAAAATTTAACTACAATTACTAATTTTAAAGTCGATAAACAAGAAAAATAGGTTTATTAAGCTCACAAAATGAAACAATTTTAGTCAGGTAGGCGGCGGGAGCTACGTTAGGACATAAATCCAGCAAAACGTAATGAAATGCCGCGCGTTTTCTACCGGCATCAGTCAGTTCCACTAGCAAAAAGGTGCACCTGCAAATCTTGTTTCTTGAAAATCTGTAAAAGTAAAGCAAAAATTTTAATAAATTTTAGTATGGCATGAGTTGAGTGTAGGTGTCACTATTTATTTTTAATTTAAAATAAAGAAATAACTATTTATTATATCCAGTAAAAAAAGTTACTCGAACTATTAATGCACTTCAATATCCTGATTTAACAATAATAATATTATAATTTATTTTTTACACAAAAGTTTTTCATGCTACTTGTACAATGGTGCATGTCCAAGCAATCAACTTTGTGCGGGACTGGTGTCTGAAGTAAGTTTAGGACTAACCTGTGGTCACTAGTTAATTTTATGCGATTACATAGGTATGGAATTTTAGGCAGTAAATTAATGTTCCAAGTGTTTTATTCTGTAATACTCAAAGGCACTTGTCTTGTCACTTACATTTTTACTGCAATCTTTAAGTGCACTAAATAAGTCAGCTTGTTGCCTCAAAATTATTACCTACAAATACTATTTATTATAATTTTTTGATGATCTTTTTAATATTGTTATCATTTTTACTATCCTTTCTTTTTTATTTATTTTATATTTGTTTCAAAAAGTGCACTTGCGCATATATCCTTGAACACCGAAATAAGCCGAGAGCTAGAGAAAACAAATTGCGAATCATCCACCTTCGCGAAGACGTTTCCTGGCAAATGACTCAGTTAGAAGTAAATTGCCGCCCGCCGCAACGCTGCTGTCGCCTGCAAAATATCCGCCCGCCTTATTGTATCAGTAGAACTTACCTAGGCTAGGCGAATAAGTAGGTAGGAACTTGAAAAATACCTAATTGATTTTTTCTGCTAATATTTACGTTTTTTTTATTCTATAATAGGTTTGCGCTTGACCACAACTTGCCTGATGTGAAGCAATGTTGCAGTCTACGATGGAACGCGCCTACCTAAGAAATACCGATTCACTCGTGACTTGAACACAGGTAGATTATAATACTTATAATTATGTGCTGAGAAATGTGCCTTCTAATATTAAAAAGACTACTATTCAGATCTGAAAAATTCTTGCACTGTTAGATAGCCTATGTTTTGAGGAAAGCTATAGGCTACTTTTTATCCCACTGGGCATGATATAATGTAGGTCACCCGGGCGAAGCCGCTGGCGGAAAGTTCTTATTCTTTATTGTATACAGAACACCTACGTAGGCAATTTATAAATAGATAACAACTCGTGTACACAGGCGAGCTTAATTCAAATGTGAATTTTCTACCAGCAAAACCTAAGTAGTGAAAATTTTTGGAAGTTAGTAAGTATGTACATAATAAACGTTGGTGTTTCCGTATGAAATGAAATAAATTGAAAATTTGCTTTTTTTTTTTTTGAGACTCGATTCAACATCAAAATAGTCCTATTTCTTTTCCTACCGTGCGTAATGACTGGCAACTACTGAGAAACACTGCCAAAAAACTCAGTAGGCTTTTTTCTTTTGAAGTACTTATATCTGTTACATTTTGTTTGTTTAGTGTGTTGAAGGTGGGTAGGTACAAGGTTTTTAGTGTATGTATCTGAGAAAAGATTTCAGAATTCTAGCTTAAAGGTATGTTTGCTAGGAACAATAAGTATTATTATCTTTGAGCTAAAACGAATTGTTACGAGTTAAGAGAGTTTTGGCTTTAATCCATACACGCTGGCCAATTGCATGTTGGTGGATATCACATGTCCTCGAATGATTAGTTATTAGAAATGCCGGTTTCCTAACGATGTTTTCCTTCACCGATATGGAACAGCGGAGTTGAAACAATTCATACAAAGACGTGTACTGGGCACGACCAGAATGATGAAACCGCGACCTTATTTTTCTAAACCGAGGCCCGTACCACTGCACCACCGCTGCTCACAGTAATAAAAATAAAAAATATCATAATGTACCTAATATTTAAATACATGACATGACGGGCCGGTGGCATGGTCGGTGAGATACTTGCTTTTCACGCCGCAGGTCGTGGATTCGATTCCCCACCCGAGACAAACATTAGTGATGAACATTTGTGTTTGTGTCGAGTCTGGGTGTAAATATCTATTTTATGTATATATTTACAAAAGAAAAGTATTATATGTATGTATAGTACCTATATACCAGTTATCTGGTTTCCATAACACAAGCTCTGCTTAGCTTGGGACCAGATGACTGTGTGTGTTAATGTCCCAGAATATAAAAAAATGAACACAAATTATTACACAAGTATTTAAACGATTTTTTATATTTTTCAAACATTTTAAATAAAACTTCTTTTGACGGATTTTGTCGCGGTATATTTTAGATTTTAGTCACGGGTGGACTGCGGGCGGAGTTCACCCGTGACCATGAAGTCGTTTTACATAACGTCGTTTAAAGTAGTTTTACATCAATGTGTGATATTCGCGTAAATCTAAGAACATTCTTCAAAAAAGTTTAGGACTCAATGAAATTAGAATTTTTTACGACCTTGTACATTCCTTATATCATATACATGGTGTTTCAAAGTGAAATCGACTCAATGACATTACCTAGAATTTTTTACGACCTTATACATTCCTTATATTATCATATACATGGTGTTTCAAAGTTAAATCGACTCAATGACATTAGAATTTTTTACGATCTTATACATTCCTTATATCATATACATGGTGTTTCAAAGTTAAATCAACCACATTAACATAAACAAACACTAACACCCACTATTTCACTGTCAGCCAAGCGTCTTACAATTTCTTGGGGGTCATTAGCAGAAACGACACCCATTTCGGGGCCCATTTAGATAAAATGTCAGAGATTTGAACGAAGATTCCACCTAACTCCCTCCTCCCGCGAGTAATGAGTCGCGAAGATTTTGCGAGGGGTGCAAATGTTTATATAGGGTGTGAATTTATTAGTTACAATGTTGATCTAAAAATGTGCGTAAGTTTAATTTAATTTAATTATTGTACATAAATTCTAAAGAGTACACCTCTTTAGAATTTATGTACACCTATACATATATACCTGAATTCTGGAAAAATATCTAATTTCTGAATGAAATGGAACGAACTTTTGATGTTTTTTTTTTTGAGACGCGAGTCTACTTAAACATAGTTCAATTTCTTTGACTACTGTTTTCTCTGTAGTCTTTTTGTTTAAGCCATGCAACGGATTAATAGAGATTGTGATAAGGCTTAATTTTAATTTAAAGCTGTCCTGATTGATATGATACAAAGTTAGGTTTGGGATTTAATTTGTTTTATTTATTGTAAATATCTTTTCTTTGACGCTACTTCTTTAGATGCAAATAGATTTAGTACTTGTCTAGTAGAGAATTTATATTTATCATAACGGGCAATTAACGCGTGCACCTGTAATTTGGCTTTGCGTTTCACCATGGCTTGCACCGGTGGTTGTCGTGGTTTGCTTGTGACCACGGCCGGTGCAACCCATGTGGAAACGAAAAGAAAAATTAAAGGTGAACGCGCTAATTGCCCGATATGATAAATATAAATATTAATTATGGTTTAAGAGTATATATCGTAGAGAATTTTTTATATTTTCTTTTAGTTATTTAAAATTATACAGAACTTGAGTCTATTACAATTTTAAAGATAGCTTGTATTGTAGGTAATATAAGCCGACGTTTCCCCACTTAATATTTTTCATAAAAATAATGCAGTTTTCGGGGTGGTCCTCTTTATGCCTGTTATTCTAAATTGCATTTTTATAAAACTGAACACTTTTTCATACTTCACGTAAACTTTGCCCTTTTCACCCCTTTTTTGTTAAATAAAAAAGAATTCGAACCTTTTTATTCAGCATGTATATAAAATTCATATGTATTCGTTTACTTATCTTTACTCTTTGAGACGCGAGTTAAGGGGTCGAAAGCACCCCAGACTTTTATAATGCATTATTTAGATGAAGGGTTAATTCTTGAGTTTCGAATAGCGGGGTGGCATGGAGGCTGTGTAGAATGTTTGAGGGGTATTGTTGCTATAGGGAAGAATGTTTTGCCAAAAATGAAGTACTTACCTAAGAATTTATATAAAAGTATATAAGTACGTATAAAAAAAAAGAAAAACAATTAATGTGAGACAGGACACACAGAATCAAATTATAAACAAAATCACATGGAAAGAGAAAAAATATATAAATGAAAACAATTAAAAGAGTAATTAATGTATGGTTTACGATGCTTTTTACGCCGCAGGTCGTGGGTTTGATTCCCACTCAAGATAGATATTTGTGTGCATGAACATCTGTTGTTTTGTGTCTGGGTGTGATTATCTATTTATTAATAATAACTCTTCATATTCTACCAACAGGCGTGTTTAATAATTATAAATTAAAAAAATGTTATTAAAAAGTTAAAGTTATTATTAATTTTATTACAATTAAAAATAAAATTAATGCGAATTAAAATTAAATCAATATTAATGATAAAATAATTCATCACCTTTATAATATAATTACTTATTTTTATGTTATTTAAAAGTCTTAGGCGTTACATAATTTTAATCAAGAAAACGATTTTAAATAATTCTTAAACAGAAGCCGATCGGGATCGGCTTGTGTGGACTCTTCGCCAATGTTGTCTATAAATGAAAGATTTCCAACCACTGCGCTAATGTTTTTTGCTCGTTCTTTATCAGTAATAAAATATATCTATATAAAATCAGGAAATTAGGGACGATTTATTCCTAAATATCATGACATTTCTCTAATATGATTGGGAAATTTATTGTAGATTATTTATTGGGCAGGTTTGGTCTTGTGGCAACCTTGGCGTCTGGCGTCACACTGTGGGAATATGGACATTGCTGAAAATCAGTGCTGTGGGTCGTCTCTAGTAGGTACTCACAGCGTTTACTGAGCAATGTCCATGTTTGACACTGATGGGTCACACTTACTCTTTGTTGTTTTTTCTTCTTTTTAACTGTTTTCATTTGTTTTTTTTTCTTTTCATGTGTTTTTTTTGTGTGTCTTGTCTCTGTCAAATATATGTTTTCTCTTTCTTTACTTTTTATTGATGTTGCATAATAATATGTGATGAGTTGAGAAAGTCTAAGCGTAAAACCACTCACGCAGGCCAAGTGCGGTTTGGTGGATGTTACATGATCTCAAATGATTAGTTATAACACACAATGGTTTCTTCAATAGCCACTTAAGTACCTTACTGATCATGAAAACCATCATACCGACGACCTTTATTTCTAACTCAAGGTTGTAACAAATACCCTTCATCCTTCCAACTTTCCTCGTTTCTGGCACTCTTTCTATTTTCGATCTAAATTCTATTAAAATTCTAAATTATTTATTACTAGTTTCCGTCCATGGCTTCGCCCGTGTGGTACTTGTTGAGATAAAAAGTAGCCTATGTGTTATGTCAGACCATAATCTATATCTGTGCCAAGTTTGCGTGGAAGAGTAATAAACATTCATACATTCTTACAAACTTTTATATTATTATTAATATTAACGATGTTTTCCTTTACCGATATTGAGCAGCGGCGATGAAATATTTCACACAAAAATGTGTGGCCATGACCGGGAATCGAGCCTACGACCTTAAATTTCTAAGGCGAGGCCCGTACCGCTGCGCGACCACTGCTCTATAAAATATATTAGGTAACAAACATAAAAAACCTACAGTCGAACACATGTTTGATGTTAGAAAAAAGTATTGTTTCTACATTTAAAAACTACTCCAAATTAAAACCAGCCAGTATCGACCGCGTTCAAAAACTATGTCCCTTTCTAAATTCGTTTAATAACACACACACTCGCGTTGTGCCCGCCCCGTTCGCGCAAAAACACCCCGCGCCTTGGGGCAATTCTTCAAAGGGTGAAAAAACTACCCCCGTCCCATCCTCCGGCCCGCCTTATCCAATTCTTGGGTTAAAAAAGGGGTGGATACTTAGCAACGTATACTGGGGGATTGATTTTTGTTGCCCGTTTCTGAACAACGCTAGTTTCGAGTCGAGGCGGGATAATAGTGTTTTGAAATTGGAATTTTATGAAGTCACCGTTCTATATTCGAATTAACTTTTAAATTTATTTACAAATTTACTTTTGTGGATAGGTATGTAACATAATTTTTTTTTATTTTTTTTTTATTTTGATAATTTCAATCTGTCAGGTACTACCTAATTGAGTTTAAGGCGGTTTATTTACAGTTTTGAACCGTCTTCATAAAGAAGGAGTTGGACTGTTATTTTTATAATATGTTATAAAGAATTCCGCGAATTATAGACCGATTTAGATAATTATTATTTAGTTTTTTTTAACTAGTACCATTTCAATTTTATCAAATTAGTTGACCAGGTTTTGAGTTATTGTTAAAAATTGAAGTAGGTTTGTATTTTTTTACAAGTTATTAAAGTGACTTAGCAGGTGGTAGGTAAGTACTTCATTAACTTGCCGTGGGTCGTGAGTTCGATTCCCACTAGAAGCAGTCATTTTTGTGATAAACATGTCTGTTTGTAATATGTACCTACCAACTTACAAAAGAAAATTAGTATACCTAAGTATATTATAGTCATCTGGTTTCCATAACACAAGCTCTGCTTAGATCCCATAGATCCCATAGATCATAGGCGTGCGTGCGCAGAATATAATTATTACTAGCTTCAAGACCGCAGCTTTGCCCGCGAGTATGTCGGTTATCCAGCAAAATCATTGACCTCTTTTAGCGCAGTCAAGTTAAAAGACTTTTCTAATAGACAAAAAATCTTTGTTGCAGCTCGAAGTTTGAAATAGTGCCCGATGAACGGCTATAAGCACGTCCCCTATTACGTATAGGACATATACATAGCCGGCGAAATGTGAGTGATGTTCACCTCTGCCTACCTTCGGGTAATACAGGCATCACGCTTTGTATTTATTAAAGTAATAAATTCCTTAATAATAATATTTTAACCCCCGTATCATAAAAGTATTTCAAGCTCATTATAGCTAAAATAGGTTTATAATTATAACAGTAATAATAATATAGTGGGATATTAACACACACGGTCATCTGATCCCAAACTAAGCAGAGCTTGTACTATGGAAACCAGATAACTGGTAATATACTACATAATATACTATATAATATAATACACTATATAATTCGTTTGTCTTTGTCTGTCATCTCAACATTTATAGTAGTAAGAAAGAGACAAAGTCCATTTTACTAATAACTATCTTTTAGATAAGGCTGTCGCGGTTTTCTAGTGTGATATAAATGTGAGTACTTGTATCTAAGTACTTATCTTCTGTAGTATCATTACGTCATAACTGTCGTACAAAGGAGCGTGCAATTATAATTGACACTAATTATAAGTAGTTCCATATTCAAACGACATCTTTGTCTAATTTTATAACTAAATAGGTATAGATATTATAAATAATAAATAAATATTCTGGGACATTAACACACACGGTCATCTGATCCCAAACTAAGCAGAGCTTGTGTTATGGAAACCAGATAACTGATATATACTATATCTACGTATAATACTTTTCTTTTGTAAATATATACTTATAATAGATATTTACACCCAGACTCGATACAAACACAAATGTTCATCACTAATGTTTGTCTCGGGTGGGAATCGAACCCACGACCTGCGGCGTGAAAAGCAAGTATCTTACCAACCACGCCACCGGCCCGTCGAATTATCTAAAGAATATCTAGGTAAATGAACGGCCTTATTCATAAAATAGTTATAAGACTCTTTACTTAAAATGGACATAGTCTCTTTCTGACTAGTATTAATATCAAGACAAACGAATTATAAACCTATTTTAGATATAATGAGCTTAAAAGACGTTTATGAATACTGGGGAAATGATTTTTCTCGATATCTGATCCCATGTTAAGCAGAGCTTGTGTTATGGAAACCCGTTATCTAATACACTGTACTTAAACTTATTTTCTTTAACATAATTACACCCAGACTTAAGACAAACTAACAAGAGTTTAACACACTGATGCCCCATGACCTGTTTAATATATTAGAAATATTTCTTGATCGCGCCGATGAAGCTGCGGTGCAGTTGCGATCAAAAAAAAAAAAATTCTGGGACATTAACACACACGGTCAGCTGGTCCCGAGCTAAGCAGAGCTTGTGTTATGGAAACCAGATAGGTTTATGTCTTACTGCAAAATAGTATACTTGTAATTGTCATTCAAATAACACAAACGCTGAAGCGCTCGCGTGACGCGAACTTGACGCTAGCGTATCTGACAGCGGTTGTCAAGATTACAAGAATACGAAAAGGGCTGTTTTGATCGAAACTGAACTGCAACTGCACCGCAACAGAACTTCATTTATTTCTGCTTTTAGTTTAAAAAACTGCATCAAAGTCGTATTCGTTACCTGAGATATCAAAAATTTGTCCACAGATATTTATAATAAGTACAGATTCACAAATCAAATTTATAAGTCCCCGCTTTTTTTTTAAACTAGGAAAAGAATTTACAGCACAGTTTCTACAACTTCTTGAGTGTAATGAAGTCGCTTCCGCTGTCTGGTGCCTGTAGCGTGGTCGGAAAGATACTTGTTTTTCACGCCACAGATCGTGGGTTCAATTCCCACCCAAATCAGAAATTTGTGTGATGAACACGTCTGTTTGTCTTGAGTCTGGGTGTAAGGTGTAATTATATATATTTAAATATGTAGATATTTATAAAAGAAAAGTATTTTATGTAGTATATTACCAGTGCCCTAATTCCTTGATGCGCCGATCAAGTTGCAGTGCAGTTACGATCAAGTTGCGGTGCAGTTGCAATTAAGTTTTCGTCAATGCAAATTCTTAAAATTGTTTACTTGTCATGTCTAGTCTAAAGCGCTCGCGTGACGTTAACTTGACGCGAGGAAAGAATTATAATTTGTACTCGTGGGAAGTCAGGGCGGGTCGCTAGTATGAAATAAAACAAAAAGTCTGTTTCCCTTATCTCTTACAACTAAATAGTTTTTACTCTATATCTATATTCCCGCTAAAATCCGAAAAACCGTTGCACACAGATAAAAAAACTCACACAGATTAAAAATATACTACTTACGTATATAGATAAAAACGTTCACTAGTCCCTCTCTCACCCCTTCCCCTCTCCCGCCCTCATATACTTGTAGGAATTTTGTTTACTTCTCCCTCGTAGAAAGGAACCGGCTTTCCGGGAAGCGTCTGTGTTTGAAATTAGAACGCTATTGGGACTGGCTGTTTTCTGTTTTCATATTCTTTTTAATTTAATACAATATGGCTGAATACTAGGGATGTGAAATTAAGCTTTATTTAATGTATACAAAAAATTTGTTTGGTTTCGGTGTTTTGTAAGAACCAGATCTTGTCGATGTGAAATGTAATTTTTGAGTTGATTGCAACGTGTAACAGATTTTAGTACCTAAAATAACACAATTACATAAGAACCACTCCACCTTCTCACCGAAAATCATTCGCCAAATAAATCGGTAAGTAGATCTATAGGTAGGTATAGAATCTATACCCACCTACTGTTATAAGCGCGCTTGATCATACAGCATTTCTCGGATTGGCTAGGTCTAGGGCTTGGTCAAGTGCAGGTCAACTTTAGATAAAAAATAAAAAAAACCATTGGAGTTGTATAAAATAAGAATTTAGGTAAGAAAATTTTCTTTAGAAATATAAATAAATTATCTGAAACCTCAGATACGAATTGTTATGTATGATACTTAAATAATATTTCAGAACTTTTCACTAGCGAAATGTATTCTGAGCATTTTTAAAAACTAACTCAGAAAGTCAATTTAGTGCTCGCAGCAGCAAGGAGTGGGGAAGGGGGGCCGTGATATGAAAACTCGTGCCTCGAATACGGAACGCGCTCAATTCAAACTTGAATTTAAACGTAGAACGGCGTGTTCCAAGTTTCCAAATTTGTAAATTAAAGCGACTTGGCGGGAATTAAATACAATATGGCGGAGTTTGTTGAGTTAGACGATGAAAAGGATAATTAAGAAATTGTTCCATATTCAAATTAAGGAAGTTGCCAATAAAAAAAATATATCTAATACAGTAAAAGAAATAATATAGATCGCAAATAATTACGGCCGAATTCATAAAAATCTTATTTAAGCCTCTTTAGTTAAAATGAACTTTCTCTTTATATGCCAAGATGACAGACAAAGACAAAAAAATTATAGGTAAACCTATTTTAGCTATAATGAGCTTAAGACGTTTATGAATATGGGGGTTAATCTTTAGCCTTTTTTATTGCACGTACCTCAATACAGCCTAAAAATTTTTAAGATAACAAAATTCAATCTTCAAAAATAGGATCATATCTTTAAATATAAAAATGAAACCCGTTTTCCGTTGTCACGACATCATGCGTGAACGGCTGTACCGATTTCGCTGATTCTTTTTTTGAAATATTCCTTTAAGTACGAGGATGGTTCTTACGCAAAGAAAAATAAAATAAAAAAATTTAGAAAGCGAAGAAGTGCCGAAAACCGGGTTAGATACCTATTATTTATTATTGGTTATATTAGGTCTGAGACCCGGTAGATGGCACTGCTTTACCAGGCAGAACGACGTCTGCCGGGTCCGCTAGTCATAAAAAAATGTTTCTTTTTAATAGTACCTAACTATTATACCAATAGCGTGCTCGCAAGGAAACAGAAATCCCATTTTTAGTTAAGGAGGTAGAACATTAGGTATGGAAACTGTATGTAGTACTACGTATCTCGTATAATAACTACTTCAATAAAAACAAACGCCTCGTTCCACCCTAAGTTCACACACGCACACACATACACACAAAGTAACTTCTCTATACCTATGTACGCATTTATTCCACACAATAAAGTTACAACATTTCTTAAGAACTTACCGCGCCATAGCACCTGGCGCGGAATTTTCAGCACAAACTCGCTTGTAAATTGTAATTAACAAAATACATTCAAAACTTATAACTAAATAGTAACGTTCTCAGTAGGAAGGAAGGGATTGAGTTTTGAAATAGCGATAAAAAGTTTAAAAATAGAATGCTTGTTTTTGTTCAAATAAGACATTTTCAAATTTTTGGATTTAGAATGTTTTAGAAAATGAGTATCTATTTGACCTGAGGAATATACCTATATTGACTTTTTTTTATTATTTACGAAACAGGCTTGCGCTTGACTACAAATTCCCTGATTGTAAGCAATGGTAGACTACGAAGATCCCACCTACCCAATATACCGATTCACTCGTGATTACGAATGACTTTTAGTGAGAAGGTAGCATTGGAATATTCTCCATAAGGCTAGAAACCATAGAGGAGCAACAATTCTGACCCACCCTCTCAAATAGTGTCATCGTAACACAGCAAGGCCGCTTGTCGTTGCGGCTTTTTCCAGTGGGTGGTCACTAACCACGGCCGCAACCTACCACCAGTCAATTACTAGTTTATTGATTATGTATTAGGGAACAGCTTTCGTTAATCAGTGTAGCATTTATCTATATACCAGGTATCTTGTGGTTGTGTACCTAGGTAGCTACATAATATTAAAATAATGTCACGTCTCTAAACCACAATAAAAGAAAATTAATTGCGTTTCCGTTTCCGTTACCCCATCACTATTCTCATACAAAGACACTAAGAAATTATGTATTCCCCTAAGTTCTCAACTTTATTGAATTTGTAAGACGTAGTCGGAACTCAATGCAGCACTTTTGTCAGCTGCTCGTGATTTGGATGTCCCTTAAATTACTTAGTTACGAGTTATTTATGGAGGGAAAATACCCGTTTATTTTGCACACTTATCTACACCTTTTTTAACTCAATACATTACAAGAAGTGTATTTTCTAAATTTATTATTAGAAAAATATATGAATAAAAAAAACAAAAACAACAATTGTGAATAAACCTCTTTAAATCATAACTTTTTTATTGCAAACATTTTAATTTAAATATCGAATAAAACCAAGTAATGGTGATGATGAATAATTTAAAATCATAAACAACCTTAAATTTTTTCAGTAACAATTTCTGGTTTGGTTTCTGACAAATATTTTTTTTATTTTGCAGCATTTTTTTATTTGTTTTTTATTGAAGTGGCACTTAAGTATTGAAGTAAAACCACTTTTATACAAGTAATTTTAAGATTCCCCAAACGATATAGGTATTACGTACACTTTAATTAAACTGTGACCACATCTAAAAGTATAGGCACTAATTAATACCACTAACTTATTTTTGGAATAATAAAATAAAATTACTAACTACCTTTTTTATGAAAAAAAAATTATGTCTTTTTTTAAACATTTATTTACAACATAAAGCTAATACAATTATCAAGAAAAATTATTAAATAAACTAAAATCTTACATAAAAATATATCTATGTAACTATAGGTATCGAAATTAATCATTGTTTAATTTTTTTTTTTTTTACATTTTGAATGAAGTAAAACCTCTTTTAATCTAATAGTTCTATTCTAAGACTCCCTCATACGAATATATACTTGTATAGCTCATAACGATAAGAGAAGGGAGGCAATAAATTAAATGATACGACACGTAATGGTGTCGCCTTCGAATTTTCTATTTACTCCTGTATTGTTTAATTATCTTCGCAATTAATTGGCGCGCGGTGGTTTATTTATAAGAAAATAGAACTACGTACAAAATTTGAATAAAGATTGCTGTTGGTACATAAAAAAATTGGTTGCCTGTAAAGTCGGTATACGGGCGAAAGTTTTACGTGACAACGACTTTGAGTGGTAAAATAATTTTAATGTGAATATTCATTCGTATAGTAGGAAGAAGGATGAAATAATAGTAACAATTTAAAACATTTATTTATACAAAAAATTATATTTAAAACATTAATTTATACAAAGATCTCGCTCTTAGGCGGGCTAACTGTGCTCGAGTGGAAGGGACGCGTGCCTTTCACTTTTTATGTCTGTCTCTCTCGCTCTTAGGCGGGCTAACCATGCCCGAGTGGAAGGGACGCGTGCCTCTCACTCGCTCTCATTGTGAGCGCATAACGTGAGCGGAGCGTAACGCAGTTTCTTGAAGCGTCACCCGGCAAACCAATTTATAAGACGTTGTCACGTCAATAATTGCTTTTTCATGTAGTAAAGTATGCCTTACGTAAGTATATTTTTTTCTATGTGCATTGGACCTTGCTATTATCACTTCAACCCTTTTTAGTGTCCCACTGCAACTAATCTTTCGAGGACATGTGTCATCCACCAACCCACACTTGACCAGCGTGTGTGGATTAAGACCTAAAACTCTTTCAACTCGTAAGATAGCTGACCCATGCCTAGCTGTGGGAAACTAAAAAGAGTTGAAGTGACATTTGGTAAACATTAATAAATAAATATATAAGAGGTCTCAATCCAGCCACGCTAGCTATGTGCAGGTTGGTGTGACATCTATTCATTTACAGCAGACATACAAACATACTTACCCATATTGAAATATAACTACTTATATCGGATTTTATCGCGGTTTTATTTTTGATTTAAAATCCCAGTTTTCAAAATCTTTTTAAACTTCATGGTCACGGGTGGACTAAGGTATTTGACGTCCAAAATTAATTAATCACAATTATTACTGACTATACAAACATTATTATTTAAGTTGCGTTCCGATCTAAGCAAACTGAGCTCACAGTGTCTTGAATTCTGAGTTGATTTTGCTTGAGTTTTCGTACAAGTAAATTAAGCACTGAGTCCCAAGCAGGTGGTATATTCCAACCATTTCCTCTATTAAAAAAGGTACTCATTCAAAACATGCGTATTTATGTCCTCTGCGTAGTTTTAAGTGGAAAAGTTGAATGAATATAATCCTTTCCATAACTAAAGGTCCAAAAAATCAATAATTAACTTTCGTACAAAATATAACGTTCGTATATAAAGGCCCAAAAGTGTTTGTAAAAGTAGTTCGCAGTCACCCTTCAGTTAAATTGGTTTTACCGCCTTTTTGGAAGGTTTTTAGACCTCTTTGCTACTATTGTAACTCGATTAATTTTGTAACTCACTTTTGAATACATTGCTTGCTATATCGATAACTTTATTTTCGAATTCGAATTTTGAATTTCGAATTTTGTGAAAAACACAAAAAAGAATTAAATTTTAAATAACAAAATAAATCGGATTATAATAAATTTAATTAATGCGCGATATAATCCATTAAAAAAAAGTTTTATTTCAATGAAAAACAAGTTAAACATTAAGTTATGTAACAAAATTTTTATCAAAATCATTTTAACGCCATCTAATACAAAAAGTTACGGCACTTCAAATTGAATTGTTTGTAATCCAAAAAAATAATAGATAATGAAATATTTGCCTGTTCCCAAAACACATAGCTCAGCGACGCCATTTTGATTGTTGCAATGTTTTTGCTCTCCTGCAAAAGTATCAAAATAGAGTTACGAAGTTTGAAAATAAAGCCATCGATATCTACTACTTCTCAATGGGAAAACAGAGTGTTATAATTAAACATGAAGGCTTTAAACAAAAATCAGGACCAGCTGTAAACTTTAGGTAGGCGTGAATTATCGGGTAGACGGTATTCCTATAAAATAACTACGGTAAATATCATTTCAGCCCGATCTCTCTCCCAGATAGTTACAGATCGCTAAGATTATATTGGATTAACGTCCATCGAGCACGTGGTTGTATGCGCACCTCTCGACGACGCAACCGTCCAACAAAAAGTGTCAGCCCTTTTAAGATGTCCGCTTCACCCGTGCTCGGTGTTTATTCATTCGTTCGTTCATATTGACATTTTCAAGTGACAGTTGACTTCAAAGACGCGATGACAGTATAAAATGTTAGCTGATGTATTGAGAAGTGGATGTGCCAACAAACAGTGTTAGACTCAAAACAAACAGACATGTATAAGTACACAATTGTCTGTCTTTAACATTAGAAAAAAAAGAAAGAAAAGAAAACAACAAGAAACAGAATATCGATTCACTTGTGACTTGAAAACAGATAATTATAGCTATTGAGAAACAGAGATGCCGGCAGCGACGGTACGCCATTTCATTTCATTTGAAATAAAACTATTTTATAACGGATTTTATCGCGGTTTATTTTACATTTTAGATCCCAACGTTTCAAAGTCTTTTCAGACTAATGTAACTGGTGACCATTGTAGTCGACCATCGGGTAAAATCTGTTATAAAATAATTTTATTTCAATAAAATTTAATGATTCACGGGCAATGTATTGTAAAACGGACCGGATATCCTTCGTGTTTTCATAGTAACAGCTGTGTGCTTTATAAGGGTATGTTTGGTTAGGTCGGACCTTTTTTCTCCCCAACCTCCCCAAATAGTTTTAGTTGGGCTTTTGTAAAATTGTGTAAAATTTACGTTCGAAAATGGCGGGCTTTCGATACCCATGTCATTAGTTTGGATTTCATGTTATTTTCAGGTTTCAAGTTGTTTATCACGTCACACTTTTTAATGTCCCACTAGATACTAGACACAGGTCTTCTCTCAACTATCTTACGAATTAAGAGGGGGGTTGGTGGATGTCACATGTCGTCGAATGATTAGTTCTCAGATTAGCCGGTTTCCTCACGATGTTTTCCTCCATCGATATTGAGCATGCGATGTTAAAATTCACACAAAGCGGGTATGACTGGGAATCGAACCAGCGACCTTATAAATCTGAAGCGAGGCTCGTACCGCTACGCTTCTAATCTTATATGTTCTTGGTTGTAGTTTAATAACTTTTGGATAATTGGACTATTTTTATGTTGATTTGCGTCAAAAAAATAAAGCATTTTCCCGTTTTAATTTTTTTTTAATTTATGGTGTGAGTGTTTATAAATATAAAATTGGCGAATTTATTTTTCCTATTATGCAGTGAAGGACTTAATAGTTACTGAAAAACACGGCGAAAATATTGTGTTGAGAGTGGTACCTACGTAATCTATATATAATATAAAAATGAATCGCAAAATGTGTTGGTAAGCGCATAACTCGAGAACCGCCGAACCGATTTCGCTACTTCTTTTTTTAGAATATTCCTTGAAATACGAGTATGGTTTTTACGCAGAGCAAAATTATTCTCCGAAACAGCTTGACCGATTTTTATGAAATCTTATAGGTTGTATTCTGTTTTCGGACCCGGCAGGTGGCACTGCTTTACCGGGCAAGACGACGTCTGCGGGATCCGCTAGTATATATATAAAAATGAATCCCTATTTCCCGTGGTCACGCCATCACGTGTGAACAGCTGGACCGATTTCGCTAATTCTTTTTTAGAATATTAGTATAGTACGAGGATGGTTCTTACGCAGAGAAAAAAAACAAAATCTCCTCCGAAATGGGGTGACCGATTTTTAGGAATTCTTTTTACTATGTTCGGTAGGTCTAAGTGTCGGTCTTAATCTATTTTCGGACCCGGTAGGTGGTACTGCTTCACCGGGCAGGACGACGTCTGCGGGGTCCGCTAGTTTTAAAATAATTATGTAAGTAATAATAATAATAACTGTATGACCATTGAGGTCTGACCGTAAGTAATGCAACGGTCATTCAAGTCTTCTCTTAACTATCTTACGAGTTGAAAGAATATAGGTCTTAATCCACACACATTGGCCAAGTGCTTGAAAGTCAAAAGACTTTTGATGATCAATTCTTAGGCATGCGGGTGTTCTCACGAAGTTTTCCTTCATCGATATTGAGCATGCGATGTTACAATTCACACAAAGACGTGTGCACACGACCGAGGATTGAACTCACGACCTCATTTTTCAAAAGCGACGCCGATACCGCGGCTCCACCGTTGCTCTGTATATTTTTATATATTTAAACCTAACGGAATAAAATTACCAACAATTCTATAAATTTAAACTTTGCCGATCCGTCTTGTGGTGGCTCATTTTTCCCCCATCCCCCCCCTACAGAACTTTAACGTTCCGTGGGGGTACACTAGCCGCCCCTTGCGGTTGGGGAGGTTTAATCAATTTTTCAACTTCTGGTAGCTCTGTTGATTAATTTTAACTGTAATCTTGGTTTTATTGAAGGATTAAGAATATTGAGCATTCAGGTACAATAATTATCTAAATATAGGGTCGCAGGTTCGATTCCTGGTCGTGACCATACATCTTTGTGTGAATTGTTTCATCGGCCAATATCGGCGAAGGAAAACATTGAGAGGAAACCGGCATGTCTAAGAACTAATCATTCGAGGCATGTGACACCAGGCATGTGATTAATTAATTAATTTATTTATTTTATTAATTAATTAATAATTTATACAGGTATGGTAATATTATTTGTAATCTGAATCTCGAAAACGGCTCCAAAGATGTTTCGGGGGCGATTAATCGATCTAACTATAGATAGACCGTTTAACTCGCGTAACTTCATCTGAGGTGAACTATTTAACCACAGATAAAAGTAATGTAAGACTATTCGTCACTAATATCCATATCGCTTGAATCATCATCACTGTCTGTGCAGCTTGAGGAGTCAGAATCTTGGCGATAGGCGATACGCGAGTTAAACGGTCGGCCTATAGTTTTTATTTTTAGAAAATTCATTTCTCTGCGCCATCGCTGCTCAAATGAATAGCTGGTTTAAAACTGCATTTCAGTGTTACCAAGTACAAAATCCAATTAGACAACATTGATACTAGCGCCATCTTGACTGAATTCAAATGAAGTCTAACATCTGCATAATATTACGGTAATAGAAGCCACGGGGTTTCCAGACGTATTGAAACTAATAGGTTTATGTAAAAATATGTGTAATACGGTGGTCTGTACATCCAAAAGGATATCAACGCAAGCAATCGAGTGATACCTCTGGTGTTGCAAGCGTCCATAGGCTACGGTGAGCGCCACCATCATGTGGATCGACATCTTGAGCTCAATATAATATAAAATAGAGAATTTAATTAAAAAATAGTTACTACAAAAAATATTTTTAGAAAACTTAGTAACCACCTGTATACATTATTAAACAGGATGAAAGGGACGGGCCCCCACAAACTGAAAGGGTGCATTCAGCTTCTTAATTAGAATCATTTTACACCGGTTTTTTTCCGTGTCATGTTTTTTTGGCTAGTTTTGCTTTATATCAGTTTACAGTTACAACTCTGTAAGCAGCGCTTGATATTAATGAAAGACAGCTAAAATTAAACATCTATCAATGCCTTAGTCAATAGAAATAAGAAGTAAATGTGGCGCAAGAGCGCTATGTTTTAAGGACCCCATAGTGGAAAGGTATGCTGTTCCTAAGTAGGGTTTCCCTGAGGTCCGACACATTCCAAAGGTTTGCAAAATAAATTATTGAACACCTGTACAGTTCCTGGACTTATTTCAATTACCGATTATCTCAGTATTAAACGACTAAGCTACATGTTGCTATTTTCCTTTTTTATTGTTAATATTTATCTTTTATAAAGCGTTATAGCCGTATAGTATTGTCTTAGATTTACGCGAATATCACACATTGAAATAAAACTAGATACTTTTTAACGGATTTCATCGCGGTTTATTTTAGATTATAGATCCCGACGTTTTAAAGTCTTTTCAGACTTCATGTTCACGGGTGGACTGAGGTATTTGACGTCCAAAAATAAGAATCACAATTATTACTGACTACCTCCAAAAGGATATTTAAGTTGTGTTCCTATTTAAGCAAACTGAGCTCACAATGTCTTGAATTCTGAGTTGATTTTGCTTGGGTTTTGGTACACGTAAATTAAAATAAACCGCTATAAAATCCGTTAAAAAGTAGTTTTATTTCAATGTGTTATAACCGTTCTCACTATTGAAAATACCTACCTATGTTATGTAGACTTGTAATTGGTTTTGCGTGCTGTATTACCTCCAAATATTGTACACATGGTCTCATGTAAGTGCTTGTATTTTTCTATATATTTGTAAAACAATTGTTAAATAAATAAATGAGGATTGATTTCACTCTATCAGTTTGTGGAGGGCAGTCATTCCCACCCGATATAAATATCATCATTCTCAAAATATTATATATTTTCAAAGTATATATTTTTACCTGTGCGTCCTCAAATAGTTACCTACAAAGAGAAAACTCGAAGTAGCGAGTGGAGCGGCGCTCAGGAAACTGTTGAAACAAAGGAAGGTAATTGAAAATTCTATCAAAACTTGCCACGAACGAAGCCAACGACGCTAGCTCTAAGTTACATTGTAGTGATGAGCTCTATCGATATCGGAATGTCTTTAAATCAAAAATAATAATTACAGTTAATTTAAAAATCAAAAATAAGCTATGTTTCACTTAATTTCACTAATTAAACGTTTACTAAATCATCTCATATTCTGTATACTTATTCCTTTATATTCTTTTAGATGGAATAAATAAATATTTCATTTTCATTCATTCACTTCATTCATTCATATAACCCCGAATCATGTCTATTTAAATATTAAATAAAAAATAAATTGAACAATAACTCTTTTTCTATATCGATAACAATAATGTTTCAAAATAGCAGGTTTATAGAGACCAACACTATTCGTAGAAACGGTTCAAAGTAAAGTTTTCTCTCGCCTTGTGTTTGACAATCACAAGTTGAAGGAGACGTTATTTTCACTACGTCTGAAGCTGAATAATACCAACTTTATACTGATTAATGACATACCTATCAACCGACGACGAAAATAACAGGCATTATTCATTGATTTTTTACTCGACGAAACCCTTTATAGTTTGCATAGAAAGCCATGTATAGCCATGTCTGTCTGGTCATCATCACGTCCGCACTTTATCTTAGAGAATATTAGTACTAAACAGTATATTTATAAAATTAACACAACGTCTCAATCTCAAATCTCAAATCACAGTTGATTTGAGATTTGAGAATGATGTCGTGATAAGGGCCCATCTATCTCAAAAAATCTTAAAATAAATCTTGTTTAAGTTAAATATCTGAAATGTATCTGTATATAATAAATATAATATTAATACATCTGTGCTCGCAATACGGCGTTCAAACGAGCCCCAGCTAATTTAAATTTCTATTAAAACTTGGCAGTCGCGGGGCGCTCTGTCAAAGGCAATCACAATGTTTTATGTACCACAATAACGCTATCAAGATTTTAGCACAATATCAAGAAAAATAACAGTTTCAAATTGTTTGAAATAAGAACTAAGAACAGTTATTTAACAAAAATAGCGATAACACAAAAATATAAGCGACACACATAATTTGAATAACTACTACCTACAAATAAGAACGATCTTGTACATCATACTCAACTCCACAAAATCAGTAACTCTTTTATGGGGCAGTGTATACGTCTCTACAATAAACTTCCAAATAATATTAGGGAAATAACTATTAACAAATTTAAAATAATTATAATATCTACGTTATGTAAGAAAGCGTATTATAAAATTTCAGACTATCTAACGGATAAAAACGCTTGGAATTATGTCGCTCTAATTCAACACAATAAACAAACAAAATGTAATAGATACAAGTACTTCATTTAAAAAAGAAAAAAGCCTACTGTGGTTTTTGGTAGTGTTTCTGAGTAGTTGCCAGTCATTCACTGCACGGTAGGAAAAGAAATTGGACTATTTTTATGTAGAAAATAAAAAAATAAAGCATATTTTTCATTTTCATTTAGATTTTCATTTCATTTTCACAAAAATAATGACGTCTAACATATTTTTCGCTAGCATTATTTTCCTTAAAGCTCGTTTCTAAGCTGTTATTTATTTTATACAACAACCTATCTACTGAATACCTATGTACAACTTCACGTCAACAGCACTCCAAGTGCCTTTCAAGAAACTTAGTTTTTGTTCAGTAAATTGATTTTACGCTTTAATTTAAAATCTTAATTGAATTTAAACTTCAAACGTGAACAAAACGTCTCAATCTATAACTACAATACAAGCTGAAATGAGTTTTCTTTAAAAGACATAACATAGCGCGCACGTTTGTATTACCCAGAGCAGGCAGAGGTGAATATTATTCACAATAGAAATAATATTTCACACAAACACAAAACGCCATCTAGTTTTTATTCCCAAATATTGTTTCAACGTCTTTAAACAGTTTTAGATAATAGTAAAATAATGTAACAGAATCTTTATAACACATAACTATTAGTACATCTCTAATTCACATTAATTAACGCGTTACTAACAATAACAACACCAACACATAAATATATTTGTTAAAATAAATAACGAACGTAAAAGCTAGTGGCGCCCATGTAAAGCGCCGTACACTTAAACCAAAATGTTACCACTCAAAAAACTACTATTTATTACTAAACTATATATTTTTAGTACAACATCTAGTGTTTTACAGTTAAAGTTCTGTTTAAATGTTGGTGTAACTGGGAGTTATAACTCCGGGTTCGCCTTACCCCACCTCTAACCCCCTTTAAGACGCGGAATATTTACATAAATTTACAAATTTCGCGGCGAAATAAAATTTTCTAGGGTTGTGCCTTGTAGAAAAAGGTTTTTAAACCACATTTTAATAACCAAGCAATAATAATAATAATAATATCTTTATTTCAGATTTTTTACATCCATATTTGTTAGTATGTTAGTAACAATTTAGCTTAAATTCTAGTATTAGTATTTGTTAAAATTAAAATTAATTATAATTATGTAGAACAAAAAATTATTTTTTGAGGTCTAATGCCACCTCTACCCAATGCCTCTGTATGGGACAGTCCGGTCTAGCAGCGATTACTTTCAGGATGCTATTGGCACTGTTCCGAAGGCGTTGCAGCAAGGAGGAAACTTTTTTGCAATGGTCTTCTCCGTCTTAATCGCCCATCTACATCTGTTGTTTTTATAGAAAAGTTGTAAAGTCAAAATATATGATGCATTAATTTGTTTTAGTTCAGTTTTTCTTTATTTTCCATAGTATTTGACTATTTGTTATGAAAAGAACCTAGCCTTTTTTATACCCTTTTCCAATACTTAATATTTACCAAGTTTTAAAAAGGAAGCATGTTACACACATTGTTCCGACTTTTTACTGTTACGAGACTAAATATTTCGTCTAAAAATATATTTAGATCTATAATAGACACATTTACACAGATTTTTATTTTAGCTTACATGAAAATACTAAAAATAATTTAGCACTACATAAAAACTATTGTGGAAAAGATTATTTTTTTAAACAGGCAACCCCATCCCTATTACTAGAACATAGTTCGCGAGGGCGTCCCCCCAGGTAGTCAGGGGAGGTAGGTGCCGTTTTTCATGTTTAATTTTAACTTTGCAAACCAACGTTTTAATATATACGTCTTTCGCGTACAGAATTTTATGCTCTGGTAACAACCTTTTGGCGTTTTCAAATGAGAATTTCGTTTTAACACCACACTGGAGACGCAATTTTATTGTGTATGAATTAGTTTTGAATTTTTTATGAAGTGTGTAAAAATTGTTTTTGTTTTGGGAATAGTGTTGTAGTTAATAATTTTGTTATTTTTAATCTGTTGTTTTAATGCAAAGTGTTATTTATTAGTGCTGTGAAAATATAATTTATATTTTAGTAGTTTTTTTTTCTGCTATAGGTTGGCGCTTGACTACAACTTGGCTGATGTTAAGCAATGATGTAGTCTACGATGGAACGCGCCAGCCCAGTATACCGATTCACTCGTGATTACAAAAGATTATCGGTGAGAAGGTTGCAGAAATGAGCCCCCATATGGTTAGAAACCATAAAGGACTAACAATGCCGACCCACTCTCTGCATGTCCCTGATCAGGTACTTTGTAATAATATGTATATTTTTTCTGGGTTTTATGTTTTTTCAGGCATATTGTACAGCTTAACTGCAGTATTGTTGATGCTGTAGAAGAGAGATGCCGCTATACATTGTGTAGAGCAACTTCTCTTTCGCACAACGTAATAATAATACTATACGATGTTAAACTATAATGATATAATAATATATTGACAATTTATAGTAAAATACTAAATTAATTCATTGAAATTGACTGACAAATGTTTCTACACCAGAAATGGTATATGTAAACCCATGAATAGTTTTCAGAACTCAATGTACGATATACTGAGAAATAAATGATTTGATTGATTGATTGATTATAGTACGGCTGCAGCCCTTCATATAAAATGGACCGATTATTATTAAACAAAATTATTTTTGGTTTAGAAGAGGTATTTATTTTAGGTATTTTTTTTTTAGGTTTTTATTTTTAGGTTTTTTTTTATTATTATTATTATTATTTTTATCCAATATATTTTTTTTTGTAGTGTTTGAGACCTATTTTGTTAACGTGCCACGTTTACGTTCCACCGCCTTTTCGTAAAGGAATTTTTTTTCAAGTTATATCTTCACTCCACTTCAACCCTTTTTAGTGTCCCACAGCTGGGCACGGGTCTTCTCTCCACTATCTTATGAGTTGAGAGAGTTTAAGTCTTAATCCACACACCCAGTGATCGGTGGATGTTACATCTCCTTGAATTATTAGTTCTTGGACATGCCGGTTACCTCACGATGTTTTCCTTCACCGATATTAAGCAGCGGAGATGGAAAAATTCACACAAAGATGCGTGGGCACGACCAGGATTCGAACCCACGACCTTATTTTTGTAAGGCGAGGCCCGTACCGCTGCGCCACCGCTGCGCCACCGCTGCGCCACCGCTGCTCCTTTCAAGTTATATACCGTTGCCAATATAATATAAAATGTTAGTATACATTTTAATTTGGCTCATAAAGAGATTAAATACATAGACTTAATTCAAAAGAAGCATATAAATAGTCATAGAATTTGTTATTTAACCATTTCACGGCTTTACTAAACTATGTACCTATGTAATTCCTTACATTTGAAATTAACAACGTTACAAATCAAACGCAAATCAGGACTATAACCCACAATTTTATAGTCCAATTTACAATAAAGAGAAACCTCCGCCGATACCAAAACCTCTCTGAGATCACAATTAAAATAACTAAATACAATAATACCGGCCTAAGCTAAGCTACGCCGTAAAACAAGGAACGGAATATTAAAACCAGAGGCACCAACGAAAGCCATTAAAATGCGTAATTGCTGGATTAAAACGCCCAAGATTCCTCTATTTACCTCTCGCTTCTGGAACAAAATTCCATGGCACAGTCTAAGAATATTCCACAGAAAATATAAACATACTGTTATTAAAACTTTGATTTAAGTTGCAATTATTTTATACTGTGTCATGTCCAAGATGGCGCGTTCGTAATTTGAACTTCGATTCGAGGCAACGTGCCTTACATACGTCATGAGCGTGGTCTCAAGATTAGGCGATTACGGTGGCTTTTTCGAATTTCGAACGCACGGTGTTGCCAGTTGCCACTGTTACTAAAGCGTTTTATTCGTATGCGTTCTTGAATATAAATGAATTTGAATTAAAATTAGAACCTCGAATTATTTAAATTTGGAACGTGGCGATTTCTTTTTAATTAGAACGATTATGGTGCACCGTAATTGACCACCGAGGTTGGATATAAATAAATAAAATAAATAAATAAATTTAATAATAATTTCTATATCTAAGTAAAAGTTAACTGAGTTAGTTTAAAGGGCAGTAGTTAATGTTATTGTCATAAATTAGAAGTACCTTTGATGTGGTAAAATTATTTATCAAAAGCCTTGTTGAAAAACATTCTAACATTATAAATGGGTAGTAAAAAGTTTGCACCCTCGGGGCGGAGAAACCTCCTTGCTACATCTATAAATCTATATAACGTCATTAAGAAAACATAGCGCATCGTCTTGCGTATACCTATCTCACTCACACACACTTTATTCTATGAAACTGAGAGAGACAAAAAAGTCTTAGAAGGGGGGTTAGTGCCTTCTCTCTTTACAATGGCGAAAAGACGAAAATTAAATAATACTTTGTCGTTTAAATTGAAAGGGGGGTGAAAGAGGGTAAAAGGGGGTAGTTTGGAAAATTTTCGGGGGTTCGAGGTAAAAAGGTATTGATTTTAGGAGATTAGTTGTTTCTATTGTAAGTTTATATTTTGTGGTATGGTTTTAAGATGAAGATTATGAAATAAGTACATCTTATGGTTGCTTAGTTCTAACTTTAAGTTTTGGGAGTTAAGTTTGACCGATTTATGAATAGTAACGTTCGTCACGGCGGTATCGGCCTCGCCTTTGAAATATAAGGTAAGGGTTTGATCTCTGGTCGTGCTCACACAATTTTGTGTGAATTGTTTTATCGCCGCTGCTCAATATTGGTGGAAAACACCGTAAGGTAATTATTTAAGGACATGTGAAATCCACCAACCAGCACTTAGTAGGCGTGTGTGGATTAAGGCCTAAAATCTCTTCTCGTATGATAACTAGTTCAGAGAAGACCCGGTGCCCAGCTGTGGGACACTAAAAAGAGTTGTAGTGATACTTACATACCTATTATTATATTACTGTTTTCAAATAAGTATTTGCTACGAGAGTTGCTACGGCGTAGCGTTACGAATTTCGTAGCATCTGCTACGAGTTATGTTTCAAACTTTTTTTTAGACTGTTCTAGCCTCTTTTAGCGATTAACTTTTGTTTTGAGAACAATTATTAAGTTTTATAACCAACTAGCTTTCCAGTCGCGGCTTTGCCCGCGTAACCTACTTTTGTACCATGCCCAGTGGGATAAAAAGTAGCCTATAGCCTTCCTCAATAAATAGGCTATTTAACAGTGCTAGAATTTTTCATATCAGATCAGTAGTAGCTGAGATTAGCGCGTTCAAACAAACAAACTCTACAGTTTTATAATATTAGTAAGTATAGATGTTTGACCTATAGAGAAATTGAGTTATTGCTGTTTAACCTCTGACAGTAAAGACGGTATAAAAATTTTGACTGATGTAGGTATCAGTGTATATGTTTGTAACCTCGTAGCGCCTAAACAAGTGGACCGATTTTGATGGTTCTTAGATTAAAAAAAATTGCGTCGGGATTATTATTTTTTTAATTTACATAATATACATTATTATCTAACCTATCTTTTTAATTTTTATATTATTTTATCGGAACGCAAAAACTATTCATATCCAGTATCATGCCTGTACTCGAAGGTGTAGGCAGAATTGAATATCACCCACTTTTCGCCAGTTAAGTTTAGGTCCCAAACGTAATAGGGGTGAGCACATCATTCATCATGATCTAAGATGCTCTGAATATATTAGAAAAGTATTATTGATTGACCTGGGAATCGAACCTGGAACCTCACGGTTATTAAGCGAACAAGCTTAGCACAAGATCAAAATTAGTTATATGAAATGAGTGATCATGATGACTCCAATAATAATGAGGACATTTTTTTGTTTTGTCCGTCAGATACATAAATTAAAAATGTTAGCCATGTATTTTAGTGTGATAATTACGGCAATATGTCCGAACGACGTCTCCAATGACGTTCCACTGGTAAGTTTCATACCCCTGTATAACGTAGCGCACTCGCACTACATGACTATAAGGCGCTATATCTCAATATTGTTTCATTTCAATTATAAAGCAAAAACTACATGTCTAACCTTTTTACAATAATAATAATAATAATAATATAGTAATATAGTGGGACATTAACACACACGGTCATCTGATCCCAAACTAAGCAGAGCTTGTACTATGGAAACCAGATAACTGGTAATATACTACATATAATACTTTTCTTTTGTAAATATATACTTAAATATAGATAATTACACCCAGACACAAGACAAACAGACATATTTAAACAAATGTTTGTCTCAGGTGGGAATCGAACCCACGACCTGCGGCGTGAAAAGCAAGCATCTTACCGACCACGCCACCGGCCCGTCGTCAATCCTATTAAGAAAAAAAAACATTTAAATTTGGAATTCAAAACAAAACACGACTTAACCCTTTGAACGTCTTGATCTATTTTATCCTGGTACAGAAAATGTCATATCATTTTAATTATACAACGGAACGACGTAAAAGCAGTTTATCGCAGCCTCCCCTCTAAGGGGTGGGGGGCAAGAAGCAGAGATTTTATAGCCCAGGACTGTCGCAACGCTTTTAATGGCTTATTTGCCTAGCCGTTAGGGGGTGGCCTCCACCTTTTGTATTACTGATTTTATTGCGAGATTGCGGAAAATAGTTTTTTGAGGCTCTCTTTGAGATGGAAAATTACAGTTAAGTTTAATTTTGTTGTTACATAAAAGATAATGGTGTTTTAATTATATTTGCATTTTGTTTTTTTGTTCTATATGTAGCAATGATGTAGTCTACGATGGGACGCGCCAGCCTAATTTACCGATTCACTCGTGATTACTAATGATTTTCGGTGAGATGGTGGCAGTGAAATGAGGCACCATATGGTTGAAACTATAAAGGAGCAACAATTCACACCGGAACACGCCAAGGCCGCTTGGCGGTGCGGCTTTGTCTGATGGGTGGTCACTAACCACGGCCGAAGCCTACCACCAGTTAGTTACCAGTAAACATAATTACCAGTTCATTGTTACCTGATTTGTGCCACTCGGGGACCACGTAGGTCAGATAAAAGGTGCACTCCCGCGGACGAAGGTCACTCAGTCTTCACAAAAAAACGTACTTTAAAAATAGAATTCTTGGTGATGCTTTGTTCATTTTGGTGACACAATTTAAACCTCTCTTTTTTCTCTTTTTTCAACTGCCTACCACTGCTCAATATCTGTAAAGGAGAAAACGTGAGGAAGCCAGCACATCTATAGGCCGACCGTTTACTCGCGTATCGCCTATCGCCAAGATTCTGACTCCTCAAGCTGCACAGACAGTGATGATGATTCAAGCGATATGGATATTAGTGACGAATAGTCTTACATTACTTTTATCTGTGCTAAATAGTTCTTTAAGAGATTTAATTAATGTTTTATGACTTTGTACCTCAGATAGCGATACGCGAGTTAAACGGCTGGCCTATAAGCAATGATCATTCGAGGACTTCTCACATCCACCAACCCGCACTTAGCCAGCGCGTGTAGATTAAGGCCTAAACTTTTCCAACTTGTAAGATGAGTAGTTCAAAGAAGACCTGTGCTTAACTGTGGGACACTAAAAATAGTTTGAAGATAAAGTTTTAATAGTTACAGACACAACTATGTTTTTAATCGTACGTATGGTCATTCATTTGAACAAGTTTTGTAAACAGGTATTTTTGACCAAATGGTCGTCACACCAGTTTGACAAATTGTTATCAAACGCCGAAGGGTTAATATTCGATAGTTGAATTTAAATATAACAATTGAAAAACGAGTTTTATTGAAAAAATTAACGAAACTAGTTTTTACTTTTTAAATTTATAGAATTAAGTTTACTATTGATATTATTACATAAGTAGGTCTTTCACATCATGGTCGTCGCCCTATCGTCCAAAGGGCTCTTACATATTAACACGATGCGATGTCTTCTTAACGCCGTAGTATGGAACGCCCTCTACTTGGTGGAGTAATGACCTGCGAAAGATAACCAGATAAGGTGCAATGGTGCTTATTGGGAGAGACCTATGTCCACCAGTGGACTGTCATGGACCGATGATGATGATGTCATCGTACCGTGTTACGACACACACAGTAAGTATTATTTAGTTCTAGTATTAAAAAACTAAACTAAACTAACAATTTAGCATTCTCACCGAAAATCATTCGTCATTACGAGTGAATAGGTATACTAGGCTGGCGCGTCCCATCGTACACTACATCACTGCTTAACATCAGGCAAGATGTAGTCAAGCGCAAGATGTAGTCAAGCGCAACTTTTAACTTAAACCCCTCACGTGGTTCCCGGGTAGTGCAAATCAGGGGACAATAAAATATCGCTAGGCTTTGGCTGTCGTTAGTGACTACTCACCAAACAAAGTCGTACCGCCAGGCCTTGGCGTGTTCCGGTGCGATGTCTGGTGTCACCATTTAAGAGGGTGGGTCGAAATTGTGGCTCCTTTTTAGTTTCTCACCGTATAAAGCCTCATTCGTATGCCATCTTCTCACTGAAAATCATAATCACGTGTGAATCGAATATTGGGCATGCGCGTTTTATCGTAGACTACATCATTGCTTGACTTAAGGCAATGTGTAGTTTAGTCTTGCGCTCTTCTATTTCAGAATAAATCACTGTAAATTTAATTACTGAATACTGAGTCTAAATTAATAAATAAAACAATATAGTACCTACATAGGTAACTTTATGTCTGTTTGATTTGTTGACGGGCCGGTGGCGTGGTCGGTAAGATACTTGCTTTTCACGTCGCAGGTCGTGGGTTCGATTCCCACCCGAGACAAACATTTGTTTAAATATGTCTGTTTGTCTTGTGTCTGGGTGTAATTATCTATATTTAAGTATATATTTACAAAAGAAAAGTATTTTAAGTAGTATATTCCCAGTTATCTGGTTTCCATAGTACAAGCTCTGCTTAGTTTGGGATCAGATGACCGTGTGTGTTAATGTCCCATTATTATTATTATTATAATTATATAATATTTGCATGCCTGTGAATGACGGAATATGACTGTACCTACTATTTACATTTGTCACCATTATTTAACCTGTATTCCGTGTGAATAAATGTTAGATTTTGTTCTTTTGCCGCGTCGACGTTGCGACGTGACGTCTGGTCATCAAGTGTTGATGTGTAAGAGCCCTTATACCATATTTAGTCGGTGAGTTGCGTGCGTCGCGCGACCTACGTCTCCAACAACAAGACCTCTGGGGTGAGCCTATATCCTATAGCCTACATCGAACATTAATAGTCCAGCGGTATGCGACTTCAATTTAACCGCGAGGTCCGGGTTCGATTCCCGGTACTTGTTATAAAGACAACACACTTACCAATGGTCAAACGTGACAATCACCTTACTTTATTCAATTCGATCATCATACACTAAAAAATTTTTGCAATAGGTAGTTTTGAAGATAAGCGCTAATAAATAAAAGTACAAACAAAAAATTTGTATCTGTATGTATTATAGATTACGAAACAAGAACAAAACATTATGTGAAGTTGTTAATTAACGCTCTGATCAAAGAAGCTTCGCACAGCTATTGTGCAGACTTCCTGTTAAGGGCGTAAAGGAAAAAGGTGAAACTGCACTTTTTAGTGTATATATTTTTCATTTATTCCATTAAAAGCTTAGTCTCGACCACTTTTCTGATCTTACGTAATGATAGTCTACAATGGAATGCGCTCAGTAAGTATCATTCCTATTTATGGCACACCGTTCATTATTCCATAGATTACTCATCATTTGACTCAGTGCCTTTGCCAAGTGGATGATAGGGAAGTCGAAACATCAGAAGCAGTGAGTACAGCGCATTTAGTATAATAATAATAATAATAAATATTTTTTTTGGAACATAAATAACAAGTATCAGCCAAAGATCACGTTAATTAATTGTATTATAAAAAGCAAGGGTAAATTGTTCTAACAAAAGGCCTGATTCCAATGGTATCTATGTTTCTATTTATTAGGGAATATGACCCCTATTGTCAAAGTTCAGTTCATTATTCAAGGTTCGATATCCGTGCTGATATTAGGTATGAGTGCTACATAAGTCATGACCGTAAACTTACATCATACATAAAAGTTTTCAGAACATTCAGATGTTACTAAAATTTCCATAATTATCTATAATCTATATAATGTTTTTCAATTAAATTCAAAACTAACACTTACACGTTTTTCCTCTAATCCCGTCTTTCAAACGCGCCATCTTGAAGGAAAACACAAAGATGCTGAATGGTGAAATTTTCTTGTGTAATTTTCACGCTTTTCCAGCCCCCTACCGCCCCCTACACCCCCAGGCAATTTGCGAGTAACCAGAACACAAAGAGCTTCTGTTTCACTCCTTTATACTATAATACGTGTGATTTTCCTCAAAAGTAAGGGTAAGCAAAGGTCTAAATATACTGGTTTTGTGTATGTAGCAGCTTTAAATTTGTATTTACACGTGTGTAAGTTTTTAATTGATTTAAAATTGATTAATTCTTTAGTATGTATTCCAGTTTATTTAAGATTCCCTAAAGTTAATGTTTTAATCAATTAAACTTAATTATTTTCGTTTATCAATTTTCAAGTCACCTTTTTATCTTACCATTGTATGGCTTTGTAATATTCGCAATTATGTAATTTGAATTAAAAAAAAAGAATTTAATGAAAGAATTTTCGCTCTAAGAGTTGTGTATAACTGTAATCTTTATACACTGACCAAATCGGCTGATAGATGTCACAAGTCCTCTAATGTTCCGTTTTAAGCCACACTGGGTTATTTACACTTAGGAATCGAACACATCCTGCGGCGTAAAAAGAACGTATCTTACCAACCACGTTATCAGCTCGTCAGATATTATAAATTTTTAGTTTTTAACCAACTTCAGGAAGTTCTCAGTTCGACAGAATGATTTTTTTTGTATGTAAATTCAATAATGAATTAAGCTCACCTGTGTACATGTGCTGTTTCCTATTTATTCATTGTTTAAGTAAGTGTTTTGTGTACAATAATGAATAAGAATATATTCAGATTTCTTTTTTTGTTTCACAAGAGACACTTTCTAAGTGGTCCTAATTGAATTTTATTAAAATCAGTTGTAAGGATTATAAGTTAATATTAAAACATTGAAGCATTGTTTTATTATTAAACATGGTTGGTTTTCGATATTATTTTTCTACTTGTGCCTACAGATACTTTATACTTTTTTTGCGGATGACCTAACCCAATTAGCCGGAAGGACCTTTATGCACCGGACTTTTTCGTTGAGCCGTCCGAGGACGGTCGAACCGAACATGTACTGTGGCAACTGCCATGAGGGCTCCCCACGTGGGGAAGATATAAACATTAGTGTGATGAACATTTGTGTTTGTGTCGAGTCTGGGTGTAAATATCTATTATAAGTATATATTTACAAAAGAAAAGTATTATATGTATAGTATATACCAGTTATCTGGTTTCCATAACACAAGCTCTGCTTAGCTTGGGACCAGATGACCGTGTGTGTTAATGTCCCAGAATATTATTATTATTATTATATTTAATACCAGTGTCGAAACTATTTATAGATATTGTGTGGGCGCGATTGACGATTCAACCCATGACCTATATTTCAACACCGAATCCAATAACTCTGCGTCACCGCTGCTCTACTTTAACTATTGTTATGTTATTTTCTTATTATTAGTTATAAGGTATTTCTTATTATTAGTAGGCTTCGCCCGCGAAATTGATCTCACTAATCTAATTTCTCCATACAAACTTTGGAACCCCATTTCACCCCCTTAAAGGGTGAGTTTTGAAAAATCCTTTTTTAGTGCACCCCTAGACCCCATCACGAACCTATGTGCCAAATTTGGAGTCTCCAGACCCAGCGGTTTGGGCTCTGCGTTGATATGTCAGTCAGTCAGTCGGTCAGTTTGTTCTTTTATATATTTAGATAGACTTTTCTAATTATACTTGCAGAGAATATTTGTTGCAGCTTGGAGTTTGGAGAAGTGCCCGATGATCGGTAACAGGCTCACCCCCTGTTACCTGAACATAGCCAGCGAAAAGTGGGTGATTTTAATCTCAGTCTACACCTTTGGGTAATACAGGTGTTACCCAGTAGAATTGTATTATGGTATCACATAGGAGCGATTGACTAAGGTAACTGGTGAGAATTTATAATACGATAATTTTGTTGCTAGACAGTACTTTTCAATTTTTAGTATTTAAAAAAAGAATACTTACAGTTACTTTGTCGAAATCCATTGTTGAACATAATTCAGATTTAAGTGTAATTTTATAATATCAATTATAATTATTAATGTACCTAACATATGCCTATATTATAATTGTAATTTGTAGAGTTAAAATAAAAAAAATATTGATCCAATTATATCATATCATATCATATCATATCATATCATATCATATCATATCATATCATATCATATCATATCATATCATATCATATCATATCATATCATATCATATCATATCATATCATATCATATCATATCATACCATATCATATCATATCATATCATATCATATCATATCATATCATACCATATCATATCATATCATATCATATCATATCATATCATATCATATCATATCACACATATCATATCATATCAATATATTAGATATTTACTTTGTATTTTTATTTTGCAGTAGCTTCTTTATCTTTATATGCTTTATTTAAAATAGACTTTGTATCTTTCTTTCTAGTATAAATCAAGATGACAGACAAAACAAAGGAATTATAAACCTATTATAGCTATAATGAGCTTATAAGACGTTTATGATATAAGTACTTATGCTGATTGATACTTATGATGTTTTTAAGGCTATTGCTGTACCTATCTATTTTAGTTATTATTTTTCTATAATAATATAATTACGAAAAAAAAATCTTTTATTTTTTCTTTCCTTTTCTTTTATCTTTCTGGCAATACAGGTGTGATGTTATATTTTGTGTATAATTCCTTAAGAAAAAAATAACAACTCTCAAGTGTCCCATGCACTTCTTCTACTGACCTTCTCTCAACTATCTTAAGATTGATAGTAGGTATTTATAGCTGTAAAAAATCCTTGTTAATGTTCGAGGCCGCTAAGGTATACTAATACTGTGGTAATTCTGACGAAATCACGAGCAGAAACTAGAAACTATACACACAATATTTAAATCTAATATTTTCATAACTTTGCATTCAAAGCAAACAAGCCTAAAATGTAAATGTATGTACAAATGTACACATATACATATATACACACATATACATATATACACATTAACATACGTTATTCTCAGTATATTTTCGGTTGCAAGGCTGAAGATCGCGAGCAAGTTATACAAGAAAATTAGTTATTAAAATTTCACTGACGCTCCAAAATTTATCTCGAACGCTATAAAGTCGGATTGGAATGTTTTGATACTTCAATTTATAATATTAACACAAAAAATCATTCTTTCGTGGTATACTAACTTAATGTAAACTAACCACAATAATTAGCGATAGGCTCACCCTCTATTACGTATGGAACCCAAATAAAACTTTCAAAACGTGGGTGATTTTCCTGTTGCCCACATCTAGTTATACACCATAAGCTGACCTCTCATTGTAAGGAAATCCTATCCAATGCGAGATTTGCTTATACTAGGAATGTATAGCTCGATGAGTAGCCGTTTGTACACATCAGGCTAAAATAAAGTATTTTCTGCCTTTTGAAATAAGTATTTTTTTATTCTAAAATACACGCTTGCGCTTGAGTTGCTTAAACTACAGGCCAATAAAAAGTCAAAAGCGTAATTCGTAGCAGCTGCTACGAAATTCGTAACGCTACGCCGTAGCAACTCTCGTAGCAAATATTACTTTAATTATTTTTATTAACTTCAGAATTTAAAAATATATGTAGGTATGTACATACAAACATCTTTTTTAAATTCTGAAATAGTCTTGCGCTATACTACAACTTGCCTGATGTTAAGCAATTATGTAGTCTACAATAAAACGCGCTTGCCTAATGTACTGATTCACTCATTATTACCAATGATTGATGATTCGGTGGAAATCAAAAAAGGTTCCTGAAAGTTGGAATCCTTATGATCAACTATTCTGACTATTTCTCAAATGACGTCACCGGAATACGGCAAGGCCGTTTGGCGGCTTTGACTGATAGGTGGTCACCAACCATGGCCAAAGCCATACCACCAATTTATAGTCACCATAATTATATTCAGATTCAGATTGAAGTTGAAATATAGAGAAAGTTAAAGTTGTTAAGAATTGAAATGCAAAAAAGAAAATACAAATTATTACTATGTTTTTAATTAAATGTTTTATTTTGATAGTACATGAATAAAAATAAACAAAAAGAAATATATTCAAAAATAAAAAATAAAATTATAAAGCTAAAACCAACTTACAAATAAATAACTTCATTAATTTTATCCTATTTCTAGCTATTCATTTTTTTATCTATTTAAATAAAAATGAAACCCGTTTTCCGTTGTAACGACATCACGCGTGAACGGCTGGACCGATTTCGCTAATTTTTTTTTTTAAATATTTCTCTAAGTACGAGGATGGTTCTTAGGTAGAGAAAAATTAAAAAAAAAGGAAATTTAGAAAGCAAAGAAGTGCCGAAACCTGGGTTAAATAACTATTATTTATTATTGGTTATATTCGGTAGGTCTGAGACCCGGTAGATGGCACTGCTTTACCGGGCAGAACGATGTCTGCCGGGTCCGCTAGTTGAAAATAAAAAACAAATTTGAATTCGAATTTTGAAAAGTTTTATTTTTTTGTACTGACGTACTCGTTTAGGGTAAAAAAATTACAAACATTTTCAACCACTTACCCTGGTCAGTTTTATCCCTAAAAATCCAGTACTATCATAAAAGACAGTAACTATGGGAATACAAACAAGTTATTCTTGAAATATCACTATTAGTTGAAAAGGAACAGGTTTAACAATACAAGGGTCGTTTTGACCCCAAGACGTTTCTGGACAGTGGTCAGCGCGTGGGAAATAGTTATTATTAGGGTTCAGTTGTTATTGTGTTAATTTTGTATCACTCAAGTGGTAACGTGTTTGTGTGGTGTCTTATAATCTTTGGGTCGGTTTATTGTTTGTGAAACTTGGAACTTAATGATAATACTTTGGTATAAGGTGTATGAGCAGCGGTGGCGCAGTACGGGACTCGCCTTAGAAATATAAGGTCAAAATCTTTGTAAAATTTTTGTGTGAATTGTTTCATCTCCGCTGTTCAATATTGGTGAAGGAAAACATCGTGAGGAAACCGGCATGTCTAAGAACTAATCATTCGAGGACATGTGACATCCACCAACCCGCACTTGGCCAGTGTCAAACTCTCTCAACTCTGTCAACTCGTAAGACAGTTGAGAGAAGACCTATGCGCAGCCGTGGGACACTAAAAAGGGTCGAAGTGAACAACCCGAAAGCAACACACACGCTGGTTAAGTACGAGCACTTGAGTTTTAATTTATGAACCCGGTACTGATTAATGTCAAAAAAAAACAAAATAATTCCTGCTTACCTTATTTACTTTAGCTTACTTATCCGAGTCGATTCCCAGTCGTGCCTCCCCACCCACACATATTTGTGTGAATTGTAACATCGACTGTAATGTATACTGCATTATCAACTCTATCAACTTGTAAGATACTTGTACTTGAGAGAAGACCCGTGCCCAGCAGTAGGACACTACAAAAGGGTTTGCACAAAGCGCTTGGCTTCGACTTTCATTGTGCGAACTGCCAAATTGTGGAATTCGCTGCCGGCATCTATGTTTCCCGATAGCTATAATCTGGTGAACTTCAAGTCACGAGTGAATCGGTATTTGGGTTAGCGCGTTCCATCGTTGACTGCATCATTGCTTTACATCAGGCAAGTTGTGGTCAAGCGCAAGCCTATTTTAGGTTAAAAAAAGTGAGTTAATACTTCAAGTATCATGAACATTTCATCGTAGTACATAGCGAAGACGCTGTTCAAGTTTTCCGTGCTACTTTCGCGGCTCTGCAGAAAGTTCGGCCGGGGCTCATTACGGAGGAGATTAAGAGTATTGTACACTGGATACGATATATCTTTATTGATAGGTTATATAAACCTACTAGCGGCCCGCCCCAGCTTCGCCCGGGTAGCTTCAGCCCACTCAAGAATTTACAAAAAATGTGATAAACAAAGAACCGCTCAACCGATTTTGTGCAAACTTCACATAAACCGTCTACTAACTACTCCGAACAATTCCTAAACATTTGGTTTGAATAGGTAAGCCTGTTTTTGAGTTATAAAATTACAACGAAAAGTGGCATTGATTTTTATATAATAGATAATGTCAGTTTAAAGAGGATTTTTTATGAACGGTTGTTTTAGTCAGCACTTTTTTATATTTTATACTGAAATAGGTTTGTGTTTAAGCAATGATGTAGTCTACAGTGGAATACTTACTTGTATAGAATTTGATTTAAAACAAATACACTATAGACGCACATGAACAATATAGTTAAATGTGAAGCAACTGTAGCTTATTTTTTTTAAATAAAATTGAAACTTTTTTTTATACAAATGACATGATTTTTAGTTGAGATGGAATACGTTAAATGTAAGACAACAATGACATTCAGCATAGGTAGGTGCTCTTAATATGTAACCGCATGGAAAAAGACAAAAGGTTTGTTTACCGGACTTTTAGTTTATTAGTTATTATATATTACCTTTGAATAAAACTACATTCTAACAGCCTTATTGAAATAATATGAATTGACAATAAAATCGTCCAATTTCTTTTCCTATAGTGCAGTGAATGAAGTGGCAAATACTGAGAAACTCTGCTAAACACTCAGTAGACTTTTGTCTTTTTTTAAATGGAGTAGTTACAATTATAACAAATATAAGTAGGTACATGTGTCTTTACTAATATTATAAAGCTGAAGAGTTTGTTTGTTTGAAAGCGCTAATCTCAGAAACTACTGGTCCAACTCAAAAAGTCTTGCACTGTTAGATAGCCCATTTATTGAGGAAAGCTATAGACTACCTTTTATCCCACTACTGGGCATAATATGTAGTCCACGCGGCGGAAAGCTAGCCTATTCATAAAACGTAAGATAAATCTTACTTAAATCAAACTTAAGATAAAGTATGATTATCTATAGACAATCTTACAATAGCAAGTCTTTTATTAACAGGAGGATAAATATTTATATTAGTTTACTATAACATTATGCTCCGACAAACGTGCAAGCCTCTTAACATTCCTCGCCTCGCCACCCCGAGGCGTTTATATAATATCAGCTAGATAAGTTTCTACATACCCGTATTGACAGGCTTAATATTTATTACTCTCTCTATTGTTATTAAGGTTTCTTAGATTAACCAGATTAATTGCTTTATTAATACATAATAACCTTAAAAATTAAAAAAATACATAGTTACTGAAACCATGTTAGTCCGTAACTGAACGTTTTCAAAATTTCTGTGTCTGCGAGTGAAACACACATCGACGTATTTTTTTATAATAATTAGAATATTCTAGGGCATTAACACACGGCCATCTAGTCCCAAGCTAAGCAGAGCTTGTGTTATGGAAACCAGATAACTGGTATACACTATACATACTTAAAGTACTTCTCCTAGGTAAACATATACTTATAATAGATTATTACACCCAGACGCGAGACAAATAGACCTGTTCATCACAAAAATGTCCATATCGGGTGGGAATCGAACCCATGAACAGCGGCGTGAAAAGTAAGTATCTTACCTACCACGCCTCCGGCCCGTCAAAGCTTGCTTGCTTACTTGTCTGATCATAATAAACCCATTCACTCGTAATTATGAAAGATTTTTAGTGAGTTATGTTAGTTATTTTGTGTATATTAAATGTTATTTTCATACGCCTCTTAGGCAAATTTTATTGGTACAATTTTTTATTCATCCTAAAATGTAATGAATAAATCATTTGATTTGATTTATATTTCTAATGAACGTTGTAAATAAAAAAGGTTTCGCCATTAACCTACTCTAGTCCACTGCTAGACATAGGCTTAAAACCTACCACTAAGCACGAGCTGCGACTTTTTACACCAGTTCTTGCCGGCCGCCCTGCTGAGAACGTTACTCCACCAAGTCTGAGGGCGTCCTACGCTACGTTTGCCAATCCGTGGTCTCCACTCAAGAACTCGTCTACCCCAGCGATTGTCGGTTCTGCGGCAGATATGTTTAGCCCACTGCCACTAGCTTATTCATCCGGTGGGTTATGTAGATTACATTAGTTTTTTGACGGATCACTTCATTCCGTATTCGATCCTTCAGAGACTCCGAGCATAGCTTTTTCCATAGCTCGCTGACTAAGTTCTTGCTTCACGTAAATATCAATTTATTTTCTTTGCCTCGACCTTACAGAATACACTGTTATATCTGCTCACGAAGTAAAGAAGCAAGTTAGGTATATACATATTGCGTATTGCACCAACGCGGAAGGCGATATTTGACCTATTTAAATATTCTGTGTTTAAGTCATATGGATTTAATACAAGTATACGGACGTGTGTGAAAGACGAAAATGACATGTATGTTGACATTAACATATCTGTCAAATTGATCATGTCAGTCACGCTTAAACGCGTTTGCAATTTACTTCCGATTACGTAACAAGGGGTTGCGTGGTTGCAAGTAGTATTAAGATTATCCTTTCTGTAAGTATCTGTGTTAAACATTCAATTAAATAACTATAGATTTTATCGGCCTTATTCATAAAAATCTTATAAGACTCTTTGATTAACATGGCATTTGTCTCTTTCTTTCTAGTATAAATATCTAGATGAGAGACAAAGACAAATGAATTATAAACCTTTTTGAACTATAATGAACTTATGTATGAATATGGGGGTAAAATTTAATAACGCCCCTCTCTAAGTCAGGATGCCTGGAAAACTGACAATGTTACCTCTCTGAATAGCTATAGGTACTAATGGTGGAAATTCCACGAGCACGCACAAAGCGCTTTGCTACCACTTTTATTATGCGAACTGCCAAGTTGTGGAATTCGTTGCCGGCATCTCTGTTTCCCGATAGCTATAATCTACCTGTCTTCAAGTCACGAGTGAAAAGTGACTACAACATTGCTTCACATCAGGCAAGTTGTGGTCAAGCGCAAGCCTATTACAGAATAAAAAAAGAGAAGTACCTACGTGTCAGCTCTTGTGCTCTTGCGCAAGGATATATACAACTAAGTAATTTGTTTGTATCTAAATTAATATTGGAAGCTGAGTCACCTTTGTTCGTGGTACCTTTAATTGAATCCCCGCACGTGGTCCCCGCGTGATGCTAAACAGATAATAATAATCTGGTGGAAGGCTTCGGCAGTGGTTAGAGACCATCCCCCAGTCAAAGCCGCACTGCCAAGCGGCCTTGCCGTGTTCCGGTGCGATGTTTAGTGACACCATGCAGAGAGGGTGGATCGGAATTGTTGCTCCTGTATAGTTTCTATGCATATAGAGCATCATTCCACTGCCACTTTCTCAACGGAAATAATTCGTAATCACAAGTGTACTGATATATTGACAGCGCGTTCAATCGTAGACTAACATCATTGCTTAACATCAGGAAAGTTGTAGTAAAGCGCAGAGCTACACTTCAACCCTTTTTAGTGTCCCACAACTGCACAGGGGTCTTAGGCCTTAATCCATACACACTGGCCAAGTGCGAGTTGGTGTATTTCACATGTCCTCGAATGATTAGTGCTTAGACATGCCGGTTTCCTCACGATGTTTTCCTTCACGAATATTAAACAGCAGAGATTAACACTTAAGATGTGATAAGCGTAGGCCTATTTCAGAATTAAAAAATGTTTAACAATTTCATGACGCCCATCCTGGGGGCAGGTTACCTAGAATATTGGTGATTAGCTCTTTGAATAGCTTTAATTATGTGTCACCAGAGGCAAGTACGTGTCAGTTCTAGGGTGACAATGTCTGAATAGTTCTCTGACCATACCTTTGGAGGCAGGACCCAGTGGTATAAAAAGGTACGTATTTTTTCCTGTTGGAAATAAATTATTATTTTATATACCTATTTATGACCTATTTTTATTCTAAAGGCCGCTATAATTATTCACGTAAATAAACTTAATCCTTCCAATAAAAATCTGAAATTTAAACAAACACTTCAAATTTCTAAAACCTGTTTCAAACAAATAAAATAATTTTACAAAACCACTCATATTATAAGACTAAGAAGTATTTACATACTAACCAAACAAAAAAGCGATTTCTAACACGTAAGAAACTCGTTGAAAGCAAAGACAATGGTGTGTTTATATGTGTCACAATCATCATGGACAATTACACACCCCATTTCGGGTTGAATCTCATCTATTACTAACTACCATTAATTTCTAAAAACCACCATCATCATCATTTCCTTTGCCTTTTTCCCATTTCTATTGGGGTCGGCTCCCAGTCTAACCTGATGCGGCTAGCTACCAGAATTATACGAGCGACTGCCATCAGACCTCAAAACCCGTAGGGAACCAGTAGCCGAGATGGTTAGACCAGGTGTCAGATTATATTGCCTTCTGACTACATGTAACGATTGTCATAGATGTGTTAAATGACAACCGGGACCGACGGCTTAACGTGCTCTCCGAGGCACGGAGGGTAGTCCCTCAACCAACCAGACACCGAAACAAATTTTTGTTGTTACACAAATATTGTCCGGGGCGGGAATCGAACCCGCGACCTCCCGGGCACAGTATAGCCCAATCGGACGGCTTACACCGCTCGACTACCGAGGTCGTCACCATTATCTCGTCACCGTCACCGTCACCGTCGTAAAAACCACCATTATCTCTTATTTTCTTAAATTTACGCGAATACCACACATTGAATTAGGTAAAACTATTTTATAAAGGATTTTATAGGGTTTTTTTTTAGTTTTTAGGTTCCGACGTTTCAAAGTGTTTTCAGTCCACTCGTGACCATGAAGTCTGAAAAGACTCTATTTATATCTAGAACACTTTTTTACCTCGATCCGGGAATGGAACAGAGCGATGATGAAGCAAACACGCTTAACACTAGACCGTAGAGACTTTTATTTTATTAATAACAGTTAAACTAAGGCACAACAAATGTTTATACTCACAAATTAATTCGAACCAATAACCCACGATTCATTTTAATTAAGAAAAATGGCTTACTTAATTTAGGACTCTCATCTACAATGATAATGTAGACATTAACCTCTGCCTATACCTTTGGGTATCACAAGCAAGTTCGACCATAAAAACATTATAATCTACGCTCAGTATCTTTCCAAACATCTTAAACTTAACATAACCCAAATATATAATGATACGCCGACAAGGACAATACCCCAGGTCCGGCCACGAAATAACCATAAAGCGACGAGATCAGCGGTTTGTATCACATTGCGTACTTGTCTAGGCTGTGTATGAAACAATTCAATTGAAACTCACAATGAACTGCATCATTACTAATCATGTTGTTCAAATTAGTATTGACATTATAATAAAAAATACGGTTGGAAATTCTAAAATTTTCTAGTAAAGGATACCAGAAGTTCCACTGGTTCTTGAACACATTTAAAAGTGGTATGGAGTCATACAAGTGCAGACGATGAGCGTGCCTTCGCGGACATCACGGATACATGAACAAAATCCCGGAGCCACTGCATCTCCATGTATAAGAGGGGGTGTAAATCAGACCAACCCTCAACCAGAAGTAGGTTCGGTGAACGGAGAGCTATAGGTAAAGTGTCAGGATGGTCTTTTATATACACTTAGTTATGCAAATCGGTAAGTAGTTACACTGGTAAGCCATCATTTAAACAGTAACGCTCAGATTATCCTACTTACCCCAGTATCAAACTATTATGGGTTCCTAGGGGATTCAGTAAGTAAAACTATGATAAAAGGTGGATTAGCCGCGCACACGACCGCTCTACTTGGCGTCTCGTAATTTGGTCTACTGATTCGCCAGCGGACGTCTAACTCGCACGGGGTCCAACGATATATTGATTTAAAAAGGTAACAATTAACACAGACATAGAACATTACACATAATTATAAAGCTATACATAGACAACACTTCATTCAGTCTAACAGCTCTGCAGTGTCACCTGTCATACTTCACGTACGTCTAAATGACAAAATATAGTGTTTTTTACAGTACATCAAATCTAAGAGGTACCGTTTGACTTTTAACTGTTTTCTATTAAATTAACTTTATAGAGGCGTAATTCACACTATTTTTATTAGCTTTCCTGTAAAATAATTGAATTATGAAGCTATTTTTATATTAACATAACATAAACAATTTTCATACAAAAAATAAAATTTTAAATGTACTACGTTTAGAACTGTCTATCGGTACTTCTTAGATTTGATGGACTGTAGTTTTATTATATTTAAGACCACAACATGTATGGACCTATGTTAAACCAAGAAATTCTGATTCTGATTCACAGCTGACGTTGATTCGGTCCAAACTCACTATGACCGACGACACATGGCAACTCTAACAATACTTAACTAGTTATTTTTGTCAATTTTGGAAAAATAATAACTTCTATAAAAGGGCATTTGATAAAGATAATATAAAGTTTTCAGAAAGATTTTTTTTTACAATGTCTAATCGCTAAAAGCGTTGCTGCTAGGTGTGTTTCATGGCCGCACTATTTCATACCCTATACCCTGTGGGTAGACCCTGGCATGACGCGCCCAAATCCATTACTTCGACATTTTCCTTTCTTAATCCGTCCTTTGTGTATGGCGCAGACGTGGAGCGCGGTTTTTTGTTCACGAAAAGGCCTCCTTCGTCGTTAATTACATGTCTAAGAAAATTGTATACAGGATGTCTCGAAAATAGACACGTTTTATAATAATTGTTTTTAGTTCTAGAACTGGTAGAGGAACGCTGATTAAACTGAACATTATTAAATAGATCTTATATTTAATAGATCTATTTAATGACGGGCCGGTGGCGTGGTCGGTAAGATACTTGCTTTTCACGCCGCAGGTCGTGGGTTCGATTCCCACCCGAGACAAACATTTGTTTAAATATGTCTGTTTGTCTTGTGTCTGGGTGTAATTTATTTGTATTTAAGTATGTAATTACAAAAGATAATTATGATATGTAGTATATTACCAGTTATCTGGTTTCCATAGAACAAGCTCTGCTTAGTTTGTTATCAGGTGAATGTGTGTGTTATGTCCCACTATATTATTATTATCATCTTTATTTGCCAATATAAAACTAATAAAATATACATACGTAACTCAAGTATTATTGCTTTTCCTTATTATTTTTCCTTTTTCTTTATTTGTAAGCATAATTATGCTTACAAATTAGGTATTTCGTTTTACTTTTTACTTTATAATAATTAAAGCACCTCCCTAATTAGAAGTAGCCACAAAATGTTTGGATGGAAATGGATGCACTTTTGTGAGATCAAATTTTGTTTGCACACGCCACGTGCTCACCTAACCAACCTCATAGACATTATCACCTGATGTAACAATGACAATCATAGACCAGCAACCTACGTGATATCAACGTCTGTTTAGGCAACAGCTTGCTACCTTACGCGATGCGACATCCATACATATATAATTCTTCTGTGAGTGTGTATGTCACTGAACTTCTCTCAAACGACTGGACCGATTTTGATGAAATTTTTTGTGTGTGTTCAAGGGGATCTGGGAATGGTTTAGATTCAAAATTTTGCGCGGTACGAAGTTCGCTGGGGCAGCTAGTTTTATATAAAAATACGATATTTGAAAAAAAATCGGATAAAGAAATAATCAAGTTATTGATCATTAGTTAATCAAGTCATTAGTTAATTTGATTGTTTCTTTGATCGATATCCAACTTTGTCAAAGTCTTACTGTATTTTACACATACTCAATTATACTCGTACCTACATACTCTCAGACCAGGATAATGAACTTTTAACTGATGCCAATTACAAAATTAAAACCCTGTTCAGTCTTTCATTGACATTTTCTAGATTAAATTCAACGTAGACTCGAAAATTCAATATGGCTGACGTTGAAACTTTGTTATAAACTAACTTTCGAAACTATTATTCATTTAAAGGATTTTTAGTATGCAATGTCTGAATTTTTGGAGAGTAGTGAAAAGTTTTTGATGAGCTGAGTATTTATATACCGATTATTATGGCCGGTGGCGTGGTCGGTAAGATACTTGCTACTCACGCCGCAGACCGATGGGTTCGATTCCCACCCAAGACAAACATTTGTTTAAATTTGTCTGTTTGTCTGTGTGTAATTATCTATATTTAAGTATATTATTTACAAAAGAAAAGTATTTTATGTAGTATACCAGTTATCTGGTTTCCATAGTACAAGCTCTGCTTAGCTTGGGATCAGATATATTATGTTCATGTTGATATTTATATTATGTTTGTGTGAGCATAACTAAGTCATTTATTTTCGCAAAAGTGTGTAAAAGAGGTATTGCTAAAATTATCTCATAAAATTTTTAAGTTGTTTCTTTTCTGTTTTTAAATTTATGTACCTATATTGTTGAAACATGCTGTTTATACCCACAAAATTGTCTAAGAAAACGTAGGCCGGGTTCTGTAGTAATTTATCACGAGTCAAGTTATATTAATGTGGATAAATGGGGCGTTCGGGGCGCTCGCGCTGGGGTGGGCCGCCCCTTTCTTACCGAACACTTTTTATATACGTAAACGAAACCTTTATAAATAATGGCCTCGGAAAACTTGTGCACTTGTACTGTGCGTTTCAAATAAGAATAGGACTGGAAATCCGCCATCTTGGACCGGAATGCGCAACAACTTCATATTTTTTTGTACGGTGGGCAAAAATGATTTCTTAAAAAATAATTCATATTGGATGAAATTAAAAAAAAATGCGTGTATCTGATCGAAGTTTGCGTAAGATTGGAGTCGAATATATTGTCATAATTATCGTATAAACTTTGTCCGTTAAAAAGCGGTGTTATTTAGGTTAAATTAAATATTAATGTGTCTGTGTATATGTGTACAAGAGTGTGGCATTCTAGTGCGTAATTTTACTCAGGTAAATAAATACATACATACATACTTTTTATAAATTTCATAAATATTTTTCTATCTAAATCACTTTTCCATACATTTGTACATCATTTATTATGTGTGGTTCGATATTTTGTGCTGGCGCTACTTCTGCTTGGTATTTGGCCAGAAATTAGTCGCGAGTTCAGTTCTCTTCTTATTCGAAATATATACTATATACTATGTTAACGACGAAAGTATGAGTGACAATGACACGACATTTAAAATGACTGAATCTGGGCCCCAATTTTTAGACATTTATGTCTATAGACATATTATGTCAAAGATAAAATAAGGATTCCATTAGTTTTCTGACATTTTTTTCGACATTTGTCTATTAGAGTTAAATGTCTAAAGTGCGAAAAGCGGGGCCCTGATCTGTGACAAGTGTGGATAATCTAAGTTTTTAATTCCTCTGATTAACTTTTTAGTTAAATTTGTGTAGCATCCAAATCAGTTTAGGTTGAGACTTGGCCGGGCTCAGATCCCGAGTGTCTTCATGAAGCTGCTGCTGAACTGACAGGAGTTGTAGTGGCGTGATTGAGGTGGTGGGTTAAGTCCAAAAATTCATAATTGTCATTTATCATAAATTACCAATCATTTGCCAATAACGGGCCAGTGGCGTGGTCGGTAAGCTACTTGCTTTTCACGCCGCAGGTGGTGGGTTCGATTCTCACCCGAGACAAACATTAGTGATGATCATTTGCGTTTGTGTCGAGTCTGGGTGTAAATATCTATTATATGTATTTACAAAAGAAAAGTATTATATGTATAGTATATACCAGTTATCTGGTTTCAATAACACAAGCTCTGTTTAGCTTGGGACCAGATGACCGTGTGTGTTAATGCCCCTGAATATTTACTATTAAAAAAAAACAATACAAATCTTTTCTTTTATACTTTCTTCTTTCATCTTTTTGCGAGATACGAAATTTGAAAACGAAAACAAAACGATTGAAAAGGTTTAACTACATTGTTAAATGATTACAAATTATATTATTACAAATCATTTTTTGGTTTTAATTAAGAAGTTGTAGATTTTGTCAATCACAAAAATTAAGAAAACCTCGATAAGGGATCAATCACTGTGTCTGTGTGTAAACTGACTCTATATTATGTATTTAATACGAATGAAAAACCATCAACACCCGACTAACGTTTAAAATCGAAAAAACTGAAAAACTTGCAGGACCATGTCGTGTGAACCCAGCCTTTGCTGTCCTGAATCCGGTACAAATTTAACTAGACTTAATTCTAGAAACCACAAAACTTGTAGGTAATACTAAACTACCTGTATGCTCTAGGTGTTGAACTGGTTCACTTAACAACTGCAAGTCGGCTTCGAATTCTCCTCGATTAAAAATTCCCATTAGATATGAAATAGGTTTAACTAGATTTCGTCCGCGGTCACCTGCGTGGAATTAAGAAAAAGTAGCCTATCTGCTATTTCAGACTATATATCTGTGCCAAATTTCCAAATCCATCCACAAATCCGTACAAACTTTCACATTTGTAATATGTACCAGCGGACCCCGCAGACGTCGTCCTGCCCGGTAAAACAGTACCACCTACCGGGTCCGAAATAAATTACGACCAATTCTCAGACCTATCGAATATAGATATAAGATTCCATAAAAATCGGTAAAGCTGTTTCGGAGGAGATTTTTTTTTAATTTTTCTCTGCGTAAGAACCATCCTCGTACTTCAAGGAATATTTCAAAAAAATAACTAGCGAAATCGGTCCAGCTGTTCACGCGTGATGGCGTGACCAAGGGAAACAGGGATTTATTTTTATTTAAATAGATTAGCAAGATATGAAGATAAAATATACCAAATCATAGGTATACAATTCGGAGTGAATACAGAACCTCATTTTTTTTAATCGACTAACATAGTTCAAATAAAGTTTCGAACTAACAATCCGCCATTATCTCGGGGTATCTCAAAACTCTTATAAGTGCGAATAATAATTAGAAGAGAGGGGAGGGGGGGTTCGTTAGAGCCTTAATGCCGGCAGACATTAATCATGCCTTTCATAAAGAGTGGGGGCCGTAGATAAATAAGTGTGTTTTCTTAGGGTACGATGCTTGAGAAGACGATAAAGTAATATGGATATGACCTCACGTACCCTTTAGGCGCTTCTACATCGTGTAGTCAAAAAAACAAAAACTCGTCCACCCGTGACCATAAAGTCTGAAAAGCACCGCGATAAAATCCGTTGTATAGTAGTTTTATTTCAAACAAAAACTGTATAAGAATCGGTCCATCTCTTTTAGCACTATGAAGCAATAAATATTAATACTTTTTTTAGGCTAAGTTAGAGCGTAGGACTTTTTCTGGTAATATCTTTTAAATCTTTATATACCCCCAAATTATTATAAAGAATAGATAACTGTTTTTTTTTAATTATTGACAATATTGAAACAAAACTACTCTTTATCGGATATTATCACGGTTTATTTTTTATTTTAACCGCGATAAAGTCCCTTACAAAGTAATTTAATTTCTTTTACACACTTTCTGGTACACAAAGGGTACCTATAAGCTTTTACATTTTGCTAAGACGACGCATCCATCCTATTCTGTCTCATTTCCTCGACGTGGCAAGGCGGTACTGCCACATAATTATTCATCTTAAATTGCACACGTATGTATGTGTGTACACGTAAGTACATCTACGTATACCCTGTATATGTATGTGTGTCTCACTTTGTAAGAAAGCACTCTCGCAGGCTAAATTTATAAATTTATTAAACGCTGCGAGATTTAATTATGGTGTACAGAGTGTCTTTACGGTTGTTGATTGGTTAGGGGTAGGTAGGGGTGATTTTTGATGGATGCTGTGGGTTCTGCGTTACATAGGTACCTAGAACAAAGGTGGTGCAGCGGTATTGACTTCGCCTTTGAAATTCAGGTCGCGGGTTTAATTCCCGGTTGTGTCCACACATCTTTGTGTGAATTGTTTAATCGCCGCTGCTTAATATAGGTAAAACATCGTGACAAAATCGGCATGTCTGAGAAGTAATCATTCGAGGATATGAGACATCCACCAAGCGTCTCTTCCTTCACTTTTATCTCAAGTAGTAAGATAGTTGAGAGAAGACCCGTGCCCAGTACTGAGACGCTAAAGGATTCAAGTGAGTCAATGAGTGAATATTGCAGAACGATTAGTTCCTAGAAATGCCGGTTTCCTCACGATGTTTTCCTTCACCGATATTGAGCAGTGGAGGTGAAACAATTCACACAAAGATGTGTGGGCACGACCAGGATTCGAACCCGCGACCTTAATTTTCCACCGCTGCTCTTTAGTAGTTCAATATTACATTTTATTTGGTGTGTTGCAAAACGAACTAACCTCCGCTATCACCTTACTTATAAATTAAACAGACATGAAACTCCGTACAGAATATAAATAGTATGTTAATATAATGTTTATTCCCCCAAAAACTTTCCCTCCCTATGAGGGGAGTCCCCCACATTTTAATTAAACCTCCGAACTAAGACGTTACGGTATTTTCTTTGTATACAGGTGAAAGTTGGAATTTACCCCTATGTACCTATTGTGTAGGTAAGAATTCTTAGGCGTTCTCATATAGGTACAAAATATTCAACCTACTCCGGAAAGGCTATACTATACTTGGAACCAGACATTCTTTATATCATTACTAATGTTTATGTAAAGTCAGAAATTAATTTGCATTTTATTTTGATACGATTTTTGATGTGCAAAAATTTTTGCAAAAATTTCTCGTCGCGCAACTCTGATAGCTGTTTTTCTGAACTCTCTTTGATCTTTAAACTGGATGAGTGCCTAGTGATCGGTGCCTTTTTTTATTCTTCAATGGGCTGGCGCTTGACTACAACTTGCCTGATGTTAAGCAATGATGTAGTCTACGATGGGACGTGCCAGCCCAGTGTACCGATTCACTCGTGATTACAAATGATCGGTGAGAAGGTGGCAGTGGAATGAGAGTTCATATTGTTGGAAACCTTAAAGGAGCAATAATTCCGACCCACCACCTCTGAATAGTGTCACCAGACATCGCACCGGAACAAGGCAAGGCCGCTTGGCGGTGCGGCTTTGTCTACCACCAGTTAATTAAAAGTAAACTTAATTACCAGTTGATTGTCACCTGATTTGTACCTCGGCAGACGCGAGCGCAATAGTAATTTCATGTTAAACTTTCTAAGCCACAAATAAATATCGACGCCAGCGCAACCATGCGGTGAGTAGAAGAAGCGTGAATTAAACTGTTTCGTAAAAAAACGGTGTACACGATTAACTGATTGTAGGGTGCAGTAATAGAGCCTGAAAAATGGATAGAAAACTGTGGAGTAGGACTATTGCAATACGTAGGTACTAAACTTTTTAATTCACAAAAAAATCTTAATTTCTAATCTTCGTCAACCCTTATTATAGTGTTCGACCGCTGGGCACGAGTCTTTACTCAGCTATCCTACGAATTAAAAGAGTTTTGTCTTGATCCACACACGCTGGCCAAGTGCGGGTTGATGGGACATCCATCAACCCGCACTTGGCCAGCGTGTGTGTGTGGCCTCGGATGATCAGTTCTTAGACAAGCTGGTTTCCTCACGATGTTTTCCTTCACCGATATTGAGCAGAGGTGAAAGAAAACATCATGTGACTTTCCAACTCCTAATATCTTTCTGATTAAATGAATGCGGTATCCAAGACAGTTTAGGTGTCCCGGGACTTGGCTGGATTCAAATCCCGAGTCTCTTCACGGCGCCGTTGTCGATACTGGCTTTTAGGGGAAGCAATGCCAGGATTACTGTGGTGGATTAAGTATAAAAAAAATTATAAAATATTTATTTCTTAAAATGTTACTTTTCCTTAACAGGATCCCGTGTCGTGGAGGCTAGTCTCTTTCGTTACGATGGGTCTTGTAACTTACTTCATTAATAATAATAACAAAAATAGATATATATTATGGTATTGTAAGTGGTTGGTATGATAGTGTGTGGGTGTGTGTGTGCGCGTTTAAATTTCGATCTGCACGTTAGGGCACAGTGTTGGCTCGGAAACATTTCAAACATCGCTTTCTCAAGTTACAAGGATGTAACTAACCGAGAAGAGCTAGACACCCATCGGTCCTATCGGTTCGACCGTCCTCGGACAGCTCACCGAAAAAGTCCGGTGAACCAATAGAGGCCCTTCCGGCTAATTCGGTTAGGTCATCAGCAAAAAAAATGTGTGTGCGTGTGCGTGCGCGTGTGCGTGCGCGCGCGTGTGTGTGTATGTGTGTTTTAAATTAATTAAAAATAATCTATTTCCATACTTATCAAGCACTCTGAATGTTACAAATCACGTAGTGGACAGTGGCGCCACTTAAAAATCTATTGCAACGTTCCCGAAGGGAAGCTAATGTTGAACAAGAATATGTTAATTAAGACTTAATTGTTAGCCAAGGGTTGGTTTATCGTTTGTACTTGCTCTGATTTTAGGTCTTCACTTCAACCCTTTTTAGTGTCCCACAGCTGGGCACTGGTCTTCTCTCAACTATCCTTCGAGTTGAGAAAGTTTAGGCCTTAATCCACACACCCTGGTCAAGTGGATGTGACATATCCTCGAGTGGTTAGTTCTTAGATATGCCGGTTTCGTCACGATGTTTTCCTTCACCGATATAGAGCAACAGCGATAAAATAATTCACACAAAAATCTGTAGGCACTACTGGCTATCGAAACCGCGACCTGCTACTGCTTTAGGTCTTAAGACTCCAACTTGGTCTTTTTTAATAATTGTACTTATAATATTTACTTCAATGAGCACATTTTTTCTAGTCTTACACCAAGGTCTTCATTAGGAGTAATTTTACATACATAAGCCGCCGTACGCACTCACGCTGTTATTCTCGAAGATGTAGGCAGCGTTGGATAGCGTGAAGGGACGAGTTAATTACCGTTTAAGTTTTTCTTAGTATATTAGAAATGTCTATTTTCTTGACCTGGAAATCGAACATGGGCCCTCTTGGTGACTATAGGCCGACCGTTTAACTCGCGTATCGCCTATCGCCAAGATTCTGACTCCTCAAGCTGCACAGACAGTGAAGATGATTCAAGCGATATGGATATTAGTGACGAATAGTCTTACATTACTTTTATCTGTGGTTAAATAGTTCTATATGAGATTTAATTAATGTTTTATGACTTTGTACCTCAGATGGCGATACGCGAGTTACACGGTCGGCCTATAAGCGAACAGTAACTACATTGTAAGTCTAAGAACTAATCATTCGAAGACATGTGATATCCAACAACCCGCACTTGTGTAAATACTAGCCTAATCTGTCTCAACTCGTAAGATAGTTGAGAGAAGACCCGTGCTCAGCAGTGGGACGTCAAAAAGGGTTGATAAAAGAATGGAGTAAAGAATCGTAAAACAGTACAGTTCCTGTAGGAGTATTACGTATTTCTAGTTAGAATTTTAAAATCTTGCCCCCATATTCATAAACGTCTTATAAGCCTATAATAGCTAAAATAGGTTTATAATTCAACTGTCTTTGTCTGTCATCTTGACTGCAAGATAGGGACAAAATTTTTTATCCCTTTTGACCATTATAACTAAAGAGTCCTTTAAGATTTTTATGAATAAGTCCGTTAGACAATGCTACCAGCCAAAAGATAGATTAAAATATAGTATTAATAAAAAAATTAAGTTAAAATTTAAAATTAAAGAAAACACTAACCATACCAATAGATATTAATGAAATAAAATTATAACTTTATTAAAACACGGCTTCCAAATTTTAGTCTTACTATCCGATAATAGATGGCGCTACTAACATTCAGAGTTCCAACAAAATCCGCCATAGCGCTACAGTCACTCCAATAAGAATTTACACAGTAAAAACAGCTTTGACCTAAATCCAATAAGCGTTGTGTATCCTTTGACAAAAAAAACACAAAAGAGTTAAAAATTCATTCCAACCCTCTCACTTACAAGCCAATGAAGCGAGTAAATAAGCGAAAAATCCCTGCTGTGGAAAAAAAGATAAATTGAAAAAAAGGGAAAAAGGAAAAAAGCGCGCCAAAAATACGTCACTCTCGTTGATGTTCAGTCGACCACGTTGTAATTGCAAAAGGTCGGGAAAAAATGCCGCGTGATTTAATATGTGAAGTGTGGGTTCCGTAGGAAAATTTACTTACATTTTGACGTGACAACGTCTTATAAATTGGTTTGCCGGATGACACTTCAAGAAACTGCGTAACGCTCCGCTCACGTTATGCGCTCACAATGAGAGCGAGTGAGAGGCACGCGTCCCTTCCACTCGGGCATGGTTAGCCCGCCTAAGAGCGAGAGAGACAGACATAAAAAGTGAAAGGCACGCGCCTTCTTCCTACTATACGAATGAATATTCACATTAAAATTATTTTACCACTCAAAGTCGTTGTCACGTAAAACTTTCGCCCGTATACCGACTTTACAGGCAACCAATTTTTTTTTTTTTAAGATTTGTATGGATGTATGTTTGTTACTGTTTCACACATCAACTATTTGACGAAATTGGATGTAATTTTGCACAGAGATAGATTGTGGTTTGTGTTAATACATGCATTAATATAAACATAAATTACATAATCCTAAATATCCTACTTACAACTACTGATAAAACTAAGAATGACGTTTGTAAACTCAGTCAGTGAACATAAAATAGGTCAATTTAATTACAATCAGAGAATTATTTAGGATAAATGAAGACATTTCGTTCTACTACCGTTTCAAAATCACATTGACTAACCTATTTTACGGAAGTTGACAATTATACAGATAAATATTTTTTAACATACATACCAGTATTACTTAAATCTACATTAAATGACCACTCACTTAAATAGACAACCCAAATTGCCTGCAGGGAAGTGGACCATCGCACTATCCAGTATCCAACTACATATTTCTATTATCTTTCTGATTAAACTCGTGCAGGATCCAAGACAGTTTTAGGTGTCCCGAAAATCTCGAGTCTCTTTATGGCGTCGCTACCGATCTTGGCTTATAAAAGCAGTGATGGGTTAAGTAAAAATAAGGCAACACAATTTTGATGCTCCATCGCTGTTTAATTCAAATTAAAGGTCCTTCCACTTACTGATCTCTAAACCATTCTCAATAAAAGGGGAATGGAAATGTATTGAATTCATACACGACGTTCGCAAAGCTGAAATTGTCGGCGATGTCCGTCACTTGATTCAAGGATTACTTTCAAAACGATTTCCAGTAGACAGCTTTGTTTTCAATAATTTTGGTAAAGGTATAGCAAAGGTCAAATTTAAAACCTTTTTCATATATTTATAAAATATTAGCAGCAGTTTGAAGGTTGTTATTTTACCCGATGAATAACAATAAGGTCACTCCCTATTACGTAGGCATGGGGCCTAAATATGGCCGGCAAATTTTTAAATTTAGAAAAGAACATATTTTTTGAACTCGGTCTATGCTGGCTGGTTTTAATTTGGAATCATTTTTAAAAGTGGAAGCAATACTTTTTTATTACATTAAACCTCCATTTAGAGATTTATTTAAGTATTATGACTGGCCTGTATGGTGGTTAGTGACTCTGACTGCTAAGCCGGAGGTCGTAGGTCCAATTCCTACCTAGGACAAATCTATGTGTAATGAGAATAAATGTTTGTTCTATGTCTGAGTGTAATTTATCTATCATAATATATATATACAAAAAAAAATTATTTAAGTACTATATCAGTTCCTCGTCGATCGATTGAAGGATTATTATTATCCTTCAGTCGATTACTCGATTGAAGGATTATATTCAAAACGATTTTCAGTATTATTTGATTTCAATATAAGTATATAGTCCGTCTTGACATGTCCGTCAAAGTCGAACCCGGCAAAGACACCCAACTATAAAGAGCAAAACTAAGCTAACTACATAGTTGTCGGTCATAGAATAGAATAGAATAGAATAGAAATTTTATTTGCTGAGCTTTGCATGAGCCTGAACATAGCTATCGTAATGGAAATTCATCTTGGAAATTCAAAATTTCGAAATTCTATTATTCATCATGTGTGCGTACTTTCAAAATCTACTTTGAACAGTTGATTTTCGTCATTGTAACGAAAACGTAATTTAAATTTATCAATAACTTTGATACAAATACATAAAATATATGTAGGTCGAGCAAAACTACCTCATCAATATCCACCTTCAATCATTTTTTGTGTCGCGCTGCTAGGCACGGGTCTTCTCACAACTATCTTGCAAATTGAGAATGTCACTGAGGATGTGACTGTCGAATGATTATAGATAGACCGTTTAACTCGCGTATCACCATCTGAGGTACAAAGTCATAAAACATTAATTAAATCTCTTTAAGAACTATTTAACCACAGATAAAAGTAATGTAAGACTATTCGTCACTAATATCCATATCGCTTGAATCATCATCACTGTCTGTGCAGCTTGAGGAGTCAGAATCTTGGCGATAGGCGATACGCTAGTTAAACGGTCTATATACAGTTCTTAGTTATGCTGATTTATCCGCCATGTTGTAAGAAATAATTCACACAAAGGTGGGAAAAATAGGACCACATGAGAACCACCAGGTTTCGAACAAAATAGAATTATAAAAATCGGTATACGCATACAAAAGATTTAGGTATAACAAAGATTAGTGAAAACCAAAAAAGAAAATTCATTCGAATTGAATACCTTTTTTTAAGTCGGTAAAGATACTCTGTCAACATGAATAATTTTAGTTGCATATAGTGGCCGCTAGAGGCGCTGCAGTAGATTTGGTACTAAAAGAACTACAAAGGAGACTTTTTCTTTTTAATAAGTTTATAATTTATTGTACTGGCATTTGTCAAACATTTCTTTATTACCTTCAAGGCGATTTCTTGTTTTCATAAATTGTATGTACCTACCCCAGGGAAAGAGAAGACGTGATCCAGTTTTTATGGGGATGTAAAGTAAATTAATTGTGAATTTTATAGAAAAAAAAATCCAATAGAAATTTCGTCCAAAAATCTATGAGACGAATATTGTTGGCAAAATGTCTTATAAGCGCCAGTAAACAGCGGGTTGTTAGATGATATGTGTACAAAATATTGTTGTTTAAAAATAAGTATAATGTAACCACGAATAAACATTAAGTTAAGAAAATTTCTTTCAAAAATAATCTATACTATTAGTTCCGCTATTCACCACTAGATGGCGTTATCATCCTTTATTTTTTTATTTCTAATCCATCTCTTCCGAATGAAAGGAGCCGCGGTGACGCAGCGATAAGGGCCTCGCCTTAGAATAATAAGGTCGCGGGTTCGTATCCGGTCGTGCCCACACATCTTTGTGTGAATTGTTTCATCGCCGCTGCTCAATACCAGTGAAGGAAAACATCGTGAGGAAACCGGCATGTCTAAGAACTAATCTTTCGAGGACATGTGACATACACCAACCCGCACTTGGCCAGTTTGTGTGGATTAAGGCCTAAACTCTTAACTCGTAAGATAGTTGAGAAAAGACCCGAAGTAAGTTCATTCTTGGTAGGATCCGGTTTTCTTTGACAAGAACCTGTGTTTCATCAAATCTCAGGTAATGGTTGGGGCCTTTTTGAATATGTTCACACTGTAGTTTTATTTCCATGTGTGATATTCGCGTAAATCTAAATAAGCACTAGGCGCTTTGCATCCACTTTTATTGTGCGAACTGCCAAGTTGTGGAATTCGTTGCCGGCATCTCTGTTTCCCGATAGCTATAATCTACCTGTCTTCAAGTCAGGAGTGAATCAGTGTTTACTGGGTAAGCGCGTTCCATCGTAGACTGCAACATTGCTTCACATCAGGCAAGTTGCGGTCAAGGGCAAACCTATTACAGGATAAAAATTAAGTGTTATCTCAAAATACAGTCGCAATGAACATAACAAAACTTAAATAAGTTGGTTAACTCCACAAAAATGTCTGGCACTCACCCAGACGGAAGTAACTCGATGCTATGCCAGACAGTCGGGGAAATTAATTTATTTTAATACACACCTGGATTTTTTGTTGGATTTAGATATTACAATTATTTTGGACCGGGGTTTGTCTGGAACACCAGTGTGTAGAAGATGCAGTTAGTATATTAAAAACTAATGAACTTTTTAACCGGAAATACTTTATTTTTTTTATAAAACAGGTACTTAGGTACGTGTTTCATAATTTGATATAGGTATCTATGAACAAAAAACTTAAGATTTTTACTATTGATAATAATTAGATAGTCTATTTAATCAGGAACGCTATGAGCTATATTATCCAACAGTTGCGCAAACTAATCATAAGTAAATTAAAAGATTTTCCACAGTATTTTTGGTTAATCGAGTGTTAAGTACTTGAACAGCTGATTAAAAGTTGGTGAAGTTACTTATATACTTGTATTATATGTCTATCAATACAATGTAACCTCTCGTCTGGAATGAATAAACTCCTGAAAATAATTTAGGATCTAACAAACCCCGGATCCATACTTATTAATATTAAAAACTTTAATGAAAAAATATTAAAAGGTACCCTTAAATTCTATCCTTTTTTCCATTAGACGGGTTCTCGGGAACATAGAAAGGAGTGGAGAGTGTTATGGTTACTTAATTGTTTATTATATACTTGCCTGATGTTAGGCAATGATATAGTCTACGATGGGACGCATCTGCCAAATATACAGATTCACTCGTAATCTAAATATATAAAAGAAGAAACTGACTGACTGACATATCAACGCAGAACCCAAACTGCTGGGTCTGGAGACTCCAAATTTGGCACATAGGTTCCTTATGAAGTCTAGGGGTGCACTAAGAAAGGATTTTTCAAAACTCACCCTTTAAGGGGGTGAAACGGGGTTCCACTAATAACAAATAAAAGATTATGATGAAGGGTTCTTATAGATCTGTCACGTGGCTAATTTTTATCCTAATACCACGCGGGCGGAAGCTAGTTACAAATAAATGATTTTCGGTGACACCTTCTCACCCAAAATCATTCGTAATCACTGTGGAATGAGGTTCCATATGGTTAGAAACCGTACAGGAGCAACAATTTCGACCTACCCTCATAAATGGTGTGACCGGACATCACACCTGAATACAGCAAGGCTGCTTGGCGCTGCGGGTTTATCTGAAAAAATAAATATATTTAAGTTCAAATTTGTATGTTTTAAAGTGTATTTTTTCTACTTAAATTTTAAATAACTTCAAATTAAAAATACAATGTCGTCGACTCTATACTTTTCCTGCATCAACTAAGTACAGCAAACTCCGAAATTATATTTCAGTACAAACCCTTTTAAGGATGGCGGATCGTCGCGGAAAAGTACAGTCGAACTTAAAAATCACATTGAATTGAGTTTTAATAATTAGAGTTTTGGAATTTTTGCAGTAGGTATAATATAAGTTGAAAGTTTGTTATGTTAATTGAATTTGATGCTCTGTGATAGGTATGTGGCTTGTGTCAAACATGTGTCAAAGCCCATCTAAATAAATAAAGGTAAATAACTACATCTTATTTATCATCATCTTTCGTATTTACTTTGCCTTGTTGATTAAGAAAAATATTGAAAAATTGAATCTTTTTTCTACGTGATCAAAAATAAAACAAGCAAAATGATCGCACCCAATATATTTTATAATCTCACTATATTACCGCGAGAGCAGCAGCGGTGGAGCGGTATCAGCCTCGCCTTTAAAATATAAGGTCGCGGGCTCGATTCCGAGTAGTGCGATTCACACAAGATCTTTGTGTGAATCGTTTTATCGCCGGTGCTCAACATCGGTGAAAAAAAAACTCGTTAGTTATCATGCGAAGATATGTGACATCCACCAACCCGCACTTGGTCTACGTGTGTGGCTTAAGGCCTAAAATTTCATTTAATTTCATTTCATTTTAAAGAACTCTCGACCCGTAATATAGTTGAGAGAAGACTCGTGCCCTGCAGTGGGACACTAAAATAGGGTTGAAATGAACTGTACCTAGTACCATTTTTGTATGAGTTGTTTCATCAGCGCTCCATAATATCTAAGACATATGTATAACCTTAATCATTCAAGGACATATAACCTCCACCAACCCGCACTGAGCCAACGTATGTGGATTAAGGTTTAAATTCTCTCAACTCGTAAAATAGTTGAAAGAAGACCTGTGCCCAGCAGTAGCACACTAAAAAGGATTGAAGGAAATGACTATAATACCTACCTAATGTTCTATTTACAAAATGTATTAAATTTTCTCGACGACTGTACCACCCCTGTACTTTTTCTTTGCATCGCAAAAATAAATATTTTAATCTGAGGGTGTATTCGTGTCCTCTCCAATTATAAGCTGGGAGGGTCCTGCCCACCATTGAACGGTAAGGCGGGGTTTGCAGAACAAATCTTTTTTTTTAAAGATGGAGGCGAATAGGTATTTTTTTAAACCCAACGTGCATTGTGGCTGATCCAGTTTATTCCCTCAAGATGATTATAAAAAGAAACATTTTCTTATGATTACTAAAGAGTTCCAACAGTTTATCAGATTTTGAGGTTAGTGCTTTAGGTACTGTATTAGAGAGAAAAAAACTTTAAATTAATTACTTTAAGCTATTCAAATTAAAAATCATCCTAATTTTAACAGAGAAAATGGTTGGAATATACGACCAGCTTGGTCCGCAGTGCTTAATTTACTTGTATCAAAACTCAAGCAAAATCAACTCAGAATTCAAGACACTGTGAGCTCAGTTTGCTTAAATCGGAACGCAACTGAAATAATAATGTTAGTAGGTAGTCAGTAATAATTGTGATTAATAATTTTGGACGTCATATACCTCAGTCCACCCGTGACCATGAAGCTTGAAAAAACTTTGAAACGTCGGGATCTAAAATCTTAAATATACCGCGATTAAATCCGTTACAAAGTAGTTTTATTTCAACTTTAAATTAAAAATTTAGTAACACTTTTTGACCTATCTAAGAAACATTTCTAGCAGTTAAAGAAAACTGTTTCAAATCGTTCAATCAGTTATGTTCGGCGGCGCATACAGATACAAACGTCAAATAATATTACCTCTATTTCTTTTCGGGGGTTTACAAAGTTTCCAGTTGCATCTGTTTTTATATATTCAACATAATCTCAAAAACGACTGAACGGATTTTGTTGTGATTCTATCCTATACATAACTTTTAACGAAAGATTGTAAACATCTAGTTCCACCTAATGCGCCCGTACGAAGACGGGGCAGGTTATTTCATGGAAAATCAGAACCCCAAAGGAGAAAAATCCTCCCTGCCCGTTATCCTCTAAAAAGGGTTTGATTTTTAAGGGCCCAGTTTCTTTTACCTGCGGTTTATAAAAGGGTTCTTTTGAAGGTTATTAAAGGGATTACACAGTCGAGTAGTTTTAATATGTTTTGTAAAATATTACCACTTCAATATTGTTGGTTAAAATTGTTTACAAAATTTACTTAAAATAGCTTCTGCCCGCGGCTTCACTCACATGGTATCAGAAGTAAGAGTAACTTAAGGGTTATTCTAGAGTATAATATACTGGGTTTCTGATCGCGGACCACGACTGCTACTCCTGTGAGGCAAGATCGACGGCGGCGTCGTGAAGAGACCCGGGATGTAAATCCGGCCAAGTTCCGACACACCAAAACTGTCTTGAATCCCGCACGATTTAATCAGAACGATAATGGGGGTTGGAAAGTCGATTCAAATGAAATGAAATGAAAATATGCTTTATTTTTTTTGAGACGCGACTCTACATAAAAATAGTCCAATTTCTTTTCCTACCGTACAGTGAATGACTGGCAACTACTGAGAAACACTGCCAAAAAAAGTCAGTAGGCTTTTTTCATTTTTAAATTAAGGTATATCTAATTACATTTTGTTTGTTTAGTGTGTTGAATTAGAGCGATTTAATTCCAAGCGTTTCTATTCGTTTGATAGTCTGAAATTTTATAATACGCTTTCTTACATAACGTAGATTTTATAATTATTTTAAATTTGCTAATAGTCATTTCCCTAATATTATTTAGAAATTTATTGGAGAAATGTAGGTAAACAAACTGTCCACTTCATATAAGGTTCATTATGATGTGTTTACTAAGATTGCTGGCCTATTGTCCCTAATTATCGGAAGCCCTTCAGCATCATTCCACTGCTGGGCAAAGGCATCCCCTACCTTCCAAACATTAAAGTAACAAATGAACATTAAGAACCGCACCGCAGCGGTAGAAAGCTACTTATAAAAGAGCTTATATAAGCTACAATCGTAAAGCTTTCGCAGCGCAGATACGTGCGTATATTTTTATGATAAGGCAGATTTATAGGAATGAGTCTTCGCCGCCGGGGGCCTGCGGTGTCTACCCCCGCCCTAATGGTAGGTAAGTATGGAGAAGGACTTATTACTTCCTTACTTCCTTTCTTATTCTTTATTGTATACAAAACAATTACATAAACAATTAATAAATATGAAACAGTACATGTACATTACATACACAGGCAGGCTTAATTCAAATGTGAATTTTCTACCAGCAAACCCTATTGTATTCTATTAATTCTTTTTGTTGATTAGTGATATTATCTATCGCTTGAACCCGTTTTAGTGTTCCACTGCTGGGCACGGGTCTTGTCTCAACTGTTTCACGAGTTATGAGAGTTTAGACCTTAATCCACATACGCTGGCCAAAGTTATATAGTTATAGTTGACCATAGTTTATTCATTCTTAGCTTTTTTTTAATTTTAAGATTCTGTATAAGTATGTAGGTACACTAGGTAATAATAAATAAATGAAACTGAAATTAACAACGTCAATTAACTTAAAAATTTATATTATACGTGTAACTAAACAACAATCTAAAACAAAATGTTATATCTAATATTTCTCCGCTATATTTTCAATTGCAATTGGCTGAAGTTTGATGTTTTCATTTTCATAAACCAATAATATTTAGAAGAGATCTTGACATGTCCAAAATATACCCCCGTTTTCCCCGGGTGGTGCAAATCGGGTGACGATCTACCTACTGGTGGTAGGTTTTGGCCGTGGTTAGTGACCACCCACTAGACAAAGCCGCACAGCCAAGCGTCCTTGCCGTGTTCCGGTGCGATGTTTGTTGCTCCTTTAATATTTCTAACCATATATATGGAGGCTCATTCTACTACCATTTATATATATAATCGTTCGTAATCACGAGTGAATCGGTATACTGGACTGGAGCGTTCCATCGTAGACTACAATATTGCTTAACATCAGGCAAGTTGTAGTCAAGCGCCAGCCTATCGAAAAATAAAAATGAATACCCCAGATGAAAGTTTTGAACAACCAACTCATAATAAAAATATAAAAATACAGATTAAAAGCAGTTTCCACCTTAATGTAGCCAGCGCCATCCCTTTGTCTTGCCTCGCTCAGTATTTTTTCCCCATTACATTTTCATTTTATTTCATATTTCTCCTTAGGGGTGGGAAGTGGGGGATAATAAAATTTTTCCCTCTTCGAACCGTCGCCTTTATTTATGAGGGATGTATGGGTGAATATGTTTTCCCTACATTCAGTAATGAGCCAAATTATAGGGTATGTTTTTCAAATTTGTGAGGGGTTCCGATTTTTTGTTTCAGAATTCTTTTTTGTTCGTTTTTCTTTTATTGGTGTTAAATAGCAATTATTTTTGTTTAAAAGACGTTATTTTTTACTTTGCATATATTTTATCAAAGGTGCTTATTATTAATGAAATATTTTTTCTTAGAGATCTTTTCACATTGTTAAAATTGTTTGTCAATTTTTTACGTTTGCCAAAAACTTCATTTAGCACAATGAAACGTTTAGATAAGATAAGATAAGACTTTATTCCTGAACTGTGTGCATTTACAAATGATAATACAATTTAGAAGTTTCAACAATTTCTATCCATACCGGTTGTGCAATATAACATAATAAAAATACAATAAATTTAATTAAAATAGATTAGAATATAAAATAATTTTAGTCAGTAGTAATAATAATAAATCATGCTCTAAATAAGTCGAATACTTTGTGTTTGTTAAATAGGTAATACACTTTATAAAATGATTGAATGATTACCCTGTTACCTACACATAATATCATTCGAGTAACAATTAGATTCTAAGCAGTATCTTTGCAAATAAACATTTTTACTAGAGAATATGTACACATAGCTAGGCTCAAGAATAACAGATGGATGTTAACTTCAACCATCTGGAATGGTCCTCCTGGAAAACGTCGCATAGACCGACCTTCTGTCTGTGATCTGTTAAAGATGGCAGGAACAAAGTGGTTGGATAGAGCACAAAATAGAGAAAACTGGAAAACTTTAGAGGAGGCGCACCCGAGAGGGGTCCGTGCAAAATAAATAATGTTATTGAAATATTATAATTATAATTTAAATTTGAAATAGTATATTATTAAATAACAATTTTAATAGTTAATAATAAAAATGGCATGATTTTAATTAGGATACTTAAATAATAAGTACTAATTAATAATCAGTTATTTAAATAATCGAATTTAATAATTTTATTTTAATGATTTAATCTAATGACTTAATTGTAATTGCATGGAATAAAGGCTTTTTTATTTTATTTTTATTTTACTAGAGAATATAGATAAAGGTAAACGAGGTAATAGTGAGTATGAATAATACAGAATATCCCTAAGTATTAGTTTATTCCTACAGTAAATTAAGTCGTTAGTATTTAAACTGAAATTTAAATTATGAAAGTATGTTAAAGTATTTCAATGTTAAATATTACTAAATAAAGATTGAAAAGATACTACAAGAAAAAATAAAAAATACATAAATATATTATTAAGTAATAAACTTATTTTATAATCAAATCGTTTAGTAAAACATTATATTCCACCCACACCTAAGATTAGGTATAGTATAATATTATCTGTGGATTAGGTTAGACTCAAACTGAAACAACAATTTAAAAAGTTTATTGACAACATTACCTACTTAAAAATTTATTAGTGGTACATACACTAGGTACGCAATATGTATCGTGAGGACCCAACCTTAAAATGATATATCAGTAGTAAAAATTTAATACGACAGCAGTGCTGATAACAATAAAATAATAATAATAATATAGCGAGACGTTAACACACGGTCATCTGATTACAAACTAAGCAGAACTTGTACTATGGAAACCAGATAACTGATAATATACTACTTATAATACATTTAATGTAAATAAATACCTAAATAATAATAATAATAATAATAATAATGTTTATTTCTCTCAAAAAGGTACAGTTAGGCAATATAACAGAGATTACAGGCAGATTCATAAATACCTTTATGAAAGCTGGAGTCTATACTGGGTGCGAGACCTGTGTGACAGATCTCCAGAAATAAAATAATAAAAAAAAAATTAAAAAAAACATAAGAATTAAAAATAATAATAATAATAATAATAATAACTATAGATAATTATACCCAGACTCAAGACAAACAGACGTGTTCATCAATGTCAGAACCCACGACCTGCGGCGTGAGAAGCAAGTATCTTATCGACCACGCCACCGGCCCGTCAAATAAGAAATATTTAACACCTTTTGCCATAACCCATCATCCTTACAGTTTGATAAATAACAAAGAAAAAAATGTAAAACTACCCCAAGCCTAAACATTAAGGGTGAAAATTACTCAGCTTAAAAAGCATTAATAATTCCCCCCAACCCCGAAGCTCCTTGTGCGCCATTTTCCGAGTCCTTCGTTCATTAAAACTGTAGAAAAACACCTCCGGGGGGGTTTGTGGGTGTTCCCCCTGAGGGGGATTCGCGGGGCAGTCTAAAGAAGAAGAAATATGGATCAATAAAGAAATAGCGCTGTGCCCAATGGAGGCAGCGGCTAGCACCCACACACACAAAGTCCTGTGTTCGTATACATTTAACTTTGTTTGTGTTAACCGCATTTTTAATGGTTGGTTTAAGTGATATTTTTAACCGACTTCTAAAAGGAGGAGGTTATCAATTCGACTGTATGTTTTTTTATGTTTGTTACCTCAGAACTTTCGAATGGGTGATCCGATTTTGATATTTTTTTTTTAATTGTAAGCTGATGCTTCCCGAGTGGTCCCAATTCAGTTTGGTTTAGTTCTGAGAATGGCATCCATGAAGTCGGTTTTTTTTGTTAATATTTTAACTTATATTATTTTGTTTAAGAACAACTTAAGGCTAAGTGTGCTTGTAAAGTTATATTATGTGTGAGTCAATAAAAAAGATGAAAGAATTTTCAAAACGCCTCGTTGGTCGAGTTGTAAGCGTATTCACGAGGTTCAAATCCCGGGTCGGACAAAAAAAAGGTTTCTAACAACTTGAACTATTCTCACTTAAAAAATTGACAGTCGGGTTTTTTATTCTGTAATGGCTTGCGCTTGACCCTTAACTTACCTGTTGTGGAATTCGCTGCCGGCACCTGTTTCCCGATAGCTATAATCTGCCTGTCTTCTAGTCACGAGTGAATTGGTATTTACTGGGTAAGCGCGTTTCATTGTAGACTGCATCATTGCTTAACAACAGGCAAATTGTGGTCAAGCGCGGCCTGTGACAGAATAAAAAAGGCCCTTCCAGACAATTGGGTTAGGTCATCGGCAAATAAAAAAATAATTTGCTAGTTACACAATCGCAGAGATTTTACAAGGTCAGACACATAAATGTCTTATAACAACCCCATTTTAGGGGAGTTAATATAATATCCACATTTTAACATGAATCTTCTCATAAATTGCGTTATAATACAATGCCAAGCAACACAATAAAAATACGAAAGCAACAGCAACATTAAAACGAGATAATGCCAGTAGTTGGCAAAAAACATAAATTTGGCAACATATCAGCCTGGCAACTGTGGCAACTCTCGGCTTAAACTATACTATGCGAAGAATTTTAGTGACAGAAGGTCAACTTCATACCTACCCGAGATAAAAAGATAAAAATTTACCCCTTATTCATAGTCTTATTTTCTTTTTCCTTTTTTTTGACGGGCCGGTGGCGTGGTTGGTAAGATACTTGCTTTTTACGCCGCAGGTCGTGGGTTCGATTCCCACCCGAGACTAACATTAGTGTGATGAACATTTGTGTTTGTGTCGAGTCTGGGTGTAAATATCTATTAAAAGTATATATTTACAAAAGAAAAGTTTTATATGTATAGTATATACCAGTTATCTGGTTTCCATAACACAAGCTCTGCTTAGCTTGGGACCAGTTGACCGTGTGTGTTAATGTCCCAGAATATTTATTTATTTATTTTATTTATTTATTTATTTATAGCTTACCTTCTTTTTAGCTTCATTTTTGCTTAGATCAAGGGTGGCGCAGCAGACCAGCGGTCGCGCAGAGAGCAACGGTGATGTTCGGGAGTTGAGCGCGGGTTCGTTCCGGTCGTGCTCACATATCTCTGTGGGAATTATTTCATTGGCCTCATTCATAGGTGAACAACTCTTACTTGGCCAGCATGTCTGGATTAATGTATACTCTACCAACTCGCAAGATAGTTGAGAGAAGACTTGTGCCCAGCTGTGGAGCACTAAAAAGGGTCAAAGTGATACTTAAAACCTAACAATTTATTATGCAATAAATAGTGACAAGCTAATTAACCATTTTTTGTATGGTTCAATGGTATCAATAATAGAACACATTTCCTTTAATTTTTCAATAAATTCTCTTAAATAATTACTTCACATTTCAACATAGTTAGCCTTCTGTTGCTGCTTTCTTGTATTGTGTCTCAGTCAAAAGATGTATTTAAGAAGTTTGTAGTGTACTGAGTTAAGTTTCTCTAATGTCAGTTAAGTTTTCTCTATTTTAACTTTTTGTGTAAGAATGAATTATTTATTTTTATCCCTACTAATATTTTAAATGCGAAAGTAACTCTGTCTGTCTGTTACGCTTTCACGCCTAAATTACTGAACTGATTTGGATGCAAATTTGGTATGGAGGTAGTTTGAGACCCGAGAAAGGACATAGGATAGTTTTTATCTTACTGCGCAAAAAGAAGGTAATGTTTTGGCGCGATAACCAACATACACCCGGACGAAGCCGCTGTCGGAAAGCTAGTATATGTATAAAAATGAAATTACGTATGTTTGTCTTGTTAAACCTCAAGAACGGCTTTTTTTCTTCTGAAATAGGCTTGCGCTTGACTGCAACTTGTCTGATGTTAAGCAATAATGTAGATGATGTACGATGGGACTCGCCTGACAAATATACCGATTCACTTGTGATTGCGAATGATTTTTGGTGAGATAGAGCAACAATTCTGACCCACCCTTTTAAATGGTATCACCAGACACGGTTATGGTCTACCACTACATTATTGTCACCTGATTTGCAACACCAGGGGACCACGTGTGGGGATTCAATTAATGGTGCCCACTGACGAAGGTGACTTTGGTAGTCGAGCGGTATACTGTACCCAGGAGGTCGCAGGTTCGATTCCCGCCCCGGACAATATTTGTGTAACAACAAAAAATTGTTTCGGAGTCTGGTTGGTTGAGGGACTATCCTCCGTGCCTCGGAGAGCACGTTAAGCCGTTGGTCCCGGTTGTCATTTAACACATCTTTGACAATCGTTAAATGTAGTCAGAAGCCAATATAAACGGACACCTGGTCTAACCATCTCGGCTACTGGTTCCCTACGGGTTTCGTGGTCTGATGGCAGTCGCTCGTATAAATATGGTAGCTAGCTGCATCAGGTTAGACTGGGAGCCGACCCCAATAGAAATAGGAAAAAGGGTAATGATGATGATGAGTGACGAAGGTGACATAGGTAATATGCATAATATGAGGAAATTGCCTATAAGCTTATACGCTTGACTTCTAAATACGACTTAAAACTACTTCGACTACTCCGAACTTCGAGTTGCGACTTAGAAATAAAATAAATTCCGTAGTAATATCAACCCTGTACAGACTTGAAATTCATGAATTCATTCATTCATTCACAGATCATCATTTGAGTATAGATAAAAGCTTTAATTTTCCTCTATCTTTATTTTTGTAAAATAAAGAATCGTTCACTTCTTCACGGTCTCACTCTATAAATCTATTTGTAAAAATTGTCTGAACCATCAAGATACAGGACATGTTCCTAGTTTGAGGTCCGTTGTTTAAGCTTTTGTTTTGTAATCTTTTGCCAATAAACGGTTTTTTTTTTAGGTCGACTCGCACTTGACCGGTTTTTAAACAACATCCCTTCAAAAACAACCCTAGCGATAAAACTGCGATCCATCTTACATTATATTTTCCAACCCTGCCTCCTTTTTCCTCTTAAGCTTTTTGCGTCATTAAAGGAACTCAAAACAAAGCATTTTAACAACAACCATTTTATTTAGACCTATCATTGTCTTTGGTTATATTTGCTGAGTAACCTCGGCATATGCCTCGGTGTGATAGTCAGGGTTGATTCCCAGATCAAGCAAAAGATACTTGTGTGAAATTATACCTATTTATAGTATTTTTCTATATTTAACAATAACAAAGATTATTTTAAAGTGAGTAAAATAAATTAAAAACTAAAAAAACTATAAAATCCAAATAAAATATTTGAATAAGTTGAATAATAAGTTAAATAAACATAAAATAGTTTTTTATAAAAAAAACAATTGAACATAGTCTGTTAAATAATTTTTAACGAATTATATCGCGGTTTATTTTTGTTTTTATCCCGTTGCTGTCGATCACTATTTTAAAAATCGTTTTTCAAATCAAATCAAATCCATCATTTATTGCGTTTCACAATGTGTTTACATAGGTGGTAAAAATAAATAATGAAATCATTATGGATTCATATGAATACGGAATGATAAAATTAAAATTCATAAATTAAAATTAAAATTTTATTTCAATATTTAATTCGTAAATCTTGTATCTCGAAATTTTTAATTGTGGAAATGAATGGTAAGGCTTACCCTTAACATAAAGGACCTAAAAATAGCTCGAAAAATATGTATGATATTAACCTCTGCCTACACCTTCGGGCACGGGCATGAGCGCTATGTTTTATAAGATCATGCTAGGAAGGGGTCATGATACGTTGGTCGGGTTTATGCTGACACAGCGCCGTCATTCAGGGGTGAAGTCTCAACGTTACGATCAATAAATTATTTTTGAAATAACAGTTGAAGTTTTTATTATTTTGTTTATTTGTTTTATTTAAATGTAAATTTCGTTACTATTTATTAAAATAAAATTAGGATAGACTTTTTTATCATTTTGTTTGGTCGCTGTTTGATTTTCGTTTGTTTTATTCAAATCTAAGTTCGATTTCAATCAATAAAAATGATAGTTAAAATTAATATAGACTTTTTTATTATTTGTTTAGTAATTTTATTGTTTCAATTTTAAATTTATTTTAATTCTAAGTATTTGCGCACCAAAGCCTTCACTTCACGGGTCTCCTCTCAACTATCTTACGAGTTGAGAGGGTTTAGGCCTTAATCCACACACGCTGGCCAAGTGCGGGTTGGCGGATGTCACATTTCCTCGAATGATTAGTCCTTAGACAAGCCGGTTTCGTCACGATTTTTTCCTTCACCGATATTGAGCAATTCACACAAAGTTGTGGGCACGACCAGGAATCGAACCTGCGACCTTATATTTCTAAGGTGAGGTCCATACTGCTGCGACACCGCTGCTCAATTAATGTAGTGAACATTTGTAGTGTAGTGATATTTTCTCCGACATTAACACAGACACTACGATCCCATATCCCATATCCCAGCTTGTGTTATGGAAACCAGATAAACTACTGTATTAAAAAAAAAAAAGAAATAAGAATGATCGTGAAGCCTAAACTCCTGAATATAAGGCCTACACTTTCTCAACTATTTAGGCCTTAATCCACCAAGTGCCAAGACTCGTGCCCAGCAGCGGGACACTAAAGAAAGGGTTTAAGAAGGTTGTTCACAATAATATCTATTTCCAGTTTTTTTCTTAATACCGCTCATAAAAATACCTTCTCAGTAATTGTAAATAGTTTATATTAATAATAAAAAAATAAATATTGTGGGACATTAACACACAAGGTCATCTGTTGCCAAGCTAAGCAGAGCTAGATAACTGGTATATACTATACATATAATACTTTTCTTTTGTAAATAAATACATAGAATAGATATTTACACTCAGACTCGATACAAACACAAATGTTCATCACTAATGTTTGTCTCGGGTGGGAATCGAACCCACGACCTGCGGCGTAAAAAGCAAGTAGCTTACCGACCACGCCACCGGCCCGTTAACGTCAGTTTATACTACGAAACCGCGTAATTTTTTATCCCCCGTCCTCGTAATTCTCATTATCTCCCCGCGAAACAAAGAAGTAAATATACAGCATTAGGTAGGATGGATTCAATACCGCTCACAATGGGGGCGAACTGAAGAAATATGTAAAACGTTGCACGGAACCCGCGGCGACGGTACAGATACGGATTAAGGGACCCTTAGGGTGACTAATCAAAATAAAATATTTTGGAAATCTTTTATCTAAGTATTCCTTACTTCCTTGAGGCGCGCCGCCTCGATTACGCCCTCGTAAACTACTCACGAGGCCGTAGTCGAGGCGGAATGCTAGTTTAAAAATAAAATTGTTATAATACGCGTCGAGACATCAACGTCCTGCGTGTCCATTATAATAATACTTTCAGACTGCTTTTGGGGCTTTTCAGGCGCTGCAGCGCACCCTTAATGATTGCAGAGTCACACACGGATGACTTTTATGCGATCATACGTAAAAAGGTGTCCTCCTTGCTGCAGCGCTTTCGGGACAGTACCAGTAGCATCCTGAATGTAATAGCTGCTAGACCGGACTGTCCCATACGGAGGCATTAGGCCTCAAAAAGTAGTTTTCAATATAATGATAATTAATTTTAACAAATACTAACATTAGAATTAACTAACAAGAATTAAATTATTAACAAGTATTAAGTACGTTAACACAACTAGAATTAAGCTCAATTGTTACTAACACAAACAAATATTGAAATAAAACTACTTTTTAACGGATTCTATCGCGGTTTATTTTAGATTTTAGATCCCGACGTTTCAAAGTCTTTTCAGACTATGAAGTCTGAGGACATGAGTCCGCGGGTGGAAAAAAAATCTAAGACAATACTATACAAACAAATATGGACGTTGAAAAAAAAAGGAATCCGAAATAAAGATACTAATATTATTATAAACTTTTATCTCGTACTGTACGCTCTAGCTTCGTTCGGATGGTTACGTACCTACTTGATTTCAATAACTTTTCCGTACAATGTTACTTTAATTTTCTGTCACACAAACCTTTTCTTTTGATGTTTTCTTTCACTGTTATAGAGCAGTAAAGATTAAACAATTCACACGAAGATGTGTGGGCACGACAGGGAATCGAACTTGCGGCCTTATATTTCTAAGTCGAGACGTTCCACTGCGCCACCGCAGCTTTTCTGCATTATTGACTTAATTAGATCTAAAAAAATCGGCAACGCGCCTCTGATGCCTCTCTTGTTCCAGGCGTCCATTTGCTGCAGTAAGCGCTTACTATCAGGTGAGTCGTAAGATTGATAAGTTACAATTAAAGTGTATAAAAAATAAAAATATTTAAATGAAAATCACAATCTTCAGTGGTTCTAAATCCGTCCCTGAGTCGGTGTCCGTGGCCGAGGGGGGAGGGGGCGTCCGACGCAGCGCTCCTTTTTACGTTGCGCGCCGATGCTTGTATTCGCAACATTTTCTTCGCTGAAAATAAATGTAAAAATCATTATTTTTAATTGTTCAACAATTGACAACACACTAACAAGTATGGATGTAAAAAAAAGAATCCGAAATAAAGATATGTATTACGTATTATTATTATTAATTGAAACTACAAAATAGGATAGCATTTTATGATAGATTTTTTTTAAAGGTAATGTATTTTATGACGTTCGTTTTTTTTACTTAACTTTAGTTGGCATAGCGAGACATAGACTTTCCTGCGCCGTAACATAGTTTTTTTGTAGGTACTTGCATTTACTACTGCATTTGTAATTGTAGGTAGGTGCTTGAATGCAAATAAATATTTGATTTGATTCGACTTTAATGAGGATGTAAGGTTTAATAATTCTGTTAAGATATTCATAAGCCCCTTTTAAGGTGCTGGTGGTAGTTAAGTAGTGCCTGATACAGTTTTGAGAAGTTTAAATACTGTCGAGAATCGAACCTCGACTCTCGCCATGCATCCCAAGCCGCGCGCCTACAACCGCTAATTCTACGGCGGCATTCAATTCTAATGAATGATTTGAGTGAGTTAATTTGTGAAATATGTAGTTTTAAGTATCTAAATGAAGCGAAGTTGAACGTTGTAACTTTACTATTATTTTTTGTTCTCAAGTAAGTGACACTATGTTTTTATTGAGAATAAAGTTTCTTTAAACCTAATTTGAATTTCGCAGTTTTCTGATAGAAATATCTGACAGATAAATTTGAATATCATTTTAAATGGTAAATAATGTTTATGTCACGAAGCTGTCAAAATATATCGAAATGTGGTGAAATATACTTCTTACTAATTCAATTATATTGAAGGTGTGTCGCAGTTTTTCAAGTAGGTACATACCTACTCATACTTAAATATTATTATAGAATAAAAAACAGAAGGTATTAAAACTTGATTACCAAATGTTATTCACCCCTGCTATAAGAAGGTGCGAGCGTAGCGTTGCCTCAAGAATGCTACAATTTTCCCGAGTTTTCCATTTCTCGGCGACCCTCCCCCCTCCCACCACCCAGGGGGAGGGAGGGGGAGAAAAAAGAAGTGGCCTCTCCGCCGCGCAGGCGACGCCTTGAGATGTTTTTTGCAAATGGAAGCTTTTTGTTTTGATAATGAAAGGATTATTATTAGTACATGTAGAGCTGTGGTGTCGGCTTCGATTCCCGGTGGTACACATCTTTGTGTGATCTATTACATGGCCGCTGCTCGATATCGGTGAAGGAAAGCATAGTGAAGAAACCGGCATGTCTAAGAACTAATCATTCGAGGACATGTGACATCCACCAACCCGCACTTGGCCAGCATGTGTGGATAAGAACTCTCTCAACTTGTAATATAGTTGAAAGAAGACCCCGTGCCCAGCAGTGGCGTCCCTAAAAAGGGTAGAAGAAAATAGTTATTTAGTTATAACTATAATTATATCTTTTGGTTAATTTAGAGTTAACTAGTTTATATCATAAACTTATCATAACAACATGACTTTAGTTCTGCGGATTTCCTAATACACGCCAAAAAAATTCGTGAGCGGTATTGAAATAAAACTACTTTTTAACGGATTTTATCGCGGTTTATTTTAGATTTTAGATCCCGACGTTTCAAAGTCTTTTCAGACTTCATGTTCACGGGTGGGCTGAGGTATTTGACGTCCAAAAATATTAATCACAATTATTACTGACTACCTCTAAACATTAATATTTAAGTTGCGTTCCGATTTAAGCAAACTGAGCTCACAGTGTCTTGAATTCTGAGTTGATTTTGCTTGAGTTTTGGTACAAGTAAATTAAGCACTGTGCCCCAAACTGGTGGTATATTCCAACCATTTTCTCTGTTAAAATTAGGATATTTTTTAATTTCAATATCTTCGCGGATCATTTTTGGTAGGAACCGGTTTTCTTTGACAAGAACCTTTGTTTTATCAAATCTCAGGTAATGGTTGGGGCCTTTTTGAGTATGTTCACACACTGCAGATTTCGTCGAGCGTTGATGTTTTACGTCAGCTATGTGTTCTTTTACGCGGGTCCCTATACTTCTCTTTGTTTGTCCTATATAGGTATTATGAGAGTCCACACTCACAGTAAAATAAATAAAATAGCTAGAGTTAAAATTAATTATTATTACTTACTACAAGCAGTCTAAATAGTCTAAGAGACATCACTGTGTAACTCTAGAAAACTTTTGTAGAGAAGAAAATTATAAAAATACCCAAAACTTTAGAAGACCTAAACACAACTATAACGTTTAAACAAAAATCAACCTTATCCGCATCCCTTAAGAGTCTAAATAAATTGGATCACCACTTTTTGTGTTAACAAAACTTGGTACTCCAAAATGACGTAAGTACAGAAGTGTTTCAACAAAATTGAATTTTATTTTTTAAAGTTTAAGGAGCAGTTTGGGTTGTAGAGTTTTTTCAACTTTTGCGGTAGATATACAGGGTGCTCAAGACAGTGTTGGCAGAAATTTTCCAAGTGCTAGGGGTGTCCCCCACTTCTTTGCTGTTAATTTACATTTTAAATTGCACTTACATAGCTAAGCGGCGAGTTTCCTTGTTTTGTAGCGGCCTGTATAACGACTTTGTAAGTTGCTGGTGTACAGGATGTATGTATAAGTTACAATCTACTTTGGATACATTTTAGGACAGTATTTGAGTAAAAGTTTTTAAATATTTTACCCTGGAATAGGTTTGTGCTTGATCACAACTTGCCAGACGCTAAGCAAAGATGTGGTCTACGATGGAACGCGCTTACACAATATACGGTTACGTGACTCGTGATTACTAGTGTTTTTCGCTGGGAAGGTGGAAGTGGAATGAGTCTCCTATGGTTGGAAAAAAAGGCATAAATTCCGACCCGAAATAAAAACCCATAGGTGTATCATTTAAAATCTTTGACTTGGAAGCTAAATTTAATGGTAGTTTCTGTGGTCAACTACTTTTTCTTGTTTAAATGATGAGAGCAGCGGTGGCGCAGCGGCACGGGCCTCGCCTTTGAATTATAAGGTCGTGGGTTCGATAGCCAATCGTGGTCACACATCAGCACATAATTTAAATGAATATTTCCGAAGATATTACAGATTTAAAATAGCGCGCGGCGCGTGCTGTTTGTATTGTCTAATGGAAAAAAAAGCTGCTATAGTTGCATATAAGGACATTTTGTAAATATACCTCAATATATTTCGAATCAGCATTGCACCCGTGCGAAGCCGGGGCGGGTCTCTAGTAGCAAATAAATTGTATTCTATTCTATTTTTTCGAATTAAATCTGTCAGTTCAGAATCGAGTCCAGAGAAGTCGGTTTAAAAAATACATTTCCAAAACACACGAACAGGTGAAGCTGATAAAAGTGTGTTAAAAATCAAAATTACAACAAAGAACACACTTTCACTGCACACCTGTTATAATATCGATGGACGACTGATACTTTCGCTACCAAATTTTTGAAGTGAAAACTTCTTTAGCGGCGTTGAGCACTTTTTCTGTAATGGGTATAAAATCTTAAACTCGCGTCAGGACACGTGACCTGATCGAAAAAGCGTAAGACGGATGACGTAATATAAATTGTCATGTTTGTGTACGATAGCGCAATAAATGAATATTGTATTCTACCACATAAATGATAGTACTTTTATACTGATAAAGCAATTGGTGCAAAATTATTCCCTAACCATTCCAAAATATCAAACATGCTCAACGTTAATAATCAAGTTTTCACTTCTGCCGGCACTCCCGGAGTGCAACCCGTCTTTTTTTTTTATCTCTGTAGTGTGACCTTTAGCGATAGGTTTGAGCATGACTGTATTTATATATATAAAAATGAAACCCGTTTACCGTTGTCACGACATCACGCGTGAACGGCTGGACCGATTTCGCTAATTCTTTTTTTTAAATATTTCTCTAAGTACGAGGATGGTTCTTACGCTGAAAAAAATTAAAAAATAAAGAAAATTTAGAAAGCGAAGAAGTGCCGAAAACCGGGTTAGATACCTATTATTTATTATTGGTTATATTCGGTAGGTCTGAGACCCGGTAGATGGCACTGCTTTACCGAGCAGAACGACGTCTGCCGGGTCCGCTAGTAATGTATATTTAAAAACAGTGTTAGTTTGTGGGTTATAGTTAGTAATAAAAATTGTTTAATCAGGCGGCGGGGCGTACTACAACAGCTTTTTTTTTATTTATTTTTTATTTTCTCTGAGATAACAAACAATTTTGTAATTTATCTATTTATCTGAGCAGCGGTGGCGCAGCGGTACGGACCTCGCCTTAGAAAAATAAGGTCGCGGGTTCGAATCTTGAAAGCCACACATCTTTGTGTGAACTGTTTCATCTCCGCTGCTCAAAATCGGTGCATAAAACATCGTGAGGAAACCGGCATGTCTAAGAACTAATCATACGAGGACATGTAACATCCACCAACCCGCACTTGGCCAGCGTGTGTGGATTACGGCCTAAACTCTCTCAACTCACAAGATAGTTGAGAGAAGAGCCGTGCCCAGTAGTGGGGCTACTAAAACGGGTTGAAGTGTGTGTAAGTACTTTATCTACAACATAATAACATACGACTTAGTTAAGTTATAAGACTCTCTAGTTAAAATAGACTTTGTACCACCAGTACTCGCTCCAGTACTCGCTCCAGTACTTGCACCAGTACTCGCACCAGTACTCGCTCCAGTACTCGCTCCAAGACTTGCACCAATACTCGCTCCAGTACTAGCTCCAGTACTCGCACCAGTACTCGCACCAGTACTCGTACCAGTACTCGCACTAGTACTCGCTCCAGTACTCGTACCAGTACTCGAAATACTTTTTTAGATGCAACAAAGCCCTAACAAACGTAAATAATATGTATAAACATCCGAATTAATAACCAGCACATTTATTTATGTTACTTAAAAATTACTTATTATATTAGAATACAAATTTACTCCTCAGAGCTTTGGAAGCTCAAACAATTACATATCTGTGTGTTTCTTTGGGCATCACTGACTTAACCCGTCGGCCGCGGTCGGACATCATGACATATGTAAATGTGCCTGCCACAACTGTCCGCCGCGCCACCTGTTGGGTTTGTTTTTGTTCCAAATTTAAATGTTTTGATAGCTTTATGAGTGCTAACAACCTATTTTATTGATAGTGTTACAAAAAAAGTTGAATTGAAATTCAAATATCGAAATCGGCTTCGATGTTTTGTTCTTTTTTTAAGATTTTTTTTTTAAAGTTTAGTCGTTAGCCTGTCAACACATTTGGAGATATTGTTTTTTGATTGTGAATTAATATTTATCCCTACTAATCCCTACTAATATTATAAATGCGAAAGTAACTCTGTCTGTCTGTCTGTTACGCTTTCCCGCTTAAACTACAGAACCGATTTGGATGAAATTGGGTATGGAGGTAGTTAGAGACCCGAGAAAGGACATTGGATAGTTTTTATCCAACTGCGCAAAAATAAGGTAATGTTTTGGCGCGATAACCGACATACACGCGGGCGTAGCCGCTGTCGGAAAGCTAGTTACCTATAAAAATTCAATTCATTCATTTTCATTCATTTCATTTCATTCAAACTAAATTACCTTCCTACATTTATTTATTCCTTTGAAGTTACCAAAATAACAAATTTATTCCAAATTCCCTCAAGATTTATTTCACCTGGGCGTGTTACTCGGGCATTTGCGAGGCAAATTTTTAGTGTGACGTCCGGATATCCGGCGCGAGCTAACTATTCCTCTGGAGCCGGATAACCTGTGTAAATCTTACATTAGATCCGTGTACAGGCGCTGGTTGTATTAACAGTTTATATTATTTTTTAATGTTTCAGATAAAATTAAACTGCTAAAAAGTCCGGCATGATATCAAAGTACTTTTATTTATAAACTAAAAGCTACTACTATTTTTTACTTTATCATTGAAATGAAACAATATTAAGATATAAGGCATTAAAGTTATGGAGTGTCATACAGAGGTATGAAACTTAGGTACCTAAGTTTCATACCTAAATGTGGCGCAGCGGTATTGGTCGCGGGTTCGATCCTCAGTCGCGCCAATCGCGGATAAGAAAACATCGTAAGGAAACCAGCATGTCTAAGAACTAACCATTAAAGGGCATGTGACATTAACTAACCCGCACTTGGCCACCGTGTGTGGGGTAAAGGCCTAAACTTTCTCAACTTGTAAGATAGTTGAGAGAAGACCCGTGCCCGTAAATTGAATTTTTAATCACACAAAAAAGTGAAATATGCATATGCATTATGCAATAATAATAATCATTTATTTCGGACACTTGTTCCATATTATTTTACAATATTAATGAAAAAATAAAAGCACATTAAACTAAATTATGGTATTTTAAAAAATAATTAATTTTAAATTAAAAAAAAAAGCAATGATAATAATAATATTAATGCCACATTACATTTAGAGCAAAATTGTCTCACGGGTCTCTACTCGTACGTGTTGGCTTCGGCCCCACGCACGCCTGCCAAAAGTCAGGAGCTACATAGCTCCGAGATAAAAAAGACAAACATAATAATAATAATAAATAATAATAACAATTACACCACATGAGTAGCAAGTACCTTAATATGATTGACCAATATTTTAAATTTCTCTATCTGACGAACAAAAAAAAATTATTGCCATACTTACCTATGATTGTACATAAGTACTTAAGTTACAAACTTTCGCTGTTTAAGTTAAAGGTCCAAGATTACATGAAAATTTAATAAGAAAACTTATGAAATGAAAGATATCGCGTTACTTTTCAGTACTTATCTACAAGATATCGAATTTTATGAGAAAGTTAAAGACAAAGTCGAATTACAAAGTTTTAGCCATCGTTAACTGTAAAAGATTGTTATGGCTAAAGATCAAAGATCTATTTCTAGATGTTTTGATATTGATATGGCTAAAAAACAAAACAAAATTAGGCGTTAACTGCCTGCGTAGTTGCTTCAGGGCAGCGGTGGCGCAGCGGTATGGGCCTCGCCTTAGAAAAAATAAAGTCGCTGGTTCGAATCCTGGTCGTGCCCACACATCTTGTGTGAATTGTTTCATCTCTGCTGCTCAATATCGGTGAAGAAAAACATCGTGAGGAAACTGGCATGTCTAAGAACTAATCATTCGAGAACATGTGACATAAAGGGTTGAAGTGAGTAATTTTTTAATTATTCAATTTAATTATTAAAAATTAAATTTTGTAATTTTAGCTTTGCTTCCACTAATTAATCAAAAGAATAATTTATTGTGCGAAGTTTTGGTATTTCCTGTCGGCATCTCTGTTTTTTCGATAACTATTATCAAGTCTCTAGTCTCTCTCTTCTTCAAGTCTTTAGTAAATCATATACTGTATCATTGCTTAGCAACAAGCCAGTTGTGGTCAACTGCAGGCCTGTTAAAGGATAAAAAAAGCCCAGTGTTTGCTTAATAACCGCGAAGTTCGAGTTCCTGAGTCGAGCAAAAGTGTAAACCTATATCAACCTATTATAAAGTTTGTTAAAATTTCACGCACTGTTATAACTATTGTTAACCTGAATGTGTGCACCAACAGGCAAACCGTGGAAACAGTTTTATGGGGCAATGAAATTATTGTAATGTTGTGAAATTTGATAATAAAATACATACATACTTTCTAATATACTACCTATTATAGTCCACCCAAAAAATATAGGCCTCTCCTATAACACATCACTGAACACGATCTGCGGTTACTCTCATCCAGCTCTTACCACCTTGCGTAGATCGTCACTCCACCTAGTCTGAGGACGTCCTACGCTACATTTGCCTATACGTGGTTTCTACTCAAGAACTCGTTTACTCCAACGGTTGTCGGTTCTGCGGCTGATATAACTGCCCTACTGCCACTTCAGCTTACTAATCCGGTGAGCTATGTAAATTACTCTGGTTTTCTGTCGGATCACTTCATTGTGTATTCGATCCTTCAGAGAAACACCGAACATAGCCCTTTCCATAGCTCGCTGAGCGACTTTAAATTTATGGACCAGTAGGCTAATTCACGTAATTTCTTGACGCGCCGATCAAGTTGCGGTGCAGTTGCAATTACGTTCACGTCATAGTGTAAAATGGTATTCTTGTAATTGTCATATTTATATCATGAACGTCAAAGCGCTTGCGTGACGCGAACTTGACGCGAGCGTATCTAACAGCTGTCAAAATTACGAGAATACGAAAAGGGCTGTTTTGATCGAAACTTATCTGCAACTGCACTGCTACTGAACTTATTTAATTACGTGAATTGGCCTGCAGTTCTATTGTGAGTGTCTACGTTTTGGCTCCGTATGTCATAACGGTTAGGACGCCCTGATAAAAGATTTTCGTCTTCAGAGTTTGTGGGATTGGCGACGTAAACATACCAAAAGAATCTCTCACAACTTTTTTCGTTATATGTCTACTGAAGTTAAATATCTAAACCGTGAGTATCAGGGCTCTAAATCGATATGGCGAATCTGGGGGTGTCACGGTACAAAATTACCTACAGGTGTACAGCCAGAACAGGAAGATGGCAATAATTCGCCGGTGTTTTCGCGAATTCTTACCGCGACGGTACACCGCGCTTCCGTTACATACCGAGTTCCTGGTAAAGACTATTCATAGAACAGAGGCAACAAATTGGCTATAAAGTAAAGAAGAATATAATTTAATGTGAATTAAATTCTAAAATCGAAATGTTTAATAAAAAGATAAAAATAACAAGATCTTAATTATAATACGAAAAATATCCATAAAATTGGCAAAAAAATTGTATTGTTACGTGAGTGGCAGAATGTTGAGGCACTTACTCAAAATCAAAATCAAAATCAAAATCACTTTAATTTGTACCATATTTTATGTACCTATTATTCATAACAAATTTGAATTTGAAAAATATTTAACTAAATTTACCCTTTGTATGGCCATTAAAGAGATACCTACCTAAATTTGATAAAATATTCTAATAAACAAACAGTTTTTCATTTGCAAAAACAGATTTTCACTTCAAAATCCTATATAGGTATGTCTTACCTCTAATTTCCACTGCATAAGAAAACATGTTGCAAGCACTATCTCTATCATTTAGAGATGAGTAGAAAGAGATAAGACTATGCTTGTATCATGTTTTGTTGTTCAATGCAAACGCCTAATAGAACAGCACTTTTAAGTTTGTTGCAAACACGATTACAATATTATCTGTTTTGATAACCAGACTTTTCAATTTGTGGAAAAAATATGACTTTATTTTGTATATTATATCAAGACGTAAACACAATATGTTTACTGATACATAAATTATCTTATCAATTTGTTAAGCATGTCAACAGTATAATCTCAAATACATTACAATTAACAAGACACAATGAGTATGTCTTATGCTCATCCCAATTGTAGACATACACAGCTTTTGCATTTTGCAATACAATCAGTGTGTACAATCAGTGTCTTTACTTTTCTTTTAAAATAAGCTTTCACTTTTTTCTTCTTTTGATTGCTTTATATTAGTAATCTGTGTGGGCTTGTAATTAGCTAAATTGTTAACCAAATTTGCTTACTATAAAATGTTATGTGTCTGTTAGCCCTCCTAATAGTAATAAATAAATAAATAATAAATAAATAAATTATAAAAATGACAAAAAATAAATATTACTTTAAATAATTACTAACAAATTATATGACAAAATACATATAAATGAATGAGTGAATGAAATGAATGAATGAATGAATGATTATATATAACACTAACATCTAGAGTAACAAAGTCTTACGTTCTTCATGAATAACTTTTACAATCTTCTTACTTCCTCTGTATTATTTCTATTCTAAGTTTCCCGAGTTTATCTTCAGCTTATCGGATTGGTGTACCTACCGTGTGTGGCAACCATTCTTACAATCACCGCAAAAGTTAAATTTACAAAATTGTTTACAATAGATGCATTTAATTTTATTCACAACAGTATACAGTGAGACAAGAAAAAGGACCTAACTAAATAACAATCTCAACACAAACCTACTTAAAGAACTAAACTAACTTATTATTACTCCTTCAATCCTGTTGTATAGTGTCCCACTGCTGGGCGCAGGTCTTCTCTCAACTATCTTACGAGTTGAGAAAGTTTGTCTTAATCCACACATACTGCCAAGTGCGGGTTGATGGATGTCACATGCCCTTGAATGATTAGTACATAGACATGCCGGTTTCTTCGCGACGTTTTCCTTCACCGATATTGAGCAGCGGTGATGAAACAAATCACACAAAGATGTGTGGGCGTGACTGGGAATCGAACCCGCGACCTTATATTTCAAAAGCGAGGTTGATACCGCTGCTCAACTTCTTTCTGTTTTTTGGTTCTGTTAAAAAATTAACAACTGCCTAACCTAAACTAATTTGTCAAAAAGAAAATCCGGATCGTTATCATCCGGGAGCGTACCCAGAAGGTTAGCAGCATTGCCGCGTTGGATGGCAATATTGATCATTTGTCTGAAATACAAACCAGCCTATGCCGTTTGGTATTCAGGCTCTGTCTCCGTGGGGTCCAGAAGCACGTTACTTTGCAACAAAACTCATTTATTGTCACGAGTCGGTTGGTAATATGGGCAGTATACTTATATTAAACTTATTTTTACTTTATTTATTTTTTATAATTGGCTTTATAATGGCGATTCCATTAGTTTTAATAATAATAATATAGTGGGACGTTAACCCAAATCAAGCAGAGCTTGTACTATGGAAACCAGATAACTAGTAATATACTACTTAAAATACTTTTCATTTGAAAATACATCCTTAAATATAGATAATTACACCCATACTCAAGACAAACAGACATGTTCATCACACAAATGTTTGACACACGCAAGTATCTTACCGACCACGCCACCGGCCCATCAATCGATAATGACCCGTAAATCGACCGTTTTTAATCGACATTTACCTTTTTTTTTAGTCGAGTCAGAGATAAATGTCTTAAGCGCAAGAGTTGAGGTTCACTGGGCACGTATGTCCTCTCAATTACTTGTCTGATATTCAACTGTGTGATACCTGCAGATACACTTGGAATAGTAAGAAATATTTTACCATATTATTTATACTAGTGAAAATTCGCCCCTTTATTGATCCATAGATAAAGCTTTTGTCACGTAATATTCAAAAATACTTTTTTGTTACTTTATTACTAACGTGACAACACAATAGGTAACATTACACATCTGCTATAAACTTCAAATAGACAATAGTAAGAAGGGGTCAACAGAATAAGACGGGGTCAGTTGCAATCCGGTTTCGACACGAATTTGTCTATGAAAGGGGTGAATTTAACAAAAGAATAACGGTTGACCATCGCGATTTTGATGGAGTATTTTTTAAAAAGCTGACCACATAGCTGAGATTGTATTAAAATCAATTCAAATAAATTTATCATAGCAGCTTAACGGTAAGCGTGTTTCATCGTAGACTGCATCATTGGTTAACAACACGTAAGTTGTTGTCACGCGTAAGCCTATTACAGAATAAAAAAATTGGTACAGTTAGTCGTTATGTTATATAATATGTGCTATATTTTCCCTTTCTCTTTTTGGCAGTTACTTTTTAATTTAAAACATACCCGAAAATTACTTTTCATAAATTCGAGTGTCGTTCCATAACTTTCGTATGCTATTTAATAATATGCAACTAAACATCTGCCTAACCTTTGCACCTCGGAACAAACGATAGATTGCAGAAGAAAGGGTCACTAACTGGTCAGAACCGGATCTGACCAGTATGTTCCGCATTAAACCGGTTTCAACTGGACATTGCATAAAAAAGTCATTGTTGACGATATTGTATGCATGAACATTATAAAATATTAATACAATTTTTAATAATAAAATGAAAGAAACCAGATATTGAGTGAGAGAGAGAGAAAGAGAAAACTAGGCTTAGACTAATTAATCTATACTTTGTAATTTGCTCATTTATAGCAGTTAGGAATCATTTGATAGTGACGAAACTGATTTTCTCCCTTTAATCTTCATTTTTTAGAAGAAGGTGTAAGTACCTATAAGTAAGAACAATCACTTCAACTCTTTTTAGAATCCCACTGCTGGGTGCAGGTCTTCCAACTTACTAGTTGACAAAGTTTAGGCCTTAATCCGCACGCTGGCTAAGTCCTCGAATGAATAAGTAGGTCTTAGACATTCGCGATTGAGTCACATGTGGTTCTCGTAACCCCCTCGCGTGACGTGCGTGACGAAACACCGAAGGGGTTTTAAATAGTAAATCAGGTCCAGCCGCTTGAAGCTGGAGACGGAAGTCTTACATAACCCTCGTCCTGCGCCCTTTAAGGACGAGGGCACGCATAAAGCATTTCCCCACGTAAAAAAATCTTAGGCATGCCGTTTACCTCAGGATATTTTCCTTCACCGATATTAAGTAGCGGCGATGAAACTATTGTCACAAAGATATGGCACTATATTTCAAAAGTGAGGCCGATACCGCTGCACCACAGCTGCTCACATACAAAAAACTCTATCTAAATAGGTTCTGCTGTTTAATAAAAACAAGAATGACGAAAATATTCAATATATCCGTACAAACTTAAGCTTTTAAATTATTAATTAGTCCCTTACACTTACTCAATATTATTAATGCAAAAGAAACTCTGTCTGTCGCACTGTCACGCCAAAACTGCTAAGCTGATTTGGATCAAATTTTGTATGGAGATAGTTGTAGGCCCATGGAAGTACACAGGATAGGTTTTATCCGATTGCGCAAAAAGAGGTTAATGATTTAGCGCGATACATTTGATTACATACGCGCGGGCGCACGGGCGTAGCGGCGCGAAAGGAAGTGTATGATATTTTTAAACGAAACCAAAATTTACTTACCGACATCCACCTGGCTATTGAACATATTGATTATCGACACTTTCGATTTAAAAAAAAAAAGAAACATACGGACAACGGTCACAAACTATGGTCATTTTTTGTGGCATTAAAACAACCCAAAACCACCATATGGCATCGCACGGGTTAACATTTAGTCACGCCTTATCTATTGATTTCATATTGAAGGGTCGTTTACATTATTTGTACAAAAAGTGTACATTCGATAATTATTATGATAAAAATAAAACATGGCGTGTGAAGGGTTAAAACGGATGTGTGGTCAATGTGTTTAATAATGGATTGAGGATGTCCTTTGTAAATACTTTAATTTTTAACTTACTGTATTTTGATACTAAGTACAATCACCTACAAAAGTTGATTAACATATTCAATATTACAAAGAAGTCTTAAGTGTTGTGAGGAAAGGAGAAAGCTAGTTATAGTATATACATTAATATAGTTAAGTATTAACACAGATAATATAGTACTATATGTATTAAATCTTAACTACAAAACACTATGTTATTATATGTACCAAATTTTAGTAGGAGTTGTTAAAATATTGGTACTTACTCACAGTCAATCCGCAAAACCAGTGTTGTGGGAAATTGTAAAATTATAATCTGAGTTGTTTTTGTGTTCCATTTAAAAATTGTACACATGTACAAAACACATAGTTTTGTGTACATTAAAGGTGAATATGTGTAAAATTAAATTCTTAATTCAAACTTAAAAACTAAAATGGCGTCATAGAATTCCTCTAAATCGAGGCTTTGGGGGAATGTGCCTAAAAAGCTGGCCGCATTGCCGCGTTGTATGGCAATGCTAGTTCTTTGACCGAGATGAAGGCCAGCCCTCTGGTCACGGAAAGAATCTATCGGACGATGCTTATTTATGAAATCTTTTGGTGTTAAGATATTTTGTTATAATTAATCGGTTCACAACTTTTGGCGCTAACTGCAACAGTGACAATGAAATGAAGATAGTCTTGCGCTTGAGCATAACTTGCCTAGTTGTTAAACAATGATGTGGTCTGCGATAGGATGCGCTTAGCAAGTGAATATGTGATTCACTCATGAATTAAAGACAAGCAGATTATAGCTATCTAGCTAGCTATAAAATATAGACGCCAGCAGTGAATTTTACGCCCTAGTAGTTCTCACAATAAATGTGGGAGCAAGGCACTCATGAAGTTTCCACTTTATTTAAATTCGTGTAACATTTTTAAGACCAACGCAACGCAGCGCAACATAAAACAGTTATTTAATAAGACAATCGATGAAAAACCTTCAAGTTAAAGTTTATTGAAATTTTATAGAGAATTCGCGTGACAAGATTTCCGTTGTCAACCGAATTTCTTCGGATTTTATAGTAGATACAGCTGGTAATAAAACCAAGGCAATGCGATTTGAAAATTAAAATTCAAGAGTTAGGGTTGAGAAATATTTGACAGAAATTACGTTGGATATCATCGGGCCGACCCTTACCTACATTTTTTCACCATAATTACAGTAATCCTAGTGCTAAAGAGTGCTAGAGCTCGTGTGTGTGCTCTCCCACCAGGCAAAGCCGCTCCACCAAGCGGCCTTGCGGTGTTCCAGTGCGATGGCTGGTGATACCATGCAGAGAGGGTGGGTCGGAATTGTTGTCTTTTAAGGTTTCTAACCGTATTAAGGCTCATTCTACTGCCACTTTCTCACCGATAAATCATTCTTAATCACGAGTGTAGCGGTATACTAGGCTGGCGCGTTCCATCGTTGACTACATAATTGTTTAACATTAGGCAAGTTGTAGCCAAGCGCCAGCGTATCGCAGAATAAAAAATAAAAATAAAATGTAAATATGAAAAACGTTTTCAATGTTTTTTCATTCAAAACGTTCGATAACGAATATAAATTCTAGATATAGAGTAAAATGAATTTAAAATATAATAGGTTTATTAATCTGTAGGTTTTTTTTGCATTTGAACTTATTATTTTGACACTTGAATGACAGATAATATTTGAAAACTTTATTTGTATTGTTCTTACGTAAGGATACTGGAATCGGAGCAAGCCTTTTACTTGCTGGTTCATTTTTTATATATCGCTGCTATTATGTGTTATTACCACTATTGTATTAGGATCTCATCCTGTAAAGATAGTGTGTGAAGTTTAAATAAATAAATAAATAAATGTGCCATTTTCTGCTTTGTTTAGAGGGTGGTAAACAATCTAACTTTCCAACTTCTTCTATTACCTATCTGATTAAATTCGTGTTCCGAGACTTAAATGATAATAAACTTCCGAGAATAAAATGCTCATTCTTCACCCGCTCTGCTGTCAATCTTGGCTACAGGGGTACCATGGGCAGGCTGAAGAAAGCGTGCTATTTGGGAATGTTGGAAACCAACACGACAGTATATTGTTGGAAACCAACACGACAGTATATTGTTGTAAAGTCGGATATTACAATCAAATAAAAATCTAAAATTAAAAACTTATGACAAAAGAACACATAACATATCACAATATTTATAAACTTCAACAAAGACTAAATTTATTATCACACAAAAGAATAAACTGTCATAAGATATTGAAATAAAACTACTTTTTAACGGATTTTATCGCGGTTTTTAATGTGTGATATTCGCGTAAATCTAAGACAATACTATGTCATAAAATATTTTATCATAAATTTTGCAACTGCAAAAATATTCAAATTTATACTAATCTATTGAAATAAAACTACTTTTTAACGGATTTTATCGCGGTTTATTTTAGATTTTAGATCCCGACGTTTCAAAGTCTTTTCAGACTTCATGTTCACGGGTGGACTGAGGTATTTGACGTCCAAAAATATTAATCACAATTATTACTGACTACCTACAAACAATTAATATTAATAACGCAACTTAAATATTAATTGTTTATTTCAATGTGTGATATTCGCGTAAATCTAAGACAATACTATTTATACTAATCTATTTAAATAAAAATGAATCCCTATTACTCTTGGTCACGTCATCACGAGTGAACGGCGGGAACGATTTCGCTAATTCTTTTTTTAGAATATTCGAGGCTGGTTCTTACGCAGAGAAAAACTTAAGAAATACAATCTCCTCCGAGACTGCTTGACCGATTTTTATGGAATCTTATAAGTATCTATGTTCGATAGGTCTGAGAATCGGTCGTAATTTATTTTTGGACCCGGTAGGTGGCACTGCTTTACCGGCAGGACGTCTGCGAGGTCCGCTAGTAATATCTAAAACTAAAGAGTTCGTTTGTTCCAATTTGTTAACTTCTTTAACTGACAGTAACTTTTTAGCATTACAATATTGTTAAAAATCGGATTTAAGAATACTTTGATATCTAAATTATACTTAATAAATTATACTTCGTCACTATGAGGTAATTTTGCACTCAAAGCCAAGCTACGGCTATCTCTAGTATACTAATAATTTTGCTGTCAAACCTGTATAGCAGCTGGTCATTTTAACACTAAAAAGTAAGAAAGGGTCAACAAAACCAGATTTGATTTACAATAGGAACTATCGGTGACCCTTGCGGGACACCGGTCAGTTTTGTTACTATTTGAAACCGGTTAAGTGACTGAAGGGTTAATTTTCATATTATTATTTTTAATTTTTGAGTGTCCAGTTATTGGTCAGTCTATGTTTGGTTTTGTGTTGATGTGGTAGTGAGTGTAGTGTTAAAAATAATTTCAAGATAATAGTGAAAGAAGGTAATTTATTGCTACGGTTTTCTCAATAGACGACAGCATAGAGCCAGTTAAAAGGCTTTTAAAGAGTAAGCAACGCATGGTTTTGGTGTTGCACGCGTCCATAGGCTACTACTAAGGCTGTATAGGTACATGTTTGCCAACTAAGTAATATTTTCAAATTTTATTAGGTACTAACTTTCGAGTGACTACATTGTAAACCAATGACAAGTATATACTCCTTGTCACGTCACGTATTTAAGGAATCTTCTAGTGTTACGATATTTTGTTACATACTCAATACATATTGAATCTGTTAATCAACTTTTGTAGCAGACTGTACTTACCTTGCAGAGTAATTTTTTTCGAGTAGCTAAGTCTTAGTAAAAAATATTTATATATTTTATAAACGTGTCGTAAAAATCGACCAATTTCTTTTGCATATAACAAAAAAACCTAAAGTAAATTTTAATATTAAATAACCAATACCTCTAAAACCAAAAACCCAAAAGTAAAAAAATTAAAAACCTTAAATAAATTTTACATTAAAATCTATTTTTATTTAGTATTTTCTTAGATTTACGCGAATATCACACATTGAAATAAAACTACTTTATAATGGATTTTATTGCGGTTTACTTTAGATTTTAGATCCCGACGTTTCAATCTTTTCAGACTCAGAGGTCACGGGTCGACTGGGGTTTTTGACGTCCAAAAATATTAATCACAATTACTACTGACTACCTATAAACATTATTATTTAAGTTGCGTTCCGATTTAAGCAAACTGAGCTCACAGGGTCTTGAATTCTGAGTTAATTTTGCTTGAGTTTTGGTACAAGTAAATTGAGTACTGGTTTTTATTAACATTTTTATTAACAGAAACCGAAATTTACCTACCAACGTATCACCAAAGAGTCTGAATTTAAATATTCATGTCCTACACGTGTAAAATACTTGTTTCCCACGCGATAAAAAGGGCCCGTTGTTTTTTCTACAAAAACATTTTTCCTTCGTCACAAAAAAGTGTTCCGTAATTATCGCCTCCCGTTCTCGACAAATAGAATTAGGAGCAAATTAAATTAGCCTGGGAATTAACAAGGATAATACCGGGAGGCTTTTGACTTTTTTTTTCTCTTTTACCGCCTTTTAATGTTTTTTCGACATGTCCCTCTTGTGACGCGGGGTATTCAGACATTTGTGAGATAAATTTTATCGCGAACTAACCTAGTTCACTTCGCGACTATGTTTGAATCGAATATACTGAAAGAACGCTAAGAAAGCTATTACCGAGATACAAATATTACATGATGAATAAAAATAAAAATATAAATAATAATAATAAAATAATATCTAATGATAATATAACATATTAGTTCAAGACATTTAAATTGTTAGATTTTGAAATAAATTTATTTGAGGTGCATAATTAATACAGAAAATTCATAATAATTCGATTTTAACTATAAATTTAAATTCAATTAGATGTTAATAGAAGTTAAAACAATGTGACAATCGATAATAAATAATAGTAATAATTGATACGATTAATAATGTTAATTGATTCAATTATTGGTAGCGTGGTCGGTACGATGCTTGCTTTCCGCGGCGCAGGTCGTGGGTTCGATTCCCACCCAAGTCAAACATTTGTGTGATGAACATGTCTGTTTGTCTTGTGTCTGGGTGTAATTATCTATACTGAAGTATGTATTTACAAAGGAAATGTATTGTATGTAGTATATTACCAGTTATCTGGTTTCCATAGTACAAGCTCTGCTTAGTTTGGGATCAGATGACCGTGTGTGTTAATGTCCCACTATATTAATAGCATTATAATTGTTATTTGTGCATGGTCCCATTTTGGGTATGGGCCTCCTCCAACTGTTTCCATTTTTTTCTGTTTTGTGTCTTCTCTATCCATTCTCTCACGACAACTTTTTTAATGTCGTCGATCCAGCGGTCTTTTAGTTAAATTTTGTCTTACGTATATTGCGAGATTTTGTGACGAAACCTATGCCTGTCCCTATTTGTTTTATAATTCCTTGCCATGAAACTTTAAATTGCAATAAAACTTGATCAAAGTACCTACTCATTATGGTGGTTATGTGTTTTAAATATTCTTAGGGTAAAGTTACGTGGATATAGAGTATCGAAAAGTGCCTAAAATTGTAAGAATAAGAACTAAAGTTCGTAAGAATGTGTTGATGTCTGGATGTCGATGTATGGATGTGTGTTTGTTACACTTTCACTCAAAAACTATTGTCTGGATTAACATATACCTAGGCTACTTTTATTCCAAGTGCCACGCAGGCATAGCCTTGGGCGGAAGTTAGTCCTTAATAATAATGTGTGTTGGAGCCTCCAGGTGCTTAGTGAAAACTCCGGATTCGTTTAAAATCGTATAATTGGACTTTATAATCGTTTTACAATCGTAATATATTGAGAGCAAGGTTCGCGGGTTAGATGATCGGATACAAAGCAAAAGAGTAAAAAATAGTAAAATGACGGTACTATTAGAAATGAATATTAAAACGCCTGACACATTCCGCGAGCAACAATTTAGAGATCTTCGTTTTAAAGATTTGTAGTGAAGGCGTTAACAATGTGTCTCAACATTATAAATGTCTAAAGTAAATATGTAAATAGTTTAACGTTGTATACAATGAGGTTTGTAAACCCAGAAATTACTATGATATTTTTCGGAAAAACTTAACAACGCAGAAACAGAAAAGTAATAAAATCAGATGTCAAAATTGATGAAACTGGTAAAATAACAACAAAATACATTTAGCAGTCAGTATAAAAGTAAAAAAAAAATCAAACATGCTACTTTTCTATAAGTAGGTGTTTAGTCTGAGTGTAAATCGAATAATATTTCTCTTGTCTAAGAGGAGTGCAGGGTTCAAACCTAGCTCAGTGCGCCAAACTATATTAAAAACTAGAATAAAAACATGTATATTAGATACAAAAATAATATGGAAGTACCTACCATATTCGTAGGTTTAAGAAAAAAATCCTGTCTTGATTAAAATTAAAAAATATATATTACACAATTCAAAACTCATCACTTTCTCAAATATAACTATATATTTACATACTTTTTTAAATTCTGATATAGGCTTCCGCTTGACTTCAACTTGCCTGATGTTAAGCAATGATGTAGTTTACGATAATATCTATTCACTCGTGATTACGAATGATTATTGGTGAACAGGTGGCAGTCGAATCTGGCTCCTTAAGATTTAAAACCATAAAGAAGCAACAATTACGACCCACCCTCTTAAAGGTGTCATCGCATCAGGACACGGCAAGCCCGCTTGGCGGTGGGGCTTTGTCTTGTGGATGGTCACTTACCACGGCCGAAGCCACCAGTATAGTGTCACCTGTTACGTACCTAATTTAGATATTATTTTTTCTTTCCATTTCTCTACATCTATGGCTAAAGGGTTTAAGAAAAGGGGTCTTTAAAATGTCAAAAGAAGGAACAAATTTCCCCAAGGGTGCTTCCACCCCCTTAATTATATCTTTTAATGTAATGTCTGAGTGCATTTTTACATCCCCTTTCTGTACATAATGTTTGACGAGGGGATAAAGTTTAGGGCAATTTTTGGGGTGAAAATGGCCGCTGAAGATATATTTTGTTTCTTAAAATTTTAAAATTTATGTTTAAGTACCCTTATATTGTATTCTGGTTTTTTAACAGATTGTTATATTCATTTTTTTAATGGTTTAAGAAAATACTGCTTCACTAAAGTTTAACTAAATATCTAAATATATAAAAGAAGAAACTGACTGACTGACTGACATATCAACGCAGAGCCCAAACCGCTAGGTCTGGAGACTCCAAATTTGACACATAGGTTCTTTATGGGGTCTAGGGGTGCACTAAGAAAAGATTTTTCAAAACTCACCCTTTAAGGGGGTGAAACGGGGTTACAAAATTTGTATGGAGAAACAAGATTAGTGAGATCAATTTCGCGGGCGAAGCCGCGGGCGGAAGCTGGTGAGAGATAAAGTTTTAAACATAGCTTCACGCCTGTATATCCGCAGGTAGAGGCAGAGGTGAATATAACCCACGTTTTACCAGCTATATTAAGGTTATCTATATAATAGGAAGCAAGCGTATTGCGTTATTAGGACGCAATTTCGCTTCGAGCTGCAATTAAAATTCTCTAAGTATATTAGAAAATTCTTTATGCTCGACCCAGGAATCGAATCGATACGATTAAGCGCACACGCGTACTATTTTAAGTTATTATTAATTAAAGTAACTGTAAATGTTTCAATATTTCACTAACCTGTATTACCCGAAGTGTAGGCAGAGGTAAATATCACTCACATTTCTCTTACTTTATTTTGGTTTCAGAGCAGCGGTGGCGCAGCGGTACGGGCTTCGCCTTAGATTTATAAGGCCGCGAATTCGATTCCCAGTCGTGCCCACACATTTTTGTGAGAATTCCAACATCGCCGCTGCTCAATATAGGTGAAGGAAAACATCGTGAGGAAACCGGCATGTCTAAGAACTAATAATTCGAATTGTGACATCCAACAACCCGCACCTGGCCAAACTCTCTCAACTGGTAAGATAGTTGAGAGAAGACCCGAGCCCAGTTTTCGAGAAATCGAGAGACTAACAAACATACATACACTTACGAAACGTTGCATAATGTGTTTAGAAGCCAATCTAGACTGTCCTCTGCGAGTTCCAATATAATTTACATACAGGTTGAGTTGATAACCTATCTTTTTTAAAGTCGGTTAGAAATAAAACGAAACAGCTCGCCCTTCTAAGCAATATAAAAGCGGGGCTGTCCTTCCTTCTTCTTTTACCATAGCCACCCTCAACACCACCGAAAAACAACCACCATAATAAGACACCCCATCCCTCAAAAGTAGGTAGTTCATTATAAGAAAACAATTGAATGTTTAGAGCTCTTTCTTGACTGGTTTCCAACCCTTGGGGTGTTCCTAAAAAATCAACTTACCCTTATTTCGGAGGGTGAACGATGAAAATTGTTTTATTATTACTTTTGTACTGAGTAGGTACTTTTAATTATAATAGTAGGTACCTGTTAAGAATTTATTGAACACTCAGGTACAAATCTTAATATACTTACTACAATTATTTTAATTAATTTAACATTAACAATTTGGGAATATACAACATAAAGAAGATATGACCCGGGCCGGGCCGGTGGCGTGGTCGGTAAGATACTTGCTTTTCACGCCGCAGGTCGTGGGTTCGATTCCCACCCGAGACAAACATTTGTGATGAACATTTCTGTTTGTGTCGAATTTGGGTGTAAATATCTATTATATGTATATATTTATAAAAGAAAAGTATTATATGTATAGTATATACCAGTTATCTGGTTTCCATAACACAAGCTCTGCTTAGCTTGGGACCAGATGACCGTGTGTGTTAATGTCCCAGAATATTTATTTTTTATTTTTTTATTAGTATATTACCTATTAAGTAAATAAATATCTTTATAGGATTTTCTTACCATAAATATTACTAAAAATAAATACTTACTTTTAAATAAAAAAAATAAGTTTTCTTTAATAATAATACTAGTAGGTACATAATAACACACACGGTCATCTGATCCCAAACTAAGCAGAGCTTGTACTATGGAAACCAGATAACTGGTAATATATTGAAATACTTTTTATTTTGTAAATACATACCTAAATATAAATAAGTAATTACACCCAGACTCAAAACAAACAGACGTGTTCATCACACAAATGTCTGACTTTGGTGGGAATCGAACCCACGACGTGCGGCGTAAAATCAAAATCAAAAATCAAAATAATTTATTCGCAAGGAATACAGGTCAAATAAAGGTGACAAATGTATATAGTACAGCCATAATCCGCCATTCATAGGCATGCAAATATAAAACCAACATACTATTTTACTTTAAATATTCACTTAAATTATAAAAACAGCTGTGTATCAGCCATTTCTTTAACTCTGTTTTGAACCTATGGAATGGAAACTCTCTTATATTTTTTGGTACTTTGTTATAAATTGTAATACACATGTGATAAACATTATTTTTACAGAGGCTAGTTCTACAATATGATAATACTATTTTGGTTGGATCTCTAGATTTACTATCTCTAGATATACTAAAAGCAAGTACCTTACGGACCACGCCACCGACCCATCAATAGGTTATTAACTAACCCGGGTAATATACCTACCTACATACGGACTATGAAAAAAAAACAAAAGTATTATTTTCAACTTAATTTTATTTCAAAACGCGACGCGACGAACATTGAAAGTTTGATAACCAAAACCAAAAAATGAAAAAAAATCGTAACATTTGTTTTGGTTTCGATTTAGTGTAAAAAATATAATTTTTTTACATTTTGCCTGTTCGATTCCCAGTTGTAGGATGTATATTTTTCAAAATCTGCTGACACAGTTTCGTTCCTTTAATTTTCTAGTAAACTTTTAAAGTATTTTTTGTCTGGGCACTGAGATGGTATTGTAATGTAACATTTGGTATGTATTTTATTTCCAAAATATTATTTAAATTACAATTTATTATCCTGTTAGTCTCTGCGGAATAAATTCATTTCTTCTAAAGATTTAAATACTTACTGGAAAGATTTAATACACTGTCGAGCGGTTTCTTATTATCATTATTTTTATATATCGATTTGTTGAGAGAATTTTTACGTACCTATTTTGTATATAAGTAAGTAGGTACTTATAACCTTTCTCTTCTCGTAGTAACTATTCGAAGTAAAGTTAATATTTATTATTTTAAGTACAATTTGTACAAAATGTTGATCAGTTACATCAAATATTAAATAAGTAATACAAAGCATATGCCTACTTTTCTTTAAGACTCGTTATTTTTAATCAAGCAACGGTCTCGATATAAAATCTAAAACACAATTTGAAAATAGAAACAAACTCGCCCGCGGAATTTCAGTGATGGATTGCACAGGCGGTTTCTTATTTCAAAAACCGAACACAAGATGCTGGCTGGAACGAAATAAAAAAACAAAAACAGCCTTTATTCCCGCGCACTAAGTAGGTTTTACGCGCCATTTTAGATTTTTGGCGGTATTTACGTTACGAAGCTAAACTCCCCACTGTCGCTCTCAAGGATTTATCGTCTTGGGGGGAAAGAGTGGAAAAATAAGAAAGGGCTGTTTTTCCTAGGGGACTTCGGGGGATGGGGGCAAGAGATTCAATTAAGACGGGTGCCACCCAAGCGATTAATTATGCTTTCCAAATTATTGTTTGAGAAAAAATTGTGGAATGCGAACCCGCTTGTGGCAGTTTTAATATTGTATTTTTTAATAAAATTTACTGTGAGAATTTACTGCTTGAAATCTGAAAAGACACATTTACTTTTAGGTTTCTTGGAAATAGATACATAGGTAAATTTAAGCGAACCTATTGTTCTTTGCTGGGCTCTTTATAGAGTAGAGTGACTATATTAGTGTAGTGGCTATCTTTTTAAATATATAAGGGACCGCAAATACTCCACGCATGTCATTTGTGAAGAAATTTAGGCAATATATGTCATACATAATATGGGTAGGCAATAAGTATCTATATAACTGTTCAAACAAAACATTCGACAGTTAAGTAAAAGTCTGTTTTACGTAAGTCTACAAATTCCTGACCTATATAAAGGCCTTAAAATCAAAACATACACGTCACACATTGACCTAGTAACGCATGTAAAGGTTAAAGACCTCCCATGTTTCTATCAAAGCAATTTAATCTTAATATACAATATTTAGGATTCAATTTTCAACGTACAACGATCACATGTGGAGTAGTATTCACGTATCAATTAAAGTTTTGATTATTTCAAAGTTGAAGGAAACTTTTGTTCGTAACTTTGTTATTTTACAACAATAAACTAAGCGGCTCACTTCATAATCTGTACAACTTAAAAACTGCATGTATTTTACTTCATCATTCTAATATTATGCATTTATAACAATTTAAACTTTTTTTATTTGTGATGAACTAACTATGGCTGATATGCAGTTCCTTTTTCAAACAACGAATCATAATAATAAAAAACTGGCCGTTATGAATTTGTTCTGAAATTTTAAATTCAGAACTGAAACAAAATACAAAACTATGTACAAACAAAAGCGCATCGTATATACCTTGTTCTTTTTTTAAACATAGAATCATAAAAACAAAATCACTTGCTCTTATCAATAAACTTCATTCTGTAATTTAAAATTTGGAACAGAAACAAAAGAAAAAACAACAAAGACACAAACAATATTCGAATTTCAAAAGCAATTTAAAACGTAATCGAACGCCGTTCGCTTCTTATTCCCCCACCTTGAATATCTATCTATGAAAGGTATGGCACACTTTTATTCTTAAGGGGCCGACCGTCCACCCCATTTAAAAGAAGCCATCTTGGGATTGGGTACCCAGGGGCGCGCCCTCCCCCTACAACGGGGGAAGGAGAACAGGGGGAACCACTTTTCTCAGCGAAGTGTTGTTTTAATTCTACCAAATATCTTTTCGTGAATACCTCAGCAGAAGTTCTGATATAATTTTCTTTGAGTAATATTTATACGTTTTAGGTGAAAACGCCTTGCGTTTTGTTGGAAACTTATTCTAATAATAGGAACGAGGGTAATTAGATTTTGGTGAAATTTGAGGTGTTTTTGGTAAACGTATTAAATTGTGAATACTTAATTAACTTTTTCTTAATCGACTTAAAGAATTTAAAGTAGGTTAACCAAATATTCTTCAAAAATATTTTCTTCAACAACAAATGCCTTACTTACTTACATACCGTATAAGGTTTTAGTTTTGATAGCGCTACCTATTGTCCGAAGGTGTGGACAGAGGTGAAAATCACCTAAATTATTAGTAATATGTTTAGTTTTCATTATATAATGGGAGTCGAACGTTCCGCCGTTCATTGGACACGACTCCAAACTTCGAGTTGCAACTAAGATTTTTCTATATACCTATGTCTTTTTTATTGACCCAGACTTAATTCCTCTACTGTAATAGGTCTTCTAGCCTCTGGGGCCCCAGGTTCAAATCACACGCCGGACCAAAAATAATGTTGAGACTTATCTAATTTCACAGCATTAGTTCGGAGTCCGGAAGTTTGTTGTGTAATATCCAGCAAGCACGCAAAAACCACGTAAAGCTGTCGGTCCTGCGGCCAATATTTCACCGGTCGTGGATGTAGGGATCGAGGGTGCACTTGTGTTTACGCACATACCTACTTGTGCACTCTAATATCTGTTGCGTATCGTGCTAGTTAGATTAGATTGACCGTAGGTATTATAATTAGGTTCTGATGGTAGGTTCACTTCAAACCATTTTAGTGTCCCAATGCTGGGCACGGGTTTGAGAGAGTTTAGGCCTTAATCCACACACGCTGGCCAAATGCGGGTTGGTGGATGTCACATGTCCTCGAATGATTAGTTATTAGACATGCCGGTTTCCACACGATGTTTTCCTTCACCGATATTGAGCAGCTGAGATGAAACAATTCACACAAAGATGTGTGGGCACGACCAGGATTCGAACCCGCGACCTTATTTTTCTAAGGCGAGGCCCGTACCGCTGCACCAGCGCTGCTCGATGAACACGATGGTAGTTTATCATCTCCTAAATATATAAAAAAAGAAAAAAACATACCTACCAACCAAATATATCTAGAGACTGCAATCCACATTTGGCACATATTTTCCGTATGAGGACTAGGGGTGAACTAAAAAAGGGTTTTTCAAAACTCCCCCCTTTACAAAATAACGATTAAAAACTATACCCCGTTTCACCCCCTCGAAAACGTAAAAAAAGCTGCGGTTGGAAGCTAGCAGGAAATATAAATTAAAAGCAGTAGTAGCAAATTTTGTGTAATACAATCACACCTCCCGCGATAAAAACGGTCGATCGCCGCCATTTTACCGAAATTCCAAATTCGAATCGCTTTGAAATTCTATGCCATAGTCGGGCAAAGGCATTCCACTTTCGTCCACTAGGTGGTCCAGGTAAATTTTAATTTCTATGCAAATGAAAGCTTTCGAGCTTAAATCTAGGAGCTTTGTCGAAGGTATCAAATGACGGGAAAACTTAATGAAAATGCAAGATGACGGTAAAGAATCAACCTTTATTTTGACTTTATGTAAAATTCAAATTTAAAATGAAAACATTGTTCTAAAACCTTATTACAAAAAGCAACTTATTTATAAAAAAAGCGGAGAGCAGACATTAGTTAAGCAAATCATATCGACAAGCTGATTTATCTATAGTTCAAGCACTACTTGAATAGCAGTGCTGTTTACTGTCAGCATTGTAGGCATCTTATCTTATCTTATAAATGGGGCTGGTAGACCCAGAGCACTTCGACCCAGCTGGATCTTCTGTGCTTCCCCTTGATACTATGAAGCCTCAGGTATTCTTCCTCCGCACAGCTCGTCCACGACCGGTGCTGATTGTAGAAAAAAATCAAATTAGGTACTTACAAAAAAAAAAGACGGGTTGCACTCCGGGAGTGCCGGCAGAAGTGAAAACATTCGCGCAAGCGCCCTGCGCTGCCTAAACGAAACAGTAGGCCCAGGCATACATTTTCGCCGCGCCGTAGAGAGGGGATAGCTGTCTACTCTCCATCCGTCTTACGCTTTTTCGATCAGGTCACGTGTCCTGACGCGAGTTTAAGATTTTATACCCATTACAGAAAAAGTGCTCAACGCCGCTAAAGAAGTTTTCACTTCAAAAAGCAGTAGAATTGAGAACCAACTCCTTTTGAAGTCGGTTAAAAATCTATAAAGTCGCTTAGAAGTCTATCTTTATAAACTGAAGCATTTTTGTGTATTAAGTAATCAATGCAGGTACCAATGTGGGTACCATTGTACTTAACACTCATGTGCATGTAATAATATATATATATAAATTCTAAAACACTGTTTAAAGGAAGATGGAAAATATTTGGAAAGTCGATTATAACTCTGTGGAATAATGGATGAAAGAATCTAACACCACAGTTTAACGCACCTCTACTACCAGTTCTCGAACGTAACTTGTAGGTATACGTTTTCGTAAACGAATAATTGGCAGTCGTCTTGATTTCCAACCAATATCAAAAAGAATCAGATTCTCAATTACTCTGCATCTTTTCTTGTTGGTATGTATCATCATTTCAACCCTTTTTTTAGTGTCCCACTACTGGAGACGGGTCTTTTCTCTACTATCTTACGAATTGAGAGAGTTTAAGCCTAGCTGGCCAAGTGCGGGTTGGTGACTGCCACATGTCCTCGAATGATTAATTCTTAGACATGCCGGTTTCCTTACGATGTTTTCTTTCACCGAAATTGAGCAGAGGCGATGAAACAATTCACACAAAGATGTGTCGGCACGACCGGATAGCGAACCCGCGACTTTACATTTCTAAGGCGTGGCCCGTACCACTGCGCAACTGCTGCCCCACTAGCTAAGTATTTAAATAATTAAATTTTTTTATATTTTTTACAGATCAGGAATCATACTTCAACAGCAATCACGCAGAGAAGCCATCAAAATTAATAATATTAATTATTAAACTTATTGGAATTTATACTACTTTTTTATTCCAAATTTAAAACCTTTAGCGACACAATCATGCGTTTTAACTAAGAATAGGATTAGACTCGCGGCTAACTTCATACGAAACACCAAGCAAAAGTAGAGTCAGCACAAAATATCAAACTACACATACTAAATTAGAAGAAAAGTATGTAGCCTAAGTAAAGTAACGTGCAATGATGCCACAAACTTATACGCAAATCCCCATAAAGATAGATATATAAAATTTTTAACATAAAACATTGCATTTTTTTAACTAAAGTTAGGAATATATTTTCGACTCTAAATGCCCAATTCGACTCAAATCGCAATAAGAACACATTTTAGTAAATTTTCATCTAGATTTCATTTCTTTTTTTCTTTTTTTTTCAAACAAAAGTTTTTGCCCACCGTACTAAAAAATGTGAAATTGTTGCGCATTCCAATCCAAGATGGCGAAATTCCAGTCCTATTCTTATTTGATACGCATTGTAAAACAATCTACGATGAAAGTTTTTGCAGTCCGAAATTTCACGAATTTTCGCATCGCGAAACGTTAGAGTTACAGAAGTTATCCGAAAATTTCGCCGAGCCAACCCGAAAAGCCGGTGAGATCACGTACGCCGATAACATAACGAAGTTTCTACATTAACTGAACTTTTATTACTGTTAGCTTCAAGGCAGGTTTAACTTTGTACATATGCAAAAATATATTACAGAAACCGGTTTATGAATCTACTGTTTGAAAAAAAACTTGGCATTTATTGCAGTAATCCTAAAGAGAGCTGTGGCGCAGGGGTATCAGCCACGCCTTTGAAATATTAGGTCGCTTGTTCGATCCCCGTGCCCACACATTTTTGCCGGTGCTCATTGCTCAATATCGGTGAATTATACTTAGTTATTATTCCTGTGTACTTTAGTCATTAAGAATTTATTTATTTTTTATTTATTTACTATATGGCGGGTCACCAAATGGCGGACCACGACCGGGAGCGGATCTTGTTATAAATCTATACTAATATTATAAAGCGGAAGAGTTTGTTTGTTTAAACGCACTAATCTCAGAAACTACCGGTCCGATTTAAAAAATTCTTGCATTGTTAGATAGCCCATTTATTGAGGAAGGCTATAAGCTACTTTTTATCCCACTCCTGGGTATTTACGCGGGTGTAGTCACGGTGGAAAGCTTTTACAAAATATTTTACATTGTGTAACTTGAGAAGGTACGTAATTTGATAATTTCTTGTCTAAGATAAATCTTGTTAAAAATAAATTCGGGAATAGATTTGCCTATGAACATCTAATCTAAACTTCGAACGAATAATTTAAGGCTAAAAATGACATTATTGTAGAAACCCTTAGTAGATACCATTTTTTTATTCATTACATATATTATTTATTAGAAGATACCATCGAACACTTTCGTTTTATTTGACGTTCGTAGTTTGCCGTTAGTGACCACCCACCAGACAAAGCTGCACCGCCAAGCGGCCTTGCCGTGTTCCGGTGCGATGTCTGGTGACACCATTTAAGAGGGTGGGTCGAAATTGTTGCTCTTTTATGTTTTCTAACCATAAGGAGCATCATTCCACTGCCACCTCACCGAAATTCATGCGTAACCACGAATGAATCGGTATAGTGGGCAGGCGCGCCCCATTGTAGATTATATCATTGCTTAACATCAGGCAAGTTGTAGTCAAGCGCAGGCCTATTTCAGGATAATAAAAAAAAATATAGTCCAGTTTATTATATTACCTTCTAGACAGCGACGGTGACGATGGATGGTCAATGCTCTATAGTTTAGTTTGTTTTTGGTTTGGAGAATATATTAAGAAAGGCAAATCTATTCCTTACACACACATCAACCCTTTTCGTGACCCACTGCTGGGCACGGGTCTCCTCTCAACTGTCTTACAAGTTGAGAGTTTAGGCTTTAATCCACACACACTGGCCAAGTGTGGGGTGGTGGATATCTCAAGTGTTCGAATGATTAGTTCATAGACGTGCCGGTTTCCTCATGATGTTTTCATTCACCGATATTGAGCAGCGACGATGAAGCAATTCATACAAAGATATATTTTTACCGCTGCGCCACCGGAATCTATTCCATATTTATATTAAAATAAGAACTTAATTAGCTAAGCTACATAAATATTCAAGAATCAAAACAAATGACCAAGCTAAGTAAGTACGGAGAGAGTTTACGACAATGCCTATAAGAAAACGGGCGCTGTGTTATAAAATTTGCATTCGGCTGGCGGGTGATGCAGGCGGTGGTTGGATGTTGTGGAGACGGATTCTTATTGATTTTGTAAGTATTTATTTAAACAGCAAGTACTGTGACTATGAACGTAAAGATATCATAATGATAAGAATATTCTGGGACATTAACACACACGGTCATCTGATCCCAAACTAAACAGAGCTTGTGTTATGGATACCAGATAAGTGTACACATTTAAACTACTTTTCCTTTATAAATACATATAGACGGGCCGATGGCGTGGTCGGTAAGATACTTGTTTTTCACGTCGCAGGTCGTGGGTTCGATTCCCACCCGAGACAAACACTAGTGATGAACATTTGTGTTTATGTCGAGTCTGGGTGTAAATATCCATTATATGTATATATTTGCAAAAGAAAAGTATTATATGTATAGTATATACCAGTTATCTGGTTTCCATAACACAAGCTCTGCTTAGCTTGGGACCAGATGACCGTGTGTGTTGATGCCCCAGAATATTTATTTATTATTTATTTATTTATTATATATTAGAAATTTAAACTAAGATTCAAAACAAACAGATGAGAGGGAAGACATTACATAGCGCTAATATCTGTAGTACCCGAAGGTGTAGGCAGAATTGAATGTCACCCATTTTTCGGTAGCTATGTTTTTAGGTCCCATAAGTAAAAGGGGGCGAGCCTTTTTCCTCTTCATCAGTTTGAGCCGCAACTTAAAGTTTCTTGTATATATTAGAACTTTAAACGTATTTTTGCTGGACCCGGAAGCTTACATAGAAAGCTACTGTAGTTATGTCTCCGCTGAACTGAAATTAGAAAGAAGAAGAAAGAAAAAAAAAAAGAATTAGCATTTTCGAACAATAGACACGATGCTGTAATAGGTTTAAAGAAATTCAAAAAATTTAATTAATTTAAAATAAGACACAATATGCTACTTATATGAGAACTTAATCTAACTTAAATTAAACTTGATTTTCTTATAATGGTCATCCAGAGTCGTAGAATATTTACTGACAAATCAGTAAATATTTCTTATGTAACTAACGAGCGGTTGCTTAAAATATACTTAGATAATGTGGACTTAAATGATGAATGAAATGTGAAGTTTAACGAATGACAAGTTGGTATGTATATAAGTAGATATATATTTACAAAAGAAAAGTATTATATGTATAGTATATACCAGTTATCTAGTTTCCATAACACAAGCTCTGCTTAGCTTGGGACCAGATGACCGTGTGTGTTAATGTCCCAGAATATAATATAATATATAGAATATATAATATATTTTCGTTAAGAATTTTTCTTCTAAGGAGACAGGTACTCTAAAACGTCTCTGACGCTTAAGCATAACAGAAACGCTCACTCCATACTAACTAACACCAGAGGGAGGTATTGTCCGACCTCTCTCCGCAAAGGGGGTACGTCTAACAGGAAAAAGGAGGGTTGGAAAATTTCCATTTTCTTACGTATTTCGCCGTCTCTGCAGCACTTTTTGATTAACGGACGGCTAGGGGAGCAATTTCATTATGTATTCATCCTACTAAAGCGTATTTACCTCCTCCCCCCCCCCCCTCCCCCCATTTCTATCCATTGTGTGGTTAATATTATTATTTTAATTTTTTTACTGCTCCGGTGGTTTAAGGAATAGCATGCTCGCGCCTAGCCTCAAGGGTTACGGGTTCAAATCCCGCGCCATACCAAAGAGTATAAAGACTTTTCTATTTTTTTTTTATTCTTGAACAGACTAGCGCTTGACTACAACTTACCTGATGTTAAGCAATGATGTAGTCTACAATGGGACGCGCCAGCCCAATGTACAGATTCACTCGTGATTATGAATGACTTGCGGTGAGAAGGTGGCAGTGAAATGAGGCTCCATATGGTTGAAACCATAAAGGAGCAACAATTCCGACCCACCCGTTTAAATGGTGTCACCAGACATCCCACCGGAACGTGGCAAGGCAGGTTGGCGGTGAGGTTTTATCTGATGGGTGGTCACTAACCACGGCCGAAGCCTACCACAAGTTAATTACCAGTAAACATAATTACCAGTTGATTGACACCTGATTGGCACCACTAGGGGACCACGTTTCATCGCCGCTGCATAATATAAAGGAAAACATCCACCCACCTGCACTTAGCTAGCGTGTGTGGATTAATGCCTACTCTCTTAACTTGAAGATAGTTGAGAAAAGACTAGTGCTCAGCAGTGGGACACTAAAAAGGGTTGAATAAGAATACATAAATATTTATATTTATCATGATGGGCAATTAACGCGCTCACCTTTAATTTGGCTTTACGTTTCGACACGGGTTGCACTAGTCGTGGTCGCAAGCAGTCTGCTTGCAATAACGCAACGCGAAAGTTTAGAAGTAGGTATATAAAGAATACATAAGTTAGGCGAGCGTAAGAGCCAGCTAAGTGGTGTCTACAGGTATCTAGTCGGTGGGATGGTGACAATTTTTTCGTCTTATCCGTCAGATAGCTATTTTTTTTTTACGGTGATACATCCAAGCGAAATCTCGAATGACGTCACGTTTAGGTAAGTATTTAATCATATTATTCTTTCATTTCAATATTGAAGCAAATTATAGACACTTATCTAACATTGACGGGTCGTGGGTCCGATTCCCATACGAGACAAACATTAGTGATGAACATTTGTTTGTGTCGAGTCTGGGTGTAAATATCTATTATAAGTATATATTTACAAAAGAAAAGTGTTTTATGTATAGTGTATACCAGTTATCTGGTTTCCACAGTACTAGCTCTGCTTAGTTTGGGATCAGATGACCGTGTGTGTTAATGTTCCAGAATATTAAAAAAAAAAATTGTCTACTGACAGACTAATGGAAATCACTTCAACCCTTTCTTAGTGTCCCACTACTGGACACTACAGTTGGGCACGGGTCTTTTCTCAACTACGAGTATCTTACGAGTTGAGAGAGTTTAGACCTTAATCCACACACGCTGGCCAAGTGCGGGTTAGTGGATCTCACATGTCTTCGAATGATCTTTTCTAAGACATGCCGGTTTCCTCATGATGTTTTCCTTCACCGATATTGAGCAGCGGAGACGAAAGAATTCACACATAGATGTGTGGGGACGACCGGGAATCGAAACCGCTACCTTACATTTCAAAGGCGAGGCCTGTACCGCTGTGCCGCCGCTGCTCTCACTTATTCTTTACTAGCTTCCGCCCACGGCTTTGCCCGCGTGGTACTTATTGGGACCATAATCTATCACTGTTCGGCCGGTGGCGTAGTCGGTAAGATGCTTGCTTTTCACGCCGCAGGTTGTGGGTTCGATTCCCACAATAGTCAGACATTTATGTGATGAACACGTCTGTTTATCTTGTGTCTGGGTGTAGTTATCTATAATGTAGTATATATTTACAAAAGGAAAGTATTATATGTAGTATATTACCAGTTAATGTTCCACTATATTATTATTAGCAGCGGTGGCGCAGTGGTACTGGCCTCGCCTTAGAAATATAAGGTCGCGGGTTCGAATCCCAGTCGTGCCCACACATCTTTGTGTGAATTATTTCATCGCCGCTGCTCAATATCGGCGAAGGAAAACATCGTGAGGAAACCGGCATGTCTAAGAACTAATCATTCGAGGACATGTGACATCCACCAACCGGCACTTGGCCAGCGTGTGTGGATTAAGGCCTAAACTCTCTCAACTAGTAAGATAGCTGAGAGGAGACCCATGCCCAGCAGTGGGACACTAAAAAAAATGGTTGAAGTGAAAAAAGTGAATATTATTATTATTCCGTCCAGTATTTTTTGTCGTGAAAGAGTAAGAAACATCCATACATAGTTACATACAAACTTTCGCGTTAGTATTATTAGTACGATTGTACACAAAACACTTATCTAGACAAATAAATAAATGGGACTTAAGTTGTAACACTTATTTTGCTTGTTAAAAATTTACAACCTTATTCATAAAAATCTTATTAGTCTGTATATATCGATGGGTTTTGTCTCTTTTTTACTAGTATAATAATAATATAGTGGGACATTAACACACACGGTCATCTGATCCCAAACTAAGCAGAGCTTGTACTATGGAAACCAGATAACTGGTAATATACTACATATAATAATTTTCTTTTGTAAATATATACTTAAATATAGATAATTACACCCAGACACGAGACAAACAGACATATTTAAACAAATGTTTGTCACGGGTGGGAATCGAACCCACGACCTGCGGCGTGAAAAGCAAGTATCTTACCGACCACGCCACCGGCCCGTCATAATATCAAGATGATAGACAGAGACAAACGAATTATAAACCTATAACCTCAAATCTTAGATACTAACCCCTATATTCATATACGTCTTATAAGCTCATTATAGCTAAAATAGGTTTATAATTCGTTAGTCTTTGTCTAGCACCTTGACGTTTATACTAGTAAGAAAGGGACAAAGTCTTTTTTAATTAAAGAGTCTTGTAAGATTTTTATGAACAAGATCATTTAACAATGAATTTGAAAGTCACGATTTGTTCAAAGACTTATTTACTTGCTTAAATCTAGCTCTCTAACTCGTAAGATAGTTGAGAGACGACCCGTGCCCAGCTGTGGGATACTAAAAAGGGTTGAAGGGATATCTGTCTAATATACAAATAATAAAATTATTTAGTTTCTATAGGAAAAATAATAAGGCTACCTACCGCTAGAGGCGCTGCAGAGCGCTGTGCTGCTTTTTGTAAACACTTTTATTTTTCTCGTAATAATAATTAATACTGTTACGGGAATCATTCATGATTCATAATATAACTAGCTTCCGCCTGCGGCTTCGCCCGCGAAATTGATCTCACTAATCTTGTTTCTCCATACAAACTTTGGAAGCCCGTTTCACCCCCTTAAAGGTAAGTTTTGAAAAATCCTTTCTTAGTGCCCCAGAACCTATGTGCCATATTTGAGTCTCCAGACCCAGCGGTTTGGGCTCTGCGTTGATATGTCAGTCAGTCAGTCAGTTTCTTCTTTTATATATTTAGATATTTAGTCGTGTCACACTATAATGGTTCGTTAACTTACTGTTTGTAGTTGAAATGGATTAAAGATGGCGCTATACAAACGGTAAGTTTTAAAAAGCATGGTTTTATGATATTCTTAACAGGAAAAATATTAACTTTAATAAAATAGACAATTTTATTTATATTTATATAATTTTATTACGTGACTAGTGTTAACAATGCTTGTCGCTAAAATTGTATTGCTATTCGATAATAGATGGCGGTAGTAGTACTTATTTTAGTGCCATCTAGTTTTCACTGACATAAACTTTGAAATTAATCCTGAAGAAAATTAGATTCTTAGAATTATTAGTAAAGAATAAGATACAAGCAAGATACAATACCAGCGGTGGCGCAGCGGTACGAGCCTCACCTTTGAAATATAAGGTCGCGGGTTCAAATCCCAATCGCGCCCAACACATCTTTGTGTGAATTGTTTCATCAGCGCTGCTCAATATCGGTGAAGGAAAACATCGTGAGGAAACCGGCATGTCTTAGAACTAATCATTCGAGGACATGTGACATCCACTAACCCGCACTTGGCCAGCGTGTGTGGATTAAGGCCTAAACTGTTTCAACTCGTAAGATAGTTGAAAGAAGACCCGTGCCCAACAGTGGGACACTAAAAAGGGTTGAAGTGTTATGATACAAGCCAGAGTTAGTAATTTTCTGTGCCCGAATTTTCAGTTTTCGAAGCTCGCTACCCAATAAAACTATTTTTTATGTACTATTGTAGTTTCAAATAGATGCCGCTAGAGGCACTGTTCTCGATTTCATGTAAAAATAATATTTAGCTGTATTCGATAGTACGCACAGTTAACTATTAAAGAGCCATTGTTATAAGCATTTTTATACTTTCTATGAAGTAGAAACTAACTATTATTAACTATTATTTTACTAGATTGAAAGTCACAATAAAGCGCCCCTATTGGCGTTAAGCATAACTAAAAAAAAAATACCTGATCATTATTGTCATGAATTTTTTTTTATTCTGGCTTGCACTTGACCAAAACTTGCCTGTTGTTAAACAATGATGCAGTCTACGATGAAACGCGCTTACCCAGTAAATACCAATTCACTCGTGACTTGAAGACAGAGAGATTATAGATTGTCATGTAGTTTAGTTACATTTAACGCCAACAGGGGCGCTGTAATATCTATTTTAAAGTACTTTCTCTTCTTGACAGCTACAAATGAAATCTCATAGTTTCCAACCACACCGTTGGAACCGACCGTTGGAATTACACAATCTCATTCCCCCATCCCACCGCCACCGTTATATAGTGCAAATTCCTCGGGTATCAATCAATCAATCATTTATTCATAAAAATATAAGTTAACAGTATACACACTATACACCAAGACACTTATATTTTATACTAATTACTATTTACTAGGTAATCATAAACTACACAACATATTTTATTATAATTAAAATTATCAATTTTATAAACTTAAGTTACTTTTATTTAGCCAACTATAAACATTTTTTTTTTAATTTATTATCCATGATTAGTCCTAAATCTCGAATCGAAATAACTCGCTTTAGGGGTGAACCCGCTAATTCATATGTAGTAGTTATTGGAGAACGAGACCTAGAAAATGTGATGATTTTTTCATTTAGAGATGATGTGCGGCAACTTATTTTTACTACTCCATTGCGCTACCGCGTTAATATCTGCCTGTAATGCCAAAGAGTCATTTTGTTTGGTGACTGTGTGGAATACTTTTAAGTCATCTGCGAACATAAGACATTCAGATTTTGAAATAGTATTCGGCAGGTCATTAATCATTAACAATGCACAAAGCGTTTTGGTGCCACTTTTACTGTGGGAACTGCCAAGTTGTGGAATTTGCTGCCGGATTTTATGTTTCCCGATAGCTATAATCTGCTTGTCTTTAAGTCACGAGTGAATCGGTCTTTACTGGGTAAGTGCATTCCATCGTAGACTGCATCATTGCTTCACATCAGGCAAGTTGTGGTCAAGCGGAATCCTATTATAGGATAAAAGTATCCACCTACAGGATTAGGTCCGTCAGCATCTGCGTCGGAGTCGACGTGGCATCATTGTCAACGTCACTTTCACCGTCTGCACAGGTGTCTGTAACCGCATCGTTTTCGGCGTTTTAGCGTCAACGTCGAGTTTGGGGTCAACATAGACTTCGTCACTTTCGTTGTCGGCGTCATAGTGAGTCAGCCTTTACGTCAGTCATTATTTTAATTTTTGAGTTTGCTTCGGAAAAATAGTATACACGGGTGTTGATATCCGCTTCAGTGCCTTGAACAGAATCAGTAACGGCTTTAGCATCGCTTTTCGTCTGAACAAGTGTAAGAGTCTGCATCGGCACTTGTGTGGCCGTCATCGCTGATGTCAGAATCATCGCATTACCTACCATGTCGAAATCATCAAAGTCGTCATCAGCATTAGCGTTAGCGTCGCTTTCAATATCAGCACTGACTTTTGCGTCTGAGTTGACCTCAGCATCGGTACTACCTTCTGCATCGCATTAAGCGTTATGTTCTAAATTGAAGTCAGCATCGGGATCTGCATCAAAATCGGCGTGTAAGACATATGTTTACAAATGTTTCTCTTCATTGATATTGCTTTAATGGAACTATTCACACAAAGTTGTGTCGTCTTGATCCAGGATAAACCGTGATCACTGCGCGAACAAAAGTAAACTTGCCTCTGTCTAGGAGGAGCTGCGTGGGTTTCTTTTTTAGACTACGTTGTTTCCACTGCAGCACACGATACACACAATATGGACCCATACTTTACATTTCAACCCTTTATAGCGTTCCACTGCTAGGTACGACTCTTCTCTCAACTGTCTTACGAGATGATAGAGTTTAGGCCTTAATCCACACACACACTCGCCAAGTGTGGGTTGGTGCGGTCACATGTTTTCGAATGATTAGTTCTTAGTCGGATTAGCACCGATATTGAACAGCGGAGATGAAACAATTCACACAAAGATGTGTGAACATGATCGGGTGTGGGTTTATAACTTGTAGCGGCTTTTCTACATAGCATATCTTACCCACACCACTTCTTAGCCCACCATCAGTGAAAACAGGCAGAAATGACTTAGGTTTGACCACAGCTTCCCCGATCTAAACGATGACATGATTATGATACAAAATTGCAATTAATTTTTAGTGATAGTGCTAGTAATTATATGATTGTCTACGATGAACAAAAACACGAAGAGTCTTCTATTCTGACCCAATCTCTCAAATGGTGCTACTTGGCGGCGGAGTTTCGTCTGATGGTTAACCATTATTTCCGAAGACTACCTACCACAAGTTAGTTTGGGCAACCCGAAGACCACAAGTTCATTCCGAATCATTAAAATTAAAGGTGCATTTCTATGAACAAAATATTCTTAACTAACGTCCACATATGGTGGAAAGCCTATAAATGGTAAAGTTTAGAAAACCCCTAAAATTCTAGTAAGTAGTATATTTACTCTTGTGCGTCACAAATTAAGTACCTAGCTACTTACAGTTATTACCCATGTTTTCGAATGCGTATTATTTTGTTTGGGAGAGCTATAACATTTTCTTGATTTCCCTCGTTAAGCTACTGAAGTTCATAGTTATCACGAACTGAAAACAGCTCTTGAATGTTTACGTACTATGATCCAAAATAGTAAAGATAAGCCGGATTACGCAACTACCTGCAACATCGTACGCAAGTAGTACCAATTATAAGAAACACGTAAAAAGACGTCACTAAAATTGAAACGTAGTAGTTTTGATTTTAATTTCACGGCAAATTAACTTGAACAATCAAATAACCATTGGTTTTCTCAATAAATTTCTTTTACCAGATATTGCTCTGTCGCAATAACGGCAATGATCGCTAGATGATAATTTACAATGTTTAATATATTTTTAATAGTTGTCTTAGCATTAAATTGTGTATTGACTGGTCGGATAGAACGTGAGTGATAATTTTCGTAATGTGAATTAAAATACCCTTTTTAATAAAAAAAGAATTGACACAATTGACGGAACAATCGACAAACAAAAGTATATACAACCAAATATTGACAGTGCTCTTTTCTATGAAGTCGGTTATAAAAAAAACCATGTTGTGTAATGAGGCTATTGATGGTTACGAAAATAATAAGTTATGTTTCAATTTTTCAGAATACGACGTCTTTTTGATACCAGTGCCAAAACTGCCGATCAAAACGAAAAATGTGTTTTACGTACCAAATAAGGATCGGGATTCAAGAAATTACAGGGCTATAGATAAACTTGATTATGACAGAGATACTTATGACGTAGATACTATTTTTGGTAGCAGCCGTAATGATAGAGGAGGTTCACCTGCTGATGAAATAGATAGTTATGGAGTTGATAAAATTGTGGGAGGCTTCGAAGTTGATATTAATTTGTATCCATACCATGTTGGGTACGGAACTAATTGTGGAGCTGCTATCATAGACAAGAAGTGGGCTATTACCGCAGGCCATTGTGGGTAAGATGATCAGAAAACAAGCTATTTTTTTACTATGTAAAACCCAAGTAGTTTCTTCAAAAATTTGTGGGACCCTTTTAAAATACATTTAGTTCAAACAAGATGAAATTCGCAACTTGTTCCATATTATGACGAACGATGATGGCGGATCAAACTTGAAAAAAATTAAACATCCAAATGACAGGCAGGTGAAGTCTTCACTTCACCTGTTTAAATACACGAATGTCATTTAATTAGTAAAACACCTTAAATTATATTTTGCAGGAAGAAACCATACATAAGAGCCGGATCAAAATACATAAACCAAGGTCAAAAATTCAATGTAAAAAATAACTATATCCATCCAATGTGGAGCGCTAGTACTAAAGATCATCCTTTCGATTTCGACTTTCAACTGCTAGAACTAGAAAAAGCGTTGAAGTTCGATGACAATATACAACCAATAAAAATTGCGCACATTGAGGACATGGTTATTGGTAAGGTGATTACTGTAACTGGATGGGGAAATACTGAAGAAAACGTAAGTACATAATACTGAGAACGTTCGCTTACGATCTAAATCTCAATCTTCAAGTCTTAACTAAGATTAGTAGTTAAGAATTACAAAATAATTTTTAATGACTACAAAAACTTGTGCTGATAACAATTATAGACATGCACAACATTACAATTATACAACAAGTAAGTACTGCGATTGAAAATTACAATGCATTTAGTAGTAATTTAATTACATTACAGCTGAATTACACATGCATTATACACTAATTGTATGTGACAAATTAATAGCATTAAACATTTACTGATGTAAATTGTTTAAAATATAAAATGAAAACGAACAAATAAACCTCCCTGCGGCAAACCCACGGCTAAAGTAAAAAAACCGTTTTAGCTTTGAAACAATCGAATGAAATAACTGAAATTTAAAGTAAATGGAAATGAATGACAGTTTATTCAAACAAGTTATTGAATAAAACCAGTATTTTTTAACAGTTTCACTCTAATGACAGTGTTGAAAGCTTAGTCCGAGTCAACAACGTACATATTTCTACCAAAATAATAATAAAAACTCTTTTGTAAATAATTTTAGGGTCCGTATTCGACTGTGCTCCGAGCTGTGAGGGTACCAATAATATCCAAAGAACATTGTCAATCAGTTCCCTTTCCATACTTCAGAGGAGGTCTAACTTCCAGAATGTTCTGTGCAGGATACTCTGAAGGCGAGAAAGATGCTTGTCAGGTAATTTTGGACTTAATTTTACTTGGTTTTCTCTTGTTATTATGTTAATATATATACAATATCTTGGTTGATTGACTTGACTTGACTGATTACTTCTCTGACTAATTATGATGCTTTACAAATTTTTAATGGAACTTTGCGTTACATTTTTACAAGTTTTTAATACATCATCTTTCTACTTTTCAATGACGTTATCCGTTATATCCATTGCTTTAAGTTTTAAGGATATTGAACTTCATCTGGGTCTTTCAATGAGTGGCTATTAAACTACCGTAATTGTTTAGTTCCCTCCACTTTTTTAACTCTCAAGACATTGGAGACAAGATCCGTGCTCAGTTGTACTGATATTGTTATTGCTTTTGCTCTGATTTACTAAACTTCAAATACTTTTCTAGGGTGATTCAGGAGGTCCTGCAGTGTCTGAAGACCGTCTTTTAGGTATGGTTTCCTTTGGTTACGGGTGTGCTACTCCAGGCTCCTATGGTGTCTACAGTAAGGTCGCTAAAGTTAGAAACTGGATTGAAGAAGTCACTGGCATCAAGTTTGACTAAAAATAATTAAGAAGTACATTTTGTATCTAGGAAAGTTATTTTTATAATAAAACTATTAATAATTAAGTAATGCATGGATTTTCTGTTATGTTCCGGATATTTTTCAGCCTCTAAGATTATTTAGGTCAATTTCTTGAAATTATATCTGATAATAATGTGACCTTTAGTTTATACATTTTTTTAATTACATTAAACAATTATATATATAAAAACTTTTATTCTATATAATGCATGATTGTATTGGATATAATAAAGTATATAATTTCAGGTACTCCATACTACTTACGATCAAAACTCTTATCCCAAAAATTTTCTAGTTATTTTTTTGAAATTGCTATATATAGCACATTATTCTTTAGTTTTAGAATCTGCAAAAATGTTAACTTATTGCGTAAGTATTAGCGTTTTTCCTGATGTTAAGCGACATTGATCATAGTGTGTGTAGTTAGGAAGTGGTCGACGGTTGGTCGAGACACGCTAGGGCCTGAACCACTATTTAAGGCTTTACAGTGAACCTTCACAGCTTTATTAGCATCAGCTTCACCAGGCATGATATTACATAAGATTAGGTCGTTTAAAAACGTCCCTTTGCCTGGTGAGTACGGCTCATTTAGCGCCTGTCTAAAACCAAGCATGGTGTCGCGAAATGTTACAAATGCTAGCTGTGCAGTCTGCAATACTCTCCTGTTATACGAAATATAATTCTTGAAGACCTACTTACTTAAAAACCTTCGAACAACAGTAAATTCAAAATATTTTCTTATCTTTGCAACACTTTAATTATTTTAGCTTGCGTTATATGACGTTTCTATAATGTTATTCGTGATAATACTAATCAGATTTGTTATTGTGTTTTGGTAAGTGTTATTTGAAGAAATTCTATTATAATCATGATTTTATTATGATGTTCTTTTCAATCGTGGTCACAAACGACAATTTCAGAAAAAAAGTTTCGTAGATAATGATGGCCATAGATTAATTTCTTCTAAATATTTCAAAAGATAGTAGTCTTTTGAAATATTTAGCAATTGCTGGGAAAGATCCTAACAATTTAAAAAAAATATAAATTTAAAATACACAACTATACTTATTATTTTCCAATAAAAAACTCAATTTTCGAGTTAACTTTATGCCGTTACATACCTATCACCACCCCAAAAGACAATGTTCATCGTAGCAGTCCTGAATCGCACAAGCAAAGTTTCACTGACGATTGGTATGATCTAAAACTTCCCGATAAGAACAGTCTGGGCATCTCACCTGGCCCAGCCGGAAGATCTTCCCATTTCACTGGAAGGTTACCAGCCTCCTCAACTTCAACACTATATTCTGCGTATGGGATAATATAGCCACACTATCCTGATATTTTCAACTTCTTGATTTTCTCTACAACATTACAACAGATTGTTTTTAATGACAGCATCATGGGAGGACATGATATCAGTATCCAGGAGGTTCCGTATCAAGTGAACTACGGCGATGCTTGTGGAGCTGTTCTAATACATCCACAATGGGCTTTAACCACAGCTCATTGTACGTGAGTATTCTAGAACCTTCCAGAACAACATAAAAATGTTCAAGGATTATTTAAAACATTGTGATTTCAATTCCTTCCAGTAGGACGATGTGAACTAAGTATTTAACATCTCCTCTCTCTTTGTAAACAGTTGACAAAAAAAGGGCGTGTTATAAGTTTTGTATGTCTGTGTATCTACAACTTTGTGGCATCGTACCGTTTTAACAAATGGACCAAAGTCCTGGTACCTTGGCTCTTTATTATTTAATTCATTCTTTATCCCTTATTACTTAAAAGTAGTGGCAATACAGAAAAGTGGTAGACATAAAATTGACATATACTATAAAATTAAACGGACTTAGGGTCGACACATAACTGAGCACGCGTTATGCAGTTAATCGCTTTTCTATACAAATATTTTTCTTTTGTAATTACATGAAAAAAAAAACTGTTCACAGTGTAAATTTCTCCTACATAAGAATCGGCAGCAGATATCGCTTGAAAGGTCCCAAAATCAGGATCCTAAAACATATTCTACATCCAAAATTTGGAAAGGAACACAAATTTGACTACGATATCCAACTCCTGAAGTTTTACCACCAGCTCCGATTTACTAAGCAAGTTGGAGCTATAGAATTAAGTGCTGGGGATCGTGGAGATACCATTTCTGTTGTAGGATGGGGTTATATAGAAGAAAAGGTGAGATTGAAGCATTTTAAAATTAATTTACTATAGGCCAACCGTTTAATTCGCGTATCAAGCTGCACAGACAGTGATGATGATTCAAGCAATATAATATAATACTTACCTTTGTACCTCAGATGGCGATACGCGAGTTAAACGGTCGGCCTATAGAAAACTTTATCAGGATTTTCAATAATCGCGTTCCAAAAATGGTTCATCATAATCTAAAAACTCCATAACCAAGAATACCTCGAGTCCATAATTCACGGAAGGTCTAAATAGAAGCTATCACGAAGTTGGGAGCCTATTGGCATTTAATTTTGTAAAGAGAGTACTTCGACGGAAACTATTTTTGAAGTGAAAACTTCTTTAGCGGCGTTGAGCACTTTTTCTGTAATGGGTATAAAATCTTAAACTCGCGTCAGGACACGTGACCTGATCGAAAAAGCGTAAGACGGATGGAGAGTAGACAGCTATCCCCTCTCTACGGCGCGGCGAAAATGTATGCCTGGGCCTACTGTTTCGTTTAGGCAGCGCAGGGCGCTTGCGCGAATGTTTTCACTTCTGCCGGCACTCCCGGAGTGCAACCCGTCTTTTTCTGTGACGAATGGACATAGCTCACAAACATGTATACCCCCCCAGTAGGCAGATGTGAACATCACCCATATTTTGCTGGCTATATTTAGGTCCCATTCGTGAAAGAGTAGACTCGCCCTCTTGTCGAATGTTAAGCACAATTTTTTCTTTTAAAGCACATTACTTACTACAAGTGTTATAAAAAGTTTGAAAATAACGAAATGTATAGAATTGGCATTCGCCTTCGACAAGTTACGAGACAGTGTTATGTCAATCCTACACATTTTGTTCTTTTCGTTCTTTAGTTATCGCCTAGTTGTCACTTTGTCTAGAGACCCTTATCTCATCCAGCTCTTGTCAAAAGCCTAGTTCAGCTTTATCAGGGTGCTGATTATAGTCACTGATTCTGACTTATTTTTCAGGGTGACTTCCATGAGACATTACAGCAGGTGGAAATAGATCTGGTACCTATGCAGCAGTGCCAGGAGGTGGATAATCGTTGGTACAACAACTCTCTAACTGATACCATGTTTTGTGCTGGTGGGTGGGGTGCTGATGCCTGCCAGGTTTGTTTAGGACTAGTAGCTGTTTGTGTGATGAGTCTGGTGGTATAACTACGTGACCTTGGTAATAGTTTTCTTACTTACCCACTCCCAGCTGTAAGGTTAAACAGGGACTGCACAAGGACAGTAAATGTAAAACGATGCTTACCTGAGCTCTGTAGCCCATCAGGACCTGACAACTTCCTTTTTTAAATTCATTTACAAATCTTCTATATATATAAAAATGAAACCCGTTGTCCGTTGTCACGACATAGCATGAAAACGGCTTAACCGATTTGGCTAATTCTTTTTTTAGAATGTTCCTTGAAGTACGAGGATGGTTCTTACGCAAAAAAAACAACCTCCTCAGAAACGGCTTGACCAATTCGGTAGGTCTGAGAATCAGTCTTAATCTATTTTCGGACCCGGTAGGTGGCACTGCTTTACCGGGGCAGGACGACGTCTACGGGGCCCGCTAGTATTTCTATAAAAATTAATCGCAAAATGTAAGAAAGCGCATAACTCGAGAACGGCTGAATCGATTTCGCTAATTCTTTTTTTAGAATGTTCCTTGAAGTACGAGGATAGTTCTTACGCAAAGAAAAATTAAAAAAGCAACCTCCTCAGAAACAGCTTGCGGTTTTTCAAGGTCGGGTGCCAAGTTCACATAGCCGACCGATTCGGTAGGTCAGAGAATCGGTCGTAATCTATTTTCGGACCCGATAGGTGGCACTGCTTTACCGGGCAGGACAACGTCTGCGGGGTCTGCATGTATCTAATAAAATTTTGAAGCAATTTAAAAAAGAAGTTCTCTAGCCGAACGTTATTAAGCTAATGGAGATGACGGAAGCATATTGATCTCGAAGAGTTTCGCAATTTATTCCCGAAGACTACTTTAGCCCTTTTTAGTGTCCCAGTGCTGGTCACAGGTCTTCTTTCAACTATCTACAAGTTAAAAGAGTTTAGGCCTTAATGCACACATGCTGGCCAAGTGCGGGTTGGTAGATGTCACATGACCTGGAATGGTTAGTTCTTAGACATGCCGGTTTCCTCACGATGTTTTTCTTCACCGATATTGACCTTAAATTTCAAATGCGAGTCCGAGACCGCTGCATCCTAGTTCCGTGATTTGTTTTTTTTTCTTTGAAGAGCATTTTACGGTTATTTCTCTAATAATCCAGGGCGACAGCGGCGGTGCAGCGGTGTCTCTCAACAAGCTTGTCGGCCTTTCGTCTTTCGGTGTCGGCTGTGGTCGGCAAATGCCGGGCGTTTACACAAACATATCGCATCCTGGGATTAGAATGTGGATTAAACGTTACACTGGTGTTTAAAAAACTTTGAAAAATATTTCATTTTATGTTATATATGTAACTAATAAATGTGATGTAGCTATACCGAGTTTATTATTTTACTAAATTAGTTATTAATTATATTGCCACAACTGCGCTTTGCCTCCACTTTTATTGTGCGAACTAACCGGCATGTCTAAGAACTAATCATTCGAGGACATGTGACATCCACCAACCCGCACTTGGCCAGCGTGTGTGAATTAAGGCCTAAACTCTCTCAACTCATAAGATAGTTGAGTGAAGACCAGTGCCCAGTAGTGGGAGACTAGAAAGGGTTGAAGTGAATCTAATAACCGGTTGCGCCCACACATCTATGTGTGAATTATTTCATGTCTAAGGACTTACCATTTGAGTACATGTGACATCCACTAACCCGCATTTTGCAAGCGTATATGGATTAAGGCTTAAACTATCTCAACTCGTAAAATAGTTTAGAGAAGACCCATGCCCAGCACTACACATCTATGTTTCTCGATAGCTATAATCTGCCGGTCTTCAAGTCACCAGGAAATCGTTATTTACTGGGTAAGCGCGTTCCATCGTAGATTGCATCATTGCTTCACAATAAAAATAATCTTCATTTTCATTCAAGTTACAGTGACCGACGATTTATACACATTTCGATTTCCATCAGTATATCTCTAAAATGTCTAGCTATAAACGAGTTCAATGCACTCGAATGCATTGAGCGTCGGTTTCAGAGGGTAGGTACGTAGGTACCTACATGCTACTCAATAGTGTTCTCAATGTATAGTGTCAACAGTAAAGCAGTAGTGGATTATTGATATCGGCCTCGCTTTTGTATTTTAAGGTCGTAAGTATCCCCGGTTGTATATATTTTGGGGAAAATTGTTTCATCGAAGCTAAAGTTCATGAAGAAACCGGCATGTCTTACTAATCGTTCGAGGACAAATATCAACAGTGTGGATTAATACCTAAACTCCCGTGCCGAGCAGTGCCTACAGACTATACCCAAACTCAAGACTAACAGAAATCAGCACCCGTTTTTACATGAAAAAGAATTTTTTTTAAGATAACTACATTGTTAGAATTGGGTCGACTCAGATAAAACACTTCCTTGCAATATAAAATTACATTAAAACGCGAGTTGCTATTAAATTTTCGTTAGGAATTTAACTCCTTTTTTATTGAGTACATATCTAGAAAAAAATGTCACAACGTGAATAATTATCTAGAATTCGTTTTCCAAATTACTATTGTTTCAAGGAAGTCTACTATGGCTTCGTTTAAGTATTCGATAAAAACATTAATCCGCTTTAATATATTTTTGCAAATTTCAATAAGTAAATTCATTTATATTGTTAATAAGATTACAAAGAATAGGTACGTTAATTTAATAATCTTGTCTATTAATTTTTAGTATTTTTTATCCATTTATTTGTTTTGCCCTCGGTAACAACCATCCATGCAAAATGTCACATTTATTATATCAATACTCGCGACCCACCCGGCAGATGCTGAGTGCATTAAAATGTGTTATTTTTTTTAGAAAGTTTTATATTTATTACATTTCTAAAATATATCTAACTGATAGTATCCTTTTAGGATACTACATAAAGGCCGCTATTACTCTGGGTAGATATCGCGAATTCGATTGCCTATGGGATTCGGACATACCACTGGTAAATAAATAGAGTCGAGTCTTTGTAGAATCTAGTAGTTGTTTTAGGTGTAGGACTAAGTGTAAATTGCCCTTTGGGTACTCGAATTCGAGTAATACCTTTCGTTCACCCGAGTACGGACTAACGACCTAATGTGTTTGTGACATTGAATAGGAAGGTGCTCAAACTTTTAAGATTTTTAATCCCATAATCTAGGTAAAAAATATAGCTATCTGCATAGTGCTCAGATCCATTGTTTTGTTACTTTGACTGTAGTTTTAATGCCATGTCAAACTCAAAAATAATCCCCAAAAAAGTTATCTTCATTTACCGGGAATCGAACCTTGACATGCGCATTAAAAGCTCAACTTGTCACTTTGTTATGCCAGTTAAAAAATCATGCACTCAAATTTTAAAAACAGCGATATCACTAAAAGTTCAGACGCGACTGAAAATGACGGAAAAAATTCACGAAAATCATTTCCCATTTTTCGCCAACATCCCCCCTTATCCCCCCTTTTAGGTATATAGGTACGTACTAGGGCCCAACAGTGTTGTTAATGTAATTATCTGATCAATTTTGTACAAATTTTACAATAGTGTGTATTAATTTACGCTGGTGTGTGTATTTTTAGATGTATGTGTTTATAAATACGAAGTTAGATCTCTGTGTGGGTTTATTTTATCAACTGTTTGTGTAAGGGGGGAGCCACCCTTTGGGGGGTGATGACGATGACTGCGCAGCCGCTAGAAAGAGACAGATGTATAAAAATGTAGATACTGGTAGGTAAGCATCATCAAGCGCTTTATATGTAGCGTGAATGCTTTGAGTTGAATTTCCAGTCAATTGTAATGCAAATGAGTCGAAATTATTGTGCTTTATATGTAAAAATGTTTTGGCTTGTAATTAAAGGTTTTCGAATTGTAAATTACAGTTTGTTTTTTTTAAATAATATTATCGTAGAATATTATTATTTCACTTTAATTTGCTATCCAAGAAAACGATGCGGAATTTTTTTTTGACGCCTTCTAGGCAATAGTTAGTTAGCAGCGGTGGCGCAGTGGTACTGGCCTCGCCTTAGAAATATAAGGTCGTGGGCTCAAATCCCAGTCCTGCTAACACATCTTTGTGTGAATTGTTTAATCGCCGCTGCTCAATATCGGAGAAGGAAAACATCGTGAGACAGACAAATAGACATATTCATCACACAAAGGTCTGACTTGGGAATCGAACCCACGACCTGCGATATGAAAAGTAAGCATCTTACCGCCACGGCAACCGCCCGTTAAATACTATAGGTACTTACTTGAATTGAAATAATAGGTACTTATTAATACATGAGTGTCCCACTGCTGGGCACGGGTCTTCTCTCAACTATCTTACAAGTTGAGAGAGTTTAGACTCAAATCCAATCACGCTGGCTAATTACATGTTAGTGGATGACATATATCCTTGAATGGAGTAGGTACCTAGAGGTGAAGAAAAATTCGAACCCATGTCCCATATTTCAAAGCAAAGGCCGCGCTACCGCCGTGCTACTGTAGTATAAATCGACCCTAAAACATTATTCGAAAGTCATAATTTAACGGGACTCGAACCCCAGACCACAGACCATCAGTAATTAGTTCTAATTACCATTAACCAACAAACATCCATTGATGGAAATCGCTGGAGACTAATTGATTTGAATAGATTTATCTATCAAATTTGTGTTGTTGAAATCATTAAATAAATAAATATATTAGGACATTAACACACACGGTCATCTGGTCCCAAACTAAGCAGAGCTTGTGTTATGGAAACCAGATAACTGGTATATACTATACATATAATACTTTTCTTTTGTAAATATATACTTATAATAGATATTTACACCCAGACTCGACACAAACACAAATGTTCATCACTAATGTTTGTCTCGGGTGGGAATCGAACCCACGACCTGCGACATGAAAAGCAAGTATCTTACCAACCACGCCACCGGCCGTCCGTATTAGGACATTAACACAGTCATCTGGTCCCAAACTAAGCAGAGCTTGTGTTATAGAACCCAGATAACTGGTAAAATACTACATATTATATTTTTCTTTTGTAAATACATACTTATAATAAATATCTAATTACTCCCAGACTAGAGACAAACAGAGAAGTTCATGCACTGATGTTAGTCTCCGGTGGAAATCGAACCAACGACCTGCAGCGTGAAAAGTAACTATCTTACCGACCTCGCTACCGGCACTTCACTTCATCCACAAACTCTGGCCAAGTGCGGTTTGGTGGATGTCACATGTCCTTGAATGATTAGTTCTTACACGTGCCGGTTTTCTCACGATGTTTTTTCTTCACCGATACTGAGCAGCAGCGATGATACAATTCACACAAAGATTGATGGTATGACTGGGAATCGAACCCGCTACCTTATATTTCTAAGGCGTGGTCATACCGCTGCGCCACCGCTGCTCCTCAAAATCTGTATAAAAAGAAATAATGTTGACAACATATTTTTTTTTACATGTAGGATAGCACTTTAGCTTTTGAATAATAATAAAAATTGACAGTTAGATATAATTATTTAAAAGGCGAGAGAGGCTGGAACACACGCCTACACATCAAACTATAATTTTCCAGTATAAGCTTACCTCTCAATGTACGGAAATTCTATACAAAGCGAGATCAGGTTATATTGGTATCAACTTTCCGCTACGCCGCGCCTGCGTGAACTACATATTAAGCCCAGCAGTGGGATAAAAAGTAGCCTATAGCCTTCTTCAACAAATGGGCTATCTTACAGTGCAAGAATTTTCTAAATCGGACCAGTAGTTCCTGACGACCTCAGTAGTCGAGCGGTGTAAGCCGTCCGATTGGGTTATACTGTGCCCGGGAGGTCGCGGATTCGATTCCCGCCCCGGACAATATTTGTGTAACAAGAAAGATTTGTTTCGGTGTCTGGTTGGTTGAGGGACTACCCTCCGTGCCTCGGAGAGCACGTTAAGCCGTTGGTCCCGGTTGTCATTTAACACATCTATGACAGTCGATATATGTAGTCAGAAGCCAATATAATCTGATACCTGGTCTAACCATCTCGGCTACTGGTTCCCTACGGGTTTCGAGGTCTGATGGCAGTCGCTCGTATAATTCTGGTAGCTAGCCGTATCAGGTTAGACTGGGAGCCGACCCCAATAGAAATGGGAAAAAGGCAAGGGGAATGATGGACCAGTAGTTCCTGAGATTAGCGCGTTCAAACAAACAAACTCTTTAATATTAATATACATATATAGCTTGATGTTTTACTGTGTGTATCACTGCACCACCGCAGCTCCTCAACTTAGGTATTATACGTAAATTACTTTCACCCAACAAGTTTTCTAAAACAACAATAATTATTGCTGTAATCGGAATGTGAACCTGGACCCTCTGACCATGTTAATAGCACAATAGATAAGCTTTACATCCTGGATCAGATTGCCAATTTATAGATAATAGGTTCGATTCCCCGGTAATACTGGTATATTCTTTGGGGTTCCGTAGAGAAATAATTGGTATTATATATTATAGTTAAACTATTTTTTTTATTTCTTTAATAAACTTGAGTTTGACTATAACTTGCCTGATGTTAAGCAATGATATAGTCCAGGATGTGACGCGCCTTACCAATATATATACCGATTCACTCGTGATTACATTGATTTTCGGTGAGAAGATGGCAGTGGAAAATACCAGTTTATAGGAGCAACAATTCCAACCCACCCTCTTGAATGGTGTCACCAGACATCGCACTGGAACACAGCAAGGCCGTTTGGTGCAGCTTTGTCTGGTGGCTGGTAACTAACCAGGGCCGAAGCCTACCACCAGTTTATTACCAGTAAACATAATCATAATTGTCACCTGATTTGCGCTACCCAGGGACCACGTGTGGAAATTCAGATAAAAGGTGCACTTCTACGGAGGAAGACTCGGTCTACGTTGGCAAACAGGCATACTAAAGGAACACTTGGTTGGCGTTAACCAAAGCGTGAACCGAAGGTTAGCGTTAATGAAGTGATCCGACAAAGAACTAAGGTAAGACCGAGCCCACCGGAGGCTTATTGACAAAGGGTTCCTTGTCAACTTGACGGGCCGGTGGCATGGTCGGTAAGGAACTTGCTTTTCACGCCGCAGGCCGTGGGTTGGATTCCCACCCTAGACAAACATTTGTTTAAATATGTCTGTTTATCTTGAGTCTGGGTGTAATTATCTATATTTAAGTATATATTTACAAAAGAAAAATATTAAATGTAGGTAGTATATTACCAGTTATCTGGTTTCCATAGTACAAGCTCTGCTTAGTTTGGGATCAGATGACCGTGTGCGTTATTAAGCCTCTTGGCTCGCCTTTCAATAGACTCCAACGCCTCGAGTTGGTATTTAGCTGATCCATCCCAAAGGTGCGAGCAGTACTCCAAGCACTCTATCTTATCGATGTCATTCAATCAAAACCAGCTGTCTAGTTTTGAATTTTTTTTTTTTTAAGTGCATGCACATGAGAGATTCCTTTCGGAGCTATACTTCGTTTTTATTCAGCTACATTCAAAAATCGAAACAAAATGTCCGCCATCTTGTTTATCAACGCGCCATTCTGTATCCATTCTCGCTAATAAATAAGGCTCTGACACATAAGGCTATGTAGCCATACTTTACTTTAAACCGACGCGGACATATATTTATTAATTTCCGATAATTTTTACATACAACACCATTTTCAGAGGCGCGGACGTCGAAAAGTTATGTAGCGTTGGCAGAAAAAGTTAAAATATATTTTTATTATTGATTTTCGGTTATAGTAAAACAGTAACTAACCATTTTCAAAGGAAGCAGGAGTAAGGAATTTAAAATTTAAGTTCCTGAATCGTGACGCGATTCAGATTAATTAATTTCCCTGATTACCTACCTTTCTATTTAAATAAAAAACAAGAAAGTTTGAGTCAAAGAATAGATGATTCTTGTCTTAGGTAAAGGTGCAATTTGTAAAACAATTCTAATTTCATCTGTACCTAATTCACGTCAAACGTATAACGTAGATTGATTTGAGTGAATCTTTTATGGATGATAAGTATACTTACGAAATAATAAGTTCCCAGGGGTTTAAGTCAAAAATTTATAATATATACTTATTTCCAATTATGGATCTTGATTCTACATAGTGATTGTTTTTCTAAAACCTTAAAGCAAACTAATTAAATTCTACAAACTATAATGTAAATCTTTACAAACAAAATAGATTCACAACTTTTGCCAACGCTCCCCGTAAATAATGATATATATAAATTTCGAACACCCTTTAATCCAGCGGATTACTCTGTGACGCTACAAACTGTAACACCCTGTACATGCCATCACTAACGTGAATATTATAGTTGTGGTTTCATCAATTTAGTACTGCGCAATTAACTTAAAATCACCCTGTAGTAGATAGTAATTATTATAGTACTAAATTATAGATAGACCGTTTAACTCGCGTATCGCCTATCGCCAAGATTCTGACTCCTCAAGCTGCACAGACAGTGATGATGATTCAAGCGATATGGATATTAGTGACGAATAGTCTTACATTACTTTATCTGAACTTAAATAGTTCTATAACAGATTTAATTAATGTTCTATGACTTTGTACCTCAGATGGCGATGCGAGAGTTAAACGGTCGGCCTATAGACACTTACTACCTAGCGAATGCTTCGTAAAACCTAGAATTTACTTACTAATATTATAAACGCGAAAGTTTGTTAGAATGTATGGATGTTTTTTACTCGTTCACGCAAAAACTGCTCGACAGAATTGGATGAAATTTGGCATAGACATAGATAATAATCTGGTTTAACACATAGGCTACTCTTTATCCCAATAGGTACCACACGCGGGCGGAAACTAGGCATGCTGAAAACTGGTCTAATACCAGTTTGGGTATCATAAAAATATTAAAATAAAACTGTAATTAATAACAGATTTTATTGCGGTTTAATTCGGATTTTTATATCCCGACGTTTCAAAGTCTTTTCAGACTATGGTCACAGATGGGTACGGTAGGTGTTGGTCATATTTTAGGAACGGATAAATAGTCACTTGAAAGATAGTTTTGAGTGGATCACTTCACTCACTTCAACCCTTTTTAGTGTCCCACTGCTGAGCACGGGTCTTCTCTCAACTATCTTAAGAGTTGAGAGAGCTCAGGCCTTAAACCAAGTGCGGGTTGGTGTATGTCGAGTGTCCTCGAATGATTAGTTCTTATACATACCAGTTTCCTCACGTTGTTTTCCTTTACCGTTATCGAGCAGTGGCGATGAAACAATTCACTCAAAGGTATGTGGGCTTGACCAGGATTCGCACCCGCGACCTTATTTTTCTAAGGCGAGGCCCTCAATCCTTGGTTAGTATGCAAAAAAATCCAGAATATCCTGAATTCATTGCTGAACCTATACTAAAAGACGCTGTTCAATCAATTCAGTCAATCAGTTCTCTGTTCACTGCCTTGGTATACTTTCGTACGCTACATTGGTTAAGTTGTGTGCACGCATCGCAACTCCATCATCAGTAGGTACATAACAAATTAAAGTATATAATGTTATTGATCCGTTTTCCATGAAGCTCTTTATGAAATAATGTTCAATTATTAGGTTATTCTAATTGACGAAATAACAAACGAACCTGCACACATTGTTATCAAGTTTAGAATTTCCTACATCACACACATACAAAGGTGTTTTATAATAACACGTAAAATCATTATTTGATGATTTGGAGGTACGCGAGTCATCGGGGTGGGGAGGGTGGTGGGTGACCCTCATCCCACAGGCTAGGGGCCGCTGCAGCAGCATTGCATCCTACCCATCAGTGTGACCGGCGAGGTTGGTGACGCCGCGTGTTTCAACATCTACGCGAGAAAACCTACCGCGCAAAAAAAAACACCAAAAAATCTTTCAAAGAATAAATAAAAACAAAAGAATCAAGAAAAAACAAAAAAATCAACGGCCTAAAATTCAAAAATCGAAAATATAAACCAAAATTTGGTTCCAAATTCGAAAATCGCGCGCATGCGTCTCTCGCTGCTACCGCCCGCCGTCACATTCAAGAAATAGTTTTATGCAATAGAAGCAGTTTAATTTTCTCCACAACCCACAATATAATAATCATAAACTAGTTTTAAGTGACTTTGTAATCAATAGTATTCAGCAACACTTGAACTCTGTAACTTTAAAGAACCGGTTTCATTTCTACTGTAAACCTAGTGTTAAGGCAGCTGTTGGCAGTTTAGCTCGGATTTGTCGTAAAAGGGCTAATTAACATCGACGACCATCCGGGAGAAGCAGCCATTATAAAAACAACAACAAAAATAAAGAAGAAAAAGAAAAAACCACATGAACACTCCGCGACGAAGACCATGGCACACTAGACGCGGATGTAAATAAGTTAAATGCGCAAGAAACTAAAGAAAATCAAGATTTCATAGCTAAGGAGAATTTAGCAAAACAAATCACCAACTAGCGCCATTTGACGATAAAGAAACACGTTTTTTCGCAATAGAACAAGTTTTAAGTTTATATCAACCGTTATTACCAAGAAACAATAGAAAAGAGAATTTAAATCTTACGTTCTTTAAGTACATTTAAACAACACTGGTTAATTTTGGAAAGTTTGATATTGATTTAAATTGATTTTTATGAAAACTCTCTATATATATCTAGTGAAAAGTAATTAAGTGAAAGACTCTGGACTTATACATTAAGGCTAAGTGATATTTGAAATATTTGGCATATAAGCTTTTGGAAAACCTTTCGACCAAACTCATCAACCGTTCCTGACTGCATGGGTGATGAAAACGAATTAAAAACTATAAATAAACAAATTATTGTGCCTTAAATTGGCCTTAAATTAATAGTAAAAAGGTAAGATAAAATTACTCAAAAAAGTTACAAAAAAATAACTAAATTTTACCGAGTTTACCTACCTGTTGAAACGACTTCTAGATTTGTTTAAATAGTACAAAATTAAAATAAAATTAACGTTAAGACTTAGTTAAATGGTTACGTTAATTCTATACCTATAACGTTTTATATATGTATAAATAACTGGGCTTAATCAACTAATAGACAATAAACACAATACTCAAGAGGACGGAGAAGAGAACAGAACAGACGTAGTATTAAATAGAAGAAATACTGGACTTGACGATATAACATCAGATTCAAACATAGCACATAAAGAAGACGACGAGTGGGTAAGTATCGAATATTCTAGAAATTTTCTTCTTTACAAATTTTGGGAAATGAATCAATGTAGGTAACATTTATTCGTTTACAGTTGGTTCAATGGACTTAAAAAAAATTATCTCAAAGAAGTATTATAAGTCATTTTTCAATATCATTCAGGTTTTGGATCATTAAGTAAGTATTACATTTAAGATCATCAAGGATATTAATATGTATGTGTGTGAAACAATGATCGGGCTTGCGTTAAGCGTTGTGTTCGGACGCCATTAAAATAAAACTGCCGTCTATTATCTCGCTCGCACTTACTGAAATAGCTGTTGCTGTTTCATATTTTTTGGCGTCATTTCGTAATTGTGCTGTTACACCATTTTCTCTGTTTATCTTCTTGAATTCTGCACCTAGATCTTCATTTAAAGTAATACACGGGTCTTTCATCCATTTTGATTAAGAAAAAATATCGTCTTTATATAAAAAAGTATAAAAATTAAAACTGAAAAAATATTTTTGCTTTGAAAATTAAGATCATCTGAAAGTTATAGTTAGGATTGAATGCCAAGAACGTAGTAGAAACATTCACCTAACTTTCGTTTTCGGGAAGTCAAGTTCAGGTTTTGCCGATGACTCTGGGGCGCCTTTTGCGCATGTCCAAGTCATCACAGTCATTGCCCAGCCATTATTGATCTCGGCCATGTTGGAAAACTACAGGGAAGGGAGGGGGTGTGGGGGGTGCGTCATTTACTAACGTGATAGTTTTCACAACGGTCAATTATGGGGGGAGGTGGGAGAAAAAACTATATACATCAATATGGCGGAATTTGTATTAAATTCTATCGGTCACGCCCCTTAGCTCGCGGAATTTATGGCTGGGGTTTGGTGTTCGTTTATTTAATTACTAGTTGTGGGATACATTAAATGCTGGTTTACCGAGGTCTTCTGATGCATCATTATTGATTAAATGGAAATCATTGACATCATCATCATTAACATATTTGGATACATCAACTCTGACTAAATGTCCTTCTAGACTTAGAGTCTTATTCTTATTACCACCAAGATTTATATTATCTATAGTGGTTATTATTTTATCTTATTCAGCAATGGCTATCACAAAATTAATATTATTATTAGTTTTGATGGTAACATTTTGTATACCGCCGTCCTTGTTTCGAAGGGGTGGCAGCGTCCGATGATTTTTGTCATTGAATCGAGGTAGGTACTTCTGGGATGCTGAATAAAAAATTGAGTGCATTTATTAGGGGCTATCTGTAGCAGTTTTGAAATATCTGATGATAGATACCAGCATAGGAATTTATATATTACTTAATATGGATTATAAATTATACTTATAACGAATGTCAATCAATAACTTTCTTTTCCTTAACCACAACATTGACCTCAAATATCTATACTAAATACGTTAAAAATTCTTCCTCATCTCCTACTTTAAGTAATTGGTCTGGCGTAGCTACTTCAAACCCTGCAGCATGAGGAATCCTAGCTAACTCTTCACATTGCCGACAGCTTCCTGGAGCAACCTTGGCAACCTGAGGTGTTCAGCTCTGTATGTTGCCAGTCTTGGACAGCATTATATCACTTGGACGGCTGTTTCTTCTGCTCCCATGCAGGCCTTGCACAGAGTACTGTCTGGAACATTTATGATGTAAAAACGTATCTAGAAACCGAGTGACATAACCGCATTGGATGGCAATGCTGATCCTTTATCCGAGATTCTATTCAGATCACGTGTTATATTATCAAACTAAATAATATGAACATCAAATCAACTATTTTTTGTTCGTCTGTTAGTTGAATCATAAGATGGCCTTAATGCGATTTTATATTATAGTGGGAGAAGAAAAACTTAAATTACTGTTTATTAGAAAATAATCTAATAACACGAGCAGCGGTGGCGCAGCGGTACGAGCCTCGCCTTAGAAAAATAAGGTCGCGGGTTCGAATCCTCGTCGCGCCCACACATCTTTGTGTGAATTGTTTTATCTCCGCTGCTCAAATCGGTGAAGGAAAACATAGTGAGGAAACTGGACATATGACATCCACCAACCCGCACTTGGCCAGCGTGTGTGAATTAAGGCCTAAACTCTCTCAACTCATAAGATAGTTGAGTGAAGACCAGTGCCCAGTAGTGGGACACTAGAAAGGGTTGAAGTGAATCTAATAACCGGTTGCGCCCACACATCTATGTGTGAATTGTTTCATGTCTAAGGACTTACCATTTGAGTACATGTGACATCCACTAACCCGCATTTTGCAAGCGTATATGGATTAAGGCTTAAACTATCTCAACTCGTAAAATAGTTTAGAGAAGACCCATGCCCAGCACTACACATCTATGTTTCCCGATAGCTATAATCTAGTGGTCTTCAAGTCAAGAATGAATCGGTATTTACTGGGTAAGCGCGTTCCATCGTAGACTGCATCATTGCTTCACATCAGGCAAGTTGTGGTGAAGCGCAAGCCTATTTTAGAATTAAAAAAAACTAAAAAAGGTTGAAGAAGATAATAATTAAAGGTGCTTTTCCACTGGGTAAGTGCTATTTAGCTGTGCTGCGAGGATGTGGAAACTGAGCTACCACGCAAAACATAATATGTATGTTCGCATTTAAAACTTCTTTTCACACACAGCTACCTTTAGCTGTGTGGAGATACATCGATAGTAGAAAATGTAGGTAATAATAATAATAATGTTTATTTCTAATAAAACTACTTTTTAACGGATTTTATCGCGGTTTATTTTTAGATTTTAGATCCCGACGTTTCAAAGTCTTTTCAGACTTCATGTTCACGGGTGGACTAAATGAAAAAAAATATATAAATATATAATGAAAATATTATTATATTTATATTATAATAAATATAATAATATAATTATATAATTTATTTAATTAATTATTATTATTTTTTATTTTTTTTATATTTATTTTAATTTTTTTTTATTTTATTTCAATGTGTGATATTCGCGTAAATCTAAGACAATACTATGTTTATTTCTCTCAAAAAGGTACAGTTAGGCAATATAACAGAGATTACAGGCAGATTCTCATAAATACCTTTATGAGAGCTGGAGTCTATACTGGGTGCGAGACCTGTGTGACAGATCTCCAGGCTCTCACCCTAACGTCACCCTAAGGTATAGCACATGTTCATAGATTCTTCCCTATCAACCATTCCACTTACACTTCAACTGCACAGCACGGGTCTTCTCTCAACTATCTTACGAGTTGAGAGAGTTTATACCTTGATCCACACAAGCTGGCCAAGTGCGGGTTGGCGGATGTCACGTGTCCTCAATTGATTAGTTATATATACAATAATTGCTCATTTAAAGATATAAGATTATAATATGGTACGAGTAAATCGGTATTTACTGGGTAAGCGCGTTTAATCGTAGACTGCAACAGACAGCTGTGGCCAAGCAAAAACCTATTATAGGATAAAAAACAACTAAGCTTGTATTTGTAGTTTAGTACAAAAGTTGGTGAAAGGCTGTTCAAGCTGCATGATGACTCAGAATGCGTGGGCGATTGCAAAACTATCCTGAGGCGCTACTCTGTCACCAGTCTATACGAAGCTCTAATTTTCGGATGTGATATCGGACCATATAGCTGACTTACAGCCTGAATACGATAAAATATGGTTTGAAAAATATTCAACACACAATTTTTTTATCCTTACTAATATTATAAATGCGAAAGTAACTCTGTCTGTCTGTCTGTGTTGCTTTCACGCCTAAACTACTGAACCGATTTGGATGAAATTGGGTATGGAGGTAGTTTGAGACCTGAGAAAGGACATAGGATAGTTTTATCAGACTGCGGAAAAAGAACGTAATGTTTTGGCGCTATAACCGACATACACGCGGGCGAAGCCGCTGTCGGAAAGTTAGTAATATTATAAATGCAAAAGTTATTCTGCCTGTATGTGCGCTTTCACGTTAAATCTACTTAACCGGTCTAGATGAATTTCGGTATGTTTTATCGGATTACGCGACTGTGCAAAAAGAGGTTAATTGTTTAGCGCGATAACCGACATACGTTTGGAAGGTGCCGCGGTCGTTATTTAATAAGTAAGAGAAACTATTTTTAGCTATTAACCGACATAAAAGAGGATGTTGTACCTTTTTCATATGCTGTAACTATACCTATCTGTGTAGAAGTTTGCAGTATTGTGGAGATCAAGATTTCGCTTGAACATATTGCCGTATTCAAAGAAAAAATACACACAAAAATAAATACTTTACAATTTTTAATTGATCTATCTGATGAATAAAATAAAAAAAAATTGTCGTCAAATTTATTAATTCATTTCATATCAAACGAATCGGAAAAATACATTCGTAGTGTATCAAAGTAATGCCTAAGATCGATAGTGCAAACTTACGCTAAAAGATGGCGGTGCTTGTTCAACTTTTATTGAGGAAAAATAAAATAAAATAAATAAATAAATTAATTAATTAAATTTAGTACCTACTTAAATAATTATATTCTTAAAAAAAATGAGACGCAGCATCGCCGAGGAATCTTTTTTCTTTCATCGTCTGTCTTTGACTGATAACAATATGGTTAAATAAACAGGATAACTAAAGTTTTAAATTTAGATCTATTTTTTTCTTTTTTTTTCATAAAAGTGGATATTCCTTAATCTACGTCACATCTACGTACAGTTTTACTTAGTGATAACGCAACATATCCCCATTCCATGTAAGAGCTATTAATCCAAATATTTTTTACTAGCTTCCGCTTACGGTTTCACCCGCGTGGTACTTATCGGGATAAATAGTAGCCACCACTTTCGTCGTATGGTTTTTGCGTGAAAGAGTAACAAACATCCATACATTCTTACAAACTCTCGCGTTTATAATATTAATAGGAATAAAAACAAAATAGATTTTCTAGAAATCAGGCCTACCTATTTCTCGCCGTCATCGTTTACGATAACTTGCATTCGATTTAATAAACAGATGGCATAATAGTCATCATTTCAAATTTCGAAGTACCTAATCACTTCCAAATTTGAAAATAAAAACAAATTAATTTTAAAAGAAAAAAAAAAAGTAAACATTCGAACTCCTTTAATCAATTCAAATAATAATTTAAACCATAGCGCTCTCGCTTATATAATTTCAAGGGGTAGGCAGAGGTGAATACCTCCCATATTTCGCCGGTTATATTTAGGTCTGTAAGTAAAATTACCTTCCTATTGCCAGTCACTATTCTCAACTTTGAGGACTATAACTAAGACTAAATAAGATTTTTTTAAATACCTAGATATTTTAAAGATGTAATTTAACACGACACGGGTATCGAACCCTCGCAGTTATTATGCGCACACGATGCTGTTTAAATCAAAGTTCCAATAATTATACCTAGGTACCTATATCGGTACTCCTAAGCGAAGATTTCTAACATTTGCCGTGTCCTAGAAACGGAGTGCGCCCACAGACATTGAACATTTCTTTCTATACTCAACACTATAGCTATCTAAAATTCATAGCAAAATAAGTGTAAGAGCCTAGCTTCTAAAAAACTACCCAACATTTCTCTATAACCGACTAAAACTTTACAAACCATTATACATCTAACTATAAAAGAATTAGGTACAAAATTGAGTGGTAAGGAATGGAGTTATGTCGTTTTAGATGGTTTAAAAAACGCGGCAGTACAGGCCAATGCACGGTGCATACAACTAAGTAGTGATGTGGCGCCGACAACAGCTTAGTGTTGTGCTTTACCCGTTATTAGTTATTAGTTACTATAACGATGTTGATTAATGCTATGCAAATAGCTTTTGAGCAGCAGTAATGCAGGGGCATCGCACTTAGTTTTCAAATAGTGCGAATTTGATTTTAAGTGATTCATACATTCTTTATGTGAATTATTTCGCCGCTGTTGTTCAATGTCAGTGAAGGAAAACATCGTGTGAAAACCGGCAATCCAACTTAACTATATAGGTACTAAAACACTACGTTGTAAAGTCGTATCTGCCAAAGAACTTTTTATTAAAATAGATATTTCTTGTTAGTAGACCATTTGTAATAGAATTTAGAAAAGTAAATTAAATATATCAATGCAGCTAAACATAACAAAAACTGTTATCAAAATAACACGTTATTAAATAATGAAATAACTTATAAAAATAACATTTTATCCGATAACAGTTGCATGCGCTAGCGACGGTGCCTGTAAGCGCTCAATATAGGCTAAAACATATTATTATATGCAAGAAGTTTCTTGTACTATGCTAGTAGGGCTGCACAACAATGTTGTCAAACGTGCTATAAATACACGTTAGAAATATATGCAATTTTATCATTTCAATTACGATATTAACGTTTCAGCGTTTTTAATAACGTTAGTTTAATTAGGTACATTACATTTATTAACTCATCAAGTAAACAGTACCTATGCAATAAATTTAAATAAAAATATAATGTTACTGTTTTCACCAAGTGTCTGGTTTATACCTATATTGCCAGTATATTAAGACCATCTTACTTTAAATAATAATAGGTTTCATAAAAAATACTAAGTTTTTACGACGAAGAGTTTGTATATTAATAAAACTATAGATCGCTGCCCAAGTAAAATTAAATTGCGATATGATATGGGTACGAATAGAACCTACATCGGTAGGTAATCAAAGAATACGGAAATGCAAAAGGTATTCTAGGTTGTATCTAACATCCTAGCACAGCCCTATGCCCCGCAGGCAAATATGAACGAATGTAAGTTGACTTAGAATAAGTATGTTCTGCAATCGAGAGTTCGCCAGTGTTAGATCATAATGTGTTGAAACAGCACATGCGCGCGGCACTACACATCTAACAATGAAAAATAACGATATTTTATAACTAAATAATATTACACATCACTTTTTTTAACTAAATGTGTTCGCGCCGATTTTTAAAATTTGAACGCCGGTTGCGGCGTCTGCGTTCTATTTTTAAAACACTGGCTGGTTCGTTTTCGGCTTCGAATTTTAATTTTATGTGAAATGAATTTTAATTTTACTTTTAATTCTTTTTATTATACTTTTTATGCTTTTAATTCTCGAGCCGTGAAATCGAAGAAAAAACGCATTTCGAAATTGCGTAACTAGGTAAAAGTGTGCGTCATTACTTTAATATTTTGGCGCGCTATTTAATAATAATAAATTACAATTAAATAAATAATGAAAAAAATATGAAAATAGTCTAGGACATTTTCATTTTATGTGAAGATTGGACTAAGTGTTGTGTTGTGTGGAAAGTAAAAGGTTAGTTGGTTTTATACATTTTTATGAATTATTTTGTCTTTTATTTTATATTTAAATCATTAATCATTTACATTAAATTATAAAAATGATTCATTTAGATATCACTTTCATAATTATGATTATTTATGATACTAACAAGTTACAATTTTACTTTCAATAACTAAATTAAAATTGTTGAATTGCTTAGTTTTTAATTATTTCCCGCTTATCGAGTAAAATAAGTTACAAAGGTACCTTTGATCTAAATTAGCTTCCCGCTCTCAATTTATTCAATTTGGCCCATTTGATTAGAAGTTATTGGTGCTTCATTTTTACATAACATCATATAGTTACTTACTTGATTTTTATACCTAAAAAAATCATAAATCCTTAATGTGTTGCTACGCGTGATAATTGAGAACAAGTGGAATATATTTATTTACTTCACTTTAACCCTTTTAAGTGTTCACAGGTCTTCTCTTAACTATATTACGAGTTGAGAGAGTTTATGCCTTAATCATACACGCTGGCCAAGTGCGGGTTGGTGGATGTCACATGTCCTCGAATGATAAGTTTTTAGACATTCCACTTTCCTCACGATATTTTGCTTCACCGATATTGAGCAACAAAGATGTGTAGGCACGACCGGGAATCGAAGCCGCGACCTTATATTTCTGAAGCGAGGCCCGTACCGCTGCTCATAAATATTTTTAACTTAAATTATTCAGGGAAGCTACAAGATTTTGGTTAATTCCCCCTTACTTTATGGAAAAATATTATTATTAGGCCTTGCTTTTCAATAAGTTCTAGGGTTCGATCCCCGTCGTTTGTTTTTTTTGGTTATTTTTCTGTGAATCGTTTCATAACCGCTGTTCAATATCGATGGAAAACATCGTGAAGAAACCGGCATGATATGTGACATCCACTAACCCGCATTTGCCCAACAAGTGTATATTATGGCCTAAACTCTCTCAACGCGTAAAATAGTTGAGAGAAGACCTGTGCCATGGGATACTTACTAAAAAGGGTTGAAGTGTTTGACTATTATCTATAAAAGATTGCATTAATACTATATATTACCATGTTATTTATTGCTCAGGTTTATTGATACATTTCGTTACATTTGATTAATGATTTGATTTTGATTTGATTTTCCAATAAGGCGGGATTTATTTAATGATACTGCTATCTAAATATATAAGAGAAGAAAATGACTGACTGACTGACATATCAACGCAGAGCCCAAACCGCTGGGTCTGGAGACACTAAGTTTGGCACATAACCTATGTGCCAAACTTACCTTATGGGGTCTAGGGGTGCACTAAGAAAGGATCTTTCAAAACCCACCCTTAAAGGGAGTGAACCGGGGTTCCAAAGTTTGTATGGAGAAACAAGATTAGTGAGATCAAATTCGCGGGCGAAGCTGCGGGCGGAAGCTAGTTTATTATATAAATAAAACAGAACATAATTATTTTCAAACAAGGAATTGGAACGAATTGATTTTTGTTTGAAAAAAGATTACCTGTTCCGAAATTGTGTGACTATTTTGGAATAGGTAATCTTTTCGTATAGAGTTCAATATTAATACCAATCATAGCGTGTAGAGTTGTTCGTGAAAGTTTGTCTTTAGTTCAAACAAAGGAGACGTTCAAAAAATGTATAGAGCCTGGGATTAAAATAATTGTAAATTTGAACAGCAATCTGAGTTACATAGGTTAATAGAACATAATTAATTAAATTTATTGGTGTATTTAAAATAATTTTACACCCCCCCGTTTTTTAAAAAATTGTAATTGAAAATAAGAATCCTTAATGCAATATTATGATTATTGCAATTGGCAACCCCATGGTCAAATGACAATTGAGCAACCAAAAAAGTCAAAATTATTTCGACGCTGTCAATCAAACTGATCAATGACAATGACATCATGACGTTTCCCGTAATTATATTTTTTTCCACGCGTTTTGTTATTACACTAATAAGATAACAAATATTTTTCGTCATAATTACATTAAACTGCAGCTAGAATAATATTACAAGAGAAAAGTACTGTAACAGAATGCAATTATTGACGTGATTGCAATATTTATACTGCTTAGGAAACGGATAATTAAAGGTAATGTGCGTTTTGTTTTTCTATTACATTTTTTTGATTTTTACAAAAATGGTTGCTCCTAAAATTCGTGTTTAGTTAAATTCTAACAGCTTATTAAATAAGCTTTCCAATGAGGTATATCACATTGGTGTTCAAAATTCTAGCCCACTTTTGACCTCTCCTTTACACTTTAGTCAAAATGTGTTAGCCGATTCGAAATGAAATGAAATGAAAAAATTTATTATGTTTTGGAGTAAATACCTACTCTATTAACCTATTTTTGTGCAGTCGGATAAAAACTGTCCTATGTCCTTTCCCGGGTCTCAAACTAACTCTATACCAAATTTCATACGAATCAGTTGAATATTGTTGGCGTGAAAACGCGACGGACAGACACACAGGGTTTCTATCGCATTTAAAATAATATTAAGTATTTTTTTTATTATTATTATTTGTGTTGGTGTCGAGTCTGGGTGTAAATATCTATTAATATATATATATTTACAAAAGATAAGTATTATATGTATAGTATATACCAGTTATCTGATTTCCATAACACAAGCTCTGCTTAGCTTGGGACCAGATGACCGTGGGTGTTAATATCCCAGAATATTTATTTACTGATTTCTTACCAACCCTTTTAGTGTCGCACTGCTGGGCACGGGTCTTTTAACAACTATCTAGTACGAGTTGACAGAGTTTAGGCCTTAATCCACACACACTGGCCAAGTGCGGATTGGTGGATGTCAAATGTCCTTGAATGATTAGTTCTTAGAGATGCCGGTTTCCTCAGATATTGAGTAGCGGCGATGAAACAATTCACGCAAAGAGGCACGACTGGGAATTGAACCCGCGACCTTATATTTTTAAAGCGAGGCTCGTACCGCTGCGCCACCGCTGCCAGTAAGCATTTGTTAACAGTCATTTCCCAAATATCAGCTCCCATAACTGCCCCATAAAAGAGTTGTAATCGTCGGTGAAACTTTGCTTGTGCGATTCAGGATTGCTATGACGTCATGTCTCTTGAGTGGCGTTAGGTATGTGACGTCACAGGGTTACTGATTTTGTGGAGACGAATATGTGCTACATAGGTATCATACTTATTTCTAGCATTAAACTATGCGTGTAGCTTATTTTTTTACTTTTGTAATATTTTTATGCGCGTGCGATTATAAATACAATCCTTACTTTTTATGTAACTTTGTTGGATTCTTTAAATGCAAATCAGGTGACAATCAACTGGTGGTAGGCTTCGGCCGTGGTTAGTGACCACCCACCAGATAAAGCCATACCGCCAAGCGGCCTTGCCATGTTCCGGTGGGATATCTGGTGACACCATGCAGAAAGGGTGGGTCGGAATTTTTGAAAGGTTTCTAACCATATGGAGCCTCATTCCACTGCCACATTCTCACCGATAATCATTCGTAATCACGAGTAAATCGGTATATTAGGCTGGCGCGTTCCATCGTAGACTACATCATTGCTTAGCATCAGGCAAGTTGTAGTTAGCGCTAGTCTATCGCAGAATAAAAAAAAACAGCTATAATTGTGTCATCCATCATATTCCGAGTATGTATATTCTTAAACATTTTTGATGTGTATAAGCTTTTTCAAACTAATTTTCATTTTTTTTTATTCAAGTTAAAGTTAAATATATTGTGGTTTAAAGATTTCACTCTTAAACGTAACTTAATATTATAACTATACCAAACTATAAAAAAATTGGTTGATACGGAAGTATAGACAATGGACCCTCGTTATTCCTGACTGGCTGTGTACAGTTAACATCAAAAATTAAGAAACAGTTTCAAATATAATATAATAGAACAAAATTTCATTTTAATCATAATCACCCTTTTTAGTGACCCAAAGCTGGGCACGGGTCTTTCCTCAACTATCCTACGAGTTGAGAAAGTTTAGACCTTAATCGACACACGCTAGCTAAGTGCGAGTTGGTGGATGTCTCATTTCCTCGAATGATTACCTCATAATAATTTATTTCTATGCAAATATAGGTAATCTATACCTTAGTTTTTAGGCGGTAGGTATAAGTAAAATATGTATTAAATTGTTTTTTATTAAAGTTGTGCTTGACCACAACTTGTATTTTGTTTAGAAATGATGTACTCTACAATTGCACTTACCCAGAAAATTCCAATTCAATCGTGTCTTGAAGACAGGCAGACTTAAGCTATCGGAAAACAGAGATAAATAAATTAAGGTTCAACGTTTTTTTAACAAACTTTCCTTTAAATTTTTACCTTTTCTCCTGTGATGACTTTTGGCTTTCAAAGAAGCCAAAGCCATCACAGTCATCTGCTTTAGCAGTAAATTTAATATGATAGTTTAATAGTCCTCTAAAATTCGAGTTTTTGAAACGTATGTAATTCTCCTACGCGGTTTACTGTTATAGAGCAAACCAAAGTAGGTTTATGTCAAGTTTATATGATATAAAAAATAACCTAAAGCTATCGATAAGTTTAGGAGTGATAGTTCAGCAAAATTAACTCACTTTCTTAAAAGCGAATCATGATTATTGATGTTGACTGTACCAGCGTGAATACACCATTTGAACTACTAAGAGAATGTATTGAAATATTTTCTTAAGAATATTGCACTTTCTTCAAATTAAAAACTTACAGCTTTGCATAGTTAATATTCAGTAAATGTAAAAAAAAATATCTCCAAATCGGTCATCAAACCTACTGCCTGTACATTTAAATACCCTTCACAACAACGATAATCTTAAACAAACTATTATCCTTATTGAAATAAATAATATCTGTCTATTAAATAAATGGAAAAATTCTACCGTAATGAAAATTGCACAGTGACACGCACACATGCGCAGGAGTTGCGTAATGCTGTTAGAGGCAATAAGTTCTTGAGGACGCTGTGTGCATACTTGGTTAAGTTGGGTGGGTTTCCATTGTTAAGCCGGGAACGAGGACGGTGATCGCATAGATGTACTTACAGAAATTGGGCCGCAAATACTTCAAAAATAATTAAAAAGATTTATTTACATTTTGTTCTATCACTATGTTAAACTACGTAGTATTTAAGTAACTGGAGAACTGTTACTTACTTGCCTACTTATTGACTTACTACTACTTATCATCAGTCAAGTTAAGTACGGGTATTTAAATAAAGTAATAACTGAAATAATATTTCTAATCACATAGAAAAAACTTAACCAAATCCATTCATTTTCAGACTCAGTTACATAGAAACAAGAATCATTTATTTATAATAATCTAAATGCCACTTTTCGTTGTAATTTTATAACTCAAAAACGGGCTTACCTATTCAAACCAAATGTTTAGGCATTGTTCGGACTATTTAGTAGATGGTTTATGTGAAGTTTGCACAAGTCGGTTGAGCGGTTCTTTATTTATCACAATTTTTGTAAATTGTGGAGTGGGCTGAAGCTACCCGGGTAATAAAGGGATTAAGTTATAATATTCCTTGAAGTATGAGGATAATTCTTACGCAGAGAAAAATAAAAAAAAAACCATCTCCTCCGAAACGGCTTGACCGATTTTTATAGAATCTTATATCTATATTCAATATGTCTGAGAATCTCAGGTACGTGGCAATGCTTTACCGGGCAGGACGACGTCTGCGGGGACCGCTAGTATCATATTAATTTAATAGGTTGTACATTTCTAATTATTTCGATTTAAAAATTCGAAAGTACACTAGGAGGTAATTATTTTTAATATTTATACAAAGATATTTAGGTCATAAAAACCTAATAAATTTAATTTATTAATAAAAAAACATACCTATTTTAGACTGTAGCCAGAAAAAATATGAATTCGGACTTAACAATGGAAACAATCATAAGTTTATCAAGCGGTCAATTTATAAACTACTTTGCATGTATTTCAATAAAAATGTCAGTGACGTTGGAAAAATGTTGCTCTTAACGTTACCGGGAATCGAACCGAGATTTCTTGATAAATATTACGAGATTTATCAGTTAACTAACGGGATAAGATTGATATATAGAGCAGGTTGTATGCTTATGTCTGTTTTTGTGTGTGTAGGTACTTCCTTTTTAACTGACTTAAAAAAGAGGAAAGTTGTTAAACTTGGTGAGCGACGCAGCGGCGGCGCAGCGGTATAGTCATCGCCTTTGAAGTATAAGGTTGCGGGTTCGATACCCGCTCGTCACACACATCATTGTGTGAATTCATTGCCGCTGCTCAATATCAGTGAAGAAAAACATCGTGAGGATACCAAACTGTCTAAGAACTGTGGGCTAATTCACGTAATTTCTTGACGCGCCGATCAAGTTGCGTTGCAGTTAAGTTTACGTCTTATTGCAAAATGGTATTCTTGTAATTGTGATATAAATAACGTAAACGGTAAACGCTTGCGTGACGCGAACTTGACGCGAGCTTATCTGACAGCTGTTGTCAAAATTACAAGAGTACCTACGAAAAAGCTGTTTTGATTGAAACTTAACTGCAACTGCTTAGCCCTATCATTTGAGGACTATGGTATCCACTAAACCGCGCTTGACCAGCGTGTGTGGATTAAGGCCTTTAGGCTTAGTCTAAGTAGCCCTACGTAGTGTAGGTCCCTAAAAGAATACGATTTTTTATACCTGGCCCTTATCCCTTTTTTGTATGGCAGTATTCCATACTAGAGTCATTCATGATGATAGTTATTTGTAAAGTTATAACAGAACTAAATCAATAAATTATATTTGCAATGAAATGATGAAGCAACTGTCACGTCGTCGTCGTGACAGAACTCCACGTTTATTTATCAATTTGTAACTTTTGAACGTTTGTAGTGCTCGCCTTTTGACAGGTTAAGCACGAACTGATGAATTTTGTGAGCAAAACTTCGATATTGTCCTAAGAAAGCTCTAAAAAAAACTTGAGATTCAAAATCTTACAAAAAATTTGTCATCTCTATGAAAACACAAGATTTCTTAATTGCTGGATAAAAGCATTGTCTTGTTAGTCCAGTAGTAAACGTTATTACCTAACGTTCATCAGGCACGATTCGAAACTTCGAGTTGCAACTAAAATTAATCTATACTAATATTATAAAGCTGAAGAATTTCTTTTTTTGAACGCGCTAATATCCGAAACTACTGGTCCGATTTTAATAATTCTTACACTGTGAGATAGTTCATTTATTGGGGAAGGCTATAGGCTACTTTTTATCCCACAGCTGGGCATGATGTGTAGTTCACGCGGCAAGCTAGTTGCTGGATAAAAGTATTGTCTCGTTGGTCGTAAACGATTATTACCGTCAGGCAAATTGCAAACTTCGAGTTGAAATCGAAATTTAATAATCAAAAGTCTTCATTGTTGCAAAATTATAAATGCTCACAGGACTTAGGTACTTATAACAAGGTACAAGGTAATGTAATAGGTATCTGTATATATAAAAATCAATTGCTGTTCGTTAGTCTCGCTAAAACTCGAGAACGGCTTAACGGATTTATCTTATCTTGGTATTGAAATGTTCGTGGAGGTCTAGGGACGGTTTAAAAGGTGAGAAAAATTCGAATAATTGCCGGGAAACCCCTAAAACAGCCCTTTTCTTTTTACCATACAAACGTTTTGATTGAGTGTTCTAAGCATGGAAAGTAAGACAAGAGTGTAATAAATTGTATGTTGATTAGAAATTTTGTCTAAATACCGATATCTACTCGAGCGAAGCAGGGGCTGGCCTCTAGTTGATCAATCTAAATGGACCATGTGTTTTTGTGTCTCAGTATATTAGAAAAGTCTTTTTGTTTAACTCGGGAATCGAACCCTGGACTTTGCGGTTACTAAGCGAACACGCTTACCACTGTGAAGCAGTGTTATTAATACATTTTATTTTTTTATTCTGCTTTAGACTTGCGCTTGACTACAACTTTCCAATGATGTAGTCTACGATGAAACGCGCTTACTTTTTATACCGATTCACTTGTGATTACGAAAGATCATCGGTGAGAAGGTGGCAGTATGATGAGGCTTCATATGGTTAGTAACCTTAAAGAAGTAATTATTACGACCTACCTTCTTAATAGTCCACGTGTTTGTTACGGTATTGAGAGTAACTGTTTCATATCAACACAAATCTAGCAATAGAAAGAGTAAACTTGTAGGAATCGTGTAAATCGTCTCTACAGATGTTTTGCACTTCAACCAGATTTACTTGGAGCTGTTCCAACGTACATACAAGATTTGCGTCCACTACAAGCCATGCTATACACACTTTTATTGAATCCCCACTCGTGGTCCCCGGGCGGTGCAAATAGGGTGACGATCAACTGGTGCAGGCTTCGACTGTAGTTAGTGACCACCCACCAGACAAAGCCGTACCGCCAAGCGGCCTTGCCGTGACCAGTGCGATGTATGTTGACACTAGACAGAGAGGGTGGGTCGGAATTGTTGCTCCTTTAAGGTTTCTAACCATATGGAGGCTTATTCCATTGCCATCTTCTCACTGATAATCATTCGTAATCACGAGTGAATCGATATACTGGACTAGCGCTTCCCAACGTAGACTGCAATATTGCAAAAAAAAACTGTAAATTATTAAATAAAATTACAACGGTCCTGTACATGACAACTGTCCTAAGGGGCTATTCCCAATAGTCCTAAGGAGCTATTCCCAATAGTCCTAAGAGGCTATTCCCAATATTGTACCATTGAGAGATTTATCTCTGAATGGTAAATGTACAATAAAAAACACGACAGAAAACTAATCAATATTTTATTAATTATAGCACCTTCTTAATTACAAATAATCACAAAACTATTGTTCGGAAACGGATGCCATTTTGTGAGATCAAATTTGGCTTGCACATATCGCGTGCTTATCCAACTAACCTCATAGACATTGCCACGTGACGTAACAGAGACAACCACAGACATACAACCTGAGCGACATTGACGTCTTGGGAGTTTGACAACTGACAGACTGAATGCTATTATAAGTGCCTAAAGTGACATATGCCCATCTGTTTAGGCAACAGTTTGCTACGTATTTAGGTTACGCGCTACGATATAACGTATTAATATGGACATAAATATTTTTATCGCATACACACAGTTAACTTCGATACATATCGTGTACAGTTAGATAGAAAAATGTGTCGCAAACCTCGTTTAACTGGTACAGTCAAGTTTATAACTCACATGATCTTATTAAAATGCTGCTTAAGTACCTATTTAATATCATGTTAACAACTCTTTAGTGGTCCACTGCTGGGAAGTGAGGGCACGGGACTTCCCTCACTTTATCATAAGTTATTGATTTTAATATCTAATGTTCCGACTAAAGGTTAATTTGATTATTTCATTCATTGTTTTGTTGTATGGTATTATATTATATATTACATTTTGACTCTTAATTCGGGCATAAAAACGTACAGTCTAATTCATAAAAATCTTATAAAACTGTAGTTAAAATGGATTTGTCTCTTTCTTACTAGTTCAAATATCAAGATGACAGACAAAGACAAACGAATTATAAACCTATTATAGCTATAATGAGCTTATAAGACGTTTATGAATACGGGGGATATTTTTTAAATAGTAACGAACTTTTAAAAATTAACTATGCAATAGATTATTTTGTAAAATATGACTATCATATAAGTAATTAATTTTATTAATTTATAATGGAACCAGCTCTAACAGGTCCCCTTAGATTATCATCTTTGCTGCTCAGTATCGGTGAAGGAAAACATTGTGAAGAAACCGGCATGTCTGAGATCTAATCATACGAGGACATGTGACATCCACCAACCCATCCTTGGCCAGCGTATGTGGATTAAGGCCTAAAACTCTCTCAACTCGTAAGATAGTGGAGAAAAGACCCGTGCCCAGCAGTGGAACACTAATAATAGATGAAGTGTGTGAAATAAATAAATATAATAAATTTAATTGTATCATACTTTTGTGAGTAATAGTTATCTATTGTTGCTTAGTAAAAAAAAAATGGTGGTATATAGGTAAGTGAGAAAAATCATATCGGATCATTCAAAACCTGGCTCTCTTTTACACACTCTACCCTAGTCACTAGGTAATTAAAATAACAATATTTTGTTTTACTAAAACAATTCTGGATACTCGGCGTATACAGCAAAAAGTGTGACCGCAAGGAAATTATGTTGTTGAGAATAATGGTCTTCATAAATCTACAAGTTCCTATTTAACCGACTTCTAAAAATGAGAGGTTATCAAGTGGACCTTCACCTCAATACTGGTCGAATTGATAACATCTCTTTTCTTTGACACCGACTACAAGAAGCTATTTGGTGTATGATCATTATTTCACCCTTATTTCGACCTTTTTGAAGTCGGATTAATTGTTTAAATTAGTTTTATTTAAATCAATTTTATTGTGTGAAATAAATAAAGGACCACTAAATCAATAAGAATTCAATATTTTCCTTATTCTTATTCTTTATTGTACACAAAACACTTAAGTACATATACAATTATAAATAGGGAACAACAATGTACACAGGCGAGCTTAATTCAATTATGAATTTTCTACCAGCAAACCTCTAGAAGAGTAAACTTGTGGAAAGGGTAGAAGTGCACAACAAATAACTTTAACATACACCAACCTACATACTAACATTACATACTATGTCCTTAGATGTAACGGGCCGGTGGCGTGGTCGTAAGTTACTTGCTTTTCACGCCGCAGGTCGTGGGTTCGATTCCCACCCGAGACAAACATTAGTGATGAACATTTGTGTTTGTGTCGAGTCTGGGTGTAAATATATATTATAAGTATATATTTACAAAAGAAAAGTATTATATGTATAGTATATACCTACCAGTTAACTGGTTTCCATAACACAGCTCTTCTCTCAGCATTTCTCTGCTTAGCTTGGGACCAGATGACAGTGCGTGTTAATGTCCCAGAATATATATATATATTTTTTTATATACAATATATACAATATAAATATATACTAATGAATTGTCTGCCTATCTGTGGTCACTAAGAAAGTGTTCCTTCTAAGAAACGGAATCTTAAAATATATTAATCAATATTTATAAAGTCCAAAAGTTCAAGTACAACTTTCAGTCTAAGTTTTACACTGTATCTACTAAAACATATGCTAGAAACAATAGATTGTTTTGATAGTTAACTGTAACAAGACTATTAGTGGAAAAACGAAACAATAGGCTACTAACATAGTTTGTAAATACACATCATCCTGTATAACTTACTCATTTTTTATGTTAAAGCCGTGTTGATATGATCAGTTGGTTTGGACTGAAGATACTTTGATACTTACTGTGAAAATTTCAAGTACAAAAAAATACGAACCAACTTTAATGATTTAACAACCGCTCAAAACCCGCTCAACCGAGTTTGATGGAATTTATATGGGACCATCAAGAAGTACACCCTTTTGAAACGAAGAAATTGATGGAATCAGTCAAATTGAAAACCTCCTTTTTATGAAATCGCTTGAAATGTTACATAAAGAACATAAAATTCAGTAGAAATAGAATAGATAGAGAGAATGTATGAAGTATTCATTAATTATTTTGACACGATTTTTTTACATCAATCTCTAGATTGGTTGTCCAAATTATTAAGAGCGTTGTACAGCGTTACATTCTGTACTGTACAATTTTTTTATTATTATTTTTAATGAGATTAAAGCCGTGTTTATACGATCAGTATGTTTGGATTGTGTAATCTTGTGGGATTCCTTATGGATCCCATAAAGATAGGCAATAGGTATCAACCAACTCGACTGATAGTTTATTTTTAATAACAGTAGATACATAATACTTTGTAAACGAAATTGTTAGTGCATCTAATTCCAAACTCCTGCGCATCAAAGTCTAATTTAGCTTAACCTCTATCTGTCTATACATTGCACTTAAAACTTTAAACAAATCAACCATTTTCCTAAACACAAGTGTTTCACAAACGCTGCGCATGCACACACACGAATTTGTTTTGTGTGCATACGTGTAAGAATACTCACACATGCGTCAGAACGCATCGCGTAAACCAATGTTTGGCCGCTGCGCCAAAAAACACAAATGAGGCTATAAACGATTTTGATACTTTAAAAAAATATATTTATTAAATAAATTATTTTTTTATTTCCATGCATGTGGCTTACGGACCTCCTAGGTGCAGCTGTTATTTATAAGATAATAATTAAAAAAGTAATAATTAGACAAAAATACAAAATCTTAATAAATGAAGCCTTCAAAATTGAAGAGGTTGTTTTATAATATTACATGAATAATTATCACCAAGTATTTTTTTAATTGATTGGGCAATAATTTAGGCATACATAATATGCAATAATAATCATAATCATTTATTACTTTGCAAACATGGATAGGTACATTTATACATTATAGTTGTTATAATAATTAAATTTCATAGTTCTCCGTATTTTGCCGTCCATGGCATGCAAATTAAAAAGTCAGTAGGTATATTGAAAAAAAAAATACAACATAATAAGCTTAAATTATAATTATTAAATATTCTATCCGTACTGTACTTTATATGAATCAGAGCTAGACCGGAATCAACATCCTACATTAGGTACTGTACGCAGCAGAATTTTAGAGATTCATTTTTCTTTTTTTTTCTTAGTAAAAATCATTCATTTTTTTTCTTGTACGTTTATTTTACGATACCAAGTACTTCGGCGAAGTTTAACAGGTTAATTAATAGAAAATCAAAGTATATTCTTAGCTTCATATATACACCAAACTTCAAATATTTAAGTGAAGATTATTTTTAGTTCTCTTTTTAGTTCTTGTGTTTCGTTCTTGTGAGTAGAAAATAAATATGATTATTATTATTTTATTATCACTATACACAATGAATCTACATCCACGAATACAGTTATGTAATCGTAAATATTTCATCAATGCTTAAATATAGAAAAAACAATCCAACAACTAGTTGATTCTGTTGTAAATTTCGTTAAAATAATTACCACATCCAATTTTTAGCCAATCTGGAACTGAGACAAGTAAAACATTTAACATTTTTTTTTCTTGTTTCCATAACACAAGCTCTGCTTAGCTTAGGACCAGATGACCGTGCGTGTTGATGTCCCAGAATTTTATTAATTTATACCAGTACAACTGTTTTTGAGTTTTACTGAAGTCGCAGTAAAATAACAATAATAATATAGTAGCCATCCTCTGTCAAAATTTCGTTTAAAATATTTAGATTACCGAGTCAGTCTCAAATGCTACGAATTAAAACATCACTTTCAAGTATCAAAACCTTTCGAGTCGAAGCGCAAACGTATAAAAACTACTACAAAAATAGATCTCGAAAAATGAATATACAACGTTATTTTGAAATCTTTGCTCATGCTTCAGCCAATCACAGACGAGATACGTTAGTGTGTGTGTGGAATGAGTCTTTACGTACAGACTATGTGTTTAGTTTTTGAAGGTTTTTTATACGTGTGTGTGTAAAATGTGTTTAGATTTTTATGTGTGTGCTAAGATTAGTTTATGTGAATGTACCTAATGTTTATATATGTAGTTAAATTCTATATACTGATTCGCAGAAGTGTTGTGATGATTATTTTCTTGTTCTATGTTAATTTTGCTATAAAACATCTGATTGGCGGTTTAAAGTTTTTAGGTTATAGGTGTTTAGAGAGCTATAGTTTAACACTCAGATTAAAAAAAATGTTTAAATACTAAGACAATTTATGTCTCTATTCTAGCCGGTTTTTTATAAATTATATTTCTTATATTGTTTCTAATCATAAGGAGGCTCATTTCACTGCTAACTTCTCACCGACAATTATTCGTAATTACGAGTGAATCGGTATACTGGGCTGGCGCGTTCCATCGTAAGCTACATCATTGCTTAACATCAGGCAAGTTGTAGTCAAGCGCCAGCCTATAGAAGAATAACAAAAAATTCAAAGTCAAAGTGCAGCAGTGGCGCAAAGGTGTCGGCCTCGCTTTGACAAATATAAGGTCACGGGTTCGATCCCGGTCGTGCCCACACATGTTAATGTGAATTGTTTAATCGCCGCTGCTCATATTGATGAAGAAAAGCATTAGTGAGGAAACTGGCATATCTACGAACTTATCATTTGAGAATACTTGACATCCACCAAACCGCACTTGGTAGCATGTATAGATTAAGACCCGTAGTAAGATTAAGACACTAAAACGGGTTGAAGTGAAATTGTTATTGAAATAGTTTGTCGTTTTCCTCACGAAGTTTTCCTTCACCGATATTGAGCAGCGGCAATGAAACAAGGCACACAAAGATGTGTGGACACAACCGGGGAGCAAACTCGCGACCTCATATTTCAAAGGCGAGACGGATACCCTGTGCCACCATTCCTGAAATTTTAGGTTTTGTCTGATCAGAATTGATTATTTTTTTTACTAGTCTGATGTAGGGGATAGTATATATGAAAGAGAAAAGGCTATAAAAGAGCCGATAGGATTATTTCTACCTAACCTTTAAACTAACATATTTAAATTTATTTTTTACTAAGCTACACTGGATAACTATAAATAACAAAAATATATACAAAAATAAAATTCGTTTTCGTAGATTCGTTTTTTGTGATTCAAAATCATATCGGCTCTATCAAAGCTTGGTGGTTCATTCATACACACTCTCCCCTAGAAATTTAATAACCAAACTTCATCCCTCTATTTAACCCTCTTAGGGGATGATTTTTGAAAATATTATTAGCCTATGTCCTATTCTAGGGTATACACTACCTACATTTTAAATTTCAATAAAATCGGTTGAGCGGTTCTAGAGATACGCGGCAATAAACTTTCACACACACACACACACACACACACACACACTTACTTTCGCATTTATAATATTAAGTAGATACTTAAGATAGCTTGATGTGAAGCCGTGTGTACCTACTAGAGGCGACCCACAGAGCACTGATTTTTAGCAATCTCCACATTCCTATAGGGAAATAGAATCTTAGTTATTTGCTGCTAGCAAAATTATTTAAATTATTTTCATCAATTTTTTTCACCATTACAACAAGGAGTTGCGCTCGCGCCAAAATGCATAAGTGCAAACAAAAATACCGACAAAATTCAAGGTTGGAATCTGTTAAAAATAACGCGAGAGTGCATTTCGATGCGCGTGCGTCTCTCGATCTTTGCGTGTCTTTTTGATACTTTTGTGAGGTAGGTTATTTTTTTTTTTTTTTTATTATGATTTTAATTTGTTTTAATGTAGAAAAGAGATATTATTATATTAGAGCAGCGGCGCCACAGGGGTTCCAGCCTCTCCTTGGAAATATAAGGTCGCAGGTTCGATTCCCAGTCTTACCTGCACATCTTTGTGTGAATGGTTTCATCGCCACTGCTCAATATTACATCGGTGAAGGAAAACATCGTGTTGAATCCGGTATGTCTAAGAACTAATCATTAAAGGGCATGTGATGTCCACCAACCTGCATTGGGCTGGCGTGTGTTGATAACCTAAACTCTCTAAACTCGTAAGATAGTTGTGGGAGACTTGAGCCCAGTTGTGGGATACTAAAAAGGGTTGAAGTGAAGTTAAGCAGTAGTTACTTTTCACATAAACTACAGTTTTATTGCAACTAGATACCTAATAAGTACCTAACACCCATAGGTAGGTACTTCAACCCTCCTTAGTGTGTAGTCTTCTCTCAACTATCTTAAGAGCTGATAGAGCTAAGTGATGTTTGGTGGATATCAAATGTCCTCAAATAGGTAATTAGTTCTTAGAGTTCATAGAACCCAAACCAAACATTTGTGTGAGAACATGTCTATTTGTCTTGTGTCTGGGTGTAATTATGTATATTTAAGTATGTATTTACAAAAGAAAAGTATTATAATTATGTAGTAGGTATATACCAGTTATCTGGTTTCCATAGTACAAGCTCTGCTTAGTTTGGGATCAGATGACCGTGTGTGTTAATGACCCACTATATTTACTGTGAGAAATAAAAAAAACAATATTAGGTATCTAAATTTAACCTCACTAGGCCGGAAAAGCAAGAATTTGAATCCATCATCGAAATGTTGATCAATCTAGCAAAAAAAAAACCTATGTCTAACAGTGGACTGCAATAGGCCGAGTATCATGATTATAATTGTTAAAGTTGGTAATAATGTGTACCTAGTTTTACGTATTTAAAGTTTATTCCAAAGTGAGTTAACGTTATAAAACTTAAATTATTAATAGAGCCAGAGTTTTTCTTGGCACTGATTCAATAATTAATACATTAATAACCACCCGTTAGATTTTTATATTTTCAAACGATTTAGAGAAGGTTCTTATAGGTAGGTATACTGGTAATTAACTGGTAGGCTTTGGCCGTGGTAAGTGACCACCCATCAGACAAAGCCGTACCTCTAAACGGCCTTGCCCTGTTCCAGTGCGATGTCTTGAGACACTAATTAAGAGGGTGTGTCGGAATTATTTCCTTTAGGTATGGTTTCTAACAATTTGGAGGTTCATTCCATTGCCACCTCACCGAAAATCATTCGTAATCACCAGTGAATCGGTATATTGGGTGGGCGCGTCCCACCGTAGACTACATCATTGCTTCACATCAGGCTAGTTGCAGTCAAGCGCAGCCTATTAGAGCATAAACAAAAACTGAACAATTTTAGTTCCCGAAGCTTCAGACTTCTAATCATTATTATGTGAGCAACAGTGGCCCAGTGATATTGGTTGCCTTTGAAAAATAAAGTTCGGGTTCGATCCCCGGTCGGGTCCATCTTTGTGTGAATTGTTTCATCACCGCTGTACAACATCAGTTGAGTAAAACCGGCATCTCTAAGAACTAATCATTCGTTATGTGACATCCACCAACCCGCACTTGGCCAGCCTGTGTGGATTTGACGAAACTCTCAACTCGTAAGATAGTTAACGAAGACCCTTGTCCACTGGAACATTATAAAAGGTTTGAAGTGTATTAACAACGGCCTGTTTGAAAGATTCCAAGTCAGTTTCAATACTTCAACCCTTTTTAGTGTCCCACTGCTGGGCACGGGTCTTCACCTAGGCTAGGCCTTAATCCACACACGCTGGCCAAGTGCGGGTTGGTGGATGTCACATGTCCTCGAATGATTAGTTCTTAGACATGCCGGTTTCCTCACGATGTTTTCCTTCACTGATATTGAGCAGCGGAGATGACACAATTCACACAAAGATGTGTGGGCACGACTACGATTCGAACCCGCGACCTTATTTTTCTAAGGCGAGGCCTGTACCGCTGCACCACCGCTGCTCAGTTTCAATGTTTTAGTATATTTTTCTAGATATTTAATAGGATAAAAATCGGGTACACACATCAAGTTATAGTTCCAGTTTAAGCTGATCTCACATTGTATAGGGTTTCCGTACAACGAGAGGTCAGCTTATATTGGTTTTGTATATCTTTTTTTTTGTTTATCTCAAATTTTGTTTATTATTGTGATCGACGGAGACTTAATACTTAGCATAATTATAAACCTTAGTGGCTTTTTTATGTTAGGTTACATACATATCTACAATATGTTTTATAAGACTTTTTAAGTAATACCTAATAAAGGAAAAAAAATGTGTAGCCGTGTGAATTAGACAACTTTAGGTAGGCGCGAATAATCGGGTAAGAAGACGGTATTCCAATAAAATAACTGCGGCAAATATCTCTTCACCACGATTTCTCGATAGCACAATCATTAATTCTACCAGATAATTACAGATTGCTAAGACTACATTGGATTATAGCGTAACATCCACCGAGCACGTAGTTGCATGCGCACCTTCCGACGACGCAACCGTCCAACACAAAGTATCAGCCTTTCTCAGATGGCCGCTTCACCCGTGCTCGGTGTTTATTCGTTCTTTAATATTGGCATTTTCGAGTGACAGCTGACTTCAAAGACGGACGCAATGACAGCTGATGTATTGATGAATGGATGTGCCAACATACCTAACAACAGGTTCTAATAAGTAAACATAATAGTAATATATAAACACAGTAGTTAGTCCCGTCTATAGGTATAAACATTTTTATGACGTGTTACTTAATTGAATGTAGGTACTCTACATAGACAACCGCCCACAAAAAATAACGGTCCGCACACATGCGCGGCAGATACACGCTCAATCAAAACATTCGGAGAAGCTAGGCCACGCCTAGAAATAAATAATTCGCAAAAATAGATCGTCAGCTTCCTGCGAGCGATTCTAAATTTAAATATTTAAAAATGGCGTCGGCACACGGTACGAAATTTGTGCATAAAACTGCATCCCGCATTACCGACCTAAACATTAAAAATAGATTTGATAGGTTGAGTGTACACTGGATGTTGCCTAGTAGGAGAGATTAGAATGTTTCTCAGTGGTTACTAGGAAATGAAATAGGATTATTTTACAAAGCCTCTCGACAACATGATTAAAGTTTGATTTTATGGCGTTTAAAATATTCCAAACAGAAAGAAAATATATTTAGGTATTTAACACAAATAAGACACACACAATCAGATAAAAAACACATGTAAAAAAGAAAAAACAATAAATAAATCGCTAAAAAAGAATTAAAAAGCATAAAGTGTGACCCATCAGTGTCGTACGTATATATTGCTCAGTAAACGCTGTGAGTACCTACCAGAGGTAACCCACACTGGTTTGCTGAAACAGGGATTTTTAAATACCGTACCTAAGTTTTTTTTTTAATCTTTATTAAAAGGACTTGGTACAAAGTCAGGAAGCGACCATGTCGTCCTCGTAAGACTACTTACAATAACACTTAAATAAAATAATACATTACCGCTTTTGGGTGAAATCATAACAAAATAAATAAGATTTGTATGGGTACTTACACCTAAAAATCAAATTTTAAGCAGGCCGTAGGTCGTAGGACTTGACTGTCTCGTACGAGACAATCTCAGATTTATCATTACATACTTTCGAAGTCAATGCTTTCTACTAAAAATTATTCTAGCCTTTATCTGATTGACTATTTAGAATCTGTCCTTGGGTATGCATTAGAAGTTTTTGAGCCTATTATTGCCTATAACTAGGTGCAAAGTTATATTTTTAGGACCTGTTTTTTTTGTTCTTTGGGCGTAGGTTCGATTACCACCCGAGACAAACATTTGTTTAAATATGTCTGTTTGTCTTGTGTCTGGGTGTAAATTATCTATATTTAAGTATATATTTACAAAAGAAAAGTATTATATGTAGTATATTACCAGTTATCTGGTTTCCATAGTACAAGCTCTGCTTAGTTTAGGATCAGATGACCGTGTGTGTTAATGTCCACTATATATTATTATTATATCATATTATTTAAACTTTCAAATTTTATTTTATTTAACTTATACTTTTTATTAATGGATTTACAGTGTAATAATAAAAGATTTAAAGGGTCGAAATAGCACTAGAACACTGACTCAAGTCATAGATAGGTACTTCTAGTTTTGGGGTCAAGGTTTATATTTTATGCTCCTTTTATTAATGTAAATTCTAGTTAGATAATAATTGTAAGATTGTAGTGGCTTCGCTTAAGAAATATAAGCTCGCGGGTTCGAATCCTGGTCGTTCCCACACATCTTTGTGTGAATTGTTTAATCGCCGCTGCTCAATATGGGCAAGGGAAACCAACCCGCATTTGGCCAGCGTGTGTGGATTAAGGAAAAACCCTCTCAACTCGTAAGCTAATCGAGAGGTGACCCGAACCCAGCAATGGGACTTTTAAAGGGTTGAAGTGAAGGTTTTGTGTAAATAAAGTATTAATATTGATAATATTTTCCTACTCATCAAAAAAATAAAAACTTAATAACCTTTTTACATAGGTAACAACTAAAGAAATGGGTTTGCTTCGATAGCTAGCTGAAAATAAATTCCTAATATTTTTAGTATCCTACAGCTGGGCGCGGGTCTTCTCTCAACTATCTTACTAGTTGAGAAAGTTTATGCCTTAATCCACACACGCTGGCCAAGTGCCAGATGCACAGATCATTAGTTCTTAGATATTCCGGTTTCCTCACGATGTTTTCCTTCACCGATATTGAGCAGCGCCGATGAAACAATTCACACAAAGATGTGTGGGCACGGCTGGGATTCGAACCCGCGACCTTATATTTCCAAGGCAAGGCCCGTACCACTGCGCTAATATTTTTAGTAGTTCGAAAATGCAGTGTACCCTAACCTTAATAACACCAGATTGCCTTCTTTCAGTCAGTTAAAATAAACATTTCAACCGTTCTGGCTCTTTAGTTGCATATACATTGCTGCTCCAGTTGTAATGTGCAGTTGTTTGTGTATACTTGACGGGTAATGTATGTAAAATGTAATGTATCTAGCAAGAAAATCTTGTTTATCTACAAAAACATTACCACACTGCAAGCGAATTATAATAACATTTTTTTAATAAGTAGGACCATTTATTATTTATTAGATCCTAATCTCTCATTACCACCACGAATAGCAAAACCTCTTGAAGCCAACAATTTCACTAGGTACTTCAACAATCCTCTTAAGCACATTCTTCCAACGGGTAGTTATTTTCTGTTCGTCTAGTAGTTTTTATTGCTGCAACATATTTCATCATCAATTCCCTGAGCTGTAATCTGCTCTTATGCTCTATCAATAAGTTACCTACTTATATGTTTCCAATCTTTATATCCATTAGGAGAACTTCAATTATGTCCAGAACCAGTAATGGTATTAAATAGACGGCAGCAATAACAGTATACAGATTTATTTAGTGGTGAATAAAGGAGCCATTTTCTTTCTAAAGATTCCTTATTCGTCAATTAACAAATAAAATATTTTACTCAAGTATTAGTTTTCGTTTTACCATTTGAATCTAGAAAACTTGTAGAAGTTTCGAAGAAGTCACTATTTTTATTTTAGTAAAACTCTGGCCCTTTTCGAATTCAAATATCACGAACTTCTTCCGGTAAAATGTCACCACAGTAAGTACCAGGGTCAGGAGACACATACATTCTCTAAGCTTGCTGTTATTAATTCAAAGTATGTAGCTTGACCAAATGCCCAATGAAATAGATAAAAGAATTGTGACAGAATGATAAAAGTATTGCGCCTTAAAAGAAGACATTAAAAACAAGGTACTGGGCATAAAAATCAAGAAGAAGATCTTTGATACCTGCATAATAACCTGTATCACTTAAGGATGTGAAACCTGGGCTTTGACAAAACACGATAGGAACAAACTAGCAAGATGCCAGAGAACCATGGAAAGGAGCATGCTGGGTTTGAAACTAATGGACAAAATTATAAGTATCAGGCGCAAAACCAAATTAACAGACATACTGTCACATATTAGCAAAACTCAAATGGAGGTGGACGAGACTTATGCTCCGCTGCTATAAGGAAGAAAGGAGCAAAGAGGTGACAGTTAGCAAAACAAGAAGATGGGAAGATGACTTTGAATTGACCGTAGGACCTCTTTGGATAAGAGTGACGACAGACAGGAAGCAGTGGCAACGGTTGGAGAAGGCCTTAGCCATAAGGCACACCGAAATCATAGAAATTTTGTATATTTAGTGTAGTTTTTAATTTTTATGTTTTTTAGTTTTATCAATCACAACTGTTCGGAACAGGCTTTATTATTATTAGTAATAAGTAGCTTGAAGTCGATGGTTCCGCATCTAATGTGTGTTTGTCGTTTTCATCACACGTAACCTCTTTTTCCTAGTGATATTCAGAGGTACTTTTGTCTTGCGGGGTATTTGTTTCTCTAACTGTAATTTTTTCTCTTATTTCTTTTTGAGCTATTACTGATTTGTGAAAAAAAGTGTAATGTGCCTGACGAAAAAGTTTTCAGAATAAATGTGTGAGAGAAATTGTCAGTCCTTCGGGGCCCCTTGAGAATGGGGGCCCTGGACACGAGCCTCGTGTGCCCTTATGGTAAAGACCGTATTGCCACCAGTCGTTACATACAAAAATACAAATCTTTTCTCTCCATAATGTTAGTACAGATTAGTAGTTATAGATGAAAGTTGATAATTCCCGAAAACTTGTGAGATTCATTACATGAAGTTTTGTTAGTGAGATTGAAGATGACAGAAAAATTCAATTTTGGTGCCATTGATTTTCAATTTTGGTGGGCACTTTCAATTTTGGTGGTCGATTTTCAATTTTGGTGGCCACACTACACTTTAAACTAAAATATCTCAAAAAGTTATCGAGATATTCTTAGACCTCTTGAAGATTATTTTAGCTTTGAATTTCTATTTTCATACCAGGTCCTTACATTTCACGAAAATTGAAGAAAAAGTTTTGCCACCAAAATTGAAAAAAAAGCACGTTGTTGATATTGACCCATTAACATCATTCCCCTTGCCTTTTTCCCATTTCTATTGGGGGCGGCTCCCAGTCTAACCTCATGCGGCTAGCTACCAGAATTATACGAGCGACTGCCATCAGACCTCGAAACCCATAGGGAACCAGTAGCCGAGATAGTTAGACCAGGTGTCAGATTATATTGGATTCTGACTACATGAAACGATTGTCATAGATGTGTTTAATGACAACCGGGACCGACGGCTTTACGTGATCTACGAGGCACGGAGGGTAGTCCCTCAACCAACCAGACACCGAAACAAATATTTGTTGTTACACAAATATTGTCCGGGGTGGGAAACGAACCCGCGACCTCCCGGGCACAGTATAGCCCAGTCGGACGGCTTATACCGCTCGACTACCGAGGTCGTCTGAAAACATTAACTTAAAAATAAAACTTACTCTAATAAAACTAAAAACCAACAATTAGAGCTGTTAAGCCTTAAGCAGTCGCCAATACACTCTGTAAACTACATAAACCACTTCTTTGTCAGTATAGGTGAACACTTAGCTAACGATATTCAGCTTAGTAGCAATTATGTTCCTGGTAAAGTGATGAATAATTCAAATAACGTTGGAAATTCTTTTGTACTTTTTGATACTGACTTGAATGAAGTAAATAGAACACTCATGGGTTTGAGATCCGAAAGTGCCCCAGGATGGGACAACATTACCACAAAATTTTTAAAATACGTAAGCTGTGAAGTGGTTCCTGTTATAACTCACCTAGCTAACCTTTGCTTTAAGGAAGGCGTTTTTCCTGCTTTGCTAAAACAATCACTAATTACTCCAATACATAAGAGTGGCAGCAAGGAAGACGTAAATAACTACAGACCTATATCAGTATTACCCGTCATATCAAAAATTCTAGAAAAGCTAATAAATACCAGATTAATTAACTATCTAAATAAATTCAATATTTTGTCTTCATCCCAATTTGGTTTTAGACAAGGAATATCAACTGAGGATGCCGTCACTGCTTTAAGTTCTGAAGTTATTCATCATCTTGATACTGGCAAAAAATGTCTGACTGTTTTTCTCGACCTTAAAAAAGCCTTCGATACCGTTTCGATTCCACTTCTTCTAGATAAACTAGAAAAGGTGGGTATTAGAGGAATTGCACTAAATCTCTTACGTGATTATCTTTCCAATAGAATACAAAAAGTTAAGGTTGAGAATTATGTCAGTAATGGAGCACCTGTGTCATATGGCGTACCCCAAGGTAGTGTACTAGGCCCGACTCTCTTCTTGATATATATAAATGACCTGTGTGAAATGAAAATCTCTAACGCAAAAATTTTCTCATACGCCGATGACACAGCTGTTGTTTTCAATGGGATCTCGTGGCCAAGTGTAAAAATTAGTGTTGAAACAGGCATGGCAGAGATAGCAAAATGGTTAAATGGAAATCTCCTTACATTAAACACAGCTAAAACCAACTACGTATGCTTTAGTATCAATAATCGGACTCAACCTAGAGATGATCTAAACATTAAAGTTCATTCATGTATCGGTATCGATAGTAATAATTGTAACTGTCCTAACATACTAAGAGTTAGTCAAACAAAATACTTAGGAGTAATATTAGATCACAGGCTATCATGGTACCCACATCTGGAACAAGTAGCAAACAGAATCAGAAAACTGAGCTGGATATTCAGAACTTTAAGATATGTCGCACCAACAAAATTAGCTCGGCTAAATAAAGCACCCCAAAATATCTTAAACCAGATATATATTGCCTTAGTACAATCTATCTTAATGTACTGCATCCCAGTTTGGGGAGGTGCGTGCAAGTCCAAGTTCATAGATCTTGAAAGGGCACAGCGTTCACTAATAAAAATAATGTACTTTAAAAGAAAATTATTTCCTACGGTAGATTTATATAAAATTAGTGACTTAGTTTCTGTTCGAAAATTATATATCATCAAAACTGTTCTGAAAAAACATAAAACATTACCATACGTAAATAGCTCTAAAGAGAAAACTAGAAGGAATGCACCTGTAGCAATAGTTCCTAAAACATTCACCAGATTTGCAAGTATTCAATTTAATAAGCGGTCTTGTCACATTTACAACAGAGTAAATAAAGACATACAAATATTTTCCAAAAATTACTGTGATTGTAAGAAAAATCTTACTGAATGGCTGAAACCCTTAACCTATGAGGACACTGAAGCGTTAATAGGATAGCAACACACACACACACACACACACACACACACACACACACACACACACACACACACACACACACACACGCGCGCGCGCACGCACGCACGCAAACACTTTGTATTTTGTATTTTACTTATTATGAAGAGCGGATCCTTCCAACACAGGCATTTTGCTTAAAGGAAGAATCCGTCCCATGTAAAACGATGTACTTATTTCTTGATCAATAAACGTTTTTGTATTTTTGTATTTGTATTTTAAAAGAAATCAGATGTGCCCTTTTTCTCTATGACAGTAGTACAATAACTATGGAATCACTTCACTCACTTCACTTCAACCCTTTTTAGTGTCCCACTGCTGGGCACGGGTCTTCTCTCAACTATCTTACGAGTTGAGAGAGTTTAGGCCTTAAGTCACACACGCTGGCCAAGTGCGGGTTGGTGGATGTCACATGTCCTCGAATAATTAGTTCTTAGATATGCCGGTTTCCTCACGATGTTTTCCTTCACCGATATTGAGCAGCGGAGATGGAACAATTCACACAAAGATGTGTGGTTCGAACCCACGACCTTATTTTTCTAAGGCGTACCGCTGCGCCACCGCTGCTCATTATGATAAATATGAATATTAAATGAGGAATGTGTGTGTATAAATTATTTACACCATTTCGTAGCTAAGGCAGGTGTGTAATCTTATCTTATCTTATCTTACTAATATTATAAATGCGAAAGTAAGTGTGTGTGTGTGTGTGTGTGTGAAGGTTTGTTACCGCGTATCTCCATAACCGCTCAACCGATTTTAATGAACTTTGAAATGTAGGTAATGTATACCCTAGAATAGGACATAGGCTAACAATATTTTCAAAAATAATCCCTTAAGAGGGTTAAATAGAGGGGTGAAGTTTGTATGCAACTTTTTATTCCTTGGTCCTATTCATTTAAAATTCGGTACACATAAACCTTAAGAAAAATAATGAGATACGGGTTTTTTATTTTTCCATAATTACCCCTACGAGGTGTGGATAATGAGTTTTAATGGTAAAAATTAAAGTTTCTCTGTATCTGTATAGTCTGAAGTCCGATCCACTCCAAATTCGGCACACATATACCTTAAAAGAAATCATGAAACACGTGTTTTTTATTTTTCCAAAACTACCCCCGGTGGGGGTGTTAAATGAGTTTTTTGGAAATACTAAATATTCCATAACTGTTTAGTCCTTGGTCCGATTCACTTCAAATTCGGTATAAATAAAGCTTAAAACAAATAATGAAACACGTGTTTTTTATTTTTCCAATTTTTTTTATTTTAGTCCTAATATTACGCGGGAGAAGCCTGCGAAATTATTCTGAGTTTGATTTTCTTCAAAGTTGATATCAATACTCCTTCGTGCTTTTTAGCTAAATTACTTTTTATTTTGACACAATGACGTTTGATAACTCAGACCGATTATTAGAATTTGAAATTTAAATTTTATTTCTTTTTAAATATTGAATGAAAAACTTACAATGATCATGGTCTAAGAGACGTAGTATTTTTTAAGAAACCCCTATAGATTTATGGATATACCTATGGGTGCTTGCCGATTTCAAAATGTTGCTTACACGCCTACACTACTGAACTAATTTTGTATGGAGATAGTTCGAGACCCGGGAAAGGATAGTTTTATCCGACTGCGAAAAAAGAGATTAATGGTTTAGCGCGATAACCGACATCCGCGGGCGAAGCCGCGGGAGGAAAACTAGTTGTTAAATAAATCAAAACATCAGAATTTCATACTAAAAACTTAACAGAAAAGGCTGTATCTTCTGGTACTGACATTTATTATTTGAATTCCGAATAACTAACAGTATCCCGCGACTCCCGTCAAGTCACGACTTTCACATGCGTAGGCGCAGGCACAACTATTGCAACTTCGCGCCTATGATAATTATTATTTAGGTGAAAATTAAAATTGACTGCTTTTATAAGTAATAATAATAATATAGTGGGACATTAACACACACGGTCATCTGATCCCAAACTAAGCAGAGCTTGTACTATGGAAACCAGATAATTGATAATATAATACGTCTTTTGTAAATACATTCTTAAATATAGATAATAACACCCAGACTCAAGACAAACAGACATGTTCATCACATAAACGTCTGACTTGGATGGGAATCGAACCCACGACCTGCGGCGTGAAAAGCAAGTATCTTACCGGCCATGCCACCGCACCGGCCCGTTAATACTTCTTCTAGCCATTATTCCGGCTACAGTGGCCAGTCTAAGCTGACCAGGCAGGTACGCAGAAGATATTACTGTGCACAAGTGTGCGCAAACACAAGTGCTGTGTCTCTATTCCCTTCACTTTCAGAGTCAGGACTGAGTGACTAACACGACCGGTGAAAGATTGGGCGCAGGACCGACGGCTTAACGTGATCTCCGTGGCACGGGGGAATCAGACCGCTAACTTTTTGACTCCGGACCAGTGCTGAAAAATAAAATAAAAGTCTCAATACAATTTTTGGTACGGCGTGGGTTTTGAACACGCGACCCCGGGCTATAGGCGCAATCTTCTAAGCTACCGAGGCAGTTAAAATTCAGTTAACAGCAGCTATAAAATATATACAGCTAATAAATAGGTACATAAACTCTACATAATGCCTATCGCAACTTAAAAACAAAATGGCGTCTATCTAATAACGCCATTGTCTCAAACCGGTAGAATTTCGGTTGCAAAACTGCGCGAGCGCACTGACTCATAGTAGAGGGGGGATTGGCTTGTGTGTGTCGGTATGGCGTTAGAATTTTATTATGTCACCTTTATTGTAGGTAACAATCACTACATAATATGCGCTTACGCCTGTGCCCGAAGGTATAGGTAGAGCTTATTATCACCCATATTTTGCTGGCTGTTTAGGTCCCATAAGTAATAGGGAGCGAGCCTATTGCCGTTCATAGGGCACAATTAAAACATTTACTCTGCTCCGAAAGTTTTACTACTTATAACAGAAACGGATTTTTTAGACCCGGGTTTTGAACCTGGGACCTCGCGGTTACTAAGCCAACACGCTTTAGTTAGCGCAGACTAACGAAGAACACCAAAATACTAACTAGTAAGAAATACTGGATGTCTGTAGTATTGCGTGGGCGCAACCGCGGGGGCTAGCTAGTACCTAGCCAGGATTAAATGAAAAATTGAACTAACATTTCACAAAGCGCTCACGCCTGTACCCGAAGGAACAGGCAGAGATAAATATCTGCCTAGAAGAAAGTGGATAGTCTAACTTAAACAAATCTATTTATCTTTGTGATTATTGGTGCGGGATGTAAAACTGTTTAGATATCCCCGGTCTAGGCAAGATCATTTTTATTTCTAGTATTTAAACCATGCGTATCTCTTATTCTTAAAATTTTGTAATATTTTTAAGACTATACAATAAATTTTCATAAATGTATTGAGAAGCGACAGTGACGACCTCGGTAGTCGAGCGGTGTAAGCCGTCCGATTGGGTTATACTGTGCCCAGGAGGTCGCGGGTTCGATTCCCGCCCCGGACAATATTTGTGTAACAGCAAAAATTTGTTTCGGTGTCTGGTTGGTTGAGGGACCTTCCGTGCCTCGGAGAGCACGAGCGACTGCCATCCGACCTCGAAACCCGTAGGGAACCAGTAGCCGATATGGTTAGAACAGGTGTCAGATAATAATGGCTTCTAAATGACAACCGGGACCGACGGCGTAACGTGCTCTCCGAGGCACGGAGGGTATTATTCCCTCAAACCAACCAGATACTGAAACAAATTTTTGTTGTTACACAAATATTGTCCGGGATGGGAATCGAACCCGCGAACTTCTGGACGTATAGCCCAATCGAACGGCTTACACCACTCGTGTTTATAATGTAATATTGTGGATATTTGATATGTTTTTATAACAGGTTTGTAGCAAGGCTAAGTTAGCACAATGTTATTATATTTCTTTTGAACTCACTCACCAGTCACCTTATTACGCAAGTCCTAAACTCGGTCAAGTGCGAGTTGGACGAGTGGTTAATCAGTTCTGTATTAAATATTTTATTATTTCACTTCAACCCTTTTTAGTGTCCCACTGCTGGGCATAGGTCTTCTCTTAACTATTTCATGAGTTGAGGGAGTTTAGGCCTTGATCCACACACGCTGGCCAAGTCCGGGTTGGTGGATATCACATGTCCTCGAATGATTAGTTTTTAGACATGCCGGTTTCCTCACGATGGTTTCTTTCACCGCAACAATGAAACAATTCCAACAAAGAGGTGTGGGCACGACCAGTATTCGAATCCGCCACAAGTGTGAGTTCGACTCGCACTTTAACACAGTCCCGCATAAACCTAATATTTTATTATTTACAGCGACCCGCCCCAGCTACGCATACATAGGGACAGAAAAAGCGACTTTGTTTTATACTATGTAGCGATTAAGTAGTTAGAAATTCCTTGTTTACCTAGAGGTAAAATTTGACGGGCTGGTGGCGTGGTTGGTAAGATTCCTTGCTTTTCACGCCGCAGGTCGTGGGTTCGATTCCCACCCGAGACAAATATTTGTTTAAATATGTCTATTTGTCTTGTGTCTGGGTTTAATTATCTAATACAAGTATATATTTACAAAAGAAAAGTATTATATGTAGTATATTACCAGATATCTGGTTTCCATAGTACAAGCTCTGCTTAGTTTGGGATCAGATGACCGTGCGTGTTAATGTCCCACTATATTATATTATAATTGTTTATCAAAGAAAATGTGGCTTCTATAGAAATTACTTACTTATAAAGATGACTAAGAAATTTACAGACTGTAGTTAGACCATAAGACGGTGGCTTACGAGCTTATATGGTGGTATAAAAATACTAATTAATTCTTACTAGCTCCGTGAAAAGGTTAGTGTTAAGACTACTCTACACTCGCGGGCGCGATACACAAAATACCCAATGTATTTTGAGTACCACGTGAATGAAAATAGGGTCGGTTAGAATATCTAGCGTTATAAACTAAAGATGTAATTAAATATATATTTTATAATATTTATTTTCATAAATAGCTAGATCAGGTATTCCACTCGTGCCCACACATCATTGTGTAAATTGTTTCATCGCCGCTGCTCAATATCGGTGAAGGAAAACATCGTGAAGAAACCACCCAAAGAACCACCAGAGAAGATATGTGACATCCACCAACCTGCACTTGGCCAGCGTGTGTGGATTAAGGCCTAAACTCTCTCAACTAGTAAGATAGTTGAGAGAAGACTCGTGCCCAGCAGTGGGACATTAAAAAGGGTTGAAGAGAGGTCAGGTATTTTGAAGATATTAAACACTTTCCAAATGACCCTTTTTCATTGCGATTCAGTGTACAAAGAGTTCACGTTTGCGCTTCGCGATATTTCCCATTCGATGTCGGTGTTTTGTAACATAACATCAAGACTATACTACCTGAAGGTGTAAAATAATGCCAGGTGTAGACAGAAGTGCATTTCTCAGCATTTCTCAATAGCCAGAAAACATCTACGTACCTAAGAAATTGATATTTCAAAAATATTCTTGGCAGTACATAACCTATAATCTTACCTTAATACTTCCAACCTGACGTTGGTAAAACACTTTCAAAAACAATTGTTGCCAAATACAAAAAAAAAGTTATGTGAATAATTCTTCAGGAAAAATTTGGATCATCGTTTTTTTAGTTACCAGATGTGTAAGAGTAACTTAAGCCTCCTGCAGATCACATTATGATCTAAAGCCTGTTTAGACAGGCTTTTTCTACTCGAAAATTCAATCGACGGGCCGGTAAGATACTTGCTTTTCACGCCGCAGGTCGTGGGTTCGATTCCCACCCGAGACAAACATTAGTGATGAACATTTGTGTTTGGGTCGAGTCTGGGTGTAAATACCTATTATAAGTATATATTTACAAAAGAAAAGTATTGTATGTATAGTATATACCAGTTATCTGGTTTCCATAACACAAGCTTTGCTTAGCTTGGGACCAGATGACCGTGTGTGTTGATGTCCCAGAATATAAAAAAAGAATATAAAAAAAATCTACATTATCAGCACACCGAATGTTTAAAAATGTACCGCGGCATTTCGGGATGCGCTGTTTTTCAGTTCAGTGTAAAGTGGTCTTAAGATCTTTCAACCTCCTTTCACTTATTAAAGGCGTGTGTACATTGACACATTCGGGAAGGAACTGATTCCCAGCACACAGCTCACGCTAGGTTGGGTGTAAGGGTTTGCATATAACTTTGTAAACAGCTTTTTAGTACAATAAAGATTTAATATAAATAAAAAAATCACACTTAACTAAATGTAATTAAATGTGGATTTATTTTGATATGTTATATTATTATGCTCCACTGGGCGTGAAATAACGTATATCATGACCAGCAGCGAGAAAAGTAGTCTAAAGCCTTCCTTAATAAATTAGGTATCTAACATTGCAAAAGAAACAATTAGTCCAGCATTGCCTGAAATTACAAAAAAAACAAACAAACAAAAAACAAACTAAAAAAAAAAAACTAAAAATTTTTGTTATAACAAACTCTTCGGCTTTCTAATATTAGCTTACATATAGTTACAATAGATAGACAAGCTGTGTGGAGGGGAGAACACCTAGGGATTCATAGTATCAAGGGGTGGGGGGGATTGGGCACAAAAAAAATCCAGCTGGGTCGAAGTGCTCTGGATCTACCGGCCCCTTTATCAAGATAAGATCGATACAGTTATGCTAGCTTTGCGTCGCGGCTACGCCTTCGTGAACTACATAGCATGCCCAGCAGTGGGATAAAAAGTAGCCTATAGCCTTTCTCAACAAATGGGCTATCTAACAGTGCAAGAATTATTAAAATCGGACCAGTAGTTTCTGAGATTAGCGCGTTCAAATAAACAAACTCTTCAGCTTTATAATATTAGTATAGGTTATGGATCATTAATATTAGGCCGTATGTATATACTAATGAAGGTGTTACTTAATTGGATTTGAAGTCCTTAGTCAAAATAATACTTTTATTAAAAACTAGCTGTCCGACAGCGGCTTCGACCGCTGGTATGTCGGTTATCGCGCCAAAACATTACCTTCTTTTTGCGCAGTCGGATAAAAACTATTCTGTCCTTTCTCGGGTCTCAAACTACCCCTTACCCAATTTCATCCAAATCGGTACAGTAGTTTAGGCGTGAAAGCAACACAGATAGACAGACAGAGTTACTTTCGCATTTATAATATTAGTAAGGATGCGTACCATATAAAAAATACCACAAATAAAATTTTAGCATCCCTGTGTGTCAAAAACTTTCATACGTTTCAATCGTACCAACATACAGCAACGGCACTTAATTGAAACGCTCCTAGATCAGCCTAAGGGTAGCCTATCCTGATAATTAACTAATAAATAAACCACACAAATTATTCTATACCTTTACAAGTATGCTATAAAGATGCCAAGAAATAGCATCAATTAAAAACCAGTCAAGCACGAGCCTGACTCTCATACAAGGGTTCTGTAGTAGAAATAATTATCCCCTCCTGAACGTTTTGAGCAGCGCTGGCGCAGCGGCCTCGCCTTAGAAAAAAAGGTCGCGGGTTTGAGTCCTGGTCGTGCCCACACATCTTTGCGTGAATTGTTTCATCTCCGCTGCTCAATATCGGTGAAGGAAAACATCGTGAGGAAACTGACATGTCAACGACATGTGACATCCACCAACCCGCACTTGGCCAGCGTGTGTGGATTAAGGCCTAAACTCTCTCAACTCGTAAGATAGTTGAGACAAGACCCGTGCCCAGCTGTGTTACACTAAAAAAGAGTTGAAGTGAAGTGAAACGTTTTTATCTCTCGTTAAATATCCTTACTAATATTATAAATGCGAAAGTAGTTTTACCTGCCTGGCTGTCACGCCAAAACTACTGAAGTGATTTTGGTGAAATTTAGAGTAAGGAGATAGTTTGAAACCCGGAAAGAGGCCGTGATAAACGACATGCGGTCAGAAAGCTAGTATTTTATATGTTAAAACTAACTGCCCCAGCAAACTTCGTACTGCATATTTCTCACCTTTTAAACCTTCCTTATAATGTTATCTTACTAAAACAACTATTAAAAATAGAGGTTGGTGACAGAAGGGTGAAAATTTTGGGTTGTATGTATTTTTATGCCACGTTATAAATAAAATAAAAATTTTATGTCAGTCCAAAAAATAAAAAAAATACGGGTTGATAACTTAAAAAAAATTAAGGGTGAACAATCCTTATCACAGGGGTATAAAAAATAGATAGTAGCCGATTCTCAGACCAACTGAATATGCATATAAAATTTTATAAAAATCCGTCAAACCGTATCGTGGGAGTATGGTAACTAACACTGTCACACGAAAATTTTATCTATAAGATATTTTCACACTTATTTACACACAAATTGAGACAGAACCAGAATACACCTGTAGGCTAATTCACGTAATTAAATAAATTTAATTGCAGTGCAGTTACAGTTAAGTCACGATATCGCGTTTAAGGAACCCTAAAAAGTATCTTTGCTTCTAAATTAATGGAAGACAGATTCATTATAGATCGACAATTAAAATACAACCTTAACTTATGGAATTACAGTCGATTTTCACATATTAATACGAGTGGTTAAGTTTTTTTTAATGATGGTTATAGACTTCCTAATGATTTATTTTGTTCACTAATTTGTTCTGATACTAGCTTTCTACCAGCGGCTGCGCCTGCGCCTATGTCCGTTATCGCGCTAAACTATTAACCAGTTCTTGCGCAGTCAGATAAAAACTATTCTATGTCCTTCTCCGGGTCTCAAGTTATCTCTACATCAAATTTCATCCTAATTGGTTTAGAAGTTTTGACATGAAAGTGCGATAGACAGACAGAGTTTCCCATTTATAATATTAGTAAGGAAGTAAGGATTATAAACTGAAGAGTTTGTTTGTTTGTTTAAACGCGCTAATCTCAATAACTATTGGTCTGATTTGAAAAATTCTTGCACCGATAGAAGGTTATGGACTCATTTTTTCCCACAGCTGGGCATGATATGAAATTTAGATCACGCGACGGAAATTCTAAATTTAAAATTTTATGATACTAGGAACGATTGATCGATTATTTAAGCTTTCGAATACAAAAACCGCATCAAAATCGGTCCATCAATTTAAGCGCTACGATGCCTCTATGCTGTACACAGACACACAAGGTGAATGACAACAACATTTTAGTGAAAAAACATGCATACTAAAAAAATGTTATACCTATATCAAATAGAGGCGCAATTTGCGTGCCTTATAACTAAAATAGTTATTAACTAGCTTCCACCCACAGCTTCGCCCGCGTGGTACCTATTAGTATAAAAAGTTGCTTAAGTGTTAATCCAGACCATAATCTACCTCTATGCTAAATTTCATCCAATTCCGTCCAGTAGTTTTTACGTGAAAGAGTAACAAACTTCCATACATTCTTACAAACTTTCGAGTTTATAATAATATACGAGTAGTAGGATAAAATGCGAATGAGAACATTTATAATTGTCTTTGGATTTTAAATTTCTATGTTTTTTATGCATTATATTTTCAGAAATTGTCTATGATTTACTTCTATGCCTTTATTTCTCACCGCATACCACAAACTAATAGAAAGCTATTCATAACCGTAAAACAGATTATTAGAATCATGTAGCGCAATAAAATACGTCTAAAAAAGGACCGCGCTAACTCAAAACAGGAAGAAATTTTCCTGCGCTCGCGCACTCCTAGCGGCAATGTTCGGAACTAAACCATAGCGCGAACGACCGCCAACACTCTTTCCGCGCGCTTTCTTTTATCTCCCCTCTCTCTCGCACACAAGCTAACGCCTACCGTTTTCGGCGTACGAGCGAGACGGGGAGAAAAAAATGGACGAACGCACATGTGCGCAAGAGATCGTTTTCGTCTTATTTTTCGCAGTTCATTCCCCTTGGATATATTCGCCTGCGATTTTTTTGTCCTGCTTCGAGTTTTTTTGTCCTATTCCCTCTGTGTGTGTTCACTAGACGCGTGGGCACGGATTTTTTTTATTTCTAATACAAGAATGGCCCTTTTTAATCTATGGAATTTATGTTTTGATGTCTGTGAACTTTATACCAATTCTTAGAAAAAGAAAGCTTTTTTATTTAGTAATATAACAAAGCACTAATTTCTGCGGGTATAGGCAGAGGTTAAATAACCACATTAAGCTGGCTATGTTTTGACGGGCTGGTGGCGCTTCGGTAAGAAGCTTGCTTTTCTCGTCGCAGATCGTGGGTTCGATTCCCACCCAAGTCAAACATTTGTGATAGGAGTATGTTTGTCTTGAGTCTGGGTGTAGTATGTATTTACAAAAGAAAAGAAATTTAAGTAGTATATTACCAGTTATCTGGTTTCCATAGTACAAGCTCTGCTTAGTTTGGTATCAGATGACCGTGTGTGTTAATGTCTCACTATATTATTATTATTATTATTAATTAGGGACAATACTAAATCTTGCAAAATGTAAAACTGCAAACTTAAAAAAAATAGTCTAAATACTGTTCGCTCCACCCGGGAACCAAAGACGAGGCAGTTTTTATTAAGTTTTAATTAATAATTGGCTATAAATGTTTGAATTCCACGTTTGTTCTGCTAGGTTCTGGGTTCAAATCCCGAGTCAAACAAATTCACGACCTAGGATCGATCCTACGATTCAATTTAAAGCCGATACAGATGCGGTATGCCTCTTCATTTCTCTTAATCTCTTCATCCCTTTTTAGTGTCCCACAGCTGGGCAAGGGTCTTCTCTCAACTATCTTACGAGCTGAGAGCGCTGTTTTTTTCACTGATCGAGCAGTGATTATGAAATAATTCATACATAGATGTGTGGACTCGACCGGAGATCGAACCCGTGAAATGAGCAGCGGTAGCGCAGCAGTGCGAGCCTCGCCTTAGATTTATAAGGTCGCGGGTTCGGTTCCCAGTCGTGCCCACACATCTGTGTGTGAATTAAAACATCACCGCTGTTTAACATCGGTGAAGGACAACATCGTAGGGAAACCGGCATATGACATTCACCAACCCGCTTTTGACCAGCTCATGTGGATTAAGGCCTAAACTTTCTCAACTCATATGATAGTTGAGAGGAGACCCATGCCCAGCAGTGGGACACTCAAAAGGGTTGAAGTGACTGTTACTCCACCGCTGTTAATCTTGCAATTTCATCACTTCGACCCTTTTTAGTGTCCCACTGCTGGACACGGGTCATTTCTTAACTATCTTACTAGTTAAGAGAGTAAAGGCCTTAATCCACACACGCTGGACAAGTGCGGGCTGGTGAATGTCACATATACGAATGATTAGTTCTTAGACATGCCGGTATCCTCACGATGTTTTCCTTCACCGATATTGAGCAGCAGCGATGTAACAATTCGCACGAAAATGTGAAGGCATGATTGGGAATCGAACCCGAGACCTTATATTTCTGAGGCGAGGCCCATACCGCTGCGCCACTGCTTCCAAAGTTTCATCATTATCCTTAGATACGGAAGACTTAGTTAAGTTTAATTAAAGTAGTCAATTAATAAAGGAATTTTCTAATCAAAGTGCGCAGTAAAAAGATTTATCTTAGAACTCTTGCGCAAGTCCGTTAGCGGCCCACGTGTAGTGATGTGCATAAATTTTATCGACACCTGAAACTATAATTAATGTATGTAAGAATACCTAATAAAACGAAATAGCACTAGCGCCTGTAATAATACATTATCTGAAAGTGTAAGCAGAGGTAAATATTATCACCCCATATCGATTTTTTAAAAACTCCCATTTCTATTGGGGTCGGCTCCCAGTCTAACCTAACGCGACTAGCTACCAGAATTATACGAGCGACTGCTATCAGACCTCGAAACCCGTTGGGAACCAGTAGCCGAGATGGTTGTTAGATTATATTATGATTCTAATTAAAACTGAACGTATTTTATCACGGTATATTTTAGATTTTAAAACCTTACGTTTCAAAGTCTTTTCAGACATCGTGGGTGAAGTTTCTGACTACCTGTAACGATTTGCATAGATTAAATGACAACCGGGACTGACGACTTAACGTGCTTTCCAAGGCACGGAGGGTAGTTCCTCAACCAACCAAACACCCAAATCTTTGTTTTACGCAAAGAATGTGCTGGGTGGAAATCGCAACCGCGACCTCGCGGTGCTGATCATATTTCAATGGGATTTATTTTACTAGGGAAGATTTCTAAATCAAAATTAGGCAAATTGGTTCAGCCGTTCTTGCAGCGTTCTCTTTTAGCAATAAAAACATATATATATTAGTGTGTTATATTTTAATTTAAATATATGTAGCAAAATTGGAGAACATTTATTTAAGATTTTTATATACAATTATATTGTCTAAAGAAACTAAAATATATCTTAAAATTTTAAAATTAAAATATAATTTTTAAATTAACCTAAAAATATTATATAGATTATATTTATTTTTAATATGCCCGTTGATCTTGTTACTATCGATATCCAACTTAATCGATATTGCGTGATGTTCTTCTATAGCAGTGGTACATCACTAGTGATCACAAGGCTGCACGTAAATAAGATCCTACTTTTATTTATGCTACCTACACTAAAACCCTACTCTAGTAATAACTTGTACGGTTTTTCGGATAAAGTTTTATGCATAGAAATTTTAATGATCTCAAATAAAATATATATTGTCTCTAATTATATTCAGAATCAGATAATAAAGTATACAATTCCATCATCATCATCATTGCTGGATATAGGCCTCTTCCAAAGCACACCATTGCGCATGATCATCGGCTAATCTCACATCCAAACATCTTCGTCACTGATTGTCACTCCACCTAGACTGAGGGCGTCCTACGCTGCGCTACGTCATACAATTACATATTACACAAATTTAATAACAATAATAATAACACAAGTTTTGGCGTTTAAAATTCGTCAAAAATATACCTAACTTGATACATAGTGATGTGTCAAATTGTGTTTATTGACAAATTAAAATATTAAAATTATTATTCATTAATTTTTCAAATAGAGTTTTTGTTTTACATAATATGCAATAAACTACAAAGATCACGCGAATTTATTACTCCCAAGCTTCCGCCCACAGTTTTACCCGCGTGGGACTTATTGGCATAAAAAGCAGCCTATGTGTTAATCCAGACCTTAAGCTATATCTGTGCTAAATTTCATTCAATTCCGTCAAGTAGATTTTTCGTGAAAGAGTAACAAACATCCATACATTCTTAAAAACTTTCACTTTCAAATATTTAAAATTCAATTATTATATTTGCTTCAGATAGACAAAGAGCATAAAATACAATAACTGGCTTTAGCTAAATATGGCGCTAAAGACGGATACGAAAAATTCCGAGCATCGTATCGAAACGGAACATGGTAGGCCTCCTGTAGGCCAACGAAAATAAAGTGCATTTTATACTTTCTGAAGCGGCCTTACTTAATAAATATTTAAGTACCTACTTATATATTTGTTACATACATACATCAAGCCTGTATTACCCGAGTGTGTAGTCAGAGGTGAATAACACTCACTGTTGGCCGGCTATGTTTATGATCCCGCGACCCCGTGGTATAAATGCGGTGCGAAACACCATGAGAGTTTTCGTGGGTACCCTTTTGTGAGTCCCACATACCCCTGCGTGCGCCTTCACGGGGCAGGGGATTTATAAAAGATTTCCTCCCGGCAAAAAAAGTACTTAAGTAACAATAATAATAATATAGTGGGACATTAACACACACGGTCATCTGATCCCAAACTAAGCAGAGCTTGTACTATGGAAACCAGATAACTGGTAATATACTACATATAATACTTTTCTTTTGTAAATATATACTTAAATGTAGATAATTACACCCAGACACAAGACAAACACATATATTTAAACAAATGTTAGTCTCGGTTGGGAATCGATCCCACGACTTGCAGCGTGAAAAGCAAGTATCTTACCGACCACGCCACCGGCCCGTCAAGTAAAAGATCAAGCTAGATTTCTCATCATCAGGGATATAGTCGTGGTGTTTGTTACATTTATTTACACATGCATCCATTAGCCAATTTTGACATGTATATCTCTGTTATAAGAACATTAGGTACGTAACGTACGTCGGTGGTTAAAACATTACGCTAAAACAGCGCCATCTCTTATTCTTTACATGTTCTTTCTTGCTTCCTCCTAGCACTCGGCTCCTGAAAATTGAATAAAAGCTTGTTAAAGAAGTACGAACCGAATTTACTGTTTCAACAATAACTCTAAACCCGATAAACCGATTTCGATTAATAAGACCACATGAAAAGTTGATAGCAGAAAATTTATTTGATCAAAATCGATTTTTACTATCAGTCCATCAAATCTAAAAGGTACTGTTTGACTTTTCACTGTTTTCTATTAAATTAGCTTTATAGAGGCGTAATTCACACTATTTTTATTAGCTTTCCTGTAAAATAATTGAATTATGAAGCTATTTTTATTTTAACATAACATAAACAATTTTCATACAAAAAATAAAATTCTAAATGTACTACGTTTAGAACTATCAAACGGTACTTCTTAGATTTGATGGACTGTAAAAGGTGGAAACTATTATCGCTTAACATACAATTTAAAAAAAAAAACTGTCTAATTTCAAAACCTCCGTGTTTTTTAAATCAATTGAAAATATAATTTAACTTAAATTTATCATCATCCCCAGCCGGGGGATGGTTACTCCTGGACATAGGACTCCCCTTTGGAACGCCACAGCAAATGGTGGCCGGCCTAGCCCATCGGCTTCCCGCAATTTTCACAATGTCATCAGTCCACCTGGTGGCAGGCGGAGCGGCTCGCGGCAACTTCACTTCAACCTAAGCTTCAACCCTTTCTAGTGTCCCACAGTTAGGCACGGGTCTTCTCTCTACTATCTAACGAGTTGACAGAGTTTCGGCCTTAATCTACACACGCGGGCTATGTGCAGGTTGGTGGATATCACATGTCCTCGAATGATTAGTCCTCCGACATAAAACGGTGATGAAATAATTCACACAAAGATAACGATGGGTGTGATGGGGGTCTACCCACGACCTTATATTTCAAAGGTTGGACCGATACCGTTTTAGATTTTTAGCATCATAGCATCCCTGTCTGTATGTATTACCCGAAGGTGTAGACAGAGGTGAATATCACCCACTTTTAGCTGGCTATGTATGTGTCCCATGTTTAGGCACAATTCCTAACGTCGAGCTGTAACTAGGTATTCTCTAAATGTTTTAGCTCGACCCGGGAATCGAACAGTAGACCTCGCGGCTATTGGCGAACACGTTTACCACTGGAACACCAGGACAGTTAAGTTTTTATATTATTTATATATAATATTATTTAAATATTATATTATTTTTATTTAAATTTCAATATTGTATTTCTCACAATTACTTACCATTGTGTTAGTGGAATAAATAAATAAATATGAAATATCTAAATATTTTACAAGCTGTATGATATTAGGTTTAGGTATAGGTTTATCTTTTTAGTTAATCTTTTTGTGACAAAATCACCTCTGCCTACGCTGTCTAATTATACAATGGTTGTGTCTTCACATCCAAAAGTTTAACAACTAAACACAAATAAAGTAGTTTTACTATTACGAATTACAAAATGTACCACAGTAAGTGACCACTCAACTTTCTGACCACAATAAATAGCTATGACCACAAAACGAAATAGCGGCATCTTTGCGTTTAAAATGTGACTGTGAATATGTTTATGTACTAATATTATAAAGCTGAAGAGTTTGTTTGGTTGAACGCGATAATCTCAGGGACTACTGATCCGATTTGAAAAATTCTTGCACTGTCAGATAGCTTATTCATTGAGGAAGCATACAGGATACTTTAAATTATTTTAATTTATTTAATTTTAATGCATGATGGTATTAATTGTTATAAAATCTTTATTTTAATTACAATGTTTATACGCCTTATGGTAAAACATGGCGTACTCATCCATTTTATATGTCACCATCTTGTTGAATCTCATGTTTATGAACAATAAATTAATTATGAATTACTTTTTATCCCTCAAATTAATATACTACGTGACCTATTTATAAAAAAAATTCGACCATTTTTCGTCCCCAGTGACCACTCGTTACATATACCAATATAGTCTGCCCCCTTCACTAAAGTTTTTACATAGTTATGACAAGTATAGTTATTAATCATTTCGCAGACAGAAAGTTAAACAAGTGAAAAAATTTAACAATATCTAATAATATAGTGAGACATTAACACACACGGTCATCTTATCCCAAACTAAACAGAGCTTGTACTATGGAAACCAGATAACTGGTAATATACTACATATAATACTTTTCTTTTGTAAATACATACTTATATGTAGAAAGACCCAGACTCAAGACAAACGGACAAGTTCGTCACACAAGTTCGTCTCGGGTGGAATCGAACCCACGATCTGCAGCGTGAAATCCTACTGTAAACAAGTATCATACCAACCACGCCACCGGCCCGTCAAATTTTTAGAGTGTGTCACCAAAAACAAAGAATTTTCTGTCCAAATTACTAGTATTACGTATAGTTATATTACTAGCTGCCCCAGCGAACTTCGTACCGCGTATTACTAATGCAAATTGTCCAAAAATTAAAAAAAATAGGGGTGAACAACCCTTATCACTTAGGGGTATGAAAAATAAATAGTAGCCGATTCTCAGACCTACTGAATACGTATATAAAATTTGTTAAAAATCGGTAAAGCCGTTTTGGAGAAGTACGGTAACAAACATTGTGCAATGGAAATTTTGGGTTATTCACCAACTCGACACGAGGGACTGATCACACGTGTGTTCCGTTGGTGAAACAACTTTAAATTAGTACTAATTATTATATAAAATATATTATATAGATATAATAATATAATTAGATATAATGATATAATAATATAATTTATAGATATTATTTGTGGTCCAAACTAAACTTACCATATATCAGTAAATTTTTTCAGAGACAATTTTTTATTCTTTCAATATGGTTGCAGTTAGTCGCCATTTTAATTTCTAGATAAAATCTAGGAGTACTAGCGTGTGTGTCTGATAGTTTATCGTATAGAAATGTTTTATCTAGACACAAAGAGACTCTATGCAACATATTTATACTTAGTTCTGCGATAAGGTTATTTATGAGATGTGGTGAAGTTATAGTCAAGTTTTATTTATATATTTAGTTATTTACTAGCTACCCACCCCAGCTACGCCCGAGTAGTTGTAAGTTACATGTCCTAGTACGAGTTTGTTAATACAAAATACTCAACTTCAACTTCAACTTTGATGGTTAGATGGATGTCAGGGTTAGAAAACACAATATGTCATGCTAAGAAGGAAAGTGCGGAAAATAGTAGAGCGGTAAGATTACAAGTGATTATAATGAAAAAGGGTAAAAAAATACAACAAAAAACAACAATAAATGAGCGACATACACATGCAACATAATAAGGAAGTAGGAAATGTAAGTAACATTTACAGGCGGATATTGTTAGACGTTAAAAATTTGACGAGGGCTTTATAATATGAGGGATAGGCAAGAGAAAGGAGAGCATTAACGTTCACAGGGCGAGGAGCATCATTAGGAAGGCAATCATATAGAGACAAAATACTCAATTGCATAGTAACCGCACTTATACAATTTTAAACGTTGTGTCTTTCTGCCTGACGTTGGCAGAATCACTGTCTATGACGGTGGATGCCAAAAATATTAAAAAATGAAGTGAAGTCAATATAAAAACTTTTTGAATAGGTACTATCTCGAAACTGTCTAAATATTATTTCCAATTCAATTTCTTCATTGAAAATATTCAATTAAATGGATATAAAATATTAAAAATAGAATAAAATTAATAAGAAATAAACTAGGTACAATAATTTGTAGACAGTTTTGTGTTTCAACTCTTGATCTTGACATGTTACTGATAGTATTCGACTAATTAGACAGATTTTTTTGTATTGACTACTTGTACTAAGGTACAGGTGTCAGCTGTATGAGGTATACTTAACGACCTATTCTCTCAGGCCTACTAAATATACTTACTAACAAAATTTCGTAATAACCTGTCAAGGCATTTTGGAGTAGTTTTGTTACAAACACTGTGACACGAGAATTTTATATATTAGATGATTATTCTAAAATAATTCTGGTTAACTCAGTAGTTAACTCTGAAGATAGTTGAGAAAAGACCCTTAACCACCACCACGTTGGAACACTAAAGGCTGTAAGCGTGCTTGCTAAAAGTAAGGTAATGTTTACCTATATGTACTGTACATTTCTTTGACTGGACTATGAATATGACGCAGAGCTTTTTTATTCCTTGCAACGGGGCGGGGTTATCGCGGAAAAGTTAAGGATTTTTCAAAATTTTATCTCTGTACGATAACACGCACTGCACACGAGTACAGGTAGTGATGTGCGCACTCTACCATAGACAAGATGCTTTATAATCGATTTGCCAATTAAATTGCTGATTATTATGAGAATCGAGTTGGTAACAAAATGTGAAACGTTTATCGTTTCTCATTTTGTGATGATTTAAATTAGATTGAAACGTGCCCTGGGCGTACCGTGTACGTAGCATGGGTAACATGTTTCATGCATTTTGTTCGAAGCAGTTTATACTGGTTTATACACAGTGTATAATCCGAATCCCGTCCGGGTCTGTCTACTTACAATCGATTGGATATCGGACCCGCAATGTATATATATAAAAATTATTCCTATATAAAATGGGCAGAGTTTTTACCTAATAATTTAATATACTACGTTAGTAAATTTGAAATTGTTTTGTAACTTTTATTATTAGTTTGTGTTTTTATTTGTTAAACAAAACAACAACATTTATTCATTTTCCATACGCACACGTACATTTTAATAATCTAACTAAAACATGAATGAGCAAGAATAATTTCAATTTATTCATAAAAAAGTAGTTAAAAGTAATCTATAATAAAGTTGAATAAATAAGACAAATTATTAAATGAAATCATAAAAATATTATAATATTATGATGATGATGAAAAAAAATATTTAAAAAATATTTTATTTTAAGACAGTTTAAACAATTGAACTAGTTTAGCTGTTGGTCTTATTGGTCTTTGTTGGATTTAAATTGGGGTTTTTTAACAAATAGTTTGAAATCACTTATTAGTTTATTTTAAAGTATTTTATTTGTGTAAGAATCCATCTAACGGTAAATTCCAATTTCAAAGATTTTGTTTTTTCATTTTTCTTTTTTTTTGTTATTTATGTATTTATTTGTGTTTTTATGTATTTTTACTACAGACAGTTTTATTATTCCATTTTTAATTGATGTAGACAAGGATTTTATTTTTACGAGGACAATTTTAAAGCAATAATGGCACCACAGTAATAGTAAAAAAAATTTAACATTTTTAGTGTGCACATTTGTCGCCTACACTTAACTTTTTTTTATCTAAAATAACTTAAACTGTTCTCAACATTTTTAATTGTTTTGTTATATTTTTTTATAAGGCTCCGTTTAGGCCAATTGTCAAAGTTTGGGTAACTTTACACAAAAATCAATTGAATTTAATGGATAGAAAAACCAGAATGGATTTAGCCTAATTATATTTTTTACTAACGTAATAAAATAAATTGTCTACGCTCATACACATAGTACGTCTTCATTAAATCTTTAAGATGTTTGCACATCACTATGAACTAGACCACGCGATACTTGTCTCATTCCAAAGGGTCACAATTCCATATTAAAGCGTTTGAAAACAACTTCAAACATCTTTGAAATAAGGTTGTAAATACAGTGTACTTTAAAGTCTTTTGCGTCGTATTTTATTGATGAAAAATGCATTTTTATTAGAAAAATGATAATAATACTCCGTGTTTTAACTGGAAATTTTATAAGAAGACTCAGCGCGGGGCGGTTGCTTTTTTCGTTTCAAGAAGGTTAGTAAAAGTTTCCACTGTTACGTAACACATTTTTTTTATATTTTTCTTTATAATTTTAGTACGACAGTACTTTTTTTTCGATTTGAAGTGGGTTCTTTTTAGAAGAATCTTTATAAAAAAAGGTAATCATGAAAAAATATATCAGTAATAGATACCTTGCGTACCTTCCATAAGTGTTGTTTTTGAATGGGGTTGATAAAGAAATTGGTATTGTAATTTTTTTTTTGTCTAAGTAGGTAGAGACCTACTTTATATGAACTTTGATGTGTTTTTCTTATCTAATTGGAATAATTTAGACTGATAAGACACACACGTACTTATTGGTATATTTATTTACTGGTTAAGTTTTCTGTTCACCGATAGATGTCACTAAACATAACGTTATATTTTATTCTTGGTATTATGAGGAGCAGTACGGAACAATACGGGCCTCGCCTTAGAAATATAAGGTTGCGGGTTCGATTCCTGGTCGTGCCCACACAAATTGGGTGAATTGTGTCATCGCCACTGCTCGATGTCGGCGAAGGAAACCATCGTGTGAGGAAACTGGAATGTCTAAGAACTAATGAAATCGAGGACATGTGACTTCCACTAACCTGCACATGGCCAGTGTGTGGATTAAGGCCTAAAAACTCTCTCAACTCGTAAAATAGTTAAACGAAGACCGGACCGAAGAAAAGGGTTGTTCATAATATTCTTTCGGTCTTATTCACAAGACTCTTTAGTTAAAATGGACTTTGTCTCTTCCGTTCTAGTATATGTATCAAGATGACAGATAAAAACAAACGTTTAGGAAACGTGTAGGTAGAGGCAGAAGGAAGAACTTTTTTTTTACAAATTTACGAACAGCGGTTATGTTGATAGAGGTACATTTGTCTCTAACTGAAATTACAGCTTTAATTTAAACCTCTCTATCTCTCTATGCTGTCTCCCGTTTTACCTGGAAGGAAGTGGACAGTTAAACTTTCCATCTCCTCATAGATATTTCTGATCAAATACGTGCGGGATCCAAAACAGTTTAGAGTTCTGAACCTTGGCCGGGTTTAAATCTCGAGTCTCTTCACGGTGCCGATGTCGATCCTGGCTTACAGGAGTAGCTATGGCGGGTTTGCAAATGGAACCCTAAATGTAAACCTGTTTACACGAAAGATTTTTTATGAACTTTGTTAGTGCTGTCTCTAAGCTAAGACTCGGACGGACGGAGGGATAAATGGGTTCCTATAGGGTGACCGTTTAACTCGCGTATCGCCATCTGAGGTACAAAGTCATAAAACATTAATTAAATCTCTTTAAGATCTATTTAACCACAGATATAAGTAATGTAAGACTACTCGTCACTAATATCTATCCATATCGCTTGAATCATCATCACTGTCTGTGCAGCTTGAGGAGTCAGAATCTTGGCGATTGGCGATACGCGAGTTAAACGGTCGGCCTATAGTTTACTACAGAACTCGAAAAACGTATTCATATTTTCAACTCATGAATTTAGTTAACTAAATTATACATTATTAATAAAACAAGCTATAATTTTAATACAATTTGACGTTTACACGACCAATGCATTTAAAATAGCTACAAAAAACGTACCCTATAGCAAAAAATAAGAATACAAAAAAGGGTGGCACGCGCCTACCAATTAACTCGTTTTTTTTTAAGTTACAACACTTTTTTACCTTTTTTTTCATTGGTTAAACATACGAGGGGCGGTTTTTATTTAGTTTTTTTTTTACGTGTCAGTATTAACACATTTTTTGTGGGATACCGTTTAGTTAACTGTGGGATTTGACACGCGGTGTATGGAAAGGGAAGTTTTTTTTGTTTTTTTTTTTAACATATTGATACTTTTGTAATTGTTTAACGGACGTTTTGTTGGGGTGGTTTTTTTAGTTTCTGTATTTGTTTAAGGGGTTAGTTTTTTGATAGATTGATTTGTTACGGATGTATGTTAAATTTGGTAAGGAAATTAAATATAAGAACATTGCTGGAAATCAGTGCAGTGGGTCGCATCTAGGAGGTACTCACAGCGTTTACTGAGCAATGTCCATGTTTGACACTGATGTGTCACACTTACCTACTCTTTGTTTTTTTATCTTTTTTCTTTTTTAACTGTTTCCATTTATGTTGTTTTTTTCTCGTTTCATGTGTTTTTTTTATCATTTGATTCTGTGTGTCCTGTATCACCACAAGTCTTTGTTTAAAATGAGAGGAGTCATAAAAAACATAAGTATAGGTAATCCTACTAATATTATAAACGCGAAAATTTGTAAGAATGTATGGATGTTTATCACAAAAATAGATTAAGGTCTGGATCAACACGACGGTCTAGACGGGCCGGTGGTGTGGTTGTAAGATACTTGCTTTTCACGCCGCAGGTCGTGGGTTCGATTCCCACCCAAGTCAGACATTTGTGTGATGAACACGTCTGTTTGTCTTGAGTCTGGGTGTAATTATCTATATTTAAGTATGTATTTCCAAAAGAAAAGTATTATATGTAGTATATTACCAGTTATCTGGTTTCCATAGTACAAGCTCTGCTTAGTTTGGGATCAGATGGCCGTGTATGTCAAACAATACACAGGCTACTAGGCTTTTTATCTCAATAAGTAAATTTGTGACTGTGACGTATAATATTATGCTATTTACGCTTTTGTCTCTGATGTCTATAATGGCTAAATTCAGTTTTCTTAGTTTTACTGTTGTTTTTTTAACTAACTCCGTAAAAGCTGTTGTTTTTTTTTAACTCACTCCATAAAAGCTGTTGTTTTTTTTAACTTACTCCATAAAAGCTACAACGAAGAATATGATCTAATTGTAATACAGATAAACAAATCGAGTCAATTTGTAAAACAAGGTACACAGTATCGATCACACAGACAGACACAGTAGGTCCTGTACACTCGTCACGCACTTTTCACATCAATTATCTTATAGTTGGGTTCTATATGGAGACGGAGTTTTTATTTTTTTAGCTGTTTTTTTACAACTGAAAAAAAAATACAAAGGTTTTAAATATATATATTTATCATCACGGGCAATTGACGCGCTCACCTTTAATTTGGCTTTACGTTTCGACACGGGTTGCAACTGTCGTGGTCGCAAGCAGACTGATCCAGCGAAAGAGCTCCGTTGATGACGTCGGCCATAGAACAACATTTTCTCTAACTACCGTCACTTGTAATATAATTTAACTATTGTGAGGGAGCCTACACACTACACCCACTATGTCAACGGAGCTCTTTCACTGGATCAATCTGCAACGACCGGTGCAACCCGTGTCGAAACGTAAAGCCAAATTAAAGGAGAGCGCGTTAATTGCCCGTTATAATAAATATATATATATACCTATATATTTAATAATGAAACGCGAAAGTTTAAAAGTGTATACAAAGGTTTTGTTTTGTTTTTATGTCAATACCTTAAATTAGAACCAAGATTACGATCAAATCATAATATAGAAAAACATATAGATACAATTTATAGAACAAGGCACCTACATACAGACACAGTACACTCGTCTTGTGGTAGTTATTAGGATAAAAAGTTGTACGACCGTTAAACAAGACCATAATCTATCTCTGCGCTAAATTTTATCCAATTCTATCGAGTACTTTTATGTGAAAGAGTAAAAAACATCCATACATTCTTACAAAGTTTCGCATTTATAATATTAGTAGGATTAGCTGTTTTAAATGTAAATGAATGAAATCTTATTTTTTTAGGCCATTATTTGCAAATAAGAACAGGACTGGACTTGCGGCTAACTTCATACCAAAAACCAAGTAAAAGTAGCGTCAGCATAAAATATCAAACCACAGACAATAATATTATTTAAAAATGTGTGGAAAAGTGACTTATTTAGAAAACTCTACTTAGATATATAGCTACATACAGCTACCTACTAAGTAAATTTACGCGCTATGATGCCACGAACTTGTACCCAAATACATACAAACACACGTTTTAAATTATAACAAATGTCCAATGTCCAATCTTACTCGAACGGTAATAAGATTTACGTATTTTAATTTTTTTTTACATCTAGAAATGATTATTATATCAGACAAACATTTTTGGCCACTGTACTAAAAACTGTGAAGTTGTTGATCATTCCGGTCCAAGATGGCGAATTTCCAGTGCTATTCTAATTTGAAACGTATAGTATAACAACATCCTATTTTGACGGCTTCGTCAATACAAAGCCTTCTCCATATTTATCCCACTTAACCCTTCACAATATCTTCCAAAAATGATTAAAAATAGGTCGAGGTGCGTGCGGGCGGTCGTTACGATCCCCTTTACCTGAATTTTTAACAATAACCCTTTCTTATCAATACTGATGTTTAATCAAACATTTTTTTTCTTTTTTGGTTTGTAGAATAGTACACACTAAGGGTAGTAAAATGTAAGAAATACCTATACCAATAAAGTCCGGCGGTGGCGCAGCGGTACGGGCCTCGCTTTACAAATAGGTAGAACGTCGCGGGTTCGAATCCTATTCGGGCCCACACATCTTTGTGTGAATTGTTTCATTTCCGCTGCTCAATATCAGTGAAGGAAATCATCGTGAGGAAACCGGTATTTCAAAGAACTAATTCGAGGACAAATGACATCCAACCCGCACTTGGCCGTTGTGTTATACAATAACACAATGTGTTATACTTAAAAACCTTCCTCTGGAATCACTCTATCTATTAAAAAAACCGCATCAAAATCCGTTGCGTAGTTTTAAAGATCTAAGCATATATAGGAACATAGGGACAGAAAAAGCGAATTTGTTTTGTACTATGTAGTGATTGTACACAAAATACTTACATAAACAATTAATAAATAGGAAACAGCGCATGTACCTACACAGGCGAGCTTAATTCGAATGTGAATTTACATTGCGATATTTTATTGAAAATCCTCAAACATTCGAAATGTCATAAATAAAAAGTTTTGTAATTAATGATTCCCGCTCCATACATTCGACATTCAATCCTATTACAAATAAATATTTAATTAGTACTATTAAACCAAAAAATTATGTAACGATAAGGGTGCCACAATTCGGAAAAATTGTTCTTAATGCTATTAGAATTAGGGTTGAAAATAGATAAACTAAAAATAGTGTAAAATATGGATTTATATCCAGCAACTATTATAGACCGACCGTTCAACTCGCGTATCGCCATCTGAGGTACAAAGTCATAAAACATTAATTAAATAACATAAAGTACTATTTAACCACAGATAAAAGTAATGTAAGACTATTCGTCACTAATATCCATATCGCTTGAATCATCATCACTGTCGTCTGTGCAGCTTGAGGAGTCAGAATCTTGGCGATAGGCGATACGCGAGTTAAACGGTCAGCCTATAGATTAGAGTCGTTTATTTGTTGAGCCAATTAATTGACTATCCATTTTGGTAGGGTTATACGAATGAACACAAACGTGAATTTAAACTGCGCATTACCGACAAGTTATGTACCTAAAAGAGGCCACTTTGTTTACTTGTTAAAACTAGATACTAGATTTCTGACCGAGGATTCGCCTGCGCGTATATCGGTTATCGCGCTAAACTATAACCTCTTTTTGCGCGGTCGGATAAAATAAAAAATGATTTATGTCCTTCCCAGGTTTCAAACTATCTCCCTACAAAATTTCATCTAAATCGGTTTAGTAGCGATGGCGTGAAAGTGCGACAGAGACTGAGTTACTTTCGCATATATAATATTAAAGTTAATATGCGTAGTAAATCTTCTCGTCAAAAATTGGCGGGGTATTGGAAAAAATAGCCTATTTTGATTGATTCCTTAAAGTTCTTGGCTTTGATTGAACCAATTATAATAAACCTGTAGTTGGATAATATGAAGTAATAAGAAATAATCTAGGCGAGCGCGAATGCCACATTATGCGATGTCCATACGTATCTGGTCGGTGGCCCATGGCATAGTAATAACGTAAGTATAACCCTACCAAAAATAATTTGTCATTGAGTGGCTCCACTATCAAAGAATTTGATCATACCTATTTTGAAAAAATTACAAAAATTAAAAACCCTGAGAGAGTACACTTTTACTTTATGAAAATTGATTAATATTATGTGTAAGTTCGTATTTTCACGAAATGTCAGCTCCCAAAAACCGTCATAATTTTTTTAACCCTTTTAAATACAAGCAAGTATTTGAACAAAAGTAATTATTAAACTTACGCATCACTTTCTCACGGACATCTTAAAAACTCTTTTTATACTTTAAACTTTTGTCTATGACTTCCCAAGTTCCCATAGACAAAAGTTCAAAAATAGAACCCTTCAAAAATAGAACAACTACAACCGGTTTTATTGTTTTTGAATTTAGAAACAAAAAATGGCGAGATTCTTAACTGTTGAATTGAATGCTGATTTGCATAAATTTAAGGGTCAAATGAGTATTTATATTAGGATCCCGTACATTTAAATAAAACTACTTTGTAACGGTATTTATCGCGGTTTATTTTAGATTTTAAATCCCGATGTTTCAAAGTCTTTTCAGACTTCATGGTCACGGGTGAACTGAGGTATTTGACATCCAAACTTATTAATCACATTTATTACTGACTAGATACAAACATTATCTATGTATTTATTTATGTTGCGTTCCAATTAAAGCAGTCTGTGTGATATTCGCGTAAATTTAAGAAAATACTTGAGTCCCGTACTTTACTCATAAAAGGTAAACACGGAAGAATAAAATCACAAAAAACTTATTAAAGTACAAGAAGAATGTGTTTTAACAGTGGCTCACTGGGTAAGCGCATTCCATCGTAGACTACATCATTTGTCAAGCAGGCAGATTGTAGTCAAGCGCAAGTATAATCCCTACTAATATTATAAATGTGAAAGTAACTCTGTCTGTCTGTCTGTTACGCTTTCCCGCTTAAACCTCTCAACCGATTTTAATGAAACTTGGCACAGACAATCTTTAGACCCTGAGAAAGAACATAAGCTACCTTTTATTGCGAAAAAAAACGATATCCACGCGGACGAAGTCGCGGGCGGCCGCTAGTATAAGATAAAAAAGCGTGTCAAAAATCACTCCACTGTTGTCTGTCCGTCTGTCAAAGCCGAAAATAAACAAACGGAACCCTGAATATAGAGTAAAACTCGCACTTGGCTGTTCTTTTTTTAGTTTTGAGTGCGGAACAAATTGATGAAAGGTTTATTTCGTTTCATGTTACATCTCGTTTTGATTATTTGAGTTTTCTATGACATTGACAATGACATTTTATACCCCCGACGAAAAAGAGAGGTAAGTAAGCACTTAAATTAACGCGAATATCACACATTGAAATAAAACTATTTTATAACGAATTTTATCGCGGTTTATTTTAGATTTTAAATCCCGACGTTTCAAAGTCTTTTCAAACTCTAAAATAAACCGCGATAAAATGCTTTATAGTTTTATTTTAATTAACTTAAACGGTTCGATTCGCGGGTCAAATATTTTATCAATTATTTTTATCTGAGTCTGTACATTTTATCCCTGGGTTGTGCAAATCAGGTGACAATCAACTGTTAATTATGTTTACTGGTAATTAACTGGTGGTAGGCGTCAGCCGTGGTTAGTGACCAGCCACCAGACAAAGCCGCACCGCCAATCCATGTGCTATTCTGAATTCACTGATCTCTATGCCAAATTTCATCTAATTCCGTCGAGTAATTCTTGAGTAAAAGGATAGGTTCGCTTCGTTTTAACTCTTTTTAGTGTCCCACTGCTGGGTACGGGTCTTTACTCAACAATTTACTAGTTGAGAGAGTTTTAGGCCTTAATCCACACACACTGGCCAAGTGCGGTTTGGTGGATTTCACATGTCCTCGAATGATTAGTTCTTAGACATGCCGGTTTCCTCACGATGTTTTCCTTCACCGTTATTGAGAAGCGGCGATGAAACAATTCACACAAAGATGTGTGGGCACGACTGGGATTCGAACCCGCGGCCTTATATTTCTGAGGCCACCGGCTGGATAGGTTATATCCACACATCTACACATTCTAAGAATTCTACTAGGTACTTATGTATGTGTGCAATATTGTATGTTGTTAATATGTATGTTCGTATGTGTGCATCTATACCGGATATTACTGAGACACAATTAATAAGTATAGAAGTAACAATGACCCAGCTGCTACATTGAATAAACTTGCTTTGCTTGGTACGGGCCTCGCCTTAGAAATATAAGGTCGCGGGTTCGAATCCTGGTCGCGCCCACACATCTTGGTGTGAATTGTTACATCGCCGCTGCTTAATATTAGTGAAGGAAAACATCGTGAGGAAACCGGCATGTCTAAGAACTAATCATTCGAGGACATGTGACATCCACCAACCCGCACTTGGCAAGCGTGTGTGGATCAAGGCCTTAACTCTCTCAACTAGTAAGATAGTTGAGAGAAGACCCGTGCCCAGCAGTGGGACACTATAAAGGGTTGAAGTGATGTCGATTATCGCGCTAAACCATTAACCTATTTTTGCGCAGTTGGATAAATCCTTTACTATAAGATAAGAGGCTTATTGACAACGAACCCCTTGTCACGAGTGAATCGGTAATTACTGGGTAAGCGCGTTTCATCGTAGAGTGCATCGTTGCTTAACAACAGGCAAGTTGTGGTCAAGCGCAAGCCTATTACAGAATTAAAAAAAATACTATGTTCTTCCCGAGTCTCAAATTATCAACCTATTAAATTTCATCCAAATTAGTTTAGTAGTTTTGGTGTGAAATAGCAGCAAACAGACAGACAGATTTTCTACCGCATTTATAATATTAGTAAGGATAAATGTTTAATAGACATTCTCGGTTAATCTAAACTATTGTGTGTTTTTGACTTACCCCCGTATTCATAAACGTATTATAAGCTCATTATAGCTAAAATAGGTTTATAATTCGTTTGTCTTTGTCTGTCATCTTGATATTATACTAGTAAGAAAGAGACAAAGTCCATTTTAACTAAAGAGTTTTATAACCTTTTTATGATTAAGGCCGTTAGTATAAAATCATTTCATTTTGATTGGTTTGATATAAGTGACATTTTTAAATATTATTATTTATTAAGTATTTTAGATTTTATATCCCTATGTTTCAAAGTCTTTCCAGACTTCATGGTTTTTCTTTGAAACTTCGGGATATAAAATTTAAATAAACCGCGATAAAAACCTTTTTAAAGTAGATTTAATTCAATGTGTGAGATTCCCGTAAATTTAAGAAAATTTCTACTTGGGTAAAATGCCAACCAACACAAAAGTTAACTATGAACCATAGCTCAGATTTGAACCCTGGTTTAAACATCTTGTCTTCAATACAAACCATGTTTTCGATAAGAACCAAAGGGTTGTTTGAATTTAAAATTTAGAGGGTGGAATGTTAAGTTTTGAACGGGTAGCGACATCTATTAATAAATAGCATTATTAAAACACGTAAACGCTTATAAATATGAACTTTCTTAAATTGACGTACGAATCCAATTAAAAGTCATTATTAAACAAAATGTACATTTTGTTTAATAATGACTTTTAATTGGATTTAAGAATCGGCAATTCGAAAAATAATTCATTAAAACAGCAGGTTCATATTAAATTACTTAATTATAAATTATTTATTACATTCATTTTCAAATAAAATTATTAGTTAAGCCAAACGAATTAATATAATTTAATTATTATTTCCAAATTAAATTGAAAAAATCATGATTCCTAATTCAAATTAAAAGAATGAACTAAAATAGAATAAAATTCAAATCATCATACCGTCAGCTTTGCGCGCAGAATTTTTCCCGCCATACCTAGTTGTGTGCACTCGCCGTGAAAACTGGTCACTCCCAAGCCCCACCTCGCTACATGATTGTCTCACGGTAATGATTTGTTGATAACACTACGATGTTGGGCGGGTGTACTACTAAGTGGGTGTGGGAAGTAAAAAACTGCATTAATTTGCATTAATTAATGATTAAATTTAATAATGAGCCAAGTATGTGTTTTTAACGCAAATTCTTGATTTATACATCGGTACCTATCGCTAGAAAACGTTCATAATTTAAAATGATTCCAATGTACATAGAGAAGTTTGCATAATGAATTCCAATTTGAAACAATAAATTTCATGCCGAATATAATTTTTCAAAATTTGAATTCTTTTCAAATCGGATATGTAATTATATTGTGGTAATAAGTGTTGAGCATGTAAAAATTATTTGGTTTATACTAGAGTTTCAATTTTGAGTTCAATTCTTAGTTTCTTTCGTAATTAAATCCTTAATTGTTCTTGAAACTATTTTTTGTAACACGCCACGCCATCTATCGTGGGGTAGCTCAAGACGGGGTCTTTCTACGAAACTCCGTAGTATTGCGAGTACAATGGCCTGCTACGACACGAACCTTGCTCCGCCAACTCTAAGTTAAGAAACTGAGACAGAAATAGAAACTCAACATCTTGAATGAAAGTTACATGAATTGGATATGAAAATAGAAAAGCGCAGCTGATATTTAGAATCTTAAATATAGCATGTTTAGTTATGTACGCACAACTCACGTAAATATATTCACGAAGAAGGTAGAAAATAAAACTTCCGCAACTCATTTCCTCAACTTTAGGTAAAAACAGGGAAAAAGTTGCCATACAAAAATACTGTTGGCTAAACCCTCATCAGCTAAGCCCCGCCTGAGTGTAGAAAAAAAAACACAATAGTAAAAGAGGCGTCGTGAAAAGAAATGCTTAAAAACTCCACCCGAAACAGCGCTATACACAATCCCATAAGTGCGAGCGAGACAAACGGTATTAAGAAAAAATTACAAAGAAGCCCATTCTTTTTCATTTCCTCCCTCACTATTAGCGGCTTAGAAAAAAATGGGGAGCTCTACTCGTCCCGTTCTAACGTGTAAGGGTGGGATAGACGCGGGGTCGGGCGAGCGAGAGGGGCGACCACCCTGCGGCGTCCTTAGCGCCCTTTTTAATAGTTCTTATTTGGGCCGGAGTCCGCGTGAGTGGTCCGTGATGCGTGTGGCCAGCGTGTCCGAGTGTCCGGCAGGGCGCGGGGCGACGGCACACGGCGGCCGCCCGCCGCCGACACCGCCGTCTTTTCCTTGACCGGACGCATTTTTCCGCGGAAAAAACGCGGGGCGCGTGCGCCCGGCGTCGGTGGGGATGTTCTTGGCTACGTCTAAGGCGGCGGGGGCGGCGCCGCGTCTTGCTAGTTGGACCGGCGTCTTCGGCTGGCGCGCGCGTCCGCCCCACCCCGCAAGAAAGCGTCGCGACGCTCAAGTTTTCCACCAAGAAGTTAGTCGTCGCCCGCCCGCGTCTCAAGAAGGTCTCGTTTCCGCTTTCCACGGCGCGACTTCGCTTTTCCGGGGGTGACTCGGCCGCGAAAAATATTTGCAAAGATTTCCGCGACAAGTTTTTCCGATTATTTTTTTTTCGTTTCGCGTCGCGCTCTGGCTAAAGAGACTGTTGTCTTGCAGATCCGTGGCACGGCGAAGACTCCAGAGTGCGGACAGAGTGTGAATAGAGATCCGCGAGCGATCGCATGTCCTCGTCGTGACGATTCGTCCGAAACTGGAATTAATGTTGAAATACTTCAATGAGAACATATCCCTAGCGCTGCAGGAGAGGTACAGGGACCTCCATGAGTATCGGAAGACGGAAGCGGTAGAGGAGAGTTCACCGAGGGAGGCCAAAGTTCCGAAGATAGCTGAGGAAGGGGAGCAGGGCGGCGGTGACGGCGCGTTCGAGCAAGGCGCCGCACCGCCGTTCCCGCGGCTGTTGGAGGCACCCAAGGAGGAGGACAGCTTCGTGGCGAGCTGGCTGCACAACTCGTTCAAGATGACGGCGGAGAGCGGCGCGGAGGCGGCCGCGGGCAGTGCGCTCGACCTCCGCGCGGCGCCGCTCTCCCTCCACATCCCGACCCTGCAGCAGCCTGACACACGCCAGTTTAAGATGCAAGACTTTTGGAACCGGAGCCGCCCTACGTCCCCCGCCCAGGACCAGCTCGGGGAGGGCCATAGCCAGCCGGGGCCGGCTCCTCCAACACCACAACCACCAGTCACACCAGACCACAAGATGATCACTGAAAAACTTGTCAATGAAATTCAGGTGAGTTTTTCTTTTCATTTTTCAATAACTTTTAATCCCGCATTTTACTTAACAATTAATTCATGTGGTTGGTGGAGGTTTATTAAAAAGTCCGTCACTAAATTGTAAAACATCGTTTGAAATTAATTCGTCAATAAAATACATTCATATATAAATCGTGAAAACTAATTTTTGCCAAATTTTATGCACCGACGGCAACGACAAAATCCTTCAGTTTATTCAAACTAAATCATAATTTCTTCTTTATGACTATCACTTTGCCGTAAAAGAAAACTTAGTCACTTAAAAGAACAATATTACAAAACACACGCGGTTTATATAAGTAAATACAAAAGTAATTTTAAAATCACGTCTATCTTGTCCAAATATTTTTGATCAACTGACCTCAGATTACACGAGGTGAAACCCGTTCCAAATTTAAATGTTCCTTATAAAATTAAAAAAAAAAAGACAAGCCAAGGCAACATATTGTAAAGCTTTTGTTAACACAAGAAAGGGTTAAGGTCTCGTCAAACTTATTATTAAATCGTTTTTGTGTCCTTATGTCGCATCCGGTGTTACAAAGGATATGTAAATTACAATAATCTGTGATAATTCTATTATTCTTGTATTACCTCTGATCAACTTGTCGGCAATGTTGATTATTTCAACAAATGTTTGTTTTTAACATCTGGCTTATGATTATTTTATTTCTGACGTCCCGTTCCGTTTTTCTGTAATGATAACGGGTAATTTTTATAACCTGTCAAACGAAATATGTTATCTTCTATCAAAATTTCCAATTCTGTTATTTTAGCAGGCCGTTTTTATTTTTAATGTAACAATAATTGGTTTCTTTTCTTTCCTTTTGCTTTTAATTCAATAAAATGTAATTTAAATATTTATAAGAATACCTACAACATTGAAGTTAATTAAATTATTCACGAACATAATTAAAATTAAAATACCGCTGGACTTTTAAAATGAAAATCTATTCCTAATTTAAATAAACAAATCCTTTTTCATTCGAACGTGGATACTAGAAAAACAGAACGTAACAATAGTAATAACTTTCTTAATCTAAAATTTGAAAACAACAGACGAAAGAATATTACATTTTAAATTAGTTTTGGATACGTTCACCTTGCGTTTCCCACGGCACACCGGATTAGGGCTGCGATCATTTTATTTTTTTACATTTTTTCCGCTTTTGTTTCACTGAAGGGGTGTTGACAGTTATTTGTTGCGAATCTTTTTTTGTTTTTCAAAATTTCTGTTTGAATAACAAAACCGGTTTGATCCGGCTCATATTCGGCATTCATCGGTTTTTTTACGTAAATCGAGATTTAACGGTTCGTCGCTTTGCGCTTTTGTGGTTAAGTTTTTTTGGAGAATAGTTAATTAAATTTGATTTATTAATATTTTTATTGTTGATTCAAGTGTTTGTTATGAAAATAATGAATTTATTGAGGTTTTTTGTACCGCAAAATAACTAAGTGCCGGGTTACCAAACCAAAAATAGGTAGGTTTGAGATTTTGAGATTTTAATATTTTCGTTCAACTTAAGACGCCGCAAGCAAATTGCACTATCAAGAAAGTCAAGATACAAATACCTACCTATGTAATAAGTATTTAAAGGAAACGTCTTCTCTTATATTAAAAATTCTTTAACGTTAGTTTGTCTCGCAGAAACTAGAGAATGGTTAAAGAGATTTGGCTGAAAAAAAAATATTCGTAGAGGTCTAAGATAGGTTTAAGAGGTTATAAATTCGCGTTACCAAGTAAACTGGGGCAGCTAGTAAAACATAGAGGTTATTGGTCGATACTCACTGACAAACCGCCTATTCTATACAGATGAAAAAAATATCACATAACTTTGTTTTTGTACTTTTAAGTATTACAGCATTTTTTATACATATATAGTAAATGATTTTTATTTTCACGCTGCTTTGGACTACAGCAACAACAACAATCGCCATCCGCTGATTCTACGATGAGCGAGCGATCGATCGTTCCGTTTGCGCTGGTAAATTTACTATCATCACTCAGTAATATCGATGTAAATACTTTTTTAATTCTAAATGTCGTGTCGTGTATGTCTTCTTTATTTTACATTTTTATTAACTGAACCTACGTTTGCGGCTTAATATTTTTTTTGCGATTGTGAAGACTTTGTCCATTGAGATTCAATTTTTAGTCTTTCAGACAAAATGTGAATTACAATTCATTAAAAGTGTCACTAATTCTTTTAGCAAATAAGTAGGTAGAATTTATATTACACTAATAAATAATTTCTCAAAGTTGTTACTCAACTGCTATTCGTAAAAACCTGTTATTGGCTTATTTTCAATTTGTTCGGTTTTCTTATCAAATAAAAAAAAATGGTCATTTCAATGGACTTAGGACTTCAATTACCAATGTTGATTCATTTTTTTTTACGTTTTTAACTACTGGTTAACAGCATGTGCACGAAGTGATGTGTAGTTCTGACCTGAATTGTAGTAGGTACTTAGGTGAGTTTTTCGTTTCTACTAATTTTGTCTTTGGGTTTTTGTTACTACCCGCTTAATTGCTTTAATGTTTAATTAACATCATTCTTACTCATTCCATTGATATTCTTGAATTTAATTTGTTTTTTAAATATCGACTTCATTGACAGCATTGTATTCATTCATTTTTAACGGCTTCATTTAACTCATTAAGCATATTTAAATATCGTTCTGTTTCATTTTTGAATTTACATCACTACTTATTCAAACTAGTTTTTGTTCGAAATTTAGAAATTGTTTGATTGTGTAATATTTTTAAAATTCTTTTTTTTTGTATTTATTTAAGTAATTTTCTGATTAATTATTCCTTTACTATTTATATTTTAAACAAGGAATGGAATTTTTTTAATTTTAAATTGAGAACAGTTTTTAATGAGTGGACACTTTATTTCCTTATAACTATTTTAAAAGGCTGTGGCTTAGTTCCTTTTAATTTATTTCTATCTAATAACAAATCAACTAATGTTATATTATTTTGACGCAGCCACAACAGCAGTCGCCAACAGGAGAGACACCGATCGGCGACCGTAACACGATGTTGCCCTTCGCTCTGGTAAATTTCCTGAATAGCCTGAATATCGATGTAATTATTATTTTTCTTTCCGCCTTCTATTGTAGGTTAGCTATGAAAACTCATTACAACAAACTTTTTTAACCTACGAAAGATTGGTACACATTTGACTTAGCTGTTAGAGTTGTAGAGTATGAATATTATGAATTGACTAAGCGTGGGTAGTTATCTGCTATCCAGTACAGCTATTATTTTAGTATAAAATAGTGTACAGCTGCTTGAGCGAGCACAAAATTTATAAAACATAGGTAAAACCTACGTTTTGAAAATATATTTATTATAAAATTTTAGAACAAAATTTTAAGAGTAAAAATAAATATTAAATTCAATGAGTTTTCGTAGCACAATGCTTTATAATAGTGAGCTTCGTAATTCTTTTTAATTCATTCTCATTTACATTAAGAAAATATTGTTATTTCTCAGTCGTTTCACAAAATATATGAAGCTTGTTATTCATTGCAATTTTAATAACATTTATAAAAGTTAAAATAACATTTCTTCTTTTCTTCTGCAATTTTAGTAACTTCTATTAGACTCTAGGTATTTCATAAATCATAATCACAATTAATTAAACTAATTTAAAATTGAAATAATTATTGAATAATATGAAACTCTTCATTGATTTTTTCAAAAAGAATACAAATGTTTTAAATACGAGTATTTTTTTGTTAATATTCTTTTGAAATAATCTAAAATTGCCATAAGGGTTTCATATTAATTATGAATAAGTAGAGTACTTGAATAACTCGAATGTAACTCGATGATTTCTTTCATGCAGCAACAAGCGCGCTCAGGACAGAGCATCAGTGAGAGAACGCTCGAGGAATGCTGGTCGACACTTCAGCGAGTGAGTTGGCATCTGTTTCAATGTGTATTGTTATCTTCCAAAAGTAGGGGATGCGTGGCGGTGACTGTGTATTCCAATTTCAAATATCAATAATTTGAATTCAAACTTTAAATTACATCAATGTTTCAAATTACAATTCAACTTCTTTACCTTCGAATTCAAAGTTTTTTTATAATGTTTTTTTTTAATCTTTCGTCTTGCGTTGGTAGGTATTTGTAACTTTTTAAAATTACGAATAGATACCAATTAAATTTCGTATTTTTGATCACAATTCAAATAAATACGTGTTTTATTTGTTTCTAACAATAAATTCATCATGTAATTACAGATTTGCAAAAAATTTTTTGTTCGGAGGATGTGTCTTCTAAAATTGTAAATGGTCATGTATGAATTCGAAGTTGTGTTTTTAGATTTAAATCTTTTTTAATTTTATTTGAAACAATTTTATTCACTTTTAATCTTTATTAGAAATACACAGTCCCTCAAACGCGGACCCTTGGGGTATTGGTTATTTAACCAATGACTCTTATTTCTGTTGTCTTAAGGTGAGTTTTCTTTTGTACTAAAATAGACTAAGAGTTCCCTTAATAAATACAGCTTTATCTTCAGCTAAAGTGTCTTATCGCGTACTGGTAGGTTTTTTAACAGGAACTATAATGTATCTAGGTTTGATCTAAGCCTTGAATATTCATTACAAAGAAAATGTTTCACATAGAATCGGTCAAGATAAAAAACTTCGCGATAAAACACCCCGGGTGTTTTAACGATTTATTTTATCAGGATTCGGACGCCATCTTTTTTTTGTTTTTTTTTTACGCGCCATCTGCGTAAAAGGTGGCGTATGATGTCAGGAAGTACTTGTTACGTACATCTGCATTTTATTGTTGCAATTTAATAGGTATTGAGATGTAGGATTATTTATTTGAGCACTTGCCTCGCTTCAGGGGCAATATATTTGTGTAGCTAGTCAAACAATTGCTTGAGGGCTAGGTACTAACTTTTTCTCACAAATCTAGCTATAGATCTAGTTGTAAATAGTCTAGGGTCTCCTCTCAACTATCTTACGAGTTGAGAGAGTTTACTTAATCCACACACACTGGCCAAGTGCGGGTTGGTGGATGTCACATGTCTTCGAATCATTAGTTCTTAGACATGCCGGTTTCCTCACGAGGTTTCCTTTCACCGATATTGAGAAGCGCCGATGAAACAATTGACTCAAGAACCCGCGATCTTATATTTCCAAGGCGAGGCCTGTACCGCTGCGCTACCGCTGCTCCAATTGACTTCTAGTTAGGTAAAATAAAAAATAAAATAAATACCTACACTTGTATCGGTGACTCAAAAAGCACAGGTGGTTATAAAAACAAAAACAATTTGAAACGAAACGGAAAAGTGTATTCGAGCAAAATAAAAACTACACTCTTTGTGCGCGGGTAAGTACTTGATCTTTTGTGGATGGAACAGGAGCGTACAGACGATGATGACTAAAAGTTTAGGAAGAAAATAGTATGTCGTTTTTATTTCTTTATCGTACTTACAGCTATTTTTACAAGATTATTCTAATGCGACAGGGTAAGTAGTAATTACCTACCTATTAAAACTAAACACCATTAGACCATCACATAAAAGTAAAGGATTGTCGCATATATAATTAAATTTTTTGGTCAACTAGATATTTTACAATAAATTATTTTTTTTTTATTTAATAAAATATCACAATTTACAATTAAATAAAATATCTTATATTTCAAAACACTACAGTTTACTTTAATGGTTAGTTATTATTTAATTAATTACTTTAGGTATCAACTAAATAGCACTAGTAAATAGATATCATTTATCTAAACCAGGTTTCTGTATGTAGTTAACTTGAGCTCGATGATTAAATATGTAAGTTCTAAGTGTAGAACGTAAAAAAAGTAACTTAACTATGATAGGTCAATGATTTATCTATAATGTCACGAAAAACATCCGCTCTATATTTAGCGTAAATTGCTGACAAGTATTGCAATAATTTTACCTAAATTAAAGCTCTCTCAAACATAGTTTGAAGCACTAAAGCCACTCCACAGTTTTCAATTCACAAAACAAGATACACATTGTCGAAAAAAATCGGCTCAACATTTGCATGCCAATCCGCAATGAATTTATAGTTATTGCATCTAGATTTATTGTACTGTGCCGCTTTCCGAAAAAATCCAACGAAAATGACCGACCGAAATTTAAAATTCAAATTACAATTGTTTTTCGGTATAAAATTGAGACGATTTTGACGTCCGCGGCCCGAACGCGACATGTGTTCCGAGTTTTTATATTCTTTCGTTTTTCTTTTTGTTTATGTTATTTAATCTTTCGTTTTTCTTTTGTTTCTGCTCTTTTTCTTTGGTTTTTGATAGGATTTTTTATTCGATACTCGGTTTGAGGACTCGATATAAATCATTTTGGTTAAGTTGTCACAGCTTTCGTTCGGCGGTTCTTTTGTTTATCAATATTATTTTTAAAAGTACTTTTAATGATGTACGTTAAGTGTCGTTCGTTTAGTTTTTAATGTCTAAAAGAAGCGTGCGGCGAGTTTATTTATTAGCTTCTGAAATTAGAACGAGGTTACGTACATTTTTTATGCACTGAAGGCACGGTTAGCAAAAAAATGAAAGAAAGTACTGACAATGTAAGTTACGACCTTTTTACTCATAAAACATACTGCCTCGTAAGTCCAGTGGTATGTTTGCATAATAGCCGTGAGATGTTAAGTTCGAATCTCGGGATCAGTAAAATAACGTAATGCAGAAAAGTCTTAGAGAACAACACCTCAGCCCTACAAAGCTTAGGACTCAAACATAGCCTATACTTTTGTAGATCTTATTATCGTCCTACTGTGTTAAATTAGATCACAAAGGAGCTATGGACTCAAATAAATTTTGGCACTCATGATTTTAGTCACTAAATATATATATTTATCAAGACGGGCAATTAACCCGCTCACCTTTAATTTGGTTTTACGTTTCGACACGGGTTGCACCGGTCGTGGTCGCAAGCAGACTGATCCAGCGAAAGAGCATATTATTATATTTAATAATGCAACGCGAAAGTTTAAAAGTATATAATTTAGTCTCTGTAATAGGTATTTGAAAAAGATCTGGTTTATCACAAAAATAAAACCGCGGGCTTAATGTAAAATAATTAGGCTGTTAATGTAAAATTATAAAAAACTTTGTTTTATTGTATAAGTTATATTATAAAACTAAGTAACAATACAAAAAAATAAAAACAAAAGTTAAAATCACAAGAGCGAAATAACGAAACAGATTTTTTTTAAACGACTTTAAATGTAACATCTTGTTACAAGGGAGGAGGTTCTAATTATGAAAAGTGTTTAAAAGGGAGAGAGAAAAATTGTCGGGAGAACGTTTAAAAAAGTAGTCTAATGACCGGCCGGCTTTTAAAGTTAATAGGTTCTGAGACCGACTTGATAGTCGCGGCGACTTTTTATAGACCAATCGATAAACTTCGCTTACTAGTGATGTAGTTCAAGTTATTTGAATTTAGAATGGTGAAAGAAAGTCTTTTGTTTTTTAATATTAATTATGTTTCTTTTCTTTTAAACAGGATTTGGTTGTTAAAATACTTGAGATTTAAAAACAACGTAAAAACCTACATGTATTAACAAAAGTTGAATGCAATGTGTGATTATTACATTACATTAATACATATACGATATTAGATTAATGGATCTAAAAGGTCTAAAGAGTCGGTAACGCACAAATGAGTCTTCTGGTCTTGTAAGTGTCCATAGCCTAAGATGACCGTTTATTAACAGTTGGGTCGTACGATTAATTGCCGATTTAGTTAAACGAACTTTTTTACATACATGGACATTCTAAAAAGTTCGTTTAAATAAAATAAAAGTTACTCCTAAAGATACAAAATTAAAAATATCAAATCATTAATCACCCCCGTTTAGTAATATCCACCATTTTTCTGCTATATTTCATAATTTTCATCAACCCTTCTGTGCCGTATTCATAAGACAGTCGGTATTCCTTACTTAGGTACCTACTTATATTGTTAACTCCCGATGAAAAAGAGAGGTGTTATATTTTTGACGTAACTATAATCGTATGTATGTCGTATATAATGTGAAGATAGATTTTTATAAAAATCATGAACAGGTGAATCTTAAGAATCTGAAATTTTAATATATCTAGTGCTTAGATGTGTCGATTGAAATGGTTCTAAGATTTGGGGATTCAAAATCTTATTATTTTTACACCCAATATTCATAAATAACTGTAAGTCAAATAATACTTAGCTAATTTTAAGGTTTAGGTTTTTAATTCGTTTGTCTTTGTCTGTCATGTTGACAATTAAGAGAGTCAATCCTTCTTAACTATATAGCCTTATCAGATTTTTATGAGTACTTATGACAGTTTTTATATTAGGAAAAGTTAAAAAAAAACTTGACTATAACTACCGCCATTTTTCTCAAACACTTAGCACCGTAATCTTTTTTTCCTTCGCTCGTATTTCACGAAAAGGTTTTTTGGCTAAAACTTGAAAATTTATTTCGCAATTAGCGGCGGGACACTCTTAACTGAGAACATTATTAGAAAAGTTTCTTAGTGCTCGTAAAAACGCGGGTTTTTTAGCGACGACGACGACGCGACGCCATGACACCTGCCCGTTTTTGAAATTAGAATAATTTATATTTAATTTTATTTTAATGGGCGCTAATGGCGAAGTTTTTATAATGTTTTTTAATTTAATTTGTTTTGTTTTATAATTTTAAATATAGAATTGTGTTAATATAGAATCTGACGGGTTATATTTTCATGAAAAATATTTTTATCTGTACTTAGGTACAAACTTATTAATTTATCAGGCATGTTCTTTGTGTTTTACCCATTCCTGATCAAAATTGATGCGGCTAGCTACCAGAATGAAACGAGCGACTGCCATCAGACCTCGAAACCCTTAGGAAACTTGTAGTAACCGAGATAGTTAGACCAGGAGTCAGATTATATTAGGCTTCTGACTACCTACCTGTAACGATTGTTAAGGAAGTTTTTTGTACTTGTTGCGAAAAAATTCCGAATTTTTTTTCATTTATGTTTACCTAGCTTTCAGCTGCGTAGCGTCCGCATGGTCACCGTTTCTCCCCATTAGGAGTGAGTTTTTAATTCGAACCAATGTGCTAAATTAGGACTCCCTAGACCCAGCGTCTTAAACTGTGCGTTGATATAATAGTCAGACATTTTTTTTTCTTATGTATAATAATATTTAAATTTAGTTTTATTTTTAAACTGTGTAGTAGTCTAGTATCTACCGTAAGATTAAGGAGAAATGTTAGGTTCGAATCCCTTGGTAGTTGTAAAAAATGCTTTTAGATTTTTAACTTCAAAGCAAGAGGTAACAGAAAACAGCAAATTAGAAAGCTACAAATTAAATTAACATACGCCCATTATCACATATATATATTAGAAACGTCAGTATTGTTTCGAGAACCATAAAATAAAGTAGAATTATGCAAAAAAAGAAACCGGGAGTATTTACAAATAACACTTCATTAAGGTAAAGTGAAACGGTGCGACATGACAACGGTTAAATTTTCACAAGCACACACAAATTGGCGGGAAAACACCGTCCTCTAGGGGACAGCGAATAAGAGAAAAACTCGGCAAAAATTAGATTTCTTCAGTACTGTAATCGGATGGAAGACGTTTGATACTTTTTAATGACTAATTTATTTTTTGAAAATTATCGCTTTTTGGTGAAAATATTACTAAATGTTGTCATGTCATACGTGTCATGTCTCAAAAAAGAATAATTATTAGACTTTCAATTAATTATTTAAATAATTAATTCTTTTTAGAATTTTTAGGGTTAATAATTTTAAAGTTTAATATTATTCTTGCTTTAATACTGTTGTTAGTTTAGCCTACTTTAAATAAAACTAAATATTTTTCAAATCTTTCAAATATGATTGTATTCCCTAATACTCAAACATTAAACATTTAAAAATCCGATTAACAACCTTTTTTGAAGTCAGTAATGGTAAAATCGTTGATATGAAATGAAATGAAATGAAATAAAAATGAAATGAAAAAGGTACCGTACCTACTCTAGTCTTCTATAAAAACTAAAAAGTGTTCTAGGAAGCGATCGAATCTAATTAACTAGATCCTAAAGTTATACAATTTGATTACAATTATAAAACCTCTATTTAGCTAGTGATCAAGTAAGGAACTAAGTTAAGCGCCGTCGTAAACAAATTAGTAATTAACAGTGGTTGTTTGCATAGTTTTATAGCGGTCGTTATATAAATAGAATGTTTACATTATATTTTGCATATTTGTTATGTATCAGTTTATACACACTAAGTTTTGTTTCATCAGACGAGGAAACATCAATTTAGTGAACTATGACTATGTCTCGAGAAGAATACAGCGTCATGTAGATCGTATAGCAAAAGAAAAATCTCTCTCTCTCTCTCTCTCTCTGTCAGTCTCTCCAATAGTTTGTCACTGTTATAAAAAATAAAATTCTTCGAGTTCAATTGGCGGTTGTAAAAGAGATTTTTTGGAATATATGCTAGTGTAATGTAAACAAAAAAATGATACCTACGAGTATGTTTGACTAAATCCTTAAACTGCTGCCAAATTAAAAATAAAATAGCGAGTTTGCGTGATAGACAAAAAAAGCGCTAAATCTATAGCGATTTTGTAAACAAAATTGCAGTTATTTTAAATTACACTAGTAATGAGTGTAATTGCTATCTCACTTGCACGCTCGTAATCCCTTCCCTTAGTAACTAGTTCTAGCTCTTTTCAGAAAGTTCTATGTGCCGGCACAGCGTAGGACGGTGGAACAAGTCCTTTAGATGTATATCAAGTAGTACGCCATAAAACTGTATTGCGTCATTCTCGTTATAAAAATTGAAATGAATATGCGTGTGAAATAGCATAAAGTTTAATATAAAAGCCAGCTTCCGTATGCGACTCCGTTAACACTAAACACTAAAAGAATATTATTATGGAGGTATCTTTAATGTTATTTTGTAGTATATTAAGCTGCTAGACGAAGGTACGTTTCCAGAAGAGACGATGGGGAAGAATTTTTTGACGATGATCGGTTTAGGTAAAGCTTTCGTTAGTTTATTCTTCAGATAGACCCTGTTTCTTGCCCAATTGCATCACTATACATTTTTGCATTTATAATACTAAATAATGAATAATATTGCAAGTCAAGTTTAATACGGTGCTCTGGATTTAAGGCAACCATGTTATTCTTATTGATTTATGATTTACAAATGTTATCACACTCACTCTTATTACACGAGATTCATCATTACTCTTAACTTCTGTTTACATTTTCAACAATTATTAAAGTAAAGTTTTTCACGTGTTAAAAATATATCGTCGTAACATAACAAGTAGTAACATTTTACGTTTACATTATACCGAGTTAGATTTTTTCATTTTATTTTTTAATATTTTTGTATCAGTACCATCTTAAAGTATCAAAACTTGCCAGTTATAGTACAACCAACCTAATGGCTTGTGCTTCGCAGTAAAAAAGGAGTCACACCGGGAAGATAAAAATTAGCTGAAATTAAAATACTCTAACGAACGCTATTCTCTCTGAAATCATTCTTAGCTTATTTGTTTTACTTAGTTCGTGTTTTTATTCAAAGAAAGTCGTTTTACCTACCTGCCTTTTATCTACTACAGTGTAAGCAGTGAGAAATCTTTTTAGGTATTTCGGAGACATATTTATTCATTTTTGTTGGTGTTAAAAAAGGAAACAAGCAATTTAGGATGCCCATAAAAGTATTTAGATATTAATCAATCTGTTAGTGTAAAATTGCGTCTTACGAAATCAGGGAAATAAATAATTTAATTTTTAATTTAATTTAAAAAGAAACTAATTAAATTTTTTGTTCTTTTTTTTAGTTTAATAGGTAAATTTATAATTACAAGGGAATATTACAAAAATTTTAATTATTTTATATTCCGCACAATTGTTATGACGAAATCTGAATTTAATCATACGTAAAAAGTAGGTAGTGATTTTATTTTGTTGGACAAATTTAAATTTATGATTTTTTGTTTTATTTTTTATTATGAAATGTAATGAGTGGTATAAATGCTTGAAATAAAGAACCATTTATACGTATAACTAATAAAAGTATATAATTAAGGATTGAATCGAATAAAACGTAACACGGTTTCCATTTTTTGCATTTCCCCACTTTACGGAGGAAAAAAAATCGGAACCGTGAGCAGCGCGCGGGTTCGATTCCCAGTCACGCCCACACCTCTGAGTGAATTGTTACATCGCCGCTGCTCAATATCGGTGAAGGAAAACTTCGTGAGGAAACCGGCATGTCTAAGAACTAATCATTCGAGGACATGTGACATCCACTAACCCGCACTTGGCCAGCGTGTGTGGATTAAGGCCTAAACTCTCTCAACTAAGTAAAATAGTTGAGAGAGACCCGCGCCCAGTAGTGGGACAGTAAAAAGAGTTGAAGTGTGTGTATAATGCGGGTGAAACCGCGAGTGGGAAGGTATAAACAATAATTGTATAACTTACATGTTGTCATTAGATCCCTCAGTTCTGCTTCGATTGGTTCTGAGTTAGTGCTTACAGGGGACACTTTTTTAGAAATCCCTGGGAGACTTTCAAAACCCTCAATACTTTTTTTATTATTTGTAGGTATTTGAGTGTTTATGAGCAGCGATGGTGCTGTGGTATTGTCTGTCTTGGGTGGTTAAGCATTATCTTAAACTAGCTTTCCACCGCGGCTACGCCCGCGTGAACTACATATCATGCCCAGCAGTGGGATAAAAAGTAGTTTATGGCCTTGCTCAACAAATAGGATATCTAACCGTGCAAGAATTTTTGAAATCGGACCAGTAGTTTCTGAGATTAGTGCGTTGAAACAAACAAATTCTTCAGCTTTATAATATTGGTATAGATTAATTTCGTTTGAAGTTCGAACGCACTGTTAAAAATATATCCATAAACACATACCTACTTATTTCACGTAGTTCTGTGGGTATTAGAAGTACATACAAATATATCTCGTATATTAAATATCTATTTTTTAAACTGTTTTAAACAAAAAATGGTAAAAGACTTTTAAAAAAATTTGGTTAAGTGACATCTACTAAGCTGCTCTTGGCTTAGGTGTGAATTAGCGCATAAACTCTGTCAACTCTTAAGACAGTTGAGAGAAGACCCGTGCCTAGCAGTGAAACATTGAAGAGTTCATTACTCAGTTAATATACTTAGTACTTAAAATTAATTAATTTTATTCAGTTTAAAAAGTACTTTATACATTTTAGCATCGAGTAAAGGTATACAGAACCACAGCGAAAATAAACATTAAAAAATATATTTTTAGCAATCTTAGCGAATAATTGTCAATGTTTGAAACATGTCATTATCTCATTTTACGCTGTTTTGTTACTAATTAACGTCGTGACAGTTCATGTTAACAAAAGAAATTCAGTTACAGACCGTTTCACTTATGATATCTGGACGGGCCGGTGGCGTGGTCGGTATGATACTTGCTTTTCATGCCGCAGGTAGTGGGTTCGATTCCCACCCGAGACAAACATTTATTTAAATATGTCTGTTTGTCTTGTGTCTGGGTGTAATTATCTATATCTAAGTATATATTTACAAAAGAACAGTATTTTAAGTAGTACATTACCAGTTATCTGGTTACCATAGTACAAGCTCTGCTTAGTTTAGGATCAGATGACCGTGTGTGTTAATGTCCCACTATATTATTATTATTATTATCTCTTCGTTATTGGTAATAATGATAACTGTTACAATCTACTTCAAAAATATTGATTTTAAATGTTATTATTAGTCTTTTTTTTTAAATAAAAGTAATAAATAAATGCAGTCGATTTGTCTTGTTTAGGACTAATTCAATGAATTATTATTTATCATTAATAATAAACAAAAATATAAATTTGATACAAAAAATAAATTATAATAAGTAATTATTTATTGTTCATTTTTTTCACATAAGATAAATTTAATTACTTAATGAACTACATTTGTAGGATTATATGTAGGTATATGTATAGTAAAAGCTTTTTAATTAAAGTTTATAGAATTAAATAAAAAATGAAATAAAAAAGTAAGTTAAAAACACATTAACTCGGCTATAAAAAATAAAATAAAATAAATAATCACAGTAAACAGGTTCTAAGACCACCAACATGCTCTGTGTTAGAATAAAGCAAATATTTTCAACAAGAAAGCTTCAAATAAGGTCGGATATAAAAACGATTCTAGCAAAAAGTCTGTCTCGAACGCTTGGTGAAAAACTATACTTTCTATCTCGCTCACACTACACTACTGTAAACAGTCTTGATACTTGTGAACACTTTTACTTACAAATAATTTTAATCTATGAAATTACACTAAGGTCATATTAATAAAAAACACTTTCAAATTTGACGGAAAACTTGCCTTGGTAGGTAAGACAATATTTGTTTTTCATCCCGGAGGTTGTGAGCTCGATTCTCATCCAGGACAGAAATTTGTATGCATTATGAAAATTTACATCAACCATCTGGTTTCTATGTATAGTACAAGCGCTGCCTAGTGAGTTTTCTAAAATGTATATTAAAATATATTATGATCAGATAATACACTATTGTACCAAATAAAATCACGTAATTTCCGCTTCACTGCTTCGACGGTCTAGTGGTAAGCGTATTCGCCTAGTCCTTGAGATCGTTGGTTCTCTGTTTCTATCAAAACATAACCGGCGTAAAGTGGGTGACATTCACCTCTGCATACACCTTCGCGTTACACTGGCGTAAGCGCTATGTTATGTAATCAACAATAATATTTCCTTCGCTAAAAAGCAAAAAGAAATCTATTTTAAACATTACGTAACCAAAGTATCAAGACTATCCTTGACCTGCCTCTTAAACTAAGGAACCGCGCGGATATAACCGACTATAATAAAAAAGTTAGCGAGTACACATAAGTGCATTACGATGCCCGCCATATACCTATACTACTTATACTGAACGCCCACGGCTCGAGTCGAGCACAACACAACCATTTTTTTGCCGCACACTTACATTTGAAAAATACATGTTGACGTAAACACACATATTTCGCGTTTCATTTTCAAAATACAAATAAAAACAATTGAACACTTTTGTTCTATTAAATTTTGTTTTCGTATGTTCGAAGTGACGTTTCAATTTAATTAAAATTTAAATAATTGAATTCTTCTATTCTTTTTTCGATTTTTTTTTAATAAGTTCCTAGTGATATTTTTTTTCTTTTGACTTTGGTTACAGTTCGATTGTGTAAAACCTATTCGGTATTGATATTTTCAATTTAAAAATTAAGTTGTGATGTTTTCTTTTTTTTTAAATAGTGAGTGAATGACTCAGTGACGTTGTGCGATGTTTTTTGAAAATCGATGTGGATTTAAATCGGTTAAATATCAATGCAGGTAATTTATTATTTTATTTTATTAAAATAGACAGTGTTAAAACCATTTAACTGCATAAGGTAGCGTTCATACCTGTATTACACAGCGGTGTTTGCACATTTTGTCGGTTTAGATCCCATACGTAAATGGAGTGGGCCTATTGCAATTCACTGGACTCGAATCGTTATAAACCTCTTGCATGGTGAGCTGAAATCGTTTCTAGTATTTTTTTAGTTATTGCAATGCATTAGTAAAGTTAAAGATAGTTAAAATATATGTGTTAATAACCTAAGTACAAAATAATTAGTTCAAGTAATAAAGTAGGTACATATAGTTGAAGGGCATAACTTAATGTCCAGCTGTGGACTTCTAAAAGCCTATAATGATGAACAATATATATCATAGGTATACCTACCTAATATAAAAACTTCTAAAAACTATTAACTTTCTTTGAATACCCAATAAAAAAAAGTTTCTAAGTTACAATCCCCGTTATGTGACTGTCACTTTCTCTAAGTTAAGATTAAGTTATACTAAGTTATAAACAAGTTTGTTATATAGGTAAGCTCTGTTGTAGGTTTACTTATGTAGTTAGGTTCATTACATCACTTTAGAAACCAAAAATTATATATTTTTAATTTTCGTATAATAATAACCAAGTTAAGTTTAACTTTCGAAACCGTATTATTAAATTCTTGCGGGATCCAAAACAGTTTAGATGTCCCGGAACTTGGCCGGGTTCAAATTCCGAGTCTCTTTACAGTGTAGTTGTCGATCATGGCTTACAGGAGTAGCAATCCCGGGATTGCAGTGATGGGTTAAGTTTCATTAAAAAAATACCGAATTATTTACTTTTATTGAGACAAGTAATAGTAAAGTACCTATCTATAAGGTTGGCGAAATGAGTAGGGAATGACTCTGGTGTTGCAGGCGTTCATAGGTAATGGTGACTGCTTAACATCATGTGTGTAGCAAGCTTGTTTACCAACGTAATTGTTGGTATAACGTTAATTAATGTAATACATTTTATCATCTATAAATCGTAGTAACAATAGGCTCGCTCCCTATAACTTATGGGGCCTACACATAGCCGGCAAAATGTGTGATATTCACCTCTGCCTTCACCTTTAACATGAAAGAAAATGTCAATCTAAGAATTAATGGTTAGTAATTAAATCAATTTAATTTTCAAAACCAATAAAAGATTACTTTGAATTTATAATCGAATGGATAAAATCTGTTGGTTTTACCGCAAAAACATTATATGTATGAAATAAAATTTATGATAGTATTTTATTTCCTAATTAATTATTTTTTGATAAAACTTCCATAAATTAGGTGGAAGTCGAAGTTGCCAATTATTTGAATTTATTTCAACTCTGTCGCTCAGTTTTAGTAATAAACAATTAGATACATAATAAATTTTATTTTATTTTATAGTTTAGTAAATAAAGAAAGATACTCAAAGAATAAAAACTTAATAATTACATCCAACGGGCCAGACAGCACTTTGTTGTACGATATTAAAAATAAACTCTTTTGTAGTCGCCTGCATGACTCTGACTTTGTTATTAAGATAATTATGATATTTCTCTTTACACAAAGCTGTATTCAATTGTGTGATACTTTTTATTTTTATTTATTTTTAAATCATAAATGAATATTCGTCAGTTTTAAATTTCGAACAAAGGGATTGTGTTAAGTTTGGCTTTTATGTCCTATAATTATTTTAAGTTTAAATTTTAATATAAATAAGTATTAGATAAATATACTCAAATTAATGTAACGATTATAATTTGATAATATTATTTATTAAAATTAAAATAAAATAAAACTACAGTTTATTTATGTCGGTAAATGTAATTAGAGCACAAGATTGCGACACAAAATGTTGTTTTTTTATTTATTTTTTGTGTTAATAAATAATTAATCTACCTAAAGCGCACAAATTAAATGAACCGGTTAACATAATAATATTCTAATGCTTAAAAGTCTTAAAAGATAGAGTATGCTCTGCTCTACCAATTTATCTTTAAATTTACTGTTTATTATACCGCCTTTTAATGTAATTTTTATGTACTTACCTATGCAATTATTAAACACTTTGAAACAAAGGCACTTTTACATTTTAAAATAAAATTTATTATAAAATAGTTTTATTCCAATGTCTAAGAAATATTCGAGATTAAAAATATATTCAAAACGTATTATTATTATTTTTATTTTGTCAATGTCAAAACTTAAATGTTATTTTTTGGTCGCGTGTGTCAAATTCTTTTTTAACATTATCAACAACCAAAATTCTCAATATTCATAACATTGTCTTAAATAATTATAACTTCATTCAGAACAAAATTGCCGTACAATAATCTCTGTTAAAAAATTACGCAAGCACCCACACAAACACACTGTTGTGGTAGGTCAAGCACACGCACACATGCACACAAAGAGCAACGCTCGCAAAATGTTACAGCTAGCGTTTTTTAGGGTTCCGTATCTAAACTGCCAACAGGACCCTATTACTAACTCTTCACTGTCCGTCCGTCTGTCTGTATCGCTTCAACCCTGCTAGGAACGGGTCTCCTCTCAACTATCTGACGTCTTAGAATTATTAATTCATGCCAGTTTTTTTTACAATGTTTTCCTTCACCGATATCGACTGGGACCGGGGGCTACGACCGGGAATCGAATGCGCAACCTTGTATTTCAAAGGCGAGGTTAATAGATAACACTGCTCTAGATGATGCTATATTGTATGTACAGTTAATGAGATGATGGAATGATAGAAAATTGTTTTTTTTTTGTTCTTAGACATTTCTACGGATTTGAGTGTAATGTAATTTTGTCATATAATGTCGTACTGTCAAATTATATGGCCTATGTTACTGATTAATAATGCAGAATCATAATTATTGATATCTCATATCTGTTCAGTAGTTTTAAATTATAACTGACGTCAAAGAATACGTAATTCTTGATTACGTTGAATATTATAATAACATATTTTTTAGGCTTAACTTTGTAATAATAGTAACACATTTGTAAAATTATTATTTTTTGTTTCAAAGAGGTTCTGCTTCAACCCTTTTTAGTGTCCCACTACAAAGAGGTTTATATGGTCTCAATTTAATTTTAAGTCGTAGTAAAACAGTACTAAAAAAAAATTAACAAAACTTCCTAATTTTAACAGAGAAAATGGTTGGAATATACCACCAGCTTGGGACCCTGTGCTTAATTTACTTGTACCAAAACCCAAGCAAAATCAACTCAGAATTCAAGACACTGTGAGCTCAGTTTGCTTAAATCAAAACGCAACTTAAATATTAATGTTTGGAGGTAGTCAGTAATAATTGTGATTAATATTTTTGGACGTCAAATACCTCAGTCCACCAGTGAACATGAAGTCTGAAAAGACTGAAACGTCGGGATCTAAAATGTAAAATAAATCGAAGTAGTTTTATTTTAATGTGTGATATTCGCGTAAATCTAAGACAATACTACTGTTAAATTAAAAACAAGCCAAACAATATTTTTTTCCTCTTAATATGGATCCTTTCCTCTTACTGAATATGGATGTTGATAATAAAACCATACAGAACCTTTCACGTGTGTCCGATTGACACACCGGTTATTTTTAAAACAACAATGTTACTTATCATATATTAGTTGAAATATAAGACAGTGTTATATTATTATACACTTGTGTAATTAGGTCGGAAGTTTATTATAAGAACTGATCAGCATTATAGGAAATGTTTTTCAGTTAATCTAGCTGTCTATGCGTATATCGTTTAAAAATAGTACCCTCATTTTGTGCAGTTGGATCAAATATAATATTATGTTAAAATATTTACAAAAAAAACCGACTTCATGGATGCCATTCTCAGAACTAAACCAAACTGAAATGGGACCACCCGGGAAGCATCAGCTTTCAATTAAAAAAAAATTATCAAAATCGGTTCACCCATTCGAAAGTTCTGAGGTAACAAACATAAAAAAACATACAGTCGAATTGATAACCTCCTCCTTTTAGAAGTCGGTTAAAAATAAAATAAATAAAAATTGGTAGTTTATTATTCACAGGTAGTTTATAGCAAAGATCAAGTATCAAGTACAGAACATCATTAATGAATTATCTATTTAATATATAAAATTCTCGTGTCACAGTGTTAGTTACCATACTCCTAGGAATGACCGATTTTTATGAAGTTTTATATGCATATTCAGTAGGTCTGAGAATCTGATACTATCTATTTTTCATACCCATAAGTGACAAGAGTTATCCACCTTTAACATTATTTTTACTTTTTTGGAAAAAAAATTATAATGTGGCATTAAAAAATACATACAACCCTAAAAATTTTCGCCTTTCTATTACCAAGCCCTATTTTTTAATAGCGATATTAGTAACTTAATAGTGAGAAATACGCAGTATAAAGTTCGCAGGGGCAGCCTAGTATAATATAAAAATCCAGTGGCATAGCATATTGGTAAAGAGAGGATACATAGGTACTATTTTCTATCACTCAAATGAAATGAAATGAAATGAAAATATGCTTTATTTTTTTTGAGACGCGAGTCTACTTAAAAATAGTCCAATTTCTTTTCCTACCGTGCAGTGAATGACTGGCAACTACTGAGAAACACTGCCAAAAAACTCAGTAGGCTTTTTTTCTTTTTTAAATGAAGTACTTATATCTATTACATTTTGTTTGTTTATTGTGTTGAATTAGAGCGACTTAATTCCAAGCGTTTTTATCCGTTACATAGTCTGAAATTTTATAATACGCTTTCTTACATAACGTAGATTTTATAGTTATTTTAAATTTGTTAATAGTCATTTCCCTAATATTATTTGGAAGTTTATTGTAGAAACGTATACACTGCCCCATAAAAGAGTTACTGATTTTGTGGAGTCGAGTATGATGTGCTACAAGATCGTTCTTATTTCTAGTATTTAAATTATGTGTGTCGCTTATTTTTTTAAATTTTGTAATATTTTTATGCACATACAATAAATTTTCATAAATATATTGAGAAGCGACAGTCAAAATATTTATGTCTCTGAATTTCTCTCTTAGAGAAACACGGCTTCCTAGTTTGTAGATAGCTCTTATAGCTCTTTTTTGTAAAATAAAAATGGTTTCTATGTCAGCCGCATTTCCCCAAAGAAGAATTCCATAAGACATGATACTATGAAAATAACTAAAATAAACAATTCTAGCAGTATCCTCATCAGTGAGCCGTCTAATTGTTTTGACTGCATACGCAGCAGAACTTAATTTTCCGGACAGTTTATCTATATGAGGAAGCCACTGTAATTTAGAATCTAGTGTGATGCCTAAAAAAACAGATGACTTAACAGGGTCCACCTCATTACCATTAATTTTAACATTTGTATTTGCCTGTCTTACAGTAGGCATGGAAAACTTTATCACTTTAGTTTTTTTATCATTGAGTAAAAGATTATTCACACTAAACCAATAGACCACCTTAGAGAGTGCGTTGTTTACTTCGTCATAATTGCTTAATTGTCGATTAATTTTAAATGTCAATGAAGTATCATCGGCAAACAACACAATCTCATGGCTATCATTAACATAATAAGGTAAGTCATTAATATAAACTAGGAACAGAAAAGGGCCGAGAATCGATCCTTGAGGTACACCCATGGTGACTCTTGACCCTGAGGACTTAATTCCATTGACATCGACTTTTTGAATTCTATCACTCAGATAAGATATGATAAATTCAAGAGCTTTATTCTTAATACCATAGTGGTGTAATTTCCTTACAAGAGTTTCATGTTGCACACAGTCAAAGGCTTTGGACAAGTCGCAAAATATACCCAAGGCATCCTGCGAATTCTCCCAAGCAGCATAGATACTTTTTAATAATTCAACACCTGCATCAACGGTTGAGCAACCTTTGGTAAACCCGAACTGTTTCTTATGTAACAATTCATGTCTATTAAAATGTCTGAGCAACTGGCTAAGTATTAATTTTTCAAAGATTTTACTTAAGGTGGGTAATACAGAAACAGGTCGAAAGTTTGATGGATCAGAAGTATCTCCAGATTTAAATAAAGGAATAACCTTACTGTGCTTCATCAAGTCAGGAAATACACCTACTGCAATACAGTTATTGAAAATAGATGCAAGATGTGGGGCAATTATAGTAATAATTGCAGATACCGCCTTAACAGAAAGTCCCCACAAGTCTTTAGTATTCTTCAAATTAATTGATTTAAAGGCTTTCAATATATCATTAGGTGTAACTTGCATAAATTCAAACACTGTACCGCACTCTACTACATTTTCCTTAAGTATTGATTCAGCGGATATAGAAGACGACGGCAGACTCATTGTAGTCAGTAAAGGAATGTTAGTAAAAAAATTTTCAAACTCTGTCGCAACTTCCAGGTCAGCTGTTATATCTACATTATTAATTTTTAGCTTAAAATCTTTATTACAGGCTTTTTTCTTACCAGTTTCATTATTAATAATGTTCCAAGTAGTTTTAACAACATTAGAAGATGTTTTGATTTTATTTTTTATGTATATGGATTTAGCGGTTAAACATATTTTTTTAAAAAGTTTTGAATATCTTTTAACATAATCTATGAAGGTAGGGTCCTGATTGTAGGACTTTTCAGCGTATAAATCATACAGTTTATTTCTACTTTTATAGATACCCGGGGTTGCCCATTCACCAAAATCCAGACCATCACTAACCATCAAGTGTTTAGAAGTAAAAACTCTATGAAATGTTTCATTAATTTGATTAAATAAATAATTATATTGATAATCTGGACTCTGGTTGCTGGGCAACCACTCTAATTTAATTAATAAATTGTTTTTAAACCTGTCTAAGCGGCTTTCACTGAAGGGTACAACTGTTATTTTCCTTTTTTTACTTTTTGGAGTATCTACTGGATAACAAACTAGCTGACCACTGTGATCTGATTGTATTTTATTAAAAACTGATTTATGACTAGGTGTCATATTACAAAAAATATTATCAATACATGTCGCACTAGTGGCAGTTATTCTAGTTGGTTCACAAAATATGTTTATTAGGTTATAAGATTTGAATAAATTTAAAAAAATTGTAGTAGTAGAACAATCCTCCAAAATATTTATATTAAAGTCTCCACAGACAGTAACAGTTTTATGGCTATTAGATATTTTATTTAAGGCATCCTCCATTATTCTTAAAAATGCCTCAAAAGGCGCGCAGGGAGGTTTGTATACGTTAATAACAATATGTCGCTCCAACTCAACACAAGAGATCTCAACAACTCGCTCAACAGAGAGGCTCACAATATCAGATCTTTCTTTATATTTGAGTAATTTATTTGTTATTATTAAAGAGCCACCATGAATAAACTTTTCCCTGATGAACGAGCTTGCAATCTGGTGATTATTGAAGCTGTAAATGAATTGATGGCGCTTAAGCCAGTGCTCACTAAGACAAATAATATCAATATTCTCACAATTCATAAACAACTCCAATTCTAACTCTTTACCTAACAGTCCTTGAATATTTTGATGCACCAGATTGATACAATTTTTATTATAATGTTTAAATTTTAATGGTTTTGTATTTCTTAAATAATTATTCTGATATCCATCATCAGATCCATTACCTTTATTACTAATGCCAGAGATTATCTCTATTGTCTTTAGGTCTAATTTAAAGAACTTGGAACTTGTTCCAAACTGTCAAAGTTTAATATTACATTTGTAACCTGCTCAATAGAAGCAGTGGAGTTAGCCAACAACTTGGCTGGGTCATTAAAACAATATGATAGCGACATTGCTATTTGTTTTTTATAAAAATTAGCAAGATAAAAATTATCTTTTGTTAATTTACATGTCTTATTAAATACAAAGGTATTAATGTCAACTAAAGTGAATTTATTGTTATACAATGCCAAAGTATGCAATTTATTATTTAACCTATGTCTGGCATTATTTTCTGCCTCAAGCAACAACTTGCTATAAGGAAATGCAGTTAAAATTATGTGTTTAATATCTAATTGAGCTAACAAATCAAAGTATTACTCAGAGTTCAAACTGTCACTATACCAAATACCATACAAAACGGTTCCTATTATCAGGTCCGAACTAGCTTGGAGCGGTGATTTCGTGTACGTGAATTACAAAAAATATCCTAAGCCTATTCGGATGCTAAATTTCAACAAAACCTGTGTCATACTTACGGGTCGTCCGATGGTGTCCTTCACTTCACTTCAACCCTTTATAGTGTCCCACTGCTGGGCACTGGTCTTCTCTCAACTATCTTATGAGTTGAGAGAGTTTAGGCCTTAATCCACACACGCTGGCCAAGTCCGGTTTGGTGGACTTCACATGTCCTCGAATCATTAGTTCTTAGACATGCCGGTTTCCTCACGATGTTTTCCTTCACTGATATTGAGCAGCGAAGATGAAATGATGGTGTCCGATAAACGGTAATAGGGTCGCCCTCTATTACGCATGGGATCTAAAGACAGCCGGCGAAATGTGGGTGATATTTACCTCTGCCTACACCTTAGGATAATATAGACGTGATGCTACGCTGTTTAGTTATTGCGTAAAACATGTTTACTATACCCAAGATTAATCCATTCGTTGTTAACACATAATTATAATAATTAATTTAAAACAATGAAAAAACAATTTCAATAAATAAATATAAAAATAATGTTTACAGACATACTTTTACTTTTTTGAGATTTGCTTGACAGATAAAATTTATCTATTCCTCAATTTTAATGCGATTTATTTGAATATTTCTCATAAATATCGCGACATTTAACATTTTTTTTATTATATAAGTTATAAAAGTCTTATCGTTTCAATTTTGCAGATCATATTATAATTTAATAACCTTGTACATTTTTGAGACTTAGGCTACTTATTATTCTGTAATAACTCAAAACATGAATAAACTTGCAAACAGTTTCAGACAGCCGTAAAAACGCATATTTCAAAAATAGAATGCGCGCGCATTCAAAAAGAGAATAACATTTCTTCCGTTTGTCGGTTTGTCTAAACTTGTTGGGCACACGCCGTGTATGTCTGTGTGTAAGTTTGTGAATGTGTGTGTAAACACGCGTGGCCTACAAACTTGTATGTGTGCGTGATGCGTAAGCGCATGTCTAAGGTTAGGGAGGTGAGCGAACTCTCTCGTTTTGCGGAGTACATTTATTTTTATTATGGGCAACACGTGGACTGGAGTAGACGTGTATAGCAATTTTATTACGTTACCTTCCTCTTTAGATTTATCTGGTTTGAACGGTGTTGTGGATGAAAGTCTTTTAAAAGAATTAATTAAAAGAATTAATTTATTTGAAAGATAATTAAAAGTTAATCGAATAATAATCATAATACTATGCCCGGTAATTAATTCGATCGTATTTTTACAGATTAAAAAATATTACTTTAATATTTAATACGTATATGTAGTAGGTAAAAAACGTAAAACATTATGTTTGGCTTGGTTTTTGGCTAGTAACCTTGGTAAGGTTAGATTAGGTTTTAGTATAATATACTGTGCAAGGATCTCTCTTAAGAGGAAGTATATTAAGAGTTGAGAGAATTTACCTTAATTAGGTTTTTTTAAGTACTAAGTTACCGAAAGGTATATACTATTATATATTACTAAGTAATTCTAAAAATTTACCATAATAAGCTTTAAAAGTTACTGTTTAATTAAGTACCTAAAACCTGATTGTTGTAAATAATTTAATTAATTAATTAAGTAAACAATCGAAAAGGAAACAAAAATGCAGTCGATTACACCACTGTGGTGTAATCGATTTAAAAATGCAAGTTCGATGTCCGTGAACGTGACCTGCGCACGCATGTGAATATTGAATGGAAATGACATTTTTTTTAATACAATAAAAAGGCGGGAATAGAATTCGTTTAATCGATTCTTTTCAAAAAAACAATAAAGGCGGGAAATTTTGGAGTGCCTGGCTGAAATTTAAAAAAAAAATTAGATATCTACACTTTTTAAAATTCGAATATTTTATGTAAAAATATTTTACGCATATAAATCTATATTATACAGTTCAGGCCAGTGTGATTAAAAAAAAGTGAAATTAACATAGTCTGCTGGAAAAGGTCATATTTTTTTTCACTTTTATAGTTTTAAAAAAGTGAAAATAAAATATTTTTTATTTGTTGTAAAATCGTTTTACCCGTATACCTTACCTTGGTCAACACTCTCTTAGTTACCTACAACTGATACCCTTTGTCTACCTTATCATTTGGCCTTGGAGGTCCAATAACCCTACTTTTTTACTTAAGACGTAGAATTGAACGCACTTTAACTATAGTACTAACTGTGATAATTCATAATTCACACTAAATAAAAGAAAATAAGTCGATAAGAAGTACTTCATTTAAAAAAGAAAAAAGGCCTACTAAGTTGTTTGTCAGTGTTTCTCAGTAGTTGCCAGTCATTCACTGCACGGTAGGAAAAGAAATTGGACTATTTTATGTAGACTCGCGTCTCAAAAAAATAAAGCATTTTCATTTCATTTTCATTTCGAATCTTGCTCGGCTTCGGGTGCAATGTGATTCCATCAAGTATTTTTTTCGGTAGGACATGATTTAAATCGCCTATGGAGTTTTTTATCTAGACAATAATCATCCTGTCACTGTCGATCGTGGCTTACAGGAGTTGCAGTTGCAGGATTGCGGTGGTGGGTTAAGTCCCGAAAGAAATCCTGTTACGGTGTCGTACCGTCACGATGAAGTAATATTATAATAAAGAAAGATTTTTAAGAAAACGTGCTTACATTTTGTATGTTAACTATCTAACAGTTAGCTAGCTTCAACCCTTTTTAGTGTCGCACTGCGGGACACCGGTCTCATAAGAAAGTTGAGAGAGTTTTAGGCCTTAATCCACACACGCTGGCCAAATGCGGGTCGGTGGATTTCACATGTCCTCGAATGATTAGTTTTTAGACACGCCGGTTTCCTCGCGATGTTTTCCTTCACCGATATTGAGCAGCGGAGATGGAACAATTCACACAAAGATGTGTGGGCACGACCAGGATTCGAAACCTGCGCCACCGCTGCTCCTTAAATCTAACAGTACCTATAAGATTTCTTTCAATACGGTTCAGTAGTTTCAGAAATTAGTGCAATCAACCAAACAAACTCTTCAGCTTTATAATATTAGCGAATACAGTTTAAACAAAAATAATAATTGTGCAATTCCTCCGAAACACTTTTTTAATTTTTTTTCGTATTGATCACCATGTTTTAGTCACACAAAAATACAAGTAAAATAAGTAAGTCATATTTATCCATGGGAATCAATCCCATAGCTAAAGAATGCAATAAGTCAAGAATTACAAAATAACCGCTTCAAATAACTAGAAAGTACATTATAAATAAAATGTCCTTACATAACTCAATAAAAATGCGCATCACATCGCCATTTCTTCGATTAACATGATTACACACATACACAGATACACACATACACAGATACACACATACATTTAACATTCACACTGATACACACAAAGATGGAACAATATTTTTATTGCTTGTTTATTGTAGTGCTAAACCGATTACAATCTATTACAAGTACAATTTAATAATTACAATTTTAATTGTAATCTAGAATTATGACTGTTTCATAACAATTATGATTAGTAAGTTTTGTCTTCGACGTTATGTTGGCAACACTAGAACTGTGTGATAATGCTCGAATAAATAAAAAAGTAACTTTTGTGTGAAACGCATTTACCTGATTAGTCTACAACATATTTTCGGTTCCGAAATCTGAAATTTTGTGAAAAATATCACGATTCTTTTTAAGTCGGGTAAAATTACCACTATTGTCTTATAGATAAATGTTTAAAAACAAATTTATTACTTTAACTGGACATTAATTTCAACTTGAAGAAACCATAACGTTAATCTCTAGGTAGGCAGAGTTGAATATTACCCACATTTTGCCGGCTATATTTTGGTCCCGAACGTAATAGGGCCGAGCCTATTGCCTTTCATTGGGCATAATTGCCAACTTTAAACTACTTAAATAAATAAATAAATAAATAAATAAATAAGCTTCCCCTAATATTATTAATAACATTTTTTGGTCGAGCTGAAATTCAAACCCGGTACCTCGCGGTTATATAGTAAATATTGTTATTAAGTAAATATTGTTGGTAAGTATAATGTTACTTATCATACACAATTTAGTTGTCACTTATGGTTATAGTAAGGTTAAGGGGTTTTTTTGGGTTTTTCCTCTAAAGTTTCTAATCATATGGAAGCTCATTCCAGTGTTTTCCACCGAAAATCATTGGTTATCACGAGTGAATCGGTATCGACTGGCGCGTTACATTGTACACTACATTGCTCAACATCAGGCGAGTTGTAGTCAAGCGCAAGCCTATATCTAAATAAAAAAGTAATGAAAAAAATTTAAAATATTGCAAAAACTGCATTCTAAAAAGTATCAACCATAGACGAGCCTATCAATTGAAATAGGTAGAGTTCTCAGATTTCATGTTGATACACGTTTGTTAGTGTGTGTGTTTGTATGTGTGTGTGCTATCGCGGAAAGAAATGAGGTTATCTGAATGCGTTTGTCATTGTCTCGTTGTAGATAGACTGGTTATGTAACAGATGTGACTGGCTGTCAAATAATTTGAATATGGAATGATTCGATTGAAATAGTTTTTAATTTCAAATCTTTTTTTTTACTTTTAACTTGTCGTATAAAATTTTGTAAATTGTCACTTTCGACTTTTCACCGGGTAGCCACTGAAATATTAAAATATTTTTTGATAATATGTGTATATATTTTTTTAATAATTACTTCTAACTTGGTAAATAAGCTTATGGACTAGAGGCATAATTTTCATTGGTGCGTTTCCGATGCAATAGAAGCTTTATCTATCTATATTCTATATCTAAATTTAAAAAAGAAGAAACTGACTGATTGACATATCAACGCAGAGCCCAAACCGCTGGGTCTGGAGACTTTAAATTTGGCATATAGGTTCCTTATGGGGTCTAGGGGTGCACTAAGAAAGGATTTTTTAAAACTCACCCTTTAAGGGGGTGAAACGGGGTTCCAAATTTTGTATGGAGAAACAAGATTAGTGAGACCAATTTCGCGGGAGAAGCCGCGGGCGGAAGCTAGTTTCTAATATTTTAAAGACCCACTGTTGTAAATTTTTGGGAAAAGTGGCGTGTCAATATGTCAATATGTTCGCAGTCTCAAATAATAAAATATCGTTTAAATAGTTTTCATTATTAACATGACCTTTTTTCATTTAAAAATAGAATGGTACCTCAAAAGTATTGTAAAAGAAAAAAAAAATGTTTTAACACCTCTATATACTTCTTACTCTACACACACACACACACACATACACAGCGCTCCGTTTGTTGACATAGGTCAGTGATGCCTGTTTATTACTTTTTATGTTGCAATGGACAAAGGCTCAAGGTAGTGTCAATTAGGAAAAAAAAATTATCTGTGGTACAAAGATTTTTTTGAATTCTTAACTTAAGTACTTTTAGCATCGAATAGAGCAGAATAAAAATACTATGCAAGAAACTCGATGAAGTAGGCAGAGGTGTACATCACCCACTTTTTGCCGGCTATTTTTGGGTGAGCCAAATACGGTTCATTGGACACAATCCCAAACTTTGAGCTGCAACCATGTTTCTCTAAGTATATTAGAAAAGACTTGCTCGACCCGGGAATCGAACCCTGTACCTCGTGGTTACTAAGTAAACATGCTTATGTAAGTATGCCGAGGCAGTGTACTCTGTAGGCAACAGATGCGCTCTTCTACCTGACAAGCCATGGTGTCTGATGGGAGTCTGCGCTCTATGGCTTCTTGTTTGTGGAAGTTTACTTCCGTGCGGTTTAATGGAATAAACTTTAACTTAACTTTAATAAGTTAAGCGGTGACGCAGCGGTACCTACTTGCGCCTTAGAAATATAAGGTTGAGGTTCGAATCCTGGTCGTACCCACACATCTTTGTGTGAATTGTTTCATGTGCTCAACATCGGTGAAGGAAAACATCGTGAGGAAACCGGCATACCTAAGTACTAACCATTCGAGGACATGTAACATCCACCAACCCGCACTTGGCCAGCGTGTGTAAATTAACCCCTAATCTCTCTCAACTCTTAAAATAGTTGAGAGGAGACCCGAGCCCAGTAGTGGGACAATAGAAGGGTTGACGTGAAAATAAGTTAATGTTGCCATTAAATAAAACTTAAATATTTTTTTGCTAAAAATACTTAACCTTATATGCATGTAGGAACTCCACACAGTTCGGCGTCCGAAGACATTCCTGTGGGCGGTTAGATACGGATATCTTAACAACTATCTTAACTAGCTTATATTATATCTCGCTCTAACCCACAGTTAGAGAGAGATGCAAAATGATTTGTGTCTTTGAGAAATTGTTTTGTGCACTTTAGTCAAATACTTTTAGACGAAATACTAATTTTTTTTGTATTATTTTTAGGCGTATGTCACATATTTTTATACCCCGGAGAAAAATAAGGTTGTTTTAATTTTTATGTGTTTATTAAAAGTTTGTAGCATTAATTTTGAGGCGAAAGTGATCTCAAAGATTCTTAATTAAGTAAAGGGTTTTATTGAAATTTTAATCTAATGTTATCACTGATACAGAAATTCAAATAATCTTTAATAGGTATATAATATAAAATTATCGTGTCACGTTGTAACAAAACTCCTACGAAACGGCTTGACTAATACATTATGAAATTTGTTGTGTATATACAGTAGGTTCGAGAGTAGGTTGTAAAATATATTTTATGCCCTTAATACATCAGGTATTTACCTAAACCGTCTGGCCTTAGCTGAGGCAAGCAGCTTTCGTATGTATAAAATAAAGTTGTAAGTAAACTCATCCCTAAAACTATGCAACGCAATTTATAGCAATTTTTCACCTTTACTTTGATCATTCTATAATAATGTCTATTGCAATGGCACGAAGGGGTTGACAATATAAATTTTAACATAAAATTAAACAAAAATTCAGATGTCACTTAGGTGCTTGATGGTTTTTAAAGGTTATTGTTATAAAAATTATCTCAACAATATACAATATTACTTACGATAAACACAAGTCAAACAAAACGGTCAGTTTTATAAGAAATATGAATTTTTAAGAGCCATTATCGATCCAAGGCGACAATTACTCATCCGTATCAGCAGCGGCAATGACTCTTTCTTTAAATAAAACCAACCTTGGACAAGAAAGTACTCGTGAACAAAGAATAATATACTTCATGTGTTTGCTCGAAGGTGGGTAGAGGTAATAAAAAAAATCAAAATTATTTCAGTTTTAGAGACTTAGTTTATTTCAATTTGCATGGAATAAGGCAGAAATTTGGGGAAAATTCCCTCATTAAATATTAAGACATTCCCATTCCCTCATTATTATTATTAATTTAGAGACTATTAAATATTTTATAAAAGTTACTCTTACTTTACAAAACCTAATTAATAATGTCTAGTAAGTAATTCAAATTTAAATGGGGAACAATCGAAATAAGCCTCTACAATGACAATAAATTCAAGGTAAAGTCCGAATAAACATTAAAACATGTAAACATTCAAATTGAAAACCTGTTTTTTATAATGAATATAAATTACCCATTTTTCCTTGAGAAACCTACCTTCAGACATTATTAGATTTATCAGAATAATCCAGAATATTCTATTTTTCTAAATCAAAAACGTATGTATTTATCAAAGAACCCTATGAATAATATTTACAAGTCATTCTTATCAAAGAGCCTTGGAGACGTATGTTCAACCGTTTATCACATTTGATTTAATGATTGCTTATTACAAAAGATGCCATTTTATGTAATGAGTGTCTCTTCTTTGGATATTTTATCTAATAGATACTTCTGCTGAATAAATTTGTAGTTTTTACCTAGTATGTTGGTAAATAGATGGTTTAATGATCATTAAACCGAGTATACAGTAGGATAAATAAGACTTATTATAAGGTCACCAGAAATCATCCATAGACTGTTTAACTGCTAAGCACATTGCTTCCATTGTCGTCTTCCATCATCTCATGTAGTCTGTAACTTTGACCATATAAAAAGCATCCAGATCGTCCTGCCGTCTTTAAGTGTTGTTAAACTGTATTTCTAAATGCTTCGCATTTGTCTCCGTACTATAATGAACCTTCTTTAAAACTGATCTCATCATTAGTGTAAAGTGAAGTAACGAACTTTTAATGTCGTTTTCCTGAGCAAGGAAATTTTAAAATTCCGATTCTGACAAGAGTAAGAGAGAGAGACATAGATGGAAAATAAACACACATGGCCATCTGACCCCAAACTAAGCAGAGCTTGTGCTATGAAAACCAGATAACTGGTTCTTTTGTAAATATATACTTAAATATAGCTAATTACACCCAGACACAAGACAAACAGACATATTTAAACAAATGTTTGTCTCGGGTGGGAATCGAACCCACGACCTGCGGCGTGAAAAGCAAGTATCTTACCGACCACGCCACCGGCCCGTCAGATGATCCATAAGAGTTGAGAGAGGCCCTTATCCTACATCACGTATTCTTTGAAGACACTCTACTTTGCTCGCCATGGTTTCCTTTATTAATATTGTGCAATGACTATCAAACAACCGCCCGTTGTATGGACATATATCAGCATCGGTACTGCAACGTAATTTTAAAGCTAAGTCTGATACCGCTGTCCTACCGCTGTTGAAACCAACGGAATAAAATAGTAAGTCAAATAGTAGCTTTAATTCCCTAGACTAAATAATTAATACTTCACAATTTGTTGACATTTGTCATACAATACCTAATACGACAAGCGAATAGCACGTCAGGGTAATTTATTTTTTTAATTGCCATATCATGTCCCCTGTGTCTTTACAAATTGCAGTGTCCGCGGGAAGTGACAACTCGCTAATATGTAGGTTGACACCTGGCGAGGTAGGGTTTTTTAATAGCTTTCAATTAACACGTGTTTTTTTTTAATTACACACTAATTATTAGTACCTGTTAACTTTGTTAATTGTGTGATTATGACAGTTTTTAGTTGCATGTTGCAAATCCCTAACGTTTAAATAAAGCTACTGTATATTTTTGTTATTTATCTCAACAGCAGTTGCTTAACAGCTTCCATGATCAAATGAGACTGATGTATTTTAGTGGGAGATTACAAACTAAGCAGCGCTTGTACTATGGAAACCAGATAACTGGTAATAAACTACTTAAAATACTTTTCTTTTGTAAATATATACTTAAATATACATAATTACACCCAGACACAAGACAAACAGACGTATTTAAACAAATGCTTGTCTCGGGTGGGAATCGAACCCGCGATTTACGGCGTGAAAAGCAAGTATCTTACCGACCACGCCACCGGCCCGTTTTACGGTCCCAATTTGTTATTTAAAAAGGTAGTATAATTTCCCCTATGTGATTACAAATACCAGTCACCATGGAAGTGAAAACTGATTAATGTAGGTGTTTAATTGATTTGAAAAAAATATGTACAGATTTTTGACAGCTACTTGTCAATAGTAGGTTTAAAGCTACCTTCTATCTAAGTATATAAAAGAAGAAACTGACTGACTGACTGACATATAAACGCAGAACCCAAACCGCTGTGTCTGGAGACTCCAAATTTGGCACGTAGGTTCCTTATGGAGTCAAGGGGTGCACTAAGCAAGGGTTTTTCAAAACTCACCCTTTAGGGGGTTAAACGGGGTTCCACCAATAACAAATAAAAAAATATGACAAAGGGTTCTTATAGATCTGTCACTTGGCTAATTTTTATCCTAACACCACGCGGGCAGGCAGGCAGAATCTAGTATTCTATTTATACTGAAGGTTTATGCTTATCGTATAGCAGCGGTGGCGCAGCGGTACGGGCGTCGCCTTAGAAAAATAAGGTCGCGGGATCGAATCCTGGTCGTGACCACACATCTTTGTGTGAATTGTAACATCACCGCTGCTCAACACCGGTGAAGGAAAACATCGTGAGGAAATCGGCATGTCAATGCGACATCAATGCGGCAATGTGACATCCACCAACCCGCACTTGGTCAGCGTGTGTGGACTAAGGCCTAAACTCTCTCAACTCGTAAAGTAGTTGAGATAAGACAGTGCTACACTAAAAAGGTGGTGATGCTTATCGTATTTTGTAACCATTGACGCAAATCACGAGTAGGTACTCCATTATAAAAACATCAGCTCCGTATTCATAATAATCATTATACCGGTTTGTGAAAACCTGTGCCAACACCCACGAGCGTAATAAAAAATAAACCCAACAACGTAACCGTATGACGCATGCGAACTTGACTCAATTCTTTTTGGGTTAACTTTTTTATTTTTAAAATGGTCATTTCCCTGTGTACTGGTGACCGATTTCTTTACATGCACTTGTCCTCAATTTTTATAAACAGATGCTTAACCTACTCTTGTGGATAATGTTGTAACATTATGATGGGTCAGTTGGGTTTTGTGGGAATCGCTTCGACCCTTTTTAGTGTCCTACTGCTGGGCACGGGGTCTTCTCTCAACTATCTTACGAGTTGAGAGTTTAAAATAATCCACACACGCTGGCCAAGTGCACGGGTTGGTGGATGACATATGTCCTCGAATAGAGTTTTAGACATGCCGGTTTCCTCACGATGTTTTTCTTCACCAATATTGAGCAGCGGTGATGAAACAATTTACAAAAGGACGTGTGTTTTTATTTCAAAGGCTAGGCTGATGCCGCTGCGCCACCACGGCACAAAAATTGATAGCTTAAATAAGAGTGAATCGGTATTTACTGGATAAGCGTGTGGCATCGTAGACTACATCCTTAGTTCACAAGCAAGTTGTGCTCAAGCACAAGCCTAATAAAAGATAAAAAAAAAATCTAAAAGATTTTTTTTATCTGGCAATAAAAACGTTTTATGTTGAAGGCTGGCAATTTTTCTTAATAGAGTCATAATGTTCGGTGTCCAAGCAATTTGTGTAAAGTGAGACATGCATATTTCATTACTTTTTTACATCCTCAAAAGCTCAATTTTTCACTTCGTTAATTACACCATTAGGGCTGCCCGTCAAAGGGAACGGGGTAAAATATAGCTGGAATTTTTTTAATTTTTAACCGCCTGTTAAAACGATAAGGTTATAATTTTTGTGTGTTTGAAAGGTCGCGGGTCTTAGACATACCGGTTTCCTCACGATGTTTTGCTTCTCCGATATTAAGCAGCGACGATGTTAAAATTATCAGAATCGAACCCGCTACCTTATATTTCTAAGGCGAGGCCCGTACCGCTTCGCCACCGCTGCTAAAAGATAAAAGATATTATATTACGTGTATTCTGAAGGTACACTTCCCCAGTCGGGCTGTCTATTGTGATGTGTCTTTACATAGAAAAACGTTCCTTTTACTTTACTCTACCCGGGATTCGAATCCATCAAGGACCTAGAAGTTAGCACAACGATTAGTACGACACCAATGCGGCAGTTAAATGAGTAGGTAATAGGATATCAGTATGGATGTTTGTTACTCTTTCACGCAAAAACTACTGAACGGATTTGGATAAAATTTTGCACACAGATTGATTATAGTCCAAAATAGCACAAAAGGTAATTTCTATCATCATATCACGTGAGCGAAGCTGCAGGCGGAAGATAGTATTGCAAATTTTATACATAAACTAGCTTTCCGCCGCGTGAACTACATATTAAACCCAGCAGTGGGATAAAAAGTAGCTTGTAGCCTTCCTCAACAAAAGGGCTATCTAACAGTGCAAGAATTTTTCAAATCGGACCAGTAGTTTCTGAGATTAGCGCGTTCAAACAAACAAACTCTTCAGCTTTATAATACTTTAATTGTATTCTACAGTTAAATAATTAGTTAAAAATAAACTGCGTTGTTGAGTAATGTGTAACAAGGATAATTATTTTAAAACTAAACTTAATAGGTAAATTAACTACTTATGTTTTAATTGAAATTATTAATATGCGTAGATATCACATTGAAAACTAAAACGATCAAGAAGTACCTAATATAATAATAATAATAATATAGTGGGACATTAACACACACGGTCATCTGATCCCAAACTAAGCAGAGCTTGTACTATGGAAACCAGATAACTGGTAATATACTACATATAATACTTTTCTTTTGTAAATATATACTTAAATATAGGTATTTACACCCAGACACAAGACAAACAGACATTATTTAAACAAATTTCATCCAAATCAGTTTAATATTTTTGGCGTGAAAACGCGACAGACAGTCACTTCCGCATTTATTATAGTAAAGTAAGGATTGTAAATTGGGTAATCTTACTTAAATGAGGTACAATTATAATTTTAGAATGGTCTAGATCTGTTTTGGATATGTACCTACATAAATAGTAACAGGTATACCTATTCCTAAAGCTCTGACTATACTATGTAGTTTATAAAAGCGTGAATTTAGTAATGGTAGGTTGCGATAATATCTTAATAAAGTGCTCTTCCGGGAATAGAACCTAAGACCTGGCGTCATATCGTATCAAAAGCATAAATTCTTTGCAATTTCTTAGTTGCGTGATACGATGGCGGGGCCCACTTTCTAACACGCGTGAAAGGATTACACTGCAGTGCATTTTGTTCACCCCTGTTTTATTTATGAGTAAAATAAATGAAAATAATAAATAAAATAATATTTTATTTTATTTTATCTTCTGTAAATATAAATGTGAAGCTGCAATACCTCGTAAGTTCTCAAATGGTAATGGAAAATGAGCTTAATTAATTGTGTTATAAAACTTATTTTACCAGTTCACTAATTTCCAACTTACGAGGTATTGCCAGCTTCAATGTCATGGGTGACATAGCTCTCACGCCTGTAATACCTCAAGGTGCTTTTTGCTGGTGTAGTATTTTGCCGTTCATCGGGCACGATTTGAAACATCGAGTCGTTAGGTGCAAAGATTTTCTATTGAAATTAATATAGTATTTGCTCAAAATGGGATTTAAACTTAAGACCTCGTGCTTACCACAGAACTACTCAAGTAGATTTAAATTGATTGGTTGTATTATATGTTGCTACTACACTTTTTCCAAGGGACCATAGTATGGGGTACATAAAAAGAATGATTAGGTTTCGAAAGAGTTGCGAGTATGCTTATGGTGTTGCTTTTGTCCATATGCTACGGTGATCGCTTGCTATCAGGTCGATTATGTGCATATTTGTCAACTTAGTTATCTATACAAATGTTTTAAAACTGAAGAGTTAGTTTGGTTTCTGAAGAGTTTCTTTGGTTAGATTGCCTATTGACTGACAAAGGCTATAGACAATTTTTTACTCAACGGCTGGGCATACCAAAAATATAATTAAATAGAGCTGTGACAGGAAAGTTGTTGTAAAAATAAAAATATAAATAAGTATTTTTTCAGTCGTTTTACCTGTTCAATATACCTAAGTACAAATACACATATAAATAAAGATAATAATTTATTAAGTATCGAATTTATAAAACATAAATCGCTTGTGCTTCTACTTAGGTTATTGTTAACTTAGGTCATAATTGTGGTTACTATCTGAATAGGTGCCCTAAAACCACAAATTAATTTATAACAATAGAAAAATATAATGACATATTTAGTGACAGATTTAAGCCACATATCCTGGATTTTATCCTGGACATACAAATGAGGCAAATAACTAATAAACACATGTAAAAGATATAGGTTTTATATATTTATTTAATTAGTTTTCGGTAGTGTTTTCCTTCCGGAAGCAAATGTTCATATTAATTGTCTGCAGTTATTTAAAACAATAATAATTTTGACTTGAATAATCTATTTATTTATTAGGAAACTAAACAGCTTATTTATATGAGTACATGAGTTGTATGCTAGTATGGCTATTAAATTTAAATCTTAAGCGAATTACAAAGCTTCACGACATTCCTCTAGACATATTCAACTTCAAACAAAATAAAAATAAATAAAATTAAATGATTAAATACGAAAAAACAACTATACAATAAAACTAAAAGTAAATAATATTAAAGACTCTTTCAATAATAGAGGAAAGCGTGTTTGCTTGATAACCAGGGTCAAGGATAATCCACTGTCGAGCAGAAACAGATTTCTTATACAAGAAATATTAATAGCAGCTTTAAGTTACGAAATGTAACCAATCAATAGGCTTAACAAACATTATAAAATTATTATTAAACATCTATTGTACACAAATTTAATAGCTAGGTAAACACTCATGACATGGTTAATTAAAATATATTAAAGTATTTTCCTGTTATTTTTTAATACAAAAGTACTCGGCAGCTGTATTTATATCCGTATAATGTTTTAGTCTTGTGGCAGAGTTATATATTTATGGACGTTTTTCAAAATGTGGCATTTACCGAGATCAGATGTTTTGTTTGAGGTATGAAATAAATAAATAAATAAACTTTTAAAACGTAATACATTTACAAAAACATAAAATAAAATAGCATCAAAATCATAAACTTTTATTTTTTTGTAATAATTTAAAAAGTGTTAATAACATTTGACACCTCAATATAATAACACACTATATCATAACACTATTCAATTTACTTAAACTAAATTACTAAATTAAATATCGCCTAATCCTAATTTTAAGTGATTTTATCATTACTAATTTATTAATAATCATCTAGACTAAGCTTTTTAACTACCTATTTATTTTTAACAACCGATCCTACCCCAGCTTCGCACGTGTAACATAATAGACACACCTAAACCTTCCTCATGGATCACTCTATCTATTAATGACAACCGCATGAAGATCTGTGCCCTAATTCACGTAATTTCTTGACGCGCCGATCAAGTTGCGGTGCATTTGCAGTTAAATTTAGTGCCAAATGGTATTCTTGTAATTATTTAGCTAACATATCTAGTCTAAACCGCTCGCGTGACGCGAACTTGACGCGAGCGTATCTGACAGCGAGTGTCAAATTTACCAGAATACGAAAAGGGCTGTTTTGATCGAAAATTGACTGCATCTGAACTTATTTAATTATGTGAATTAGCCTACTGTTCTGTAGTTTTTGAGATTATCGCAAACAGATAGCGAAAGTTACTTAATTTAATATCATATAAAGATAGATAATGCGTAAAATATGAAAGATAACTACTATAAAACGGATTTCATCGCAGGTTATTTTAGATTTTTTATTTCACATTTTCATGTTCACTGGGGACTGAGGTATCTGACGTCCTAACTTATAAAACTTTCTATACCCGCTCCAAAGTTTGAAATTTTTATCTAATTATCACATTTTTTATTTAAACCAAAATACAAATAAGTTTTATCGTCCGTCTTACAGACCAATGCGCGGGTATAGGAAGGTTAATTACAATTATTACTCACTACCTACAAATAATAATAATAATATTTTCACACATACACACAAATATTCCATTATTTAAGTTGCGTTGTTGTTTCTTTAGTCATCGGTTCGGCCGTCCTCAGACGGCTCACCGAAAAATTCCAGTGATCCATTATAGGCCCTTTCGGCTAATTGGGTTCGGTTACGAAAAATAATTTATTTTTTAAATATATTTATAATTCAATTTACATAATTATTATGTGTATTATTATGCGACTCGTAACAATACCGGCAAACAGATTTTATTACAACTCAGACCGGTATCAGTTTTCATGGCCGACACTGTACCGTTGCGTGTTTGAAGTCGTTTCTTTGCGATAGAGCCAAGGGTTTTCAATAAATATACACACAAACGTACTAACGTATATGTAGAATGCTAAGATTAGGCTAAGATTAACTATTTGTAACATGACAACCAGTATTGATAAAACTAAAGGTTTTTGAGGTCATACTTCGCTTGAGCAGCGGTGGCGCAGCGGTACGGGCCTCGCCTTAGAAATATAATGTCATGGGTTTGATTCCCGGTCGTGCCTACACATATTTGTGTGAATTGTTTCATCGCCACTGCTCAATATCGGTGAAGGAAAATATTGTGAGGAAACCGGCATGTCTAAAACCTAATCATTTGAAGACATGTGACATCCACCAACCCGCACTTGGCCAGGGTGTATGGATTAAGGCCTAAACCCGTACTCAACAGTGGGACACTAAAAAGGGTTAAAGTGAAGTCATACAAAAGGATATATAAACGGGAGGACCATACGTAAATTAATATATCCAGCTTAATTATTGTAGATTTAAATTTGATTCTATATTCAAATCAATTTAAAATCATTTTTTTATTCCAATAATTCAATAAAAGTTTCACAACATTTTATTTTTAAATTTTATGCGTTTTATGTGACTCATAATTATGTTATATTGTAATTTATTTTAATTTATTTTAGGCTTATATTAAAATAGATTACAATAATAGTAATTTATTTTATTAAAGGCCTAAAATAAATGACATTTTATTTTTATTAAAAAAAACATACAGTCAATGTTCCTATTTTGAATTCAGTTGAATAGCTAACACACGCGAATAATAAATTATACTATATCTCTATAATTCCTTGATAATAGTAGTAATTTCTTTGCGCCCGCAAAATTATTGGACAGCACATACGTAACCTAACACTGTTTGTATTTTATGTGTGTGTTTACGTGTTTCTAATGGTATTTCTAATAGTTTATGTTATAGCTACCTGTCCCTGACTCGTATAGGTGCAAATCGTGTGAATCCTACTAATAATATAAACGCGAAACTTTGTTAGAATGAATGGATGTTTGTTACTATTTTAAGCAAAAATTGCTGGACAGAATTGGATGAAATTTCGCACAGAGATAGATTATGGCCTGGATTAACACATGGTTTTTTTTCCAATAAGTACCACGCGGTACCATAGTATTCTATAGGCATTGTTATTGAGATTATGTGACAATCAACTGGTGGTAGGCTTCGGCCGTGGTTAGTTACCACCTTAGTTACCAGATAAAGCCGCACCGCCAAGCGGCCTTGCCGTGTGCCAGTGCGATGTCTGGTGACACCATGCAGGGTGGATCGGAATTATTACTTAAGGTTTCTAACCTTAAGGAGGCTCATTCCACTGGCACCTTCTCACCGATAATCATTCGTAATCACGAGTGAATCGGTATACTGGGCTGGCGCGTTCCATCATAGACTAAATCATTGCTTAACATCAGGCAAGTTGTAGTCAAGCGCCAGCCTACAGAAGAATAAAAAAAATGTATAGGTACCTTCACATTTTAGATTACTATCATTTAGATACAGAATAAAGAATTATGTTCATCATTTATAGATCAACTAGCTGTCCGACAGCGGCTTCTCCCGCGTGTATGTCGGTTATCGCGCTAAAACATTACCTTCTTTTTGCGCAGTCGGATAAAAACTATCCTATGTTCTTTCTCAGGTCTCAAGCTACCTTCATACCCAATTTCATCCAAATCGTTTCAGTAGTTTAGGCGTGAAAGCAACACAGACAGACAGACAGAGTTTCTTTCGCATTTATAATATTAGTAAGGATTCTGGGTGGAAATCTAACCCACGACCTTTAGCTAACTACTTCCAGGCCTGATTTTCTGCTAGCCTTATTATAACCAGGTGTTTCTCCAGCACAAAATACCCACTTTCAATAACCTCCAGTTAATTAAATACCAATCTAACCAATACCATTATTCCAGATCTTCATGCACAAGAACGCAATGCAAATGCACGCACGGGAACTCCAACGAGGATTAGGTGGAGAAGTCAAGCCGCACCAATGCCAGCAGTGCTTGAAGTCGTTCAGCTCGAACCACCAGCTCGTGCAGCATATTCGGGTTCATACGGGGGAGAAACCGTACAAATGCTCCTACTGTGACAGAAGGTTTAAGCAGTTGAGCCACGTGCAACAGCATACGAGGTTACATACAGGTTAGTGATAAATTTACATAGCACAAGGTGTAGGCAGAGGTGAATTTCACACATTTCTTGCCGGCAATGTTCAGGTCCCATAAGTAAGCAGGATGAGAGTAGTTCCTCACGATGTTTTCCTTTACCGATATTGAGCGGAGATGAAACAATTCACACAAAAATGTGTGGGCACGATCAGGATTCGAACACGCAACCTTGCTTTTCTAAGGCCAGGCCTGTATCGCTGTGCCTTCGTTATTGGTAGGTGCTTATTATAATTTACTTAATCATTATGGACCCTGTCGGGCAGAGCAAAGGTGTTAGACGAAAGAAAGCTCTGATTTTCCATAATAATAATAATAGAAAGTTCCAGCTTCTAGAGCTTTATTATCGGGCACAATTACAAACATCTTCAATAGAGAAGCTCTAAGTACTTGAAAAATAATTTTGCTCGACCCGGGAATCGAACTTGGGTCTTTCTAGTTATTTAATGAACATGCTTAGATACTAGTAGGCAGTTACAGTTTCAGGTTAATTTAGCGTTTTAGTATTTAAACATCTGATTATATGCTAAACCAATCGATTAGCGACGTTCGAATAACGGTCAGTTTTTATCACGGTAAACCTTAAATACATGCCGTAAATGTGTTACTTGGGTGGTAAACTCTTACCCCCGTATTCATAATCGTATTTTTAAGCTCGTTATAGCTAAAATATGTTTATAATTCGTTTGTCTTTGTCTGTTATTTAGACATTTATACTAGTAAGAAAGAGACAAAGTCCATTTCAACTAAACAGTCTTGTAACTTTTTTTATAAATAAGGCCTTTACCTACTAAAATCCTAATATGTATGTAGGTTGGTATTAATTTTACATTGGTCCCGACTGTGGTTATTAAAAAAACTACCAGAAGAGTGAAGAAGGCAGGTAGTCGGCTGACGCTCTGCCTTACCTACTTTGCTGGTTCAACAAAAAAAAAATCTCGCCTCAAAAACTGAATAAACAAAAGATTTTAAAACATAACCTTTCAAATAAAAACAACTAAATTATTATTCTAACACACTTTAAACCTGTTTTCTAATAAAAATAAACAACTAAGAAAAAATATTTTATTCTTAACACAACATTTAAAATTAGAACACGCCGCGGCTGTTGCAAAATATGCCACGAAAAACTTCTTACGATTTACTATTAACCTCTTTTGTAATAAAAATACAATTAATAAGTAGAAGGTAAACGAAACAGATCGTTCTAAACACGAAATTTTAAATAAGAACACCCAGCGCACTATGTACCGAAAAAAGTTCAAACACTCCCCACTATTAACCTCCTTTCTAATACGAAAAAAAAATAACCTAACCGTATACGTGAAAAGCGGGAAAAAATTCTCCAATAGCCAACGGCGAGCCGCGCTGCCGACCAATAGAATGCCACCGCGGCATACCAAGTACGTTCTACGTGGCCTAGAGATAAAAAAAATTACGTGTTTTTCCATGACAGAACAGCCAATAGGCGCGCCGCCATTTGTAAACGCATTTATATTCAATCATCATAAGTTTTTGTTACGATTTTACTGTTTAGCAATGCAATTAGTTGGGTATTTACTGTTTTTATTTGATGTAGATTTAAGATTGTTTTGTTGATAAATGTTAATGATCTTTTAACGTTGGTTTTTATATCTCCCTTTACTTTAATAGTAAGAAGTATGTGTATATAAATTTACATACAAACAAAATCGTAATATTCAATGTATAGTTCGTATCTAAACTAATATCTACAAAGAGCGGCTAAAGTTTGTTTATTTAACAGCATTCGCCTCAAATAGGTAAGTAATAGGTATCTATACCTAGTTTGTGCATCTCATAGAAGATGTTATGAGGACAGTATATTTTTTTGTTCTTTTTATAACGCTGGTGGTTGTTACATAAGATAAAGGCGAAGGGTGGGTAGTAGTTAGTCATATATTGGTTGTTCTTAAGCAACAATATTAGTAAATACCTACCTACGTACTAAACTAGAATTGTTTTTTTTTTGCGAACGCATAATACACCAATTCACTCGTGATTACGAATGATTGGTCGATTGGATCGGTGACAATGTGGTAGTAGAATGAGGCTTCTTATTGTTGGGAACAATAAAGGAGCAACAATTCTGACCCATCCTCCGAATAGGTGTCACCAAATATCACACACATCACGCCGGTACACGGCAAGGCCGCTTGGCGCTGGCGGTAAGATTTTGTTGGAGGATGGTCACTAACCACGGCTGCCTACCACCATTTTACTGTCACCTGATTTAAGGACAAGGCCTTTTACTTGTTTACTTACCTAAACTGAACATACCTTCTAAATAATGTAATTACAGTAATTAAAATATTTCCGAAAGCCTGTTAAAAGCGAAACTTTTTACTGAATTGTCTTTAAATGATATGAGAGACAAAGAAAGGAAAAACTTTTGTCATTCAGACACAAATAAAAGATTTTGTGACACGCTCCTGTAATGTTCATCATTGTTATGTAAAATGACGAAAATAATTTATGGGCCGAACGAACTTGAGGTTTAAAGAAAATTAAGGATACCTATTAAGTTACCTACCTGTATAAGTAGGTACTTATGAAGTATTTAGTAAGCCGCGAGGTCCCAGGTCTAAATTCCACGTCAAAAAGACTTTCGTAATATAGGTAGTACTTGAAAATCTAGGAATTGTGCCCGATGACAGGCAAAAATTGTCGGATATCAATGGCTTCATAATATTAGAAAGAAAAGAAATAATTAAATAAATGTCGACAGTATTAATACCTATCCATTAGTTTTTTTTATGGCAGTCGAACATTCGAACTTTAAAAATTGTATTTAAAAAAAGAACAAGGTAGAGTACCTACCTTGTTTCATAGAACGCTTCAAATTCAAACATTTAAAACATTCGAACGTTAAAATGATGAAGAAAACTATGCCTCGAATATTTAAAAATAAGAACACAGGTGTACAAACTTTATCTCTCAAACTTAATATTAAACTGAAACTTGAAATTCGTGTGAAAAATACAAAGAACAAAGGCGCCCCCTGTCCGAGGTTCTTGAAACTTCGACGAGAGATATTTTAATAATTTTCTCAGCCTTTTCGCTTTTAAAAGTTTCAAGATTTTTGTTCAACGTTGAATACAAGTTTGCGTGTGTTTAAATAACTTTTACTTTGAGAACAGAATGGTACCTAAGTTATATACCACATTTAATAATAATAATTAATAATAATAATTAAATTTTAACATTTATTAACTATAATAATAATTGAATTATTCTTTAAATATTATATGATTATTTCTAATTTAAATTTATTGATTTTGTTGTGGTTTATTTATTTAGTGACATTGTATTTTATTGCCTTTTTTTGATCCAATTTGTTAATCGAAATAAATGATTTATTATTATTATTATTTCGACCCTTTTCAGTGTCCCACTGTTAGGCACAGGTATTCTCTCAATTATCTAACGAGCCATCTATGCTGGCCAAGTTGGTGGATGTCACATGTCCTCGAATGATTAGTTCTCAGACATGCTGGTTTCTTTCACCGACAATGGCGATGAACCATTTCACACAAAGATATGTTGGCACTATGGGGGTCGAACCCGCGGCCTTATATCAGACATGCCGGTTTCCCCACGTTTTTCTTCACCAATATTAAGCAGCGGCGATATAACAATACACAAAGATGTGTGGGCATGACCGGGGATCGAACCCGTGACCTGATATTTCAAAGACGAGGTCGATACCGCTATGCCACCGCTTCTCTAATTAGTTGTGTACCTAATACCTATCCGTTCGATATTATTGATATTACACAGCCTCTATTATCTAAAGGTGTAGGCAGAGGTGCATATTACCTCTTTGTTTATCCGTTCATCGGTCATAAATGTCATAATTCTCTACTAGAATTTAAATATGTCCATTTCTTAACCGGGGAATAGAACCCTGTTCACGGTTAGTAAGCAAATAGCCTTACTAGACCACTGAGGTAGTTTCCCAGAAAAATGTAAGATATATTCACCTCTGCCTATACTTTAATGCAAGTGTGAGCGTTATGTAATGACCTACCCCAGTGCATAACACTACGTTTTAGTTCACGCCAGTCCAAATTACTGTATGTACTTAAAGGGGAGGGTTAAAGTGGGAGGGGGGGGAGCTGAAATCGATAAAATCATTGCGCCTTGCACACAGAGATGATTGTTACCCGCGATGCTGTATGGGCAAAAATGTGGGGCGGGGGCTGGTGACTAAATGGTGACGAACTACATAATGTTTGGTTTAAAGTTGGCATAAAAACCGAATTTATTACTCTATCAACGATAAAAATTCTTCATTTGAAATTTTGATTAATTAATTTGAAAAAAGAAAATATAGACAGTACCTAACAAAAGAAGACAATTGAATAAATAGACAGTAGGTCGACTAAAAATAAATGAATTAGTTGACAGTAACTTGTTTATTAGGTACTGAGCCCGTCAATACGAAAAAAGTTTTTGAATACACACGTACTCTATGTAACATGTAACATGTTAAATTGAAATACAAAACTGTCAATAAATTATTTTAATTATTTAATTTTCAACATTGTATTTTAATTCTAGCTTGTAAGCAACAAGCTAGAGTTAATGAATTTCAACTTTTTTATTAAATGTTTTCAATGATAAAATTGAATTCGAAATGGTATTTTAACATGTTCGAAATGTATTCAAAAACTTTTTTCGTATTAACAAACTCATACTAATGGTACCTACTCTACCTACCTACTGTACATCAACAACTTTGTAGATATGTTTTTGAACGTTGTATGACATAAATACAATATGTCATATAACGCTCAAAAACATAGGTTTGGTTGCGAAGTCAAACGAAATATACAAGTCAAAAGCTGTTTAAGACAAACAGAGATATTGTTGCATTTAACATATTACTTAGTACCTACGTTTTAATAATTTTATGTAGGTAGGTACAATATTAATTTTTAAATGAAATTATTGATTAATTTCTGGTTTTTGGAATAGTTTACCGAGTCATTAAATTAATATGCGTTACAAAATATCATATTACATTAATTATGTGTAAAGGAAATGCATTTGGGCGGGAACCGCATTTTAGTGGTTTCTATATGGATTGATGAAACCATAGTGTTTGCTAATATTTAAAATAGGAATAATTACATTTATTTACAAAATAAAGATAAAACAATTGACGAAAAATCTAACTATATAACAATCACAATATTAACATTAATTATTTGAATGTAATTAATAATAAATAATAATAATATTGTGAGACATTATCACACACGGTCAAATGTTCCCAAACTAAGTAGAACTTGTACTATGGAAACCAGATAACTGGTAGTAATCATAAACAAAAAAAAAACACAAATATATGGTATACAAAACATGGTGCGGTTTTCTATTATTAAAAGCTGTAGAACTTCCCACTCCCTATGGTAATGAGCTGGGTCATATGTTTGACTTTGTAAACACTTAATCATGTCTTAGAAAACATCAACACATTTATTTATTTATTTATTATTCAATTTTCAACGTCGATTAAAAATTACGTCAAATTATTTATTTTATCTCCTACAGTACATTTGCTTCCACCTCTGCAAAGTCAGGTCCAGTTGCTGGTTACATCTGATATTATAAAAAAGCCCGTTTTAGTAACGAGCACAAAATTATTCACACCATTAACCTATTAAAAATCACTAAATCTCACCAAAATTGCATTCTACGTATATCGAAATACAAAATGGCCGCTTGCCAAAACCGTTAATAATACATTATTTCCCGCCAACATTACATACCACCCCTCCCATGGGACAGCGGTTTCTTTCACGCGGACAATTTTTTCCATTAAAATACTATGCAAAAAGTGATAAGATGGATTACGTGGTTGAATTAAGGAGTATTCCCATGAGGAATAGGGTTATTATCCCCTCGTTCTTGAGGGTAGAAGGTAAACCTACAGATGGCTACACTTAGAAGGCGTTTCAACTCAGATTACCTTTCGCTTAATGTTGGTCTCCCTGGTTGCAGACAATAGCAGAATGTTTTTATTTTTATATTTTAAAAAACAGTATATTTAGGATATTGTTGAACCTATCCTGTAGAATAAAATTTAGTTGCAAATACTTTAGTAATTTACAAAATTCATATCATTAATAATTCATTTACTGCGCCAAAACATTCATTTCATAATAGGCGTGTCAGATTACAATAAAATCAATAAAATAAAATCTTAAGATCTTATTTAAAAATCTTATAGAATTCTTTAGTTAAAACGGACGTTATGATGACAGACAGACAAACGAATTATAAAACTATTTTAGCTATATTAAGTATTCATAAAATCCTTTTATGAATACGGGGGTTAGTATTTAAAAACTCAAAAATGTAAATTAAATTAAATTAAGTACAATAAAAAATCAATATCAAATATAATAATCAAACAAAAAAATATAAGAAAATTCAAAATTAATAATAAAATTGTTACAAAAAAATATTTTATTTTATTTAGTCACGGCTGTGTATAAATGGCGTAATTACTATCTACATAAAAAGATTACATTTTCAAATTTCGATTTAAAAAAGTTTGCATAGCCGGTTGGCTGGTTCATTCTACTTCCTACAAATAGTTTAAGTACGCAAGTTTGTATCGATGTAGGTATGCGTGGATCACGACTACACATCAAGCTATATATTTCCAGTATAAGCTGATCTCGCATTGTATGGGATTTCCGTACTATGAGAGGTCAGCTTAAATGGTGGTTCTGTATAGCTTATGATGTGTAACCGTGTGTAAGTACAGTACATAGGCCTTAGTTCCGAAATCGCTACGACTGCTTTTGAGTCACCTTCATTCCTGAAAAACTACCTACCATCCAATCAAAAACAACACAAAAAGCTGAAATAAAACTACTTTATACCGGATTTTATAGCGGTTTATTTTAAATTTTAGATCCCGAGCCGAACCCGATCACCCGTGACCATGAAGACCGCGTTAAAATCCGTTATAAAGTAGTTTTATTTCAATGAGTGATATTCCCGTAAATCTAAGAATTTACAACACTAAAAGTGTCAATATTATAATATAGTAACCTCTGTAAATATTTTTACAAAATAAACTACGTTCACGTACGACCACTTAATAAAAAATCGCATAAAAAGTGTCACATCGGAAGATAAAAATTTGCTTCTGTAAATATTTTTACAAAACAGAGTCCGTTCACAAACGATGTAATTTCCATGATTGGTTCAACTTGGAGGGAATCTGTTGCCTATCTGTTTTTCCCGCCTTTTTTCATTTTCCACCGCTTCTTTGTGCCACCCCTCAGAAAAAGGGCAATAAGTTACAAACAGTTTTGATACTTGGCATCTTAAGAATACTAGAATACTTTAAAATAACACAAATGGGAGGAACTTAACATTATTCTTAACATTTTAGGTACCTAAAATGTTAACAGTACAAACCTCTAATTTACAGTTAAAAAAAAGTGTTTGATTAAAAACCGGTTTTAATATGCTATTTATCTGTGGATTTCTTTAATGGAGACAGAATTTTGACGTAAGTATGGAGCTACTAACGTCAATTACTTAGTACCTAAACCTTTAATGTAGTAAACCATTGTTTGCGTTCAAATTACCAAGAATATTAATACCCACAGTAAAAGTATTTTACAGGAATACAGGGAAAATAATCAGAACGCATTTTGGGAGTACTCGTATTATCTTTTCATATGATTCAACTTTTTTTCTATTTATATGTATGTATGGTATAAGGAGTTTTGTCACCGTTGACGATGCCACTCCGTTAATTTTTACAGCAAACTTAATATAACACAAAGTATTAAAATAAAAGAAGCTTAATCTAAGGTAACTTCAATTTTTTTGTCCACAGAGATAGATTATACTTTTTATCTCAATGAGTACCATGCGGACAAAGCCGTGGCCGGAAGCTAGTATTTAATACATTAATTACATGATTTGTTAATGGATTTTTTTTACATGCACCAATTTGATTTGATGACACATTTGATACTAAGTGTCTTGATTTTTTTAATCAACTTTTAGTAATATATAGTACACATTTTAGAAAGGTATACATTAAATCTCATACTAATACTGACACTGTCGTCGGTCGTTTCCATCCATTCATTCTTTATCTGTCACAAACTTTCCGCTATACGTCTGAAATAAAACCGCAAGTATCAAGATTATTCTCTAAATAAACCTGTAATCTATTTGTAGATGTCGAGATGGAAAAAAGGTTGTTTCGCGTGATCGGCTTTTATTTGATTTTCTCAATGTTTGCGTTCAAATTAGCACGCCCTGTTGCCTATTGAGTATTCTTCGTTTGTTTTCTACTTTAATTCGAACACGTTCTGTGTTCGAAATATAAATTTAGTTATTATTTATTTTTATTTATTACGTGATTTATATTATAAATTATATAAATGATATATTTAATTCTGAGTAAAAATATATTATGCGGCTATTAAATTTAAATTTTTTTTAAATTGATTGTAAATCGCATTAAATTTGAGAAGTGAGATTACAAATATGTTTATTGTAATAATTGATGAAAAACTACTTGTGTGTGACGTCGTCAGTGGGTAAGATATAGTTCTTGTGTGCAAGAATAGGAAACTACCATCCCCTTTTACAAATTATACTTAAACTTAAGTCGGTACCTATCATATTTCAAATCACCAATAATGTTCATGAACTCTTAACCAAAAAAATTTTGGTAGAGATCGAGTTTCAAAAGTTTTTAATATAAAGTAAACTCACCGCTCAACCCTTGCTTTTTTTTGTTAAACATAATTAACCTTAGAGTTATCTTTCAATTAATTTTGAGTGTATACACATAACCCTACTCATTTCTTACACTATAAACCTATTTTAGCTATAATGAGCTTAAAAAACGGAATGAATACGGGAGAAAGTATCTTAAAAATTAAAATAAAAATCAATTTTATATTCTGGAATAATCTAAATAAAATATCTACCTATTTAATTTCTTATTCTCTGTTTATGTTGCGAAGTATAACCGTTTTTTTACTACCTATTTGTTTATTACATTTGTAGAAATTGTTTCTAAAACAAAAGTAATCAAATTGTTTATCCATTGTCTTAACATGGCCCCTTAATTCGAACCCTACCATATGTCAAACAAAAGTGAACAAACAAAAAAGTACAAAATAAAAGAATGGAACACAAAAAGATATAATTAATATCACTAATTATTCGCTGTGAGATTAATTTAAGACATTTTTATTCCTTAAGTTTCGTTTTTCTTTTGTTACTGTGTTCTTTTATTGTTTTTTCTTTTCTTTTTACGGTGTGATAGATGTTTTGTATTTTACTTTTATTAAAATATGTAGTACCTAATTGTAAAGTTATTGTGTTAATTTTAATAATAGTCCGCGGATGAGTCTTAATATACCTAATGTTGGACTTGTAATTGGAGTGAATTATTGGAAATGGAAACCCTAAACCTAATTTCTATAGAAAAAATACCTATGAACAAAATATTGGTTCGAAAAGTTGAAGTAACTGCTTTGGTGGTGCTGTCGTGCTCGCTTAGTTTCCGCAAGGTCCCGGGTTTGATTCTTGTCTAGAGTAAAAAGACTTCTAATTTACTTAGAGAATCTTAGTAGCAGCTTGAAGTTTTGGAATTGTTTACGATGAACGGCTATAGGCTCGCCCCCTATTACGTATGGGACCTAAACAAAGCCGGTGACAAGATGGTGATATCTCCTTCACCTTGGGATAATACAGATGTGATGCTGTAATTCGAAAAGTTTTATTGCAATGTGTTACTCATTATATTTCTATAAGTTTAAATAAATAAAAAAAATGCTTTACTTTCAGACAACAAAGGTATAGTTTACATAGGTATTGTTAGAAATATAAAACAAAAGAAATTAAAAATATTAATTTAAAGAATCTAAACAAAATTTTATGACTAAAATAAATTATAATTCTATTGGCACCCAATTATCTAAGACGTATATTTATTTAACTCAAATAATTCATTTTAATTCAAATTCAAATTACATAAATGTTTCTTAATTCGAATTTTGATTATACTTGCCTACTAAAACCCGACACAATACGCAAATTAAAAAACTCCAAAATTCTAAGGCAATTAAAAGAGGGGCAACACTAAGTCCCATTTAATAGCCAATGAGCTCACACCTAGGGGAAATAAAAAAAAATTGAGAAGAAAATTCTCCCCAATATAATTTTGTGATCACCGGCCCGAATGTCCGGTTCCAAAAAACTCAAGACACGACCTTCAGAATGTCTTGTCAGGATTCGCTTAGTATGGATACGCCAGCAAACATTTTAAATTTTTCATAAAGTAAAAAATCTATCAGAAGTAACAAAATTAAAATAGTAAAATTGCCATCCAACGCGGCAATGCTGCCAGCTTTCTGGTTATGTTGTTGGAAGATTTTTATTTCAATTAGATCATTTTTTTCGTCAATAGTAAGTTTGTGTTGTAAATAAAATTAACGTTATATTAATATTAATTGTAAAAATAACAGCTTCAACGCAGAAATAAATAAGCAACGTGACCTGATGAGAGAAAATAACGCCAAAAATCCTATAAACCTTAAAGATATGTTATCTTTTTATTTAATAACTAGCATTACTGAATTAGAACAAATACTAACGCCTTCAGTTGAACAGATTATTGTGCTCTATATTCAACGATATATATTTTTTAATAATTATACATCTATAAAAAGTAGTTTATGAGTTTCCTCAATAAATGAGCTATGCTACAATGCTATTAATTTTAAATTAACCGAACAAACAGACAGACTCTTCAGCTTTACAATGTTAGTATAGGTTATTTAACCTTAATACTATAAAATATCAAACACGAGTTATTCAACTTGAAAATATGAGGAAGGAAATATAAAAAAATATTACTTGTATAATTGAAGGGAATATTACCCGAATTGAGAGAAATACCATACATAAGGAAAAATATATTGTTAATTAAATTTGTAAAAATATTTGGATCCCGATAATTTTACAGTTAAATGATTCCAAGTTATGTAGAAGTGCTAAAAAATCTTGGCTGCAGTTAAGTAAGGGTCACTTACGATTTAAACAGATAATAAAGTAGGTTAAAGGTAATAAATAGCTAAAAGATTTTAAGTGAAATTTTACCTAACTTTTTGTTTCACTGTCAATATTGTGTTTTGAGCCCGGAATACTTTTACGATTTTATTCATAAATATCATATAAACCTCTTTAGTTAAAATGTATTTTATCTCTTTTTTTACTAGTATAAATGTCAATATGACAGACAAAGACATGTAAGAAGTGAAATTTTTAGAAATATGAAGTCGTATCCACACAATATTGTCATACGATGTGACGTCAATATTTGCTATCGTAAAAGAAGGCGCAAAAAACAAATTAGGAGAAAGTTCATTTTGTCTCAAAAATCTTCGACGCGACAGCTGCGGCCCGAGGGTGGGCAGGGGTGCTGAGATTTCTTACATTTCTTTCCTATTACTATTTGAACACTTAAGTGGGTAGGGGTGGTAAAATTGGGAATTTGAGGTTATTTTTTTATGTGGAATGAAAAAGTACGAATAACTAAATACTGTGTATTAGGTATCTATTGTAAATGACTGAGTTGATAGATTTGTACAATAGTATAGGTATAAAAGGTTGTGTTAAAATAAATAGTAAAAATGTTCGGCCTTTACCCAGTACTTACATAGCTAGTTAGAAAAATCTTACGTAAAAAAGGCAGTTTCTTTTTTTTATGGATCAGTTTTACACCATTTTCCAATGGCAGTTAGTTACTTCTGATTGCATTGCCCTCTATTAACTATTCTGTGGCTTAGGGTGCTCGTTTGTTCAGCTGCGTTCTATTTTTAAAAGATCGCAGGAGAATTCAAAAATTCAAAAATATTAAACATATTTTTTTTCTTTAAATAGTAGGTGCCTTTAGATATCAAAAAAAACTTAGTAGAATTTTAAAAATAGAATACTTACACTTTCGAAATATAAAATGGAATAACATTTAAAACAAAAATCGCGAAGAAAATTAAATTTAGAACAAATGTCACAATACATCTATTCGTGTTATTTTTTTTCCACATCGAGGGCGCCATTTGTAAAACAAAGATGGCGTTAGCATGACAATCACCAGTAATGAATAGACATAGAACAATATGGCTAAAGAAAAACAGGTTTTCCTTTCCAGAACGTATTTAAACAAAACTTTATTATGTAAAACGTACCTGGTTGTGTTTTTTGAAGTGTGCAATGTTCTTACTTAATGTTTGCATGTTTAGAAGGTTGTTTTGTGTACTTATTTACTTAGGTACGACTTAATTTACTATAGGTATAGATATGTGTATGGGACAAAGTCTTCATTTTTTTACACGAGGGAATCAGTATATTAGGCGGGCGTGTTCCATCGTATCTTTGCTTAATATCAGGCAAATTAAGTGCAAGCCTATTTCATATTTAAGAAATTTATGAAAAAAATTAAAATACCTAGTCAGGTATTTTCATTTTTTTCATAACTTTCTTAACGGCGGGTTTCCTCAGTGGCTTAGGGGGTAGAGTTCGCCTCTGGGTCGCGGGTTTAAATCGTGCGACAGTCCAAAAAGAGTGCCCAGAATGTTTTCTAATTTTAGTAGGTATTAGACCGGAGTCAGGAAGTTGGTGGTTTGATACCCCCATCTTAAGAGATCACGTAAAGCCGTCGGTGCTGCGCCCGCAATTTCACCGGTCGCGTCGGTCAATCCGTTCCACCGGACTATGAGAAAGAAAGAAATCCTTATAGCGTGCACTTGTGTTTGCGCACGCGCTTGTGCACCTGGTATGACTAGTCAGTTGGCCGCCTTAGCCGGGAAAATCTGCTACAAGAGAGAATACCTATATCTTAATATCGGACTTGGTTACTTGTAATAGATATTTGACATAAGTTCCAAAAACAGGTCCATACTACGTCAAAAATTCGTCTCCAGTTAACTGGCAATTAAATACTTGCCAAAAATAATTAAAAAAAACAAAATTTCAAAAATCGAACCGTTTCGAGAGGATTTAAAAAACAAAACACGTTCTCAATTTGAAGATTCGGTACAAGTACGCAAGTAATCAATTGTTTCCGTGATTTCTTAAAGACGCTACACATCTGTTTCGGCATCTGTTTCCGAAATTTCAAAAAAAGAACAAAATCTAGTAGGATGGGCAATGAATACCGGTATACACTTTATGATATCATAACAGCTGTTGTTCCAAGTTAAATCGATTTTAAAATTGACCTTTTTTACCGTAGGTACCTACTTACCTACCTTCCCAATCAATAACCTCGTTGTCATTCCGGTTTTAACAATAATACCTTTCTAATACATAAATATAACAACATGAATAATTCTCATATTAATAACAAATTATAGATGTAATTGGCCCTTTACGTGCCTAATGAGGGCAAAACTATGTTACCAATATTAGGTGGGTGACCCAAATAAAGCCTATGTCCTTATAAGGCCTATTTTTTAAATTTCCCGCTTCTCGATTTCAAATGGCCGCTAATGTTTGTAGAAGTGTGCGTGTACATTAACTAACGCACACACGCACAGTAAGCAGCCCGTGCCGCGAACATGTTAGAACCTGCAGTCGAAAACAATCACGACGCGAAGCGCACGCTTGTTTTTATAAAATTCTGGCAGAATAAACAGTAAGTATTTTTATTTTTATTCGTACATTGTGTGCTAGGTTTTGTCTATAGGATTATTTATACGTTTAGCCATCTACTTACATAAGTGAAAACGCTGTAAAATCGGTGTATTACATTTAATTGTTGTTTTGTTTACCCATGTGCTATGTCCTAATAAGGCCTATTAAAAATATGTATAGGCCTTATAACGGCACAGGTACAGGCCTTATTAGGACAATGTTTTATTTGAGTTAGAAAAGTATCACAGTAAAATAGTAAACTCTTGTTTTCAGTAACATCATGGAAAGCGGATCACCAGCTTCTACCACAAGGAAAAGAAGGGCTCAATGGACTTCGCAACAGATGGAAAACGCTGTAAAAATGGTAGAAAGGGGAATATTATCTACATATGCTGCTGCAGCCAGATATAATATCCCAAGAAGAACCCTACGCAACCATCTAAAGAGTGGTTCGACTACACGAAAGCTAGGTCGGTCGGCTATATTGACTGCAGAACATGAAGCTGGACTTGTCAGAAGAATCATACGTTTGGCTGATGTTGGAGTGCCGATGACTTCAAAAATGTTGCGCATACAGGCTTTTTCATTCTGTAAAATTAAGAAAATTCCTAACACTTTTAATGATGCTAAAAATGCTGCGGGGAAGAAATGGTTGAGGTTATTTCTCAAACGACACCCTGAGTTAGCACGTCGTAAAGCACAGATGATGAATCCAGCTCGTGCTCAAAAATTAAATAAAGATATTGTTGGCGATCACTTTTCCAAATACAAAAGCGTGCTAGATAGACTGGGAATTGAACATAAACCTGAAAGCATTTACAACATCGATGAAAAAAATTGCCGCATATCTTTGCACCATCAGCAGGAAGTTCTGACAGCCAGAGGGAGAAAGAGGGTTCATCAAATAGCGAATGAGCATGCTGAAAGTGTGACTGTGGTAGGCTGCGGAAACGCTATAGGATCAGCTATTCCGCCAATGATACTGTTTAAAGGCAAGAGATTAAAGCCGGAATTCCAAGATAATTTACCTCCAGGCTCTCTGGTGAAGATGACGCCAAAAGGAAGTATGACGACAGAGACTTTCATAGAGTTTATAAATCATTTGAATAAATACAGAACATCAGGGCCATGTCTCCTCATATTTGATGGTGCAAAATGCCACCTGGACTTTACTATTGTCGAGGAAGCTGAGAAATGTGGCATTACTTTATATTGTCTTCCGTCAAATACGACGCATGAATTACAACCCATGGATAAATCTGTTTATCGTTCTTTTGAGCATCATTGGGACCAAGAGTTGATTAAATACGTCAGTCAGCATCCCGAACGATCCCTTAACAAGACTAGCTTCAATGTAATTCTGTCACAGGTATGGCCGAAATGTATGACAATTTCTAATATCACGAATGGGTTTCGCGCTACAGGGTTGTATCCATATAACCCAGATGCTATTTCTGAAGAGGCGTTTGCGCCCTCTGCGTTGTCAGAACTCCCAGTTCCTTCAAACAGGGAGAATATTGCTGTCTTCTCTGATGCATTGAGGGAACAGGCGACTTCAACTGGAAATGTGGAAGATTCAGATGGGTCAGGCACAGACACTGAGAATTTGCCACTGTCCTTGCTCTCAAAAAACAAATCTCCGAATTCTGGAACTCCAAATAAGATAAACAAACAGTCAACCACGTGTGAGGTTCATGATTTTTTACCCACACCTAAATTTAAAGTTAAACCGACTTTGCCACGTAAGAAGTCTTTAAATTACAGGGCTCAAGAAGTAACAAAAGATTTGTTTGGTGACAATGCTACGAATTCCACATCACAAATTACTGTACCATCGTCAAGAAAAGAAGATGTTCCTGGTACTTCTTCCATGATGAAGATAAACACAAAGTCACCAAAAGTAGCAGTTACTGGCTGTACATCTGCACAACCTGCAGTGACTGCTACGCGACACCGAACCTCAGTAAAGACTGTTTCTTTGATCGCAGATAAGCTTACGGGATCTAAACCAAAACGTCGCGATAACAAATCTTCTTCATCATCTTGGTACTGTCCAGCTTGTAATGAAGATAGAGTTGATGATATGCGACAATGTCTTACTTGTGACGTTTGGTATCATGAGCTGTGTGTTGGACTCACACCCGCTGAGAAAATATTTTACTGTTCAGGAGATTGTTTAAAAAAAAAGATGAAAAAGGCTGATTAATATACATAGAGAAATTCGTGAAGTCTGATCTAGATTGACCAAATATGATTAAGAGGATCTCATTACATTTAATATAAGTATTGAAAACTTTTTGTATTAATCAAGAAGTTGAATGCTTACTTGTTTTTATTAAGGCTTTATTAAGACACAGGGTTCCCAATAAGGCCAAAGTGACATTTTTGTTATTTGTGTTCACAGAAGTGTGATTTTTGTTTCTAAAGCAATTTTGTTTCATTTATTACAAAGTTTAATAAATATATATAAGTATTTCAAATTAACAGTGCATTTTTATTATAAACCTGCTAGTTAAGAAATAAAAAAAATAAGGTAGGCCTTATTTGGTAACCCTACCCTTTCTTCAAAAACATCTTTTTTGTCCGAACCGGAATTCAAACACAGGATCACTCAGTAAATACAGTTATTAATGTTATAATAATAATTATGTGAATTATAATAATATAGATACGTACTCAAAGCTTAGATGAACAAAATAATTTCTAACTTTTATCATCGCCATCTTCTAACCCTCCAAACGCTTAAAAAGATAAACAATAAAAACAAGAACACTTCGTGACACAATTAGCAAAAAATAAAAATTCAAAAATGGAACGCCGCGAACTGACGCGAACACGCAAACTCTCTCGTTCGAAATTCAAATCCCTACGCGGCCTTTTGTTATTTTTTTCTCTCAACTTGCTACTTAGTTGTTTCATTCATTCTTCCTACTTTAATTAGCAAAAGAATAGGATTGCGTGCTTCTTTCAATTTTTTTATTTAATTACTTCAAAAGACAATGGATAATTCGTCGGAATAATTGTAACGACATGCAAATTTTTATAGTCTTTGTTTATAAATAATTGAATGATAAAATAAAAGAAGTATTATTATTATTATTAATAATAACACACGTGAGAACGCTGACCCTTGTGCATATTTACTTTAGTGTCATTAATGAGTGTAATAACTTTTGGTTATTTTTGTGGGTGTAAGTAAGGTCACCTGTAAGCGTTAAGATTTACTAAAGGGTTGGTAAAACGTACGATTCCTCTGGAGTTGCTAGCATCCATAGGCTATGGTGACCGTTTACCATTAAGTGGGCCGTATGCTTGATATGCTGAAAAAAAAACAGGTGTTGGTTCTGTTAAGTGAATTTTCTTGTTATTTGAATTAATAGTTAACTTATGTACGATTTTATTTCCTAATAAACTATGGTTTTATCACTAGGCAGTTAAATTCTAAGAAACAAATTTTAAGTTTTCTTCAAATTTTATATACCTAATAATTGCAAATAACATTTTGTAGTGATGTTTTTTTTTAAAATGGCGGATGTTAAACAATCTAGCACGTATTCGTATTCTAAGATAAATGCACTATTATGTTATTATAGGCATCAAAAGTTGCATCACCGGCGGACTAACGGTGCATTCTGTGCAATACCCCACGTTGCAGTCCAAAACTGGTTTTAGTAAAAATATGTAGATGTAAGTATAACGTTTTGATTTTGTTGCGTGCGTTCCGACCTTTCGCTTAGGGTTAGGTTTAAGCGATAGTTCTCTTGAGTTTTGTCGCCAATTATAGCGTTTTGTGGGTTAAAAAAGTGTGCGATTGTGCGAAATTGAACTTTAGAATGAAAAAGTCAATAAATATATTGCAAATCAAAATATTATTGTGGTAAAAACAACTGAAGACATTTTTAAAGAATAAAATATCAAATTTGTATGAGACAATTCTGAAATAAACAACATTTAAAACAAAAAAAGGAATTCCATATAATAGATATGCCTAATATCCGAAGTTATGCCCGATATCCGAAGTTATGCCCGGACAAATTTAAAAACATCCATCTTTATAACCTTCCCCTTGAGTTGATTAATTTTACTAAATTCTTCTTAGATTGTCCAGGTATTTTTTTGTAAATGTTTCCTTTCACGTTCGTCCTTTTCAACTCTATGAGCAATTATTTAGTTTTAAAAAATTGACACCGTAATTAATTTTCGAAGTAAAAGAGAGTTAAAGTTTTTTTACTAAGACAACATAGATATTAATTTAAAACAAATCTAAGAATATCCCAGACAGTTTGGTAAGTAATCATTCATCCCCCAATTTTTTTTCACTTAATTTAAACTCAAAAGATACTCGAGTTAATTGCTAGCTCCTTTCAAGAATCGAATAGAAAGGAAAATTCGCCATTTTCCCTATTTTTTGGCGCGCTTTTGTTGGCGGCACGGTGATTAGAATTCAATTTTGGAACAATCGAACGAGTGTGTTAATGCGGTGCATTTTAATTGGGAAAACGATTTGGATTTATTTAATTTTAATTAATTGTTCGTTTTGAAGATTATATTTCATCGCGGCGTTTAGGGGTTACGCCATTTTATAATTTAAAAACATTAACTAACTAAAAGGCCCTGAGAACTGTCTTGCTGGTCCAGTGGTAAACGCGTCTGCGTGAGGTGATGAAATAGACGTTTTTAGTAACTGCTCAAAGTTGGAATTTTACTGACAAACAACAATTTGTCTAATACCAATCAGAATTCGTGGAATAGGATTTCTCCCTGCCTACACCTTCGGGTAAAATAGGCGTGAGGGTATGTTATATTACAAAATTACGGAAAGCTATTACAATGTATTCTTATTTGAAGATATTTTTACTTCAAAAATAGTTACATTTCTTTAGTTACTAACCTACTAGATAAACCTACAACCATAAACACAAGTTAACCCGTTAACTGCCATATGGTTAATAATCCATCAAATTAGTCACGACCGGTCAATAATAAAAATTATATAATAAAAACTAACCCTGCAACTGCCAACCGTTCGGACAAAGGGGCCAAACGTCCCGGAAGATATGCTACCTGTGAAATAATAGCCAGTACATTAGCATAATAATGTACGACTACTATTATTTTGGCGATATGCACAATTCAGTTATTGTCTGGACAGCTGCAGGCCATTTTTTTTTGGTCATTGTCCAAAGGTTTTTGGATGCGCTTTGTAAAGGTCACAACCCTTTAATAATAATATTTTGATATTTTTTATTTTTTAATTAATAATGTATTAATGTGTCACGGTTTTACTATTATTAAATAAGTAGTGCTAGAAGCTTAAACAAGCATATACTATTCATCTGTGTATAGAGTTGCTTTTAGCAATCGGAATGTTATTTGTTATTTGTAGACCAGACTAAAGTCTGTTCATTCTGAGATTAATAAATAGTCCTGTAATCAATTGCTATATTAGGTAAAATTGCTATCAATAGTCAAATATCACTACATACTACATAAATACTAGTATAAAAGTATGTTGTACCCCATATAGTGACCGACAAACAATAATATCTGCTTTACCTTCCCTCACTACGGCTGGTTTGTTTAAATTATGTGCCGCATACTGTATTATACTTGCCTCCAATTTACATAGATACCCGAAAGTACTAAAGGTAACTAAAAAAGATAAATGTTCACTTCTGTTCTTCATCTTTGCGCAAACTATCTTCAAGAGTATACATAGAACAGCCAAAATTATCAATGTTTAATTCAAAAAATAAAATACACGTAATAGCGTATCTACAAATATTTTATTCACATAAATTCGCCGAACACACGTACAAATGAGACGACATTAATAAAACATTTCACAGTTGATATTGAAACAAAAAATAATAATACAGATTGACATCGGACCCCTGTCCGTTTTAAAAACAACAGGTAATCAAAGGGTTAAGTTTTGGGGAGAACAATAAGGTGAAGCAAAAAATTGGACCGTAGGGTTCATAATAAAGATTTGTGTGCGGATGTTATTTTATACTTGTAACGGTCAAGTTAGGATATCAAAATAGGGGCTCGGAATTTGTCATGTATTCATTACAGATAAACCGAACTTTGCTCTGAGGATTAATAGGTAACAATATCTCTAATAGGTAATTATAACATGTAACAAAAATATAGTAGCTAGTTAGTTCAGTAATTTAGCATTTTTACAAACTAAATATTTAAAAAAAAGAAATCATAAATTTTTTAAAAAGGTCAAATAAAATATTTTGCAAGCACCAATGCAGGTTAAATTAATGACAGCCTTTTTTAATATTCGAATATTTAATATTTATTCTATGTCAGCAATAAAAATAAAAAACAGTTTGATACAACGCTCCAACTTTGAATTGGCATTAAATTCAAAAGATTCAACACTGCGACTGCAGATGAATTTTTAAATCGTTCCAAAGTTTGAAAGCGTTCTTTTTTTGAAAATGTCTGGACGTCTCAGAAGACGGCGAATAAAAATAATTGCTTCTCGGGAGTGACGCCAACCTCTTACTATTCACACGATCTTAGTTTAAAATAGGGTTGCCATTGCATAAATATAGAAATTATTCGCGATATTTCGCTATATAGTTATAATTACAAGTAATTATATGCTAACAACCCTGGACCTTCTTGCGCTTTTGACATTTATCTCGAACGCAACATTATCTTTTTTTTTATTCTATAATAGGTTTGCGCTTGACCACAACTTGCCTGATGTGAAGCAATGTTGCAGTCTACGATGGAACGCGCCTACCTAATAAATACCGATTCACTCGTGACTTGAAGACAGGTAGATTATAGCTATCGGGAAACAGAGATGCCGGCAACGAATTCCACAACTTGACAGTTCGCACAATAAAAGTGGAAGCAAAACGCTTTGTCTTGAAAAAAAAAGACGAATGTCGATTTTAGATCTATTGAAAACTATTGCTATAGTAGACTACTCGTTGCATGTCGTGCATTGAGTGTTAGACATCTCTAACGTGACATTCTAAGAATACGAATGTTATTATTTTTTTTTTGTATAATAAGGATTAAACAAACAATTTTTAAGTAAAACACCTTTTTTAAATATGGAGTACAATATTTTCTGAATTCTTCTACCTCATTACTTCCTCGTTAATATAATCCAGTTAGCCATTAACGTATAAAATAAAACAGAAAACGTTCTACTCTAGATAAACTACAGGAAATTCATTCGCAACCCTGAAGTATCCTCACTTAAGGAAAACTTGCTAACTATAACTTTTGTTCGTTTTAACATTTTTCCTCAGAACGTTTGTTTTACCTCTCCATAGCTTTTTTGTTCTTTATCCGTTCCTCTTGAATCTTTTTTACTCGCTGAAACGTGTACCCTTTTCAGGATAGCTTGGCTATCTTTCTTAAGTTGACTGCTTGGAACAGAGAATAAGTGGAGACGACTATTAGATTATATTTTTTTGTCTAAGTATGTCAAAATCGAATCGGTTTTCTTTTAAACTGCTGTAATGCATAATTTTGTTTCATTTACGGGCAATAATAAACGATTTTTATTCAGGATGTGATGTTACTCTTTCGTTCAATCGCAATAATATTATCTTCCGGTGTTATGTCATAGTACCTACGGCTGCTGGTTTCTGTAATACAAGCTTAGCTTAGTTTGGGATCAGAGGACCGTGTGTATTAATGTCACATGTACTTACAAAGTAAGTACCAAATTAGTTAACTACACGAAGAATTAAAATAATTGATATAGGCATTTAAAAGTTGCAAAAGGGGAAGCCCATTTATGACAAAACAATTATTTTTAAAGCATAATTAAATGTTTGTCCAAAAAAATAGGTATATCAGTGTTTCTTACATTGGTTTTCCTTTATTTCGTAATTGCTGAAAATAGGTAAAAAGTATTATTAAGGAATAAAATAATAAATACCAGAAAATCCAAAGTGTAAAATATATTGGAATGATTTCCGCCTTTATAAGTAGGTACATCGACCTATTTTAAAGGCCTACCTAAGTTTTTTTCTACCTAGGTAAAGTAAAGAAATTTTTGGAGTTATACTTCTTTAGGCGCGTTATGAAAATATGATGAGAGTGAAATTTTAAGATGCGCGCGCATCTGTGACACAAAATTAACAGTATGAAGCTGTCTGCTGATTTAATGATGATTTAATGATACATAAGTACACGCACATTTTTTTTAGTAGTCTTTGATAATTCTTCAAAATAATGTAGGTAAGCTGTCGTCTCCATTCAAATTTTGTTCTTACAAAACTCCTTAAGTTTTTATTTGACCACTGAAGCATTCGCGAGATAGCGCCGCGGTGAAAATTAAAAAAAGCTCTGAGATAAAAAAAGAAGCTCGCTCCGTAGAACTTTTGCAACGTGGGAAGCTCAACCCTCCAGAGTTTTTATTACTTCTCTTAACTTAGAAAATACTTTTAACAGTCTGTTTTTTCTTGAATCGATTACAATTAAAAAGTTATAACTCGGTAACGTTCAAAACGAGATTCGAATCGTGTTTTTTAAATTTAGAACAATGTTTTGTGAATTTTAATTTTCGAAAAAGGTTAAAGTTACAACCTTTTTTGGATTATTGTTTTTTTTATTGACGGCAGTTGAAAATAGTTTGTATATCGGTATGAAAACTTTTTGAATTCCAGTTATTTTAACGTAACTTTAACTCACAGGGTAAAGTTACCTTTAATTAAACCATGTACGTTTAAATGCAAAATACATTGCCAAAATTATCGGCACAAAACAAAATGGCGGACCAATATCCATATTTAACGTACGTCAATACGAATTCCGCCCGACGAACGCAGGTGGAATACTATTATATTTTTTTATGCCCACTGGCCACCCCAAAATAGTTGGGGGCGAGGGGGACATAGTTGGGGTGGGGGAGTGCGTGATACGGACACACCCTCCCCCTGTGGGTGGAGGGTGGGGGGCTGCACCACCGCGTGTGCACGCAAAATCGAGGCCCAATAATTTAAATTTCGAATAGCAATGATTAATGTTGTACTTATAAATTAACGAATAGCTATAAGTATCGATACAAATTTATATCGATAGTTGTATCTGAAATGATCCTTTCGGATATTGTGCGTCAAATATTAATTATAAATGATATGGATGCATTGATTAAACAATTCATTTGTGTAAAATGGAGTGGGTAACTTGCGGTGTAAATATTATTCGTACCTACAATTAAGTACCTACTTACCTATTGTTAGCTTCGTGTGGGAAGTTGACGTGGACTAAACCTACTTATCTTTTCATATTTTACCTGATGATAATAGGTACTATGAGAATTAAAAAGTAGATGAAAGACATTGGGTGAAACCTTTACGATAAAAAGTACAACCAGTAGGAAAAACTAAATACTTATTGTTTTATCGTTCGAATAATCGAATAATAATTTTAAATTAGTGTTGTCGAACATTACACAACTCGATAACCAATAATCGTCAATCGTTAAGAATCGGTGTTAATAACATAAACTCGTCCAGCTCATTTCTAAAACATAGACATTTACAGAGCTTTACGTTTGTCAGTCTAGACTAGACTAGGTTGTGGGCGATGCTAAATAGTTACTATGTGACGGACACTAGTTACTATAGATAGGTATAACGTTACTACGAGTAATACGCAAACTAGAAGGATATGTATTACTGTCTACATAATATATCTAGTATAGATGTTACCAAAGACTTACGTTTATTTAAGTAGATACCAGTTACAGTTACTGGTACCGGCAGAGATGAATTTTATTTACGTTTCAGGATCTATTTTTTTTTGTCTAAAATAGGCTTGCGCTTGACCACTACTTGCCTGATGTGAAGCAATGATGCAGTCTACGATGGAACGCGCTTACCCAGTAAATACCGATCAGTAAATTCGGATCTATAATGTGAATTTAAACTAACATAACACACACGTCTGTATTACCTGAAGATGGCAGAGATGAATATCACACACATATTTCTGGCTATGTTTAGACCTCATACGTAATAGGGGGCGAGCTTATTGCCGTTCATTGGGTGTTAATCGTATCTGCGTGCTGAGGCTAAGATTTTTCTTTCAAAATATTGTTAATATATTTTTTGCTTCTTATAGGAACTAAAAATGGGTATACCTTAGCGCTAACATTAACTTTAGATACTTTAAAAAATAATAATCGTTAACTTAAGTATACAGAACATTGTTCAAAAAACAAAATGTAGGTTACTAATCCAAAAATCGTTAAACGAAAAACTATTTTAGAGAAGTTGAATACGGTTGATGGGTTTTCGATCAATCGCTCCATTACCGAATTAGGGGCCCTCCGATATTGACTTTTAATGGCATGCGTGGATCAACACTACCCAATCATTGGTTGTTAGAGCTCTGGCGTGACCAGACCATCGGTTTTATGCAGGACTGCATTTTTAATTGTATCGATTTTATTCTAATAGTATTCGAATACTACTATGTATTTAATAGGTGCTAATCGATTATGTAATACAGCAACCTTGATAAAGTACACAAATAAAAATTTATTCGACAATTTTTTTTTATGATTTAATTTTTTACTGTCTCAAATCTATGTCATTTAAATACCAAATTCAGTCAACAATACGATGAAATAACATTAACATAATTGAATAATAGGTATCTAAAAGAGTTGCAATAGTCAATTACAAATTACACAAAGGGAAGCCCATTTATGGCTAACTATACCTAGGTATATTTTGTGGTTTTGGTTCCAGATACTAAAGTAATAGATTTAGATTCGATTAAATAAATCGATAAAAATTTAATTCAGACGAAAACTCGTTAAAATTCTCGATTAAATACACAAAAACCCGCGAATAATCCTGTGCTGTTATAAAACGACGCAAAGTCTGCGTTCCAAATTCAAAAATAAATTGTGCATCGTGCACGAGCCGACCGTTCCGTCGTGTTTTAAAATCGACGCGCAACGAGATATGTTTAATTTTAATTTTCGAATGCACCGCGTTCCATTTACGTAGATTGCAACTGCTATTGCGCGATATCTAAATGTACCTATTTATCTTTTTATATGCCCATTTCTGTATAGCCTATAGATACATATACCTTGTTTTTCCTTAGGATGCATATTATAACAACAAATATGGCCGCCTCGTAACCAGAGACTATATTTTTAGGGTAGGGCCACCATGATTGAATACATTGAATGATTTGTTAAAAGAGTGACTGAATAGATTTCTAATCATTCATTATTCGGAACCAAGAAGCTTTACATTTAATAAAACACTGGAATACAATAATGCAGTCGTATCTCAAATAAATTGTTGAAAACAGGAAATATTATAAATGTTTAAAAAATATGAAAATATTAAAAAAAAGTTTCAACGACTTCTTTGATATTTTTCTCTTTTTCTGGCCAGTCACCAAAATTAAGATGAGGGGTCAAACAAGCTATTTTGTTAATTTTTTATTAATCAATAATCTGATAGTGAATCTGAGTAGGTTAATGCGGATGCGGGATGAACTCTGTGTTAGTTAGGGAGGGAGGAGTCATGCGGTTATAAAAAATGAAAACGCAAGCGCATCGAAGTTATTTGTTGCCGCAGAAGTATCGTCTGCGGGCCGCACTTTGACGACCGCTGCTCTAGAATCTAGAGGTTGTAGTCAATTTATCGGTATTCATCTAGAGTCTAGATGAATACCGATAAATTGACTACAACCTTACCATGTATTAAACTGTTAAGGACAAGATCTTTTAAAATAGGCAGAGCTGTTTTTTTTTAAACTTCCGAGTAACTTTTAAATCTAGGCACATAGATACATAAATTATCCATTTTGGTGTAAACGTTCTCAAGTAATGACGTGACCAAGGGAAGCACAGATTGATTTTATTTAAATTATCGTTTAGAACATTTGAATGAGTGACGATACGATACAACTAATTATATTTATTGTGCACTCAATTTCACACAGCATCAGTTACATGGTTAAAAAACCAAATTTTCATATTTAAAGAAGACAGTAATAAAATAATTTAGGACAATACTTTACATTAAAGTACGATCTAAACATCACATTTTCATTTGACTGGATATCATTCACTCAGTTCTTCCTAAATCTATGGTTATCGAATCCATAAAAATCTATGTCCACACTCTAATTTAAAAAGTATAAAAATGTCAAACAGCCCGTGTCCTTGCATAACCTGTGGTCATGAATTTTGGAATGTGTTTAGAATTTTATCAATAATTCGTATTTAACTGGTTGATTTAAAACATTTTTCAGTTAATTTCATAGTTAAAATGTTTACACAATGGATTAAGACATTTATAAGTCGATACATAGTGTGGTTCATTGATAAAATCGTGATATTCTAAAGTGACACGAAAACTGAAGCTTTGTTTACCTTTTTGGCACGGTAAGGAAAAACAAAGAATAGATACCTTCATTGGTTCAGTAATAAAGATCTGACTACAAGCCGGGAGTACTGCAGTCAGAATCACGGTTTTTAGTATCAAAAAAATCCTAGCGATACAGGTGCCTTGATGACGATGATCGGTAATTGGCTCGCTCGGTGCTAAACATACTTAATTCTATAAACATGAGACAAAATGACCTCTGCCTATACAGAGTCATTTGGGTGGCCCCATAAGTATTGTTTAAGATACACTTTTATGATAGAGCAACGAACAATTTATAAAACGAACGTTTTAAAAAAAGAAGAACATTTGAAAAGTCTTCAAACAAAGTTTTTTTAATTCCAAAGTCAAATTAAATTTAATTCACTCAAGTCACGTCCCACGAGACACGCGTCGATTTTAATCATTAAGTATTTTTTGTACTTACAGAGAGTTTTATTGTTCAACATAATAAAATTGCGCGTTTTTTTACAGCAATTTGAGTATTAAATAGATGTAAATAATAAATCTGTGTATTTTATGTCGTTTATCGCTCAATTAGGCACATTCATCATAAACATTACCATCATTTTGCGCAGTTGTCTTCGTACTTACCTACCATAGGTATGTAAGTACAAAAATGCTTTCCATTTGTTAGTTTTACTTAAGCTCTGATTAATATAATAATAATTTTATGGAATTATTTATTTTAATTTAAAAAAAAGGTGTTAGGTTTACTTATCATTTAAGTTTCTAACTCCCTTTGATTTAAATTATACCTACTAATAATCAAATTATAAATCAATCGTTTAAATCACTTTTATAAACGCCTAAACCAAACTTGTTACCCACCTAAGTATTGTAAGACTAAACAATGTTTTCTGCCTACGCAATCGAGTCAAAGGTGGGCTAGTACTTTTGTATGTAAATCTAGTGCGTAGGCTTCACCTAGGCTACCTAGTACTTTCATTTATCTAGCTTTCATATATTTAAGGAATCTAATTAGAATTTATTTGTTCTATTACAATTCATTTGGATAAGGCTAGCTGCTCCCATGAACTTCTTTCTGCGTATTTTTCATCTTTTAAAGGTTTTCTTTCCTTGGCTTCTATGAAAACCATAATATAGTTTTAGACAAAAGCTTAACATGAACGAACAAACAATGAAAAAGCGGGCTTAAAGAACAATAAAGACACGAAATAATTTATGCGAAAATCATTTAATTTTTAAAATCAAAGTCATTAATATTGTTTGTCATAAATAGGTTTTTATTGATTTAACTTTGTAATTTTTGCATAATATCAAAATTGTGTCGAAAAGTAATGATAGGTATAGGTAGTAGCTAGATAGCTACATATTAATTAACATTTAATCCTAATGCAACAGAAACTTACAATAATAAATTATACTTAGACATTATTTATCAACAGTAGCCTCGGTAGTCTACTGGTAAGCGGGTTCGCTGTATAATCGCGAGTTTCCGGGTTTGATTCGCGGGTGGAGCAATAATACTTTTTAAATATACATAAAGAATCTAAGTTGCATTAGGAAGTTTGTAATTCTAACCGATGAACGGCAATAGGCTCACCCCTTATTACGTATGGGAACTAAACATGGCTGTCGAAAAGTGAGTAATATTCACCTCTTGCTACACCCTCAGGTAATATAGGTTTTAATCCACACACGCTGGCCTAGTGTGGGTTGGTGGATGTAACATGTTCTCGAATGATTAGTTCTTAGACATACCGGTTTCCACGCGATGTTTTGCCGATATTGAACATTTCACACTAATATGTGTGGGCACGACAGGGAATCGAATCCGTGACCTTATATTTCAAAGGCGAGGCTAATACCGTTGCGCCACTACTGCTCTAGTTATGTCATTATTTAATAATAACACAATAAACATAAATGATTTAAACTCAATCAAATCACAATTTCATAAACTATAGTATAAACTGAACATATATTAAACTAACAATCTTTATTTATATCAATTCACAATCTCAGATACCATCCTTTGCATCGCCGAACTGTGCTAAGGCAAGCTCCTTTCCCTTCCATTTATTCATAGAGAAATAACAAAAATAGTTATACTGTTACCTACCAGTTTTAGAAGAACTCTTGCTTATACCAGCAATAGCCTTTTTCTTGCGACTTCGTCTGCAATATTTATACTAGAAACTATAAGAATAATAATTCTTTGGTGTGTGTGTACGTAACTTATGTTCTCCTAAACGTCCGGATGGTTGTTTTTTGTGTATAAGTACTCAGTAGATTTGAGAATAAATCGTAACACTACAGGTGTTTAAACTACCCAGGCGAAGCTGGGACGAGCAGCTAGTTATTATTATAATCCTACTTGATAGATGTTCATCGTGACAAATCTATCCTTACAAACTTTTGAGTCAATTTCAAAGTTTACAGGAAAGTTTACAGTTTTTTTTTAAACTAACTTAAGTACTCTACATCTTATTAGAAAATTGAAATCGTGTAGTAAGCTGAAAATGATGTTTATTACTTTTTTCTACGTACCGATGCCATTTAATGTTTTCAAACTCAACTAAAATATTTTGACTTTCACTTTGACTTTGATTATAGTAGCGCCTCTAGTTGAAATTTTTTGTGTCCAAAAGTGTTATTACAAAAATAGTAAACACTATTTATGCCTATATTCAACAGCGTGAATCAAACAGATTGTAAGTGAAGGCACAGAACAAGAAGGGTCTTAATAAAATGGTAAGCGTAGGTTGTGCAAGTTGTATATGTTGAAAAATGGCGGCCGCGACAATAGTATAGGGAACGGCGAACCCGGAAGACATTGACCATAGACAAGATTAATCTATGGTTCGTTTGGCTTTTTTATGGGATATTTATGTACTCTAGTAACTACTTAATATATCCATTTGTGTTCTAATATTTCAAATATTCATTTGAATATACCTACCTACGTGAATAAAAATACGTACCTACTTCACTTCAACCCTTTTTAGTGTCCCACGGCTGTCAAGTATTTTAAGAGTTGAGAGTCCTTAATCCACATACGCTTGCCTAGTGCAGTTTAGTGGATGACACATGATCTCAAATGCCGGTTTCCTCACAATGTTTTCCTATTACCGATATTGAGCAGCGGTGATGAAAAAAATCATACAAAGATGTGTGAGCACGACCAGGGACCAAACCAGCGACCTTATATTTTAAGGACGAGGCCGATACTTCTGCACCACTGTTACTCAAGATCCCAATTATTTGCAGTTTGCAGTTTGTCATCCATTTTCCTAAACTTCCGTGTTTTTAATGATACTAAGATAAATTAAATTAATTATGATTATGATGTAAACCAGCTAAGCCATTACTTATTCTCAGCTAAATCATGTTTATTAAAAACAAAATCAATTTTACCTTGCATCATTATACGGTCATAAAATTTTATAGAAAATAACTACCTATCAGTTAAGTGAAACCTATAAACTGGAGCTATTATTTTTAAAGCTAAATTGATTATTTTGTTTATTATAATGCATAAAATATACTTAGTGAGAACTAAGTAGGTTGGTATAATAATAATCATTTAATTAACGGTTGAATATCTAAATAAGATAGATATCGTTAAAAATAAATTGTAGTCGAAGAAAGATTCGAATTACGACTTAATATTTTTTTAAATACCATTCGATACAAATACTGTGAATATTATTTGGTATTGTGCTGAAAGTTAAAAAAGAAATGCAAAACACTATAATATAATAACATAATTATCTAATGAGTGAATGGCGCATCGTCAATAATTATTATCACTTAATTTTAAAATCAGAAATAAAGTGATGTCTTGTCACTGTGTAAAACGTAAAATCAATATTAAAATTACTATTATTTTTAAAAATCAATATCAACGTAATTATTTTTAGTTAATATAATGTTTATTATTTTTCTTATTTAAAAATAGAACGCCACAAAATTCAAATTGACTACCTATTACGCTGACACTTAAACTACTTTTACATGACTTTTACCGACATCTCCATTATACAGTACGCTAACAAAATTTACTATCAATAAATAAGGCGATCGGACCGTTACAACCTTAGGTACACACATATCTATCTAGTTTCATCTAGGAAATAATTCTACAATAATCTTAGTACTTCACGCGTATAATATGAACGCATTCTTCCCAGACATGCAAAATATACAAACACTAACAAAGCCAGGACTCAGAAAATACGCGTTTGTGTGTGAGTGTGTACTTGTGTGCGTGCGTTCAACGACCTATGCATTTGCTTGCAGTACAGGCTAAAAGTATGCGTTCGTATTATGGTCTTATTTTAAAAATGGAACGCTACATTCGGTTTCTTGTGTTGGGTTAGGTCGCGGTCGTGATTTTTCGGCATTTTATAACGAACTTGTCCCGGTTCGGATTGTTTCAGATTTCGAACTGGTTTGTTCCGTTGTGTGAGGTTACCGTTAGTGTTCGGTTTTTGAACTTAGATCGTTCTAATTTTGATTTTCGAATTAGCCGTTGTTATTTCTATTTATTTAAAAAGTCTTTTAACATAATTTAACGTTACGTGATGTTAGGCTTTATTTGGGTCACATTATGACGCAACTGTCTTTATTACTAAAAGTTATGCAACACCCATTTACAATGAACACAATTTCTTTAACATATTTATTTAATACGTATCTACATAGAAAATTGGCCACTGTTACATATTTCAAACAAGAAAAGGTGTTAAGGATTCTATGAAATAACTTAGATAACCAACCATACGCCAAATTTTTATCATAAGTTCCACCTTTATTGCGTTAAGTGATTAAAGATCCATCATTATTTAAGAAGTAGGATAATAAAATTGACTAGTGTTTTTGTTGACAGGCGAGCGTCCTTACAAATGCCATTTACCAGACTGTGGTAGAGCATTTATACAGCTATCGAACCTGCAGCAGCATTTACGCAACCATGATGCTCAAGTAGAGAGAGCAAAGAATCGACCCTTCCATTGCAATATCTGTGGCAAAGGATTTGCTACAGAAAGCAGTTTACGAACTCACACAGCAAAGGTCAGTATCTAATTAAATTTTATATAATATCACGCCTTAGATAAAGGCATAGAGACAGAAAAGACTACAGAACGCCAGGCGTCATATTAACACATTTCTTTGCCTTCATCACTCATACATCTGGTCATTCATGCACTGCAGCATTAAATTATTCAATTACTAGCTTGTGTGGTATTAGGACCAAAACTATACCGTATCACGGTGCTAAATTTCATCTCATTCCCTTTAATAATACTTTATGAAAGAAGAAACTGACTGACTGACATATCAACGCTGAGCCCAAACCGCTGGGTCTGGAGACTCCAAATTTGGCACATAGGTTCTTTATGGGGTTTAGGGGTGCACTAAGAAAGGATTTTTCAAAACTCACCCTTTAAGGGGGTGAAACGGGGTTCCAAAGTTTGTATGGAGAAACAAGACTAGTGAGACCAATTTCGTGGGCGAAGCCGCGGGCGAAAGCTAGTAATACTTTAAAAGAGCAACAAGCATCAACACACAAACTTTTATAATATTAAGTAAGATTTAATTTAGCACTATTTTGCATTACATAAGAACTTTAACTGACCAATAAAAAAAGCATTTAAAGATACCAATACTAATATAATCTAAGTAATAAACTATTTACAAGTAAAATTTGAGCCGTTTGTTCTTGAAAAAGTAAAACACATTCATCCATTTGCCATTCGAAGCAAGATTTTATGTTATCATTTTAACATGAAAGACAAATCTCGGTTAAAAGTTCTAGTTTCATAGCTTTTGCTTATTTATGTCCACGCCTCTAATATCTGATATTCGCTTTCAAACATTTTTACATATTTTACTGAAACAAAATGCATTTCCCTAACAGTAGAAGAAATTTACCTATCTACTATTTTTTTTATTCTACAAAATAACGTTTAATTTAATCTTATGTAGGTTCCAGAGACCAAAAATATTGGTATTATAATTAAAAGAAAAGATAAAATGCAATGTATCAAATGCTTTTGATTTTAGCGTTCCAATTTGCAAAAACATAATGATTATTGTGCCCTATTTCATGATTTTAAAAATTTTTGATTAAGTTTTTCATATGTTTTGCACTTACATTTTGTTTTAAAATTAAATTAATTTGAATTGGCAATTTCAGTTTTGTTAAGCTTAAACAAAATTCACTTTTGGCTAATATTTGGTTCTAAATTCCCTCTTGACTGTATTTAATTTACTGTGTTTTATTACGAATGTGTCCTAATCTTTGAATGCTATGCCCGCATCGCCACCGCCCGGTGGAACAGGAGCTTCAGCTGCACCTTGGTGTTTTGCAGCAACATGCGGCACTAATGATAGGTGGCGCAACTGCCACACCCTGCCCAATATGCCACAAAGTTGTGTTCGGTGGCGAAGCCTTAGTAGAACACATGAAGAACACACACAAGGATCCAAACGCATCCGGTGTTGCGAGTAAGTTTCCCGAGGATCTTCGGATTTTTAACATGTTTGTTAGTCAGTTTAGAAAAGAACGTTCGCTGAAAAGTAAAATTAAAATGGCGACGTTCTTATTTTAAACGTTTTTCGAAAATAGAATGTCGATAAACGGCGCTCTATTTAAATTTAAAAATAGAATGTCATTGACATTCTCTTTTCAAATGCTGTTGGGTTAAATTTTAATTTAGATTTAATTTCTCTTATAATTAAAACGTATTTTAATAATCATATTAGTTACTATCTAAATCAAATTATGCTCATACCTATGTCTATTTTGTTATGGCGTCATAAATTATTATTGCATACGTTTTAATAGAAGAGAATTTTAGTGCATAAGCGGTGTCACTGGAAGCTTATAGCTGATCATTTTTGCTGTAACTTGATTATCTAACTATATTTAACGTTTAAAAAGCTTCCAGCTGGCACAAAGCCATGAGGGGTGTTGGTTTTATACCAACGGTATAACAAAAACGTATCGTCTCCATATAAACGTATACTTAATAAACTAAGTTTAAACGCAGTCCGAAGAGATGTTATTGTTTTAGAATTATTCTGTGGGTAGTGTTTTGCAAACATTTCTTGTCAAGTCTCTGGAAGTACGAATTCTTCGGATGGCGTTCAGTCTATTATCATAACATGTTTTGTTTATCTATCTAATGGCAGCGTTTTCCCCGTTTTCTATTCAGTTTTGTTGATTTAATGTTCAGTTAATTGGCAATTGTTTTGGTTTGAATCATCGATTTGTTTAAGCTGCCATTTATTATCCTGAGTTTCTTAATATTAAGTGATGTGACGGTATTCTGTTGGTTAAAATAACCTCCCTAAATCCCTAAAATATATACAACATTAATTTATTCAATAAAATCAAAATTGAAAAAATCAAAGTTAAATTATAAATCATTTCTGCATAAATATCAAAATCAAAACCAACGTAGTACTGACACTAAGAAAATATTAAACTAACATGGAAACTAACCTATTATTTTTCTTTTTTTCCCTTCCTAACCCACTAACCTACCAAATCCTGGTGACGTGAAGGTCCGCCCGCCACGTCACCGTACCCAGCGCAAGCTAAACCTGTTGATCCTTATATAGCTAAGCGACGGACTGCGAACCACCCGTGTCCTGTATGCGGCAAGCATTATGTCAACGAAGGGTCCTTGCGGAAGCACCTCGCTTGCCACCCAGAGACTCAGATGACGACGGGGTTGAGAATGTGGCCGTGTTCTGTCTGCCAAGCTGTGTTCACTCATGAGAGCGGTAAGTTAAGCATCGTTATCACCGACACGACCCTATTTGTTCTATGCTGGATTTAGACCTTTGTCATTGCACATCACCGAGCACAATCTTTAGCATCTCATATTAAAGTAAAAATGTTACAGCCGAAAAGTTTCAAGTTTGAATCCTGGGACGCAGAAAAAATGCAACTGAGTTTTTCTTAGATGACACTTACAGTAGAGACTTAAAGTTTTGATTTTGTAATCTGCAAACTCAAAAAGCTCTTTATTACATTTGAGTCTAAAACATTAAATATCTTTAATTTGTGCTATGATAATCAATGTTACTAAAATTAAAATTCCAACGTTTCAGGCCTTTTGTCCCATATGGAACACATGAGAATGGAACCGAAACATCAATTCGCCGCCCAATACGTGCTCTCTAGAGCAGCGGCTGAAAGACGAGAGAGAGACCTAATCGCCGCAGTTTCCGCTTCTGCTGGAGGCTCTGGACTCCTCAACCTAGCACCACCGTCCCCCGCACACTCCGACTCTTCATCAAATGGACGGCTGTCTTCTTCTGCTGGATCCGAAGCTGGTGCTGCTGTTAACAAACTGTCAGACCTTCTTAGATCTGCAAATAATGGACATCAAGCGTATGGAGACGAAAGAGTTGCAGCGATTGCAGCAGCTGCAGCGAATATGATGGCTCAGCCCGGTGAAGGTGCAAACGCAGTACAAGTAGCCGCTGCTAACCTCGTTACCGCGATGAGACAGCAACTAGCGCGAGAACCTCCCCCAACCCAACCACCTGCGGAAACACCACCGACACCTTCCGAAGCGGCACTTCGTATCCAACAAGCTGAAGCTCTACTTCGGACACAAGCTGAAGCACTCAGATTAGCAGTATCTCAGGCCGCAGCGGCTCATAGCAATGAAACACCGAGTCCATTAAGACACAACGGAGGGTTTCCCCCACAGCCCCCGACGGATGGAAGTGGACAGATATCTCCTGAATTAGTGGAAGCTTTTAGAATCGCCCAGGAACAAAGGCTAGAGCAAGCCTTAAGATTGCATGATCCCAGGATGTTGGGTTTTAATCTGCCATCACCAGTGCAGCAAGCAGCACAACAAGCAGCTCAACAAGCTGCACAACAAGCTGTTGCGGCACAGCAAGCGGCCGCACAGCAAGCAGCACAAGCTGCACAACATGTGGCCCAACAAGCTGCCCAAGCCGCACAACAAGCTGCCCAACAGGCCGCACAACAGGCCGTCCAACAACAACACATCCAAGCTGCCCAAGCCGCACAAGCTGCTCAGCAAGCGGCACAACAAGCTGTCCATCTCCAACAGAACCCTCAGCCATGAAAATTTAGCTATTACTAATCCGATGCGATTTGGACGCATAAAGTAATAAATAAATTAACAATAAGATAATGGTAATAAAACTGACTTTGTGTTATATTTTTCGATGACAAAAATTTTTGTTCCAGGCCGGAGTGTGAATAAATCGCCTCTGATTAGTAATTATTCTATATAATTTTGATGCGTTACGTTTTGGACGCTAAAATTTTTTGTTTCAATTCAAACCGAAAGTATACAATGGTAAAAAATTTACTTACAATAAATTTAGATAGAATTAAAACTGTTGTAAATAAGGGAAACTTTAGTGGAAACAAATTTTACTGTATATAATAATTAAAAAGTACCTAAAATAGTTGAATGATTGAACAAAATGGAACAAAAACTCGCCCGAACAAGAATTAGATATAGAGTAACGCAGATAATATAAATGTGCAATCTTCTATTTGTTTGGTTATTATTGAGTGTTTTATTAGAAATATATTATTATCTTATATTATATTTATTATTTAGCTTAAACACAGAGCAATGAATTTCTTAGCTTAGTACAAACTTTGGATGTGCCAAATATATTAGCACGTTTATCGCATTTAGCGACTTTTAATTGCAATATATTAGTTGCATTGTGTTTCCATAGGATAATTTAAAATATTTTATTTTTTCTTTTCACGCAATAACATGTCTTATACTAGTCAAGTTTTGAACGCACAAAATATTTCTATTTAACGCAAAAAGAAAATATTTTTATTTTATTTTTCTTTCAAAATTATTTTTTCTTGGCGTATTTTTATTTTTTAAATGCCATATTAGATAATAAATGTGTAAATACAGTAGTAATTTACGTAAACGTTGATGCTTATGTTTTATCAAATAACAATAAATTAATATTTTTATTTTTTAACATTAACAAACGATTATTTTAACATGAAAATTATTTACAAAATGATTTGTATAGTTGTATCATATATAAAATTATTATTTTTACAGAAGACTGCCGTTCCTTACATTTTATGTAAATAAAACAATACGGAAATATAATTAATAAAATAAAAATAGCGATTTTTCACTAACAATACAGTCAACAAGACATTTAATCCTTAATTGGACAAAGATTGTTTGCATTAAACTACCAATTGTACCTCTGAACAACTGACAGTTGGTTATGCTTACAATTAGTGCAACTAAACTTATGTCGGTATATTAACATCAAAAGACGACACAACAGTAAACTTGAGTAGAGTAAAATAAGCACAAGACATTATTTCACCATGGATGTTTATACAGCCCAAATACAATAATTATTTTTAATTTTCAAACAAACATACATAAACAACAATAGCCCAGTAATCTTTTTTAATATGATAAAATAATTGCAATTTGCAATTATTAAATCATTAATGCAGTTGCCGCAATAGATTTATAGTTAACGATTGCAAAATATTTCTTATTAAATTAAAAAATGCAATGTTTTGCAATCCAAAATTAATAACAGGATGTCAAGTGTTGCAGAATATTAATCCTTTTTAATATTACCAACATTTAATATAAGTGGCGAATTATGTGAACTTGAATGCTGTATACCACAATCTGTTCATATAAATTGCAATATCTATATAATCGTAACATAGGTAAGGTAAAATAAGCTGATTTTAATGTTCGTGATTATTTCAATCTTGAATTATTATTGGTATACTTTGGCAGTATCACTATTACTGCCTCTCTACCAATGTATATATAGGAAAAAAAAATCAACGCAATAGCCCAAAATCATATTTAATTTTCTTGTCTTGACCTTATTTAGAGGTTTTATTGAAAATTATTTTTTATATTCAATTTTTGTTTTTAAATACAAAACTTTTTGGACGTTGTTTATACGTTACTTTGGTACGGACAGAAAAGTAACATCATGACGCGAATGGTTACCGAATAACAGTAAAGTTTTCTAGGAAACGTGAACAAAAATTCAATTATTTTACAAGAAAACTATTCTGACTGATAACAAACCAAAAATATGATACGCAATTGAAAATTCAAAGTGAACGGATCGCTATTTATGTAAAAATGTCCTCATAAATTTAATATATAAATAAATTAATATAACAACAAAAGAAGTTCCTATGAATATTGTATAAATCGTATTGTTTTAAATTTAGGTCTTAGTAGAAGGAAAAATTTATGAACGTTTGGTATTTTTAAAGTTATTATTAATAACCATCGTGTTAGGGAACTGCTCGAAGGTCGAGTTGTACAAAAGAAACAAAGCACGGATCGTGAATCCTAACATTAGATTTTTAGATCAAAAGTTACGTTTCCAAGAAAGTGTTCATCGCACCGCAGTCCATAGTTTCGCCTGACGTATGTAAAAATGTTTTGTAAGAAATATTCAAGTCGTATTTTCGAGAAAGTGAAATTTAATTATAAGATTTTTGACTAAGATACAAAAATAATAATATACATTAAGCGTTAGTGTCACGCCATGCGAAAATATGGACGCCAACGTATTTTCTGTGATCATCGAAATGGAATAGTTATAACAGATCGTGTCCGCGAATCGTCAGAGGTTATTTTTAAGTTTTTGAGGAAGAAATTTTTAATGTTAACCGAGAAAATAAGGTTAATAAATAAAAATGGTTTTCTACATTTATTTTATGACGAAAATTCCATAGTTAAGCTGTGTATTATAAATATCAAGCCTAATTAACAGTAAAAAGTGATTACTTTAATCACTTTTGTTAATAAATATTATCTCCCCAAACTCTCTTGTGGTGGTAATATTTGTTGACATTTTAGTGTCAATAGTGTACTGGATTCAGTTGATGTCATTTTCGCATGCAGACGTTAATCTGTATAATGACATATTTTAATGCGCTGTCAGATTAATTAGTGGATACGACGTATAGTTGTAGTTTAATTGGCTATTAATATTAAAGTTACATAATTATGTTGGTTGTTTTGTTACTAGACAAAATCGTTGTTGACATTGTTTAAAAATCTTTTTAACAAAAACAACGATTATTATTGTTCAAATATTGAAATCGCGAATGAAACCAGCGGTTGCATACATTACATTTTTTATTTCAAAGTTAAGTAAAGTTATTATTAACCGTTTTGATTTAACATAGCTAGATAGGTTTTGTCACATCCGACATTACCCGGAGTTTGAAGCTGGGGAAGCTCTTACAACTGAGTCACAGTATTTGATATTTGTTGGTTAAAAATCAAAATCAAAGTGGTTAATAATAATTGTTGTTAAGTTTTTAAAAAATCAATTGCTGTTGATTTTTATTAAACATCCTTATTGACTGTTAACGTTTAATTTTTTTCGCTTGTTCTTATGTGGTTTATCTTGTTTTAACATACTTAGCTAAATATACAACATTTATCGTATAGTTATGTAAGAGTAGTCAGGATAGCCAGGTTTTCAATTAAACTCACAATGTAGACATATATTCATATACTGTAAGTTAGCATAAGTAATTAATGTAATGTACTCTCCGTAATTGAACCGTTTATAAATAATGAAAAATGTTATATTTTTTTATTTATAAATGGTAAAAGTAACATAAACTAAACATGAAATCGGTTAGTTTATGGTATAATGTAGTAAACAACGAATAAAAAAAATACATAAATACAAAAAAAAAATCTGTGTACTTAAACGTACTTAATATCATAGTTAATGGAATTTATATTGGTGTTTGCTGGGTAATATTATACCCGTACATGCGTCGTATCCATAAAAAACTTCCTATTAAATATTTCAGATTAACATAAATTAAAACGACATTTCCAGAGTTCAGATAAAAATGTGATGAATCATGTAATTTACATTAAAAGTAATACCTAATATTTAAAAATCACTATCGTAAAAAGGGTTATGATTTTACAAAATCATTATTATACTAAAAATTAAAATGGCATTAATACATACCTACTACTGACAGCGCATACCTATTTTCTCTTTTATCGTAATGCCTAGCCTCTGTAATGTCACATTATGGCATTTGCGTTGTTACATGTTATGTTAAATCATTATCATTAATTCTGTTAATTGATTATGATTATCGATTTGTCTAATTGGTGTATCTCTAGTCTTATACTACTTTTATCTTACGAGCTAATGGTGATTGTTTTTGATTGGTAAAAATGTTATTCAAGAATACCGTTGATGTGTAAATGGGAACGTTTGTAAATCAAAATCATTATAATAAAACAAGTATTTCGGCGTAAAAATTGTAAAATTAAAAATGTTTAGGTGTTAGAATAAATATTACGGATTAGGTAGAGTCAAAATTCGTGTTTGGCATGCATTGTATTTAACAAATCGTAAAATAACAAAATTGTAAATAATGATTAGAAACGTGATGTGACGATATTATTGTACCTAATCGATGTTTAGGCAAATAAACAAACGTATGTACTTGTTGGATATTCCTCACCTAGATTATTTTAACTGCCGGTTTTCGATTTTCAAATATAATTTTGAGAACAAAGACTTTTTCATTCCAAATTAAAAATAATAAATTGTTTCCTTAATTCGCAATTTAAACTTTTTTATAGTACGACGATTCTTTCATTCCAAATTTAAAGTAAGTACTTGAAAGTCTTTCATTAAATCGGCCAGTTAAAATAGTTATAGAATGTTCATAACATAATTTTTTTATTTCATTTATTAATAAATATTTCTGTGTATAGAGTTGTACCCATTAATTTTAAGTTAATTTTTATTAAAATTTATTAAATCGATGCCATGTTTTATGTAATTATTTTAGATTTACATAATGTGTTTATTAAATATTATATTTTTTATAAAAGTTATTATTTTTTTTGTACTCTATATTTTAGTCATGATAAGAACTGCTATGTAATTTAAAGTTAAGTTTAGTGTTGTTTATGTTAGTAATATTTTTAATTACTTATATTTACTGAACAAATTAATTAACCCCTTAAAATATTATTTTTAACAACGGAAAATGCTTACTGTGTCATTAAATTGAGAATAGTGACTATTATTGCCGAAACGGTTAGCTATAATTATTTTAAAAAATAAAATGGATGATTCATTAGTGTGTTTTACTTTTATTACAATATTATAATATCTCGAAGTAGGTAACTGAGAATGAAACAGCGCTACGTCGGTCATTCATAATTATAATCATAATTATTTATTTGTCGGAATATGGTTTTACAATTGTGGTCTTAAGTTTAAAATAGTTCTCAGCATATTCTACCGTAAGCCGTTGTACACCACAAATATGAGTAGCTCATTAAAATAACTTAATATATTATAATCCATACAATTACATAAACTATACAATAATCATTAGATCCTTATTGCATGACTCATCATCATTCTTCTTGCCTTTTTCCTATTTCTATTGTGGTCGGCTACCAGTATAACCAGATGCGGCTAGCTACCAGAATTATACGAGCGACTGCCATCAGACCTCGAAGTAGGTGTACTTACTATGACCATTTTATTCAGGCAATTTTGAACTCCTTTTTCTATGCTGTCTCCAGCTTTGCTTGAAATGACTTGGATAATCAAACCTTCCAACTATCATTCTGATTAAATTCATGCGGCATCCACAACAGTTTAGGTATTTTGGGACTTGAGCGGGTTCAAATACCGAATCTATTAACGGAGCTGCTTTTTAAAATGATACTTGCAGCGCCATCTGTTGATGAGTAGACAAACTAAAGATTGTTCAAAAATTTATTTTTGTTTTCTTTATTCTGTTTTATTTTTAACAAGACGTAGAGCTCATGTGTGTATTACTCACAGGTGTAGGCAGAGGTGAATATCACATACATTTCTCAGGCTAGGTTTTAGGTCCAATATGAACTAGGAGGTAAGCCTAGCCAACTAAATTTTACGTTAAGTAGATGGGTCCCACAGCATCGCTTGGATGAAAATAAAGGGATACGCAAATAGTTCCACTAACTGACCGCACGGGGCGCATGAGCACCATCTTCGTCTACATCAATTATTAACATTAATGTGTCGCCGTTATTATTTGATTACAATATAATAATAATAAATTGTTTTTAGGTTTAAAAGGTACAATATGAAATTAAAACTAACTACAAAATAACAGAACAAAAAAGAGTTATGATAAGTTTAACGTGAACTAGAGTAAACCGACTGAAAAAGGTGAAATCAAAAACAAACATGCTGTAAGTTACGTCTAAAAAATAAACTTTATTGTAAAATACTAGGAAAATCAAAAAAATTCTACTAGTACGGCACAAAATAAACTTAAATAACTGCCATCTATCGAGTGTGTAATGAACTAACATGTTCTTTTATTTCTGCTGCCACCTAGTGAATACTTGTTGTAACTTTTGGCGCACTACGTAGTAACATGCTTCTTAATAAAATAAATAGATGTCACTGTTTAAAGTTCTTTTTTTATAGCAGCGCCATCTATGACAGTTTTGCCAAATTATTATAATAATTTGCTTAGAACCTTTCTAAATAAAGACTAGTTACCATTATAGATGGCGGTAATTTAAATTACCAGAAAACAGGTGGTCGAAGTTCGTACTACTCTCCTACCTCTAATTATTGACATAGTAGCGACCCGCCCCGGCTTCGTACGGGTGCAATGCTGATACTAAATATATTGAGGTATCCCTAAGAGATAGACATTACCATCGGACTTATTTGTTGACCTTTTTAAGGTCTGTAATACTGTATGTAGTACATTATTTTGATATATTTCGTAGGGTAGCCAGCGTTTTCAATGAAATCGCAAAAAATGCGTTAATTTACGACATCACACCAGAAAGCTCTAAAATACCAGTGTTTCTCTACTATATTATGCGTACTATATACATAAACCTTCCTCTTGAATCACTCTATATAATAAAAAAAACAGCATGAAAATCGGTTGCGTAGTTTTAAAGATTTAAGCATACATGGATATAGGGACAGAGAAAGCGACTTTTTTTATATGTACTATGTAGTGATATTTTAAAAACGCCTAGTAGACAACACACGTGACCAGAAAGCTAGTTTGTATCTCGGGCAAAGGATCTGTGTTGCCATCCAACGCGTCAATGCATTTCTTTAACTAGGGTACCTACCTACTTCAATTCTTTTTTTAGTGTCCCACTGCAGGGCACGGGTCTTTTTAATGTAGTTGAGAGAGTTCAGGGCTTAATCCATATACGATAACTAAGTGTGGGTTAGTGAAATTCGTATATCTGTCTTCGAATGATTAGTTCGTAGACATGTTTCTTCACGATGTTTTCTTTCACCGATATTTTATTTTAAAGGCGAGGGCGATACCGCTGCGCCACCGCCGCTTTTAGGTAAATTTAGTCATCTATAATATAAAAATGAATCTCAAAATGTGTTGGTAAGCGCATAACTCGAGAACGGCTGAACCGATTACGCTAATTCTTTTTTTATAATATTCCTTTAAGTACGAGGATGGTTATTACGCAGAGAAAAATTAAAAAATCTCCTCCGAAACAGATTGACCGATTGTTATGATTTTTTTGGTCGTATTTTGTTTTCGGACCAGGCAGGTGGCACTGCTTTACCGGGCAGGACGATGTCTGCGGGATCCGCTAGTGAATTAATAATATTAGGATACCTGGGGATGGTTATATTTTATTTTATATCCATACCACGGACGTGGGAACGTTATATAGGTATTGTGCCCAGCAGTGGGATCGTGTATAGGTAAGTAAGTACATACAAACATACATACAATCACGTCTTTTCCCATGGGGGTAGGCAGAGGCCATAGAGGTAGTGAGTCAGACATTTGTGTGATGAACATGTCTGTTTGTCTTGAGTCTGGGTGTAATTATATATATTTAAGTATGTATTTACAAAAGAAAAGTGTTCTATGTAGTATATTACCAGTTATCTGGTTTCCATAGTACAAGCTCTGCTTAGTTTAGGATCAGATGGCCGTGTGTGTTAATATCCCACTATATTATTATTATATGCCTAGGTAGGTACTTACTACAAATCTAAATATTCTTTTGAGTCTGTCTTTGTTAAATTCGCGATGATCTTAAAAATTACCAAACAGATTTTTATAACTAGAATTTTTAACATTAGTCAGATAATTTGTTAACCTAAACTACCTACCTACCTACCTTAGAGATAAGGACGATAAAAATAAGTTTGTAAAATCACTGAAACAATTCTTACTTAGCCGTTTGAATACCTGTATAAGTGTACACCTATATCGACCTATTATATAGTTTGTTAAAATTTCACGCACTGTAATAATTATTGTTAACTTGAATGTGTGTACCCACAGACAAACTGTGGAAACAGTTTTGTGGGGCAATGAAATACTGTAATGTTGTTAAATTTGATAATAAAGATACATACATACAGTACATCTTGTTGCATCCGCATGAAGCAGAGGCGGGTTGCTGGTAATGAATAAATTGTTTGTGAAAAACGCAGATACTCGCACATACATCGTGATCGGAGGGGTACTTAGAACGGTTTGCATAATATGGACATGGATGCCGGGTAAATCAATTGATATTATATACTATTAAACTTTAATATTTACATTTATCATAACGGGAAATTAACGCGCTCACCTTTAATTTGGCTTTACGTTTCGACACGGGTTGCACCGGTCGTGGTCGCAAGCAGACTGATCCACGGAGCTCTTTCGCTGGAACGCTGATATTACATATTTAATCTTTTATAACTTTCACGTTTATCCTTTGCCTTTTTCCTATTTCTATTGTGGTCGGCTCCCAGTCTAACCTGATGCGGCTAGCTACCAGAATTATACGAGCGACTGCCATCAGACCTAGAAACCCGAAGGGAACCAGTAGCCGAGATGGTCAGACTAAGTGTCAGATTATATTACTGACGGCTTTCTCTCCGACGCACGGAGGGTAGTCCCTCAACTAACCAGACACCGAAAAAAATTTTAATTGTTACACAAATATTGTCCGGGGTGCGAATCGAAATAGTGACTTTCCGGGCACAGTATAGCAAAATCGGTACGGCTTCGAGGTTTTTTTTAAAGCTTTCGCGTTCTATTATTAATATTTATTTCCATCAAAGTAGATTCCAAGTAGAGGTACGGCTATGCGCCACCGTTATATGGTGGAAATTCCACAAAGCGCTTTGCTTCTACTTTTATTGTGAGAACTGCCAAGTTGTGGTATTCGTTGCCGGCATCTCTGTTTCCCGATAGCTATAATCGACCTGTCTTCAAGTCACGAGTGAATGGATATTTATTAGGTAAGCGCGTTCCATCGTAGACTGCGACATTGCTTCACATCAGGCAAGTTGTGGTCAAACGCAAACCTGTTATAGGATAAAAAAATTAACATAACAGCCAATTAACGCGCTCACCTTTAATTAATTCACCTTTCATTCATTTTAAGAACCGAAAGGTAAACAAATCAGCGATTGCGGAACACCTTCTCTAATCGGGTATAGGTACCACTGAATTAAATTTCATCGACCACGTGTCCTTTCCACAGATCGCCACTTTTATTCAAGAGTAGTGCGTGCGATTTAAAACACACCTCTATGCATTTGGGGTACGGGCTGGTGACATGATTTGCACTTTATTCGTTTTTTTAACCGACTTTAATATTTCTTTGTTTATTATATTTTTCTGGCGTTTACAACCAAGTTCACTGGCGGCTTTTGCCAAAATTTGTTTGTTTTTTTTAATTTTATTTTTTTAACACTTAAGGAATATATAGTACAGTCCCCGGGCGCCCGTCATCGGGCATGTAAAAGCATATTAAAATCATCCATGTAATGTCCACATGATTCTATCGCCTCGCTCGCGTGTTGCGCTCTAGATGAAAAATAACATAACTGCACTTTTTCTATTTCAACTTTTTCATAGCGCCGGTGTATAATTTCCATTGCTCTGTACTACTTTTTCACATCGCAGGGGCGCCTAACTCTATACTTTTTTCGTAGGACGTTTTTATTTTGACACCTGCCTTTTTGTTGTGTGTTTTTGTTTTGAAGTGATTCTGCTCGCGGTTTGTGATTTGATAATGATATGTTTAGTTTTTACGCAAAACGTTTAGTTTTTAGTTAGAGAATGTCTTTTATTACTGATTTACGTGTTGTGTGTGTTTAACTTTTTGTATGTCGCTTTGTTGTGTGGTTTTTATTAAATTTGACGGTGATTGGTGACTATATTAGTATGTTAAAGTATGGCGTTTTGTGCTTGACTTGATTTGCGTTGATTTGCATGTATAAGTATAGATGTATTTTTTGTGTGTTCGGAACGGAAGTAGAAAATAATTGTAACATTCAAAATTAGTATTATAATACCTTATTTTAAGTCATCTGCTAACTTTCAAATCTCATAAAAAGTAATTGAGATTCCAGAATTATTAGATGTTAATAAAACCCTTTATCATGGTACTTTTTTTTAAATTCTGTAATTGGCTTGCGTTTTACCACGACTTACCTGTTGTTAAACAATGATGCAGTCTACGATGAAACGCGCTTATATATGAATAATTTCTTGCTTAAGTTAATTAATAGAAATTACACAATTAATGTAACTTACACTATCAACATACTAAAAACATAGTTTTGATACTACAAAGTTACACTGCGAACAAAAAATACTTTTTTTCCACAAATGTTTTCAATCCCTGCTTTTTCTCACACGCTCCATGGTTCTCTAACAAATAAGTGTATTGCCATCGTCTATTACAATCTTAACATTAATTAACTCAAAGAAAAAAACACCCCCTACAGTTGAAAAGCATTTTATTTTCTACTTTAGTACGCTGAGGAAAGTAATTGTGATATTAATAGTTGAGCAGTTGCGCCGTTGTGCATTAAGAGCGTTAATTACTAAAGGCTAATGACATTTTATAAGGTAAAGGCTATCACATACTACACTATACTAGCAACTTAAAGATGTTATATTACTTACTAGCTTTCCGCCCGCGGCTTCGCCCGCGTGTATGTCGGTTATCGCGCCAAAACATTACCTTCTTTTTGCGCAGTCGGATAAAAACTATCCTATGTCCTTTCTCGGGTCTCAAACTACCTCCATACCCAATTTCATCCAAATCGGTTCAGTAGTTTTTGCGTGAAAGCGTAACAAACAAACTTACATTCGCATTTATAATATTAGTTTAAAGTATAGATACATTGGTTAGGCCGGTGGCGTGGTCGGTAAGATAGTTGCTTTTCACGCCCCAGGTCGTGGGTTCGATTCCCACCTGAGAGAGACATTTGTGTTAGATATTATCTATTTAAGTATATATTTACAAAAGAATAGTAGTATAATATATAATATTATTGATGATGAGCGTCAGTAAGCTCGCCCCCTATTACCTAATTCATATCCGGCGAAAAGTAGATGGTATTAACCTCTGCCTGCATATTTGGGTAATACAGGTGTGGGGCTATGTTAATATTAACATTCTCCGACATTAACACATACGGTCAACTGATCCCATACTAAGCAGAGCTTGTTTTATGGAAACCAGATAACTGGTAATATACTACATATAATACTTTTCTTTTGTAAATTATACTTATAGATTTGTAAATTACACAATCGTGACAAACAGACATGTTTATCACACAAATATCTATCTCGGGTGAAAATCGAACGCATGACCTGCGGCGTGATAAGCAAGTATCTTACCGACCACGCCACCGGCCAGTTTTTTCAACAAATTTCGCGACGCGCTCCCCTAATAGCTGTTTTCTTTATGTATCTTTGACCTAATAAAGGACGTGACAAAATGAATAACATAAATCACACTTCACTTCAACCCTTTTTTAGTGTCCCACTGCTGGGCACGGGTCTTCTCTCAACTATCTTATGAGTTGAGAGAGTTTAGGCCTTAATCCACACACGCTGGCCAAGTGCGGGTTGGTGGATGTCACATGTCCTTGAATGATTAGTTCTTAGACATGCCGGTTTCCTCACGATGTTTTCCTTCACCGATATTGAGCAGCGGAGATGAAACAATTCACACAAAGATGTGTGGGCACGACCAGGATTCGAACCCACGACCTTATTTTTCTAAGGCGAGGCCCGTACCACTGCGCCACCGCTGCTCATATAACTCAATAACATAAATATGAATAAATAAATTGAAGAATAATATTTTTATTTTGTCGGGGTTTTTATTTTATTTTATTAATTAAAATTTAAAATAGAAAAAACTTTCTTATTAAATCGTGTTGTTAAATAAATTCATAATTAGAAGACAGCTAGAAAATTGCTAGACAGACATTTTTGAATGCTGCATAATTACAATTTGTATTTATCTTAACATGACGAAGCACTCACCTGAATAACCTACAGGTATAGGCCGACCGTTTAACTCGCGTATCTCCTATCGCCAAGATTCTGACTCCTCAAGCTGCACAGACAGTGATGATGATTCAAGCGACATGGATATTAGTGACGAATAATCTTACATTACTTTTATCTGTGGTTAAATAGTTCTGTAAGAGATTTAATTAATGTTTTATGACTTTGTACCTCAGATGGCGATACGCGAGTTAAACGGTCGGCCTATAGATGCAGACGTTAATATCTCCTACTTTTTTGGCACCTACATACTCGCTTTATTCACTGCATTTTTTAAAGGCAAGATGAAAGGTGATCCTTTTGATTTACCTTGTATATTGAGAAGCGACAGTCAAAATATATATGTCTTTGAAGTTCTCTCATAGGATCTTAACCATCTCTTCGCTTCATCAACACTTTATTAGTGTCCCACAGCTGGGGGCGGGTCTTATACGAGGTTTCTCAACTCATACGAGAGTTGAGAGAGTTTAGACCTTAATCCAAACACGCTGGTTAAGTGCGGGTTGGTAGATGTCACATGTCCTCGAATGATTAGTTCTAAGACATGCCGGTGCAATGTTTTCTTCACCGAAATTGAGCAGTGGTCAAGCATGCCCACACAAAGAAGTGATTACACCGTCGAACCCGCGACCTTATAATTCAAAGCGGAGGCTTGTAACTCTGTGCCACCGCTGCTTACACTCTCTTAACACACAAAATGATCAGTCACGCTATTAAACTTGACCTAACCTAACCATTATAACAAGTTAACATTTTATAAAAATAAAAAATCTTGCAAAAAAACATCGACGTCGACGGTTTTTTCATTAAAACAACAATATTATTAACATATTATCGCTCTAATTAAAAAGAAATACTTATTTATTTTTAGGGTTCCTTCCACCAAAGCGTTTCCCTGAGTACCGTTACTAAATTTTATCAATAATTACTAAACGTCGGTCTTATTCATAAAAATCATAAAAGATTTATACTAGTAAGAAATTGACTGTCTCTTTCTTACTAGTATGGGTACATATCGATATTTCTGCTAAAATAATGTATCAAAACATAAATTATATTTTTTTTTTATCAAATACTGACTACCCGTGCGAAGCCAGGGCGGGCCGCTAGTGCTTAATTTTTCTTTTCTAGTCAACTATCTATTTAAATAAAAATGAAACCCGTTTTCCGTTGTCACGACATTGTTTTTAAATATTCATTTAATTACGAGGATGGATCTTACGCAGAGAAAAATTAAAAAAAAAGAAAATTTAGAAAGCGAATTTATTTATTATTGGTTATATTCGGTAGGTCTGACACCCGGTAGATGGCACTGCTTTACCGGGCAGAACGACGTCTGCCGGGTCCGCTAGTATATATAAAAAAAGGAATCCCTATTTCCCTTGGTCACGCCATCACGAGTTAACAGCTAGACCGATTTTGCTAATTCTTTTTTTTTATATTCCTTGAAGTCAAGGATGGTTCTTACGCAGAGAAAAATTAAATAAAAACACTATCTCCGAGACGGCTTGACCGATTTTTATGGAATCTTATAAGTATCTATATTTGCTTTACCGGGCAGGATGACGTCTGCGGGGTCTGCTAGTGATAAAATAAAATATACTAAAATAAAACTCGTACATAGATATTTGACAAAAAAATTATAAAGTCCGCCAAAATTGTGTATCAAATTTTTTTATCACATACAGATAAGTATCCGCGAAGCCTGGGCAGGCCGCTAGAGTTAATTTTATAATTTTATTTCTAGTCATCCCTAACTTTACTAACTCTGTCTGTCTCTCTGTTACGGTTTCCCGCTTAAACTACTGCACCGATTTGGATGAAATTGAGTATGGAGGTAGTTTGAGACCCGAGAAAGGACATAGGATAGTTTTTATCCGACTGCGCAAAAAGAAGGTAATGTTTTGGCGCGATAACCGACATACACGCGGGCGAAGCCGGCGTCGGAAAGCTAGTAGATTATATATATCATACAGTGAGTAGTTACAGAATGTTTTTAATACTAAACATCTTTCAATCGACCTTTCTTCGTTCCGTTTCACTGGTTCGTTTCGGTTCGCGCCAAGAATTAATGCAAACCATTCCGTTACAGGACTAAAATGATAATCCGTTTGTCTATTTCTAAGAATATTGGTCGTTAGTTGAAAATATTAAATGTAAAAAGGAATTCATTGAAAAGGGCACGTATTTCTTCATTATTCGTTCAGAGTTCGATGTCCGGTTTATGCAATTAAGAGTGAAGTCAACCGTCCCTTGTAAAACACATTTTTTATTAAATACAACTTTTTGAACTATTTTTTTTAATATTAATGCTGTTAAATTCGAATAAAATAGTATCACTTCAATCCTTTTTAGTGTCCCATAGCTGGGCACCGGTCTTCTCTCAACTATCTTATGAGTTGAGAGAGTTTTAGACTTAATCCACACACGCTGGCCAAATGCGGGTTGGTGGATGTCACATGACTTCGAATAATTAGTTCTTAGACATGCCGGTTTCCTCACGATGTTTTCGTTCATCGATATTGAGCAGCGACAATGAAACAAATCACACAAAGATGTGTGGGCACGACCAGGATTCGAACCCGCGACCTTATTTTTCTAAGGCGAGGCCCGTACCGCTGCGCCACCGGTGCTTTCTAATTTACTCCATACTGTCACTTTCAATTGAAAAGAATCAATAATAAATAAAATAAAAAATAAATAAAAAATAAAATAATATAGCAATGGCATATCAGTATTAGATTCTGTTTTAAAACTGTATGTCGCAGGATCGATCCCTGGTCGTAACTTCACATCCTGATTTATCACTAAAGCTTAATATAGGTAAAAAATAATCCTGCCAATAATATAATTGCGATAGCTTGTATGGACGTGTAGATGGTTGTTTGTAACGCTTTCACGCAAAAACTACTGCATGGGTTTGGATGAAATTTGCCACTGAGATAGATGGTAGTCTGGAATAACACAAATGCTACTTTTTATTCTAATACCACGCGGGCGAACCCGCGAGAGCGAGCAATAACTTAAATTAAAGATTCAATTACATTGACATTTACCAACCAGCACTAGCTTCGGATATTGAATATTGGCTATGAAACAATCACACAAAAATGCGTAGGCGGGGCGTGAGATCGAACCCGCGACCTTATTTTTCAAAGGCTAGACCGATACCACTGCGCCACCTCTCCTCAGAATACGTATGAAAAAGCAATAAAAATATTGAGTATTGAGTAAATTCTACGTACGGAACCCTCTTAATAAACAGCCTATCACGCTTAACATAATCATTATCAACATTTATATGTAAAATTGCAATAAATAATGTTCGCGTGTTTCTATCAGATAATGTCTAACTGTTTATCATTACGACTCGTTGCTGGACTTGGGGTGAGCTGACGTATCAATGTAACCTTGTTTTACATGTTAACTTTTACGGTATATTATTTAGCTTGGAAGGTGTTCAAAGGATCTACATTGTGTAGGTATCAACATTTTGTCCGTGGGTCACATCAACCCTTTTTAGTGTCCCACTGCTGGGCACGGGTCTTCTCTCAACTATCTTATGAGTTGAGAGAGTTTAGGCGTTAATCCGCACACACGCTGGCCAAGTGCGGGTCGGTGGATGTCACATGTCCTCGAATGATTAGTTCTTAGACATGCCGGTTTCCTCACGATGTTTTCCTTCACTGATATTGAGCAGCGAAGATGAAATGATGGTGTCCGATAAACGGTAATAGGGTCACCCTCTATTACATGTGGGATCTAAAGGCAGCCGGCGAAATGTGGGTGATATTTACCTCTGCCTCCACCTTAGGATAATATAGACGTGATGCTACGCTGCTAGAAGAAGAAACTAATCTTAGACATGTCGGTTTCCTCACGATGTTTTCCTTCACTTTATTGAGCAGCGGAGACAAAACAATTCACACAAAGATGTGTGGGCACGACCAGGATTCGAACCCGCGACCTTATATTTCTAAGGCGAGGCCCGTACCGCTGCGCCACCGCTGCTCACCGCTGCTGGTGTCCGTGGGTGTACACCTTTAATTAAATCCCTCGACGTGGTCCCCGGGTGGTGCAAATCAGGAGACAATCAACTGGTGGTAGGCTTCGGCCGTGGTTAGTGACCACCCACCAGACAAAGCCACACCGCCAAGCGACATTGCCGTGTTCCGGTGCGATGTTTAGTGACACCATGCAGAGAGGGTGGGTCGGTATTGTTGCTCTATTAAGGCTTCTAACCATATGGACGCTCATTCCCTTGCCACCTTCTCACCGATAATCATTCATAATCACAAGTGAATCGGTATACATCGTAGACTACATCATTGCTTAAAAACAGGCAACTTGTAGTCAAGCGCCAGCCTATCGAAGAATAAAAAAAATCTAGATACCTACCAGCTTTGATTATCATGCTAAACGATTGACCTCTTTTTGCGCAGTCGGATAAAAACTATCCTATATCGTTCCCCGGGGTTCAAACTATCTCCATACAAAATTTCATATAAATCGTATCAGTAGTTTTAGCGTGAAAGCGCGACATATAAACAGAGTTACTTTCGGATTTATAATATTAGTAAAAATTATGGATAGGCGCCGCATATATGACCTCTCACTTGCCTCATATGTCGGGTCACTACATATCATCGTACAAGAACATTTTCAACCGACTTCAAAAAGAAGGAGGTTCTCAATTCGACTGTATGTTTTTTTATGTTTGTTACCAAATATCTTTGTTATACGTGAACCGATTTCTATGATTCTTTTTTGTTGGCAAGTAAATGCTTCCGTGTGGTCCCATTTAAATTTGATCAATATCTGACTAGTAGTTATTGAGCTATGTCGAAAGAAGCGTCATTGTTTACGCTAAGCGCGCAGCCTTCCAAAATTATTAGCGCAATTGCCCTAAACGCATAATTCTAGGTACCTACAATTGAAGTCGGTTTTGTGTTGTTGTTGCAAAAATAATTATTAACAAGAACGAACAAATAAAAAATGGCTATTTTCTTAGGTACTTTGACGGGCTGGTGGTCGCGTGATCGGTATATTTTCACGCCGCAGGTCGTGGGTTCGATTCCCAACCCAGTCAGACGTAGTGTGTAATGAACACGTCTGTTTGTCTTGAGTCTGGGTGTAATTATCTATATTTAAGTATGTATTCACAAAAGAAAAGTATTAGAATAGTAAGTAATAGCGAACTTCGCGCGTATTACTAATGTAATACGTATGTATTTTTTAAAGCCACATAATAAAAAAAAATTTCGTACCAAAAATTAAAAAAAAATGTACGGGTGAACAATCTTTATCACTTAGGGGCAAAATAGATAGTAGCCGATTCTCAGACCTACTGAAAACGCATATAAAATTTGGTAAAAATCGGTCAAGCCGTTTCGGAGGAGTACGGTAACAAACATTGTGACACGGATTTTTTTTTTATTCTAGCTTCCGCCCGTAGCTTCGCCCGCGAAATTGATCTCACTAATCTTGTTTCTCTATACAAACTTTGGAACCCCGTTACACCCCCTTAAAGGGTGAGTTTTGAAAAATCCTTTCTTAGTGCATCCCTAGACCCCATAAGGAACCTGTGCCAAATTTAGAGTCTCCAGACCCAGCGGTTTGGGCTCTGCGTTGATATGTCAGTCAGTCAGTTTCTTCTTTTATATATTTAGATTTTTTTTAATTTTTTTTTGCGTGAACTGTACCAAAAGTACAGTCAATTACAAAAATTAACATACACACAAGTGAACAATGTTTATCAGGATCGAGTAACGGGTTCGAAACCCGTGTTTGCGAAAACCAGTCACAATAACATCTGAGATATTATCAAGTGCATACAACATTAACATTTGTACCGACAACAATAATACGAGGTGCAGATTGTAATAATTATGTAAATCTGATAAAGTCATAAGAATATAAAGAAGAAAGAAAGAAAGTATGTGGATTAAGGCCTTAAACTCTCTCAACTATAAGGTAGTTGAGAGTTACCGGTGCCCAGCAGTGGGAGCACTAAAACGTGCTGAAGTGACACCCTTTCCGGTACACCTTGTATAACATGTTGCACCATCTAAGTAAGTAAATTTTTTTATGTTTCTAAACAAGATCAATATTTATAAATTAAGGTAATCGCACACAAGTCGATTAGATAACCGGCGAGCCGTTACCGCAGGTCGACCACACCTGACCTTTACAACACCTGTTTATGATCAACGGCATAACGCATAACTTTATAAGAAATGTCAACGTTTCCGCTCCTGTTTGTGTGATAGCGCCTTTATCATACGAGTGGAATGGAGTAGGGTTATACTAAAATAATTAAATGTCGTGGAAATATGATTTAATGACTTTTTTTTTCATTTTCACTATGCTTAATTAAAACATGCATATTACATGAGAGCAGCGGTGGCCTCGCCTTAGAAATACAAGGTCGCGGGTTCGAACCCCAGTTGTGCCCACAAATCTCTGTGTGAATTGTTTCATCGCTGCTGCTCAATATCGGTGAAGGAAAACATCGTGAGGAAACCGGCATGTCTAAGAACTAATCATTCGAGGACATGTGACATCCATCAACCTGCACTAGGCCAGCGAGTGTGGATTAAGGCCTAAACTCTCTCAACTAGTAAGATAGTTGAGAGAAGACACAAAAAAAAGGGTTGAAGTGAATTAATACATAACGCTAGAGCTGTTATGACATGAAAACAGACAAACAGGTCAATAATAATGGTTATATAAGTTTTGTTGTTCAATTATAATAAAACTAGCTTCCGCCCGCGGTTTCGCCCGCGAAATTGATCTCACTAATCATGTTTCTCCATACAAACTTTGGAACCCCGTTTCACCCCCTTAAAGGGTGAGTTTTGAAAAATCCTTTCTTAATGCACCCCTACACCTCATAAGGAACCTATGTGCCAAATTTAGAGTCTCCAGACCCAGCGGTTTTGGCTCTGCGTTGATATGTCAGTCAGTCAGTTTCTTCTTTTTTAAACTTAGATTATTAAGTTTTACCCCTAGGTTTCATTGGCGAAACATTCACAAGAAAACATGTTGCAAGCTCTATCTATCTCTATATCTATCTCTATCGTTTATAGATGAGTAGAAAGAGATAAGACTATGCTTGTATCATGTTTTGTTGTGCAGTGAAATCGCTCAGAAAAGTTTTGGCATTTGTATTCTAATAGTTGCTACAATTTTTTTGTGACCAGAGTGCTGGCCTGTATCTTAGTCAAAGAATTATCATTGCCATACAAAGTGGCAATGCTGCCTTCTGGGCACATTCCCCCGAGGCCTCGATTCGGAGGAATTTTATGATGCCTTATCTAGTTTTTAAGATAGAACTTTAGTATTATAGATAGACCGTTTAACTCGCGTATCGCCTATCGCCAAGATTCAGACACCTCAAACTGCACAGACAGTGATGATGATTCAAGCGATATGGATATTAGTGACGAATAGTCTTACATTACTTTTATCTGTGGTTAAATAGTTCTTTATGAGATTTAATTAATGTTTTGACGTGATAACGTCTTTAAAATCGTTTTATTCGGGTGACATGTTCAGAAACTTGTGTCACACCAAAACCTCACGAGCGCGATCGCAGGTATAACGAGAGAGAGACGGACCGATCTCCCGTCTCATCTCGAGCGCTGCCAGTCATTCCGTGAAACTTGTCACGCGGAATCCTCACGAGCGGAGGCTGGCATAGCGTTCAAGTGAGTGGACCGATCTTCCGTCTCTCTCACTCTAGCAGCATACAAACGAATGGAGATATTGTTATCTTCATTAATTCCTTACTTCCCAAAAACTTATATCACCATTAAGAAGTTATCACGTAAACATCTCGATCGTAAACCTACTTTACAAACAACCAATTTTTTTTTATGACTTTGTACCTCAGATGGCGATGCGCGAGTTAAACGGTCATCTATAGTTTATTTATTTTATTATATTTTATGTAAATAAATGTTCTTCGGAGTTACCCCCCCCCCCCCCCCCTTTTATAAATATATTTTGTTTATAAAACTTTTTAAGTACGAAGGCGATTCCATTATCTAATTCGTAACACGGTTCATAGCCCACAGCCATCGTTATGAGTGCACGATACCTCAGGACTTAACATCGCTATTAAGTTACATAAACATTTCGCTATTGCAATAATTAGAATAATTCAATAATTAGATACAATGCCTCGTTAATCCCGGGTTCGTGACCCGGTTCAAGTAAAAATATGTTACTACATTTTGTAATAAATTTTGGTCTAATGGTAAGCGCTTAGTGTAGACTATGGACGCTTGCAACACCAGAGGTATCATTCACGAGATGGTGGCGTTTTAGCTGCCGACGGGACACTATTAGTAAACATGTCACTAATCATTCGAGGACATTTGACATCCACCAACCCACTGATGAGCAGGGGTCGGTATCGGCCTCGCCTTTAAATATAAGACTGCAGATCCGATCCCCGGTCTACACATCTATATGTGAATTGTTTTATCGCCACTGCTCAATATCGGTGAAGGAAAAACATCGTGAGGAAACTGGCATGTCTAAGAACTAATTATTCGTGGACTTATTTTTCAACCCGCACTTGGCCAGACACGGTTAAGGTCTAAATTCTCTCAACGGTTCTTCTCTCAACGCGATAGTTGAGAGAAGACCCGTGCCAGTGGAACTCGTAAGGGTTGTTCTAATTTGACAAGACTTACGTGTGAAAAGCATAACCCTTCCTTGGCAGTCGGGTAAAAAGCCATGAACGTACGTCATCCAATATAATCAACCGGTGAGAATTGCGCCCGCGCACGCATAACATGAGACATGATTAAATAATTACATGTAAAGTACAGTTAAATGAAATTATTTCTATCCAAAAATTTTGTGAATATTTGTGATTGGGGAGGTGTTGTAATCATTAGCAGAGATATTAATTAGCTTTCTATGGTGTTATTTGGTGTCCCATCGAGATGTAAAGGTAATAAGGTGTATCTGGTAATCACAGCCCTATGAGCTCTCTGACATAAAAAAAATTCAAATAGAACTTTTGGGGGTTGAGTCACCTTCGTCCGTGGGTGTACACCTTTAATTGAATCCCCACACGTGGTCCCCGGGTGGTGCAAATCAGGTGACAATCGACTGCTGGTAGGCTTCGGCCGTAGTTAGTGACCACTCACCAGACAAAGCCGCACCGCCAAACGGCCTTGCGTGTTCCGGTGCGATGACTGGTGACACCATGCATAGAGGGTGGGTCTGAATTGTTGCTCCTTAAGGTTTCTAACCATATGAACGCTCATTCCCATGCCACCGATAATCATTCGTTATCACGAGTGAATCGGTATACTAGACTGGCGCGTTCCATCGTAGAGTACATCTTTGCTTAACATCAGGCAAGTTGTAGTCAAGCGCCTGACTGTCGAAGAATAAAAAAAAAACTGTTTTATAACAAATTTTATAACGGTTTATTTTAGATTTTAGATCCCGACGTCTCAGTCTTTTCATATTTCATAGTCACGGGTGGACTGAGGTATTTGACGTCCAAAAATATTAATCACAATTATTACTGACTACCTACAAACAATATTGTTTATGTTGCGTTCCGATTTAAGCAAACTGAGCTCACAGTGTCTTTAATTTGCTTGGGTTTTGGTACAAGTAAATTAAGCACTGGGTCCCAAGCCGGTAGTATATTCCAACCATTTTCTCTGATAAAATAGTTTTATTTCAATGATATCCGTGTAAATCTAAGAAAATACTTTTATTATTAAATATTTTTATTATTTTCTTAATAGATATTATTATTGACGGAGTCTTCCCTATTATAATATAATAACAATAATGTATAATATAATTTTAAGTTATTGGGTATCTTATTATATTAGAATTTTATTTTTAAAAAGTTATTATATTTTGTTCAATCATTATTATTTTTACGTTGTTATTATGTAGTTAACTGTTTTCGATTGATTTATGTTTGTAAAATAACGACTTGAATTGAATAAATTTTATTATTATTGATATTATTATTATTATTATATTATAATTTTATTATTATTGATATACCTATTTAAATTTGGTTTTTGTTATGAAGTTGACTGTACCTATCAAATAATTTAAACCAGGTTGACAAGAATAGTGCGACCCAATTGATTGTATCGAGCGAAAGTTTTCTATGGGAGTCATAGTTTTTGTGACCCATTGTCGATCTATGGGAAATTTTGTAGAGATTTGTGTTGGTGTTGTGAAAATTGTTGAATTGTGCATTTCTACTAAACTTGTCACGTTACCTTTGGTCTTGTAAGTGTCCTAGGATCGAATTCCAGGTTGAGTAAAAGACATTTAATATAATATTACAAATATTAGGTATAGAGCCCACACATTTTTGTGTGAATTGTTTCATCGCCGCTACTCAATATCGGCGAAGGAAAACATCGTGAGGAAACCGGTATGTCTAAGAAATGATCATTCGAGGACAAGTGACATCCACCAACCCGCACTTAGCGTCTGTTGATTAAGGCCTAAACTCTCTTAACTATAGGCCGATCGTTTAACTCGCATATCACCTATCGCCAAGATTCTGACTCCTCAAGCTGCACAGACAGTGATGATGATTCAAGCGATATGGATATTAGTGACGAATATTCTTACATTACTTTTATCTGTGGTTAAATACTTATGCCCGCTAATTACGTGTCAGAGGGAGACAAGCAGTACGGCACGTGTTGCAGTTGCACTCTTTCGTTTTGAAGCGCACACTGCTACACTGCATGCTGTTTGTGATCTTCGGTGCCTACTTGATGTGTTAGTTTAATATTTACTTGTACCTACATTTGTGTAAGGGTAGTTGTTATGAGTGAGTTGCTTGAATGTTAGCGTATAGCAGCACTATACGCTCGGATTTATGCAGTTTACTCATAGTGACGACTCCGGTGTATGGTTAAAACTCGAATGAGTTTATATTACACCTACCTTGTAAACACCTGTTCTTGTATATCTGTTTTTAATAATAAATAAATAAAAAAATAAATAGTTCTTTATGAGATTTAATTAATGTTTTATGACTTTGTACCTCAGATGGCGATACGCGAATTAAACGGTCTATATAAAGTAAGATAGTTGAGAGAAGACCCGTGCTCGGCAGAACTAAAAAAGGGGTAAAGTGAGGGGGAACATTTGTGTCTTACTTCTGGGTACAGGTCTTCCCTCAACTATCTTAAAAGATAGAGCAGATACACTAATTTTTAGAGATAAATTTTTTTTAGTGCATTTTTAAGAAAAAAAAAATATAAAAAAAATTACTTCAAAATTTTTATCCTAAGATCATTGTATAATCTAATCTACTTTATGGAATTTTTTGCTTTGCCGAAATTCGAACTCTGATCTCTTCAACAGTTCGATAGCGTCTTCTACTAACTCTAGAATGTACAAACTGCATTCCATTTTTAACTGACTTTAAAAAACGAGAAGACATTCTCAACAATTCATCGGAATCTTTTTTTAAATCCAAAATCCAATCTGCAACGCATGATCGCTGCAGTAATCATCACACATTCTATCTCTTTCATCTCCCAACAATAAACAAAGACAAAAAGATCTCCATCTTGTTACCGACCAATTAATATTGAACTCTGAGTTTGTTTGAAACTTGGATTTCTCACGAACTTTTCCGAACTACTGTGGTGTAGAGGGGTCACGTTAAAATGGGTGGGTATATGTTTGTCTCTTCCTCGCGTGGAACGTATGAGTCCAGTGAGGACGCCCTTTTTGCGAATAGTCTGCACGACACGACTAGGCGGCATATTTCTGAAGACTATAGACAGGGATAGAGAGGTATTAGCCTTTAATTTTTTTAGTGTTGATAAATTGTTGATAATATTGTTTTAATCGACTTCAAACTCGAGAAGGTTTTCAATTTGAGTGTTCATATTTTTGTTTTAATAAATTTTATTTGGATTGAATTTAAAACGTTTTGTGTTATTTTTTCGTCACAAATTGTTGTACTTATAAAAGTTCAACAAATTGTGAATCACTTGTACTAGAATTACTAGGAACGGATTATACATTATTATCAAATATTGAAACTAAAACTTCTTTTGGATCGATTTTGTAATTTTGAGCATGTCAAAACTTTTTTTTTATTATATAGCAAAATGTCTTATTTTTGCTATTTACGTGTCTACTAAGATATTTAATAGACTTATTTATAAAAAAGGTATAAAAGACTTTTAAGTTAAAATGGAATTTGACTCTTACAAGAATAAATGTCAAGATGACAGACAAAGACAAACGAATTGTAAACCTATTTTATAATTAGCTTAAAATACGTATATGAACTACCAACCCAAAACATTGTGGAATAAGCAAATAAAGTATTGAGTATTGAACACGGAGGTTACTTGCTTTGCAAAATTGATATACCAGGTGGAAGGGACCGCCTTCCACAAACTGATAGGGCGAAATCCGTACGTCATACTGAGAAGATCGGTACATAAAATTAGTTCAGGAACTTCATGGGTATCCAATAATCTGGCATTGTTTTGTCAACTTATGCGGAATGTATCGTTACCTTAAAGAAACCCTAATGAGAAATGAAACTCCTATTGTGGGGTTAGATATTACCACCAAGCACACTCGCGCCACGTCATGTCGCGCATCATTCTTAAAACTAATGTATTGATGGAACCTTTATTTTAGCTGTTTTTCTTTTAAATCGATCAAACCGAATCGAAAATAAAGCAAAATAGCCAAAAGATTTAATAAATCAACGAATAGTAAACGGAGACTAAAAATTTTCGGAGGAAAACGATTCTAATTATGAAGCTGAATGCACCCTCTCCGTTTGTGGAACGCTTTTCCTTCCACCCTGTATACAGGCAATCAAATTAAATTGTAGTAAGAAAATTAATTCAAGATATACCTAAATAGGTTATAGCGTGATCAGAAGACATTATTTGCTGTGTAATTATAATTTGGAGTGGCTTAACATTTGCATGTTGTTCATAGAAGGCGAATAGCGTGTGATTGTATGAAATATTTAATGAGTACGATTGCTTTGAATTCAATGCTTATATTTACTACATAGTTACAATGTTTCTTGTTTAAGATACTGAGAGATGCATGTGAACAACATTTTCTCGTTCTTTATCGGACAAACGCGCTGTCATACTTACTCTTGTTATTAATTTTTTTTTCTAATACACTTGTTTTTTTTTTCTCTTTCTATGTGTTTCTTTTTTTTATCATTTAATTTTGTGTGTCCTGTCGTAGTCAAATAAATGTTTTTCTTTCTTTCTTTCTTTCTAAATACACAGTAGTATTTGGTAATTATTTTAGAAATCGATTTTAAGTTCGATCTAGATGGAAATTATGTGCTTTACCTTGTCCATCGCGAACGGTAGTATAGATACAAAAAAAAGTTACACGGATAGTATTTAGCATTATCGCTCTTCCACTTTTCCTCATTGATAGAAAAGTGTTAACGTATAAGAAAAATAAAACACCCTTTATAATGAAGAAGGGATGTTTTTTTTCTTATTCGTTTATTATAATATTTTGCTAGTTAATTTCTTGATGCCAGTATTATTTTTAGTATTTATAAATGCTATACTATAACTGTTTAACGGGAACGTTGTTATTTAACAAACTGTACAGTAATTTTGATCCAAAAAAATTAGTTAAAAATTATTGACACCCTGACCTGATTAAAAACCATCTCAACGATTTTAGCTTTTGAACAAAGAAAACTGTATCAAAACTGGTTTATTCGTTTAAACACAGACGTGAAATATTTTACTATACCCTTCTATTTGTCAGGGATCAAAAAGATTTAAATTAACTTCGTTATTTATGTACTTAAACTTGATTTTATTACCGTTTTGTTTGACTGAACACAAGTTTGTTGTTAGAATTGCGAAACCACGATAATGGATACATTAGCTACGGCTTTGTAATTCAAATACATTGTTATTAAAGTTAATTAAAAGTTAAAGCGGTCTATCTTTCTTATAAATATTAGTTCGTCATTTATGAGGAAGTAAAAAATATACACCACTCTTCCCACTAACATTGAAAAGTCAACTATCACATCAAAATTTAAAAAATCATTAAAATTTGTTTGGATGTATGAGTGAATATATAGGTAAATGTCACTTCAACTCTTTTTAGTGCTCCACTGCTAGGCACGGGTCTCCTCTCAACTATCTTACGAGTTAAGAGAGTTTAGGCGTGTATAGTAATTTTTAATATAATTATTATTTAATTTAGAGCAGCGATGGCCCAGTGGTTGCAGCCTCGCCTTTGAAATATAAGGTCGCCGGTTGGATTCCCGGTCGTGCCCACACATCTTAGTGAGAATTGTTTCATCGCCGCTGCTCAATATCAGCGAAGGAAAACACCACGAGGAAATGTCCGTCACTAAGCTAATAAGTGTATAACTAAAATCACATATTATTGTAATAAAAAAAATACAAAAATGTATCTCGTTCACATTTTCACGCCATCACGAAAAAAATACGTACGTCCTATAATATGCTAAAACCATTTTAGCAAAAAATGATTTTGATTTTGTTTTATTAGTTTAAAATGAAGTTTTACAGTCTCCATGCATCTCTATGTTCTCTGCAGATGACGGCGGGCAGCGCGCTCTGTTTTTGCGCGCCATCTGAACTGGACGTTCCAAGTTCAAATTTGAAAATTAGAACCCGATCGTTTCATGTTTTAAAATTTGCTGTTTAATTTTGGAATTTTCCGCTTCTCAATTCTATTTTTTTAAAAATAAGAACGATTGATTTATGTTTTTATTTAAATCATAAACTTCTTTCATTTTCAGGCTTCATTAGTCTGAAATCAATTTTGTGATATTTTGGTTCGGATTTTAATAACAAAAACCCTTTTTAGTTGTTGTAAATTAATATTATTTTTCTAGTATTCCATTGATTGCTTTTTCGATTTATTAGTTTTCTTTATTAAATAAATTATTATTAAAAAAAAGTTTAATTATTACAGCGTTCCTAATTTGGATTTAAATATTCGACGAACATATTATCTTTGAAATATTGTTGAAAACTTACTTAGAACCAATTTTATACTAGATTAATTTTTAGTGTTTAATTAACAAACTAGGATTTCCTACCTCGTGTAAAATACCTCAGGCCGTGTTTATGGAAACTGTAAAGCATCATAAAAAAAAAATTGACCGCGACAAAACCCGTCACAAAATTGTTTAATTTCTGTCATATTGTAGTAAAAAGGTATAAAAATACTAACGAAAACAATGTTACATTTTTTTTGCATTATCCACCTAACCCTAGCGTTTTTCTCATATAGAAAACAATAAAAAAAAGCACCAAAACGTTCGTAATAGAAAACCTACCATTATCTATGGATACCATAACCTACCACAACTCGCAAGCGTACAGAATTAAAAAGCAAACAACGAGTTTCATAGTTCATTTAAAAAAAACAGACAATGCACTCGAAGCAAAAAGGCCGAACCGCATAATATATTACTTGAATCAAACTTAACACTGCAAAGTTAAGCCTCCAAGTAAAACCACTCCTACATAACACGCCCACTGGAATATACAACCTCTCTTTCTAACATAAAAGCCTTAATATTTCTATCCTGCTCGCACACACCGCCTCCACATTTTCCGAGAGCAGTTTTTAGTCAGTACAAAGACTCCGTCCGCGCAGGTTTTCATGACGGTTGAAACGTGTTTTTTTTTTCGTTTTGAAACGGAAAGGATTTTTTTTTTGTTTTTTATCAGTGTGTGATTATGATAAGCCGTGACTGTGGGTTTTTGGTGTTGTGGTTATAAGTGGTTATATTTAAAGGTAGTTATTTGGTTATAAGATATTTTTTAATAGAAAAGTTAGGTTTTGTTTTTTAACCCTCGTCGAAAAAGAGGGGTGTTAAAATGTGATGTGTGTATATGTGTAACAGCTTGAGGTTTCCTAGCGTCTAAGCGAAAGTCGAATGGATCGATTTCGATGTGGTTTTCTTAATATAATAGTTGAAGTTATGATGGTTTTTAACTTGGAGTTCACTTCAAATTCATTTAAACCCTTTTTAACGTCCCACTGCTGATCACGGGTCTTCTCTCAACTATCTTACGAGTTGAGAGAATTCAGGCGTTAATCCACACACGCTGGCCAAGTGCGGATCGCGGTTTCGTTCCCCGGTCGTGCATTGCTATGTGTGGAATTGTTTCAACTCCGCGTTTCAGTACCGGTGATAACTACTAATCATTCGAGGACATATCACATCCATCTAAATTAGGGTAATTTAATACAATTTTAATTTATATTTTTACCGGAATGTGCGAAAAGGGTTTCAAAAGTGGCCATACTTTTTTTCCGGTAATGAGGTGTTTTTTGACATGCTCTGTAAGCAGCATATTATGCTTTAGATCAGCGATCGGCAACCTTTTGGCAGGCAAGGGCCACAAGGTGCCAAAATAAACTAAAGGCGGGCCGCAGTCATGGTATTAACCGTAGCGTAGAAGCCCAATACGCCTACGCATAATTGGTCATATCATAAGTATTCCATAGGAAAAATAAAAATGCTATTAAAAATTGGTAAATGTCACAAAATTTAATTCGTACATGTAATACTTACATTATGTTTACATATTTTTTTAATTCTTTTAATGCGTTTATTTTGATAGAATTATAACTTATTTACAAATATTCACGGGCCGCAAGCAGAACGTCCGCGGGCCGCATGCGGCCCGCGGGCCGCGCGTTGCCGACCGCTGCTTTAGATTCAAAGGTGCTGTTAGATTCTTTTCAATTGAAAGTATGAGGTAATTGGAGAGCAGCCAAATAAGGTCGCGGTTTCGAATCCTGGTCCTACACATCTTTCTGTAAATTGTTCATTGCTTCACTGCTCAATATCGTTGAATGAAAATATTGTGAGGAAACCACCAACTTATACTTTGCCAGTGTGTGTGGATTAAGGCCTAAACTCTCTAAACTCGTAAGAGAGAAGACCCGTGCCCAGCTGTGGGGCACTAAAAAGGGTTGGAGTGAGGTAAATTAACATGACATTATTTTTTACTCTGGCAGTTTATTTTAACAATTATTAATTTTGTTCTATAACTAAATAACTTAACTAACTTAGAAGTAACTTAGGTAAACATTAGCTTTCCGCCCGCGGAACAACCGCACGTATTTTTTTTATTCTGCGATAGGCTGGCGCTTGACTACAACTTGCCTGAAGTTAAGCAATGATAGTCTACGATGGAACGCGCCAGCTTAGTGTACGAATTCGCTCGTGAATACGAATGATTATCGGTGAGAAGGTGGTAGTGGAATGAGCCTCTATATAGTTAGAAACACCAAAGGAGCATAAATTTCGACCCACCCTCTTAAATGGTGTCACCAGACATCGCTCCGGTACACAGCAATGCCGCATGACGGTGTGGCTTTGTCTGGTGGGTGGTCACTAACCACGGCCGAAGCCTACCACCAGTTGATTGTCACCTGATTTGCACCACCCGGGGACCACGTGTGGGGATTCAATTAAAGGTGTACACCCACGGACGAAGGTGACTCAGTCTCCATTGCTAATTAATACCTGATCTGTAATAAGATCAGGTTATTACAGATATTAGGTACTTCTGTACTAAATAAAATAAATTAAATTGCATAAAACCATAGATAATATATCAAATTTTGCATTAACATTATTGAAATCAAAATCAATTAGCATCATTCCCCTTGCCTTTTCCCATTTCTATTGAGGTCGGCTCCCAGTCTAACCAGATGCGGCTAGCTACCAGAATTATACGAGCGACTGCCATCAGACCTCGAAACCGGAGGGAACCAGTAGCCGATATGGTTAGACCAGGTGTCAGATTATATTGGCTTCTGACTACATGTAACGATTTTCATAGATGTGTTAAATGACAACCGGGACCGACGGTTTACCGTGCTCTCCGAGGCACAGAGGGTTGTCCCTCAACCAACCAGACACCGAAACAATTTTTTGTTGTTACACAAAAATCAAAATCAATAATATCAAATAAAAAGAAATAAAAAAAATAATCAAATGAAAATATTGAACTAAAACTACTTTATAACGGATTTTATCGCAGTTCATTTTAGATTTTAGATCCCGACGTTTCAGTCTTTTCAGACTTCATGTTCACGAGTGGACTGAGGTATTTGACGTCCAAAAATTATTAATCACAATTATTACTGACTACCTACAAACATTATTATTTAAGTTACGTTCTGATTAAAGCATATTGAGCTCACATTGTCTTGAATTCTGAGTCCCAAGCAGGTTGTATATTCCAACCATTTTCTCTGTTAAAATTAGGATGTATTAAAATTTCAATAGCTTGGCGGATCATTTTTGGTAGGAACCGGTTTTCTTTGACAAGTACCTGTGTGTTATCAAATATCAGGTAATGGTAAAAAAAAAACAAAAAAATGTCCATTATAAAACTACAGAATTCAAATCAGTGAGCAATATTAATAAAACTCGGACTGTTAGGTTTGGATTTTCTTACCCAGAAATTGTACTTAGTTATTCCTAACTTTAATTACTTACTAAGTTAATCAAGTTTCTTGAAGAAAAAGTTATTTATTAATCATTGAGCAAAGCAACAAAAAACTTGTTAAGTTATTGCAGTATTTAAACAAAAACTTGACCGACCTTTAATTCTGTATCTACTTAATTTCATGGTGTGTTTACAAAATGACTAATTTGCAAATTTCACAATAACCTAATTATTTTTAAACCCCTGACTTAAAGGCTGAGTTTGACATGTGGCTGTACGTTTGTGTATCTGTGTATAAATGTGGAATTATAACGCTTATAAGGCCGGCCGTTTAACTCGCGTATCGCCTATCGCCAAGATTCTGACTCCTCAAGCTGCACAGACAGTGATGATGATTCAAGCGATATGGATATTAGTGACGAATAGTCTTACATTACTTATATCTGTGGTTAAATAGTTCTATAAGAGATTTAATTAATGTTTTATGACTTTGTACCTCAGATGGCGATACGCGAGTTAAACGGTCGGCCTATAAACGAATTGACCGAATGCGGTTTTAAAAGCTTAAGTAATGAATTCGGTGCTTAGGTAGGTAAGTTGCAGTCTTCACATTTTTTTTTAAATTTAGAATATTGTTTTGTTATGATATAAGCTTGCGCTTGACCACAATTTACTTGATGCAATGATACAGTCTACGATGAAATGTGCCTACCTTTGCCGGGAGGAAATCCATTATGGGTGGGCCGAAATTGTTGCTCCTTTGTGGTTTCAACCTTAAGGAGCATCATTTCACTGCCACCTTCCCACCGAAAGTCATTCGTAATCACGAGTGAATCGGTACTAGACTACATCATTGCTTAACATCAGGTAAGTTGTTGTCAAGCGCCAGCCTATTCAAGAATAAAAAAAAGGGCGGGGGTGTGTGAGACTCCAATTGATTACCCGAACAAAAACCCGCCGGGTGTTTCTTCGCAGGCCATGGTGTCATGGGAACCACAAGTGACACAACCGTTACAAAGGAATGTACCCGTCTAATTTACCGATTCTCTTGATTACGAATGATTTTCGGTGAGAAGTTGGAATTGGAATGAGCCTCCATATGATTAGAAACCATAGAAGCAAAATTCTGACCCACCCTCTTTATATAGCCAGTTCCGTCCATATCTTAAAGGTCGGTAACGCGCGGGTGATGGCTATGGTGTTTAGGCTACGGTGATTCTCCATCAAAAGTCAATGCTTATTACCTCACTTAAACTTATACTCATACCCACTGGAAACCTACCAACCTAACAAACTCGATTACTTCAACTTTCTGTTTAAAGAAAATGCATCAAAATCGGTCCATTAGTTTAAGCGCTACATGCATACGTCATTCTTGTAACACTTTCAGTGTCCCACTACTGGGCATGGGTCTTCTCTCAACTATCTTACGAGTTGGGAAAGTTTAGGCCTTAAACCACACACGCTGGCCAAGTCCGGGTTAGTGGATGCCATGTCCTCGAATAATTATTTTTTTTAGACATGCCGGTTTCCTCACGATGCTTTCCTTCACTGATATTAAGCAACGGCGATGAAACAATTCACACAAAGACGTGTGGGAACGACCGGAATCGAACCCGCGACCTCATATTTCTAAGGCAAGGCCCGTACTGCCACGCCACCGCTGCTCTTAAACAATATACATTGTCTGAATGTCGATTTTTCAATTATTAATTTTAAATAATGTTTATTTAATATTACGATTTATTATCAAATTATGCATATTATGTTTACTTAATAAATTTCACATTATAAACATTTAAATTCAATTTCATTTTATTATAAACTAGCGGACCCGGCAGACGTCGTTCTGCCCGGTAAAGCAGTGCCATCTACCTGTTCTCAGACCTACCGAATATAACCAATAAGAAATAATAGGTATCTAACCCGGTTTTCGGCACTTCTTCGCTTTCTATATTTTCTTTTTTTTAATTTTTCTCTGCGTAAGAACCATCCTCGTACTTAAAGGAATATTTAAAAAAAATAATTAGCGAAATCGGTCCAGCCGTTCACGCTTGATGTCGTGACAACGGAAAACGGGTTTCATTTTTATATATATTTTTATATATATATAGACATTGTAACCTAATTAAAAAAATAATTAAATTTTCAATTTTAGCAATATAATTTCACGTATAGTTTTACAAATTGAAATAAAACTACTTTATAACGGATTTTATCGCGGTTTATTTTAGATTTTTGATCCCGACGTTTCAAAGTCTTTTCAGACTTCATGTTCACGGGTGGACTGAGATATTTGACGTCCAAAAATATTAATCACAATTATTACTGACTACCTTCAAACATTAATATTTAAGTTGCGTTCCGATTTAAGCAAACTGAGCTCACAGTGTCTTGAATTCTGAGTTGATTTTGCTTGGGTTTTGGTACAAGTAAATTAAGCACTGGGTCCCAAGCTGGTGGTATAATAATTAACTACGTTTACAAATCAGTTTGATCATTGGTATAATTATGTCATCTTATTAAATTATAAATCATGCATTGGAATTCGTTATATATGGTGGAAATTCCATAGACAAAGCGTTTTGATCCACTTTTATTATGCGAAATGCTAAGTTGTTGATTTCGCTGCCGGCATCTCTGTTTCCCGACAGCTTACAGCTATAATCTGCCTCTCAAGTCACGTGTGTGGGTATCACTCCATCATTGCTTAGCAACAGGCAAGTTGTGGTCAAACGCAATTCTATTACAGAAAAAAAGAAATCGCTATAGCAAAAAGTTTTTCCGTAACCAGGACCGTCAGCTTTACAAGTCACAACTTGTTATGATTCATAAAGATCTGTCAATACTGCACGTGGTACAATAAATTGCCGTTCAGTAAAAAATCCGATTAAAAATATATTTCAAAGGTAACAATACAAGTTCACGGTATTTCGTTCTGGCGCGATTAATTTTAACTAGCTAAACACAGCAGTGATGTGGTACAAGACACAAGCTGAAGCGATTTCGAAGCGGGTTGAAAACTAAGCCATTCCGAAGCAAACTAAACCAGCTTAAATTAAGAAATAGGCGTGCGCTTTACAATAACTTGCCTAATGTTTAACAATGATGTAGTCTAAGATGGGATGCGCCTGCTCAATATACTGATTTACAGAGATTTTTGGTGAGTAGGTGGCAGTAGAATGAGGCTCCATATGATTAGAAACCATATAGGAGCAACAATTTTGACTCATCCTCAACAGGAGCAACAATTTTGTGCCACCAGACATCGTGCCGGAACACGGCAAGGCCGCTTGACGGTTAATTGTCACCTGATTAGCATCTCTCGGGGCTTTTTGATTTTTTGGGACTGAAACACCATTGTCCGTGGGAGTGCACCTTTTATACAAATCAGGTAACAATCAATCAAGTGGTAATTATATTTACTGGTAATTAACCGGTGGTAAGCTTCGGACGTGGTTAGTGACCACCCACCAGACAAAGTCGTCTAAAGTTTCTAGCTCATTATAATTAAATTACAACAAAAAAGATTTCAATTTGTGTTATGAAGTTATAAATATACTAGCTTTCCGCCCGCGTCTTCGCCCGCGTGTATGTCGGTTATCGCGCCAAAACATTACCTTCTTTTTGCGCAGTCGGATAAAAACTATCCTATGTCCTTTCTCGGGTCTCAAACTACCTCCATACCCAATTTCATCCAAATCGGTTTAGTAGTTTTTGCGTGAAAGCGTGACAAACAAACTTACATTCGCATTTATAATATTAAGTATAGATTTTTTCAATTTTCTTATTCAAATAAAAAAATAATTCACTAAAAAAATTAAAACATTGATTAACAAATTATGTTTTAATAATAAAATTAAATTAATAAAATATCTAATTATTTTCTTATTGAATTTGTGAAATAGTTTGTTCAAAATAAATGAAATTTTTAATATTACTCCTCGCAGGCAATGCTTAATTAAAATTTAGTGGGTTACAAAATCTATATTTCAAAATCAATGCCACTTTTCGTTGTAATTTTATAACTCAAAAACGGGCTTACCTATTCAAACCAAATTTTGTTTAGGCATTGTTCGGACTATTTAGTAGATGGTTTATGTGAAACTTGCACAAAATCGGTTGAGCGGTTCTTAATATATCACATTTTTTGTAAATTGTTGAGCGATGCTGGGGCGGGCCGCTAGTTGTTTATAGAGATAACAAAACAGCTATTTGTTTTTAACCCATAGGTTAACTGGAAGTTTTCAAAACTCATTACACTTCACTTCAACTCAATACTACACCAAAAAGAGTAGATAATCTATACACAGGCCATATTGCCTCAATTCTCACAATTACATATACATAGTACGGTCGCGGAGAGGGTAGATTTATTTTCCTGGTTTCTGAATGAGTTCACTAAAGTTACTTTGCATGAGTTGTGTTATAAATAGTATAATAAGTACCTATTGTTAATATTTGGCCACGCTAACGATTTGGGGCAACCTGTAATGTAACTAACATTGTGAGTTGTGTGTTGTGAATAAATAAATGAATAAAATAAAATAAATTACATAGTTGAGAGAGTTTAAGCCTTAATCCACACACGTTGAGTAGCAGTAATGAAACAATTCACACATTGGTAGATGTTTGAACCCGACCAGAGATCAACTCCCGACCGTCTATTTCAAATATAAACTTAAAATAAACTTTTTGCTATATAATATAACATAAATACCTCCTTCAATGAAACTGTTTTGTGTAATAAATGAAAGAAAAACATTTTGTTATTTGACACAAAAAGGACACACACACACACAAAAAACTAAAAAAAAATAACAACTATAAAGGAAAAAAAGAAAAAAACTAAGAGTAGGTACGTGTGACCCAGCAGTGTCAAAATGGACATTGCTTATTAAACGCTGTAAGTATCTACCAGAGGCGACGACCCACACTGATCAAATAAAATGTTCTGAATCTTTTTACTTGGGCCACTCTCTATAACTTAGTAGCTAACTACACATATTATAATTAATTGTATTAAATGGGCAACAATTAGTTAATTAGATTCTTTTCTGCATTATAGAGCAGCGTTGGCGCAGCGGTACGAGCCTTGCATAATAAATATAACAGAGTGGGTTCGATTCACGATTCGATTTATTTATTTCATAACCCGCTTCTCAGTGTAGGTGAAGGAAAACATCGTGAAGAAACCGGCATGTCTAAGAACTAATTATTCGAGGACATGTGAGATCCACCAAGCCGTACTTAGCTAGCATGTGTCAGTCGCGCCCACACATCTTTATTTATTTCATCACCGCTGCTCAGTGTATGTGAAGGAAAACATCGTGAAGAAACCGGCATGTCTAAGAACTAATTATTCGAGGACATGTGAGATCCACCAACCCGTACTTAACCAGCATGGGTGGATTAAGGCCTCAACTCTCTCAACTATTTCTTAATTTTTTTCTTCAGAAGAAAGGCAATGATTACCTACATTACAGTAATACCTAACATAATAACATACACTAATTATACGCTAAACTGTGAAACAGTTTATTACCCTTGCTTAATTAGAATTAGAATTAAATAACAATTTCATAGAGATTTTGACCACAAATTATTCGACTTAAATGCATGACATATGAAGGGCCGGTGGCGTGGTCGGTAAGATATTTGCTTTTCACGCCGCAGGTCGTGGGTTCGATTCCCACCCGAGACAAACATTTGTCTAAATATGTCTGTTTGTCTTGTGTCTGGGTGTAATTATCTATATTTAAGTATATATTTACAAAAGAAAAGTATTATATGTAGTATATTACCAGTTATCTGGTTTCCATAGTACAAGCTCTGCTTAGTTTGGGATCAGATGACCGTGTGTGTTAATGTCCCATAATGAAAAAACAAAAAAAAATCTCATACATCACGTAGAGTATCGTAAAATCAGCAGTAGAGAAGCGGTGGCGCAGCGGTACGGGCGTCGCCTTAAAAGTATAAGGTCGCGGGTTCGAATCCCAGTCGTGCCCACACATTTATGTGTGAGTTTTCATCACCGCTGCTCAATATCGGTGAAGGAAAACATCGTGAGGAAACCGGGATGTCTAAGAAATAATCATTCGAGGACATGTGACATCCACCAACCCGCAGTTGGCCAGCGTGTGTGGATTAAGGCCTATCTTACGAAGATCTTACGATATCTCACCAAGGAGGTCGAAAAATTCTCAAAAACGCCTCATCTAATTAATGGACGCCCCCTAATCGTATTCTGTTTTTGGACCGGGTCCAAAAACAGAATATGATCTTTAAGATTTCATAAAAATCGGTCAAGCTATTTCGGAGGAGTTTTTTAATTTGTCTCTGCGTAATAACCATCCACGTACTTCAAGGAACATTCTAAAGAAAAGAATTAGCGAAATCGGTTCAGCCGTTCTCGAGTTATGCGCTTACCAACACATTTTGCGATTCATTTTTATATTAAAGATTACACGCAGACACAAGACAAACAGACATATTTAAACAAATGTTTGTCTCGGGTGGGAATCGAACCCACGACCTGCGGCGTGAAAAGCAAGTATCTTACCGACCACGCCACCGGCCCGTACGATGTATATCTATTATTTGTGCGCTTGCACATTAGATAACAGAACTTGTATTACAATGCCAATGTTATTACCAGAGATGATTGGTATGCAAATTCATTTACCGGGCCGTGCAAAGTTTTTTATAACAAATTTCACATTTTGTTCTATTCTTCGATAGGCTGGCGCTTGACTACAACTTGCCTGATGTTAAGCAATGATGTAGTCACTTTCTACACACCTGGCCGGATCAGTTCGCGGCGAGCTGCCGATGAGTTTGTACGTTTCTACTTCTTCACAGCTTCAACACAGAGAAATTCGTTGTTGAAATTCAACAACGAGAAGCTATTTGGAATAGTGAAGGAGCAGTATTTAAGAATAGAGATTATGCGGTCCAACCACTTTACGCGGTCTCATAGCGGTTGGCGTAGCGGTCAACCTCTATGGCAACCGCATCAGGAGGCTGGCTGCGGCTCGAACCGCCTAAGCGGCCAACCGCTAGCGCGTTAGGTCTACCTCCTGTAACGATTGTGATAGATGTTTGAAATGACTACCGGGACCGACAGCTTAATGTGCTCTCGTGCACGGAGGGTAGTCCAACCAACCAGACACCGAAAAAAAATCTTAGTTATTTTATTCCGAAACTACTTTATAACGGATTATATCGCGTTCTACTCAGTTTTCCCGTGAGCATGAAGTCTGGAAAGATTTTGAAACGTCGAGATAAAAAATCAAAATTAAACCGCGATAAGATCAATTATAAAAAATAAAATAGATTGGTTTTAAATATTTGTTGTTACATAAAGATTATCCGGGGCGAGAATTGAACCCTCGACCTTAAAACATAAAGTAGATACCTACCTGTCCGAAAATGAACCTATATTAAAGAGATTTTGTCTCAACTATCTTAAGAGTTGAGAGAATTTAGGCCTTAATCCACACACGCTGGCCAAGAGCGGGTTTGTTTTTAGACATGCCTGTTTCCTCACGATGTTTTCCTACACCTATATTGAGCAGGCACATTAAAACAATCACACAAAGATGTGTGGGCACGACCTGGGATCGAACCCGCGAACTTAAGTTTCAAAGGCGATGCAATACCGCTGCGCCAGCGCTGCTCTTAATAATGTAACATAGTAAAAGTTAATTACAATAATATTAATAATTCAAATAGTGAATCGTTCACCCATCTATAACCCGACCTTGTGCAATGTCACTTAACCTTGATTAAACTACATAGACTGTTACGTCATCAAATACCTGGGGGCGGGGCTTATAGTGGGCGTGTTCAGTGGGCGTGGTCTCAGGTCAATGAACTAACTATATAATAAGATGTATTGTCGGTTTGTTTAAGTTAGTAATTAAGGGTTTAGATAAACACTCATTGAACTGGTGGTAAGCGTGTCAGAGTGTACCGTGTACCCAGGTTCGAATGCCGATTCGAGAAAAAAATATGTCGCGAAGGTATAATTTTTTTAACCCTATGGAGCTTGGTTACAAATGAATGATTATATCTAAAATATATATTTTTTTAGAATATCCTTTGATGTAGGAGAATGGTTCTTACACTGAGAAAAATTTAAAAAAAAATTAAATTAAACTATTTTATAAAAGTCTGAAAACGACTTTGAAACGTCGGGATCTAAAATAGGTATACCGCGATAAAATCCTTTATAAAGTAGTTTTATTTCAATGTGTGATATTCGCGTAATTCTAAGACATTAAAAAAATTGCCATATAATGTCAAAAATAACACTTTTCTATACTCCTATACAAACGGATCATAATAATATTTAAAAGTCAATTTGAACTATAATAGGGAAATAGTTACAAATAGCAACTCATATACTGAGTTGCTATTTATAACTAGTTGAGTAGTTGTTTCTTACTATCTTGCTATCAATACTGAATCTATTAAAAAAAAAATATAATTAAAAATAATTTATTTATTTACAGATGCTGCCAACAATATAAATTAATAAACGCAATTAAATAAAACAATTTATGTAATCAAAATATTTGTTTTAAAAAATGTACTTAGTGCAATAATAATATTACATTTTTTTTATGAAAATCATATTAATTTATTTAAAATATAAAACGGGTTCAATTTAATTGAAATAAAAGGTGCTTTTTGATTTATTTTCTTAAAGTAAGATCTGTTATTATTTTATTAGTCGAAACTATTTAAAAATAAAGTTTGTTTTACATTAAATGTTTACATTGAAATATTTTTTATTAAAAAGTGCGGTGATGTGAGTGTGAGTGACAGTGATAAATAGTGACAATTACTTTTTAGACAAAAGACAATGTGCAACAAAGAGTTTAGTGATGTCGATATAAATAAATTAAATTCCAAACAAAGGCAATAAAGTGAACATATAAAATGAACATCAAAACTTACTTACAGCAATTAAACTTTAAAAATAGAACACAAAAATGTAATTCCAAAAACAAATGTAAATAGAATTGCAAAATTAAAATTCAAAATTTTCAAATTCGAATTGACTTTCAAACTTAGTGACTTATGTTGAACGCTATAGGTGAAAATGAGTTTATGAGTGACTATCGTGACCAGGGCTGCGGCATGTATACCACGTGGTACAGTCGTGGTGACAGTGGTATGCACCACCACCAGATGGGGATGTACCACCACGGTCCTCCTATGATAAAGACTGAAGCTGGTGTCAACAGCGACTGTATGATGGCTGTGGATTATGCACCGCCTATTAAGGTAAGAACTACTTTATTATAGTTATACATACCTACTCTAACATTAAAAAAATAGATGCTTTATTTTTGGACATGAATTTCATTATTATACAAACTCAAACCTTTTTGTTTAACATTTTTTGCTCATACGGATACGTTTACTCTAAATCTTATTCTCCATCCCCGTTCCTTCATCAGACAAGTAGAGGTACCTACGGCAAGTCACCACCGGTACCTATATAGTGGAAATTTATTCCACTATATAGGTAACGCCGAACCGTTTCCACTTTTAATGTGCGAACTGTCTAGTTGTGGAATTCGCTGCTTGCATCTTTGTTTCCTGATAGCTATAATCTGACCTGTCTTCAAGTAACGAGTGAATTAGTATTTTCTATAAGTTCAACGTAGACTTCGTCATTGCTTAGAAACATGCAAGTTGTGGTCAAGCGCAAACCTATTACATTCAACGTCGAAACTTAGTGATAAAAATAAAAACTATCTCCGTAAATGGTTGAAAATAAAAGTGACCAAGTGTTTGATAGAAGTACAAGTAAAAGAAATATTTGACACACACAAATCCATTCACAAACCATAAATGAAAAACATAACCAAATCTCACTTCTAGTTTAATCCACTCATCACCCATTCACATTCACGAATGAATGAATGAATGGAAACAGGTGCCCAAAATCAACACTTAACTAGATGATTACTCACGTAAGCGAGACGTGACTGTGTTTTTTGGACCCCAGCATCTTGGATCAAATAGGAAGTGGGTGAAAAAACGATACCCGACGTCAAACCGAAGAGAATTGTAGGCGATCGTGCGGAACTATTTTAGAATACATAAGCAACCTGCTTGGTATTTGTGTTTTTTTTTTAATGAAGGCACGAGTGATGTCAGGGACCTCGCCTTGGTTAAGTTGATAGAGTTTAGAGATTGTCAATGGTGCGGTTATAATAGATCCAGACACCCGTTCCGCGCGCTTTAGACATTATCTCGGACGCGACTTATTAATAATACAATACAATACAATAATACAATATAGTGGGACATGAACACACACGGTCATTTGATCCCAAACTAAGCAGAGCTTGTACTATGGAAACCAGATAACTGGTAATATAGTACTTAAAATACTTTTCTTTTGTAAATATATACACAAGACAAACAGACATATTTAAACAAAATGTTTGTCTAGGGTGGGAATCGAACCCACGACCTGTGGCGTGAAAAGCAAGCATCTTACCGACCACGCCACCGGCCCGTTATTATGTGCGTAATGCGACAAAACTGCCAATCGAAAACTATTGAAATCGGCATAATAATATTGCCTAATGAATGGAAATAGGCTCGAACCCTATTACGTATGGGACCTAAATATAGTAAATATAGCCGGCTAAAAGTGGGTGATATTTACCTCTGCTTACACCTTCGGATAATAAAAGCGTAATGTTATGTTATTATTTAAAACGTCATTTTATTCACACTGTGCAGTAGAATGACATGACAGCTAGATAAGGATGAATGAATTATTAAGAATTATTACATTACCCATAGTGCTCAGTCTTATAAAATTGTCTCATATAGATATATGAGACAATTTTAAACCTCTCTTTTTTTATAAGCTGTCTCCCGTTTTGCCTCTATAGGCAAAACGGAAGAAGAAGGAAGTGGACAATCTAACTTTCCAACTCTTCCTTTTATCTTTCTGATTCAACTCGTGCGGGATCCAAGACAGTTTAGGTGTCCTGGAACTTGGCCGGGTTCAAATCCCGAGTGTCTTCACGGCGCCGTGGTCGATCCTGGCTTATAGCAGTAGCAGTGGCTGCGGTGGTGGGTTAAGTCAAAAAGAAGTATGAGTGAATGGGTTTCGTTACTCTTTTAAATACGTATCAAGTAGAAATTAATTTATTAATTAAAATAAATCTCGTAAAATGTCAGAAACTGCGGTTTGTGATCCCATATTGAGCTAGAACTATGAATTATTTTATTTCTTTCAGAAAAAAGTAGCAATGTTGGAATTAGGCAAAGTTAAATTAATTAATTAACAAAGGTGAGGGAGAGAGGGCCTCAACTTTAAGTCTTACAGGCATGAGGACGTATTTAATTCAAATAAATCTTTTTCTTTATGTAGATACATTACAAGTGTATACATATATGTAATGATACATCAACATTTATAGATCACTAGGTTCCGACCGCGGCTTCGCCCGCGAAATTGATCTCACTAATCTTGTTTCTCCATACAAACTTTGGAACCCCGTTTCACCCCCTTAAAGGGTGAGTTTTGAAAAAACCTTTTTTAGTGCTCCCCTAGACCCCATGAGGAACCTATGTGCCAAATCTGTAGTCTCCAGAACCAGCGGTTTGGGCTCTGCGTTGATATGTCAGTCAGTCAGTTTCTTCTTTTATTTAATTAGATATTTATAATTTGCGAATGAATCGCAAACCAATTTTATGAAAGTGAATTCTTGTAGATGTAGTTATTGATTGCCGAATAAAGCTATGAAAGCGATCCGTCTAATACCGGGGAAATCATTATTCCGTGTGACATGTCGTGACGTCATTAATCAAGGATACCCCGGGGATGTCTGCGTTTGAATTACGAAGAATAGGGTACCTATTTCTTGTGTTTTCTGGCAGTGTGTCGTAGAATTATTGTATTCCATTTTTAAAAGGTAAACTTTTTACATTTATAAATTTTTAAATACAGTTTTACCGTGTGTGTGATATTTATTTTATAAAAATGATTTTATATTTAAACATTTCATTTCATCAATAATTTAAAATAAATGATTGAATTAAATTAATTATTTTTGTTGAAAGGCAAGCCTTATTTGCAACGAATCCCTCGTCAAGGCTAAATTGCAAAGACTCAATCATCGCCGCATAGTTGCTAGTCTTACGGTCTTCTATCGAATACATTTCGGAGAGTGTACGTTGAAATTACATAATCTTACTCCCCAATCTCCGTTCTGTCATCGGACAAGTAGAAGTACGGCTGTGCGCCATCGATTTAAGGTAGAAATTTCACGGATATGCACAAAGCGCTTTGCTTCAACTTTTATTGTGAGATCTGACAAGTTGTGGAATTCGCTACCGGCACCTTTGTTTCCAGATAGCTATAATCTGCCTGTCTTCAAAACACGAGTGAATCGGTATTTACTGGGTACCTAAGCGCGTTTCATCGTAGACTGCATCATTGCTTAACAACAGGCAAGTTGTGATCAAGCGCAAGCCTAATTCGGAATAAAAAAATATAATTTCCTTCAAGTTCTTATCCTTGACCGAACCAATCAAAATTAACTTGTGGTCGGATGATATGCAGTGGTGGGACTTAATTAGACGAGCGCGGGGTCTTAGCTATGGTGTGTCTATAGGTATCTGGTCGGTGACGTACGCACACTACATGCACTGCACACTTACTGCAGGCGTGTTTATGTAAATATATTTCAACCTGTTAATTTAAAATATAACATTTTTCATTACATATTAGGTAAAAGTAGAAGCAATGAGTTAAGTCAACGTTTGCAACAGATAGTATCCTGGATAACGAATGTGGGCTGTTATTTCCTGGTTTCAATGAAGAATCCTGACTAAATATTTTTTACAGAATACGAATGCCTACGTACAGTGTAAATACATACTATTTCACGGTTCCAATTGTTCCAAATTAGAATACAAAATCAATTTGACCAAAAAATAAAAATGTAATAAAATAAATATTTACATAAATAAAAATAAAAATTCGTTTATGCCAGATACGTTTATTATTAATATTAAAATTTCACTTATTCTATTTACAATCATAATAATGTAACTAATAAAATAAAAATTAAAAACAGACTTATAAATTATTTAATTTAAAATTAAACAAAAAAGACTTCACTATGTTTTAGTTTTTTTGTTGCTATTTATTTAAAACTTTTAAGCGTTACGTAACATATTATTAATCACGTGTGATATGGACCATTTCCTAAATTGAAGCCGATGGGATTCGGGTTGTATGGACCCTTCGCCACTGGTAGGTAGGTACTGACTGACTGACTGACATATTAGTTTCAACGCATAGCCTAAATCGCTTGTTCTAGACTCCAAATTTGGCACAAAGATGCACTAAGAAAGGATTTTGCAAAACAGAACGAGTTTAAAAAAATCCTTTCTTAATACAACACTAAGGGGGTAAATTCACTCGTGGCTTGAAGACAAGCAGATTATAGCTATGTTGAAATATTTTCTTTTACAAGTAAGTAAACATACCCATTAACCCAAATCTACTTAAACATTCTAAAACTTCACTTGAACCCCAAAACCACATAAGATGTTCCAATCTTCCCTCGTCTCCCCTAAGCCTGTGACACACAGAGACAATTAATTTCAACGAAACTGTGTTCTTTCAAGCACACGCGTCTGTCATTAGTGTGTGCACCGCCTTATTAGGGGTACCTTCTTACTGTCGTCGCTTCGGTTTTGTTAGGTTTATTTATTTAGATTTCCAACAAAAATAACACCACATTTGTGTAAATATTATAAAATGAAAAAAATAATAAATTAATTAAAACTGTTTTACATTTCAGAAATAAAAATTACAAAACAGAAATACATAAAAAAATTAAGAATTGAACATTAAAAATGGGGCTAACATTTTAATTTATTACTAAATTGTTTATACCCTTTATGTTTTATTTTTATTAAATTACTAAATCAAAATTAAAATTTCTACATCAAATAAATCACAGGTAATAATTTGTAGCGTTTTAGCAAACTTCATTCACTTCAACCCTTTTTAGTGTGCTACTGCTGGGCACGGGTCTTCTCTCAACTACCTCACGAGTTGCGAGAGTTGCCAATGTGGGAGATGGTGGATGTCACATGACTTCTGCTTAGCAGTCAGGGTCACAAACCACTAGATCAACAGCCCAGTCAAATACAAATACAAAAAAATTACCCCATTCAAGATAATTGAGAGAACCCGTGCCCAGCTGTGAGTCACTACAGGTTTGTTACTAATTACTATATTAATAGGTAGCTAATTAGGTTAGCCTAAATAGTTAAAATAACAAAAAATATAACAATATTTATTTTGACTTTTAAACTGGACTTTATTGTACCAATCAATCACCCCTGCTTACCCCAAAACAAACAGCGTGGTGATCAAAATAAATCGCTCAAGACATCTCAGCGAGGCGTGTCCCACATTTCGCTAGCAAAAAATAACGGAAAATAACGATTTTTCACGATCCCCGGTAGCTCCCTCTGTAGGGAAGTTTTCATAGTTTAGTCCATAGACTAATATTACTTAGTATTACCGTATTTATGCTGAGATGCGGCACCAAATATGTTTTTGAGTTTTTAGAGATAGTCAATGGCAAAAGATCAAAATCGGAATTTTAGGGAAAATGGTTATGGGTTGTAATCCAGTCTAACCTGATGCGACCAGAATTATACGAGCGACTGCCATCAGACCTCGAAACCCGTAGGGAACCAGTAGCCGAGATGGTTAGACCAGGTGTTAGATTATATTAGGCTTCTAACTACATGTAACGATTGTCGTAAATGTTTTAAATGACAACTGAGACCGACGGCTTAACGTGCTCTCCGAGGCACGGAGGGTAGTCCCTCAACCAACCAGACACCGAAACAAATCTTTGTTGCTACACAAAGACTGTCCGAGGCGATAGCCAATAAAATAGAGTATCTTTTTAATATCAAAATTATTCAAAATTATGCAAAAACAAATATAGTGCATCTTCCCTGTTGCTAGATAGATACCACGTATCTACTAGGATAGCAGAAATGATGGAGAGCTATTCCGTTCTAGATTTATTCCCGAAGGGTGTGATGTGTGGCTTGCGAGGGGAAAACCTCTTCATGGTTTTTGCAATCCCAGTCCTAGCGTGGTAGGTATAGGATACGTGGTAACAGCTCGCGAGTGTATAAATTCTCAGGCTGACGACGATGCTGTTGATGGGAATATAATCTGTGACTTATATTTCTACGAGAGTAAGGAGATTGGTATTGAATAAGATTCACCAAACGTTCATTTTCCTCTTTCTAAACTGCAACCATTATTAGCACCACGTTTCTTTACAAAAAAATGAAAACACTGACATCTTTTGTCTTCTTCTATAGCTGAGAAAGCACGCCCTCTCTTCAGTTTTTTTCCATAGTACACCTCCAAAGGTGCTCAGAAAAAAACCTTTGAAAAAACAGTTTCCGATCAGCGGAACTAGATGGCGCTGAATGAAATGTTTTTCACAGTTTTTGTGAGAGTTTACGTGACAGCGTTTTAGGGTTAAAATCTCTATTAGTTTTTTTTATTTTACATTTCTTTTTCCTTATAGGGGTATTTAAATGTTAAGGATGTATGAAGTAAGTATAAAATGGGTGGTTACTTATTATTCTGATAATTATCCTTCACTTCAACCCTTTTAAGTGTCACTGCTGGGCACGGGTCTCCTCTCAACTATCTAACGAGTTGAGATAGTTTAGGCCTTAATCCACACACGCTGGCCAAGTGCGGGTTGGTGGATGTCACATGTCCTCGAATAATTAGTTCTTAGACATGCCGGTTTCCTCACGATGTTTTCCTTCACCGATATTGAGCAGCGACAATGAAACAAATCACACAAAGATATGTGGGCACGACCAGGATTCGAACCCGCGACCTTATATTTCAAGGCGAGGCCCGTACCGCAGCGCCACCGCTGCTCGAGTACTTATTTAGGGCCTTATAAAGTTAGGTCAAAAAATGTTCCAACAATAAGACTTGTTTTTATGACGAGTTTTAGACTTTTTTACATATTTTTTAATAGTGTGTACGACACAACAGATTTAATTGTAGCTGGCGTAGGAAACCAAGAAAACTTGACGTTCGATTTGACCCTATCTTCCCTTTTTCAAATTACTTCCCTTTACCACTGGTGTATACTGTTAGGAGATACCTTTTCGGGATGTTAAAATCCTTACTAATATTATAAATGCGAAAGTAACTCTGTCTGTCTGTCTGTGTTGCTTTCACGCCTAAACTAGAGAACCGATTTGTATGAAATTGGGCATGGAGGTAGTTTGAGACCCGAGGAAGGACATAGGAGAGTTTTTATCCGACTGCGCAAAAAGAAGGTAATGTTTTGGCGCGATAACTGACATACACGCGGGCGAAGCCGCTGTCGGAAAGCTAGTAGCAAATAAAATCCCCACACTCTACTCCTACTAATTAAATTAATATGTCTGTATTATTTTTTCAAATAACACTGTCAATGCTTTCCAACTGAGTAGCTACAACAGCGCTCAAGCAAAGGTGACAGAACACGGAACTAATTACCTAACTGTAACCCAACTAAGTCTAATTGTAATTTTCTAGCAAAAATTCCGTACATCAGGAGCACATTTCATTTGGTCGGATAATTTAACCCTTTCACTGCGCATGCCTCCATACATAAGTAGGTGAAAGGAAAAAAACACAAATTTATACCGGGTGAATTTTAAACCTATACTTTTTTTCTGGAGCATTTTTATGTCGATCCTTTGTATGTGTGCGTTGGTTGGTTTAATTACGTATCGACTTAATTTCGCGGCGTCTCCCAGTGTTTGTCGGACACTCGTGCTTTTGTTGTTATTTCTATAAAACCTTTGTTTCTGGTGATGTTTTTATGCATTTTTAATAGTGTTTTGGTGTTAAGGTTATGTTTTGATTGCATATTTTAGTGTTGTTACATTTTGGTGGGAAAATGCACGCGGTTTTCATTGTTCTGTGTTTGTTAAGAAAGGTTAATTGGCTTTTTTAAGATTGCTTTTGAAGATGTAGCCTGGGTACGTATTTTAATTACATAAGGTCAATTAAATATAGGTGTTATATTAAAACAAGAAACTTGAATATGAGTAGTAGATATAACGATTTGATAATAATTGCAATTTTTTATGTTAATAAACATAATGTAGTGATCTTTTTGATTATATATTATGTAAAAAACCACCTGTTGTTATTAATAACTTGCTCGTCAAAATTGATGTTGACTTTTGACATGCACCGTGTATAATATTTGATTGACATGTATTATTCATAACATACACTAACAAAAAACTTATGCCTTTTAGCATATTTAAGAAAAGTGTTTGGAGGATCCACATTTTATTTTTAGCACACACGGCTACACGTGAAACTATACAAAACCATTATAATCTGATCTCTCGTTCTACGGAAATGCAATTCAATACGAGATCAGCTTATGTATGTATGTATTTTTATTATCAAATTTCACAACATTACAATATTTCATTGCCCCACAAATCTGTTTGTTTGTTTTTTTGTTTCTTGCTATATTTCTGTATATATTAATGTGTAGCCATGTGTATATTTCTAGTAATTTTAGGTAATCTTTGCAAACATTTATTTTTTGCTTAGTTCACTAGTTAACCCAGTCAACGATTTAAACCTATTTTTTGTATCTTTTCCTTATTTACGACCCTCGACCTCGGTAGTCGAGCGGTGTAAGCGGTGCGATTGCGCTATACTGTGCCAGGGAGGTCGCGGGTTCGATTCCCGCCCCGGACAATATTTGTGTAACAACAAATATTTGTTTCGGTGTCTGGTTGGTTGAGAGACGACCCTCCGTGTCGGCCCCGGTTGTTATTTAACACATCTATGACAATCGTTACATGTAGTCAGAAGCCAATACCATCTGACACCTGGTCTAATCGGCTACTGGTTCCCTACGGGTTTCGAGGTCTGATGGCAGTCGCTTGTATAATTCTGGTAGCTAGCCGCATCTGGTTAGACTGGGAGCCGACCCAAATAGAAATGGGAAAAAGGCAAGGGGAATGATGATGATGATCATTTCCTCATTTAATAACATCGGTTTCAAAAGACACCTTGTATTAAAAGGATCTTCTATAAAAACTACCGTACAAACTTTAGAACCAAGTCTCCTATTAATTCTAGAACCAAAAGTTTGTAGACTAAAATTATTCTCATAGAATAACAAGAGATGGCAGTAGGATCGATTCTCTTACAGAATTCAATTAATAGAATTTAAACCTATTATTCGCTTACTTACTGTTGTTTATTTAGCTGCTTTTTCAGATTGTTACAAAGCTGTTGGTTTTCCTTATCAAATAAATAAATACGATTATATTATGAGGCCTTAATCTATATTAATATTAAAGTTTTTCCTGTTTGTTTGAATTCGTATATCTCAGAGATTAGTAATCCAACCTCAAAAATTTTTGTTGCTTTAGAAAATCATTTGTACCTACGAGTGAATCGGTGAACTGGGCTGACACATCCCATAATTTATTTATTCATTTATTTATTTATCAATAGGTACAGTCACAGAACACAGATCAATTAGTCCTTACAAAAAAGATTTTTTACATAGAAACATTTCTAAATCTGCACTCCAATTACAACTGTACACAGCTTCCAATATACCTACACAGCTTGAGAGTGTGACAAAAGAACAATATAAGGTAAATATATAGGTATAGGTCTAATAGGTCTTTTAATTTTAATATTTGTTAATCGTATCCGGTACCCGTAGTACAGGCCATGCCTAGTTTGGGGCCACCGGAAAATTTATGTATCTGTAACATTAATTTTTTTCAATAAACGATTTTTCATTTTTTTTTAAATATGACCATATTTCAATAATAAGAAATATCAGTACTTATTTAACGTGGACTTGTTAAAATGATACATTAGGCAGGTGTATTTAATTTGTGCAATATCATAGAGTAAAAGGAGCCTTTTTTATTCTGCAATAGGCTTGCGTTTGACTAGGTACAACTAGCCTGATGTTACGATTTTTTTTTTTTTTTGCTGATGACCTAACCCAATTAGCCTGAAGGGCCTCTATTGGTTCACCGGACATTTTCGGTGAACCGTCCGAGGACGGTCGAACCGATCAAGTACTGTGGCAACTGCCATGAGGGCTCCCCATGTGGGGACGGACCTTGGCTCAGGACGTTGCCGGACACTCTAGTTTTTTAGGGGATCGGGGGGCAAGGATGTTACGATGGTACGCGTCCGCCTAATATACCGATTCACTCGTGATTACGAATGATTTTCGGTGGGTAGTCGGCCGCGGGGTGAGGCTCATTAGAATTAGAAACGGTGCCACCAGACATCGCACCGGAACACGACAAAGCCGCTTGGCGGTGCGGCTTTGTCTGGTGGGTGGTCACTTAACACAGCCAAAGCCTACCACCAGTTGATTGTCACCTGATTTGCACCACCCGGGGACGTATGGGGATTCAGATAAAAGGTTCACTCCCACGGCGAAGGTGACTCAGCCCCCAAATATAATGTGTACATGATGACTAGTAATGAGTGTAAAATAATTTATATTACAGTAGTGCGTTATTATCACAAAACACTTTCCCAAAGACACGTTTCTTGAGCATTTTTTTAATAAGGTACATTCACTGTTTAACAGCCCCACAGAAAAGACCATGATTATTACAAATCAAATCAAATCAAATCAATCATTGATTGTGTTCCACAATGTGTTTACATTGGTGGTAAAAATAAAAAATGAAATGATTATGGACCCTGTTGGGTACAGCAAATTAAAAATTAAAATTCATAAATTAAAACCGTAAAATTTAAATCATTACAGTTAAAAAATAAAATTAAAACCTAAAAATTAAATCATTGCAAATAAATTAAAACATAAAAATTAAATAATAAAATTTCAAACATACTAAATTATTTACCAAGGCGGCGCGTAATGCGCACGTCACTTCGTCCTTGCCTACTCTTGTCGTCACATCGTCGTCGTCAACCCTTTTATTGTCTTATTCTGGGCACGGGTCTTCTCTCAACTATCTTATATAAGTTGAAAGAGTTTAGGCTTTAACCCACACACGCTGGCCACGTGAGCGTTGGGGGATTTCGCAAGTCCTCGAATGATTAGTTCTTAGACATGCCGGTTTCTTCACGATGTTTTCCTTCACCGATATAGAGCAGCGGAGATGAAACAATCACACAAAGATGTGTGGGCATGATCAGGATTCGAACCCGCGACCTTATTTTACAATACTAAGTACTTAAAAATGTTTATTTAAGACAAGTTAAATATGATTTTATTACGATGCATAATGAACTTGGTTTTTACGGAGCAATAAATATGTGGTACAATTTATACCCGTGTTTTATGGGGTACCGCCTTATGAACGTGGCCCACACGGGTCAATAAGGTACCAGGCAGTGGCAGGGTTAGATATGGCAAGAACTAAAAAAAGCTTAACCAACCAATATGCAAGAATCTACGAGATTTATACAGTAGTACAAATCGAAATAATTTGACAATTGTTATACTGAATAAATGTGGATAAGCTTATCTTTACAATAACACGGATTTCAGAATTTTCATTTTGTGGCACTTTTGTATTCGGGTAGCGATTTATAATCAACAATAAAAAAATAAAAAAAAAATATTTCTATTCTAAATTAGGCTCACGCTTGACCACAACGTGTCTGATGTTAATCAATGATGTGGCGTACGATTGTAATATCGTAGGCCACCTCATTCTTTATATTAGTTAAGTATTTATTGGTATTTTGCAAATCTAGTTTTCTATCGGTAAGTAAATAACTATTTTGTGTTTTTTTTATAATCGGATTCAGTAGTTTTTAAATTAAGAACAAATAAAGAAAAAAGAAACGGTACATTTTTTGGTTATTTTCCTAATACAAATCTACTTCTAATTTCAAATTATAAAAAAAATATGCTTCAGATTACAAAACGCGATATAGTGGTCACCACAATTTTCTAAATTTAAATTTTTAAATTATCTCAAAAGTGTAATCAAAGTTTAGTCACCGTCTCACATCCACTGAGAACAATAGTGACTCAATTAAATTTTGCAGTTATTGGGAATCAATAAAAATATTTTTGTAACGCCGCTACGCCGCCGCGCAGCAGAGTGAAACCTAAGGGCCCTATACTAGCTAGCGCGGAGAGGGCTCGCAACGAATACGTTGCGTATGCGCAGCAAATTCATTGCGGCTGCGTAACGAGATCGCCGCGAATAGTACGAATACTTTTATATGCCACACGTCCGCTTTAGTTATTTTTTTTAATAACTAATAAAGAAACACGAAAAAAAAACAACTGGAAAACAGAAAAAAAAAACAAAACAAAACATTGTGAAACGTGGAAACCGGGGAGGCGACTCACGGCACTGATATTCAGCAATGTCGACTTATTTTGCGGATTACCTAACGCAATTAGCCGGGAAGGCCTTTATTGGTTAACCGGACTTTTTCGGGACGGTCGAACCGATCAAGTACTGTGGCAACTGCCATGAGAGCTCCCCATGTGGAGACGAATCTCGGCTCAGGACGTTGCCGGACACTCTACCACATTTCCACAGTGTAGTCGTATGTACTACTATCGCTTGAATGTCGATGACGAAACTTGAAAAAGTCGCAGATATTCCGGTGACATCCACGCGCAGTGACCGAGGCGACCGCTGGCCCTTGCAGGAGTACACAAGCATTCCGTCAAAAATGTACTGCGCTTAGGAACAGTGCTGTGACCTCGCGCAGCCGCATACTTTCCCTGTCATACCGGTCTCTACCAACTCGGTGTGAATTGACGCATATCACCAAATACTGAAACTAGCTCTTATTATCGTAAAATAAACACATTCTGTAAAGAAAAATATGCTCTTCCATAAAATACAGCAATTAATGACTTCATTCGAGACTATAATAAGTAATTAAAAAAAGCAAAATATAGTTTGAAAATTATCATGTCTATTCATTCTTACGTCTATAGCCCGTAAGTCTGACTGTTGTTTGGGCATCGTAAAAGCATCATCGCTGATGGGAGGTGGCAGTAACAAAATATTTATATTCTTTACAATTTAAACAAATAACAATATTTTTTTATTGTTTTTCACTTTTTAAACACATACTCTACTCTACAACAGTCTTGTTCTTTGTGAGGATGTGAGGATTTCATCAGTATAATATTATTAAAACTTATAGAAAAAAATATTTATAATTCGAATGATAACATGATTATAATTAGCTCGATCTAGAGCAGCTTCTTTCACCTCCCTATACGACATAATACCAACCTTTTCCTTTATTTGGTTCATGTAACTTATCCTTGGTCTTCCTCTTCCACGCTTACCTTCTATTTTTCCCTCTAAGATGGTTTTTATGAAGGTGTCATGTCGTATAAGATCATCATCTTTCCTCTCCGATTTTGAATGAATTCCATAAGCCTTATTTTTTATTTTCTGTTTCCAATACGGTCATTTGTTTAGTATTTCACCAGCCTGAATTGTAATACAGAAATTGGTAAAAAAAATCATACTGAATTGACATCCACCAAAGTGTCGTAGTATTTTTCCATCAATTTAATATTGACAAATTCGTGAAAGCATTTAAATGGCCTAGTCTCAAATCCACACCAGACAAAATAAAACATAAAATAGATAGGCACTATATAGTCAAAGATACAAGAGACGCCAGACTTCATTTATTTTTAGATTCACACAATGTGTAGCATAAAGTTATTGTGTTGATTCTTAGTGTTAATGTAGTGTAAACTTTCTAGCTTGGGTAATGAAATGAATATTTATTTATTTATCAAGGTAACTTACAGCTTGTGGTACAGAATATATTCCTTAATTTTGTTCAGGCTCTCTATAAAATCGTACGATTTCCTTTACTACCGTAAAGTGAATGACGTGGTAACCACCTACTGAAAAACACTACTAAAAACTTGTGAAAATTCGCGCAAAAACTGACATAAAATTTGGCACAGAAATGAATTCTAATATGTAGTCTGGAGTAACACACAGGCTAGTTTTTATCTTAATTTCACGCAGGAGAAGCGATAAACCATAGCTAGTTCATAAATAGATACAAGATGTGATATATCAGCATAGAAATGTTTCACCGTAAAAGCTCGCTAGATAATAAGAACGACTCTAAAATGCAACTTAAACAACAACTATCTAAATATGTATACTAAAATAATGTTCTCTCAGTATGTGTGTGTCTATCTCTGGATTAGATAAAAAGATAAGTATGTAATAAGATAAAAGCAATAATTTTTAGCAGTGTCTCTAAGTCGTTGATACATTATTTACTGCGGACGTATACAAGAATAAGCTCTTTCCTTACGAATATATTATTGACGTGACAACGTCTTAAATTAGGTTGCGGCTGGGAGGCACTTATGAAAAAGTGTAACGCTCGGTAACGTTACGATGAGTCACCGAACGAGAGAGAGGCCCGCCGAATGCCTTGCGTCTCTCTCCCACTCAACTATGTTTCATCCTTCTTCCTACTATACGAATGAATATTCACATTAAAATTATTTTACCACTCAAAGTCGTTGTCACGTAAAACTTTCGCCCGTATACCGAATTTACAGGCAACCAATTTTTTTTTGATTAATTTTTTATTTGACAAGCTACAAAGCCTTTCAATCAGATTTTTGTGATAAGACCTCGTGTTTGTAAAATTCCGTTCAGTAGTTTGTGTAGATATCTCAATTACTTGTGCTACTTTGAAACCATTTTAGTCACATATAAAATTAGTTTTACTACATTTCGAAATAAGGCCACTGATCTCACACATTTTGTGCGTCAGAAAATAAGCAAAGTCTGGCTGCTCTTGGCTCTTGTTCTCTACAGTTATAATCATAATTTAGTTCTGTCTGGTCGTTCCACTTCAATAGAGTTTAAGTAAACATTTAACGCAACTATTTCTTTGAAAACCGAGTCTAGATATTTTTTATATGTCTGTCATTGGTTCCACAGCCTCTAAATAAATAAAACATGTCGGATATATAACAATACAATTCAATAAAATGTTTATTTATATATTTTTCCGAGGTTGAATTGATTCCTTTAGAAAATGGATTTTCTAACAAGCATCGGTTCAAATAGAAATATAGTTAAGTTTTTAGATAAAGCAAAAATGAGCTATCGGTATTGGCCTTTGAAATATAAGGTTCGATTCCCGGTATTGCTCACACATCTTTGTGTCTATTGTTTCATCTCTGCTGCTCAATATCAGTGAAGGAACACATCGTGAGGAAACCGGCATGTCTAAGAACTAATCATTCTAGGACATGTGACATTCATTGTGTGTGGATTATGGAGACCAGCCCAGCAGTGGGACACAAAAAAGGGTTGAAGCGAGTGAAAATGCACATTTTCCTTTTATTTATTAATTCATTTGTTTCATGCAACTAGGTCTACAGAAAATATATAAAAAAATCTGGAATAATTAATACATATATATATATAATATTAACTATTTAACACGAAGAGACGGCGTCGTGTTGCGATGCGTGGTGCCCCGTAGATCACCGCGATTATCTTCCATAGACGACATCCTTCGACCAAAACCTCTTCTTTCTGGTCTCCAGATATTGACTCTCAAATTGCAGTACGAATGATTTGAAATTCGTGCTTTGACGAGATTTTCAAGTCATCGACTTTCAAAATAAATGGTCTTCACATTGATAATAATCATAATAATTTCATTATTGCAACAAAAATATTTCGCAAATTAGATATAAGCAATGATTCCCAAATTAGCGTGAGCTGTATGTTGAGAACCAGTACCTTCCCTTAAATAAGTTACATAATACGTTTGTTACAAATAGATTACTAATACTTAGAGAAAAAAATAAAGATGTAATCCGCGGTCGTGGGGCCCAGAAATTCATGAACTGAATTATAACACTTTTCTGTAAGAAATGTTTTTAGATCTCTCTTGAATTCGATCAGTTATTAATGCTCTAGTAATTAGAGTTTTTCATAACATTGGTTAAACAAATATATTGAGCCACGCCTAGATAATATTCATAGTGGAGTAAAACCGCGTCATTACACGAACAACATAATCTAAAATTATAAATAAACAGATCGGTGTAATCTGAAATACAAAATAAAACTACTACACAAAAGATCGGGCTGGATCAAAACTGACGAGTTAGGGTTGTCACTTGGTTAAAAAATAAATTTTCTGACCGAAATCCATAACAGCGTTAGTAATACATCTAATATATAAAATTCTCGTGTCACTGTTTTCGTTGCCATACTCCTCCGAAACGGCTTGGCCGATTCTTATGAATTTTTTTATGCATATTCAGTAGGTCTGAGAATCGGCCAACATCTATTTTTCATCCCCCTAAGTGAACATTTTTTTTTAATAAATACGCGGTAACTCCTCACACCGGTGATGCTGCTGCCCATCACCAGCCTATGGTATTTAGCTACGCTGATTATGAGTGGTTATACCGCCATTTTTCGGTCGCCAGAGCCTCTTCCGTTGATCAGCAGGATGTACCACGAGCAGGTGAGGTTGACTTAGAGCACTATACAGGTTCTTAATTGTGCTCTCTTACATCCCTACATCTATTCCTTAAGTATGACTTTTAAATCATTTGACAGAAACAAAACAAAAATATATGTACATTTTTAAATAGTTAGAGGGAAAAGTAAAATAAAATTGCAATAAGTATATTTTATTATTATTGTTCTTCTATAGGCCGACCGTTTAATTCGCGTATCGCCTATCGCCTAGATTCTGACTCCTCAAGCTGCACAGACAGTGATGGTGATCCAAGCGATATGGATATTAGTGACATTACTTTTATCTGTGGTTAAATAGTTCTTCGAAGGATTTAATTAATGTTTTATGACTTTGTACCTCAGATGGCGATACGCGAGTTAAACGGTCGGCCTATAGTTAACCAGTGTCTATAGCAAGAAAACTCATAGGTAATACTTATCACTGATTGTGACATAAGTCTCGTTGATCATGATTCCCACAACAAAATCGGTCGGACAACAACAACTATGTTGTACTTATTTCTCATTACCTTAGTTCTGTCAGCGCTACCTGTAAGTGTTGTTGTGATATGAACAGTAACCACTTGGTTGCGCCATCTGTCTGTTGTATGTTAGAACGCAATGATTATGAACCATGTGAGACAATACGACGGTAATTAAATAGCGCTATCTATATGATATACCTATTAACTATTCGAGTAACTTGTAGTTCGCTGGGGCAGCTAGTAAAGAAATATAATACAAACTAATTATATTGAACTGTATATGTTATATACACTAAATTGTATATGTTTTTAAACAGTTATATACTTGAAATTAGATAGTGGTCAAACCGCGATAACTATATCTTCACACAGCGCCATCTAGTCCCCAATTAAGCATGCAAACTTATTTGTAGCATTAGTTTAATTCTGTAATTTCAGATAAATACAAGAAAACTTTGAGAAAATTAACTAAAACAAATTTTAACACAATTGTTTTTTTATTTTGATATGTTTTAGTAATAAAAAATGAAGTAATCAATAGTAAATGTTTACTATTGATATTAAGGATACGATCGCCCTATCGCCGCCGTATCATCTGCGGTCAGTGACCTTACTGACCGCTAATGTGAGGCCGCGTGCTTTCATCTATCTTATTATCTGTAAATACGAGAAGAACGTTCATAATTTGCTGACTTTATGTGTAATAAAAAAAAATGTATTGAACATGGAAACGTACTCTCTAGCTAATACCAAACCACAAAAAAAATTTTGTTCTGGTTAATAAGTTTACCTGTAGGTATAAGTAAGAAAAATAAAAAATAAAATATTTACCCCCGTATTCATAAACGTCTTATTAAGCTCATTATAGCTAAAATAGGTTTATAATTCGTTGGTCTTTGACTCCCAACTTGACATTTCTACTAGTAAGAAAGAGACAAAGTCCATTTTAACTAAAGAGTCTAATAAGATTTTTATGTTGAAATGTTAAAATAGTAGTTGTAATTGCATGACACATATTAGTTCTTGCGCATATTTTAGTGCGTGTGCTCTTCTGTAAATAATGTTGCACTTAGATGTTAAGACAAAATCTTATAATAAGTCATTGTAAAAGTGTACACATTGTTGAGGAGCCAAATAAATAAATGATTAAGACCGTCAGTTAATTGGCAAGTATAAGTTTTTGTGAGAGACAACCCTACCTTCAAATGAAGTATAAAGAAATAAGCTACCTACTTAATGATACAAAATTCGTTACGCGCGCCGCTACCCAACAGCTTCCGCTCACAGATTCAAATTCAGCACTTCTTTTATTTTACACCTAAATCAAAATTTTGGAGATCCCTACAAGTACAGACCATTAGGTACTACTTAGTTGGCTCAAAACCCAAAATATCCTTCCAATAAAATGAAAATACTCTATAATTATTTTGAGACGCGAGTCTACATAGAAATACCTAGTCCAATTTCTGTTTCTACCGTGCAGTGAATGACTGGCAATAAACTCAGTAGGCATCTTTGCATCTTCTCGCCAATTAGCTTGAAGCTCCCACAGTTCTGCCCCCACTACATCATTCCAACAGAATCACAAGCTTTAGCGTCGCCAACGATCTTCGAAAAGCCTCACTGCTCACTGCAACTCTTTTTGTGTCCCACTGCTAGGCACGGATCTTCTCTCAACTATCTTATGAGTTAAATAAATAAGTAAATAATTAAAACCGTTTATTGCCAGAGTATGACTAACAAAACCTTAAACAACGGACCTCAAACTAGGAACATGTCGTGTATCTTGATGGTTCAGACAATTTTCACAAATAGATTTTACAAAGTTAGACCGTGACGAAATAAACGATTCTACAATTTACAGAAAAAAATATTTACATTCACACTAAAAAGTGTTGAAGTGAATAGGGGATTTCAATAAATTTAACATACGGAACCCATCTTCAGATGACCACGTGCTCACTCCTCTATTTTCATTTCGTCAGTATCGATCATTTTTAAACTTTTTTCACCTGTTTTCTTTACAGCTATCGTTTTTACTTTTTATATTACTTTTTTACCCTTTTTTTACTTGTTTTACTCCTTTTTACCGCTAATGTTTTATTGTTTTCGGAACTTATAGTGGTCTAATGATGATTGCGATGTAATTCGGTGGCCTAATGAATTTGCGAATCAATTTTTGATTCATATTATTTTTCTTATAACTTATTTGATTAATGTGATTCAGAGTTTCTAAAAAGGGTCTGGTTTTATCAGCAATCTAACCACGACATCACAATCACTGGACTCCCGAAATAAAGCTGCTTTTTCTGTACAAAAACGCCAGTGAACACCACAAGCTATGGAAAAACATAGGACTAACTATTAACAAATTTAAAATAATTATAAAATGTACGATAAGTAAGAAAGCGTATAATAAAATTTCAGACTATACATTATCGCTCTATTACAACACACTAAACAAACAAAATGTAATAGATATATACTAAGTACTTCATTTAAAAAAAAAACCTACTGAGTTTTTTGACAGTGTTTCTCAGTAGTTGCCAGTCATTCACTGCACGGTAGGAAAAGAAATTGGACTTTATTTATGAAGATTCGCGTCTCAATAAAATAAAGCTTATTTTCATTTCATTTCATTTCGAGGTAAGTACCTAAGTGGCACAAAACCCATGTAGGTGCCTTCGAATTTAAGCTGCTATGGTGGCCTAAACATTAATAATTGACCGGAACCCATGAAGTAGCGCGTACCACCATCATTACTATACAGTAGCCGAAATTGATCTTGAAGATACAAGAGCTAGTCACAGAAAATAAAACAACAGTATGTTAACTCTGTTGGCTTGTTGAACAAGTTGCTATAGATAATTTTTTATGTTTTTAGCACTATAATTTGAGAAAGATAAGGTACAAAAGCTGAAGTTATGATTTTTGGACTATACAATTTTATCCTTATGTAATCAATAAAATAAATTTATTGCACTCTTATTATTTGATAAATAAGGCTGATATAGTTTAATTAATGTAACTTTAACATAGGAGTACAATAATTTTAAACTCTATTCCACAAACTAGATCTGGCCTGTATCTTGAGATTGGGTTTAGCCATTTTGTTGGTCTAAATTTATAGTGTTTTTAAGACAAGTAAAACCAGTGAGGCATACGTCGACTGTATAATTTTGAAATCAACCAATCAAAAAAATCCTGATTCCTCAGTTGGCATCATATAATTCGCTGTAAAAAGGAAAAGGAAATTGGATGATTTTAAGTTCACTCTGTCTAACAAATAACAATTTTCTTTAATTTCACTTTGTATCGTCCAACCTTGAAACATTTCGCTAATTTGTTATTTAATGACCAATCCATAAACTTTAAACTATCTAAGCATACCTATGGATTATTTAGTTTGGTTAAATTATTATTAGATTGGTATTTGATTCGATGTGTAATAATAATATTAGTATCAATATTAAAAAAATCTTATATTTAATTTAGGAAATTATTTTGCTGATTATCTTATTTTTTTACCCAGTCAATTATTTTTACTTTTTGTTCAGATATTCCTCTCTGTGTATACATTTACTGTGGCATCTCAGTACCTTATTATGGAGCCATCCGGACTGTGGTCAACTAAGTATATTGGTTTACGATCAGCTTTTTTGATTGGTACTTCTGTGGTTTAGAAGCAAAATGAGCACTTACATAAAAAACAAACAATAACTATATCGATTGGATTATACATACATACATACATACACAGCGTAAATCTGTATTACCTGTAGGTGGAAGCGGAGGTGAATATCTCCCATATTTCACCGGCTTTGATCGGCTGATTCCATACGGCACCCACAGGACAGGCTTGCCTTTTTTTGACGGGGGGAAATGCGTTACACATGCCCTTGCCCCGGATTTGCACAGGGCGAGGGGTACGTGGGACTCCCGTTTTCGGCCCGGGCGAGCGGGACCCCGCAGGGTCTCCAGCTGCAAGCGGCCGGGCCCGGTTTTCCCACTAAAACGGAACCAACGGAAAAATGTGTTTGCATAAGTAAACTTTTTGGTAATTAACTATTTTTATTATTTTATATTATTATTTTATACGTATTAAGGGACCTATTGCCGTTATACGGGCATAATTCTGTACTTCGAGCTGCCACTAAAATTCTATCCCCGTTATTAATAAAAATCTTATAAACCTCTCTGCTTAAAATTGATTTTGTCTCTTTCCAACTAAAAAAAAGACAAACGAATTATTAACTCATTTTATTTATTAAGCTTATAAAACGTTTATGAACAGGGATATAAGTTTTTTGCTTGACCCGGAAGTCGAATCCGGGACCTCGCGGTTCAAATAATAAACGCTACTAATTTAGAGAAGCGAAATGAAACGATTCATAAAAAATATGTGGTGGGCACAACCCATGGTCGAACCCTTGACTTTTATTCGAAGACCTGCCTAACACGCTGCGCTACTTGAAAGTAGGTATAGTATGTTTCTAGCCATAAACGAGGTACTTACACATTGACGCTTTAGAATAAAAACCTCGTAAGTGTAAAAGAAGTAACTTTTCAGAAGGAAAAAGAAATGCAAAATAAAAAAATACTTTATACTTATTTATTTATTTATAAATGTCAAAATGATTGACAAAGACAAACGAACTATAAATCTATTTTAACTATAATGAGCATAAAAGACGTTTATAAATATGGGGGTTAGTTCTTCTTTTACATGATGAGTAATAATAATATAGCAGGACATTAACACACACGGCCATCTGATCCCAAATTAAGCAGAGCTTGTACTATGGAAACCAGATAACTGGTAATATACTACATACAATACTTTTTTTTTATAAATTCATACTTAAATATAGCTAATTACACCCAGACTCAACACAAACAGCCGTGTTCATCACACAAATGTCTGACCTGGGTGGGAATCGAACCCACGACCTGCGGCGTGAGAAGCAAGTATCTTACCGACCGCGCCACCAGCCCATCAATATTATTATTATTTGATTGAAATTTATTTATTTGTTCGATATTATAAGTGTATATTGTTTCTTCATAGAAACGCAGAAAAATTAATTTTAACAAAATCTCATTTACGTGGATTTCAAACAAAAGTGTCGAAAGCGGGAAAAGCTGCGGGAATTAAGTTAGCAGTAGGTAATCAAAAGCTTTTGGCGTAATAACAAGCTTTTAAGTTTCAATATCTCGTTGTAATTGATATTATTAAGCTTTGTAATTGAGGTTCGGTTTCCCGTTTATAAGTTCCCGTTCATTTTCACCAAATCTAATAAATCTAATCGACGGTTGAACTTTTAATCATCCGATTAACAGTTAAACGACCATTAACTAGCAAGTGCTATGCATCCACTTGTAGTGTGCAATCTGCCAAGTTGTGGAATTCTCTGCCGGCATCTCTGTTTCCCGATAGCAATAATCTGCGTGTCTTCAAGTTTCCGAGTGAATCGGTATTAATTGCTTAGCAACAGGCAAGTTGTGATCAAGCACAAGCCTATTTATATATCTACCTAAATCGTCCCCTATTACGTATGGGACCTAAAAATAGCAGCTGAATGAAATAAAAGGAATGAATGAATGAAATGAAAATGAATGAATGAAAATATGCTTTCTTTTGAGACGCGAGTCTACATAAAAATAGTCCAATTTCTTTTCCTACAGTGCAGTGCATGACTGGAAACTACTGAGAAACACTGCCAAAAAAACTCAGTAGGCTTTTTTCTTTTTAAATTAAGTGAAAGAAGCTTGTTTGTTTACCTGTTTATACCTATGTTTACAAATTAAACAATTGATTGATTGATTATAATAAGGGGGATATTCACCTCTGCCTACACTTTTGCGAAAAACCAAATCTTAGATGAATTAAAATGTAATATGGATGTTGATCGCGACAGAACTGAAAAAACAAATTTAAAAATAATATTGCTGTAGGTACATGTATAAAAAAAAGTTACTGTGTAATAGTGTTTTGTGAAAACTAGTTTAGTGTTTATCAAATGTCTAGAAATTTATATGAAGGCTTTCGACTAAAAATCAGGACCAGCAAACAACTTTAGGCAGGCGTGAATTATCGAGTAAAAAGAAGGTAATCTATTAAAATAACTGCGGCAAATATCACTTCACTCCGATCTCTCGATAGCACAATCATTAATTCTACCAGATAATTACAGATCGCTAAGATTACATTGGATTAAAGCGTAACGTCCACAGAGCACGTGATCGCATGCGCACCTCCCGGACGATGCAACTGTCCAACACAAAGTGTCAACCCTTTTAAGATGGCAGCTTCACGAGTGCTCGGTGTTCATTCGTTCGTTCTTAATGACATTTTCGAGTGACAGTTGACTTCAAAGACAGACGCGATGACAGTATAAAATGACAGTTGATGCATTGAGAAGTATATATTTTGCTAATATATAAAATAGTAAGTACTTTAGATTATAAATACAGCCTGTAATGTTTTTCAAGAAAAATTAATTGTTCAAATAGTAATTTGTTAAAAATCTAAGAAAGGAGAAGTCAAAAGTGGGATAGAATTTTGAACACCAATGTGATATACCTCATTGGAAAGCTTATTTAATAAGCTGTTAGAATTTAACTAAACACGAATTTTAGGAGCACCCATTTTTGTAAAAATCTAAAAAAGTAATAGAAAAACAAAACGCACATAACCTTTAATTATCCGTTTCCTAAGCACTATAAATATTGCAATCACGTCTATAATTGCATTCTATTAGAGTACTTTTCTCTTGAATTATTATTCTAGCTGCAGTTTAATGTAATTATGACGAAAAATATTTGTTATCTTATTAGTGTAATAACAAAACGCGTGGAAAAAATATAATTACGGGAAACGTCACGATGTCATTGTCATTGACCAGTTTGATTGACAGCGTTCTAAATAATTTTAATTTTTTTGGTTGCTCAATTGTCATTTGGCCATGGGGTTGCCAATTGCAATAATCATGATATTGCATTAAGAATTCTCATTTTCAATTATTTAAAAAACTATTATTCATTTATTGAAAATTACAAAATTATGGCTCATTTTAAACTACATACAAAGGAGACGTTCAAAAAATGTATAGAGCCTGGGATTAAAATAATTGTAAATTTGAACAGCAATCTGAGTTACATAGGTTAATAGAGCATAATTAATTAAATTTTTTGGTGTATTTGAAATAATTATACACCCTCCCGGGGTGTATAATTATTTCAAATACACCAAAAAATACATTTTTTGAACGTCTCCTTTGTATGTAGTTTAAAATGAGCCATAATTTTGTAATTTTCAATAAATGAATAATAGTTTTGTGTATAATTTATACCTAGAGAGGCGGTAGGAGATTCTGAACTTCTAGTTCAAGCTGCATTTAAAAAATCAGTACATTTTCACCTACTGAATTTTTCTAGCCCGTCCGGAACAGATGTCATTGTGCCTGGTAAATCGCAATAGGCTCGGCCTGTATAATGACGTTGGCACCTAAACATAACCAAAGGCAAGCAATATGTTATTAAAATATAATATGTAATTTTATAGAACATAATATGTTAAAGGAAAATATTTCAACCTATAAATAAGTTCCCTAATGCATTATCCCAAAGTATAAGTTATAGTAACTGAGATAGTACCGTCAGCAACATAAATCATAACATTTTAAATATGTATGTTTAATATTTGAATTTTTATATTTCCTCTTGACTTCTTTTAAATTTGTAGTACCAAGTTGTGTTTTGTTCCATTTTGTTAAAAGTTTAAAAAATAGGGATTTTATCAATTTAATAATAATAATATAGTGGGACATTAACACATATGGCCATCTGATATCAAATTATGCAGAGTTTGTGCTATAGTAACCAGATAACTGGTAATAAAGGTGAACCAGGGGTGGGTTGGAATTGTTGCTTTTTTAATGTTTCTAACCGTATGGAGGCTCATCCACTGCCACCTTCTCACCGATAATCATTCGTAATCAAGGAGTGAATCGGTATACTGGGCTGACGCGTTCCATCGTAGACTGCATCATTGCTTAACATCAGGCAAGTTGTAGTTAAGCGCCAGCCTATCGAAGAATAATCAAATTTTCTATTTTAAATACTCGTACTTATATATAGGAATCGAACCCACGACCTGCAGCGTGAAAAGCAAGGATCTTACTGATCAAGCCACCGGTCCGTCGAAACACAAAACGAAAATTACCTTTAATTGCATTCCCTGTATTTACCGAAGGTATAGATAGAGGTGAATATTGTGTTAGGTCCCATACGTAGTATGGAGCGAGGCTATTGCTCATCATTGGTATATTAGAAAAATATTTTTGTTCAACCCTGGAAACGAACTAATCTGCAATGCAATAATTTATCGATACAAACATGATATGTATGCAGTTATAAAACAATATTTTATGTGTGTGGGGTTAACACAAAACGCACGATTTCAAAATGGGACGTCTTAAAGAATATAACATATTTAAAAAATAAATAAATTAGTAATATAAAACAGCCTTTATTCATTTTTTGCAATTTCACTAAAAATCTTTTGAAATAAATTCATAGAATATTTTATGTGTTTTCTGACCGTACGAGACTTTATGTACACTGCGGGCCATTTAAATAAGACTATGTTATATTACTTTCCAAAATTATTTTTATCTGAATGTAAGCAGAGTATTGTTGTTGTATTTGTTTATTTTATTTTGGTACAAATTTCACAAATGGGTGTCCTTTAATTGGCATAATCTAATTGTCCTAATATAAATCCGCATAACAAACTTGGCATAACGCAAATGTGCATAATATTAAATCCACCTAATAATAAAATCGCATAATACAGAATTTGCATAATAATCAAACAGCATAATATAAATGTGCATATTATTATCTAGTATAACTTTAATATTTATAAAATCGATTTACATAACATTTTACCTAGTAAGTACCCATACATAGTGGAAATATAGAATTAAAAAAACACAAATAATCATAAGCTGGCAGCATGGCTTTATTTTTGTGTGTGCTGAGGACAAAAACCAGCGGGAATGTTTTTGTGACAATGTTATTCATACGAGCGTGCCGTGCCGTGGTAGCGGTCGAAGAGTGCAAAAACCGAATCAGTCCATGTTTGCTAGTAAGCCCCAAAAACAAATTCACCCACTTCGAAATGCTGTGGGTTAGGTTATGTTAGACTTTGAATCATCACACTCGCGAGCTAAGCGAGCGTGCCGTGCAGTGGTAGTGGTCGAAGAGTGCCAAAACCGAATCAGTCTCTGTTCGCTTGTAAATCTCAACAACAAATCCACTCACTCCGAAACATCATTCAACATTTCACAAAGCGTCACAAATTAATTTAGAATTTTTCATGTTTATGAAAACTAACATTATACTTATTAAATGTATGCTTTGTTATTGTTATGAATATTAATATTATGCACATTAATATTATGCGTTTTGATTTAATAGAAATTAAAATTATGCAGATTTATAATTATGCGGATTCGGTTATGCGACTTAAAAATAGGAGTATTTAATGTATGCGTTATAATATAGACCCATTACAAATAGTATAGTGAAAACTGATATGTGTTAAGATAAAGGTAAGCAACTAATGCTGCTCATCTGTCACAATTTTTAACAAGTTACTACTTAATTTTTCCCTATTAGAAATGCGTTTTGTTTGACCCGAGATTTGAACCCAGGAATATTGAATATATTAGGCGTACACACTTACTACTAGACCAACGAGGCAGTTTGCTGTTACAAACCCAGCACTATTTACTTAGCTTGAAATTTGAATGCATTGTCACCCATTGTTATACCATCTGCCACCGCTGAGTTGTTGAGACAAGTTTCTCTTTTAAGTTATTAGAAAAATCGCATTTTACTTAGCATTTTATATAGTGAAGTTCTAATAATTACTGACGTGATGAAACTCAATGTCACTATTTAATATAAAACGTCTCAATTTCACAAGTGACAAAATGTTATTATTATCATCAAATAAAATTTGAGTTAAATGCTATTTTCGTATGATGTTATTGACAGGTTTGATAAAGATGTTCCTATTTCCGACATTTACCAAAGAAATCGCTCCAAAAAAACTCAGTCAGTCTCAACAATTGCAATTGTTATTGCAACACTTTCTAAATTCAGTATATCATGAAAACTAAAATAAATTAACAATACAACTGATAAAAACTATCATTCGTTATCGATAAACGTTTATAAATATTGAATTTAATAATTGTTTTTAAATCAAGTGAAAACGATTAACAGTTTACGAAGTCAGTTTTCACACAAGTATGTAGTTATCACTGAATTTGTGATGATAATATGTGATAACATAAATTTTAATGCGTTACGGTCTAGCTATAAAACAGCGTTGAACGGAGCGACAAGCGGATTATTCTTTACTACGCACGACAAATACAAAACAGTATAATTTGGTTACGATAAACAATCAGTAGTTACTAGCCACAAACCCAGAAGATATTATGGTTGTTATGATCAAACACTGTCTTGGTGGTCCAGTCGTTATCGTGGTCCCTTAGTAACTGCGATACCCCGGGTGCGATTCTCAGATGAGTTAAGAGACTTTTCTTTTATTCTTATAAAATCTTATCTTACCTTATTTTTTTCGGGGGGAAATGCTTTACGCATTGGCTCGTCCCGAACGGCCACAGGGCAAGGGGTGTGTGGGACTCCTGTTCTTTGCCCGTGTGAGTTAGACTCCGTGGGGTCTCCAGCTACAAACAGCTGAGCTCGATTTACCTACTAAAAACATGGTCACCATCTAATGTGTTCGATTAGACATCCTTTTGTGGAGGGCTGCGGGGTTCGCTACTGCGTTTACCAAATAGTCCAGCGGGTCTACCCACCTGCCATGGCTTGATATTTTGGCATGCCCCGTCCAGGACGGGGATACAAGTGGAACAAGTCGCGCCATTTTCACAGGCCTGCAAAAAATGTGGTGCGCTTCACGTTTTTGCATGTGATACTTGCACAGGGCCTCCGTTAATCTTCTCTGTGTCGCTTCAATTTTAGAATATATACTGCGGAAGCGACTATCCGTGATTGTTTGCCTTCAGGATTCTCCAAAGTGTTGAACGAAGGTGTCATTTTACCACTCAGGACTACGTACTACAGCTGAGAAATTAAGAAATTCCCAACGCTCTTTTTGAGAATTTTGAACCCGCATCCTCAATATTATATAAATTAAATTAAGGCGAGTGCGTAATGTTCTACAAAACCGCTAATCGCGTCGTTTATTGCTATAAATCTGAAGTTTTTCTTTAATCAAACACGCATATCTATCGTTCTCAAACATGTACACGCTATCAGTCTTTTAATTACAATAAAAAGTGCTTCTGACAAAATGCACACGAAATTGATTTGATTGACACGAGACTGTAATATTGTAAGTGATTGGAAAAAGCTGTATTTTTACCGGTTATGATATGTTTTGTGACGACTATTTTAAAAACGGAAGATGTTATTACTATTATTTATATTTTAACTAACTAAAAATATTATGACTTAGAAACTTATAAAGAGGAGACTTATAAATAAAAAAAATGTTAACAAATTGAAATATAGGCCAACTATGAAAATTTTCGTTATATTCGAAACAATTAAAGGGACTTCATTTAAAAAAAATATGTCAATAAAAAGATAACTAATTTAATGAACATAATAAAAACCTAGACTGAAAACTAAAAGTACTTAAAAGGACGTATATAAACAATATTTTTTTCACTGGTCGACTTTAATTAAACATTACTTTAGAAGTTTTGATAGATTTTCCATAATTTGATCTGGTTTTCGAAATAATATTAGACTGATCTTTTGGCGTAGTGGTTGATGACCCTGACTGCTAAGCCTGAGGTCAAAGGTTCGATTCCTACTTAGGACAAACTTTGCGTAATGAGTATGAGTTGATGGTGCTTGAGTCTAATTTATTTATCCGCAGGTCGTGGGTTCGATTCCCACCCGAGACAAACATTTGTTTAAATATGACTGTTTGTCTTGTGTCTGGGTGTAATTATCTATATTTAAGTATATATTTACAAAAGAAAAGTATTATATGTAGTATATTACCAGTTATCTGGTTTCCATAGTACAAGCTCTGCTTAGTTTGGGATCAGATGACCGTGTGTGTTAATGTCCCACTATATTATTATTATTATTATTATTATCTATATTATGAATATGAATGTATTCACAAAAAAATCTAGTAGTAAATCAATTCCTAGTAAATGTAATTGCTCAATTTGAGACTAGTAAAAGTTAGAGATGGCGCTAGTAAAAATATTTATTTATTTATTTTGTATAATAAGGTACGATTATTATGGTCGCTAGTGTATTCTGAAGCTCGCGCAGTAAAAGGGCGTATGTATGATATGAGTTCGTTTCGCTCTGCCATATACGCGTATGTGGGGGTACCCTGGGTGTACACGGATGTATAGCTAATGCAGTTACTAGATGTAGCAACGTGCACTTTTCAGAAAAAAAATACCACAAGTATTTAACAAATAAAATAAGTAGTTTGCTTAACCTTTAACTTATGATAGCTGATTTATGTAAAGGTATAAAAAAAATGACTGACTCATAGCATATTTAGGCTATGTTTTAGTCCCATGCGTAATAGGGGTCGAGCCTATTGCCGATCGTCGGGCACAATTCCAAACTTCAAGCTGAAACTAAGATACTCTACGTATAGAAAAGTCATTTTGCTCGACACGGGAATCGAACCCGGGTCCTTACGGTTACGAACAACAGTCGAGCACAGAGACTGACTAACATCAACGCACAGCCTAAACAGCTGGTTTTAGAAACTCCGAATTTTGCAATTTTTTATACGTATAAGATCTAGAGATGCAGTAATTTACTTCAGGTACAATAAATACAAAACATTTTTAAGTAAACCCAGATTTTTTAAACAAAAATGCATTCCTTAAAATGTTTAAAAGTAGGTCCATCCATCAAAAATTTAAAGCCGCTTCCATTTTTAGTGCTCTTTCTAACATCCGTGTTAGTGCTTCTATGAAGGTGCATGCACACATGCACAACATCACCTATTCGGTCTAGAAATAACGGACAACAAATAGATGGAGTAGCTCATATTACTTTATTTTTAGAACGAAGTTCTTTATTGCACACAGGTGCAAATAGATAAAATTGATGATCTACAATTGAACATATCTAAAAAGTACCTTTTGACGTTTCACTGTTTTCTATTAAATTAGCTTTATAGAGGCGTAATTCACACTATTTTTATGAGCTTTCATGTAAAATAATTGAATTATGAAGCTATTTTTATTTTAACATAACATAAACAATTTTCATACAAAAAATAAAATTCTAAATGTACTACGTTTAGAACCGTCAAACGGTATGTCTTAGATTTGACAGGCTTTAGATGTATGTATTTTTATCTTTTCAGTTATTTTACTTAAATGCTGTTTAATGTTAAACTACCGCCTTCTGTGAATTGTGACAATTAAATACTAACAAATTAATTTTGTTGTAAACAAAGAGTAAAGTGCATTTTGTGCCAGATATTTAAAAAAGTTTAATGACAAGCTCACACTTCATTATAAAAAATATTTTTTTAGGGTATTTTTGGGTCGGGCCCCCTATACCAGGGCCCCTATTCTTGCGCATTAGACATTTAACTCTAATAGAAAAATGTCGAAAAAATGTCAGAAAACTGATGGAATTCTTATTTTATTTTCCACATTTGTTTATTAGAGATAAATTTCTACAGCGCGAGAATCGGAGCCCAGGAACCAGCTGCCTGTTTACATATTTTATTACATTTTAATTCTATGAGATTTTTTTTTGATAAAAAATATTTTTAAATCAATAATTCTTTTTGCTTTTATCGATTTAATAATTAAAAATAATTATTATTTAACGACTCCAAGCATTTCTTTAGTCTAAAATACATTCAAACACACACATACCCACTCACCTGTGTGTACCCGTCTTGAGAATAACATATTTTTGTAGCTTTATATATATTTTAGTGGTTGTATTTTATATTTTTCCTATGTAACATACTTAGTATACATATGTATACTTTTAGTATACTTTTAGAACTTCTTTTTTTATTTCTCTGAGGAAATTGAGTCGGCTGTATTGTTAAAACTGTTTTGTGAGACATTTTTAATATGTTTCCATGAATTTCATTTTGGATTGAATCTTGGACTGAATAACTCGTTGATAAGCCTGTTTAAAAAGACAGATTTCAGTTTTGAACTCTCGAGATGACAGTTAAGATGACAATTGACTATATAAAATCAAACATAATACAATAATATGAGACAGAGAAACTCTCTCAACTCGTAAGTTAGTTGAGAGAACACCCGTACCCAGCAGTGGGACACTAAAAAGGGTTGAAGTGAACAATAATATGCCGTCGTTAATATCATTTGCCAAAAGACAGGCACAGGTTTTGACCATACAGCCGCGTCTAATTTTTATTTTCTTTCTGGTTATTACAATAATAAGTTTGATTTTTAAAATTACGTATTATGTCAACTGTCACGACATAAAGATAAAATAAAATAAAAATTAGCATGAAAAACGTTAACACAAAAATAAAAAATATATATTAAAAAAATCTTTAAATTTTTAGTTAAAATTCTCAGTACTAAAATATGACTGTAAATCTTATTTATGATTAAACCTGCCTACGCCTTCGGTTGACACAGGCGTGAGCGCTATGTAGAGTTAGTCTAGAACATGCCCATGACCAACTAACTCAGTTAATATTTAAGCATGCCGCACACTTGAATAAAACAGTCTTAAAATAGTCTAGAATTAAGCCAGTTTTTGTATCTATTTTATAATTTTCAGTGTGTCCACATTTATAGATTTTATTTATATTCTGTCTTTATAATACTAATAATACAGAGACTATAAACTACATGAACTAAACAGAGCTTGAACTATGAATTCAAAAATCTATAGATTACTTGTATAAAAATGTGAGATGGAAATTAAATCCACGAATACTATAAATATAATCATTTATTTGTAGAAAACAAAATATAGTTATGTCAGTCACGGACTCTTAAACGACTAGGCCGTCGCCTTACAACTATAAACTATTTTATTAATATAAACATCTTAAAGGTAGATCCTAAAGTAAACTTAATCAATCAATCGTACTCAATTCATAAATAATAAAATCCTACATTTTCTAGTACATAATACTACCTATGTATTATGTAGTAGAAAACAAAGGATTAAGAATTGTTTGTATCTAAGTACCTGCTTAGATACAAACAATTACACAAAAACTCAAGAAAAGCAGATATATTTATGCACACATATAACTAACTATCTGTCCTGGGAATGAATCGAGCGCACGACCTGCGGTGTGAAGGGGAAGTTATTTACTAACCAAGTCAAAAAGTCTGTCAATGATTTGTCTTAAACTGTCTTGTTTCTAGTGAGCGATATGCCTTACGTATCAGCATAATACGCTATCACCTCTGCTTACACTTTGACTACAGGCGTTGTTTTACATTTTGCGGGGACCGTCGCCGCTGTCATTATTTTCCACAGACCATAATTACAACAAAAAAAAATTTAAGAACCTAACTTTTTAATATTTCTTTTTTATTAACGAAGACACAAACCAATATATGACAGCGAAACATCGTAAATTTGAAATAGCCAACATGAAAAATACTCCCGTCTACTCGTCGCTTCAATAAAAAAAAAAAACATTAAAAAATAAAGAAAAACCGTAAAAGCAGCCGTCTTGCGATGCGTTATCATTTTTATATGTTCACCCCCCTCAACCCTTTTCTCCCCCCACCACCCAGATGCAAGCACACACACACATCCTATAAATGGGTTAAAGAAATGTGTCTACCTGAAAACGTACGATGCACAAGTTTTTTTTTTATTCCTCCTACATTTTCTTTGCTATTCGCGATTCTCATATCGGCGATATAAAACTGAAAAATACATTCTTTATCCACACACCAATACCACTCTTAAAAGTATCACAATAGAGACGAATTTCCATCAAAACACCCAAAAAAACAGTTCACCCACACACACAAACCTGACATACACGAAACGCGTCGTAAAGAAAAAAAAATGCACACATATAAACTGCATGCAGTTCGAACGAAAGGGATGCACTCAGAGTCATAAAATACGTACACATACATGAAAAGCTGTCGCACACATGCACACACCGACTTAAGTCGAACACACACACGTAGATAGCAGTGTTCGTATACACTCACACATGTTAAAATATGAAGAAAACCTTCAATGTGTTGGGAAAATGCTTTTCCTTGCAGCAACCTCACGGGAAGAGTTTCATAGCGAATACCTCGCGGTAAAGACCTAAAAGCTATTCGTTCTTTAAAATTTGTAATTTCCAACAAAAAACACACCTAAACTATGGAAATTCAAAACAATAACCAAACGACATAGTTTTATTTTAGACTTAAATCGATCAGCCATGCCGGCCGCCCGCTCAAAAGAATTCTTCACCCGTTTCGCGTAAAAAACGCGTTTAAAATTCGAAAAATGTTACAAAAACAGCGCGCGTTGTAAATTTAAAAATTTTAGAAAAACGTTTAAGTCATCCGCGCGAAGCCATGATTTAACAGTTAACGGATTAATTTAATTAAAAGTTCAATTAAAACAACTTAATAGTTGTCACGTGTCTGCGTTTGTGAACTAAAAGTGTTAATGAGTGTGTGCATGTGTGCGTTTGTATCTGTGTAATAAGATGGCGCGTTTGCGTGTGACAGGAAAATTCGCGGCATTTTGTTAATTACCACAGACTACAAAATAGATAACAGAGAACGCTTTGTCAAAATTTACAGACAACAGCTTACGTGTTATGTTTTACTTGATTAAATTTAATAGCTTTGAAAGACTTATGGTTATGTATGAGTGTCCTTGCCTGTCTGGGCTCTTTGTTCAGTGCATAGTGCCATATATTTTTTATTTAGTTCCTGATTTTATTCTTTTGTTGCAAATTTGGTGCTCTATAAAACTATGACTTTTCATGTTTAAAAATAACTAATGACGTTCTAAATTTATTTTTTTAAATATGTTCTCAATTTGATTCCACGTTTGATTACGTTCGATGTTTAAATATTTTTTTTAAATGTGTTCTTAATACTGATCAGTGGTCAATGATAATAAGTTATTTTTTTTAAAGAAACAAAAAAGTTATTATGTTCTAATATGTGACAATTGGCAAATGGTCTACGACCGAGCCATTATTTTAAAAAAAAATTAAAAAAAATATGTGACAGGTATACTTACGATCTAATTAATAATGTGATATTAAATTTCATTAAAAATATATTTTATGCTAGCAGGCTTATTCATAAATTTCTAATAAGACTCTTTATTTAAAAAAGACTTTATCTCCTTCGTACTAGTATAAATGCCAAGATAACAGACAAAGACAAACGAATTACAAACCTATTTTAGCTATAATGAGCTTTTATGACGTTTATGAACACGGGGGTAAATAATTTTACATCAAAATAGTACATTAAATTTAATCAAAGTAATAATAAAGTTTATAAATATGATTCTTTAAAAGAAGTCTAATAGGGTTTCTAAAGGGTCGATGCGAGTTATAACTTCTGGTGTTGCAAGCGTTCATTAGCTACTGTAACTGCTTACCATAAGGTGGTTCGTATGCTTGTTACTGCCTCGGTGGTCCAGTGTCCAGTTAATAACCGCGAGGTCCCGGGTTCGATTCCTTGGTTGAGCAAAAATACTTTTCTACGATTGTTGAAATATTTTGAAAACTCTTTTCCTAACTCCGAGCTGCAAATACGATTGTAGAAAACGGCAATAGGCTCGCCCCCTATTACTTATGGGACCTAAACTTCACCTCTGCTTACACCTTCGGGTAATACAGGCGGAATGTTATGTTATAGAAAATAACAGTGACGGGTTAATTATGACTATTAAAATGTAGGCAGAATTCACTTTTACCTTTGTAACAGTATGCTTAGTGGATAGTGGAAAACAGAAAAAAAACTTAATTAAAAAAAATTCAAATATGCAACCTCTTTTCGTTCAAAAATATTTTAAGCCAGCGTTTATTTTTAAACTTGGGCACTAATCTCAACTCTTGTTAAGAAACTAGGTTTTTAGGTTGACAACACCTGACCTAGGGTTGAAAAGGACAGCGAGTTTCTTGAAAATAAAACTGTTATTAATAACGCTTAAAATTAACCTGTTATTTAAACTTTTATTGAAGATTCTAATGTTTATAATAATATATTAAGTAAACTAATTATAGAAATAGTGTAGTTTAACTCCTCCAAAAAAAATATTAACAGTGATGCAATACCTGCTCTATCCTTACTTACGTATAATAAAAATGCGAATGTAAGTTTGTCTGTTTGTCACGCTTTCCCGCCAAAACTACTGATCTGGATGAAATTAGGTATTGAGATATTTTGGGACCCGAGGAAAGACATAGGATAGTTTTTATCTCACTTCAACCCTTTTTAGTGTCCCACTGGTGGGCACCGGTCTTCTCTCAACTATCTTACTAGTTGAGAGAGTTTAGGCTTTAATCCACACACGCTGGTCAACTGCGGGTTGGTGGATGTCACATGTCCTCGAATGATTAGTTCTTAGACATGCCGGTTTCCTCACGATGTTTTCCTTCACCGATATTGAGCACCGGTGATGAAACCATTCACACAAACATGTGTAGGCACGACTGGGATTCGAACCGATTATATTTCTAAGGCGAGGCCAGTACCACTGCGCCACCGAGTTTTTATCTATCTGCGCGAAATGAGGTTAATGTTTGATAACCGACATACACGCAGGTTGAGCTGCCGGAAAGCTAGTGATAATTAAATTTTACTATATTGAGCCTATAGGTCTTCTAAAGTCAATATTAATAATAATTCAATTTCTATTCTATCTCTGGATCAAAAGTGGTTTAGATTTTGTTTTTTTTTATTCTTCAATAGGCTGGTGCGTGACTACAACTTGCCTGATGTTAAGCAATGATGTAGTCTACGATGGAACGCGCCAGCCCAGTATACCGATTCACTCGTGATTACGAATTATTATCGGGGAGAAGGTGGCAGTGGAATGAGCCTCCTTAAGGTTAGTAACCTTAAAGGAGCAACAATTCCGACCCACTCTCTCTGCATGGTGTTACCAGACATCGCTCCGGAACACGGCAAGGCCGTTGGTTAGTGTTATACATAGTGGTATTTGTCAGTAATATTTGTTACATTCTTTAATGAAACAAAAATTGGACAACCACCATGAAAAGTTAGCTAAAACAGATGCCACACGTCGGGTGTAAGAAGAAGAGAGAGAAAGAGAAAAAGAAAGATGAGAGCAGAGTTAGATAGAAAATGAGACAAAGAAAACACAAAACCAAATTAAGTATTCTATTTGAAGTCCAATTAGAAATACTAGGTAGAAACCTCTATAAATACGAAAATAAGTGTAACTGACCCAAATCTGTTTATAGATACGAAAAGTGCTCCTAAATTAAAACCTTCATCTTTTATTTTTAAACATTTCCGAATCAATTTTCATTACTGTGACGTGTATGTCTTTGGAATACTTTATTTAATACTAGTTACATGTTCTGGCTTCGCATGGGTGTTAGTTGTACACCCATGCGTACCTATACTATAATGCTCTACACATTACTAAAAATTTAATCAAATTTCTTTGCGTAGTTTAAGAGAAGTTTAAAGATAAATGGATAAACGTAAGCAATTTTTAAATCCTTGTAAATTAGATATTAACACTAATAAGATACAAAATAAAAACTCAAGTTTGAATCTGTTGGAAACTATAAAATCTGATAGGTTTATAGATAAACGGGTGAAGAATTCGAACAAGACTTTTAATGAAGTGAATCTATTATTCAATTAACACAGTTTTGGTCCAGGCACCTCCTACCCAACGATAGTTCCTACAAATACCTACATAACGAAGATATATTTATTTTTATTTCGAAATATATAGACACTAGAATAAATAGTGATATATTTATAAACAGTGCCAATAATGTCAGTGACGTTAACAAATGCAAACATTTTTATGAAGAACACAATGAATTTGGAAATGAAAAGAGAGTTTGATGATTTCAACTCTAATGATAATAAAATGGATCAGGTTGATAGTAATAATTCCAGTGATGGTAATTCTGATGGCAGTGATCTTGAAAATAATGGGCCTAATGAAGATGCTACAGCTTTGGATTACACTGAAAACACACTATCAATGAATCCTGTAGCAGATTTTATTAAAAAGGAATTCCTACCAGAATTTGATTTCAATCCATTTAGGAATCAAAATTTTCAAAATACTCCTTTTCTTCTGCCAACGCAGTTGTATAAGAGTTTTCTAGCAAGTCTTGGAAGGAGAAGGCGGAACTTGAGTGATTGTTATTCTCTTTATCCAAGAAACATGTTATTTAACAATGGTTTTGGGATTGAAGCTTCTGATGATGAAAATGGGGATAGAGCTACTGATTCTCCTGATGAGGTAATAGGGAATGCTTCTTTAATTGGTTTTTATTTACTTTCGGGTTTCAACTTAATGAGTTCTTTGACTTGAGTGACAAGAGTAAGTTTGGACAAAAATACTGATATAGTATTATTGTTACGTATTGTAAATTGATTATCAGATTCCAATTGGATACTAGTAACAGTATGATTTGTGATGTAAATGTTAAAATAATTTATCCGTGGCTCCAATTGGAAAATACATTGCAATAATTTTTGGACCATGTAACATATTAGGTTAGATTTTTATAGAATTAATGTTATCCTGTCCAGTAAGATTATGTCGGGTTTCTGATACACAGGCTGTAAAATGCGTTCTAGTTATACGAGTATGCGTGCAACTATATGCTGACAGGAATTTACCCCTAATTTTAATTGTATTTCCATAAAGTTCGAAAAAATGTTTTTTTGGACTTCCTGGTCTCTTTAGGTAATTAATCCCTGGTTGTTGTTTCAGAAGGCAGGTGCGTCATCAGCGTTTGTGTGGAGTGGAGGGGGGGTGACCGGAGGTGGGGGACAGGATCAGGCAGCCGCGCAGCCCGCCGCCGTGCCTACTGGTAAGATACCTTGTATATCTTTCTTTCTTCTTAAAATTTGGTCAGTATTTTGTCTAAAAAGCAAATAAAATTACATGTGTGAAGTTTAAAATCTAAAGATATAGCAAACCTAGACACCCTGTTTCTAAATTTCTATCTTATAAGACTGATAAGTAGCAATCAGTAAATTACTGACGGGAATCACTCTAAGTCTTATATTTGTAATTATATATTTCAATTCCCATAAGATTTAAAATGATACACGTCTATTTGATTGTTGCTGAAGTTTACCAATAACTCTCTTTACTCGAAATAATGTTAGTATTCTATTTTGGAAAAAATCTTGGTAGTCTGTGCTGGGTTTTCTCTATCTCGCTAGAATACCTGGATGTGCCAGTGAATTCCGTTGGTTTGAAGTGTCAGAAAACTTTGTTATAGTCAGCTGGTGTCTCATTGGTTCTTCACCTTATTGGTTTCTTCACTAGTAATGACTTCTCTCTGTATCAATGGAGTGGGATTCTCCTATACTCTCTATGCTCCTTTTGGCAGACGGTCTATCATCAATCCTATACTTCAATCATGTTCCTTCTATCTCCATAAAGTAGCAATTTCTTCTGTTCCTCTATTCTTCTCTGAGTGTTGCATTCCAATCAGTTTCTGTGTTCTACAATAATACCCTGGGACAATGGAGTGGCATTATGTTTCTTAACCTCATTTTTTTTATCATTTTCTCCTCTCATCTCTCTTTTTCAATCAACTGTTATCTGCTTCAATCGAATAGCATTCTCTACTGCTGCGTTAACTTCTTTTTGACTTAATTCTGCTGCTTCATCAAATTCTTTTCGTCTGAATTTAGTGACATTTTTCGTTTCTCTCAGACTTACACTCCTCAAATTCTCAGGCTTAATAGACAATCATTTTAATAGATTTGTTGTTTCAGGCACCTCAGGCGGCGGGGGAGCGCAGGGTCTGGTGCACTGGATGTCGGTGATGGCGGAACACATGGGGGGCGGCCACCATGATCCCTCTCATTACGCGCTGCCCCCCTGGAACAATGGAGCTGTTGATGTGAGTCTTATTATTATACATTTGTTGGTTTTTCTTTTTATTATGAATGTTTATTTAAGAAAATACGTCTTTACCTTTAAAATGAATCACTAAATGTGTTGCTAAGCGCAAAACTCGAGACCGGCTATACCAATTCCGCTAATTCTTGTTTAGGAATATCCCTTGAGAGTACGAGGATGGTTCTTAGGCAAAAAAAATAAAAAAGAACCAAACTCCTCCGAAAGGGCTTGACCGATATTTATGAAATCTTATATCTATATTCGGTAAGCCTGAGACTCGGTCGTAATCTATTTTCTGACCCGGTAGGTGGCACTGCTTTACCGGGCAGGACGACTTTTCCGGGGTCTGCTAGTTTTTTAATGAGAATAGCCTCGGGTTGGGCTCAGAAGCTTACTTTTTGAAACATATACCAAGAACTGGATTGGTCAAGATAATGATTGTCAAATTAAGACTTAACTATATTTATAAAAATCTTATGATCCTCTATAGTCAAAATGGATTTTGTCTGTTTCTTATTAGTGTAAATATCAAGATGACAGACAAAGACAAACGTATTATGAACCTATTTTACCTTTTATAAGCTTGTAAAACGTTTATGAATTAGGGCATAAGATACTAATAACCAATTTTTATGATTTACCATAATACTATAGCGCAGTTATCTGGCCTTTACAGGCTATTGTAAACTAATATATAAAATAACACACTCCTCCGAAACGGCTTCACCGATTTTTATGATATTTTATATGCATATTTGTTAGGTCTGAGAATCGGCTACTATTTTTCATACATCTAAGTGACAAGGGTTATCCACCCCGAACATTTTTTTAAATATTTTTGTGCCTCTTTTTATTATTATAAAATACATACAACCCTATATTTTCACCTTTCTATCGCCAACCCCTATTTTTTAATAGTTGTTTTAGTAATTTAATCATTATAAGAGAGGTGAGAAATACGCGGTATGAAGTTCGCTGGGGCAGCTACATAGTTGCCTATCTATATACAACATGGCATATCTGGTATTAATGTCTATCCTTACGCCAAACTCTAGTCATTATGCAAAATTGCAACTTAATTCAATTAATTTACATATTAATTAGCGACATCATAAAGATTTATAGCAACGAATAGTTAAATGCCTTCAGATGTACCTTTGATAAGATTTTTGTTTTGAATCTTAAGTTTTAATGATTCTATAGAATATTTTGAATTTCGTAACATCGTGGAACAGCTCTCCACAAACTGTACCCCCTCAGTGGTCTCCACTCAAGAACTCGTTTACCACTGCGGTTGTCAGTTCTGCGGCAGATATGACCGATACTCGTTGGTAGATTATAGCTATCGGGAAACGGTAGGAAAAGAAATTGGACTATTTGTAAGTAGACTCGCGTCTCAAAAAAAATTAAGCATATTTTCATTTTCACTTTCAAACAGAGATGCCGGCAACGAATTCACAACTTGGCAGTTTTAATAGATAGGTATTAAAAATTATAGACCCAATTTTTAATGTCTCACGCGCAAAGAAACGTTACTAATATTTTTTCGTGAGAAAAACCGAAGATTTGCATACGACGAAGATCATTTTAGACAATAAAAAATCGCGCATCGTATACTAAATAGACAAAACTTGTTTAGCGATTCAAAACGCATCATTAGTAAATGTTGAAAACCTTTATAATGCTTTTTAATAAATATATTTTCAACCTTATTACCTTGTGATAAGGTGTAGCTCTAGATTTGCAAATATATGCCAATTTGTCACCCCTTTTTGAGTATGTCCTTAAGAACAGTCGCCTGCGGTGTCGTATGCTAATTTCGGACAGCCCTATTGTAGCCCAATTTTTTTCACTATTATCAAGCGCGAAATTCGCAACATTCTTCATTCACACACAAACGATTATCAACTTTAATACTTCGATGTTAAAATCCAAATTTGCGATTTGCAATGTTATGTTATTTTGTGGTGTTATTTGTAGAGAAATTTGAATTTTATTGTAAGTTTGTTAGAGTTGTTTTTATGTTGTGTAGAGATGTTAGGGATGTGATCATTATGTCAGAGTTGACGGATTAGGTAAATATCGTGATATTAAGATGGTGATACTTTTTGATTAATTATTTTGTATCTTAGATATTGATTGTTCTCACAAGTGATATTTTACATAAATACCCTGGGAATAAGGATGAAGTATAGAATACTTTATGCGAATATTAATGAGAAATATTTATTATTTTAAGCGTTGCTGTATTTTTAATGTGAGAAACGAAATATTGACTTGAAAATATTAATAAGACACAATAATTTTTTATCTCTAAGAACTATTATAGTATTGGAATTAAGTCGCTATAATTCAACACACTGAACAAACAAATTGTAATAGATATTAGTACTTCGATTTTGGACCGCACTTGGCCAGCGTGCGTGGATCAAGGCCAATAGGCAATAGTTGAGAGAAGACCCGTGCCCAGCCGTGGGACACTAAAATGGCTTGAAGTAGAATGTAGCAGTAGTAGCAAGTTAACTAATGGTGGTCCCATAACTATGTACCCACTTATGTACGAATAGATGCGCCAGCGCACGGCGCTGTTTACTGTTAATGTTTTTAGTTACTAGCCGTGTGCTGCAATAAATGCATGTTCGTTCACCCAATTCTATCACTGCTTATCCCTGAGGAACCTAGCTCTGCTAACAGCAGACACCTCTTGTTCAAGTAGGGACTAGAGCACTATGTAGAAAGAGACATTACCGATACAAATGCCTCGTCGTACAGTGGATGTCAAATTTAATTTCTTAGTTGTTTAGTAAGTTAGATTTTAGTTTTTTTTTTTAATTCTTTATTTATTTCTGATGCACGGTAAAACTCGAATGAGTTTGTGTGCATCTTAAAGATTAAGAGCTGTACTATCTTTTTAATAAATAAATAAATAAATAAATTTACGCGAATATCACAAATTGTAATAAAACTACTTTATAACGGATTTTAACGCGGTATAATATAGATCCCGACGTTACAAAATCTTTTCAGACTTCACAACCACCCGTGATCATGAAGTCTGAAAAGACTTTGAATCGTCGGCATCTAAAATGTACCGCGATAAAATCTTAACATTTTCAATCCATCATAATCGAATTTTATGACGTTTAAATGTCACTTGTCACTGTTATCACGCTGTAATCACTTTCCGTTATTTTTTTGCGTGTTAAAATTTATCACGCGATTGTGTCGCATCACTAACGCGCAAACGCATGTGTGAAAGTACTTGTATACATTATAATTTGACGATAATTATGTTTAATTATTATTAATTAATTAATTGGTGAGCAGCGGTGGCGCAGGGGTACGGGCCTCGCCTTAGAAATATAAGGTCGCGGGTTCGAATCCCAGTCGTGCCCACACATCTTTGTGTGAATTGTTTCATCGCCGCTGCTCAATATCGGTGAAGAAAAACATTGTGAGGAAACCGGCATGTCTAAGTACTAACCATATGAGGACATGTGACATCCACCAACCAGCACTTGGCCAGCGTGTGTGGATTATTCAACTAGTAAGGTAGTTGAGAGAAGACCAGTGCCCAGCAGTGGGACACTAAAAAGGGTTGCAGTGTAATTAATTGGTGTAAATAGCAGTTTGTCACTAAGTCTTTATTCTTAATTCTAGTTTTTGTGTCAATAAGATGAAAATTTGCTGAGTCACCTTCATCAGTGGGTGTACACCTTTAATTGAATCCCCACACGTACTCCCCGGATGGTGCAAATCAGGTGACAATCAACTGGTAGTAGGCTTCGGCCGTAGTTAGTGACCACCTACCAGACAAAGCTGCACCGCCAAGCGGTCCTGCCGTGTTCCGGTGCGATGTCTGGTGACACCATGCAGAGAGGGTGGGTCGGAATTATTGCTCCTTTAAGGTTACTACCCTTAAGGAGGCTCATTCCACTGCCACTTTCGCGCCGGTTATCATTCGTAATCACGAGTGAATCGGTATACTAGGCTGGCGCGTTCCATCGAAAACTACATCATTACTTAACATTAGGCAAGTTGTAGTCAAGCGCCAGCCTATCGAAGAATAAAAAAAATAAAAAAATAAAATTATTAATTGATCAGTTATTGGTCACACAATGACATATTTGTGTAATTTTTTTTTATCGTCCCAGCTGTAAACACAGTTACACAACAAGCCTTTCATATCCAGTATAAGCTGAGCTCTCGTTGTACGGAAATCCTATACAATGCGAGATCAGCTTATACTGGAAATGTATTGATGTGTAGCTGTACGTTAGAATACCGGTGTAGGAATACGACGTAAGGAAACCAGCATGTCTAAGAAGTAATTATTCGAGGACATAGTTATGACACCCACAATAATAGTTTTGCAAGGGGCCAGTGTGTGAATTACGGCCTAAACTCTTTCAACTCGTAAGAAAGTTGAAAGAAAACCAGTGCCCAGCTGTGGGACACTAAAAAAAGGTTGAAGTGATAAGCGTGAGGCGAGGGATAAATATCATCATTATTATCAGCCTATAGCAGTCCACTGCTGGACATAGGCCTCTCCAAATAATCCATCGCACCCTGTCCTCAGCTTAAACTCGCTGCGTGGTGCCTTGCAGATTACCGCGAAATCTCTGGAAAACTCTTCTTTGATGAAGATCTCAAGATCTTAAAGCTCAACACCTAGGAACCCAATCATAGATTATGAAATGACAGTGACATTTATACAGGATACAGGCACATGCAGTTACTTCGACAAATACAAACTTTACGAATAGTTCGGTAACATGAAGAGGGGAGGGGAGGGGAGGGATAAGCTTACTGACAAGCTCAATCGATTTAACTTTGATAAGATTGATAGCTACAGATTTGGGTTAGTTGATGTTTAAGATTATCAAGCGGGTTAGGGTGAATAGGTTGTCTAAATTCAAGGCCTCTAGACAAATTAAAAAGCGAAGCCATAACGAAGTATCGACAAGAACAAAATATGTATAATATTCATAATAATAATATTCTCCGATATTAACATAAACGAGCTTGTACTATGGAAACCAGATAACTGATAATGTTCTAGATACTAGAAATGTTAATTGTCCTATTTAGGTCCTATGATTGTAATAGGTACTAGAGATCTTAAATTAAACTAAAGTGGACTGTATAAATAGGTGTACTGATGCAAAATAAAATATTGAAAACAACAAGTGTCGCGGGTGGCGCTTCTACGCAAAGTGTTTTTGAGGCGCAGCGTCGAACCTCGGCCGCGCACCGCGGTCCTCCCCCTGCGCCCGCGCATCTTGCATGTCGATGCATCGACATACTGCCCGGGTTGAAGTCCCTGAGCTTCAATGAGGTGATAAAGGGCAGAGCAGAGCAGCCCTGCACCAAGGTCCCAGTCCTTGTCTTGATGTCTCGCTGATCCATGACGACGTCGCTGCCCGGGTTGGTCTTTACGGGTGCTCTTGGTTCCAACATGCCTGTAGAGGTAGACCATTTGGCTTTCTGCATCAGAGAAATATTCGTTAGTGAATCATTTCTAAAAGGCTGACAGATGAGCTCCATTTGTCGGTCGCGCTCCAAGCGCGTGATGTCGACGTTCGTGACCTGTGGGTGCGGAACAAACGTAAATTGTCGTCCAACCAGAAAGTGGGCAGGAAAAAAGGTAGTTAAATCTAAGGGATCAGCGGAGAAAGGGGTAAGAGGACGGAAATTGAAGATTGCCTCAATTTGATTTAAACAAGTGGCCATTTCTCATTTAAATGAGATAAATTATAGCAGTTATTAGATGGCCTCTAGTGGATTTAAGAGTTGTTTTAGGTTTCCTATTAGAATGAGGAAAATAAGAAATTGAATTAAAAGAAAATTAAATTTGATGCCTTCTGCCATGTATGTAGGTATGACACGAAGTCTGATTTTGATGGGATGCTACTAAGTTCGTTTCAAATTATAGACAGGATATAGTACGCTTCCGAGGACGAAGCTGTGGCGAGCTCGATATGAACGGCTTTCACTGCAAGGCACACAAAAATGTATAAATTATTATGCTTTAGTTTATTTATAATCGCAATCAACGCTCAAAATTGACTCAGTTTATACCACACTACAATTTAGGAAGGAAAATTGAAAGTCAGTACGAGATGTAGGCAATTAATAGGTTGAACGTGTTGAGCTAAATGCCTACAATAATAAGAGCTGTGGAAAAGCATGTAAAAGTTCAAAATGTATAAGAAATATTAATTTGATTAAGACATGATCAATGCAAATTATTATAGAATGATTTATAATGTTAAGTTCAAATATGTGACTAGCGTAGTACGTTTCAATATTTTAGTAATGAGATGGATTATGATTAAACTACTATGATTTTTACTACAAAGCTGATATGTTGCTGCTAACTACGTGACAAACTATTTTTGGTAGATCTTGTTTCGCAACGATCTTATAGCAAATAATATTAGAGGTTTTGAGAATAAGGTAGTAAAGCTTGACCACCGCATCGAACTGGTGCTGATAGCATCAGCCTTCAGCCCACGGGAAACAAGATCCGCCGGGTTGTCCTTCAACGATACGTAGCCCCAAGTACAATCAGCGGTACATACCTTCTTGAATTTTGTTGACTCTGTTACGCATAAACATCTTTGTAAGGTGAGCGATGCCGACAACTTACGACAGTATAGATATTGTAAAGTTCCATTAAGGTAAATGTTGTCTAAGCGCACAGTAAGAGAGTCACAAACTTTAGTACACAGTCTTGTTGCTATGATCTGCTCATGCTACTCATGCTGCATGATAGGTATGCTCGAACCTGATTTTTGGTAAAATTTATTACGTTGATACATTAAATAAATCTAAGTATCTTTAGCTGATAAAGACAAGTATTGTACTTACTTGCTATGGAAGACCAAAGATACATGATTTCTTGAGATATAATGACGTCTCGGATATTGTTGTCGACTCTCAAATCGTTTTATGATAATTGATAATAGTAGCTTCGACAACGCACGGACTAACAAGAGTCAGTGGGTCGAAAATCTAACTATAGACAGACAAAACGTGAAGATTTTGCTGCTGTTATCAATATTAATTAAAAGAGAAAGCATATCGGTGTCACAAATAGAATTAAGACCTAATGTGCTAGAATAAGTGTTAACATTTAACTAAGGTTAACATAGTATTAGTGTTGATATTATGTAACAATGATTTAATAATGGAGATAGGATACGATTCGGTCTTTCGAATTGTGATAAAGAAAATCTTGCTTGCAAGCATTTTCTTTATTCGTAAGACAATGTGCCGAACGTTCAACATTGACATCGTTTTTGACAAAGTTACAGAAGTGCGATTGAGATTGAAGGCGTGGAAGGTTTGCCACAAGACCTGAAATAATCCAACCTAATTTTGTTTCGTGAAGTTTAGGTAGATTTTTACCTAAGTGAATGGTATTGCGCCCTAAGACGTTCCAAAATGTTTCAGCCCCGACAAGTATGTCTACGACTGACGGAATATTGAATGTAGGGTCAGCAAGACATATACCTGAAGGAAGAGGGACATGATTTCTAGATATGAAACGTGACGGCAATACTTTGGTTATCTCAGGCAATATAAGACAATCTAAGTCAACCGTATAGTCACCGTAATAAGACTCGAGCATGAGATTACAAGACTGTGTACTATAAGAGGTCTGATTGTTGATACCTGTGACTGTAGAAGAGCTAGTACCGTGTCGTGACAGACCAAGCTTGGATGAAAAGGTGTCTGTGATAAAGTTGGCGGTACTACCGTTGTCCAGTAAGACTCGGGCGGGGTGCTTAGTGCCATCGGCACCACGCACTCTCACCATAGCTGTGGAAAGCAACACAAAGGAGTTTGTATTATTATGTTCCAAACTAGCTGAAAAAGCAACACTATCAGTGATTGGCATTGGAGTAGAAGCTGCGTTACGCTTAGGTTCTAAATGCAAAAGTGTATTGTGCCGTAATTTGCAATATTTACAATGTGATAGCTTGCACAAATTATCAGTATGTCCTGAACGTAAGCAATTCATGCAAACTTTGAATAGCTTTGCTTTTTCAATGCGCGCTTCAGTAGGCAGGTTCCTGAATGTTTCACAGGTGTAAAGCAAGTGGTTTTCAGAACATAAAGGACATTTGAAAGGTTTATGCGTATATTGATTGCTACTAGATGCTATGGTGGAACTTTTAGATTTAATATTATTATAATTATTGTTTGTTTGTTTAGAATTAAGGTAAATATTAGTATTTTCTTCCAATTTTTCAAGTAAATTAATTTGATTTTCTATAAATGAAATAAACTGACTCAATGTAGGGGGCTCTGTTAATTGATTGCGGTGTTCTTCCCAGTAACGGCTTGTGCTGCTGTCTAATTTCTGTGACATCATAAAAATTATTAGTGTGTCCCAGTGTTCAGTTGGCTGCTTTAGAGTTTTTAATGCCCTAACATTTTTATTAGTGACATCTATAAGGTAACGCAAGCTTTTACTGGACTCTTTAGAACATGACTCAACACTAAACAATGCTTGTACGTGATTGTGTATCAACAGCTGATCTTTGTCGAAGCGCTGACACAATAAGTCCCAAGCATTATTGTAATTTTCGCTAGTAAAGTCTATATTTTTAATAATTAAGGCCGCACTACCGCGTAAACAAGATCTAAGATAATGGAACTTCATAATATCATCATTGCATTTATTATTATGAATGAGGGAAATGTAGGTGTCTTTAAACTCGAGCCAACCCTGAACGCTGCCGTCAAAATGAGGTAAGTCAATTTTAGGAAGTCGAACATTTGTGTGTGCCTTACCTGACCCTTCTGAGCTAGTTTTTGATGCGAGCATGCTCCGTGCCAGTGCCACTGCAGGATGGTACTGGTCCTCGAACTCACACCTCGATCTGAGTTCGTCCTCGGGTGTGTCCAACATCGTCTCGATCTCCGTCTGCAAATTGTCGAAGTCGTTGTATATGCCTTGAATACGCTCATAACGTCCCTCTAATTCTAAACGTTGCAGATCGGTCAAGCAAGGAAAACTACTAAGAGGTTTTATGTAGTTTCTAAAAATAGTGAGTTTAGCTTTAATTGCACCTCGCCTTTTAATAAGAGTATCTAAATCCTCTGAATGTTGACTCATTTTGCAATACAAAACTAACAACTGGTTTGTTTAAAGAAATGAATGCCAACCGGTTTTAGTGAATAGATCTTCGGCGGCGCAACAATTACCGTTATAGATCAGGTAAATTGTTGCATATAATCAGCTGTGATGAGTTTAGATAGAAATCTATTCAGCTATAAGCGAATGTTAGCTTAAGAATAAAATGGCGGCAAGGGTGCGAAAGCAGCGCACATGTACGCGATGGTGCAAAATAAGATGAAATTGGTAATATATGCTATTAATTATGGAAGATGAAGATTATAGATTGTTTAAAAAGTATGATAGGCACTTATTTAGGCAAATTAAGGCGAAAAATGGGTAAAAAAAAAACAAGATTAGGTATGTACCTATGCCGAAGACTAGGTATGCTAAAAGGCAAGAAAATGGGAAAATAAAGGATATCTGATTGGAACGAACTCACTCAGTTACGTAATCCGTCCCACCAAGTCCTTTATCCACGACTCCGTGCAGCTCCAACGCGACGAACAACCCGAAATGTCCGTCCGGGTCCAAAGGTCCATCCAACGCCGACAACTTTATTTATCTAAATACTTTATTCCGGCGAGTTTTAGCCATCAAAACTAAGGACCATGTTAATTGTCCTATTTAGGTCCTATGATTGTAATAGGTACTAGAGATCTTAAATTAAACTAAAGTGGACTGTATAAATAGGTGTACTGATGCAAAATAAAATATTGAAAACAACAAGTGTCGCGGGTGGCGCTTCTACGCAAAGTGTTTTTGAGGCGCAGCGTCGAACCTCGGCCGCGCACCGCGGTCCTCCCCCTGCGCCCGCGCATCTTGCATGTCGATGCATCGACAAGAAATGTACCTACTTTTCTTTTTTAAATAGATTTTTAAAGATTATTACACCCAGACATAAGATAAACAGACAGATGTTTATCACACAAATGTCTATTTTGGTTGGGAATCGAACCCATGACCTGCGACGTGAAAGCTAGTATCTTACCGTCACGCCACCGACCGGCTCGGCAAAATTTATGAAATTGACATATGATTTTACGCAGAAACTACTGGAACTATTTTGATAAATGACACACAGAAATATTCACTGACTTCTCACTAACTAAGCTTTAAACATCAATGACGAGTTCGCAAAATTATTTCGGAAATCTTTGTATTTATCATCAAAGTATTTTTTGAACCTAATTCTTTTAATGATAAGTAAGTTTAAAAATAAACCAATCCGTCACTCTTGGCCCAAAGTTATCTTGGTTAGTCTTGGCCCCAACATAACCGTTAAAAAAATTACCTTTAAAAAGACATACGACTCAATTACACATCCTTACAATCACATCATTTTCAAAGACGTTATAAATTAAAAAAAAAATACTATTGTCACTTATTGCCAGGACAAAAAATAAAAACATATTTTACTGTGCAACACAAAACAGTGTTTCACACATCACACGAGTAAAAAAAAAACAAAAAAAAAACAATTGAATTGTTATAGAATCATAATCAAAATGGCGCCCTGAACTCAATTTTTGAGTTACGAGAAAAAAATTGCCAATATATACATTGTGTGATCGTGCTAACGATGTTTTGATGACTGCAGTGAGCTTATAATAATGAAATAACAAAAAAAAACAAAAAAGTTATGAGATCTTGCCCTTAGAGGGGCGCGGCATTTGCGGACGAAAACGTTTGTAACACAATAATATATTGCATTAAGCATTTTGAAAGTAAGATTACTTATAACTCTTAATTAAAAATTTAGTAAAGATCAAATTAAAAAAAAAATTTTTTTTAGCTATGGACACTCGACTTTTCTGTCTATTTGTGTTCTGTATCTGTTTTTGTTTTGCGGCGGGGTTTAATTTAAAAACAAACAAATACCTTCCTACTTAATTACTATATTTTTAAAAAAAATCCAAATTTTTTAATGTTCGCTTAATAACCACAAACCCAGGAGGGATTCGAATCCTGGGCCGATTTTAGCTTTGCGGACTTGAACCCAGGTCTAGTATGCCAGTTTTGGAGGGTTTGGCTGGTAACGGACTAGATCCCTAAGTTTTATATTTAATTAATTAATTAATTAATTAATTAATTAATTAAGCCTTTTTATTGATCCATGCACTATAACAAACAATGACAAAATATTACTTACATAATACTTATAATTATTCCTATTTAATGTAACTATTTTATTTTTATTTAACAAGATTATTATGATTTAATTATTTAATGATTAATGATTTTAATATTTATTATGTATTATGAATTATTTAATATTTATTTAAATTTTTTAGTCATGGCCCCATTTTTGGGTATAGGCCTCCTCCAAATGCTTCCAGTTATCTCTACTTTTTGCTATATTCATCCAATCCTTGCCTGCCGTCCGCTCTATGTCGTCTATCCACCGGTCTCTAGGTCGCCCTCTAACTCTTTTCTCTCCTGGACCTTTCCATTTAATTGCATGTTTTGGCCATCTGTCGTCGGAACTTCGAGCCAAATGTCCAGCCCACCTCCATTTTAAGCGAAGGGCGTGTTGCACTGCGTCTATCACTTTCGTTTTTTTTCTTATGGTAGAGCTGTTTTGCTTGTCCAAGAGTCTCAAGCCTAGAGTACTTCTTTCCATAGCGCGCTGGCATGAGCGTAATTTTGTTATAATGTTATTATTGAAAGTCCATGTTTGGGAGCCGTATGTCAGACAAGGAAGTAGACATGAATCCATGATCTTTTTCTTCAGTTTCATAGGTAGCTTTGATTTTAGTATTTCTTTATAGCACCAGTATTTCTTCCAGGTAATTTTTGTTCGACGTTCCAATTCTTCTTTATGTCTTGTGTTTTTAAATGATATTTGTTTGCCCAAATAGGTGTAGCTTTCTACGTATTCAATAGGTGTTTCATTTATAGTAATAGGATATTTGACGCTGTTGGTAGCTACTTTTGTTTTTTCGGTATTCAGTTGTAGACCGATACTGTTACTAACCTTGCTCAATTCTCTCAGCATTTCTTCTAGTTGATTAGAGGAGTTTGAGAATAGTACTATATCATCCGCGAATCTCAAGTTGTTCAGATATCTTCCATCTAGGAGTATGCCTTTTTGGTCCCATTCTAGGTCTTTCATAATATCTTGTAGAACAGCTATAAATATTTTTGGAGACAGTGGATCTCCTTGTTTTACACCTCTCTGTATACCAAATTCTGATCCTAGCCTATCTAATTTTACTCTACTTGAGCTTTTCTTATATATGTCTTTTATTATCTGAATATATACATAGGGGATTTCCTGATGTTCTAATGCTCTCCAAATACTTTCGTGAGAAATAGAGTCAAACGCTTTTGCGTAGTCGACATAGGCTAAGTATAGTGGTTTTTTGAACTCTAGGTGCTTTTCTACAATTTGCTCCAGGGTATGTATGTGGTCGATTGTACAGTATCCTTGTCGAAAACCTGCCTGTTCTGCTGGTTGATTCTTTTCTATAATTGGTCCAATTCTCTTTTCTATGCACATTGCGAATAATTTATATATTGTTGGAAGTAGACTAATAGGTCGGTAGTTATTAATATCTTCCGGGTTTCCTTTCTTGTAGAGCAGAACTATATGCGATTTAGCCCAATTTTTTGGTATTTCTTGTGTCTCGAGTATCATATTAAATAAGACCACCAGGTGTGTTATTAATAAATCTTTTCCTATTTTTAGGGCCTCATTTGAGATGTTATCAGCCCCCGGGCTTTTATTTTTCTTCAAATCTTGTATTTTTTTCAGTATTTCTTCGCAGCTGAAAAGTGGGATGGTTGGATCTGTATTTATATTCTTAAGTAGATTCTCTTCATTTTTCTTTGTATCAAAATAAGGTTCTTTAACTTGGTAGAGCTTTCTGTAAAAATTAGTAGCAATATTGACAAGTTCTCGTCTTGTTTGTGGGTTTTTTGTTTTTTCATATGATTTCAATACCGGTATCCATTCTTTCTCTTTATTTAGTTCTTTATAGGCTCTTTTTTGACTTCCAGTGCATGTGAGATGTTTCTCAAATATTTCTAACCTATATTTTTCATAATCTTTTTTTAATTGTTTGTTGGCAGTTTTAAAGAGATATGAAAGTTCTTTTTTTTTATATTTAGTAAGTTGGTAATCAAATATAAAACTTAGGAATTGAGTCCATCCAGTTTTTAAGTATATATTATTATGTGCTAATAAATTACCAACATAAATATCATTTATTTAATTATGTTAACAAGGTTTTGTTAAACCAATTACATAAACACATAACAGTTATAATTAAATTAAAGAAAAAAAAAATAAAAAATAAAACAAAACAAAGGAGACCAAAAGACAATAAATCAACACAATAAACGTTAAAACCTATTTATCAAAAATAATTTAATAACCCTCATATATATAGAAATAATTACTTACAAAAATACTTTCCCACAATTTATTTGCAAATCATTCACCCGTCAGAAATCAGATTAAAATTTGACGTGAGATCTACGCTTTGTCAAAGTAAAACGTCTTAATTACAGAATGTCAAATTCAATTATTCACAATCTATTTGAATAAGACGTATTTGATGATCGTTTGTCAAAATCGCTGTAGGCGAATAAAAAAAGATTTACCCTTACATTGTTTTGTTGGGTATAAACCGTTTAATTAAAATATTTAATATGCAATTTTTATGGTTGAATGGAATAGGGCTATAGGGAAGCAACTTTGATTTTAACCGACTTTAAAAACTAGGAATCGGATGTTTTTTACGTTTGTTCAGACGTATCTTCGTCATAATATGTGTCCGAATTAAAACAAAAACTCTTTGTAAGACTCCGAAATGCTCTTATTAAAAAAAGTCTGATATTATGATCAAATGATATAATACAATATTATGTATGCTAAAACTGTCCCTATTTGTACCTGTATTTTGACTTCTCTTTGACTTTGGCTTGTCCGTTGTGACCATGAAAGCCATGAAGCGTACAAAACATCGAAATTAAAAATCAAAATAAACCGCGGTTAAATAGTTTTATTCTTAAGCATTCGGTACCTAATTTATTTTAATTCTCTCAAATCATTTTTTAATCTTAGCAAATATTTTTTTACAATTTGTAACAAATCTATACTTTACTAATATTATAAAGCTGAAGAGTTTGTTTGTTTGTTTGTTTGAACGCGCTAATCTCAAAAACTACTCGTCCGATTTGAAAAATTCTTGCACTGTTAGATAGCCCATTTGTTGAGGAAGGCTATAGGCTACTTTTTATCCCACTGCTGGGCATGATATGTAGTACACGCGGGCGTAGCCGCGGCGGATGGCTAGTTGTGTATAAAATCTACAAAATTTTAACTGTTCTAAGAGCTTTACTATTGTTACTTTTAAACAATATTTTGAGCGTTTCAACAGAACTAATATAACCTCTGAGTCTTTATTTATAACTGATCAAAATGGTTCCCTGCAAAATGGATTGTACTGAGTTTGTAATCTCCGCAAAGGGTTCTCCCTAAGATTTTATGCTTGATTTTGCACGAATTTGTAATTCTTTGTTGTTTAGATATTAATTATACTACCAGGTGTGTTTTTTAATATATTCACGCCTATACGCATTAAGAGCAGCCAGAAGCGATTTGTCTTGTCTTTAATTTGCTTACAATTGAGTTTATTTCTGAAGAATAGGTAGGGAATGTTAACGGGTTTTTTCTCATGTTATTTTTAAGTGAATATATACCTATTTTTTATAGATAATTTCACCCTGATTTAACTAACAGACATGTTTAAGCACACAAATATCTATCTCAGGAGGAATCGAACCTACGATACTTAATCTTAAAGATGAAAAATTAATTCTTTTTTTGCTAGCCTTTCCTGTCCCACGGCTGAGCAAAGGCCTTCCCCAAAGTGACCTCAGGCCATTCTATAACAAATTCATTTTTTTTATTTCAGACCTATATAATATTTTCCTAAATTGTTATACATTATAATTATTTTAATTATACTAGAATTATTATTTTTACATATTATAAAAATAAAATAGTTAAAAATTAGTTTTAAAAGGAGACGTTCAAAAAATATATAGAGCCTGGGATTAAAATAATTGTAAATTTGAATAGCAATCTGAGTTTCATAGGTTAATAGAGCATAATTAATTAAATTTTTTGGTGTATTTAAAATAATTTTACACCCCCCCGTTTTTTTAAAAATTTAAATTGAAAATAAGAATCCTTAATGCAATATTATGATTATTGTTATTGGCAACCCCATGGTCAAATGTCAATTGAGCAACCAAAAAAATCAAAATTATTTCGACGCTGTCAATCAAACTGATCAATGACAATGACATCATGACGTTTCCCGTAAATATATTTTTTTCCACGCGTTTTGTTATTACACTAATAAGATAACAAATATTTTTCGTCATAATAACATTAAGCTGCAGCTAGAATAATATTACAAGAGAAAAGTAATGTAACAGAATGCAATTGTTGACGTGATTGCAATATTTATACTGCTTAGGAAACGGATAATTAAAGGTAATGTGCGTTTTGTTTTTCTATTACATTTTTTTGATTTTTACAAAAATGGTTGCTCCTAAAATTCGTGTTTAGTTAAATTCTAACAGCTTATTAAATAAGCTTTCCAATGAGGTATATCACATTGGTGTTCAAAATTCTATCCCACTTTTGACCTCTCCTTTCGTTACCTCTGCATTTATAATATTAATATCCTCTCTTACTACTTACGCAAAAGCTTGGAATTCAAATTTATAACCAAAGGCCGGTATTAGGTAAAATCGAAATGTTGATGTTAATATGGATCTCCCGGGAATTTGTTTGTATAATAATTTAATTCTTATTTATACACTTACTGGTTTCCATAACACAAGCTCTGGTTAGCTTGGGACCAGATGACCGTGTTAATGTCCCAAAATATTTATTTATTTTATTTTTTATTTATTTACTTTCACAGTTATAATACTTTACATACATATTTGACTGGCCTGGTGGCGTAGTTATTAGTGACCCTGACTGCTAAAACTAAGGTCGTGGGTTCGATACCCACCCAGGACAAATCTTTGTGTGATGCGCATGAGTGTCTGTCCTGTGTCTGGGTGTAATTTAGCTATTGTATGCATGTATTTACAAAAAAAACATGTATTATACCCGTTTGTAGTCCTAGTAGCAACCCTTTTAACTTCCTTCCGTTAAGTTAAAAGGGTTTCTATACATTTTAATACCATACATACCGACAATTCATTATTTAATTTTTTGTCATTTTATAATCAGTTAATGTATTAAATGAATTTGTGTTGGAGTTAAGCACAATTACTAAGACTACTGAAGCGTAAAAACACATGGATATAACCTTTAATTAATTCTATTCGTGCGTGTGAACTTACCAATAATTTACTGGCGTTACTTTAACCGTAAATCATTGTGCGATATATGCTGTTGGACCGGAACGAGCTGTCTATATACATCAATTTTTATAATCAGGGTAATTGGGTGTGCCTATCTATTCTTACTAATATAAAAATAATTATAACATTTCAAACATCCACACAGCGCCATCTTGTTCTAAATTAATTAATAAAATTTGCTTGTGTTATGGGTACTAGGAGATTCTAACAATTGAACCCACGACCTCCAGCTTAGCAGTCAAGATTTATAACTGCTACGCTAACAGGCCAGACGAACAGAGAAGTCTTTTGATAGTGACTGACCCAAGGGTATTCTATAACGAACAACGTTCAACCGATTTATTGCAACGTTATAAACGAACAAACTTTTTTTATTAGTATGTAGTTTTGGGAACTTAGGCTACTATCTAAGTTAAAGTTGCAAAGTTTTACTTGGTATGCAATTTTCGTAAATGTTTAAGCTATGAATTCGAAGGTAACAAAGGTTGTTAGGGCTTTTTTTAGTAGAGGAATCTCGTATGCATTGTATCACCCGCTCAGTTCATATTAAAAATAGTATTTTTATTATAGTGCGACAAGATTCGCGTAAATACTAAGAGGAAAGCCTCCAAGATCGTAAAGTTACTGGACTGTTACAATGCATGACATAAATATTGTAACGATCTTATTACGACTTTGTCTCTTTCTTACTAGTATAAATGTCAAGATGTCAGACAAAGACAAACGAATTATACACCTATTTTAGCTATAATGAGCTTATAAAACGTTTATGAATACGGGGGTTAGGCAGATTGCAAGATTACATGGATTATTAAAAAAAAATCGTACCTTCCTTTAATTCGAATTTTTTACCTTCTACTAGGAGATGTTTTACCTAGATTTCAAAACTAACAATTTCCCAAATGATTTATAACTATAACAATTACAGTTACAAACCATTTATTCCACAATCAGAACACAGAACACCAGTCAAAGACAAAGAGATACAATGAACTAGGAATACAGTGGCCACAATTTTGACAGCACGGAGACCTGTCCCGAAGATTAATGGATACTCTCCTCATCGCGGTAATGATGGCTCTGCCGCTTCCTCTAATGACATACAGTGTAGGGTGCACAAAGTTTTGTAAAAGACTGATTTTTCTTTCAAATTTTCTTTTGTTTACTTGTGTTTGGGTATATTTTTATGTATGTGTTGTTTAGGCATACGTTTGTGATAGTGTACAGATTAGCAATTTTTTGTTAGTTTGAAAGAGACTGATTCCAAAAAGGTCTTATTTGTGATTATTTGTTTTTTTTTTATTTATTCATAAGTTATTGATCCAAGGTAACGATGACTGTTTTTTTTTCTTTTTTATTATTTTTGATAAAATACTCTTTTTTGTGTGTACCATAAAAATTGTTTCATTGTTTTGTTAGTAACAGAAATTCATGATTTGCGTGCAACACTCGAGGCTCTACTTCCATACTAACGCCAAATACTACGTAACTAATACTAAAATTTGTTGTAGAAAAATTATCCATATATTTCAGTAAATAATAATAATACCCAGTTAACAATCTTCACTTAATACGCTACGTATTTCAAGTCCTTTTATAACGCTCTTGAATAAAACAATTACCTCGCAAGTATAATGTCGTTATTTTTTACTAATTTATTCTCAAATTGACCTCTTTTACCAAAACGTGTGTACACCACCAAAACATCCTTGGTTAATGTCTCAACCGTAGAAAAAAGCCTGGGATGTTTATCTTGGATGGGTCGCGTCGTTGCGAATTACCCCGGGCCCCGAATTTCGTTCCCTAATCGATTTTACTTCGGACACGTCTAATTCGGCGAATTAATCGTGGACACCCTTATGTATGGGTAATTTCCTTGTTGCTAACGATTATTGCGGTTATTGTTTCTTTACAGATGTACGTTTCTATGGTGCATCTTTAGTTGGGATTAGTATAAATCGTCTTTTGAGGTTTTCGGAGTCGTAACTAATTTTTTGTACATAGTATAACTCCTGAAAAAAATGTTTAATTAAAATGTAATACACTTTTTAATTTATCCGCCATTTTATAGTAGTGGCCATCTTGGATTTATAAGGACGTTGAGTACGTATTATTATTATTTTTTTAATCCATTTACTCAAAATCAGCAAACATTTTACTTATTCTGCCAAACTGCATAACAGTTTGTTGGCAATTTATTGTCACCGGATATCTAAATAATATAAAAATAAATATAAAACTAAATTGCAGAGGTGACAATTAACTGGTGGTAGGCTTCGGCCGTGGTTGGTGACCGACCACCAGACAAAACCGCACCGCCCAGCGGCCTCACCGTGTTTCGTTGCGATGTCTGGTGACACCATGCAGAGGTTGGGTCGGCATTGTTTGTTTATGGTTTCTAACCATATGGGGGCTCATTCCACTGCCACCTTCTCACCGTTAATTATTCGTAATCACGAGTGAATTAGTATACTGAGCTGGGACGTTCCATAGTAGACTAAATCGTTGCTTAACATCAGGCAAGTTGTAGTCAAGCGCCAGCCTATCGCAGAATAAAAAAAAGATATAATTATTGTCAGTAAAATACCATAAAAACTATTGACACACCAATAAATTACTTATCAATACAATATTATGATGTCAGCACAAAACAGAATGTCTACATTGGGCACATAAATAAAGTTAAGATATTTAATGAAGGGTGTATCGAGGGATGTTTCTTAGATTCAAACTGTGAAGTGAACTTTGAAAGAACGGTTTTGATACTTGATGTGGTATTTTTTTGTGTTCATGATCTTTATGCTTCGTGAAGAGTTATACTATAGCTCTATTTTAGACTACATCATTAGTTAATAAGCAGGCAAGTTCTGGTCGAGCGCAAGTTGTTTTTTTATCTTATAAAAAAGCGATCAAGTCGTCCGTCGAATCGAATACGCGGAGTGTAGTTAGAGACATATTTTTTACACACACGGCCATCTGATCCCAAACTAAGCACAGCTTGTACTATGGAAAGCAGATAACTCGCAATATACTAAATAAATGTAATTCTTTTCTTTTGTAAATACATACTTACTTAAATATAGGTAATATAACCCACGACTTACGGCGGGAAAAGCAAGTATCTTACTTACTCTGTAAAACTTTTCACAGAGGTGAGAAGTTAGCGGATAAATTCGCTTTAATTTCGCAAATAAATTTATATAGCCAATACTTTTAAAGTACTGCTATTCCTATTTCTTAAATAAATAATAGTAAAAATAATAATAAATAATAATAACATATTCAACGCGCGGTGGCGCTATAAGCGTGAATTCTAATTATTTATTATGATCGCTCATATATTAAGACAGTTCACGACGCAGTCTGATGTAGCCAATGTAGCCAGTGCCCGTGGACTTCTAAAGGGCCGGTTACGTGCTAGTAATGCTTCCGGTGTTGTACAAATCCTGTAAATTGGCAGTAAGAAATCGTGACAGGATGGAAGTAAAAGAGGACCGTATGCTTGACGGCCATCTTTGTAATATAAAATTACTTTTTTTTTAACTATTGATGTGCCGATAAATTACTTATCAATACAATATTATGATGTCAACACAAAACAGAATGTCTATATTGTGCACATAAATAAAGAGAGTTGAAATATTTGATGAAGGGTAAATCGAGGGATGTTTCTTGGGTACTAACTGTGAAGTGAACTTTGGAAAAACGGTTTTGATACTTGATGTGATCTGTTTTTGTTTGATTGATCTTGAAGCTCTTGTTTTATTTTTTGTTATTAGGAAATTTTAAACATAACGTCATAGCATAGCGTCACGACTGTATTACTCGAAAGTGTAGGTAGAGGTGAATATCGCCCACTTTTTAGCGGTTTTATTTAGGTCCCATACGTAATACCTTCGTAATAATTTAAAGACAAAAAGCTAAAAACGATTTTATTCAAATGAACCTCATCTTTAGGTATTTTTTTCCAACTGTGCAGTAAAGTCATGCGTCTGAATAGAACGCAGCACTTATTGAAAATGTTATCAACAGATATTATATTGATTAAATTTTCACCATGTGTTCAATAATATTTGGAGAAATATGCATACCCATTGACTGACTGACATATCAACGCAGAGTTCAAACCGCTGGGTCTGGAGACTCCAAATTAGGCACATAGGTTCCTTATGGGGTCTAGGGGTGCACTAAGAAAGGATTTTTCAAAACTCACCCTTTAAGGGGGTGAAACGGGGTTCCAAAGTTTGTATGGAGAAACAACATTAGTGAAACTAATTTCGCGGGCGAAGCCGTGGGCGGAAGCTAGTAGCAGATATAATAATTTGTTACAATAGTAATTAAAGTTTTCGAGTTTAAGATAATTTTAAGATAATTGTAAGGTTCCTCAAACACACATATTGCGAATGATCAAAACTATCCAATCCGTCTACAAATTATCTGTTATATTCGTTTCTCATACAAAAGTATTATGAAGTAAAGGGTGCAACCGCTACATTTTTTTTTTCTTTTTTTTATACTATAACTGTATTTGTCACCAACCTTTTTGGTAAGAAGATTTAGTCATCCTTTGTGTTATTTTTTAGGTGCTTGAATAGTCAACAGGGGTTTAAGGATTATCTACAGTAATAAGATGGGTGTGTTAGTTAAAGAGTATACTAAAAGCTTATATTTTAATTATGTCAGTTTTAACACTGTTTTATATTCTAGCTACCGTCGGGGACGAAGAGAATTTGAAATAAAAATAGTAATTATTAATCCAGTTTACTTATAAAAATTGAAATAATAATATAGTGGGAGATCCGAGCCCAAACTAAGCAGAGCTTGTACTATGGAAACCAGATAACTGGTAATATACTACATTTAGTACTTTTCTTTTGTAAATACATACTTAAATATAAATAATCACACCCAGACTCAAGACAAACAGACTTATTTAAACAAATGTTGTCGTTTGGGAATCGAACCCACGACCTTCGGCGTGAAAAGCAAGTATCTTACCGACCAATCGCCCGTCAATTGCCTGTAATTCTACTCTCTATCTGTACAGGGCAAGAGATATTAATTACTACCGTGAGAGCTGTACTCGGTAGTATGGATATTAAACTCGTAATATAAGCAGTGAACAAACTTAACAAATAAACAGCGGTGGTACCAACACACAACAAGATCATCAGCTCATCTGTGCTAAACAATAAGCAATCAATTGCTTAGAAAATGCTACCTAATAATTACAAACAGGCTTGCTGCGTTGAACCTCTAATTACATGTCCGTGAAATATATCTGGACGACTACAAAAAAATATTTACAGTCAAGCAGTGTAATTTTTATGTTTGTTGAGGCAGAATTTCATAATATTTTATTATTTTAGTAATCGTAAAATCATATTTATACAATTATATAAAAATCAATGCCACTTTTCGTTGTAATTTTATAACTCAAAAACGGGCTTACCTATTCAAACCAAATGTTTAGGCATTGTTTGGACTATTTAGTAGATGGTTTATGTGAAGTTTGCATAAAATCAGATGAGCGGTTCTTTGTTTATCACATTTTTTGTAAATTGTTGAGTGGGCTGAAGCTACCCGGGCGAAGCTGGCGAAATAAAAGTCAATTTGAACTAAGTTGGTATGTTAGGGTGTTAGGCGGTACGACGTTCGCAGGATCAGCTAGTTTCATATAATTCAGCAATTTATGAACAGCTTAATTGACAAGTCCTTTCAAGTGTCCTGTTGTTATCAGAGTTTAAATGTAAAGAAATACTGAAGTTATATCTAGGCGAGTGTGAACACAGGTATTGCAAACTTGAGTGTGTAATTAGGAACCTAGGCGGATTCATATATGTCACTATTTATTGACTAAGAGTGTCCAATACAGGTACAACAGGTGACAAAGGCAGCTCAATTGGTAGAAATTAAATGTATTTGAGTGTATAATTAGGAACCCAGGCAGATTCATATATGTCACTATTTATTGACTAAGAGTGTCCAATACAGGTACAACAGGTGACAAAGGCTTAAGCTCAATTGGCAGAAATTAAATGTATATATTTTTTTAAGCATTGACACTCCGTAAAATGCTCGACATAGTTACCCTTCTCTGGCACTTCTAGGCATTACAGGTGTAAGTTAAATAATTAGTTTTAATTCAGTGTTAAAAAATGCACCGAACATTTGTACTTACAATTTTGTCTGGCCTGTTGGCGTAATGATAATTAACCCTGACTGTTAAACCGGAGGTCTTGGGTTAAAATAAAAAAAAACTATAACTAAAAATAAAAATAAATAAAAAAAAGGATAAATTAAAAATTAAAATAAAACTACTTAATAACGGATTTAAATGATGTTGATATGGAGTCAGTTATAATTGTGAATAACAAGTTTGGACGTCAAATGCCTCAGACCACCTCTGACCATAAAGTCTGAAAAGACTTTGATAAGTCGTGATACAAAAATCTAAAATAAACCGCGATAAAATCCGTTATAAAGTAGTTGTAGAAGTATGTTTTTTTGTCTGCGTGTAATTTATCTCTAATATGTATTTACAAAAAAAAATTCATTAAGTACCTAATATATTAGTTCCTAGTACCAAAGTAGTTTCTAGTACACAAGCAAATATAATTCCTTAATTTAGTACTTAGATTGCGGTGTGTGTATGTCTGAAAATGTTATTATTTTGTTCGAAAATTCGTCGTAACAAAACCGCACATAAGCGCCCCTTCGCCATCCATCTTAGGGCGTCGACAGACCGACTTGAGGCTCATCACATTAATTTGTTTCTGTGTGTCTTAGCCTTAAGTAGACGTTCGGGCATTTTGCTTCATTATCCTCATTGCGGTGAAATGGGTAGGCAGGATTAAATTGTTCGGAGAATGTGAGGATTTTAAGTCTTAAGTAGGAACTTACAACTCCAGGTTAACTTAACATAGCCTTCTCGACCGAGGGTGTAGGCAGAGGTATATATTACCAATTTTATTTTTATTATATAGGCACTTTTGACTGTACGCGGCATTCGAATCTGGGGCCTTGCAGACCAGTTTAATCTGTACTTTAGTAGACATGCCGGTTTTCTCACAATGCTTTCCTTCACCGATATTGGGCAGCGGTCATAAAACAATTCTCACAGAAATAGTCACTACCGGGGATCGAACCCGCGGCCTTATATTTCAAAGGGAGGCCGATACCGCTGCTTAATAGCTAAGACTTAGAATAAATAACCCTTAAGTTACTAACATTCCCCCCTCATGTAACAGAGCTGCATCATTTTCGATACATCCGTCTCCGTCAAACACACGGTCCCGCCTACTTAGCGACTATGAGAGTTTCTCACTTCTTAACCGACTTCAAAATGAAAGAAGTTATGATTTCGTATGTGAGCAATGATGCAGTCTACAATGGAACGCGCTTACTCACTAAATACCGATTCAATTGTGACTTGAAGACAGGCAGATTATAGCTATCGGGAAACATAGATGCCGGTAGCAAATTCCACAACTTGGCAGTTCGCACAATAAATATGACTCTTTAGTTAAAATGGTGGTAGGCTTCGGCCGTGGTTAGTGACCATCCACCAGAAAAAGCCGCACCGCCAAGCGGTCCTGCCGTTTTCCGGTGCGATGTCTGAACACTATGCAGAGGGGGTGGGTCGGAATTGTTGCTCCTTTAAGGTTACTAATCTTAAGGAGGCTCATTCCACTGCCTCTTCTCACCAATTATTATTCGTAATCACGAGGGAATTGGTATACTGGGCTGGCGCGTTCCATCATAGACTACATCATTGCTTAACATCAGGCAAGTTGTAGTCAAGCACCAGCCTATCGTAGAAGAAAAAAAAATGGTCGTTGTCTCTTTCTAACTAGCAGAAATGTTAAGAAGACAAACAAAGACAAACAAATTATAAACCTATTTTAGCTTTAATGAGCCTATAAGACGTTTTTGAATACAGGGGTGGAATTTCCACCATAATCAGTGGTGCATAGCCGTACCTCTAACTTATTGCTGAACCACTCGTGGAACTGAAGGCCAACCGTTTAACTCGAGTATCGCCTATCGCCAAGATTCAGACTCCTCAAGCTGCACAGACAGTGATGATGATACAAGCGATATGGATATTAGTGACGAATAGTCTGACATTACTTTTATCTTTGGTTAAATAGTTCTTTAAGAGATTTAATTAATGTTTTATGACTTTGTACCTCAAATGGCGATACGCGAGTTAAACGGTCGGCCTATAAAATTCGTCTCAGATATTTTCCGACATTTTTTTCACAAACTTCTTTATTTTTTATCTTAACTAAATCAGCAATCATAAAGGCGTCTTCACATGGCCGTCACATAAACGTCGCGTCAGATAACGACGTCGTATCTGGCGCTGACATTGACTAATACGTAGCGAGTAAAGATCTATGTCTATAGCAGTGTTGAAATGAATGAAATATTGTGTTAAATATTTTTTTATGCTTTTAGAAATAAAAAATATTAATAATTACTACCTATTGTGAAATGTGGTGTTAATTATTATTTAAAAGTCATGAATAATCCGTACTATTACTAATTGTATAAAGAGAAGTTAATATCGCCCACATTGCATTATATATACCTAATTCCAATTAGAATAAGTTACTACTACGTGTTTTTTTACATATTTTTTAGATCTTTTTAGTGATCATCGCTTTGAATCCAAATTAAACCAAGCAAGCTAACACTAAAGTAACAAACTATTAATGTCATATTTTTTCAACTTTCTTATAAGTTGATAGTTAAGGCCTCATCATATACACACATTGACAAGATGCGTGTTGGTAAATATGACATATTCTTGAATGTCTAATTCTTAGACATTCACTAATATTGAGCAGCGGAGATGAAATAATTTGTGTAGACGTGACCATGGATTTAAACTACGACCAATTTTCAAAGTCAAGTTTGATACCATACTGCACCAAAACTTCTCATGACCCAAATTGGGATGCTTCTGAATTAGCATCAAAATTGTATTAATTTGACGTTGTAAGTCAAAATAAATCAAGCTATAGTGATTGCATAACCAAAATGCGTATTAAATGCATTTTATTTTGCTGCACATAAGACACACTACTTTTTTATCACGTCAAAATCAGCAATAACATAAAGGCGAATTCACACTCGTATTACCGACGTCTGGTGGTGACATTGAGTGATTTGCAGCACGGATTCCCTTCCTTTGTGGAGGATCACACAGATTATGGCAACACTGCGCGTTTTTTTCGTCTAATTAATGTCTTATGAAAAATTTGAGGATTTTTTTTAAATAAATGTAACTTAAGACAATTTTTCAATGCATTTATTTGTTTACAAAACAGTTATAAATAACGATGATAAATCTAATATCTTTAAATGAGCAATTCTTGTATATATATAATTGGAATCTCGGAATTGGCTCCAACGATTTTCATAAAATTTAGTATATAGGTGGTTTCGGGGGCGATAAATCGATCTAGCTAGGAATCATTTTTAGAAAATGTCATTTAAAAAAATACCGAGCATAGCTCGGTCATCCAGATATTAGAGTTAATACAAAGTTAGATGTTACGGTCAAACCGCAATATATCAGACACACGGTGCCCCTTAAGGCTATAGGTAACTGTAAATAAAAAAATGAATAACCTCCTTCTACTACTTACTTCTACTACATAAGTCATTGAATAAAATAAACTACATCATGTCAACCAACAACCCTCTTTTATATCGATCGTTAAAGAACGCTCAAAATTTAAAGAGCCAAAATCCATTCTCCTCTAATTTATTCAGATTATGGTCTAGGCTGTCTATTCCTCGACTAGTTGCCGTTACCATACCACAAATATTGTCATTTTATGTGTGGTCAAATATACAACAAATTACTCATTAATATAAAGAGATTACCAAATTGACAATTAACCTATTAGTATTTAAAAAAATGGCTTATTGAATTTTTTTTATTCTATTGATGATTTATAAATTTCAGTCTTCCGTAAATAAATAATTATAATTTGGATGAATAATATTATACCTAATTGACATTATAATATAATTTGATTATATATATCGATACACTTAGTATTATGAGTAACTCTTCACTTCACTTCAACCCTTTATTAGTGTCCCACGGCTGGGCACGGGTCTTCTCTCAACTATCTTACTAGTTAAGTGAGTAACTCTCATTACTGGATATTAATTTGATGCAATTGTATCTTATTAATTATCATATTTGCATGTCTAATATATTGACTACGTGTTTGAAACATGGACTAGTTTTAAGACCTCTTTATGCTTTATGTACAACGCTTAGGGCAAATTATTTCAGAATGCTGTTGGGGCTGCCCAGGCACTGCAGCGCCTCAGATTTTGAAACACACAGATCTTTTTTATGCCACTGTTCGCAAAAACTGCTCATCCCTATACCTAAGCAGAGTTAGGACCAGCTCGAACAGTAATCTGAAAATGATTGCTAATCGTCTGGATTGTGGAGCACATAAGTTAATGTTTTGTAGGATTTAGTTTATATGTTTTTTTTTATCCTATAATAGGTTTGCGCTTGACCAGAACTGAAAGAAAAATAATAAAAAAAAGCTAAAGATAAAATGAAAAAATGAAAAAATTAAAGCTTTTTTAATATAATCTTGTAATTTGTTCTTTTTTTTCTTTTCATGGTTTTACTAACCCTATATGGATCTTTTATGTTCTGAAATAAATGATTATTAATAAATAGAGAATTATTATTATTATTATAACACTTTTCTTTATTCACGCTTAACACTTACCAACAGATACGAATCGTGGACAATTGTACCTACTGTAAGTTAACACCCTAAAAAAGTATTTTAAAATCGTATTACCACGTTTCATTGGTACCTATGTACTTACTAAAGTTGCCAATATAAAAAAAGATTTGTCCTTATATTCCGGAACTTTCTTAAACTACCCTACTAGTTTCTAATACTCAATAATCACCAAAATCTGGTGGATTGAAGATATCAGATAGAGGGTGGGCAGAGTAACGATGACGTGGCCTGACCGCGGAATTGACGTGATCAATCACACACACCTACTTTGTGCTCGTACAGACTATGTTTAAGAAAATTTTAAGGAAACTTCAATAAAGTCAAAGCAAAACGACAGAATTTGTTATTTTTAAATAATATCTTTTTTTTATAATATAGTGGGACATTAACACACACGGCCATCTGATCCCAAACTAAGTAGAGCTTGTACTATGGAAACCAGATAAGTAGTAATAAATTACAAATAATACTTTTCTTTTGTAAATATATACTTAAATATAGATAATTACACCCAGACTCAAGACAAACAGACATATTTAAACAAATGTTTGTCTCCGGTGGGAATCGAACCCACGACCTGCGGCGTGAAAAGCAAGTTTCTTACCGACCACGCCACCGGCACGTCGAATATAAAAAAGAATATAAAAAAATATATTTTAATACCATTTTTAAAACTCTAATTTTTTCCTGTTTCGGGAATTGAACTCAAGGCCTATTATTTCTACTTATATTTTACCCACTTCTCGCCAGCTATGTAATAGAATCATCGGATACAATTCTAGACTTCGAGTTGCAACTAAGATTCTCTAAGTATATTAGAAAATTATTTTTACTCGATCAGGGAATTGAACCCAGGAACTGCAGTTGTTAAGCGAACACACTTACCCACTGAGCTACCGACGTATTCTTTAATCATTCGTATTTTTTTAATATTTTTTACATATGCACATAGCGTCTTTACATTTGCTTGTGTTATGGCTACTAGGAACGGATATAATACTTAAATCCATTTTTTTGTAAATATATACCTATTAAAGATAAATAAATTTCACCCAGATACAGAACAAACACAAGGATTTGTTCTGGTTGGGAATCGAATCCACGACCTTCCGTTTAGCAGTCAGAGTCACTAATCACTACACCACTAGGCCAGGTCAAACAAATTATTTACAAAACCAAACATATTTAATAAAAATATGTAGATAACATTTCTAAATAGTATCTATGCAACATGTACACAATGTACAGTCATACGGATAATCTCCTACTTCCCGAGTTCCCGAGACGCGCGGTGACAAATGGATGAACACCACAAATTGAGTTTAGATGCCCGCGGACAGACAAGCGTTTAATCATTCACAATTCCAATTGTAAGCTTTATTTTTCTTTGTGACATTTCCCTGATTTTCTTAATTCGGTGTTTTGTGTTTTAAAATTATTTTTCCTTTTGTATTTCTGACAGAATTTCAAATATTTACAATAGATATTTACACCCATACTCGACACAAATCGACGGGCCGGTGGCGTGATCGGTAAGATGCTTGCTTTTCACGCCGCAGGTCGTGGGTTCGATTCCCACCCGAGACAAACATTTATTTAAATATGTCTGTTTGTCTTGTGTCTGGGTGTAATTATCTATATTTAAGTATATATTTACAAAAGAAAAGTATTACATGTAGTTTATTACCAGTTATCTGGTTTCCATAGTACAAGCTCTGCTTAGTTTGGGATCAGATGACCGTGTGTGTTAACATTAACACACACGGTCATCTGATCCCACTATATTATTATTATTATTATTAAATACAAATGTTCATCACTAATGTTTGTCTTGGGTGGGAACCTAACCCACGACCTGCGGCATGTAAACCAAGTATCTTACCGACCACGCCACCGGCCCGTCAATTTTAGCGTGAGAAGCAAGTACATATCTTACTGAGCACGCCACCGGCCCGTTTATACCTCTGTATTGTAGCCACTTCATAACTTTAATGCCTTATATCTTAACTAGCTTCCGCCCCCGGCTTCGCCCGCGAAACTGATCTCACTAATCTTGTTTCTCCATACAAACTTAGGAACCCCGTTTCACCCCCTTAAAGGGTGAGTTTTGAATAATCCCTTCTTAGTTCACCTCTAGACCCCATAAGGGACCTATGACGGGCCGGTGGCGTGGTCGGTAAGATACTTGCTTTTCACGCCGCAGGTCGTGGGTTCGATTCCCACCCTAGACAAACATTAATGATGAACATTTGTGTTTGTGACGAGTCTGGGTGTAAATATCTATTATAAGTATATATTTACTAAAGAAAAGTATTATATGTATAGTATATACCAGTTATCTGGTTTCCTTATCACAAGCTCTGCTTAGCTTGGGACCAGATGACCGTGTGTGTTAACGTCCCAAAAATATTATTATTATTATGTGCCAAATTTAGAGTCTCCAGACCTAGCGGTTTGGGCTCTACGTTGATATGTCAGTCAGTCAGTTTCTTCTTTTATATATTTAGATAATCGTTCAATTCGATAATAAAGCAAAAAATCTCGTATTTTAATTTTTTTTTATTAATCTTACAAGGTGTGAAAAATCCTATTTTTCACACCTTGTTGTCAATTCTACTACTTCACATGTTGTTACAAGCCATTGCCCTATAGAATGTAAATCCCTGTATCCCTACAGACATAGTTATCGCCAATATTCAAGGTCATTGCTCCGTCACGCCCCCCGTCTACATATCGTACGGCGCGGCGTAACGTCGCTACATATCAAACAGCCTTAACTTCCTAAAACTATTCTGTAAGGAAATTTTCATTCCAAATAATCAATTTTTTTTATTTTGATGGAAGTAGGTACTTTATACAGAACTAGCTTTCCAACCGCGGCTTCGCCCGCGTGAATTTTTTTATGTATGCAGTTTTTAGTGTCCCATCCCACCGCTGGGCACTGGTCTTCTATCAACTATCTTATGAGTAAAAGTTTAGGCCTTAATCACACGTCACGTCACGTCACGCTGCGCAAGTGCGGATTAGTGGATATCACATGTCCTCGAACGATTATTTAATAGACATTCCGGTTTCCTCGCGATGTTTTCCTTCACCAATATTAAGCAGCGGCGATGAAACAATTCACACAAAAATTGTGGGCACGACAGGGAATCGAACCCGCGATCTTGTATTTCTAAGGCGAGGCGCTGCGCCACCGCTGCTCTGTTAGTATATTTAAGGCAAATAAATCTGGGATTCTTTCGGTTTATAGATCTTTATTTTCATTAATACATTACACGTCACTTACATGAGATTGTACTTATATAACACAGTAAGAAAATAATATTTACCCGGTGTGGGTACTACAATTCTTTAGTCTAGATTTTCCGCGCAGACTTTCTGGATCTAACTTGAAATTCCCAAGTTATTGATTATCTATACAATGTTATTTCAACCTCGACAGCATAATATTTTACTACCGCACACACACATGCATACACGTTACACATACATAGATAGTAACACACACATGTGCAAGGGTTAAGAAAAATACTCGTGTCGCGGGCTTTTCTCGAGAACAGAAGTGGGGTGGAGACGTATTGTGACTACATTTTTTTTTAAGTTTTGAAACCTTTATTGTTGAAACCGATCAGGTACATATTTAAGATTATAGTTCTTTTTGCTACCATTTAAAGAGCGGCTGGCTCTTTATTCTACTTAGTCCAAGTATTGCGAATAAATTACAGAAATTGGCACAGCATAATAATAATAGTAATGATCATCACTAAGCAAGTGTGAATTGATGGTTGTCACTTAATTCTCTAATTTAATTAATTTATTTATAAAAAATTTAATAATTCTGTAATGTTTTGCTCTAAAACATTCTGGTTTACTGACGATGTTGTTTTTAGCATCGGCTTAAGCATTAGCGATGAAATGATACCTACACACAGAGTGAGAAAGACATAACCTTTCACCTTCGTCCGTGGGTGTAAACCTTTAATTGAATCCCCACATGTGGTCCCCGGGTGGTGCAAATCAGTTGAAAATCAACAGGTGGTAGGCTTTGGCCGTGGTTAGTGACCACCCACCACACAAAGCCGCACCGCCAAGCGGTCTTGCCGTGTTCCGGTGCGATTTCTGGTGACACCATGCAGAAACGGTGGGTCAGAATTGTTGCTCCTTTAAGGTTGCTAACCTTAAGGAGGCTTATTCCACTGCCATTCCACTACATTCCACTTCTCACCGATAATAATTCGTAATCACGAGTGAATCGGTACACTGGGCTGGCGTGTTCCATCGTAGACTACATCATTGTTTAACATCAGGCAAGTTGCTGTCAAGCGCCAGCCTATCGAAGAATAAAAAAAATTTGATCTGCGACTTTTCGACCTGTATTTAAAACTTAATCCAAACAACAATTAGAGCAGCCCTTAGCTGCTTTGCTATATGGGTAGTTGAAAAAAAAAATGCATCTATTTTCACTTATTTAAACGTTTAACCGCCCATGTCGCACATTATTATGTGGCAAATGTGTTTGTTCCTCCAGCGTTCGTCATAAAAATATGACTGCACCTACTTAATCATCATCATTCACCTATATTTTGTCGATTCGAAACATTTTTGGAGTCAAACGCCACAGGCGTTAACTATATTGGGACCAAGATAGACAAATTCCAAAAAAAAATGCGTTGAAGATTTCACTATTTTCATATATTTAATATAAAATATTTTTTATAACAAGTCGTCTCTATACCTCTAGCATTTTTCTATCCACGTTCATACATATAAGTCTTGTGCTACGTCACACGTGAATACACCTATCTCCCTCTTTTTTATGCATTAGAAAAAGATGGAAGACTAGTTTAGGACTAACATTTTATATGTTGCCTGGGTCAGTGATATAAAAATCGTTTTCTCTACATACATACATACTTTATGAAATGGCTATACATACTTACCTTCTTTTCTCAGTAGCTTAGTTGATATCGTGTTTGTCTAACCTTAAAGCTCGCGAGTTCGAATCCAAAAATAGTGTTAAGACGTTCTTAGTTTCTCAACGCTAGTCCGAAGCCAGAAAGTTGGTGGTTACCCCCGTGCCTCAAAAGACTCGTAAAGCCGTCGGTCTCGCTCCCGATATTTAACAGGTCGTGTCGGTCAATCTGTATACTGCTTACGGTTCCAGTAAGGACCGGACCGCGCGAACGCGAAATGCCCCCCGATCCCCTAAAAAACTAGTGTCCGGCAACGTCCTGAGCCGAGGTTCGTCCCCACATGGAGAGCCCTCATGGCATTTGCCTCGGACGGCTCACCGAAAAAGTCCGGTGAACCAATAGAGGCCCTTCCGGCCGAGGTCATCAGCAAAAAAAAAACTTTTCTTTTATTTAAAAATATGTACATATAATAGATATTTACACCCAGATTCGACACACACAAATGTTCATCACTAATGTTTGTCTCGGGTGGGAATCGAACGCACGACCTGCGGCGTGAAAAGCAAGTATCTTACCGACCACGCCACCGGCCCGTCTATTATAGGTATAAAGTAGCGGTCCATCTAACTATAATGTGTTATATTGTATCTTAATATTGTTTAATTTCAATGATAAATCAAAAATTACTTGTCTATTATTTTTTATATCCTTGCTGACGGACTAATTTTAAAACCTTGTCGTCAATCCTATTTAAAAAAAAATATTTCCTTTAAAAAATGTAACCGTTAAATGCGCGCACTAAATTAATGTACATTTTTTGTCCAACAGCACTGTCAACAGAAAGATGGTCTGGAATACGCCACGTGGTCTCGACCACGGGGTACAATGGCCATCAAACAAGGCTATGAGGTGAGCTGTGGTCACCAGACCACCTACCACCGCTTGTTGTAGTTATTTCTGTGTAGTCATTTATTTGTTTAGAAGGCAGTTGGTAGATTATTTTTTTTACTTTATTAGATAGTAGTGAGATTAAGTTTTTGCCTGTTGTATATTTAATCTGTAAAAGCCATTTTGTTTTTTTAGATATTTAAATATTATTGACGACCTCGGCAGTCGAGCGGTGTTAACCGTCCGATTGGGTTAAACTGTGCCCGGAAGGTAGCGGGTTCGATTTCCACCGCGGACAATATTTGTCTACCCTCCGTGCCTCGAGAGCTCGTAAAGCCGTCAGTCCCGGTTGTCATCTAACACATCTATGACAATCGTTACATGTAGTCAGAAGCCAATATAATCTGACAACTGGTCTAACCATCTCGGCTACTGGTTCCCTACGGGTGTCGAGGTCTGATGGCAGTCGCTCGTATAATTCTGATAGCTAGCCGCATCAGGTTAGACTGGGAGCCGATCCCAATAGAAATGGGAAAAGGCAAGGGGAATGATGATGAATTTTTCGTTATAAAAACATTTAACAATTAAATTCAGTTTTTGTTTTATGATCTGTGGTATGGTTACTGGAACATTAAAAAAAAATGAAGCTTCCATTTTTAAATTTCAAATTTCGTAAACGGTTAAAAGTGGAACTCAACACAACGAATCAGAGACATTCAGGAATCACATAAGTGTACCTCAGGGACCCCTTGGCGTATGACAAAAGATGCTCATTTGCAACTGTCTGCCGCAGACATTCGTATTCTGGGGTCGACTATCACGCAAGGGTCATTTTTCCATAAATTTTGTCAAGGTTTTAGCGATTGCAGTTAATTTGTTTGCCACCTCAAGGAATCCTCAGAAATTGCTACGTCATTCAACCTCATTTCGTCAATTGACGTATAGGTTAGCGTTTGTTTTTTTTAAATCCATATAGGTATATAGAAGAAGGAGGTTTTAAGTATTTAGTCTTATTTTTTACAAGTTATAAATCGATTCAGATATCTTCAACAGATGGAGCTACATTTTTGTATACTTACCCGTTTAGTTTGGATGACAATATATGGTTAGCTGTGTGATTTTATTCTAAATCCAACATGGCAGAATACCCAAGATGGTGAACTTGTTTGATTGCTACTACAGAAAAGACTTACTGAGAATAACGCAAATTTTAGCGTATTTATTTTTCTTTTGTGCATTATTATTTATTGTGAAGTGCTACCATTTAATTTGCAAAACGATTTTTTTGATAAAAAATAATCTAGCTGCCAGACATTTCCAAAGCCTACTTTTTTTTTCAAATCTAAATTTTTCACGGAAAATTTGAACTTCGAAAAACATTCATTTTAACCCTAAAATGTTAAAGTAGGTCGAAAAACAGCAAGTTGTTTGTTAGCGCAGAGCAGTTTACGTCAAAAGTTGCCATTAACTGTCGATAGATGGCGTTGCACTAAAGAATTTCTTAGGAAAATGACTCCCGTAGTATCTTGGTAGTTTTTACGATGCAAACATAAAAGTTTTAAAGAATTTTGTGACCTATTTGTAGCGAAATGTTAGTTTTATGCAATTTGCTAGTACACTGACTTATGTTGAATGTATTTCTTTAAATTAAGTAGAATATTGTATTAGTAAAAAGAAGACAAAGGTTTACAGGAATAGTATATTATCTTTAAACATTTATAAGCGAGTTTTATTGATTTTTGCAATCAATTTCAAAAAGAAAGAAAAAAGGTTCTCGTTCGACTATATGTTTTTATTTAATATGTTACGTGATAACGTTAAATCTATTTCGACACGGAGGGCTCATTTTAGTTAGACAAAATCGGTTGAGCAAGTTTTCAGTCAGTGTTACATTGAAGTTAATTCGTATTTTTTTGTATGATGAAGGTGACTCAATTCCCAAAACATACCCTCAAATTAATTCTTAAACATGACGGTAGCCTCACCATGTAATCTTTCACCAATATTGAGCAGCGGTACCGCAGTGTTCGACTCCTGGTGGTACGGTCGTATAGACCTATGAGACAGAAAAGGATCATCATTTTCCTTGACTTTTTTCCATTTCTATTGGGTTCAGCTCCCAGCCTAACTTGATGCGAGGTTTGATGGGAGTCGCTCCATTAAGTCTGGTAGCTAGTACCAGATTTAAACCGCTCGTTTGCCATGCCATCAGACCTCGAAACCCGTAGCCGGGATGGAGGTGTCAGATTATATTAGGCTTCCGACTACCTTTAACGATTGTCATAGATGTTTTATATTTTAATATTGTTAACGAATGATTGATTGATTAATACCTAATGTAAACTATTTAGAATGACAATAATAATTTAATTAATAAGAATCTGACAAATTACGACCTGACTGGGGTAACGCATCTAATTATATCGATATTTGTGTGCTGTTTATGGCCAGACATAGTGTTCAATGACTCTCAATTTATTAAATCTGTATCTTACCTATAATCTACCAATAAAGAAATTTGATTTGATTTGATTTAATACAACCAGGATCGTAAACTTAGCGTGCTCTCTAAGGCACGGTGTTAGACAAAAAATAATAAAGCTTTTCATTTAAAACCACAAAACTTCAATTTATATTGAAACAACTAGAAACTAATACTAAATTTAGATATCAATTCCATTAATTTCAACCCTTACATAGTTACAGTTTGTCCCTAACGGATGTGATTAATACTAAAATTAAATTTCACGTCCCACCACGAGAGGGCGTTATCTACACTAAATTAATTCGCAACGAATACCGACCGCCGACCTTTAGATGGTTAATGATTTATGAATGTTTTGGGGTATAGTTTTAGGTCAAAAACATGTATTACATTGTTAAATATTTTAACTAAATTTACCTTACAATTAGATTAATAACTAAGTGTTCACAAAATAAAAAAAAATCGCACTTACTTAATATTATAAATGCAAAACTATTTTTAATCATTAGTGTTTCATGTCTAAACTGCTGAATTTATTTTTATGAATTACAGTGTGGAGATAGTTTGAAATCCAGAGAAGGATATTTAACTTTTTTTTTATTATCGCATTTACATACTATTTTAAATGCAAAACTAAATCTGGTTACTCGTTTTTCATGTCTAAATTGTTGAATTGATTTAAATGAATTGAAATGTGGAGATAGTTTAAAATCCAAGGATTTGACCTAAATTTACCTAGTAGGTAACTAAAGTAACAACAAAGAAGAAAGAACATCGTAAGCAAACCGGCATGTTTATGTAAAAACTAATCATCCACTCACCCGCACTTGGCCAGCGTGTATACATTAAGGCCTAAACTCTCTGAACTTGTAAGATAGTTGAGAAAACCCGTGTCCAGGTGTAGGACACAGTAAAAGAATTGAAGTGATTTCCAATACACTTTTTATTTCTTTAGTTTGTAAGTTGTATTTTGGAAAAATTGACACCCTAATTAACAAATTCATAAACTTACTAGCTTTCCGCCCGCGGCTTCGCCCGCGTGTGTGTCGGTTATCGCGCCAAAACATTACCTTCTTTTTGCGCAGTCGGATAAAAACTATCCTATGTCCTTTCTCGGGTCTCAAACTACCTCCATACCCAATTTCATCCAAATCGGTTCAGTAGTTTTTGCGTGAAAGCGTAACAAACAAACTTACATTCGCATTTATAATATTATAAGTATAAGTATAGTATAGAAGTATAGATAAGGGTCTAAGTCTTTGCCTCAGTGTTTGTTATCAACTTATACCCCTTTTTAACCACCTACATAGATAAGCAATACCTAATCATAGACATAATAACAAATCATTAATCCAACCTCCTTGGGGAGTGAGATTTTAACAAATTACTCGCACACGCTCTTGGCTAACACTGCATTAGTGCCGGTTGATTTGTCCCACTGGCCACGGTAAATCAGGGCTGCGATCTTAAAGTAAAATATTAGACTCATTTGACCCGACGGCGTTTGAAGGGTTAAGTTTGAGATTAAAATTGCTGTAGTTGTTTATCTCCAATATTAATTAGTAATCGTGATCCATTTATTACAAAAAAAACAAAAAATATCGCTCTGCTTCCACTTTTTGTATAGTATAATATATACCAGTTATCTGGTTTCCATAACACAAGCTTAGCTTAGCTTGGGACCAGATGACCGTGTGTGTTCATATCCAAGAATATTCTATTTTTATTTATTTATTGTGCAAACTGCCAAGTTGTGGCATTCAAGTCACGAGTGAATTGGTATTTACTGGCTAAGCGCGTATTAGTTAAGTTTCTTAAATTATTCTATAATTAACTAGCTTTTCAACCGTGGCTCCTTTGGCTCTTTTTGCGCATTCGGTTAAAAACTATCCTATATCCTACCCCGGGTCTCAAATTGTCTCCATACCAGATTTCACCCGAAACGGTTCAGTAGTTTTTGAGTGAAAGCGCGACAGACAGACGTAGTTACTTTGTCATTTATGATATTATGGATCCTCGGTGTGACGCATTGTGGGGAGGCAATTAAAAATTACGAGATTATTTTAAGGCCAAAGTCAAACCTACCAGAAATTTAATTATTAATATCTTTCAGAATACCTGTCAAACTTTACTTAACACAATGAGTTATTTGACCACACTCAGAAAGGTCTCCTGACCACATGACCACCCCTCAGTGTTGCAATTTATTGATATAACTAGTTACTGATTTGTTGACTCTGTGGTCAGTTGGAAATTTATGTGTTAATGGTTAGTTCACGAAATTCGAAGTAGAAGACGTAATCGCTGCTCCAAAGTCCACACTTCTTCTTCATAGAAATTATTATTTATGGAAATGCAGCAGACATAGAAACCATCTTTATTTTACAAAAAAAGAGCTACACGATTTCTACTTTATTTAAGCCGTATGCATTAGAACGCTAGTTACGTTAAAATTTTAATTAATGTTAAAGAAAACAACGGATAACCTCATCTATACATATCTATCTATCTATCAATAATATTATAAATGCGAATGTAAGTTTGTTTGTTACGCTTTCACGCAAAAACTTCTGAACCGATTTGGATGAAATTGGGTATGGAGGTAGTTTGAGACCCGAGAAATGACATAGGATAGTTTTATCCGACTGCGCAAAAAGTAGGTAATGTTTTGGCGCGATAACCGACATACACGAGGGCGAAGCCGCGGGCGGAAAGCTACTATAAAAATAAATCCCTATTTCCCTTGGTCACGCCATCACGCGTGAACAGCAGGACCGATTTAGAATATTCTTTGAAGTACGAGGCTGGTTTTTAGACAGAATAATATTAATAAAAAACAAACTTCTTCGAAACTACTTGACCGATTTTTATGAAATCTTATATGTATATTCGTTAGGTCTGAGAATCGGTCGTGATCTATTCGGACCCGGTAGGTGGCACTGTTTTAATTGCAGGACGACATCTGCGGGGTCCGCTAGTACAAAATAAAAATATAATTTTTTCAATTTTTTTTCTTGACGGGCCGGTGGCGTGGTCGGTAAGATACTTGCTTTTCACGCCGCAGGTCGTGGGTTCGATTCCCACCCGAGACAAACATTAATGATGAACATTGGCTATGTGAACTTGGCACCCGACCTTGAAAAACCTAATCGTTTATGGTTTAAATCGAAAGATATGGGTAAGTAGTGGTTTGTAGTGACGCGATTTTTTTTTGTAGTAACGTCAAAAAAATTTTTTTTTCGTCGAAAAAGTTGTCATCCCCCGACTTCAAAAAAAATTACTTTTAACGATTGAATCTCATAGATAGGCGTTAGTAGTTGATTGTAGTAACTTTATTTTCATTTTTTTATAACCAAAAAAATTAAAAAAAAAAAAAATTTTTTTTGGTTTGTCAATCAGCTCAGTTTTGGATTGTAGAAACTTGATTTGGTTTGTAGTTGTTTGTAGTGACGTTAATTTCGTTTGTAGTAACTTGATTTCGTTTGTAGTAACTTGATTTCGTTTGTAGTAACTTGATTTCGTTTGTAGTTGTTTGTAGTGACGTTAATTTCGTTTGTAGTAACTTGATTTCATTTGTAGTAACTTGATTTCGTTTGTAGTAACTTGATTTCGTTTGTAGTAACTTGATTTCGTTTGTAGTAACTTGATTTCGTTTGTAGTTGTTTGTAGTGACGTTAATTTCGTTTGTAGTAACTTGATTTCGTTTGTAGTACCTTGATTTCGTTTGTAGTTGTTTGTAGTGACGTTAATTTCGTTTGTGGTAACTTGATTTCGTTTGTAGTTGTTTGTACTCATGTTAATTTCGTTTGTAGTAACTTGATTTCGTTTGTAGTTGTTTGAAGTGACGTTAATTTCGTTTGTAGTAACTTGATTTCGTTTGTAGTTGTTTGTAGTGACGTTAATTTCGTTTGTAGTAACTTGATTTCGTTTGTAGTTGTTTGTACTCATGTTAATTTCGTTTGTAGTAACTTGATTTCGTTTGTAGTAACTTGATTTCGTTTGTAGTTGTTTGTAGTGACGTTAATTTTGTTTGTAGTAACTTGATTTCGTTTGTAGTTGTTTACTTGATTTCGTTTGTAGTAACTTGATTTCGTTTGTAGTTGTTTGTAGTGACGTTAATTTCGTTTGTAGTAACTTGATTTCGTTTGTAGTAACTTGATTTCGTTTGTAGTAACTTGATTTCGTTTGTAGTAACTTGATTTCGTTTGTAGTTGTTTGTAGTGACGTTAATTTCGTTTGTAATAACTTGATTTCGTTTGTAGTTGTTTGTACTCATGTTAATTTCGTTTGTAGTAACTTGATTTCGTTTGTAGTAACTTGATTTCGTTTGTAGTTGTTTGTAGTGACGTTAATTTCGTTTGTAGTAACTTGATTTCGTTTGTAGTTGTTTGTACTCATGTTAATTTCGTTTGTAGTAACTTGATTTCGTTTGTAGTAACTTGATTTCGTTTGTAGTTGTTTGTAGTGACGTTAATTTCGTTTGTAGTAACTTGATTTCGTTTGTAGTTGTTTGTAGTGACGTTAATTTCGTTTGTAGTAACTTGATTTCGTTTGTAGTTGTTTGTACTCATGTTAATTTCGTTTGTAGTAACTTGATTTCGTTTGTAGTAACTTGATTTCGTTTGTAGTAACTTGATTTCGTTTGTAGTTGTTTGTAGTGACGTTAATTTCGTTTGTAGTAACTTGATTTCGTTTGTAGTTGTTTGTAGTGACGTTAATTTCGTTTGTAGTAACTTGATTTCGTTTGTAGTTGTTTGTACTCATGTTAATTTCGTTTGTAGTAACTTGATTTCGTTTGTAGTAACTTGATTTCGTTTGTAGTAACTTGATTTCGTTTGTAGTTGTTTGTAGTGACGTTAATTTCGTTTGTAGTAACTTGATTTCGTTTGTAGTACCTTGATTTCGTTTGTAGTTGTTTGTAGTGACGTTAATTTCGTTTGTGGTAACTTGATTTCGTTTGTAGTTGTTTGTACTCATGTTAATTTCGTTTGTAGTAACTTGATTTCGTTTGTAGTTGTTTGAAGTGACGTTAATTTCGTTTGTAGTAACTTGATTTCGTTTGTAGTTGTTTGTAGTGACGTTAATTTCGTTTGTAGTAACTTGATTTCGTTTGTAGTTGTTTGTACTCATGTTAATTTCGTTTGTAGTAACTTGATTTCGTTTGTAGTAACTTGATTTCGTTTGTAGTTGTTTGTAGTGACGTTAATTTTGTTTGTAGTAACTTGATTTCGTTTGTAGTTGTTTACTTGATTTCGTTTGTAGTAACTTGATTTCGTTTGTAGTTGTTTGTAGTGACGTTAATTTCGTTTGTAGTAACTTGATTTCGTTTGTAGTAACTTGATTTCGTTTGTAGTAACTTGATTTCGTTTGTAGTAACTTGATTTCGTTTGTAGTTGTTTGTAGTGACGTTAATTTCGTTTGTAGTAACTTGATTTCGTTTGTAGTTGTTTGTACTCATGTTAATTTCGTTTGTAGTAACTTGATTTCGTTTGTAGTAACTTGATTTCGTTTGTAGTGGTTTGTAGTGACGTTAATTTCGTTTGGAGTAACTTGATTTCGTTTGTAGTTGTTTGTAGTGACGTTAATTTCGTTTGTAGTTACTTGATTTCGTTTGTAGTACCTTGATTTCGTTTGTAGTTGTTTGTAGTGACGTTAATTTCGTTTGTAGTAACTTGATTTCGTTTGTAGTTGTTTGAAGTGACGTTAATTTCGTTTGTAGTAACTTGATTTCGTTTGTAGTTGTTTGTAGTGACGTTAATTTCGTTTGTAGTAACTTGATTTCGTTTGTAGTTGTTTGTACTCATGTTAATTTCGTTTGTAGTAACTTGATTTCGTTTGTAGTAACTTGATTTCGTTTGTAGTTGTTTGTAGTGACGTTAATTTCGTTTGTAGTAACTTGATTTCGTTTGTAGTTGTTTGTAGTGACGTTAATTTCGTTTGTAGTAACTTGATTTCGTTTGTAGTTGTTTGTAGTGACGTTAATTTCGTTTGTAGTAACTTGATTTCGTTTGTAGTAACTAGATTTCGTTTGTAGTAACTTGATTTCGTTTGTAGTTGTTTGTAGTGACGTTAATTTCGTTTGTAGTAACTTGATTTCGTTTGTAGTAACTTGATTTCGTTTGTAGTTGTTTGTACTCATGTTAATTTCGTTTGTAGTAACTTGATTTCGTTTGTAGTAACTTGATTTCGTTTGTAGTAACTTGATTTCGTTTGTAGTTGTTTGTAGTGACGTTAATTTCGTTTGTAGTAACTTGATTTCGTTTGCAGTTGTTTGTAGTGACGTTAATTTCGTTTGTAGTAACTTGATTTCGTTTGTAGTTGTTTGTAGTGACGTTAATTTCGTTTGTAGTAACTTGATTTCGTTTGTAGTTGTTTGTAGTGACGTTAATTTCGTTTGTAGTAACTTGATTTCGTTTGTAGTAACTTGATTTCGTTTGTAGTAACTTGATTTCGTTTGTAGTTGTTTGTAGTGACGTTAATTTTGTTTGTAGTAACTTGATTTCGTTTGTAGTAACTTGATTTCGTTTGTAGTTGTTTGTAGTGACGTTAATTTCGTTTGTAGTAACTTGATTTCGTTTGTAGTTGTTTGTAGTGACGTTAATTTCGTTTGTAGTAACTTGATTTCGTTTGTAGTAACTTGATTTCGTTTGTAGTAACTTGATTTCGTTTGTAGTTGTTTGTAGTGACGTTAATTTCGTTTGTAGTAACTTGATTTCGTTTGTAGTAACTTGATTTCGTTTGTAGTAACTTGATTTCGTTTGTAGTTGTTTGTAGTGACGTTAATTTCGTTTGTAGTAACTTGATTTCGTTTGTAGTTGTTTGTACTCATGTTAATTTCGTTTGTAATAACTTGATTTCGTTTGTAGTTGTTTGTAGTGACGTTAATTTCGTTTGTAGTAACTTGATTTCGTTTGTAGTAACTTGATTTCGTTTGTAGTAACTTGATTTCGTTTTTATTTGTTTGTACTAATGTTAATTTCGTTTGTAGTAACTTAATTTTGTTGGTAGTTGTTTGAACTAATGTTCATTAACGAAATAAAGTTACAACAAACAAAATTCACAATAGTACAAATAATTACAGACAAAATCAAATTACTACAAACGAAATCAAGTTACTACAAACAAAATTAACGTCACTACAAAAAACTACAAACGAAATCAAGTTACTACAAACGAAATCAAGTTACTACAAACGAAATTAACGTCACTACAAACAACTACGAACGAAATCAAGTTACTACAAACGAAATTAACGTCACTACAAACAACTACAAACGAAATCAAGTTACTACAAACGAAATTAACGTCACTACAAACAACTACAAACGAAATCAAGGTACTACAAACGAAATCAAGTTACTACAAACGAAATTAACGTCACTACAAACAACTACAAACGAAATCAAGGTACTACAAACGAAATCAAGTTACTACAAACGAAATCAAGTTACTACAAACGAAATTAACGTCACTACAAACAACTACAAACGAAATCAACTTACTACAAACGAAATCAAGTTACTACAAACGAAATTAACATGAGTACAAACAACTACAAACGAAATCAAGTTACTACAAACGAAATTAACATGAGTACAAACAACTACAAACGAAATCAAGTTACTACAAACGAAATTAACGTCACTACAAACAACTACAAACGAAATCAAGTTACTACAAACGAAATCAAGTTACTACAAACGAAATTAACGTCACTACAAACAACTACAAACGAAATCAAGTTACTACAAACGAAATCAAGTTACTACAAACGAAATCAAGTTACTACAAACGAAATTAACGTCACTACAAACAACTACAAACGAAATCAAGTTACTACAAACGAAATCAAGTTACTACAAACGAAATTAACGTCACTACAAACAACTACAAACGAAATCAAGTTACTACAAACGAAATCAAGTTACAACAAACGAAATCAATTTACTACAAACGAAATTAACGTCACTACAAACAACTACAAACCAAATCAAGTTTCTACAATCCAAAACTGAGCTGATTGACAAACCAAAAAAATTTTTTTTTTTCTAATTTTTTTGGTTATAAAAAAAATGAAAATAAAGTTACTACAATCAACTACTAACGCCTATCTATGAGATTCAATCGTTAAAAGTAATTTTTTTTGAAGTCGGGGGATGACAACTTTTTCGACCAAAAAAAAATTTTTTTGACGTTACTACAAAAAAAAATCGCGTCACTACAAACCACTACTTACCCATATCTTTCGATTAAAACCATAAACGATTAGGTTTTTCAAGGTCGGGTGCCAAGTTCACATAGCCATGAACATTTGTGTATGTGTCGAGTCTGGGTGTAAATATCTATTATAAGTATATATTTACAAAAGAAAAGTATTATATGTATAGTATTACCAGTTATCTGGTTTCCATAACACAAGCTCTGCTTAGCTTGGGACCAGATGACCGTGTGTGTTAATGTCTCAGAATATTTATTTATTTATTTATTTATTTATTTAGACAACCCTAACTTTTGAAGAGACCGCCATTTGTCATTCATTTGTCACTTTTTTTTATTAGGTCAAAGAAAAACAGCTGATTAGGGTTGAGCGACGCAAAATTTTTGCAAAAACTTATCACGTCAAAAATCGCATCAAAATATAATGCAAATTAATTTCTGACTTTACACAGTCATTTATAATAACCTAAAGAATGTCTGGTTTCAAGTATAGTACGAGTATAGCTTTTCCGGTTCAGATTAAATAAGAAAGAAAGAAAGATTAACATTATACTCTGGATCTCGCATTAAAATATAAAAAGTAAATTAATTTTTATCATATCTGCAATTCTAGTTATAATAATATTTTTATGATTTAATGATGTGACATAATGGATAATAATGTAATGTTTTAATATAGGTATAATTATATAATTTTAATGTAATAATTGACATGTATTTAATAATAGATACTTATAAGTAATTTTTTTTTTTTTGGCCTTCACTTAGGCCAAAGACTGAGCGTTGCCATTCAACGTGGCAATGCTGCCAGCCTTCTTGGTACGCTACCAACCGACATTGATGCGGAGGAGTTTTTTGACGCCCAGCTTTAGATATGTTTTATAAGTTCTATTATATATTTACTTTTTTTTTAGGCTAAGTTAGTGCGTAGGATTTGTTTTTATGGTATTGTAATTGTTGATTCGAAATACAGTATCTATTAAAGTTTAAAAAAAAAAAAGATATTAGTAATTTAAGTAATATGCATAAATTGAATTTGCATGCCGCTGTGTCGGCAAGACATCATAAACTTGTATTTCTACATGTCTAGAGCAAATATAGAATTGAATTGAATTGAATTGAATTTATTTGACAAAGACAGGACACACAAAAGCAAATTATAAAAAAAAACACATAGAAATAGAGAAAAAAAATTAAAAACAAAGAGTAAGTGTGCCCCATCAGTGTCAAACATGGACATTGCTCAGTAAACGCTGTGAGTACCTACTAGAGGCGACAACACAGCATTGATTTTCAGCAATGTCCATATTCCCACAGTATATCTTATCAGTGAATACATCCACACATTCATCACAACCATTTATGTTTGTAAGCAGTATCATGTCAACATTTTAATGTCCCACTGCTGGGCACGGGTTTCCTCCCAACTATCTTATGAGTTGAGAGACTTTAAGCCTTAATCCACACACACTGGTCATGTGCGGGTTGTTGGATGTCACATGTCCTCGGATGATTAATTGTTAGACATGCCGGTTTCCTCACGATGTTTTCCTTCAACGATATTGAGCAGCGGCGAAGAGACAATTCACACAAAGATGTGTGGACACGACCAGGATTCGAACCCGTACCGCTTCGCCACCGCTGCTCCGCTTGTAAGCAATATAACAAAGCGGATTACAAAAAACTTTCTCATCGTTAATATCATTATCATAATTTTAAACTTAACCAACGTTGTACACAATTTTTATAAAGTATACCTATTTCCTTTACTCGGTATAATACTTTGATCATATCATTTAACTCACCATGAATGACAGTTTAACGTTAAAGTCGCGTGTGCCCGCGCACCGTGTTGTTAAGAATCTCATTAACATTTCTTAACTATAATTAGGTACTGTATCATAAGGTTTAATTATGTTTGTTATAGTTTCAATTAATTGAAATAAAACTACTTTATAACGGATTTTATCGCAGTTTATTTTAGATTTTAGATCCCGACGTTTCAAAGTCTTTTCAGACTTTATGTTCACGGGTGGACTGAGGTATTTGACGTCCAAAAATATCAATCACAATGATTACTGACTACCTACTAACATTATTAAGTTGCGTTGTTGTTAAGTTGCGTTCCTATTTAAGCAAATAGAGCTTACAGTGTCTTGAATTCTGAGTTGATTTTGCTTGGATTTTGGTACAAGTAAATTAAGCACAGGGTCCCAAACTGTGGTATATTCCAACCAATTTCTTTTTTAAAATTAGGATGTTTTTTTAATTTTAATAGCTTAGCGGATCATTTTTTGTAGGAACTAATTCAATTGAATTATATAATATTTCTGTTTTTAGCATTGCTTATGGTATTTAGTGGTTTTTTTGTTAGTCTTACGGTCTTATTCATATAAATCTTAGGACTATTTTGTTTATATCGTCTTTGTCTTTATCTTACTAGTATAATTTTAAGTAATAATAATAAAACTAAATAGATATTCTGCAATAGTCCTGCTCTGACCGGGGATTGTCCTTTGTTGTATCTATATGGTGCGAACAGGGATAATCGTCGGTTGGTGTCACATTACATTTAGAGCAAAATAGTCTAACGGGCCTCTACGAGTTGGCTGCGGCCCCCCGGTTCATTTATCGCGGTTCATTTTTCTAAAATAAACCGCGATAAAATCCATTATAAAATAGTTTTACTTCAATGTGTGATAAAAATCGGTTCATCTATTTAGGTGCTACGATGGCACACACAGACACAAAGACACGTCTAACTCACAACACTTCTATTTTTGTCAGTGGTTAAAAATGCATTTTTACTACTCTATTGTATGCCAAGTTAATTTTACCTCTCTTTTCCTTCCAGGCCAAGATGTGTACTGGCGACGGTACAGCGGGCCACCAGAAGACTGACGACCGGCTTGGCCACCACCAGTCCATGAGCCAGATGCTGTATGGCGCGGGTTTGGGGCCTGGTCGATCAGGTAATACCCAAATGTAGATTTTTTATGAATTTTGGAAACTTATTATATCCAGAAACAAATATAGAGTGTCATACTGCTGGGCATGGGTCTTCTCTCAGAGTTTAGACCTTAAACACACACTCACTGACCGAGTGTGGGTTGGTGGATGTCATATGTCCTCGAATGATTGGTTCTCAGACACGCCGGTTTCCTTACGATGTTTTCCTTCACCGATATTGAGCAGCGGCGAGAAGCAATTCACACAAAAGGCAAGTAGGTAAGACTGGGAATCGAACCCGCAACCTTATTTTTCACAGGAAAATGTGAATATTACAGAAAATAATTACCGACTTAGCGATATAGGCCTCGCCTCTAAAATATAAGGGCGCGGGTTCGATATCCGTTCGTGGTCACACACATCTTTGTGAGAATTGTTGAACATGTAATATCGACCAACTTGCACTTGGCCAGCGTGTGTGGATTAAGACCTAAACTCTCGCAAGTTGTACGATAATTGAGAAAAGACCCGTGCCCAAGTAAGACACTATAAAGCTAAGCAGAGCTTGTACTATGGAAACCAGATAACTGGTAATATACTACATATAATACATTTCTTCTGTAAATTCATCATCATTCCCCTTGCCTTTTCCCATTTCTATTGTGGTCGGCTCCCAGTCTAGCGTGATGTAGCTAGCTACCAGAATTATACGAGCGACTGCCATCAGGCCTCGAAATCCGTATGGAGCCAGTAGCCAAGATGGTTAGATTATAGGTATTGACTTCTGACTACATGTAACGATTGTCATAGATGTGTTAAATGACAACCGGGACCGACGGCTTAACGTGCTCACCGAGGCACGTAGGATAATCAACCAACCAGACACCGAAACAATTTTTTGTTGTTACACAAATATTGTCCGGGGCGGGAATCGAACCCGCGACCTCTCGGGCACAGTATAACCCAATCGGGCGGCTTACACCGCTCGACTACCGAGGTCGTCACTTTTCTTTTGTAAATACATACTTAAATATACATCGTTAAACCAATACACTATCGATTTGAAAACAAAATCGCGGTACTCAAATCCCAACAGCCTGATTTAAATAGGTAACAGTTTAGAATAAAGCTCCTCATTCTTTCAGGATCCTCATCATCATCACCAGTAGGCGGAACTAACAGCGGTCTGCTGGTAGTTCCACAGCCCCTTGGCAAGGGACCCACGAAGCTGCAGCCGCTCCATGCTCATGCGAGGAAATATCATTGCAAGATGTGCCCTCAGGTTAGTGGTCAAACATACTTCTTAGTAACCCCCGACAAAAATGAGGGATGTTATAAATTCGATTAATTAAAAGCGAGATGTCTGGTGACACCATGCAGAGAAGGTGGGTCCTTTAAGGTTTCTAACCATATGGTGGCTCATTCCACTGCCACCTTCTCACCGATAATCATTCGCAATCACGAGTGAATCGGTATACTGGGCTGGCGCGTTCCATCGTGGACTACATCATTGCTTAACATCAGGCAAGTTGTAGTCAAGCGCCAGCCTATTGAAAAATAAAAAAAACCCTTTCTTGGAAACTCACATAAAAATTGAAGTATCATCTTGTGAAAATAAGATAGTTTACATAGAAGTACACCTTTCTTCGTAAAAGTATAGAGTACGTTCACATTTAGCACTCTTTATGGTAGCTTTATACGCCATGATAGTGTCAGATTGAGCGGATTTGAAGCGATCGAACTCAGCTCAAACGTGTTTGCAAGCGCCATTAGACAAAAACGTTACAGTAATCCAAATCAAGATATTTTATGACTTAAATAAAAATAAAAATATATAGTATATTCCGACCAAACTAAGGCCTATTTCTATAACTTCAGCTTTACTATATAAAAATGTATCAAATCTAGTCCATCTAAGCGCTATGAGGTTACAAGCTTGTACACAGATACACACGTCAAATTTATTACACAACCCTTTTTAGTGGTTAAAAATCACAAATATTGTTACATAGTAATAACTTTTATACTGAAAAATTACATCTTAGAATACTTCCAGTACTTGTAATTGACATATTTTGAAAAGGTCAAAAGAAAAAGGTCATAGTAGCGGGCCAATTAATCTATAAAAATCTACTCAAAATGGTAATTCAAAAATCACTAACTCCGTATAAAACAAATGCCAATGCTAAGTTACACGATAATAGTTAGGGTGCGATGTCTGGTAACACCATGCAGAGAGGGTCAGATTGTTCTTATAAGGCTCAGACCAAATAAACTTTACGGTTACTAAGCTTATGGAGGCTCATTCCACTGCCACTCGCTTCTCGCTTCTCGCCGATAATCATTCGTAATCACAAGTGAATCGGTATACTGGACTGGCGCATTCCGTCGTAAACTACATCATTGCTTAACATCAGGCAAGTTGTAGCTAAGCGCCAGCCTATCGAAGAATAAAAAAAAACACGAACGCTCACAAAAATGCTTTGCGTTCACCGTACTGTACCGTTCCCATGAAAAACCAGCATAACACTATCTACTTAGTCGTACTTTTTTCTAAAATCCTTTAGTTATTTAGAAAATAGCGGATAAGTCGCTAACTTATCCACATTTGCCTCGAGTTGATTTTCTGCTATTTGCCTGTTCAATACTCTGGAATGGCGAAATGATAATGAGCTTCACCGCCTGTTACTCATCAAAATTCAATTCGTCAACTGTAGTACCGTCAGCAAAATATTACAATAATTATTCGCAAGCATTTTAATTATCCGACAGATTATCTTTATTTACTTTTTGATTAATGGTTTTTAAATAGCAACTTGTATTTTAATTGTAGTTTAAATTATATTGTTGTTATTTTAATTGGGGTTATTATATGATTAATAGTTTTATTTTATTTCAGTTAAAAGTAGCAAAGGTAAGCAAGTATGCAGGTTTTATTTCAAAATGCGATATTCACATCAATTTAAGAAAATACTAAGTATGTAAGTATTCTTGATTGAAAATGATTTTTCAGCGTTTATATGTGGCGAAATAATTATGTATTGAAACAAATCCACGAATTGGCAAACGTAACGTATCGTAAACATAGCCTCAGACTAGGTGGAGTGACGATCTCAGCAGATCAAGATCTAAAAAGTTGCAAATATGTAGCCCAATGAACGGTAATAGGCTCTCCCCCAATTAAATATGGGACCTAATAATTTTAGCAACACTAAACGATCTATGATAAAATATCAATATCGATATAGTTTTACGTTGACAAAAACAAATAATAATACTAATCAAATTATTGTTTTGACTTCCGGTTTTTGTGTAATACAGTGTTCAAGTGATAATTTAATAGTATCATGGTTAGTGGGGTGGCGGTGCCTATGGCGTGTAGCTGGAGGTTTGAAGATCTCAGGATTGTTGCGGAATAAAACTCGCGTATAAATAAAGATACTATAATATCGATTGAACAAACCATTTGATTATTTTAGCGTGTACAATTTTAGGTGTCGGTGACGTTCGTTGCAAATTTTAGTTTTAGTAGAATGACGTGTATAAGAAAGAGATGCATGTACAAGAAAGAAAGAGAAGCAAATATTATTCCGATCGTGCGCAAACACCCAACATCATTGCGAATTGTAGTTCAAATAGTTGCGTATAGGTGGCGCTAGACGTATGCAAATTAAATGTGTCGTAGAAGCTTGAACAGTGGTGTGAAGTGTATTTGCAATACTGGAATAAAAGCCTGTAAGTATTTAATATATCGCATTATTTTAAATCCTACTAATTTATGAACCGAAGTAGAGACAACTGTGACGTTTTCTACAAACAGGACGAAATCAGGGAGTAAAACATCTCTGCTTACACTCTTGAGTAATCCAGGTGTGAGCCATTTATTATGTTTTATAAGTAGATAGAAATTTAGTTGCAGAAATAAAAATTTTAATTTCACTTACCTAATATTTTTTTGCTGACTGTATAGTTGCAGTGTCATCTTGCAATTAATTCTCTATTTTATCGTTTTTTGTCTACGTTTAGCAGATATTTCATACTAAATATTACCGACACCGCCTATAGGTACCTACCTAATGCTACTAACTGACTTTTAATAACACAATTTTAATAACTAAACTTTTTTGTTATTTATTTATTTAATCACATTCTGAAAGTACCCGCTTCGCGTTTAAAATAAAATTTCGCGGGTTCGATTCGAAGTCATGCCCATCTTTATGAATTATTATATGGTCAATATCGGTGAAGGAAAACATCGTGAGGAAACCGGAATGTCTAAGAATTAATCATTCGAAGACATAATTATGACATCCACCAACCCGCACTTGCCCAGCGTGTCTAGATTAAGCACTAAACACTCTTAACTCGTATAGTTGAGAGACCCATGTCATGGGTCACTAAAAAGGGTTGAAGTGAAGTGAATCACATCCTTAAATGTTCATCATCTGTCTATTGCAGTCCACAGCTGAACTGTCCTGTCTCGCTAAGCGCTATTACCCTGTCTTCGGTTTATCGCATCCAGCTACTACCCGCTATCTTTCGCAGACCGTCACCCCACTTAGCTGGAGGGCGTCCCACACTACGTTTTCCAAGACGTGGTCTGCACTCAAGAACTCTAACTCTCTTACTTTTGATATTACCTTCCAACTAATTTAAACCTTTAAAAAATAATAAATGTTATATTAAACTTTTTAAATAGCAATTTTTCAATAAGTCCTGGCCGCGTACCACAACACCTTAAAGCAGAATTGCTGGAGCTACGGAATCGGATGCCGTTATACAATGTGTAGAGCAACTTCTCATTCATAACTACAACTGCAATAATTCTTTACAGTGTCATAGTACGGGGTTAAAGTTCTCTATAGTCAATTGAATAGGGCATACAGGAAAAAAGAAAAAAAATTAGTTAGTTTTTTTATTAGCCCTGGTAGATGTACAGCAGATAAAATCGCGTGTGGTAGGTGTGTAGTGATTAAATCAAATATTAGAATTTAAGGGTACGTCACTTCGATTACATAGTATTTTTAATCCGTCGGTATTAACTGGGTAAGCGCCTTTCATCGTAGACTGCAGACAAGTTGTGGTCAAGCGTAAGTCTATTATAGAATTTGAAAAAGTTTAAATAAAGCCTCTTGTAATCTTAGCGATAAACTCAAAAAATACTGAACGGATTTTCATGCAATTGTTACGAATAGACAGAGTGGTCGTTAGCCGCTAGCCGCGGATCGTGCTCAGTGGCGTGCTTTGGGAGAGGCTTGTGTCCAACAGTGGACTAAAATAGGGTGATAATGATGAGCCAACGGAGTAAGAGGCTAAGAAAGCTGTATAGAAAAATGAGAGAAATAAAAAAGAAAAACAGAACAGGTCACCTGAATTTCTTTTATTTTTTTTCTTTTAACTGGCCATTCCTAGACAGTCTGCTTTATGCCTTTCTAAAGATACCGCCAATAATTAGCTACAAATAAAAAATAAGTCCAAGATGCCACTCCATCCATATTCATGGTACCAAAAAATCGAAAGTCAAAAGAAACGCGAGACGAAATCAAACAAAACGCGAATAAACGACTTCTAATCAAAACCGAGTGCTCAAGAATGTCATCGCAGAAATGTGGACATACCTATAGACGAGGAGCTCGGGGCTGATATAATAATGTTAATTTCAAACAAATATCACTCCATAATCTACTTTAAGAATAAAATTGTTATCGGGCGTTGTCTGCCTCTTGATTTATGTGTGTGAACTATTTAAAATACTTTTTAGCCATAGAAGTATCTAATCAAGTCAAGTATTATAGAACCTATAATAACTATTTTCTGTTTGTAGTTAAATTCTGTCCCAATATTAATTTTCTGTTTAACCTCTTCATGAATTACCTACCAATACCTACCTACTTTATTGAGTCAGCGTTTGGCCCACACCGTACAACTTTTTTCTTTTTGCACTGTCTCTTTCAACTTGACGTTGGCAGAATCACTGTCAAAGACGGTGGACGCCAATTTTTTTTTTAAAGTGAAGTGAAGTAAAACCTACTTAATAAATGTTTCGATGTGTGTTTACATGTAATAGGTTATGCAGTATTCACTTCAACCCTTTTTAGTATCCCACTGCCGATCACGGGTCTTCTCTCAACTATTTTACGACTTGACAGAGTATCTGACTTAATCCACACTCGCTGGCTTAGTGCGAGTTGATGGATGTCACATATCCTCGAATAATTAGTTCTTAGACATGCCGGTTTCCTCACGATGTTTTCTTTTACCGATATTGAGCAGCGGCGATGAAACTATTCACACAAAGATGTGTGTGGGCAGAAACGGGAATCCAACTCGCGACTTTATATTGCAAAGGCGAGGCCAATAACGCAGATTTTTTACTAATAATTTGCACAACGTCACTAGACGACACTCCCGTTTGTATAAAAAATGTGTGAAATATCGCTTCCAGATGTGGTAATAACATATTAATAATATAGTGGGACATTAACAGATCCTAAACTAAGCAGAACTTGTACTATGGAAACCAGATAACTGATAATATACTACAAATATTACTTTTCTTATGTACATACTTAAATATAGATAATTCCACCCAGATACAAGACAAACAGACATGTTTATCGTACAAATATTTGACTTGGGCGGGTATCGAAGCCACGACCTACGGTGTGAAATGCAAGCATCTTACCGACCACGCCATCGGCCCGTCAAAAAATTAAATATTACAAACCTAATGTGCTCTGGATCCCGGACTACATTTCACAAAACAAAAAGTTGAATCAGTTGATACTTTCGTTGGTATAAAATTTCGGATTCCTCGCACGGTATGCGGTCGGTTTTGGTAACTTTGATGGGTGGTTTTTGTTCGACGGGCTGCCTTTATTCTACTCCCTTTATGGTGACCAGCGTTTCATGGGGTTTCATAAATACTGGTGGTGATAGCAAAAATTTGTAACCCTCACTCACTTCAACCCTTTTAAGTGACCCACTGCTATGCACGGGTCCTCTCTCTTAACTATCTTACGAGCTTAGAGAATTAGAGGATGTCACATGCCTTCGAATGATTACTTAGGCATGCCGGTTTCCTTGTGACATCCACCAACCCGCACTTGGCCAGTGTGTGTGGATTAAGGCCTAAACTCTCGTCAACTCATAAGATAGTTGAGAGAAGACCCTACATTAAAAAGGGTTGAAGTGAACAAAAAATTTCCAAGTATTTCTTGGTTACTGTTCACGGGTGAAAAATTATTTATACCGTGAACATGAAGTCTGAAAAGACTGAAGCGTCGGGATCTAAAAATCCATTTTAATATTCGCGTAAATCTCAGACACACATTTTTATTCTATTTCTTAATTTATGACAATAATTAGGGCCGTGTTTTATCAGAGTTGCAATATGTATACCTACATACCAACTACCTAATAAACCCAAGACAAACTTGTACAGTTTTTTCCATAGCTAATGCGGTCATTAGGATGACTCCCCTACCTAATGGAGACTCAAGATGGTAAAGTATTATGGAGAAAATCTTTTGGTATCAGCTTTCCGATATTCGATATTGGTTTCGAGATATTGGTACTTATGTAAACTACTTCTTTAGAATAAATTGATAGTTTTTTTAAAAGTAATGTCTTAAAAATCATACTAATTTTAACAGAGAAAATGGTTGGAATATACCACCAGCTTGGGACCCAGTGCTTAATTTACTTGTACCAAAACCCATGAAAGACCAACTCAGAATTCAAGACACTGTGAGCTCAGTTTGCTTAAATCGGAACGCAACTTAAATAATAATGTTTGTGGGTAGTCAGTAATAATTGTGATTAATATTTTTGGACGTCAAATACCTCAGTCCACTCGGGACCATGAAGTTTGAAAAGACTTTAAAACGTTGGGATCTAAAATTTAAAATATACCGCGATAAAATCCGTTATACTGCCTTCCAACTGAAAATTACTTGTATTCACGAGTAAATCGTAGACGAGTCCCATCGTAAACCACATCATCGCTTAACAATAAGCGCAAGCTTATTTATGAATTAAAAATATATATTATCACAGTTTTCTATCAATTAAGTATCTAAACTAACAATGTAAAGCTGATTAGTTTGTTTGGTTGATCGCGCTTATCTCAGAAACTACTGGTCCGATTTGAAAAGTTCTTGCACTGTTAGATGGCTCATTTATTGAGAAAGGCTAAAGGTTAGACTTTTTATTCCACAGCTAGGCATGATATAAAATGAGGGTCACACGGTATAATAACTGCTTCGATGGATTAGTGGTAAGCGTGTTGGTTTAAAAATCGCGAGGTCCGGGGTCGAACCCCGGGTTGAGCAAAACTACTTTTCCAATTACTTAGACAATCTTAGTTGCAGCTTGAAGTTTCACCTATTACGTATGGGACCAAAACATAGCTGACGAAATGTTTAAAATATTCACTTCTGCCTACACCTTCGGGTGATAAAGACGTGACCGCAATAGTAAAACAACCACATAATAATTAAAGAAACTGTAATTATATAAGTGCAAAGTTCGTTAAACTTGCAAACGCAACGCTTGCGCATGCGCATCACCTGCCTACTTCTGTACTTATATTTTACATTTACTGCACTTGCTATTGATTGTATTATTATTACTTTGAACCCTATTGAACTCTTTATACAAAAAACAAACTGCATCAAAATCGGTCTAGATAGTTATTATTATTATTATCTTTTGCCGTCCGATTGGGTTATACTGTGCCCGGGAGATCGCGGGTTCGATTCCCGCCCCGGACAATATTTGTGTAACAGCAAAAATTTGTTTCGGTGTCTGGTTGGTTGAGGGACTACCCTCCATGCCTCGGAGAGCACGTTAAGCCGTCGGTCCCGGTTGCCATTTAACACATCTATGACAATCGTTAAATGTAGACTTCTGACTAGAAGCCAATATAATCTGACACCTGGTCTAACCATCTTGGCTACTGGATCCCTACCGGTTTCGAGGTCTGATGGCAGTCGCTCGTATAATTCTGGTAGCTAGCCGCATCAGATTAGACTGGGAGCCGACCCCAATAGAAATGGGAAAAGGCAAGGGGAATGATGATGATTATTTATTGAAGCAAAACGTTTTACATACTTAGTTTATTTTACACAACATATTTATTTAATATAGTTTTTTGACCTTATTCATAAAAATCTTACAGAACTCCTTACTTAAAATGGACTTTGTCTCTTTCTTACTAGCTTAAATGACAAGATGGCTGGCAAAGACAAACGAATTATAATAAACTTCCTGTCATTTTCTAATGCTGTGCCTAACCGGATCCATAATTGACGGGCCGGTGGCGTGGTCGGTAAGATACTTGCTTTTCACGCCGCGGGTCGCGGGTTCGATTCCCACCCGAGACAAACATTAGTGATGAACATTTCTGTTTGTGTCGAGTCTGGGTGTAAATATCTATTATAAGTATATATTTATATTTACAAAAGAAAAGTATTATATGTATAGTATATACCAGTTATCTGGTTTCCATAACACAAGCTCTGCTTAGCTTGGGACCAGATGACCGTGTGTGTTCATGTCCCAGAATGTAAAATAAATAAAAATAACCTATTATAGCTATAATAAGCTTAAAAGACGTTTATGATACGGGGCTTATAATATTTAGTAGGGTACAGCGGTATATTTCAACAAGTGTTTTATTATGTGAACAAAAACAAACTTTTGTAAATAGGTAACTATTTAAAGGTGGTGGTCACATAAAAATTATCGCTGTAGGTATTGAAAATATATTATTTTCATTAGTAAGAACTTTTTTAATCCGGCTTCCTTTTTCCAGATTTCCGTCCTTCTCCACTGGTGGGGTAACCCTGGAGCTAAGGAGGTCGTGGGTTCGATTCCCACTCAGGACAAAATTTTGTGTGATAAGCATGATTATGTGTTATGTGTAACTTATCTATAATCCTTATTATTATAAATGCGGAAGTAGCTCTGTCTGTCTCGTTTTTACGCTAAAACTACTTAATCAATTTGAGTGAAATTTAGTATGGAGATACCTTGAGACCCGGGAAAGGACATATAATAGTTTTTATCTGACTGCGCAAAAGTAGATAATGATTTAGTGTGATAACCGAAATACGCGCGGGCGAAGCACGTGGCTAATGTCACATTTCCTCAAATTATTATTTCTTAGACATGCCGGTTTCCTCACGATGTTTTCCTTCACCGATATTGAGCAGCGATGAAACAATTCACACAAAGATGTGTGGACACTACTGAGAATCGAACCCGTGACCTTATATATCAAATGCTTCTCATACATAGACGTGTATATAAATAATTACAAAAAAACGGAAAACTTCACCTTTACCGTGCGAACCCTATTGCACATATTACTTACCTGCTTATTATTATATTCGCGACGGTTGCGCGCGCGCCGCCGGATATGAACGATTTCACGTCTATTTAATACTGTGTGTTAGTTTTATAGGTGTTGTTTATTAATTATGATATCTAGATTAATATTTAAGCATAATTAATTATAATAATATAACCCTCACGCCTTTATCTCTCAGAGGTGTAGGCTAAAGTGATTTATCTTATTTAGTTTGATTTCCTGGTGGCGGAGTGGTTAGTGACCCTGGCTGCTAAGCCGAAGGTCGTGAATTCGATTCCCACCCGGGACAAATCTTAGAGTGAAAAGCACGATTGTTTGTTCTGTGTATGTATGTATGAATTTACAAAAACAATGTATTTGAGTAAGTATTATATCTGTAATCTAGTACCCATAACACAAGGAAATCTGCCCATCAGACACTAAAGTGCAGTAATAGGTAGGTACGGCGGTGCAGTAATTCGCGCCAAAATGGTAAATGGCCAATAATAAATTTAATTTCTATGGTGAATCTTCTTAAATGGTATCACCAGACATGGCACCGGAACGGCAAGGCCGTTTGGCGATGCGGCTTTGTCTGATGGGTGGTCACTAACCACGGCCGAAGCCGAAGTTGATTACCAGTAAACTTAATTATTATTTACCAGTTGATTGTCACCTGATTTGCACCACCCGGGACCACGTGGATTCAGATAAAAAGTGCACACCCACGGACGAAGGTGACTCAGCCCCTTAAAACTTAAAATAATGAACTCTGTAACCTTTCTTAGAGATATGTTTGTCTCTAAGATCTTGTAATGTAACCACAAGCGACTTGCGGTTGTGGGCTGTGGCTGAATTGAAACTTTGTTGATATTTAACACACAGACTAGATAACTCATAGACATCACTTTATTCGATTATTATTTAAACTAGCTTCCGCCCGTGGCTTCGCCCGCGAAATTGATCTCACTAATCTTATTACTCCATACAAACTTTGGAACCCCGATTCACCCCCTTAAAGGGTGAGTTTTGAAAAATCCTTTCTTTGTTCACCCCTAGACCCCATAAGGAACCTATGTGCCAAATTTAGAGTCTCCAGACCCAGCGGTTCGGGCTCTGCGTTGATATGTCAGTCAGTCAGTTTCTTCTTTTATATATTTAGATTGTAATCCTCAAAACTTATTAGGTTATCGGAGAAAATACCTAATTACCCGACTGCGCTAGAAGGAGGGTTATGTTTTCCGAGTGTATGTTTGTATGTCTGTAATTTCTTTGGCACGCTCTAGAGCACACAGCTAGTCGCACCTGAACTTGAGAGGTATCATTCAAATCGTCAAAGTCGTGAGAGTGACACTGGGTAATTTTCAAAATTTAATTTTTTTTAAAAATGAAATTATTAGGAGTTTTCGCGTCAAATTAGTTGTCCATTCAATTAAGTTGGCAGATGTTAACGCAGTCGGGTTTCTGGTGTTTCTCATAATTTTACTTGTTTGGTAAGTTTAAGTTTTCGTCTTCGAACGAATCAAAATTAGCTTGTGGTCGATGTTATGTAGAGGTACGACTTAAGTTATGCGAGTGCGAAGGTCAAGCTATGCGGTGTCTATAGGTCTCTGGTCGATGTATTTACATTACAGAACCGACTCATCAAGAAGGGGTAGGAAAGATGTTTAAGATGATATAATTTATTGGTGTATGAATGAATAGTCTTAAGAAAATAACAAACTCCATATTCATAAACGTATTATAAGCAGATTATAGCTAAAATAGGTTTCTAATTAATTTGTATTTATTTCTCATCTTGACTTTTATACTAATAAGAGAGATAATACGAATACACGAAGGCGGGCCGGTGGCGTGGTCGGTAAGATACTTGCTTTTCACGCCGCAGGTCGTGGGTTCGATTCCCACACAAGTTACACATTTGTGTGATGAACACGCCTGTTTTTCTTGAGTCTGGGTGTAATTATCTAAATTTAAGTATGTATTTACCTAAGAAAAGTATTATATGTAATATATTAACAGTTATCTGGTTTCCATAGTACAAGCTCTGCTTAGTTTAGGATCAGATGGCCGTGTGTGCTAATAATAAATAATAATAAATAAATAAATATTCTGGGACATTAACACACACGGTCATCTGGTCCCAAGCTAAGCAGAGCTTGTGTTATGGAAACCAGATAACTGGTATATACTATACATATAATACTTTTCTTTTGTATATATATACTTAGAATACATATTTACACCCAGACTCGACACAAACACAAATGTTCATCATTAATGTTTGTCTCGGGTGGGAATCGAACCCACGACCTGCGGCGTGAAAAGCAAGTATCTTACCGACCACGCCACCGCACCGGCCCGTCAACTATATTATTATTATATATTATTATTATACGAATCTTACAAATAATTACATTTTTGAGCCGGTTGGGGTCGAGACGCTAGGGCTGTGGGGCCCAGGTGCCCGCTGCTTAACTAAGCGTGTCTAAGCGCCTCTTCAACACCACCCGTGACCAGGCTGGCCTTCTTCTTGGACAAAGAATTAGTATTACCATTCAGCGTGGCCTGCTATTGGCTGACCGTTTAACTCACGTATCGCCATCTGAGGTACAAAGTCATAAACATTAATTAAATCTCATAAAGAACTATTTAATCACAAATAATAGTAATGTAAGACTATTCGTCACTAATATCCATATCGCTTGAATCATCATCACTGTCTGTGCAGCTTGAGGAGTCAGAATCTTGGCGATAGGCGATACGCGAGCTTATAGCCTTCCGGGCACGTTTCCAGAAGAAACCGATGTGATGTTGTGATTGACTGTGTACCCTATCTTAGTCAAATAAATGTTTTTCTTTCTTTCTTCATCTTGACATGTTATTGATAGTATTTGAAAATTTATTTCGTATTAACAACTCGTACTGAGGGTACAATGTTTTGTGGTGCAAATAGAGACAGGCTTCGGCGTGTTGATCATCTGACAAAGCCGCACCTCCAAGCCGTCTAGCCGTGTTACAGCGGTGTTTGGTGACGTGACACCATTTGCGAGGGACAGAATTGTTGCTCCTTTATGGTTTTCAACTAAGAGCCTAATTCCACTGCCACTTTATCACCGAAAATCATTCGCTGTCACGACTGCATCTATATTCGATCATAGACCACATCATTACTTAACTTCAAGCAACTTGTATTGCGCAAGCTTAATTTAGGATTAAAAATAATGTCCTCGAATGTTTAGTTCAAGTCGGGTATAAGTAGTCATAAATATCAGACTGATCTCTAATCTTAAATACTTCATTCTCGTCATGTCTAGGGTAGATTCAGGTAAGTAAAACACAACATTTGAATGACAATGTACGTAACAGGCGTTGCGGTGCGAAACGCTATTGTACAGACTCTAGGACGGAAATCTGCTAATAGGTAGAGATGGAAAGATTTGTGCATCGATAAATATGAAATATCGATAGAAAATTACTTTATAACGGATTTTATTGCTGTTTAATTTAGATTTTTTTAATTCGACATTTCAGTCTTTTCAGACTTCATGGTCACAGGTGTACCTGTCCACCCGTGACCATGAAGTCGTGAATCTAAATGAAACTGTAACTAAAACTAAAGCAGTTTTATTTCAATGTGGTTTAGTCTTTTAGCAACCTTGGTGTCTGGCGTCATACTGTGGGAATATGGACATTGCTGAAAATCAGTGTTGTGGGTCGCCTCTAGTAGGTACTCACAGCGTTTAATGAGGTATGTCCATGTTTGACACTGATGGGTTACACTGATACTCTTTTGTTTTTCATTTCTTTTTATCTGTTTTATTTATATTTATTTTCATTTACTTAAGGTTTTTTATTTTTTTTTGATAGTGTTTCAGTTGAAATGCAACTAGTTATTATTATATAAAGCACTTTTCACAATAAAAAATAACTGAAATGAGCACATGTTTGTAAACATCTGACTGGGTTTTTTCGTATGTAGTATAATTTTTAGTACATAATATCATATAAAGAAGTATGAAATTACTTCATCGATATCGATAATCTAACCATTGAATCTCCATCTCTACGAATAAATCAAACACCAGATTGATGGTATTATGTCAACATACACCAGCACAATCCGGGTATTTTGCATAATAACTGGAATGCTTGACAATTATTGAATAAAACATTATTCACTAATAGGGCAGATGGTTCGTGCATTTGTATGTGAGAATGCATCTAAGAAACTGCAAGTACTTAAACATAATTTGTCATTGCCAAAATGGTATAGATTTTATGGAAATTTCAAGGGATTAGGAGTTATTTAGAATAATGACATGGAAACTAAGAAAAATGGGGATGACACCGTCATTAATAATATTTGGGATAATAATATTTTACAATAAGCAAAATCAGCGGTGGCGCAGCGGTACGGGCCTCTCCTTAGAAATATAAGGTCACGGGTTCGTTTCCCAGTCGTGCCCACACATATTTGTGAGACTTGTTTCATCGCCGCTACTCAATATCGGTGAAGGAAAACATCGTAAGAGAACTGGCATGTTTAAGAACTAATCATTCGAGGGCATATCATCCACTAACCCGTACTTAACCAGCGTGTGTGGATTAAGGCCTTTCTCACTGAATAATATCGAATCGGTATATGGACTGGCACGTTTAATTGTAGACTACATCATTGCTTAACATCAGGCAAGTTGTGGTCAATCGCAAGCCTATTTCTGAATAGAATAAAATAAAATAAACCATCAACTTTGTGATTCAAGATTTTCCCACAGGCGTTGTAGTTTTCCTGAAAATCTTGAGAAACCGTTTTTCACCCTTAAAGGGTAAGGGGAACTACCCTTCTCATTATATACTTCTAACTTTCGCGTTGCATTATTAATATTTATATTTGTCATAACGGGGAATTAACGCGCTCACCTTTAATTTGGCTTTACGTTTCGTAGTCAGGTTGCACCGGTCGTGGTCTGCTTACTGCCACGATAAATATAAATACCTTTCTCATTCTCAAATCACTTGTAACTTTATATTCTATTTCTCTATTGCAATGCGTTTAATCCTGTTCTATTATATTTTTTTTAATTTTACCATTTTCATAAAAATATTTTAAAAAAAAGCAACATTACCAAAAAAATACGAATGAAATACGTAAAATAAAAATAGCGGAGGTGAAAAGCTAGTAACTAAAAAAATTAAAAATGAAATTATAATTATTAATATTACTAATAAACAAGTATAGATAAATCAAATCACATTACCTATTATACTTAAAGAATTCTAACACATCAACAAAACTAAAAGGGTAAGAAGTTGAAACATACAATTTCAACTACGAACCCCTTTTCGCGCCCCTACAATACGTCAATACTCAATAATCTTATAATAGATAATATAAGGGTTAACCTTTTATGACTCTACAAAGAAGCAGAGGGTTTTGAAGGCTATAAAACAATTGTGAATTGAATATAAGCTTAAGATCCGATTGAAAAAGGTAATCTATTGAATTCATTGATCATTCTAAATGGTATGTGATTCCTAATATTGCTAGGAGTATCTAAAACATAATTGTTTATATTTTATTAAAACTATTTACGAATATATTATTATATACAAAACTAAAAACATAAATCGGAACGCAACTTAAATAAAAATATTGACGTCCAAAATTATTAATCTCTACCAACCGTGAAACCCGTGAAAAGACTTTGAAACGTTGGGATTTGAAATCTAAAATAAACTGCGATAAAATCCGATATAAAATAGTTTTATTTCAATGTGTGTTACTAGCGAAACTTTAAGAAAATACTAAACTAAAATTTTTCACTGATAAGTATGCTTTCTCGTAAACAAAATTGTTTACAGGTGAAGTAGTTTATGAGAAAATCAGCTGTATTTAACAAACAGATGGTCACAAAAGAGACAATCAACTACTTACTTACAACTCTCTTCTACTTACTTAAAGCTCCTTTGCTTTTAACGGAACACTCATCATACGAGTTTAACTCACACTTGGTCGTGGTTTTTAATAGTAAAATCCTATTATAAATCAAAATTCAACGTGAACAGCTTACTTAAATAACACGCCATCTCGCATACTTGCCACAAGTAGAATAGAATCAACTCATTCACCAAATAGAAGTAAAGAAAAAAATGTTTACAAATACAGTCAATAATTTACCGGAAATCAACGAAAACCAACCAGAAACTACCGTGACTGCGGTTACTATAAAAACTAGAGCATTCACCAAATCGATCTATAGATCCCAATCTATAGATCATTATCAAGCACGCGTCAATGTCAACTACAATTCTGTAACAATCGATACAGTTATTTATGAATTTAGTATCGACCCTATTGATGAAATATAATATTTTTTAGGGTTGCTACTTTAGTATTAATACCATTGTGTTGGTTTGTAGTTTGGCTTGATGTCTTTGATTGATAATAGATCAATAGAATAATCAGGAAGAAGTTCAAATGACTTTTTACTATTATCTTCTGCCACGCGTCTTTAATATTTTTATCATTTATTATGAAAACTGCAAATTATTTTATTACTATTTGTCTAACTGATATTTTCCATATTAAACCTAATTAATTAATTCATTATAGTGCAAACAGGCTTACCCTATGCTTGGGTCTTATAGTGCAGAACCTAAACATAGCCGACAATATGTGTGAAAACCTCTTCTTAATATTGAGCCGTTGTCACTTTAAATACACAAAACAGACAACTCAAAAATCTAATATTATAAAAATTTAAAACTATATGTGTATTTGTCTAAATCGACCTAATAATAATGATTATTTTTTATTAATAACGGTCTCGTTTCTTTAATAAAAATAACTAGCTTTAAAACTAACCGTCTTCTGTTTATGAGTAAAAAAAATCACATGAACAATATTATAATTAATTCGGTCTCCATTCTCACGGCTTTTAATTGCAAAAAGCAGATGCTACCCAAAACTAAGGCCAAAGTAAAAAAGCACACGAAAAAGCGAAGATGACTTCACCAAACCGGAATTCAATTAGACACACAAAAGAAAGCAGGGACACACTACTTGTTCCAAACATTAATTATTCACCTTTACAACGCAACAATACAAGCAAAATTACTAACAAAAAACCTGACCCCTAAAAAGAATTAAAATAAAGCTGAAAGTAAACACTCACAGACTTTAAAATTCAAAATACGAACTAGATATGCAAATCTACGTGCGAAGATAAAAACAAATAAAGAAAAAACCGCTTCTATAGGTGACTGACAAATTTTGCATAGACTCAAGTTGGGGCCAGTATTGTTCCTTGAGGTACTCCTTTCTCATACTTCCGTATGCAAATGTAAATGGTGCTCGATCTTTTATTTTAATATCATCTTATTGTGTTAATACCATTCAGGTATCAAGGGGGACTGTTTTTTAGAAATAACTTGCTTGGAAATATTAATCATTGCCTATATGCAAATCAAATGCTCTGTCTAAGTCTGAAACTGTGGGAATCTTATCTAGTTTTTTTGTAATTTGGGGTGAGATACCGTTAGTAAGGATTTTTTGTATAATGAAACAAAAAATGTATGGGACGTGCATTAATTATAAAATTTATTGTATAGACTCAATAGATGTTGATTGTAAGTACTCTGTTTTTTTAATTTAATGATATTCATAACGTTTTCTTTGGATCAGCTAACAATTTAAAAATCTCTAACTAGAGTAGGTAATATGAAATAAATTCATTTTTATGTAGTTCACTTTTTTTTTCTATTTTAGTTTATGTGCATCAAAAGCATTTTATAAAATACTGACGTCATATCTTCAATTATTTTTGTAGTTTAAAAATTGCTAACTTTTATACTTATTTTTCTTTTTATTCACAATCTTCTGTAAACTAACTCTTTTGTTCAGGGAAAACCTGATAATCGGTTTTAAATCCCGAATCGAGTAAAGATACTTATTAATTCAGAAAAAAATAGTAGGAGCGTGAAGTTGGGAATTGTAACCGTGGAAAGGCAATAGGCCCCCCCTATAGGAGCCAAACATCAGTGGCGACGGGTGGAAATTTGAAAAAGGGAAACCGGAGCAAAAAAGTTCTTACTTAAGAAAATAATATCTCTTCAATACCGTCTCCAATGTTTCTATGGCGACCACCACCTTCATATTGGAAGTACTTATTTTTGATGCTATTTAAAACTCTTAGGCGTTCCATAATTTTAATGAAGTAAACGAAATTAATCAATTCCTAAAGGGAAGCTGTTAGAATCGGCTTGTATGGACTCTTCGCCACTGCTAAACAGCCTGTGAAATGTTGGTGATATTAATTTCTGCTTACACCTTTGAGTAATAGACGCGTAAGCGCTATGATAGGTATGCTAAGAGAAGTCTTTCTGGGCTAATTTATTTTTATTATATTAACCAATGAGAGTAAGATCTAATAATGGAGCTAATTTAAGTTACTAAAGTGCATAAGAGCTAGATATTCATTCCCATTTCTATTAAGGTCAGCTCTGAGTCTAACCTGATGCGGCTAGCAACCAGAATTATACGAGCGACTGCCATCAGACCTCGAAACACGTATGGAACCAGTAGCCGAGATAGTTAGACCATTTGTCAGGTTAGATTAAGCTTCTGACTGATATGTAATGATTGTCATAGATGTGTAAAATGAAATTAATTTGATGAATTTTCATTTCATTTCAAAGATTGTCGGGGGCGGGAATCAAACCCGACCTCCCGGGCACAGTATAGCCCAATCGGACGGCTTACACCGCTCGACTACCGAGGTCGTCATAAGTGCTATAGGCCGACCGTTTAACTCGCGTATCGCCTATCGCCAAGATTCTGACTCCTCAAGCTGCACAGACAGTGATGACGATTCAAGCGATATGGATATTAGTGACGAATAGTCTTACATTACTTTTATCTGTGATTAAATAGTTCTATAAGAGATTTAATTAATGTTTTATGACTTTGTACCTCAGATGGCGATACGCGAGTTAAACGGTTTATCTTTAAATACTAATCTTCTAGCCCTTTAGTATAGTTTAAATAAATATAATTTCTATTAAATTATTAATTCTGTATTTTCTTTTTACAGGTATGGTATAAAATGCGTTGCATCCACTGCCATAAACAGTAAGTTTTATAATTTCTTAACATTAATTTATACTTAACAATGCAAAAATACCAAATAAATTATTAATTTATGTACCCCTCGAAATCGATTAATCTACACAACGGTATAGTAACGCCATCTATTATCACGCTGCGTAACTACACGAAGTTCTCTAGATCATTACTAGATGGCGCTAGTAGTAGCTTGTTATCATAGATCATAAAATATTATGTACTTGAATAATTTGGTCCAGTTAGCGTATTTATTTAGAATAAAATTAATTTTATGATCAGCAGCGGTGGCGCAGCGGTACGGGCCTCGCCTTAGAAATATAAGGTCGCCGGTTCGATTCCCGGCCGTGCCCACACATCTTTGTGTGAATTGTTCCCTCTCCGCTACTCTATATCGGTGAAGGAAAACATCGTGAGGAAACCGGCATGTCTTAGTACTAATCGTTTAAGGATATGTGACATCCACCAACCCACACTTGGCCAGCGTGTGTGCATTAAGGTCTAAACTCTCTCAACTGGTAAGACAGTTTAGAGAAGACCCGTGCCCAGCAGTGGGGCACTAAAAAGGGTACTTCAATGTCCAAGTAATCATAGACTACAGCCATTTATAGTGGATATAGATTGAAAACAATAATAACAATATAATTAAAATATGTATAAAATTAGTTAAAAGATTTTCGCTATCGTTATCATAGCAACAAAACTATTCTGTGATACAAGCGCACGCGCACACACGTAACAAATCACACACACACAGAACTATGATGAATAATGACTACCAACTCAAGCCATGTGGTTCTTGTTGAGTATTTTGACGAATTCTGAATAGAATAGTGTGTGCGTCGAGCAAGCGGGATTTAATCTTAATTTAAAATACTTAAAACTTATTAATAACTAGCTTTCCGCCGCAACTACTCCTGCGTGAACTACATGTCATGCCTAGCTATGGGATAAAAAGTAGCCTATAGCCTTCCTCAATCAATGGGCTATATGACAGTGCAAGAATATTTCAAATCAGACCAGTAGTTTTTGAGATTAGTGCGTTCAAACAAACAAACTCTTCAGCTTTATATTATTAGTATACATTTTTCTGAGAGTTTGTTATAAATTTGATATTTCATATATAATCTAACTTAAAAATGCTTAAATAATTTGTACCAAAACCCAAGCAAAATCAACTCAGAATTCAAGTCACTGTGAGCTCAGTTTGCTTAAAGCGGAACGCAACTCAAATAATAATGTTTGTAGGTAGTCATTAATTATTGTGATTTATAATTTTGAACGTCGAATACCTCAGTCCACCCGTGACCATGAAGTTTGAAAAGTCTTTGAAACTTCGGGATCTAAAATCTAAAATAAACTGCGATAAAATAGTTAATTGTTTTTGTATACTAAATACTCAATGTCTCAATGTTACAGATCGGTGGTAAGTAATACAATTTTGACACAATTTTTATAAATATATATTCCGGGACATTAACACACACGGTCATCTGGTCCCAAGCTAAGCAGAGCTTGTGTTATGGAAACCAGATAACTGGTATATACTATACATATAATACTTTTCTTTTGTAAATATATACTTATAATAGATATTTACACCCAGACTCGACACAAACACAAATGTTCATCACCGATGTTTGCCTCGGGTGGGATTCGAACCCACGACCAGCAGTGTGAAAGGCAAGTATCTTACCGACCACGCCGCCGACCCGTCAATTATGGATCCTGTTGGGCACAGCATTAGAAAATGACAAGAAGTTTATTATAATAAACGAATACCCGTATTTGAGCAATGTCCATGGTCGACACTGGTGGGTCACACTAATTCTGTTTTTTTTTCTTCTTTTCTATTTCCATTTATATTTTCTCTCTTTTTTCATGAGTTTTTTTGTCATTTGATTCTGTGTGTCCTGTCTCTGTCAAATAAATGTTTTTCTTTCTTCCCTTTTTTATTTTTATTAATCATTTTCGTTCTGTAAAATAGCTAAAATTTCGTTTGTTTTAGTTTTTATTTATCTAATTGTTAATTTTAAACTTACCACAAAAGGTTATATTTCCAGCTGACATGACGTACATCGGCGCCTCTATGACGCGATGCGCGGGCGCAGGGGGTACCCAAACCTGATTTTCGGTTCTAACTTGACCTTGTGCCGACGCGTATTACATCATAATATTTATAATGCCTTATTTTTACTAACTTACACTGTAAAAACTACTGTATTGGCACGTGTTAAGATAGTTTTTTGTATGTAAATATTTTTGGTAGTTAATTCTTTTTAGTTATATTTAACGGTCTATCGCATAAGTACTTGTCTAAGATCGCTACCTACATGTCGGTTTTTCCGCATACAACTTTCCGTGTTTTATTTAACACATTGTTGTTATTTTTCATATGATTGCAATAGTTGGAACCGTTAATTAAATATTAAATAACTACATGCATGTCATTTTGCTGTCACAAGTTATGTCATAAGTATAGGTGGCGCAGCGTTACGGGCCTCGCCTTGGAAAAATAAGTTCGCGAGTTCGAATTCTGATCGTGCCCACACATCTTTGGGTGAATTGTTTCATCTCCGCTGCTTAATATAGGTGAAGGAAAACGTCGTGAGGAAACCGGCATGTCTAAGAACTAATCATACGAGGACATGTGACATGCACCAACTCGCACTTGGCCAGCGTGTGTGGATTAAGGCCTAAACTCTCTCAACTCGTAAGACAGTTGAGAGAAGACCCGTGTGGGACCCGACAGTGGGACGCTAGAAAGGGTTAAAGTGAATCAAAAATGTACCATAATTAAGGTGTCAAAAATTAAAACTGTTTAGAATATTCATTTATATATTTTACATATTTTAATATTTATTATATTTATTAAATACACTGGGGTGAGTTCCAATCTCATCTAATCTTTTACTAACTTTATGACCATAAGCATAGTAAGTAATAACTGGTGGTAGGCTTCAACCGTGGTTAGTGACCACCCATCAGACAAAGCCGTACCGCCAAGAGGCCTTGACGTGTTCCGGAGCGGTGTCTGGTGACAACATTTATGAGGGTGGGTCGAAATTGTTGCTCCTTTATATTTTCTAACCATATGGAGCCGCATTTCACTGCCATCTTCTCACCAAAAATCATTCGTAATCACGACTGAATCGCGGCATGTGTGATGTGTGAATAAGGCAAGCGCATTCCATCGCAGACTACATCATTGTTTAATATCAGACATTTTGTTTTTAAGACAAACCTATTTCAGAATAAAAAAAAACAATAAAAATATTATTGATGATTTTTATCACATCATTGCTTAACATCAGGCAAGTTGTAGTCAAGCGCAAGCCTATTTCAAAATAAAATAAATATTATTATGAAATCTACTGTAAACACTATAAACCTATTGTAATAGAATTCTAGATATACCTACAGTTGTTATAAAACTGCCTAGATAAGCCTCTAAACAAGTTTGTACCTATAATTTTCTATGCAAATTGCTAGTTTTATATAAACTTAATAATATAATTGAATAATCACTTGAATAACAGCGTTAAATATTGTATTTTTGAATACTAAATACAAGTTACCTACCAAAATTCGGTTTGCCTGCGCCCTATTCACTTAATTTCTTGACGCGCTGATCAAATTGCGTTGTAGTTGCGATCAAGTTGTGGTGCAGTTGCGATCAAGTTGCGGTGCAGTTTGAATTAAGTTTACTATCGGTTAAGCCGTTCCCGAGATTTAGCGAGACAAGTAAACGTCAGTTTGTACCAATTTAATATTATGAATGCAAAAGTAAGTTCCCTGTCTGTGTGATACACGTTCACGCCTTAACTACTGAAAAGTTTGGAATGTAATTTGGTATGGAGATGCTTTGGTATGGAGACCAGAAGGAATTTTTATCTGATTGCGCAAATAGAGGCTAATGGTTTTGTTTATAAAGTGTATAGAAAAGGAAAAAGAAGAATAGGACGTTAGAAGCAGTAATTTTACTCGGTATTTACTGGGCTAGCGGTTCCAACGTACAACACAATTTTTTATCTAGTTATTTGTCAAGTAGTTACATAGACGTCTTTTTAACTTCAACCTTTTTAACTATCCAAGCTGGGCACAGTAGGATAATTCACGTAATTAAATAAGTTTAATTGGAGTCCAGTTTCATTTAAGTTTCGATCAAAACAGCCCTTTTCGTAGTCTCGTACTTAGTTTTGACAACCGCTGTCAGATACGCTCGCGTCAAGTTCGCGTCATGCGAGCGTTTTAAATTTAAGGTTATTTATGACAGTTACAAGGATACCATTTTGCACTAAGCCGTAAACCTATAGGCCGACCGTTTAACTCGCGTATCGCCTATTGCCAAGATTCTGACTCCTCAAGCTGCACAGACAGTGATGATGACTCAAGCGGTATGGATATTAGTGACGAATAGTCTTACATTACTTTTATCTGTAGTTAAATAGTTATTTATGAGATTTAATTAATATTTTATGACTTTGTACCTCAGATGGCGATAGGTACCTATCGCCATCGCGAGTTAAACCATCGGCCTATAATTGCAACTGCAACACAACTTGATTGGTGCATCTTCTCTCAACTATCTTACGAGTTCTTAAAAGTCTATTTAGGATATAAAAAACTTGCGGATTGCAGCCAATTTCAAAATCTTATTATTTTATTGAGATCTGTCTCGAATCGTAAATTATAAACATAATTAATTATACGGTTTATTATCGACATAATTAGGTTCTGTTTGGTATTAATTTGATGTCATGTTGCGTGATATTTGCATTAGTTCTGTTGGTAGCTAAAAATACATTTTAACCTCCGATAAAAAAGAGGTGATATAAGTTTAACAACCAAGTCGAAACAAAATAAAAATAAATTTAATAAAATTAAGATAATTATAATGTTTCATAAATAAATATAAATTCAGTTTAAATAAAAAATAAATGGCAGTTATAGGGACTGTCGATAGATGTGAAAACTGTGAATTCACTAAAAAAACCTCATCAAAAGCGTATAACGCGCAAAACACACGGCCGCTGCAAAAATCCCACTAAAAAAAAATCCGCTGTAGGGACACATTTTCCGTCTAACTTCCATTCGACGTGCATTTTGCACGCGCTAAAGAACTTCTTTCCAAAAATAGCAGTGCTACAAGAAATCTAGATTTAATTCGTAACAAAAATTATGCATTACTCCTAGCTTCACTGGCGAAACATACACAAGAAAACATGTTGCAAGCACTATCTATCTCTATCACTAAGAGACGAGAAGAAAGAGACAAGACTATGCTTGCATCATGTTTTGTTGGGCAGTGTAAACGCCCAGTTAGTTACACGTGTTAGGAAAATAACTGATTCACTTCATAAATCTTTTACTATATAATTATTCGTAACTATTAGGAATATATTTAAATTTTAAACTTAATAATTTACATTAATTTCGATATCCGCAATAAAATTTTAGCGACATTGCCGAAACGTGTTTCGAATCGCCATTTCGATTTCATATTTATGATGTCTACAAAAAAATGCCACTCCATTACGCAAATCTCGACTTTTTGCTGACAAAAAAGTATAACTTTCATTATCTTTATCACACACACGAGTCAAACCATAAAAACTTATAAAACTCATTCATTGTATTCAAACGTCTCGCCGCCATATTGTTCTTTATTTAAAAAACCCGCGAAAAAACGATGACTTTTTCAACCAGCTGTGTTAAGATTGTTTTTATGTTTTTTTTTATAATAATGTGGGTCACTGTTATTTTGTCCGTCCTTAACATGTTTTGCGACTAAATTTATATTTAAATTCAAACATGTGACTCATTTAACGGTTAATTGCAATATTTATCACGTAATAAAGACATTAATGTCTATTGGAAGATATTTTTTCTTTATTTAAAGATTAATTTGTTCATAGGGGAGCTAGTGATTTTTTTTTTAACTATTTGACGTTTTGTTGTATGTACTTATTTATTTATTCTGCCAGTTGATGTATTGAAGTTATACTCAGATTATAAATGTATCATAATTAATCTGCTATTGCTACTAAAATACGGTAGTAAGTAAAAAAAATAGTATTAATTTAAAAATAGGTAGTCTGTAATAAATTATTTTCAAAACTTAATTCTGTTTGAATGATTATGCGAAAATACACTTGATTACTATAAATGATTTATTGAAAGTACTTTTAAATTAATGTAAAACATTAACTGCGCGCATTGATCGAAAATTTGATACTGGTTTTAACTATCTTTCATAGTGATTGATTTTTGCCCAATATTATGAGTTCTTAAAATAGACTTCTGATTTATTTTGTGGTTGGTAAAGAATAAACATGGGAGGGGGGGGCGGGGGTAATTTATGAATTTAATAACATCCGTTGCATATTTTTTTAATCGGCCCGACCGTCCTCGGACGGCTCACCGAAAAAGTCCGGTGAACCAATAGAGGCCCTTCCGGCTAATTGGGTTAGGTCATAAGCAAAAAAAAAAAAATTTTTAGCTACCATCTCATAGCAGCGATGGCGCAGCGGTACGGGCTTCGCCTTGAAATATAAGGTTACGGTTTCCATCTCGTATCGCGCCCACACATGTTTGTGTGAATTGTTAACTTTATTTCGGTGAAGGAAAACATCGTGCAGAAACCGGCATGTCTAAGACCCAATCATTCGAGGATATGCGACATCCACCAAACCGCACTTGACCAGCATGTGTGGATTAAGGCCTAAACTCTCTGAACTCGTAAGATAGTTGAGAGAAGACCTCGACAGTGGGAAATTAAGGGTTTTTACTTGGTAATATTTTACGAAGTTCCATAGGAAAATAATTAAAAGCAACAAAGATCTAGTCAACTTAATCGAACCTCATGGTGCGTCTGCGCACGTTAGCAGTACGAATTACGTACATTTGTACGTCAATCAACACAGCAAAAAATTTGATTCATATTTATAAAGCTTGTGTTATTTGCCGACTAAAACATAAGTACCTACTGCTTTCGTGGTGCACTCGATAGCAGTTTCGAATACCGCGCTGGACAAATACAGTGAGCGTTTTACTAGTGGTGGTTTCGACCGTGGTTAGTGACCACTCACCGGGCAAAGCCGGTCCGCTAAGCGACCTTGCAGCATTCCGTTGTGATGTCTGATGACATCATATTAAGAGGGTGGGCTGGAATAGTAGCCCCTTTTAAATGTTTTCTAACCAAAAGGAGCCTCATTCCTCTTCCAGCTTCTTAACGAAAATCGCTCGTAGTCCCGAGTGATTTGGTATACTGGGTAAGCGTGTTCCATCGTCGACTACATCATTGTTAACAACAGATATGTCACTCACTTCAAGCTTTTTAGTGTCCCACTGCTAGGCACGGGTCTTCGGGTCTTCGGACTCGTAACATAGTTGAGAGAGTTTTGGCCTTAATCCACACACGCTGGCCAAGTGCGGGTTAGTGGATGTCACATGTCCTCCAATGATTATGTTCTTGGACACGCAAACTTCCTCACGATGTTTTCCTTCACCGATATCAAGCAGCGGTGATGAAACAATTCACACAAAGAAGTGTGGCACGACTGGAAATCGAACCTGCGACCTTATATTTCAAAGGCGAGGCTTGTACCGCTGCGCCACTGCTTACTACCACTACAAGTATCCTAGAGTAAAAAAATAACTGACCGTAAACCGAGTGATCAGTAGTTAATCAGCCGATTAGTTGTAGAACTGGGCTTAATATCCTGTCCATGTGAGAATAATGGTTGTTCTATGAACAAGTTTGTCTAAAACAGGGTTTACATTGACCTCTGAAGCTAGAAAATAATACTGTTGAGCTTCAAGTGTCTGTCATCATTGGGACCGCCTGTCACACCGTTGTGTAACATTAAAGTTTGATAAATTAAAGATGCTGTTCAAAAGCAATTCACGGCGCAAATAAAAGTAACAATTTGTGATAAGTGATCGTATTTTATTAGCAGGTTGATACTGGAGTCGAGTTTTTTTATTATACAATATTCTGATGTAGTCTACGATGGGACGCTCCCAATATACCGCTTCACTCGTGATGAATGACTTTCAGTGGAAGGTGGCAGTGGAATGAGGCTTCATATGGTTAAAAACTTTTAAGAAGCAAAAATTTCGATTCACCCTCTTAAATAGTGTCACCAGACATCTCACCGGACACGGCAAGGCCTCTTGGCGGTGTGTCTTTATCTGATGGGCGGTCACTAACCACGGCCAACGCCTGCCACCAGTTATTTACCAATAAACATAATTACCAGTTGATTGGTTTTCAACATAAACTTGTACCTACTAAACAAAGATCATATTTGAGAGATGATTGCTGCATTCATTCATTCCTTTTTTTTTTTTGGACGTTAACACACAGTCATCTGGTCCCAAGCTAAGCAGAGCTTGTGTTATGGAAACCAGATAACTGGTATATACTATACATATACATAATACTTTTCTTTTGTAAATATATACTTTTAATAGATATTTACACCCAGACTCGACACAAACACAAATGTTCATCATTAATGTTTGTCTCGGGTGGGAATCGAACCCACGACCTGCGGCGTGAAAAGCAAGTATCTTACCAAACAGTTGAATGCGCTCTACACTCACCGAAAAAAATAAAATAATTAATAAAAACGACTTCAAATTTAAGTGAAACTATTTTGAACAAACGTCTTTTAGTATTGTCTTAGATTTACGGGAATAATCTAAAATAAACCGCGATAGAATCCGTTAAAAAGTAGTTTTATTTCAAACGTCTTTTAAATAAAACAAAAATTTTTAAATACGTGACGCACAAAATATAATACATAATATTACAGAAAACTTAGACGTTTTCATGTACAAATCCTTTATAGATAAAAATAAATTAGTTTTACCCCCGACGCAAAAACTTCTTTGTGTAGAAAATAGACGAACCAATTTTGAGTTTCCTTTTTTTTTAACGATTAATTAGTTGGAAGTGTTCTTAGCAAAACAAAATTAAGGCCCGGGGTTATTAAATTTTTAATTAAGAGTCATAGTCTGACAGGCCGGTGGCGTGGTCGGTAAATTACTTGCTTTTCACGCCGCAGGTCGTGGGTTCGATTCCCACCCGAGACAATCATTAGTGATGAACATTTCTGTTTGTGTCGAGTCTGGGTGTAAATATCTATTATATGTATATATTTACAAAAGAAAAGTATTATATGTATAGTATATACCAGTTATCTGGTTTCCATAACACAAGCTTTGCTTAGCTTGGGACCAGATGACCAAGTGTGTTAATGTCCCAGAATATTTATTTATTTATATTTATAGTTCTATTAAGAGGGTAGGTCGGAATTGTTTCTAACCATATAACTCTCTCAACTCGTAAGATAGTTGAGAGAAGACACTAAAAACGGTTGATGTGAACCATATTATTATGGTGCCTCTTTCTACTGTCAACTTCTCACAAATAATCATTCGTAAGCACGAGTGAATCTGTATATTAAACGGGCGTGTCCAATCGTAGACTACATTAATGCTTAACATCAAGCAAGTTGCAGTCAATCGCAAGCCTATTTCAGATTTAATATAAAATCCTTTTTTTGTTGGAGTATTTAGTGTTGTCGGTCACAGTGAGTTTGGACCGGATCAACGTCATCTGTCAAGTATGACAGGTGACATCGCAGAGCTGTTCGACTGAATGAACGTTGTCTATAATGTTTTATGATTATGTATATTGTTCTTTGTCTGTATTAACTGTAACCATTTTAAATTAATATATCGCTGGACCCCGTGCGAGTTAGACGTGCTAGCGAATCAGTAGACCAAATTACGAGAGCCAAGTAGAGCGGTCGTGTGCGCGGCTAATCCACCTTTTATCATAGTTTTACTTACTGAACCCCCTAGGAACCCATAATAGTTTAATATTGGGTAGGTAGGGGGTTACTCTCTAAACGATAGATATTAGGTGGATGCTTGGCAGTATAACTACTCACTGATTTGGCATAAATAAGTGGTTAAGTTAATATAAAAGACCATCCTGACACTTTACTGCTATTTCTCCATTCGCCGTAAATACTTCTAGTTTAATACTGGGTAGGGTTCACCATCCTTCCTCCTCTTGCATTAGTTTTAGATTTGTTTTAATCATATTATTAGCTTGAAATAAATATTACTAGAAAATAGTAAACGTAATTGTAGCCTTCCTACGCCAATGCATATAAATTTATATTGTCTTAGATTTACGTGAACATGAAGTCTGAAAAGACTTTGAAACGTCGGGATTTAAAATCTAAAATAAACCGCGATACAATCCGTTAAAATGTAGTTTTATTGTAATGCATACAAAATTGTTACATGTTCGATTCGGTGTAAATGAAGCATTTCTTAAAATACACCGACACTACACTTCAAGTCGTAACATTTAAATCATAAGAGTCATAACTCAGAATTCTGTATGACATCATCGTATTAACATGCGATAATTATTATTATAATTTATCACTTTTCATTCTGTCTGTTTGAATCAGTAACATCGCTCTACTTCTTTTCTTACGACGGGCCGGTGGCGTGGTCGGTAAGATACTTGCTTTTCACGCCGCAGGTTGGGGGTTCGATTCCCACCCGAGACAAACATTAATGATGAACATTTGTGTTTGTGTCGAGTCTGGGTGTAAATATCTATTATAAGTATATATTTACAAAAGGAAAGTATTATATGTATAGTATATACCAGTTATCTGGTTTCCATAACACAAGCTCTGCTTAGCTTGGGACCAGATGACGGTGTGTGTTAATGTCCCAGAATATTTATTTATTAGATTCAATTTAGATTAAGTAATTAAACTTAGAAGTTGTTCCATTACTGACTTCAACAAGCAAAATTATTGAAATAAAACTACTTTTGGACATCAATTACCTACCTCAGTCCACCCGTGAACATGAAGTCTGAAAAGACTAAGAAATCGTCGGGATCTAAAATCTAAAATAAACCGCGATAAAATCCGTTGAACAGTAGTTTTATTTCAATGTGTGATATTCGCGTAAATCTAAGACAATACTATGCAAAATTGTTAAAAAACTTGATTGAAATAGCTGATTTGGCGGGAAAAGTCCTAATGTCACTGACACGACTAAGACGAATCTAATGATACCTCTCAAGCTGACATGACATGCTCTTACAAAAAAAGTAAGTAAGTAAGTAAGGCTCTAGAGCGTGCCAAAGAAATATTTACACATAGACTCAAAAAGCATACCCCTCCTTCTAGCGTCTTCTTCAACCCTTTTCAATGTCCCACAGCTGGGCACGGGTGTTCTCTCAACTATCTTACGACTTGATAGAGTTTAGGCCTTAATCTACACACGCTGGCCAAGTGCTAGGTGGTGGATGTCACATGTCCTCGAATGATTAGTTCTTAGATATATGCATGTGGATAGTTCAGCACATCACTAAAAATACACTACATTGGATAGTCTTGAAGACAGTTGTTCACATTTTTTTTTATCCCATAATAGGTTTGCACTTGACCACAACTTGCCTGATGTGAAGCAATGTTGCAGTCTACGATGGAACGCGCTTACCTAATAAATACCGATTCACTCGTGACTTGAAGACAAGTAGATTATAGCTATCGGAAAACAGAGATGCCGGCAACGAATTCCACAGCTTGGCAGTTTGCACAATAAAAGTGAAAGCAAAGCGCTTTGTGCGTGCCCGTGGAAATTCAACCATATAACGGTGGCGCATAGCCGTACCTCTACTTGTCCGATGCAGGAACGGGGATGGGGGAATAAGATTGTGTAATTCCAACGCACACTCTCCGAAGTGTATCCGGTAAGACCGAAAGACTAGCAACTATGCGGCGATGCTCGAGGCTTTTTTCGACATTTACAGATTTCCTTTTTTAGTTGCCTGCTGTCCTGTGTTTCTGTCCTGTACAGGCTATTGTCCTTGAGTGAATGGTCTTTATGGCCGGTGGTCACCTCACACCCCCTCACGGTATTGCAGGAAGCGTGTAGGGACGGGGTTTGCCCCCTGACCGAATTCCTGCGCTGCCTGTAAACGCGGGCAGGTCGGTCTTGATGGTGGTGCTTGCCTTAGGGGATGGGACTTCGGCCACAACGCTGCCGATCAGGTGCACTGCTCCATAAGGAAATATTTTAATGGCTCTTTACCTACTAATGGGACGGGCCGGTGGTGGTTCTTACTAGTAGAAATGTGAAGGTAACAGACAAAGACAAACGAATTATAAACCTATTTTGGGTATAATGAGCTTATAAGACGTTTATGAATACGGGGTTAGTCTATAGATTAGATTACATTCCGAGTCTCTTCACCGCGTGTCGCTGTCGATCCTGACTTATAGAAGTGGCTTTGGCGGTATAGCTGGGGGGGGGGTTTATTTCAATAATTTTGCTTGTTGAAGTCAGTAATGGAACAACTTCTAAGTTCAATTACTTAATCTAAATTGAATGTAATAAATAAATAAATAAATATTCTGGGACATTAACACACACGGTCATCTGGTCCCAAGCTAAGCAAAGCTTGTGTTATGGAAACCAGATAACTGGTATATACTATACATATAATACTTTTCTTTTGTAAATATATACTTATAAAAGATATTTACACCCAGACTCGACACTAACACAAATGTTCATCACTAATATTGGTCTCGGGTGGGAATCGAACCCACGACCTGCGGCGTGAAAAGCAAGTATCTTAGGCCCGTCAAACGTGCGCTTTGACCTAGGAAGCCAATTCAGGATCTGCTAGTAATCGGTAGCTTTGCAGAAGCATCTCCAGTAAATCATTACAAAAACAACTTACATCAACATAAACATCAAAATAATTGACGCATTATCACTAAGCAACAAATTTATTACTTTTTAACTAATACACATCAAAGATATTAAAAAATAACAGATATGTTTGCGCGAGTTTTAAATCAAAAACATCCTAATAGGATGTTTTATTGTTAGTCCTTGTCTCGACATAACACTTGAAGCGTAATTAGTCAAAGGATTACTATTTTGTTTTACGTGCGTACTATTCATTATTTTTATTATATTATTATAGAACCATGCCAGCCACTTATAAAGTTTATGTTTTTGTGTTTTTATATTGAAAGAATCTGTTTAGTCTATTCATGTAACAATTTAATTTGGAGCCTCTAAAACACTTTTAAGGAGTCTTTTCTACTCTGTCATGATTGAATCGAAGGGTTGAATGCGTTTAGTTGGCCATCTTCCGTACTTTTAACAAGTATCCCAGGACAAGAGAAAGCTATCTCTTACGTTCTTTTCTTACTTTTAGTAGGTATTATTCATTAGTGCAAGAGGTCTTTCTATATTGTGTCTGCCATAAGAGAGGAATCGTTTTAAATGTCTGTTACTATGAACATAACTTATCTTTGTATATAATATCATTGGTATATCTACTATTGGCCTTGATTTTTTGCTCACACCAAAAGAGCCAAATTACTGTGTCGGACTTGTAGTCTGTGTTTAAATTGATTTTTATCTACAACTATAGCTACCTGCCCTGGCTTCACAAAGGTGCAGTAAAATGTACGATAGCTTTAAAACCTCCTTGTGTTTTATGTAGATAAAATGAAATCGCTTCCGCTGTCTGTTCGCGAAACTCAAAAACTACTGAACGGATTTTCATTTTGTTTTCACCAATAGATAGGGTGATCCACGAGGAAGGTTTAAATGTATAATACGTATCCGTGCAAAGCTGGAGCGGGTAGCTAAAATATCTTTAAAATAAAGTATTATTGAAATTCATAACCTAACTAAAAGCTAAGTATCTCAAACACTTCTGCTTTTTAAGCCCTGATAAAAAAGGTGTTTTAAGTTTAAGGCGTGTATTTGTGTACAAAATTGCTACCACAGAACCCGTAAACCGATGGCCCTTTTTGTTGCATTTTTTAAATTGGACAACTGAAGAGATTAAGATCGTTTTTAGATAGGTTTCAAGAAAATAAGGCGTCGGGAGTGTATTTAATTTTTTTTTATTTAAATTTGAATATTAAAATTTAAAATTATTGTAATTTTATTTTAGGGTGCGCGTGAGCACACACACTGACATACAGAGATGTCACTTAATAGTCATATTTTTTCCCATATTTACTGCCTAAGCTGATGTGACTAAAATTAAACGTGCGTCTGCCATCAGACCTCGAAACCCGTAGGGAACCAGTAGCCGAAATCATTATAGACCGACCGTTTAACTCGCCTATCGCCAAGATTCTAACTCCTCAAGCTGTACAGACAGTGATGATGATTCAAGCGATAAGGATATTAGTGACGAATAGTCTTACATTACTTTTATCTGTAGTTAAATAGTTCTTTAGTTTTATGACTTTGTGCCTCAGATGGCGATACGCGAGTTAAACGGTCGGCCTATAGACCTGGTGTCAGATTATTTCAGGCTTCTGACTTTTAACGATTGTCATAGATGTGTTAAATGACAATCGGGGCAGACATTTTCATACCCAATACAGACATTTATGGGTATGAACATGACTTTATCTTGAGTCTGGGTGTAATTTATCTACTTTAAGTACCTATGGATATATTTACAAAAATCCATATCTCAGCTCCAAGTAGGTTGCCGCGATGAATTGTCTACAAGCTGTTCTGTGTGCGCAGATATAACACTAATTTAGGTCTTAACGCACCCATAACCAGAATGACCAAGTCATATTACGATTCCCGCTTGTTAGATTTAGACATATTTGGGGATAAGATGTCCCAATTCAAGAAAAAAATCGCTGATCACATCAGGTTTAAAATATAGCAAAATAGTTATGAATATTTCTAAGTAGTTATGTACTTAGTTCTGTGTAATATATATAAAAAACAATTGATGTTCGTTAGACTCGCTAAAACTCGAGAACGCCTGAACGGATTTATCTTATCTTGGTCTTGAAATGTTCGTTGAGGTCTAGGAAAGGTTTAAAAGGCGACAAAAATTCGAATGATTGCCGGGAAAACCATAAAAACAGCCCTTTTCTTTTTCTCACACAAACGTTTTGATTCAGTGTTCTAAGCATGGAAAATAAGCCAAGAGTGTGATAAAATTTATGATGATTAGAAATTTCTAATGTCTAATACCGATATCTACCCGTGCGATGCCGGGGCGGGCCTCTAGTGTTTATATATTTATTGTCAATTGAAGCAGGGTATTACTAATTTTAGCGGTGGTTACCTTTATCTGAACCTATAACACAACTGTCCAATCTTTGTATAAACTACCTACTTATTTTATATAGGTAATTGTGTATCTTTTGTTGGTGATCTAAAAAAAATAAAATAAAGAATAGTATGCATATATAATATGCACTATAGTTTAATTAAAGTTATTTGGTTTCCATAACACAAACATTCCCCTTTGCTTAACTTTGGAATCAGATGTCTGTATGTTTTAATGTTCCAGAATGTTATTATAATATTTTCTGAGTTAAGAGAAATCGTAAGAAATAATAGTAAGATTAGTTTCATGTTGAACCCTAACAGTTAACATGTGAGGTGGGAAACCGGTTTGAACTTATTACAACTAAGTACTTATTAATTAAATAAAATGAATTTATCATTTGGCACATACAGGTAGTAGTTTTAAGGTGGGTGCACACTGGATGTGTAGGTGTTATGTAACAGTACACAACAACGACGCCGCGACGGTCTCAGTCTATAGACATTATTCATACACTTTATTTCGTGTCAAAACTGTACATTTTACGAACAATAAATATATTATTATTATTTATAGGGCAATTCAACTAATAGAACAGTAAGAAATACCAAATCTAACGTCAATGCAAGCTGGTTTTGAATGAAGGAAATTGTTTTCAAGTTTGGCATAGTAACACTATAACATATAAGACAAAAATAATTGTATTAAGTCTTAATAAACATCAGTTTGTCTTTAATATTCTAAGTCTTAGCCTAAATCACAGGTGTACGTATTTACAATCATTTCATAGTATGACTATTGATTATCTTTTCGACTAGCTGGTAGAGGGACTACCCTCCATGTCTCGGAAAGCACGTTAAACTGCCGGTCCCGGTTGTTATTTAACACATCTATGACAATCGTTACATGTAGTCAGAAGCCAATATCATCTGACACCTGGTTTAACCATCTCGGCTACTGGTTCCCTACGGGTTTCGAGCTCTGATGGCAGTCGCTCGTATAATTCTGGTAGCTAGCCGCATCAGGTTAGACTGGGAGCCGGCCTTTAAAAGAAATTGGAAATATTCAAGGGGAATGACGAGTAAAAATTAAAGTGAATCCTATTTTGATTGTTAGCCGGCCGAGGTCTTCAGTCAACAATCCTAAAGTTATACAATATATTTTTAAAACTCTTGTAGCTACGTCATGGTGGTCTAATTACTCCGGGAAGCACTTAGCTTTGTCTTCGCGCAAAAACCCAACACAGTTCAGTTTATCTGCCTAGGAACGACGTGATGTCAATAATAATTAACTAAAACCGATAGCGTATTTTCTATTAATTTGATATGTATTATGTACTTTGGTTTAGGTACTGTACTGTACTGTTCGTAAATACCTCAGTGTGCACACAACTTAACGATTTAGTTTCTTATTTAATGCCTATTTTGAAATTAAGCTAATAATTGGTTTCTGCATTGAACGGTTTTTTGGTACTAAACTTGTACCTGAAATAAAAAATGAACCGAAATGAAAACGTATGAAATAACCTACATTTAAATTATTTTTTGAGTTAATTTAAAATTGTGCTGTGAGAAAAATGGGCGGGTATTTCACGCCGATTTTGATAGATTATCCTAGTTTTGATTGATTAATATACTAGTTAATATACTAGTCCGCTAGTCGTTGTCGTTCCGACAAGAGCTAGTTAAATATCTGAGTTAAGATTACTTTTTTTATCCTATAATAGGCTTGCGCTTGACCACAACTTGCCACTTGCCTGATGTGAAGCAATGATGCAGTCTACAATGGAACGCGCTTACCCAGTTAATACCGATTCACTCGTGACTTGAAAACAGGCAGATTATAGCTATCGGGAAACATAGATGCCGGCAGCGAATTCCACAACTTGGCAGTTCGCTAATTTAAGTATTAAAAAAATCCGAATCATTTAAAAAACATTTTAAAACTTCCGAACGAATGTACCTACCAAAACGGGGAGTATTTTTTGGGCCGTTACTGTCGGAATGACATTTTTTTAGGCGTGAGCCTTTGGTGATAATTTTCCAACTCTCATGATTAAAATTATCATTATTTGAAAGGATCCCGCGGAATCTGTCACAAATGCGTGTCACTCGTTGTTTCATTACGTCTCTTTCGGCTAGTAATACTTTACATGGCGCAGTCGGTTAGTAGTCTAAAACGAAAGGATTAAGTTACAAAAAGGTAACATTAAAGATGAAAAACAAAAAAATAGTTGAAATATATTAGTGAAATGTGAGTGATAATAAAAATATGGAATCAATTTTGCAACCACCGTAATCATTTTACTTCGAGAAAGATTTGACGAATGTAACAGGACAGTCTAGTGGTGAAAATTTTCTTCAGAGGCTTATCTTGGCTTCAAGGCAACTGTGGCTTGATGGTGGTGTTGCTTAAATATAGCCTCTACTATCAATAAACAATTATTAAAAAATTATCACAAATTGATAAAACAAAAGTATAGTTAAGAACCAGAGTAATCGACATAGCTCATCGGATTTGTAAGCTGAATTGGCAGTGGGCTGGTCATATCTGCCGCAGAACTGACAACTGTACTAACAGCTTTAGTAAACGAGTTCTTGAGTGAAGACCACAGATTAGCAAACGTAGGATGCCCTCAGACGCTAGATGAGGTGGTGTGATGATCTCCGCAAGGTGGCTGGTAACAGCTGGATGAGAGTAGCCGCGGATCGTGCTCAGTGGTGTGCTCTGGGGAAGCCTATAAAATAAGCTGATGATAATGAAACAATTGACAGTAAAATAGACCTACGTAACAATTTCCCACACACAATGTGTGTTAACACAAAATACTCAAATACGAAATATTAAATATTTTCTCTACCAAAAACATATCCTAATATTCTCATTTGGTTATTAAAATTAGCACCGTTCATTTAATAACGATTCGCGAAAAAAAATTAACAGCCAATACTTAATTTTTTTACAAATCCATTAAATGAATGATGTAACTAATTTGTAATTTTAAATATCAATCAAATTAGACCAAGTGAAAAGAAGTGGTTGTAATAATTTTACTGATTATAAAAAACTGATAAGAAAGTTGATCAGAATATCAGTAATCATCATCATTCAAAACAGTTTTTTTAACTTTGAACTCCATCTGATCATTATTGCTTCAAACCTTTCAAGTTACAAAAAATCATTCAAAATGTAACGGATTTAAATCCCGTTAAATTTTGGATACGCTTTTGATAGTAACCTACTTTGCATGTGTTTGAAATGCGTAACATACTGTTACTTTGTACAGACAACTCGACATTTGCTGTAATAATCACATATCCCCTTTTTTAACATCCCACTGCTGAGTGTCGACCACAACCAGGCATCGTATCCGCGTCCTTATATGTCAAAGGCGAGATCAATACCGCTGCGCTACTACTGCTGGTTGTTATTGCAACACAGTAATTATGTTTTTCGCCATAGATCTGTTTAAACATCAAGTTATGTTACACTTTAATGATTTTTAGCCTTCGTCGTCACGGGTCAGGCTTGTTGTTGGACCTCGAACAGTTTCCCTATTACAAAGAAATATCTTTGTTTTACTTTTTGACAGTGTTGATAGATCATTGATTTAGTCCAATTGTTGTTAATTTCATGGTTTGATTAAACTAGATCTAGTTCCAATAGAAATCTTACTGACTTCCGCCCGCGGATTCGTCCGTGTGAAATACATATAAAATTTCGGACTGTATAAACTGTTTGGAACCAAGCCGCTCTAGTTAGTTGAAGGGACCATGTACGCGAGGGTCACTTTTGAGTAACTGGATAAAGAAATCTAGCCTGCCCGGTCCATATTACTGGGCAATAGCAACGGATTCTAGTCTGGTCAGGAAGGTCCGAGCGTATGTTAAAAACCTTAACATTTTCATTAGAACAGGTAGAGAAGAATGACATCCATCTTGCTGATACTATGCGCAAGAGGTAGTGCGATTTGTCAGGATTGTCCGTGTTGGCTCATCCGCTTTTCAATACAGCTGTCATCGCCACTGCCTTTTAGGTCAGCTGTCACCCAAAATGTCAGTATGAACGAACGAATGAACTACGAGCACGGGTGAAGCGGTCATCTTAGACAATTTGACACTTTGTGTTGTACCGTTGCGTCGTCGCGAAATGCGCATTCAACCACGTGCTCGGTGCACGTTATGCTTTTAGCTTTAATCCAACTGAATCTTAGCGATTTGTATCTTTAAAGAAGAATTAATGATTGTGCAATCGAGAGATCTGGGTGAAGTGATTATTGTCTTCTTACCCGATAATTTACGCCTACCTAAAGATATCTGATAATCCAGATTTTTAGTCTATTTTAATATTACCTTTATGTATGTTCTTTGCTACCTAACTCGTATGTATTATTTATATTTTTGTACATTATTACAATAACCACAATTGCTGCGGGTGTACTAGCTTCTTTCTTCCATGGGATGTACTTCCATGGGATATACTTCCATGGGGCGTATCGAATATGATGAATCAACCTGTAGTTTTTATGTAAAAGAACAAATATCGCATCGCCCCTAATACATAATAGTTTCACCTCTGCCTACCTTTCATTACCTTACATATGTGTGCGCTATGAACACTAGTAATACTTCCAAATCGAAATCAATTTAAGAGCATTTTAAATTTGAATAACTCGAAACCGTTATCAAAAACGTTACCGATCCATCTATCAACACTTTTAGAAATCCGTTTTGAAAATCTACTCATGAGTAATCGGTTATCGAGTAATGTGGGGTCAAAGACCGAATCGTGGAATTAAAAAAGAAGCTAGTACCTAACAAATTAACTTGATGGGTGTGTAAATGTAACATGGTTATTTTTTATTGAAAAAAACTTAAAAATTTAAAAAAAAGGTACTACTTTTCAAATCATTGACAGATAGATATATTGCTTTAATCTTTTCGTATGTAGCTCATCATACTGTTTTTCTTTTAAATTACCTTGTGAGTACAAAAAATAACTACTTTTTCTGTCCTAGAAACTAGATATAATACGAAAGTACGAATTACTTGGTTTGTTAGGTAAAAACTTACAGGAGCGAATTAGATAAAGCGAATTGGGTTCTGCATGGCCAGAAATATTTCAAAATAAAAAATTATATTAAGAAATTTTATAACCCCGGCGCATTTTTTCGCTTATAACCATTTTTATCACTTCAGCTTTTGAATTATAAACTCCACATAATATAGATAGAAATTATTGACTTGTTTTGTGAAATATTTTATCGCAATAGATAATATTAAATATTGAACTTTGTATAAAACTTTCTAGGTAAAGAACATCTAATTTATGAATTTGTTGACACCTATTTAATCTAATTTTCTAAAATTTATAAAATAACCACCTCTATCCCATCAGATTTCAAATATCAAAAGTCAAAATCAATGATTTATTTTTTCATGATTTTTTTTTATAAATTTAATAGTCAAAAAATATTTTAACTGTGTTATTATAGTGTTGTCTGGAATCACAATAAATTGGTCCATCGGTTTAAGCGCTATAAGATAACAATCTTGTACACAGTTACACGCGTTAAACTTATGACAACACTTTTTCGTTATTATCATTTCTCGAACAGAGTTTAAAGCAAAATCGTGTTATACGCAACTTGTAGTACTAAATTGTTTCTGCCACTTTTTGGAGGGGGGGGGGAGGGAGGTAACCACGTACAGCACACATAAAAGTTGAAATATCTTTATAAATGCACACGTAGCTAAACACAAAACATGAACAGTCGATGCATAGAAACTGTTAACTTTAAATTGCAAAGCCTCGAGCACCGCCGCATAGTTGCTAGTCTTTCGGTCTTTTACCGGATACACTTCGGAGAGTGTGCGTTGGAATTACACAATCTTATTCCCCCATCCCCGTTCTTCCATCGGACAAGTAGAGGTACGGCTATGCGCCACCGTTATACGGTGGAAATTCCACGGGTACGCATAAAGCGGTTTGCTTCCACTTTCATTGTGCGAACTGCCAAATTGTGGAATTCGCTGGCGGCATCTATGTTTCCCGATAGCTATAATCTGCCGGTCTTCAAGTCACGAGTGAATCGGTATTTACTGGGTAAGCGCGTTCCATCGTAGACTGCATCATTGCTTCACATCAGGCAAGTTGTGGTCAAACACAAGCCTATTTTAAGATAAAAAAAATTATGTACCTCGGTATAAGGGAACGCACGCAGTACCATACCAGTTCCATATAATTTGCCGCTGAGCCATCGATACGGGTTCGATACACATTGAACCCTAAAATATAAGTATTTTCAGTTTTTGCTTTTCAATATGATATAGATATGCAGAGTTAATATTTTTAATAATTTTAATTTTTGACACCTTAATTATGGTACATTTTTGATTCACTTTAAACCTTGTTAGCGTCCCACTGCTGGACACGGGATTAAGGCCTGAGCTCTCTCAACTCATAAGATAGTTGAGAGAGCTCAGGCCTTAATCCACACACGTTGGCCAAATGCGGTTTGGTGGATGTCACATATCCTCGAATGATTAGTTCTTAGACATGCTGGTTCGCTAATATTGAGTAGCGGAGATGAAACAATTCACACCAAGATGTGTGGACACGGCCAAGATTTGAACACAAGACCTTATTTTTCAAAGGCGGAACCCATACCACTGCGCTATTGCTGTTCATTTTTAATTACTATTAAGTAGGTACATAAACTACAGTTCGCAAAAAGTTCATAATGATGAATGTTCTAGATTTCTGAATCGGTTATTTTTTAAAACAATTTGGAGATATCCCATACGGAACTTATGACCCTTGCTGAGCATGAGTTTCTCTCAGCTATCTTAAAAGTTGAAAGAGTTTAGGGCTTAATCCACTCACACTGACCTAATTATGTCACAATCAACGGATGTTTAGTTTTAAGACATGCTGTTTTTTCATGATGTTTCCCTTCAACGATATTGAACATTGATGCACACAAAGATGTGGAGATGACCTAGAGCTGTACCAGGGACCGTATTTCATAGCGGAGTCTGATAAAATGTCTGGATTTTTTTAATGTCAGTCAACTTAAAATCGTCTACAGGCCGACCGTTTAACTCGCGTATCGCCTATTGCCAAGATTCTGACTCCTCAAGCTGCACAGACAGTGATGATGATTCAAGCGGTATGGATATTAGTGACGAATAGTGTTACATTACTTTTATCTGTGGTTAAATAGAGAACTATTTAACCACAGATAAAAGTAATGTAACACTAAGATGTTAAAGAATTAAGAGATTTAATTAATGTTTTATGACTTTGTACCTCAGATGGCGATACGCGAGTTAAACGGTCGGCCTATAAATGATTGACTAAATGTTTTACGGTTCTTCTCTACGGCACGGGTCTTCTCTCAACTATTGAGATAGTTGAGAGACGACCCACTAGGACACTAAAAAGGGTTAAAGTGGAGAAAATCAAATGAACGCTACGCGTGCTCGATGGAAACTGAGCTTCGTTTTTTTTTTGCTGATTACCTAACCCAATTAGCCGGAAGGGCCTTTATTGGTTCACCGGACTTTTTCGGTGAGCCGTCCGAGGACGGTCGAACCAATCAAGTACTGTGGCAACTGCCATGAGGGCTCCCCATGTGGGGACGATCCTCGGCTCAGGACGTTGCCGGACACTCTAGTTTTTTAGGGGATCGGGGGGCACTGAGCTTCGTGGTCCTCGGCGGCTCTTAAAGTAGCTCCGTTGTGATGTAGCTCCATTCTCATTCTTGTTCATATTTCATTCTCCCGGTCATCGCTCTTCTGCTCCGTGAATGACATTTTAAGATGGATCATCTCTATCAACATATTTATTTTAAAAAAAACGGACAGTTTGCTCCACTCAGTCTCAATTCAACTGACGCGGAGTGGAGATTTTGAGCATTGTTTTTTTTAATTCTTCGATAGTCATCATTGCTTAACATCAGACAAGTTGAAGTCAAGCGACTTCAACTTGTCTGATGTTAAGCAATGATGTAGTCTACGATGGAACGCGCCAGCCCAGTGTACCGATTCACTCGTGATTACGAATGATTATCGGTGAGAAGGTGGCAGTGGAATGAGCCTCCTTAAGGATGCAGTGTAACGTAACGTAGTGGCAGTTTTTGGAGTGTTGCGTATCACAGGTTGCATTCCCCGAGGCATTACAGGCAATTGGTTTCAATCACAGATAATATAATACTATACTGTTTCAATGCAACACGTGCAACGCATTTGTCTTACACCGGCTGTCTATATTGTCACGCTTATATTAAGGGTGCGTTTTCATTAACGCGGAGCTAGGCGAAGTGGAGAGAGCGGACCATAGGCTGGGGGCTGAGTCATCTTCGTCCGTGGGTGTAAACCCACACGTGGTCCCCGGGTGGGGCAAATCAGGTGACAATCAACTGGTGGTAGGCTTCGGCCGTGGTTAATGACAACCCACCAGACAAAGTCGCACCGCCAAGCGGCCTTGCCGTGTTCCGGTGCGATGTTTGGTAACACCATGCAGAGAGGGTGGGTCGGAATTGTTGCTCCTTTATGGTTTCTAACCTTAAGGACATTCATTCCGCTGCCACCTTCTCACCGATAATCATTCGTTATCACGAGTGAATTGGCATACTAGGCTGGCGCGTAAGTTAGCGTAAGTTGTAGTCAAGCGCCAACCTATCGAAGAATAAAAAAAAATGGGTGCGTGTACTTATGTACGCGCGTGAGAAGTTATACTTCTTTGGCATCATTAAATAAGCAGACAGCTTCATACTGTTAATTTTGTGTCACAGATGCGCGCGCATCTTAAAATTTCACTCTCATCATTTGACAGCTTCATACTGTTAATTTTGTGTCACAGATGCGCGCGCATCTTAAAATTTCACTCTCATCATTTTTTCATAACGCGCCTAATTTCATACTGTTAATTTTGTGTCACAGATGCGCGCGCATCTTATTCATAACGCGCCTAACTTCATACTGTTAATTTTGTGTCACAGATGCGCGCTCATCTTAAAATTTCACTCTCATCATTTTTTCATAACGCGCCTAATTTCATACTGTTAATTTTGTGTCACAGATGCGCGTACATCTTATTCATAACGCGCCTAACTTCATACTGTTAATTTTGTGTCACAGATGCGCGCGCATCTTAAAATTTCACTCTCATCATTTTTTCATAACGCGCCTAAAGAAGTATAACTTCAAAAAATAAGGCATATAAATCTTTGAATCTTTGAACGTAACAAACATACATGTTATATCAAAGCATTATTAATAGTAGAGATGACGTAGCTATAGTTGATATGTTCCGGCAGCGTAGGAGCACTCAATAAGTACTACTTAAAAGGTCATGTATGATCGAATGCTATTTAATAATACGTTAATACATTTCAAATTATATTATAATTGCCTCGTAGCCGAAATTCTGATATATCCAGTCTGTCAACTAGAATTAAGACTAGCCCAGTGATTCCCAAACAATGGTAAGCGTGCCCCCAAGGGTTTAGGATTCTCACCCATCGCTTGGGTAATTCGAAAGTAAAAACGTGGCCTAGCAACTGACTTTGGAAGAGGAACACCGGGGGGTTTTAGTGAATAAACTTCTTTGGAGACACGCCTTGATGGGGTGGGAACTATAACATTTTACCTAAAAAAAAACATTAAGCTTAAAAATTGTCTAGCTCTGACAACTTGCCAACTGTTAAGCAATGATGTGCGATGAAATGCGCTTACCCAGCGTACCGATTCACAGGTGATTACGATTTCCGGCAATAAGATTGAAGATAAATGAGGCTTCTTATTACTAGAAACTATTAATGAGCAAGTATTTCGTTTCACCCTCTCAAATGGAATGGACGTCACCAGACATCGCGTTAGAACGCAGTGAAAGTGCTTGGCTGTGCCTAGTCTTTTTTTTTTTTTTTTTTCTAGTACCACCAACTTTGTCGGTGCCTATACTTAGTCTTACTGTCATTCCAGGTCGTATCTTCTTTTCCTCTCGTACTTTTATCCTCCATACTTACTGTTTCTTTCTTTCATCCATCACATCTTTTGTTCCGTTATGGGTGGGACTCCCATCTATCAGCTATTCTAGTGTGATGTGGTGACCCAGGAGTGAAATAATACGCGTGAATGTTGGATAAACACTGACTATATTAAATCAATACATGCCTTTAAATACATAGAGTTACGTACTAAGTCCCTACATCTCATCTCCTTCCCTTAAAGAAAATAAAATAAATGGAATACATTTTATTTTATTTTAGTGATTATAACATTATGCTAACATACGTATCCACAATGATAAAGGTACTCACATCAATAATATATTTATAAAATACAATTTTAGTCTTACATATTATGTCTATCATTAAACACTTGGAAAGTAACGTTTCGTCCTATTTTTATGAACAAGATAATTTTTATTGTCTTTAACAATTTCAACATTAGGTGGACATTCATTTAACACCTTATATGGACCTGAATATAGACTCTGAAACTTATTTCCCGTTTCATTTTTTAATAAAATCAAATCACCTGGTTTATATGTCACAGGATTAATATTACGATCATACCTGGACTTTCTATTTATTTTACTTGCAATTAAATTATCGTGTGCTTCTTTTTGTGACGTCTGAATTCTAAACTTTAATTCTAAGGGGTAGTTATCGAAACTGTACAAAGGAGCGATGTATCCTGAATTTAAATTAGATGGTAATGTACATTTTTTTCCAAATATTAACTCAAAGGGAGTAAACTTGGTCTCCGAATGCACAGCAGTGTTATACGAAAAACACCAAAAGGGAAGCCATGTGCTCCATGCTTCTGGGTGATTTTCGGTTTGTATACGTAAATAGTTACCCATGTGTTTGTGTGAGTTCTCCAAGGCACCTATACTTTCATGGTGGTAAGCCGTAGACTGTAATTGATTAATATGTAAAAGCTTACAAACCTCCTTCAGTGTAGTGGACAGAAACTCTGTCCCCCTGTCTGTAGCTATCTCCTTTGGGACACCATATCTGAGAATCCAATTATTTACAAAATTCTTAGCTACGTCGTTTGAACTTTTTGACTCTAATGGATAAGCCTCGATGTACTTACTCAGCTCACATTGTATAGTTAGAATATATTTATAATTATAACAATCCCTGTCCAAAGGTCCTACTATGTCTAAGTATATTTTTTCACATGCCGAATTCGCAGTAGAACTAATCGTCATTGGCTCTTTAGTATGATGTGATGAGTGCTTTTGTTTTTGGCATTTATCACATCTTTTCACAAATTCAATTACATCTACTTCAAGGTTCGGCCAAAAATAATATTTCTTAATATTATTAACCATCCGTCTTATGCCCGCGTGGCCACTTGTGGGCAAAAGATGGAAGTCATTTAAGATTACTCGTTGCTCGTCTTTATCTACAATTCTTTTCGTATCATTTAAAATACATACTCGTGGTCCGGACCAATCACCTATATTTTTTATCTCATTGACTAATTTTCCAACGAAAATATTATTATTATCATTTTTTATGAAGTATACTTCTTTTAAATCGATTTCTTTACAAAATATATTTAGCTCTCTCACAAATTCGCCTGGCGTAAATTGTGATCGAGAAGCCAAATTTATAAAAATCGTATTTATTGAGGGTATATAACTCAAACATCTACTTTCATGTTTAATTTCATTTAAGTTACGATATCGATTTAATTCATAAGCGCTTATAAAACGTAATTCAGTGAAATTTCTCGGTTTGCTATGTATTTCTACAACTTTTGGGTGATCAAGCCAATCGTCATTAGAAATAATAGCCTGCCGTTCTTGTCTAGCTTTTTGTCCTCGCGTCATTACATTAACTATAGTTTGATTAATTTCCTTTAACTCTTCTGACGTAATTTGTAATCGCGAAAGTGCGTCTGCAGCACCATTATTTTTACCTTTTAAGTATTCTAATATAAAGTTATACTCCTCTAATATAATTCTGAATTTCATCAACCTACTAGACGGATCCTTCATTCCAAATAAATAAATAAGTGGTTTATGGTCAGTTTGAATTTTGAACGTTCTGCCATATAAATAAGGCCGAAAATGTTTGACAGCCCACACAATCGCAAGCAACTCTTTCTCGATAGTTGGGTACCGTTTTTCTGCTTTATTAAGACTTCGACTGGCATATGCTACTGGCCTTCCATCACCATTGCACAGCACTGCTCCTACACCATAACCCGATGCATCTGTTTGTAAAATAAATCGATTTTGCTCTGAGAAGTCTGGGTATTGTAATACAGGGTGAGAAATTATATTTTGTTTCAATAACTCAAAAGATTTTTGACAGTCTTCATCCCATTTAAAAACTACATTTTTTCTGCATAAATTATTTAAAGCATGAGCTTTCGTAGCAAAATTTGGAATAAATTTTCGGTAGTAATTCACAAAAGCTACAAACCGTTTCACTTCATCTACTTTTGTAGGAACCGGGTAATTCTGAACAACTTTTATTTTGTCAGTATCGGGTATGACACCTTCAGCTGATACAATGTGACCCAAATAGAGTAGTTCTTTCTGTAAAAAATTACATTTTTGAGGATTTAATTTTAAATTAACTTTACGTAATCGCTCAAATATACTTTGCAAATTCCTAATATGACTTGATAAATCTCTGCTAAAACAGACCAAATCATCTTGGTACACTAGGCATTTTTCATAAGTTAATCCAGTCATTGCCATCGTCATCATGCGAGAAAATGAACTTGGGCTAGTTTTAAGACCCATGGGCATTCGCGTCATTTGGAACTGTCCCGAACAAAAAGCAGTGTACTTGCGACTGTCTGGATCTAAATTGACATTATAATACCCTTGATGTAAGTCTAAATGAGAAAAATACATACAACCCGACAACGAGTCTAATATTTCCGTAATATTTGGAAGTGGAAATTTATCGTCCATAATGTTATTATTAAGTTTTCTGTAGTCAATGACCAAACGCCACTTTTTGTTTCCGTTTTGGTCACTTTTCTTTGGTACTAGCAAGATAGGGCTAGACCACTCACTCTGACAAGGTTCAATAATATTTTCTTTAAGCATATGGTCAATCTGATTCTTAATTTCATTTTTTAAAGCATGTGGTAATCTATACGGTTTCGAAAAAATTGGCTGTGTATTAGATTTTAATCTAATTGTATGCTGATAAATATCCGTAGTTGACAACTTGTCCCCTTCCAAATAAAAAATATCTGAGTATTTCGCACACAAACTTTCAATACTAATCTTTTCTTCCTTATTTAAATTAATTAAATTTAATTTTGAAAACAATCTTTTAACTCGCGATGCATTTTTCTCACTTTTATCAAAATTACAAATATAATATTCCCTAGAACTTTGAATATCGAGCTTTAGTTCTGATAAAGTTAACTCTTTTGATGTTGTGTTCAAAATTCGCACTGGTATTTTACCATTAATCGGATTAACTAACGTACTGGCAACGAAAACTCCCTCACATATTTCTTTTGTACAAACTATGCATTCTTCTGTAAGGTTAGTGTAAACATAATGCATAGATTCAGACCTAGCTGGTAAAGAAATTAAATTATTGGATGAACTCATTAACTTTAAAACGACTTGTTTACTTTCGTTAGGCCAAAAAGATAACGTGTTATGTTTCAGATCGATAACCGATCCGTACTTTCCTAAGAAATCCTGCCCAAGAATGCCATGCGACTTACAAGGCAACGTCTCAAATACATAGAACTTATGATTAATACTCTGACCATGTACTGACAACGGTAAATATACATATCCAATTGCCTGTACTTTTCCACCGATACCGTTTATAATTATATTTCCTCCGTAAATAGGAATGTTAAATTCTAGAACATTTTTATATTTTATAGCCGAAATTGAAGCTCCCGTATCTATAAGCCAACTAAACGGATGAATATTATCGAAAAATAATTCTACACAAAAACAACTATCACTAGCTAAAATACTATAACTTTTAGACACGAAAAAACTCACTTTCTGACTCTCTATTATTTTGCGCTGATGTACTGGGCATAGGCTGTGAGTTGTTATCCGTGACAACCCTTACGTGCTCTTCAGCCTGTCTTTGACCCCTATAATAATTATTAAAACCGTTACCTCGATATGAATTTTTGCCCCGGGGTGTACGTCCCCGTGACTGCGACGGCTGGCCTTGCCTGGCACCCCCTCGAGGTGGCCGCCAACTGCTGGAACCACGGCTGCGACCGATGTTGTACGTACCTCGACCTCTTTGGTAGTTCTGGTAGTGAGGCAGCCTGGAATTGTTTTTAAAACTTTTATTATTGTTATACCTCATTGTCATGACCTCAGCCATTGAGTCTGAACCCGAAACATCCTCTTCTACCGCGGCCTGAATCGCATCTTTTAAATTGTCAAAATTTTGCGCGGTGATTATTGTGCTAATTCTGCGATTTCTCAGTCCGTCGCTAAACTGCCTTATTGCCTGCTTCTCATTAAGCGACTTCAACATTTTAAATTTTTCACTATCCCCGTCGGACTGAGAAATTGTCAGATCGACAAACATCTCGGACAACATTTTACCGAAAGAATCAATAGATAAATTATTTTGTTTACAATTTAATAGTTGCCTTTGTAACGCACTAGCGGACTTTTTAGGTAACAATAATTTTTTCATATCATTTACGAGATTGGAAACAGTATCATAACTTGTTCCTAACTTCAACTTGGCAGACTGTGATAACCTACTCTTTAGAATAAAAGAAATCAATTTTGACTGAGATTCCGCATTAATGACTGAACTGTAATATTCTATACCGTCAATTAGTTGTTTTGTATTAGAAATTTCGTCATTCATTACCGGCAATAAGTTCAAAGCTACTTTCAGGTCAAATTTATCCATTTTTGTACAATTCGATAATTCAGAACTTTTACATAAGCTAATAATTTCCTTATATAAGTTATTAAAATCTATACAATACTTTTTTACTAAAATATCTTCGTCTTCGTCTAATTGTTCCACCTCAACAATATTTTCTAAATAAGTGTTATATTGGTCACCAATTAACTTTGCTTCAACAAGTTTTTTCTGTAAAATATTACCCTGTCGTCTAGAAGGGCCTATCTTAATTAAATACTGTCTTATTACTAACAACTCTTCATATAATTCTTTTATATATGTAGCCATAAAATTACTAAAAATATCTTCTATTTACCTTAGAAATCTGAAAGTTAAACAAAACTATATCAACTTGATAACATTATAATCGTTACTATTTACTTCCTAATAGTCAAAAGAATGTCTTACCTTTATCATTGCAAACTCGTGAAACTTCTCCAATAATAAAAAATATAGCTGTAAGTAATATGCATAACATTAGTAGGTATTCATTACAATATTAATCATTCCTATAAATATAAGTAGGTAAATACTTAAAGTCCATTAAATAGAACCGACGCGGACGCAACGCAACTCTTATTTTCCGTATGATCATAAAATATAATAATATAGCCGTACCGTATAATAACCGCACTGCACTTTACGCACTACACATTTTTACGTAATACGCACACTGTTCCACTAAACTTTGCAGTCGTCGAGCTTCATTTCCGGATACATTTGGCGTCGTCGAAAAGATAGCCGCTGTCCTCTATTGCCTCTCTGATCGACCTCCTGTCGAATCCAACGCAGGTGGCATTTCCGATAAATACGGAAAATCAAATACAGCATTCCAAGGAGCACGCAGAACACGATGATCAGCATCAATAAATTGGTCGTGGATAAGTGGAAACGAAGTTCTTCAATTGGCGCACTATTCTGACCTCCAGCTGCATTTTGAGCAATCACAATGCTCTCCTCTTTGGATTGTTGTTTTCCCATTTTTCTTACGATTTTGGTACGATACACAACTGTCACACACAACACTCTTTGAATAATTTATTCTAGCCATGATTAAAACACTCCGAGATCACGATGTTTACAGAATCCATTCCTTATACAGCGCTACTTAGAATTTCGTTCGGCGGCCGGTGTCGGATACGCGCGCGCGACTGGCAGGGTCGCCATGTGATGTGGTGACCCAGGAGTGAAATAATACGCGTGAATGTTGGATAAACACTGACTATATTAAATCAATACATGCCTTTAAATACATAGAGTTACGTACTAAGTCCCTACATCTCACTAGTCTATTTTTACAGCTTCCTTAATTAATTACTATTCATTTTATAATATCTAGAGTTTTAGTCTTAACTTTTGTTTCCTATATTTTTATGCTATTTACTAATATATTACAATATACTATTACAGCATATTCTATTATCTATTTCTAACTATTTACTTAATTATTTGTACTCTAAATTTTAACTTCTATTTCTTCTTTCAATATTTGTTTTAGTATATTAGCTTAATCTATTTGTTTTACAATTTGTCTTATGCTAATCCCTAATATTTGCATAATATTATGTCAGCATAATTTCTTACATGTTTTTGTTTCTTTTTATTACTTTTTCTGCTATTTTAACACTATAACTTATAAATATGTCTCTATTTTTCCCTTCTATTATTTTTCTCATATTATCTGGTATTAATTTTTCTTCGATTTTTGACTCGGCATTATACCTCTCCACTGCGAAGACAGGGCATTTGAACAAGATGTGTGGGACGGTCTCTTTCTCACTTGGATCACAGGTGCACGATGGGTTATCCTTGCACTTGAATCGATTCAAGTACTCGGAGAACCCACCGTGCCCCGTCATTACCTGGGTACTGACACTTGTCAACTTCAGTTTTCGAGCTACTCTGTACGCTGCTACTGCGTCCGGGAAAAATATTTTAGTAATTGCTGCAGTGTCCTCGGTCGTGTATCTATTGTTCCATTCGCCAAGCGTTGCACTACGGATACCCCGCTTGACGAATGAAACCGGGCAAAGGTCGTATTCCGGTCTTTTCTTGGACCTCAAGGCAGCCTCCTTTGCCAGAGCGTCGGCCCTCTCATTTCCCTCTAGCCCGACGTGTGCCTTTACCCAAAACAAAGACACAGCTTTGTTTTGGCGGGATATAGATAGCAGATTATCCCTGGCTTCCACAGCTAGGGGATGGAGGCAGCTGTAGCTCTTGACTGTCTGGAGGGCTGCCGTTGAGTTGCAAAAGATTCCGAACGACGTTGCCCTATGTTCTAACACCACTTTTGTTGCCCTGCAAAGAGCCAACATCTCGGCCTGGTAAACTGTACAGTAACTCAGTAGAGCAAGCTTGAGGGACCTGATTTCGGAGTCACCTCTCCATATGGAGATCGCGGCTCCGACCCTTCCCTCAATCTTGCTCCCATCCGTGAAAATACGGATGTCGAGTCCACTGTGTTCTTGTAGTTGCTCTTGGCCAACACAATCCAGCTCCTCACACAACGCTGGGTGTGGTGTCTCTAGTGCTGAGGCCATCCGCTCGATCTCCCTATCCCCGAGCATTGTCTGGGGTACTCCCCTCTTGGCCTCGTATAACTGAGCTGCCTCTCGGACTCTTAGGTCAAGGGGGAGCAGCCCAGACAACACCAGTACTGAGTTTAAGGAGACCGTGCGGTAGGCCTTGCACAGTTTTTGTGCGACTCCCCTTTGGACAACTGCAAGCTGTTTTTTGACCGTGCCTAGTCTACCACTCAGGTCACTAACCACGACTGAAACCTGCCACCAGTTTACTGCCGCCTGATTTATACCACCCGATAATTTCGGGTAGGTAAAAGTGGCGAAAGGTGGAAGTCTGAAAAAGTCCGAAACAAAAAAGTTCTTACATAGAAAAATAACATCTCCTCACTACCGTCACCGATCGTTCTTACACTTGATGCTATACTTATTTTTGTTGCTATTTAATACTTTTAGGCGTTACATATCAAATTATTAAGTACGTGTGATATTGACCATTTCTTAATGGGAAGTCGATGGGAATCGGTTTGAATGGACCCTTCGCCACTGGTAGGTATTCGAATTGAAGGTACACTCCCACGGGTGGAGGTGACACAGTTCCTTATCACCGTTACTACTATTGGGGTACGAGAGTTTGAGATAATTTTTAAAGGGGTACGCAGACAAAATATTTGAGAACCACTGAACTAGCCTTACTATGCTGCGTAGAGATATTTAGTATAGTGCGTGTGCGCATACACAGGAGCACTCTCCAATTTCTTCACTCAAAGTAGTAGAAAGGTAAACTGACTACACCGGTGAAAGATTGGATGCAGGACCGACAGATTAACATGTTCTTCGAGGCAAGGGGGTGAAACTTTTATCACTAAATTCCTGTAGGCAGTCGATGATAGAGCAGCGGTGGCGCAATAGTATGGGTCTCGCCTTAGAAAATAAGATCGCGGTTTCGATTCCCAGTCGTGCCCACACATCTCTGTGTGATTTGTTACATCGCCGCTTCTCAGTATCGGTGTAGGAAAACATCGTGAGGAAACCGGCATGTCTAAGAACTAATCCACGAACCCGCACTTGGCCAGCGTGTATGGATTAAGGCCTAAACTCTCTCAACTTGTAAGATAGTTGAGAGAAGACCCGTGCCCAGCTGTGGGACACTAAAAGGGTTGACGTGAACTGTCGATGATAACTTTATTGTTAATCCCTGCGACCATAGAAACTGAAAGCATTTGAATCGTCAAGAAAATAATTCTCTGTATAAAAACAATCTACAGAATAATTTTCTTATAATATGTAATATTCAAAGAATATACCTAAGCTTACCGACCGCGACTCAGCCCGCGGTTATGTCGGTTATCGCGCTGCGCTGAACCATTTACCTCTTTTTGCGCAGATGGATAAAAACTACCCTATGTTTCGCCCCGAATCTCAAACTATCTCCACACCAAATGTTATCCAAATCGGTTTAGTACTATTGGCGTGAAAGCGCGATGACTGAGAGACAAACTTTCGCATTTATAATATTAAGTAAGTTTGGCGTCCTGGCGCGCGAACTCTTTTCCGCGACATTTCGAAACTTTTGGTGGATAGAACACGCGACAAGAAGGCTGGCCTACACTTAGGCCAAAGATTGAGCGTTGCCATTCAACGTGGTAATGCTGCCAGCCTTCTTGGTACGCTACCAACCGACATTGATGCGGAGGAGTTTTTTGACGCCCAGCTTTAGACATGTTTTATAAGTTCAATTTTATATTTTCTTTTTTTAGGCTAAGTTAGTGCGTAGGATTTTGATCTGGTAATATGTTTTAAATTTGTCTTTATGTTCGCCGACTTACTAAGAAGTATGTGCTGCAATTTTAAATAATTTTAATGCTTTCATAAGTACTTATAATATTATAATAGTATTATATGTTATATCCACAGTTATTTACAACAGAGATACGATTGCTCTAGAAAAATGACCTAATTACAATACAATAATATGAAGCACTAACTTAGCCTAAAAAGAAATAGTAAATATAAATTAGAACTGTACTGTCTTTATGTGGTATATACGCTCCCAAATTGTTTATGAATAAAAATTATAATATGTTTAAAAAAAGTAGCTACTTTAGTAAAATTTAAATTCTTGTAAAAGTTTCTTATAAATACGTAAACTAACTTACTACGCAAAATTAAAAAACCTTTTCGAAAAATCGTTCCCACCGGATTTTTGAAACCGTGTCTACCCTAAAGAGAAATCTTTAAAAAAATGCGAGCACCTGTTGCGCCCACGCATCCGTTGCGTCGTTCGTCTCCATATTGGATGTAACCATCTGCTAAAATTAATATTCTGAATATAATTAGCAAGCGTATTACATAACGATGAGTTACAAATTAATTTACTTAGTAGCCACATACTTAGTATTTTCTTATAAAAAACGAAAACATTACGTACACATTGAAATAAAACAAAAAAAAATGTAAATATTTTTGGTTATATTCATAAAAATCATAAGACTCTTTAGTTAAAATGTACTTTGTCTCTTTCTTACTAGTATAAATGTCAAAAAGACAGACAAAGACGCACGAATTATACACCTATTTGAGCTAAAATTAGCTTAAACGACGATTGTGAATACGGGGGTTTGTATCATTCGACTTTTCAATGAGATAAAAGGTGAACAAACGATTTTAATACTACAAAATTAAAGACCACAGAGACATTTTTTCATTTTAATGTAAAATATGTGACGTTTTGTCGTCGGTTAGGTTAAATCCGACATCTTTAATGTCGATTAACTTGTACCAAAAACGTCATTTTCTTTGTTTACACTTTAACCATCTAGATTATTCGTTTAAACGCTACGAAGCAACAAATAAACTTGTCCACAGATACACAGACTTATGGTCATACTCATAAAAATCAAGACTCTTTAGTTAAAATGTCTCTTTCAATTATTATAAATGTCAAAATGGCAGACAAATACAAACGAATTATAAACCTATTTTAGCTATAATGATCTTTAAAAGACGTTTATGAATAAATACGGAGGTTAAGGTTTTTTAAATATATAAAAATTATAAAAACGAAATTTATCGATTAATTATTTTATAACATAAATTCCCTATTTACGTATACATTATTTTATTCATGGATAAATATATTAAAAAATAAATAGACCTAGTTTATATTATCATAATTTATCAGTAATTAAATAATAATAACAATAAATTGACACTTAATTATTGTAATTAATATTTTATACATACCTTTACTGTTTCTTAATTTTTTGCTGAAGGTTATTGTTAATAACTGTTATGTAATAAATTAAAAATAAATTTTATTTACTACTTTATAACTTTTTATAGTAAGCTGAAGTGGTATTAATCTGACGGGCCGGTGGCGTGGTCGGTAAAATACTTGCTTTTCACGCCGCAGGTCGTGGGTTCGATACCCACCAGAAACTAATATTTATGTGATGAACATGTCTGTTTGTCTCGAGTCTGGGTGTAAGTATCTATTTTTTGTACATATTTATAAAAGAAAAGTAGTGCGTATATGTACAGTATATACCAGTTATCTGGTTTAAATAACACACACTCTGCTTATCCCGGGACCAAATAACCGTGTGTGTTAATAGTACCAGAATATTTTTATTATTATTAGGGCTGTCGCCTTGGCCGTGGGACCTTCAATTCGAATCCCCACAAGTAGTACCTGGATGGTGCAAATCAGGTGACAATAAACTAGTCGCAGACTTCGCCCGTGGCTAGTAACCACCCACTAGCCGAGCACTAGCAAAGCCGCACCGCGGCCTAACGTGTTCCGATGCGATGTCCAGTGACACCATTTTCGGAATTCCTGCTCTGATTTCCTACTATATGAAGCTCCATTCCACTTCACCGAAAATCTTTCGTAGTCACGATTGAATCGGTATATTGAGTGCGTTCCATCGTAGACCACATCATTGCTTAACATCAGTGAAGTTACAGTGAAGCACAAGTCTATTTTAAAATAAAAAATAGCATTCTCACTTCAGTTAACACTCCTTTGGTTCATATGTTAACTTTTACTTACGTTATACAAAAAGTTACTCAAAAACAATATTTAGCATATTAATGGTTCAACTGAAAAAAAATCCTTCCTTGACCTAACCCAACATTATTGTCACAAAAAATGACCACAAAAAGTACTTTAAAATGCAGACACGTGCTCAAAAAAAGTTCATTCTTATTTGCAAAAACATTTATTCATTGTGTTTTAGTTTTTTTCTTGTCTTTTTTTCTTTTTGGACCTAAAATCCCCGGTTTACCCGTTAGGCGTTTTTGCCCCGAATGTTCTTTTTGCCCCCGGTTGCATAACGTTGGCTCCGTGGGTCAGTGTAACGACGTAGTCCTTTTTTTAACTGCGGGAGATTCCTACGGTATTCTGATGACGTTAACTTTCAATTCCACGTTTTTTGTTTTACTTTTTTTTTAATATTTGCATAGTTAATCCAATAAAGCATGTTCGTTTAAAAATCACAAGGTACGAAGTTCACTTTTCAACCCTTTTTAGTATTCCGCAGCCGAGTACGGGTCTTCTTTTGACTATCTTACGAGTTAGGAGAATAGGCGTTAATCCACACACGCTGGCCAAGTGCGGATGTGGATATCACATTCCTCGAATTATTAGTTAAATTTCCTCACGATGTTTTTCTTCACCAATATCCCGCACTTGGCTAGCGTGACTCTTTTAACTCGTAAGATAATTGAGAGAAGACCTGTGCCCAGCGGTGGGATACTAAAAAGGGTTGAAGTGGGACAAAGCGATAGCGAATGATCTATTAGAATAAAATGTATGGGATTATGTATACTCACCTTCGACATGTCACGTGACATTGTTATGTCATCTTGTTCCATTAAAACTTGTATACGAATTTTTAAAGTCGGTTGAAAACTGACCATCAGATTGCAATGATTCTTTTTTTGTTAGATGTAATACCTTCTAACTTAGGGATAAATCGCACAAATTCAGTACAGCAGTTTTGATATACGTAAATTAAAATTTTCGCTCATTGTTACAAATAGAATATATTATGTTGCAGTGTTTAACAGTTTTAAATTTGCAATTAACAACTAGTTAAGTTAATTAATACTCAAGGACGTTATTAGAACAACAAAAAAATCACTAAATACCTATGTTTGTATTAAAACTGGTATCATTGTTGTAAAGTTTACGATCGAGTAAAAATTTATTGTTAGGTTTTTATTTAAAAAAAATATTTTATCACATATAAAATCTTTTGTAGTTCATAAAATTATATCTAATATATAAATGAACTAGCTTCCGCTCGCGGCTTCGCCCGCGAAATTGATCTCACTAATCTTGTTTCTCCATACAAACTTTGGAACCCCGTTTCACCCCCTTAAAGGGTGAGTTTTGAAAAATCCTTTCTTAGTGCACCCCTAGACCCCATAAGGAACCTATGTGCCAAATTTGGACTCTCCAGACTTAGCTGTTTGGGCTCTGGGTTTTTATATGTCAGTCAGAGTCAGTCAGTCAGTCAGTTCCTTCTTTTATATATTTAGATATATAAATAAGTTTGAAGGCTTTTGAAGGGTTTTTAGACTAAAAATATCAGGATTAGCAGACCACTTTAGGCAGGTAGGCGTGAATAATCGGGCAAGAAGATGGTATTCCATTAAAATAACTACGGCAAAAATCACTTCACCCTAATCTCTCGATAGCACAATCATGAATTCTAGCAGTTAATTACAGATCGTTAAGATTACGTTAGATTAAATCGTAACGTTCACCGAGCACGTTGTTGCATTTGCACTTCCCGACGACACAACGGTCCAACACACAGTGTCAGCCATTCTAAGATGCCCGCTTCACCCGTACTCAGTGTTCAAATTCAAATTCAAAATTCAAAATTTCTTTATTTTCAGCTTAGTGTTTAGTCGTTCATATTGTCATTTTCGAATGACAGCTGACTTCAAAGACGGACGCGATGACAGTATAAAATGACAGCTGATGCATTGAGAAGTAGATGTGCCAACAAGTTTTTAAACCTTAATTAATGGAAATAGCTTCTACCGCGGCTTCACTCGCGTGAACTACACTCATTGGTGGTTGGTAAGCACACCGCAGGTCGTGGGCTCGATACCCACCCGAGTTAAACATTTGTGTGATGAACATGTCTGTTTGTCTTGTGTCTGGGTGTAATTATCTATGTTTATGTATGTATTACGAATGAAAAGTATTATGTAAGTATTACCAGTTACCTGGTTTCCATAGTACAAGCTCTACTTAGTTTGTGATCAGTAGGCTAATTCACGTAATCTCTTGACGCACCGATCAAGTTGAGGTGCAGTTGCAATTAAGTTTACGTCTTAGTGCAAAATGGTATTCTCGTAAATATTCAGCTGTCATAAGTAGCCTAAAGAACGTGACGTGAACTTGACGCGAGCGTATCTGTCAACGGTTGTCAAAATTACGAGAGTATGATATGGGCTGTTTTGATCGAAACTTAACTGCAACTGCACTGCAACTGAACTTATTTAATTACGTGAATTAGCCCACAGATGGCCGTGTGTGTTATTGTCCCAATATATTATTATTATATTAATGGTGGTTGGTAGGCTTCAGCCACACGACCAGTGACCACCTGAGGCAAAGATACGTTGCTGAACAAAGGTATATGAGTGTATTCTGTAAAGTAGAGGTACGTCTCCAGTCGATTCTAAATAGGCTTTTAAAAATCTGGGTCCGTGGGGCCCAGGCGTACGACTTTCCAAGGAGTTGTCAAAACACCTGGTTCCATCACGCGTGTTCACAAGGCTGGATTGTATCTAGTTATACAGCTATGTTTTTCCATTTATAGTTTTTCTTCTCTTTCTATGTGTTTTTTTTATCATTTGATTTAGTTTGTCCTGTCTTTGTCTAATAAATGTTTTTCTCTCTTTCTTTCTTTTCTTTCTATCTCGGGCAATGGATGTCCAACGCAGAATCCGAGCCTTCTGAGTACTTTCCCGGAAGATAACGATGCGGAAGAATTTTTTGACGCATTATTTTGGTTATCTTATAAATGGAGCTGGTAAACCAAGAGCACTGCAACCCAGCTGGATCTTTTGTGCATAGTACTGCTCGGTCATTATGGCTCATTAGTTTAGGTTAGGCATTTTAGGCCGACCGTTTAACTCGCGCATCGACATCTGATGTACAAAGTCATAAAACATTAATTAAATCTCTTAAAGAACTATTTAACCACAGATAAATGTAATGTAAGACTATTCGTCACTAATATCCATAACGCTTGAATCATCATCACTGTCTGTACAGCTTGAGGAGTCAGAATCTTGGCGATAGGCGATACGCGAGTTAAACGGTCGGCCTATAGTTAGTTTAGTTATTTATTTAGGTTAATATTGAGATTGTTATTCAGTTAGATAAATTTTCATGTGAATTTCTTAACGTTGTATACAAGAGTAGACGTAATTTAATACTTTAAAATTTTTCTCTATACCTCCTCTAGGTTTAGAGCAAAATTTATATTTGTAACGACGATAAATCTGTCTTCTGATGTTGTGTGTCTGTTTGTGTGTGTGTGAGATGCGTGAACGCAGCTTCTCTGCATTGTTGCTTGCATATTCCCACCCCCGCGGATGTAACAGTTTTGATACTTTAGCAGTTATTAATTACTAGCGGCCGCCCGCGGCTTCTTCCGCGTGGATTTCGGTTTTTTTCGCAATAAAAGGTAGCCTATGTTCTTTCTCAGGGTCTAAAGATTGTCAGTGCCAAGTTTCATCAAAATCGGTTGAGAGGTTTAAGCGGGAAAGCGTAACAGACAGACAGACAGAGTTACTTTCGCATTTATAATATTAGTAGGGATAACTTCGTTTAACTAAGATTATTATTAAAAAAATTAATTTTACTATTACCTACATGATCCACGTTTCAAAAGAAATCACTACCACTTACCCCCGTAATCTTAAACGTATTTTAGGCTCCTTATAACTAAAATAAGTTTATAATTCCTTTGTCTTTGTCTGTCATTTTGATATATATATTAGTAAGAAAGAGACAAAGTCCATTTTAACTAAAGATTCATACAAGATTTTAATGAATAAGACCGTAACACTTTACATAATATGATAGCTTACGCAAAGTATACTTTGTGTACTTATTCAGAGAATAGGAAAATAAATATTTCCTTTCTGCAATTCCATTAAGTATACTGGGTGTAAGGGACTGCCCTCCACAAACTGAAACCGTATAACATACTGAGATGATCGTTACATGAAATCAGTTCAGAACTTTATGGGTATAAATCGTATTCTGTACGGATAAATCGTAGCCACAGGTAAATCTTAAAAACCAACTGCCATACAACCAAGCGCTCTCGCGATACGTCACTTCACGAATCGTTCCAAACTTAATGCATTGATAAATGTTTTATTTCCTCTTTCTTTCATTCAAATCGAAGGCTGCATATAGAGTATTACAGTAATTCTAAATTGAAATAAGCCAAAACTAACAAAAACAAAGTTTACATTAAAAAAATCCACTTAAAAGAGATTTGTGGAGAGCACCTTCCGCCCTGTATGTAAGGCACGCGTTATAAGTGTTTTACCCAGGAGGTTCGTTCGGCACTCCCAATAATCAAGGCCTTCGAGCAATATAATCTATAATATAAAAATAAATCGCAAAATGTGTTGGTAAGCGCATAACTCGAGAACGGCTCAACCGATTTCGCTAATTCTTTTTTTAGAATATTCCTTGAGTACAAGGACGGTTTTTACGCAGAGAGATAAAAAAATTCCTCCGAATCAGCTTGACCTATTTTTATGAAATCGTGTGGGCCGTATTCTGTTTTCGGACCCGGAAGGTGGCACTGCTTTACTGGGCAGGACGACGTCTGCGGGATCCACTAGTGTTTAATATAATATTGTAAAATATCAAAGCATCCCGAGCGTACTATAGGGTAAGAATCGTGGGCGAACATTTAGAGGGTGGGTCGCATAATACGACCTTTTTTTATAAACATCCATAGATTTTTTCTACCTGCCAACCCAAACACCATCTACCTGACCTACGCAAGCGCAGATTTTGAACATTTTGAATTTAAAAAAAAATCGTGTTACGATCGCAAAGGGGGCTTTTTGCTAGCGTTTTTACTGAATTTCACTTGCTAGTATAAGTTTTTGTAATGTGTATATTTTTTGTGTAATTCTTACTATTAAGTGTAAATTTCTTCTGTATGTTTATTAAGTTTTTGTGTATATTTTTCGATCAGTCTACTTTTTATTCAGTATACTTTTTATCAGTTAATAGTAGAAAGTTTTAGTAATAGATATTAATTCCCATGAATTAAAATTCCAGATAAGTATCACTTCAACTCTTTCTAGTGTACCACAGCTGAGCACGGGTCTTCTAGAGAGTATAGGCCTTAATCCACACACGCTGGCTAAGTGCGGTTTGGTGGATGTCACATGTCCTCGAATGATTAGTTCTTGGAGATACCGGTTTCCTCACAATGTTTTCCTTCTAGTCTTCCCCGGGTCTCAAACTATCTCCATAGCAAATTTCATCCAAATCGGTTCAGTAGTTTAGGCGTGAGTGACAGATATAGATAGATTTACAATATTAGTAGGAATTATTGTATTGGCTATTGACCACTTAAAATAGATATGTACCTATTGTGTAACTCTTTAAGCGCCCGTGTCGCATATATGCGACAAAACAAGTAGGTATTTTTTTGTCGTATTTTCATCCATGACATCTTCATATTCATTGTAGGTATATTTTATCGAGTAACTTCCGCCCACGGCTTCGCCCGTGTGGTACTTATTGGGATGAAAATTAACCTATGTGTTAATCCAGACCATAATCTACCTCTGTGCTAAATTTCATCCAATTCCATCCAGTAGTTTTTGCGTAACAAACATCCATACATTCTTACAAACTTTCGCGTTTATAATATTAGTAGGAATCAAATATTTTGGGGTAAAGCGCCACAAGCACGGCAGTTTTTGACGAGGTGGTTAAAGGGTACAAGGACAAAGTACTGCCAAGTTGTGGAATTCGTTGCCGGCATTTCTGTTTCCTATAGCTATAATCAGCCTGTCTTCAAGTCACGAGTGAATCGGTATTTTCTCGGTAAGAGCGTTCCATCGTAGACTGCAACAATACTTCACATCAGGCAAGTTGTGGTGAAGCGCAAGCCCATTATAGGATAAAAGAAGGAAAAACATAAGATCTAATTAGTAATTAACATGAGTTATAAAGGAAAATCCGTGGAAAATCCTTCTCTGCAATTATGCTAATGAACAATAACAAAATTAACGGTCGTGTTTTGTAATGTTGTCAAAATAACATGTCTGTGATGTCTAGTGTTAGTCGAATAACACCATTGTTTAGTAAATACCTATTTAAACATGTTAAAATCTAGGCCTAGCTTCATTTTATTCTGTAATAGCAAACCCGGCGAACTTCGTTTCGCCACCAGATGGCTTCGTTTTATGTAGCATTTTCCCGCTTTTCTGTTGAACTTTTTCCTGAATTTTCTTTGCTATAAACCTCACGGAGCCCGAGATCTTTCCAACGAATGCAAAACCGTGAAAATCGGTGCGTGCGTTCTGGAGTTATAGCGTCAGGAAGGAAAACCCGACTTATTTTTATATATGTAGTAGAATAGGGCTAGCAGAAAGTTTCACTTGCTTAGCTTGTGGAGACGCTGAAGAAACCATGGAGCATATACTGTGCGAATGCGATTCGCTGCCGCGAAAACGCATGAATGCATTAGGAATGGACCGCCCTACTCCTGATGAATACGGCCTCATGTGTCCCCGACAATTAGCAGCGGTCGTGGAAGAGCTGTGTGGAGGGAGAATACCTGGGGCTTCATAGTATCAAGGGGAAGTACAAAAGATCCAGCTGGGTCGAAGTGCTCTGGATCTACCAGCCCCATTTATAAGATAAGATAAGTACCTATATAAACATGTTAAAATCTAGGCCTAACTTCATTTTATTCTACAATAGCTTGGCGCTTGACTACAACTTGGCGCTTGCCTGATGTTTAGTAATGACTAATGATGTAGTTTACAAGCGCATGTCCAATATAGCGATTCAATCGTGATTACGAATGATTTTCGGTGAGAAGGTGGCAGTAGAATGAGGCTCCAAATGATTAGAAATGATACATTACGACCCAAACTCATAAATGGTGCCACCAGACGTCGCGCCGGAACACAGGAAGGCCGCTTGGCAGGGGCTTTGTCTGGTGGGGCACTTACCACGGCCGAAGCCTACCACCAGTTTATTGTCACCTGATTTGCAACACCCGGGGACCACGTGTGGCTATTTAGATTAAAGGTGCACACCCACGGAGAAAGATGACTCAGCCCCCAGACTGACTTTATCAGCCTAAGAATGAGGCAGTCTGTTACCAGGCTGAAAATATATCCTTTTTTATTCTGAAATAGGCTTGCGCTTGACTATAACCAGCTGCCAGTACGGTGGGACGCGCTTACCCAGTAAATACAGACACACTTGTGACTTGAAGACAGGTAATTACAGCTATCAGGAAACAGAGATGCAGCGAATTTCACAAATTGGGTTGTTCGGACAAAAAAACGTGGATGCAAAGCGCATTGTGTACCTACCGGTGGCACACAGCCGTAACTCAACTTCTTCTCCTACAACGAAAGAACGTGGATGAGGGAATGAGATTAATCCATGTCCAAGAGAAGTCAGTTATGGGAGAACGAGGCGAGGAGGGGTAGTTAAACAGACGATTAAAAGTTGGTGAACTTAGACATTATAAGTACATTAAGTAACTATTAACAACATAGGTACTCCTACTTCCTAATAAATAAATAACCTAACTATGTTTGGCGTAATTGTGTATTGAATGATCTGCCAAATTCGGTTGACTCATTATAATAATTGATTGATTATTGTTAAAGCAGCTTTTTATAGCTTTAAAGAAGCTTTGTAAGACTCGATTCGCCGAAGCTGTTATCAAAACATATTACGCTATACGCCTCACTGGGTACAAAAATCAACATTCTATTTACATACTTTGTATGTATGTACATACATACAAACACGCCTTTTTCTATGGGTGTAGGCAGAGACTATTGAGCGCCTCTTGCTACGATCTAAACATACTTCCTTAGACTCACTAATGTTCGTGCATCTGGTCATACATGCACGGCGGTTGTGAGATTTCATTCCCATAAGTTAAAATTATTTTGTGTTAATTATTACATCGCCGCTGCTCAATATCGGTGAACGAAAACATCGTTAGGAAACCAGCATGTCTAAGAACTAATCATTCGAGGACATGTGACATCCACCAAGCCACACTTGGCCAGCGTGTGTGGATTAAGGCTAAACACTCTCCCGGTTGTGCCCACACATCTTTGTGTAATTGTTTTATCGCCACTGCTCAATATCGGTGAACGAAAACATCGTAAAGAAACCGGCATGTCTAAGAATTAATCATTCGAAGACTTATAACATGCATCATCCCCTCCGTCAGCGTGAGTGGATTAAGGCCTAAACTCTCTTAACTCGTAAGATAGTCGAGAGAAGACCCGTGCCCAGCAGTTCAACACTAAAAAGGTTCGAAGTGAGACACAATATTATGTTAAAGACATTAAATTTCTCAACTAAATTAATCCTTGTCGGTCGAATGGTTGAGTGATAATGGTCATGACTTCGATTCCCGGGTCAAGGAAAGTCAAGGATCAATCGTCAATCGAGAGAAACAAGCTTCCTATTAGTAAAATATTAACGATAATAAATTGAAAAATTAAGGTAAGACCGTTGAGCGAGCAACAGCAAATAACACACGACACGACTGATCGCATTGTCAAATTTTGAGTGGTTGTCACGTGTTTGATTTATGTCAATCCTGTCACGTGAAATGACATCATTAGTCTTTATATAACTTAGTAGAACAATGCCTTCAGGGTACTTTTGGGGCTGCTGCACCACTGCAGTGCTCTAGAGATGTTAGCCTCGGCTGATCTTTGCAGGAGGAGGAGGCTGTCAGAGGCACCCGTGAGGCGTGTCTCCAACAGCCTCCTGAGGTCCCACCACACTGCTTTATCTTATAACCGATTTTACTTAGTATGCTGTAACTACACACGGCTGCTCATCAAGCTATACATTTCCAGTATAAGCTGATCCCCGCAAATCGCTTACTGGTCAAAGGTGAAATATAATCCCGTCGCCTCCGACCAGACCGTCTAGGCCTGACCTAACCTTATCGTCACTATACCCACTACTCGCACCCAATTTTCACCACTTCACAAAGATAATCGTCACCCTCAAGAGGTTCCTTCTAACATATCAATGCAGGAAAAATAAGAGATGGATCATCATTTGATCCTAAAGCTCTCTTCATAATCTTGTTACTACATTTATCCAACTCTTGGCGATTGACCCTCTCAAATATTCTCAATAAACAACCTTTAAGCATCCTTCTATTACAAATGTATCAATTTATTACACGACCAAATCTGGTTGACCTTGGCTTGTCTTTACACTTTGGGATGCCAATTTGCTGCTATTTTTTGCTGTGATACATACAGCTAATGATTTTCATGATCATTACAAGTACAAAGTAAGATAATAAGCAACTAAATCGAGAAATAATTTGGGATTAAGCTGACGTCATTGGGGTTTTAAGACATCTAAACAACTTTGCTTATGTTACATTCTTCTATTAGCCCTTCCTTTGCTTAAGATGCGATATAAGCCTGTCTTGTAAATATGCCAGGTAAATTATTACCTGTAAGTAAAATAACAACCCTTTGTTAATATCCACTGGTAGTTACGGGTCTTTTATCAACTATTTTAAGATTAACCAATGTCATTTTCATGAATAGACATAATATAGTCCATTAAAAAATATTCTATTTATATTTTTACTCAATCCGGGAACTAAAGTCTGGACCTTGCCAATGAGGACCCACTGAAGTCTAATATCTCAATGATGATACCTATTAATTTAGATTTAATACAAATCATAATTTCTACCAATGCCTAAGGCATCATCTATGTATTTAATGCAGTCTTTTTACACTAAAATACATCTATTCACTAGCCACCTGAGACTCAACAAAGACCTCTCTCTGCTTCTATTGTATAAAAAGATGCTTTTTAACAAAAAAAAAGATCCCACGAACTGCAATAAGATTTTTTTCGCCCCTTTTGCTGTTTTATTGCATTTGATTGAATATTGTTCAAAAGCGTGTGTGATATTTTTTTATCTTTTTGAAAATGTGTGTCACAGATTTTTTGGGCTCGCTAATGTAAAATAATTTTATGGTTTATATTCCCATTTTACCTAATCTAGGGAAGCAATTTTATCTTATGAAATGACTGATATGTTAACGCAGAGCTCAAACTAGTCCAGAGGCTCCAAATTTAGCACAAGTTCCTGTATGAGGTCTAGGGGTGAACTAAGAAAGGATTTATCAAAACTCACTTCTAAGGGAGTAAAACGGGGTCATGCCGGGAAGCTCAAAGAACTACAAATTCAAGGACATGTCAAACCTGTCAACCAGCATACGCTAATTTAAGTGAAATAAAGGCCTGCACTCTTTCAAATCTTAAAACAGTTAAAATTCCAGTGCCTAATGGGTATAATTACTTTACATCAACCTTCTTTACACATTTAATTGAATACCTCCCAACATAGTGCAGTAATGCAGTTGCTGAACAAAGCAGAAATATTATTGCAATTATGTCTAGAACTCCTGAAGGTACACCAAATTTTAATAACAGTGAATAACAAAATAAAATTCTTAGTAAACTGCTTAAAACTAAAACCATGTCTATCCAAGTGACTATACATGAATATACAACATCTGCTGGCCATTTATCCTTTTGTAAAGTTTTAAAATCTCAAAAACTAAAGCCATCACCACAGGACACACTAATACTTATAAATTTTGAAATGAAGGAAACGCACAATTTCAATGCCGTAGCGAAATTCCACCGAACTAATGATTAACAATAAAACCTATTTACACTAAAACCAACCTTAAAAGACTTAAATAAAGTTCATAATTGTACAGCTAATTATGAAACAGTAAGTCATTAAGTCTTAGGGGATGCTACACAAGATGTAGCAGATGTTATTGTTCACGAAAACGACTTAAGTCCCAAAATAAATATTGGAAATGAAACCCTAATGATTAAACTGTTAGATGTAGATTCCAATGAAGATAATTGGAGAGATATGTTGGAATATTTTAAAGGGATGAATGCAGGTAAAGAAATTTGAACATTCTAAGGGATGAAAAAAATAAGGGTCGTGTTTAAGATACAAAGAATGGTGTTGGCGTCAAGCCGAGCGATGGATGGTCAGGATGCAGTTTTAGATTGTTGCCAAGATTTCAAATACTGAAGATAGTTAATTGAAAATAACCATTTGCAGATCAGAGATAAAGGCAGTAAACAGTTAGATTTAGGAGATTGGAACCCAGTTATTTGTAAATTATGTTTTAAAGTTTTCCGCCCGCAGTTCTACCCGCGTTTGGAAGTTATAGCGTTAAACCATTATCCTCTTCTGGCGCAGTCGGATAAAAACTATTCTGTGTCCATCCCCGGGTCTAAAACTATCGCCATACCAAATTTCATCCAAATCGGTTCAATAGTTTTGGCGTGAAAACGCGACAGGAAGACAATCAGAGTTTCACATTAATATTTTAGTAAGGATTTTATTATGAAAGAATTTTGTTGTTTTAGTCTACGCGCATGCGCGTGGTGAAATGTAGAGATTCTGAATAATATTAATAATATAATAATAATAATATTTTACGACATTAACACACACGGTCATCTGGTCCCAAGCTAAGCAGAGCTTGTGTTATGGAAACCAGATAACTGGTATATACTATACATATAGTACTTTTCTTTTGTAAATAAATACTTATAATAAATATTTACACCCAGACTCGACACAAACACAATGTTCATCACTAATGTTTGTCTCGGATGTGACTCGAACCCACGACCTGCGGCGTGAAAAGCAAGTATCTTACCGACCACGCCACCGGCCCGGTTTGGTTATGGGATTAGCTAAAATCATTAAACGGCCTGCCCGATCTAGGTTTGTTAAACCTGTGTTTCAGGCCAGCTGTCTGTCTACGCTGGAGACTAAGTACTAGACTAAAATATTTATCAACTACATTCTTTCAAGTACCTACTTAGTCACTATCGCCTAGTATATCAGTTACTTTGTCAAGTATACTAAGTATTTATAGCCTAAGAACTTGTGTTTGTTAAGCTGGACGGGTGCCTGGTGATCTGTAACACGGGTTCACACCTACTTCAGACACCAGTCCTCGCTCAATTACTACTTGAATTGAAAACGGCTCATTTTGATGTACTTGTGTAATTTTGTGAGGAAATAAACAAATATTATTATAAATATTATTATTATTACTATAACAGTTACGTTACTACCTACTTACTATGGTAAACCTAACTCACTGCATCTAGAAGTTTTTCTGTCTGCGTAATTAAGTTGTGATAGAAATCTGAATAGGTAACATAGGTACTATACAACGTTAACTATTTTACTGTCCCACAAATGGTCACGGGTTTTTCTTAACTATGTTACGAGTTGAGAGAGTTTAGGCCTTAATCTACACACCCTGGGCAAATACGGGTTGGTGGATGTCACATGTCCTCGAATGATTAGTTCTTAGACATGCCGGTTGGCTCGCGATGTTTTCCTTCACCAATATTGAGCAGCGGTGATGAAACAATTCACACAAAGATGTGTGGGCACGACCGGGAATCGAACCCGCGACCTTATATTTTAAGGCGAAGCCCGTACCGCTGCGCCACCGCTGCTCAAAATTAGTATTGATTTTCAACAATTTCAACTAGATACGCTATTTTGTGCTCCAGATAGAAAATTAAAATAAGGTTTTTGAAGGTATCAATCCTGATTATATTAACCTAACGTACTACTACACATTGTTACATAACTAAGTTAATATAGACGCTTGTTACACCAGAGGCATCACTAGTGCGTGACCCCTTAGCCACTAGATGTCGACGACTGGCAACCTTACTCTCACCCAGGAAAAAAAACAAAAGTTATGACACTAAGGTGGCGGTATACCTCCGCAGAACGTAACTATAAGTTTATTAAATACAATATTTAAAAGCCACAATCACGTTAATTCAAATAATAAATAGGTACTTAAATAAATAAAAAGCCGATTCATATTTTATGACATCTGCATAAAACAATCTACTTTGAATAAACACTAAAAAAGCGTATAAGAACACATTGCCACAATAAAACTTCGATTCAGAAAAAACCTTCACCCGTATCACCTTATTACAATGGAATAAAGTTCAAACTTGACCTAATTTTTTTAAACATTGAAAAAGTCACGGCGCCCATCTTCCGACAGGAAGAGGAACTTATTTGATTATTATAAAAATCAAATAAAAACTAAACCAGGTGCATAAAGAAAACTTAGTTTTTTCATAACAAACCTCTTTTCTATTGTCTATACCACCCTTTGCTTTAGTTAAACTTTTTTACTTCTTTATTCAGTAGCATAAAACCTTTTTGCTAAACAAGTACTATTATTAAAAAGTGAAAGTTACGTGTTTTCGTTTTTCAAATATTTGTAAAAAAAGAGGTTTTTATAAACCAAGAAAAGAAGTTTCGGCTTCCTCTTTTGAATTATATTTTTTATTGTTTTATTACGTTCGGTAGTTTTGTTTTTGTTATTTGTTTAGAAAAACTTTTAGTTCTTATTTCGAAAACAAATGACAGTAAAATTATGCTAAAATTGTTATTATTTTTTATAACCTATAAATGTTTGAAAAGGCCGATTTGCCTTAAGGTATGATGGATATTTTCTCCCCCAGCTAAAAGTGCCCGCCATTATTACCCGGTAGGACAAAACCGGTGGCGGCCAATATCTTTGCACTAAATGTATCTACGATGCACGCATCTTTTTTCCACATTTTAAGTTTACTTGTCAGTTACTACTACATATTGTTACATAACTAAGTTAATATAGATGCTTGTAACACCAGAGGCATCACTAGCGCGTGACCCCTTAGACACTAGATGTCGACGGATGGCAACCTTACTGTCACCCAGGAAAAAAAACAAAAGTTATTACACTAAGGTGGCGGTATACCTCCGCATCAGGATAGGTACTCTTCTTGCGAAGAAAATTTCTTTTTTTCATTCATATCTTTCCAAATGTAACTTTATTAGTAGTAACCGTCATTTTAATGAAGGAACTTAAAAAAAATCGATCTTACTCACAGAACCCGTCTTGATCATAAATCCGGTTCCGAACATTTGCGTGATGGATGACAGGGCAACTGCACGAAGACACCTACCTACCACAAAACTCTATTCAAACATAAATACAACGATAATCCTGTGATCGAAACATTCATTGCTGCTTTTGTTGCGCAGTTTGTTTAGATATGGGAAGAAAACGAGCAATAGATATAGACATGAGTTTTGGATATCAGGATGATTAATGGTCATTAAGTTGGACCATAGTTTGAGTAAATCAAAATGGCGGTACTCAAAAATACAGGTTTCTTGTACGTGTTGAAATTAACTGCATGTTAGGTGCTTACGATTGGTTTATAACTTGCTACCAGAGGTACTTATATAATTTGATACGATACTGTTTTATTACCCGACTTCAATAAGGATGTTATTTATTTATGCGTTTATTTTTTTTCTTCCGCCAAACTCCATTATTATAATATTAAACGGATTTGCCAAATATTTACGAAATGACTCCATTTAAACCAGTGGGTTTATTAATGAAATAAGATAGTATTGTACGGTATGGGTTTCCTGATGGAAGACCAAGGAGGACCAAACTACTATAGAAATTTCAGTATATGGCTCTTTTTAAGCACCTTAGTGCTAGACATTCCTGTTCATTCTTATCCACCTCCTACCTGTCACCCTGCAGAGACTCACATTAAAATACATACTAAAAATATTGACAAACAACAAACGCACTTGACAAGCACCTGAAACAGATTTGAATCGGAATAATACAAAAAATCAAATCTCAATCGACTTCCTGCTTCGACCCAAAACAGGTGAATTAAAAAAATGTCTATTCAATAATGAAACCCTTGCATAAACGAAAAAAAAGTTATGCATATGAATAACGCGGGAAAAAAGTACTCAGAATATGGCATTAATGAAATTTAAATGAAAATAAAATTTGTTATAAATTGTGTAAGAATAAAAATTAGGCACATTTCCAACCCCGATTGTTTTGTATTTATTTTAATAGGTACAGAGTATTTAATAAATTTAACTAAGCCAAAATATAGTCATGCAATTGCAACAGCAATGGTGACTACAAACTTCGTAGACAAAAACTTTTTAATTATTTTTAACACAACAGTTCTGACGTCGCTGAGACTTTTAAAAATCGAAAGTCAACAAAGATGGCGACTTTTTATGACACAGTAATTAAGCGAGTGCCATAAAGTGATAAAATTATACTCTTTTTGTCACTTTCGTTGAAAGACTCTAAAATAGTTTAAAAGATTTCGCCGCCAGCAAATTGTTTCAAATATTTTTGTGATTTTGATTTTATGACCCAGTTTTAAGCCGATTCATGGTTGTTATAAAATATTCTGAGTACCTGTTTCAAGCTTTACTGTAAGCTTACTGCATGGTCTTATTCCAACCTTACGAAATTGCACCGATTCTTTTCGTTTTAGTTTATTTTAAACCTTATTTCGATAGAAATAAGAGTGAGGTTAGCATAATAACTATGATAATATTGTTACAAGTTCAAAAAGTATACGGGTTATATTGTTATAAATATAATATTCTATTATTTTTTAAGTTCTATTTTACATTTCTTTTAGCTCTTATGCTAATCTGTAATAAAAATTTCTACATGAAAATAAATAATGAGTCGTTCTTAGATACTATGTGTTCCTATATTGTTCTATTTAAAAAATATAAAGTATTTAACACTTATATTGGTCGCTGCGGAAGTCGTTATAAGTCTGAAGCGAGACCGAAATAAAATAATCACAAAATTTAAAACGTTTTTTGAAAATTTAGTTTAGTAGTTATGTAGTTTCTAATCGAATAAATATTAGTAATTAATTAGAATTACCAATTCACATTAACATTCAAATTAATTTAAAAAAAATTGAGCATGTATTTTACATCAGTATTTGTTTTATTTTTCATTAATGTACTAAAACGAATTGGATGGACTCAACTAATTCGGTGGGCAAAATTTTAAACGACGTAAAAAGACAAATTTACTTACAAAATATTTAATTTATTTTTTATTTGCACCTTATTTTAAATGGAACGCGATCAAAGCTTAATATTGGCAGTATTTGTTTAGTCACAGCTTTAAAATTTAAATTCTTTTTAAGGCATTGAGTGATCGACTCTGCCGGACCCATTGCTGCATACAATTAAGCACCCTCATTTACGTCTGGTCAATGACAGCCCTGTTTTAATCAATAACTTCTTTTTCGCGCGCGGCGTCCTTGGTTTTTTTCCCCGGCGCGACTTTTCTGCGCGTATTTCATTTATTATGTGTCAATCAGTTCGCGGTTTTTTCTCTAAGAGCTCAGTTAATATCGTTCCATACCTCGATTTCGTCAATTCCGCAAAAAGCTCAGCAAAAAAGGCAAAAGCTCGACCAAAAAATTGTCTACTGAACAGTATCTCGTATCGCCGGTCTTGTAGCCATTTTAATTATTATTTAATATCAAGGGACGCGCACGTGGCGGTGTCCTGTGTCTCGTTCGCTCTTCGCAGGCTGTATCGCGCCCGCCTCGTGCCTTCTCTTTTGCACAGAGCCCACTTACACACATAAAAATGGTGAATAATAAAAAAATGTGTACACATTTTTTTCGCTTAACCACCGCGTGTCTGTGTGGGTGCGACCTCACGCCGTTGGAAAGAGACAACGTTATACGATAAAGTAGTGCCAACTACTCCCCACTCCGATTTTTTAAGCTCCGTTGTCGATGTTAGCGCCCGTGAGATTTTTTTCATTTTTATGTGTTAGTGTACCCCTCGCGCGGTGTAGTTCTCTTTTTCTACTATAGATCTGAATTTCAGTCTCGTTTTTGCCGCGTCGGTCTAAAGGCGGACGAACGGGCATTTTGTATAGCATTTTTGAGATACGAGTGGCCGGTAGTAGCTCGTAGTACTTAGCTGCACAAAATCGCGCCTGAAGACTAGCCGGCTTTTTGTGCGACCACATGTCGTCTTGAGGAGTGCTCACACTCGCTACTGCAGGCCGGTGCACGCGCGAATCGCCTAGTGCGAAAGAGACGAAAGCTCCATCACGTGTGGATTGCCTATAACTATAATTTATATACCACACTAAAATATTGAACATAAAAAATCTGATAATTTAGAGTCTAGTAAAGAAGGCTGGCATTCATAATTTAACCGCAGGGTCAAGTGCACGGCCCGGCGTTTTTTCGGCACCGGCATTTTTTAAATGTTTATTTGCGAGACGCACGTGGATTTTTTGAGTAATTTTGGCGATAAAGCCGTGGACTGTTGCCTTTTGGACGTGTTGTGACATTAGTGTTACCTATAATATGTGATATAATTTTAGTGACATTAATATAGGAACTAACTGTGATTTATTATGGTGATAAAGTTGGTGATTGTGAAGATTTTTGGATAGTGACAGGTATTTATATTATAATTTTACTAGCAGTTTTGTTATTGTTTCATTAAACGAAGGGATTCTCGTGAGGGGATAGAAGTTTTACGTAAGATCGCTCCCGGTTGAATGTATGTTTATACCTATGTTGTAATTCGGAGTCGAGCGCCCGCTGTCTGTCAAATGCGACCTTGAATAATGGCCCGACTATAAATACGGAAATATTTTTGGACAGTGTACCGTGACGTTGTTTTTAAATTAACTTGATTTGCGATGTGTTGCCGCTATTTCTTTGTTTGAATACAATTAGTTTGTCAATAAAACTTTATAAACAAACAATAACAAAACACAAAACTGCTACTGTAATTTCTTTTGTATATATTAGTAGACATTGAAGTCCAAAATGTTAGAAATAATATTTTAATTATATAAAAATATATTATAAACATATAAAAATGCATTAAATATATAATAAAAATTTTTGGAAATGTCCTTTACCAGTAATTAATATCTAATTAATTCATTCTCAGAAAATATTAAAACATTGCGTAATATTATTCATTTATGTCTAATTATATGGTATATAATGTTAGTTATTTCCCTTATTAAATTGCTACGCATAAAATAAAACATCTAACCTCCGCTTCCTTTAATTTTAACAATTAGGTGACTAATAAATTTAAAATATCCAAATAAAACAACAAAAATACATTATATAACTTTATAAACAAAAACTCGAATTTTTGACTTTTGCCCTTAGGATCTTTGATCCCTATACCGTCACGAGTTCCGCAATGGTGACAATGATTTTGTTCGATATTTTTTACACAATTTAATTATTAGAAACGGTCTGAACCAAGATAAGTATTTCTTGTTGAACAACCTTGTATCTCACGGTTCAGTGACTACGAAATCTTAAGTACTTACCCAGGGCCCATGGTAAGCGAACAGGCGAAAAAACTTGTGATTTTTTTATCTAAATGATACACCTTATTTACCAATTACTTACCTACGTACTAACTTAATCTGCCACTACCTTTATAAAAAAAATAATTAAAAAAAACAATTTTTAACCATCATAACTATTATAATTCATTTAAAAGAACTATGAAATTTTAACATTTAAAAGATTATGAAAAAGCGTGTTAAATATCCATTACCCTATTATAGTAATTGTTAATACTTCGTTAAAGAAGCTTTCTTGGGTTTTAACTATTCTAATTAATTCTAAACCACTTTCTTGGCTTAAACAAGTAATACAAATCTTGAGCTCATTGAGCCGTGGTTTAACATCGTCAAATATCAAGCTAGTCGTACCAAAATATACCTTTATCTCTAAATAATAAATCTTATTTTGGGATAGCAGTCTTTACAAAAATGTTATTCCAGCCAAGTACTTTTTGACAGACACAAAATATCTTATTATACTACATTATATCTATAATTCTATATTAGATCATGTAAATGAAAAAGAGGAAAAAAAATGACCAACTTTATTTGTTTACATTTAGGTATAATTACAATACTAGTGCTTATTACTGGTAAGGAATTGATTCATAACAATCATAACACAGAAAAGAATAAAACTTTGCTTAAAAATTATACTTGAAAAAAAATAAAAAAAAAACAAAATAATTATTAACCTTATTAGTAAACATTAACTACAAATATACCAACACTTAAAACCAATAAAGCGAGTGATGTAACTTAAAAAACTACAGAAAAAAAAACCGTAAAAATATAATGACAAGTTCTATTACATTAAAGATAAACATCTTCAATATACCGAGCACATGTCGTAGGCACGTCTTCAATATGATTATAGAGCCTCGTTCTACGGCATGTGGGCTAGCTAGATCATTGACACAACCTACGCAACTTGTCACCTGCCAGCAAAAAAAAACTGCCACCTTTTTTACTCACATCAAATCATCTAATATACATTGAAATGAAAACGCACAAAGAACACGTATCTGTTGATTCGATACTTAATGTAAAAACTATATCAATTAGTTTCTTTAATAAAACAATGATTTATTCCAATAATGTCTGTTTGATATTAGATTCAACAAAATCAAAATCAGTAACTGCCGCAGGTCGCGGGTTCGATTCCCACCCGAGACGAACATTTGGCTGTTCGTCTTGTGTCTGGGTGTAATTATCCATATTTAAGTATGTATTTACAAAAAAGAAGTATTTTAAGTAGTATATTACGAGTTATCTGGTTTCCATAGTACAAGCACTGCTTAGTTTGGCAGTTTGTGTTAAAGTCCCACTATATTATTATTATATTATTTAATGCAGTTTGACAATGAAAAGTCTAGCTCAGTTACTGCAAATAGTTTAACCTGACAAGGCTGTACTCCATTTTCATAATCAAACTATAAGCGGTTTCTTAAAAAAATCGTCACTCAAATATTTAAAAATTCAATTAAACCATTTTACTATTCTAACGACATTTTGGATTTCAATAAGAGTAGGTATACTGAGAGTATTAAAGAACCATAATTTTTCCAGCCCAATGAAAACGGAGGATCTCGAAAGAATTCCATGACATTGATATCAAGAGAAACAAAGTATTTTTATAAGTGCCAAAAAAGACAGGTTTATACACAATAGATAGAATTAATTATAAATTAGGCAAGATGATGGAAGGCAGGACTATTGATTACAGGCCTGACGGTGGTGGCCTAGATTACCATAACTCGCCATTAATGGCGGAGATACCAGTAGACAATTACTCTCATATCCATAGAAGCATAGAGCACTTAAGATCAATAGGAGTACCACCGCCATTAGACCACCATAGACATTTAGCAACAAACCTAGCAGATTTAAGAAGATACGAGCATCCCGATGAGATGCCTGAGATAAAACCGTCCGTACTTAGACTGTCTGAATTCAAAAGTGGTTTACAAGAAATAAGAGTACATAATGATCAAGAAAACGACGTTCAAAGACAACTTACGCCACAAGATGACGGACCTAAGGGATACAGTGCGCCATCAACGCCACTGTCAGAAAACGGTGGCCACACAATCCAAGAAGAAAAGGTTTGTAATTAGTTTTAATTCACACATAATTTACATAATACCAGAATAAAATAATTAATTATGTTTTTGCCAGTCAAATTGAGTAAAATTAGTTAAAACGTTATATTATTGTGATTAATTAAGTTTGTATGCGCATTAAGTGGTTAAGCCAGGCAATTGAGACCTTGAATCTTTCGGAAGTGTTGAACAAGACAGCTCTAACGAACTGGCAGCATTGTTCGTTCATTACTCTATCACGAGGTTCTGTTTCCGCGTCAAATGCCATTAATCCTAAGATGATACCCATTATAGAGCTTATGTGTTATTATGTTCTTAAATTCGTGATTTTTAAGACTATTATATTGCTATTACATCTTTAAACATAATCGGGCTGTGGATTCGAGTTTTAGTTTAGACAGTACTTATAACAACTATTGACTTTTTCTTTTTTTTCATGAAATTCCAACACCGGAATTAAGAAACCATTATAACACTTACAAGAATTTGATTAATTCTTGTTAGAATATATCCGAAGATATTATTTTTATAAGTAGTATCCGAAACCAGAAAATTTGCATCTAGACAAATAAGACGAGAATTCTTATAAGAGAAAGTAGGTAATCTCATGCGAAAACAATTATAGCCTAATCTTACTTATTCTCATACTCACCCATCTTGCTAATATGGGTCTTTATATGGGTCTGCAACCACGGCGAGGCATTTAGAAGTCTATACTTAAGGACTGGTGGGCTCGGTGACCACTAAAATTACCTCGGTAAACAGTCTTAGGGGCTTCAATAGTGGCACTCGGAACTGATATTTCTTACTATGGACGGCAAAAAAACCCTTATTACCCCTGGTTCGTACAAATAAAACATGTTTCTCTCTCTTGCTCAGGGATGAGTAGAAAGAGATGTAATGTGCTCGTAACATGTTTTGCTGCACGCTGCAAGCATGTGGTTACTTGTAATGCCTACACATAGCCAGCAGAATGGGTGGTATTCACTCTGCTTTAATTTTTTAGAGAGTCTAGGTTATTTAATTGACCTATTAAACTTTGCTAGGCTACTTGGCATCGAAAACTAAAAAAAAAGCTATGAAAATAATAATAATCGCCGATAATCATTCGTAATCACGAGTGAATCGGTATGGGCTGGCGCGTGCCATCGTAGACTACATCATTGTTTAACATCAGGCAAGTTGTAGTCAAGCGCCAGCCTATCGAAGAAAAAAAAATTTTTTTTGACTAAGAAAAAGTTAAAAATAACATCTTCTAGTTGTTCTAGTCCATAGAAAGGCACTGTACGGATATTTACGCTAATTATTATTGTATATCTTTAAAACGTCAGCTTATATAAATAAAAACTTTTTTGAGGATATTCCCCCGTATTCATAAACGTCTTATAAGCCCATTATAGCTAAAATAGGCTTATAATTCGTTTGTCTTTCTCTATCATTTTAACATTTATACTAGTAATAAATAGACAAAGTCCATTTTAATTTAGTCTTAAATGATTTTTATGGATAGAACCGATAATTTATTGACACCTTGTTTATAAAGCATTTGTAGATATTTAAACATACTTTAATCAAAATTCAAGTGCTCTTATAAGACTTGTAAGACGGTAGTAGCTTATAAGTAGTCTTATAAGAATATTATTTAACTTGAGTCAATATTTCCTTATTTCATCATCTTTTTTTAATCATAATCAATCTTAAATTTAACTAAACGGTTATGTTCTAAAATGATAAAACCCAAAATAAAATATTCACCTCGCCCCTTTTAATGTCCCACAGCTGGGCACGGGTCTTCTCTCGACTATCTTACGAGTTGAGCGAGTTTAGACCTTAATCCTACACACTGGCCAAGTACGGGTAGGTGGATGTCACATGTCCTCCTTAGACATGCCGGTTTCCTCACGATGTTTTCCCTCACTGATAATGAGCAGCGCCCATGTAACAATTCACACAAAGACGTATGGGTGCGACTGGGAATCGAACCCGCAACCTTATATGTGTGTCTAAGGCGAGGCCTGTACCGCTGCTATAATGTAGGTACTATAATTACATGAACTGAGGACATTTACTTATATTTCAGAGCAGTATAATATTTGAAAAATATATTCTTATATGGTATTCGTCCATCCTACTCCTCGACGAACTCGGTAGTCGAGCGGTGTAAGCCGTCCGATTGGGCTATACTGTGCCCGGGAGGTCGCGGGTTCGATTCCCGCCCCGGACAATATTTTTGTAACAACAAAAAATAGTTTCAGTGTCTGGTTGGTTGAGGGACTACCCTCCGTGCCTCGAAGAGCACGTTAAACCGTCGGTCCCGGTTGTCATTTAACACATCTATGACAATCGTTACATGTAGTCAGAAGCCAATATAATCTAACACCTGGTCTAACCATCTTGGCTACTGGTTCCCTACAGGTTTCGAGGTCAGATGGCAGTCGCTCGTATAATTCTGGTAGCTAGCCGCATCAGGTTAGACTGGGAGCCGACCCCAATAGAAATGGGAAAAACGCTAGGGTAATAATGATGATGTCCATCCTACTCCTGTAGTCAATTAAAAAAATATTTTTTATTCATTACTAGCTGCCCCAGCGAACTTCGTACCGAGTATTTATTAAAAAAAAAATTCACTTAGGGGGATGAAAAATAGATGTTGGCCGATTCTCAGACCTACTGAATATGCATAAAAAATTTCATAAGAATCGGTCAAGCCGTTTCGGAGGAGTATGGCAACGAAAACTGTGACACGAGAATTTTATATATTATATATGTATAAGTATTTAATATTTAACAACTGTTAATAACTAATATAATCCTCATAATGAAAGCCAAACGTCGTAATAAGACAGATAACTACGGATGAGCCTTGAGAATAGTCAAGGTCAAGTAATTTAAAGGTAGTTACACACTACACTATGTGATTTTAAGTAATGCAATTAGGTAGCGTGCAGGTTAATGAATGTGTATTACTAATTATTACCTTTTCCGGTATTTTATTATGAGTATTACACTTAGGTATTAGTATCTCTGTTTCAGTGTTATTGTTAACCTTAAATCTGATTTTGGGGGTTCTGTACACGAAAGGTAAAAACGGAACCCTAATGAAATGACTTAATTTTTTTTTTAAATTGAGCTGCGTAGTACAGACGACGATGGTTACCATGGCATCGCGGCGTCACCTCGTCCCTCTGTACTCCTATTCTGTTATCGTATTTTTATCTAAATTCGCATTTTAATATTGAGCCGCGAAGTATAGACGACGATCGTTATCTGCCCAGGCAGCGACGATGTCGCGGCGCGTAGTCTTGTCGTACTCTATACTTAATTATCGGCGTCTCTACTACGCGACTCGATATAAAGTAGCGAATTTAGGTCAAATAAAAGGTTGCTCCTAAAAAGTTATTTGGGAAAATTGTTTGTCATCATAAACACTACCACGTGGTAAAAATAGCATATCACACTAATTACCAGTCACCCTATATAAGCAAGTTACATAAATTGTGTCCTATATCTGTGGTGGAAACTAAACGTTTTTTTGTTCGATTCCCGGGTCGAGCAAAACGATTTTTCTTAACTTAGAGAATCTTAGTTGCAGCTTGAAGATCGGTAACGTGCCCGGCTAGCGGCAATAAGCTTGCCCCTATTACGTATATGGCGAAAAGTGGGTTATATTCACCTCTGCCTACCCTTAAGTAATATACTCGTGACGGTATTATATTTCCATTACGTGATAGATCTTCCGATATTCCATATTTAGATTTTTATAATTCCGCAAACAGACAATGATAACATTATGACCCGGTAGACATGCTAAACGTTACAAGGACAGTGATAACGGACCCTCTGGCTGGGCTGTTACATAACAACTAACATATTATATCTAACTCGTGATGTAACACATATAAGATATAAAAAATAAATAATACATAATTCATAAAAATATTTTTTCATCTATTTATTTATTTAAAAATCTTTTTATGATATAATAAATAAATAATATTTCATATAAATTTTATTTTCATCGATGTAAACAATAATTCTAAATAAATGTAATAGGTAATATAAATTGTATCTTTTGTAAATAAATTTGTTTACAAAAGATACAATTAGACAAGAAAAAGGACCTAGCTGGATAACAATCTTAATGCTAATCAAAATAAAGAATTAAACTTTACTAACGCCTAACCTAAACTAATGCATAATTTTTATGCATTAGTTTAGGTTAGGACTTTTATATCGCCTAAAAATATCTAAATATCTAATATATTTCTTGATAAGTTGGCCAGTAGGTATCCTTCGATTTCAAGGTAGTATTCAGATGTTGCTCTGAATATTTTTGCAAATTAAAAAGACTGTCAAATTTAACTTCATCTCGCCACCAAGGGTTCCGTACGATTTCTTTATCTGTAACTATAGAGGAACTAGACACACAACTGTAAAAAATTGCCTATTTTCGAGATACAACCCCCTGACAGACAAACGGGATTGACCGGAGGCTTGTTAATATGTTAACAGGCCTCCGGTCAATCCCGTTTGTCTGTTCTGTCATTTATTTATTTAATACAATATTAAAGGTGTAGGTAAAGTATTAACACGCATACAATACACACACACTCACTTATAATGTTTAAATTCCATCCGTAATAGAAAGCGATCCTATTGCAGTTTATCGGGCAGAAATCCCAACTTGAAACTTCTGTTAAGATTTTTCCTCGTATACGAGAACTACTTAGCTTCCGCCACCCCCCGCTTGGTCCCAGTTTCACCCCCTTGGATTTTTCAAAACGGGGGGGTTCTTAATCCGGTCTTATTGCTTTTCTAGACCTCGTCCAGAAAATATGTGAAATAGATCCAGCGGTTTTGGATGTGCATTGATCTTTTCTAATAAACACATATTTTGATTAGAAACTTTTTTTCTCTCGCAGTTATTAAGCAAACACGCGAACACTTGTCTGATTAAGCTTATTTACATTACATTTGCACCATATTGGTATGGAACCCTAAAAAAGTATAATTATTATTAATACATTCCCTTTTGATGCTGTTTACTTTGTTATTGTCTGACCCCGAAATTTTTCATGAACAAAATTTGAATCACAATTTTTGGATTTAGCCTTCAACATGCCGCTATTACAAATTCATCTGGAAATTTTAAAGGCAATGTTGAAGTGTGTGTGTATTATTAATGCAGTGTAGAACATTTGTAGATCAGTATTTTCTTATGTATACAAATATATTAGGTGCCTACACATTGACATTATGCAATTTTTTGTCATTTCAAACAAACCACGATGTCATGAAATGCAATGTCATTATGAACTCCGTTGCAAAAACAATTTTTTATCAATTTTACAGTTGCATATTACATTAAATTTTTTTTTTTTGAATATCATCTGAATGGAATATGGTTTATAAAAATCTACATCTTTTTTGTTAAATAGGTAGGCATGTTCCTAATATCACAAGATATTTTTTTTAGTTCTAAAATATGTTTAATTTTATTAAAAATAGAGTTTACATTGTATAAAGATAAGTACAAAAAATATCAAAAAGATAGATATATTTTATCAATATGCATTTGTTAAGCATTTTATTTGCATCGCTTTTGCCAATAACTAGTTTAAAAATATCAACATCTGGCCGTGACTTCTAATTTTTGTTTACCTACTACACATTATTTACATTCTTTAAATCTTACTCACTTATTATTATGCAATATGATTAATTTATTCATTTCCCTAATGTTTACGAGTTTCGTGGCTTTTTTATTTTTATTTATGTCGTTTGTCTTATTTGTTCAGTAGATTCTCATAAGTATACTTATGCTTAGCAAAATCAGTAGCAACTTGAAGTTGGGAATAGTGCTCGATGAACGGAATAGGCTCGCCCTCTATGCATACGACCTAAACATAGCCTATATTAATCACTGCCTATATTCTCGGGTTATGTTACAGATATTGATTGAAATACAGTAAACTATAATAATCAGATGTATGATGTGCTATTTTTCTTATTCTACATGTAGTAAGCTGTTATTGTAAGCGTATGGACGCTTACAACATCAGAGGCATCGCTTGTCGACCTTTAGACGAATTAGATGTAGTTGTGATGGTTTTTTTTTGTGGTTACATACTTCAACCGTAAACTAAAGTAGCAATATAAAACTTCCCGAACGAATATTATTGCACGTCGCGTCGAATCGAATAATCTATTCCACATGTCTATATCGATAGTAAAAAACTCGATCTCGTTTTCCCGCGCCGCCCGTCAGAGCGCCGAATTTGTTTCAAGGCCGCATACCAACTAACGTCCATTGTCAATGTCGCGGGCTGGATTGGATGACGGATGTCCAGTTCGCGCCAGGATTTAGTTAGACGCATTTTTTTGAATAGGTACTATTTTTAGATAGAAACTAATTTTAGATTGTTATGTAATATGTAAAATTTGTTGATAACGTCTCATTTTTTATGTAATATGTAAATTTTTTATGGTGAATTTTGTCGACTTTAAAAGGGTTATGAAGGTTATGAAAGAGGTTATGTTTACATTTTTTGCAATGTTGTTGGGCATATCTCCGTAATATATTTTAGACGGATCTGCAAAGATTTATATATTTTAAAAGTAAATTTATTATGATTTGAAGATTTATTGACTTATTGAATTAATTAAATTACATTTTGATTTTTGCAATATTTTTTTAATCTCTTTGGTTAGTGAGTTACATTACTGTAGTTTTTTATACGTATGTTTTTTTGTAATCCCGAAAGATTTATAGGATAGGTTTATCACATGTATTATACTAAATAAATATTGTTTGGATTATACTCTCTTTAATAAAGAAAGATTAAAATGTAATATTGTTTATAGTGATTTTAATGAAATATACCTATTATTATTTATCCCGATTTAATTTCTAATAAAGTTAGCCACTAGTAATTAGGTAAGCGCTCACGCCTGTACTATCCGAAGGTGTAGGCAGTGGTGAATAAATGTTACCTATAGTAACAATTAGGAAATATTAATTATAAATCATTTCATTACGAGCAAGTATTCATGTACCATGATAATTAGAAATAAACAACTTTTTAATGTGGTCGTTGACTTGCCCGTAATTAATTCTCTGTCATTATCTTTGATTGATTTAATTGCATAAAGATGTGAAGATAATTCAATACTTCATAATATCAATAAACTTGATATTATCCGAAGTTTGAATATTATCAACTCGTCTCGACCACGCTGGTGCTAACCTTTGCATAGTATAAAATGAAGTCGCTTCTGCTGTCTGTTCGCATTAAACTCAATAACAGACAGATTTTAACGGATTTTCACCAATAAACAAAATTATCTTTAAAAATGATTTTGGTGTATAATTTGTACCCGTGTGAAGCCGGGATGGGTCGCTAAATGAGGCAAACAATCCTTTTATATAAACAGGTTACTTCCTAGAAAATATATATTTATACTAAATATTTTCTTATATCCTATAATGTACACAACAAATAAAAATAAATATAATATAATAACATTTATTGAGTATTATTTGACATTGAAATAAAACTACTTTGTAACGGATTTTATCGCGATTTATTTTAGATTTTAGATCCCGACGTTTCAAAATCTTTTCTAATATCTCAGTCCACCCGTGAACATGAAGTCTGAAAAGACTTTGAAACGTCGGAATCTAAAATCTAAAATAAAACGCGATAAAATCCGTTAAAAAGTAGTTTTATTTCAGTGTGTGGATATTCCCGTAAATCTAAGACAATACATTGACAAATTGACAATATATTTGACAGACACGTGACTTTTTTTATTTAAATTATTTTCTACAGGTTAATTATACAGGTAAATATAATAGGATGTAGATATTAAATTAAAAATAATAATAAAACAGTAATATTAAGATTATATTTAAAAAAAGGCAAGAATAGAACTTAAAAAAAAAACACAAATAATTTTTGTCCTAACAACGTTCAAATTTAAATAAAATCATTTCGTAATACCTCTTTCAAACTTACCTAATAATTTTTCAAAATTCAATTTCTAACAAACATAATATTATCTATAACCGTCAGAATTAAGAATTCCCCTGTTTTTTTAAGTCAGTTGTTGCTAAAAAAAGAAATCTATCATCATTCAAAAGTGAGGCCATTAATTATAAATCAAATATAATATGTTGCTGTGAAATTAATATCTAAAACGCACTTGAAACGACCTAACGACTTAATATTTAGCAGTCATATCTCGTATTAAACAAATTTATATTATATCGAAATGTTTACAAACTTGGCTAAGTGCGTGTCGAACATGTATAGTTTGTTTTAGTGCTAATATTATGTTGACATAATTTATTTATTTATTTTTTGTATATTTTAATAAAAAATAATTTTAATGAATCACTAATTGTGTTGCTAAGCGCAGAACTCGAGAACGGTTAAACTGATTTCGCTAATTCTTTTTTTTTAATATTCCTTGAAGTACGAGGATGGTTCTTACGCAGGAAAAATGACGGGCCGGTGGCGTGGTCGGTACTTGATTTTGACGCCGCAGGTCGTGGGTTCGATGCCCACCCGAGACAAACATTAGTGATGAACATCTGGTTTATGTCGAGTCTGGGTGTAAATATCTATTAAAAGTACATATTTACAAAAGAAAAGTATTATATGTATAGTATATACCAGTTATCTGGTTTCCATAACACAAGCTCTGCTTAGCTTGGGATCAGAAGACCGAGTGTGTGTTAATGTCCAAAAAAAAAATCAAAAACTCCTTCGAAACGGCTTCACCGATTTTTATGAAATCTTATATCTATATTCGGGACGGTCGGGGCAGGGCGACGACGTCTGCAGGGTCTACTATATTGAGCAGTGACGATTTAACAATTCACACAAAGATGTATGGGCACGACTCGGATTCGAACCCGCAACGTTATATTTATAAAATGAGGCCCGTACCGCTGCGCCACCATGCGTCACCTACGCCAAAAGTTGTAAGGTACCTAGTTGAGAGAAGACCCGTGCCCAGCAGTGGGACACTAAAATGGGTTGAAGTGATATGATTATAGAACAAAATCCTTACATTAGACTAAAGCCTTATTCACTATTTTAATAAACTATAATTACTATAGTCGAACCACAACATCTTGATCCGAGACAATTCTTGGAACACCAAAATTATATTCTTAATACGCTTCGTTGAAATCCTTGAACCTTAATTCAAGGGCGTAAGGTTGAAATTGGTTTCCCAATTATTTTTCTAGCCGCAAAATTAACTTTGTTGGTTTTTAATTTTGATTGACACTAGCTATTACGGCTCAGTAGGTATTGCGTCATACATAACGACGTATGAGATGAAAAATATTATTGTATGCAATTTTATACCTTAGTGCTATGTTAATAAGGTTAATTTTTGAATACAATATTTGGGGAATTATTTTTAAGAGAATAATTACCAACGTATTTGAAGGAAGATGTAAAGGCAATGCTTAGTTTTGGAGAAAATCTGTTTGCGCTTTAGGCAGACTAACTGGGGAAGTACAGTCCACCTTATGATCTATTCTATACCTTAAAATCTACGTTAAGTAAGAAAGCTAATTATAAAATTCCAGACTATACCTTTGTCGGATGAAAACGCTTGGAATTAAGTCGCTCTAATTCGACACACTAAACAAACAAAATGTAATAGATATAAGTACTTCATTTAAAAGAAGAAAAAAGCCTTCTCAGTTTTTCACTGCACTGTAGGTAAAGAAATTATGAAGACTCGCGTCTCAAAACAGAAAGCATATTTTCATTTCATTTCTTACAGAATACACACAGTGAATACACACACTTATGTTTGTGTTCCTGGGTGAATAAAGCAGACAGTTGTTGTATATGAGAAGTATTTTTGCTCGACCCGGGAATCGAACCCGTACCTCGCGGTTATTAACACGCTTACCACTAGACTACCAGTTGACTGTATAAATTAGGTAGATACCTATATTTCTGAGTAGGTACTTACTTAATTTTTTTTTAATGATAATTTTAGTATACAGCGTGAGTAGGTATTAGAGATAACATTGTTGCTTAATACTAAAATACATAATATTTACGTAGAACAGATACAAAATTATACTAATCGTAGAGCCGTCACGCGATTTCTCTATCTCTAACCAAAGTTATAATTTGCCCCGGAGGTTAAACACATTCTTTGTTTTGTATGTCCGTACATATTTTGTCTGATTCATCTAAATATATAAAAGAAGAAACTGACTGACTGACATATCAACGCAGAGCCCAAACCGCTGGGTCTAGAGACTCCAAATTTGGCACATAGGTTCCTTATGGGGTCTAGGGGTGCACTAAGAAAGGATTTTTCAAAACTCACCCTTTAAGGGGGTGAAACGGGGTTCAAAGTTTGTATGGAGAAACAAGATTAGTGAGACCAATTCTGCGGGCGAAGCGGCGGGCGGAAGCTAGTTTTTATATACATTTTTCACCCTTTAGACATACGTTCTAGTACTTCAGTATTTTGAAATGAACGAATGTTATCTAATTTTAACTAGATTCAGCCACAACCAGGTAAATCTGAGTTATCCTCGGATCAAATTGGTTAGACGCAGGTTTAGTTTTAGTGTTTTTTAATAATTTATTTAGAAATTATTTTATTATTATTATTTACTTAAAAAACTTAGTTATTAATTATATCGTTTGTCATTGTAGCTCTCATTTAGAACGCCAAGCAAATTGCCATTTAACACTTACTCTTAAAATAATAAACTATTTTTCAAAAAAATAAAACTTTCAAATTTAAATGAGGCTATTTCGCATCCCTCTAAACAATAAAATAAATTTGCAAATCCGTTTATTGATATACTTACATAGATATAATGACCGAGTTAGAACTGAACTAGCATACAAAATAGAAAAATCCGAATTGAGAACTTTTTTTCTATTTATTCAAGGAGTTTTGTCTCGATGATGCCACTCCGATAATTTTTACAAGAAACCTTATTTATCACAGAGTATCTAATATATAAAATTTCCATGTCACAATGTTAGTTACCGTACTCCTCCGAAACGGCTTGACCGATTTTTACCAAATTTTATATGCGTATTCAGTAGGTCTGAGAATCGGCTACTATCTATTTTTCAAACCCATATGTGATAAGGGTTGTTCACCCCTTTTTTTTTATTAATAAATACGCGGTACGAAGTTCGCTGGGACAGCTAGTTATAATATAAAAACTATGGCTTAATCTAGGGGCAACTTATATGTAGGTATTTTCAGTTCATGTTTAACCATATTTAAAACAATAATAATATTGTTTGCTAATAATATGTCAAACGTCCTCTTTTTTAAGTCGGTTAAAAATAATTAATAAGTAGTTGATTATATTTTTACTCTATATTCAGCCATGTCTAAACCACAGGAAATAAAACACTTGTGACATTTATGAGCATAATTTGACATTCGGTGACATTTATAACTGGTTCATACCAGTTCCAGTAGAGAGATACTGGTAGCACATAATTTTTATAATGATGTCAATTTTAAAATTACCCAACAAAGCTAAGTGCTAGTTTTCACTTGCTACTTTGTCTCAAAAGCAGCCAAAGTGAGTTTACTGTTTTATTACTGGCCACCGACCAGATACCTATAGACACCGCATAGCTGAGCACTCGCGCTCGCATAACATAAATGTTACCACTACATATTGTCCGCCAACAAGCTAATTTTGATTGGTTTGTTCAAGAACAAGAACTTAAACTAACCAATGAAAAGTAGTCGTCCTACCCCGCCAGTGCTGTCCTTTTCTGCCTTTTATGAACTCACGTAGATAAGGCTATGCTGCGCCCTTCACACATTTCACAGACTTCCGCATTTATAAATTATATTAGAATGATTCAGGTTTAAAATATACTTAGATATTAATATAAGATATAACTATATTTAAATATTAATTATCTCATCAGTTATTTTTGTGCAACTAATCCAAAGTGGTGATTACGCATATTATAAATTAAGTACCTATGTTTATTAAATAGAATAATTTAAATTGATATTGGATATTAAAGCTTTAAAATAAAAGGCAATTGAAGTTTTTTACATTCAAGAAATAGGCAGATATGAATATGAATATTTATTTGTAATATGTAAGTATATTTACGGCTTTATTCATAAAAAAGTTATTAAACTCTTTGGTTAAAATGGTCTTTGTCTCTTTCTTACTAGTATAAATGTAAAGATGACAGACAAAGACAAACGAATTATAAACCTATTTTAGCTATAATGAGCTTATAAGACGTTTAAGAATACGGGAGTAAAGCTTAAAAAAATTAAAATTAAATTAATTAAATTAATAAAAATAAAAAATATTAAAACTATTAATTTTTTTAAATTTTTTAATTTTTTTTTTTTCAAATTTTTACATTGAAAATATAGTCATAGATAAAAATGTATATTTATTTGTATATTTAGTGTAAAAAAATGTATTTCTATATTGTATTTTTTATACTACCTCCTACTAAAGTTACTTAAGTGAAAGTTTGTAAGAATGTATGAAAATCTAGATATGTATATGGATAAATATTTGTTAGTAATTGGACGAAATTCGGAACAGAGATAGATTATGGTCCGTATCTTCATCATGGTCTTTAAGACTATTTTTATCACAATAAGCACCACGCGGGCGAAGCCATGGGTGGAAGCTACCTAGCTATACTTACAGTATTAATTTAAAGAGATAGCCAATATTATAAAAGTTATGTTTTTTATTTTTCGTACTTTCTCTTCATATAATATCTCAATATATATATATCGGAAAAGGACACCTTGTCTAAGCAAATTAGAACACAGTTTGTTTAAAGTTTGAAACCGTCTTAATATTCCTTTTTTGTTTTATAACTGGCTATGTTCCAAAAAAGTCTAATAGTTAAAATAATGAAGGGATATTTAGTCAAAATTAGCTTAATTCTTATTCGGGTCACATATATATACGGAACACTAAAAAATACGGAATAAGTGAATGTACGTATATGTATATCTAAACGAGATATAAAAACTCTTTCAACAACAAAAAAAATCTTTTTTGATTCCTATACAAAATTAGGAGACGCTTTCAAATGCGGATATAAAATATTTTCAAAATCATCCTGCAATTTTTAATAATTAATCATCATCTCATGCGCAGGCTGTCAGTACTTACATTGTTATTTATATAATAATCTATTATTATTTTGAGAACGAGAATTGAGAATAAATTCGTCAAAATTAATGAAAACATACCGTTACTTCGTATGAGCGCATCCGTTTCCAAAACTCAAAATCGAGAATTATTCTTTTGACATTACGGTTACACTCGATGGGAAATGAGACGCCTTTTCATCGGTGCCTATACTTAAAACCTTTTTTTTTTTTATGATAATGGTCTATACAATATTTGGCGTAGCTATTATATTTGTATGAACACTTTTAGATATACATATACCGCTGGAGGCGCTGCGTTAATTTATAGAATTATATTTGTATGTACATGGTTTATTAGTTACATATAGATCGCTAGAGGCTTTTTTATTTACTGTATTTCATTTCATACAAAAGAAGATATAACCTATTAAATGAAGCAAGAAAACTTATAAACTAGCGTATGCGCATCTGCTGATGAAATAAACCTGTAATTACAGCACACATCTTCATAACGAACTGCAGTGTACTACACTGCTCAAATTTACCTAGGGAGTAACCCCCTTCTTCATAAACGTATTATAAGCTCATTATAGCTAAAATAGGTTTATAATTCTTATCATCTTGACATTTCTACTAGTAAGAAAGAGACAAAGTCCATTTTAACTAAAGAGTCTTAGAACTTTTTTATGAATAATAATAATAATAATTTTTATCTTCTTAATACTCTCTCAACTTATAACCTAGCTGTCATTTCACCTACTTACCTTTTTAGTACTAACGTACCCGCCTCATCCAAACGTCTGTATGTTTTCAAACTCTGTAACTAATTAGTAACATTTGTGGAGGTGTTTTTTCGGCCCCAAACTCACTCGTCTGAGATGATTGTGTTGAATCCGGTTCCTTTGTACATAAACTAATATATTAAACGTGATTTTTGCTAGTAACCACAATACTAAACACCACGATGAAAAGGATGTTGATAGAACAACAAATATGTATAAATATATACAGGGTGTCGTTGGATAATAGAACCAATCAATCATCAATCAAAAATTCCTACTTTCAATTTAAAAAAGGCTATTGCAAAATTTTGAAGTAATTTATGAATTGTTTATTGTATAATTATTTATTTTTAAATAAAATAAATGTAGATAGTTAGACCGTACCTTTTACTATCAGTAGCAATCTACAAGGTATTAAAATTTTGCAATATTATTTTATTTTAATGTAATTTTATTTTTTGGTTTTAGTATTTAGGTAAGTATAGGTAGATAAAAAAACATCGCAAAATCACTTTATAAAAGAAAACAAATTTTATCTTTACTTGACATACTTAGCTTAAAATATTTTTATGGGTGCAATTATTTTTAAGGTTTTACATTTATAATTTTGTTAGAAAACTTCTATACTAAAGTAGCATTCCAATCACTCATAATGCGCGTCCTGTATAAAAATAAGTAGACAAAAAAATTGAACTTTCAACTTAAGTGGCATTTTGAACATTTATAGGCATCTAAGCACGTCAAGTTGTAAAAACATATACGTCAAACTAAGATATTAATTGAGCATAGAAAAAATTACGTATTGAAATGTCTAATCGACTTAGACATTTTGCTATAACAAATTTAATACCTATTCTAAACAACGCATAAAAATAGGCAGGACATCACGTATAGTATTTTTTTAAATAGTATGTAATTGAATTGGAAATAATTTAAATTACTAAAACATAAATAAAAAATCTATTTGTGAATGGTGAAAACATCGTGAGGAAACCGGCATGTCTAAGAACTAAAAATTAGAGGATTAGTTTCATCCACCAACCCGCACTTGGCCAGCGTGTATGGATTAAAGCCTATTCTCTCTCGACTCGTCCCCCTCCCCAAATTATAAGAAAAAATAAGAATAACTAGGCTGACCCCCTGTTTAATATTGATTACGTAAGTATCTAAAGAAAAATATGAAATACACGTTTGGCAGGAAGTTCCCGGGAGGTGCAGTGCGGGTGGCGCGAGTCCATTTCCATGAAAAGAAAAATCGTTTATGTACGCACCCGAGGAACCGAGGAACTCTAGCGGTAGCCCGCGCTTTTCCAGTTATTTTTTTAGTGATGATTTTCAAGGACTTTTAACTTTGGGCATTTTTGCGATCTTACGTAAGAACTATTGAGCCCCACCCCACCCCCTTGTAAAGAAAAATAAGATATGGTCGACCTCCCTACCCCCCCAATAGTCTTACGCAATAAATGAATAGACCCTTAGTTCTAGTTATCAATACGAAAAAAAAATCGAATACTATCAGTAACATGTCAAGATATTAAGTTAAAATGCACTAAATTCTACAAAATATTTTACATAATCTGTTGCCAATCTATTTTATTCTATTTCTAGCAATTTTATTTTCTTTTTATCTAATGTTTTGAATGAATGAAATGAATATGAAAACGTTTTTTTACAAGTTCAAGATAGTATTCGAAAACTTGTTTCGTAAAGTTGAACTCGTACTAAGGGTACTGTCCTACGTTTGGGATATACCTTTTTTTTCGGGGGACACACCCTAAGGGTACCCACTAAAACCCCCCGGGTGTTCCATCACGCACATACGCCAGGAGTCGCGGGAACACTTGATACTTCCGCAACCCCCGGCTAGTGATGGCCCGCTTCTGTGACCTCTTCATTTCAGGGGGAGGTTCCCCCTGCAACATCACAAGGGGCGCGCGTGGAACCTTAAGTCCTGATGTACGGGGGACGATAGATGCACGCTAATCCATCGCTCCTAAACCCATTTACGTTTGGTATATACCTAGAAGATACAAGTGGACAATGTAACTTTCCAACTCCCCCTATTATCTTTCTGATTAAATTCATGCGGGATCCAAAACAGTTTAGGTGTCCTGGGACTTGACCGGGTTCAAATCTCGAGTCTCTTCACGGTGCCGTTGTCGATCCTGGCTTACAGGAGTAGTAATAGCGGGATTGCGGTTGTGAGTTAATAAAATAAATAAATAAAATAAAAATTAATTATTTCGGACAACAATAATCCATAATGGGTTATTAGAAACTTAAGAACTATGTTAATTATTGATTTTTATAAAAGAATTTGTTTTTGAAATCGAGGCTCTGAGCAGTAGACAATTAACACTGTCAGTCTCGTTGAGGACGCTGCGGCTGCTCCCGCGCATTATGTTTAGCAATGAGTGTATGATATTTTGGAAACTATCCACGTTAAGTCGGTTAAGTCCCAAAAATATACCTACAATAACCCGATAACCTCAAAAACAAAGTTCAAGTTATAACAAAAACAATACAGGTGTTTCAAACAATTCATACAAAGTACCTATTACCTAACATTTGTTACACGGATATACATTATACAGCCTGTCATGATATACGCGCCGAAAACGATCGAGTGACGTCATCAGCGTAACCTTGGCAGAATTCAATGCCAACGGATTAGTCGCTTGCGCAAGACGCATCCATTTTATTTCTCTCTATTGTTGCTAGGTGCAATTTTTTTTTATAGAATAGGAAGTGTTAGGGGAGGTCTTTGCCCAGCTGTGGAATGATCCTGGCTAGTAATAATAATAATAATTTTGGAATTAACTTCTATTAAATACACTGGTCGGTGTATGTGAGTTAGACATAAAAGAGTGTTACCGCGACAGAAATCTTTTTTATCCTACTTACTTGCCTGTTGTTTACTGTGATGGTGTGGTCTACGATGGAATGCGCTTACCAAGTAGATAACGATTCTCTCGGGACTTCAAGACAGACTTATAGCTATCGGCAAACAGACAAAAGTAGAAGTAAATCGCTTTGTGTGTTGGAATTTTTATCATAATATCGGTGTTATCAAATTAAATAAAATTTATTTAAATTTTAATTTTAATTTATTTTCATTGTTATTAAAATATTTATACCTAACAGATCTCAGAATACGTCAGTTAGGTAAATTTATGGTATTTTTTATGTTAGTTAGTTTTGGTCTATGGTAGGAAGGTATTATTATTATTTAATAACACAATGAGATTTTATTTAAAAAAAATCAGTAAAATTCATTTCAAATATTTTTTACTTCGTCCATTGCAAGGGAACAACAATGTATGAGATTGACACGTTCGAAAAGTCACGTGACTTTCTTATGTCAACTACATTTTGAAATAAAACTACTTTTTAACGGATTTTATCGCGGTTTATTTTAGATTTTAAATCCCGACGTTTCAAAGTCTTTTCAAACTTCATGTTCACGGATGGACTCAACGGATAAAATCCGTTAAAAAGTAGTTTTATGTCAATGTGTGATATTCGCGTAAATCTAAGACATAATATGTCAACTACATTTTGTTCATTGCCTTTTGTTGAGCTGGTAACTGTGCGTTTTCACTGCACAACAAAACATGATACAAGCATAGTCTTATCTCTTTCTATTTATCCCTAAGCGATAGAGATAGACAGAGTTTGCAACATGTTTTCTTGTGAAAGTTTCGACAGTGGAAACTAGAGGTTAGGTATCGCTTCATTGTTCACTTTGGTCCAGTAGGCTAATTCACGTAATTAATTAAGTTTAGTTGCAGTGCAGTTGCAGTTAAGTTTCGACCAAAACAGCCTTTTTCGTACTCTCGTAATTTTGACAACCGCTGTCAGATACGCTCGCGTCAAGTCCGCGTCGCGCGAGCGCTTTACACTAGTTATGACAGCTAACAATTACTAGAATACTATTTTGCACTTAGACGTAAACTTAACTGCAACTGCTCCGCAACTTAAACGGCGCGTCAAGAAATTACGTGAATTAACTTTCATATGACCGTGTGTTAAATAATGATGTTTGACGGGCCGCTGGCGTAGTCGGGTAAGATACTTGCTTTTCACACAGCAGGTCGTAGGTTCGATTCCCACCCGAAACAGACATTTGTGTGATGAACATGTCTGTTTGTCCCAAGTCTGGGTGTAAATTGGGGGCTGAGTCACCTTCGTCCGTTCACCTTTAATTGAATCCCCCCACATGGTCCCCGGGTGGTTCAAATCGGGTGACAATTAACTGGTGGTAGGCTTCGGCCGTGGTTAGTGACTACCCACCAGACAAAGCCGCACCGCCAAGCGGTCTTGTTCGAAATTGTTGCTCCTTTAAGGTTACTAGACGAGAGCCTAGATTGATGTCCCAGAATGTTATTATTAATATTATTATTATTATATTGTTATTATTACAAGTATTCTGTTTTTATTTTTTTGAGATACAGAATTTGAAAACAATTATTAAATGATAAACATAATTAGATATAAATGTCTGTAACCTTCTAGATGTAACTGCGGCCTTCAAATCAAACGCACTGCCGCATTGTAACAATAACTGGTATGTGTAAGTAACGATGTTATAATTAACTTGTTATAACATTTTGTTAAACTAATAACTCGTTATATTTATGTTATAACATCACAGAAAAGGTCATTGATTTTTTTTTATTTACGCACCTCTTTAATAATTATGTTGTAAAGAGTTAGTATAAATTCGCAAATACTTTTTTTTATTGAAATAAAACTATATTACGACGGATTTTATCGCGGTATGTTTTAGATCCCGACGTTTCAAAGACTTTTCAGACTTCATGGCCAGCACCACCCAGCACCACCACCCGTCACCGCTGAATATATTCCGCGATAAAAGCCATTATAAAACAGTTTTATTTCAAAGTGTGATATTCGCGCCAATCTAAGAAAATACTACTTTTTTATTTTCAAATAGCCTTGCAATGAAATGGTCTACGATGGAATGCGCTTACTCTGAGTACTGATTGATTTAGGGTGTAGGTAGAAGCAGAAACCATAAAGAGGCATCTAATTCGACCTACTCTGAAATGGTGTCACCAGACAGCGTACAGGAACACGGCAGTCGCTGTCGCTGCGGCTTAGTCTGGTTGCTGGTCACTTACCACAGTCTAAGCAGTACACCAGTTTACTGTTGCAATTAGAAATAAAAAATAATAAAATAAATTTATTTATATGTAATTGTTATTATTATTTATTATATTTATATAATATAATAAATCTAAGGCCAATATATTAAAGCAGGGACGATTAACCGAAGACGGTTATCACTGGACCAATGATGCTAAATGAAAATGCCAGCTCTAAAATCTTGAGGTTATATCCAAGATATGAGCCTTAACTCTCTGAAATCTTGAGATGGTTGAGAGAAAACCTGACTCACTAAAAAACAATACATGTGACTTTTACAAATAATTTTGTTTTTTACCACCTTTCTTTTCGACTTTTCGTTTTTAAGCTGATTTTGAAATTCCGATTTTGCAACTCTTGATATAGGCTTATTAATATTAGTAGTAACTTTTAGACCCTTGGTCAACCCTCTGAATGATGACTGGCAATTTAAAGACCTCTCAAAATTTCGCCTGCACTTGCTGTTTAAAGGGTCCCAAATTAATCACGTAAGGCCCAAACTATTTTGATTTATGCTCCGGTATTTCAACAGATTTAAAAAAGTTTACATTAAACTTCACTAATTACCTTTCTAATCTTATATCTTTTAATGAGCAATTCTTTTATATAATTGGAATCTCGGAATCGGCTCCAACGATTTTCATAAAATTTTGTATATAGGGGGTTTCGGGGGCGATAAATTGATCTAGCTAGGAATCATTTTTAGAAAAGTCATTTAAAAATAAAATACCGAGCAAAGCTCGGTCATCCAGATATTTACAATGAAGTGTTGTATTTTTAAATTACAAATTTAACAACCCCTAAAGGTGTATCCAGCAGCAGCGGTGGCGCAGCGGTACGGGCCTTGCCTTAAAAAAATAAGGTCGCGGGTTCGAATCCTGGTCGTGCCCACACATCTTTGTGTGAATTGTTTCATCTCCGCTGCTCAATATCGGTGAAGGAAAACATCGTGATCATATAGTTGCATTTATGCATAGATCAGCCTACCGTCCTAGCAGAGGGTAGAAGACTGATTCTGTGCATTTGTGACAATTTTTCTCGTTCTAATTTTGATATACTGACTGACATACGAGTATCAATGCACAACACAACAAACTGCTGGGTCTAAAGACTACTTTCGTTCCGTAAGAAGTCTAAGGGTGCACTAAAAAATAAATTTTCAAAATCCACATCTTAAAGGAAAGGGAGCTAGTGTTATATCTAGCGTTGTAATAAATAGTAGTAATAAATCTTCTCTATCTTCTAGACTGGACCCTCTATAATCTCTGGTGTTATCTATGCTAATTACTGAGGGCCTTGATATCCCATAGTTTGGGTTCGATTTATGTTTGCAGCCCATCTTAACCTTAACCTTAAGGAAATATTGGAGGCACTTAGTAACCTATACTACTTACAACGATTGGGGTAAGCAGTGTATTGTTATAGTCTCGTATTTTTTACTATACGTTTCAAATAAGAATAGGACTGATCTCGCGGCTAATTTTAGCAAAAGTACCGTCAGCACAACACATCAAACCACTAATGATATTAAATATTTTAAAATATTTGAAAAAGTATTTTATGTAAAAAGTAGGTAGCCTACCTTAATAAATTTACATTCCTTTGTCCGCTAATATTTGAACAAGAATTGGATGGGAAAAACCGCGGATCGTGCTCAGTGGCGTACCTTAGGAGAGACCTATGTCCAGCTGTGGGCTAAAATAGGCTGATGATGATGATGGTAATGAGTAGCTAATACACCCAGCTTCTCGATAGAGGAGTTTTTTTAATTTTGAACCTGTAGTTCCGGAGGTCACAAATCTTAGCTCTATAAAATGAGTAGGTTAGTGAGTAGTTAGACTATCTAAATGGATTAATAAACGCTCGCCATTCTGTTCTCACAACAGACGCTAAAATTTAGTTTAGATCTGTTAAACCGATACTAATTAGTTCAAGCAATTTTAGCTGTCGACAACAGAATCGCGAGCATGTGTAGTTCCCAAATTTGTATTTGTCAATGACTTCATAGACAATATTCGAAGCATACCTAACTTTATATCGTCGCCTTTGAAATATAAAGTCGCGGGTTCGATCCTCCGTAATGCCCTAGGTAGGGAAACAGAGATGCCAGTAGCGACATTACAATATAAAAATCCTTATGGCTAAGCTTAAGGCGCGCAGGATTTTTTACTCTTTTAAACTCACACTGTAAAATGCATAATTTTACACTGCATGCCTAGTCTCCCATAAAATTGGGTAACCAATGGGTGGTCCAGGTTCCTACTAACCAACTGACCTAAAGGTATTAATTTTCGCAAACACCTGTTTAAGAAGCCTTAAAACTACGCCATATTTAAAAGCTGTGCGACAATATTGTGACGTGTCGCTTCAAACCTTTTTAGTGTCCAGCTGTTGGGCTCGGGTCAATTATCTTACGAGTTGAGAGAGTTTTAGCCTTAATCCAGGTCCTCGCCTTAGAAATACAAGGTCACGGGTCCGATTCCTGGCCGTGTTCACACATCTTTGTGTGAATTGTTTCATTTCCGCTGCTCAATATCGGTGAAGGAAACAATCGTGAGGAAACCGGCATGTCTAAGAACCAATCATTCACCAACTCGCACTTCGCCAGCGTGTGTGGATTAAGGATTAAACTCTCTCAAATCGTGAGATAGTTAAGAGAAGACCCGTTCCCAGCTGTGGGACACTAAAAAGGGTTGAAGTGAAGGTTTAATCCACACACTCTGGCTAACTGCAGGTTGGTGGATGTCACATGTCCTCGAATGGTTAGTTCTTATACATGCCGTTTTCCTTCACTGATATTTGAGCAGCGATGATGAAACAATTTCGACAAAGATGTGTGGGAACGGCCGGGATCGAACCTGCGATATATCAAAATCAAGTTCGATACCGCTGCACCACCGCTGTTCATACTTCATCTAGTCTAATGATTAGACCAATGATTTGGCGTCTATGACGTGAGCGTTTCTGGTCACGCCATAAAACTTCAATGATGAATGGTAAACTAACCTGGTAATCTACTTTGGACCCTATTGTTTAGAAAATAAGGTTTGTTTTTAGTTATTATAAGGGCTTAATGATTGTAGTACAGTTATAAAGAAAAGTGTTATTGCATAGTAAGTTGTTTTTCTACAGATTTTAAAGTATGCTGTGTTAAAAATACAATTTTTATGATTTTTACTAGAAAGATTATTTCAATAAAAAATAAAATTAGATAAAAACAATAATACAAATTAATAATATTTACGACACACACACTCCACTCCACCACACAGGGAATCCTAGTGTGGAGGCTAGTGCACTAAAACATATTCTTGTCTTTTGTTTTGTAATAAATTTATCTTTATCTTTAATATTTTATTTTTACTATGTACAGCATTTGAAATTCCTTTAGGTTACACCAATTTTCTTGTTCAACACAGAATTTCCAATCACATAGTCTGGTTCAGATCTCATACAAACAAATTAAAATGCTTTATTCATTATTGTATTATACATTTCATTATTAATATACCATAGCGCTCATGACTGTATTACTAAAAGGTGTAGGCAAGGTAAATATTACTCATATTTTGCCTGTTGACTCGGCTCAACATAAAACTTCTATTGACACGTATCTCTATCATTATTTATCATTATTTTTGCCTCGATTGACAACATTATCTTAAAATAAAATAAAACTACTTTATAACGGATCTCATCGTGGTTTCTTTTAGATTTCAGATCCCGACGTTTCAAAGTCTTTTTCCCCGTAATCCGTCGCGACCATGAAGTCTTAAAAAACTCAAACGTCGGGATATAAACCGCTGAAAAAGCCGTTATAAAGTAGTTTTGCGTATATAGACAATAATAATTTTCATTATCTCCTTAACCCCCGACAAAAAGAAGAATATAATATGTTAGATGTATGTATCTGTAAACTTGTGTACAAATTTGTAGTCTCATAGCGCTTAAATTATTGAACAGATTTCCCTGCGTTTTTTTATTTTAAAACTGTAACAATGAAGATGTTTCCTTTTTCCGATTTCCCAAAAAAAATACATATAATCACTTTTCTTCATGATTGTACTTACATTAAATAATATACTTACCTACCTGCAATTATCTATTGTTTTGAACTTCAAGCAGTTTCCTGGTTTCTACCATTCAAAATTCAATCTTAATATTATTGTATAAGGTTCATTTCTCCAAACATGAAAAACCACATGATATAGACATGTGTTCACTTAAAGGAACTGGTTTTTGGTAGAGTAGTTATTATTTTACTTTTATTTTATTATTAAGACAGTACATAACTGACCTTAATAAAATTGTATTTTTGTTTTTCACTGTACCCCAAAACGAGTAGACCTATTTCAATGATGTTTTTTAGTATTTGTGATTGTTCTCTCTGAAACACCTGAACCGAAATGGGTGAAAATGTATAAGTGTCTAATTTTTGAATGCTCAATAACTTTATTTACACCGGCCGTCAAATTTAAAATAGGTACACCTCAAGCTATACATTTCCAGTATAAGCTGATCTCGTATTGTATAGGATTTCCGTACAATGAGAGGTCAGCTTATATTGGTTATGTAAATCTTAATGTTTGTGTACCTACTATTATTTTGCGTTTGGGGTATTAAAAATATAGGTGTAATTAATATATTTCTTATTTAAAATAAGCTATAAATATGATAATTAAAAGCAAAACACATTCTCAAATATAATTTAATTTTACACAAACTGCGAAATAAAAATTGTGTTCCTAAGTGGGAACTAAGATGAGTGAAAAAAAATTATTTTTAATTGTAACTCCCTTCATTGTTATGTTAATTAGAATGAGAAATATTAAAAACAGTTTTAATTATTTCAGTTTTATAACGATAAACGTTCTCAGCCAAGGACACATCGGTGTACAAAAGCTTATTCACTACGCCATCTGTGGGAAAGTAACGAAGTTAATTCTCTTGCTATAGGCACGATTCCAGGGTTTAGAGCATTTAAGACGTGTTATACGCAACTTCAATAAATACTAAATTACAAAAAAAATTGAAATAAAACAACTTTTTAGCGGATTTTTTTTTTTCTAAAATTTAAAATTAAAGCTACACACAAACACAAAACATGAACAATTTATGCATACAAACTGTTCATGTACAGATGGAAACACGCGCATTACCAGTTCTGTGTTAAATTTTCTAGTTTCCTAGTTACTTCTGAGTATGATAATCTATAATTCTATAAAGTCCGTCTTATAGATCGTTAAACTAAAATTAAATAATATTGGAAACAATATGTTTTGCTATACGAATGAATAAAAAAATACTCAGAAAAATCGCTTTGGGAGTTCTTTATAATCACTTAAAACTACGTTGGCTCAATTTATTGCCTTTATTTTGCGATTAAGTAAAAAAAAATAAAAGAAAACAATTCAATATTTTTTTAAATCTACAATACTGACTAAAACTTATACATACATATAGCTTTTTAAAAAAAAACGAATGGCTTTATATGTTTTAATTATAAATAAAAACCTGCTCAATGTAATTTGACATAACTTAAATAGAAATATAACCTTTAAGTATACCTATAGGCCGACCGTTTAACTCGCGTATCGCCATCTGAGGTACAAAGTCATAAAACATTAATTAAATCTCTTAAAGAACTACTTAGTTATTTAACCACAGATAAAAGTAATATAAAACTATTCGTCACTAATATCGATATCGCTTGTATCATCATCACTGTCTGTGCAGCTTGAGGAGTCAGAATCTTGGCGATAGGCAATACGCGAGTTAAACGGTCGGCCTATAGAAAGCATACCCTTTGAAAGACAATAATATTTGGTGGGTATATCGCGTAGCATATTAAAAAAAATAAAAAAACACTCGAATTTTTAAAATCCTTCGTTTTGAAGTCGGTTGAAAATAAATTTAGTCATCTTGCTAGTGATATTCCGTGTGCTAGTATCATCTGTTGAGTTAGTAGGTAAACACTTAACTATATCCCGTCAAAATTCGATACAGGATGTGCAATTCGGTGCTAAGAAGGATCTTCACGACCTGTCCCACGACCCGGCAGGTGATGACTTGCTACCCCCATAACACAAGCAAATACTACCCTTATTTAATTAACTATAAAGTTTAAAACGCCTAAACTATAAAGGCAGATATTATAGCTACCCCGATTTTGGGATTTGAAACTTTTGCATATAAAAATAAGGTTCAAATTTTGTAGTTTTGATCTTAATTTCATCCCATGGGAACAAAATTTTACGCGTTTGAGGGAATTGTAAAAGATTTTTTTTTCATCCGTTATGCAATGATTGCAAGGTTTAGTTGATTTTGTGAATATCTTTAGAATATATTAATTTATTGCTATCGTTCTGTGGGAAAGTGTTTTTAAGATTTTTGAATAGATAATTTGTTTCTGATTATAACAATTGTTGAATAAATCAAATAATTTCTATAAGTTCAGAAAAAAATATTTTATATGTAGGTTGTATCTATATCTTCAAATATTTCAAAAATATTTTTTTAATTGAAAATTTGTGTGTCTCAAAACATATTATGTCATCTGTTTTTAATTTTTAGAAAAAAAAAATTTTAGCTTCTATATTAATTTAATTACTACTAATTAAAAAATTAAATTAGACTTATATTACGGTTAGTTACCAACGTTTTTGAAAAAAATAATGATAAAAGGTTTAAAAATAGAGGTAAAGAAACTAATTAACTAATTTTAATAAAACTATGTTTTTCTGTCTTCAATCTGTCTCTTCTCTTATGAGAAAATGAGAGCGGAGAAATATTTGCAAATAGCCTAACTGGGCGTTTGTACTGCACAACAAAAAGGCTGTTATAAGGCTATCTAATACTTATAACAGCCTTTGCAGCGAACTAGATATTTTTGCCGATAGCCTACCTATCTTCAGGAAAAAAGTTCTGAGTTTGTTGAGAGCTAAAGATACACGTTAGACATACATCTTAATATATATATTTCTTTTTCTTTTTATTATATTGATATTTGTCTCCATTTCTGGTTTCCCCATTTAAATAATTTTGTTTTGTTATTTTTATAATAAGTCAAGTGTTACCCTTTTTTTCATTATAATATTATGTAATCATACGCATGCTGTGGCACCTTAAAATGTTATGCATTTAATTATAATGTTAGTGCTAGTTAATTTAGATTAAAAAAAATGTAATAACTACTGGTTGTCCAAATAAATAAATAAATAAATAAAACATGATACAAAATAGTCTTATCTCTTTCTACTCTTGTCTAAACGATAGAGATAGATAGTGCTTGCAACATGTTTTCTTGTGCAGTGGAAACTAGGGGTAAGAAATAACTTAAAAATAAACATTTAATGACTTCCTTATTTACTTGACGACCATTTCGAAAACTTCAGCTTCTGAATAAAACAAACCGATTCAAAATCGGTCCGATATTTATTCTAACTATGCGACAAACATTTACACAGATACATCTTTTTCATCCGGGGTTTAGTCTTTTGACACTGACACTCACCAACCCTCAACTACCCCAACTTAAAATGGCCGAAACTTAATCCCTTTGCATCGTAACGGTCATCTGTCCGTTCATACAAAGGACTTTCCCTACTAAAATACATTACCTTTGTAACCCAGTTTTTATGTTAATATTATATTTAAGGGTGCATAAGGGATGCTGTAGGGTATTTATTGTGTAAACTGACGATTTAAGAGGGTTGGCGTTAAAAACTATCAATATTCAAATTATGCTTGGATTTGGAATAGAAAAATTACAATTCACATTTATTAATATTAGTGTTAAAATTTGTTTATAACACTAATTTTTATTTTTTACTAGCTTCCGCCTGCGGTTTAACCCGCGTGGTCTCTGTTTTACCCCCTGAGGAGTGAGTTTTTACTTATCCTTGCATCCTTGAAACTCTTAAGTAACCTTATGTGCCAAATTTAGAGTCTCTAGTCCCAGTGGTAATTTAAATAAAATACAAACGAATTCCTACAGTAATGAAATATATTAATTCAAAATTCACAATAATTCAATAAATATTATAAAAGATTTTTAACATTCAACCGCTACAATGAAACATAACTCTTAAATATTATGACATAATTAAACGTTGTCATCGACTGTACCAACATTAGTCATTTCGCAACACAATCAAAACTCAACCTTTTGCACTTTATATTAAACTTTATTTCAAATTATTCTCCCCTTTTCACCTGTCTTTTAAAATATTTGTCAAGGAAAAATATGTTTTATCTTAGTAAGAATAACGATTATTACATTGGTTTTAATAAAACATGTTTAGTCACGTAACTATTAGTCAAATAATAAATCTAAATTTAAACTTTAACGGACGCGACTAATAATTTTGATTAAACTACCTAGCCTCGTAAATAATCATCCCGATTTAGTACCTACTACAGGTTTTTAGAAAACTGCATTAAAATCGGTCTACTCATTTACGTGCTACGAAGACATGCTTATACACAGTACACACGGCTACACATAACCAATATAAGCTGACCTTTCGATGTACGGAAGTCTGCCCCCTATCCCCTAAAAAACTAGAGTATCCGGCAACGTCCTGAGCCAAGGTTCGTCAGCTTAGTGTAGCCTAATACACAAATCTCTTTTTACGCCAGGTATTAAATATGGCTTTCCTTAACAACTGCACTGTTTTAAATGGAATTTAGATTTTTTTTTAGTGCAAAAAGAGGATTGTTATGGGTTGAAAATGTGGTGACTGGAATTATCCTACTAATATCCTATCCTATCCAATCTTACTAAAACTCCATATATAGCATATTAGTTATTCTTTTACGCAAAACCACTAGAATGAATCGGATGAAATTTGGCTCAGAGATAGATTATGGTCCGAATTAACGTATAGACTTTTTATCCGGGCGAAGCCATGAGCGGAAGCTAGTGAGATTAAAGGTAGTTCAGTTAACTGCGGACGGTAGTAAACATTTACGGTCTCATTCATTCTTATAAGACTCTTTAGTTAGAATGGACTTTGTCTCTTTCTTACTAGATTAAATTTCAAGATGACAGACAAAGACAAACGAATTACAAACCTATTTTAGCTATTATAAGCTTATAAGACATTTATGAATACCAGGGTTAAACTACATATTACTTATAAACCACTTAACAGTTTTTAATGCGGTTTCCACTAATAGACAAAGTGATTTATGAGGAAGGTTTAAGTGTATAGAATGTACTCTTTCGAAGCCGGGGCGGGTTGCTAGTGTTAAATAAATTCAACAGATAAATAAACACAACCTGTTCCTTCCATCACTCTATGGACATGCAAACCGCCTACAAACAATTCTTGCACTAAAACTGGTATTACGCAAGACAGAAACAGCAACACCCATCCCTTAACATCTCCCAAGTGTGAGAAGGATGGAAGATAGTCGACTTCCTGCGCGGGCGACACGTAGATCATTTTTTGTGAACTGCAATTCTATGTATTGATATTGATACCTATTACATGCATATTTATGGTTTGGCAAGTAGTTTGTGCGAACGTGCGGAACCTATTTTGATGCGACTTTAGTAATAATATAGAATGGGCGAAGTGGATAATGGGTATAGGAAATAGGTGCGTTAAAAGCTCCTTGCTTCCACTTATTGTGCGAACTGCCAAGTTGATGAATTCACTGCTGGCATATACGGTCGCATTTCACGCCGCAGGTCGTGGGTTCGATTCCTACTCGAGACAAACATTAGTGATGAACATTTGTGTTTGTGTCGAGTCTGGGTGTAAATATCTATTATAAGTTTAAATAGTTACAAAAGAAAAGTATTATATGTATAGTATATACCAGTTATCTGGTTTCCATAACACAAGCTCTGCTTAGCTTGGGACCAGATGACCGTGTGTGTTAATGTCCCAGAATATAAAAAAATATCTGTTTCCTGATAGCCATCAATAACTTAGTTACGAAAAAAATGTCAAATGTGCCTTTCATCCATATGACGGCAGCATAATCTACCTGTTTTCAAGTCGCAAGTGAATCGGTGTTTACTGGGTAAGCGCGTTCCATCGTACCAACAGGCAAGTTATGGTCAAGCGCAAGCCTAGCCTATTTATAGAATAAAAAAATTAGTACACTTAACCATATTATAAATAGGCCACCCTGTGCATCATTCCAAATAACAGCTCCAATATCGATAAACCTCACTGTAGATTTAAATCACGCTGCGCATACGCCGCCAAAGCGTTTCATACTAAATTATTAATATTTTTTCTTTTGTTTTCTGTACAGAGCTTATTACAGATCGTATTGATAACCATGTAGTGGTAAATCAATACCATTATCTTAAAACCACTATAAAAATGAGTGATACTAAACATCAGGGCACTTTTCTCAAGAGTTGACTGTACAAGACAATTTCAACTTTATTCCAAACATTCAAAGTTCATTTTAGTTTGTTAAGAAATAATCGTCGCAGTTATAATGCGTTTGGAGATGTAGTTAAACTGTTTTAGACTGTAACTGAAAAAAAAATTATACAAAAAACTGTTTTTTTTCATTAATTATATTTTTGTATTAATTTTTTTGCATACAGACTAGTTGTAATGACATAGAGTTGAAAATTCTTTGGCAGAAGTTATGTAGTTGCGACGGTTTGTGGTGTATTGTGGTTGCTCCCGCGCATCTCAGAAGCGGGCGGAAATCTTAATGGGTCCCGGACCCTAACGATGGGCTCTGACGATCCGGGTTTATAGTGCAACAAATTTTTATAGGCTCCATTGAATATTTCAAAAATTAAAATTGCTGTACCGAAATAGATTATGGTTTTAGTTAACAATCTACTATTATAAATTAACTATAGTTTGTGCTATTATAAACTGACAAAAAAGTACGTTGACCTTTTAGTAGTCAAGCAGCGGTGACAAACCTTTTATGACAAAGATTACTAAAATTCTAACTTTATGTAATAAAAAAAAAGTTTTCTAAAACATTTATTCATGAAAAAAAAACCCGAGAAGTTTATTTGTCACAAAATTATGCTAAACTATTGTATTTATAATATTATGCTACGAAATTATAATTCCGAAATTCATTAATTCAAATCATTTGATCAAAAAAATGTGTCAAACAATTAAAATAACCATCACTAAGTTTTATAAAAAAAAACAAATATCTATTTAAGTAGATAATTGCTAGTTTACATAATCACGGCGTTTTTTTTTGTTTTTTTTTTTATATTTAGCATCCGTTTATGGTATTTTGTCACTGTTTATTTTTTTTTACACACCTTATGTGGTTTATAGGCTCATGTTAAAATGTTAAACATTTATATTTAAATAATTATGTCGTTGATTGACATATTAACAATTTAATGAGACACATTAATTATACTGGGTTATGGTAAGCGTCCTTCTATAGTTTTTCTATGGAAATATTATGGTTTAATCATTTATTAATCATAGCTACTGGTTTTAAAATTTGTTAAGTTGTTAAAATATTGTATTAGGTGTACAATGTTTTATTTTTATCGAATTTTTTTGGGCAAAGTTATTTTTCAGTTTTGTGTGTGTTCATTTACCTCTTGACTGTTAGTGAGTTCGAATCTCGGTCAGCAAAAAAATATAATAACTATAATAATACACACAGCGCCATCTAGTCCCAAACTAAGCAATTATATTTGCTTGTGTTATGGGTACTAGGAACGGATATAATACTTAAATACATTTTTTTTTTGTAATATTAAATGTAATCGATAAATTACACCCAGACACAGAACAGACAATCGAGCTCATCACACAAAGATTTGTCCTGGGTGGGAATCGAACCCACGACCTCCGGCTCAGCAGTCAGAGTCACTAACTACTAAGCCACCAGGCCATTTACGTACTTTTATTCTAATTCAGAAAAAACTTACTGAAAGAAATGTGGATTGTATTGACCTCTGCTTACACCTCCCGTTAATGAGTAAGACATTTTGCTCATGTCAAGTCTATATTTTTTTATCTCTAAGTATCATTACGTTCGTATTTACTCAGGTACAGGAGAATGTACTGCTGGTTCAGATTCGATCTGGTTCCAGAACTAATTTTGAGATGTAAGCACTTGTAAGTTTGATATTAATGATCACTGTCATCATTTAGATGACAGATTGCTCTTAAAAAATCCAAAAAATATCTATGGTATCATCAAGAAAAATAGTTTTACGGTCTTGTTCTTATAAAACTTTATGGTTAACATGGATTTGTCTTTCTCTTTCAGTAGATGACAGACAAAGGCAAACGAATTAATAACCTAATTTAGCTGTCATAGGCTTTGTTTTATGTAGTTAGTCTTAATCTTGATCACTAACTCTATGGCTAACCTATTACTAATTACGGAGAGCTGTGAATATATCTGTGCTAATTTATAAAAGAGATAAAACATTTTTTGTTCTTAGTCAGGGTGTTTATAATTAAACTTGTTGCTAAAAAAATGGCGGAATTATAATGTTGGCGGTGATAAAAACATTATAATAATAGTCTGTGGCCTAGATAGTCTTTTAATCCATTGAATTCAAATTTAGAATAAAAAAAAAAGAATCATCTGCCAGGATCGGAATAACAGTACTGTCTGAAAATTAAAAATAAAAACATCCATAGAAAAAAAAGTTTATTAAAAACCAAGTAAATTTTTTGCTGAAACTTCATAACGTTATTCAATGTTTTTTACAACAACAATGAATGGGAGTGAACTATCAAAATGCTTTTATTATTATCAGAGATGATAGAAAATATAAATTTCTTGCGATCGAAGACAACAATAGTGGTAAACGTGACATTTATTTTAGGGAGGCATTGCGCGACTTGCGTCTAAATTATACGTTTTAAAACCAAATTTCTACGGCTATCTACGGTCCGTTCAATGCCAATATCAACCGAGTTTTTATTCCACGATTTCAGTTTTGTTCGGTTGGGTGACAAAAGAGGTAAAAAACCGTGGAAATTTCCTGTTGCATTCATCATGAACTTTATTGCGATGTGTTAAAGTTAATTGTTGTTTGGATTTTAAGGTCTATCTGGGTCTTGGTCAGCTTTTTAGGAGCTTAGAAAAACAGCTATCAGTTGAGAGTTTAGCACGCGCTAACCACCCGTCGTGGATTGGATTTAAATATTATGGTGCTATGAATGATATAATTTGTCGATTTGTTTTATCTTTGTGTGAGTTTTTTTAGTTTTACTACAGATCTTGCCGACTTGTTGTCCAAAACTACCAATTTCCTTTTCCGTATTATTGAATCTTCTTCCTTCACATTTATAAATGAATATCTTTATGTTTGTCTCGCTGCCATTGCGAACTTAGTACTGCGTATTTCTCACCTTTCAAACCTTTCTTAGACTTTTATGAGTGCTCTAAGATCAAAATCAGCCAAATCAGTTGAGCTGATCTCGCTGATTTTGATCTTAGAGCACTCATAAAAGTCTAAGAAAGGTTTGAAAGGTGAGAAATACGCAGTACTAAGTTCGCAATGGCAGCTAGTTAAGTAGTTACGTTACCATATAAGTTCTTTTCGCCCGCTTTGCCCGCGCTTCTTTGGACTAGCCAACTAAACTAAAATAATAACTTAAGACATTTATCTGTCACACATATTTTGTCGAAAAAATGGCGAATGTCCTCTCCTCATAATCATCATTCTACTCACAACTTGCAACGAGTAGTTTAAAGCAATTATTGACATCATATGTCGATTTTTTTAGTTTTCAATTAAGAATCGCTATTATTTCGATGTATGTATAGTTCGAGATAAATCTCAAATGCGAAAGAATCGAAGCCCTGCGCTTCTTACGTCTCTTCTTGGCGAAGGCACTACCGTACTCTCTTATACTTTTTTCATCTCCTGGATGCATTCAATAGGTACCTACCTATTACTGTGCTTCTATTTTTTTAATGTCTCTCGGCAAACTTCGTATTTATGATACACGAGTGACAAATATACTAAATGCAGCGAGTGTAAGTGTGACAGACATAGTCAGCCGAGAGATATGTAGTCTTATTCATAAAAATGTTAGCTCTTTAGTTAAAATGGACTTTGTCTCTTTCTTACTAGTATAAATTTTAATTTCTAGATGACAAACAAAGACAAACGAATTATAAACCTATTTTAGCTATAACGAGCTTAAAAGATGTTGAAATAATTTTATTTCAACATCTAACAACAACATTTAAGTTTAAATAACGAATTTTATCGCGGTTTATTTTAGATTTTAGATCCCGACGTTTCAAAGTATTTTCAGACTTCATGTTCACGGGTGGACTAGGTATTTGATTCCAAATATATTATTCACAATTATTACTAACTACCTCCAAACATTATTATTTAAGTTGCGTTCCGATTTATGCAAACTGAGCTCACGTCAGTGTCTTGAATTCTGTGTTGATTTTGCTTGGGTTTTGGTACAAGTAAATTAAGCACTGGGTCCAACCATTTTTTAAAAGGCGTTTATGGGGGGAAAGTAAATACGAGTAGAAGTATACGTTTCTAAGACTTGAGTGAGCGATGGAGCCTATTAAAATCAAATAATAAGTTATAATATATTCAAACTACCTTTAGGTATGTAGTTACCTACATTTTTTATCTGTTGTCATTTACATAATGTCGCGTTCGATCTGTACACGGCACGTGGATCAAATAGTTTATCTGTGAATAACTAATATCTGGATGACCGAGCTTTGCTCGGTATTTTTTTTTTTAAATGACATTTTCTAAAAATGATTCCTAACTAGATCGATTTATCGCCCCCAAAACCCCCTTTAAACTAAATTTTATGAAAATCGTTGGAGCCGATTCCAAGATCCCAATTATATATATTGATATATATAAACAAGAATTGCTCATTTAAAGATATAAGATTAGCCGACGACCTCGGTAGCCGAGCGGTGTAAGCCGTCCGATTGGGCTATACTGTGCCCGGGAGGTCGCGGGTTCGATTCCCGCCCCGGACAATATTTGTGAACAACAAATATTTGTTTCGGTGTCTGGTTGGTTGAAGGACTACCCTCCGTGCCTCGGAGAGCGCGTTAAGCAGTCAGTCCCGGTTGTCATTTAACACATCTATAAAATCGTTACATGTAGTCAGAAGCCAATATAATCTGACACCTGGTCTAACCATCTCGGCTACTGGTTCCCTACGGGTTTCGAGGTCTGATGGCAGTTGCTCGTATAATTCTGGTAGCTAGCCGCATCAGGTTAGACTGGGAGCCGACCCTAATAGAAATGGGAAAAAGGCAAGGGGAATGATGATGAACTATTAGCCTCCGCCTTTGACTGCGTTTGCATAATCACTTCAACCCATTTTAGTGTCCCACTGCTGGGCACGGGTCTTACGACATCTCTCTCTACTATCTAATGAGTTGAGAGAGTTTACGCCAAGTGCGGATTGGAGAATGTCACATGTCCTCGAATGATTAGTTCTTAGACATGCTGATTTCCTCACGATGTTTTCCTTCACCGATATTGAGCTGCGGCGATGCAACAATTCACGCAACGATCAGCTGCAAGATCAAGGGCACGACCGGGGATCGAACCCGCGACCTTATATTTCAAAAGCGAGGTCGATACTGCTGCGGCTCAGCTGGTGTAACATTGCAGACAAACCTTTTATAGGAATAGAAGAAAGGTGAACCCAAATAGCCACGGACTGAGTGCCGCAACACAACAGTAGTCAGGAAGACCCTTAGAGAACCCTCAATATTAATAAAGGAAAATATCGTGAGGAAATCGGCATGGCCAAGAAAATTTCTAATCATTCTAGGACATGTGATATCTACTAACCCGCACTTGGGCGAGCACCTGTTATACTTTGAAACTTTCGCGTTGTATTATTAATCAAGGCAGTCGCGAACAGACTGACCACGACCGGTGCAACCCGTGTCGAAACGTAAAGCCAAATTAAAGATGAGCGCCCGTTGCCCGTTATGATAAATATAAATACTTAACAATAATAATACTTTTGGGTCAGCGGTAAAACTAAGTGGTCCCAGGTTTGAACCCCAGGTTGAGTATATCCTCTTTGTAATGGGTACTTACATAGACAATATCATCCCCATATTATGAATGTTGCAAATAACCATTGGAGTCTGTGATACTCACCTCTACCTACACCTTTGGGTAATTTAGGTGTGAGCGCTATGTTTGGTATAAGCGCATGTCAAGAGTTTTTGCATGAAAGAATAACTAACATATTTGTACCTACACCTGCGTCCCAACATACTACCTATTGAAATAAAACTACTTTTTAACTTAATTATCCTTTAAAAAGTAGTTTTATTTCAATGTGTGATGTTCACGTAAATCTAAGACAATACTAAACTACCTATTGTAAAATAAGTATTAAAAATCTATTCAAACATCACGTCATTCGACGGGCCGGTGGCAACTTGCTTTTCACGCCGCAGGTCGGGGGTTCGATTCCCACCCGAGACAAACATTAGTGATGAACATTTGTGTTTGTGTCGAGTCTGGGTGTAAATATCTATTATAAGTATATATTTACAAAAAAAAAGTATTATATGTATAGTATATACCAGTTATCTGGTTTCCATAACACAAGCTCTGCTTAGCTTGCGACCAGATTATTAATGTCCCAGAATATTTATTATTATTATTATTATTATTATTATGTCCATAAAAATCAGACATCAAACTTCCAGACGACATTAAAAACCCAAAAGAATTTAATCAATTTTGCAAGAATATAAAAATCTCATAACATAAAAATTTTATGTTATTATTCTATAGAAGAATACCTAAATAACAAATTTTAACAAAATAATATTAATAATTTAATTTTACTACATTTTATTTATTTTATTTAAATAAAAGTAGGTACCTAACGCTCTTTCTCCTCACTCCTACTTTCTGCTGGGCCCTATTTGAATACTGAAAATTTCTAACACCTTTTATTGTAATTATCACTTTACTTTGATCCTTTTTAGGGTCCTACTGATGCTAGGCTGACAGGGTCTTTTCTCAATTGTCTTACGTGCTGAGAGAGTTTAGGCCTTAATGCACACACGCTGGCCAAGTACGGGTTGGTGGATGTCACATGTCCTCTAATGTGTACTTAGATATTGAGCAGCGGTGATGAAACAACTCACACAAAGAAGGGCACGACCGGGAATCGAACCCGCCACCGCTGCTCTATCCTACATTATGATCTGCAATAAACAATTGAGCAAGTAAAGATGTCAAATCGTTGAAATGATTAAAGTATTATAATATTATACATTGCAAAGCCTATAACTGAATTTCCTAAAAGTAATTTACGACTTGACCCTCTGCACTCGTGACTTTATCACTCTTGCACAATAAGCGCGTAAACGACAAATTTGATGTTTCAAATTATATTTTTCTATACGAAACTTACAATATCAATCTACTTGACAGTGTTTAGTAACATTGACGGTTGATTTCTCGCTATTTACCTAGATTACTCGGTTTTTTTCAACAGTTGCGCCAATATTTAACGCATGGCCGGTGGTGACATTGGCTTAGAATCAGTTTTTGCCGCCAAAATCACGATATCAGGGCCGTCTGAGAAAAACGTCGCCTGTTCAATGCTTATAATTTTTCATGATATAATAATATAGAAAAAAAAATGTTATGCACAGTTATAAGTCTTTTTACATCACAGATTGAGTTTTATATAAAAAATAATTTCAAATTTCCTATTATACGTGAGGTTAACTTTATAAGATTAAATTTTATCGTTGGATTAAATTATTAAATGGATTTTTGTGTTAAGCTTGGAATGGAGACTTACAAAGACATTTTTTATCAACAATATAAAATGAAATAGCGATTTGAACGATTTACTCGAACTATAAATAGTGTAAGTCTGAATGGTTTTATTAAATGAAACTTTTGGTATTGTCTGTGATTCTCACTGTCCATTTAAATATCTATTTCTGATTGAGTATTAACAAAACGGATTTCTTTTTATCTAACCTACTTATACAATCCCTCCGCTAACGTCTTCCTTCTAATTTCGTCGCTTTATACTTTTGGACAATTTGTATCAAATGCATCCACATCGTACCACAATCTTAATTTATCTTTCTACCTTATCTGCATGGCCAGACTTCTTCCACTTTAACTTGGTTGTCATGTATTAAAATATTTATTGCTTATAATATCTATAACTAATTAAAATTTAAAGGGATTTATTTTTTAATTATCTACTTAATCAACTCAAAACAAACGTTCAATTTACACGGATTTTATAAAAATGTTAACACTTATCTCTGTTTATGGCGGATAGTATTGAATAATTATAATTCGTTTCGTATAATTAATAGATAAGGAAAACTCTACCTTATTGCTTTTACAATTGCTTTGATTATTTTCCATTTACCATTGAAAAGTAATCGTTAATCAATTCGGAAGCAGGTAATTTATTTACAGATTCTTTTCCTTATAACACTAATGGTTGTTGTTCACGGAAATGAAGTAATTTTGATGTAAGTAGTTCAAGTTGAAATGGTACACATCTATCTCGAAACCTAACTAATTTGAATAAAAAAGATTACAATGAAGTAGGTATCTACATATTGAAAAGTGTTTAGAATTTTTTCTCGTAAAAGAATTAAAGTACCTACTAAAATAAGTTTATTAAACGGTTTTTTCATACCTAACCATTTATAAAAAGCTTGATTTAGAAGATTTTTCTTAAAACCAACTCAAATAAAAGCCAAAATACTTTTATGTAGATAAGTCGTAATCGGAAGCTTAATGATAATAAAATTAAGTACAGTTAAACCAGTTACATAAATAGATAGTAATTGAGAAAAACATACTGTTTACTCATTTACTCACTAAAGACGTTTAAGAGCGAGTGTGATTTAAGTTTCATGCTGTTTTTATCTTTCAGAATAAACTTATAGTAACCGAAGTTTACACATTTTTTAGTTAGGTATACTTCTGGTATCATAGTTTATTACTTATAAGTAGCAAACTGTGCAAATAATTTCTCCCAGTAACCTCTTTGTCATAATAACATATATGCATAGGCAACTACCTTTTAATACATACATGGCTGGATTCCTCTCTATGTTAAGAATTGAGAGAGTTTAGGATAATATCAACACATGCTAGCCTTGAGCGGTTTGGCGGATGTCACAAATATCCTCAAATGAGGAAACCGGCGTGTCCAAGAACTAACTCCTAAAACATTTTCTTACAATGACAATATTTCATTCCCCTATAAAACATTTCCCACAAACCTGCGATTATTCAAAATCTTTTTCAGTCTTCTACATTCACAGGATGTTCTATATTTAGGTTAATATTGAGATTGTTATTCAGTTTAATGCTTTTTCTTGTCCAATTGTATCTTTATGTTGTAAGTAAATGAACACACTCACAAGAAACAAACAATGCAAACATTTTATTATATTAATTATATATGTACCGTAACATATTTGCATAACAAACAAACAATCTATCATATCTTTTAGAAAAGATTAAATAAGATTCACGTGACAATCTCGCATGAAGTCGGTCTTATAATAATCTTCTGGTCACTCATGTGTCATTTTGACGTGGATTTGCATTTACAAGCTTATGTGGTACTAGCCCCAACAATAACAATACATTGCCAACACCATTATTTAACTATTTTTAGGACATACATAGGATTATTGTATTACCCGAAAGTGTATGTAGATATAGATTGACAGGCTGATATGACAGGCCGGTGGCGTGGTTGGTAAGATACTCGCTCTTCACGCCGCAGGTCATGGGTTTGATTCCCACCCGAGACAAACATTAGTGATGAACATTTGTGTCGAGTCTGGGTGTAAATATCTATTATAAGTATTTATTTACAAAAGAAAAGTATTATACGTATAGTATATACCAGTTATATGGTTTCCATAACAGAAGCTCTACTTAGCTTGGGACCAGATGACCGTGTGTTAATGTTCCAGCATACCTATTCAGATTAGTTTATATAAGTAATAAGGATATAGACGTAGGATATAGACTAGTTTAAATGGGAACCCCACCCATGATTTTTTTTATAATTATAAAGTATTAAAGCCATAGAAAAAAAAATAAAAAAAATGCTTTGATTTGATTAAGAATAGGCTCTGACTACGTTGGTGGTATACAAGAAAAAATATGTGTATGTAGAGGTGAATACCAGTCACTTTTCGCCAGCTGTATTTAGGCCCATACTTATTAGGGGTGAGCCTATTGCCGTTCATCGGACACAATTCCAAACTTGAAGATGCAATTAAGATGTTATAAGAAAATTAGAAAAGTCTTTTTGCTCGACCCAAGAATCGTGCCCGGGACCTTGTAGTTATTAAGCGATACGCTAACCAATGGGCCTGTAAATAGGTAAATAAAAGGTAATAAATGGCGAAGGGTGGAAGTCTGAAAAGGGGAAGCCGGAGCAAACAAGTTCTTACTCAAGAAATAATATCTCTTCACTACCGTCACCGATCGTTCTTACATTTGATGCTATACTTATTTTTGTTGCGATATAAAACTTTTAAGCGTCACTTAATATATTATTAACTAGCGGACCCCGCAGACGTCCTAGCCGGTAAAGCAGTGCCACCTACCGGGTCCGAAAATAAATTACGACCTATTCTCAGACATTTTCGAATACAGATTAAGATAAGATTTCATAAAAATCGGTCAAGCCGTATATATAATCGGCTCCAACGATTTTCATTAAATTCGTCATAAAATCGATCTAGCTAGGAATCATTTTTAAAAAATGTCATTTAAAAAAAAACCAAGCAAAGCTCGGTCATCCAGATATTATAGATTAAGTGTGATAATGACAATTTCCTAAAGGGAAGTCGATAGGAATCGGCTTGTATGGACTCTGTCACTGGTACCTACCTATTCTTGTAAAAATTTACCTATTTGCTAAGATTAAATATGCAAAAACAAACATAAAATATAAAAAAACGGACCTTCCTTGTTTTATAACAAAAAAGTGATAAAACGGACCACTTTAGAACCCTAAGCTTTTGTGAAAATTAATGTTTACAAAAACTATATCTTATTTAGGGAACAGAGAGGGGTCAAAGTTAAACAGTAGCTTGTATGCTTACAATTTATAATAATTTTGGGATAGCAAAAACTTCCCGCCGCGGTCATAACTTTTTGTCACCCTGTCTCTGTTAGGTTTTAAGAAAATTACCGTTTTTAGCTGATTTTATGGTTAATAAGGTTTCTTACATTGGAAAATATTGCATTGATGACTTCGCACTTCAACCAAATGTCTTAATGCTGGGCACGGGTCTTCTCTCAACTATCGTATGAGTTGACAGAGTTTAGGGCTTAACACGCTGGCTAAGTGCGGGTTGGTGGATGTCACATATACTTATATTGACCAGCGGAGATGAAACAATGCACACAATGATGTGTGGGCTCTTCTCTTCACACACACACACACACACAAACGCGTCCGCGCATACCTACGCACACATACACTTGAGCACTTCCGTATAGATTAATAAACCTAATGCTCCAATAACTTCACTATTTTGTTCTGTTATGCTATTGTATCAGCTGCGGAGTGGAACCCTGGTGACCTGTAACACAGGCTATTCCTAAACTAATATAGGCACCAGCGATCCACAACCTCATTTGCTAGCTTATGGTTACAATTTGTAATAGACTATGGTTGTTGGTGAGAAATATACATTTATTATTATTATGATAAGGCGAGGCAGAGACCGCTGCACCACCACTGCTCCTAGCTTCATCCTATTGTAACTACCTTTATTTTAAGGAATCCACGTTAAAATTACTATTTTGTAAAATATTTGAGATTTTATCAAGTGATGAAAAATGAGCATTAGGTACAAAGGCCTCTAGAAATACAACATAACATAAATCTGGTTTTATGCCGCATAAATTAAAAATATATTAGAATTAGGTACACGAGTACAATTCTTATTAATAATATAAATGCTAAAGTAACTCTGTCTGTCGGTCGCTCTCACGACAAAACTTCTAAACCAATTTGGATAAAATTTGGTATGGAGATATTTTTAAACTTGGGAAAAAGCCTCTGCCCACACTTTCGGGTAATACAGGCGGGATGCTATGTTTCTTATATGTGGACAACATTAAATGAATCTGAATAATATGAAGATCTTTTGTCAATATTGTATAAAAATAATAATATAGTGGGACATTAACACACACGGTCATCTGATCCCAAACTAAGCAGAGCTTGTACTATGGAAACTAGATAACTGATAATACTTTTGTTTTGTTAATACATACTTAAATATAGTTAATTACACCCAGACTCAAGACATACAGACGCGTTCTCACACAAATGTCTGACTTGGGTGGGAATCGAACCCACGACCTGCTGCGTGAAAAGCAAGTATCTTACCGACCAAACCACCGGCCTGTATAAACCTATATTCAAAGTATAACGCACAAAGAACATTTTATTTCAATTTAAATACAAAATATGTTCAGCTAGATTAAATTAAATTCTAACTCAAAAACTAGATAGGGCATCATAGAATTCCTCCGAATCGAGGCCTTGGGGGAATGTGCTCAGAAGGCTGGCAGCACTGCCACATATCGCAATGCTTCTTTGACCGAGATGAAGACCAGCCCTCTAGTCACGGGAAGAGTTTATCAGACCTTAAGATATATCATTGAAAAATGCACGGGTGCTCGGGCCCCATGGTACAAGGGTTTCAACCCCAAAAACACCTTTTAAACCTCAGTATTTTTTCATTTTACCACACCATTTTTCAACTGAGACTTAACAGTATAATAAAATACGGCCAGTCTTAAATTTCTCTAGACGTCCCTACAACCCTTATGTCAAACCGCCCTTACGTAATCTTGCCTTAATTTTAATACGCTTAATATGACAGCTGTCATGGTGTGTCGCTGTAAAATGTAGTTAAATATTTCACCTTTTATCTCCTAGTAGCGATTTTTGTATGACCCAGGATTCGAGTCTAAGGCAACAAGACAAAAATGCTTTAAGCGTGTTTCTTAGTGGAAAGCTCGGAGTGATGTAAATGTTGATGCAGAGAAGCGGTGGCACAGCGATATCGGCCTTGCGTTTGAAACAAAAGGTCGCGGGTTCGATCCCCGGCTGCTGAATATCTGTGAAAGAAAACATCTTAAGGAAACCGGCATGTTTAGGAACTAATCGTTCGAGGACTTTGACCACAATAGAACTACGTTAATTACATATACTTATATAATTAAATAGATAAAATAAACTAATTTCTAATATATAATAATAAATTCACGAATTTCTGGTTTTTATTACTATATTAATTTATAATTAGCTGGCATATTAAGACAAAGTATCATAATTAGGAACGAAATAAAGTTAATAATTATATTAATAATTATAAGTCAAGATTTTAATTAACTAACGACTCGTCCCGGAGTTGTATGGGTACGAATTATACACCTAAACCTTCCTCATGGATCACTATCTATTGGTCAAAATGGCATCAAAATACGTTCAGTAGTTTTTGAGTTTATCGCGAACAGACAGAGGAAGTGACTTCATTATATACTATGTAAAGAAAAATATTCTATACATCGTACTCGGAACTACAATCTAGTGTATTAACTTAAATAAATTGCAATCTTAAAAAATATCAAATTCTAATTTTCCAGAACCAGAAATTCAAATTCTAATCTAATTTTATTAACAATAATATCAAATTCTAATTTACTATAACCACAAAATCAAATACTAATCTAATTTAAAATAATACTAAATTCTAATTTACCAGAACCAGAAAATCTAATTCTAATCTAATTTTATTTACAATAATATCAAATTCTAATTTACCAGAATATTCAACATAGTCGGCGAAAAGTCACCTCTGCCTAACGTAAAATATAAGTAAACATAATTTATAGAAATGACTTAGATTTTCATCTAGACTTTATGAAGACTTCGAAAGTAAACGTCCGGCCCGTACATTTTGTTTTTGATCTTTGAAATTAAATCATGAAATTATAGTTTCGTCACAAAGCGAAACCGTAGCGAAAAATAAAGAAAGAAAGAAACAAAAACATTTATTTGACAAAGAAAAATTAAATGATAAAAAAAGAAACACATAGAAAGAGAAAGAAAAAAAAAACAAACATAACAACAATTAAAAACAAGAGTAAGTGTGACCTATCAGTGTCAAACATGGACATTGCTCAGTAAACGCTGTGAGTGCCTACTAGAGGCGACCCACAGCACTGATTTTCAGCAATGTCCATATACCCATAGTGAAAATACGTTTATTTTTCCACCAAATTTTGGATCAATATAATCAATAGCGTATAAAACATATTGACTCTGCAGGGGTGGACTGGAGGCTAAACTAGGGAAACCCTGTATTTCAGGACTCCAAAAATCAAAAAGTCATATGACGACTGTCACATGACTTTATATACATAAACTTAAGTATTTATAATATGTAGGTGTAGATATATATCCATCCTCGCACGGCTCACCGAAACTGTCCGGTGAACCAATAAAGGCCCTTCAGGCCGATTGGGTTAAGTAATCCGCAAAAAAAATGCGTCGTTAAAAACACATAACTTTATTAATTTTTGTTCATTACTTCAGCTAAAACTTATCCTACTAATATTATAAACGCGAAAGTTTGTAAGAATGTATGGATATTTGTTACTCATCCACGAAAAAACTAGAGGACAGAATTAAATGAAATTTAGCACAGAAAAAAAGAAAAGAAAAGTATTATATGTAGTATATTACCAGTTATCTGGTTTCCATAGTACAAGCTCTGCTTAGTTTGGGAACAGATGACCGTGTGTGTTAATGTCCCACTATATTATTATTATTATATAGATTATGGTCTGGATTAACAGATAGACTTTTTACCTCAATAAGTACCACGCGGGCGAAGCCATGGGCGGAAGCTAGTAATAAATAATTAAAACATTGAATCAACTATGTTGACTAGACGATTCAATTATTTCCTACAAGTAACATACTTATAATTACAAGCAATGTAGATAAAATTTTAATAACTATACTAAATAAAGACTAATTTTGATTAATGATCCAACCATAGACAGGTTATGTGTAATTAATTCTATTTTTGTTTGCCTATGCGCAAAAAAATAGCGTACGATACATCACTGCGTTTGTTGTTGTAAAAATCCATAATGCTGTTTCGGTTTAAAGATTACCTAATTATTGCCAATGGCTATTCTAAACTATTAATATTATAAAACTGAAGAGTTTGTTTGTTTGAACGCGCTAATCTTAGAAACTACGGGTCCGATTTGAAAAATTCTTGCACTGTTAGATAGCCCATTTGTTGAGGAAGGCTTTTTATCCCACTGCTGGGCATGATATGTTCACGCGGGCGTAGCCAAGGCGGAAAGCTATTCCTTGATGAAACAAGGAAAGAAAACCATTTGACAGAGACAGGACACACAGAATCAAGTAAAAAACACATGAAAAGAGAGAGAAAAGACATAAATGAAAACAGATAAAAAGAAGAGAAAAAGGAACAAAGAGTAAGTGTGACCCATCATCAAACATGACCAATTTATTGTGTTTTAAATATATACAAACTGACATATTAACGCACAGTCTAAACTGGGTTTAGAACCTCCAAATTTGGCTCATAGATTCCGTAGGGTGCACTAAGTAAGGATTTTTCAAAACTCACCCACAGGTGGAATACATAGTTATTCTAAAAATAATGGGTACGTAACCCATTATTTTTAGAAGGACCTGTTAAATTACCTTTTAGAGCTTTTATTAGTTCACCGGACTTCTTCGGTGAGCCATCCAAAGACGGTCGAAACGATCAAGTAGTACCCTACTTGACATTTGCCCTAAGGACTCTCCATAACGAACCTCGGCTCAGTATAAATAAATATAAATAAATAAATATTCTGGGACATTAACACACACGGTCATCTGGTCCCAAGCTAAGCAGAGCTTGTGTTATGGAAACCAGATAACTGGTATATACTACACATATAACATTTTTTTTTTAAATATATAGTTATAATAGATATTTACACCCAGACTCGACACAAACACAAATGTTCATCACAAATGTTTGTTTCGGGTGGGAATCGAACCCACGACCTGCGGCGTGAAAAGCAAGTATCTTACCGACCACGCCACCGGCCCGTCATATCAGCCTGTCAATCTATATCTACATACACTTTCGGGTAATACTAAGTATGCTTCAACCCTTTTTACTGTCCCAATGCTGGGCATGGGTCTTTTCTCAACTATCTACTCTTAACGAGTTGAGAGAGTGTATGTAGCCCTTAATCCACACACGCTGGCCAAGTGCGGGTTGGTGGATGTCACATGTCCTCGAATGATTAGTTCTTAGATTAGTTTTCTCACGATGTTTTCCTTCCTTGATACTGAGCACGACCTTGTATTTCAAATGCGAGTATGTTGCCGGACAACTCAAGATTTGGGTGATCGGGAATCAATCAATACTCTGGAAGGGCCTTTATTGGTTCACCGGACTTTTTCGGTGAGCCGCCCAAAGAAGTTCGAGCCGATGGCTGTTGTTGTTGTGACTAGAGTCGACGTTTATATCCCGCAGTTCAATACTGACCTTGACCGTTGTTGTTGGAGAACATTGATTATTTTATTTATTTATTTTATTTGTTTATATCCTCCTAGGGCTAAGAGACACATATCATTTTATCACGAAGACAATGCAACTAACCAATAGGAACAGTCATATTTAACTGGAACCAGATTAGAATTTAGTTTCAAGTGAGGTTTTTCGAGGACCTAATCCTCGAAACACCTGAAAAAAATTAGATGAGCATAAAATCCATAGCAGTCGACATAAAGAAAAACAATTTAAAAAAAAGTAAAAAAAAAACGAAATAAAAAAAAAATAGTAATTTAGTTTTTATTTACGGTAGTTATTACCAAACCATAATAAACTATAAAAAAATACCTAAAGCAAAATACAACATATTTATATTCTACTAGCTTCCGCCCGCGGCTTCGCCCGCGAAATTGATCTCACTAATCTTGTTTTTCCATACAAACTTTGGAACCCCGTTTCACCCCCTTAAAGGGTGAGTTTTGAAAAATCCTTTCTTAGTGCACCCCTAGACCCCATAAGGAACCTATGTGCCAAATTTGGAGTCTCCAGACCCAGCGGTTTGGGCTCTGCGTTGATATGTCAGTCAGTCAGTTTCTTCTTTTATATATTTAGATATAAGGAATCATAGAAAATTAATAAAAAAAAATATGCACAGTAATAATTCTTTACCACAGACAACCAAGGTCGACAGGAATACCGGTTTATCTAAAGATACTGCTTTGAAACCAAATTTTCTACCTAATAAAACATAATTCTTGAATTTTGATGAGTTTAGATAACTTATAGTACCTACGTAGGTACGTACAAATATTGTGAGAAAATTGATCAGGGTCGAGGGTTTGCTTACCGGATCGAGCAAAAAAGTTGGTGTTGTTGACTTTCTTGATGGTCCTATTTTAATATTATCAAAATAGGTTGGGTTTTTTTAATTATTGTCAGAACATTGAATTAATTTTATACATACAGCAGCGGTGGCGCAGCGGTACCGGCTTCGCCTTAGAAATATTAGGTCGCGGTTTCGATTCCCAGTCGTGCACACACATCCTGGTGTGGATTGTTTCATCTCTCATTGTTACATCGCCGCTGCTCAATATCAATGAAGGAAAGCTTAGTGAAGAAACCGGCATGTCTTAAAACTAATCATTCGATGACATTGTAACATCCACCAACCGGCACTTGGCCAGCGCCTGTGCCCAGCAGTGGAACACTAAAATAACGGTTGAAGTGATTTAGTTCATGTTTAATAAATTTGTGTGTCATCATGAGTCATTAGAGACCTTATTATACTGCAAGACCTGTAACACGGCAACACATCAAGGTATAATTATCCAGTATAAGCTGATCTCGAGATGTTTAGGATATCCGTACAACGAGAGGTCAGCTTATACTGGAATAGCGTATCTTGATGTGTAAACCTTTAAGATGTGTACCACAAATAAACTATTTTGACTTGAAACTTGTAACATAACTGTTAGTCATATCAAATAATACAATAAGTACTAGATTTTTTTCTAAACATTCAATTTCCTTTGTATTGTCAACACTGTTGATTTTATCGATTGAATTGTCAATTTAGTTTTTGTATAACAATTATTAAATCAAGCCAGACTTTTATTCCATAGATCTAGGAAACACTAGCGTTTTAATTTATAACACAAGATTCCGTCACTCGCCGGTCGTTCGGGTGATGCGAAAGCGATACCGCGGTATACCAAGTGGGCTGGTAGAGGAACACCGGGGGGTTTTGGTGAGTAAACTTCTTCGGAGTCTCGCATACCCACCGTGTCACGCCCTGATGCAGTGGAACATATAACAGGTTTCCCCTCGAAAAAAAAGTTACTAAGATTCCTTTAAGACCTGTAATTGATCCATTTAATCAACAAAACTCCACACTACTTATGTAGTTATCAGTTGCCTGGTTTCCATAACACAAGCTCTGGTTACTATGCGTTTCATTCAAATAAGAATAGGACCACCAAGCCGCACTTGGCCGGCGTGTGTGGATTAAGGCCTAAACTCTCTCAACTCGTAAGATAGTTGAGAGGAGACCCGTTCCCAGCAGTGGGACACAAAAAGGGTTGACGTGAGGATAGGACTGGAAATCCGCCATCTTGGACCGGAATGATCAAAAATTTCAAAAATTTTAGTACAGTGAGCAAAAATAATAATCACATCTAGATGTAAAAAAAGCGTAAATCTAAGCGTTCGAGTAAGATTGGATATTTTGAGTCGAATATTTAGGTACAGACCTAATAATTTTATTCCTTTCCGAAGAAAAACAGCGGTGTTATAAGTTAAAACGTGTGTTTATATCCATGATATCTGTTTGGGTACAAGTTAGGGCACCCTAGCGCGTATATTTATGTAGCTGTATGTAGCTATATATCTAAGTAGAGTTTTCTAAATAAATTCTCGATTCCCACCCGAGACAAACATTAGTGATGAACATTTGAATTTGTGTCGAGTCTGGGTGTAAATATCTATTATAAGTATATATTTACAAAAGAAAAGTATTATATGTATAGTATATACCAGTTATCTGGTTTCCATAACACAAGCTCTCTTGTTAGCTTGGGACCAGATGACCGTGTGTGTTAATGTCCCACAATATTATTTATTTATTTATTTATTTTATCACTTTGTCACACATTTAAAAAAATATTATTCTCTGTGGTTTGATATTTTGTGCTAAAGACACTTTTGCTTGGTTTTTGGTATTAAGTTAGCCGCATGTCCAATCCTATTCTTATTTGAAATCCGATGGTCGTGTGTGTTAATGTTGAAAGATGTTATTATTATTTGATTCAACTAACTCTTCTTACAAAAAAAAACATCAAAACCATTCAGCTAAGAACGATTAGACAGAACAGAAAAATCGCTTTATGGCTATTATTATCTCTGTACTTACAGCTCATAATTATTAATTACCATTTGTAACGCAGCGAGGTCTCTGTCTGTATGGGGTGTATTTCATCTGATGTCACCTGGAGCAATTGTCTAATATTACGCGTGACTATGGTGTCTCAAATCTAACCTTTTATCCACTATCCTAATTTAACTAACTACAAAGCATTTAATATCATGCATATTACTCAAGCTCAAACCCAAAAGGATTATAACAGCATCCTTAGATTTACTAGAGCGAGAATCACTCCAATTTAACACAGATTCCTTCAAACGATCCTTCACGAAGACCTATTAAAAGTCATCCACCACCTCGAATTCGGCTTCACAACATTAAGTAGTGCTCCAAACTTTAATTATGTTCCATCTGTGACCAATTGCGTTCGTGTCTTGTACTTCTCGCTAGTCATGCAACGTGCTACTGAACGGATCCGACCAGTAAATTCAAATCCAACAACACCAAAACAAAATTCAGCTTTATCAACATCAATTTTAAATTCAAAATCGATTGCTGAATCAATTTTATCAAATACATTCCCTAACATCTATTGTTAGGTATTACAACCATCAGCATCAACTGTTGATAATGTAATTTCGGCTTTATTGATATTGACTTAGTGATTATTATCATTTGATTGAGGAACAGCGCCCGAAGGAACGTGGCTAGCAGCCTCATTGTTAGATGGAAACGATTCTAAGAGATGACGTGTCAGTTTTAAGTTAGAAACTAATTTGGGATACCACAAAGAGTATCAATGGTGTGCCGAGATGGCGCGAACATCAAGTACCGGCTTTGTTGGCACGTGTATACAAATACTTATTTAAAATTCAGTCTTTGATATGATGCTGGATTATTATTTGGTTTCCAAAGATACTGGCGGTTTCAATTTAACGCTATTTAGCTGAGAGTTAAGCGGAAAGTCATGTATCACAAACTTTATTATTCTCTTTAGATAGGTAATTGAATCGTTGCTATTTTAACTCTTTAGTTTTATTTTTTATATTAATCTTTAAATGTAATTACAATTTTTGTTAGTCTGAGTTAGAAATAGGTATAAGATCAGATGCTGAGTCAAAGATGTTGATTGCCCATACTATAAGGAAGCCGTAACGATTAGTGCGCGTGGAAAACGCCGTGAAGCCAACATCCTGCCTTTATTAAGATCTGGGCAAATAAAAAAGACAGAATCATTTGTTCCGGCTGCCCGCGGATGTCGTTCAAGGGCAAAATTCACTTTTCGATGATTTAACTACAGTTGATGATGAAAATATTGTTGTTGTTAAGTTTATAATGTTTGGGGAAACGTTATTTATCATTGAAGTAGTTTTTGTACTCGTATTTACGTTGAGAATTTATTACCTACCGAAACGTTTGTCTGATTAGATTTCACTTACAATGATAATGATATCACTTTCGGTTAATGTTTTCTCAATTTGTTAAAGATATTTAGGTATATTACCAACTCTTGAAGAAAGAGATTGAATTATAAACATTATAACTAAACTTTTGTCTCTTTTGTTTCCAGGTTTTCGGCTCCAAAGCGGACCTGCAGCTCCACACCCAGATCCACCTCCGTGAAGCGAAGCCTTACCGCTGCACACAGTGCCCCAAAGCCTTTGCCAACTCCTCGTATCTGGCGCAGCACTCCCGCATCCACCTAGGCATCAAGCCGTACCGCTGCGAGATCTGCCAGAGGAAGTTCACCCAGCTCTCTCATCTACAACAGCACATCCGCACCCACACTGGCGACAAGCCTTACCGCTGCACCCAGATCGGATGCACAAAAGCCTTTTCCCAGCTCTCTAACCTTCAAAGCCACAGTCGCTGCCACCAAACAGATAAACCATTCAAATGCAACTCCTGCTACAAATGCTTCACACATGAGAAAGATCTCCTCGAGCACATCCCTAAACACAAGGAATCCAAGCATTTGAAAACCCATATATGCCAATACTGTGGCAAGAGTTATACCCAAGAGACTTATCTAAGTAAGCACATGAATAAACATGCTGAAAGGGCTGATAAACGACCTCCAATATCCGCTCTTGGCTTGAGTGGTTTAAACCGGTCGTTGGCAGCGGCTGCTCCGACTGCAGCACCTTTTGGTGACCATCCATACTGGCCAAAAGTGAGTCCGGATTCTGCAGCGCATATGTCTGATGAAGGCGGGTACCACCAGCAACGAGAAAGTGATGATCATCATGAGCAGCAGCTTCAACATCAACGGGCACTATTCGCACAGCACGAAAGTCAAGATGATCGTATCCAGCCGCCTGTGTCTTCTGCAGCCAATTCAGCGTTTACACCAATCAATTCAATGGCTCCTCATTTGAATGGATTGTCGCATCATAGTGCGCTGCCGACGCGGCCGTATCTTTACGATCCGCTGCACTTCCAACAAGGCAAGCAACAGCCGAATACCTTTCCTAATCAGCTGATATCCTTGCATCAGATCAGGAACTATGCTCATCAGCCATCAGCTCTGCTCCCAGCGGAACACATCCTTCCCCACGCGTTATCGCACAAAGATAAACAGTAATATCCCTTAGGTACACTGCTATAATACTTATGATGGTATTACTAGTTGTATAATCAATGAAATATAAAAAAACAAATATTTAGAATCTCGCTCTCGAAGACAGTGGTAATACAGTTTTATCGTTAGAAAGAAATTCATGTTTTTAGACGTATAAATTGTATGGATACTCAATTTTTTGCGAGTAGATGACAAAATTTAAGGGTATGATGTGATTTCGGGTTATTTTTGGAATATTGATTAGGTTTTTTTTCGTATATACCTACGATTTTTAGGTCCTAGTTGATCCGGGAGTTTGATCGTCAATTAAGGTTTCTCTACATGCTAATTGTTTACTATCTAAAAGAAATGCTGTAATTGAGAAAAAAGAGTACGAATTAAAATTGATTTTGGAATTTTCTATTTGTAATTTAAAGATGTAATGTATGGAATATTTCTTTTAAATTGTTTTACCTTTGTTTGCTGTTATTTCTCAATTTGCCTAATTTCGATCAAACGTTCGTAACAACTTTGTAGCAATATTTGAAAAAACAATACACAGGTTTAAAATCATAATAAAAATCTATAAATGCATAATATAAGAAAGTCGTTATTGATATATTTTTTTTCTTTTTTGAGAATATGTTTACGATAAGCCATGACGTCTTTTTGATTTCATTTTACATTAAAAAATATTTATCGTTAAAATAGATACATATAAAGATTTTTAATCAAAAAGTTCCTGAACAACAAGTATTGTATAAACTTAAATAACTTGAAAACTCTTTGATTGCAAGTATTTCACGATCAGTTGCATTTTTATTTCATTAAGATTTACAGATCTCTTGAATCATCACACTGCACTCAGTTCCTACTTAGACCATGTATTTTTTTAGCTTTATCTATCGTACTTACAACTATCATTAATATTTTACATTTCAAAACAATTTAGAAAATGTATTCCTCACGTTTTTTTAATTATTTCACAAAGACATGTTAGCTAATAATTACAATTAAGTTATCGCGCGTTGAATATATTTTCTAATGTTGAATATTTTCCCAGTGTTCTAAGATGGACAGCCAAAATCGCTATTCTCATCGTTATAAATGAAAGGTGCACTTTTTGTAAATATTTTGTAAATATAATTACAATTTTTTGGAAAAATAATCTTCGAAATTTATTGAAGAATATATTTTTTTTGTTTCGTTAGTAACAATAAAGTGCTTATGCTCAATTATATTAGCCTTAAGAATTTGGGTACAGGCATGTTTGGAATTGTAAATTATTCCTGTTTTTCGTACTTAATCCCCTCAGACATCGATCTTTTAGACTAGGTTTCAAGTATACGAAAATAGAAGGACAAAAATGTTGATTTAGTATTGTCTAATTTTAAATTACCTACTAGAATGTTGCTACTTTTAACAATTTTTTCGCGACCACGTGTTTATCAATGTAAAGTATGCGAAATTGAGAAAATTAAAAAATAAACCAGCGAAAAAGGATATCTTTTAAAAGTAGTTCATTTTAATTGTTGATTTGTTTTATTTGAAACGAATCAGCGTTAGTTGAAATTAATACATGTGATAAGCGTCGGATTGGGAAAGAGTGAATATTTTTGGTGGAATTCATATTTCCCTTCTTTATTTGCTATTGATCTTTTAGTTATTAAGAACGTTAGGTTGTGGTTTATGTTAGTTGTCCGAAGAGCCTTATTATCACAAATTAGCCAAATTTGTTTCTTGTACAAATAATTTTAATAAAACGGCAATAAAAAATTCTTCCGATTTGTGTATAAGCAAGCACTATGTATAGTTATTTTGTTGTCATGACTGGATGTTTGCACTGCACAACAAAACATTACACAAGCATAGTCTTATCTCTTTCTACTCATCTCTAAACGATAGAGATAGATAGTGCTTGCCACATGTTTTCTGGTGTACCTATATGTGTGGAAACTAGGGGTGACAATGAACACAATTTCCATGTTTTCCATTTATCAACTTGGATTTAAGGAAATTAAGATCGCCAATATCTCTCTATTATAAGTAGAAATGTGATATTGTAATTTGATTTTTGTTTTAAGTTTAATGTAAACTTATTTTATGATTACTGATAAGGTATTTTGTAGGTATTTTTTTTCGTTTTACGTTAGTTAAACCGCTTTGTCTAGCGACCTCGTTTTAAGATTTATAGATGAAAATGAACGAAAATCATTTTTTGTTACTTAAAATTGATTAAAAATTAATTACAACTATGCCAAGAATTATATGTGACTTTTATTTTTATTGCAAACTCCCTTTTAAATATTTCCCATGACCAGAAATAGTTTCTTGATTATTTATTTATTATTTTTACTTTTTTTTATTTTATTTTTTTCTTGTTTTTTTTTCGTTTTTTTTTTTAACTCTAGAGAAATTCGAACTGTTCCTGAATAAACAGTTATTTTTTAAACCGGTGCACAGACTTATTATGGGTGTATACAGAAACAAAGCAGGTAGCTGACATGAACTAGTAGTCATTTTAAAGACATATTCTTACTGATAGGACAGAAATAACCTGCGCTGGCACTCGGCGTTGGCTACCCGCTTTCTTTCCGTATATGCCTGATACTCATATACCTATGAGGAGGTCCAGGCCAACAGTAGGTACGGTGGACGGAGAACTATATGTAGTGTCATGATGGTCTTTTATATTCACTTAGTTATGCAAATCGGTAAGTAGTTACACTGTTAAGCCATCATTTAAATAGTAAGGCCCAGATTACCCTACCTACCAAAATATTAAACTATAATGGGTTCCTAGGAGATTCAGTAAGTAAACCTAAGATAAAAGACCGCTCTACTAGGCGTTTATCAATCACATTTTCAAATTTCAAAAAATCACAATTTCATACATTTTAAAATAATATTATTGTCTGTGGTTTAATATTTTGTGCTGGCGTTACTTTTGCTCGGTTTTCGGTATGAAGTAAGCCGCGAGTCCAGTCCTATTCTTATTTGAAACACATAGTAACTACTTGAATTTAATAGAACATAGAACCTCCCCTTTTTAGAAATCGATTAAAGATTACTGAAAGGGACAACCAATATCTATACATTAAAAAAAACTTGAGAGGTGTCAAGGGACACCCGAATGGAACGAAGTTCTTTTCGATTAATTAGTGAAGATTTTTTTTAAGTTATAATAATATTTTTTTTATTATTAACAAATATAATGTAATATAAAATATTTTTTTTTTCACAGACAGAGAAACATGCGCACGCCGCACAGCTTACAATAGCTTACTATAGCAAAAAGTGTCGTGACAACTTTTCGTAAGAATTTTTTCCGTCTAGCCCCCTTTCACAACGCGCGATAAGGAACTTCGTTCCAATAAGAACTTCTGGCCTGACTTTTTGTATTCTGAAATAGGCTTGCGCTAGGCTACATTTGTCCTGATGTCAAGCAATGATCTAGTTTACGATGGAACACGCCTGCCGTGATTCACTCGTAATTACGAATCATTTTTCGGTATAGAGGCAGACGAATGGGCTACGAACCAGAATCACAACGAAGCGAGTTGTAGAACTCCAAAAACACAAACACTCAGAATTCGACGGGCCGGTGGCGTGGTCGGTAAGATGCTTGCTTTTAACACCGCAGGTCGTGGGTTCGATTCCCACACAAATCAGACATTTGTGTGATGAACATGTCTGTTTGTCTTGTGTCTGGGTGTAATAATCTATATTTAAGTATGTACTTACAAAAGAATAGTACTTTAAGTAGTATATTACCAGTTATCTGGTTACCACAGTACAAGCTCTGCTTAGTTTGGCATCAGATGGCCGTGTGTGTTAATTTCCCTCTATATTATTACTATTATTATTAAAATAATATATAATACAACTATTTTTCGTCAGGGGTAAGTTAATGTTTAAGATTCCACCTTCTTCCACATGAAGACTCGACCTCTTTTTTACTTAACCTTTTTTTGATAAAAAATATAACAATGTTTTCTTAAACAAATGCTTGTCAATATTGCTTCCGAAATAAATGAATTATTATTATTATTATTATTCTATTCATTATTATACTCTTTTTTGCCAAGATAACACGTACATTATTACTCAAATCTCTTCTCATCTAGTTCATAAAGTATACAAATCCTAACAGTGAAATATTGTTGAAGTGCAAAGAAATCACCAGCGTAATTAGGATAGTGAAACAACTTCTAGAACTTTCTGTGTTTTATTTAGTTAACAGTCGCGATACATTATAATAATTAAACACTTATAATAGGTATTTACAATACGGGACCACACTACCTACGTAGGTAAAATCATACACAAACCATACATGAGAGTATTATATAAAGCGAATAGGTATATTATATACCTAATGAAAACAAAGGCACAATAAACAAAAAAAACTTTGTGAAGAAATTTCGAAATAAAAAAAAAATCTTCAAAAAGTTTTTATTCGGAAAATATTTGCGAACTTTTTATGATAAAATCTCTGACTAAACTTTTAATAAAAAAAGAAGTAGAGGATTTAAAAAAAGAAAGTGAATAAAATAAAAATTCGCAATATTTTATTTATTGTAAATTGTGTTTTTCTTGCTTATAAAATAAAGGGAATATTTTGAATAATACTTTATATGCATTGTCATTTAGTCGCCCTAATAACTAAACGAGAATCATATAAATTATAAAAAAATGCAAAATAAAAAACAAATAGGAATTTCATAGAAATAACTGGAATAAAATGTCGATAGATCTATTGGAAAAAGTTAAATATACAAATAATCAGTCTAATAATAATTTTAACATTATTTTATGTTTAATAATTTTACAAATAGAATTATTGTTTTACAAATGTTATTATAAAACGCGTCAGTTTATTTAGATTACAAAAAAAAATATTTTGCATATTTTGAAACGTTTTTTTTTTCAACACGTTTTATCAATTTGATGAAATAAGTACTGTTTTTATAAAAATTCTATCGACATTTTATTTTTAGTCTAATTGTAATATACTAAAAATGACATGAAAATACTATTATTTAATGATTTTAAATAACTTAGAAATACAAAGGATCGAAAAACAAAGGTAAACATACTTAGATATAACTTAAAATTAGCAACTACTTACTACAAAAATGTCTTTATAGCTTGGATGTCGAATTATTTTTTAATTTTCAAAAATCAATAAGAATATATTTTGAATGCCAAGTTATTTGATGCTAAAGTAAAATTATATCTAAATATGCTTAGAAATATGATAAGTATAAATAAATTATATACTTTTCTATAACGTATGCAGAATTAAAACAAAAGGCAAGTTAATAATAAATAATAATAATAATAATTTAATTATTTCTATTCCTATTGAAATAGATTCTCATTTATGAAACAATGCACTTTATTCATTCTCTGTATTAAGACTGATTTAATAAATCAGTCTTAATACAGAGTTTTATGATTAAATTTTGTTGTATCAAATTTCCATTTTTTCTATAGCATATAATATTCAAAGATTTGTTACACAGATGTAATATTATATGCTATAACATAATACAATTTTATAAGTATGTGTATTTAATTAAATTATGCAAATGCTTACTGAAAAAATATAGAAGAATAAAATTTATTAAATTAATTTAACAAAAGTAACACTGTCAGATTTGAATTGTAAAATAAAAATAAATATTTGGAATATTATAATATATTTATTATATAAAAATCTATGTATTGTAAACACCTGACAAAAAAAAAGAGAAGGTTGCCAATTGGGACGAATTTACAATATCCTTTTCAAAATTAAATTTGATCTTTTTTATGCGTATGACATCTTTTTATAATAATAATATTTAAGATGTTACTGAGTTTGTAACGATTTTTTTTAATTCTGCATACGTTTGCCACAGATAATTAAGGATTTAGACTTCAACCTTGTAAGGAGATCCAGGGATATGTTCATCCCCCCATTTAACGATAACAATGTAATCCCCCCTGTCTCTGACGACGTACCAACATTCATAATTGTTTTTACCTTTATGCTTGAGCTGAACTTCATCACAAGGTCCTTTTGGACCGTATATACCTACGTATAATATATTATTACCTGAAATGAAAAAAAAAGAGTTAATAATAAATACATATACTTTTAACTGGACTTCCTACTTACTTTTTACATAAAGCCTTTTTTACCCGACTGAGCCAGAAGGAGGGTTATGTTTTTCGAATGTATGTATGTACGTACTATGTATGTATATTTCTTTGGCACGCTCTAGAGCCTAAATCGCTTGTCGCATCTGAGCTTGAGAGGTATCATTACATTCATCTTAATCGTGAGAGTGACACAGGGTTATTATACATACACACAATACAAGATAATTTCCTCAAGATGTTTTCCTTCACCATAATTTAGATAAAAGAAAGTCTTACCAGCATCTCCAGCATGCACAGTAAATTGGTTATGCTTGTTCAGGTAAGCCTTCTTCAGTCCCATGCCTTTGCTGGTCACTTTGCTTGCATCAGACTTGAAGTTCGGCAGCACTGGACCTTGCTTCTGAGCAGATTTGGCTACTTTCTGGACTGTTTCCACTGTCACTGATGAGGTCTCTTGAGCACCGATTTCTGCTAAGTTAGCACCTGTAAAATATTTAGGGTTAGAAATGCGAGGTTGGTTTTATCTTGTGCCCTAAGGTTGCTTAAGGGTTTTAATGGGACTTCACCCGCCACCGCAATTCTGCCACTGTTATTCCTGTAGGCCAGGATCGACAGCGGCGCCGTGAAAAGACTCGACCAAGTCCCGGGACACCTAAACTGTCATGGATCCCGCATGAATTTAATCAGAAAGATAATATAAGTTGGAAAGTTAGATTGTCCACTTCCCTCCAGGCAAAACGGGAGACAGCATAGAGAAAAAGAGAGGTTTAAATTGCCTCATTAAAATGGACAAAGCACCACGGGTAATGTAGGTAATCTAAGGGGACAACATATCAGAGGGAATAAGGCCACACAGGCTTATTATCCTTCTAATACTTATACTTCTATTATTTATACTTCTAAAGCTAGTATATGACTATCACTTAACAGTGACAGTAACAGCTGGTAACCCAAACTTAGGGTAATTTATACTATATTTAGGGTAAAATAATCCGGCAGCGGAATTTTTAGGGTATGAATTCTTTTAGGATATTTTTTGGGGTAACAGTCAATAATAAATAAATAAATTTGCTAATGCTCTTTCTTTTCGTATGTGTTGTTGTGAAAAATACAGTTGTTTTAACTTTAAATAAGGAAAAGACAAGGTTGATATTTTATGGTATTTTTTTAACAATACAGATTCTAGGGTAAATTGAGACCAAACCTAGAGGAATTAAAACTTTGACCTGGCAACACTGATGACTTTGTTCTATGTTAATATGAAACACCAATAACACAATATTGTGTCAAGTTTCAATTGTTAATCCGAATTCTCCTCAAGGGGAGAGATCTTCTCTTAACCATCTTAAGAAGTAAAAGAAGTAACAGGCTTTTTTTCGACAACAGTGACAAAAATATTAAAAGTTCTTAGATTGAAATAAAACTACTTTTTAACGGATTGTTTTTTATCGCGGTTTATTTTAGATTTTAGAGCCCGACGTTTCAAAGTCTTTTCAGACTTCATGTTCACGGGTGGTCTAAGGTATTTGACGTACAAATTATTAATTCAATTATTACTGACTACCTACAAACATTATTATTTAAGTTGCGTTCCGATTTAAGCAAACAGAACTCACAGTGTCTTGAATTCTGAGTTGATTTTGCTTGGGTTTTGGTACAAGTAAATTAAGCACTGGGTCCCAAGCTGGTGGTATACTCCAACCATTTTCTCTGTTAAAATTAGGATGTTTCTTAATTTCAATCTTCGCGGATCATTCTTGGTAGGAACCAGTTTTCTTTCGATAAAATCCGTTATAAAGTAGTTTTATTTCAATGTGTGATATTCGCGTAAATCTAAGACAATACTAAGTTCTAAGATGTTACCTTTAGCTTCAATCTTGAACGGTGATCCCACAATATGTGCTCCGTTGTATTTGATACTCATGTAGTAGAAACCAGGAGACAGGGGTGTGTAGCGGACCTAACAGACAAATTTTATTACCATCAGACGAAATCCAAAATGATTATCTCAAGTTGGTTATTCGAGAATGGAGCGACTGATTTGAAAACTATTTTTTATACTATTATAGGCTTACGCTTGACCACAACTTGCCTCTTGTTAAGCAATGATGCAGTCTACAATATAACTCGGTAACACAGTAAGTATCGATTTATTCGTGGAACTCAGGTAGAACTGAGGATCAACGGACCAACCGAACCTGAATAATCCACAGATGCTGAGAGATTCAAAAACCAACTAAAATTCCAACATACTTTTGAGTCCGGCACGGGGTTTGAACCCACGAACTCGATAGCTAGAGGCGAGTGTGTTTTTATATTTAATTCTATGTCCTGTTTTTGTCAATTAAATGTTTTTTTTCTTTAATTTTTCTTTCTCTTCGATCTTTAGCTATCGTTTTGCAACGTAATTTGTCTAGGAGCCCAGATTTCTTACCTTATAACCTTCATCGACATCGGTACAATCCATGGCTACCCTGGAGGGTCCGTCCATTGTAACAGCCAGGAGACCGACACCAGCGTTACAGGTGTCAATGATCAGATCAGTTTTTACACCTGGCAAGAGAAAGGTCAGTAGGTAAGCATAAAAAATTTACACATTCATCTTGACTATTAAACTTATTGAGCAGCGGTAGCGCAGCGGTACGAGCCTCGCCTTTGAAATATAAGGTCGCGGGTTTGAATCCCAGTCGTGCCCACACATCTTTGTGTGAATAGTTTCAACACCGCTGCTCAATACCGGTGAAGGAAAACATCGCGAGGAAACCGGCATGTCTTAGAACTAATCATTCGAGGACATGTAACATCCACCAACCCGCACTTGGCCAGCGTGTGTGGATTAAGGCGTAAACTCTATCAAATCGTAAGATAGTTGAGAGGAGACCCATGCTCAACAAGGTCGGTTCCCAGTCTAACCTAATACGGCTAGCTACTAGAATTATACGAGCGACTGCCATCAGACCAGTAGCCGAGATGGTTAGAACAGAAGTCAGATTATATTGGCTTCTGACTACATGTAACGATTGTCATAGGTGTGTTAAATACCAAGGGAAAGGAAAGCATATCAAAAGAAAAAGAAAATTTCTATAATTTTGAAACGGCCTACGTCGAGCAGTAGATTTGTATAAGCTAATTATTATAATTACTTACCAGTCTTCACTAACCCCAATCCAGGTCCATGAGCGTGGACTGCGGCGGGATCAGCATCATCTTTGCCAACCTGATCATAAATCAAGTGGTTTAGAACATTCCCGTCCAAAATGTTTATAAGAAAGGTCTGCTAGGTTTCCTCTTGGAGCTGGGCTGGCAATAGCGTCGCCGGCCTAATCACGCAAAATAGGCGCACTAACAGGACGTCGAGTTACGGAAAACAGCCCGCTCGAAACTAACAGAGATAACGACGAGGTATGAAACGAGGTATGAAAAATCGTATTTCAAGTAAGATTATAAACAAATGTTAGACACATATTTTTTGTTTTAATATTGAAGTAAAACAAAATTAAGTTATAATAATATATTATAATATAGTGGGACATTAACACACACGGTAACCTGATCCCAAACTAAGCAGAGCTTGTACTATGGAAACCAGATAACTGGTAATATACTTTAAATAATATTTTTCTTTCGTAAATACATACTTAAATATAGATAGCTAGGTTCTGACCGTGGTTTCGCCCGCGTGGTGTAAGGATAAAAATTAGCCAAGTGACAGATCTATAAGAACCCTTTATCATATTTTGTTATTTGTTATTGGTGGAACCCCGTTTCACCCCCTTAAAGGGTGAGCTTTGTAAAATCCTTTCTTAGTGCTCCCCTAGACTCCATAAGAAACCTATGTGCTAAATTTGGAGTCTCCAGACCCAGCAGTTTGGGTTCTGCGTTGATATATCAGTCAGTCAGTCAGTTTCTTCTTCTAAATATTTAGATATAGTATTTTTCTTTCGTAAATACATACTTAAATATAGATAATTACACCTAGACTCGAGACAAACGCTAATGCTAAGCAGTAACCGTAGATTATGGGGGCTTGGTACACCAGAGTTATCACTCGCTATTGTTATTATTATTATTTACAATTCTTACCTTAATTCTTAGAGGAGAAGCAGGGATATGGACGCCGTTGAACTTAACATTGATATTGTGGACTCCGTTCTCTCGCGGCATAAATCTGATGCTGTACTGGTCACCGTCGATGTTCTGGATGAAGCAGTCGTCTGTTTTACCCGATGGCGCTATCACCTGGACAAAATATTCAAAAAAATTATAAAGATACTAGCTGCCCCAGCGAAATTCGTACTCCGTATTTCTAACCTTCCTTAAAATTGTGAAATTACTAAAACAACTATTAAAAATACGGGTTCGTGACAGAAGGGTAAAAAATTTAGGATTGTATGTATTTTTAATGCCACATTAGAAAAAAAATTAAAAAAAAAATTGTCCTAAAATATTAAAAATAAATGTTAGGGATGGATAACCCATGTCACTTTTTTTTAATTTTTTTTTTAGGGGTATGAAAAATAGATAGTAGCCGATTCTCAGACCTACTGAATATTCATATAAAATTTCATAAAAATCGGTCAAGCCGTTTCGGAGGAGCATAGTAACTAACACTGTGGCACGAGAACTTTATATATTAGAAGATATACTGATTTCGATAAAAGAAAATGTCGACAGGTGATGGATTCACAACAAGAATGATTTTTGGTATCATAACGAACCTCACGTCTGTATTATCCGAAGGTGAAAGCAGAGGTGAATATCACCCACTTTTTCACGGTCTTCACGGTGAGTTGGTGTATGTCGCATGTCCTCGCATGATTAGTTTTTGATCATGACATCTCACGATGTTTTCCTTCACCGATATTAAGCAGCGGTGATGAAACAATTCACACAAAGATGTGTGGCACGACTGGGAATAAAACCCGCGGAAGGAAAATAAGGATTTTCCTAATGCGAGGCCCGTACCGGTACGCCACCGCTGCTCTAGATAATTATTTTGCTAAATTAATGCAATTTTCTCTTTGATAATTCTACTATATTCTTCTAAGATTTTGCGAATAAAGAGTTCTATTAGCATTATACTGAGTTTAAGTGTATTATTATTCTCGAACAGTAACACATCCTGATCCTCTAGAGCACCTTCTGCAAGGGAAGCCGCCCCATATTAATTTTGATCCCACAAGTTGTCGGATATTCATCGCGTTACTCTTATAAAATATTAATACGACAAGATTTATTTGAGCGAACAACGGTCACGAGCGGTCAGTTTGTTTTATTAGATTTTTTGTTACACAACGTGCGGATACTGGAAGAATATTATATTATTTTCAGCTATTTTCCGGGTACATTCTTATATTTACAAGTAAATAAATAGATACCACCAAAAAGTTTGTTTTCAAAGAGAATCGATAAATATTTTAAAATTGGAAGAAGAGTTTTATTTGTACAAGTTATAAAAAAAAATAACTGACAGTAGCTTGGAGACCTGTAGCAGTAACGAAGTTTTATTTATAAGGCATGTCAACAGTATAAAGCACCAACATTACAATAAAATCAATGGCAAATACAAAGTTTGTGCTTATGCCAATTATAGACATGCACAACATTATCTATCATTTAAAATTATTACAAAACAAATACTTACAATAACGAATAATTATAGTTTTAATACTATTCAGTGATTTAATATTATTTAGAATACTATTAATAGGGATGACGCCAAGTTATGAAATTTCGTATTATTTATAATTATTATTTAATAATAATTTATCATTAATCTGTAAATTGTTGCACGTTATTAAGTTCTTTTTTTATAATTTATATTAATTTTATTTTGTATGTTGGACATCAAACACAATGCAAATTGTTATTGATAAATAAATATGTCATCGATCAAATATTCCAATATTATGCTACATGTTCTCACGATAAATCAAGTGACCCATAGAGCATGCCCCCGACTACCAATACTACCCTAGTACCCTTCGCGAGTGTAGCCTTTGTGTGTTATGTCCGTTACTGAATCCGAATCGCGGTAAATCTTTGATTCTTTTTCTTGTCTTATTAAATAGATATTGTGTTGGTACTATCAATCAAATTAGCCAACTAAAGTGCCAATTGGGCTGGAATTATTTTTAAACGTGGATCTAACAACTGTTTGGAGTAAACGAATTCAGATTTAGACTCAGAAACACATCACACACTATCACCTTTACCACATCACAAAAAAAAAATCAACCCTTTTTTCCTGTCCTACAGCTAGGCACGGTCTTCTCTCAACTATCTTACGAATTGAGAGTTTAGACCTTGAAGAGATGAAACAATTACACAAAGATGTGTGGGCACGCCCGGGATTCGACCCTTGTTCCATCGCCGCTGTTCAAAATCGGTGAAGGAAAACATCGTGAGGAAATCGGCATATTTAACAACTAATCACTCGAGGACTTGTGACATCCAGCAACCCGCGCTTGGCCAGCGTGTGTGGATTGAAGCCCAAACTGTCTCAACTCGTAAGATTTGTTTAGAGAAGACCCTTGCCCAGCAGTGGGACACTAAAAGGGGTTGTAGTGATAGCCACGCGATGTATCGCTAGCTCCAGAAGGTATTTCATAGAACTACATAGAAACTAATAGTGTAGATGGAGGGACGATTTTTTTATTCTACAATAGCCATGCTCTTAACTACAACTTGCCTGATGTTGTGCAATGATGTAGTCTACGATGGAAAGTGCCTACCCAATATACCGATTCACTCGTAATTACAAATAATTTTGGGTGAGAAGTTGGCGATAGAATGAGGCAAAAATCTCTGAAGAATGAATGAATGATGATCTCTACAAGGTAGCTATTAATTTCAAATCTCCAATCTTTAACTATAACTGATGCCAATATAATTTACCTTAAGTTCACTCCATTCCATTCCACTTTGCTGGTGAATACTAACCTTAACATTATTGTAACTTCATCATCATCACCATCATCAGCCTAGGGACGTAGGCTGGACATAGGCCTCCCCTTTAGAGCGTCACAGCGATCGGTTTCCGACCCTTAACATCCATCGGCTTCCCGCAATTTTAATAATGTCATCAGTCCACCAGGTGGCGGTCGTGTCGACGCTGTGGCGACCGTTGCGTAGTCTCCACTCGAAAACCTTTACACCCCAGCGGTTATCGGTTCTACGAGCGATGTGGCCTGCCCACTGCCACTTCAACTTGCCCACTTTAATCGCTATATCAATGACTTTATCCTCATAGCGGATCATATCACTCAAAGAAACTCCGAGCATAGCTCTCTCCATCATCTCTGACTTCATATAAAATAAAAATTATAAGGTTTTACAAACTCACTCTGCCATCCAAACTGCCTTTAGCTCCATTCAGCCTGATGTAGAACTGCGTTGGTTTGTCAACTTGTGCGTTGTCAGGGAACTGGGCTACTTCTAGAAGGTGAGCGTCACCCACAGCAGGAGAGATGTACACCTTGAAGGGAGAGTCAGGGATGTGCTGTTCGTTAAATTTGAGACCGATGCGGTATTCACCTAGAGGAAAAACATTAAATTAATATTTTAATAACTATTAAGACATATTTTCTAACCTCAATAAACCATAAGAAACCATTGACGAAAAGTATATACACGGCGGAGGTGAGTGGAAACGCTGGAAGAGGACACTAGGAGTACATTAGCCGATCTCATCGGTGATGTCCTTCAAAATATAATAATACTAGCTGCCCTAGCGAACTTTGTACCGCGTATTACTAATATACTCGTAATACGTCCAAAAATTAAATAAAAATTTTAAGGGTGAACAACCATTATCACTTAGGGATATGAAAAATAGATAGTAGCCGATTCTCAGACCTACTGAATACGCATATAACATTTGGTAAAAATCGGTAAAGCCGTTTCGGAGGAGTACGGTAACAAACATTGTGACATGGAAATTTTATATAATAGAAGATAATATAGTGGGCATTAATACACATGGCCATCTGAACCCAAACTAAGCAGAGTTTGTACTATGAAAACTAGATAAGTGGTAATATACTCGAAATCTATTGTGAATTGGAGTTGAATTAACAAAATGACGTAGACTACCTAAACCATACATCAAATTGAAACTTGGCAGCACAAAAAGTAGTTCTAACAGTTGACAATACCTAAATCAGCATAAAAACTTCGCAAATTAAATGAAACTTGAAAAAACCGGAAGATCCAATTAAAATATTGACACAACTAACTCTGTCAGCCACCCAAAAACATTAGGCACTAATAAATTTGCTAAACGCCACTAAAAACCCGACAAAACGGGCAAAAACATTCGAACAAACCAACAAAAAACTTACATTTGTATTGTTGTAAAAACCTACATGTCGCTTTATGTCACTAACGACCTATACAATAATTCTTTCCAGCCGACTTGAGATATTTAAATTTTCTACATTCATTTAGAGTTCCGTAAGACGAAGCATAGATTTTTCACAATCTACTACAATAATCTTCACTTCACCCATTTTAGTGTCCAATGCTGGGCACGGGTCTCTCCTCAACTATCTTACGTGTTGAGAGTTTAGGCCATAATCCACACACGCTGGCCAAGTGCAGGTTGATGGATGTCACATGTCCTCGAATGATTCGTTCTTGGACAACCCAGTTATCTCATAATGTTTTCATTCACCGATATTGAGCAGCGGCGATGTAACGATTCACACAAAGATGTGTGGGCACGACTGGGAATCGAAACCGCGATCTTATATTTCTAAAGCAAGGCCCGTACCGCTGCGCCAGCGCTGTTACAGTAATAGTAAATATGAAAGTTTATGACTGGTTAGCAAGGTCTGGGAAATTGACCAATGTGATGGGACCGTCCATCTACACTTTACTGCCTCACTACGCTCTACTAGCTCTCTTTGCCTGGCTTGTACATACTAGAAGCAGCAAAATTTGTTAAAACAAATCCAACTCTATTTAAAACAGCTAAAGATGTATATCCCAGAAATACAAGGAATCCTGACAGAATTGTTTTACCAAGAGTACCAAAAACGGCACTGTATCATAAAAATTGTTACGTTATGTGTGGTCGGATCTATAATGCCATACCTCAAAATATAAAAGATCTAACAGTGGAAAGGTTTGCAAAAAAATTGAAATTATGGCTAATTGAAAAATCTTATTATTCTGTTACCGAACTAAATAGCCATATTAATGAGCATAATATTATATAATTGTTGACATTTAATATTGTTATTATTTAGTGATTTCATTTAATTATTCAATGTATTTGTATGTCACAATGTGACTAAATGTAGATGACTGAAAATTGTAACTTCTTAACACCTGTTGTAACCTACATTTCTGACAAATAAATCTATCTATCTATCTATATATCTATCTATCTATCTATCTCTCAGCTCAGCTTTCAGTCCTACTGCGTTTAAAAGCAGGTTAAAGAGATGGCTTGTTGAGCAAACGTTTTATGACATAGTGATTTTGTAAAGATTAATATCATATTTTTTTACTATTTTAATATTTGTACCTATTTGATGAATTAAATTGTTAATAGCATTAATTTTTTAATATATAATTATTGATCCTGATTTAAATTATGTCAAATTAAACACACTAACCAAACAAAATGTAATAGATATAAGTACTTCATTCAAAAAATAAAAAAGCCTACTGAGTTTTTTGGTAGTGTTTCTCAGTAGTTGCCAGTCATTCACTGCACGGTAAGAAAAGAAATTGCACTATTTTTATGTAGACTCGCGTATCAAAAAAAAAAATAAAGCATTCATTCATTCATTCATTAGTAAATGCAAACTTTTATATATTATCTGTGATTTTATGTAACTTATTTTATTTTAATGAATACATGTATTATCTGTAAACCTGACCTGTAACGTTATTTTATTACCTACTAATAAGTGTAGTAAGAGTTATGAAGATAGTATTGTGAATAAAAATGCAGCAGTTTAACCAATTCAGAAGATACTTCATCATCTACCTGGATAACCATAGTAAGAGAGTATAGAACGCCACTTGAAACAATCAAACCACATTTCCTTAGTTTGATTCATGGTAACACATTCATCTGCTTAATGTATTAATGAATGCTTCCTTGGGATGCTGTATTTTTTAAACGCCCAAAGCAAAAGTAAATAAGTCTCTCACGGTTACCAAACTTTTCTCAACTCCTAAGAGCAATTTATTTTAAGATTTATCTATATATACGGTATAAACCTTCAAGCAAAATTAAAAAAAAACTATTGACAGATACGGAAATCTATTTTATTTGTATGTATAAAAAATATCCCTACGGAACCTCGTAGCAAAGGTTAATGTGTCTATCTTAGTCATCTTTTTAATTATGACCGAAACTCCGCGGTGGCCATATAGTTAAACGGATTTATTTGCATTTAAGATGCACTTTTTTTGATGAACTTTTTGCTGATTGGACGAAAAAATATTTGTAGAGGTTTTCGGAAGCTGCGTTTTTGTTTCAGAATTAGTTACCGGTTGACAGAACCGTTGATTTAAAACGGTGGTTAACAGCTAAAATTGACTTTTTAATGATTAAATGAGACACGTGATTTCGTTCTCTAAAATAGTGAAAACATTCTTAAATACTATTTAACAAGAGTTGACTCACCTGATTTATTACCCTTTAAGCAGCATGTAATATAATAGTTTATTTAATAAAACCTATTCTAAAAATAATCTGACTTCAAAAAGAAATCATGAAAAGGGTGAAGTAATCATTTATACAGTTAATAAATCCAATTCAAAGCATAAGCATATGTCCTCCTAAATAGAGTGAGAGAGCAAGAGTGTACTCTTGTAATTTTGACAACCGCTGTTACGTCAAGTTCCCGTCACGCGAGCGCTTTAGACTAAATATGACAGCTAAACAATTAGAAGAATAACATTTTGCGCTAAGACATAAACTTAATTGCAACTGCACCGCAATTTGATCGGCGCGTCAGTGAATTAGCCTACAAAAGTTATACTTGCACTGTTAAATTGCCCATTTATTGACGAAAGCTATAGGCTACTTTTTATCCCACAGCTGCGAAATCATTATATTTAACTATACGCATGCTGTGACACCTTAAACGCGGAGTCACGGCGAAAAGTTAGTTTTATTATAGTATTATATTATCTGTGGTTTTATGAATAAACTTATTTGCTAATAGAAATCGATCGACTGCTCCATTCTTATTACAATTAGAGACTTTAGATGAAAAATAAACAGCAGATTAAACTGTGGTGTAACTGAGCTGGTTCAAATAATGATGTATGCTATGCAAAACAGCGGTATTGACATAACACGAGTTCGATGCCCCAGCGTTTCCTTTTCTTTATAAAAACCATTGTTCCACAAAAACTGAATTTCGCGGGTTTATTTTTGTTTTTTTTACTGACAACAGGTGGCCAGTATTATGAGGAAAGAGGTATTATATCACGAACAGTGTTATTTTTAATTAAAAATAAAAAAATTCAACCTAACAATGGCTTAACTGTAGTTAGTCAAATAAAATAAAATCAAAATGGCGACATTTCCTCTATCATAAAGTAACTAGGTATCTAAAAATAGAATCTGAAAGCAAACTGACGGGTGCATTTTTATTTTTAATCTGTCATTATGAATGACCTGATTTTCTTTGATTGTAGTATCCAAGTTTAACTTTAAACCACGTTTATTTCTACAACCCAAAAAAAAATAGCCTGAAATAGGCATGCGCTTGACTACAACTTGCCTGATGTTAAGCAATGATGTAGTCTACGATGGGACGCGCCTACCCACTATACTGAGTCATTTGTGGTTACGAATGAATTTCGGTGAGAAGGCGGCAGTGGAATGATGCTCCTTATGGTTAGATAACATAAAGGAGCAACAATTTCGACCCACAATCTCGGGATGGTGTCACCATACATAAGACCGGAACACGTCAAGGCCGCTTGGCGATGCGGCTTCGTCTGGTGGGTGGTCGCTAACCACGGCCGAAGACCAGTTAATTACAAGTACACAAATAAAATTCAGATAAAAGGTGCACTCCCACGGACGATGGTGACTCAGCCCCAAAAACAAATTCCTCTTGCTTTTTCCCATTTCTGTTGGGGTTGGCTCCCAGTCTAACCTGATGCGGCTAGCTACCAGAATTATACGAGCGACTGCCATCAGACTCACCCAAAAGTGGGTGAATAAAAAACAAAAATGCTAGAATTAGTCCTTGATAGAATTTTGATTTTTGTACCAGGGATTGCAATCTTAGACCAATCCGGTTTCAATACGAACACTAGAACTGCGATGGAACACTTCAACCCTTTTTAGTGTCCCACAGCTGCTCAATATCGGTGAAGGAAAACATCGCGAGGAAACCGGAATGTCTAACAACTAATGATATGAAGACATGTGGCATCCACCAATCCGCACTTGGCCCGCGTTTGTGGATTAAGGTTTAAACTCTTTAACTCATAAGATAGTTGAGATAAGACCCGTGCCCAGCTGTGGGACACTAAAGATGGTTAGAATGATTCTATTGCCTTTCATTGAGGCCAATTCCAAACTTCGAAATATACGTCATGTATCTATAGCAAATATAACTTATTGCTCAACCCGGTAATCGAAACCTGGACCTCGCGGTTACCACTAAACTAACGAGGTTTAAATGTAATTGTCGTCAGCTGCAATTAACTTCAATTTAATGGTGTTGGGGATACCATATTTGAGTTGCAAATCGTTAATTTGCATACTGTTAAAATAACTAAAGTTCAACCCCCGTATTCATAAACCTCTTATAAGCTCATTATAGCTAAAATAAGTTTATAATTCGTTCGTCTTTGTCTGTCATCTTTACATTTATACTAGTAAGAAAGAGACCAAGTCTATTTTAACTAAAAAGTCATAAATGATTTTTATGAAAAACACCAATATTAGTTGCCTTATACTTGTATGGGTAACTGTCTGGCCATGAAGCATTAACAAGCGACTAGCAATTTTGTACATCACTTACGCCCGGTCTCAATAACCTATCTACAAGTAACTATTAGTAACTAATAGTTACTTGTAGATAGGTTATTGAGACCGGGCGTAAAAGACGCCATTAGTTAACTCTGGTAGCTACTTTAACTAATAGTTACTTGTAGATAGGTTATTGAGACCGGGCGTAAAAGACGCCATTAGCTAACTCTGGTAGCTACTTTAACTAATAGTTACTTGTAGATAGGTTATTGAGACCGGGCGTAAAAGACGCCATTAGCTAACTCTGGTAGCTACTTTAACTGTTAAAGTAGCTACCAGAGTTAGCTAATGGCGTCTTTTTGCGTTTCAATAAATAAAGATAGTTAAGAAATCCTATCTTTACCACCAATCTATCGTTCGGAGAGCTTACCGCCTACCATAGATGAGTAAATCCATAGAAAAAAAACAAAAGCGTTTCAATACGGTTGTAGAGCTATCTCTAGTTAGTTTAACGTAACTGTTTGTCAAAGATAATGCTATCCTTCAAAATCGGGCGAGAGGCCATTTATTTATTACGTAAGTCTTCGCCAAATTTTCACCCCCTCCCCCCTATTATTGGAAAAAATAAGAATAGGCCTATCTCCTCCCCTGAGGAAAGCTAGAGGTTACTTTTTTGAAATGAAAATTTCTCTAGCCTCGTTAGCTACTTTTTGGAGGAATAATAATAATAATATAGTGGGACATTAACACACACAGTCATCTGATCCCAAACTAAGCAGAGCTTGTACTATGGAAATCAGATAACTGGTAATATACTACTTACAATACTTTTATTTTGTAAATACATACTTAAATATATATAATTACACCCAGACTCAAGACAAACAGACATATTTAAACAAATGTTTGTCCTGTGTCTGGGTGTAATTATCTATATTTAAGTATATATTTACAAAAGAAAAGTATTATATGTAGTATATTACCAGTTATCTGGTTTCCATAGTACAAGCTCTGCTTAGTTTGGGATCAGATGACCGTGTGTGTTAATGTTATATTATTATTATTATTATAAACATAACTATGCTACTTTCTAGATGCATCTAGAATCAGCGATCAATCCAAAACTCGTCTCAAAGTAGCATTCCTTCATAGCGCGTCTTTTTTCAACAGATTATAATAGTGACATGAGCCCGCGACTTCGCTTATAGTTCCCAAGCGAGAATATAACCCAATATTTATTTATTTATTTATTTATATCTTTATTGCTATTCCATAAGTATTATAAGGTGGTAACATTATATAACATAGTACATCATTATGGACCCTGCAGGGCACAGCAAAATAGGGTAGGAGAGAGGAAGCTTTATTTGAGACGTTAATTTAAAGATCTAATGTCATTATTAGTAGTTTTAAAAAATTATAAAAATTAAAATCAAACATAAATAGATTAAATGAATAATAAATTAAAATATATAATATACTAATAATTAAAATATAATATATATAATTAAAATATAAAAGTGTATCATAAAGTAAAATTAAAATTACATAATTCATTTAAAAATTTTCAATATCAACAATTATTAATTCAATTCTTATAATAATTCATTTTTACATTAATTTTAATTTTAATATTAATATATTATTTCTTAATGTCATTATAATTAAAAAAAAAAAAAATTATTGTAGTTTGTCTAGGAAGTATTCATTTAAAGAGTAATAGCATTTATTTATTAGCATTTTTTTTAATTTATTAATAAAATTATTTAATTTATCTTCTTTTTTAATTATGTCAGGTAGATTATTGTATATTTTTATAGACATTACATAGGGACTCGTGGAATGCATTCTTAACTTGGATGCTGGTATGTTTAGCCTAGATGGGTGTCTGAGTGTGTATCTTGATTGAATGTCTTCGCGTTTTGTATAGAATTCTTGGTGTTTGCGGACAAGTTTACAGGTTTCTAATATATAGATGCAGGGGAGGGTTAGGATGTTATATTTTATAAAATACGGTCTGCAGCTGTCTGTTTGTTCAATGTTTGTCAAGATTCTAACTAATTTCTTTTGTAGGGTGAAGAGAGTATGTGCGTCTGTACTATTACCCCAGAGAGTTACGCCATAACTTAGCCATGAATTAGCATACGCATAATAAGTGGTAAGGGCTGTTGGCAGATTTGTGGTCTTTTTAATTTCACGGAGGGCATATGAGAACTTAGAGATTTTCGAACGGGTTTTTTGTATATGTGATTTCCAATTGATATGTTTATCTATCTTTAGGCCAAGTAATGTAACTTCGTCAACTATTTCTATTTCTGAGCCGTTGAAATTTAAATTTAGGTGTAAGGGACTTTTTTGGTACGGATGAAATGTAATTATTTTGGTTTTAGTGTAATTAATTTCTAAATTATGTGCGGTCATCCAATTACATGTTTTATTGAGTGTGGAGATTAGTTGTTCTTTTATTTGTGTATTTTTGGTACCAGATACTAATAGAGATATGTCATCTGCAAACAGAATACATGGGCCATCTATTGTTTTTGGTAAGTCGTTAATATAGATAAGAAATAGTAAGCATCCTATGACACTTCCCTGAGGTATAGAAGAATTGATTATTTTATTTTTGGACCAGATTTTTTCTATAATTTTACTTTTGTGGTTAAAATATTCAATTTCGACTATTTGGTCTCTATTTTGCAAGTACGACGTTAGCCATTCGTGTGCTTTACCACGGATCCCTATTCTATATAGTTTGTTAAGTAGTATTTTAAATTGTACTTTGTCATACGCTTTGGTCATATCTAATAGTATTCCCACTGCGTATTCCTTTTTATTTATTATATTTATCGCTTCCTGAATATATTTATACACGGCCAAAGTTGTAGAACGTTTTTTCCGGAAACCATTTTGACAGTCACTAAATAGATTAAATTTTTCACAAAAATTGTATATTCTATCGCACATGGCTTTTTCAAAAATCTTGGAGGCTGAGGGTAAAAGAGCTATTGGACGATAGTTGTTAGGGTTTGTTTTTGTATTCTTTTTATGAATTGGTTTGATAACTGATTTCTTCAATAGTTCGGGAAAAGTGCCTTCTGTAAAAGATTGATTTAATAATAAATAAAATGGCAAAGTTAGTTCGTCTGCACATTCTTTTAATAACTTAGGTGGAATTTCATCTATACCATAACTTACTTTGTTCTTTAGATTAAATAAATAAAAGATAAATATAAAATAGATAGATAAAATAGATTAAAAAAATAAAAAGCGAAGAGAAGTTATAATTTAAAGTTTTTTAAATTTAGGTCAGATAACATTAAGGTCGTGTTTGTAAATACGATATATTCTGAAAAAATAATATAGTGTGACATTAACACACACGGTCATCTGATCCCAAACCAAGCAGAGCTTGTACTATGGAAACCAGATAACTGGTAATATACTACATATAATACTTTTCTTTTGTAAATAGGTATATAGTTAAAACACTATTCATATAAAATATTTTTATACTTTTGCGTTGCATTATTAATATTTATATTTATCATAACGGGCAATAAACGTGTTCAACGCGGTCGCAAGCAGACTGACCATGACCGGTGCAACCCGTGTCGAAACGTAAAGCCAAATTAAAGGTGAGCGCGTCAATTGCCCGTTATGATATATACTTATAAACACTATTCCTGTATTTAAACAAAATGGCAACACCTTAAATAGACTAACAAAACGTCATCTATCCAGACAAACTTGTACATTTTTAATAGTAATATGGAGAAGGGTCAATTAAAATTGCTCCAACACACCGACTCGGAATGTGAGCCTAACAGAATTTGTCTCTAAGCTATTGTATTCGTCGGGACAAAAAAATCGCGAACCCAACCGACAAAGAAAGCGGTCCCTTTTTGTTCTAAAATACTTCATAAATGTTGCCTGATTAGAAAATCTTATAAACGCAAAATTTGAGTTCGTATATCTGTTTGTCTCGCTGATTACTTTATAAAAAATAGGTTTAATAAAGTCAATATCTTTACAGGAATTATGACGTCCGAAAACTTCGGGTCAGATTTTTATTATAATCCCAAGTCTTTAAATAAATTTAAAAAAGTTTTTTTGCACGGATTTTTGGCGCTAAATATGTTTCTTGTAGTCGGGGATTTAATTATTAAGTATTAAGTATTTATTTTATTATTAAGTATTTGTTCATACTGTTAATACTATTTAAAATACGAAAATTTTGACGTGACAACGTCTTATAAATTGGTTTGCCGGGTGACACTTCAAGAAACTGCGTTACGCTCCGCTCACGTTATGCGCTCACAATGAGAGCGAGTGAGAGGCACGCGTCCCTTCCACTCGGGCATGGTTAGCCCGCCTAAGAGCGAGAGAGACAGACATAAAAAGTGAAAGGCACGCGCCTTCTTCCTACTATACGAATGAATATTCACATTAAAATTATTTTACCACTCAAATAAAGTTGTCACGTACAACTTTAGCCCGTATACCGACTTTACAGGCAACTAATTTTTTTTTTTAACTAAATAAAATGGTACAATGTTACTTAAATATTTCTCTTGCCAAACTGTAAAAACAGTTTGTTGGCAAGTAACGCTCAGATAAATTAATGAAAAACATATTGTACCTACACACATGTCTTTAACAAAGTATAAAGAAATTAGTACATAAGCAAATACATAAATATAAATATACATCCATGCGAGTAAAACCAAAAAACAAAGCTGTCTACTTCATAATAATAGGCGACAGTTATTTAGTACTTATGGTTTGTTTTTTCGGCAGCCATTTTGTTTTGAAATGACGTTTAGTTGCTTATTGAAAATTATTCGGTATTTGAGCATAACTTTTTGTGCATTGTTTGAAGGAGGTTATAATTGGTACCAATGAAATTTTTATAATTTAATTTAGTTATAATATGCCATTTTAATTGATAATAACCTTGGTTTCTCTTACTTGATGTTTTTTAACCCTTATTAGTGTCATTGCTGAGTACGGGTCTTCTCTCAACTATCTTACGAGTTGAGACCACCACAGGCCCACCAAGCGGCCTTGCCGTGTTCCAGTGCGATGTCTGGTGACACCATTTAAGAAGGTGGGTCGGATTGTTGGTCCTTTATGGTTTCAACCTTAAGGAGTCTCATTTCACTGCCACCTTCTCACCGAAAGTCATTCTCACGAGTGAATCGGTACGTTGGGCTGGCGCGTCCCATCGTAGACTACATCATTACTTAGCATCGGGTAAGTTGTAGTCAAGCGCTAGCCTATTCAAGAATAAAAAAACACTGCTACTCCTGTAAGCCAGGACCTACAGCGCGCATCAACAGGCTCTGCTTTTGAAACCTCCCCAGTTCCGGGAGCAGCAATCGCGCAGCGTTATTGGCCTCGCCTTTAAAATATAAAGTCGGTCGAGGGTTCCTCGGTCATGCCTACATATCTTTGTCTCAATTGGTTCATCGCTGTTGCTCAATATCGGTAAAGAAAAATATCGCGAGGAAACCGGCATGTCTTAAAACTAATCCTTTGAAGACATGTGGGATCCACTAACTGCCCTTGGCCAGCATGTGTGGATTAAGGCAGTAAACTCTCTAACTCGTTAGATCTAGTTGAGAGAAGACCCGTGTCCAGCTGTGGAATACTAAAAAGGATTGAAGTAAGAAAAAATTACCAGTTAACTTCCTCTTGCTACTTTGTGATATGTGCACCGCAATATATTTGACACCTGTACTTACAATAAAACCTCTTCTTCTTTTTCATTTTATTATAGCCTCTGCAGAAACTATTCCACAATTTAGCCAGTGTCGAGTTTAATTAAATATACAAACTTTTAAAAGATTAGTAATAAAAAAAAAAACAAAAATAACTGCAACGTTCTAAGACGCCATTTTTGTGTCACTCCCAACGTTGTTATCAATAAAACCTCAAAAAGTAAAGAATTTCTTTTGAATTACGACTATCATTAGTAAAAACGTAAATTGTAAATCACATCAGACCAAAAGACAATAAGACATCAGTCTTAAAAAACAAAAGTCCCTCTGTGGTCATTTAAAAAATAAAAACAAAAAGCATAAACAATGTGGCAAGAATTACAATGAATTGTATTACGGGTTCCGCAGCGTATTTATTTTACATAGTAACTAGTTCGACTGTAGTATTTTACAGTTAACAATGTCGAAAATACAAAAACGCTACTTTTTAATACGACCTTATAAGTTTTATGCTAAGTATGACGCTCTTGAAACTTCCGACTTTATTACACTAGAAAAAACTGCGATAGCGATTATTTTGAAATTTGAAACGTTGCGTGATCATAGATGTCTACATATTTTAAGAAAACATACCTATATTTATATTGATATAACGCAAATCGTCTAATTGTAGTTCCGACTTTGTTAATAGCTACGTTTGTCTTTTTGACGATAAAACTGTAAAATGTTTGTTGTGTACAATAAAACCAGTCTTTTTAACCATAACTTATCATAGTATTTTTTTAAATTTACGCGAATATCACACATTGAAATAAAACTATTTTTCGGATCTTATCGCCGTTAATTTTAGTTTTATATCCCGACGTTTCAAAGTCTTTTCAGACTTCATGGTCACAGGTGGATTATTAGTCATAATTATTACTGACTACCTACAAATCTAAGTTGCGTTCCGATTTAAGCAAACTAAGATCACATTGTCTTGAATTCTGAGTTGACTTTGCTTGGGTTTTGGTACAAGAAGTGGTATATTCCAACAATTTTCTCTGTTAAAATTAGGATGTTTCTTTGTTAAAACTGTCGATGTAAAAGGCCACGAAACAATTTTATATATTACAGGTCCTTAATGAATAAGTTTTAGATTTTAGTACTTTTCTACGGAATTCTAAAATGGAACTGTCAAAATGGTTGGCAGTAAATTTTGCCGCGCTGGACTCCGATTGGTCAACGGGTCATTGGGCGTGGTCCGTTGAAACAACAATGTTTATTTATGAAGTCCAGGTGTTTTTGTGTAAAACCGGGAGGGGGTTACTAACAAATAACAATAAATTCTAATTTAAATACATTTGAATAGCAGTTGGTGTAGTTTACCTAAAAACTGTACTTGCATTTAGCCACCATTTTGATTGTGACACGTAATTTGAATTTGGAACGATTAAAAATAATAAGTAAACTTTACACCCTAGAATTTAATTGTGCATTTCAATTAGGGATTCCATTCAGATTATGTTGGCAACACAAGAAACCCTAACATCTTCTTTATTTTGCATATACCAACATCATTTTCGATGCCAACGTTACGTCGAAAATCACTATATTTAACGTACATCTTCAAGGCTCTGGAGCGATCAAAACTATATATTAGAATTAGAATTTTCTCTCTTTGTGAACATAAACCACCAAATTCCGTAACAACACAACACGTCTATTTTCAGTGGTATAATAAAGTAGTTAACAATAAAATTTAAAAGACATAAATTCACTTTCGTCAATGCGTAAATGAAATAAAATTCGTAATGAAATAATCATGGATAAATCTGAATTCGATGGAGACCAGCTGGACAGTTATGATAACGAATGACGATGTATTGGAAAGAGTAGAGGACAAAAGAAGGTTAACAGAAACCAATCAAAACCGGCGAGGAAGGAAGACAGAGCTTCTCGCTCTTAATGACATGACACTTACCAAAAACATTTTAGCGGGAAAGATAGAAGGAAACCGTGGAAGAGGAAGGCCAAGGATAAGTTAAATGAACCATATAAAAAGGTTGGTGTTATTTCGTATATGGAGGTGAAAGAAGCTGCTCAAGATCGAGTTAAATGGAAACAAATTCATCAGCTACACCGACGAGGGTCTCAACCTTAAATATAAAGAAGAAATCTAAATTAAAAAATTAATACCCCCCGATGGATCTCTATGATAACAGCGGATTCGGATAAAGAAAATCGCAAAATCAGTCTATCCGTTTAAACGCGTAATTTATGGATAGTGTTCGTCTCTAGCCACGGGGTTGAGTTATCGAATCCTGCGCTGGACCAAAAGTGTTCGGATTTTTATAATTCTTCAACACTAGCCAAGTTGATTATGTGACACTCCCGTGACACAGCAAGCTTGTCAAGCCATCGGTCCTGCGCCCGGTCGTGTCGGTCAATCCGTACCACCGGACTCTGAGAGTGAAAGGAATGGAGAGAGCACTTGTATTTGCACATACTTGTGCATATACCTATCCCCTGCGTACCTAGCTAGTCAGCTTAGAATGGCCGCCGTAGCCGGAATAACGGCTATGAGAGATACGATGCCACAAATTTATACTTACATTCAAATTTATACTTTTACGGCCTTATTCATAAAAAAGTTTAGTTTAGTTAAAATGGACTTTCGTATAAATGTCAAGATGACATACAAAGACAAACGAATTATAAACCTATTTTAGCTATATTGAGCTTAAAATCTATATACATAAAAATCAATTGCTGTTCGTTAGTCTCGCTAAAACTCGAGAACTGCTGAACGGATTTATCTTATTCTGGTCTTGAAATGTTCGTGGAGGTCTAGGGAAGGTTTGAAAGGTGAAAAAAATTTGAATAATTGCCGGGAAAACTATCAAAACAGTAGTCGATTGAGGCAGTACGAAGTCTGACGGGTCAGCTAGTACCTAAATAAATGGATGGACGGACGGATGTTGTAAATCAAATCTAATTAAAAACTTACCTGGTTCTTCGACCTTGTATGATACGTCACAGGAGCCGTCTTTCCTATCCTTGAAGTCAATTTCAGCTTTGCTAGGCCCTTCTAGAGATATAGCCAATTGTCCTGCACCGGCTTCCCTGGTCCAAACGTTGAACTCGTTGAAGTGGCCCGCTTCTCCTCTCTCTAGACCTGGCCCTCCAGCCTTCACTAAATGGGCCCCAGAATCCCGCAAAGGTCCTACAGTAAACTGGAATGGAGAACCTGTAACAAATTGGGGTGATTTTGTTAGTAGACGTATTTCATTTTCTCTTCTATCTAAAAGTCTCCCGTCACCAGATTAGGCCTTTCTGATCTATCTCATATACATGAGAAAGGCCTAATCTGGTGTCGGTAACAGTGATCTGCAAGGTGACAGGAAAGAGCTGGATGAAAGTAACAAAAGCTTGCTGGCTTTTTACCAGCCTGTTGGCAAAGTGGTGCTGCTAACTGCTAAGCCGGAGGTCGTGGATTCGATTCCCACCCAGAACAAATCTTTGTGTGATGCTATGTCTGGGTGTAATTTATCTATAATATGTATAGTATATTTACAGGAAAAAGTATATAAGTAGTATATTAGTTCTGGGGGCTAGACGGTGCTGTGTGAATGCACCGTCTAGTCCCAAAGTCAGTCAACTGTGTGGAAATATTACTATTATTGCTGGAATACGCCCAGCAATAAACTTTTTGTGTCTGCTCCCAAAGCAGGCCCTTTTGCTAATTAGTTGTCTACACTCGAGAAGTTGTTTACCCTTACAGTTGTTAGCTCTACAACAAACATCAACTTGCTGATTATAACTAAGAAGAGAATAGAAGAGTAAAGAGTCTGAGAGTAGTACTGAACTAAACTGACCAGGAATATGGATCTCCCTGTATTTAACGGAAACGGTGTGGACCCCCAACTCCTTGGGAACGAAGTGGACGGAATACAGCCCGTCTTCCACTTCCTGAATCTCTGCGTCTTCAGAGACGCCTCCAGGACTGGTAACAGTAGCGGCCAGGTCGAAGGAGGTAATACCTGGAGGGAAGGAAAAAACATAAATACAGGTACCGCAGTCAACACATGTCTCAACAGTCTCAAGAGTGTATTTACACTCTCGAGACTGTTGAGACTGTCTAGATGTCTTTACTATTTAGTAAAGATATTATGACTGGAGTTAATCGTGTCATATCACGACTAATGAAATGATACAATTACTGCTACACTATGGCAAGAGGATTATCTTGTAAAGAAAGTTATAAATGTGATAAATTATTATCATTACTACTAGCCCGGATCAGCTCACAGCTGGGCAAAAGCCTCCCCTAACACCTTCCAGGGGTCGCGATCTTGTACCAACTTCATCATGAATTTATTAATTTTATCCCGCCATCTCCGTCTCGGTCTACTGTGACGCCTCCTCCTTGGGTCTGGATGCCAGTCTGAGGCTAACTTTGCCCACAGCTCGCTTGCCATACGGCAAACATGGCCAACCCAATCCCATTTCAATTTAGAGGTTTTCCGAGTTACATCAACGAATATTGTTAGGAGCGCAGCTCGGTGTTACGTACTCTTTCCGTTAGTTTGACACCTAAGATGCTGCGCTCCATCGCCCGTTGGCAAACCTTGAGTTTGAACATCTGAACCTGCGTCAATGACCAAGTTTGCGCACCGCGTAGGTTAAAACGGGAAGAATGTATGTGTCTATGACCTTTCTTTTCAAAGAAAATGGGAAGTCTGGACTTCATTAGGTATCTCTGGGCCCAATAGGCAGGCATTCAGATAAATATATATAGATTATTTGTGTAATATTTTGATTATTTGTGTATCTTGTTGTGTTTTATTAATTTAGTGACATTATATTTTATTGCATTTTATGATCCAATTAGTTGATCGAAATAAATGATTTATTATTATTATAATTTGCATTGGTACAACAGTTTAACTCTTGGGAAACCTCCAGTATCACCAGAATACCACCTATTAACACTAGATTATGAAGGTTGATTAAATTTGAAATGATTTTACTTCAGTGTTAACTCACCAGGCATTTTGAAAGTGAGCTTGCAGTTAGTTCCAACTTCAGTCAAAGGTGCTTGGTCTCTTTGTCTTTGAATTTTCTCTCTCTGTCTGTTGCTGCCTTCACCAGAAACCTAAATACAAACCGAAAAAGTTTACTTACACAATCATCCTAACGGAAGAAAAGTAAGATTTACTTTAGTTTCTAGAACTCTCCATTTGTATTTTTGATCAACACACAGAGCTTACTTGTCTCACATGGCATCTTGGCTATAGCAAAACTGAGTTAGTTAAGTCAAAAATGTAATATGGCCACTGAAAAGTTAAATGGTAAATCTGCCACGAAAAATAAATTTTCACCTTGACAGTAAAAGGTGATCCTTCTACATGATGATCAGCGAACTTCAAGTTGACAATGTAGTACCCTGGCTCCGTGGGTTTGTAACTGATGGATAGTACTCCATCTTTACTGTCGGCGCACTGAATCTCGGCTTTGCTGGGACCTGAAAGTAAAAGGTAATGATTGTGGATATACTAACTTTTGCTTACATAAGGTAAAAAAAACCTATTAGCATCGCCAGATAACTGTCTTCTTTTGAAGAGTTTAGTGAGTATATGTCTCAACCTACACACACTAGTCTAATAAAGTGTGTAGAGGCCACTATATGACCTTGATTTTTTTATACCAAGACTGATTATTCAGTATCCTCTCCATGTTTTGCTTTAATAGAGTTACTTCAATAAAAATTGGTAGAGATTGTAACCAAAATTCTGAAAAAGTTTTCTTTCATAACAATCTAAGTAGCAATTTAGAATTTGTAATCGAATATTATGTGAGGTTTAAGCAGCTAGCGAACTGACTGGTTTCTGCCACTATTTATGTGATACCGTCAAAGCTATATTTCATACATATTCTTCATGTACAATTGACATAAGTACCTTCAATAGAGAGTGAGAGACCACCATAACCAGCGTTCCTGGTGTCAACTGAGAAGGTGTTCTCACTGTGAGTCTTGCCTTCCTTCAGAGCTGATCCCGAAACCTGAAAAAGAATTTAGAGAAATACATTAATTCTTTCATCATGAAGACTAATCATCGATCATCTTGAATGGTTTTAGGTAGGTGGTAAAAGTAAACCAAAAAAATGTTGGAATGTTTTTTGATCTTGTGTGTGTTTTAAATAACTTGGCGAGGAACATAGCAAAGGCACACGGAATAATAAACTTGTATGCGTGTCTCTCCATTAAAAATATCGCAATATTTCGGTAAACTGTCTTCAGCCTTTTATGTAGAACATCATGGGTAACTTTTATTCTTACCATAATTTCTATTATTACAATCAAAGAAGATCCAATATCAAACCTCACCTTAACTTTCTTAGCATCGCCAACTTCTTGAGCTAGAACAGTGATATTGAAGGGAGAGTTCTGGATATGCACACCCATCTTCTTTACAGACACGATGTGCTGGCCTGCTTCGCGGGGAGTGAAGCTAATGCCGATGTTGCCTGATGGAAGACGTTTAAGGAAGCATGGCTCTTCCAAGCCTGAAGGTGCCTGAAGATTAAAATTTCATAAGACAGGTGGTCTATTGGTACTGGTTCAGGACAAAGTTCCAGTAAAACACAAAAAAACCCTTGCTCATGTGCAAGATAAAATTAAAAACTACATTATCTGGTCACTGCCAATTTGCCCGTTTAAATAAGATAGTGTACCGTTTGTGTATCTGCGAAGCATCTGATGTGATGATCAGCTTCTAATTGAATTAACTGATTTCGATGAGATAATTCTACAAAGATGTTTGGTGGTCTGCTCAGATGCTTGGAGACTATCATCTTACTTCTCACTTGACATGGACTTAGCAACTATGACGTCTAAATGTGACATTTGCAAGAGATATTGTGAGTCATAATTTCTTTGAAAATGACAGTTCACCGAGTAAAAACAAAAGTTACCTGGATGGAAGCATTAAGGGTCCTGATATCATTGTCACTGATCTTGCCTGGCAGCGTCACCTCACTACAGCTGCCCACTGAGATTTGGTTCCTTTTACGACCTTCACCAGTCACCTGAACAGAAAGAAAAAGATGAAACTTGCATTTCTTACTCGTAGCAATAGGAGCTGTATATCCCATCAATCACGTCTTGCCTGATGCACTTGGATTCCATATGATATTGAGCCAACTTCTGTCATATGTTAATGCTGCTGTTTTTTTTCTTAGTATAATTTTTTGACTTCATCTCCGGACTCGGGATCCCAAAACCAGGGACTTGTCCTTTGCATCTCAGGTAATTGCCACTTACAATCCATGTAGCTTAAGGAACTTAGATGAGAAATCAAGGTCATACTGTAACCTCCTAAAAACCTTGAATTAATAAGGAGAATCAGGACCACATACCTTAGCAGTGAAAGGAGAACCCTTGATATGCTTGTCTCCAAACCGTACGGAGATCTTGTACTCTCCTGGAGCTGTAGGGAGGTAAGAGACTGAAACTGTGCCGTCTTTGTTGTCATGGCATGTGATCTAAAAAATAAAACAAAATCATTTTAATTCAACAGTTGAATGTCAATCAGCTGACTAAACCGTCGTGTTCAATGTTATAGTGAACGAAGTTCCTTTCGATTAATGAGCTATTTCTCCTAAATTAAGAATCTAAAAAGAGCTTTTGAGAACTGCTATAACTGAACCACCAAAAACTTGGCCTTGAGCTTACAAGACATGAAGTGTTTATAGATACCCCAGTTGACTGTTAAAAGATGGAAAAAGGGACGTTATAAACCTCCCCGAACCAAGACATAAGTCCTTGTGAATTGATATTTTGGTCAGGGATATTTTATTAAAAAAATATGTAGGATAATGCGTAACATTACCATGTCCCAGCATTTGCGTAAATTCTTTGAGGGCGGATACGTTTTTGCATTTCATTGACCATAACCTCCTCGAGATTCTGCTTACCTCAGCTTTGCTAGGACCTTCTACAGCCATGGACAGACCACCAGAACCAGCTCCCTTAGTGCTGATGGTGAATTCACTAGGCTCTCCGCTCACACCATTGAGCAGACCTGGCCCATAGGCAGTCACGTAGCCCGTTTGTATGGAGTCTACGTGGAATTTGTAGGGGGATCCTGAAATCAAGAAGATAGGATATCAGTAATTTGTCTACTAATTTTATAACAGATATTGTCAGTTGTCACCAGTCAGGGTGACATTATAAGCCACAATAAGGTTACAACATCATTAATGACTTACCTTGCACATGCTCGCCATTGTACTTGACGTAGAGTTCATGCACGCCTTCCTCCCGAGGCTCATACTTAATGCTGACAGTTCCATCTCTGTTGTCTTCTATAACTGGAGTGTCTACATGACCGCTCGGCATTTTGACCTCAGCTGGAAAAAATATTGCCATCATTTGAGATTATACTTTGATCATTTTTCAATTCTACGACGCTTGGAGAAATTAAAACAGATGCAAATGCGATTTAAGTCTTTCGCAAGTGCTACAGTGACTGAATTCTCAATCAGCGTAGTCTCGTACCCTCCATTTATTATTATTATTATTTCCTCCATTATTATACACTTCAGTTCTTACTTCATCACTACCTGTCATATCCTAACCAGCTAAAACCGCCTTGCCTTTTTAATAATAAGCCTGTTATGTACAGAGCAACAAAAATAGGGATTTCCTTATTTTTATCACTTTGAACATCTTTAGTTTTAAAGATATCGAATTCTCGGCTGCCATTTAGATTATTTTAATATGGCGATTTTTGGCTTTAAACAAAATTCTTCAATCCCCGTTTCCTACTGCATGCTATATTAAATTTGAACAACAAACAGCTTCTGCGTTGAATATTGATTGATAGATCAATATAATGTTATTTCGACTTGTTTACAGAAACACATTAACATCGGAATGACGTAGATATAAATTAATCAACACATCTGTTGACCGGATATTTGAAAATTATATTATGACCTTGCATTTCGATGAACTTGAAAATAGAAAGCACAACATTATGGCCAATTTTAAATTTTAAATAGAATATGAGCAGAGTCTGATTTGAAAGGTTAGATTTCAGGTTGAACGATGTTAGTATTTAAAAATCGAAACAAAACCATCGTTTGAAAGACAGAGTTCGAAAATGTAGCATAAATATGTACTGCATTTCCACTGCAATTTGGCAATAGGAATGCAGTTAGCTAAATCTCAATGAAACTGCCAGCCGATTGTGAAGCTTTTTTGATGTGGTGTGCAGTTTGTTTGCAACCAATTTTTTTTCATCCGCTGCTGGCGGTTTTTCTATAGCAGTCATACTAACTGCATTATACTCGTAACTGCAAATTAGTTAAAATACGATTTGAACGGAGTCTAATACAAATACTAACCTTTTCTTGTGTCTATGTAATAAAGTGTAAGAAAATTAATAGGCGTATATCCAAGAGAGTTTTTATTGAATCCTATTTTGTGTGCTTCTGAAAATATTATAGGCACAGCTTCTTTATCAACTTCGGACACGGAGAAATATTTTAGCGTTGTATCTGTGTAAAATGTTGATATTTCTTGCCAGTTGAGATTTTTATCGTTGTTCCCAACGAGTGAATTCCATAGGTCGCTAACAAACGCCATTTATAACTCCTTGCTTCTATCACAGAATAAGTGTGTGCGTTAATTTTTGTGTGACATTTTCAGTGCTTGAGTGTGTGTGATCTTGAATTTGACGATTCCTTTTTTAAATTGAATCGGTCAGTTTGCTTTTTTTTTCTGGTTCGATTTCTGAATTGTGCTCGTGCTACGTTTCTTGTTTTAGTATAGGATTTCTTTTGTTTAAAACATTTTTTACTGATTATGGCTTAAGGCTTTGAAAGTGTTCTACGTGGTATTTTCTTAAATTTACGCGAATATCACACATTGAAATAAAACTAATCCACCTGTGACCATGAAGTCTGAAAATAATTTGAAACGCCTGGGAATAAAAGTCTAAAATAATCCGTTATAAATTAGTTTTACTTCAAGTGTTCTACGTTTAAATTGTTTTCATTTTTTAAGTGAAGACTTCTATACACTTCACAGCGTTGGGCACTTTTTGCTAAGGGAAAATCTTATGGGTTCGCGTCACCGATATGACTGGCGCATGTTGGCCATGTGTTGTGTGCGTTAGACGCTTTTTTAATGGGTAAATTCTTGTAAGTGTACAAATTTTACTTCTATTGGCAGCCAAAGTGCAAATATTTTTTTAAACTAATTGGTTGAAAAGAGGTGCTACTTACATTACGTCTATAAATATGTTTAAGAGGGAAGAGGTCTCACCAAATCTCACACAGTCTAACGTAGGGGACGAAGTGGGTCTGTGCAAATATCACGAAAATCCGCCAAAACCGCCTCACGTAATTTATCGTCGCCCCCATATTGATATAAATCTGTCTCACTTTAACTCTTTTTAGATAGTGTCTCAGTAGTGGGCACGGGTCTTCTCTAACTATTGCACAAAATGAGATAGTTTAGGCCTCAATCCACACACGCTGGCCAATTGCGGGTTTGTGGATGTTATATGTTCTCGAATGATTAGTTCTTAGACATTTTAGACCGTTCTTAGACCGTTTTCTCTCGGGGATATCACGATTCATCGTTATTGAGCAGCGGCGATGACACAAGTCACACAAAGATGTGTGGGCACGACCGGGATCGAATCCGCGACCTTACATTTCAAAGGCGAGGCCGATACCGCAGCGCCACCGCTGTTGTATAATATTATAACCTTTTAGTTTGTAAGAAATAGTAGTGAGATATATTTTGGAGTACAATTTGAAATGTCAAAACATTGTTAGGAATGCTTCAAGGCACGTACCGGAAATTTAAATTTCTTCAATGTTCTGACACAGTGGGCTGTTTCTAATTTAAAATTAACATGTTCACCAAGTTTACAATTGTATACTAATGACCTGAACCAGCTTCGCACAGGTGCTATAAGTGGTATACGCTAAATCGGTTAAGGAAAACATCGGGAGAAATTCATAATGTCTAAGAAGTTCCATTCAAAGCCATTTTTATGATTGTGCAAAATCAGAGCTTCCTCTTTTGCTGTGCCCGACAGGGTACAATAATGATTATATTAAAACGAGCATCTACCTAAGCATCTACTTAAGGTAAGCAATAAAGGTGCAGCCGTGGCACAGCGGTACGGGCCTCGCCTTAGAAAAATAAGGTCGCGGGTTAGAATTCTGGTCGTGCCCACACATCTTTGTGTGAATTGTTTCATCACCGCTGCTCAATATCGATGAAGAAAACATCGTAAGGAAACCGGCATGTCTAAGAACTAACCATTCGAAGATATGCGACATCCACCAAACCGCACTTGGCCAGCGTGTGTGGATTAAGGCCTAAACTCTCTCAACTCATAACATAGTTGAGACATGACCCGTGCCCAGAAGTGGGGCACTAAAAAGGGTTGAAATGAATGATTGATCCACCAACCTGCACTTGGCGTGTGTGAATTAAGGCCTTGTCTATCTTAACTTTTAAGATAGGTAGACAAAAAAGTAGTTATCTGGGTTAGTTATGAGTTTAAAAAGCTTAGACGCTTAGAAACAGGTGACTTAAATTATTCATCTTAAGATATTGTTACGCCGCACAGTGGTCTGAAAATCGAGCTCCCCTTTCATAGAAAGTCAATGTGGGATATTCATAAAACTAAAATATGGAACGTCTCAAGTATACATTCCTTTAATGCATATTTTAGTATGAATGATTTTAGTTACTCCGCGCCTGAGAAAAAAAATATTTAGTATTTTTTTGTATGGGAGAAATTACATAAAGTACATTTTCTTGCGACTGAATGAAACTGAAAGGCTGGTACTCATACGAGCTATTGCCGCTCTTAAGGCGATTACGCTGACATACCACTCGTGTACCTTTAGGTGCCGCTTCACACGTAGGATTTTTTTGAAATTTCGAATTTCGGCATTGAATATTTTAAGTATGTGACGCATTTAAATTAGGTTGGTAAGGAATTTGGAATTAAATATTTATAATAAATACGCACCTAATATTATAATAATTGTTATAATAGATTCAATTACTTTAACTCAAAAAATTAGTTAACTTTAGAAATTCGTTTTTTGCGAATACTAATTAGGGCACTGCAACTAATATCTGCCTTATTTTAACAAATAACTTTTTACAATAGTAACCTCATTAGCTAAAAAGGTGATAATGATTTTTACTATACCTAATGATAACAGAGGTTCGTTATCATTATCAATTACGGGAATTACTTATTACTTTATTAATAGTTCAGTTTTATTACGTGTTAATTTGTACCGACCCTTAATGAGGGTCGGTGAGAGAGTTATACATAAATAGAATGTTTGGCATGGACTCTGTCAGTAACGTTTGCACTTGTGCGCGTAAACTTTAATTTTTCTGTTCTTTCAATTTTTCTATTGCAATGGAAGGTTTTGGTACCAATCTTGATATTTTCATGTTTGTGGCCAACAACACTTCTTTCTCAGATCCCAATGTGTTGTTTGATGTGTTTGTGAATAGTATTGATTTGTCAGAAAATGAAAAGAGAGACTTGAAACAATTCTGCCAAACTTATGTGTGTACATTGAAAAGGAAATGGATCTCATGTAATCGTACACGACATACTTTCATTAAAAAGTACGAAGCATGGCTCCAAGAAGACATCAAATGGCCTGAAGTCATCAAGGAAAAGATGACTTCCTCAGTAACGATAGATCAGTCACAGTGTTCCAGTTCAGAATTTCCCGTAAACGAAGGTGCATCAACATCCGCACAACCACAGACTTGTAGTGTTGGAACCTCAACATCTCTTGGAAACCAAAGAAAGGAGTTTTCGGTGTTAAGCCCGTTACAGAAGAAAAGGAGAGTAGAAGAGCTTTTAAATCATCCATCGGAAAGTCTTGCTTATGCAACTGGCTTGAAGGCGCAAAATAAAGATGTAGCAGACATAATAAAATTAGTCACAGAGAATCCCGAAGAGGCTACAAAGATAAAAGATATACTTAAAACTAAAAAAAATGTGACCATATATTCTGCTGATAAAGCTTTAGGTATTTTGACTTCGTTGAAGCTGTCGAAGTGGCAGTATACTACTTTGAGAGCTTGTGCAAAGGAAGAAGGAATCCCACTATATCCTTCATACACAACTGTCCTAGAAGCGAAAAAGGACTGTTACCCACCTAAGGATAGCATAGACATTTCTGAAAATGGGGCACGAGTTAAACTTCAAGCAATTTTGGATAAAACTGTGTCAAGACTTGGAAAATATCTACGTTTGCCCTCTACTTTAGATGGCAAGGAGTTAACACTTCTGTGTAAGTGGGGCTTTGATGGTTCTTCAGGGCAGAGTTTGTATAAGCAAAGCATGGTGGAGGAAGATGATTCCAGCGTCTTCATGTGTTCTTTTGTACCTATAAGATTAGATTGTGATGAAGAAAATGTATGGGAGAATCCAAAACCGTCTTCGACAATGTTTTGCAGGCCTCTTTTTTTCAAGTTTGCAAGTGAAAACAAATTAGACATCAAGAGAGAACAAGCCACGATTGAAGCTGAAATTGCTACACTGGTGCCTTCTATAATGGGAAATCATGCAGTTAAAGTTAAAATGCTCATGACTATGATAGATGGTAAAATAGTTTCTAAATTATCAGAAACATCAACCCAAACTTGTGACATATGTAAAGCAACCCCATCTGAAATGAATAAATTACATGTGATCTCAGAGTAAGTTTTGAATACTTTTATAATTTTCTTGGCTGATAATCATGAATACCTATTTTTAAATATATTATTTATTTGTTTTCCAGAAAACCAGTGTCAACGGAAATATACCAATATGGTTTGTCTACTCTCCATGCTTGGATTAGGTGTATGGAATGTTTGCTTCACATTTCCTACAGACTTGATTTCAAAACATGGCAAGCTAGGGATGCAGACAGCAAAGAGTTATTGAAGGCAAGAAAGCAAATCATCCAGCAGAAGTTTCGTGATGAAATGGGCCTCTTAGTAGATATCGTCAAACAAGGTGAGTCTTGAAGTGCAACGAGTTGATTTGAATGATTTTGAGAACGTTACTTACCAAATACCTTGTTTCTGCTCAAAATGGTGAAGGTTTTGGTTTTTGTTTCAGGTGCAGGCACTACAAATGATGGCAATACAGCCCGAAAATTTTTTAGTGATCCTGTAAAAACGGCAGCCATCACTGGATTAGATTCCACTATAATCCAAAGATTTGCCACAATTCTAGGTGTGATAGCATGTGGGGAGCCCGTTAATGTTGAAGCGTTTGCAAATTTTGCGCGCCTTACTGCAGAAAGATATGTGGAACACTATGGTTGGTATTATATGCCGTCAAGTGTTCACAAACTTTTACTGCATGGTGCTGAAATTATCAGGCATTTCAACATTACCCCCATTGGCAAATTATCAGAAGAGGCATCGGAAGCCAGGAATAAAGACTTCAAAAAAATCCGAGAACATCATTCGCGGAAGTTTTGTCGTAGAGCAACAAATGAAGATATTTTTAATGGACTCCTTGTATCTTCAGATCCGTACCTATCCAGCATAAGACCTGTACACAGAAAGTCAATCAGAACAGCTGTCTCTGATGACATGAAAACACTTCTCATTAATGAAGACAATACAAGTGTGGACAAAGAAAATATTGAGTTTGTTGATGTTAGTGTCGCAATGCTGGATTCAGAATTAGAAGATTTTGATGATAATTGTTAATGCGTATTTTATACATATCGACGTTATTATTATTTTTATTTATTTAAATGTTAAGACTAGATAAATAAGAATTTTTGGTATTAAACAAGCAAAGAGAATATAGACGTATTTTGAAGAATGTAAGTAAATACTAACCAAATGAAGCTTTTTCTATTCTTTGATTCAGTTTTTTTTCTAGTTATAGATGTTATTATTATTTTATGTTCTAATACTAGAGAAATAACGATTTTCAGTACTAAACAAACAAAGGCTAGGGTTTAGACGTAAGTATTTTGAGGAATGTACATACTAACCAAATGAAGTTTTCTAAATTAATCGATTAAATTTAAAAATAAATAAATTAGTTTTAGCTGTTTAACTGTTATAATATTTAAACACTTGTTTTACAATTGATTGTACAGTTTTTAATCGTATTAAATTTTCAAATATGAAAAAAATGTTAAATAAGTGTTTTATTCCTTCTTTAAATAGCGTGACTTTATGGTCGTTGCTTTCCTGTTATGAGGTGATTCTACTCATAAAAACAAACAACTTTTTTTATGGAAACCACCTTGAAATGACGGAAAAGAAAACAACTGTTTCATACATTACGGCCAAGCAGGTATCGAACTTTAGTATGAAACAGCAGACATTTTTACGCGATTTAGAGATTGTTTCCATAAAAAAAATTGTTGTTTTCATAAGGAATTCGCAGGAAAACAACAACCCCAAAGGCATAACATAAAATATTCAATACCGAAAATTCGAAATTTCAAAAAAATCCTACGTGTGAAGCGGCACCTAAAGGTACACGAGTGGTATGTCAGCGTAATCGCCTTAAGAGCGGCAATAGCTCGTATGAGTACCAGCCTTTCAGTTTCATTCAGTCGCAAGAAAATGTACTTTATGTAATTTCTCCCATACAAAAAAATACTAAATATTTTTTTTCTCAGGCGCGGAGTAACTAAAATCATTCATACTAAAATATGCATTAAAGGAATGTATACCTGAGACGTTCCATATTTTAGTTTTATGAATATCCCACATTGACTTTCTATGAAAGGGGAGCTCGATTTTCAGACCACTGTGCGCCGTGGCCACGGGACACAGCGTCGAGCGGTGCAACTGGCGATTTTGTAGTTCATTGCCCAGTCGCGTTCACTTGTCTGCAATGAACGATGAAACCGCAAAACGCGCCGTCCGACGCCAAATCCCGTGGCCGTGTCTTATATTGCCCGTCTAATGTCTTATATTTATTTTAATATCTACATAATAATTTATTTCCGGCAAAAAACACTTTGAAGTGTGGCAAAAACTGGCGTTAGTACCGCCTCATTAGCAAAAAGTCTAATTTATTGTAATACTTGACAGTTGTGTTCGAATATTTTTAATATGTTTTATGGCTGGTTTCAACCAACATAATAACAATAAGTGAAACACCAACATACTTTCTAAAGACGTAAACATATTTGCGTGTCGTGGTGTGGTGGTTGAAAACACATTGAATGTGGTAAATCACGACACGACATAACAGAAGTGAAAGAGATTTTTTCGTTTTATGTGCAGATTGGAGAGACACTCCACCTTGCAGAATGGCGCATTCACGGCGCCATGAGCATATTGGTATCATAATGTGGAGACTGGAGGATCGGGTCATAGTGACCATCCAGTGAAAAGGGAAGCTCTCCCAGCCGAGCAACCGTGACATGCAGAAAAAACAATTGGGTGACTGGCGTCCGCGGTCACCCAATATACCCTGCGGTTATTTATTATGTCGCAGGGAAATGAGGATATCAGGGATTACACGAAATCCCTTCGAATTAAATTTGGTGTGGAAATAGTTTGAGACCCGGGAAAGGACATATTATGATTTTTATCCGGCCGCGCAAAAGACGTTAATTTATCACGATAACTAGTAACTAGTTAAGAAAGCCAGTAATTTAAAAAAACTTGAGAGGTGTCAAGGGGCTCCCGGATGGAACGAAGTTCCTTTCGATTAATTAGTGAAGGAATTTTTTTTAATTTTTTTTTTCTATATCTAGAGAGAGAGAGAGAGAGAGACAGACAGGCAGAGAAACATGCGCACGCAGCACAGCTTACAACAGCTTACTATAGCAAAAAGTGTCGTGACAACTTTTCGTAAGAATTTTTTCCGTCTAGCCCCCTTTCACAACGCGCGATAAGGAACTTCGTTCCAAAAACCGATATGCCATTGGCGCGCTATGTCACACCACGACACGCAAATATGTTCCTTCTTAAAGGAAATCCGACCGCGTAAAAAAAAAGTTTAATGTTATCATTTTTACAGAACATCATAAAAATATTTGGCAACTAGTTACTAACCGGTTGAAAAGTCTCTGAATTTGCGTCATAGTTGAAATCTTTACGACCCTTGCCCGTTGACATTTTCATCGTCAATCAGAAATCCACCATTAAATTAATATATTACATCAAATGTCTAATAAAATGTACTATTAAATTGGCCAAGATTATGTTATGTTGGCCAAAAGTTGAAAATAAAATTAATAGGTACTTACTGACATATTTTAAGAGTGTTTCATGTTGGAATTTCCCTAATCTATGTTGGATATACTGAATTCCAGTGCATTGACTCAACTGTTTCTATAATTCCATTTATCACCAACAAAAAAAAAGGATTTTAAGTTATTCTAAAATTGGATGCTACGTCTTAGAAAAATAAGGTCACGGGATCGAGTCCTGGTCGTGCCCACACATTTTTGTGTGAATTGTTTCATCTCCGCTGCTCAATATCGGTGAAGGAAAACATCGTGAAGAAACTGGCATGTCTAAGAACTAATCATTCGAGGACATGTGACATCCACACCCGCACTTGGCCAGCGTGTGTGGATTAAGGCCTAAACTCTCTCAACTCATAAGATAGTTGAGAGAAGACCTGCGCCCAGCTGTGGGACACTAAAAGGGTTGAAGTGAGGCTTGCGCTTGACTACAACTTCCCGGATGTAGTATACGATGGGACGTGTCAACCCATCATGGGTACCAAAAAAAATAGAAATCAAAATCCCTCCCAACCTTTTGTAAATAGGGAATAGGGAGGTGTTGTAAAAGAAGAGCTGTTGATTAGCTTTCTGTGGTGTTGTGTCCCATTGAGATGCAATGGTAATGAGGTGGTCTGCTGATCGCGATCCTACGAGCTCGCCGATATATTCAATTAAATAATAAATATTCTGGGACATTAACACACACAGTCATCTGGTCTCAAGCTAAGCAGAGCTTGTGTTATGGAAACCAGATAACTGGTATATACTATACATATTATTATAATACTTTTCTTTTGTAAATATATACTTATAATAGACATGAAGGCTTTCGAAGGTTTTTGGACTAAAAAATATCAAGATTAGCAGACAACTTTAGGTAGGCGTGAATAATCGGGTAAGAAGACGGTATTTCAATAAAATAACTACGGCTAATATCACTTCACCCCAATCTCTCGATAGCACAATCATTAATTCTACCAGTTAATTACAGATCGTTAAGATGACATTGGATTAAAGCGTAACGTTCACCGAGCACGTTATTGCATCTGCACTACCGGACGCCACAACGGTTCAACGCGCAGTGTCAGCCATTCTAAGATGGCCGCTTCACCCCGCGCTCGGTGTTCATTCGTTCGTTCATAATGACATTCTCGAGTGACAGGTGACTTCAAAGACGGACGTGATGACAGTATAAAATGACAGCCGATGCATTGAGAAGTAGATGTGCCAACAGACATTTACACCCAGACTCGACACAAACACAAATGTTCATCAGTAATGTTTGTCTCGGGTGGGAATCGAACCCTGAGGCGTCAAAAGCAAGCATCTTACCGACCACGCCAATGGCCCGTCGCTTATGTATTTACAAAAGAAAAGTATTATATTAAGTAGTATATTACCATTTATCTGATTTTATACTAGTAGTCTGGTAGTTTGAGATCAGATTGCCCCACTATATTATTATTATTATAATTTAGTACTATAGGCCGACCGTTTATCTCGCGTATCGCCTATCGCCAAAATTCTGACTCCTCAAGCTGCACAGACAGTGATGATGATTCAAGCGATATGGATATTAGTTACGAATAGTCTTACATTACTTTTATCTGTGGTTAAATAGTTCTATAAGAGATTTAATTAATGTTTTATGACTTTGTACCTCAGATGGTGATACGGGAGTCAAACGGTCGGCCTATAGAAGTCACGTTGCACCTCCCGTGTTAAAATTAAATGCTTGTGCATTCGGATGGTACAGGTTTGAGTGCTGTATAAAATCACGATTTAAAATTATTCGCATACAACAACGTATGTATATAAACACAGACATTAATAAAATATTATTGAAATGTAGCTGTCAATCAGCTGTCAAATTTTTGATCAATGAACACAGTACGGCAATTATATTTAGTGAGATTTTAGTATTCATTGATGGCCTTGATTTTTCAACACGATGTATGTCTTCAAAGTCCAGCTTCTAGATAATTGAATTGCATAGCAACAAGTTTATTAACACCCAACGAAAAAGTGAGTCGTTATTACAATTCTGACTGCTAACTACTTCACACTTCATCGAAATGAGTAAGCATTCTTTTTTAATAAAATGCTACAATTTCAGTTTCCCACGTGTTGTTGAATGCGTGGGCGCATCTCATATAAAACGTCACGGCATTCACGGCCAATAAGTATTCTGTCACTCGCCACAAACTAAAGTAATTTTTTCAGTCATTATTCATTGTACACTCAATTTGATTTTTTTTATTGTTCAATAGGCTTGCGCTTGACTACAACTTGCCTGATGTTAAGCAATGATGTAGTCTACGATAGAACGCGCCTGCGCATTATATCGATTTTCTCGTGATTACGAATGATTGATCATGAGTTCATGTACCTCGGCACAATATAGGCGCACGCGCAATATCACTTCCGTGTTAAATTTTCTAAGTAATGAATATAATTTCTTCATTAAAAAAAACCTTTTTCTTTTGTTTTTAATGGGACTTAAATCACCAACGCAGTCCCGCCATTGCAACTCTTGTAAGCCACGATCGACTGCATCGCGACGCGACGCGACGCCGTGAACCCGGTACTAGACAAAATTCTACTGAGTTTTAAAAGTGTCAGTAGTTGTCACGGCATTAATTGATGGTGTGGTCGGTAAGATGCTTGCTTTTCACGCCGCAGGTCGTGGGTTCGATTCCCACCCAAGTCAAACATTTGTGTGATGAACATGTATATTTGTCTTGTGTCTGGGTGAAATTATCAAATATATTTAACTATGTATTTACAAAATGAAAGTATTATTATGTAGTATATTACCAGTTATCTGGTTTCATAGTACAAGCTCTGCTTACTTCAGATGAGATCAGATGAGCGTGTGTGTTAATGTCCCACTATATTATGTTATATTGTATTATTATTCTTTGCAAGGTAGAAAAGATATAGGACAATTTTATGGAGAGTCCATCTTCAAAACATAAAGAATATTTTCATTTCATCTCATTGATACATGGTTTATACTTTATTTAATTTTGCCGACCTGGGCTCCTTCTCAGCTTATTGGGGCATCCACTGCTGCTAACCAAATACCAGCACACAGTTTAGCGTAGCGTAGCGTTAGAACTTTTTGACAATATTGTAGGCCACCTGGATAAAATACTGAGTGACTCCACTTTTGGAGTTTTTATAAAAAATAGTTTAGAGGTTTTCCAAAAAAAATCGACGCGATAATCTGAGGTGGCCAGATATTATACCCAGACATGTAATACAACAATTGAACTCCAGTTTGAACCTGGAATCGGTATCTTATACAGATATCACTTTATTTCAACCCTTTTTACTGTCGCACTGGGCGCTGGTCTTTTAGTTAAAAGATAGTTATCTTACGAGTTGAGAGAGTTTAGGCCTTAATCCACACACTCTGGCCAAGAGAGAGACTGGAGGTCACCTGATCGATATTGAGCAGAGGCAATAAAACAATTCACACAAAGATGTGTGGGCACAACCAGAAATCGAACTGCAATCTTATTTCAAAGGCGAGGACGATACCACTGCGCTACCGTTGCTCTCACACAGTCTGTCTAGTACAGATTTATGATATAAATAAGATAAGACATATTACCGGTACAAAGTTCGTTGGGTCAGCCTTATCTATGATCTATTTATCTATAAATGGATAAAAAACTAAGTAGGTAACCCATTGCCCATTAGTGTCCCACAGCAGGGCACAGGTCTTCAAGCATTAGAGCTCATAGCCACACAGCTACGAACAGATATAATTTGCAGATAAAAAAATTAAAAGCGAAAGCCGGAAACCATTAACATAGAAAAATACATGATTCTCTGTGGCAGCACTCAATCAAAGGTTTTTCTGAGCGGTTTTTGTGGGTTACCGTTAGATTTTGAATTTCGAAAATTAATGCTATCATAAGCAAAAGAGGTTTTTAGTTTTTATAGTAGTACAATCTAACTACATAAATCTTTTTATAGACATTTAACCGCGAATATTATAGAAAAACTAGCTGCCCCAGCGAACTTCGTACCGCGTATTACTAATTAATGTAATACGTCCAAAAATTAAAAAAAATTAATGGTGAACAAACCTTATCACTTAGGGGTATGAAAAATAGATACCTGAGAGAGATTCTCAGACCTACTGAATACGCATATAAAATTTGGTAAAAATCGGTATAGCCGTTTCGGAGGATTACGGTAACAAACATTGTGACATGGAAATTTTATATAATAGACTATACTTCAGTGCCTACGTCTTACCTCTACTACCCTACGTACCAATACCTAAATACTACCTATACTGTGACAGTAGGCTTAGGTGCAGCGGGGTGGCCCTTGGGTTGTATGTCCTAGAATCTTCCAATCAATATTTCACCCACTTCCACTACTATCGAGCTGAAATTTTGATAAAATAGGCTTGCGCTTGACCACAACCCGCCTGATGTGAAGCAATGATGCAGTCTATGATGGAACACGCTTACCTAGTAAATACCGATTCACTTGTGACTTGAAGACCGGCAGATCATAGCTATCGGGAAACATAGATGCCGGCAGCGAATTCCACAATTCGGCAGTTCGCACAATGAAAATGGAAGGAAAGCGCTTTGTGCGTATCCGTAGAATTTCCACCTTATATCATGGAAATTCCACGGGTACGGATACGGTGACCATCGGTAAAGTGGTTTTTCCGCAGTAAGGTCACGGATAGACAAACTGATTTCGCTTTATATTCAACTAGCTTTCCGCCGCGGCTACGCCCGCCAATCCATAACATACCCAGCGGTGGCATAAAAAGTAGCCTATAGCCTTTTTTAATAAACGGGGTATGTAACAGTGTAAGAATTTTTCAAATTGGACCAGCAGTTTCTGAGATTAGTGCGTTCAAACAAACACTTTTCAGCTTTATATTAGTAAGTATAGACTACCGACCCGTCCCGGCATTGCTCGGGTACAAATTATACACCTAAACCTACCTCGTGGATCAGTCTGTCTATTGGTGAAAACTGTATGAAAATCCCTCCAGTAGTTCTTGAGTTTATCGCGAACAGACAGCACTTCATTTTATCTCTATAATGAAGTAGGTATGTAAGTATTTTACACTTGTTGCAAAGTTTAAAATCATATTTATGTTTGTAAAAAATTTAATTAAGTAGTTTTTATTCAGTTTCGAATTTTGTTCTACTTCTCATCAGTTATTAATAAGTTAGTTTGATAAACTGTGGTAAGTTTAAAGGTAATTTAATCTTATACAAAAACTTTGGCCAATACATTTTTTACCTTTTTACAACTGACAGCTATTTTGTATGTAGACTACCTGACCTGAGAGACGTATATATCTTCACTTCAACTCTTTATCGTGTCCCACTACTGACCACCGGTCTTCTGTCAACTATCTTACGAGGTGAGAGAGTTTTAGGCGTCAACACACGCTGACCAAGTGCAGGTTGGTGGATGTCACATATCCTCGGATAATTAGTTCCTAGATATGCCGGTTTCAACGCGGCAACTGCGGTAATGAAATAGTTCTCACAAAGAGGTGTAGGCACGACTGGAAATCGAACCTACTAGTTTTTATTTCAAAGGCGAGGCCGAGACTGCGCTACCGTTGTTATAAGAACCCATATAAAACCTGTAAGCCCCTAAGTGACATTTAAAATATGAGAAATTGATGACTGATTTTTTATTTAATTCTGAATTAACCTTGTGCTTGATGACCTTACCTGATGTTATGCAATGATGTAGTCTACGATGGGACGCGCCTGCCCAATATACCGATTCACTCGTGATTACTAATGATTCTCGGTGAGAAAGTGGTAGTGGAATAAGGCTTCACTGGTTAGAAACCTTATAGGAGCAACAATCCCGAACCACCCTCTTAAATATTGTCACCCAAAATCGCACCGGAACACGGCAAGGTGCTTTGCCGGTGCGGCTTTGTCTGGTGGGTGGTCCGAAGGATCAGAATTGTTGCTTCTTTATGGGTTCTAACACTTCTAACCATATGGAGCCTCATTTCACTGAGCACTTAATCATGAGTGAATCGGTATTTTGGGCGGGCGCGTCCCATCGTAGACTACATCATTGCTTAACATCAGGCAAATTGTAGTCAAGCTCAAGCCTATTGCTGAATAAAACTGTCAAGTTATTGTCGCAGACAGTAACATTGCTTCCCGATAGCTATAAAGTGTTTTTATGAGTCGAGCAAAACATTATTTACTGTGTAAGCGTTTACCATCGTACCACATGACCGTTTAATAGCCAAATTAGGGTCAAGCGCAAGCTTATAACAGCACAAAAACAGCAATTTACACTTCACAATAATATATATTGAAATACTGCGTTTCTACGCAGAATTTGTGTTGAAATTTAATCGCATTAAATATTAGTGACGGTCGATTGTGATATCTGTAGCGTTGATAATACGGCACAAATCATTGCAACCTATTATTGTTTGTCTAACTATAGATAATTTAATTACATGCTTGCTGACTACTTAACTCTCAACACACAACATTTGGTCACTGATAATATAAGTTAAAATATTAACAAAAAAAACCGACTTCATAGATGCCATTCTCAGAACTAAACCAAACTGAATTGGGACCACACGGGAAGCATCAGCTTTCAATTAAAAAAAAAATATATGAAAATCGGATCACCCATTCGAAAGTTCTGAGGTAACAAACATAAAAAAACATACAGTCGAATTGATAACCCACTCCTTTTAGAAGTCGGTTAAAAATAAACATTACTACATTTACGACTTATTTAAAGTTACCTACACTTCATATTATGCTCAGTAGTGGGATCAAGCCTTATAGTCATCCTCAGTAAATGGGCTATTTAACAGTACAAGAATTATTAAAATCGGGCCATAAGTTTCTGAGTTTAACGCGTTTAACCAAAGAAACTATTTAGCTTTTTAATATTTATACAGATCTAGGTAACTCTCTAAATTATTTACTGTCACTTCTCCCAGTTTGAGAGAAGACCCATGAGGTGTCTTTAATGATAATAATAAATAATAATATTCTAGGATATTAACACATACAGTAATCTGGTGGCAAGCTAAGCAGAGCTTGTGTTATGGAAACCAGATAACTGTTAATATACTATGCATATATTACTTTTCTTTTGTAAATACATACTTAAATATAGATAATTACACCCAGACTCAAGACAAATAGACATGTTCACCACACGAATGTTTGACTTGGGTGGGAAACGAACCCACGACCCGCGGCGTGAAAAGCAAGTATCTTACCGACCACGCACGCCACCGGCCCGTCTTAATAACAATGCATATAATTTGGTATTTTTTTTATGAACTAAAGTGTTGTTCTTCACGATGTTTTCTTTCATTAAAATATACGTCTATAATAATATCATCCCGGTATTTTAATGCTTAATTTATCGCTGCGCATACGCATCGGGGGCGATTTTAATTCTGGAACTGGAACATATCTCCATTATACACACACACACACAAACTGTGTAAGTGATGTTTGACATGTTTACACGCATGTCAGAATAAATTTGATAATTTATTTGAACTTTTGCTATTTTTTTTGCTGAATTTATTTAAGGGTGAGATTTTAACGTTCTATTGGGTGTGTGTGGATCTTCTTTGAATTTCGGGATGAGATAAAATTGTTTTTGTTTTTAAAACTTTTTATTAACACCACAAAGTTACGATTTCTGACTGATAAACAGGGGAAAAATAACTATTTATTTATAATTTACTTAGGGGTAACATTTTATGACATAACTAGCTTCCGCCCGCGGCTTCGCCCGTGAAATTGATCTCACTAATCTTGTTTCACCATACAAACTTCGGAACCCCGTTTCACCCCCTGAAAGGATGAGTTTTGAAAAATCCCTTCTTAGTGCACCCTTAAACCCCATAAGGAACCTATGTGCCAAATTTGAAGTCTCCAGACCCAGCGGTTTGGGCTCTGCGTCGATATGTCAGTCAGTCAGTCAGTTTCTTCTTTTATATATTTAGATATGTATTAAATTTGCATAAACACTATTTAGCATAACTACAGTAGGCATAATGATAATTTGGAATAAATATATTTTTTTGGACAACTAAGGAGTCCGATATAAGTTATGAAACTAATTATTACTGATCCAGTACCTAAAGTGAAACATAAGTCTTATTGACTTGCTTATTGTGTAATTTAATGTTTTAGCGCAATGAATGAATTATACTACAAAGTATTTATGCTACTAATAAAGCATAATCTTGTTTACCATTTCAACAGGTAGCCTAGTGGCATGCATAGTTAGTTATGCCAAGCCACCTGTAGACATGGTAAACAAGATTATGCTATCTTTCACTCGCAGCTTTGCCTTCATGGTGTTAGGATAAAAAGTAGCCTGTGCTTTTTCAGACTATAATCCATAGATTATAGTCCGACATATCGGTACTACTGACGTCATCATCATCACTTTGACCCTTTTTAGTGTCCCTCACTAGGCACGGGCCTTCTCTCAACAGTCTCACGAGTTAAGAGAAGACAAGTTGCAGTTTAGGCCTTAATCCACACACTGGCCAAGTACGGTTACCACTGCCCTATCTCGGTGCTAAATTTCGTCCAATTCCGTCCATAGTTTTCAAACTTATGCATTCTTATAGGAGATTTATGCGTAATGAATAGTATTATATTATCTGTGGGTTATAATGACTAATGATTTTTTTGTGTTTACACAGGATTAGGATAACTGTAACATACTTGTTTTTTTATGCCGCAGGTCGTGGGTTCGATTCCCAACCGAGACAAACATTAGTGATGAACATTTGTGTTTGAGTCGAGTCTAGGTGTAAATATCTATTATAAGTATATATTTACAAAAGAAAAGTATTATATGTATAGTATATACCAGTTATCTGGTTTCCATAACACAAGCTCTGCTTAGTTTGGGACCAGGTGACCGGGTGTGGTTATGTCCTAGAATATTTATTTATAACTGCAACAGAATTAGTATTATAAAGTCTGTATTTTTATTGTGTAAAAATAAGTAATTATTTATTTATTATTAAAACAGATATACAAAAACAGGTGTTTACAAGGTAGGTGTAATATAAACTCATTCGAGTTTTTAACACCAGAGTCGTCACTATGAGTAAATTACATAAATCCGAACATATAGTTTTGCTCTAAGCTAACATTCAAGCAACTCACCCATAACAACTGTAGGTACAAGTAAATACTTAACTAACACTTCAAGTAGGCACCGAGGATCACAGACAGCATTCAGTGCAGCAGTGTGCGCTTCAGAACAAAAGAGTGCAACTGCAACTGCTTGTCTCCCTCTGACACGTAATTAGCAGGCATAATCTATATAATATATAAAAATGAAACCCGTTTTCCGTTGTCACGACATCACGTGTGAACGGCTGGACCGATTTCGCTAATTCTTTTTTTAAATATCCCTGTAAGTACGAGGATGGTTCTTACGCAGGGAAAAATTAAAAAAAAAGAAAATTTAGAAAGCGAAGAAGTGCCGAAAACCAGGTTAGATACCTATTATTTATTATTGGTTATATTCGGTAGGTCTGAGACCCGGTAGATGGCACTGCTTTGCCGGGCAGAACGTCTGCCGGGTCCGCTAGTTTTAGTTAAAACATTTAAACGTGTGTAAAAGCAAATTGTTTTATTAAACTTTATACGCATAGTGAGCGGATATATAAATTGGTATCAAATTCTTGGCGATACGCCGTTGATTTGAGGTGATCTGTCCTCAATCTGTTTAGTTAGTTCACATTATAACGTTGTAATAACATCACGATAGTTTACGATGGAACGCGGTTACCCAGTAAATACCGATTCACTCGTGACTTGAAGACAGGCAGATTATAGCTATCGGGAAACAGAGATGCCGGCAGCGAATTCCACAACTTGGCAGTTTGCACAATTGGAAGCAAATCGCTTTGTGCGTGCCCGTGGAATTTCTACCATATAACGGTGGCGCATAACCGTACTTCTACTTGGCCGATGGAAGAACGGGGATGGGGGAATAATATAATAATAATAATAATAGTTTAGCTTTAAAAATGGGTATTATATCTCTAAAGCAGTTAGGTAATTTATTAAATATGTTTTATACTGTAGTACCCTTTCAGTGTCCCACCGCTGGGCACAGGTCTTCTCTCAACTATCTTACGAGTTGAGAGAGTTTAGGCCTTAATTCACACACGCGGGCCAAGTGCGGGTTGGTGGAAGTCACATGTCGCCGAATGATTAGTTCTTAGACATGCCGGTTTCCTCACGATGTTTTCCTGCACCGATATTGAGCAGCGGCGATAAAACAATTCACACGAAGATGTGTGGGCACGACCGGGAATTGAATATGCGACCTTATATTTCTAATGCGAGGCCTGTACCGCTGCGTCACCAATGTTCATTATTATACTATTAAAAATACAGTATTATGAATTACACCCTTTAAAGCAAACATACATGATTATGCTTAAAAATGTCATAGGTGGGAATCGAAATCACGACCTGCGGCGTGAAAATTGGAATCGCGCGCCGTGTCCAATTAATTCTAGGTGAAACCTGTTGTAAGATTTGCCTTAAAATATCAAACTGTGTTACACATTATGCAACTTTGCCTACGCCATATGACCTCTGCTGTCTCCTACTATCCAGGTCAGATCCAGAACACGGCAGGTTCATCATTAACTGAATTAATAGAAGCTAACTATTAATATAACTAACTTCGTCATACACTATTTTCGCATTATTATCTACTCAATTTTGTATTCGCAAAGATTTTAGATTGAAATGAAATGAAAATAATATGATTTTTTTTGAGACGCGAGTTTACATATAAATAAAGTCCAATTTTTTTTCCTACCGTGCAGTGAATGACTGGCAACTACTGAGAAACACTGCCAAAAAAACTCAATAGGCTTTTTTTCTTTTTTAAATGAAGTAGATACTTATATCTATTACATTTTGTTTGTTTATTGTGTTGAATTAGAGCGACTTATCGACTTAGCGACGTTTTTATCCGTTACATAGTCTGAAATTTTATAATACGCTTTCTTACATAACGTAGATTTTATAATTATTTTAAATTTGTTAATAGTCATTTCCCTAATATTAATTGGAAGTTTATTGTTGCAACGTATACACTGCCCCATAAGAGTTACTGACTTTGTGGAGTCGAGTATGATGTGCTACATGGTCGTTCTTATTTCTAGATTACCATTATATTAATAGGTCGCAGGTTCGATCCCCATCATGCCCACAGATCCATGTGTGAAAAATTTCATAAAGGCATGTCTCATAAAATAATATAGTAGGACATTAACACACACCATCATCTGATCCCAAACTAAGCAGAGCTTGTACTATGGAAACCAGATAACTGGTAATATACTACATATAATACTTTTCTTTTGTAAATACATACTTATGTAATATGTATAAAAACTAACCGGGCGGTTACACTGCAACAAAACATGATACAAGCATAGTCTTATCTCTTTCTACTCATCTCTAAACTATAGAGATAGATAGTGCTCGCAACATGCTTTCTTGTGAATATTTCGCCAGTGGAAACTAGGGGTGATAAGTAATAACTAATGTAACAAATTTAATACCTGAACTAATGCTGCATTCACCAGCCCCCACTCGGTCAGCGTGTGTGGGTTAAGCGCAGCGTGTGTGGCCTAAACTCTCTCAACTCTTAAGAATACGAAAGGGTTGTTACATATACTAACTGTAATATTTTTTGTATAATTATTTTTTAAATTGCTAGCATTCGCCCGCGGCTTTCCTCGCGTTGTCTCTTCCTTGGTGCACCCATAGAGCTCACACGGAACTTATGGGCCTTTGGAGTCTCTAGACGCAGCGTTTTGAGTTGTGCGTTGATATATCAGTCAGTCAGTCAGTTTCTTTTTTAAGGAAGATTAGGTTTAATAACATTTTTCTAGTACATATCCAGGAGCACAGCAGTACCCCCGCCAAGTGGAGCATATCTTTTTCTCGAAGCGAATATAATAAAATTTTTGAAAGCCAGATGTTTGAATTTATAGCTTTTCAAACAAAGATACGTGCGATTTTCTAGACATTTAAAGTAACTAAAACAAAAGCGAGTCTGTTTCTACATTGAAAGGTTGTAAGTTTTTGGTAAATTTTATAAGTCACGTGATATTTTTGTATAACATTAAAATAAACCCAATTCCAGTAAAAATAAATAAGAATGACAATCAATAAACAATAATTAACTCTATGACTTTTTGACGGTAAACCTTTTTGCTATTGTTCAATGTAAGTATTCTTTTATTTGCCCTATATTAATTACATTTGGAATTTTATTTACACAATAAATAACTTTTGACAGTAGAATGAAATAAAGACATACCGAAATGCCCCAGCATTTCTTTTTCCAGTGTGCCTGGACGTGTGAAATGTCATCGGCACAAATCGTATGAAACATAGGGTTACCTAACATTTATAATAACATTTTATAACAAAAGGGTTTGGTGGATTGCGCTAATTTCACACTACAGTTCTAATTTAAAACAAAATCTTACACTTGTAGACTATAGGCTATAGGCTACATTTAGTCCCACAGCTGGGCATGATATGAAATGAAATGAAAATATGCTTAATTTTCTTTGAGATGTGAGTCTGCATAAAGATCATCCAATTTCTTTTCCTACCTTACTTGAAGTCGACAACTACTGAGAAACATTTCAGAAAAATTCTATAAACTTTTTTCTTTTTTTAAATGAAAATATACTCATTTTCTTATTAAAATATGTAAAATGTGGGTTATGCGGATGAAGCCGCCGGCGCGGCGGGTTAGTTTATTAATAAAAATAATTCACAAGATACTTGGCTCAACTGACTATTATAAAAAAACATAATAAATTCTAAATTATGTACTATAAAATTACTAAGAGCGCTAGAAATACACTGAAAATGTGTAAATGCGTGGACACTGGACACTAAAAGTTTTACATGAAACTGGACAGAATAACGTCGATGGATTAGTTCTTAGATTTATTTGGGTAGATAAGTAGTAATTATTTTTTATCAATTTTCAAGTTTTCGACTGCGAAAATGTAGTTAAGGTACACTAATATAAAGTTTATGTTGATTTACCTATTTTTTAGATAGATATAAAGATTTTTGAATTTCGGTTTCGGTTTTTACTCATTTAGACATTACACGTCACTTACCTACAGGAAATTGTACTTAAATAACACAGTATGAAAAAATATTTTACAGTTGACATTAGGTGTTTACCGGACTGGTTTTGATAAGCATTACAAAATCAACCTTAAAATGAGAAGAAGAATTTTATCAGGTGAATAATCTAGTAAATAAGAAAAAAAGAAATGTTTTGTACAACTTAAACTGTGCATAGTTTGACTTATCGGAGTTTATAATACACTTTAGATGCCATTGAACATTATTTTCAAATAACTATAGCTTGGTTTTTTTCACCTATTTTTGGTAATTTAAATATTCACTATTAAATTCAACATTCAATATACATTTTTGAATTCCAATTCATATATGAAATCAAGAAACCCATCCTCTCGTAGTAATTCGTAGCACTCCGTAGCACGCAACACGAGCACAACTTCACAATTTTTTATTAAATATAATATTTAATTGAACATATTGTGTAGTGTAATAAATAAATATCGTACTGGATCCATTCTCACACTATGTAAGAATTACCAGCACAATTCACTTCACTTCAAAATTCCAATTCCAAATTCAAATTTGAATTCACTAGTACACTTCCAGCCAGTACCGTGTGCCAGTACGCGCGACTTAAGACTAGAACGCTCCCGATGATTTGAAACGTGGAAATTACGAATTTATATTAAAACATTAATTATGTATTTTCTGAGATATTTTTGTGACGATAAATTCGGTATTTATAACTGTGTTTTGGTAATTAAATGGCTTCTTTTTGACTTAACTTTCATCCTGCCAGTTTTTATGGATGGAAATAAGTTTTATTTAAATAAAGCTGGCATATTGATATAAGTCATTACTAAAATTATTGAAAGAATCTGTGCCAAAGGTGTGTGACTTTTTATTTTTAACCCCTGACGAAAAAGAGGGTTGTAACTTTCACGTATATACCTAACTGGGAACAACTTTGTTGCTGCATATCCTAAACGGATGACCTGTCTCCACCCTTTTTAGTGTCCCACAGCTGGGCACGGGTCTTCTCTCAACAATCTTACGAGTTTAGTGGGTTTAGGCATTAATCCACACACACTGACGAAGTGCGGGTTGTTGGATGTCACATGTCCTCGAATGATTAGTTCTTAGACATGCCGGTGTCCTTACTATGTTTTCCTATATTGATAATGAGCAGCGGCGATGATACAATTAACTTAAAGATGTGTCTTACATTTCAAAAGCGAGGTACCTTGTGCAGTTTTTGCTCGACTCGATATTTAAACCTTGGACCTCGCGCGGTTATGAATCGAACACATTTACTGGACCGACGAAGCCAACTTACTTTAATGAAAAATTCCTGTATTACAGAATCAAACTAAAGAATTTTAAAATAAAACACATTATTTATCCAAACATATTAAAACTGTTATTGCAAAATTCTTTTTTAGTTTACATGTATAAGATATATGAATGCCTCTGACTTCATCTGCGTGGTATAGGTACCAAAAACATCCGCAACTGATGCCGGTTTCCTCACGATGTTTTCCTTAACCGATATTGAGCAAGATGTGTGAGAACGATCGGGAAACGAACCCGCGATCTTACATTTCAATGAGGAGCCCGATACCGCTGCGCCTCCGCTGCTCTAACTTTCGACGCATATTTTCTTAGCTAAGAACCATACCAACCATTACCGGGAGAAATTCTCTATAGAGGGTCTATGGATCCCGTCTCTTTATATGCGCAGGGCAGGGGGTATCTGGGACTCTATACTGGCTACCCGAACTAAAACCCCCCGGATGCTCCTTCTTATCCAGGCGCATCTTAGCCAGGGTGTCACGGGAGCCACAAGTGACACAACCGTCACAGAACAAACTTGTACACGCGTCAAACGTAAAACCCTTCTTTTTTGTTGGAGGTTAAAAAAGTTGATAACCAAACAGACACACACATTTTCATTTTATTAAAGTATTAATCTGAAAACAGCTGGAATTCGCCAAATTAATTAATGTTGAGTGGGCTGTTGCGCGCTTGGTTCATGTCCAAAAGAGGGTTAAAGATGAAATATAGAGACGTGTGTGAAGGTGCCGCATTCCTTACTCTTTAACTGAGTCACCTTCGACCGTGGGAGTGCACCTTTAATCTGAATAAATAAATAATATAGTGGGACATTAGACCGTGTGGGTCATCCGATCCCAATAAAAACCAGATAACTGGTAATACACTACTTAAAATACTTTTCTTTTGTAAATATATACTTAAATCTAGATAATAATTACACCCAGACATAAGACAAACAGACATATTTAAACAAATGTTTGTCTCGGGCGGGAATCCAAACCACGACCTGCGGCGTGAAAAGCAAGCATCTTACGCCACCGGCCCGTCATCCGGAGGTTCCAGGGTGATGCGAATTAGGTGAATAAACTGGTGGTTGGCTCCCGTAGTTAGTGACCGTAGCTTGGCGTGGCTAATTTGCAACGCATCGAACATCGCCGCAAAGTTGCTAGTCTTATGGTGTTCTGATACATCTCGGAGAGTATGCGTTGGAATTACATAATGTTCCTTCGGACAAGTAGAGGTTGGTGGAAATTCCACGGGTACGCACAAAATGCTTTGCCTGCACTTTTATTGTGCGAACTGCCAAGTTGTGGAATTCGCTGCCGGCATCTCTGTTTCCCGATAGCTATAATCTACCTATCTTCAAATCACGAGTAAATCGGTATTTACTGGGTAAGCGTGTTTCTTCATAAACTGCACCATTGCTTAATAACAGGCAAGTTTTGGTCAAGCGCAAGCCTATTACTGAGTAAAAAAGTGTGGATTCTTTAATCTTATACTTAATTAGTATTTTAAGGCTGTTGGAATCTCGCTTATTTGTGTGCCTGAAAAACTTGACGACTGCACGAAAGGATGACAGACACTGCTTTGAATAAACCGCACTTTATTCAAAGCAGTGTCAGCAATGGTGGTCACCAGATTTCACCAGCATATGTCATTGGCTCGTTTGTAGTAATCTGAAGCTCACAGTCATACCTCTGTGTTTTGGCAACACTAAAATACAAGTAGAAATATTGTAAGTTGCACATGGCAACATTCCTCTTCCTTCAACACCGTCCTCGGTACTTTATACGCATTCTTATAGTGAAAATAAACTTTAAAGATACCAAACCGGGCTGTTTCGTTTACACCGGGAGACTGTTCTGGTCTATCGCGACATTTATAAAAAAGCCAGTAATTATCCTATGATTTATGTTTTGAATACTTGGTCCACATCAGCCCTTTTAGGGGCACTGTCACTACTGGGCAAGGTCTCCTCTCAACTATCTTGCGAATTGACGGGCCGGTGGCGAGGTCGGTAAGATACCTACTTGCTTTTCACGCCGCAGGTCGTGGGTTCGATTCCCTCCCGAGACAAATATTTGTTTAAATATGTCTGTTTGTCTTGTGTCTTTGTGTAATTAACTATATTTAAGTATATTTTTACAAAATAAAAGTATTTTAAATAGTATATTACCAGTTATCTGGTTTCCATAGTACAAGCCCTGCTTAGTTTGGGATCAGATGACCGTGTGTGTTCATGTCCCACTATAATACTATATTATATTATTATATAATTAAAGTTTAGGCCTTAATCCACACACGCTGGCCAAGTGCGGGTTGGGCGATGTCACATGTCTCCGAATGATTAGTTCTTAGACATACCCGTTGCCTGCTGGTTTCCACGTCGTGCCCACACAAAGATGGGCACGACTGGAAATCTGAACCTGAAAACCTTAAATTTCTAAGGCATGACCCGTACCGCTGCGCAACCGCTGCAAATAATACTTGTTTGGGTACTTTATACTTGTTTAACAATAGTATAACAACAAATTCTACCACAAAGACACACATTTCCTCACAAATAAACGCCTATTTTTCAACAGCACTTCAAAGAGGTGTACTAAAGTCATAAAAATCGTGATTTGTATAGTTTTACGAGCAGTGTGATGACTCAAACAACTTTTAAACTTAGATATTTCTATTATTTCTGGCGACGCAACGGTGTACGTTATAATGGAAACCACTAATATAACAGTTTGTTAATAGGTTAGAAACATTTAACTTATTATTACATTCAACCGGTTACTAAGCCACTACCCACCAAATACCTATAGACACCAGCTGGGCGTACTGGGGTAAGTCTAACTTAAACGTCTACGTAATTCAATTTGAACTAGTTAGTGTATGAAGCTACTATAATAATTTACATAAAAGAAATTGAATATTTTTTCATACATATGTTGTGAATACTGGATCACCTATTTTTGACGATTATGTAAGTCAAAGACTAGTGTGTACCATATCTGCCGCAGAACTGACAACCGCTGGGGTAAACGAGTTCTGGAGACCACGAACTGGTGAACGTAGCGTAGGACGCCCTCAGAATAGGTGGAGTGACGATCTCAGCAAGGCGGCCGGGAAGAACTGGATGAGAAAAGCCGCGGATCGTGCTCAGTAGCGTGCTTTAGGGGAGGCCTATGTCCAGCTGTGGACTAGAATAGGCTGATGTTATTAATTTCAATCGATATTTTTTTCGATTTTGTCGCTTTCGAGATAAATGTCTAATGCAGGAGAATTGGGGTCCTATGCCTTGAAAAGTTAAACGTTGCTAATAATATGTAACATCTTAGGACAATTAACACACACCGTCATCTGATCCCAAACTAAGGAGAGCTTGTACTATGGAAACCAGATAACTGGTAGTTAATCTACATAAAATACTTTTCTTTTGTAAATACATACTTAAATATAGATAATTACACCGAGACTTAACACCAACAGACATGTTCATCACACAAATGTCTGACTTGGGTGGAAATCGAACCCACGATCTGCAACGTGCAAAGCAAGTATCTCACCGACCACGCCACCGGCCCGTCTTATCACCTGACACATGGTCTAACAATACCGGCTACTGGTTCCCTATGGGGTTCGAGGTCTGATGGCAGTAGCTCGTTTAATTCTGGTAGCTAGCTACATCAGGTTATACTAGGAGCCGACCCTAATAGCAAATGGGAAAGAGGCAAGGGAGGGCTTCTGACTACATGTGAAGATTGACATAGATGTGTTAAATAACAACCGAGACCGACGGCTTGACGTGCTCTCCAAGGCACGGAGGGTAGTCCCTCAACCAACCAGACACCGAAACAAATATTTTTTGTTATCACAGTTGTTACACAAATATTGTCCGGGGTGGGTATCCAACCCGCGACGGCTTACACCGCTGGACTACCGAGGTCGAAACTCTAGAAATTGGAATTATTAGATGTTTGTGATGATAACAATATTTAGAGAAAATGTCCAATTAACTCCGCGATTAGAGTAAATTCAGTATAAATTACATATTTCTATATAACCTTGTAATTTTGAAAATGGCGAGAACTGATAAACTAATTGGCTATCAAATATACGCAACGTGGTTCCTGGTTTATTATCTGTAAGTAATATTATATAAAATGTTTAAAAAAAAATGTTTTATTGTGCCTCATACAAGTCATACATAAAACACAAAATTAAGACAACCCCATTAAGTAATACAAGATACTTGTGTTGGGGCGAAATATTATACATATTATCATTTTATAATGAGCAATGGAGCAGCGGTCGCGCTGTCTCAGCCTCGCCTTTGATATATAGGATCACGGGTTCGATTCCCAGTCGTGCCCACACATCTTTGGGTGGATCGTTTAATCGCCGCTGCTCAATACCTGTGAAGGAAAACATCGTGAGGAAACCGGCATGTCTAATAACTAATCATTTGAGGACATGTGACATCCACCAACCCGCACTTGGCCAGCGTGTTTGGATTAAGTCCTAAACTCTCAACTCGTAAGATGGTTGAGAGAAGACTCGTGCCCAGCAGTAGGACACTAATGGTTGAAGTGAAGCCTAAAACAGCCCAGAATTGGACATAGGGCTCTCAGCGCCATTTCATCTACGGCTTGTAGCATCCAGCCACTGCCGGCTATCTTTCGCTAATCGTCACTCCACCTAGCAAGAGCTTACATTACAAAATAAATAGCAGTATATGTATAGTTTAAACCAGTTATCTGGTTTCCATAACACAAGCTCTGCTTAGCTCGGGACCAGATGACCGTGTGTGGTAATATCCTAGAATTTCCAAGAATATCTATCTATCTAAATATATAAAAGAAGAAACTGACTGACTGACATATCAACGCAGAGCCCAAACCGCTGGGTCTGGAGACTCTAAATTTAGCACATGGGTTCCTTATGGAGTCTAGGGGTGTACTAAGAAAGGATTTTTCAAAACTCACCATTTAAGGGGGTGAAACGGGCTTCCAAAGTTTGTATGGAGAAACAAGATTAGTGAGATCAATTTCGCGGGCGAATCTGCGGGCGGAAGCTAGTATAAAATATATTTAAAATGTCTTCGAACATACTTCTTGAAATGTATTTCAATATTCCCACTTTTATGATATCACCGTTGATTGGTAGGTACCTACTTGTGTCAGTTTGCTACGGACTGACGGGGTTTTAGTAATATTTCGTTTTGTTTTTTTTTGGGGGGGGGCTGAGTCACCTTTGTCCGTGGGTGTACACCTTTAATTGAATCCCCACACGTGGTCCCCGGGTGGTGCAAATCAAGTGACAATCAACTGGTGGTAGGCTTCAGCCGTAGTTAGTGACCACCCACCAATCAAAGCCGCTCCGCCAAGCAGCCTTGCCGTGTCCCGGTGCGATGTCTAGTGACACCATAAAGAGAGGGTGGGTCGAAATTGTTGCTCCTTTAACGTTTCTAACCATAAGGACGCTCATTCCACTACCACATTCTCACCGATAATCATTCGTAATCACGAGTGAATCGGTATACTAGGCTGGCGCGTTCTATCGTGCACTACATCCTTGCTTAACATCAGGCAAGTTGTAGTCAAGCGCCAGCCTATCGCAGATATATTTCACTTCTGAGAATTACCCTTTTCTTACAAAGTTTTCCATTAGTGGTTATGGCAGAAATTTACTCAACTTTGCTAATTTATTTATTTACTAGCTTTCCGACAGCGGCTTCTAGCGACTAGCTTTATGTCGGTTATCGCGCCAAAACATTACCTTCTTTTTGCGCAGTCGGATATGAACTATCCTATGTCCTTTCTCGGGTCTCAAACTACCTTCATACCCAATTTCATCCAAATCGGTTCAGTAGTTTAGGCGTGAAAGCAACACAGACAGACAGACAGACAGAGTTACTTTCGCATTTATAATATTAGTAAGGATAATTTATTCCACGAAACTGCACGGAAGTAAACTGCCACAAACTATGAGAAGGCATAGATCGCAGACTCCCAGCAGACACCTTTGCTTGTCTGGTAGAAGAGCGCATCTGTTGCCTACAGGGTACACTAGCAGATCTTCGTACAGCACGTGTAGATAATTGCTAGATTTAAACTTTATAAACCAGCTGCCCAAAAACCTTACTTCTATAGTGGCATGTTAATTTATTACAGAGAGGTTAACTCATGATAAATGAAAACCAAGGTTTCAAACATTATTTATGCCTAATATCCTATTAAAACTATGTCGTATAGATGACATCTATTTTGGCTGCCTGCCTGACTCATCATATCAAAATATAAACTGCAACAGTTTCCAACTACCACACATTTTAATAGCAACTCATTTGCTAAAAACAGGAGACGGACCCTACTATGGGAAGCGACAAGCTTTTCGTTTTCGTTCGGATTCCAGGTGAGTTTTTAGACATTAAAATGGTGTCGATGGTATAATTGCAACGAACACAAATAATAAAACTATGATAGAGCGTGGTGGCTCAGCGGTACAGGTCTCGCCTTAGAAATATAAGGTCACGGGTCCGCTTCCCGATCGTGCCCACACATATTTGTGTGAATTCTTACATCGCCGCTGCACAATATCGGTGAAGGAAAACATCGTGAGGAATCCGGCATGTCTAAGAACTAAACATTCGACGACATGTGACATCCACCGACCCGCACTTGGCCCAGCGTATGTGGATTAAGGCCTAAACTCTCTCTCAACTCGTAAGATAGTTGAGAGAAGACCAGTGCCCAACTTTGGGACACTAAAAAAATGGTCAGCCCTGTGAGGACTGGAGGATCGGGTGGTAGTGACCCTCCAGTCCTCACACTAGTGACCTTCAACAGTGAACATCAGCGCAACATTTGTAGCATCATCGTCGGCATCCATCAACTCTTCATCCTTCCTTTTCACTCCACTACAGCAGGGAGTTAGTCGAGCCAGTCAGCACCGGGTAACGTATCCACCAGCATGCAGCGTCCGGGCATGCCTGGTCACACCCGCACTTCGGCACAGTGTACAGCCGGCCGTCCTACCATCGGCCGGTCAACTAGCAGCGTGCATCGTGCTTGACCGACACAATTAGCACCCGCAGAATCTACCTCAACTCACTGAGGGCATGGCAGCAACTCATCGACTCACTGAGGATACTTATCGTAGCTTCACCTCGACTCACTGAGGACTACTCGCTACGGCATCACTGAGCTCTTCGACTCACTGAAGACTACGCAGCATCACTGGTACTGTCAGATTCTTGACATAAAGGACAATCCGGCTATGAATATAGATTCGCATAGGCGATACTCATTATTTTGTCAGAATCAGTTTCAGGAATGAAAAAATCAGGCATCACCTATTTTGGCTTTAACTAACGCTGCTACTACAACGTCATTTTGGTTTCGAATGGTTGTTAATCTGATAAAATGAATAAAAAACTTCATCAAAAATCTCAATTCTACAAAAGTGCCAATTGCTTCTTTAGTAAGTACACAGATATACTTAATAGGTGCAGTAGTGGGCATGGGTATTTTCTCCAGTATCCTAAGAGTTGAAGGTTTAAGAGTTAGGTTTTGGCTATAATCACAGCAATAGTTCTTAGATATACCGGTGTCCTTGAAATATTCTCAGTCATATATTGAGCGTCGCCTCTACAACAATCCACACAAAGATGTATGGGCACCTGGGATTTTTTAACCTGTGGGAAATCCTCTAAGAATTCCCCCGTTAGTAGGACTCCAACTGTATACCCGAATTAAACCCCCCGGGTGTTCCTTTGCGCATCTTGGCCAGGGTGTCACAAGTGAAACAACTATGACCCCCTGAATGCTAGGTAAGCCCGTCACATCTGGGTTTGCGCCTGCGGCTTATAATTCAAAGCAACCGGTACCGCTGCACCACTGCTGATATAGTTACAAAGTTTCTGTCACAAATAGCCTTTACATACGTTAACATTCTTTCTTCGATATGATATAGAAAGCGACATCTGAATGTACAATGACATATTTTATTTGTTGAGCCACTTTGTGACCTACCAACATTTGTAGAGTATTACAAACTGCATGTATTGAAACTGACAACACGCACAATAATGTATAATTTTACCAAAATTAATATGACGCTGAGTGGCTCTACAATTTTTTAATTTTTATGTTTTTTTTCACAATCAAATGATTAAATTAAATAAGTAGTTTGTACAAAGATTGGACAGTTGTGTTCATGTAAAGGTAACCACAGCTAACATTAAAATATGTCATGGTACCTATAGCTCGACAATGCTCTTCTAAACGGTCGTATATCCGAACGAAAAACTGACTAGAGTAGGGATTTAACACTCTAACGAAAGAATCTCTCAACTTTTCGAGTTGATATATTTAGTATCGTTGAATGAGATTAGTTTTCGATTTGTTAGAGTTAAAGAAATGTTGTTGATGTTGTTTGATGATGTATTTTCTCCGATAATTTGAACATATTTCACACTATCATGTTTGTTTAAAACGAAAATCAACTAAGAATTATGTCGGCGCAATATCCTGAACAGAATTTGGCCTTCACAAAGACTTAAAAAAAAATGTTTTCGACATTAATGATAAAGTATTGTACATGCGATAGTTACTTGTCAATATGTACACTAACCCCTGTATTCATAAGCTCATTATAGCTAAAATAGGTTTATAATTCGTTGGTCTTTGTCTGTCATCTTGACATTTAAACTAGTAAGAAAGAGACAAAATCCATTATAACTAAAGAACCTTATAAGATTTTTATAAATATGCCCGTAAAACTGTAATTTGTGGAGATAAAATAAATATATTATTAATATTACTGTTTTTTTTATTCTGCGATAGGCTGGCACTTGACTACAACTTGCCTGATGTTAAGCAATGATGTACGGTCTATTGAGTTCTCGTGGTAAAACCAGGGAAACGAATTGCTGATGTGCTGCTAAGCAGACCTTGTGTTATGGAAACTAGGTAAATGATAATACTGCACTTTTTTGTTTATTCAGAAATAGGCTTGCGTTTGACTACAACTTGCCTGATGTTAAGCAATGATGTACAATGGAACGCGTTAGCCCAGTATACCGATTCACTCGACTACGAATGATTTTCGGTGAGAAGGTGGCAGCGGAATGAGACTCTTTAAGGTTTAAAACTATAAATGAGCAACAATTTCAACCCAACCTCTTAAATGGTGTCACCATACATCGCACCGGAATATGGCAAGGCCATCCCGACTCAAGACAAACAGACATGATCATAAGATCAATAGAATTCAAAATTTGGAATGTAGATGATTTGAGATACAAGGAAGAACATAGGATAGTTATTATCCAACAGCAAAGAAGGAAAGTAAGATTTTGTTTGATAACCGTAGTCAAGCTAGTTATTATTAGTAAAATCTAGCGTTTAAATTAATATAAATATTTTAATGTAAATAATATATCGCGCTTAATTAATAACTATTATTATTTTTATTGTTATTATATCTATTTAAATTTTAGTTGATTTTTTTTCAAATTCAAATTCAAATCAATTTTTATATTACCATATTTTCAATTACAATTTTATAATTTGTTTTTAATGTATTATTTTATTTTTAAATTTTTATGACTGATTCTAAATTCTGTTATTTAATCATTGAAATAATTTTTTAATACACACCTGAAATAAATGACTTTTTTTATGTACAAGGCCCGGAGCTCGGTGTCTGATTTATATATAAACTAAATCTTTTTTGATGAAACTTTTACTGTTCTCTAGATAGTAAAGTTAGCGCAGCAGGTATTAAACTGGACAGTTTACCAACCAGGTCATCTGGCTCCCACTATCCAGCTGTTTTCCAGTTCTGAAGAGTCTAATCTTAATAAAACCATAAATTGAGATTAAAGTTGCATATTAATTGCCTGTACAATGTTAGTTCGGTGCCAAATTATAAAATCTAGGCAATTTGGAACGGCGAATACTTTAACGAAGTTAGGGAAGTGGTCCCACTGCGAGCGGAGAACTTTTGATGGCTAATACAAGGATTTACGCGCACTTATATTTTTATGTAATTCTAAAATAGGAGTGACCACAACTTGCTTGTTAAGTTATTATGTGGTCCGGACGGAACACACAATAAATACCGATGAATTTGTTTATTTGTTCGGGAAACAGAGATGCTGGCAGCGAGTACCACATCACGACGCGCGAGCGCACGTCGTTCACATTTCTTTATAAAATTCTCTCCTTTTTGCAAAGTCAAAAAAGTTGTCTGCATTCGTATTTAAAATTTCTTTACAAATTTGAGGAGAGAATTTGAGGTACAAATTCTCGCGCTGTAGACATTTATCTCGATCGCGAAAAATATCGAAAAAAATGGCCGAATGTCGATTGTTTACTATTTTCATGTAGTCTCAGAATGTCACGTTAAAGATAAGTGAACCACTCAATGCACGTCATGCAATAAGTAGCATGTAGCAATCGATATTATAATAATATGTCGATTTCATGAGTTTTCAATCGACATTCACTACTTTTTCGACGTATATCGCGTTCGATATAAATGGCTAAAGCGCGAGAATCGGGGTCCAACACAGATGTTTTAATTTAAAAAGCCAAGACACAAACATAATTATTTTCAGACACATTTTTATTTGTATTGTATTGTATTTAAATATTGTATCAAAAATGTAATATTGCTCACCGCTCACAGTGGAGCCAAGCCTCATTATTATAATATTTTGATATAGCTAATAAAACGTCATCGTATCTGGCAAGTTTTCAAGATGTCAAGAAATGTATAAATGTAAAAATACACAATATGTCAAAGTGTGACTCACCGGGTGTCAAACTCATGGATTTATAATTAACTCGCTTTTGCCCGCTACTTCTTCCGCGTGTTATGTGTAAATTATCTGAAGGGCAATAAACGTTGGTTTTTCTAATTATATTACTACCTATGGCTTTTATCCAGCATTAGGACATGGCAAGCTATTACAGAACACAAAGATCAACACGACTGGGAATCGAACATCTGACCTTATTATTAAGAGGAGGCTGATACCGCTGCGCCTGCACTACTGTTGCCTCATTCGCATACGCAATCACACATAGGTACTATTATTATAAACTTAAACACCTGTTCTCCGACAAAATTATGACTCGCAGTTACCGAGCGTGTGAAATACACATAAATGTTATATAAATAGTGAATTTCCTACATTTTTCACGGCGATCATAATAAACTATGTGATTTTAGGAATGTATCACATTATTAAATCTTATCACGTGAGGTTGGTAGAGTTTAAAATTGATGTGGCATATTTATTTTGTCTCTGACTGGTACAATTTATTAGTACTTACTAACTTTGCGAACGCAGCACCGTCCCGCGCTTATTATGTCGGTTATCGCGCTAAACCATTAATTAACTAACCACACGGAATAAAACTACTTTTTATTCGATTTCATCCCGGTTTAATTCTATTTCAATGTGTGATATTCGAGTAAATCTAAGACAATACTACATTAACCACTTTTTGCGCAGTCGGATAAAAAGAGATCTATGTCCTTCCCCCGGGTTTCAAACTATCTCCATACCAAATTCCATCCAAATCGGTTAACTAGTTTTGGCGTGAAAGCGAGACAGAAAGAGAAGAGCTACATACATTCGCATTTATAATATTAGTAAGGTATGGATGCCAAAATACCAATTGTCATATTTCATAGATAAAAATCGAGCACCCAGCAACACAACACAACCTGAGAGACAGCGGTGGCTCAGCGGTATCAGCTTCGCCTTTGAAATATAGGTCACGGGTTCGTGTTCGTGCCCACACATCTTTGTGTGAATTGTTTCATCACCGCTGCTCAATATCGGTGAGGCAACCGGCCACGTCGAAGAACTAATCATTCGAGGACATATGACATCCAACAACCAGCACTTGGCTAACGTGTGTGGATTAAGTCCTAAACTCTTTTAACTCTGAAGATAGTTGAGAGAAGACTTGTGCCCAGTGGGACACTAAAAAGGGTTGAAGTGAAAGCAACCAATAGAGAAATATTGTTATAAGTTTCTCACAAGTTACAGCGTAATAAATAAAGAAGTCAATGAGCGCCAAAATAACACAATTATTTTCACTATCACCATCGTTCTTAGAACTCTAGGGTTTAGTTAGATGAATCTAAGGATAACTTAGCCATTTTCTGACGCAATTCATCCAGTCGTTTGGGAGATACAAGGTATAATAAAATTATAAAAATACATACAAGACATGTGCGAAAAATACCACCCTTCCTTATGGGTCGGGTAAAAAAGTTAAAAATAAAGTCAAAGGTTCAAATAACTAAATTGTAATCTTATAAAAGTCATAGAAATAACGCAAACTGATAAATTGCAAACAATTTCATGCATTGAAGTGCCATAGTTGCCGTATAAAATGTTATAGCACTGCCATCTAACGTTGGCTAGAGGAACTAAATGATTCACTCGCAAACCAAACTTTCAATGAAATATCAAACTCAAATAACAGATGGCGCTCATTCAAACACAAGTTCTGTGTAACACCAATAGATGGCGTTAAAATAAAACATGAGACAATGATTTAGCAGACTTATTTTTAAAGGACGGTCACAGAGTGCACCAAAATATAAAAATAATCAGTGTGCAATACAAATCATTGAATAAGGATGGATTGCACATGCAATACTGTTAAAAAATAGATAGGATACATAATAAAGAGATAGGTACACAAATAAAAGGGCATTTTTTACAACGACAAATTGTCATACCCATTATATATCTCCGAATTTGGCCTAGACGAAACCACGGTTGATAGATGTCTGAAAATATCAGCAGACTTAACATTAACAAGCTTGTACTTACTGTTTTTCTACAGTAAATCTTACCGAAAGAGACGTCTTTTTAATGAACATTAATTACCAACATTTGGACATCTACGCAATTGTATCCAACCTTTTGAGAAGAGTAGTTACCTACTAGAGTAAGAAAAAATCATATTTAAAAAGGTAGTTCTAATACAACTGGACATAAAATATCATCTGCTTTAAACACGTTGTAATTCCTATCGAGGTCCTACTGACATGTCACAGAATTGAGTAAGGATCTAATGTAGAGCTTTGCTTACCTTCTAAAAACTGTTTGGTAGGTAGACGTAGAGAGACTTTGAGAGATGACGCGTAAGCCGAGTCGATGTACCAGTGAGGATCACGCTGATCACCCAGCCTTTCAGAACTGCCTCTGAAATAAATAAATGAGAATCATGATTAAATTAGTAGACCGGTGGTTCAGTGGTAAGCATGTTCACATATTAATCACGAGGTTCCGCGTTCGATTCACAAAAATACTTTTTCTAATATACCTACTTTAAGAATCATAGTTGCAGGTCGAAGTTATGAACTAAGACATAAACAATATTATATTTTTCATTGCATAGATGACCTAAAATTTATTATTAGACGATATATTAACTGAGTAGTGGTGGTACAGCGGTATCAGCTTCGCCTTTAAAATATAGAGTCATCCACCAACCCGCTCGTAGCAAGCATGTGTGGATTAAGGCCTAAACTCTATCAACTCATATGATAGATGAAACCTTTATTGTTCAAGCCCCATGCCCAGCTATAGGACACTAATGTGTTGTTTATACTTTCCCCTTACTCCTCCCTAAACTAAATCCGCGACTGTAGTTTTCTATTTACCTAAGTCACTTAAGCTATAAGGAGATATATTTGGGTTAAAAAACATATTATTTCTGCTTAGAATAATAATATATAAGTGTACTTCAACAAATTTACTTTTATGATTTCAATTTCATTGCTCCAGCTAGACTAAACAATCTTGAAACCATAATAAATAGAAATCTCAATGTTATAGCTGTATTTAAATAACATCAATGAAGACTAAAATAAATGAATACACAAGAATGATAGTATAATTTTTGTTAGTACCCTATCTTTCATGTGCAAAACGCAAGTAATTTTCAAATAACTGAAAAAATAATTACTGTCGCAATCCATTCAGCTTTTTAGAATATACGAGGTAGTATTACAAACTTTAATCATTATTATCAGTCTGGGGACGTCCACGGCTGGACACAGGCCACCCCTTTAGATAGCCGGCCGTATGCATCCATCGGCTTTCCGCAATCTTAACTATGTCATCAGTCAACCTTGTGGCGTTACAAAGTTTATACATACAAAATACAAAAGAAAAATATAACCCTTCTTTGGTGTGTCGGGTAGAAAATCAAACAGAGGGAAACATACAAAAGTGGTTAAGAAACAAAACGTTATTTTTAACGCGTTTATTAAAAGACGCATGTTCTAACAGCTATTTAGCATTGCTGACCTTGTATTTATTTGACTAAGGAACGAAGGTAAGGGTTATTTTACAACCATCCTATACTTAAATAGATCCTTAGAAGATTGAAACAATTTAGCAAGTTAGAAATAATAAAATATAAATCGTATCTGCAGCATATAATTATCTGCATACATATAACGTGTTTATTATTTTAGCTCTAAAGATAAATAAGCGTAAATGTAGCACGAGAAGCTCTTGTTAAATAAATTAAGTATATTATAAGAAATCTGAACAAAAACGGGAAAGAAAACACAGCAAGAGGTTATGTGAAACCAAAACATTACTTCTTCACAACGCCTTACATAAAATTAATAGCAAAACATGCAGCATAAGCCTTTTACGATATTTACCCTGAATCCATTTCTACAGTCATCTAGATAAACACAGATTTTATAACAAATAAAAACTTAATTCACCATTCGATACAAAATAAAAGCTACATGTTTCGACGGTATGTCAAACTCTGAAACTATTTTCGGCCCCAAGTTCATGAGACAACGTAAATAATCACTTGCGGTTTTGCGTTAACGTCCCTTTTCGCGAGTTTTGTCTGTGGTTTGAGTCTGAGTATGACGTTTTATTTTTGAGGATCTTGAAGAGATGGCGTTGTAAAGAACATTGATGATAATGTTTTACTTACGCTATTTTCTACTAGATGGCGTTAATTAGCTAACGCAAGATAATATTTTAAATGTATTTCAAATTTTGAAAAATATATTATGTACTAGCGGACCCCGCAGACGTCGTCCTGCCCGGTAAAGCAGTCCACCAACCGGGTCCGGGGTAGAATACTACCGAATCTCAGACCTACCTAATATACATAGGTATCAGACTTCATAAAAATCGGCCAAACCGTTACGGAGGACTTTTTTTTTAATTTCTCTGCGTAAGAACTATCCTCGTACTTCAAGGTATATCTTAAAAAAAGAATTAGCGGAATCGGTTCACCTGTTCCCGAGTTTTACGCTTACCAACACATTTAGTGATTAATTTTTTTAAAGATTGTCATTAATTTTCTATTCATTATAACGTTCGTACAACATTGTATACTTACTTTGTTACAGACAAATGGCTCCAAATTTCATTTTCGTGAAGCAAGAAAATTCATTTCCCTCCCAAACGCGAGCAAAGCATTTATTAGTTCGTAGTTCTAATTTGAGTAAGTATTTTATTAAAATACCTTGCTATGCGGAAACGAACTGTACTTAAACGTTGAAAATAACAAATATTTAAACGTGAATAGTTAAATAGCAACTGCATTTGTTTTTACAGCTGCTCTACGTAACTACGACCAGTATGTTTGCGAAAACGCAGCGTTTACTATGAGGAATTCTTCAATATATAGAAAAGTCATAGAACATTTAACGGGCCGGTGGCGTGGTCGGTAAGATACTTGCTTTTCACACCGCAGCGCGCAGGTCGTGGGTTCGATTCCCACCTGAGACAAATATTAGGTAGTGATGAACATTTGTGTTTGTGTCGAGTCTGGGTGTAAATATCTATTACATATTTACAAAAGTAAAGTATTATATGTATAGGTACTTAAAGAATTATAGTCGGAGCTTGAAGATTCGAATTGTGCCCCATAAACAATAGGTTCGCCCTTATTACGTATGGGACCTTTTTTTATGAAGGGAAATGCGCTACACATGCTCGAGTGGGAAGAGCCCAAACACGAGAGCTACGTGAGGCTCCCGTTTTAAGTGCGAGCGAGACTTCTAAAGTTCCCGAGCTTCAAACGACCAAGCCCGTTTTACTCACGGTGTCCTTCTACTGACCATGGTGTAAAGAAGCGGAAATCGCCAATGCATGCACCGAACAGCCTAGCGGCTTATGCCCTTTGGGCAAGTACCGTCAATAAAATGAGAAGCTTTACTCTCCCCTCTGCACAAGTATTTAGGCGCGCATCAGTCTGTCACGGTTGTGTCACTAGTGGTTCCCGTGACACCCTGGCCAAGATGCGCGAAGAAAGGTTTTAGTTCGGATAACCGGTACGGAGTCCCACATACCCCCCGCCCTGCGCCCAAACAGGGCGGGGAGTTAGAGTGCGCACCAGTCTCCAAGCAAGCGCCTTTTTTTTCATAATGGACCCAAACATCACAGTAAAAGTGGGTGATATAAACCTCTGCCTATACCTTCGGGTAATGCAGGCATGATGCTACGTTTGTTTATCTACTATAAATATTTTAGTATCCTGCAGCTTACGACATTCCAGCGGTTAGCTATATCCGCGATAACACTATTATTATAAATAGTTGGACATTGTTTTGTCTTCAGTTTATTCAAATAGCACGATTTCGCTTCATACTCGTACTTTAACAAAAGTAAAGGTAGTTTTTACTATGTGGGCAGCCCCATTGGGGGGGTAACTTTACCTTACTGTGCGTTTCAAATAAGAATATGACTGTAATCCGCCATCTTGGATTGGAATGCACTACAACTCATATTCCTTCGTCCGTGGGAGTGCACCTTTTATCTGGTCCCCGTATGGTGCAAATTAGGTGACAATTAGTCAATTGGTAATCATGTGTTCCGTGTAGGGACCTAATGTTGTTGATAGATCTTATACGATGTAGCTAAGCCTCTGAGGATAGGCAGAAAGTGTTGGCTGATGAAGCTTACACTTTAGACTAGACGCTACTTACTCCCACGTTTAATAACAAAGGAAGTAATATTAGATCGTAAATTAATATTATTCGCAAATATAACAAAATTTTATTAGGTGTTTACATGTATTTATTGGTTTTAAGATCAAAAGCGAGTGTGTTGATGTAATTTTTATATTATGCTTACTGATACTAAAGAAAACTACTAAAATATCTTTGCATAGTAGTATTGACGGGCCGGTGGCGTGGTCGGTAAGATACTTGCTTTTCAAGCCGCAGGTCGTGGGTTCGATTCCCACCCGAGACAAACATTAGAACAAAAAAAAACGTATTATATGTATAGTATATACCAGTTATCTGGTTTCCATAACACAAGCTCTGCTTAGCTTGGGACCAGATGACCGTGTGTGAAAAAAAAATGAAGTGGCTTCAGCTGTCTGTTAGCGATAAACTTAAAAACTACTGAACGGATTTTCATGCGGTTCTGACCTATAGACAAAGTTATCTATGAGGTAGGTTTAGGTGTAAATATGTACCCGAGCTAAGCTGGGGCTGGTAGTTAGCTAGTTTTAAATTAAAGACAATGTCATTAGTGAGATGAAGAAAATTAGGGTAGACGGACCTCATGTTGTTGCAGTCTAGGCAAAATTCGTCAAGGCTAAAATTGCAAAGCCTCGAGCATTGCCGCATAGTTGCTAGTCTTTCGGTCTTTTATCGGATACACTTCGGAGAGTGTGCGTTGGAATTATTATAATCTTATTCCCCCATCCCCGTTCTTCCATAGATCAAGTAGAGGTACGACTATGCGCCACCGTTATAAAATATGGTGGAAATTCCACGGGTACGCACAAAGCGCTTTACCTCTATTTTTATTGTGCAAACTGCGAAAAGTTGTGGAATTCGCTGCCAGCATCTATGTTTCCCGATAGCTATAATCTGCCTATCCGCATGTCACAAGTGAATCGGTATTTCCTGGGTAAGCGCGTTCCATCTTAGACTACATAATTGTTTCACATCAGACAAGTTGTGGTCCAGCGGCAGCCTATTATAGGATTAAAAAAAGTCTAGAGCATATAGAGAGGTGAGAGTGACGAGTTGAGGTCTGAATCCAGAGGGTTTCGCGAGGTCCCGGATTCAAATCCGGGTTAGTGTGAAAAATTTCTGATGGAAAAAAATTTGGTGATATTCACCTCTGCCTACAGCTTCAGGTAATGCAGGCTATAATGGTAATGATTCATAGGTTTTGGCAGCAGGATTGTTGATGTTACAACTTATAACTAAACAAGATAAGTATCTAAAATGAAACGCGATCCGGCGCACGCGCACCATGCCAAAAATAACTATATCAAATAAAATAGTTGACTAAAATAAATAGTTGATAAACATAGACGGGTCGAACCACAGAGCATTGAAAACGCAGTGACTAGAGTTGACATAAACTTAACATTGAGCTTACGCCTGTATTACCCGAGGGTAGGCAGAGGTTGATTGTGAAATTCATTTATTTTTTTGTTGTTGGTTTCGCTGCCATCATTCCTATTTTTTTCTCTGGGACACCTAAACTGTCTAGGCCCCACACGAATTTAATTGAAAGATAATAGGAGGAAAAATTTTAGTTTGAAACTGTGCCCTATGAACGGCAATAGGCTCGGCCCCTATTAGCTTCTATTCAGTGGAGGAACTTTAAATGAAATCAAAGAATATTATTATTATTATTGTTATAACTAAATTGAAATTCTAAGTTATTTATAATTATTATTCAGTAACAATTTATTATTAATCTGTAGATTGTTGCATGTTATTATGTTTCTTTTTTATAATTAACTAGCGGACCCCGCAGACGTCGTCCTGCCCGGTAAAGCAGTGCCACCTTCCAGGTCCGAAAACAGAATACGACCTATTATAAGATTTCATAAAAATCGGTCAAGCTGTTACGAAGGAGTTTCTTTATTTTTTCTCTGCGTAAAAACTATCCTCGTACTTCAAGGGATATTAAAAAAAAAAAATTTGCGAAATCAGTTCAGCCGTTCTTGAGTTATGTACTTACCAACACATTCTGGGATACATTTTTATATTATAGATATTAATTTTATTTTGTATGTCGGACATCAAACACAATGCAAATTGTTATTGATAAATAAATAAATATTACGTATGGGACCTAAACATAGCCATTTACCATTTCTTTATATCCTATTAGCTGCGCTTGACCACAATTTGCCTGTTGTTAAGCAATGATGTCGTCTACGATGGAACGCGCTTACCCAGTAAATACCGATTCACTCGTGACATGAAGACAGGCAGATCCTAATCTGATCGATCTAATCGATCCTGGCACACAGGAGTTGCAATTATGGGATTGTAGTGGTGGGTTAAGTCCCATAAAAAAAACTTCAAGCTGAACTTCTACTAAGATTTTTAAAGTATGTACCTATACGTTTTTTGCTTTGTCCGAACCTGAACCTGAACTCGCAGTTATTAAACGAACACGTTTACGTATAGGCCGACCGTTTAACTCGCGTATCGCCATCTGAGGTACAAAGTCATAAAACATTAATTAAATTTCTTAAAAAACTATTTAACCACAGATAAAAGTAATGTAAGACTATTCGTCACTAATATCCATATCGCTTGAATCATCATCACTGTCTGTGCAGCTTGAGGAGTCAGAATCTTGGCGATAGGCGATACGCGAGTTAAACGGTCGGCCTACAGCGGCAACAAGGCAGTTTCTGTGATATTTTTGTGCGTATGAGTTCAACGTACTACGGAATAAAGTTTTCGAAACGAAGCTTATGAATGAATGTCAAATAATATTTTTGTGTAAGTAAAATATGCAATGTTTTCTTTAAAAATATTTATATCGACTAAAATAAATCTCTGAAACCGGACATTCTTATTTATTTCTAAAGCTTGTAAATAAGATTTGACACGTTAAACGTCCCCATACAAATTTTTTTCATTTCCTTGTGCGTCCCACATATAAACTCAATCTTTATATGTGCTGGTAAAAACGTAAATAATAATAAATGGACTTCAAATCCAACGTCAATATAAATGAATTATTTTTAAAACAGTTCTTTACTAGAAACACTGAAATATTTCATTTCAGCAGGTGCTTAAACAGAGACTTTTGCACTGAGATAAACTCTCACTACTAACTCACTACCTACTTACCTTTGTTAAATTTCCCTTAGTTGCGCAGTAACCCATATATAGGGCACTGGACGTTTAACGTGTTAAGCTCGTGCGTAGGTTAGAGATGGATGGGTAAGGATATTACACGGAAAACAATGTGCTTAAACGGAAAATAATAACATTACCCTATTTTTAAAAAGGTTAAAAAAAGTCTTCTTCAGTGATCCACTGCACCCTCTTCCCAAAAAACATAATTAATCACGAGTGAATCGATATATTGGGTAGGTGCGTCCCATCGTAGTCTACGATTACGTCATTCACTTCAGACAAGTGCAAGCCTATTTCAGAATAAAAAGAAAAATGAAAAGAGTTGTAGTCAAGCACAAATTTATTGCAGAATAAAAAAAATAGGGACTATAGTTGCACCTCGAAGTTTGATTTGCTACTACTGACCTAGATGAGTTGCAGTCAGCATGTTTGTGGTGGTTTAGACCCAAAATGACAGCAATCTTTACTTTCATAGAAATATTATAAATGTAAAAGAATTAACACTAGCAGCTTTCTAAACTAAAACTACTTTGTCTTTATCAAAGACGACCCGTATACAAACCCGCTAGAATTATTAAGGTAAACCACACTTAAAAAAATCGCGACCTATACTACGAGGCCGTCGATCAGTAGGCTAATTCAGTTACAGTGCAGTTGCAGTTAAGTTTCTAACAAAACAGCCCTTTTCGTATTCTCGTGATTTTGACAACCGCTGTCAGATACGCTCGCGTCAAGCTTGCGTCACGCGAGCGCTTTAGCGTTTAAGTTATTTGTGTGACAATTACAAGAATAACATTTTGCGCTAAGACTTAAACTTAATTGCAACTGCACCGCAACTTGATCGGTGCATCAAGAAATGACGTGAATACCAGGAGCGGTGCGGTGCTCGAGGGGACCACGAGCTCCGGTCGGCGAGGTGCATTCATCCATCACATAGTGGGGGCGCAGACACGCTACTTTTTATACCAATAACTACCACACAGGCGAAGCGGTGGGCGGAAGATTAGCTTTTTATGCCACTGCGCATAAAGTAATAAACTTCTTAATAGATATGTAGTTGTCGCCATATTTATGCTGGCAACCATGCGTGGTTTATTATAATTGCACTTACAATGTAACATCTTCTTATATCTAATAACTGTAGATCATTTAACAACAAAACAGAAACATTGCGCTGTATAAATCATTGCGCGCGCGCATATTGCAATAGATTATCTGGAAGAGCTCTACTCGCAGCCACTGGAAGAGATCCACTTTATTTCCTACTGTCAATTATTTAATTTAAATTATACCATTAGTTTCCACTGGCGACACATCCATAGGGAAATGTGTTGCAAGCACTATCTATCTCTATCGTTTAGAGATGAGTAGAAAGAGATAAGACTACTCTTGTATCAAGTTTTGTTGTGCAGTGCAAACTCCCAGATACACGCCAAGCGGCCTTGCCGTGTTCCGGTGCGATGTCTGGTGACACCATGCAAAGAGTTTGGGTCGGAATTGTTGCTCCTTTAAGGTTTCTAACCATATGGAGGCTCATTGCACTGCCACCTTCTCACCGATAATCATTCGTAATCACGAATGAATCGGTATACTAGGCTGGCGCGTTCCATCGTAGACTACATCATTGCTTAACATCAGGCACGTTGTAGTCAAGCGCCAGCCTATCGCAGAATAAAAATAAAATAATAAAAAAAACACTCATAACTTCAACAACAAAAACATAGCATCTATATTACCCGAAGGTAGGCAGAGGTGAATTTCACCCACTTTCCGCTGACTTTGTTATGACCCATACGTAGGATAATTTCTCATTTCTCAAAAAAAAATTAGAAGTAGGTATTTAAATTTTTTATTGTGTAATCAAATATTCCCACTTCATTATAGTTTTACAGAATTTTTAATTAAAAACGCCTAGAATACCGCATAGCGACCACCCGCAAAATAAAATAGTTCTTTAATCAATTACCTCACACATTTAATAAGCCTAGATATTCAGCCACGAGTTTAGAACACCTCGCTTCGAGAATGATTGGCGCTGACAGCTGCCCTGGCGAAGCGCCCGCGCAGACCGCCCATTGTAATTGTCAATGGATTTAAGCCACAGTGTAATTTTAACAGCTAGATTTTACAACCAATTTAAAGCAATTTATTGCACATATACCTTAGCTTTTGGACGTCAACAACACCACAGTTAGTATTATAATCTGTGATCAGAGGTATCCGTTGGAGGCCTTTTAGTTTGCTACTCCTATGCACCAAGATTGACAGCGGCACGGTGAAGAGACTTGGATTTGAACGACGTTCTGGCCATCTTACTCAGACCAAGAAATAGATCGAAGTAGATTTCACTACACTGAATTTACTATGTAAATAATAATAATATCCATCGATTTTAGACAACAAGGCTGATATAAAATATTACACAATAAACCAATACTTATAATTATGAAATTAGATTAGTAATCTGAGTAACTAAACTATAAATACAACATAAATAATTCTATTATTGACGAGCCGGTGGTGTGGTCGTGGGTTCGATTCCCACGCAAGTCTGACATTTGTGTGATGAACACGTCTGTTTGTAATTATTAGTCTGGGTGTAATTATCTATTTTTAATTATGTATTCACAAAAGAAAAGTATTTTGTGCAGTATACCAGTTATCTGGTTTCCGCTCTAAGCCCTGCTTAGTGTGGGATCAGATTGCCGTGTGTGTTAATGTTCCACTATATTATTATTATTATATTTCTTTAATTCTAATTTTTCACGTTGCATGCATCGCGCCTATTCTGTGCCCACAGAGCAAAGTAAATTGCTGTTCTCAACCTTTGTTTATCTATTGACCTACTGTTTATTTTCTGCTGTGTTGTTGCCTGATCGATTGATTATCTTGCTGATAAATAATACACCAGTGAGTTTTGTGATTAATTTAAAGTTAAATACCTCTTCGTTAGTCTATTAGTTACATCTCAACTTCAGTTACAGAATACACGTAGTGTATTTAACTGTTGGTTGCGTTTCTGGGTGTGAGTAAATTAGCCAGACCCGGCGCGATGACAGATCATTTACGCGTGGATTATACTTTTGGTGTTGCAAGCGTCCATAGACTACGGTAAACGCTTATCTATGCCTGTCATAAGACTTAGAAAAGAAATAGAGAAAATATTATTTTCTGAAAGGTAGGTACTTTACGTGACTTTTAAACATTTGACACGTGAATGACATTGATGTCTGCCTAATACTAGATTAATTTCAGTCTTCTATTCTCTGAATGCAAGTGAAATTCTAAGCAAAGTAGTACCTGAAGTACCTACCCTTTGAATGAAAAAAGAAAAATAAAAGATAAGAAAGATAAACATTTATTTGACAAAGACAGGCCACACAAAATCAAATGATAATAAAAAAACACATAGAAAGAGAAAAAAAACACATAGAAAGAGAAAAAAAACATAAATAGAAACTCTAAAAGAAGAAAAAAAATGTAGATCTAAACATATAGATTTTACTGTGTGGGTATTAATGAAGAATAAATAATTATTGAAGAATAAGTTACAGTCTTAGGGAAACATAATGAGTAAAAGGGTAAAAGTGATTAGTGACGGGCCGGTGGCGTGGTCGGTAGGATACTTGCTTTTCACGCCGCAGGTCGTGGGTTCGATTCCCACCCGAGACAAACATTTGTTTAAATATGTCTGTTTGTCTTGTGTCTGGGTGTAATTATCTATATTTAAGTATATATTTACAAAAAGAAAAGTATTATGTGTAGTATATTACCAGTCATCTGGTTTCCATAGTACAAGTTCTGCTTAGTTTGGGATTAGATGACCGTGTGTGTTCATGACCCACTAAAAAAAAATATATATTCGTTTGACAGCCCACTACGCTAGCTTGCTCAGATAGGCCTTCGTGGTTATTAAACAAAGACGGTTTTTACTGGATATATCAACGAAGCCCATTTTTTAGCTATACCTATAAAAAAAGAAGCAACATCTACTACCCATTTATTTATTTTAACAAAAATGTCGTAACACAAAAATATCTTATATATCTCAAACCTCGGAAATATCAGCCAAATCCATTGTCAAGGACACAACCTTGTCAAGTTCAGAAATGACGTCACATCTGCCGTCTCTTTCTAACAGACCTTGAGGTTCAAGGTTTATCCTTAAGGCCGCTGAAGGCGAAGGCCAGCAAGCGTCCCGGGAAATCCTTGAAGCAAGGCCGAGGTCACGGCCGAAAGGAGGCCGCCAAATGGAGGTCGTATTTCAAAAATTGTACTTACACAAGGTTATAGGTTATCTATATAGTTTAATAGAACTACCCGATTTGAAAAATTTGTGCACTGTTAGATAGCTCATTTATTGAGGAGCACTATAGAGGACTTTTTATCCCACTACTGGGCACATAGGCTGGGCAAAGCCGTGACAAGAAAGCTAGATTTAAATAAGCATATTCAAGGGCTGTTTCACTTGTTGCAGAAAAAGTTCTAGATAAGTTAATGGCAAATTCACGGCCGGTGGCGTATCTGAATGCTTGCTTTTCGCGACACAGATCGTGGGTTCAATTCCCACCCAATACAGACATTTGAGTGATGAATATGTCTTTCTTGAGTCTGGCAGTAGTATTAAGTAGATCTGTGTTTACTAAGGAAATGTATCGTATGTAATATTTATTTATTTAATATTTACTCATAGTGCGACATTAACACACACGGCCATCTAATCCCAAACTAAGCAGAGCTTGTACTATGGAAACCAGATAACTGGTAATATACTATATTATTGGTTATCTGGAATCAATAGTACAATCTCTGCTTAGTTTAGGATTGGATATCTGGATTATAATTGTAAATTTGGATTGCACAGGTTTCTGAGAGTCTGCGCCGGTGGTGGGTAGCATCTTAGACACGCAGATAGAGAGTTGGTAGAATTGCAATAGAAATAAACAGTAACCACTTTAGAATTTAGCTTTTAATACTTTTGCGAAACAAATGATATTAGAAAAATAGTGATAAACTAAGGACACGAGATCTAGTCGTCCGTTAGGTTTCTAGTGCATATCTAGACTGCTGGTAAAGATAAATGTTCTCTTAGTAGTCTGTGGTAAAGATTGATAATTGAAAATAATATAAATAATTTTGAACTAAAAAAGAAACGTAAGAGTGGCCAGGAACGAGGAAAGGTGGAAGGTGGATGGATGAAGGTTGAATTTGTTACAAACCTTATCTGACAAAACAATTTAAAGGAAAATTATTTAATTGTAAGCATTATTCGCATAAACAACGACGGGCCGGTGGCGTGGTCGGTAAGATACTTGCTTTTCACGCCGCAGATCGTGGGTACGATTCCCACACGATTGAAAATGTCTGTTTGTATCGAGTCTGGGTGTAAATATCTATTTTAAGTATATATTTACAAAAGGAAAGTATTATATGTATAGTATATACCAGTTATCTGGTTTCCATAACACAAGCTCTGCTCAGCTTGGGACCAGATGACCGTGTGTGTTAATGTCAAAAAAAAAACAAAAGCAAGTCGCAAGATCAACAGAAAACAAAATTGTATCTATTAACCCAAAGAGAAAAACAAAGAGAAAACTTTTCTTGTTCATGTCATTCGTCACACTCCTTATTTTGACAGGCGGTGACAGGCTTATTGGTTCCCGTCACCTTTTTGTATTGTATTTTCTTACAAGCGATAAAAAATATTGTCTGTTGACAGCAGACCAATAAAATTTTTCATAGACTAACTATATCATTCTACTTTAAAAAAAAACACTTTTCTACGTCTCGGGATTTAAACAACCATATTAGAACCTGTGGCAATATAATTAATTATGGACATTGCTGAAAATCAGTGCTGGAGGTCGCCTCTAGTAGATACTCACAGCGTTTACTGGGTCACACTTACTCTTTATTTTTTGTATTTTTTTATATTATAGCTGTTTTTATTTGTATTTTTTATTTGTTTTTTATTTAATTATGTGTGTCCTGTCTTTTTCAAATAAATGTTTCTTTATCTTTCTTATTACAAAGGTCACTTACCTCAAAATGTAGGTCACAATATTAGATCCAAATTCTAGAACAAAACTGAAAACAATTTCACTGAAACACGTCCTTCTAACACGACATAGCAATAACTATGAGTCGGGAAGACTAAAAATATCTACAGAAATTTTGTTAAAGTTTGTACTGGTATTATACTGCCTACTGAAACGCTAGTTTACACAGACGATAGACCATGCCCGAAGGTGTAGACAGAGGTGAATATCTCTCGCGTTTCGACGGTTATGTTTTAGACTCCATACGTCATAAGCGGCGAACCTATTCCGTTCGTCAAATACTCAAATGATCACCTTTTTTTTATTTTGTAATAAGCTTGCGCTTGACAACAACTTGCCTGATGTTATGATGATGATGGGATGATGATGATGATAGGGTGCGCCTGCCCAATACACCGATTCACTCGTGATTACGACTGACTTTCGGTGTGAAGACGGCAGTGGAATGAGGTTCCATATGGTTAAACTATAAAGGAGCAACAATTCCGAAGTACCCTCTCTTAATCACCAGACATCGCGCCGGAACAGGGAAAGGTCATTTAGGGGTGGGGCTTTGTCTGGTGGGTGGTCACCAACCACAGCCGTAGCCTACCACCACTTTATTGTCACCTGAGTTGTACCACGTGTGGGGATTCATTTAAAGATGTACATCCACGGACGAAGGAGACTCAACACAGCTGTCGTATTATGAATGTGATTCCGTTGAAAGAAAGGGATGCGGTTATACAATGCGCATCCTTTTCTTTCAACGGAATCATAATCACTTTAAACACTCATAATACGGCAGCTAGTGTTTGGCGGTATAGTAATAGCCAAGACGAGGCAATGGAAGCACAGAACACTACCTACTATTTCGTCACAGCAAACTGAACACCACTTTGGCCAAACCGACCTGTTCTTGAGTGAAGACCAAGGATTGGCTATCAGACTAGGCGGATTTACCATCTTTGTAGGTGGTAGTAGCTGGAAGAGAGTAGTTGGAGGCGTACCTTCCAATCAGTGGGTATACCTACATCTACAATGTCATAGCCGCCGCCGGTAGTCCGTGCAGACTACCTGCGCCCCGATTTTTGAGTTTTAGACATTTATGACGAATAGACAAATTACGAAAATATGTCATGAAACCAATGAAATTCTTATTTTGTCTCCAACATAATATGTCTATTAGAGATAAATGTCTAAAGACCCGAGAATCGGGACCCTGCTTTGTTTCTGTATACGCCTTTAGGTAGGATTACTAATCATTTCTATCTAGTATTATCTTAGATTTACGCGAATATCACACATTGAAATAAAACTACTTTTTATCGGATTTTATCGCGGTTTATTTTAGATTTTAGATCCCGACGTTTCAAAGTCTTTTCAAACTTCATGTTCATGGGCGGACTGAGATATTTGACGTCCAAAAATATTAATCACAATTATTAGTGACTACCTACAAACATTATATTTAAGTTGCGTTCCGATTTAAGCAAACTGAGCTGTGTCTGAAATTCTGAGTGGTTTTTATGTCATTTCTTTTTGTATTTAGGGTTAAAAGAAAAGCATTCTAAATTAAAGATTTAAACAGACAAATCTTAAACTTTTATCGTGACAAGAACATGACTTCTTAATCGCTTAATCGTGTTAGATTAAATTAGTTTTGACACTTCGATGACAACTTATTAAGGCCAAATTAGATTACATTAAGTACTTCGAGAGTTAATGAATTCGATTTTTCTAAGGTAGCCTGAAATAGAGATCTGCCATAAGAACGTCTAAATTTCCGCCCTTTACTATGAATGACACTCAAACATTACCTCTTACACTAATAGATAGCCCATTTATTGGGGAAGGCTATAGGCTACTTTTTGTTCAACCGCTAGACACGATAATAAATGTAGTTCACGGAGCCGTAGCCGCGGGCGGAAAGCTATCTACGCTATGTAATATTAGGTTAAGTACACTGTATAACTTGAGTCAATAAAACATTTTTTTTTTTATCTATCACCATCATCAACATCAGCTAATTTTAGTCCACTGCTGGATATAGGCCTCTCCTACAGCACACCACTGAGCACCACCTTGCCAAGATCGTCACTCCACCTAGTCTGAGGGCGACCTACGCTACGTTTGCCAATCCGTGGTCTCCACTCAAGAACTCGTTTACCCCTTCAGTTGTCAGTTCTGCGGCAGATATGAACTGCTCACTGCTACTTCAGCTGACTAATCCGAAGGGCTATGACCTCTCTTTATCTCTCTGAGATCTCTGTCAGATCACTTCATTACGTATTCGACCCTTCAGAGAAACTGCTAGCATAACCCTTTCCAAAGCTCGCTGAGCGACTTTGAATTTATGGAGCAGTCCTACCGTGAGTGTCCACGTTTCGGCTCTGTATGTCCTAACGGGTAGGACGCATTGATTTAAGACTTTCGTCTTGAGACTTTACTTTAAAAAATATGTATTTACAAGAGTAAAGTATAGTATACTAGCGGCCCGCCCCAACTTCGCCTACCCGTAGTTTCAGCCCACTCAACAATTTACAAAAAATGTGATAATTAAAGAACCGCTAAACCAATTTTGTGCAAACTTCATATAAACCATCTACTAAATAGTCCGAACAATGCCTAAACATTTGGTTTGAATAGGTACTTAAGCCCGTTTTTGAGTTATGAAATTAAAACGAAAAGTGGCATTGATTTATATTTAAATAGATTATCAGTTATCTTGTTTGACGGGCCGGTGACGTGGTCGGTAAGACACTTGCTTTTCACGCTGCAGGTCGTCGCGTCGGTTCGATACCCACACAATTCAGACATTTGTGTGATGAACACGTCTGTTTGTCTTGAAACTGGGTGTAATTATCTATATTTAAGTGTTTAATTACAAAAGGAAAGTATTATATGTAGTAGATGCTTTATATTACCAGTTATCTGGTTTCCATTGTACAAGCTCTGCTTAGTTTGGGACCAGATGGCCGTGTGTGTTAATGTCCCACTATATTATTATTATTATTCTATAATACTAATTGATATATTAGAGCTTGTACTATTACAAGCTCTGCTTAATTTGGGATTGAGATGAGGTGCGGTTTTTATTAGTCCACGCAGGCGCAGCAGCAGAAGGAATCTAGTTTCATAATAATTTGGTACAGAAATACGGTCAATAGTATTTGTTCACGTTTGTAAGCACGAAAATATGTAGACGTCTCAGATTATTATTCTGAACATCGATAAGAATGCGTGGAGTACCGAATGGTGTATTTATAATTCGCTACAATCAAATTTTAATGTGAAATTCCTAGATGTTGTTACGCTAAGATTATACAACGCGCAAGTTGTGGCTCTGGTGTTGAAGGCGTGCATATGCCACGGTGAGCACTTACCAGAGGTGTTCCGAATATTTTTTTGGTGTTATATTCTGGTGATGCTTTAGTAACGCCTTCAAGTATGTAAAAACTAGCTTCCGCCCGCGGCTTCGCCCTCGAAATTGGTCACACTAATCTTGTTTTTCCATACAAACTTTGGAACCCCCTTTGAGTTTTAAAAAATCCTTTCTTAGTGCACCCCATAAGAAACCTATGTGCCAAATTTGGAGTCTCCAGACCCAACGGTTTGTGCTCTGCGTTGATATCTCAGTCAGTCAGTCAGTTTCTTCTTTTATATATTTAGATACATATAAACACACAGATATGGTGTTATGCGTTTATAGTATTGGTAATTATGGAAAGATTCATTCAATTCTTAAGAGCAATAAAGCTTTCTATAACCTATACGTCGGATAAAAATTTTCTACCGTAAATTTTATTAGTATAGGTATAACATATTGGTACCTCAAAGTTCTTTCAGACATTATCCTGTCAGTTCGTACATCAAAAGGTTTTCTAATTACAAATCTAGAGTTATATCATGACAGGTTAAATGCGCCTGATAACTATGGAACATACGCGGTGTCCTACGCAAGCGATTCATGAAGGCATGGCGCGATAATCTGAACATCCTGCTGTGTTACTAGAATTGTAAATATTTCAAATTTTTAATATGTTTCATATTAGTTATTAATTTTAAAAATGGAAATAGATAAATCTTTAATTTTATAGCTTTTCATTTATAATTATCATTTTTTTTATATACATTCATTTGTTTTTTTAATTTCGCATTATTCTAAACCGACGGAAACGCCAAATTTCGTCAACAGTCCATTGTCAATTGTATCAGATAATCTTATTTTACGAAAAACCAATACACGTATTTGGTTAAAAACACAAAAAACCCTAGTACTAATTATCAACTTTCTTGTCGAATTTATAGTATGTTCGACAGTTTTCACAAATACTTAATTTTCATGAAATACTTTTCACTTAATAAATTCTTGTATCCAGTCATCTATTCCACTCTGTCGCATGGATAATTCGGTAATGATATGAGCCTCGATCGTAATAGCGCATACACATTTATCCTGCCTCATGTGTCGCTTGTTTTGCGCCAAAGCTTAACGGTTTTTTCATACATTTACTATCTCTATCTCTATATTATATCTCTTACCAAAGTAAATAAAAGGATAGGGCTTGTGGCACGATACGATTTTTTTTTGCGGATGACCGAACCCAATCGGCCGGAAAGGCCTTTATTGGTGCGAGGACGGTCGAACCGATTAACTACTGTGTCAACTGCCATGAGAACTCCTTATGTGGAGACGAATGTAGGCTCAGGACGTTGCCGGACACTCTAGTTTTAAGGGATCGGGTGGCACGATACGACACACGGGGCGGTTTAAATATATCTCCGCCTTCGCTATCGCATGCGCTTGTTCACATAGGATACCCAGTAAGTTCAATTATTAGGTTGCAAGCTGTAACTTGTAATTTTATCAAACTTGTAATATAATACAAAGATTAATCAATTTTGTAGTAAATGGGTGATCAAAACGGGTATATAACTGATTCGACTCTAAGAAAATGGAAAGAGACAAAAGAAGCACCCAATGGGATCGATCATCATCGGTTAGAAATAGTTAAGCAATTTCAATATTTCTTTCACCGAAGATGGAGTTATCCTACAACAAAATATTCAAAGTCATTTTAATGACGATGACATATAACAGGAGCGACCCCAACATCCCAAAAGATATGAAATGGTTTATACAATTTTCGTTATTGTACGGGTCATACTGTTGCCTATTACCTTTGATCCTTTATAGTATTTTTAACAATTTAAAAGCGAATGATTTTTCAAAAACTTGTGAAGACGCGACATTTCTCGTTGTGTTTTCTGTTGTATCATTTTTTTACCTCGTTATGGTATGGAAACAGAAAACTTTAATCGAGATCATTAATTCAATCAAATCTGATTATGAATCAACAAAATATTTGAGTTCAGAAGAAAGGGATATTGTTTTAAGATATGCTAAAAATGGCGGTTTAATCGGAAAGCAATGGTTTTTGCAATGCTTTTTTGTTACGTGCGCGTTTTATTCTAAAACCTTTTATATTTACGTGAAGAATTATATGAATAACATATTTGAATATGTTTATATTTACGGACCACATTATCCGGAATTTATAAATAGGAGAAAAGATGATTTTTCGGTTTTTATTTGTCTGTTTGTGCTATTGATACATTATTGTATGTTTACATCGAGTTTATACGTATCTTTTGTACCACTGGGCCCAACTTTTATGTTGCACGCTTGTGGACAGTTAGAAATCTTGACAAGAAGAATGGATAATGTATTTGTTGACCGAAATAAGGAAGAAGTTGTTTTGGAATTTAAAAATATTATTAAAAGGTTGCAGTATATTTATGAGTAAGTACTTACTCCTGTTTTATTAAATAATAAATTGTAAAAAAGTGATATTTGGTGTAGAAAATTCATTCCCATTGGAAATCATTGATCAATTTGACGGGCCGGTGGTAGCGTGGTCGATATGATACTTGCTTTTCACGCCATAGGTCGTGGGTTTGAGACATTTGTGTGATGAACAATGAACTACAATAGAGCAGCGGCGGCGCAGCGGTACGGGCCTCACCTTAGATTTATAAGGTCGCGGGTTCGATTCCCAGTCGTGCCCACACTTCTTTGTGTGAGTTGTAACATCGCCGCTGCTGAATATCGGTGAAGAAAAACATCGTGAGGAAACAGGCATGTCTAAGAACTAATTATTCGAGGACATGTGACATCCACCAACCCGCACTTGGCCAGCGTGTGTGGATTAAGGTCTAACTGTCTCAACTCGCAAGATAGTTGAGAGAAGACTGGTGCCCAGCGGTGGGACAGTAAAAAGGGTTGAAGTAAACTACAATAGACTCGCCCTCTATAACCTACGTATGCAATGATTTTCTTATGACCTTAACAGCCGGCGAAAACTGGGTGATATACACGGGTCTAGTTCATAATATCGAAAGTCACTGCATCGATGGTCGCTATATCGAAAAATGGAACGATTTCGATACAGCGACCATCGATATAGTGACTTTCGATATGAGTACTGTCGATGTAGCGTACCATCGATATGGGGTACTGTCGATACGTTAGCACATCGATGGAACGTTTTCGAGACAGCGACCATCGATGTAGTGACTTTCGATATGAGTACTGTCGATGTAGCGTACCATCGATTTGGGGTACTGTCGATACGTTAGCACATCGATGGAACGTTTTCGAGACAGCGACCATCGATATAGTGACTTTCGATATGAGTACTGTCGATGTAGCGTACCATCGATATGGGGTACTGTCGATACGTTAGCACATCGATGGAACGTTTTCGAGACAGCGACCATCGATGTAGTGACTTTCGATATGAGTACTGTCGATGTAGCGTACCATCGATTTGGGGTACTGTCGATACGTTAGCACATCGATGGAACGTTTTCGAGACAGCGACCATCGATGTAGTGACTTTCGATATGAGTACTGTCGATGTAGCGTACCATCGATTTGGGGTACTGTCGATACGTTAGCACATCGATGGAACGTTTTCGAGACAGCGACCATCGATGTAGTGACTTTCGATATGAGTACTGTCGATGTAGCGTACCATCGATTTGGGGTACTGTCGATACGTTAGCACATCGATGGAACGTTTTCGAGACAGCGACCATCGATGTAGTGACTTTCGATATGAGTACTGTCGATGTAGCGTACCATCGATATGGGGTACTGTCGATACGTTAGCACATCGATGGAACGTTTTCGAGACAGCGACCATCGATGTAGTGACTTTCGATATGAGTACTGTCGATGTAGCGTACCATCGATTTGGGGTACTGTCGATACGTTAGCACATCGATGGAACGTTTTCGAGACAGCGACCATCGATGTAGTGACTTTCGATATGAGTACTGTCGATGTAGCGTACCATCGATTTGGGGTACTGTCGATACGTTAGCACATCGATGGAACGTTTTCGAGACAGCGACCATCGATGTAGGGACTTTCGATATGAGTACTATCGATGTAGCGTACCATCGATTTGGGGTACTGTCGATACATTAGCCTGTCGATGGAACGTTTTGATACAGCGACCATCGATGTAGTGACTTTCGATATGAGTGCTGTCGATGTAGCGTACCATCGATTTGGGGTACTGTCGATACATTAGCCTGTCGATGGAACGTTTTGATACAGCGACCATCGATGTAGTGACTTTCGATATTATGAACTAGACCCGATATACACTTCCTACACCGTTGGCAGTGATGCTGTGATCAACGATGGATTCAATGTGAAATAGATATTATTTTTAATTTTAATTTCAGTTTCGTACATAAAATCGACGAGTGTTTTCTAGTGGCATATGATTTAATATTAAAATCGACAGCAGTTTTTTTGCCCGTTGTACTTTTCGAAATAATTGAGGTAAGATTTACGTCTTCAGTACCTTGTAAGTTTGTAAATAGGATACCTATACACTGAAAAATGAGCAATATATTTTCAAGAATATTACAACTATTTAGGCTTTAAGACCCGCGGAATACCATTACGACGCCTTAGAGCAAAACCCTCATACATTTATTTTATTGAAAAAATTTAATATTATTATTATGTAAATAATTTAAAAATAATACTATTATTAAAATTAATTTTCTATTTTTTTTATTAACGACTAGGAAGAAACAATGGACAAATAAAATTCTATATTAAATAACAAAAGAACACAAAAGATGTGGTACAAAATTTTACAACACGCTGTTTTTTCTTTCTCCTGAAAAGTTACTTCTTTTAAGGTTACGAGGTTTTCATTCTAAGGCGTCGATTAGTTTAAACTGCAGTTGTATGAAATTCGTATTGTATGAGAATTGCGAATGGTTAGAATCACGTTTGCGTCAAAATAATGGCTGTGTAGAATTACGAATGTAGCGAACTGCAGTTGTGTGGAATTCGTATTGTATGAGAATTGCGAATAAGTAGAATTGCTTCTGTGTGAACTGGAGTATGTATAAAATATTATTATGTGTGTTACAGTTATCTGGACAAGGAAAACTGAGTTTGGAGTTCATGTCATTTTTCTTTGGCGGTATTTTGATAATCAGCTATCCTTGCTACTACGGAGAACTTCTCATTAAAAAGGTAGGTAAAACTAATTTATGACTATTTACTAGCACGAGTTCGTTCATGCATAGATACTGCTCGCATCTTTGGGATGAGTCAGCTAAATACCAACTCGAAGCGTTGGAGCCCATTGAAATGCGAGCCAATAGGCTTATTGGCCACAAATCCCTCGTCAAGACTAAATTGCAAAGCCTCGAGCATCGCCGCACACTTTCTAGTCTTTTGGTCTTTTATCAGATTTATACACTTCGGAGAATGTGCGTCAGAATTACACACAATCTTATTACCCCATCCCCGTTCTTTTACTCGTATCGGACAAGTAGAGGTACGGCTGTGCGCACAAAAGCGCTTTGTTTTTACTTTTATTTTGTAAAACTGCCAAGTTATGGAATTCGCTGCCAGCATCTATGTTACCCTATAGCTATAATCTTCTTCAACTCACAAGTGAATCGGTATTTACAGAGTAAGCGCGTTCCAACGTAGATTGCATCGTTGCTTCACATCAGGCAACTTGTGTTCAAGCGCAAACCTACTACAGATTTATTAAAAAATACATATTTTTGTAAATACATACATAATATTATACCTCGATAAATTATAAAAAACAAACTATCGAGCTTATTACACAAGGAGTTGTCCTGGGTAGGAATCGAACCCACGACCTCGGGCATAGCAGTCAGGGTAACTCCAAGACGCTAAGAAGCTAGTCGACACACTTGCTAATTGCTTGACCTAGTAAAAGTACCTAGATCTACAAAAATATAAAATATCACTATTTCTTACAAAGATAACAGCGTTTAAACAAACAAAATCTCTTCAGTTTTTATTATTGTAGTATAGATACTTGGCAACGTGCCCACTTCTCTATAACCCCTTAAATTACTCGACACATAATTAAAAGAAAACTCTAAGTTATTTTAAAACCGACATGTGATACAATAATAGTTGAAATACCTATCCCATATTTTGTGACTCAAATGGACGACGAATCCGTTTATAGAAATTTTTGTCGTTCATGATCATACCAATGTTGAATACGGATTTCTAAACGTATTTACAGGCATACCTTAAACGTCGCCGGCGAGACAGGGAGAGATAAAAAACTACGTAGATACCGGGTAAAGTCGTACGCTCTTAGGGGGTCTAGTGTAGAACATCGAAAGTAACTACATCGATGATGGTCGCTGTATCGAAAACGTTCCATCGACGCGACGGGCTAATGTATCGACAGTACCCCAAATCGATGGTACGCTACATCGACAGTACTCAAAATCGTTGGTACGTTACATTGTAGTGACGGGTCCAGTTCATAATATCGAAAGTCACTACGATGTAGCGTACCAACGACTTGGAGTACTGTCGATGTAGTGACTTTCGATATTATGAACTAAACCCGCTCTTAGGACTAAGAAGCGTAGGACATAGGCAAAGATGTTCCACTTTTTGCTTAGAACATTTAACATAGGAGTTGTTAAACGCAAATTCTAGTACAGCATACATGTAAAAGTTGAAGCGTATACAAATGAATACGTAAATCAAAGCTACTCACAGACACAAAATATGAACAGTTTATGTATACAAACTATTCAAGTTCATCAGCAGAGGGGAACGTATACAGTGCCAATGCGTGATAAGACTTTTTGTGATGTATCATTATTTGACAAAGTACGCTAGAGTGAGCAGTAACCAAAAGTGTCTTCAAGGAAATGTTTTCAGACAAGAGCATATTAATCTGGTAAAGAAATGCTAAAAGGAAAATAACTTCTCCTATCCTACATTATTCCTTTGAATTCCAGTAATTAAATCAGTGAGCCATTTTAAAGTGACATGTCTATCTTAGCTTCTCCGTATTTGAGATGACATGTCAATCCGTAGGTATGATGATACCAATCCAACCGATTTCGGTTAAGGCGACCGCTTTAACTCCTATTTTGACGGTGTGCTCTCGTTTGACTAATGTAACCGATCTTTTTATTGAAGACCCGCCCGCACGAGGAACACGTGAGTGCACCGCCTATATAATTAAAATTTATAGCCGCTGGTGGTCGGGCTTTCAGCTCATCCCTTTTGACATCAAGTTCTATGAGCCGATTCTTTTAAAAGTATCGGTTCTTGTAGTAAGTAAACAGCTGTATTATGCAGGCCATACATCCTTCCATTCCGTATTGGCAGTGGTCATGCCAATTTTCGCCCACACACGGTCAGTTCTAACTGATCCGACTGATAGCTTCATGCCGATTAGACGATAGAAAAGGTGGTGTATAAAATTCTACATGATCATTGGCTCTCTAAGGTTCGTCACGAACGCACTAGCCACTTGCGAGACACTTCATCCTCTAAGTTTCTCTGCTCTTGCGACTCCAGAAGCATGACAATGATTGCAAGAGGTTCACACCTGTGAACTGTCCCCACCAGGGTTAATCTTATTCTTATCATATTCCAGGGTGAAGAGTTTCGTCTATCAGTATACTTCTGTGGCTGGGAGCGGTTTTACGATCGTCGCACGCGCAGTACTATAACTTTTATACTGCAGAGAGCGCTACGTCCTGTAGCTATACGGACTCTTTTCAGGATTGTCAGTCTTGACGCTTTGGCTGAGGTTAGTTTGACTTTGGGACATCATTCTGAAGAATATGAGTTTTTAGATCATTACTTCTGCCCGCGACTTTGTACGATATGACGAAAGTATCTCAAGGGGTATTTTATACAGAAATATAGAAAAACAGTACATGTTTGTTATGGACTAGCGTTCTATCTACATTTTATATCATGCCCAGCTGTGGAATAACAATTAGCCTAAAAGCTTTCACAATAAAAGGATATGCAAGAATTTTTCAAATTGGACTAGTAGGCCCTGAGATTAGCGCGTTCAAACAAACACTCTTGTATAGATGAGTAAAATTTATATTCTTGTGAAAGAGAAACAAACCGCCTTAAAAACATTCACATCTGAACAATGCCTTCTTCTGCCTTTCAAAAAAGTACGATATTTAGACTATTTATTTACCTACTAACTGTTTATGACATATAGGTAAAGGTAACATAGGTTATGATCAAAACCTCCTTGATGTACTTGCTGACACAACAGACAAGTGCAGGATAGTTCTTATGGCATTCGAATTTGGGAATGACTTTAATAGGTATTCTGGCTTGTGGATCATTTAGTTTAACCGTGTCAACATGGACCTCTTTAAGCACCTCACTCGTGAACGTAGAGCCGAGTAGAACGATTCATGAATATTATTGTCAGTCTCACCAACAGCGGTCCCCTTAAAAGAGTTTCTATTTCGTAAAAACTAATGTTGTTCATAGGATTTACCAACTTATCTCTCTTAACGTGGTTCTGATAACTACTGGGTCGCTGCCGACTCCACCACCCACAAAAACATATAGCTAGACAAAAATTTCTAGCTATAAGCCTGGAAGTACTACCACATTTAACATTGGGCACAGCAAATGGGAACAGCTTGCGGAAAATAGGAGCCAGTGGAGGAAACGTGTCAAACAAGTTCAACAGTTTCACGATGTAGCTTGATTCGACAAATTAGCCTTAAAAAGAGGGAAGCGACACGCCAGCGACATACTTCCACCAGACGCAGCGCACAATTGTTCACGGTGTGGACGATCGTGCGGTTCTCGGATTGGTCTATTCAGTCATCAGAAAAGGTGCCTCTTACAGAACACTGCTTAAATTGTCGTAGTAGTACGCCACACAACGTGGTAATACTAGCAGTAAATTTCCTGGCCAACAGCCTTCTGAACACATTTCCCCACTGTCTCGATTCGGAGGAAGGTTTTTAGTTAGAATTTAAGTTTATTTATGTTTTAAAACCAATATATAAACGTATGTATCTCTATTGCAGGTGTTTCACCAATCGTACGGTTTGTTTAGTCTCATGAACGCCATGTGGAACTAAATCAATTAAGTACCTTTGTTTGTACTACTAAAAAGTTTAGCTAACTAACTCTAACCTCTTTTGCTTAACCCCACCGTTTTAGATTAGTAATTTTTGTGAAAAAATATAGGCCACAGATAAGATTAAATGCTATTTAAAAATAAAGTACAGTTTTTGTTTTTATGCTTCTTGTTGAAGATGTTTTAGACTACTTTGTAGTTTTACTAATTTACCTATCTAATAAATACCTACATAGTTTGAACTGCCTCGGTAGTAGTGGAAGCGTGTTCGTTCAATAGGTAACCGCGAGATCCCGGGATCGATTCCCATGTCAAGCACAAAGACTTCCAATCTTAGTTGCAACTCGAAGTTTGAATGTGTCTCCGATGATCGGCAATAGACTCGCCTCCTGTTACGTATGGGATTTAAACATAGCTGGTGAAAAGTGGGTTATATATTCAGCTGTGCCTAAACCTTCGGGTAATACAGGTGTGACGATATATTATGTCATAAACTAGTATTTTTTGGACTCGCGTCGTTTGCATAATGCTTTCGAATATTTAAAGTATTGTCATAAAGTCACATTGTTCAAGGCTTACTGCACATCATTTTACACTTGCAGCTTGTGGATCGATTATACTAAGAAGACTTACAGCGTCCTACATCCTTACTAATATTATAAATGTGAAGGTAACTCTGTCTGTCTGTCTGTCTGTCTGTCTGTCTGTGTTGCTTTCACGCCTAAACTACTGAACCGATTTGGATGAAATTGGGTATGAAGGTAGTTTGAGACCCGAGAAAGGACATGGGATAATTTTTATCCAACTGCGCAAAAAGAAGGTAATGTTTTGGTGCGATAACCGACATACACGCGGGCGAAGCCGCTGTCGGAAAGCTAGTGTCCAATATAATAATGCCTTTAGGGCGCTGATGGGTCTGCCACGTTACTGCAGTGCGTCAGGGATGTTCGCCGAAAATCGTGTGGATGTTTACGCCATGATGCAGAGACGCGTAGCATCCCTGTGGCGACGCGTGTGTGGCAGCACCCACAGCGTCCTGGCTACTGTAGCCGGTAGATTTGATGGCACTGGACAGCTATGCATGTAAGTTGAAGAGTGCTTGAGAAAGGCAGTATACTTTTATATGTTATTATGTACCTACTAATTAAGATATATCACAATGTTATATAATTTAATTTCGCTTTTAACTAAATCTATACTTTTTGTCAATTTATTTAATTTAATCTTAATTGTATTATTTTTTTTTTCCTTTTTTACATTTAATTTATATAATTTTAATAAATTAGTGGGATTAATTTAAAATAAAAATTAAGTAATTGTTTTGTACTTTGTGCATGCTGTATCCCCCTATTTATTTATTTCTTGTTATGTAATGTATTCCTTGTTGGAGAACCAAAATAATATATAAGTTAAAATATTAACAAAAAAAAACCGACTTCATGGATGCCATTCTCAGAACTAAACCAAACTGAAATGGGACCACACGGGAAGCATCAGCTTTCAATTTAAAAAAAAATATCAAAATCGGATCACCTATTCCAAAGTTCTGAGGTAACAAACATAAAAAAATATTCAGTCGAATTGATAACCTCCTCCTTTTAGAAGTCGGTTAATAAATAAATAAATAAACACTAGTTTTTAAGAAAAATATTACCTACTAACAAGTTTATAAAAGAAATTCCGAAATAAACGAATTATTATTATTATTTTAACTCCATGTCCCATGGGCTGTCTTTGATTCAGCAAGAATTTAATCAGAAGATAATAGGAGGAGTTGGAAAGTTTTACTGTCGACTTCCCTCCAGCCAAAACGGGAGACAGCATAGAGAAAAAAGAGAGGTTTATATTTTGTATATTCCAGGATATTAACATACACGATTATCTGGTTTCAAGCTAAGCAGAACTTCACACTTACACACTTCTACCCTTTTTAGTGTCCCACTGCTAGGCACGGGTCTTCTCTCAACTATCTTACGAGTTGAGAGAGTTTAGGCATTAATCCACTCAAGCTGACCAAGTGCGGGTTGGTGGATGTCACATGTCTTCGAATGATTAGTTCTTAGACATGCCAGTTTCCTCGTGATGTTTTCCTTCGCCGGTATTGTGCAGCGGGGATGAAACAATTCACACAAAGATGTGTCGGCAAGACCAGGATTCGAACCCACGACCTTCTTTTTTCTAATGCGACGCTCGTGCCGCTGCGCCACCGCTGTTCCTTGTGCAAGCAGAACATGTGTTATGAAAACCAGATAACTGGTATATACTAAACTTATACTAAAAAAAGGTTTATAATTACCTGATTAAAATGGACGCATCACGGATAAATGATGTAATTGGCCTAAGGGGACCTATTCCAGCTGGTTCCAGTAATTACTGGAATTACATATTTACCATTTTTCCAGCATACACCTAATATTGCATGGGGTGAAGAAAACAAATACTGCTCAATATTATGTCCCAATCTCTTAAGCTAGCATGTATTTTAAGAGACTGTGATTCTGCAAGTTACTTTAAAACGAAATGAAATCAAAATGTGCTTTTTTTGAGATGCAAGTCTATATAAAAATAGTTCAATTTCTTTTCCTACCGTGCATTGAATGACAGGCAACTACTGAGAAAGACCGCCAAAAATCTCAGTAGGCTTTTTTCTTTTTTAAATGAAGTACGTTTTAGTTTTAGTTTTTAGTTATATCAATTAAATTTTGTTTGTTTAGTGTGTTGAATTAGAAGCGTTTTTATCCGTTAGATAGTCTGAAATTTTATAATACGCTTTCTTAAATAACGTAGATTTTATAATTATTTTAAATTTGTTAATAGTCATTTCCCTAACATTATTTGGAAGTTTATTGTAGAAACGTATACACTGCCCCACAAAAGAGTTGAGAGAACTGATTTTGTGGAGACGAGTATGATGTGCTACAAGATCGTTCTTATTTCTAGTATTCAAATAATGTGTAACTATCGCTTATTTTTTTAAATTTCGTTATTAAATAAATAAATAAAATATTTTTATGCACATACAATAAATTTTCATAAATATATGGAGAAGAGACAGTCAAAATATTTATGTCTCTGAATTTCTCTCTTGGAGAAACAAGGCTTCCTAATTTGTATATAACTAGCTCTTATGGCTCATTTTTGTAAAATAAAGATGGTTTCTATAACAGTTTTTCCCCAAAAAAGAAATCCGTAAGACATTATACTATGATAATAACTAAAATAAACAATTCTAGCAGTATCCACATCAGTGAGCCGTCTAATTGTTTTGACTGCATATGCTATATTATGTCAAAATCGTTTGAACGGAAATTCGTTGTGTTCCGTGGGCTAAAAGTTTATGTTTTCATATCATACATTCTTGACAAGGAAGCAATCAGGGAACATGTCAACAAACCGTGACATTATTAATAGCACACTTAGTTTAATAGGTCACTTTCATAAGATAAACAAGTGTTCTAGGATATTTCAAGATCCACGACAAAAAAATTAATTAATTGAAAATATCTGGTTTGAGGAGCACTAGTGGCTCAGTGGTATCGGCCGCGCCTTTGAAATATAATCTCGCGGGTTCGACCCCAGGTTTTGCCCACACATTGCGAATCGATACGAGTTGAGAGAGTTTAGGCCTTTACCAACTAACACACGCGGGCCATATTCTGGTTGGTGGATGTCACATGTACTCGAATGATTAGTTCTTAGACATGCCGGTTTTCTTACGATATTTTTCTTCACCATATTGAGCAGCGGAGATGAAACAATTCACACAAAAATGTGTTGGCACGACCAGGATTCGAACCCGCGACCTTTTAAATCTAAGGCGAGGCCCGTAACTCCGCGCCACCTTTTGAAACACTCTGAAATCATATTACATACTTTCTGAAAACCCTGTATTTTAAATGAAATTTTGAAATAAATTCGTAACAAATAAGTTTTAAGATATGTAGACAATTTTTACAATGTTCAAATGTCTGGTAACTGTACTTGTAGGCGTTGAAAAGTGTCAGAATGAAAAGTTTTACAAGTAGTCCTATTAAAATTTGTACCGTATATTATTTACGCCGAAAATAATTAAAAATTCGCCGAAGAACTAAAATAGTTACCTACTTAATAACAGACAAGACGTCAAATTAAAGGAAAGTTTATTGTACGGTGGAATTCGCTGCCGGGATCTATGATTTCTTAATAGTCCATTGAAATGTTACATTTTTTAGGCCTAACCTTGCATTTTTTAGAGGACGCAATTTTATTTTTTTGATGTGTAGGGGGGGTCAGTGTAAGGCTAAAACCAAGTTTGTGGGGTCGCCACCCTTGTCCCACGGCCGCCATCTTGAAAATAGGGGTTGAAATGGTTTTTACGAGATATCTCGTAAACTATTTATTTAATAAAAAAAAATTGTTAACATTTTTTATTGCAAATTAAATTCTCTACAACTTTGGTCCAGTAACTTTTTGTCGTAAAATTATAAATAAAAAAGTTATAAGCGAAAATATTCAGAAATTTGAGAAAAAAAAATATATTTTTCGAAATAACTTTTTTTTATCATTTTACGAAAAAATAACATCAGACCATTTTTGTAGATCGTTTTTTAAGGAACAACTTTTATATAGAACATTTTTTCATTAAGTCAATAGCTAAGGTTTTACAGCGCCCCGAAGTGAGTACTATTTGTCAGTATTCTTAACTATACCTATAGTATACATGTATACTAATAATGTGTCATCAGTTATTATTTTTTTTTCTTTTTTATTCTGTTATTGTAATTTTTTTAATTATAAATTTTGCAATATTATTAAGAATTAAGTAATGACTCTTTTCCACGCCAATACAGGATTTTACAATTATTGATTTTTAAAATAATTTAGAATCTGATGGCCGTTAACAGGAATGCTGTTCAGGTAGAAAAAACCCATGTTACCGTGGGGGAATAAAAGAACAGCTGCCTGCTATTATAATATTGCAAAATTTATAATTAAAAAAATTACAATAACAGAATAAAAAAGAAAAAAAAATAATAACTGATGACACATTATTAGTATACATGTATACTATAGGTATAGTTAAGAGTACTGACAAATAGTACCTACTCACTTCGGGGCGCTGTAAAACCTTAGCTATTGACTTAATGAAAAAATGTTCTATATAAAAGTTGTTCCTTAAAAAACGATCTACAAAAATGGTCTGATGTTATTTTTTCGTAAAATGATAAAAAAAAAGTTATTTCGAAAAATATAATTTTTTTTCTCAAATTTCTGAATATTTTCGCTTATAACTTTTTTATTTATAGTTTTACGACAAAAAGTTACTGGACCAAAGTTGTAGAGAATTTAATTTGCAATAAAAAATGTTAACAAATTTTTTTTATTAAATAAATAGTTTACGAGATATCTCGTAAAAACCATTTCAACCCCTATTTTCAAGATGGCGGCCGTGGGACAAGGGTGGCGACCCCACAAACTTGGTTTTAGCCTTACACTAACCCCCCCTACACATCAAAAAAATAAAATTGCGTCCTCTAAAAAATGCAACCCCAAATGTAACTTTTCAATGGACTATAATGAAAACAAATGGGCATAGAAACATATAAGTAGGCAAATGACGAAAGAAGAGTACGAATGAGCTAAACAGAAATAGATAGCAAATCTAACGTCAATGCAACCCATTATGAAGTCAACGAAAACAAAGAGAACTGATATCACTTAGTTAGTCTTTGGTAGTGTAAGTCTATGGTCTTTGGGTAAATCCAACCAATCTACCATTTATTTTACATCTATATTTACATAGTACAAATAATGGCAAGACATCCTTGTCCTATATAACTAGCTAATTAATTAAGGAACTCAACAGTTACGACGCAAATAACTTCAGTGTAAAATATTGTGTTTCTACGATGTGATATAATTTTGCTTGGATGACAGACAAGTAAAAATAGAGGCCATCTTGGAATTTGATTAAAGAACTACAAAGAGTTTGTAAGTGATTTGACTTGGCTTTATGTGTCATAAATGTTTTACTCAAAGATTCTTAATTTAAAAAACAATGAGGGCATAATATGATCACAAGTTGACGCTACTATAGAGTGTAGAGTATGGTTTACAGTGAAAATTAAAAGACAATATTATACTAATATACTGTGAAAGGTCTTATGCGCGTACTAATTTACTAAAACAATGTTTTAATAAAACAATTCCACAGAATATGTCGGGCACAAATTTCCAGCTTTTAATAAACTGTGCAATGTCTAATTTTCAAAATATTATCCTACACTAACAGGTAACTACTTCTAGCAGCAAAATTAACAGCGACAGCTTTCTGAAACATTGTCTGTGTACCATACATGAATACCAATATAATTTCTCACTTTAGTTTAGTATTGTTATCTATAAAATCTAAGTAATTTGGCTAGACTGAGAAATTGTATCGGATCTTGTCAGATGAAAGAGCTTGCTAATTCGCGATGACAGACAGTTCAAACATCATCAGAGAAATACAGTTCCCCTAAATGAGAATGTTGTCAGTATTAAGTGAGTTTATTTTTTCTAATTGTGTTTGCTATAAAGCTGTCTAAAGTAAAATCATGAAATACACCCTGTAACTTAACACCATGGGCTTGTTTAGTCATTCAGCCGTAACTAATAGCTAACTTTAATATTAGAAATCGTCCTACACGAAAAATCGCGAGTGTTTCTTTCAAAATAACGGTATACAACCAAATCCTAAAATAGCAGGGTTTGCTAACCGATTACATCACGTGTCGTGACATTCTCGATCCTACGTTTAATATTACTCGTAATTTGCAAGAAATCCAGCGGTTATGCCAAGCCCAATTTAATGTATTTCTCAGTAATTATTAGTCCGCCGACTCCGACTATTTGCCAACTAGGAATAACTATTAAGCCTGCTTTAAATCGTTAGCAACTTTTACGCATCAATGATCAACTGAACTGTTAATAATTCAATTCTATAACAAAACCTTACCTTTACACGAGAAATTAAAACACTCACAAATTAAAAAAAAAACAAAAGGCGGGTTTATTTGACACTTACTTCCGGAGGGAAAAATCGATTGCACAAAATGGCGACGAAAGCGCGGGAAAACGAGAAACTCGATAACCGTATCAAATGATACTGTCCAGAAGGAACACTACACAATGCCTTTAATTTCTGGATGAAAGTTTTTATCGCGGAGTCTGCGCTCGACCAGCGAACATCCGTGACTAAGGCGGATTCACTTGCTTTTAATATAAAATTTAGATGATACGGGATGCTGGGCGGTTACCTACTGATGTATTTTGGATCATGTCATAAAGTCATACGTCGCATGGAATAACTAAAGGTTCTAGCTGAGTCACAGTACCGTCTGTAGGTCGAGGCCTCGAGACGAAGTCTGTCCAAAAATTAATCCTGGTTATTGCCTGTTTCATTGTGTCTAAAATTGGCTGAAAATGTCAAGGCAATACATAAAGAGTAGGATTTGTAGTTCAAATGTGAAAATCTGATCTAGAATTATTCATTCTAGAATTCGTAGCTGAATTTTCCTTCTTTCTGAGCTAATGCAATGTTGTTAAAGTTCATTTAGCTATCATTTATCTCCAAAATAGTGCGTAGTCTACTTTTTAAATGCCTATTTACTTAAGTGGTATTGGAATAGCTTTCTACGTTACTCGTATTCATTTTGTCGCGAAACTTGTAAATTACTAGGAAAATAAAACTAAACTTTGAAACGTCGGGATCTAAAATCTAAAATAAACAGCGATAAAATCCGTTAAAAAGTAGTATTATTTCAAAGTGTGATATTCGCGTAAATCTAAGACAATACTATCTAAACTCTAGATTTAGAGTAGGTAGTTAAACTAAATAGTGTACTAATATCTACTGTTCTAATAGTTACTGTACTAATACTTAAATACTTAACTCTGTCTTACTGTCTGTAACGCTTTCACGCCTAAACTAATGAATCGATTTGGATGAATATGAGATCCGGCATTAAATAGTTTTTATACGCACAAAAAGAGGTTAAAGATTTTACGCGGTAACAATCTAAAGAGCGAGTGGAACCCTTCTGGCGGAAAGCTAGAGTAGGCCATAAGGAATGAAATAGGTTTAAAAAGAAAATAATATGTAGAGATAAGATTAAGAAGAAGTAGGTACAATGCTAAGGACGGTCCAAAGATCGTAACTGGTGGAATTTTGTCTCTCCCTCCCCTCATGTAAATAAGGTGAAACCTTAGCGATTAACCTGTAACAGGTAAGCTACAGGTTACTCGCTTAATTAAGTTAAATTAAATTATCTTTATATAATCCGATAACATGATCCATAATGGTTACGGTTCTTAATAAATGCGAAAGTTCGTATGTATGGATGTGTGTTGATGTGGATGTTTGTTACACTTTAACACAAAAACTACTGGATGAATTTGGCTAAGGGATAGAATATAATCCGGAATAGCACATAGGTAGGTAACTCTTTGCCGTAGTATGCCTTTTCCATTTAAAAGTACTTACAATTGAACAAATCTAAGAAGTACCTTTTGACGTTTCACTGTATTGTATTAATTAAATTAGCTTTATAGAGGCGTAATTCTCACTATTTTTATTAGCTTTCCTGTAAAATAATTGAATTATGAAGCTGTTTTTATTTTAACATAACGTAAACAATTTGCATACAAAAAATAAAATTCTAAATATACTACGTTTAGAACTGTCAAACGGTACCTACTTCTTAGATTTGATGGACTGTATGTACCTACTTTTATAAACTAATTATAGATACTACTAATTATTATTATTCTGTCTTATTATACAAATCGCTTAGAGCGTTTAACAGAGAGGTTATACCCTGCGCAACTTCAAGTAGGTACCTAGTATACCTACCTACTAAATTGTTTTTGCCAGTTTTTAAAAAGGCGAGGTAACCACGTACAGCATACATGTAAAAGTTGAACGTCTTAACAAATGCACACGTAAATAAAAGCTACACAAACACGAATCATTAACAGTTTGTATGCATACAAACTGTTCATGTACATCGCCAGAGGGGAACGCGCGTAATACTAGTTCCGGGTTACATTTTCTAAGGCAAACTGCAACCGATTTTCAGGTACCTACATATTTAGCTAAGCACATAGTTATAATTAGAACATGACTTGAACCCTGAAGTACGGACTTAGTGCCGGATGACAGTAAAGGCGTAATCGGGACTATGTTGAACTTATAAAATTACAGAGTTTTGATGCTCGCTAATCGCTATCCATTATATTTTTGTAGCTATGTGATGCAGCGCTCTAATTTTGTTTGATGATCAATGTAAAACCCATGGCTTCGCCACAGGGTTCCACCTTCCACCTTACTTAATAGACGATTAGCGCCATCTATTGCAGCTACGTTAAATTATTATATTTCAAATTCTCTACGCTGCGCTGTAACTATAAAGAAAAGCGCAGAAAATCATAGACGGCTAGACGCAGACAGAGGGACTAGGACTTTACACAGGAGAAGAGCGTTGGTGTGGGTAAAATGCCTACTGAGAGTAGTGGTAGGTTAGAGCTTTAGAGTAAAATAATACAACTACATAACAACATTGCGAGCTTGTTAAAAACAAAGCTGAGCCGAAAAACAATTTAAAGTAGGTGTGGAGTAACTACCAGGCAGAACTTTAAAAAGATCTTTAACTTTATAGATTTAAGTTGCCCTAGTAAATAACTCGGCAGTTGTTTTGGCTGCAGCTGGCACCCCATCTCTAATATGTCTGTGGTTGGCAGGCATTCTGGCAGTTGACATGGCTGGCACAACACTAGTATAAAAAAACAACACATCTTGTTCGTTTGGAGTTGAACAGTTTTTACGAGTTTTTTTATAAAAATACAGTTTATTTGTGTGTTTTTCTGTTATGTAGTGATATTATAAATGGGGAAATGTGTATTGGGCATATTGTCGCTGCTGTGGGATTTAAACTCTCATTATTTTGATCTCATGGACATATTTGATCGTTAACATCAACTGACTGCACATTGCACTTGTTGCACCTACTTTCAAAAGACAAAATAAATCACTAATGAAGATACCTGTTTGTGGGAAAGTGAAATATATCGTAGTAACATGACAGAGGAATTTGTTTAGTGTTAACATAAGTCATTTATATACCGTTATGATTGTAAATATAACGTGAGAAATTGGTTTTGATGGAATTATCGTAAGTTCGTTACGATGCACCTGCTAGAAATTATGACGTTTTCTGCACACGTTTTATAATAAGTTCTGACTGAAAGATAATCGGAATCCAGTTATTTATTACGTACTTACTATGGCGCAGGTAAAAAAGTCATGATTCGACAAGTCAGTGGAGAAACAGACCCAAAATGACTCATACGTGGTCACTGGCATTCCTGCATTGTTTTGTTTTTGCAAAATACCTGAGTGATGAGTAAATTGCTGTGAAAAAGTTCTTGGCTATTGGAAAAGTTAAAATAACGAAGTGAAATAAAAATTTACCTAGTTAAAAATGTTCTAAATTAAAACTGTGTTAAAATTTGCAATGGCTCAAAGTTCTGTGGATTCGGACAGGCTATCATCAGCAGGTATTTCAACTCATAGCTCAGGAACAGCAGGCACTGTTGGTGGTTCAGTTGTGGGTGTGAGACCTGGAGATGGAGTCCACAAAAGAGATGATGAGGATGAATATAACTTAGGACCTTTGCCTCCGATGTGGGAAAAAGCATTTACTCCATCAGGAGAAGTTTATTTTATTGAGTAAGTATTAGTATTCGTTCAAAAATTATTCTTAGTAACAATGCTATACTGTCCCATGGCTGGGCACTAGTATTATTTCAATTATTTTAAGAGTTTAAGCCCTGCTCCACATGTGCTGGTCTGGTACTGTTTGGTAGATGTTGCATGTCATGATGTTGAATGTATTAACATTCATTTTCTCAATAATTATGTCTTCACCATTATTGAGCCAAGGTAATTATGGTTTTTCTATTTATAAATATGGCTCACTATGCATTTGTTCTATTATTAGATAATAACTTGTATTAAAAAACTGAGAATAGGAAAATAAGTAATGTGAAAAGCATGTATCACAAGTCACACCACTGCCAATGGTCCATCTAATAATATATTAATATTGTTTCAGCCACAACACAGGCACATCACATTGGCTGGACCCTCGTTTAGCGAGGGTAAGGAAGCGATCTCTTGGCGAATGCGGTGAAGATGAGCTACCGTTCGGTTGGGAGAGAGTGACAGATGAAAGATATGGTTCATATTATGTTGACCATATTAATAGACGGACTCAGTATGAGAATCCTGTGTTACAAGCAAGGAGATTACGAGGTAAATTTGTACAACCTTTTTTAACAAATAAATAAAATAGATTTTATTTCAAACAAGGATTCATATCATGTTAGTAACAATATGCTTAGGACTATGTTAGTAAATAAATTAATGAAGATTTAAACAATATTATACTGAAACCAATTGTGGGGCACACAAAGGTTCAGTATAGACGATTCATACTTCATGGACATCATTTGCAATACTGAATTTCACTGTGGGGGCTGACCCGAACTGGTGCTACTATAGGCCGACCGTTTAACTCGCGTATCGCCTATCGCCAAGATTCTGACTCCTCAAGCTGCACAGACAGTGATGATGATTCAAGCAATATGGATATTAGTGACGAATAGTCTTACATTACTTTTATCTGTGGTTAAATAGTTCTTTAAAAGATTTAATTAATGTTTTATGACTTTGTACCTCAGGTGGCGATACGCCAGTTAAACGGTCGGCCTATAATACTAGTGCTCAATTGTTTAATATTAAAATTAGAGAATTGCTATCTTTTACTAACAGATAGTGTGAGAAAAATATGACTATACCTAGTTTAGGTTTTAGGTGCAGTGCACACTGTTGGAGGCATGGTAAAGCACATTTGTAGGCAACACTTATAAACCTCGACATAAGGTCAATTATTGTATACTAAGAATAAATATGCTTGTAGCCGTCAAGCTTCCTCAAGCTACCACAATAATTGAACGTATATCTAGGTTATTAAGGTTATGCTGGAGATAAACGTAGAGCCACCCCACCAAATTTTTACCTTAGTTTATTGTCATACTACTAAGCAAAGCCTTTTCCAACTTCTTCGATATATTCTTACGTATAACTGCAGCCTTGTCAAGTTGCCTTTTAGATGATTAAACTCGCCCCTTTGTTTGAAGTGGGCAAATTCTTCCGCAACTCGACGTCTTACATGTGCACCTATTTTGCCCCTTATTTGTAGTTCTTTCATTGGACAAGTAGAGGAACAGCTATGGGCCAACGATGTATCTATAGTGGAAATTCCACAGGTACGCGCAATGCACTATCCTTCCACCTTTATTGTGTGCACTGCCAAGTTGTGGAATTCACTGTCGGCATCTCTGTTTCCCAATAACTGTAATCTGCCTGTCTTTCAATCACGCACTCGAGATTTTTATTTGATCATCGATTGACTAATCAGTCAATAATAATTTTTTTTTGGGTAAGCGCGTTTCATCGTAATCCACATCATTGCTTAACAATAGGCAAGTTATGGTCAAGTGAAAGCCTATTATAGGATAAAAAATGCCCATCCGCATCGTGCTTGTTAGAGCAAATCATGACATTTGTTAGAAGATTTGGCGTCAACTGTGGTTAGTGACCACCCACCAGACAAAACCGTACCGCCAAGCTACCTTTCCGTGTTCCGATGCGATGTCTCACCAGACATAACATTTCAATATCTGTCTTCATAAAAAACAAAAGAAACCTACACAAGTACAATTTAATTAAACATTTTCTACATGATTCTAGGCTAATTGTTATAATTAACAACATCGTCAAGTTATTTACCATAGAGATATTCTCTATGATAAATGCCAATAAAATGCAAACTGTATAACAATTTACTTGCTTTTACTTTGATCAGTGGTTCTCAATTAGATTGGTTTGTCACTCCAATAAAGACCCCATACTCTTGTACCCCTTATTTCTTGAATCTATAAACGAAAATACCGTTTTTTTATATATAGTGTCTCTAAATTAAAAATTTAGTTGTTTTAATAAAATTTATTAATCATTTAATTTATTCGACAGCTAAAAGCTCACCTCACCTCAACTTTTAAATTAAAAAATCTTCAGAATCGTTCCATTCGTTTACGAGGTATGAGGCAAAAATCTTTTGCGCGCGTCAATTTAATAACACCTCTCTTTTTTATTATGGGTTGAAAATGAATTACCAGTATCGCTTATCGCAAAACTTTCCATCGACTGCACCAACGTAGATCATTACTTTTTTCTTTGTTGTTGTCAAATGTGTAAAGAAAATTTTAAAAATATTCGTAAAAAATTTTAAAATTTTCTTCACATATTTGAAAAAGCTCGGGCAAAGCATATTAAACACCGCCTAAGTTTGTTTTGAGTCCTTAGTGATTATTTAGTTGAGAACAATTTTTTAACTAAAATATAATAATAATAATCTGAGTCATTAATTAACACACATATGGTCATCTGATCCCATACTAAGCTGACCTTGTGTCATGGAAAATAGATAAATGATATACTATGCTGATACAGTGATACTGATATTTACTTTACATACTTATAACAGATAATTACTCTCAGACTCGAGACAAACACATATGTTCATCACACTAATGTCTGTATCGGGTGGGAATCGAACCCGCGAAATGGCGGCGTGAAAAGCAAAAGTCTTACCGACCACCCACCGGCCCATATCCTATATGCGCGTAACCTTGTTACAACCCCGATAGCCCGGGGTCACGCGTACTATTTAGGAACCACTGACTTAGTGAATACTTAGAAATGTTAATTGATCTCAATTTAGTGGGTTATATAACTGAATAGAGATGTTGAACGAATCGACGAAATATTTGTACACAATGCGGATGTTATTGTTAAATCAGTTGTTAGGTTTTATGGAATTCTAATAGTTTACTCCCGCGACTTTGTTTACCTGACACGACATTGCATTCCAAGACAACATAATACTGGAATAAAAAATCGTCCATATGATAGGCCTCCCCTTTAGAACGCCATAGCCATCGGTTGCTGGCCGTTAGCATACATCAGCTTCCGCAATTTTAACCATATCATCAGCCCACCTTGTAGCGTCGGCTGACGTTGCGTCGCCCATTGCGTGATCTGCACTCGAGAACACTAGTGAATAAAAGATACCCTAATTTTAATCCAGGTCATCTAAAGCAGTCCAATCTACGTAACACTGCACCTCAATATATTTTAGTGTCCCACTGGGCACGGGTCTTCTCGCAACTATCTAACGAGTTGAGAGCGTTTAGACTTCAAACCACACACGCTGGCCAAGCGCGGCGCGGGTTGATGAATGTCACATGTCCTGGAATAATTTCTTAGACATGCCGGTTTCCTCGCTGTTTTCTATATAAATATTGGGCAGCGGCGATGAAATAAAACACGAAAGATGTCTGGGCACGATCGGGGATCTCACCCGTGACCTTATATTACAAAATCTCATCCAAATCGGTTAAGCTGTTTTTCAGTGAAAGACTACTCACGTAACAAACGTTCGTTTCTATATTTGTGCGGGAATAATCAAACATAATTTACACGTCACTCTTAAATAACCCCTGTTTTTCGTCGGTGGTTAAAATAAAACGATTAATTCAATTCGCTAATCTTTATGTAATAAACAAATTATGACTGAGTGGAATTCAGGAAACATTCCATCAATCATTGTTATGTCGTGTGTTTCCATTTGAATGGATCTCGATCAACTGTAACACGTTCCACATGTTTGGTAATAATTACAATATATTACGTAATACATATCGAGTATGGAATTAGGCAGTATGAGAGCAGCTGTGGCGCAGCGGTGTCAGCCTCGCCTTTGAAATGAGGTCGCGGGTTCGATTCCCGGTCATGCCCACACATCTCTGTGTGAATGTGAAAAAACTCACCACAGCTGCTTTTAGTATAGGTGAAGGAAGACATCGTGGGGAAACCGGCATGTCCCAGAACTAATTATTCGAGAACAAGTGATATCCACCAACCCGCAGTTGGCCAGCGAGTGTGGATTAGGGCCTAAAACTATCTCAACTATCTCAACCCGTGTGCTTAGCACGAAAAAAGGGGTTGAAGTGACGTAATAGAAATCGAGTATGGGGTTAGGCTACATAGTACGATATTCTTGACAAATTTCAACACAATTGGTTCAAGTTTTTGCGTGAAGAGTAACAAATAACCGTAACACAGACACTGCTGATTATTTTTAAAGCATACACATATAATACATTTATTTTTGATAAAGCCGTTACTTTGTTTCTATATCATCTTTTGCCCAGACCTTCCACCGCGTGTATGTTGTTTATTATGCAGAAATTTGTCTGCAAGAAACCTATGTGATCAATGTCCCATTATCTATCAAGATCGGTAGAGAAGCCCATTTTTGTTTGAAATTTAAAATTTCTTACCATTTGGCTCGAATTTACTTCCATTAAACCACCAAACTACAGGCAAATCTTTACAAAATAATTGAACCAGAAACAAACATTGCGTTATACCTAGTGTTAATTGCGTTCCCATTCTTAGCAAACTTTCACTAAATTCTCAACATTTTCTTGCGTTGATTACCTGCTAAGTGCTACATTTCTTTTTTAGCTGAAAAGTTGTCGTCAGAAAATGGGGGGAGTGGACATTCGAACGGGCCCACGCCTACGGGAGAACTTCGAGGGGAAAAGTTCACCCTTACTCTCACAAAAGGGACTCAGGTATGGTATTGCAATCAATAACAGCGTTAGTGCTGCACTAACGCTAAGTTGGATTAAATCGGTGTAGAATCCAAGACAGTTTAGGTCTCCGGGGACTTGACCGGGTTTAAAAACCCAAGCCCCTTCACGCGCGCTGCTGTCAATCCTGGTTTACAAGAGCAGCAGTAGTAGGACTCTGATGGTGTGTTAAGAGCAGCCGTTCACCCTTAAATAATAAATAAACAAAAAAGTTTATAGATGAAGAAATTTTACAAGCTTGTACAGTATCTCATGGCCCCAAACTAGGCATGACCTATTTAATGGTTGCCAATAAAGATGGTGTTTTTGATTTGATTTGATTTGCCTGATAGCGAAGGTAACGCGGTTTTTCTATTTTACAGTGTAGCCCTACCCATAGCTCTACACTAAGCTACGCCGGATGACAAATTTGTAAAAACAGTTTTATATAATAAACAAGTACCTAGTGCAGTTGATTACTGATATCCAAACTAAGATTTAACTTGTGTCATGATGGACTTTCGTACATAGTTGCACAACATCTTATTTCTGTATGGTTTGTAATAGATTTTTGACGTGACAACGTCTTAAATTAGGTTGCGGCTGGGAGGCACTTATGAAAAAGTGTAACGCTCGGTAACGTTACGATGAGTCACCGAACGAGAGAGAGGCCCGCCGAATGCCTTGCGTCTCTCTCCCACTCAACTATGTTTCATCCTTCTTCCTACTATACGAATGAATATTCACATTAAAATTATTTTACCACTCAAAGTCGTTGTCACGTAAAACTTTCGCCCGTATACCGAATTTACAGGCAACCAATTTTTCTTTACAGGGGTTAGGTTTTACATTAATAGGAGCTGAAGGTATACCAGAGACTGAGGGCTATCTTCAAATACGGAGTATAGTGCCACATAGTCCAGCATGGATAGATGGTAAATAGAAATTATCAGAATAATTCATCCTTCATTATGTTCTTTGACTTTATCGAAGCTATTGACTCTTTAAACATTCAAAAAGAAGTCCACCAAATATCTAATAGTCTTTATTCTAAGTTAACATTCTAAGAAATGGAAGTCACATAAGAGACCTATCAGCTCAATAAACATTTCCGTGTATTTAACTCGCCACTAAAGAATTTCGTTTGGTGTACTACAAGGAACTATCTTGATACCGCACTTTTTAGACATTATAATTTTTTTTATTCCAGGTGCCTTACGACCAGGCGATGTAGTGGTGGGAGTGGGTAATCGTGGCGTGCGTGGATTGTCTCACGCGCATGTAGCACAGATTTTCCAGTCCATACCAGCTGGTACTGACGTCACATTACATCTTGTTAGGGGTAAGTATGTTTTACTAAATATGGTATCCATAAATATGTTATTAAATGTATTGCATGTATTAATTTTTCCAGTGAAAATTATAGATTTAAGTAATTATAATTATGAAAATTACTCCTATTTAATGCATATTCCATTAAATTTATTAGTTTCAAGTTACATTATATTTAACTATTTTCATTATTTTTTTAAACTATAAAATTTTATCTATTTTCCAATCGTAATCGTTTACATCGCTTTTGCATATGTTTTGATATTAACTGCACTGTAGGAAAAGAAATTGCAGGAATGTATGTACTGACATCTCAAAACTCTTAATTATTTTAATTTTGCATTACGATATTTTTATTTAACTATTTAAATGCCTTGATATTGTTCCCAGGGTACCCTCTATCATTCGACTCTGAAGATCCGAACACCCGCGTGTTGAGTACTCTCGCGGTGGACGCAACCACTCCTGCATCCTCAGATGCTGTAGCCATGCAGCAACTTACTAGAGCTTTAAGAACCAGGTGCGTTCGTTTATCTAACAAGATTATTATTAATTTAAAATTGTGATATGGGACCATTGTTACCTAAAATAAATGAATTTTAATTTCTTATTTAATATTTTTTGATTATTGTTTATTTTATGCCATTGTTAGCCGACTTCGAAAAATTATTCATTCAGCAATTCCTGGGGCATAAGATCGTTAGATGAGACTTAAATTATTTCTTTGTTTATTGGTATAGATACAATTTAGATTGAAGTCAGATTTTTCCTTTGTTTGACCCATCCTATTTTTTCTTGTTTGACCCATGTCGTATGTTCCCTGTACGTAAGACTGTATATTATGTTTGGTAACGAAAGTTCCCGTGGGCATTTGGATGGTTAACATTCATATACTTACCTTATTTTAGATTCAACCTAGACTCGCCTAACCACGATCAGGGTCAAGGCCGGGACAAAACGGATGGTATCCCTCCCTCCCACAGTCCGGGACAGCGGCGGATGATGTCCAGATCATTTGACCTGGATGAGCTGGCGGTAGACAATAATGCGCAGGAGTTGACTAGGTGTCCCTCATTGGATCATGTATTATCTATGGGTTCTGGTAAGTAAATTAATTATATTGTTGAATTTTTTTTTACAGTTTATTATAATCTGCACATCAATGATACTAACTGCCTTGTTTGTTTACTTGTGTGTGACCAAAAAGTGCTTTTAACCAGCTTTAGCCAGCCAATACGTAATAGTGAACGAACCTATAGCTGCTCATGGTTTCCGTGATACAATTGCAGACCTTGCAGTTATTTAGTGTTTACTGGACCAAAAAATCTTTTCTAATCCAGCTTTTTGGTATTTTAATTTAAATAGTAATTTAATCAGGTACCTATATAAACATAATGTAAAAAAAATGTGCTATTCATAGTATTTTATCCTTATGTTGTTGGTTCTTCTTAACACTTCATAACCGCGGGGTCCCAAGTTCAATACCCGGTTATACTTCTGATAAGCTTAGAACGTAACTCGATCTTAGTTGAAGGTCGAAGCTTGGAATTGTGTCCGATGAACGGCATTAGGCTAGCTCCCTATTACGTATGGGACTTAAACATGGCTGGAAAAGTGGGTAATAGTACCTCTGCCTACACCTTCGAATAGTCAGGCGTGTTGCTATAACAAATAAAATAAGAAATCACTAATTATCTGATGGTTATCGTTTCTGTCCCTGTTTTTTTATTCTATGATAGGCTTGCGCTTGACCACAATTTGCCTGATGTAGAGCAATGATGCGGTCTACGATGGAACGCACTTACCTAGTAAATACCGATTTCCTCGTGACTTGAAGACGGGCAGATTATAGCTATCTGGAAACATAGATGCCGGCAGCGATTTCCACAACTTGGCAGTCGCACAATGAAAATGGAAGCAATGCGCTTTGTGCGTACCCTTTGAATTTCCACCATATAACGGTGGCGCATAGCCGTACATCTACTTGTCCAATCCCTGTGGCGTCAGACACCTACAAGCAATCCTGAATCGCACAAGCAAAGTTTCACTGATGATTATCATATAAACAAGGTCCCGACAAGAACAGTTGCGGCGGAAGATCTTCCCTTTATACTGGAGGGTCAGTACTACCAGATCCTCCAGTCTCCACAGCCCTTACCATTCATGTTACAGATCAGAGATCTCGCGCTGACAGCGTGTCAGAGGGCGGTAGGGAGTTGGTGCTATCGCTTCGTCGCGGCGCCGCTGGATTCGGGTTCACCATCGCTGACAGTGTACACGGACAGAGGGTTAAAAAGGTTATAAAACTTCTTTCACTCCAACTTTTTTAATGTCCCACTGCTGGGAACAGGTTCGACAGACTTCGTACTGCCTTAATCGACTGCTGTTCCCTAGACCTCCACGAACATTTCAAGACCAAGATAAGATAAATCCGTTCAGCTGTTCTCGAGTTTTAGCGAGACTAACGAACAGCAATTGATTTTTATATATATAGATAGGCTGACGCTTGACTACAACTTGCCTGATGTTAAGCAATGATGTAGCCTACGATGGAACGCGCCAGCCTTGTATACCGATTCACTCGTGATTACGAATGATTATCGGTGAAAAGGTGACAGTGGAATGAGTTTAGGCTTTTGAATCCACACACGCTGGCCAAGTATGGGTTGGTGTAAGTCACATATCCTCGAATGATTAGTTCTTAGACTAATCAATCTAGCTGTAGCATCTGGTTAAATTGGGAATGAACCTCATAAAATGGGAAAAATGCAAGGGAAATGATGATGATTCAATCTATGGTGTAGGTGTTAGACCGTAGCAGATGCGCTGGACTACGCGAAGGTGACTTACTGCTGCAGATAGGGGAAACGGATGTACGACACGCACCGCACCAACACGTTGTACAAGTGAGTCCTAGTCATAATCACTTCAACCCTTTTTCGTGTCCCACTACTGTGCATGGGTATTCTCTCAATTAACTTACGAGTTGAGAGAGTTTAGGCTTTAATCCACACACGCTGGTCATCGTAGGTGTCACATGTCCTCGAATGATTAGTTCTTAGACATGCCGGTTTCCTCACAATGTTTTCCTTCGCCGATATAAAGCAGCGGCGATGTTACAATTCACAAAAAGATGTGTGGTCACAACTGTGAATCGAACCCGCGACCTTAAGGCGAGGCCCGTATCGCTGTGTAACCGCTGCTTGTCATAATAATAATTAATAATAAAGTTATTTATTCCAATCTCTTATAAAAAGTTTTACAGTAGAATATTTATTTTAACGACAGTTTGATAGTATTTTCTTATCATTTATGCAAGTAGTTAGTAGTTGTCTTCTGAGTTATGGATCCCTTTACGGGTAAAATCCTCCTTTTTTTTATTCTGCAATATGCTTGCGCTGGACTACAACTTGCCTGATGTTAAGTAATAATGTAATCTACGATGTAACGCGCCTGCTTAATATACCGATTCACTCGTGATTACTATTGATTTTAATTATTTTATTTTGTTGTATTATGACTATTTTTTATACCAAGTACCCTACCAAAATTTGACAGGTTTTTTTACGAATGACTGAACCCAATTTGCCGAAAGGGCCTATACTGGTTCACCAGAGTTTTTCGGCGAGCCGTCCAATAGCGGTGGTACCAAGTACTATGACAACTGCCTTGAAGGCTCCATATGTGTGGAAGAACTGTTAGAATGCTCTCTCGGAACGATTATTCCGGACAACTAGTTTTAGCGGATCGGGATGCTGTTGACTGGGGCTGTCATCGTTTATTATGCGATCGCGCGGTTCTGTATTAACTAACACGTATAAATAGACATTTATAAATGTTTTTTTAATGTTATTTTTTGTTTTCGACGGGCCGGTGGCGTGGTCGTGGGTTCGATTCCCACCCGAGACCAACATTAGTGATGAACATTTGTGTCTGTGTCGAGTCTGGGTGTAAATATCTATTATATGTATATATTTACAAAAAAGAAAGTATCAAATGTTAGGATGCAATCAGTTATCTGGTTTCCATAACACAAGCTCTGCTTAGCTTGGAACCAGAATATTTATTTTATTTATTTTTTGTAATACTCACGCATCCATACCGTTTTGATATGGTCCAGGCGCTGAAAGACTGTCCAGCCCAGCACGAGACGACGTTACGTGTGTGGCGACGCAATGTTCCAGCTAGAGCGCCGCGCAGTAGATCCGCTACTAGAGTGCAGCCTACTCGTAAGTACACTATCTGCGGTTTTGTGGTATACACTTTACTAACAAATTATGATTATATACACTTTCAAATTGGCCCTTTGTATAATAATCTTAAATATATAAAAGAAGAAACTGACTGACTGACATATCAACGCAGAGCCCAAACCGCTGGGTCTGCAGACACCAAATTTGGCACATAGGTTCCTTATGGGGTCTAGGGGTGCACTAAGAAAGGATTTTTCAATACTTATCCTTTAAGGGGGTGAAATGGGGTTCCAAAGTTTGTATGGAAAAACAAGATTAGTGAGATCAATTTCGCGGGCGAAGCCACGGGCGGAAGCTAGTTTAATTCTATTTCTAGATGTGTTATCTATCGTAGATTAATTATAACAACAGAATAGTAATTGACAGTGATATCAACTTTACTGTCACTACTAACGCCATCTGTTGGAAAACAAAGAATATCGGAAAGCTTGCTATTGGAAAAAACTTGTTTTAGAATTTGCGTACTCTCCTTAAGCACTGCGTTTTGGTATCTATAATATAAAAATGAATCGCAAAATGATTTCGCTAATCCTTTTTTTTAGAATATTCCTTGAAGTACGAGGATGGTTTTTACGCAGAGAAAAAATAAAAAAACTCCTCCGAAACAGCTTGACCGATTTTTATAAATCTTATAAGTCGTATTCTGTTTTCGGACCCGGCAGGTGGCACTGCTTTACCGGGCAGAACGACGTCTGCGGGGTCCGCTAGTAATAAATAAAAATCTAAACTTTTTTTATTTTTTTATCATTTTTCGCTTTCGAACATACATATTAATAAAACAATCAATTCTATTTGCTACCAGTGAGTATATTTCAAGGTAAGAAGCACATCATTCACTAATAATCTTTAAATCTATTCAAATAAAACTGAAAATCAATTCCAACAGCATCCACCAACAACAATATGATGAGGAGTAAAACACCGACAGCGGAACAACTAAGATCTCCGAACTTACACACCCAAGACTCACTGAGAGATAGACTGAACGGAATGAACTCGGGTAATACTTTTCTTCCTCTTGAACCTTATTAATATAAGCTAAGAACGTTGGACGGGCCGGTGGCTTGGTCGGTAAGATACTTGCTTTTTACGCCACAGGTCGTCGGTTCGAATCCCACCCGAGACAAACATTTGTTTAAATATGTCTGTGTGTCTTGTGTCTGGATGTAATTATTTATATTTAAGTATATATTTACAAAACAAAAGTATTATATGTAGTATATTACCAGTTATCTGGTTTCCATAGTACAAGCTCTGCTTAGTTTGGGATCAGATGACCGTGTGTGTTCATTTCCCACTATATTATTATTATTATTATAATTTTCGTGAAGGACACTGTCTTTCCTGCGTGAGGTTTAAGTAATACCATAGCTAATACTTACATAACTAACGTTAACTTCGACCCTTTTCAGTGTCCCACTGCTGGGCACGGGTCTTCTCTCAACTATCTTACGAGTTGAGACAGTTTAGGTTTAGTTGGGGGATGACACATGACCTCAAATGATTGGTTCTTATATTATGATGATTAACTTTAGTACAAAATATTGTGCACAACTATTACCAGTTAGGCAGAATTTTTTTAAAATTTAAAATAGGCTTGCGCTTGACCACAACTTGCCTGATGTGAAGCAATGATGCAGTCTACGATGGAACACGCTTACCCAGTAAATACCTATTCACTCTTGACTTGAAGACCACTAGATTATAGCTATCGGGAAACATAGATGCCGGCAGCGAATTCCACAATTTGGCAGTTCGCACAATGAAAGTCAAAATTCCAGCAAAGCTACAGCAGCTTTGTGTAAGTCTCTTAAAGGGTGAGCATATTACCGCACATTCAGCACAAATCCAAACTTCAAAATGCTGTAAGTATACGTATGGAGACCAACTCAACCCAATTAAAATGAAACAAACAAGATTCACTATATGTTGGTAGCATTCTGTGTGCAATAAAACCTTGGAGATAAATTCCAATGCATCACCATCATCCCTATTTTAGTCTACTGCTAGACAAGTCTCTCCTAAAGCACGCCACATACGTTCCTGATATTCTACTTCAGCTTTCTCCGTCCATGCAAAGACCGTCTGTCCAAGATATGACTTAAATAAAAACTTGTTTAAAAATAAATACGATTTATTAAATAAGTAAATAAATTGTACAAGTATTGGGCACGCGTGCGGATTCTAAGTTATTGTGCGAGTCACTCTCTGCGCGCGCGCACCGACCGTCCGTCGTGGCTCCCCCCGCACCTCCTTCCCCGCGGTAATCGGTACCCGATCACGCATCAATTCGTGAACACAGTGACTCTACCTAATCCGAGAGTCACCATACGTTTGTCAATCGGTTAAAATGTATACAAAAATGATTTTTCATTAACAGAAGCAACATACGCTGTTCCTGAACACAAAAATCGCGAACGAGAAAGTTTAATCGACCGGCGACGTCGCAGCAGTACACCTGGAGGACGTTTAACGCTCCCTGTAGTCACGCCCTGGACTGAAACACAACCAGACAACCAATGGCAGGAGAGGGAGACTTGGGTGGACAACTCCAACATCAGAAACTGGGCGGAAAACTCACAGAATTGGGACGAAACCGGACAAAAATGGCAACAGAACGGTCAAAAATGGGATCAAAACGCACAAAATTGGAATCAGAATGGTCAAAATTGGGAGCAAAATGGGCAAAAATGGACTGAGAATGGGCATTTAGGGCATGAGAATGATCAAAAGTGGGATGAGAGTTCACAGAAATGGGTGGAAAATGGGAATGGGTCTCGTTGGGGTAGTGAAAGGTGGGGTAATGGGAATTGGGGGGAACTTCCGACGCCAACAGTGCATGTAGATATGAATGCAGCTTATTGGAGAGGCAATGCTAGCGTCGCAGACAGCAGTGACAACGGAGGTATGGAATATCAATTAGAATTAGTATTGTCTTAGATTTACGCGAATATCACATCCTAATTTTAACAGAGAAAATGGTTGGAATATACCACCAGCTTGGGACCCAGTGCTTAATTTACTTGTACCAAAACCCAAGCAAAATCAACTCAGAATTCAAGACACTGTGAGCTCAGTTTGCTTAAATCGGAACGCATCTTAAATATTAATGTTTGAAGGTAGTCAGTAATAATTGTGATTAATATTTTTGGACGTCAAATATCTCAGTCCACCCGTGAACATGAAGTCTGAAAAGACTTTGAAACGTTGGGATCTAAAATCTAAAATAAACCGCGATAAAATCCGTTAAAAAGTAGTTTTATTTCAATTAGAATTAATCTATTTTTACCGAATTTTAAAAAATGTAGGTTTTCAATCCAAATTAATGTACATGTTTTGTTCAGGTATAAATTAACTTTAATTCTAAAATGTTCTCATTCAAATGTTCATATTTTATAACTACTAGTGGAATTTAGAAGTATTTTGGCGGGCCGGTGGCGTGGACGGTAAAATACTTGCTTTTCACGCCGCAGGTCGTGGGTTCGATTCCCAGCCAAGACAAACATTGGTTTAAATATGTCTGTTTGTCTTGTGTCTGGGTGTAATTATCTATTTAAGTATGTATTTACAAAAGAAAAGTATTATATGCAGTATATTACCAGTTATCTGGTTTCCATAGTACAAGCTCAGCTTAGTTTGGGATCAGATGACCGTGTGTGTTAATGTCCCACCATATTACTATTTTTTTAACTTATGGTGTCTCACAGGGTTCCCAGAAGATGGTATGCTACATTCACCAACAACAGCAGCTATCGGTGGTCTGAACAGACAATCTCCTTCAACTAGCAGAATAAGGCCACACTCACCATCTAATTCGACTGGTAATGTTTTATTAAACTAAATTCCAATTAACAAACTTTGGGTTCGGTGGATTGTGGAGATTGAACAGATTTCTTCACCCTTTGACCTATTGTCTTCGATTTCATTAGAATACCGAATTATCCCAAATTATTATCCAGATGAAAATACCGGATGAAAAGGACTGCCCTCCTCAAATTGATAGGGAGAAATTCGTACTATATACTGAAATGATTGGTACATGAAATTAATTCATGAATATTATGGATATCCAATAGTTGTGCTTTTTTTATTAACTAATATGTTACCTCAGAGAAAACCTAATAGCGAACGGCTAACCTTTCCACTATGTAACGTCGGGATTAGATTTCTTACCATCAAACGCACTCGCCCCGCGTTATTTCACGCGTTGTAAGTGGAACTAATGCATTGATGAATGTTTTATTTAAGCTGTCTTTCATTAAAATCTAGTCCTGCTTACAGAGAATGAATTGCAAATTGAAATAAATCAAAATTAACAACTGCTTTGTTTTTCAAAAATAAAAAAGACCCGGACACGATTTCCGGTTAAAAAATAATTCTAATTAAGGACCTGAATGCACTCTCTCAGTTAGCGGACGGCTGTCCCTTCCACCCTGTATGTTACATTTAAGTTAATCCACCTTACATGAAATCTAGTATACTATGCAATTTACATCTATTTTAGACAATTATGGTCATTTATAATGAAGAAAAAATAAAAAAAATTATTAAAACTGTTTCATGGGTATGAATATCTCTTTAAAATCGGTCGTGGATCGTTGGAAAGGGACTAGAAAAACCCAGACTAAGTATATTTTATTCTATAATTTCCTTTAGGTCGTCTACGAAGTCATTCACCATCAAACGCGAGCGCAACCGACCGTCTCCTAGCTAACTCTCCATCTAACAGGATGCAGAGTCAATCACCTTCAAATAATTCCTCCAATAGCCGGCTCAAGTCTTCACCAATGAGGTAAGAATTTGATAGTAAAAAGATAAACATAATGCTCATACCTATATTACCCAAATGTGTAGGCAGAGATGAATATCATCCTCATTTCCTCGGTTATGTTTAGCTCCCTTGCGGAAGGGGCGAACCTATATATTGAGAAAAAGAACGAGAAATGTTACTTAGAATTTTGACCAACAGTATACACCGCTCGTCAAGTCGAGGGGTGTATACTGAAACAACGGATGCAATTTGCGGGTAACTACAAAGATTTTTTCAATAGCAAATAATTTCTTTCAATAAGTCGTTATTCATAGCATTAGGTATGCTATGAATAACGAATGTCGGTACCGAATGACAGCGCCTAAATGGATTATCCTTTTGTAATGTTAATTATTGTCAGGACAAAGTTGATATAAAAGAAAATTGTTTCTAAAATGTAATGTTTCTGTTCAGTAGGTTACGTGACACATCTCCGTCTCGTCAAATGCACTCTCCGGTGTCACACACATCGCCATCTTGTTACGAAAACGAATCGCTCGCACAACCTAACACGCTGTACGTAGCTAACTACCCACAAGTAAGTATCAGTACAAATTATTTATTTCAAGCAATGTTTTTTTTTTAATTTTTCATTCGACAAAATCAGTAAATTATTGATAGTCTATTCGTGATAAGATCGATGAAAGCGCGCAGCGTAAAATTAGCGGTCATTAATGATGACGCCGCACAGTTACGGCGGCAAGAGGGCGACCGTACCCTTCGTATCTATAGTATACATATTTCGTTAGTTTAATTTGATGGCTGCCCTAATATTTTTATCTCTATTTGTGTATAGGTGGAAGCAGGCGGTGGATCAGACCCTCAAGCAGATGTTCTCGTCCGTTTAGCTCGTGGTGCTGCGGGGTTCGGGTTCCGTATTGTTGGCGGTACTGAGGACGGAAGCAGAGTTGCTGTGGGATATGTTGTACCTGGTATGTTATGTATTATTATTATTATTATGATTTTGGCTAGTTTCGATTGGCTCGTTCAAGGTTTGATTGATTGGTTTCCATAAACGAACCAATCTTAATTACATTTTAGTCAGACAATTAGTAGTGGGAAGACATAAGTTAGGCGAGCGGGAGAGCCAGCTATGTGGTGTCTATAAAGATATCGGATCAGTGGCTTTTACGTATTCAGAAACAAGTATTGAAATATATCCACTTATCTTACAAGTATCTGAAACAATATGTGCAGGTGGTCCAGCAGAAGGTTTACTCCGTCCAGGAGATTTACTAACATCAGTGGACGGTGTATCTCTAACTGGCGCGACACACGCAAGGGCTGTGGCATATGTATGTCAAGCGGCGGCTAGAGGACATGTAAGTAACACTCGTTATAGCATTTACGTCTGTATTACCAAAGTTATATCCAGCAGTAGTAAATATCACCTAAACGCGTAGCACTAGCTGCGACGTCACGCATCATTATGCAAACACTTGCCCAGGTGACGACAAGCGGGGTGCGCCCGCGCAGTGAGTGCTTCTAGTCGAACGACGGCTACGACGGAACTATGTCGATCCGCTTAACCGTACTAAATAATCTACTTTAGGTTTTCTTTTTAATTCTGAAATAGGCTTGCGCTTGACTCCAACTTGCCTGATGTTAAGCAGTGATGTAGTCTACGATGGGACGCGTCTGCCCATTATACCGATTCACTCGTGATTACGAATGATTTTCGGTGAGAAGATGGCAGTGGAATGAGGCTCCATCTAGTTAGAAACTATAAAGGAGCAACAATTCCGACCCAAGCTCTTAAAGTGTCACCAGACACATGAACACATGACGTCTGATAAAACGTAAGCGAATTCTATCGCGCTGAATATAGTTATACGATCGGATGTTTTTTAATATTCTTGTTGTAAAATCTCACTATTGAATTCTTGACATATTTTGACATTTGGGTGGTATTGTAGTGTGTCCAGTGCCCTAATTCACGTAATTTCTTGACGTGCCGATCAAGTTGCGATGCAATTGCAATTAAGTTTACGTCTTAGTGCAAAATGGTATTCTTGTAGTTGTTAAGCTGTCATATCTAATCTAAAGCGCTCGCGTGACGCGAACATGACGCGAGCGTATCTGACAGCGGTTGTCAAAATTACGAGAATACGAAATTTTGATCGATACTGTTTTGATCGAAACTTAACTGCAACTGCACTGCAACTGAACTTATTTAATTACGTGAATTAGCCTACAGGTTGGTAGGGTTAGGGATACCAAAATGGTAAAACGTTAGATCAGTATCATGGTACCATTTATTGTGTCTCTAAATACACATTATAAACAGTTTTGCTGTTGTCAGCGCTCTAATAAGGTCGGCTACATACCTGACTAATAAGGCTTACATAGTATAGTATTCACTAGTGATAGTATTTAATGTGAATTCATATAAATTTCATAACCACGCGAATTTATGAGTCTTAGCACGCTAATTGCTTTGCTAATCTAATTGCTAATATGAGGATAATTGATATAGTGAAATGCTAATATACCATTTACATGCTAACAATGTATAAGCTAATTAATACATTACTATTATCCGCCTACACCTACGCCTCGAGTTTTATAAGCGTGAAGTTTTCCCTTAAAACGATCAACAGTTACTGCTACAGTTACAAAGTGCGTGTTAGTAATAGTCCCACTGCTGGGCACGGGTCTTCTCTCAACTATCCTCACAGTTGAGAGTTAGCCCTTAATCCACACACGTAATTCTAATAATATTTATATCAACAGGTGACTCTAGGCGTACGACACAATCGTGCAGACATCCAGCCTCTCGGTCTGCCCACGATGTCTGCGCCACATTCTCATCAACCACTACTTACGTAAGACACTTTGAATTAGTATTGTCTTAGATTTACGCGAATATCACACATTGAAATAAAACTACTTTTTAACGGTTTTTATCGCGGTTTATTTTAGATTTTAGATCCCGACGTCCACCCGTGAACATGAAGTCTGAAAAGACTTTGAAACGTCGGGATCTAAAATCTAAAATAAACCGCGATAAAATCCGTTAAAAAGTAGTTTTATTACACTTTGAATTAATAAGAACTAAAGGTTCCTAAAATGAACCACAAAGTGCAGCTTCTCTGTACAAATTGTTAGAAAGTGGATGCGGAACTTCTAAATACTATTTTACTCGTGAGTCCATTGACAAAGTGACAAAGAAGCGATAGCGAAAGATCTAAAAGAAAAATATATTTGGGATTGACATCTATCTTCAATATGTCAATGTAATTTAGAACCAGAGTAATCGATATAGCTCATCGGTAAGCTGAAGTGGCAGTGGGCCGGTCATATCTGCCGCAGAAACTGTTGGGGTAAACAAAATAGACTGATGATGGTACCTATCTCTTGACGCACCCCTAGTGAATACCTTATGTGTCCCTAAAAAGTATTAACAGTGATGGACAAACTGTGCGAAAGGAGGTTTACTTGAGGCTTCGTAATGTCAAGGGAAAGCACAAAACATCCCCCTGGGTCGAAGTAATCTGGGTTTACCAGCCCCATTGATAAGATAAGATAAATCCCTCGACCTATAAGGTTAGTAGGGAATAGATAGTTGCATGGTTATTCCTCTTTTGCTTCTTGAACCACAAAGAAAATTTTGAAGAACATGTCGCTTTCAAGATCACTTTACATATCTACTGTAGAAAGTCACATCACAAAGACTACAGGATCAAAATAATAAATCTATAGCACTGACATACGATATACACGAAGCTTTCGTGGTTGTGAAGTTTTTTTTCACCCGGGGGGTTCTGGTTCAGGTTACCAGTTGGACACACACACATTCATAAGGATTTTCCCCCGATAAACAATAACAAATGTGTCATCAAATCAATACTTATGGCCTTATTCATAAAAAAGTTATAAAACTTTAGTTAAAATGGACTTTGTCTCTTTCTGACTAGTATAAATGTCAAAGTGACAGACAAAGGCAAACAAATTATAAACCTATTTTAGCTGTAATGAGCATAAAATATGTTTATGAATACGGGGTTTATTCTTTTCCATCTTAGTTATCGTTATTTGCAATATGACTGACTAGGGCTTTGAGATACTTTTATCCTGAAACAAAGGAGCGTAAGTTTTTATTACTGCTCGAGCTTGTGAGTATAGGCCGACCGTTTAACTCGCGTATCGCCTATCGCCAAGATTCTTACTCCTCAACCTGCACAGACAGTGATGATGATTCAAGCGATATGGATATTAGTGACGAATAGTCTTACATTACTTTTATCTGTGGTTAAATAGTTCTTTAAGAGATTTAATTAATGTTTTATGCCTTTGTACCTCAGATGGCGATACGCGAGTTAAACGGTCGGCCTATAGGTATACTCGTACTGTGGTGGTACGCAATGTTTTCTAGTTACATACTTGAATATATTTTACAGCGCAGAGCCGACAGTACAACATATACCGCAGTACAATATCTTACATCCAGCGCCTATGTACCCGCCACAACCGCCTGTACCCATGTAAGTTACCTGAACACTGTTTTTCACACAACTACATACAAACACCACTACCAACTAATATTAATAACAATTATATTTTCACTCAAACACATCACACAATTATATTTGCTTGTGTTATGACTACTAGGAACTGATATAATATAATAATATAGTGGGACATGAACACACACGGTCATCTGATCCCAAACTAAGCAGAGCTTGTACTATGGAAACCAGATAACTGGCAATATACTACATACAATACTTTTCTTTTGTAAACAAATACATAAATATAGATAATTACACCCAGACTCAAGACAAACAGACATGATCATCACACAAATGTCTTACTTGGGTGGAATTCGAACCAACGACCTGAGGCGTGGAAAGCAAGTATCTTACCGACCACGCCACCGACCCGTCATATACTACTTAAATACATTTTTTGTAATAAATACTTACTATAGATAAATTACACCCAGACACAACAAACAACTATTCTCATCACACAAAGATTTGTCCTGTGTGGGAGTCGAACCCACGACCTCCGGTTTAGCTGTCAGGGTCACATCTTACGAGTCGAGAGAGTTTAGACCTTAATCAACACACGCTGATGACGTGCGTGTCGGTGGATATCACATGTCCTCGAATGATAAGTTTTCAGACATGTTGGTTTCCTCGCGATGTTTTCCTTTACCGACATTGAGCAGCGGCGATGAATTAATTCACAAAAATATGTGTGAATTAATTCATCGCCGCCCGAGGTCTTGTATTTTAAAAGCGAGGCCAATACTGCTGCGTCTGCGCTGCCCGCTTCGATATATAACTTATACATTTTTTTTCAAAATACACAATTTTTTTAACCAACTACATTAATAAATCAAAGTAATATCACAACTAAGGTACGGCGTACAATACGACACGTCAACGGGCGGATGGGCGCCGGTGCCGTATGACGTCACAGTGACGAGAAACGAAGGGGAAGGTTTTGGATTTGTTGTCATCTCTTCCGCTAACAAAGCTACTAGCACTATTGGTAAGTAATAAATAAGTAAAGTGAAGTAAAGTTTCCAGTTAATTTACATACTTAACTTTTTTAATTAACCTTGACAGCATTTAGTTATAATTTGTTACTATACATATCTCTTAGTGCTGCGCACGATTGAAACTAACATCACGGGAATCATCTCCTAGGATGGAGTACAATTATACCAATTTTCACAAAATGGCTACTCCACAGGGTGCCTATTATCTAAGTACGTTTATTTTGCGAGAGGATGTCTCTAACTTTGTCAAAGCCAATGGCTTCAATGTATCAGGGTGTTAACGCCTTCACTACAAATCTTTAAAACGAAGATCTCTAAATTGTTGCTCGCGGAATGTGTCAGGCGTTTTAATATTCATTTCTAATAGTACCGTCATTTTACTATTTTTCACACATTTTTTTTTGTATCCGATCATCTAACCAGCGAACCTTGCTGTCAGCATTATTACGATTGTAAAACTATTATAAATTCCAATTATACGATTTTAAACGAATCCGGAGTTTTCACTAAGCACCTGGAGGCTCCAACATCTGGCGACCGTGGACTAGAACCGCAATTTTGGAAGAAAATCTATTTTTCACGACGACAAAGTGCCGGTGTTATATAATACGCCGTGGCATATTTTAACGAAGATTAACGATATTTTGGAGAGGACCAGCCATTGCAGTCACCGCCAGTCAGTGATCAGCATCAAGCATCACACCGCAGCCTAGGCCAATGCAGCTAAGTGTCTTTTCCTTCAAACTTTCCATACACCTACCTATTTCTTTTCCACTTCATTTTGGTAACTAAATACCTATTTCGAATAGTTTTACCTGTGCATTTTAGTATCTCCATAGTATATAAATTGCATAACAAACATTCTACGAACCATAACTTCGCAAATTAATATATTTTGATAGCAATATTGTAGGACCTGCCTACCTACCTATTATATCATAACAAATTATTAGATAAATTCATACAATATCGTTAAATAAAACGATACCAATTAGTTTTCTTATATTTCTGAGACCTTTTGTCAGGATTTCCAGGCATATTTCGCAATAGTTTTTGCATAATATTCACCTACTTCGCCGAACATTCCAGGCTAACATCACACCTACCTAGCTACCTCGTGCCGTGTGTCGAACGCGCGCGAGGCAAGGCGGCCGCTCGTTCTTAACAACGACTACTGGGGAGCACAGGGCCGTACTCAGGTGACGCGAGGCGAGGAGCGTGAGCTAAATTTTACTATTACTTTTTTCAACGTATACTTTCCGTTATATTCGTTTCCTAATCTTTGTTACAATTTTGTTTGCTATTTACACAAGTTAAATTCATTTTATAACAACACTTTTAATAAAGTATTACCAATTTCTTTAATTTATAATGGGCAAAGATTATGAAAGTGAAACTACTAAGGATCCACAAGTTTTACAAGAACTTTTAGTAAAAAGAAGTTCTATAAAGGGTCAAATTACAAAATTTAAAAACTTTTTATCAAACATTTCTTCTAAAGAAACTCTTACTCAGATTGAGTTAGCAGAATTAACATTAAAGTTAAATAAATTCGAATCTATTTATAGCCGATTTGACGACTTGCAAAGTCAGATAGAAGTGTTACATTCAGACAACCTTTCTGGTGAAATTGATGAGCGTGATACTATTGAACAATCATTTATTTCTAACATTGCTATTGCTCAGGGTATAATACAAAAACACAACTCAAATCGTCATGATGAGAGTAACTACAAAGATCTGAATTCAAGTCAGCTTTCTATGGGACAAAGTCATGATCATCATCACGATGTGGGTTTTAAATTGCCGCGTATCGTAATTGCTAAATTTGATGGGTCATACTTCCGTTGGCTTGAGTTTCGTGACACATTTTTATCGATGGTGCATAATAACGACCGAATCAACCCAATTCATAAATTCCATTACCTGAGTTCGTATCTGGTCGGTGACGCAGCACGCATTATAGCTAACTTAGAGATATCTAGTGCTAACTACAACACCGCTTGGACGTTATTGTGCGATAGATACGATAACAAACGACAACTAATTAGTCATCATTTAAATTCTTTGCTAAATGTGCAGCAAATCACTCGTGAGTGTGATAAGTCATTACGTTTTCTTGTCGATCACATTACTAAGAACATACGCGCTTTAACTACTCTTGGGTTAGCTACTCATGAGTGGGACATTTTAATAATTCATATAATGAGTACCAAACTTGATAGCCGCACTCTAGCGAAATGGGAAGAATGCCGTGGTATATTGCATAGCATTCCTAAGTTACAAGATTTCTTTAAATTTATTATTGATCGTGCCGATGTTCTCGAGGCAATAAATTGTACTCATTCTTTACCTAAACCTAAAACATCGAACTATAATAAAACTCCTATTTCAAACATAAAATCTCATCAGCAGTCATATGTTTCTAATAACATTAAGGCTGAGTTTTCTTCTACACCGTGTGTCGTTTGTAAAGGTCAACACCGCATTTATGACTGTCCTACGTTTACAGCTAAAAATTTAGATGACCGTATTAACGAAGTTAACAAATTAAAATTATGTTTTAATTGTTTAAGGTCTGGACATTCAGTGCGTAACTGTCGCTTGGGTCCATGTCGTATATGCAAGGCAAGGCACAACAGCTTGTTACATAAACAAGATGCCGACAACAATACTTCTAGTTTGTCTACTATTTTTCCTAACAATGTTGATGACACAATTGTTAATTTTTCTAAGCAAACTTCAAAACAAGTTTTACTGTCTACTGCCTATATTCTAGTGTCCAACCCTGTTACAAAGCAAGCAGAGAAGGTTCGCGCCCTATTGGACTGCGGTAGTCAGACTTCATTCATAACGCGATCTCTTAAGACAAAATTATGCTTACAATCTAATTCTAGTTTTAGTGTCAATATAATTGGCATAGGTAACAAGAAGACCAGTCAGGTTACTGACTCATGTATTGTGCAATTAAAATCTTTATTAAATAATTTCAATGTCACATCCACATTACTTGTTCTACCAGCATTGACAGGTGACATACCTAAAATGCCTATCGATTTTAAATCTCTCAATATTTCTAGCGATATTTTCCTAGCAGACCCTATGTTTCACCAACCAGCACCTGTTGATATTCTCATCGGTGCCGATCTTTTTTGGGATATTCTTGGCCGTGAGCAGCTTTCTCTCGGTCCTAATTTACCTATATTAAGAAGTTCCCAATTTGGTTGGCTGGTCTCAGGTACAATCAATACAAACATTCACTCAAACAATATTTCGAAATGTGTAAGTATACAGTCTAATCATGCTTCTTACTCTTATACATCGTCAATTGACAATATTCAACAAGAACTAACAAATTTCTGGGACTTGGAGAATGTTCCACAATCTAAACTTTCTATGAGTTATAGCGAGAAGGCATGTGAGTCACATTTTTTATCTCACACCTTTCGTCTAGATACTGGTAGATTTTCAGTTAGTCTACCCTTGAAAGATACTCCCGATTGTCTTGGTGAATCTTATAGTTTAGCTAAAAAACGATTAATCAATTTAGAGAAACGATTCCGTAAACAACCTGAAGTTAAGTCTCAATACATCAATTTTATGCGTGAATACGCTGATTTAGGTCATCTTTCAGAATCCACAGTAGCGATACCCATGACATCGTACTTTCTATGTCACCACGCTGTCTTCAAGGATAGCAGCGAGTCCACAAAAGTCAGAGTCGTGTTTGACGGCTCAGCTCCTTCTTCATCAGGCCATTCTGTCAATGACATTCTCTTGACCGGGCCCAACATGCAGGACTCACTTTTCTCTATCTTAGTGAGAGCGCGACAGTACAAGTACCTCCTAACAGGCGATATCGAGAAGATGTACCGACAGGTTCATGTTCATGAGGAGGATCGCGATCTTCAACTCATATTGTGGAGAGAAGACGAGTCCATGCCCATCAAGACCTACCAGCTGAATACTGTAACTTACGGCATGGCAAGCTCCAGCTATTTAAGCACAAGGTGCCTTTGGCAGATTGGCGAAGAGGTCTCAGATCCATTGGTGAAGACTATCATTCAACACGATTTCTTAGTAGACGATCTTATTACGGGTTCTGAAGGTGAAGAAACTTTACGTTATATTCACCAAGCAGTCACTGAAGCATTGAAACAAGGATGCTTCAATCTTCGCAAGTTCAAGTCTAACTTGCCGACATTATTCGATTCAATTGATCAAACTGATGACAATCTTATAGTTAGTGAATCTACTTCCACTTTGGGTATGGGTTGGAACCCATCTACTGATCAACTTCATTTTCCAATTAAGGTTCCACTCTATTCTAGCAATAATCCGTTGACTAAAAGGATGATTCTTTCTCATTTATTCAAAATTTTTGATCCGTTAGGCTTAATAAGTCCTTGTGTAATAAAAATGAAGATTTTATTGCAACAGCTATGGTTACAAAATTTAAGTTGGGACTCGCCTGTTCCAATAGAGATCCAAAGTGATTGGGAATATTTTATCAATTCATTACCTTCTCTATTAACGTTACGAATACCACGTCGAGTTCTTTGTGACGAGCCTATATCTATTGAGTTGCATTCGTTTAGTGACAGTTCACAGAACAGTTATGGTGCTTGCATTTATTTACGATCTGTGAATGTTGCTAATGAAGTTACCGTCAAGTTACTTTGTTCTAAATCAAAGGTAGCCCCTATTAAAGGCGCAACAATTCCCCGACTTGAATTGTGTGCTGCTTTACTGGCAGCCAGGTTATGTAAGGCAGTACGGGAATCGCTGCGATGTGACATCCAACATCAAATTCATTGGTGTGATTCATCAGTTGTATTAGGGTGGCTACACACTAGTTTTCGTAATCTCAAACCATTTGTAGCAAATAGAATCAATGAAATTTGTGAATTAACTGATCCTTTAGCATGGCGTTACGTGCCTACTTCTGTCAATCCTGCGGACATCATATCTAGAGGAGTTAGTCCCAATCAACTCGAAAATAACGAGTTGTGGTGGTCTGGCCCTTCGTTTCTCAAGGGTCCTGAAATTAATTGGCCTATTTTAAATAGTAAAATTAATACTAATGATTTACCAGAAACTAAATCTAAGTCTAACTTAACATCTAATATTGCTACAGAGAAAGAATCTATAATCAAATTTAAAAATTATTCTTCCATAATGAAATTAAAACGAGTTTTAGCGTATGTTTTACGATTTATAACGAATTCTAAAAATAAAATAAACAAAATTACAAGTACTTTAACAGTCGATGAAATAAACCATTCATTTTTATGTTTGTGTCGTTTAGCTCAACAAGAATCATTTTTAACACGCTTTTTTTAAACAGAAAGGGGCGTGGGGCCCGTCTAATTAAATGTTATTTGTGTGTTTTCATATGTTTACGATATAAAATTGTTCATCTTGAAGCAGTTAGCGATTTATCAAAAGACGCTTTCATTATGACTTTTCGAAGATTTGTGTCACGAAGAGGTAGGCCAGCGGAGGTGTTCTGCGACAACGGTCGTAACTTTGTTGCAGGAGCAAAGGAAATCAATGATTTTTTCAAAATTAATTCAAGTATTTTGTCTGATTTTGCATGTGCGGAAAACATTAAATTTCATTTTTCACCGACTTACGCTCCTCACTTTGGCGGCATTTTTGAGGCTGGTGTGCGTTCAGCTAAATTTCACGTTAGGCGTGTTATGGGTAATTCCCATTTAACTTTTGAAGAAATTTCGACCCTTTTCGCACAGGTCGAAGCTGTTTTAAATAGTAGACCTCTCTGTCCACTTTCTACCTTTCCTGACGATTTCCATTGTCTCACTCCCGGGCATTTTCTCATTGGTCGGGCTCTTACCGCACTACCATCGCGTGCTCTGGAGGACTGTAACGCAAACAATTTGCATCGCTACGCAAGACTGCAGCAGATTCACGAACATTTTTGGAAGCGCTGGCAGCGCGAGTATATTGTCGAGCTACAACAACGCCACAAGTGGAAGCGCAATGACTCAAATGTCCAAATTGGCGATATGGTTTTGTTGCAAGAGGACAACGCTCCACCATTACACTGGAGGCTCGGGCGCATCGCAAGGCTGTTCCCAGGACCAGACGGGATATCGCGTGTCGCCGATGTCAACACTATAAGAGGGATTGTTCGGCGTCCTATGGTTCGCATTTGCCCGCTCCCTACAGAAAGGGAACTTCTCGACGGTTGAAAACTGACGTTTCAACGGGGGGAGGATGTTAACGCCTTCACTACAAATCTTTAAAACGAAGATCTCTAAATTGTTGCTCGCGGAATGTGTCAGGCGTTTTAATATTCATTTCTAATAGTACCGTCATTTTACTATTTTTCACACATTTTTTTTTGTATCCGATCATCTAACCAGCGAACCTTGCTGTCAGCATTATTACGATTGTAAAACTATTATAAATTCCAATTATACGATTTTAAACGAATCCGGAGTTTTCACTAAGCACCTGGAGGCTCCAACACAGGGTTATTGACAACTGTCTGTTGAGAGAGTTGAGAGAGTATATACTTTAATCCACACACGCTGGCCAAGTGCGGGTTAGTGTATGTCATATGTCCTCGAATGATTCATTCTTAGACATGTCAGTTTCCTCTCGATGTTTTCCTTCAGCGGTATTGAGCAGCGGTGATGAAACAATCACACAAAATTGTGTGGGCACGATCGCGAATTGAACCCGCGACCTTATATTGCTAAGGCGAGGCTTGTACCGCTGCGCCACCGCTGCTCTACATAAATATTAGGGTGGAGTGAAAAAAAAACATCTTTTTTTTCCTTAGCCTGGGGGTCAAATTTGTAGCTTATAAAAAACAAAATTTTTGAAAAAAGAAAAAAAAATTTACTCAACATCTTGAGGCAGCCCACTCATTTTTAAAATTAATTACGAGTAAAAATATTTGGTTGCAAAAAAAAAATTTTTTTTTGTCTGAATCTCTTAAAACATCTAAGAACTAGCAATTATGATCATTTCCAACTCAAATTTTATTCTAGTGCCCTAAAGAGGAATGGTACTTTTTGGGATTTTTTTTTAAATTAAAACAATAGTCACAAAATTTTTTTTTCAACTTGTGATTTTTAATTGGCATAAAAGAGGATACTCTGAAGTTTCTAGAACGCCTTTAAATTTTTTTTTTTTTCAACCAAATATTTTTACTCGTAATTAATTTTAAAAATGAGTGGGCTGCCTCAAGATGTTGAGTAAATTTTTTTTTCTTTTTTCAAAATTTTTTGTTTTTTATAAGCTACAAATTTGACCCCCAGGCTAAAGAAAAAAATAAAAATTGTTTTTTTTCACTCCACCCTAATAAATATGTCATATATTATCAACTAATAGTAGTATATCATGCTAAATTATAATTATATGTTATCCGCAGGCCAACTGATTCCGAACTCTCCCGCCGCCCGCTGCGGACTGCTCCACGTAGGAGACACAATAATCGCGATCAACCACGTGTCCATCAGAAACGTAGCACATCCTGAAGTCGTGGCTTTGATCAAACACTCAGGAACCACTGTCACTCTCACCGTCATGCCGCCTGATGCTCAGCACTGACGAACACTTTACAGCACTAACGTGCAGTATCCTCTTACCATCAAGTACCCAAACCGACTAGATACCTACTAAACGTTACTTTATTTAAATATTGTATGAAAATAATTTTAATTGGTCTGTTCAAATTCTTATACGTATCAATCAAAATTAGCTTGTGGTCGAATTATACTAACTACTACATAAGTTATAATTGCGACGGGCCGGTGGCGTGGTCGGTAAGATACTTGCTTTTCACGCCGCAGGTCGTGGGTTCGATTCCCACCCGAGACAAACATTTGTTTAAATATGTCTGTTTGTCTTGTGTCTGGGTGTAATTATCTATATTTAAGTACTAGCTGTAATACCCGGCTTCGCTCGGGAGTTGATATGAGGTTACGTGGTAGTTGAAATAAAAAAATAAACTATGACGTAAAAAGTAAAAAATATATATATATTGAAAACATATATATTTACATGTATTTACATTATCATGGACATATATATTTACATGTATATTTAAACATATATATTTACATGTATTTACATTTTCTCATTATTTATACTACTTGTTTATAAACAACATTTTTCATTTTATTGTCCGGGGTATATATATATAAATTTTTCGAATTTCCTACTCTTGAGCAAGCTACATAAAGCTGACCGTGAGAGAAGCAGGATTCTTTGAGGTTGATGCCACAATATTTTAAAGTTTGCCCTTGCGCTTTGTTAATTGTAAAACTAAAGGCTAATTTAATTGGAAACTGCAATCTTTTAAATTGAAATGGCAATTCAGAAGAGATCAGTGGTATTCTAGGTATAAATACTGTGTGTCCTTTGTTCTTTCCAGAAATAAGTTCAGCTTCAATGATATTATTCGATAGCTGTTTTACGATCATCCTCGTTCCATTACATAGTTTTGGGGAGTTGAGATTTCTAAGTAGTATGATTGGAGATCCAATTTTCAGACGAAGGCAGTGTAATGGCATTCCTGGTACTTGTAAAGAGTTTAGAAATTCAGTAGGGAAGTTGACACTTTCTTCAATGGTTACCATCGTGTCGATCGATTTATATACTTTCTCTTCACCAGGTATTTTCTTTAGAATATTAAAATTGATATCGTCAACAATATTATTTTTAGTGGCCAAAATTGCTCTTTGAAATAACCACTCTACGTTGGTATAGTTCTGAATAATATTTGGATAAATTTTGTCGATTAGTTCGTTTTCAGTAGTGGCTATGTTACAGAAATCACTATTGAGTTCAATGAGACCGGTCGTTTGGTCAGTAGGATATGTACCTTCGCCTATTTGTAAAAGCATTTTAGCAAAATGTGCTGTTGTTTCATCTTTTGATAATTCAACCCTCATGTTTTTTGTTAATTGCAGTATTTGTACTTCTGGCCAGAGATGTGACTTTTTTAAGCATGCATTGATCTCGTCTGCTGGTGTTGACTTGGGAATAACTGGAAGTGTTTGTCGAAAATCTCCTGAGAGTATGAGTAGAGCTCCTCCCATTATTTCAGAGTTTTTTCGCAATTCTTGTAATGTTCTGTCCATGGCTTCTAGTGATTTTTTATGGGCCATGGTGCATTCATCCCAGCAGATAATTTTAGCTTGTTTTAGAAGTTGACCCCGTCCAGATGCTCCTGAGACTTTACATACCGGGAATTGTTGTTCGGCTATATTCAACGGTAGTTGTAAGGCAGAATGAGCAGTTCGTCCTCCTTCCATAAGTGTGGCTGCAATGCCGGATGATGCTAGTGCCAGTGCGATGTGTTTTTTAGCACGTATTTCCGCCAGTATTAGATTTATTAGAAACGTTTTACCGGTGCCTCCTGGTGCGTCCAAGTAAATAATTCCACCAGTGTTGTTATTTATTCGGTTCATTATAACGTTGTAAATTGTTTTTTGATTGTCATTGAGGAGTGGTTTATTGTGAGCAATGTATTCAAGTAGTTCATTGACGTTGTAGCTTTTTTCCTTTGTAATTTCGTAGTTTAGCATACTGAAAGCATTTCTTTGTGGTGCTGGCATTCCAAGTTCTACTAAGGTCCGGTTATTTATTGCTAAGCATTTATCTTCTAAGCGAATGAGTGTTTCATTGAAGATGTTGTCACTGAATTCTATAGTCAGTTCTGGATTAGCTTGTCGGATTTGGTACAATATATCATCACTCATACTCCTTTTGAAAGAGTCCCATAGCTGTTTTGGGTTTGATGGGTTACATGTTGTTAGAATTATGGCGAATAACTCTCGAATTTGTTCAGCTGAAGCTGTGAGTGTGGCTTCTTGTAGTGTTAATTCCCAGTGGTTATCGTTTTCCAATAATCCTAAGCGTTGACATGCTTCTCTGTACGTCTGGCATAGGTAGCCGTCAATAGTCCTGAGATCTGTGAAACTTGTTGGTCCTCGTATTTCGTGTAACAACATCCGGAGATAGAAACATTCGGCATTGTTTGGATGTACAGTGTATACTCGACCTATTGTGTTAGTTTTCATTATTTCTGGATGACCCTCTTCTGGCATTCCTTGTTTTCGTCGTTGAAAAATTTTTCTTGTTTTGTCCCACGTATAATAAATAGGGACGTCGACATACAGTAACGTCTTTGCGAATGGATCCGTTTGGCAAAGTTGGAAAAAAGCTGTTAATGTTGTGTTCTGAGGTGGTTCGCTTGCAATTTTTCTAGCCGAGTCTTTTGTGAAGTAAACTCTCTGTCCATTCTCCAAATGTACTGCTAGATGTTGCACAGCTGGTTCGCGTTCGTGTATGGGAAAACTAAAAATCCTCCACGCTGCTTCGTTACTGTTGATGTATCTTCCCATTTGGTACATGAGTATCTCATCATTTCTGTTATTTTGTTCGCTATTTTGGACTATTTGAAATACTGCCATATCACTACCTTTGTTTACGTACTTACATATATATTTAATAGATTTTACTGAATTGCAATATTCAACGTTTATGTGTGCTTGGAACATTTTAGAAAGTAGTGGGTTATATGGTACTACCCATTGATTATCTATTTCCAGTTCATCTCTGCCTTGTATTCGTATTTTTGCTGTGAAACCACCGTTTTTCGGTGATCGTCTTCTATATTTGGGATAGCTGTCATCTTCAGTTTTTGTATCGTCTACGTATGGTTTTGGATATTTTTTTGTACATTTTCCATCACGCATGCATGGCGCATTAAAGTTTAATGGTCCACATGGTCCGTGAATCATGTTTTTCACTACTATGCTGTATAGTTCCGGATCTTTTTGTGGATTGGGAAATTCAGCTTGGATGATTTTGTCGATATCCGTGAGATAAATTTTATCGTGTAGCCATATGAGATTGTGTGAGTGAGGTAATCCTCGTTTTTGCCACTCGATTGTATACATCCAGCATCTAACGGTTCCAAAGATGTGGTATTTTGTGATGACTTCAATAAATCTTATTTGTTTTTGTCGAAAAACTCGGGCTATTATGTCGTGTCGATCCATGGAGGTTTGTCCATATTTTAGTTGTTCTTTGATTTCTGGCCATGATGAGTTGCATGTAAATGTTATGAAGAGATCAGGTCGTCCATATTTTCTTACGTAGGTCATGGCATCTTGAGTATATTCGTGCATATGTCTTGGACTTCCTATGTATGATGAGGGTAAGATTACCATTGTTCCAATATCGTCAATATTGCCGTCATTTATGATCGCATCTCGAAGGTGGATGTATTCTTCTGTGCGTAGTTTCTTCTGATTCAGTCTTATGTAAAGCATCCGTTCTGCTTCTATTTTTGCGTACATATCTACCAGAAATTGTTGGAATAAACGGCGAGTGTTGAGAATGTGATTGTATATTTCATTGTCTCTGATCATTAAGCGGTAAGCATAGAACTCCTTGGAAGTGACTTTTTTGTTTGTTTCTATGCCTGTTTCAGGATGAATTTGTTTTATATTGAAATGATAACCGTCCTCTCCGTGCAGAAATATTAAAGGATATTGAAGAGAATCATATGAACGGTGTGTCTCTGCAATGCGTTGTAGTCCTTTTCTTCTTCGTTGTAAAATTATGTCACGGCTTGTATTTTCATTGTCCACAATTACGATGGCGACTTCATCTATCTGAGGTGCATTAAATCTACGTTCGTGTTCTCCACGTGGTCTTTTATCGGCTCGAATCACAATTTTATAGTCATCAGAAATCATGCGATCTAGTGTTGTTTTGAATATGTAAATCAGTTGATTGTATTTGTGTAAGATCCTCTGTACATCTTGGATTATTTCGCGTTTCAATCCATTAAAATGTGTACTTCGTTGATCAATTTCTTGTTCTTCATTTCCAATGAAATATACTTGCAGAAATTTATAGTCATCGTTAGGCATTGGTAGTAACGATCCTATTTTGTGATAAATTTGCCCTTGAATTGAAAATACATATTCAAATTCATCTCTATTAGTGTTAGTCGAAGTAACACCGAAAGAAGTCATTTGAAAGCAGGAGTTGTATGATCTTATATTTTGAAGAAAGTGTTTTGATTCTGGTGTTTCCCCGGTCATGTAATGTAGAAATTCCTGCGGAGGTGCTTCCAGTGGTGGTAATCGAATTTTTCCATTCATGCAACAGAGACCTGGTGTTTCTTTACTGAATTTTTTCGCGTGGCAAAATTGGCAAATGTTATTCATTTTTCCGATCACAACATATTTATGATTGTAATATTTCTTCGTCGATTCGTAGTGGAATGCTTCCTTTGTTAGATTATCTTTTAAAATTCTCGATTCTTCAATAGTTTTATTTTCGCTTCTTTCTTCGCTTTTTCCGCTTCTCAGGGTGCTCATTCTGGTTCGTTGATTTTGTAAACGTGCTTCGCGCTGTTCTTCCGTTTCATTTCTTCGATATTCTTTTTGTTTCCGCCGTTTCGCTGCAGAACTGGCAAGATCTCCACCTCTTTTACGTCTAGGCATTATATTCTGTAAAATATAAATTAAATGAACATTTTATAGACAAATATATTATTACGTAAACGTGGGGCACGTTGAGACAAAGAAAACAAAATTATTTAATCTTCAAGCGGTCGCGCGATATTTTGTTTACGGCCAAAGTATATCGATTCAACGCCGCGCGACTACTTGAAAGTTAAGGAAATTACAATTAAAAGAAAAGAAAAAAAAACCATTAGAATTAATTAAATACATTATTAAAAATACTCACATTTAATATTTCACAATAAAGGCTCACAGATAACTTTTTTTTTTCTTCACTTCAAGATCATGAATTAATTAAACACACTATTAAAAATACTCACACGTGATACTTCAAAATAAAGGCTCACACAGGTAACTTCTTTCTTTTTCGTTTCGAAGTGGCTTGTTCCGCTGTTCAAATCGAATTAATTCTGGCGGGCGACACCGGGCTCTTATATATTCAGAAAGCTAGGCTCTAGGGTATTCCAGAAAGTTGGCTTTATGGAGACTATACACATGAAGTGTATAGTTGGCTCTAAGATATTCGAGAAAGATGGCTCTAGGATATTCAAGAAAGTTTGGGAATATTTACTTTCTCACACCTTCTAGGTATAGAATGTTCTCGACGTTATCGTTCGCCGTAACAATAGGTTTTGCAGCTGTAGCATACGCAGTAAAGGCGCGAAATTTAAAAACTTAAATTTTAAAATGTTTTCAGAAGTAATTTGAATAACTAAAATGATATCGCTTTAACTCCAACATATAAGTTAGCTACTGCTGTATAAATACACAAAATTTAATAACTTTATTATGGTAACAAATGTAATTTAAGACTTTATTGAAATGAGAATTTTAAATTTCGCGCCCCAAATAATCGTTCTTTTAAGTCCATATTGTGTACAATGAATGAAGTTCAACTATTTGACAACAGATGGCGCGACTACACTTACTTTCCAAGTTGAAGGGTTGGAAAAGCCCTTATATCTTTAAAAACACACCCTTTAGGTTAAAACGGGAACTTTCTTGTTCGAGGGGGGATAAAGGGATATGGTAACAAATGTAATTTAAGACTTTATTGAAATGAGAATTTTAAATTTCGCGCCCCAAATAATCGTTCTTTTAAGTCCATATTGTGTACAATGAATGAAGTTCAACTATTTGACAACAGATGGCGCGACTACACTTACTTTCCAAGTTGAAGGGTTGGAAAAGCCCTTATATCTTTAAAAACACACCCTTTAGGTTAAAACGGGAACTTTCTTGTTCGAGGGGGGATAAAGGGCTATCACACTATATAAGTCCCTTTATCGTGATGGGACTCCTTTTTAAGTTTTATCGGCACGCACATTTTATCAACTTAGTTTTATTATATATAATGATATATTACCAGTTATCTGGTTTTCATAGTACAAGCTCTGCTTAGTTTGGGATCAGATGACCGTGTGTGTTAATGTCCCACTATATATTATTATTATTATTATATTATTAATTACTGGGTTCCCTTTGATTAGCATAACTTTTTGAGCATAATTTAATTTGGCATAATATTTTTGACATAAACTTATTTTTGCATAATTGGTATGGTGTAACTTAACAGTTATTTGCATATTGTTTATTAGTATAATAGTTATTTTTATAAATTTAAATGAGCATAATTTCATTTTCATTTTTCATTTTCATTGAATTACTCCAATTAAGTATAAACATTATTTTATTTTATCAAAATACTATACAGTCGCGGTAGGCTAAAGTGCGGCGAATATGTTGAAGTATATAGGGACCACATGTACATCCTAAACTGTCACAGCAGGTGTGTCTGGGTGGCCCCTAGGCCACCCGTAGCTGCAAACTTATTTTTAAATAGGTACTACCATATAAGTACTATATTTTGACTGAACGTAATTCGTACACATTTATGTTTTACATAGTATATTTCACTAAATAATTTTGACAAGTAAATTTAGAAAAATCATCATTATTATTTATAATTATGCAAATCAACATTACAATTTTTAATATCATGATAATTAATGTTATGCTAATGAAAGTTATGCTTTTTAATATGTTTAAAGTTTTAAATCTATGCATAATAATGTTATTCTTTTTCATTTTTATGCCAAATAAAATTATGCATCACAAAATTATGACATTATATTGGATGCGTTTCAGTAGAGATCCATAGTTAGTCTATAGGTATCTGGTCGGTGGATACAGTCGCGAGTTCTAAGCTGAGCTTTGCATATGTGTGACTGATCAGTGATCATATGTGTAAGTTTAGTCGCATATGGGACATTCATGATTAAATTATAGTGAAACATGACATTGTATCACTAGATGTGGCATTAGTAAAGCCTGGAAAGTGTATTTTGATTATAGTAGGTGGCGCTCCATAGTCTCTGCCTACCCCCTGGAAGCGCATAATGGTATGTTATTGAAAAATAAAATATGAAACCTATAGCTTTAATAAAGAATATCTTCATTAGAATATAATTATTATATTAGCTATTATTATATACAAAAGAAAAGTTTTAAAAATAACCCTTTATTGTCCCACTACTGGGCACGGTTTTTCTCTTAACTATATTAGGAGTTGAGAGACCTAAAATCCCAATAATGTACACAGGTACACGCTTAGCTTATATCAAATTAGGTATACATTATGTAACTATATATTATATCTAGCCGGTTAAAACTAAGTATAACCGCACAGAATTTAGTCGTAACATAAATAAATCGCTAAGCAGCTAATTAGATAAAGCAATTTTAGTATTATTCCTATCAAAATCCATCCCTATAAATCTTTATTATACTGCAATTAAGATCTTCCGCTACTCAAACTTTTCGTAATGTTTCGCCTTTCTTATTGCAACCTGATTGGTTCACAAAAATGACGTGATGTAATTGAACCAATCAGCTTGCGAGTTGAAAGTCGATGTGAACTAGAGTGTCCAATCAGAGTAGAATGCCTTCAATTGGGCATTTGACCTCGAATTATGTTGTGTATTACGCATAATAACATAATGATTATCTAAAGAATGATTCAGGAGACTTCATTATTATTACTACTACATGTATGTATAAATGTTAGTTGTCTAACGCGTTATGGATTTGTGTTATACTAAGCCTTGTGGCACTCGGAGACTGCCGCGGTAAAGCTATTGCATAGCATTTTTGATCAACCTATGTAATTATAATTATTTATTTATTTTATTTATGCAGTATTTTTTTCCTTTGTTTTTTTCTTTGATATTAATTCAAGTTACACTTTTTGAGCGTGGTGACCGATATAAAAACAATAATTACAACCAACAATACAACCATTATTACCGATACAACCAGTGCCACCTAAAGGCGAGTTGCTGAACTAAAGAGACAAGCGTGATATTTCAGAAAGTCATTAAAAGTTCTGCTATTCATCGATAGATGGCAAAACTACTAAAAAGTATCACCGCTGCGCCGGTCGGATTGGAGGGTGTTAGGTTATTTTCGTTACGGAATTTCTGGATTCGGTCTCCACGCTCAAGACCCGCGATAGAAGCTATGCAATAGCTTAAAAACATGATATTGTATGACTTTCAGTACAGCGCCTTAAGCCGCATATAATATTGTTTATACAAAAATTGGTATTCAATAAAAGGGTCCATAAAAGGGCATTTGTAGTGGTAATATAATATAGTTTAATATAGATCTTTATAATTATTAATGTATCTACTTAAAGCTAATTTACAGTGACTGATTAAACATTTATATCTAATAAATTAATTACACCCCCGACTTATATAAACCATCTTGATCCCTTTAGCTTCAAAAAAAAGATTGAATTAGAAAAAAAGATTGAAAATTGATCAGAATAGGTCCCTTGATGTAAACGTTTTGAAGTCACAAACTTGTACACAGATACACAGGTCAATCTTATTACACCCCGTTTTCCGTCGGGGGTTAATTAAAAGTCACTAATTAATATTTAAGTAAGCAATTTTATTTCTTGGACCACCGAAAATGGATATGAACTTTTTGATAAGATTAGCGTAGTTTTCGAGTTAAATAATAAGTTTATCTAGATGATAAGGTGTAAGTATTGCCAATACAATAAATTATTATTATAAATTAGTATTTTATCTGTTATAATTTAGATTATGTGGTATTAATGATGTTTACACAATTTTTATATATAATATTCGGTACTAGCGGTTGTTATGTATAACCCGTTAACATAGGTCCTTAGCCTACAGTTATTTTTTGTAAAGCACTTTTGTCGCATTTGCAACTCGCTACAGAAACGATGCCAACACGCTACTTCCGTGCTACAGCATCGCGACTGTCGATGCAAACGCGCGACCGTGTCGGACATCGGACAGAGAACGGAGGGAGGGCGACGAGTGAGAGGAGAACCGAGAATTAGTGCAACACTATCGCGTTTGCATTTCGTCTAAATCGTGGTGTAGATAAACGATTCAGACGCGCGATAGCATTGATACAAATATCGCGCCGTGGGTGAGGGGCTTGAATTGTTGAGCCCGTTAATGGCCTATCAGTTTTGGTAGGTTTGTTTCTTGCGCGAGTTGTATAATCATTTGTATAATCCTGTCAAAATCAATAGGCCACTAAATGACTCAAAATCTAAGAAATGTTATGCACTTAATTATTTGCCCAATATAAATAAAGGTGCAATTCCCACTCAAGCTATATAAAATTGGCTCTTTTATGTACTAACGGCTGGATTCAGTATTTTATATGTCGATTTGGTTACTAGCAATAGGTATTTGAAATTAGCTTGACTTCTCTAACATTTTCCATTCTCCAATAAATGGCAGTGGTAACAGAATTCACTCCGTATTACTTGGGACCACTTTGTACTTTAAAATCTTTACATAGTATAAAATAAAGTCGCTTCCTCTGTCTGTTAGCGATAAACTCAAACTCCTAAACAGATTTTCATGCGGTTTTCACTAATAGACAGAGTAATCCATGAGGAACGTTTAGGTGTATAATTGGCATCCCTGCGAAGCCGGGGCGGGTCGGTAGTTATTTATATAATATGTGCGGTACCAACCGATATTTGTTACCTCGTCAAAAAATGCATATGTCCACTCAATCTTTACAGCAATCGCTTCAGCAGTATAGACTTAATAATGTAGTTAATTGAAATGTTCATTAAATTTATAAAATCACAAATATATTGTAAGTATTGTTTTAGTTATGACTAGCTTTAAGTATTCGCAATAATCAATGTGCCTTTATATAATCATTGTCTTGCCTTACCCAATGTTGTAAAAAAGCAAAAAAAATAATGTATTTGTATAGAAAAATATATCCAAAGAATCCATTCCATATCCAATCAGATCTGTTTTCGAATGTATTAGTAAATAAATGGAGATTTACTCATAAATATTTTTATTATAATTCATGTTTTTTATTCTTACAGTACCTAAGTATTCATGAAGGGAAAATAATTTGGGATCTGTTCTAGTTCTTGTATTATTGCAAATACTGAGATCCCACTAGACAAATTACATAACGAAGCTATAACGATAGAACGAAAAGATAAAGAACAAAAATAAAAATTAGGATTGACATTCAACTTCTATAGATCACGTGACGAGCTGACAAACCCTTAAACTATGTTACTATGTTTATTTCGATCTTTCGTTATTCCGCGCTATGTAATTTAGCATTCAATTTATGTAGCTACGTAGCTAGAGGTCTTGGTTGTTTCTAACATTTATTGTGACGTATAAAAAGTCAATAGGTATGTGCCAAACCAGCTCGAAAGATAGAGGCAAGTTCGGCGTACGGCATCTTGAATTTCCATAAAAATACCTAAGAGAAACTTACTGAATACCAACCAATATAATGGTATGATGAGGAAAAAGCACTTGTCCCGTTTTCATAGAAAGTAATAAGTTTATTGATCACAGATTAGGTCTAGCCGAAATAACAAAAGTTATTCTTTAATCACTTTATAACATTATATCACCTACACATACATCATCCAGGGTTCTTCACAAAGCTGCAGGGGCTGTTCTGATAACTCCATTCCTGCTGGCAGAGGCCACCTCTAGGATCCAGTTAGTGTACCTATCGACCCTGGTGAAGACGTTAGGGTAGCCATCATCATCACAGCTGTGGAAGTAGGATGAGGCTCCTACTAGGACGTTATTAATGACCATGGGGGCTCCGGAGTCACCGCGACATACACCTCTTCCTTCGGCTTTGGCGCAGATAACGGCTGGGGGGAAAAGAAAAATTGAATCTTGTCCTGAAATCTTAGTCATATAACTGTAGGTAAACCAAAACATTACCTTCCTGGTACCTACACATAAACACACTACACAAGGTGGACTTAATATGGCTTAGCCTATATATATTTTCCTTTTATGCATGGGTAACTTTGAAACAATAAGACACGCGAGGATTCTCTGATAGTTTTTGAGGATCGCGACCAGAGTTATAATGCCTAACTAATTACTTTATGACTGCAGATAGAAAATGATTTTGACAATTTGGGCGAATACTTACGATCATGAATCACTACGACATCGCTAGTGTCTGCGTATTTCTCTACACACTCATTCAGAGGCAGTTTGTCCAAGAATATTGTCTTCAGGGTTTCTAACTGAGCTCCGTCCATCTAAGGTGTAAAAGAGGGGAAATTAAATACCCTTAACTATAATACGCCTTCTTAGATCTTCTGGTAACTCCATGCAATAAACGGCTTAAATAACCCTACCTAAAGAGAGTGTCGAATGCTTCAAGTGGCGTACAATATGCTGCTAACTAAAGGCCTCCCGGTAAAAAAAATGTTATTTTATTAGAATGTTCACGCGGCAAGTAAATCCATAGGTTAAATCATAACCAGAACAATTTAGTACTAGGTCACTAGATGCAGGTTAATTACTTGTTTGTAAAATTACGTTACGGTAACCGAATATAGAGCTGCCTTCTTCTTGAAGTCGGTTAAAAAGTCTATATATTTTACCGAATTCTTGAAGAAGCCCTCAAAAGTGGATGAAATTGAACTTACAGCTTCAAAACCCCAGCTGACAATTTTAACAGTCTCATAATCAGGGATGTAGGTGTTTGTAGGAGGAAGGTACAGCACGTTGACAGTCGAGGTGATGGCCAGAGGTTGGCTGAGGAAGACTACAGCAATATCATGCTCACGGGGAGTCTCCACATAGCCAGGGTGCTTGATCACCTGCCCGATGGTAACTACGATGCCGCCGCTCAAACTGTTGGTGGAGCCAGCTCTGATGTTCATGTTATTTATCACAGCGCCACTGTTGACAAGTTTTTTTTTAGTATGTGCCTTCGTATGTACCTATCGCGAAGATGTATTTAATGCACACATAAAGTGGACCTATAAAGGTAAAATTCTGCTAAGTCGCTTATGTCCTAAACTTTATTGGGCTCGTGGATCATGCAAACCTAGAATTAGAAAATAGAAAGAACTTTTCCTTTTCACCAACTTTGAAACTTGCTAATGTTCCGAAGGATGCCAACAAGGATTGATAAATTACTAAGCCTTTACTGTCCGTCCACTCATACTGTGATAGGAAAAGATAATTTTTGTTTTACCTATTTTGTACGTGAATCCTACTCATCGACGTCGGAGCTGCAATACCTCGTAATTTGTAAATTAGTAAAATGGTGAAATAAGTTTGTTACAATTAATTAGGCTCAATTTCCCTGAGCCTGCGGGACGGTGGTTAGGGCAGCCCGACGCCCAAGCACGCAGGCACTTGAGGAGGGAGCGCGTGTTTGCGCGCAGGGGAGCGTAAAGATCTCCCCCTCCAAAACTAAAGGACGGGGCTTGCCTCTGGACGAGTCATCATAAGTCAGGGGGTCGCGGCTGTGTTACTAGTGGTTCCTGTTACTCCCTGGCGCTGACAAGCGCGAAGGAACACCCGAGGGAATGTAGTGGGTAACCTTCGGGGCCCCTACATACCCCCGCCCTGCGCCCACACGGGGCGAAGGGCTCTATAAAAGATTTTCCCCCAGCAAAAAATGGTTAATTTTCCCAAATTATACAATTGTATCTTCAGTGTCGTCATATTTGTTCAGTTTCTATTTGGATATTAGGTACATAGGTACTATTTATAATGGTATGTCAAAATAACTCACGTAAAACAGAAGGCTGAAGTCAACACATGCCAGGAAGACAGCAGCGATCCCACGCACCGTTGGATGGTGATACCAGCAATGGGGTAGTAGTAAGTGTGAGCTACCACATATGGAAATTCTTCAATAGTCGTGTGTTCGCCGCCGACCACCCTGGACTCCGGAGCCGCAGCGGCTGAGAAAGGATTATGAAGCAGATTAAGTTACGCCTGTAGTAGATGGTCGACCTTGTCTATACTCAGACTGATTTAGTTAATTCCAGTCGAAACAGGTTTAAAAATATACAACAGTTGTTCAGTTTAGGCTAATTGCCAGAACAGAAAGGGTCCTGGCGGAGAGGGTTAGCACTTAGCACCGTAACCCTCCCCTAATCCGTAGATGGGTAAGTATTCGATTTTAACCTTAAGTGTCGTTACACACTCCTATAAGTATCCATTTCCCTGTCGTCGACCTCCTCGACTCCTCGATTCTATTTTCAATTCGACTGTATGCTTATTTTTCTAATTTTTTATGTATGTTCTAATACTGCTGATTTTTGATCAATTAAAAATTATTTTTTGTTTCAAAGGGTTATTAAAATTTTATCAAAATCGGTTGAGCGGATTTTGAGTTATGGTTAAAACATTTTGTCGTATTCGCAAGTTGTTCGCATTTTTTTACTGGTTAAATAATGTTACCTACATTTTTTAAATACGCTTGCTTGATTAAAACTTGCCAGATGTCAAGCTATGATGTAGTCTACGATAAAACGCGCATGCCCAATATACAGATTCACTCGTGGTAAAGAACGATTTAAGTAATCTTGAAGAGACAGAAAGCCTGGTTGTTACTCACCGGTAGCAAGCAATGCAAGCATAAGGAACGCGGTAGCCATAGTATCAGCCGGCGATAAACTGATGCATTCGAGGCTGCGGACCAATTTATAATATAATCCTAATCCTAAATATCCTGAACGGTCTTATTACTAGTGAGATTCTTTGTATAAAGGGTGTTCAATTTAAGTACAAAGAGACATTTTATTTTCTTTAAGAGCCATGGACGTATCTCGGCAATTTTTCAATTTTCCTTAAAAAATCTCAGCTTTCATGCGACCTAACCGGCATTTTGAGTTGGGTACGCTAAATATTTTTTAAGTATATGAAGTCATTTGTAATTGACATACAAAAACGATTATTTTAACAACAACCTGTGCTATGCGTTTCAAAAAAGAATAGGATTGAAAATCCGCCATCTTGGACTGGAATGCGCAACAACTTCACATTTTTTAGTACAGTGAGCATAATTGGTTGTTTGATATTATAATCACATCTAGATTACAAATAATAAAAATGCGTAAATCTTATTGCCTTTTGAGTAAGATTGGACATTTGGATTCGGATATTTAGAGTATGTTATTATATTATGTCGATGATACTGATGCACGGTAAAACTCGAATGAGTTTATGTGGCATATTAAAGATTAAGAACTGTACTATCTTTTTAATAAATAAGCGGCCCGCCCCAGATTCGCCCGGGTAGCTCCAGCCCACTCAACAATTTACAAAAAATGTGATAAATAAAGAACCGCTCAACCGATTTTGTGCAAACTATACACACAAACCATCTACTAAATAGTCCGAACAATGCATATACTTTCGGTTTGAATAGGTAACCCCTTTTTTGAGTTATAAAATTACAACGAAAAGTGGCATTGTTTTTTTTTTAAATAGATAAATAAAAAAAGTAAGTACTTCGCATTACCTATAATACCTACTAGTTATTCGGTCTTTGCATTGACTTCTGTTAACCAAAGCAGTCATAAACTGCGGTCTGCTTGAATTTCTTTAATTCTCAACTCTGTTTCCTGCTACTTTCATTAATCTCATGCCAAAATTTTAGGTAGGTACATAATATTGAAATTTTATCTACATTTTTAAACTCCTGTATATATATCGTTAAATGACTAACAGAAGTTCATCGGTAAGATAAAATGTATAGCAATCTGGCACGTACGAATAATCTAGGTGGGCAGACAAAGTTTTAGATAATTTTAGCAATAAAATAATGTAATTCCTTTGATAGGAGTAGGTAGGTTAACTTATAGTCATAATGATAAGCAGATACAAAAATACAAAAAATAAAACAAAAAAATACATTTTTTTTTTCATATTAAGGTTTAATAGAATGTTAATGACACTAATTTGGATAAATGTCTGCCTAAAGATGCAAGGAGCTGGACATGTTTAGGTATCTTCAAACTAAGTACTTACCTACCTATCTATGATCGATTTTTTTATCCTTTAATAAACTTGATCTTGACCACAACTTGCCTGACGTGATGCAATGATGCAGTCTACGATGGAACGTGCCTACCCAGTAAATGCCGGTCCACTCGTGAGTTGAAGACAGACAAATTATAGCTATCGGTAACATAGCAGCGAATTCCATTTCCATTCTGAATTCCAGCATTGCCATATAATATGGCAATGCTGCCAGCCTTCTGGGCAAATTCTCCAAGGTCTCGATTTGGTCATTTGGTGGAATTCTGTGACGCCCTAACTAGTTTTCAAGTTATAAATTAATTTTGTCTAAGTTGTGTTTTGTGATATTTTAAATAAAATAAAATCATCATTGATGTGCTAGAATATCTTTGGGAGATTTTTTAAAAACAAATTCGCCTTATTCCAAAAATGAAAGCCCTTCGCACCGCGCAGTAGAAAAAAAGTTTCGAGACAAAACCACGCAAAAGAATATTTTTGGGAAAAAAGTTTTATTAGCTAGGCTTCTCTTCGCCACTTGTGTAATCTAGACTTGGTCTAGACTTCCTTTTGCATCGGACACATAATAGGCGAGTTTGTTGACACCACAGAACATTGCGTAAGTTTTATTTAGATATCCTATTAAAATAGGAGGGATAGGGAGGCTTACGCTTGACTACACCTTGCCTGATGTGATGATGTAGTCTATTGTACGTACATACACTTGTACCTACATTATGTTTTTCTCGTATCAACGGAACACGAATTTTTTTTTAATTCCTCGTGATAATGTAGCCGTAGCCGCAGCACACTCTTTGTCGTGCCACAATTAGCATATCAGTAATCAGTAAAATAATATATTGTTAGAAGTGCCTACTAAAAAAATATGTAAGTACTGTAGATCAGTCCCCAGGCGCCAAAAAATATATTTTAAAATTCCCGCAATTGTTATTTGTATAAGTACAAAAAGTTAAAAAAAAACAATTTTGGACCACTAACTAAACATGTCAATCGGAATTGACATTGACGTTACTGGTAAGTTTCATTTAGAGGTCTACAACATTCCGGGTAATTTTTTTTTCTATGAAATGTTTTTGAATGTTTTGGGCTTTGACTATAAGCATCCGGAATTAAAAAAAACGTGTTCAGACGTGCCAGCTTGTACAATATTATTTCAATTTTTTCCCGCGTTGACTCCAAAGGACCTCTGATTCACGCACTTTAGTTAGACATTTTTTATTTCGAACTCAATATATTATTATGTTGAAAAATACAGCGAATGTCGAGTGAAAATTGTTTTCATATTTCCAATTTCACGTTGGAGATAGGTCTTGTAGACTTGCCTATAATTAGCTATCGACATCATAATATGTCGATTACATTAGTTTTCAATCTGCGCCACTTTTTTTTGACATGGGACACGATATACATATACGAGTTGGGGCTAAATGTCTAACTAAAGCGTAAGAATTGGGGTCCGGATGCCCCCCGATCCCAAAATTTACCCGGAAGCACTTTTGTTATTTCTGTTTTTCGGATCCGGGGATTCCGGAAGCTTACAGTCTCGGTTTTATCAATTTTGGGGAGAATTATGTAGAAGTTTGGCAACAATGGCAACACCGTAGTTCTTCTGTCTGACGTGCCGCGCTACGCGAGGTGATATCGCTCTACCGTGTTTTATTGGAAATCAAAGGTTTTTATGTGTTTTTGCTTTTAATAACGCATTATCCTTTATATTATTTCCATAGTAACATTGTTGTGATTATGTGCTGTTATCTTGCGAGTGTTGGAGGTGTACGATAAGGGTAAGTTACCGTTTCAAATACTCATGTTTGCCTTCGGCAAGCACTGGTTCTTAAAACAAAATTCATTCTTATCATGATTGCATGCCTATTAATATTATTAATTGCTTATCATAATGTATTTTAATGTTTTGTGACCTATTGAGTCGATAATGGTTATTATTATGTGGGTAATTTAAATAAATTGTCGATGTGGTAGACCATGTTTTGCTTTATTTTTTATAGAAAGTTGCAGGTAGTTTGTTTTTCATAAGTTCAGATAATTATTTGGTCAGTGGGTCACCTTAAGGGCGGAGTTACAGGTGCAGGACGCAATTTACACTAAATAAGATATTCTTAATGCAGGATTCTTCATATAAGAATCTTATAAGATTAATTGTGCTTTTTAAAAAGAAAATATTAAATTATAAGTTTTTTACCCAAATATGAATTAGAGGGTACCTACCTACATAGTTGAGAGATTAATTAACTTTTAGTTAAATTTTACTCTGACTAGAGTTTAACATTTAAAATTTTACTTATATATACTGTAGGTGACAGGTAGGTGCATAGGTTATGAAGTTATTTCTTACAAATTAAATATGACTATTAAAAATACACAATCACACCCGATACATAACTTTCTTGAAACTTTACTTATGACAATCTTGATAAGTAAAGTTTCAAGAAAGTTATGTATCGGGTGTAAAAATGTGTGTTTAATTACACATTAAACACACATTTTTACACATTTTAAATCCTACTTCTTTTTGCAATAGGCTTGCGCTTGACTACAGCTTGTCTGATGTTAAGCAATGATGCATTCTACCATGAAATGTGCCAGCCCAGTATACCAAACACTCACGATTACGAATAATTATCGGTGAGAAGGCGGTTCTTCTCTCAACTGTTATATAAGTTGAGAGCTTAGGTATTAAACCACACACATTAGCCTATAGGTCGACCGTTTAATTATATGGATATTAGTGACAAATAGTCTTACATTACTTTTATCTGTGGTTAAATAGTTCTTTATGAGATTTAATTAATGTTTTATGACTTTGTACCTCAGATGGCGATATGCGAGTTAAACAAAACGAAAGTCGGCCTATAGTGCTGGTTAGTGGTGTACACAGATAAGCACATCAAACTTATAACATGCCGCTTTTTATTGGGGGTTATTAATAAGACCTATATTTCCTATACTTTATTTTTATTTATATTCCTCTATGTTTTATTTTTATTTCTTATATGTCATTGGCTTTTGAAATTTCTAACAATTTCCTTTAGCACAATGCTGTGTGTTACCTAGTTATATTAATGCCCATGATTGAAGGTGATTGTATTGTACACACAAGTTCCACAACCAATCACTATCACACACCATCTAATTGATCCTAATCAAAAGTAAATGCTTGTTGTTAAACTTCAATAGGTCTATTAAAGTGTTGAGCGAGTTATTTGAGTACGGACTGGTACAGTAAGAGGTAAACGTAATTTTATTATTTATTACAGTTTTTAAATACAACTGTTTTATAATGGATTTATGATAATACAGACATCATAGTCACGGGTCGAGCTTTATGGTCACTGTAATCCACCCGTGACAATAAATTCTAAAAAGACTTTGAGACATAGTTTGTAATTTAGTTAGTTTATTATTATTTAATATTTACCCACAGGGGTAGCCCCTTGTGGGTAAATACCTTCTCCATTCTTTGGACCATGTACATACTTTATTATGTCATCATCAGCCCATGTTTTCTTTTGTCGTCCTATTGTATTTGTTTTGTTATTTTATTGGTATTTTATTGAAAAACTACACTGGGAATGGTTTTTACTAGTACTAGTCTGCTGGCTAAGTTATTTGAGTATAGTTGACACAAAAGTGTTTAACTGCAGTAGAGTAGTTTTTTTTTTCTGTCCACCCGTGTCCATGAAGTCTGAAAAGACTTTGAAACATTAGGATCTAAAATCTTATGGCTACGAAGTCATGAATAATTGGGTTCTAAAGTTAAGACAGCAGTCTGACCTTGACTATTAAGTATGGTAAATTTACATGAGTATTTTTATACAACAGTGGTCCTGGGGCGTAAAACCCAGCTTTATAATACATATAGGCTGCGAGTGATCCTAGGTCGAGCTCACACACCTCAGTGTTTATAGTTTCATTACACACTCTTATATAATGTTGGTGAAGTACAAGATAATACAAGCTTAGAAATACATTTAAATTCCCACTCACATTCATAGTCCTATCTTTTCTTCATAATCTTAATTTTTTTTAATTTTTTAAATTCTTGTTTAGTTTTGCAACCTTGATTTGGTCAAACAACAGCAAAATAATAAGTATATCCTGCAAAACTTAGCGAACTGATAACTTTTGACTCATCATCATTCCCCTTGCCTTTTTCCCATTTCTGTTGGGGTCGGCTCCCAGTCTAACCTGATGCGACTAGCTACCAGAATTATACGAGCGACTGCCATCACACCTCGAAACCCGTAGGTATCTTACGAGTTGAGAGAGTTTAGAACTTAATCCACACACACCTTCTAAGTGCGGGTTGGTAGATGTCACATTTCCCCAAATGTTTACTTCTAGACATACCGGTATGTCGCTTCTCTGTGTACTGTGCTGTCGCATGTACGTACAACTAACCACACATTACCGAACCAGTGTTCGGTTATGTGGTTAGTTGTGCAGTGCAGAAACAGACGGTCAGTACCTACCGTCACTATTTACTCGTCCCACAGCAATAGAAATGGATATTGTTCGCAACCTGTTTTCTGGTGCATGTTTCGCCTTAACGAACTTTGAATAAATTCACCAAATAGAGCTAGAGAACACGTAAGCTATAACGATACTGGATATACGCGGTAAAAAAACCGTTAGTCTGCAACCGTTAGAGACCATCTGCAACTTATTTTAGCACATCTCAACCTTGTGTTATGCGGACACGTGTGTATGATAACGTTACGTAAGAGCATATAAATGATTAATTAATTGAGCACTAATATAGATAAGAGCAGCGGTGGCGCAGTGGTACGGGCCTCGCCTTAGAAATATAAGGTCGCGGGTTCGAACCCCAGCCGTGCCCACACATCTTTGTGTGAATTGTTTCATCGCCACTGCTCAATATCGGTGAAGGACATGTGCTAATCAGTCAAGGACATGTGACATCCACCAACCCGCACTTGGCCAGCGTGTGTGGATTAAGGCCTAAACTCGTAAGATAGTTGAGAGGAGACCCGTGCCCAGCTGTGGGACACTAAAAAGGGTTGACGTGATAGATAACTTCAAAATAATAAAATTCGTGATAGAGCTTGTCTCACGTAACAAACTACCTACATACTTACGTGTAAAGCGGCTTTATCTTTCACGCTGCCTGCACACGACCGATTTTTCCAACGCAACTCAATACAAAGGCTACGCGTTGAGGCGGTCACAAAATCGGTCATAAAAGTCGGTCGTGGGTGGGCAGCCTTACTTACCGGTTTCCAATTTCTGGCTACGGCGGCAGCAGCCAGTCAATGTTGACTAGCTTGTTATGCAGGAGATATTATAGTGAACTATTGATTTGAATGAAATTAGGCAATGAGATAAATTGGACCAACACGGCCCAATTTATCTCATTGCCTAATTTGCAGAAATGTTTCAAGCCACAAGAACAAAATATTGTAATTGTAGTTCATGTTAATCTATATATATAAAAATCTAAAAGAACGGCTGAACGGATTTATCTTATCTTGGTCTTGAAATGTTCTTGGTGGTCTAGGGAAGGTTTAAAAGGTGAGAAAAATTGTAATAATTATCGGGAAAACCCTAAAAACAGCAGTCGATTAAGGCATTACGAAGTCTGCTGGGTCTGGTCACGATCTGGTGGCGAAACGGAGTTCGCCGGGTTTGCTAGTCTCTTATGTATTATAATGACAAAAAAAAATCCCCAACAATTACATACTTAGAACAAACCAGATTACATACGTACGTAGAAATCCAAAAACGTAAAGCAGTTATATTGCTTGACTAGCTGACCCAGCAGACTTCGTACTGCCTTAATCGACTGCTATTTTTAGGGTTTTCCCGATAATTATTAGAATTTTTCTCACCTTTTAAACCTTCCCTAGACCACCAAGAACATTTCAAGACCAAGATAAGATAAATCCGTTCAGCCGTTCTTTTAGATTTTTATATATATAGATTAACATGAACTACAATTACAATATTTTGTTCTTGTGGCTTCGTTTCATGTAAAAATTTTCCGCTTTTCTCTTGAAAATTTTCCTGAATTTTCTTTGCTATAAACCTCACGGAGCCCGTGACCTTTCCAACGAATGCAAAACCGTGGAAATCGGTTAGTGCGTTCTAGAGTTATAGCGTCGTCGGGAAAGAAAACCCGACTTATTTTTATATAGTAGATTTTTGACAGTTAACCATCATTTTGATATCTTAAATTTTGTCCAGATGAAGGGCTGGATCATTTCTACACAACACGGTCTAATTATAGTCTGGAATAGCGCAAAGGCTGGATAATTTTTATCCTAATGCCACGCAAGCGAAGTTGCGGACGGTTCTAGCCTTGCTCTATTAATTCACCTTGTGGTGAATCCCAGCAGATTGTCTCCGAGGTGTTTGAAAAAGAAAAGGAATAAAACAATCGCATTAATTTCCTCTATCCCATTGTTTGTTTAGTTTGTTTTGTTCGGCTTCCGTCAAATTACACAACAAGCCTGTATATTCCCGAAGATAAAGGCACAGGTGAATTTATCGGGCACTACCCTCTCTCACTCAAATCTGTTCACAGACTAGTTACTAAGAGAATAATAGTATACTCAACTGCTATTCGTGAAAACCTGTTCACCTTCACTTCAACCCTTCTTTTTTACTCGGGTAAACTATCTTACGAGTTGAGAGAGTTTAGACCTTATTCTACACGTGCTGGCCACGTGCAGGTTGTTGGACGTCACATTTTCTCGAATGATTAGTTGGTAAACATTTCGGTTTCCTCTCGTTGTTTTCCTTCACCGATATTGAGCAGCGGCTATGAAACAGTTCACACACATGTGTGGGCACGATCTGGGATCGCACCCGCGACCTTATATTTCAAACGCGAGGCTGACACCGCTGCACCACTGCTGCTCGTGACGTGCTGTTGTTTATTGTCCTATACTTATTTGAAACGCATAGTATTTAGATAATAAATAAATAAATATTCTAGGACATTAACACACACGGTCATCTGGTCCGAAGCTAAGCAGAGCTTGTGTTATGGAAACCGGATAACTGGTATATACTATATACATAATTATTCTCTTTTGTAAATATATACTTATAATAGATATATACACCCAGACTCGACACAAACACCAAAGTTCATAACTAATTATTGTCTCGGGTGGGAATCGAACCCACGACCTGCGGCGTGAAAAGCAAGTATCTTACCGACCACGCCGCGCCACACCGGCCGCGGCCCGTCAAATTTAGATACTTTTTTAAAATTTATTACATTGGTGTTTGGTTTTCCTTGCCAAATAAATAAATAATTCAGTGTGTTCTGCGCTACACCCTAGTTAATATTAATAACTTACATTAGCATTTAACATCAGTTTTTATCAAATACTGTTGATATCAACATACCTAAATATTTAAATATTAAGTTATTCATACGTTTTCCTGTTTCACAATTTAACCGACGTAAAAAAAAACAATGATCTTTGACCATGACCCTTTAAAAGGGTCTTTATAAATGCACACAAAAGAAGAATATATTTTGTTTAAAGAACATTATATAATAGGTGAGTTCTGTCTATAAAGGTAGCAGAAATTAAAACGCGTTTTATTAAGTTTTATTTGTAGCATTCGCTTGGCTTTGGGTGTAATATCGTTACCTTAGCTCTCTCGTTATTACTCGGAGGTGTACGCAGAGCTGAATATTACCCACTTTTCGGCGGCTTATTTAGTTCCCAATAAGTATGTATTAGCAAGCCGTTTGCCGTTCATCGGGCACATTTCTAAAATTCGAGCTGCAACTAAGATTCTCTGAGGTCGTCGTCATACTACACACTTCAGCAATTTTTAGCACGGGTCTTCTCTCCACTATCCTACAAGTTGAGAGAGTTTAGGCCTTAGTTATTTATTTATTTATTTATTTATTCAGTGCTTAATAATTACGGTATAAAAACCAATTACAATCATTAATATGTCATACTTAGAATCTACAAAAATATACAATAAACAAACTTATAAATTTATATTAAAAAAATCCACATACGCTGGCACAGTGCGGGTTGGTGGATGTCACGTCCTGTCCTGTCCTCGAATGATTAGTTCTTAGTCATATCGGATTTCGTACAATGTTTTCTTTCACCGGCATTGAGCAACGGCGATGAAACAATTTCATTACAAAGGCGAGGCCGGTACCGCTGCTAACCCATTGACAATTGTTGTCAATTAGGTACCATAGTTTTACAAATAAACTCTATAGCTTATGAATCTTAGCGAATTTAGCGCTGTCGGTAAAGTATTTGCTTTTCACGCCGCAGGTCGTGGGTTAGATTCCCACACACGTCAGACATTTGTGTGATGAACACGTCTGTTTGTCTTTCGTCTGGGTGTAATTATCTATATTTAAGTACGTATTTACAAAAGAAAAGTATTTTAAGTAGTATATTATCCGTTATCTGATTTCCATAGGCCAAGCTCTGCATAGTTTGGGATCAGATGGCCGTGTGTGTTAATGTATTATTATTGTTACTAATTTTGTCACTTCTCTCTCGTTATTTTTGGGGACACAGTAGTTATAAACATTCACATATTGACTTGCAAATAGCCAAAGTAAATACGCATTTGTATCCGGCACCCGAGTCTAGCAGGCTGGCCTTGAATCCCGATAGATAAATATATTTGTATGATGAGTTTTGTTTTCTTTGAGCGATCAATATTTAAAAGTAACTTAGTATGATGACCATTTCATGTTTTTTTTTGCGGATGACCTAACCCAATCAACCGGAAGGGCCTTTTTTGGTTCACCGGACTCTTTCGGTGAGCCGTCCGAGGACGGCCCAGCCGTTTAAGTACTGTGGCAACTGCCATCCAACCTCGGCTCAGGACGTTGCCCGACACTCTAGTTTTAGAGGATCTTGGGCTTTTCATATTTGTTTTAAATTTGGATTTTAACTCTTGTGTGTGATGCCCGGCGACCGCGGTTCCCCCCACAAGTGTCCTTGTCGGGAAGTTGTATATATGCTAATCGTCGGTGAAACTTTGCTTGTGCGATTCAGGATTGATATGACGTCATGTCTCTTGAGTGGCGTTATGTATGTGACGCCATAGGAGGATTCATGGCTCTGAGGATTGTATTGATATCAGCTGTTTGATAATAGTGTCAACCTTTAAACTGCATGTCTACTGTCTATATCCGTACTTTCTGTAAGTTATTGTTTGATAGAGTTGCTGCAGTCCCATTTTTAGGGTTTCATAGATACCTTAACGCTATTAAACTTATCTATGTTGTCTGGAAATTGTTGGCGTTTTCACAGAATGGTATTTAAATTGTCGATTAATTAATTAAGGATTTGAAGTTAAACCAAGTTGATATATGTAGGCATGTATCACTAAAGTTTGTCTCAATCAACTATTTTGTTAAAATACGTAGCCCGTATTTGTTAGTAGATAACTGTTTACGATTCAATGGGACTGACATACGCTGCGAGTAAAAGTACCTTTTGAAAATAAAGATTAAAAAAAACAACAACAAGAAAAGCGTGGAATAAGGCCAAGGATAAGCTACATGAACCTAATTATGCAAACGTTGTCATGTCGTATGGAGGTGAAAGATGCTGGTCTAGATCGAGCCCTATGTATTCATCAGTTGCATTGACAAGGGTCTCGACCTTTAATAAAAAAAAGATTAAAAACTTAGGTATACTAGAACGCACAACATAATAAAATCCGTTGCCGAAGTGTGAGATTACCTTGCGCTTGACTGATTTTTTGAATACATTTTGTGTTAGGTTAGGTTGTGTAAGGTACATTGTAGATAGGTACAGCTTTCGCAGAGGACACGTCTTCGTTCGTTCTTTTGTTTGTAATTGAGGTTTCATATTAGGGGCTTGTGCACTAACGCCATCTTTGAATACACAAGTGAACCTAATAATCTTCGTAAAACTTGCGACTATTTCTATGACCCCAAGATAAATGTGACCCCATTTCTATGACCCCAACGCTTGTCTATTTATACGCAATTGCTAGTCACCTTGTGAGATGATGTACAATTTGCGGTGGACGGAGCGATGGGGGAGGTATACAAACAATTTGAATCAATCTGCCCTAGACCACTGCAACATATTATCCTGATATTATACCTGCTCTGTAGGCTAATTCACGTAACTAAATAAGTTCAGTTCCAGTGCAGTTGCAGATAAGTTTCAATCAAAACAACCTTTTTTGTACTCTGGTAATTTTAAAAACCGCTGTCAGATATGCTCGCGTCAAGTTCGCGTCACGTGGTTCAGATTAGATATGACAGTTAAACAATTTTAAGAACACCATTTTGCACTAATACGAAAACATAATTGCAACTGCACCGCAACTTGATCGGAGCGTCAAGAAATTACGTGAATTAGAGCACAGAACTGAAAACCCTGAATCATTTCAATTGCTTCTTTTCCATCGCGTCTTCTGTCTTACTGTTCTCATGAGATGAATAGCATTTGCGTCCAGGCTGTAAGTAATAAGAATACCATCCGTAAGTAGTTAATATACTAAAACGATAACAAGGAATATTGTTACGTACCTATCTCTGTAATCATTCATTAAATATTATGAGAAGCCACGCACGTGCTCTGCAGACTTGATGACTCAATGTTTCGTTTACGAGTTTCACTCAACGAAATATGTGGTGATTTGAATGTGATCTAACCAAACCAGTAGAAAACTGGAGTATGGAAACCCTAAAAAAGGAAGGCAGTACCAAAAGATTCGCAGCAAAGACTAGTTCTTAAATTGACCAATATCTAAAGGGAAGCTGATGGGTTAGTCGATTCTGTAGGATTCGCCACTGTAACCTGCCCAGTCAGATTAAATTTCACTCACACGCATGCAGCATATCTTTCTTTAAATTTCAGTTTAATAGTGTAAATTCTATTCTATTTTAGTTTATTTTCTTTCTCCTCTCAATAACTAGTTTGAAGTTTCATAATTATTGTTATTAGGTAAGCACACCCTACATTGTAACGTTAGGGTGAGAGCCTGGAGATCTGTCACACAGGTCCCGCACCTAGTATAGACTCCAGCTCTCTTATAGGTCTCTAACTGCCTAAAATTTATCATATTGCCAAACTATATATTCTGAGATAAATAAACTGTTAGGTATTATAATGAACCATAGCCCGTGGATGCATAAATAATATAAGTATGCGACATTTTAACAAATTACTTTTAGCACATTACAAAGATTAGTCTGCGCTACCGTTGCTTTGCTGCAATATTCAAATATTGAAACTATTTTTCAGGCAACATAGTTTGTGAAGGTAGACGACCTCGGTAGTCGAGCGGTGTAAGCCATCCGTTTGGGTTATACTGTGCCCGGGAGGATGCGGGTTCGATTCCCGCCCCGGACAATATTTGTGTAACAACATAGATTTGTTTCGGTGTCTGGTTGATTGAGGGTCTACCCTCCGTGCCTCGGAGAGCACGTTAAGCCGTCGGTCCCGATTGTCATTTAACCCATCTATGACAATCGTTACATGTAGTCAGAAGCCCATATAATCTGACACCTGGTCTAACCATCTCGGCTACTGGTTCCCTACAGGTTTCGAGGTCAGATGGCAGTCGCTCGTATAATTCTGGTAGCAGGCCGCATCAGGTTAGACTGGGAGCCGACCCCAATAGAAATGGGAAAAAGGCAAGGGGAATGATGATGATAGTTTGTGAAGTGAACTTAACTACCTATTACATCTTTCAGGAAAGTTCTACTTTCCTGAAAGATGTAATAGGTAGTTAAGTAGGTACTTTAATACAGCCCTTAATACAGAGATTTAGAGCCTTCGCTCTTTGAAAGCGACATTTCATATTCCAGTCACGTCTGATTGTTAGTTCACGTCAATAGGCCAACGCCTATCCTAATCCTATTAAGTAGTCATTATAAATAATTAAATTTTGGTGATATCAAATTAGTTTTAACATAAGTTTTACAATAAACTTTCAAATAATATTAGGAAACAATAAAATTAGGAAATAATACCTTTAACAAATTAAAAATACTTAATTGTAAAATCTACGTTATGTAAGAAAGCGTATTATAAAATTTCAGACTATCTAACTTATAAAAACTTAATACAAAAGAATAGCTACTGAGTTTTTTTTGTCAGTGTTTCTCAGTAGTTGCCAGTCATTCACTGCACGGTAGGAAGAGAAATTAAACTATTTTTATGTAAATTTCATAAGCATATACTAATCTGTCGTGGACGAAGTTGAACAAGCACTTGATAATTTTATTTGAACCCGCTATGGAAAGTTTGTTGATAATTGGTGTGCGTCAGAATGGCGGGTGCATGCTTACAAATGGCCATCTGATACGTGAGAGCAATGTATTGTATGTACGTAAAATTTGAAGTCATATAAATTACTAATTTGAAACAATAGTTATTCGGAAAAGAAAGTGAACCGAGGTCAGAATAGCGGGTGTATTTTGAATCTGAACAAATTACCAACTATCGAAGTGTGAAAAGCCTACCGTAGCAATGTACGAAATCATATTGAAAGCATAAGCATATTATGCTACATTGATCTCACGTATATCACGGGGCCATTTGTAAAAATAAGCCCGCCATTTTTATTCACAAGATATTTGGATATTGGGCCTCTTTGGACCACCCGGCCACGGGACGATGGTCTTAATAATGGTTCTATGTTCTGTCACTATCTAACTATAGTATCCAATGCAAGGTAATTTCCGTGCGTTCAAACGATTTTGCTATAATTATTACTGGAATCAGCTAGTAGAGGTCCCCTTAGATTACATTATGCCTGGTGCTCAGTCCATTTTGATGAAGTAGTTTAAACCTCTCGTTTTTCTACGTGCTGTCTCCCGCTTTGCCTGGAGGGAAGTGGGCAATCTTAGTTTCCATCTCCTATTATCTTTCTGATTAAACTCGTGCGGGATCCAAGACAGTTTGTCCCGGGACTTGAGGACTTTAGTACAAATTCCGAGTCTCTTCACGGGGTTCGCTGTGAATCCTGGCTTACAGAAGTAGCAGTGCCGGGATAGCGGTGGTAGGTTAAGTCACAAAAATAAATCGAATGTAAGGTATCGAATTAGTGTACTTATAACCACAGAAATAGGACATAAATTAGATTATAATCAGAGCTCATGTATTTGTAAGGTTTCTGAAGGTTATAGACTGAATTTATTGTATACTTATATCTAAATTATCGCAATATAGCCCAGTTAGGTATATTAGGGGTTTCACCTCGGAACGAAAGATAATAAGCTGTAAATTGATATAAACCTTTGTTTTGTCGTTCTAAATGTTGTCTCAAAAGTCACAAAATTAAATGTCATAGTTAATCGTATGAAAAAAAAAATTCAAACAAGAATTGTAGAGAATTTTATACCCTACAAACTTTTATAATATGTGCAAATCTCATTTATGCAATAGGAAGCGAGATATTCGTGAAAAACCGATTTTTGTGACCTTTGACCTTCAATATCTTAAGACACGATGACATTTGTGACTTTTGAGACAAAACAAAGGTTTATACCAATTTACAGCTTATTATCTTGCATTCCTAGGTTGACCCCTTTTTTTACCTAATATGACTGGGCTAATATAACTAAAAATAGCCAGGTTTTCTTAAAATACGTCTTCCGTTTAAGCTCTGCTGGAATATAAAGCCTTTGAAGCTCGGCTAAAAGCTTCGTAACAAAAGCTAAATGCCTTGGAGATGCGATACCCGAGGTAAAGTTAAAAGAAGTTACTTTCCCATTTGGGAAGCGGTGAAGCTCTATATAGTAGTTCTTTTATACAAAGTAGTAAGTTAAATTGAAAAGCAGCTGTGGCGCAGCGGTACCGGCCTCGCCTTAGATATTTATGGTCGCGGCGCGGGTTTGATTCCCGGTTTGTGGTCCACACAACTTTGTCTGAATTTTTACATCTCCGCTGCTCAATTTCGGTGAAGAAAAATATCACAATTTCGGTGAGAGAAAACCCGTGCCCAGCAGTGGGACACTAAAAAAGGTTGAAGTGAGGTGAGATTACGAAAAATAGGTTATTTTTATTTTATTAAATATAAGTAGCCATCCCTCGTCTCATCGTCCGTGTTAAATTTTAATGCATGTTACCGTAGAAAAGTATTTTTGCATTTTTACATTATTTGCTACTGTGGAGCAGCGGTAGCGCAGAGGTATCAGCCTCGCTTTTGAAATATGAGGCCGCGGGTTCGAGCATTAAGCAGCAGTGATGAAACAATGCACACAAGTGGGCACGATCAGGATTCAAACCCGCGACCTTATATTTCAAATGCAAGGCCGATACCGCTGAGCCACCGGTGCTCATTTCTAATTTTAAAATTATTATTATTACTGTAAAGAATTTTCAATATCCGTGCAAAACTACGGGAATCTTGCTTTGATTTTTGTTCACGGAAGCAATTTACGAAACTTCTAAAGAACCAAAACAAACGTTTAACACAAGGTTTAACACATCAATCATTTAGAAGAATACAAACACTTGTAAATATCTCTCAGAATTCGCTTCAGTAGGTACCTGTACCAGTACACATTCACTCTCTCGTTGATAACTTCGTTAGCGTAGTAGTTGTGTGTTTTGCATCTAGCAGTCGGGATGCGGGGCTCTATCCCGCGCCAGGTCAAAGTGTAGTGTCGAGTTATGAAGTCGGTAGTTTATTTTTATTTATATTTTCACTAGCTTCCGCCCGCGGCTTCGCCCGCGAAATTGATCTCACTAATCTTGTTTCTCCATACAAACTTTGAAGCCCTGTTTCACCCCCTTAAAGGGTGAGTTTTGAAAAATCCTTTTTTAGTGCACCTCTAGACCCAATAAGGAACCTATGTGCCAAATTTAGAGTCTCCAGACCCAGCGGTTTGGACTCTGCATTGATATGTCAGTCAATTAGTCAGTCAGTTTCTTCTTTTATATATGTATTTAGATTCTGCAATAGGCTTGCGCTTGAATAAAATAGAATATATTTTATTTGTCAAACATAGGTGGATAATACATTTCAAGCTCTTAAGATTAAAACTGAACTCTTATGTTTTGCCGCACTGGCATAGAAATATTTGTGTTTAGTAGGTGCATACATTTCCTACTTATCTGCTAATCTATGATTTATAATACAACTAGCGACCCGCCCCAGCTTCGCACGGGTGCAATGTGTTATACTTATAAACCTTCCACTGGAATCACTCTATCTATTAAAAAACCGCATTAAAATCCGTTGCGTAGTTTTAAAGATCTAAGCATACATAAGGTTTAAGGGACAGTGATTAAATTAAAATTGGAAAAAATAGTAACAATAATAACAAAACAAAATAAAAGATACAACAATTTAGTCAACACGAAATTTGAATAGATAGATTAGTCTTAATAATTGTCAAACTCAAGTTATTTTAGTGAATTTTCATTAAAAAAGTCGTCAATTGTATATTAACATGTTACTACTACTTGCTGATGTTAAGCAATGATATAGTTTACGATGGGATGCGCCCGCCAAATATACCGATTCACTCGTGATTACGAACGATTTTCGGTGGGAAGGTGGCAGTGGAATGAGGCTCTGTATGGTTAGAAACCATAAAGAATCAGAAATTCCGACCCATCCTCTTGTGTTGGTGTCTTAGTGTTGTAGGTACCTTGTGATGTGAAAGCACGTTAAGCTGCTGGTCCCCGATCCTCGCGCTTTAGACATTTATCTCTAACTAGCGACCCGCCCCGGCTTTGCACGGGTGCAATGCTGATACTAAATACATTGAGGTATATTTACAAAATGTCCATATATACAACGTTAACAGCTTTTTTGCTATTAGACAATACAAACAGCACGAGCCGCGCGCGGCCGGGCCGGTACCGCCGCACCGCTATTTTAAATCTGTAATATCTTCGGAAATATTCATTTAAATTATGTGCTGTAAAGAGCCATATTCATCTATATTAAATAGACAATCTATATTAAGGATAAAGGATAAAGATTAATGCAAAATTGCTTAAAATCGCTTCGTAAATAAGCCATTACTTTTGGTTGAAAGTAAAAGATAAAAAAATGGTTATTGTGGGTTATCCCTAAGAGATAGACATATACCGTCGCGGACTTTTTTGTTGACCTTTATAAGGTGTGCAATACTGTAGTACCTACATTATTTTGATATATCTCTTAGGGTTTAGCCAGCGTTTGCAATGTAAGCACAAAAAATGCGTTAATTTACGACATCGGATCAGAAAAATCTAAAATTATCAGTGTTTTTCTACTATATTAAGCATGTACTATATACATAAACCTTCCTCTTGAATCACTATATGATAAAAAAACGCATGAAAATCGGTTGCGTGGTTTTAAAGATTTAAGCGCACATAGGGATATAAGGGAAAGGAATGCGACTTTGTTTTGTACTATGTAGTGATTGACATTTGTCTAACAAAATTGACCGCCATTTTAACAACATTTGTCTATTAGAGATAAATGTCAAAAGCGCGAAACTGTCGAAAAAAATGGCGGATGTCATTGAAAAACATAAGAAATCGCCATTTTTGTTGAACAAATCGCTGGCGTGCAGGTAGGTTGGTGATGTTACATGTCCTCGAATGATTAGTTCTTAGACATGCCGGTTTCCTCACGATGTTTTCCTTCACCGATATTGAGCAGCAGCGTTGTAAAAAATGTGTGAACGCGACTTGGAATCGAATCCGCGACCTTCTATTTCTCTACACAGAACAAAATGTACTAGCACTACGAGCGTTGCGCTGCCGATGCTTGCGGTGCGGCGGCGCCGCAACGCGAGTATGTGTTTTGGCTCTAACAGTCCGATGGGACCTTAGAAAAAGAACGCAACAAGGTGTTTCGTTGTTCTATGGTGACACGGATTGACCGACACCGGTGAAACTGCGGTAATACGGTGAGCAGGAGATTTACTCCTCATTGTTCATTGTGTCTGCGTGTCTGATTAATATAAATAGTGATAATGTTTGCAAGGTGAACGTGAAATCTAAACAATTCGTACACGTTTTATTTTCAGCTGTAAATCAAAAGCTTGCATTATTTTACATACAAAATGTGTTAACACCTCAAAAAAATTTAAACTAATGCGGGCTATAAACTTTATAAATGTTATTTAAGTATTAATACAAAGTCTCAGCTAGGCACCATATTTAAGTCAAGCAGCGGTGATGTATAAGGTCGCATGTTCGATTCCCGGTCGTGGTCTTTGTGTGAATTGTTACATCGCAGCTGCTGAATATCGGTGAAGGAAAACATCGCGGAGGAAACCAGCATGTCTAAGAAATGATTTTTTTTTTGACATTAACACACACGGTCATCTGGTCCCAAGCTAAGCAGAGCTTGTGTTATGGAAACCAGATAACTGGTATATACTATACATATAATACTTTTCTTTTGTATACTTAAAATATATATTTACACCCAGACTCGACACAAACACAAATGTTCCTCACTAATGTTTGTCTCGGGTGGGAATCGAACCCACGACTTGCGGCGTGAGAAGCAAGTATCTTACCGACCACGCCACCGCCCCGTCGATTATTTCTTTCGAGGATATTTTACATCCACCAACGAACATTAAAAAGGGTTGAAGTGAGGGTCAAGAATAAATATGTTTCAAGGACTAAAATAAATATAATTCTTCCAAGTCCAATACAGCGAAAATAATCCTTGTATCCAGGTCACTGGGCTTCAAAAATTTATATCTAAACGCCCGTGTCCTTTATTTATAACTTTATCCCCTACTTGATGGTTGATTACCCACATTACGCACTCAGGGCGATATTGATTAGCTTTATCTGAGCTTGAATACTCCAGTTAATGATAATATATCCCAACTGATGGCTGGCTTTCAGTTTTGCTTTCAATTTTCATAAAAAAAGTGTTAGATTTTGGAGTTTGGATCCTAATTTGTTTATGTTCATTTGTGAATGTGGAATCATCAGTGAAATGTTTTCAATGAATTGTGATCATATTTGTTTGAATCATTGGTACTGTGAAGACCTTTCCTTTATACGGCTTTAGTCAAAGTAAAATATGATATGCTTAAAAAAATAATTTTGTATACACTGTGACCAGTATCTTAATCTCGAGTAATAAAAAAAATACTCGTAAATTAACTACTCGATTTCATATTTATAATAATAATAATAAAAACTTATTTATCATAAAAATGTGTAGGTACATCAAACATGCTACGTAAATGAGTAAAAGTAATTTTACACAAATAAAGTGATTGAAGTTCTGAGCTCCTAGCTAAGCTACACAAAAGCCTGTGATAAGGAGCTAAAATTTATTTATAAATAGTTAAAAAATCAATTACGATTTGAGTTGAAAGAAAAAAAAAACATTTTTTTTGTCACAAACAGGACACACCCAATAAAATGACAAAAAATCATGTAAAAAATGACTAAGTACATTTTTTTAGACTAGGTTTTTTAAGACTAGGCCCATAAAAAATAATGTAAATACTAAATACAAATAAAATATGACATACATATACAATACTAAATTATTGTTATTTTAATTTTATATTCAGAAATTTGTGAAATCATCAAATGAATTTTGCGTGTCTTTTCTCTCTCTTTTTTATGATACTTTTAAATCCAAACATAGATTAGGTATTCTGAGCTTACTCTTCGTTTATTAGTAAGGGATTAAAATTTGGTAGATCTAGGCTTGGCCTTCTTGAAGTGTGGATTAAGGCCATAACTCGTAAGACAGTTGAAAGAAGACCCGTATACAGCTGTGGGACACATAAAAGAGTTGAAGTGAAAAATAAGCGAGGCTTAGCCGAAATCTGGCTTGCTTCTTTCTACGTTACGTATTTTTCACATTTTTTTTGTCTATTTATGGTTTTCACGTTACCTTGACAGTTACGTAGTCAAGTATCTCATAAAATATTTGATTAAGCTATTAAGGTACCCCATAAATATTTTATTCAACTCGTTGGGCTGCCAAAAGTGTTCTCAACAGGTGGTTCTGACCAAACTGTCTTTAATACGGAGTGAAAGTTACCATTAATTTTAATATAATAATTAATATTATATCAATCTTGGAATTTCGTTAGTTTAATCAAACCTCAAAAATCCTCTTTTTAATGTTTTTAAAGTAGGTTAGAAATAAATAACAGGCAATACCTATGTGGCGTCACTCACATACCTAACGCCGCTTAAGAGCATTCCTGGATTGTATAAATTTCTGACAATAACAGTCTGGTACCACGGCTTCATACCTCATTCGACCGGAAGATCTTCTAGCTACCAGATAAGCCCCTTACAGATTTTTGATACTGCGCGGGTTGTTAGTTATAAAAAGTTTCACGGTTTAAAAGTCCAAACGGACCCCTTATAGTCTTACAATGTCTGTCTATCTGTGTGTCTGTCTGTACCACATGCAATTGGCCAATATTTTTCGTAATAATAGTCGCTCTAAAAACTAAAATGTAAATACATATTTAGGCCTTTGTCACCTCTCGCTCTGCTTAGGAGGAGAGGTTGGAAAGTTGAATTGTCCATTCCCTAACAATTGTACATGCTATTTAACTTTCATTTCATTAACTGGATAATCCTTACTTAGTTTCTTCAAACTTCAAAGAGGTTTTCAAACTCCACACTGTATATATATAGGTTCAAAATAGTGCTTCAAAGAACTTTCAGATGGTCATATGTGATAATCGTAAGATACTATGCTACGCTGTGGCTTCGCTCGTGCTGGCAGTTGTTTGTTACTATTGCATAGATCTGAAGCGAGTTTGGTATAAATTGTTGCTACATTTGTTCTATATCGTGTGTGATCTGTTGAAATTGCTTATAAAGTTGGTGGAACTGTATTAGGATGGTGTGATCAGTTTATAGGTAAGTAGGGATAAAACGAGATTTATTAAAATGCGAGTAAATTTTCTGGACAGTCAGCTACAAAAGTTGAATATCAGATTAATTATTACAAAATATCATAACACAAAAAGGTTACATAAGTCGTGGGGCTGTTCATTGTGAACTTCTGATGACAAGATTATTTTCTCCTTTCGTCACGACTCCATTTATGAAATCTTTTAGGAATATTACAATATATTGTATTAAACGACTCACTATATAACGAATTTTATCACTATCCATCCACAAACCGTCCCATGTTTTAATTAAAATTTTTATGCTTTTTAACCATTATTTGTTAAAAAAATTTAACGTTTTTAGGTAATGGTGTAATTAGTAAGTTGGGACTTCAGTCCCCTGTTACCATGAAGTCTGAAAAGACTTCGAAATGTCAGGATAAAAAATCTCAAATGGATCGCGATTATATTCGTTACTATGTAATTTTATTTCAATGAATCTTTTGGTGTGTGATGTTTTGTTATATTGAATCTGTTAATCAACTTTTGTAGCTGACTGTACATGTCATTGCACCTAACTTTGCCTCGAGGTCCCGGGTTGAGCAAAAATTCGAAGAACTGGAATAGTGCCCAGTGAACTGCAGACGAGTCTTTTGCTGTTCATCGGGCACAATGTAGGTCCTAAGTAGAACCGGCGAATTGTGGGCAGCTTTATTTCTGTCAGCACCTTCGGGTTGTAAAATCGTATGATTGAAAATGTAATGTGTTGTTGTTTTGTTCCGCAGGTGTTGTTGCATGGTGGGGGTAAGGAGCCGGTACCAAGATGGGAGACAGCTTCCTACACCAAGGGGACATTGTCTCCCTCCATGCAGAGGGCACTGTGGCAGGTTTCTTGAGTACCTTAGGGTGAGTTCACATTACTAACTACTACTAAGTTTTAACAGAAAATTTCCTTTAGAAATACTCTGTTTTATAACTATTTTTAAAAGCTTCTAATCAATTTACAATGTATGTTACTTGTTGGGCGTCCATTAAATACGTGAGGCGTTTTTGAGAATTTGAGATGAGATTATTGATAAAAAAAACTTGTTCTATTTTTTACTATTAAAAACTAACAAAGACAAGTATTTGTGAATATTTGTTCCGGACGGGCTGGAAAAATTCAATATATGAAAATCTAGCTGACGCCCTGAACACCTACGTGTTCATAGATTTCTTGACGACGATTTATACTCCCTGAAATACTGCCCACTCCAGCTTTGTTCTCCTATCCGCTACGGGAAAGCCACCGGGACACTAAATGAAACACCGACTTGACAACATACGCACACACTTGAGATTACTGCTTGATCATTACTTTTTTCTGCAGTGGTAGATCGCAATTACGCCGTGCTACGCCCGCCGAATAGTGCGGTACGCTTAGCTACCTCGAAACTTTACTGTAACGACGACCGCAGTAACCTCTCCTGTGTTAACTTTAATTTTATTTCAAAAACTGTACATTTTGGTTCCTAGCTATTTAACTATTAGGGCTAGATCTATACGGTAAACACTATTAGCAAGCCTACCTAACCCTCTATCTAGGAAGCCTAAAGTTTTGAACCTAAGTTCCTAGGCTTCGCAAGTATAACGAGAAATATCTGCAAAATCTAGGCACTTTAGGTGCAGTTAGTACTTTCACTCGTTATACTTGCCAAACCCTAAGACCTAGGTTCACTATCTCCTACCTATTGATAGATAGCCTATCTAGGTACAAATTAAACATAAAACTATAATTCATTTATTAAAACTTACAAAGTTATAGCGGACTTTCTAACAACGTCATACAACTTTCTTACAAATTTTAACATTTTACAATTTTACTATAAAATTACCTGAAAATACATTACATACTGCTTATACTGTTTAATTATGATTCAATCACAATAATATTAATGATTTTGGAAAATACAAAATCTATCACTAACATTAGCGAGACCTACATTTTTTAACATTTTTAACAACAAAAATATTTCTAAGAAAACTGTTAAAATGTTCTACGATATGCACTATCACATTTTGCAATACTGAATTTACTGATAACACCAAACCTACTGATAACAATAACCTACTGATAATAATAAACTTACTGATAACAATAAACCTACTGATAACAATAACCTACTGATAACAATAAACCTACTGATAACAATAAATCTACTGATAACAATAACCTACTGATAACAATAAACTTACTGATAACAATAACCTACTGATAACAATAAACCTACTGATAACAATAAACCTACTGATAACAACAACCTACTGATAACAATAAACTTACTGATAACAATAAACCTACTGATAACAATAAACTTACTGATAACAATAACCCACTGATAACAATAAACTTACTGATAACAATAAACTTACTGATAACAATGTCTGGCACAGTCTAAGTCTATCGCAAACATTAAGTCTGTCGCGAACACTAAGTCTATCGCAAACACTAAGTCTGTCGCGAACAATATTAACGTAATTTAAAATCACAATCATAAAATTAAATAATGAATATCAAACAAAAATAAAGAAAATATTAATAATAATAATAATAATAATAATAATAATAATTGGTGCCACATTACATTTAGAGCAAAATTGTCTAACGGGCCTCTACGTGTTGGCTTCGGCCCCACGCACGCCTTCCAAAAGTCCGGAGCTCCATAGCTCCGTGATAAAAAACAGACAAACATAATAATAATAATATGTTTTATTTCTCCTCATAAGTAGTAAATTTACATGGTTTATTTATAAATATGGTTTTACTGTGAGGAGCTGGTGTTCGAATTAGGTATTTACAAAATGCCTGTATTTCAAATACCAGGTCCCCACCCCATGGAAACAGGGACTTTTTTATTGTTATTATATTTATTATAATTCAGTCCATGGAGACTCGTGCACGACCTCAAGAGTGACTACTAGAAAAATAATTGTGTGAGATTTGGAAAGATTTAGCTTGACCCCTTCCCTTCCTAAAACACCTCACGTAATTAATCGACGCCCTCTTAGTGCAGAATCAATTCTGAAGCAGATATCTTCAAAAGAGTCAGCTGAAAATTTGCATACACGTGTAGTTTTGGGTGACAATACATGGTTAGCTGAGTGACGTCATTCTAGATCCAACATAGCAGAATTGGAATTCCCAAGACTGCAGACTAGTTATTTTGAGTACCTACACTCCTATGTATTAGTAGTACAATAGAATTAGTCAATCAATTTAACCTTTTTTAGTGTCGCACTGATGGGCACGGGTCTTCTGTCAACTATGTTACAAGTTGAGAGAGTTTAGGCCTTAATCCACACACGCTGTAATATCACATGTCCTCGAGTGATTAGTTCTTAGCCATACCGGTTTCCTCACGATGTTTTCCTTCACTGATATTGAGTATATTATTTGGAGTCGGTGCCAAGTAACACAATAACCAGGTAAAGGTATTATCAATCTTTCTTATAGTAAGGTTGTTGTAGTATTTACTTGGCACCGACCTTAAATGATCTAAAATACTTATTAAATTATCTCTGATTAACTAAAATCAAAACACGAATTACTTTATGCGAAGTAAATTAATTTTTTACATTTTTAGTGACAACCCTTATGGGTGCAAAATTCTCATCTACGATTCTTTACGATTTTTGATGGTTTCCCTCAATTTCACTGGGATGAAATCATCAGATCCTGATAAAAAATAGATACAAACAGTGGAACATTACAACCTCCGTCTTTTTTGGAAGTCATTTAAAAAAGAGTTGCTTGTCTGTGATTATATTATCATTGTCTATTAGGTCGGTTAGGAGAGTACGCGATGAGTGCAAACCGAATATGATCTCACAAAAGGAAAGTATTTCCATCCTAACATTTTGTGAATATTAGCGATCCGTTCCTAGTACCCATATAACAAGCAAATATAATTGCATAATTTGGGACTAGCTGGCGCTCTTTGTATGTGTGAAATTATTTTATTATCTCTGTGACAAATTGCAAAGAGTAACAAACATCCATCCACACATCCATACAAACCTTATGTATATATAATGTTTATATGCATCGTAAAACCAATAATATACCGTAGCATCACGCCTGTATTGCCCGAAGGTGTATCCAGAGGTGAATATTACCCACTTTTTGCCGGCTATGTTTAGGGGATCTAAACATGACATGCGGCGAGCCTATTGCCGGTCATCGGTCACAATTTTTTTTAATTCTTCGATAAGCTGACGCTTGATTACAACTTGATGTTAAGCAATGATGTAGTGCAGCCCAGTATACCGATTCATTCGTGATTACGAATGATTTTATCGGTGAGAAGGTGGCAGGGGAATGAGCCTACTTAAGGTTAGAAACCTTAAAGGAGCAACAATTCCGACCCACCCTCTCTGCATGGTGACACCAGACATTGCACCGGAACACGGCAAGGCCGCTTGGCGGTGCGGCTGTCTGATGGTCACTAACCACGGTCAAAGCCTACCACCAGTTGATTGTCACCTGATTTTCACCACCCGGGGACCACGTGTGGGGATTCAATTAAAGGTGTACAAACTTCGAGCTGTAACTAAGATTCTCGACGTCTATTAGGAAACAATTTTTGCTCGATCAGTAATATAATAAGAAGGTATAATCAATGGCCTTCAGACAAACAGTAACCTTTATGTCTAGACTACTCAACATTAGTCATTTAATTCTTAATTCTAAATTTAAATAACGCTTCAAAAAACTTGGTAAATTCCATATTTAAAATCTTTATGTCAATGACATTATAATTAGCTTCTAGGTGTTTCAGCTACAGCGGTCAATTATAAGCTGACTAGCGGAAGAAATAGTATAGAGCATATCGTGTGTGTGCGCAAACATAATGCACTTTTTATATCCTTAATTTTAAAGACTTGTTGAATGGGTAAATACGAGGTGTGAGAGGTCTTGCGCAGGACTGCCGGCTTCACGTTTTGACACAAGCTCGATATAGAGTTTATGCTTTAATTCACACACACTGGACACGTACGGATTGAAGAACATGTCCCCGAATGGCCATTTCTTTGACATGCCGGTTTCCTAACGTTGTTTTCCTTCACCGATATTGAGCCGTGGTTATGATACAATTCACACAAAGATGTGTAGGCACGACCGGGGATCGAACTCGTGACCTTATATTTTAAGGTTGAGGCCGGTACCTACCGCTGCGCCACGGCCGCCCGCTAGCTCGTGATTGTTAAACTCATGTACAAATGCCTAAAACCTAACTGCCTATGATACCAGTGCTGGTAATCGGCGCAAGGTTACCTGCTTTTGGGAGGAGCTCTCATTTCAGGACTTAGCAGAAGGTAACTTGTTGCCGACCATTGGGTATAAGTTCGATGTTCGGCAGCGAGGAGTCCTGGGATGATGATATCCTTCTGGGAAACAGTCAGCTCGCGGAAAAAGTTAGCGGAAAGGTAGAGAGAGATCTCGTCCCCTTATCCAATACTCAGCAGACGCACCGGACGTTGTCGGAGGGCGGGCAATGTCCTCTTTTAGCAAGGACAATGGATTTGGGCACGTCCATCGCCCTCCATATTTCTGGACCCGAGGTGGTGGCGGTGCGAAGTGTTCCTCGCGCGCCCCTTTAGATGTAACAGGGAGAACTTCCCCTTCGAGGAGAGGCTCGCAAGCGGGCCAGCATCCAGGGGGTCGCGGTTGTGTCATTTTTGGATCCCGTGACCCCCTGGGCCAGATGCGAGGAGGAACACCCGGGGGGTTTTAGTTAGGGTAGACGCTTCACGGAGTCCCACATACCCCCTGCCCTGGCGCCTTACAGGGCAGGGGGATCCATAAAGGATTTCCCCCCGGTCAAAAAAAAAAAAAAAGGGAGAACTTCCCCTTGACGTTAAGAGGCTCGCAGTGGCGTCGTGGGATTGCGGAAGTATAAGGTGTGCGATGCAACTCGGAACACTCGGGGGGTTTTGGTGGATACCCTTGGGGAGTCACACGCCCTACGCACACTCGATGCTAGGGATCTGTAAACGATTTCCCCCGAAAAAAGAAGTTTATTTGCTTGCTGTTTGTAGTGATTTAATAATATATTTAATATCCATTTTCTCTTAAACCCGACTGCGACTGGGGAATGTTTAGCGCAATAAATTTACGACGGGGTTCCGTTAGGGCGGAGTTGCGGGTGAAGAGTTAGCTAATGTTTGTATAATTTAAGAAATAAGAACATAAATAATAATAATATATTATAATAATAATAATATGTAGTAATAATAATATACTATATTAATAATATCTTAGTAATTTTAATAATATTTTTCTGCAGGTTGGTAGATGACAGGTGCGTGGTCTGCCCGGAGGCAGGCGACCTGACTGATCCACCCAAAAAGTTCCGAGGTAAGACCTGTCAATGCACACTATTTATTTAACTAACTTCAACCCTATTTAGTGTCCTCTGCTGGGCACTGGTCAACTATCTTACTAGTTGAGTGAGGTTACGCAATAATCCACACACACCGGTTAAGTGCGGGTTAGTAAATGACACGGTGCCAGCGTTGTCGAATACCTATCTAGTAAAAGTAGGCCCTATACGTAATAGGGAAAGAAGCTAGGACTTTAGGTACCCAAAATGTTTTACGCGGGTAACAAAGAAAAAAACATTTATTTGACAGAGACAGGACACACAGAATCAAATGATAAAAAAACTAATAAAAAGCAAAAAGAAAGGACAGTTAAAATAAAGAAAAAAAATAGTAAGCTGACCAATCAGTGTCAAACATGGACATTGCTCAGTAAACTCTGTGAGTGCCTACTAGAGGCGACCCACAATACTGATCTTCAGCAATGTCCATGTTCCCACAGTGGGACGCCAGGTGCCAAGGTTGCCAAAAGATCAAACCTGCTTAAGTCTATTAAAATTATAATTTGTATGTACACCAATTATACACAAATCAATATCCTTGGGAAACATAAATACCTTCTGCTATGTATGTATGTGTGTGCCGCATAGTGCTTAATCGGATGTACCGATTTTGATGCGGAAGTCTTTATTTTAAATCTAAATTAACACATATTGCATTAAGTTATGTTTCAAGAAATATATGCGTCAGGAGTTTTATTAAATAAGTAATTTTCGGAGATATAATCACTTCACTTCAACCCTTTTTTAGTGTCCCACCGCTGGGCACGGGTCTTCTCTCAACTATCTTACGAGTTGAGAGAGTTTAGGTCTTAATACACACACGCTGATCAAATGCGAGCTGGTGGATGTCACATGTCCTCGAATGATTAGTTCTTAGACATGTAGGTTTCCTCACGAAGTATTCCTTCACCTATATTAAGATGTGTGGGCACGACTGGGAATCGAACCCGCGACCTTATATTTCAAAGGCGAGGCTGAGACCGCTACGCCACTGTTGCTCTTCCACCACTGTGTTTTAGGTATAAATGCTCTTGGTATAACGTAGGTATACCTAACCTACCCACCTCCATCCCTTGGTCCTACCCACCTTGCAGCATACGGACAGAAGCACGGGAGCACACACTTTTCCTTCCTACAAATATCATCATCATCATTCCCCTTGCCTTTTTCCCATTTCTATTGGGGTCGGCTCCCAGTCCAACCTGATGCGGCTAGCTACCAGGATTATACGAGCGACTGCCATCAGACCTCGACACCCGTAGGGAACCAGTAGCCGAGATAGTTAGACCAGGTGTCAGATTATATTGACTTCTGACTACATGTAACGATTGTCATAGATGTGTTAAATAACAACCGGGACCGACGGCTTCACGTTGAGGCACGGAGGGTAGTCCCCCAACCAACCAGACACCGCAAATCTTTGTCGTCCCGGACACAAATATTGTCCGGGACGGGAATCGAACCCGCGACCTCCCGGGCACAGTATAGCCCAATCGGACGGCGTACACCGCTCGACTACCGAGGTCGTCCAACTCCCTACAAATATCTTAGGTATAATAAAATTTGTGTATTATTCCAGATTGCCTGTTCAAGATATGCCCTATGAACCGTTACTCTGCGCAGAAGCAGTTCTGGAACACAGCCAAGCAGTCCGCCAATTCTAACGCCGATACAGGACTGCTCAAGAGGTTACACGTAAGTGTTCATGGTTCACAAAGCTACCTCAGATTTACGTGAATATCACACATTGAAAAGTCCACCCGTGACCATGAAGTCTGAAAAGACTTCGAAACATCGGAATCTAAAATATACCGCGATAAAATCCGTTACAAAGTAGTTTTATTTCAATAGTGGGACATTATCACACACGGCCATCTGATACCAAACTAAGCAAAGCTTGTACTATGGATACCAGATAACTGGTAATATACTACCTACCTATAATACTTTTACTAAATTAAATTACCAAACCCAGACTCGAGACAAACAGATGTGTTCATGACACAAATGTCTAACTTGTGTGGGAATCGTACCCACGACCCGCGGCGTGAAAAGCAAATATCTTACCGACCACGGTGAACCGTCAAATCAATAATCGAGATTCCATATTGAAACCCTTTATTAATAAGTAATAATAACAGTTTATCCGTGTCTGCGGACTGTATCTTATAAACCACAATAGGCAGATCGTGGTTTCAATTCCCACAAAGTCAGTCATTTGTGTGAAGCAACATCATCGGTGAGATGGTGGCGGTGGAATGAGCCGCTTTAAGGTTAGAAACCTTATAGGAGCAAGAATTCCCACCCACCCTCACTGCATGGTGTCACCAGACATCGCACCGAAACACGGCAAGGCCGCTTGACGGTGCGGTTTTGTCTTGTGGGTGGTCACTAACCACGAACCAGTTGATTGTCACCTGATTTGCACCACCTGGGACCACGTGTGGGGATTCAATCAAAGGTGTACTACACCCACGGACGAAGGTGACTTAATCCCTAAAATTCATAAAGGATACTATTAAAATCAACTGAAACATTCATTCGTTATTATTATTATTATGTTTCCACGCTTAGTTAAATTTCACTTTAACCAAACGAACAACTATTAAAACTAAACTGACAGGCTATAAATAACAAAGAAACATAACAGTAAATCTTAGTTACCTTCTACAAAATATATCGCACGGTTCTACTCGAATTTATATATTTTAATTCAAAATTAAGTATATATATTATTATTATTTATTTATTAACTGCCTCGGTGGTCCAGTAGTCAGCGTAATCCTTTAATAACCTCGAGTTCCCGGGTTCGTTTCCCGGGTCGAACAAAAAGACTTTTCTAATACATATACGAAAAGAATCTTAGTTGCTAGACTGATTTTGCTTCGGAGCTTAGAACACGCAGCTGTTTTGCGTGTGGCCGTAACGTTAACAAGAATCGCCATTTTGTTTGAATAATATCATTAAGTTGTTTTATAGTAAATTGTGTTATTCTCCACTATTGGGACCGACGGTACGGGTGCAGACTGACCCCGACCTTACTGAGCTTCCCTGCACTGCCCAGTCTCCGCTACCAGGGCATAGTATTATTGCCAACAGAATTACTTACGCAATCCTATATTTCGACGCTTGGGCACATGAATATACTTTGTATAGCCCTAGAATCCTAAGCCGTACCCACGCCCACGGGTTTGGGGATCTTTTATAATACTTCTTGCCTTTTTTAATTACTAGCGGACCCGGCAGACGTCGTTCTGCCCGGTAAAGCAGTGCCATCTACCGGGTCTCAGACCTACCGAATATAACCAATAATAGGTATCTAGCCCGGTTTTCGGCACTTCTTCGCTTTCTAAATTTTCTTTTTTTTTTAATTTTTCTCTGCGTAAGAACCGTCCTCGTACTTAAAGGCATATTTTAAAAAAGAATTAGCGAAATCGGTCCAGCCGTTCACGCGTGATGTCGTGACTACGGAAAACGGGTTTCATTTTTATATACATCTTAATATATATATTTCTTGTGTGCGTGTGTATGTGACTGAACTCCTCCTAAACGACTGGACCGATTTTGATGAAATTTTTTGTGTGTGTTCAAGGGGATCTGGGAATGGTTTAGATTCACAATTTTGTCCGCTGGCGGTACGAAGTTCGCTGGGGCAGCTAGTATTATATAAATATAGATTAGTTTAATTATATTGTAGTCGTTGGTTAATCAGTGTTTTAATTAACTACCCTAAAACCAACATTACAAGTGGCGAGAGTCGATAGTTTCTATAGTATCGACTATTTTGATGTAATACTATTGATACTATCGATAGTATTGCAACATTTCGATAGTTCGTCCGGTTAAACTCGTGCCCAGCATTGGTACATTAAAGAGGGTTAGGATGATTGATGGGAGACATATTAGTATTTAGGGCACTGTTGTTCAACATAATTATAAAAGCTACACAACCTCTTTCTTAGTAATAAATTTTAAAATTAAGATAAATGGCCACTTCTGTAACACTTGTTTCTCTGGATATTGCATTATATTTTCGGAAAGCTGTCTCAGCCCAGTTAAATAGTTAGGGGTTTCGGAGTAGCGTTGTTGCATTAGCGATAGTTTAGCTTTATCTATCTCCATAGCACAGGTTAACTATAACCTAGCTTGGACGCCAGTCTTCTACCTCTGAATAATATTGCACCTTATTTATAGTTGACATTGAAAAAGAGTCGATAGCGCGAGGAATCCTAGAAATATAAAGTCGCGGGTTCGATTCCCAGTCGAGCCCACACATCTTTGTGTGAATCGTTATATTGCCCCTGCTCAATATCGGTGAAGGAGAACATCGTGAGGAAGCCGGCATGTCTAAGAACTAATCATTCAAGGACATGTGACATCCACCGACCCGCTGTTGGCCAGCGTGTGTGGATTAAGGCCTAAACCCTCTCAACTCGTGAAATAGTTGAGAGAAGACCCGTGACCAGCTGTGGGACACTAAAAAGGGTTGATGTGGAAGATTTTTAACCCCAGACGTAATAACGACTGTGTGTTACTCGTATAAGATTGACGTGTCTGTGTGTCTGTCCGTAGCATCGTAGCTCCCGAACGGATGTACCGATTTTGATTTTTTTTGTGTGAAAGGTGAATAAGTCGGGCGTGATCTTACCTAAAAAAAAATCAAAGGTCAGGGGTTAGTTAGTTATTTTGGCGCGGGCTGTTTTCCGCAACTCGACGTCCTGTAAGTGCCCCTATTTTCACTGATTGGGCTGGCGACGCTATTGCCAGGGGTTATTGAATTTTTAATTTGGTTTTTTTTGGGACATTAACACACACGGTCATCTGGTCCCAAGCTAAGCAGAGCTTGTGTTATGGAAACCAGATAACTGGTATATACTATACATATAATACTTTTCTTTTGTAAATATATACTTATAATAGATATTTACACCCAGACTCGACACAAACACAAATGTTCATCACTAATGTTTGTCTCGGGTGGGAATCGAACCCACGACCTGCGGCGTTGAAAGCAAGTATCTCACCGACCACGCCACCACCACCGGCCCGTCGTATTAGTTTAATAACAATTTGTTACATCCTCCCATGATTGTTAGTGAGAACAAAACTGACGGTGTTAATAAATTAGTGAAATTGTTTATGTTTGATTATAATTTGCGTTTGGTTTATTTAATGAGCAACACGTGGTAGAGGTATGTATGTACGTAAAATTATTACGGTTTTATTCGTAAAAATCCTTATACATAATGGACTTTGTCTATTTCTTACTTGTACAAATGTGTAGCCGCGTGTACATGGATTACACGAACATTAACACCCGTAATCATAAACGTCATATAAGCCCATTATAGCCAAAATAGGTTTATAATCCGTTTTGTCTTTGTCTATTATCTTGACATTTCTAAGAGTAAGAAAGAGACAAAGTCAATTTAAACTAAAGAGTCTTATAACTTTTTTATGAATAAGGCCGTAAATACATAGGTATTACAAAATTTCCAGCTAGTATAATTATAAATAAATCATTACTTAGATAAAAATCTCTTGCAGGTTGTAAAATCAAAAGAAAAAATATTGTTGAAATCTCTTGTTGTACTTATATAATCAATTTAAAAAATTGTGATTTAAGACCGTTAAAGTAAATCTGTTGTTGTTGACATAACGCAAAGTATTAGCAAGCTGAAGTGGCAGTGGGCGATAACTGCAAGAGTAAGAGAATTCCATAATGGAAACCGCGTCTTTGAGTATACGAGTAACCTATAGTAACGTCTAACGGATTATAGACATTGCTGAAAATCAGTGTTGTGGGTCGCCTTTAGTAGGTACTCACAGCGTTTACTGAGCAATGTCCACGTTTGACACGGATAGGTCACACTTACTCTTTGTTTTTTTTTAACTGTTTTCATCTTTTTTTCTGTCTTTTCGGGTGTTTTTTTTTATTTGTTTCTATGTCCTGTCTATGTCAGTTAAATGTTTTTCTTTCTTTCTTTCTTGGTGTAATAGATTAATATTCGTGTGGTGTAGGACGTCCTCGAGCTAAGTGGAGTGACGATTTACGAAAGATAACCGGCCGTAGCTGGATGCGAAAAGCCGAAGATAATGTGAAATGGCGCTTTTTAGGAGATGATAATGATGATGATATTTAAATTTTGTTGTGTTGCAGCATGCAGCTGAGATAGAAAAAAAACAAAATGAGTTGGAGAACAAGAAGTTGTTGGGGACTGTCGTGCAGTACGGTAGCGTGGTGCAACTGTTGCACGTTAAGTCTAACAAATACCTCACCGTGAGTATTATTGTTTACCTATTTATTATTATAAATATTCTGGGACATTAACACACACGGTCATCTGGTCCCAAGCTAAGCAGAGCTTGTGTTATGGAAACCAGATAACTGGTATATACTATACATATAATACTTTTCTTTTGTATACTTAAAATAGATATTTACACCCAGACTCGACACAAACACAAATATTCATCACTAATGTTTGTCTCGGGCGGGAATCGAACCCACGACCTGCGGCGTGAAAAGCAAGTATTTGACGTCGTTTTACATTAACATCACTTAGACAGGCGTCGCTGATCGACTTTAGTGAAAATGGGTGTGTTCTGCTCCAGGTAAACAAAAGATTGCCCGCGTTGCTGGAGAAGAACGCGATGCGTGTGCATTTAGATGCGAACGGCAACGAGGGCTCCTGGTTCTATGTGATGCCTTTCTATAAACTAAGATCTACAGGTAATTTGTTAAATATTTTTTATCTTCTAAATCGAAATATACAAAAGAAAAAACTGACCCACTGACTAACATATCCAAGCACAGACTTTTGAGAATTTTTAGACAACATGCTTTATTTTTTTTTTGATACGCGTGTCTCCATAAAAATATTCCAATTTCTTTGACTACCGTGCAGTGAATGACTGGCAACTAACTTTTTAATACATTTTTCTATAACATTTTGTTTAATGTGTTGTATTAAAAGTTTTTATCCGTTAGATTAATTTAAATTTGTTAATAGTCGTTTCCCTAAAATTGTTTGGAAGTTTATTGTAGAAACGTATACACTGCCCCATATTGATGTGACCATACTTTTTGCCAAATCTTTATGCAACGATGCACTAACATTTCTTTAGTAAATAAATTGTTATTATTATTATTACTTTTGACAGGGGACAATGTAGTGGTCGGTGATAAAGTGATAATGAATCCTGTGAACGCTGGCCAGCAAGTACTACACGTGTCCGCGAACCACGAGCTGCTTGACAACCCTGGGTGTATGGAGGTAACAATTGAAAAAACAATCTTATCATCGTACTTATCATATACATTATTTTGCTGATGCGGCAAAACTCTATGACCGCACCGCTGTGTGTGGTATTAATGCTACATTACTCAGTACGACACCGAACGTTATCAAGGAAAGATTTCCCACCTTACATATATTTCGTAACTTTTACAATATATTTACTTTTACTCAACTATTGGCTATATTTCTGGTCGTATGAATAAAATGAAAATGAATGAATGAAAATGAAAATGAATGAATGATAATAATTTTTCAACACTCACTCCTAAGGGGATGAGCCGGAGACCACGTAGGCGAAGCTGGGGGCTAAAGTTAGTAATATAGTAAAAAAAATTGAATTCCAGGTGAACGTAGTAAACTCCTCCACATCCTGGAAGGTGACTCTCTTCTTAGAACATAAAGAGAATCAGGAGGAAATCCTGAAGGGTGGAGACGTGGTGAGACTGTTCCATGCGGAGCAGGAGAAGTTCCTCACTATGGACGAGTACCAGAAGAGACAGCACGTGTTCTTAAGGACTACTGGAAGATCTAGTGCTACAGCCGCTACTAGCAGTAAAGCGTTGTGGGAGATTGAGGTAGGACTTCAGATTAACTAGGTGTAAGAAATTTAGCACAAGCTACGAAGCTGGTGAGAGAGAGATAGAGTAGAAGAAGTAAGGAAGAGATAAAAAAGAAGTCAAAGAGATAGAGAAGAATAGAGAGGGGGGAGATAGAGAAGTCTAGGGATTTTGATTGAATAGCAACTTACTAAACTTTAACCATTACAAATGTGTGTACGAACAACGTTATAAATTATTATGTCAAATGAATGAGACATCACCAGAGAATTTCCTTAAAGCATAAGAGCGAGCGGGAGGTCCGATAAAATTGATTTAAGACGTAATTCGCACGTTTGTAATGGCTAAAGTATAACTTTCTGCATGTGGAACCTAAATATTTTTCCCAACACCTTCGGGTATAGCAAATGCAAATAGTTTGTTGAGTTTTAAGGCTAAACAAAAGTTAGCTAAAACATTTATAAATCGCAATATCATCATCATCATTCCCTTTGCCTTTTTCCCATTTCTATTTGGGTCAGCTTCCAGTCTACCAGAATTATACGAGCGACTGCCATCAGACCTCGAGACCCGTAGGGAACCAGTAGCCGAGATGGTTAGACCAGGTGTCAGGTGTATATTGTCTTCTGACTACATGTAACGATTGTCATAGATGTGATAAGTAACAACCGGGAACTGTAACTTCTGTAATATCTGTAACTTCTTATTTGTAATAAATGAGATAGTTCGTGCATTTCTAAACGAATAAACTAAGTGAGGATCTGAATTATATTTTGTAATTTTTATCCTATTAACCTTTTGAACGCCAATGACGGCTATTCTCGACAAGCATATGCGTGCCCTGTGCGCCAATGACATCTATACCCGGCAAGAAACAGGTCATAGAAAAATACTAAATAAACAATATCATTACTTTTACGTGTTTTATTGGTTCATTTTAGAACTGACTTTTTTCGGGCTTAGCGTACAGAGCACGGAGATGCTGTTATGGTGTGGCGGTCAAAAGGTTAAATGATTTTGATACGCGAATTTTACTCGATCATCATTCGTAGGTGGTGCAACACGACCCGTGTCGAGGCGGCGCTGGACACTGGAATTCAATCTTCAGGTTCAAACACCTCGCCACAGGGCACTACCTAGCCGCTGAGGCGTGTAATAGATTGCCGTAAGTAATCATCGTCATCATTTCCCTTTGCCTAAATGCCTTAAATGTTCTTACTAAGCATGGACAGTCTGTGAAAAAAGTGTGTAAAAAAATTAATTTTTTTTTTTGTCGATATCTACCCGTGCAAAGCTAGTACTGAATACGTTAAAATAGAATATTGTTTTTTGTGTGTTCTACTGACGTTTCTGACTAAAGACAGATATAATGCGTGAGTAAGAGGGAATAATTAGTGCGGCCATTTATGGTTCGTTGTTTTATTGACGCGGGTTTAACTTATAAAGACGACCGAGTGGCGTGGTCAATAAAATACTTGCTTTTCTTGTCGCAGGTCTTTCAATCCTAACTAATACAGTCATTTGTGTGATGTGTGTTTTTCTTGAGTCTGGGTAGTATGTATATACAAAAGAAAAGCGGTATATGTGTACGGGCTTATTCATAAAAATGTTAGAAGACTCTTTAGTTGACATGGACTTTGTCTCTTTCTTACTCGTATAAATGACAAGATGACAGATAGAGATAAACGAATTATAAACCTATTTTAGCTATAATGAGCTTAAAGTACGTTTATGAATACGGGAGATAGTATATAGTTACCATTTGTATGGTTACCATAACACAAACTCTGCATAGCTTGGTATAAGGTATACCGTGTGTGTGTTAATGCGCTAGAATATTATTAAAAATTATTTTGTTTTGTTTTGTTTTGTTTGATTATGTGGTTCTTTTCAGTGATGTACCAGTGGAACCTGGCGAGCCAGCGTACCAGTTAGTGTCAGTACCACACTCATCTGACATAGCGACGTTGTTTGAACTAGATCCCACCACTATGACACATTCTGATGCGCCTGTACCACAGAGCAGTTATGTCAGGTATATTGTTGCATTATATTTTTGAGGTGTAATAGTAAAAAGCTCTTTGTACCTTCTGAAAATAAAATGAAAATATGCTTGATTTTTTCTGAGACGCGAGTCTATGTAAAAAATAGTCCATCTATCTGACATCTTTATAGTATCTGACATCTGTCAAGTGTACTATCTGACTATTACAAACTTGACACTGACAAAATTGTGGACTTCTGCAACAAACTATAAAATCAAAATTGAATTGTATTGGTCTTCGTTTCAAATGTATTTAGAGAATTTAAATAGGTTTTGTGTCGTCTATGTTTGTAATTTACAATTTAACTTATCACTAACATAGCAAAAAAACATCTAAATTTTGTTAACTTCAGTAAATATGTAAGTTGTGGAAGATTTATTAGGGTGTGTTTCCATTGACGAAAAGTTGGCCAGCGTGGAGCGGAGAAGAGCAGTAAAAAAATCTCCAAGGGTTTCCATTGAAGCAAAGCGGAGCGAAACGGTACTTAGCTTCTCGAATCATGATGTTGACTGAGCACTGATTGGGCAGATCGTTGCATCTTTCAGTCCAGTTTCTATATAAAATATGATTTCCCACTTCACACCGTCCCTCTACCATCAGCTCCGTACCACAGCCTGCTCTACTTAGTTCTGTCTATTCAGCTCCTCGTCAGTGGAAACCCATCCTTAGCGTGCTCTAATAATAATGTATCTTTGACAATCAAATCAATAAAATGGGGTCATCAAGAGTCACCTTCGTCCGGCGAGTGCACTTTTTATCTGAATCCCCACACGTGGTCCCCGGTGCAAATCAGGGGATTAATCAACTAGTAATTAGGTTTACTGGTGATTAACTGGTGGTAGGCTTCGGCTGTGGTAAGTGACCATCCACCAGACAAAGCCGCACCGCCAAGCGGCCTTGCCGTGTCCCGGTGCGATGTCTGGTGACACCATTTAAGAGGGTGGGCCGAAATTGTTGTAACCATATGGAGCCTTATTCCACTGCAACCTAACTGAAAATCATTCGTAATCACGAATAAATCGATATAGTGGGCAGGCGCGTGCCATCGTAGACCACACCATTGCTTAACATCAGGCAAGCAGTAGTCAAGCGCAGGCCTATTTCAGAATGAAAGAGATCTAGAATACGTAATTTTACAACAACACCATGATGACAAAACGATATACTGATAGCTGTCACCAGTAGTGGTTTTGACATGAAACCGGTTTTATTACAGGCTACAGCATTTATGCACGCACACATGGGTACATTCCACCTCCATACCCATTGATAAGGATGAAGAGAAACCGGTTATGTCCAAGGTAACTTAACATCAACTAAATATATCAGCCTACTAGTTGACCCATTTGACTAAAACCTTCTTATAACCAACTGACAATGTATAATAGATATTTACACCCAGACTCGACACAAACACAAATGTTCATCACTAATGTTTGTCTCGGATGTTAATCGAACCCACGACCTGCGGCGTGAAAAGCAAGTATCTTACCGACCACGCCACCGTCTAAAGTATAAGCTGTGTCAGTTTCGATGTTTCTAACATCTAAGGCTAAGGACTTACGAAGCGGTTTTCAACCGTGCCCGACGCGGTTGCGGGCCCCCAGCAGCTTCTGTATGCATACTAACGTAATTTTAGTGAAATTATTGGAATGCGTGTGTCGCGTAAAAATGCTGACTTGAGAAATGTGTGGTTGCACTATACGAAACTAATGGGTCACTTCAACCCTTTTTTTTTAGTGTCCCACTGCTGGGCACCGGTCTTCTCTCAACTATCTTATGAGTTGAGAGAGTTTAGGCCTTAATCCACACACGCTGGCCAAGTGCGGGTTGGTGGATGTCACATGTCCTCGAATGATTCGTTCTTACACATGCCGGTTTCCTCACGATGTTTTCCTTCACCGATATTGATATTGGGCACGACAAGGATTCGAACCCTCGACCTTATTTTTGTAAGGCGAGGCCCGTACCGCTGCGCCACCGCTGCTCAACTAATGGGTAATTTTCTAATATATTCCAGGTAGGATGTTCTCTGGTAAAAGAAGATAAAGAAGCGTTCGCACTAATATCTGTGTCTCCTAGTGAAGTGAGGGACTTGGACTTCGCGAACGATGCGTGCAAAGTGCTGTCAGGACTCTCTACTAAACTGCAACACGGGAATATAGAGCTTAATGAAAGAAAGTAAGGTTCATTTGTCTTTAATAGATTTAATAGATTCGGGGGCTGAGTCACCTTTGTCCGTGGGTGTACACCTTTAATTGAATCCCCACACGTGGTCCCCGGGTGGTGCAAATCAGGTGACAATCAACTTGTGGTAGGCTTCGGCCGTGGGTAGTGACCCACCAGACAAAGCCGCACCGCCAAGCGGCCTTGCTGTGTTCCGGTGCGATGTCTGGTGACACCATAAGGAGAGGGTGGGTCGGAGTAGTTGCTCATATAAGGTTTCTAACCGTATGGACGCTCATTCCACTGCCACCTTCTCACCGATAATCATTCGTAATCACGAATGAACCGGTATACTAGGCTGGCGCGTTCCATCGTGTACTACATCATTGCTTAGCATCAGGCAAGTTGTAGTCAAACGCCAGCCTATACAGACTAAAAAATATGTGTCAATGATTAGATTTCTTTGTTAATAGTCATTTCCCTAATATTATTTGGAAGTTTGGTGTAGAAACGTATACATTGTCCCTTAAAAGAGTTACTGATTTTGTGGAGACGGATATTGTGTGCTACAAGACCATTGTTATTTCTAGTTTGAACTGTGCGTGTGGTTTAGTTTTTTAAATTTCATTTTTTTTTTCAACCCTTTTTACGGGTCTTCTCTCAACTTTTAAGAAAGTTTAGGCCTTCATCCAGACACGCTGGTCAAGTGCGGGTTGGTAGATGTCACATGTCCTCGAATGATTAGTTCTTATACATGCCGGTTTCCTCACGATGTTTTCCTTCACCCATATTGAGCAGCGGAAATGATACAATTCACACAAAGATGTGTGGGCACGACCAGGATTCGAAGCCGCGACTTTATTTTCTAAGGCGAGGCCCGTACCGCTGCGCCAGCGCTGCTCAGTTTTTTTAATTTTTTTTACAATAATTTTTCATAAACATATTGAGAAGTAACAGTCAAAATTTAATCATAAAATCTGTTAAATAACTAGCTGCCCCAGCGAACTTCGTACCGTGTATTACTAATGTAATACGTATGTATTTTTAATGCCACATTATACAAAATTAAAAATAAATAAAATCGTCCAAAAATTAAAAAAAAATTAAGGGTGAACAACCCTTATCATTTAGGGGTATGAAAAATAGATAGTAGCTGATTCTCAGACCTACTGAATACGCTTAAAAAATTTCATAAGAATCGGTCGAGCCGCTTCGAAGGAGTACGGTAACAAACATTGTGACATGGGAATTTTATATAATAACTAGCTTTCCGCCCGCGGCTTCGCCCGCGTGTATGTCGGTTATCGCGCCAAAACATTACCTTATTTTTGCGCAGTCGGATAAAAACTATCCTATGTCCTTTCTCGGGTCTCAAACTACCTCCATACCCAATTTCATCCAAATCGGTTCAGTAGTTTTTGCGTGAAAGCGTAACAAACAAACTTACATTCGCATTTATATAGTATTAAGTATAGATATAGATAAATAAATTACCTTTCAGAGCATTAACCTGCCTGCTGCAAGACATAGTGTACTTTATAGCCGGCTTCGAGAACGAACCCAATAAATCTGAAGCGCTGGAATTGATCGTTGAAAACCCTAACAGGGATAGGCAGAAGCTGTTAAGGGAACAGTATATACTTAGACAGCTGTTTAAGATACTACAGGTAAATCTTACTCTTACTTTTTTTAAATTCTATAATAGGTTTGCGCTTGACCACAACTTGCCTGATGTGAAGCAATTTTGCAGTCTACGATGGAACGCGCTTACCTAATAAATACCGATTGTCTAATATATGACATTAAAATAAAAACTTGTTTAAAATAAAATATGATGTATTAACTATCTAAAATTGTACAAGTATTGGGCACGCGTGCGTATTCTAAGTTATTGTGCGAGTCACTCTCTGCGCGCGCGCACCGACCGTCCGTCGTGGCTCCCCCCGCACCTCCTTCCCCGCGGTAACCGGTACCCGATCACGCATCAATTCGTAAACACCGATACCTATTATATTATACTTGTACATATAATACTTGCTTCCGTCCAAGGCTTCGCCCGCATGGTGCGTATTGAGATAAAAAGTAGCCTATGTGTTAATCCAGACCACAATCTATTTCTGTGGCAAAATTCATCCAATCGGCAGGCCGGTGGCGTGGCCGCGCTGCAGGTCGTGGGTTCGATTCCCACCCAAGTCAGACATTTGTGTGATGAACATGTCTGTTTGTCTTGTGTCTGGGTGTAATTATCTGTATTTATGTATGTATTTACAAAAGAAAAGTGTTATATGTAGTATATTGCCAGTTATCTGGTTTCCATAGTACAAACTCTGCTTAGTGTGGGATCAGATGACCGTGTGTGTTAATGTCCCACTATATGATGAAATGTTAGTAAAGTAGTAAGAATTCTGTTGATACAACTATAATTTTAATTTAAATGTCAATGTTAAAATGTCATAACGACTATTGTCAAATAAAAATATCAAGAAAATTAAAAATAGATTAGCCAGTAATTGTGTTTGTAGGTCATAATAACAGTGCAAGGATTTTTCAAATCAAAAATGGGAGCTTTGCTTATTCAGATAAGATTGTTTTTCGGTGGCACAGGATCCGTTCCAAGAGACAGCAGATGGGGAGCCGTTCTTGAAGATCGAGGAGTTGTACGACCCTCGGTACGCTGCCTATAAGTACATCTTCCGTCTCTGCTACAGGATACTGAGGTTGAGCCAACAAGACTACAGAAAGAACCAGGTATGTATTACTCATATGTTTTCACGTCTGTCGGTATGTTTATTCGCAAACTACTAAACTAAATAGTAAAAATTGTCATCTATTCATGATTTTGACCTGGGTAGTCGAGCGGTGTAAACCGTCCGATTGGGCTATACTGTGCTCGGGAGGTCGCGGGGTCGATTCCCGCCCCGGAAAATCTCTGTGTAACAAGAATGATTTGTCTAGTTGATTAGTGGATTACCCTCCGTGGCTCAGAGAGCACGTTAAACCGCCGGTCCCGGTTTTCATTTGAAACATTTATGACAATCGATACAGGTAGCCTAATGTAATCTAGCACCTGGTCTTACCGTCTCGGGTACTGGTTTCCTACGGGTTTCGAGGTCTGATGCCAGTCCCTCGTATATTTTGGTAGGTAGTCGCTTTAGTGGGGAATGGGAAAAGAGCATGAGAAATGATGATGTTCATCATCTATTTTAGTTCAATAATGGATCTCCACTAAAGCTTCTACTAAAAAACGTCACTGAGCACGATCCGCCGTTTTTCTTATCCACTTCTTATCGGCGATTTTGTTTTCCGCCATTCTGGCAAACACCATAAGTCCACCTGGTAGCGAGAAGGCTGACGGTGATTGATTCACCACTGCCTACACCTAGCTAACCTTTAATTACAGGAATACATAGCGAAACACTTCGGCTTCATGCAGAAACAAATTGGCTATGACATATTAGCAGAGGACACGATTACAGCATTACTACATAACAATAGGAAACTTCTAGAAAAGCACATCACCGCCTCGGAGATTGAGACTTTTGTTGGTCAGTACATTTTGTAAGAAGTATGCGATTTTTTATGACGGAACAAGGGAAGATGTAGATAGACCGTTTAACTCGCGTATCGCCATCGGAGGTACAAAGTCATAAAGCATTAATTAAATCTCTTAAAGAACTATTTAACCACAGATACAAGTAACGTAAGACTATTCGTCACTAATATCCATATCGCTTGAATCATGATCACTGTCTGTGCAGCTTGAGGAGTCAGAATCTTGGCGATAGGCGATACGCGAGTTAAACGGTCTATCTATAATGCACACCGTAGAAGATGCAACATGCTGTACTTTATATACGCATCTCTACCTTAACAACCTGTAACCATGTTTCATGCAAGTAAATATTCTTATTCTGGGAGATATAATTTTTGTTTGACTAAGATTAAAAGCGCCCCCGCCCCCCCTAGTAGAAACAGTTGTCAAAACGTATGTGATATTAACTTCAACCCCTTTTTAGTGTCCCACAGCTGGGCACGGGTCTTCCCTCAACTATCTTGTGAGTAGAGAGAGTTTAGGCCTTAATCCACACACGCTGGCCTAGTGCGGGTTGGTGGATGTCGCATGTCCTGGAATTACGGTTCACTCCGGTTTCCTCACGATGTTTTCCTTCACCGATATTGAGCAGCGTAGATGAAACAATTCACACAAAGATGTGTGCGCACGACCAAGATTCGAACCCACGATCTTATTTTTCTAAGGCGAGGCCCGTACCGCTGCGCCACCGCTTCTCTTCTGTGATATTAATCTCTGCATATACTTTAAGTAAGTGTTTATCTAAATGTTACAAGATGGTTTACTTACTTATAATCGAGTATATATATGATTTCAAGATGTCATAAAATACAAAAGGACAATGTGTTTTAGCTATTCGGCTTAAGATTCGTTTCGAAACTAGGTCTTTAGGATTTACATATCAACAAGTTACAGGCAAAATAAGCCTTATATTAACAACTTAAAGTCGATATTCCTTTACAGGTCTCGTCCGCAAGAACATGAAGACGTGGCAGTCCCGTTTTCTGGATTATCTAAGTGATCTGTGTATATCGAACAAGAAAGCTATCGCTGTTACACAGGAGCTTATATGTAAAAGTGTTCTCTGCGCTAATAACTCTGATATATTGATAGAAACCAGGTAATGATTCACATAAAATACGCTGAGTGACTGTTGTTGGCTGTAAAGACCTTTGAAAATCATTATAAGAAACGTAGGAAGTGATTTTTTGAGAGACCTATACAAGAAAACGGTTTAACAAGTGTGCAAACTGAAAAGACGTACAAATTTTAATAAACACTTACGGTCGTACGGTACTGTATTCATAATAAATCTTATAAGACTCTTTAGTTAAAATGGACTTTGTCTCTTTCTTACTAGTATAAATTTCAAGATGACAGACAAAGACACGAATTAGAAATCTAGCTATAATGAGCTTGAAGGCTTTTGAAAGATTTTTTAGACTAAAAATATCAGGATTAACAGACAACTTTAGGTAGGCGTGAATAATCGGGTAAGAAGACGGTATTTCAATAAAATAACTACGGCAAATATCACTTCACCCCAATCTCTCGATAGCACAATCTTTAATTCTACCAGTTAATTACAGATCGTTAAGATGACATTGGATTAAAGCGTAACGTTCACCGAGCACGTTATTGCATCTGCACTACCGGACGCCACAACGGTTCAACGCGCAGTGTCAGCCATTCTAATATGGCCGCTTCACCCCGCGCTCGGTGTTCATTCGTTCGTTCATAATGACATTCTCGAGTGACAGGTGACTTCAAAGACGGACGCGATGACAGTATAAAATGACAGCCGATGCATTGAGAAGTAGATGTGCTAACAAGCTTATAAGACGTTTATAAATACGGGATATATGTCCTAGTAATAAACAATGAAGTAATCGCTAATGAAAAATGTTTACCACCCGTGCGTCGCCGTATCATCTGTTCACTCGCTAGGGTCATTGATCGCTAATTTTATAACGCGCGCTTTCATCGAGATTGTTACAAATTGATCGCCCATAATTTGCTGATATTATTTCAAACAATAAATAACAATTATAAGTATTGAACATTAATGGAAATGTGTTAATTATGTTACACACACTGAACCACCAAAAATTTGCGCATTGGTTGAAAAGTTTTCCTATCTTTATAAAAACCCAAAAAAAAAAAACAGTTGCGCTACTCTACGCTCATTTAAACGTCGTGTTTTCGCAAAGGCACTTTTTTATAGCTGAAAACACGAACTAATCCCAGCTATCCCTAAAAAAAACTAGCTAGATCGGTTTATCGTCTCATAAACTAAACTTCATCGAAATTGTTGAAAACCTTTCCAATCTGCTTCCCGTTAGCTATATCTGTCTTCAAGTTATAAGTGAATCAGTATTTACTGGATAAGCTCTATCTATGTCAGGCCATATTATTATCATTGCTTAATAACGGGAAAAGGAAGTGAAGCGCAAGCATATTTCAGAGTCAACGACCAAGCAGTAAGCACCTTTAAAATAATAAAAAGACTTGGCATACATATATTTTCAGATTGGTGTCCACAAAATACGAAAAAAGTAAGACACTGTCACCTGACGATAGCAAATATTCCGTCGAAGAGGAAGTCATGCTATTATGGAATAATAAAAAGGTATAATAAATTAAATTACTTACGAATTTTACTATGTTACCATTACTGACCACCTATTAGCGTTTTTCTGCTGGGCACTGGTCTTATATCAACGATCTTAACATCATCGTAGTAATTATGAACCGAGTCGTTGGGTCATAAATGTCATTTAAATGACTCAAAGAAGGCGTAGGCATTATCATACGGGAGATATTAACCAGATCTCCCAGATGTTTGCATGAGTATATACGGACACTAGTCACTATGTCAACACAGATAGGAATGTACAGTGCGCCGAGCCCAATATCGATAAACAAATACCTGCGCACGTCGTATCGATGGGTATTGTTAAATTTTTTGTAATATAAACGGCTTTTTTTACGGCGTGAAAAGCAAGTATCTTACCGACCACGTCACTGGTCCGACAAAGAAAAAAAATATTTGAGAAAAGAAAGACGAGGCTAGGAAATGATTTATGACGTAGTTTGCACGTTCGTAAAGGTTCGCTTGAGTATCAATAACATATTGGTGGTAGTTTTGACGTCTTTAAAATCGTTTTAGTCGGGTGACATGTTCAGAAACTTGTGTCACACCAAAACCTCACGAACGCGATCGCAGGTATAACGAGAGAGAGACGGACCGATCTCCCGTCTCATCTCGAGCGCTGCCAGTCATTCCGTGAAACTTGTCACGCGGAATCCTCACGAGCGGAGGCTGGCATAGCGTTCGAGTGAGTGGACCGATCTTCCGTCTCTCTCACTCTAGCGGCATACAAACGAATGGAGATATTGTTATCTTCATTAATTCCTTACTTCCCAAAAACTTATATCACCAATAAGACGTTATCACGTAAACATCTCGATCGTAAACCTACTTTACAAACAACCAATTTTTAAAAAATATCTTGTTTGCGCAGTGTTCCCGCCTTCTGTCAGAATTGGCGGCAGAAGCGCGCGTTGACCCCAGCTGTGAGTCCGCCGCCATCTTGGACTACTACAGACATCAACTAGATTTGTTTTCAAACATGTGTCTCAACAGACAATACTTGGCACTGAATAGTCTGTCGCCTCAACTACACATACATCTTATATTGAAGTAAGTAGAAATGCATAATATGCCTTTTTAGATGGAGGAAATGATCTATTTAACAGAAATTTAGTCAACATGGTTTTTATTTAAGTTTGATCTTAAATTATTCATTATCGTCAGCCTATGTTAATCCACTGCTGGAAATAGACACGGTCTCCACTCAAAAACTCTTACCTCAACGGTTGTCGGTTCTGAGGTAGATGTGACCGGCTCACTGCCACTTTAGCTTACTAATCCGGTCGAAGTGGCATCGTCCAACCCGCACTTAGCTAGTGTGTGTAGATTAAACATAAACTCTCTCAATTCATAAATATTTAGAGAAGACCCGTGCCCAGGAGTGGAACACTAACTGGGTGTTCTCACTACACAACAAAACATGATACAAGCATAGTCTTATCTCTTTCTACTCATCTCTAAACGATAGAGATAGATAGTGTTTGCATGTTGCAGTTTTTTTGTGCAGTGGAAACTAAGGGTGAGAAGGGTCGAAGTAGTAGATAAGTATAGATAATAGGTAACGTGTCGTAGATGCATGTCGAACGCGTCTCTGTCGTACGAGGTCCGCGCGTCGTTCTGCCGCCTCATGCTGCACCTGCACGCGGACCGGGACCCGCAGGAGTACGCCACGCCCGTCAAGTACGCCAGGCTCTGGACCGACGTCTGCGACAGGACGCATGTGCACGAGTGGGTTTACTCATTTATCTATTTATTTGTTCTTACTTCTACTTTCTTATTCACATTTTGGTGAACCCTTATAAAGTTGCGATTATCGGATTCACCGAACCGATCGAGAACTACGACTACTGCCTTGAGGGCTCCCCACTTGGGGACGAACTTCGGCTCAGGTAGTTGCCGGACAAATCGGGCTGTTAAAAAGGAACCATCGATCTGTCGTGAATTTGACTTTAAATTTTAATGGAAACATTTCGGAATACACCTCTTTCAATAAAAAAATAATTTTGCTGTTTCATAACTACCTCCTTTTTTAAAATAGATTCATAAAATTCAATTCTGTCTTCGATTCACAAAATGCTAAAATCATAGCACTTTTAACTAAATCATCTACTTATTTATTCTAGCTATCAATGTGTAAAAGGTGGTCCAGACGCGAACCGTGAGAAAGTCAAAGAACAGTTCGCCTCCACCATCAGGTTCGTGGAAAACTACCTCTGCAACGTGGTGACTAAGACCTGGTACTTTAGTGACCACGACCAGAATAAGCTGACCTTCGAAGTGGTCAAACTTGCGAAGGAATTGATTTACTTTGGATTTTACAGGTGAGTCAGATCTTTAGGTTTCTTTCCGTTTAAATCTTCTGTCTCTCTTGTTTCTTTCTTCTTACTCACTTGGTACTTGTTTAAATCTCGGACAGTTTCTACAAAATTAATGATTCTAGATAATGATGATATAATTTTGGTTATTTCACATAAACAATCAACATTTAAGGTCATGTAACATCGAATAACACACATTTCGCAGTAGATTAACGCCTAATAAATGCGAATGTTTATGAGGATAGATGAATGTTTGTTGGCTGTTTATATTTTTTTAGGGGCTGAGTCACCTTCGTCCCTGGGTGTACACCTTTAATTGAATCCCCACACGTAGTCCCCGGGTGGTGCAAATCAGGTGACAATAAACTGGTGGTAGGCTTCGGCCGTGGTTAGTGACCACCCACCAGACAAAGCTTCACCGCCAAGCGGCCTTGCCGTGTCCCGGTGCGATGTCTGGTGGCACCAAGCAGAGAGGGTGGATCGGAATTGTTGCTCCTTGAAGGTTTCTAACCATATGGACGCTCATTCCACTGCCATCTTCTCACCGATAATTAATCGTAATCACGAGTGAATCGGTATACTAGGCCGGCGCGTTCCATCGTAGACTAGATCATTGCTTAACGTCAGGCAAGTTGTAGTAAAGCACCAGCTTATCACAGAATAAAAAAAATTACAGCAAGTCAGCTAAAAGATGAAACTGACAAAAAATAATTTACACATTGTATCTAATACCAGGATTAACATATGGCGTACCTTCTGTCTCGTTAAAATGTTTCCGCTGGTTGCTTTCGTGATAATCGGATTATGGAAGCATCTCTTAACTCTCAAAATAATCGAGAGAAAACAGTGGAACTGTTTGCAACAAATATAAAATTATTGTAATTTTGTCCGCAGCTTCAGTGATCTGTTGCGTCTAACTAAAACACTGCTCAGTATCTTGGACTGTGTCACCGCTATGGATCTGCTGAACGAGACCAACTCGCTATCCGGCGAGGTTGACTGTAAGTTAGTCCCCTTTTGACATTCATTTTCTCTACATTTCCCACTACTGAAGAAACATTCCCTCGTTTACACCTCTCATTCTTCCGACTCAATCTGCGAAAAATTAACACAATTGACCTATTATGTTCAAGTTGGCGCAGCCATTCTCATAGAAAGTTGGTAGATAACGTTCCGAACCAGTGTTGGTCTATTTATTTTAAGAATAGAACATTTTTGTTGAATAGTGATAAAACATAGTATTGTCTTAGACTTACGCGAATATCACATGCTGAAATAAAACTACTTTTTAACGGATTTTATTGCGGTTTACTTTAGATCCCGACGTTTCAGTCTTTTCAGACTTCATGTTCACAATTGGACTGAGGTATTTGACGTCCAAAATTATTAATCACAATTATTACTGACTACCTACAAACATTATTATGCGTTCCAATTTAAGCAAACTGAGCTCACAGTGTCTTGAATTCTGAGTTGATTTTGCTTGGGTTTTGGTACAAGTAAATTAAGCACTGGGTCCCAAGCTGGTGGTATATTCCAACCATTTTCTCTGTTTATGTTTTTAAAATAAACCGCGATAAAATCCGTTAAAAAGTAGTTTTATTTTAATGTGTCATAAAACATTTTAGGTGTATCAGTAATAGGCATCGTAATTAATTATTTTGCGTATTGTATTTACAAGCAGCTCAGGAATCTGAAGAAAAAAGAATTACTAAGCGTAAGTTGCACTTTGAGTCTTTCATTAAAGCTTCCATGTTTTGTCTTCTTCTCCTGTATGACAGTTTAAATCATTTGACAGAGACGAAACATAGAATCTTTTATTAGCAAGGGCGCCAAAGTTTAATTATTTACCAGTATCTCTGAATATGGTATCTGAATAAAGCAGTACGAGTCGTTTAAATAGTTGCTATTTTTTACTTGATCATGATCATCATCATCATCAGCCTATTCTAGTCCACTGCTGGACATAGGCCTCTCCTATAGCACGCCACTAAGCACGATCCGCGGCTTCTCTCATCCAGTTCCTGCCGGCCACCCTGCAGAGATCGTCTACCTATTCTGAGCACGTCCCACGCTATGCTTGCCAATCCGTGGTCTCTACTCAAGAACTCGTTTACCACAACAGTTATCGTTTCTGCAGCAGATATAACCGGCACACCGCCACTTTAGCTTACTAATCTGGCTATGTTGTTGGCTATGTCTGCATTAGTTCTCTGTCGGATCACTTCAATGCGAATTCTATCCTTTCTTTTTTACTTGATATTATAATAAAATGTATTTTATCTGTAACAATCTCAATAATCAGACTTTATGAAGAGTTGCATTTACAAATGTATTGTTTGTTAGCTGAAGGCGGCGTATTACGAAGTATTGGTGATATGACGGCTGTCGTGACTTCCATCACTCTTGGATCTGTCGCCAGAAATGTAAGTATGAGGGTCTGAACTTATTAGTACAGATTATAAAGCATGAAAATTTTTGTTTTTTTTTATTCTAAATACAATACAGGACCACTACAATAATGTGAACTGAAATACTAAGGGTCTTATTCATAAAAATCTTTTAGGACTCTGTAGTTAAAATGGACTTTGTCCCTTTCTTACTAGTATAAATGTCTAGATGACAGACAAAGACAAAGAAATTATAAACTTATTTTAGCTATAACGAGCTTAAAAGACGTTTATGAATACGGGGGTAGGTGTATGAATGAAAGTGCCAGGAATAAAACAGAACGTTACCCAGGTGAACCAGAATAGAATGGTAACTAAGGTAGACGCTGGTGTTTTTCTCATAAAGTTTGTCACATAAACCTTTATTTTACCTGTCAGCAATCAGGCGGCAACACGTCAAACAGCGGTGGCAGTAACACCAGTGGCCTACAACGGAGCGCTTCAGCTCTGGTACTGGCTCGAGAACACCCGCTCGTTATGGACACCAAACTTAAAATTATAGAGATTTTACAGGTAGGTGGAAAATAGTAGGTATCTGTCTCTCCCTCTCTCACTGATATCTCTCTCTCTCACAGATATCTCTCTCTCTCTCTCACTGATATCTCTCTCTCTCTCTCACTGATATCTCTCTCTCTCTCTCTCTCTCTCACTGATATCTCTCTCTCTCTCTCTCTCTCTCTCTCTCTCTCTCTCTCTCTCTCTCTCTCTCTCTCTCTCTCTCTCTCTCTCTCTCTCTCTCCCTCTCTCTCTCTCTCTCCTCTTCCCCCCCTCTGTCTCTCTCTTTTAGGTTATTAGCAGTCTCAAATTTTCTTTCTCATTCAGTCGCTCTCTTAACTGCATCTCTCTCTTTCTATCTAACTTCCTATTTGGGTGCTCTTTTAACTATCTTTGGTAATAACTTAAATATAAATACCTTCCTTTGATTGAGATCTCCCAAATATGTTGAAAGTGTAGTAAGTGGGCATAGACTCCATTATGACACGCTGCCAATAATATGTGAGTAATGTCACATCCCAAAAATGTTTAGGTTACCTCATAATTGTTTCCTTCGCGTTAATATGACTATAGCCCCTTGTCCACGGCGACTTTATGTAGCGATGCAGTCGCGCGTTCGCATCGATACGGTCGCGATGCGGTCGCTATCTGTTTGTCCTTGCCCACTGCACCACTATTCGAACGAGTTACAAACACAATCCTGTCGCGATGTTTGTGTTGTATTAATGCTCGATTCTACAAACACGCGACACCCTCCCTCCTTTCTCTCCCCGATGTCATCCGGCACTGTCGCGCGTTTCGATATATTCTCGATTCTGTAGTGCATTGGCATCGTTTCTGTAGTGCGTTGCATATATGACAAACGCACGTTTGTAGCGATGCTGTCACGCTTTTGGTAATCGCGCTCTGCATCGCTACAAAAAGTTGCTGTGGGCGAGGGGCTTAAAAGTTCTTCTATCCTTCGTTCTGTTCTAGTTTATCCTAGACGTACGACTTGACTACCGCATCAGCTGTCTCCTGTCCATCTTCAAGAAGGAGTTCGAACAGGCTGGGGAGAAGCCTGCTGATACTCTTGGCAAAGCTGATGTGGAAGCTATAGGTCTCCAAGCTGAAGGGATCTTTAGTTGTCGGTAAGTGAGCACTTTTTGTAGTTTCTATAAAGGGAATATATAAAATATGCTGAACTAGAACGAATATTCAATTTGTATGTTATATAATTTGTTGATACATGCACAAGAAAACATGTTGCAAACACTGTTCATCTTTATCTCTCAGGGATAAGTAGAAAGAGAAAAACAGTGTTCGCAAAATGTTTTGTTGGGTAGTGCAAGTAAAGTTATTGAGCGAGCGAGTATCTTTGATAGCTCTGTGACAAATGATTAGAAGATTATCTCGTCTAATAATTAGTGATTAGCTAAATAGCTTCTAGTGTAGTACAGTACTTTTAGCTTATAGTGAGACAAATACACAACTCCGACTATAATCCAATCAAGGGGTAGATTTTCTATAGCATAATGATGTACTATTAAATAGAATGACTTAAATATTGTGACTAACGCATGTATGGTATCTGGTATCTAATTATGGTCAACTATCTTCCGCCCGCGACTACTCGTGATATACGAAAAGCATGCCAAACGATGCGTCAAACTTGTACACAGATAAATAAACACACATATACACACCTTAGAACTCGCATAAATAAAAGAAGAAACTGACTGACTGACATTTCAATGCACACCCCAAACCTCAGGGTCTAGAGATTCCAAATTTGATACATAGGTTCCGTATGTCTAAGGGTGCAGAGCTTGTTTTAAGGGAAACCAGATAACTGGTTTAAACTATACATATACCACTTTTGTAAATATATATGTACTTATAATAAATAATTACACCCAGACGCGAGACAAATAGACATGTTCATCGCCAAAATGTTTGTCTCGGGTGGGAATCGAACCCACGTCCTGCGGCTTGAAAAACAAGTTACACATATAGCGAAAGGAACTTCTTTCCAACCGGGTGTTCATAAGACATCTCATACGTTTTTAATATCTGTAGATATCGCTTGACCCAGGCCAATTTCAATGCTTGGGCATCTCATGCCCGTATTACGAGTTTTCTATATTCGCCGCCGAGTATACCAAACTATTGTTGTCGCTTGAGGCGCTTAACTTGATATCATTCAGAGGCTAATTACCTATACTCAATAGTACAGATGGCTACACATCTATACATTTGCAGTATAAACTGATCTCGCATCGCATAGGATTTCCGTACGAGAGGACAGCTTATAATGGATTTGTATAGAAAATTATAAACGAAAGAAAAACATTTATTTGACAAAAACAGGCACACAGAATCAAATAAAAAAACCCATGATAAGAAAAAAGCAAATGAAAACAACTAAAAAGAAAAAAAAGTAATAAAAAACAAAACATGGACTTTGCTCAGTAAACGCTGTGACCACCTACTAGAGGCGACCAACAGCACTATTAGTTATAGCATGATGTGTCACCGTGTGTACATATTAAACTCATACTAAGGGCACGGTATAATGTTTATCTCGAAAGGACTTCTCACTATATCTATATGTGATACTAATCCAACCTGTTATTTCAGAGCAATGCAAACTGTGCCTGACAGCTGTCTTCCAAAAAATGTAGATTTGTTAGTAAACCTTGGTATTAGCATGCGGAATGTGAGCATGTTCATGATGACTAACAGATTTTGACGGCTTTTAATAACCCTACTATTTTATCTTATACCCCTCCACATAATATAATCTTACTAATCCAATTACCTATTCAAATATCGGTATAATAACTAGCAGTCGCCCGCCCATCGTATGTAAGGCTACTTTTCAAATACATATCCCCTTTTTACACTACAAGACAAGACAAGGGCGGGTGTCTGCTGGCTGTTTGGCACTGCAGTGTCGCTGCAAATATGGTATCGTGTGTGGGGTAATATGAACCCACAGCGCTCGGTCTCTCGCATCAGCACATTTAAACTGACGAGACAATCTGCCGCTTAGTTGCCGAATGTGACGATAGCCTATGTTCGCTCATCCCGGTCACGGGAACCAAAATGACACAATTAGACCCTAGAAATATTTCCATAAGATGAAATGGCTGGTCAAGCCAAGTACACGACCAATGCCTGCTTTTGTGTGGTTATGAGCAGGCACGGCATAACCATCCTTATTGTTGCTTTAGGGATGCTATTATAATCTAATCCTATAACATTGTGGTAGCTTATTTTTTTTTTAATAAACCTGGCTATCGTGGTAACTTTAACCTAGATCTAATTTAGGTGTAATCTTAGCATGATGCGTCAATTAAATTGGCTTTGAAATAAAACTATTAACTGACATATTAATACGGTTTATCTTTGCAGTGCTTTTAACTCGGAATATGACCCCTTGTGTCTTTTCAAAAACATCCAATCTTCCTAATAAAATATGTCTAGGTAAAGTCCTTTCAAAATTCCTATACACTTCCCAATAGACACCAAAACACTTCCTCGATTTTTGGAAATCTAGTAAAAGTCAATGACACTGCTTTAAAAACAATTTGCTAAGAGTACATAAGAAAGATAAATAAAGAAAGAAAAGTTTGCTGCCATAGATTTAGGTTCTTCGAGTGGAAAATCAATAGAATTTACCTCTAGAATGAACCACAGATAAACAAGCGCTACACCAGACCACATCGCACGCGCATAATGTTTAATCGAATGGCGACATACTCTTCTCATGTGGTCCAACAGTTGTAACCTTTCAGTGTTATTGAATTTTACCATATTCTTGATATTACCCCAAACATATTTTCTTTTATGTACCAGAATATTACTCAGTGAAATAAAACTACTTTATAACGGATTTATTCATTTTTTTATACCCCGAACTGTCGGATAACTTGACACCGTCTCCCATTCCGTAACCATGGAAGCTGTGAAGCATTCGAAGCCTTGCAACTTAAAACAAACTGCTATAAAATCCTTTCTAAAGTAGTTTTATGACGCACAGAGCATTAAGAAATCCTTCCATAAACCATTTCAATAACTGTTCTCTACCAGGGATGGTCTAGACCTGGACGAGTGTGGAGGTCGCATGGTCCTCCGAGTGCTGCTACAGCTGTGTTCACAAGGTGCCTCCGCCGCGTTAGTCTCTGGAGCCCTGGCGCTTTTGTTCCGACACTTCAGTCAGAGACAGGAAGTGCTGGCGGCGTTTAAACAGGTTTCTTGATAACTTTATATTGAGTGCATAGTGTTCCACAGTTGCGATTGGATATAGGCAGGAGTTAAGCTGTGGCTAATCTACTGCAAGACAAATCACTATCAACCCAGGGACATCCATGGAGAACAAACATAGACCTCTCATTTAGAACGCCTCAACGATTATGCACCAACACATAAATGGCTAACCAAAAACACTGCCAAAAGTACACGTATTCAAACAAAAAAATCCAAACTACTACAACAATTAAAAAAAAACAGCACCAGTTTTTATGCCATTGAGCCCAAACCTTCCAATTCGACCGGTGCCATATTAATGCATTGTCACGGAAGATACTCAAGTTTGCCGAAATTTGCCAAATTAAACATTAGAAAGTGACATTAGCAGTTCCGAGACTTGACTCCTACATACAGCATTTCTAAAAGCTTGTAATATTTAAGGATAATTTTCCTAAAACTTTACTTAGGTAGTTTTTTTTTACTTAGGTGCAACTCCTAGTATCAGACGCAGATGTGGAATCGTACAAACAGATCAAAGCAGACCTCGATCTACTACGGCAGAGTGTCGAGAAGTCCGAGCTCTGGGTCTTCAACAAAGGACGAGCTGTGCTTCTAGACGAACATATTAGTGAGTGTTTACAGCTGATCTCGAATCACAGCGTTAATCTGTTAGGCTAGCGATTTGCTAGCCTACACATAGCTTTCGATGCGATTTCATTTGCGTGTGTGGCGTCACATTCCTCATTCAAGAGAATGACGCAGGAATCCTGAATCCAGGGTGTAGACTGGAGAAATGGGTGGTAGTGACCCTCCAGTGTAAGTGATCTTTCGGCAAGGTATGATGCCCACAGACACCGGGTCTAGTCCCCCGACTGTTCTTGTCAGGAATTCGTAAATATGCTAATCGTCAGTGACACTTTTGCTTGGGCTATGCAGGATTGCTATGACGTAATTGCCCTTTAATGGTGTTAGGTATGTTACACAGCCTGATATACCGGAAGTATCATAAGAAAACAATCCAGGGCAAAGTACCCCTTTCTATAAACAACATTTCTTTAACTATGGTTAAGTCTCTTAAGTATTTAGGGGTATGCCTATTGCCATTCATCTATAGGCCGACCGTTTAACTCGCGTATCGCCATCTGAGGTACAAAGTCATAAAACATTAATAAAATCTCTTAAAGAACTATTTAACCACAGATAAAAGTAATGTAAGACTATTCGTCACTAATATCTATGTCGCTTGAATCATCATCACTGTCTGTGCAGCTTAAGGAGTCAGAATCTTGGCGATAGGTGATACGCGAGTTAAACGGTCGGCCTATAAGACACATACTAACTCCAAGTTAGTACAATAGCTTTCTGAAATTCGTTCGCCTCGTATTAGAAAATTCAGACCTGGGATCTCTAGTAACCTGGTGAAAATGCTACCATCTAAACTAACAGGTATTTAAAATTTACAGGTTTATCTGGTACTGTAGGTCCAGGCGGTGCGATGTTGGAACGCAACGCGTCCATGGATAATGTTCTAGATACTTCTAGAACGGCTAAATACGACCACAATGAATACAAGAAGATCAAAGAGGTAAGAATTTTTGTTTTTGTAACATATGTCAATAAATTCTTGTTCATAACAGCTGGAAAGTGTCGTACACGTCTTGTGTTCAGAGTTTCATACGAAGGGTGTCAACGGGAGCCGATTGCTCCTCTGCCCTTTTGCTGGCCGTTACCGAGCTGTACCTCATCGTAATAGGAAGAGAATTAAAGTTCTAACAATATTTTTTCTGCATCGTTTGTTTGTCTGGTTAATTGTTATTCATACCACAAATTCTATTATTTATGGGACCCGATGCCACTATCCCCCCCGCCCACTATCACTTTATAATCAAGACCACGCCACGTAAGCATACCAAACGTTTTACCCACAGATACTGCAACGTATGATTAAGTACTGCACGCACGGTAACAGCGGCGCCGGAGACAGTGGCCGACCGAGGAGACACGAACAGCGACTGCTTAGGAACATTGGTGTGCATAATATTGTGCTTGATCTACTGCAGGTGGGTTTTCATTAGCTTATTTTAGCGTATTGCTGGAGGTAGACCTTTTAGCCGCTAAGAAGCTTCCAGTGTCTATTACGTAGGTGGTAAAAAACCATGAGACGAAGCGTTTTAACCCCCATTATAAGTTTGAAGTGTGTATTTGTATGTCTTTGTGTGTTTCTAAAAGCTGTAGTGATTGATATGTTCTTCAGCTACGTTATATTAACGAATAATTGTTTGACAAACTTTCAATAATTAAAATAAAGTTTGTATATTTGTTTATTACACTTTTAAAACAACCTTTACTTTTCCATTTTACTTTAACCCTTTTTAGTGTCCCACTGTTAGGGCACGGGTCTTCATTCAACTATCTTACGAGTTGAGAGAGTTTAGGCTTTAATCCACTGGCCCAGAGCGAGTTGGTGTATGTCACATACCCTTGAATGATTAGTTCTTAGACGAGCCGGTTTCCTTCACCTATATTGAGAACCCACGTTTTATTGTATGGTCCATTCCTCTATGGTCAGGTACCTCACGACGAAGACGACCAGGGCATGGATGAGCTGCTGGCGCTGGCGCACGAGTTCCTGCAACACTTCTGTCACGGCAACCAGCAGAACCAGGCGATACTGCACAAACACCTCGACTTGTTCCTCAACGCTGGGGTGAGTCACTTTCTTACTTCACTGCCTCCCTGATACTCTTTAAATATACACTCGAGGATAACCTCGCTCTGATGAAAAGATCGCGAGAGACATCTTTTTAAATAATAATCCTCGGAGGCCTAAGGTATATACAATGTTCGCCTCTAGCCTTTGTGGTCGCGGGTTCCAATCCCACACCCGACCAAAAAAGAGTGTTAAGACTTTACTAATTTCTCAGCACTATCACATCAGAAACCTTCATGTATCTAACATTCAAAAAAATTAAAATGTTCAAAATGTAAATGTTGTCTTTTGTGTCTCTCAGATCCGTGAAGCCCAAACAGTGTGCGCGATATTCAAGGACAACACAGTGCTCTGTTCACACGAAGGTAACGAGAAGGTGGTCGCGCACTTTGTGCACTGTGTGGAGTCACGCGGCAGGAGGCCGGAGTACCTGCACTTCCTGCAGACTATAGTGCATGCTGATATGCAGTATATACGAAGAAGTCAGGATCTAGTTATGCAAGAGGTATGTCTTAACATTATTCTGACTGCTAAGCTGGACGTTGTGCGTTCGATTCCTACTCAGGGCCAAGACAAATCTTTGTGTGGTAAGCGTGATTGTATGTTCCGTGTAATTTATTTTCTAGTAAACGTAGGCGTTCATGGTCTATCAAAAACAGTTTCATTTAGCTAATAATTAAATTATTTTTTACCCGAACTAGTTAGAACCTGTATTTCGGGTTGTTACACTACTTATATAATAACGTTAGAATAATAATGATTGCACAAAAATAACTTAAAAATATAATTCTAATATAATAACTACTCAGTAACTTAAATTTTTTATTTTTATTTTACAAACTCGAGTAACTTTTCCGTATCTGCATAATTTAGCTTTTATAGATAATCTGAAAAAACTAAGAGTATGCTGTAAGTATTTAAGTGGAATATTAGATCCCATAACTTATGCAAATATAATGAGATCCACATGTAAAAAGTTCACGGCGGAAAACTGAGTATCCAGAGTTCCATAGTGGATATTGATTATAAAATATAGGAAGCTGGTGTATTTATTTTAGATGGTGAACTCTGGCGAGGATGTGCTGGTGTTTTACAACGACAAGGTGTCTTTCAACTACTTCCTGCAGATGATGCGGACATACGTGAAAACCAATGAAATGCCTGAAGCCCTCAGGTTAGCTACTACTGTTGCAACTGCAGAACATACAATTTTAATTCTGCCCGTGATTAGCATACTTTTGGAAGCGTAGTTGTGTAATTTTGGCGACTAAACAAGATAAACCTATTGAGTTTGGGCTCATTGACTTAGTATTGACAAACACGTAAGCGTCCGCGTAATTCCTATGTTCCAGATACCACATCCAACTAGTAAAACTTCTAACGTGTTGCACTATGGGTAAAAACGTGTACACAGAGATCAAATGTCACTCCCTACTGCCCCTAGACGATATCGTGTCTATGATCACACACGTTGACTGTATACCTGAGGTGAGACATTAAATTATATAAATTTTACAAATAAAAGTAAATAGAGAATGGTCCTTCGAGCCGGACAATATCCCACTTCTTTTTACTATGGGATGTAGATTTAGCCAAGCAAGTAGAAGTTTACTTATTAACATACTAGAATTGCTTAAACCGAGTATTCGTGCAAAATTTCATTCAAATTTGTACAGATATTTTACTACATAAAAACTGAGCCAATAGTGTCAACTGCTTACATTTATCACATTTAAGAATTCTGATAATAGATTTAGCTTCGCTTGATTATAGAAAAATCTTACTAAATTTATTTATAGGTGAAAGAAGCGTACGTAGGCTTCCTGAATCACTGTTACATCGACACAGAGGTGGAAATGAAAGAGATATACTCGAGCAACTACATGTGGGATCTGTTCGAACGATCCTTCTTACAAGATATGCAGGCGATATTACACACTGATCTTCATACACCAGGTAATCTATAAATTCAAACTATTTGCCATTGGTGGCTAGTTTTAAGGCTTCGCTATTGTGCAGAGCCATGAGATTGATAGGAATGACTGTGTCAGTGGACGAAACAGGTGCTGAAATCTCATATTTATTAAAAAAATCATACATGTTTTTTTAATGTCAATAAGAGATAAAAAAATGTGAACAAGAGATATAATGACTTTAACGACCGTGGTTAGTGACCACCCACCAGACAAAGCCGCACCGGTGTTGCCGTGTTCCGGTGCGATGTCTGGTGACACAATTGAAGAAAGTGGATCGGAATTGTTGCTTCTTTATGGTTTATAACCATAAGGAGCCTCATTCCACTGCCACCTTTTCACCGAGAATCATTCGTAATTACAAGTGAATCAGTATATAAAGCAGTAAATCAGTAAAGCATCCGATAGTAAACTATATCATTGCTGAACATCAGGCAAGTTGTAGTCGAGTGGAAGTCTATTACAGAAGAAAAAAGTTTAAAAACGGCACAGACGTAAGGACTTTGGTATGTGCGTTTTATGTAAAAACGTCTTCAGTTCTAAGTAAATGTAATACACCCAGGGCCATCAACCTCGTCCCAGTCCACGTCCCGCGCGGCCCCACGCTCCCAGAAGGCGTGGGTCAACTACGTGACGGATGTGCTGATGCACACTATATGCACGTTCTTCAACTCGCCCTTCAGCGACCAGAGTACTACTGTGCAGGTGAGAATAACTGATTTCAAACAATAAAGTATGGGGGTTCGTAAAGGTAGTATGCGTTTCAAATAAGAATAGTACTAGACTCGCGACTACCTTCATACCAAATATCAAGCAAAAGTAGCGTCAGCACAAAATATCGACCACATAATAATAGTGTAAAAAAATGATGTGGTGTCGCGGGACACTAGGTAGGAACGAAGTTCCTTCGGCTAATAAAGAAAGAGGGAGAAAGTGAAAGGTGTTATACACTACTCGCTTGTGTATGCGACTGTCGCGCCTGCGCACGTCTCATCTAACGGTTTTATTCCACGCACTTTTTTCCTCGGAATTTTTCTTACGGTTCTACTATCACATTTTTTTCAGTTCGGTCGCGCAGCAATATCCCTTTCCCCTCCAAGTCTGCCGTAAGGAACTTCGTTCCAAAAAAATGTAAAAAAAAGTGACTTATGTAACTTTACTTAGATGAGTTAATTTACGCGGTAGGATGCCAATAACTACACGGATATAAACACACGTTTTAACTTATAACACCGCTTTTTTCTTCGAGAGCTAATAAAACATGTACGTAACTAAATATTCGACTCTAAATGTCCTCTAGATGTGATTATTATATAAAACAAACATTTTTTGCTACTACACCAAAAATGTGAAGTTGTTGCGCATTCCGGTCCACGATGACGGATTTCCAGTCCTATTCTTATTTGAAACGGATATTTATATTCTTAACGTCCGGGCATAACTACATTATGTATGGACGTAATTAGAAAAGTGTTGTTTTTTAGAGGTACTCAAATAAACCCATTTAAATTTCAAGTCTCATTTGAATTTTTTTTGTAAATCATCATAAATGTTGATGCTCATTAGGAAGAAAAACGTATGTGAGACAGACTAACTTAAAGTTAAAAGTTAAACTGAAGGTAAAAAAGTTAAATGCTAATGATTGTTTCAAATAATTAACTCTTTCTTATACCCTTTAAGTCAAGAAGTTGAGTATGGTATTGAAAAATTAAATCTATCTAAATTGGAAATCTCTCAAAACGTTACTTTAATAAAATTTTACTGTTTGCTTTCACGGATTCTTTCTGGAAAACGCTCAAGTAAGTACATTGTAATACTTGCTAGTTTTTTCTTAATCGACTAGCATGCCAAAAAGTATAAAATACTAAAACTACGTTTGCTGAATTTTACTCAAAACTGTTAACCCGTTTTTGTGTGAAAGAGTTGCAATCATCCATTCATTTAATAATCAGGAGTTATTTAAGTCGTTATAAGTATAAAGATTTAGAAAACTCGAGCTTAACTAACTAAACTATCTAATTGGTAACTACTGCTAATGACTGGCGGTAGGCTTAGGCAGTGGTTAGTGACCACCCACCAGACAAAGCCACACCGGCCTTGCCTTGTCTGGTGACAACATTTAAGAGATTGGGTCGGAACGTTGCTCCTTTACTAATCACCTCACCGAAGTATCGTAATCACGATTGAATCGGTATATTGGGCTGGTGCGTTCCATCGTAGACTACATCATTGCTTAACATCAGGAAGTTGTGTTCCTGCGCAGGCCTAATGCAGAATGAAATGAAATTTACGTGCGCTGATGTCAATCCTGGCTTACAATCGCAGATTGTGATATTTGGGCTTAGCTTAATAAAATGCTCAAAGATTTCAACGAGGCTTAACTAGTATAACCAACCATAGACTATATATCTCACAGACGCGGCAGAGTATATTCGTCAAGCTGCTACAGACTACGTTCAGCATCTACCAGTGTCCATGGCTCACTCCGCCACAAAAACTTAACGTCGAGAAGTGTATTAGAACGTTGAGTGAAGTTGGTAAGTGATTATTTACCAGATTTATTACGCTCAAAATGTTAAAACCGCCAAAACATAGAACCTGAAAAAACTCTGAATGAATGTAATCCAAGTACGTAAAAATCTAAACATGGTACAGTGTAAACAAAAAGATAGTAAGACCCAAAAAGATAAAAAAAAACCAAACCAGACCGAAATTCACGTAATTAAGTAAGTTCAGTTGCAGTCCAGTTGCAGTTAAGTTTTGATCATAACAGCCCTATTCGTATTTTCGAAATTTTGACAACCGCTGTCAAATACGCTCGCGTTAAGTTCGCGTCACGTGATCGCTCAATGTTTGAGTTATGACAGTTATAAGGATACCATTTTGCACTAAGGCGTAAACTTAATTGTAGCTGCACTACAACTTGAAATTACGTGAATTAGGGCCATGATTTGGGAAGTGGGTCAAATAGCTTCAAAGATTTATTGATATAGGGCGTGTACAGTCTTACACTTGTACATGTTTTGCTGACGCTGCTGCCTGCGCGAAGCACGCGTCGTTTTACTTAGTTTTATAATTTTAATAATTTAATGTGCAATGAGTCGCGACGCGAGTAACATTAGAGAAGGGAATCGCCTACAATTTTACGTATAATTTTAATTTAACCTACCAATAAACGTAAGTGTGATCTTTTCTCTGCGCACTCTTAACATAACTTTAGCTGCTCTAAGTGTATAAAACCGTACAGGGTGACTGGTAATTAGTGTAAATTACTTTACCACGTGGTGTATTGCTCATGATTACAAACAACTTTCCAGAAAAAACTATTTTGGATCAACTTGTTTAAAATGAAATTAGCTATTTATTATTGAGCATCGCAGTAGAGACGAGGATACATAGAATAGAGGGGACGAAGTTACGCGCCGCCTTGGTAGCGATAGCTTCTTTGGAAAAGCTGTTTGTAGTCATGAGGACTACTACTTGGTAAATTATTTAGCACTAAGTACCAGTCATCTTTATATAATTAAAAAAGCTATATAATCTGTATAAAATAGGGAAGAAAATAATAATAATAATATGGTGTCACACGGTCATCTGATCCCAAACTAAGCAGAACTTGTACTATGGAAACCAGATAACTGGTAATATACTACTTAAAATACTTTTCTTTTGTAAATACATACATAATTACACACAGACGTGTTCATTATACAAATGTCTGACTCGGTCGGGAATTGAACCCACGACCTGCGCCGTGAAAAGCAAGTATCTTACCGACCACGCCACCTGCCCGTATAAACTGAAGAATTTGTTTGGTTGAACACGCTTATTTCAAGAGCTACTGGATTTCAAAAATTCTTGAACTGGATTGCATTGCAGATGCCCATTTATGCAAAAAGGCTATAGACTACTACTGACGGGCACGATAAAATAATATAATTTCCTTACAGCAAAATCCCGTAGCATAGCCATCCCGCTGGAGCTAGAAGCTAAAGTACAGACAGTGTTCGAAAAAGCCGCTGCACTCTCCCGACAGACTAGCAAGTGGTTGCTAGCCTCCAAAACTTCTAAGTTGGAGAAGATGGCTTCACAGGTATAGTTTACACATTCTGACCATTTGAAGTCAAATTAGGAAACGTTTACTTTATATACAAACTGTGGTTGAGATACTCCCAACAGAAAAGATATTAAGGTTAAGCACCTAACCGTGGACAATACTTGATCCACAACTCGTAAGGCATTTAGAGATATGTGACATCCACCGACCCGCACTCGGCCATCGTGTGTGGATTAAGGCCTTAACTCTCAACTCGTAAGATAGTTTAGTGAAGGGGTGAAGTGAACTTATAGTCTCTGTATATAGAAATGACATATTTTTTATTTATTTTGGTTTTATTGGTTCAATGAAGGGTTAGAAGGTGAGAAATGTGCGTTACAAAGTATGCCGGGGAAGCTAGTAGTATAACTATAATATTCCTCTGCAGTCGAACCTCCAAAACGACAGATCAGTGATGGAAGGTCTCCAGGAGATTGTGGCGCTTCTTGAGGAACAACTCCGCCCCTTGCTGCAAGCGGAGCAGTCGCTGCTGGTCGATATACTGTACAAGCCGCACCTACTGTTCACCAGTCCCGGAGACTCCGCGCACTCTGATACTAGCGGGATATTCATATCCAGGTATCAGCATTATTTTAGTATTATGTTTTTGGGGGCTGAGTCACCTTCGTCCGTGGGTGTAAACCTTTAATAGAATCCCAACACGTGGTCCTCGGGTGGTGCAAATCTGGTGACAATCAACTGGTTAGGCTTCGGCCGTGGTTAATGACCACCCACCAGACAAAGCCGCACCGCCAAGCGACCTTGCTGTGTTCCAGTGCGATGTCTGGTGACACCATGCAGAGAGGGTGGGTCGGAATTGTTACTCCTTCAAGGTTTCTAACCATTTGGAGGCTCATTTCACTGCCACCTTCTCACCGATAATCATTCGTAATCACGAGTGAATCGGTACACAGGGCTGCGCGTTCCATCGTAGACTACATCATTGCTTAACATCAGGCAAGCAATGATGCAACTTTGCCCATGCTGTATTAAAGTGAAAAGTGTATGTGCTATTTTAGACTATAATTTATCTCTTTGCAATTTTCATCTAATCCTGTCTGGGTCTGGAAGTTTTTGCGTAACAAATATCAACTCATCTGCACACGTGCACTGTTATAACTAAGTTTATTTTAGTTTCTCGTCACAAATTCTTTTATTAGACATGTCAATAAAGTAAAAAAAAAAAGTTTATTACTTAATCTTTGTTGCAACTTGGGCGGAGAAAGCGTGCTATAGATTAGAGTTGGAAGGCTTTTAGACCCATTAGTGGGATAATAAGTACTGAACATACTGGAAAAAGTGGCCTCCATTTTTGAAATTAATTTATTCACATGCCATTTCCCCTCTTTGGATTTCCAATTTACAGTAGTGTACCAAATTTCAAATCAATTGGTCTAGCAGTTTTGGACCTAATTGGCTGTGACGACAGACAACGAAGGGATGCTGTAAGAATTATATTTTTACCTTTTGAGCTACGGTGTTTTCTTATTCGCAGACTAATCCGTCACACGGAAAAACTTCTAGAAGAAAAGGAAGAGAAGTTGTGCGTTAAAGTGTTACGTACGCTGCGTGAGATGATGGCTGTAGATCCTGAATATGGCGAAAAGGTACCTTATTCAATGTTAATCGAAATATATAAAAATGCTGACGTATTGACATATCAAATTTGGAACATAGTTTCCGTATAAGGGTGCACTAAGAAAGGGTTTTTCAAAACTCACACCCTAAGGGGGTGAAACTGGTACTTCATTTAATATAGAATAGACTTGAGACGGATCAGTGAATGTGCATCATTGTCAAATAGTTTCGAAGCTAAGCTTCCAACTCCATGCAGCATAGCTGAACAGCACATCTTTGGTGAAATAGCTATTTTTAGAGGAGCCTGACTCCGTGATATGCTAACGGGTGAAGCCAATTTAACGACTAATTTTATGTCAAGTAATTTTAAAGCAGTGATTATAGCCTACGCGCAAGTACTACTCATGTAAACAACAGTAATGGAGGGGAGTGGTTACCATGAAACAAATGAGATGTTTTCAGGGCAGATATAATTTCAGAACAAAATATTACAGCGTTCTAAGGCCTAAAACATCTGATGCATGTTTATTGCACCCTTTTTATATCACCCTCCACATGGACCTAGCACTTAGTAGCGAATAATAGCCAAGCCTTCTATAAATTAACGGTCTTATTCATAAAAATCTAATAAAACTTAAGTTAAAATTGACTTTGTCTCTTTCTTACTAGTATAAATATCAAGATGATAGACAAAGACAAACGAATTATAAACCTATTTTAGCTATAATTAAGACGTATATGAATACGAGGGAATGGCTATAAATTACTACACTTACAGAGTTTATATATTTCTAACAGGGCAATCAACTGCGCAGCAAACTTCTCTCACAATACTTCATCAACCGCAAATCGGAGCCAAAGATCCAGCCTCCACCTTCCTCTGTCACCGTCACCCATGGGCCTGGGGGTGAGACCTATATTTTACTAATTCGAGAACTTTATTAATATATCGCCTGCACTGTAAGTGTATCAGTGTGTAGGACTGTAATAACTAGTCATAGAGTATAGAAGCGGTAGACGTTTTGTTTAAGCAAAAATATTGGTTATTAAAACAATTGTATTTTTTTTTTCTAATTTCCTACTACACATACATTGTGGTATTTTAAGCACTAAATAGATACTATCTTTTGAAAACAGGTTTTTTATGTTTATGTAGCATTCGTGTATATCCACCTTACTGATGTAGAAAACGTCACGGCTGTCTATACTTCGGTTCATAAATTAGTAGGATTTTAAATAATAATGCAAAATAATGAGTACTTACAGAGTTTTATTCTAGTATTGCAAATACACTTCACACTTAGCACGACACTATTAAATTATCACTTTAACACTGTATTACACAACAACGCTGCTTAGCTACAACCAGAGGTCCGCATACTTCGGAGGTCGGAACACAACTCACTGTCCGGCACAACGACAAGGTTGTACTCGCGTCCACTTTGTCCAACGTTGTCGCTGTCACACGATCAGGCAACTTTACAATACTTAACCGGAAGTCAAAATAATAATTTGATTAATATTATTTGTTGTTTTTGTCATTACTTATATAAACACTTTGAAAGCATTCCGTTAGCGAACCACACGCTCACAGCGTGTATTCCATCCGTGCTTGCCGAATCTTTAAACGGCAAATTACCACGTAGTGTGACGTAGACACTAAGAGGTAATTCCTCTTAGTCCACAAAGCTTATGATTATGATTATCTTAGTGCGGTATTAAATTGCTTCCTAGATTTAAGTTAAAGATATTTTCTATTAATAGAATTAGTGTAGAACAAACAATTTTCTTTATTTTACTCATCGCATGCGAGCAGAATGTCATCCGCACCAGTTGAAGACAGGTGGGTATAACTAGTCACTAACAAGTAGAATAAGGGAGTCTCCACATTTATTTTTCTCCCACTCTCTTACTCTGTCTCTCTCTTTACTTCTTATTTCATTTATCAAACAAATGTGTTAGACCAATCCTTGCACGTCACCTTTTTGTAGCCTAGGGGCCTTCAACATCCCAATTTATTTATTAGTTTACTAAGATTTGATTTTGCTGCATTAACTATTAAAAATGTATAATTATTTTTAAGATAAAGTTACTGTTTATTGAAAAAAATGCCATTATTGTCCAATAACATTTTTGTTAAAGTAAATTATAGTCCAACAAACTAAATCAGAGTATGTTCACAGCGAAGGTACTACTCCGCACTGGTCAGACGCTTGCGCAAGTACAGGCACACCTAGATAAGGAAGGTGCTTCCGACCTGGTGGTAGACCTGGTTATCAAGAGCACCAACCGACAGGCCATCTTCTTGGAGGCTATACAACTTGGTAAGATTTTGTAATTATTCTAAGGGCTGTTTCGGATATTTTTTGCGTTTTTTTTTATTTCACGTGATACTACAAGTTTCTAATCTATTTTATAGAAACGTAGAGAAAATCGATATCGTCAGAAAATAGATAATTAATTAATTGTCAGTTTGTCTCATATTAATTTGTCGTTAGTCAAATCTGTTCACTACCCACAGAAGAGTTTTTGTTAATTGCTGAAATTTTCTTCAAAGGCAGAATTGGTTCTGACGTTTGTATACAGGGTGTAACAGCTAAGGGTAGTCATATTTAAGGAGCCGATTATTTAAGTGATATAGAAGCCTGTAGATTATCAATTAGTGAGTAAAATTTGTGTTTAATTATTTTATATTTTTTAGAACAAAACAATTTTATTAATGACGTCACTATGTAAACAAATCCTTTATAAATAAGCTCCAAAATAGTTTACGATGTGTCCCAATAACTGGTGCTGATATTGCGAAAACAGAGTCTGCCCGCTTATTGAATATTTATATTACAGGTATCGCGCTTTTAGAAGGTGGCAACCCAATAATTCAACACAGCATTTTTACCAAATTGCAAAATGGTGAAATTTCACAAGCATTCTTAAAGGTATATTCTTAAAGAATAGTTTTAATCAGTCATTTTTATCTTTTGAGACGAGAGCCTACATTAAATCTTCAAATCTCCTAGTGTGCAGTTTCTTAAATGGAAAATAAAATAATGGAATGGTAATGTAGGCGTCACAACTGTGACGCGACAGTCATAATTTGACCGATTCATTCGTTTACCACGTTTAGTGTGCTTCGGACTACTTCAGTGAACAGAGCTCTGAACTAAAATGCATTATTGTACAATTAGTAATTATAAGACAAAAAGTCAAATTCTTTCATTAAATATTGTTATTAATATTTTAAAATGAAAATGTTATATTATAAAATGAAGTCGGTTCTGCAGTGTGTTCGCATTAAACTCAAAGACTACTGAACGGATTTTCATGCGGTATTCACCAATAGAGAGAGTGATTCAAGAAGAAGCTTTGGGTGTATAATTTTAATTTGTACCCGTACGAAGTCGGGTAGATTCGTGTGGGTAGCTAGTTGTATATTATATATAATATATAATTTAAATGTGTAGGTATTCTACGACAAGATGCGGGAAGCCCAGCAGGAGATCAGGTCGCTAGCAGCGAGCAGCACGGCCGCTGCTAGCTCTGACAAGCAGCGCGGTAGCTACTCGGAGAAAGCTAAGGTGCACACTCTAGATGGTGAGACCACACATATCGACATACATTTATGTATATACGGCGTGGAAGAGACAGCCCTCTAATCGGAATCATTTTCCACCGGAACATGTTTTCGGGATTTTTTGTAAATATTTATTTCACTTCATTTTGCCTTATTTCAATTTATAATTACTACTCATGGCATTTGATTGGAATAAAAGAGCTAAAATAAAACATCCATCAATGCATTAGTTTAGCGGGTGTTCGGAGTTCTTTAGCGGATGCGTGAAATGACGTGTTGCAAGTGCGCTTGGTAGAAAGGAAGGAACCCCATAATGGAAAATTGGCCGTTCGCTAATAGGGTATGTTAAGTTATACATTTCGTATAACTTAACATACCAAAGCATGACTATTGGATACCCATAAAGTTCCTGAACTAATTTCATGTACCGATTATCTCAGTACGATGTATGGATTTTACCCCATCAGTTTGTGGAGGGTGTACAAGCGAAATATTACTCTACTTCTTGTAGAAAATTAACGTTAAGAGATGAAATAGAGAAGGGAAAATAATTTCTCCTTTTTTCTTTATATCACTTAAAATCGCATGACAGTGATAAATCATAAGCTATTCATCGCTTGGGCTTTATCATATTAAAAGAGTAACGATCATACTCGTACAAGGTTATATTAATATCTCAACTTAAGATAGTTGAGATAAGATCAGCTCCAATCAGTGTTAAGTGCGATGGTATTTACCGTTACTGACGTAGGCAGCAAGCCGTCCCCCGGCGTGCTGGTGGTGGGCGAGGAGATGGAGGAGGAGGTGGCTGGCGCGTGCGGCTCTGCGGTGCACGCATACTCCGATATACACACCATGTCCCACGGTAATACACTCTAACATAACCCTTCACTTTTAAACGGTAATTTCATGACCACACTACAAGTACCAAGAAAAGTGAATCGAGTGAGTGAATGAGTTATAGTTGAGTGAGTGAGTGAACCGGTATATTGGGCAGGCACGTCCTATTGTAGACTACATCATTACTTAAAATCCGGAAACTTGTAGTCAATTGCACGCCTAAACTAAATTGTTATAGAACCAAACTTCCCGTGACACCTACCAACCCGTTTTAATACAATGTGTGGACCTTTCCAGAATGTTGTATCTAGTAAGTAAAATAACTTAAATAAAGAACTCTTCAGTTATTTTCACTGTACTAATTAGTATCTACAAAATCTGTCTATGACCTTCACTTGCAGGCACGACAGTGCTAGAAGAGATAATGGCGGAAAAGAAGGAAACCGGCAGCCCTGATGTCCTCCCGCCTAAAGTCGCCATCATGAAGCCCATTTTGAGATTCCTACAACTGCTTTGTGAAAATCACAACCCTGACTTGCAGGTAAATACCAGCATTTTGTCTAGAGTATTCAATGTCTCAACTATGACGTAAATCTTTTGCCCTTAAAGTATTCACTTTATGTAAGAAAAGTCACTCTTTCAATTACATCATGAAATCATTGAGATATCTATATCTCTAAAAAGATGAAACTAGGCATAATATTCTTTGATAATCCGCTGCAAAGAGGTATAATTTGGAAAAAAGAGTGTAATCTAAGTATACGAAGCTGCTTATAAACATATATAGTTGGAGAATGAACGGATGGCACGCAAAACTGCTAAAAACATCGTGTGAAATTTTGAAAATAGTTGCGTTATTACTAGAATTAATGCATGGAATACTTTTTACTAGGGGTGTTTTTAGGTATTGTAAGTAGACAAAATCGCGGGCTAAACCAGTTTCCAAATATTCTAAATCCAAACCGAAATTACTTTCTAGAATCTTCTCCGCAACCAAAACAACAAATCAAACTTCAACTTAGTGTCGGAAACGTTGATGTTCCTTGATTGCATCTGTGGGTCCACCACTGGAGGCCTGGGACTCCTGGGGCTGTACATCAACGAGGGGAACGTGGCACTCATAAACCAGACCTTGGAAACACTCACTGAATACTGCCAAGGTAACTAACTAACAGACATAACAGGATACTTTAACAGCCTAAGGAGTGCTCACATTTTGCCAGCTATGTTTAAGCCAGTTATAGGCGACGATAAATTCGCTACAAAACCCACAATTTTTATCAACTCTTCTTAAAATAAAACTAGATACATTTCATACTGAAAGAAATCTTTATAAGTATAATAAAAGCGAAAGGTCACCTACGGATCATCAGATCGTGGCCACTAATGATACTAGTATATTGAAATTTGACCTGGAATTAGAGAATTCTCTCTTTATATTTTGAACCCTTGTTAGCGGAAACCTAGTGTATCTAAAACTCATAATTCGGACTTGTAAATACAACTTGACTATATTTGTTCAGGACCTTGCCACGAAAACCAGAATTGCATCGCGACCCACGAGAGTAACGGGCTCGACATTATAACCGCGCTAATACTGAACGATATCAACCCACTCGGCAAGACACGTATGGACCTCGTCCTAGAACTGAAGAACAACGCCTCTAAGCTCCTGTTGGCCATCATGGAGTCCAGAAACGACTCTGAAAACAATGCAGAAAGGATTCTGTACAACATGAATCCTAAACAGCTGGTAAGCTTTATCTAGTTAATTGTTGAACTCGGCGTCATTGCTGACGGCCTCGGTGTTGGTTTTGACGACCTTGGAGACGATTCCGACGACCTCAGAGTAGTTTCTAACTTCCGACGACTTCTGAATCGGTCCAGATTGCTCCGCATCGTCATAATAACCTAAATTCATAATTATAGACTATTTTTTTTTTCAGGTTGATGTTGCTTGTTCCGCATTCCATCAAGAACACGCCCTGGATGCTGATTCCGACTCGGAAGACGACTCCATTGTACAGGGTGTGTCTCCGAAAGAAGTAAGTATTGAGAAATAGATGCAGCATGTTTTCTTCTTTCTCCGACAAGAGTTGGAGACAGAGAGAAGCCCTTATAGCTATTTACTTTTTATGGCTGAATCAGTTACTATAGGCCGACAGTTTAATCAGTTTCTAAATCGACGTGAGCAAAGGAAAGACGCTGTACGGACACGATAATTATATGTTATGTCGTTTAAATCCACTGAAAATGAGAATAACATAAGTAATTTGTCCAAAATTTTAAACTATTAAAATTAAAAGTAGTGACGTACGTGTGCAGTAGTAAGTGTTGTGCGTGTGCGTGTCAGGTGGGGCACAACATCTACATCCTGTGCCACCAGCTGGCCGCGCACAACAAGGAGCTGTCGGCGCTGGTGCGCGCGTCGCCCGCCGACCACCATGCGCACGCGCACGCGCTGCGCTACTACCGCACGCACACCGCGCAGATCGAGGTAACTGCCGCTTCCGATTCTTATATAATCTTATTGTGTAGAAAAAGTCGCCAAGCATATAGCTTTCCTGATAGTAAAAAGTCACGGTAACTCGTAGACGCTTACCATTACTCGAATCTTGTATGAGCTTTTAGAAGGCAATGGAATATTGTAATGTACCTCTGGCACTGCTACACCTGTGTATCAGAATCGACAGCGGCGCGTGAACAGACTCTGGATCTAAACCCAGTCGAGTCCTATTCTGCACGAATTTATTCAGAATAATAAGAGGATTTAGATTGTCCATTAGTTAGATTACCCATTAACGCTATTAAATCCGACGCTGTCGATAACGTCCGAACTAAATTCGATGCAAATTCTCAGACCAATTCTTAACTCGACCTTACTTATTAAAGCTTGGAATTAACATAGAAGTACCACATTTTAAGAAATTCTTAAAAAGATTTACAATAGTTACTAAATCATTTACTGCACGTTAGGAAAAAAAATACAACGGTTTTATTAAAACTCGTCTCAAATAATTTAGTGTACCTTTATTTTGCAGATCGTCCGCACAGACCGGAGTATGGAACAAATAGTATTCCCCATCCCGGAGATCTGCGAGTATCTGCCTGCGGACAGTAAGCATCGCGTGCTGCAAACTGCTGAGAGAGATGACCAGGGCAGCAAAGTCGCTGACTTCTTTTCTAGGCTTGACAACCTCTTCCACGAGATGAAGTGGCAGAAAAAACTTAGAGGTGAGATATTAACAAAAAACATAGTTTCACACTGTCTAACAGTGTGGTAGATGGACTAGGACTACCTGTCCCAGTCCTAGGACTTTTGAGAAGGGGGGGGGGGGAGAATATCTTGAATCTTGTTTTCTAGATCTTTTGGAGGATATCTCATGATTTGGAGGATTATCATGAATATTTTGGTTGAACAATAATTAGATCAAGTTGTTGGTTTGTTTCAGGACAACGACTTTTATTCTGGGTGTCGTCCTACATGTCTCTGTGGAGTAACATTTTATTTAACTTCGCTGTTCTAATCAATATCATCGTGGCTTTCTTCTATCCATTCCAAGATGAAAACCCAAGTAAGTGCACACCTAAATTAATTATAAACGCGAATGTTTGTATGAATGAATAGATTACTAGACATCTCTTTGTTGTTAAAAAAAATGTGTTGTCCAAGCAAGGCCACACACCGGAGTCATGCTATAGGACTTAAAATTTTAATTTTTGCAATATACTGCTATATTAATTCAGGTAACATCTGTCTGTGACCTAGGTATTACAATGGATTCTAATTTATCTTTAACCTTACACATTCATTTTAAAGAACTCGGTAGTCGAGCGGTGTAAGCCGTCCGATTAGGCTATACTGTGCCCGGGAGATCGCAGGTTCGATTCCCGCCCCGAGTCACAAGGAAATTCGGAGGAAATTCTGAATATGTTTTTTATGAGCATTTTATGACCGAAGAATGCTGTTTGATCCAGTATTTCTCTGCAAATTATTAAATAATAACATCGATGCTCCACATATTTTGGAAAAAATAGCGATAAGAGTGCCTAGACCTGGTTCACGAAATAAACAATTATTTTCTGTGTCGAATACTATTTAGATTTATTAAAAGTTTTTTTTTGCTCGACCCGGAGTTTGAACTCGGGACCTTTCGGTAATGCACTGAACACGTTCACACAAAAACGAAGAGAGGAACGTTTTTGGGTTCACTCATTCAATTAGGATATTAGAATTAAGGGTTTTTATTTTTTTACTAAAGTCGACAAAAAAAAACACTTTAGTACCCATGTTGCTATAACCAGTGTGTCCACGATTGTACAATAGGTATAGGTATTTTTTTAAATTTTGCAATAAAGTCTGCGTCAAACCGTTTGTTGTTTTTCATTTTTACTTACTAACTTTTATTTAAAGTGACGTGTGTGGTATGGGTTGAATCTGAGAAGCTAAAATAGAGTCACTTTGTGACGTTAGATTCTGCTAAAAGTCAGTATGGTGGCGTATTTTTCGTGACAATGCAATAACGACACTATGGAGCCAGTCTGACAAGAAGTCCCTAAACTAAACAAAATTAATTCATCTAGTTTGAGTTATGCTTTGTATTGATAAAGACTTAGTATTATCTTAGATTTACGCGAATATAACGAAATAAAACAACTTTTTAACGGATTTTAACGTGATTTATTTTAGATCCCGACGTTTCAGTCTTTTCAGACTTTATGTTCACGAGTGGACTGAGGTATATGACGTCCATAAATTTTTTTATTTATTTATTTATTAAAGTCTGGAAGGCTTACAGCTATAAACAAATAGAAATTACAATATGAAACATTAGGCCAATTGCAAGCCTTCACGTTTAAGAAATTGCTTATAATCCATGTAATGTGAGCAATATAGCTCTGAATTTACAATTAGGTATAGTGAAAATATAAAGAAAAAGCAATATGATTAAGACATTACTAAATAAAGAATTTATGACTTATGCATCGTCTCGCCGCCGATGTAGTTGTAAGAAACGGATCAATATTATGCTGCTTACACAATTCGTTAAAGGTTCTACTTGCACGTACAACAATACTGTTCTGCCTATAGTTAGACAGGGTGTTTGGTATTTGAATAGGAGGAATGATACGGAGCAATTTCGATGGAACGTTTAGGCCAAGTTTGGCTAAGAGCTCGGAACTATCAATTTCGTTAGATAGAATTTTTGATGAAAATATATAATCCGCAGTCTCTCTACGATTTACGAGTGGCAATAGATGGTATTTTCTACAGAGTTAAATGTACTTACCGGAAACAAGGAACTCGTCGGTGGTAACAGAGATATTTAATAAAACGTTTTTGAACACTTTCAATACGATCAATGTATTTGTGATAACGAGGATTCCATATTCCCGATGCGTATTCAAGGTGACTGCGGACATACGTACAGTATAGAATTTTGAGTGTTTTAGCTTCGGTAAAACTCTTTGAAAGGCGCATAATAAACCCCAAAGACTTTGATGCTTTTTTGACAATGGCATCAATATGATCACCAAAGATTAATTAACTGTCGTGATGGACTCCAAGGTCACGGATAGTAGTGCACCTTGGTAGTGGATGGACCTTACTCACAATTATTACAGACTACGTACAAACATTATTATTTAAGTTGCGTTCCGATTTAAGCAAACTGAGCTTACAGTGTCTTGAAGTCCGAGTTCATTTTGCTTGATAGACTACTACAAAATTCAATTTTAAAGTTTTTATTTTGTAAACCGAAGTGCCACAGAAAATAAACTTTTCGATCTTGAACTCGTGTAGCATGGCACGTATCTAGCCATAAATTGCAGTCGTTAGTGTCCTTGGTGGTCATGCTAGTGCGCTTATAATGGTCAAGGATATTAAAAAAATGTGTCGTGAATGTCTCGGTCACGGTCGCCATATCTGTCAGTAGGCGGCGGGTGTATGTATGTGTGTGTGTGTGTGTGTGTGCGCAGAGCTGGGCGAGCACCTGTCGCTGGTGGTGTGGTGCGTGTCGGGCGTGGCGGGCGCGCTGGTGACGTGGCTGTATATGTGTGTGTGTGTGTGTGCAGAGCTGGGCGAGCACCTGTCGCTGGTGGTGTGGTGCGTGTCGGGCGTGGCGGGCGCGCTGGTGACGTGGCTGTATATGTGTGTGTGTGTGTGTGTGCGCAGAGCTGGGCGAGCACCTGTCGCTGGTGGTGTGGTGCGTGTCGGGCGTGGCGGGCGCGCTGGTGACGTGGCTGAATATGTGTGTGTGTGTGTGTGTGTGCGCAGAGCTGGGCGAGCACCTGTCACTGGTGGTGTGGTGCGTGTCGGGCGTGGCGGGCGCGCTGGTGCCGTGGCTGTATATGTGTGTGTGTGTGTGTGTGCGCAGAGCTGGGCGAGCAGCTATCGCTGGTGGTGTGGTGCGTGTCGGGCGTGGCGGGCGCGCTGGTGACGTGGCTGTATATGTGTGTGTGTGTGCGCAGAGCTGGGCGAGCACCTATCGCTGGTGGTGTGGTGCGTGTCGGGCGTGGCGGGCGCGCTGGTGACGTGGCTGTATATGTGTGTGTGTGTGCGCAGAGCTGGGCGAGCACCTATCGCTGGTGGTGTGGTGCGTGTCGGACGTGGCGGGCGCGCTGGTGACGTGGCTGTATATGTGTGTGTGTGTGTGTGTGCGCAGAGCTGGGCGAGCACCTATCGCTGGTGGTGTGGTGCGTGTCGGGCGTGGCGGGCGCGCTGGTGACGTGGCTGTATATGTGTGTGTGTGTGTGCGCAGAGCTGGGCGAGCACCTATCGCTGGTGGTGTGGTGCGTGTCGGGCGTGGCGGGCGCGCTGGTGACGTGGCTGTATATGTGTGTGTGTGTGCGCAGAGCTGGGCGAGCACCTATCGCTGGTGGTGTGGTGCGTGTCGGGCGTGGCGGGCGCGCTGGTGACGTGGCTGTATATGTGTGTGTGTGTGCGCAGAGCTGGGCGAGCACCTATCGCTGGTGGTGTGGTGCGTGTCGGGCGTGGCGGGCGCGCTGGTGACGTGGCTGTATATGTGTGTGTGTGTGCGCAGAGCTGGGCGAGCACCTGTCGCTGGTGGTGTGGTGCGTGTCGGGCGTGGCGGGCGCGCTGGTGACGTGGCTGTATATGTGTGTGTGTGTGCGCAGAGCTGGGCGAGCACCTATCGCTGGTGGTGTGGTGCGTGTCGGGCGTGGCGGGCGCGCTGGTGACGTGGCTGTATATGTGTGTGTGTGTGCGCAGAGCTGGGCGAGCACCTGTCGCTGGTGGTGTGGTGCGTGTCGGGCGTGGCGGGCGCGCTGGTGACGTGGCTGTATATGTGTGTGTGTGTGCGCAGAGCTGGGCGAGCACCTGTCGCTGGTGGTGTGGTGCGTGTCGGGCGTGGCGGGCGCGCTGGTGACGTGGCTGTATATGTGTGTGTGTGTGTGCGCAGAGCTGGGCGAGCACCTGTCGCTGGTGGTGTGGTGCGTGTCGGGCGTGGCGGGCGCGCTGGTGACGTGGCTGTATATGTGTGTGTGTGTGCGCAGAGCTGGGCGAGCACCTGTCGCTGGTGGTGTGGTGCGTGTCGGGCGTGGCGGGCGCGCTGGTGACGTGGCTGTATATGTGTGTGTGTGTGCGCAGAGCTGGGCGAGCACCTGTCGCTGGTGGTGTGGTGCGTGTCGGGCGTGGCGGGCGCGCTGGTGACGTGGCTGTATATGTGTGTGTGTGTGCGCAGAGCTGGGCGAGCACCTGTCGCTGGTGGTGTGGTGCGTGTCGGGCGTGGCGGGCGCGCTGGTGACGTGGCTGTATATGTGTGTGTGTGTGCGCAGAGCTGGGCGAGCACCTATCGCTGGTGGTGTGGTGCGTGTCGGGCGTGGCGGGCGCGCTGGTGACGTGGCTGTATATGTGTGTGTGTGTGCGCAGAGCTGGGCGAGCACCTGTCGCTGGTGGTGTGGTGCGTGTCGGGCGTGGCGGGCGCGCTGGTGACGTGGCTGTATATGTGTGTGTGTGTGCGCAGAGCTGGGCGAGCACCTATCGCTGGTGGTGTGGTGCGTGTCGGGCGTGGCGGGCGCGCTGGTGACGTGGCTGTATATGTGTGTGTGTGTGCGCAGAGCTGGGCGAGCACCTGTCGCTGGTGGTGTGGTGCGTGTCGGGCGTGGCGGGCGCGCTGGTGACGTGGCTGTATATGTGTGTGTGTGTGCGCAGAGCTGGGCGAGCACCTGTCGCTGGTGGTGTGGTGCGTGTCGGGCGTGGCGGGCGCGCTGGTGACGTGGCTGCCTCGCGGGGGCGGCGCACGCGCACTGCTCGCGTCGGCCGCCGTGCGCCTGATGTACTCCGCCGGGCCTGAGCCCACGCTGTGGGCGCTCGCCATGCTCACTGTTAGTACTCACCCTACGTATACCTTAACTGTTTATAGCAACGTCGCGTGAACACCTGATTGATTAATTAAGAGCGTCCTGCTCACGTGCATACGTTTCAAATTCGCTATTTCCCGCAACAACTCTGCACAAATTGAGATACAAAAGTCATTTTTATTCATTCAGCATAGGTGCTCAATGAAGCGTCAATCTCACATTGCTAAATAAATAGATAATTACATTTTTATTTGCCATAGTAAATCATAACATCATGATTTTTCTCAGTATCTAGACCAGAATAGTCTCCACTTCACTTCTGTTCCACAGATAGCAGTGAAAGGCATTCACCTGGTGAGCATAATGGGTAATCAAGGCACGTTGTCCAAGTCACCACGCAACGTGCTGACGGACCCTGAGCTGCTGTACCATAGCGTGTACCTCGTATTCTGCTTCCTCGGGATATGCTGCCACCCCTTTTTCTTTTCTGTTTTGGTAAGTTTTACTGAATATTCTACGTAAAATTGTGGATTTCGAAATTACAGTGATTCTAGTTCGTTTTTCGGAAATAGGAAATTTATGTGATATTAGAGTTGTTAAGCCAAAATTGTAAAAATGTCAGTGCCAGAGTCATGTTCCTGGATTAATTTAGGTCGACAATTCGAACCTACTTTCCGGAACACCGGGCAGGGGTCTTGCATGCCACATATACATGTGAATGGTTGAAAGACGAGTTAGATTAGGAAATATAGTGAGAAAAGACAGCCCTTATAGCATTACTGTTACTTGCTAATCTCCCGTACTGATGTACTTACATTAATGATTCTGACATTTGAATCAACGCTACCCCTTATTTTGTTGTCAGTTGCTCGATATAGTGTACCGGGAGGAGACTCTCTTAAACGTGATGCGATCAGTAACACGCAACGGCCGGTCGATCCTACTGACGGCCGTGCTGGCGCTGGTGCTGGTCTACATGTTCTCCATCGTCGGCTACATGTTCTTCCGCGACCACTTCCTCGTCAAGGTCGATAGGCTTGATGGTGAGAAACTAAAAATGATGACATTTTGTGTTTTATGGATGTCTGTGGTGTTACACTACGTAAGCTCAAGGGCTGTGGTCGAACACGCTAATCACTAAATTAATTGTCCTAATGAGGAATCAGGAATGAATAACTAAGCGACACGGGTAGTATTCCATAATTGAAATAAACTTACTGACCTTATTTACATCCCAGTAGTAATTCCTAAATTTTTTTGGTGTTTCGCCGATTTGAAGTCGCAGGCGTAGAATATAATTGGTGATTCTGTGATGCCAGATGATGACAACCCGCACTTCGACATGCCCGTATGCGATTCAGCGAGTGACAAGTATCTACATGAGAGTGGTTCGTGCACTCGCAACCCTCGCTTAGTGTCTGTGGGCGGCGAGCTGCGCGAGCGCAGCTGTGACTCGCTGGTGATGTGTATTGTCACTACACTGAATCAGGGCCTGCGGAACGGAGGAGGGATAGGAGATATACTGCGCGCGCCTGCCAGTTTTGTAAGAACTTTTCTAATGTTTTAACTTTAATTTGAGAGCTGCTTTATAAGTTGATTTTTAACTATGGAAGCTTGGCCTATCCAAATTCAAAAATACCAAAATGTCATAACGTAAATTTATTTAATATATTCACCAAAATATTTTCTTTAATTGGTTGTTTTCTTATAAAGCTTAGATTACCCAATTGCCTATTTAGATTATCGTCGTCAACCATCTTATTCTTATCTTATCCTTCGAAACGCTTGTCATTCAAATTATAATCATTGGTCCTTTGACGTGGACTATATCAAACATCTCGACTACAGGAACCGCTGTTCGTGGCACGCGTGGTGTACGACCTGCTCTTCTTTTTCGTGGTTATCATCATTGTCTTGAATCTCATCTTCGGTGTCATCATCGACACATTCGCAGACCTACGTAGCGAGAAGCAACAAAAGGAACTTATATTGAAAAACACCTGTTTCATTTGCGGTAAATAAAACATCCTGACCCCCTTGTTTACAATTCACGTTTACATTTAAAATATATAAGAAAAAATATAACAAAAATGTAACAGTTTATTTTGCTCATCCCGAAATCAATAACTTTGCTTGAGACGAACACGTTGCTACTGGAATAATAAATGAGATGGCTTTTTATAGTGTTATGAAAATCGTTTCCCAGGTTTGAACAGGTCAGCCTTTGACAACAAGACAGTCTCATTCGAGGAGCATATAAAGAGCGAGCATAACATGTGGCACTACCTCTACTTCATGGTCCTGGTGAGGGTCAAGGATCCTACAGAGTTCACCGGACCGGAGAGCTACGTGCATTCTATGATCAAGGTACACTCTTGCTTTTAGTTCTACTAGATTCTACTTAAAATGCAGTTATCTAGTCTGTGTAAAATATTATATGGATATTATAAATATTATGTGGTTAATAGCCGAAATAACTACGAATCCATGTGAGGCATCTATTCAAATTGATATAGAAGAGCGGATTTTATGTTCTGTGGCGATTCGGTTTTGATTTTTATTTGACCAAAGATAATATAATATAGGTGACCGACAAGATCCTTGAGGAATTCCAAATGACAAATGATAATTGGTCCAAAAGTTTCTCTTGCATTTAAAGAATAACTTGCCGTTTTTTTGTAATATTAACATATTATTATTGAAAGTATTGATAAATATCCTACGTAATGAGTCATTGAAAATAAAGTGTTATTAAGTTAGTCAAAAGCCTTTCAAAATTCCAAACAGATCCTCGTCGCAATGTCAACTGTTTCGTTGAGTCACTGGATTTTACCTTTGTAGTCAAACAACCTGGAGTGGTTCCCACGTCTGCGCGCGCTGTCACTGGTGGGCGGCGGCGAGGGCGAGGGCGGAGAGCTGGAGCTGCGCGCGCTGCACGCACAGCTCGACCGTGCGCACAGGGCCGTGCGCGTGCTCACCGACCTGCTCACTGACCTGCGCGACCAGGTAACCCCACAGACATTGTAGCCATATGACAGCTAAAGGGGGCAGTGTATGACAACTGAAGAGGGATACTGTAGTGACTACCGAAGGGGGTATTGTAACGACTTCTGACTGAGGTAATTGTAACGGCTACCGATGGAAAAGTTGTAACTACAATAATACCTAAGGGTATACGACAAGAAAAAGCGGGAACGGTAATCAAGAAAGTATTATAATGGTAATAATTTTGTTCTCAGATGACTGAACAAAGGAAGCAGAAGCAACGCATAGGATTACTAAACTCGACCTCTACGTACTTACAGAACTTGCAGATGAACCTACCTCCGTGAACAACATGCCACATACAAACACACACTCAAGTAATATGTATACTTATATTTTAGATTACAATACTTCACTAAAATATGACAAAACTTAGGTGGCTTTTCTAGCTAGCTTTAATCATTTACCACTCATTGAATAATGGAAACCTACATTAAAATCTGAAGTTTTCAGTATAGTATTCAACTATCTAAAATTAGTGGTTCTTACTTTAATATTGTATACATACACGAGTGTATTTTTCAACTGTACACCTCTTATTCCGCACAAAATACAAATATTACTAGATATTAAAATAAACTTTACGTTTCCTTTAACACACGGTTTGACGTCGATTACAATCGAATGACTAAAATGATAACGCCACACGTTTCAGCAGTTCAAAGGTCTTCAACTAAATATTGTTTTTCCTGTTTTTTGGTTTTGTAACTTGCTCAAATCGAACTTATTGAACAATTTTCTTAATCCATCGATTCAATCCAGTAGATGACATAGTGACAGTAGATTTAGTGACATACTGCAGACTGCAGCAACGCAAGGCACGGGTAATCTCTCAATTATCATTGCAAACGGGATCTTATCGTTCATAACATCCCAGTCTTTCAGAGACTGTTGGAATCCGGACACTAGACTGAATTGCTTACTGGATTCGTACATTCCAGATTCCAGTGCTGGTCTTAAATTATTCCATGGGCATTTTACAGATCGCTGAACTAAAATAGTATTATAATTATGTAAACTGGTCATAACTGCTAAACGTAGTGTGTAATGTCATTAGTAAGGTTAGACAGACGGAGTATACCACTTTCAAATAAATATTTGTAGTTTAAGTATATACATATGCAACTGCACCGCAACTTGATCGGCGCGTCAAGAAATTACGTGAATTAGCCTACAGATAACCGTGTGTGTTAATGTCCTGGAATTTTATATTATTGTATATTATATCTAACAGTTCGTAATTTCAAGGTGTATATAACCTATTCCGTCGGCAGACCGATCCTTGGCCCGCACTTTAACCGGTCCTGGAGGTCAATCCGTTCCACCGGACTGAGAGTAAAGGGAATAGAAAGTGCTCTCGTGTTAGAGCACACACTTGTGCATAAAATATCTCCTACATACCTAGCTAGTTAGTCCAGATTTGCAGCCGTAGGATAAACGGCTAAGGATGTATGATATGTATACTAATGAAGATCTTACAGGTCTAAAAGCATCAAAATATCTAATAATCTTAATATTTGGCTCATCTAATAAATCTGCCGACACCGTGTCTAGCCTACCTTAAACCTCGATTTAGATAAAATAAATTTATATCCAATTGCATTGTGTGAAAGTGGTATAACAGTGGTATAATATACGTAAATGAGTTTACGAGGATTTTGAATAAAACTCATACATATCTTGTTTTGATATTTGACTTTGTAGATGTAGGATTGTAGATAATACCCGATCACACTGAAATCTTGACTCTTTTACAAACACATTTCAACCCTTTAGTACATGTTTTGCTCACACTGCTGCCTGCGTGAAGCAAGCCTCGTTTTACTTAGTTTTACAATTATGTTAATTTGGTGTGCAATAAACCGCGACGCGAGTAACATTAAATCGTAAAGAATCGTCGACAGATTCAAGTGTAACTTTAACATAAACTATTAATAAACGTGGTAATTTTACACCTTTAGTGTCCCACAGCTGGGTACGGGTCTTCCCTGACTGGATCTTGACTCATTTATTTATTTATAATCATAATGCAGGCCATACACCGTCCTTCCTATCGTCCAATTGGCATGACGCTGCTGACTGACTGAACTGACCGTGTGTGGGTCTGGATTTGCATGAGCATTGCAAATCGACGCACATACACGGTCAATCAATTCTGATTGATCCAATCAATTAATCAATACGATAATGTAGCGATATTAACTTAATACTACTTAATTTACACTGATGAATGAACCATGATTCACTTTTCAAATTAGTTCAGTTTCCATTTTTTTATTCACTGTTACAGTATATTCATTATAAATAAAAATATATGAGCTGACTGGTTATTAATGTACAATACTTTAACCACGTGGTAGCTTTTGGATATTTTTAGCAAATTTTTTTGTTCTTTTTTATAATATCAAACTCACTAATTTGTTTTCTGAGGATGCTAAAGAATTAAATGTTAAATAATCATCAAGATTTCAGTGTTTTTGGGATTCAAATTAAATACTGTTACAAAAAGTATAAATGACTTATAATAGGAATTGACTCGGTCTGTGTTTTATAATGTTTGGCCTGATGACATAAATGCAGTGTTCAAATGTAAACGATCATTCAGGTCAATATATCAATTAATTGTATTCATACGAATTTTATATTTAAGTAATTAGAACAAATTATTGTTCATAGAATAAGTTTAGTAGAGGATACTTTATCTGAAATAAGGAATCAAGTGCTACCATGACAGTTCTGTACTTTAGCGGTCTTATAGAATAAGACCGTGACTTTAAACCTCAACATTAATAAGAAATTAATCTTGGTAATAACAAGTCTAGATTACGTTAAAGTTTCTGGTATATCTGTTGGAATTTCTCTGAAATATGTCAATTGAAATCTTTTTTACGGTCTGTGTGATTAACTCTAATAACTAGGCAGAAACCAAGAATATAAAAAAACATTACAAGAGTTACAAAATTAATATAGTAGTCGTAGATATAAATTATTTAAAATAATCCTACTGTTGACAGACTGGGTACACCACAATGCATGACAAATCACGAAATTTATTTTGTCGGAAGTCTTATGACTGAAGTCAACAAGTATTAACAAAAACTATTAAAAAATATTTAGATCAATTTAAACAGTCGCCAACACATACGAGAGTATCCTAGTTCTTACAGATGATTTTGCTGATGCAATTTTATAATAGAGTGTCTTACTAGTAAAATGACATTATTCACACCCTGTATAAGCTATCATGGGGCACTTGTAATGTTATAGTCAATCGTTAGTAAATTCTCCAATCTTCTAAATATGTTGATATTGTTCTAATCAATTTTATATATCTATATACATCGTTATTTCTTATACAATCTACTTTTAGATCTATCTTTAAATGTTTTCTAACGTGTCAAATTTTATTCCATTATTAGAGCGAGCGCACACTATTCTTAAAACAATCTGACATCTGTCTTGAGACGATACTCGGTGACACCATATAAGAGCGTGTGTCGGATAGTGATCCATTTATGGTTTCCATCTGTATGGAGATACCTGCTCACTTTTGAATAGAATTACGCAAAACATTGTCTATGAAACATTTTGTTTGCAAGTATATTCATAATTTCTGTAAAGCAATGTTAGGACTTATGACTGGTTTAGATACAGTGTGCGCTTACACTTATTATTCCAATTTATTGCATTTCTACTGATACTAATTTTAAAACTCAATCTGTTTTATTCTTAAACCGGCTTAAAAATAGTTCGGACTTTTTCACAAATTCAAACGTTGCTTATACCAGGTACAGAATATGGCTTAATTATTGAATCGTAGATTTCAATAAAGTTACAAAATATATAATCTCTATTTAAGAATCATTAAAAAGGTCGTCCTTTGTTTATTGTTGTAAGATATGAAATAGATCTGAAACCAGACATATTTTTTTCTTAATTTTTACTTTTCTTTATGATATTATGGTAGGCTAAGACCTACCATAAAATAAGTTAAGGCTATAGAAACTTTTTTTTCTAAATCATTCAAGTTTATAATTGTTACAATTTTGTGTGCAATGTTTAGCTCAAAAAAGTTACCTATTTGAATATGTAGTTATCAAAGCTTATCCGTACCATCCTAAGTCCAAAACAAGGTTTAGGTAATCTAGAATTCTTACTAAATAAATGTTAGTAATTAATGACTGAGAAGAGTTAGACTGTACAGCAAATGTTAGTAACTTTAATAAGAACCATCTTGATCACTTAAGATTTTGAATAAAAAACCGCAGTAAAATCTTCTTAAAATCTTGAAAAGGGATGACAAAAAAATTACATTTCTATTGAAAAGCTGCACTGTTACACTTTTCGCCTACCACCCATTAGCCAAGTTTAATTTCATTTTTAAATAATTTAAATCTATTCTTAGTTAAATATCTATATAGATCTGACGGATTAGGCGTATTGTAGTAAACAATAAATTTAAACAAAGGTGATTGTTATTCTAGTTAAGTATTTGAACCAGCACGGCCTTATTGCAAAAAAAATTAAAAGCAAACCGACATTAAAACCTTTTAGACCTAAGCGGTCATAAGTACGGACTAAAAGCGTAGCCGCTGCCGTATCAGATTACCTAAGGCTACAAGGTGACCGATTAAACGTGTATGTGTAAATTTATATAATATCACTTCAAAAATACTGAAATAATCGACATCTGTGTTGGCCTCTCAACAAATTTTGATTTAGGGTTCGTCTAAGGTATACTACGCCGCTGTTCAGGTTTGAACTATATACAAACCACAATAAGGCCGTTAAATGGAAATTCCACGGGCACGCACGAAGCACTTTGATTCCACTTTTATAGTGCGAACTGCCAAGTTGTGGAATTCGTTGCCGGCATCTCTGTTTCCCGATAGCTATAATCTGCCTATCTTCAAGTCGTGAGTGAATCGGTATTTTCTGGGTAAGCGCGTTCCATTGTAGACTGCAACATTGCTTCACATCAGGCAGGTTGTGGTCAAGCGCAAACCCATTATAGGATAAAAAAAAATAGATTATAGTACTGTATATTTGTGTTGTTGAGTTCCTTCGGACATTATACGTTTGTAATATTTTTTAACGCTCAACCACGTTTTTATAATATGGTTTTTATATTTTAAAGTTCTATTTTGTAAATAATACAAAATAAACAAGCATGTTGTTATTAAATTTAATTATTTTATTAAGTTAAAGAAAATCTTTTTGCACTCAACGTAAACCAATAATCTAAAGCCCTTATTTTAAAACAAGGTTTAATTCAATGTTAAAAACTGGTTTCAAAAACAAACAACACAGTGTTCCTGCCGCTTGTATTACCAAAGGCGTAAGCAGAGGTCAATAACATGCACATGTAGCTATTGTTAGGCTCATTTATACATTATTAGACTCTGTACAAAATTATAGGCGAATTTATTTACTTTCCCATTTCTTATTCTTTTATAAGAATATTTAGTGTCCGATTGCTCGATCTTTACTTCGAACCCTGGACCTCGCGGTTCGTAATAAGATTGAACTAAGATTAAACTTTGTTTAAAAATAGGACGAATAATTGGAAACTTAAAATAGACAGCTTATTTCTGTTCCAATTATTACTGACTATGTTAATCTATAATACGAACAAAAATAGTGTATACCAAATATTTTGTTTTTATTTAACAAAATTCTGATTTTTAAATGTTCAAGTTTTTAAATTACACTTAGTTAATTTTTATAGTACTTAAAGTTGTTTAAATTATATAAATTCTACATTCTCTTCACTAACATTCCTTTATTCTGTTTTTCTCTCTCTTTTTATACTTATAATCACTTGAATATTAAATATAATATAGTTTGTATATAACTTGGTATATAAATTGTGATATAAAATAAAATTTATAGAACTAATAACCTACAATTACGTTTGTTTATTTTTGTTGAATCTTATATATATTTATACAGAAATATCTTACAGAGGCTCTTAATTACGTTTGAAGTGTGTTTTACACACTCGGTTAGATCGAAGTTCCTTTCTTTAAATAGTATCAACCCCTATAAAAAAAACCCTAAAAAATGTGACTAATACGACTTCAGTAAATTAGTAGATGGCATTGGATTTAAAAATAGGCAACTCTTGCTGTTAACTTTGCACCGAGCTCACATTCGCCATATGCATATAAAATGCGATAAGGAACTTCGTTCTAAAACAAATTGTTTTTATTTACAAACTTAAAAATAAATAATAGGAGACTTAATATTACACACTATTAAACCATTTATCCATATTACTATAAGGTCAAAACTTCTATAGTGTATATTAAACATATTTTTCTTAATCATATTCATTGCACATACATTCCTAGTATATTTTTGTATCGTTTATTCTACTCTATTTCTATATAACTAAGGTATATTTTCGAATAAATGCAGACTTAGACTTGAAGACATAACTAAAATATTATTTCAATACACAATATTTTATTAAGTTAGTGTTTACATAAATTCTGTTAATTATGTAGGCTAACTAGTAATTGCTGTCCATAATTTGATCATTCAACTGTGCATTATTTTTTCTGTTTCAAATAATAGCTAACAATGTGTAATTGATATAAGTTGTTGGGTACAATGGTATGACTACGTATTTGACACGTACTACTAGTCACCCTGTATAAAAACGTTTTGTGTATGGAATATTAATATTATTAGTTTACTTCTACCCTTCTATTAGTCGTCTGTACTATTAAATAGTTATATAGTTTTTATAGTGTTGTACATTTATATTAATATAGATTGTTTTAAGTTTGTGATCAATTAGATCTGTTGTGATGCCTGCAATAATGTGTTTTTAACCGACTTCGAGAATCGAAACGGAGGATGTTCTCTATTTGACTATACATAATTTCTTTCCCCATCAGGAACAAGATTTTAATTTGAAAAACTATGGGCTCCTATGTGGTTCTTTTGTCACCATGCCAGGATCTTATGAGGGAGTCCCATTAAAGAGCCCTCAAATCTTACAAGATATTTGTGGAATTTTCATTAACTTTGAAAGGGCATTAATTTATACCATAGATAATAAATATGTATGACAGTTTGATAGTATGTAGTATAAAACAATTTTATGACCGAATTCAAACAATATTTTATTAGTTTTAATCGTAATCTCGAAGTTGGTTTGATATTTAAAAAGTTTTTATATAAGAAAATAAAGTTATGGCACAAAGTGTTGTGTGGTTTTATTTTAAAAAGTGTCATTTTGTTTGTTAGTTGGTCTAGTAAAAGTACCAAAAAGCACCTTTTTTTGGTATTTTAAGAACTTAGGGTGCACCTAAGGTCTTAAAATACCTACTACCCGTGCCCGATAAGTTGAGACTCGCTTGGAATGCAACCCTCCGCCCGCTACCCCTCTAACTTCACATCAAGCTTCCGTGTTGCACTATAGTACTACTATACAATAAGATAATATAAAAGAAATGAAGACTACCTTAGTATATAGACTATAAAAATTATAAGTTTAGACTATAAAATTAGACAAAAAAAATTGAAGTCATATTTTTGTAAGTTCAGGATTAGATAAAAGTTGATATGAAGTTAGTTTTAATTAACACCCTGTATAAAAAAATACCACCCCACGATATAAAATGTTATAATTATTGGGAACTATTCGGAAAATAGCGGCCATATTGGTTTAAGTATCTTTATGCGGACCGTTTAACTCGCGTATCGCCTATCGCCAAGATTCTGACTCCTCAAGCTGCACAGACAGTGATGATGATTCAAGCGATATGGATATTAGTGACGAATAGACTTACATTTGTACTATTATCTGTGGTTAAATAGTTCTTTAATAGATTTAATTAATGTTATATGACTTTGTACCTCAGATGGCGATACGCGGGTTAAACGGTCGGCCTATAAGTTTTAATCCTGAAACTTAACATTCGCTTTGTAGCAAAAAATTAATTTAGTACAATCAGATAACACTAATTCACACGAAGATTTCCAGCGACCAGTGAATAATGCAGATAAATAAATGTTTTATCAATAATGATAACACTTTTATCGACAAGCAGTGTTCAGACTGTGAAGAACTAACCAACAGACATGTGGTGTGCTTGGATTGTTCTATTGGCGATAGTGAGTTGTAAGTTCAGTGCCTATTTACAAGAAATACTTAAATCATATGTATCGTGTAAAGTTAGATGTAGCTTTTGAATATTTTTTTTTATTCTTCTATAGCCTGGCGCTTGACAACTTGCCTGATGTTAAGCAATGATGTAGTCTACGATGGAATTCGCCAGTTTACCGATTCACTCAAAATTACGAATGATTATCGGTGAGAAGGTGGCAGTGGAATGAGCCTCCTTAAGGTTAGAAACCTTAAAGGAGCAACTATTCCGACCCACTCTCACTGCATGGTGTCACCAGACATCGCACCAGAACACGGCAAGGCTGCTTGGCGGTGCGGCGTTGATTGTCACCTGATTTGCACCACCCGGGGACCACGTGTGGGGATTCAATTAAAGGTCTACACCCACGGTCGAAGGTGACTCAGCCCCCAAGATATTAACTAAGTACTTCGGTGTTCTATGTACTTATCTACATAAATCCCAGGAAGGGGCTGTCCTTCATTCACAAATTGTTTGGGTGAAATCCTCACATCATATTGTGATACATACATGAAATTAGTTCATCATCATCATTGGCCTGTAGCAGTCCACTGCTGGACATAGGCCTCTTCCAATAAGCGCCATTTCAACCTGTCTTCAACCATCCAGCTACTGCCGGCTATTTTTCGCAGATCGTCACTCCACCTAGCTGGAGGGCGTCCCACACTACGTTTGCCAAGACGTGGCCTCCACTCAAGAACTCGCTTCCCCCAGCAGTTTTCTGTTCTTGGACAGATGTGGCCAGGCCACTGCCACTTCAGCCTTCTAATACTTTGCGCTTCTTCAAATTTGCGAAATTAGTTTAATTAATTGAAATTAGTTACCAGGGTATAAAACTATATACCAAATTTCTTCCAAATCAGTTCAGTAGTATTCGCATTTATAATATTAGTAGGAATCACCTCAGATCATTAAAACCCTCTACGCTGGGGTGATTCGTTGCTCTGTTATAGGCACACACGGCTACACAATTTCCAGTATAAATTGGTCTCGCATTGTATAAGATTTCCGTACAACAAAAGGTCAGCTTATAATGGTTTTATATAGCTTGATGTGTAGACGTGGATACACATGTACTTGGAGGTGTATGCAGAGATAATGTAACCCAAATTTCGCTTAGTTTAAGTTCCATACGTAGATCCCTATTATACGAACTTAAGGTGACGAGGAAAAATTGCTTCTACAATTTAAAATATTGCCTTCGTTCTGTACCCAGTAGGCAAGGGTCAGGAGTACAAACTATCAGTGATGGACCTGCCGACGTCCCCATCAGACTCCAGGATCATTGGAGGTGCTGCGACTACTATAGAGAGGTTCCCTTATACAGTACAAGTAAGTACCTACCAGTAGCAAAGGGTATATACAAGCCGATTCCAATCGGTTTCCCTTTTGGAAATAGTCAATATCACACGTAATTAATATTATATTATGTAACGCCTTAAGGTTTTAAATAGCAACAAAAATAAGTATAGCATCAAGTGTAAGAAAGATCGGTGACGGTCAGTGTGAAGTGTGAAGTAATTTTTTTTTTCTTTTTTGCTCCGGCTTCCCCTTTTCAGACATCTACTCATTGCCACATGTATCTAGTTTTGAACTAAGTTTAAAATGAAGATTTTTATTGTCTGTGTGTAGGTAGTTATTTAACTATAGGTATTTTTAGTGATCTAGGTTTACAGTAATCACAGTTTGGGTTAATGCAATGAATTAACCGTAACTATTAACAAAGTCAGAACTACATTTAGGCGATTTTCGTTTTATTGCACCTAAGGTCTCAAAATACTTAACTATAACTAATCTAATTCACTTCATAGATACGTGATTTATTTAGTAGGTCAATCCTATTGTACGATAATCCTTATTAAGTAATATTACAAACTAGCTTTCCGACAGAGGCTTCGCCCGCGTGTATGTCGGTTATCGCGCCAAAACATTACCTTTCTTTTGCGCAGTCGGATAAAAACTATCCTATGTCCTTTCTCGGGTCTCAAACTACCTCCATACCTAATTTCATCCAAATCGGTTCAGTAATTTAGGCGTGAAAGCAACACAGACAGACAGACAGAGATACTTTCGCATTTATAATATTAGTAAGGATGAGAAAGTAACTGACTGTCTGTCACTTCACGCTAAGACTACTGAACCGATTTGAATGAAATTTGTTATGGAGATAGTGTAACACTTAGGGAAGTTTAGAGGATAGTTTTTTTCCGACTACGCAAAAATGAGTTAATGTTTTAACGTGATAATCAACTACGCGCCCTAATTTGTAAGTGCCCTTGTCTAACGACGCGACGCCCTAAACGACCCAGACTCAAGATAGAAAGGCTATTGTCCTTTATCAACAGGATAGCAGGCGCTATCACTTAGATAAAAATGGCGATTTGAAAACTAATGAAATTGACTTATGTTATGATGTCGAATGCTATAGACTACTCGTTCTATGTGGTGCGTTTTTTTTTAGTGGAATTTCTGTGTTTGAAAGGTAAATTAGTCAGGAGTGTTCATAGCTAAAAAATTAAAATGGTTTTTAAATTTTTAATTTCCAGTTATCATGTTTTATTAAGTTGCATTACAAAGAGTATTGTACACAGAAATATAACTAGGTACGTACTTATGTCCGTACTTACGTAAATCATCCATAGATTATATCGGTAAAATTGAGGAAAAACCTTGTACGTAGGTAATAAACTAAATGTTGTTAGTATATATATACAAAGGTAAATTACCTAGGTACACCTATCTTAATATAGGGGAAAGTGGGGAAAACACGAACACCTAAGGGAAAACGTAAATAAAACAGTGGAATCAAATCACAGAGTTTCTTTAATTATTCAATTATAAACTTTACTTATCTAACTAGCATATTACTAATCAACATAATTATTTTTTTAATAAAATAAAATAAAATGACCAAAAAAACAAAACCCTTAGTGTTCGGTTTTACCCAACTGATGTCGGGTAAAGCCGAACACCAAGTGGGGTAATCACGTACTAACATTTTATAGGTGTCTTCTTTAAATAATCATAAATAGTAGTTTTTGGAACATTATAAGTATTTGCTGCTCTGCCAATGCTGAGTTTCTTGGTTTGAACATCGACTATAGCCTTTTTGAGATCCTCTAGACTATATTTAGTTTCGGTCTTTCTTTTATAATTACGGGGCATCTGAAACAATTAATTTGATGTTTAGCATCATCGAAATCACCCGACAACATATGTAATTGCCACAAATAAATCAACATAGACTGGAAAATACCATACTCTATATACAAGTGGGTAGTTGAAAAGGAGATAGGTATAATGCCGAACGTTCGAGATTACCCAACATGAAGCGTTCGCCTTTACCCCACTGGGTCGAAAAAATTTAAAATGGGAAAAATATTTTAGGTTATATAACTTTTACCAAATGCGTTACTGTCATTTGAATGGTTAGTATGTATGCTTTCCACTATGTAAAGGTTAAATAACTACTCTCAAAAGAAATAAAGTCACACCAAGTTCAATTTATCAAAAAATTACATCAAAAACATTGAAAATATTCAAATTGACATACCTTGAAAAGTACGTGCGTCCGCGTCTCCCGTGTCGTTGACTCGCACTGGTGGTGGCGTGATCTCTGAATCACCGGCAAGTGATATACGACTTTCTCTTTCTAACACATTAAAACTATTGGGTTCGGGATTACCCCGCGTTCGTGTTTACCCCACTCTCCCCTATCTATCCAAAATAAATTGCGTTATCTGTGTTATCAGATAACGCTAAACGTTTGAATATCAATCAGACAATATAATTATGATTCATTGGATCGGTTACTTACAAGTCTCCCGCCAGTAATTACAAGTAGGTACCTACCTAAGTACCTATCACCATTCAAGACTTATCGCTTTCTAAAGTTACCTGCCTGAACAAGTTCTGCAGGTACTCCATGTTACAGTTTTAAGTGTCCCTGGACTTTGCCGGGTTCAAATCCCGAGTCTCTTTACGGTCTCGCTGTCCATCCTGGCGTGTCGATTGTAGCACTGGCAGGACTGGGGTAGTGGGTATAGTCCCCTTAAAGTAACTCCCATCTACAAGCAGACCGGTGCGGTGGTGTAGTGTAGAGTTAATACGAGTTATTAAATTACTTGTTTATAGACGCTTATAGTCACAAAATTACCACCACCCTGTACCACCGGTAGGAAGGAATAGAAATAAACTCGTTGTGACCTGGTAAGCAGGTACGAGTAGGTTTAAAGTAAACTTTTAAATTATAACATCCTATGTCACTGGATTGCTGGACCAGTGCCCAGAAACACGTGTTTATTAAGTCTTGATTGCAACTTAAGAGAGCCCTTAACAACAGTCGGCAGGAACAAAAGAGGTAGGTAACTAACTTCTAATGTAGACGAGGCGAAGTTGCCATATACTTGATTGTGTACAAATAGTGGTGAAACAGCCCTGTATTCTAGATCACACATGACATTTACTATTAAAGTATCTTGTTATTTCTGATCGAAGAGATCAACTGACTATACCTAATGTTATGTTGCAGGTGCTGTACAACTCTCAACTGTCGTGTGCTGGGTCGTTGCTGACGCAACGCCATGTGCTGTCAGCCGGACATTGTTTTGTTGACGGGTAAGTACCTACCTTATATTACCGACATAGTTTACGAATGTATTGGTTGTGGTGGCTGGAGGATCAGGTAGTTGAGACCCTGAAGTGAAAAGGGAAGATCTCCGGCCGAGCACAACTATATAATATGTACCTATATACTAATCGTCGCGTCGTCGGTTAAACTTTGCTTGTGCGATTCAGGATTGCTATATTTTATTTTGAGTGGCAGATACATAGGTACTGTTTATGAAGGAGAAATTAATAGGTCTTTTACTTGATGCTCGTTGGGATTTTGCTACTTTTGATGAAGACTCTAGAACTGGACCAACGCTCAGTTTTAAATTGCTGGGGTAATCTGGTGGACTCAGATGCGGATTTACAAATTTGCCGCTCAAAGGCAACAACAAAACAGTATGGTATAGTGGATAACCTACTTAATTTTAATTATTTGCATTTGATTGCAGTTATGGGTACGTGGTGAGTCCTACTTATTTCTCTGTGAGAGTGGGCACAAACACTCTGAATTCAGGTCAGTGTCTTTATCTGTTCTATTCCTTTGATTCAAAACTCGCTAAGATATATTCACGATGTACATAGCTAAGGTGCAGTCAGTATTTTTATATACTGTCCCAAAGCTGGGCATAGGTTCGAAACGTCTTCCATTTACTTCTGTACCCAGCAACTTCTGGCCAATCTGTATCGATTTCAAATGCATACACATGGTCCCGTCTCTATGTTACTTACTTATAAAAATGAGAAAAAGACATTTATGGGGCTTGACCTACTAACTAGTTTTATAAATTTCCTAATAGTTAATATTTTTAGCTAATCTAGCTATAGTATTTTCATAATCTAACTATACCCATAAACCCGCTGATAACTTTGGTACCTATTTACTACTTAAATAAATAAAAATATAGCCTTTATTCAGAACTACAATAGAAAAAACTGAAAAATTACAATATAAAACTTTCTTACTTACTTACTTTTTACTGTTTGTTTAATTTTTTTTTATTCTGTAATAGGTTTGCGCTTGACCACAACTTGCCTGATGTACAATGATGACAGCATTGTTGCACTCTACGTCTGTTACTCTCTGCAGGTCTGTTTGCCAATCGGCAAAGGCCTCCTTCAACCTCCATTTACTACTTATGTATTCCTTTAATTCACAATTGACATAATATATTACATTGTAAACTTCAATCTCGTTTACCAGGTGGTACAGTCCACCGGGTGTCCACGATTGTGGTCCACGAAAGCTACAACAACCCTCTTCGAGACAACGATGTAGCGGTGATGCTGCTGACCACCGCAGTGACCCTGAGCGCGCAGGTGGCCACCGCTAACATACCGATTAGCGGGTCGTATGTGCCTGACAACAGCGTGGTCACCGCTGTCGGGTGGGGCAGAACTAATGTAAGTACAGACTTAATACAACCTGCGGCAATAGAGAAATGAATCCAAAATGGCAGCAGTACAATTGAACAAATCTAAGAAGTACCTTTTGACGTTTCACTGTTTTCTATTAAATTAGCTTTATAGAGGCGTTAATTCACACTGTTTTTATTAGCTTTCCTGTAAATAATTGAATTATAAAGCTATTTTTATTTTAATATAACATAAACAATTTTCATACAAAAAATTAAATTCTAAATGAACTACGTTTAGAACAGTCAAACGATACCTACTTCTTAGATTAGATTTCCTACTCGCATTTTATTGCTTTCTTTATTCACGCACGTCAGTACAGTACCTACCTACACAAAAAAATATTTCATTTTAATAATATTTTAAGGCCTAAACTTTCATAGTTGAGGGAAGACCTGTGCACAGCAGTTAGACACTAAAAAGGGTTGAAGTAAGTTCTATATTAAGATACATCATCTAACTGACTACCTTGTTTTGCTGACGGTCCCAACAGTCATTACAAGTACGCACGTCTACACATCGAGATATCCATTTCCAGTATAAGATGACCTCTCTTCGTACGGAACATTAAAATTTTCAAAATACTAGAAAAAATTATAACATGTCATGTCATAGTACACGTCTACCAGCCCATTCTGCTAGCTATTTAGGTCCCTTAATGTAACGTTAGGTTTATTTCAATGTGTGATATTCGCGTAAGTCTAAAAAAATACTAGGTATGTTAGGCATGTACCAACGTTAGATAGTACGTCATCCTGGGGACGAGGCAGCCGGTTATAGCCGTAGATTGTCTATAAGTAATTGGTCGTAGGTAATGACATTTCTGGCCTACAAAATTAAATAGGCTATAGGTAGTGCTAGGTCCTAGATGCCACGAGATCCCAGGGCCGTCATTTAAACACTTGAGGAAGGCTGCCGTGGTGTTTTTAGTGGGTAACCCGAGTCTGCCTCTCATTAGACAGGCAGCCAACATACCCGGCTGCCTCCCCAGTGGCCAAAGGGTTTCCACCGCGTAAAAATGAAGTCTACTTTAGACAGAAGAAGAAGAAGAAGAAGAAGAAGAAGCTACGTTAGACAGAGGAGCTTGTTGCTGTTATTTAAACTGGTACTAAGATTTTAGGTATGAAATTAATCAGTGGAACTTTTTACGTGACCAGGGAACTTCTCGGTTTACAGCGAAAAGACAGTTACCTATAGTATCTTCTTAAATTTATGCAAAAATCACACATTGAAATAAAACTATTTTAGAACGGATTTCATCGCGGTTTATTTATAGTTAATGAAATCTCTAGCAGTGAAACTAGTTACCACTAGTTAAAGTAAAATTTGCCTTCATTTAATACGGTTTACTGGAATCTATTCTTCTTACCAGGCGGCGATCCCAGCTGCATCAACGATCCTGAACGAGGTGGACATCTACCTGGTCAACTGGTATACCTGCTTTTCTAGGTACCAGAACCTACAGCAACTACTCGAAGAGCTGTACCCGGTCACATACAGCATGATCTGCGCTGGTGTCCTCGATATTGGAGGTGAGTTTTTTAAATATACGATCCCGTCTTGATGTAGTTTCTTCAAAATTGTTAAAAAAAAACCTTAAACAATTTTATAACGGGATTATATCGCGGTTTATTTTAGATTTTAGATTGACCGACGTTTCAAAGTCTTTTCAGACTGCATGGTCCATCCGTGACGATACTTCTCTGTCTGGTCTGAAAAGGCTTTAAAACATCGGTCAATCTACAATTAACCGCGATAAAATCCATTATAAAGTAGTTAAATTCCAATTGTTCTTATTTTTAGGCAAAGACGCGTGTCAAGGCGACTCTGGTGGCCCATTGATCTACAACGGTGTGGTAGTGGGTATCACGTCATGGGGCTACGGCTGCGCTCATCCCACTTACCCAGGGGTCTACGCTAGGGTCTCCAGTTATACCACCTGGATCAATAATACGGTAAGGAATCCTGTAAGTCTCCTTGTATCATCTACGTACAAATACGTAAGTATTATGTAGATTATCAATACTCACCGACCAAATACCTATAGACAACTATAAGCTAATTTTCATTGGTTCGTTCAAGGACAAGAACTGGAATGAACCAATCAAAATTATCTATCTTCCCCGATACCCCGCCAACTTTTGACTATTACAATTTCATACAATATACAAAGAGGAGTCTCGAGTAGGTCTGTATATAGTAAGTGGTCCCATCCCAAACTAAACCACGTGTCTCATTAAAATACTAAATGCTAATTGTGCGAATATGCGTATATATTCATCACCAAAGTGCACGGCAATCGTTCACGGGACATTATAATGGAATTTAAGACTAACAATTCCATGGGTTAATACAATTAGTTCATTTAGGTTAGTAATGAAATTGTTATTCACTTTGTTGTCCAATTGTATTTGTATAAGTAATAATTCCAACTCCAACTATTCATTGTTAAAATCGCGGGAAGCCGATGGTTGCTAAAGGCAGGCAACCGATCGCTGTGGCGTTGTAGAGGGGAGGCATATATCCAGCTGTGGACGTCCACAGGCTCACGATGTCCAAGTATGAAATCAATGTCAAAAATTAAAATACGACCCTCTAACCCACCTAATATTGAAGATAAATTATGAGTTTGAAAACATGGAACACATCTATATATATAAAAATCAATTGATGTTCGTTAGTCTCGCTAAAACTCGAGAACGGCTGAACGGATTTACCTTATCTTTCGTGGAGGTCTAGGAAAGGTTTAAAAGGTGAGAAAAATTCGAATAATTGCCGGGAAAAGCCTAAAAACAGCAGTCGATTGAGGCAGTACATAGTCTGCCGGGTCAGCTAGTACCTAAATAAATATTTCTTTTTCTCTAATAATAAATACACTATTCATAAAGTAGCAATTAACATGCGAATACAATTGTAGTGGTTTTTATTACACTTTAAACAGATAACAGTGGTGGAATGTTAGGTAAATCCGATAATCAACAGTTAACGATTATACATTGTTCTTACTCCTTTTCTTCATAATGCTTGTTAGGGCTATCCAACCGCCTCCCCAGTTTCGCAAAGGTGAAGTTAAATATATTTTTTTATATTTACCAACATACCAAAATTATACAGTTCGGTGTCATCGGGTTGCGGTGTAGTACAGTATTTGGATTAACTTATGTACGTAACGTACGTTTCGACGATTTAAGTTTATATATATACTAGCTTTCCGCCCGCGGCTACGCCCGCGTGTATGTCGGTTATCGCGCCAAAACATTACCTTCTTTTTGCGCAGTCGGATAAAAACTATCCTATGTCCTTTCTCGGGTCTCAAACTACCTCCATACCCAATTTCATCCAAATCGGTTCAGTAGTTTTTGCGTGAAAGCGTAACAATTACATTCGCATTTATAATATTAAGTATAGATAGATTTCGAAACATGTTATCTTGATATAACTAAGTACATATGTGAGTAACTCTATAGCACTTATTATTATCGGTTCAATAGTTTAACATCGTGAGCGCTTGCAAACATTCAATCGAAGCGATATCTCTATTATCAGTTATTGTAGTTAGCGGTATCAGTTATTGATAACGATAGTTGAAAATGGGTGATGACATAGTTAATTAGTAACAATTATGAGATGTGTTACATGACCTAACTAAACCGAAGTCCGCGATGGGTTTGAGCTTTAAATTTTAACAAAAAAAAAACCTAATAAATACACTGGACCGCAAAAAGAGTTGGTAAGAAAATCTTCAATACCTATTCAAAAGTAACTGACTAAGCTTTATGAAAATTAATATTTAAAAACTATAATTTAGATAAACATTCTTAAAGTTAGTCTTTTTTCACAAACCTAGCTCAGGTCCTTATAAAGATATTGAATACTTTCTAAACGACCCCTTTTTTGAGGTTCAGAATTTATGTAGGTAATTACTTACACATAAAATTATCCTTTTCAACTCGTACATCCTTAATGCATAGACCCCGTGCATTGCCTAAATACGACACCATAGCTTTTAAATTCATTGATGTGTGCTAAAGTCCAGTTTTAAAAGAGAGAGAAGACCAGTACCTAAGACTAAAAGGTTGTTATTTTAACATTGCCCCTTTTTTCAGGTAACCAGATACAACGCCGGATCTTTAAATAGCAGTGTAGGTGCCACATCTCTGCTTATACCCTTACTGTATCTAATACTCAGCGTGTAATGTTATTACGGTTAATAGGGTACAGACAGACATGAATGCACTACAGCAATACCAGCAATTCCCTCGTTAGTGGACAATGTGGACATGTATTGTTAAAGATAAACATGAATTTTCTACATAATTATAAAACAAAGTCCCTTTCCGCATCCGTCTGTCTATATATCCGTACTCCTAAACTACGCAACCGATTCTGATGCGGATTAAAATTTACTGCACTCTTGCGAATATGGGACAAGTACTAAAACTTACATGGGTATGTATACAAGACACCAATGTCGCGCTTTAGACATTTACCTTGAACTAGACATGTCGCAAAAAAATGTCGAATGTCAATGGAAAACCAATAAAATCTTGGAAGAAAGAAGCAACTTCTAAAACATGACATACTGAAAATAAGAAAATTAGATATCCATCGACATTTTTTTCGACATATGTAGAATAGAGATAAATGTCTAAAGCGCGAAGTCGGAGCTGTATTTTTACTGCCAACGAATGGTCGAGCGAGTGTGACAAGTAATTTTGCAGTACAGTGCGCGTTCGCGGTTGTTTGTTATATAAATTATTGACGAGTATTCAATGTACTGAAAAATCGTATAGTCTTATCTCTTAGGTTATTTCTGCGGCAAAGCAGTTGTAGAGTCCTTGCCACCTACCGAGTTCTTCACTAAACATGATGCTTTCTACGCGTGTAATCATATTTGTGTGAAATATTTCCATAATGCGCCGGTCGTGGCGCTGTACGATTTCTTCATGCAAATGAAATATCCTGGCAAAATTATGGTTGCCCCAACAAGCTATAAAAACAAAGATTGAATTGAATTAACATGTTTACGCGCTGGCTATAGAATGCGTCACGTACACGACATTCCCACACTAGGGGGCAGTCACTACGAGCGTGAGAATCGTGGCGATACTAATATATCGTTGTGTGACTTTCTGAATCGCGACTCTCCTTAGAGCATTTTACGCAACTTTTAGTACCAAGTGTTTGGGAGAGGCAAGGTACGTACAGCACATTTGTAAAAGTTGAAGCGTCTTTTCAAATAAAAGCTAAACACAAAACAAACAGTTTATGCATACAAACTGTTCATGTACCTCGGCAGAAGGGAACGCGCGCAATACCAGTTCCGTCTTAAATTTCCAAAGCGATTCTCTCACTTGTGGAAACTAGCCCTTAGTCAAAATCTAGCACAAAAGATGATATTTTACCGATATCAACGTTTTGTGCTCATAATAAATTTAGTCAAGACGATATTTTATACAATATATTTCTTGACGAAACAAAAATATTATTTTTTCTAACTTGTGTTTTGTGATAATTTTATGTAAATACTTTAAGTGTTATAATGTAAATAAATATAATTTTCAATTCATTTTCTAATTATTGTGTCAATTTTCTTCATACCCTATTGACAGATACATCACTTGTGGCGCCACCAACGGTTACAACCAGCCAGCTTAACCGTGGTGTCCGTTAGTTCCGCTACCAACACCTACCACTTCATATTCGTAGTGGTGGCGCAACCAATGTTGTCTAGCAAAATATGCCCCTAATAACCTTAAAGTTAGGAGTTTAATTACACATACTAAGCGTTTGAAATAAGAACAGGACTGGACTCACTGCTAACTTTATATCAAAACCCAAACAAAAGTAGCGTCATCACAAAGTATCAAACCACACAATAGTATTTTTAAAATTTATGAAAAATTGCTCTGTGTAGAGTATGTAGCTGTCTACCTAAGTTACGCGCTAGGATGCCACAAATTTGTACACAAGTAAAAACACAGACACACAGACACACACACACGTTCGTATCTTGTATCACCGGTATTTTTTCTCTTCCGGAATTAACAAAATATGTTTTACATAAATATTCGAGTCTTACTCAAACCAAAATGAGATACGCATTTTTTTTAATTTTCATCTAATGTGATAATTTTTTCCAAAAACTTATTCTTATTTGAATCATTGTACAATGATTTTAAAACTTATTTCACGTAAACTTGGTATAAAAATTTTGAGTAGGTAACTAAGATGAAATGAAAGCCAATAGTTCTAGATATCACATATGTATATTTAATTAACGAGTAGTGATATAAAATATATATTACAGTTACAATAAATAAAGGTACAAGGTGAAAGCTAGACGCGTCATAACTGCGCCGTCGCCACCGACAGCACCACCACCTGTCGGCATACCACTGCAACACAAAATAACACAATACACTTTAGTAAAACAAATAATTGTTTTTGCAACAAAAACACAAAACCGACCTCAAACGTAGGAATTGTGCGTTTAGGACAATATTGCTGTTGGGATCCTAGCTTCTCGTGGTGTAAAATAATGGGCAGTGGACTGACGGACCACGTTAAATACAATTTAACAAAGCCGCGATCAAAAACAATTGTGTGCTTGTGCAAAGTGAGGTGGAGCTCCTCCCTTTGCAGGAATTTTACCAACTAAACGCTCTGTTAAATGTTTATACTGAAATATATAATTAAAATGCTTACACTTGTCGGTGTAATGTTGGTACCGCACGACATCTCCGCACAGTTCTGCCACTCGCACGGGGCCCTCGGCCACGCTGCTCCATCGCGACAACTCCTCGCTAGCTGGAACTCCGCCCTACACATATATACACATTATATAATAAATATTTGATTGTCTGACAATTCAAGATCAGAAAGTAAATAGGTAAGATTTCCTTTTTTACAGACTTCAAAACAGTTGATAATAACATTCTGATCATAGTTGATAATAATAATATAGTATTGGAACATACGGCCATCCGATAGCGAACTAAACAGAGCTTGTACTATGGAAATCAGATAACAGATAATATATTACATAAAATACTTTTTTGTAAGTACAAACTTAAATAAAGATAATTACATACAACAGTCTTTGTCAGACAACTGTCTGACATAATGGGTGGCAATCGAACCCACGACATGAGGCGTGAAAAGCAAGTATCATACCGTCTACACCACCGGCCCTTCGAATTTACATTCTAGTCAAAGATACTGGTCTACCATACTGGTTAAAGTTGGTAATATCATTCTGGTCAAAGTTAATAATAAAATTATGGTCAGCGCTTTTTAATGACCAGAATCTTATTGAGCGTAAAGATGAATAAACTATTATTGCTATTATTACTATTAGAATTATTATTTATTATTGTTATTATTAAAATATGGAGTAATCAGTAGGTACCTCAGGTATATCATTGTCGGGTCGGTACTTGTTCTCCCGGAAGGGTCGGAAAGCAGGGTCGGCGTCAAGCCGCAGGGCCCGGTCCAGCACCGCACAGGTCATCGAGCGCCACGGGTCTACCACTAAATAACTCTGCTCACAACTCGAACTCTCTTCTGCCTTTTGTTCCTCCGGCTGTGGTTAAAATATTCTTTAGAAAACAAAACTTACTTGACTGCGACATGACATGACAACATGACTGCGAGGCTTATTTCATGAGTGTTTCAATGTTGTATAAGTTTTATTCTTCTAAAATATATTTTCAAACAATTTAGGATTAATGATTGTTTTCAAATAGCTTCTATTCCATTTTAGTATCGATCTTCGTGTTTGTTCGTCTTAAATTACTGTCGCAAACTAGATTAAACTATGCAGCAAAACATTTTAACAAATTTTGCAAAAATTTACTTTAAACATATTATTTGACATAAAATCAGCAACGTAATAAGATCGATGTAAACGCGCATCGTCAAATTAGCAGTCGGTGAGGGTCACTGACCGCATAGTTGATACGGCGGCGAGAGGGCGACCGTACCCTTAGTATCAATATAAAGCTTCTTTCGTTTGCGATTACTTCAGTTTTTTAGTACTGAGACATATTAAAATAAAAAATAGGTGTATATTTAAATTTGTTCAAGTTAGTTTTCTTAAAGTTTGCGCACTGGTTAAAATGTTCTCTTGTATAATAGCTAGATCCGATTGATTGCTCTTCTTCGAGATTTTCGATAGGATTAGTGAAAATTGATCACGTGATGATTTTACCTGTCTAAAATATCATCTTTTAGCTATAGTTTATGCAACAGTTCGCTATTAATATTGTAATAGATATAAGTACTTCATTTAAAAAAGAAAAAAGCCTACTGAGCTTTTTGGCAGTGTTTCTCAGTAGTTGCCAGTCATTCACTGCACGGTAGGAAAAGAAATTGGACTATTTTTAAGTAGACTCGCGTATCAAAAAATAATAAAGCATATTTTGATTTTGATTCAAAAAGTTGGAATAACGAACTTGCTTGAAAAGGTTGTTGATACACGTCGAAAGTCACACAAAGGACGTAATGATGCGGGTATTTATTAGAGTATGATGATGAAGGCAAGTGTGGTGAAGACTAAGAGTACCAGTACCGGTGTCGTCATCGGCAGCGGGTCTATGACGGTGTGCACGAAGTCCCCCAGCGCGTCAGTGACTATGTACCGACGCGACGCCACTCGCGTCACCACAAACGTGGCGCCCGACACTGTCTCCGCGGACACGGGAGCTGCTGCCTCGGCCTCCTTGTCTGGGTGCACAACAAACACTGACCATACTTCATATACTTCAATTTCACGAATTAAATCTTGCTCCAGGTCAAAAGAAGAATAAAAATTTTCAAGATTGATTACTACTACCCTGTATCTCAAAAAGCACGATAAACCGTCTGGAATTTAATAATGAAAGGGCATAGGGCATCTGTCTATTGTGCAATATAAACATTTTATTACCTAGCTATTCTAGAACTTAGATGTTTTTTAAACAATAGCTCCTCTAAGGCTAAGCATAAAGCATTTTAATTAAATACAAACTATTCTCAAGGGAGGAACTATAAATTAAATTTAATAACATTACTGTTATTGTCATTATCAGAATTAAAATTTCCTATGTAAAAACAATGCTTTTTATATTTATTGTTTTAGTAATAATTTTAATATGTGTATTTACTAACTTCATGTTATTATCTTTCATATTTAATAATTTATTTATATAAATTACTAAAGGATATTATAATGAATGTGAAGTATATATTTGTGTACAATACATACCATGTTCAGTCAGCAGCCGACACAGCTGGTGCGGTCTGCACGGCGCCGCCCGGGACACACGGAACCTTCCCGCGCCACTCCACACACACGACTCTACACACACATACACATACATCCTAATTAATAATAATATCTAATTACAACTTTTGGCCTACATGTATTAAAACATGGTCTCCCCATACCACATCCTCTCTCGTACGGTGGAAAAGTGCAGTTAAAATATTTGCTAAAGATTTACAATATTGAGATGATTATAGATTCTTTTATATAAAAATATACAGTTTTAGATCTATGAGCAATAGGAGTGAGTTACCTTCATAATTGTTAGCAGCACTATCGTTGATCGTCGCCTCGAGCATTTCATGCCCTTCCTGGTTGTGTTCTATGAACACGTCCTGCAACACAACAGCATTTCGCTATTTTAACAAATACTAATAATATAACAATAACACACACGGTTATCTGATCCCAAAGTAAGCAGAACTTATGTAAATGGTATATTACAATTTTCTTTTGTAAATACATACTTGGAAAATATAATTAGCCGTTCCTCCGCCTGCGCGAACTACATTTTATAATATCGTGCCCGGCAGTGGGATGGAAAGAAGCCGTATAGCCTTCTTCAATGAATGGAGTATTTAACAGTGTAAGATTTTTTTCAAATCGGTTCGATTCCGGGTTCGATTCCAGGTCGTGCCCACACATCTTTGTGTGAATTGTTGCATCGCTGCTGCTCAATATCGGTGAAGGAAAACATGTCTTGGAAACTCTCTCATCTCGTAAGTTAGTTGAGAGAAGATCCGTTGAAGTGAGTAAAAAACCAAAATTCATTAGTAACCACGAATGAATCGGTATAGTGGGCAGGCGCGTCCCATTGTAGACTGCATCATTGCTTAACATCAGGCAAGTTGTGGTCAAGCGCATGCCTATTTCAGGATAAAAAACAGTAAAAGTGTGTCTCGTTTCAAGTTTCTGGTAGAGGTTGTAGTGTACCTTGGGCGGCTGTTGCTTGTAGTGCAGGCTGATCTTGCTGAGCTCGTGGTCCAGCTCGGCCAGCTGTGCCGCGTGACGCATGCGGGCTCCTTCTGGGCCTTCAGACCCTTCCACCTGGAACACGACACACACACTAACCACACGCTTATCTAATTTATATAGCTTAGCTACTTGTTCGTGTGTTGTCCGTTTCTTCTATACAGTTTTTCTATCCGATTATTGTATTTACCAACGCAAAATTGTGACAATGGATGGAATGAGAAATTCAGTTTTACAATAGATGTTAAAAATTAATACATGTTTCATAACTTGTTTACTCGGGTTCAATATTATAAATAAGTTGACCGACTATATCGCAATTGATGTCATCATTAGCCCGTTCTGTTAAACAAAGACTAAAAACGTTTGTATAATTAATGTGTTGTGTATGTATTGTTACCTTGGGCGGCGCGTGCACATGTCTGTGTGTGGGTGACAGCGCCGGACTGTACTCCAGCGGGGACTGCGGTGACACTGGACCCTGGGCCATATCATTATCGTCATCAACCACTAGTAACTTCAGCTAGGACGCACAGTTTTTATGTTCTTAGAAAGTAAGAAACGTTTCACGTTTCGGGACTGTGACACCTTCGTCCGAATCCCTATACGTGATCCCGGTTGGTACAAATCAGGAGACAATAAACTGGTAACTAATAGTAATAACTAACACCCACCAGATAAAGCCGCACCGACAAGCGGCCTTGCCGTATTCCGGTGCGATGTCTGGTGACACCATGCATTGAGGGTGGGACGGAATTGTTGCTTCTTTACGGTTACTAACAATATGGAGCTTCATTCTACTACCACCTTGTCACCGAAAATCATTCGTAATCACGAGCGAATCGGTATATTGGGCAGGCGCGTTCCACCGTAGACTACATCAAAGCTTAACATGAGGCAAGTTGTGGTTAAGCGCAGACCTATTGCAGAATAAAAAATAAACGTTAAGGGGTATTCAAAAACAGCAAAAACAGCAAACAGCTAAATGTTGCTTCAACTATCCGAAAATAAAAAAATTAACTATCTGATAAATGTAATAAATTATTTTTTTTTATTTATTTATTTAATTTTAATAGTATTCTTGTAAATCACACATGCAGGTAATCCATTATACTATGCGTTTTAAATATGAATAGGACTGGACTCACAACTAACTCCATACCAAAAAGAAAGCAAAAGTTGCATCAGTACAAAACATCAAACCACATACAATAATATTATTTTAAAATGTATGGAAAAATGATTTATGTAGAAAACTTAATCTATATATGTAGTTACATACAGTTACCTACCTAAGTAAATTTACGCGCTATGATGCCACAAACTGGTACACAAATACATACAACGGATAAACGTTTTAAATGATAACACCGCTTTTTTTGTCGGTAATTAATAAAATATGTTCGTATCTAAATATTTGATTGGAAATTACCAATTTTCCTCAAACACCAATTATACATTCGCATTTTTTTTTTCATGTAATGTTATTATTATTTCAAACAAACATTTTTGCCCACTGTACTAAAAAATGTGAAGTTGTTGTCATTCCGGTCCAAGATGGCGGATTTCCAGTTCTATTCTTTTTTGAAACGCAGAGTAATGTAATTATTAATTCAAGTGTGTATATTATTACATTGAGTGAAGTACTCACACTATTGGATATGGAGGCGAGTTTCTGCTGCAGACTGAGCATGTACTCGCTGTACGAGTGGTTCTTGTTCGGCGTGCTGGGCTGTGACGACCCAGTCGAGTTCACGTTCGGCATGCCTACAATATACATATTTATTATTTAAAACAACCACGAAGGTTGGCCGATTAAATAACTAAGACATCGGTCACGACCACGACTGTGCAGTAGAAGATTTTCATATACTGTGCACGTTTGCTACGTTAATGTGACAGTTAGTTTATGTTTTGAGAACAGAGGTACGGCTATGCGCCACCGTTGTACGGTGGAAATTCCACGTGTAGGCACGAAGCGCTTTACTTGCACTTTTATTGTGCAAACTGCCAGTTGTGTAATTCGCTGCCGGAATATATGTTTCCCGATAGCTATATCTGCCTCTCGTCAAGTCACGAGTGAATCGGTGTTTACTGGGTAAACGCGTTCCATCGTAGATTGCACCATTGCTTCACATCAGGCAAGTTGTAGTCAAGCGCAAGCCTTTATAAAGGATAAAAAAAATATCTAGATGTCAGAAAATTTTAATAATATGTATAAAGGAACTAAGTACATTCCTTACGGTAAGTTCACCAAACTCATTTTAGTATAATTAGGTATCATTACAATAAGGGTAGGGTTCGATTTCTCAACTAGTTCCTTGGCCAAGAACAAAACAACTTCGACAATTGTGGTATGATAACGTTGGAAAAATCATAACATCATAGTGTTCGTTGACTACACTAAACTCCATTATAACATCGTTATAGATATCATTATTTCAACATAGAAAGATCGCTTTTGCGGTATGGGCGGAGAAAGTTAGAATCAAAATCAGCGGCGGAGTATACACCCACGATCATCTTTGAATAAATCCAAAAACGTAGTAGAGAAGAAAATGTCATTTACCATAGTTACCCGCCATGTCGATATCCACCGCTCGTCTCGCTAGCGCGTGGTGCACCGCTCGTTGCGCCACCAGCTGTCCCAAGTTCTGTCCCATCAGTCCCAGGTTCTGACCCCCCAGACCCAAATTCTGACCACCCAACGCTAGGTTCTGACTGCCTATGAGATTCTGACTGCCTAATCCTAAATTCTGACTTGCTAGACCTGTAAAAGATATTATAATATTGAAGTTGGTTTTGGTTGATGGTGGCCACCAAAAGTGATAGTTATCTCTAGCAAATTGCTTGACTTGGAACTTAGAGATGCTGTACATTTAAGTCGACCGGGTATCCGGTTGTACTTAATCACTACAGGAATCTTGAACTGGTACCCGAAAGAATCTTGCCAGTTTCGTGGAAGACCCACACACCAATAGACTCAAGACTTAATAGCTATAATAATCCCCACCTGGAATAGACTACAGCTGAACAGAGATTCGTGGAGCAAAATGAAGAAAATATTAGCTTCCTTTTTTAGTAGATATTGGATGTTTTTGGGAAACGAAGGATTAAATAAATATAAGAGTACCTAAGTTGTGTGTGAGGTTCTGTCCCATGAGGTTCTGGTTGAGCGCCAAGTTCTGCGCCAGGTTGTGTTGCTGGAAGGCAAGCGCAGGCGCGGGCAGGCCCATCATGCCCATGCCCAGCTGTTGGTTCAGGTTCACAGAGTTCTGCAGGACTTGCTGCTGAGCTGCGGATATACTTCTATACTCAATGACACTTAATTTCAGTAGCCCTTGTGCTGTATGACCAACTCAAATATAACCCCTTATTCATATAAACTTATAACACATCTAAAAACTATAGTAAGATTGTCTTCAGAAAATCATACTTTAACGAGCCTTTACTGTCTGTTCACACCGATACTGCAACAAAGGTTTACACAAAAACAATCGGATGTCTCCGTGTGAACGAGCTGTTAGATATGTGAAAGCCTAAGTATTCACTTAAAATATATTTTGAAATGTAATAGGTTCATATTGACACAATTTATCCACATTGTGTATTTACTTAGACTGACGTAAAATCTTACAGTAAACTTTTCTTTATTCATTGGGCGTCTATATAGTTTTTAGGGTTCTTTTATAAATGTTATAGTTTATAGTCTACTGTAACTAATGCCAAGGACAACGAGAGTATCGAAAGGTTATTAATATTTATGAAAATATTATTATACACTTGATTGAAGACCAACTTTTATCTATGGTGTTTAAATTTTGAAGATTTTTAGTTATTTCACATTTTCTAATCAAAATATTTAAACAGATTTTGACGACATTTTCCATATACCCAAACCGTAAATATATGTTGAGATTGCGTTTTTAAATCGTCTATTTGAAACACAGACAATTTACAACAGAAACTAGCGCAAAATATCGTAAAAAAAATACAAAAAAGAAAAAAAATATCGTGCAACACATTGTGATACATACCGATAAAGTCGTTGGGTAACATCGGCTGGTAGTACTTGGGCGTCGGGTACTGGGCGGGGAGCCGGGGCGGCAGCGTACTGCCCGCTGACGTCACACACACACACCGTTAGTTACACACACATACACACATCTACGTACACTACACCACATCAATACCAATACTACGGTGTAAAGTCAATCCGCTTATTGTCAGGTGCCCAAAAATGCATCTCTTGAGCAATTGGTAATTTACAATAAAGGTTAACTTGCTTATATTGCTTACTAAGATAACTTGAAAAGATAAATTGTTTATACCGATACGACCTAAGAGAATCGACTTTACTATAAGATGCATCTACACTTACGAACTGAGCGCGAATACGTGTATTAAAATCTTTATAGTGAAGATTTAAAATAGTGCTCAAGGTATAATTATAATATCAGCATATTGTTTGTTTGTGCTACACATATAGATTGGACTAACTCTAGAGACCACATTATAATCTTTTTAATTAAGATTTAAGCTTATGGATATAAATGTAATAGGTTACTTTTTTTTATTCTTCGATAATCGCTTGACCACAACTTGCCTGATGTTAAGCAATGATGTAGTCTACGATGGATCGCGCCAGCCTAGTATACCGATTCCCTCGTGATTACGAATGAATATTAGTGAGAAGGTGGCAGTGGAATGAGCCTCCATATGGTTAGAATCCTTCAAAGGAAAAATAAACAGTATTTTTTTTAAGTGTAGCATGGACTTACTTACGAGCCTCAAATAAATGCGCCAATCGTTCTGTTCGTAAGTAGTCGTGTGTGTCATCCACCAACTGCTGATTTTTAGGAATATTCAAAAGAAAGCACACCGCAGAAAGCTACGATTGAGGACAGTGATCACTGGAGGTCGTACACATGCCGCAAAAGAGAGCGACTCTAACTCCTGCTTGGTTCGTAAGTGTGGATGCTTCAGGGTAAAATAATAAAAGACAGCACATCGGTATCTGGCTAACTAAACGTAAATAGGCGGGACATGAAAAATATCTTATAATAGAAACTAAAATATTGTACCAAAAAATGCAGAAATTATAGAAATACCACTGTAAAAACTTATCTATTGCTAAACAGACTATGTATACTTGCAAAATAAGAAACACGGATAGCGACTTAGTGCAGTACGGCACTTAACAGAGCCTCTAGAAAAAAATTACATTGCGAAGCGGTTACGTAACATAGAAAAGAAAAAAATTTATGGGATTGACTTAATATTGTCACGTGACACATCGAAGGTGAATATGAATCCCATACATTTTGTTCTTTTCGATCTTTCGTTATCGCTTCTCTATGTAGTTTGTCTAGGAGCCCATAGCATTTTATAATATCAACGAACACACAATGAACTACAAAACGGAACCCGTGAATACGAAAGTACCGTACTGTAACCGGTTAGATTTTGAATTTATTTCTCTATTCGAACATAATCGTACTCCCGAACCAATCGAATCATAAATTGAGATCGTCGTTACGTTCGAGCGTTATTAGCGTCATTATTTGTGTCCGGTAGATTATGTCACCGTCAAGTGCGAGTTGTCTTTGATTTGTAACATTTTTATGCACTTTCCGTTATCCTGTACCTTTTCTTTCTAATATCTCGATACCATAGCTCGATCGTGCGCGTGCGCTAATGTCGAATACAAGATAATAAATTGACTTTAACCGAATCAATCTCGAGTGATCCTGAACTCTATGCTGTCGGTAGTAAACCAACTTTAAGTCGTTAACCACTGACGCTGTGGAGTCAGTATCATAAACTTACAACGACTCACTTACGACTTCACTGAGTGCAACACAAGATACTAAAACTAATAATGCAACAATAGAGAATTCTAGAAAACAACAAAATACAGCAGTAGTTATAGAGGGGATTTACCTGGTTGTGTGTTGTTCAGTAAGCTGTTGTGTAAAGAGAGATCAGGTTGTGGGTAACTCTGCTGGTTCAGCAAACCCAGCAGATTGGGGCCTGAGAGGTTCTGCTGCTGACTGTGGGCACAAATATGCTTGTTAACACATTTCCAATATTAATGATAAGGGAATTCCTAATCCTTGTACATGTATAAATGACTTCGGCACAATCTAGTGACGAAGGCGTTTAAAATATTTAATCATTACATTCTTTTAGATTTAGCGGTATTATCATCATCATCATCATTCCCCATGCCTTTTTCATGACCGACGGCTTAACGTGCTCTCCGAGGCACGGAGGGTAGTCCGTTAATCAACCAGACACCGAAACAAATCTTTGTTGTTACACAAATATAGTCCGGGGCGGGAATCGCACCCGCGACTTTCCAGACACAGTATAGCCCAATCGAACGGCTTACGGATACGCTAAGACGGATCGTCGACTAGCAACTATCGTTATCATGCATACAAATAATAGCCATAGCCGTATACACATAACCTTCGATTACTAACGACCTAACCCATCAGAGGATTAAGCAGGTCTCTTGCGCGGTCTACTTTGAAAGAATGGCCGTATTATAGGCCGACTGTTTAACTCGCGTATCGCCATCTGAGGTACAAAGTCATAAAACATTAATTAAATCTCTTATAGAACTATTTAACCACAGATAAAAGTAATGTAAGACTATTGGTCACTAATATCCATATCGCTTGAATCATCATCACTGTCTGTGCAGCTTGAGGAGTCAGAATATTGGCGATAGGCGATACGCGAGTTAAATGGTCGGCCTATTGTGTCTCTGCGTCGAAACATCAATCGGTTCCGGCAATAAAGTTAGACTAAAAACATTTAAGCTATCGGTCCCGGATATCTGAATTACATTTTGCGATATTCAATAGTGACTATCACTATTTACTATACTATATGTAGACTGAAGTCTGAAAACATATCGCGCCAAGCCGAAGTAATTTAAGTTTTAAATAGGTATGCAAAATCAACAATACTCACTTCATTATGTTCTGTTTGAGCAGCATCCTCTGTATATTTTCAGCGTTAGGTAGAGAGTCTGTCACCCCCTGCGTAGGGGTCAAAGTTTGAGGCACTGGCATCCCTATCCTGCCACCTGTAGGATCCAACGCGCCCATTCCAAGCCCTATATTGAGCCCTAAATCCCCTCCCATCCCCATTGGAGTACCTACTTGACTTAGAAGGATAGGGGTATCTGTTGAAATTTGTAACGGGGTAGTTAAGTTTGACTGTAGGGTTGCGTTTAAGAGGTTAGGGTTAATCATGTTTTGTATCTGAGATCCTTGAATTTGAGGGATGGATTGGATATTTGAAGGTAAAGGTGCTGGCGCGGGCATGTTCATAGTGGCAGGTGGGTCTTGTTTAACTTCTAAAGGTCTTTCTACAGTAGCTATATGGTCTACCATCGGCTGTGGCACTTGAGAAGGCACAGTATACTGGTGCGTAGGAACATATTCTTGTGGAGGCAATACTGGTTCTTTTTCCGGAAGACCGTTAACTTGGGGCTGTTCTTGAGGAACCTCTGGGAGCTGGTCTTTGGACTCTTCCGGCTCAGGTATAGCTTTCTCTTCTGGAACGTTCTCCCCACGGTCCACAACGGGACTGACTAGAAACCGGGATATTTTCCGGGTAGGTTTTTGTGGCTTCTTATCGCTATTTTGTGATTCTGTGCTGCCTGACCGCTCCGGTGCTAACGATCCACCGTCTGATTGATTTGAACCTGAGAACACAAAACTACATTTCAAAACACTTAACTAGACTGCGACCTGGTAGGATCCACTCTCTATTTAACAATTAATTTAACAACTATTTAATTTGTACATAGGCCTCATCTAAAGCACAATCTGTGAGCTACTATCATCTAGCTCCCACCAACCAGCTTACAAAGGTCACTTCATCCAATCAAAGTCAAATTTATAAAGAAAGATATGACGCGGTGATGTTCATCTTTCTAGGCAGCATAACAGATATCTCCACCTTACAAAATCGTCGCCGTCACTCTATCAGCAATGCAAAGGAACTGCTAAGTTTCTGGGACTGGGTTGGCTGTAGTGATACCAGAATAATAACCGACTCTGCTTCTGCACTAGACAAGTAGGTTAATTCACGTATTAAATTCAGTTGCATGTAAGTTTCGATCAAAACAGCCCTTTTCGTACGAGAGTACGAAAAGGGCTGTTTTGACAACCGTTGTGAGATACGCTCGCGTCAAGTTCGCGTCAGGCGAGCGCTTTAGCGTGTATCTTATTTATATGACAATCACAAGAATATCATTTTGCATTATGACGTAAACTTAATTGCAACGTGATTGCAACTGCACCGCAACTGCGGCGCGTCAAGAAATTATTTGAATTAGCCTACTGAGCAGCTACGGGTTATCTTCCAAAACTTGCTACCTATGTCTCTGTAGGTTTTGTTGATGGTGCTAGACTGACCTATAGAGGATGCGGTGCTAATCTTCCTGGCGACAGTGTCCTGCACCTTGTGCACCACAGCGTCAGGCGGATCGTGCTCCAGCTGGTCGTACGCGAGCTCGGCCGCGATGTTGTCGTGACTGGCGGTTGGTGTCGTACACTCGGAGTTGTCCTGGTTTGAGTCTGTTAGGTTCTCCTCGCGTTCTGTCGTCTCCGAGTCGTAATCAGTCTGTATGGGTAGAGAGTATGAGAACGGTAGAATCGGCGCAGTATCATTAGCAAGGGGTACCGGGACCAAAACAATTTTCAAACAAAAATCTTAATAGCAGTTCAAGCTTGCGATATTTTTTTAGTGAACAGCCACAAGCTCGACCATAACAAGGTGACCTTGATTCATCAATAGCAGTTATAGCGAAAGAGATAAAACATTTAATCACTGTTAGTATTTGTAAAGCCTTTTAATAGATAATTATAATACGGTGTTTGAGCTAGGCTGGCAAAATGTAACAGGTCGATTGTATGTTACCTTGTCTATATTGAGCCTGAGAGCGGAGTGGTGAGCTGGGTTAAGTACAGGAGTCACCCCAGGGTTGGTGACCAGCTGGTTCACTATATCCTTTATCAGTTCCATGAAGGTGGCACTCTGCCATTCTGGTAACAAGTTGTTGGTTACCTACAACAAAAAATCAAATATCCCAAACAAACCATAAACCAGGGAACTCTGGAATTTTGTCAAATTAAATACTAAAAACAGTACACGGCTAGCTTTTGTATACTAATAAAAAATAATAAAATAATAATTACTAATATTTGTAGGCAAATAATTCAATAACATCATTCGTTTGTGAAAGTGCACCGTTCAATCAAAATCCGTACATAATGGTTCCCGGTTGATGCAAACCAGGTGACCGTAAAATGGTGGTAGACTTCGGCCATGGATAGTGTCCTCTCACCAGACAAAGCATTCGGGTGCGATATATGGTGACAACATTTGAAGGGTGTTTGGAACAGTTGCCACTTCATTTTCAACCATATAGAATTCAAATTGGAATTTACTAGGCGCGTTTCATTGTAGACCACATCAATCCTTAACATTAAGCATGCTGTGGTCTACCAGATGCCAAATTTTAAGATAAAAAGGAACTTACAAAATTGCTAGCAATCTCTTCCGGATTAACATCGGTGACATCAAATTTGAAAGTTACAGTCTTAGACTTGGACTCGAGCTGGCACTCCACCATGGTAGCAGCTTCGTTTACGTCCAGCACACTCAACTTGGGCAGCTTGTCCTTTTCACGGGACCGCTTCTTGGAACCACGGGACTTCTTCTCGGAAGATATAGGAGATGATATGGCTGTACCAGCTAAAATTGTTGGGCATTTTAAACACTCCAAATAAAAGGAAACAGGTCCGCGCCTGCTTCCTTCTTAAAAGAATACAAAAAAAGGTCCTAAAGGAGCACATGCCGACATTACAAGTATTGCAAGTTTTGATCTATTGCTGTATGTAAATTTTTATAAAATATTAGGTTCCACCTTTGATTTATTAACCAAAAGGAGTGAATATGACTAACATTTCGTAGACTCTACATACTGGCCATCTGATACCAAACTAAGCAGAGCTTGTACTATGGAAACCAGATAACTGATAATATACTACATAAAATACTTTTCTTTTGTACATACATCCTACTAAAATTATAAACGCGAAAGTTTGTAAGAATGTATCGATGTTTGTTACTCTTTCACGCTAAAACTAGTGGACGGAATTGGATAAAAAGCACAGAGATCGATTATGGTCTGGATTAACACAGGCTACGTTTTATCCCAACTAGTACCACACGAACGAAGTCGACCCCGAGACTCAAGACAAACAGACATAACACAATGTCTGACTAGGGTGGGAATCGAACCCATGACCTGCGGCGTGAAAAGCAAGCACCTACTGTTGGAGCGCCAACAACTATTATTTCAAGGCGCAGGCGCGCGCGGCAAAAGGCCATCGGCGCGCGTGGCAAAAAGCCATCGGCGCGCACAGACAACGGACCAGCGGCGCTCATAATTAAAAAACTTCACTTTTTGCTTCGCTCTATTCGGAATCATGGTGTTAACTTTGTACATCAAATTCAAGTTATTAAACCAGCATCTAAATTAATACAGTCCATTTATTTCTATCGTAGAATCATAAACACCTACGTTAGCGACCACGCCACCGGCCCGCGTGTGAAAATTAAGGCCTAACAGTGGAACCGCAAGGGACTTTTTACTACTATTTTAATTATAAATATTTTTTTATGCTTTATATAAATTACTAACCTTCTTGCTGCTGGGTTTCCGCTTGCTTCTCCTCAACAGAACTGAGCTCTGAATGCCGCACAACATCAGTATGGTTAGGGAACTCAGTCATTGGAGTCAGGAATTGTTCCTTCTGCCCCCCATTGACATGGAACCCATTCTCCTGCTGTTCTACTAAACTCAACTGCTGCGGAACTGTATCTTGGACCTGACTTTGGCCTTGGGCACTAATGGACTGGGTAGTTGGTTGGATCGGCTGGGTAACATGGGTTGATTGTGGTATAGGTTGAACAGTTTGAACTGGTTGTGTTATGGGGATAGGTGCTGGTAATGTTTGAACTGTTTGGATCGGTTGGGATTGAGGAACCGACTGGGGAATTGTTGTGATGGGTTGAGGTACTGAATGAACTGGTTGGGGTACTGATGGTACAGAGGATGGAAGAGATACTGGTTGAATAGATTGCAAAGTTTGAGGAACTGAGGGCAAGGATTGTGGGATCGTTTGGGGTGGAATTTGTTGGGGGATGGAATCTTGGGGTAAGGATATGCTTTGAGGGATCGAGGATGCGACAGACGAGGGTATGGAAGATTCTACTTGGTACTGCTGAAGGAGGACGGGCTGGCTTTGCGCTTGTTGATACATTTGCAGAGGATTGGCTGAATAATTTTGCACTGGAGTGCCTTCATGACTAGATATCTGCCGTTCCTGCTGCATAACGCTGAAGTTTTGCTGCATCTGCATGTTGTGTGGTAGCGACTGACCCTGCATTGTGGGCAATTGGTGGTATTGCTCGTCAGAGCGCTGGCTGTAGTGCATCTGGTCCACTGACATTTGTTGTTGGAGTTGTGGCTTGGAATACTGATCCGACATCAACACTGGCTGCTGTTGCTGCTGTTGTTGTTGTTGCTGTTGTTGTTGTTGCTGCTGTTGTTGTTGCTGGTCGTGGACGTCTGCAGAACTTATTTGACTCTGCTCCGAACCTTGCCGTTGGTACATAGGTCGTTGCGCTCGTAAGATCTCCTCAACTTTTTGTTGTTGCTGGTGATCCATTATTTGCTGCTTCTGGGCCAATATTGCCCAGTTTTGAGTAATAATGTTCTGCTGAGTTTGTAGTTGGTATTCCTGTTGAGCCAGATATTGTTGTTGCTGTTGAAAATGCCGCAAGTTGGAGAGAGTTTGACCTGGTAACTGTAAGGGTTGTGTTAACATTTGCTGTTGTAGCACTAACTGTTGTTGTGCTAGCACTTGTTTTTGCATATCGAGTTGTTGTTGGGCTTGCACAACTTGTTGTTGTGCATGAGCAACTTGTTGTTGCTGCGCTATGAACATTGGGTCCATGGTGGTAGCGAGAACAGGTTGTATGTATTGCTGGTTCTGCTGCAAACTAGCATTATGCTGCATTTGGGATCCTATTAAGTGCTGCATATTTTGTTGTAACGCGTCCAGGTCTTGCTGCTGCTGGATTTCTAAGTTTTCTGCTTGCTGTTGGGACTGCTGTTGATTTTGTTGTTGCTGTAGTTGCGCATGCGTTTCGGACTCGGATTCTTTTCTAGATTGCAACGTGTCGGGTCGTTGGATGATCTGAGCTAGGATGTTTTGTAGATTTTGTAGGGATGGATCTAACATTTGTCCTGAGACGAGATTCTGTGGACCAGCGATGATGTTCTCTTGTGCTGTGAGTTGTTCTTCTAGATGTTTCTGTTGTATCGCCGCTGCTTGTTGTGCGATTATGTTTTGTTGTTGTTGTATTATTTGTTGTTGGAGCGCCTGGTTTTGGTTGTTGATGTCGGCGGTTAGTTGTTGGTTGAGGAGTGCTGGTTGGAGTTGTGTTTGTGAGGTTTGTTCGAGTAGTGTTTGTTGTGGGTGCTGTTCCATTAGAGCCTGGCCTTGGACTGATTGTTCTAGCATTTGTTGGTTGTAGAGATTCTGCTCCATCATTACCTGGGAAGACATAATTGAAACTATGACGACTTACTTTTGACTGGTATCAAATTAAATGCATTTTCAACCAGTTCGTCAAGTCAAAGTATAGTTTATCAAGATCAATGTATCTTGATAAACTGATTGTTTTGGTATTTGTTCCTTATCGTATTCCATATTTGACGTATACCAATCCGACATAATAATTTTTTTTCAGTTGATAAACATACTTTTAAATATTACTTGTAAAATCAAAATAATTTATACGTCGAATCTGGAAGTCATATTTGGCATACGGCAAGTGAAGAGCAGCGGTGGCGCAGTGGTACGGGCCTCGCCTTAGAAATATAAGGTCGCGGGTTCGAATCCCAGCCGTGCCCACACATCTTTGTGTAAATGGTTTCATCGCCGCTGCTCAATATCGGTGAAGGAAAACATCGTGAGGAAACCGGCATGTCTAAGAACTAATCATTCGAGTACATGTGACATCCACCAACCCGCACTTGGCCAGCGTGTGTGGATTAAAGCCTAAACTCTCCCAACTAGTTCGATAGTTGAGAGAAGACCCGTGCCCAGCAGTGGGACACAAAAAGGGTTGAATAGAGAAGTGAAGAACATGTGGAATTTGCAAGTGATATACTATCAAAAGTGTTTCTAGCAGTTTCTGTCTACTAGCAGGTTCTTACATGTTTATGTTTCAAGTTCTGTTCTATCAGTGCATGTTGCTGCAACAGTTGCTGGTCCGCAGCCATGGACGGCGAGATTCTCGCCTGCATCAAGTTGTGCTGCAACAACTTCATCGCGGTCTCCTCGTTGTTCAGTTGTTGGAACTGTTGCTGGAGGAGTTGTTGTTGGGCTTGTAGCAGTTGAGATTGAGGATCTAACCTGAAGTATATTGAATACTAGGTTTAAATGATTTGCTTTACACACTTACACGTTAATAGGCATTATGCCTGTGTACGGATAAAATTTATATTTAGTTTGATCACTGATAAAGGAAATATTGAACTTATATTTTATTTGTTTAAATCAATTAAAAAATACTCAGTCAAATCAAATCAAATCAAATTTCTTTATTTGTAGATCATAGGTAAGATACAGATTTAACAATTGAAAGTCATTGAACGCTATGTATGGCCATAAACAGCATACAAATATCGATATCATTAGATGCATTACCATTACCCCAGTCGGGTCGTAATTTGACAGATTCTTATTAATTAAATTACAATTGAAATCGAAATCGCATAAAGTATACGAGTGATGTGACTAAATCACAGACAAGATGCAAACTAGTCGCCACTTTCTACAAATATTGTATGAAATCATAATCATCAATAGTTGGCGGGGTATGGGGGAAGATATTTGATTGGTTCGTTCATGATTAGCTTTTGATCGGACAATATGTAGTGGTCAGACTAATGTTAGGAGAACGGGGGAGTTACAACTATGTGGTGCCTATCGATCGATGGACTAATTATAATTTGTACCTGTAAAATTCTGAATTATTAGATAAATATAGTAGTACATTAGAACTGTCGACCACAGATTCTCAATTATGGAATATTTATTTTATAATTGCCGATGTCCCCTCTACAGCGAGTCTTCACCCTATTATTATATCTCGGCTTTCATACGTTATTGCCTATGCTGAGATCTTATGCTTTGGCTCGCTAATACTAAAGGCTTATTTTGGAATAAGACTATACAATAGATAAAATTCAGTATTTTAGAGAAAGAAAAACTGAATCTTACTGCACAGCAGAGAGTGGCTGCGGGCCCACGCCGTTGAGGAGTCCCGCCTTCACCTGGTCCACGGGGCCCGCCTGCTGGTTCTGGATCATTTTCATCTACACACCAAATAACAAAGAGTCACACGATGATTTTGTTACTAGTCAGATATGTAATAATTTTACAATTAAGATTTATTGCGAGCAGCGACGGCTCAGCGGTATTGGCCTTGCCTATGTAAAGTAAGGTCGCGGGTTCAATTCCCGGTGGTTCCCACACATCTGTATGGATTTTTTCACCGTCGCTGCTCAACATCGTTGAAGGAAAGCAAAAGATCGCGCGGAAACCGTTCTAAAAACTAATCATTTTAGCACATGTGACATCCACGAACTCGCATTCACCAGCGTGTATGGATTAGGCCTAAACTCTCTCATGTAGTAAGATAGTAGAGAGAAGACATGTTCCCAGCAGTACGAAATTATTCGTACATGATTACTACACCCGTGGAAAGCAGAGGCCGGTCGCTATTATTAGATTAAAAAAGTAATAATTGTTTACTGTCTCTCGGTATTCTCGGCTTTTAACTTAAAAAATAGTTAAAGTAGTCATTTTGTATAAAATCTAGGACAGAGCCAACAACATAATTAAAAAACTTAGGTTTAATTTGATTAAAGAACGTTATACCAGTATAACAAACAATTACGAGAAGAATTCTACTCACTACGAAAATACAAAAATCTTAGCACCACACTTTTACAGGGAGCACGGGAAGCAAACCCGCGACCTCAAAGCTAATTACGCAAGGCAATAGTTACCTGTCTCAACTGCTGTTCGTAAATCTGTTGTCTGTTCTGTTCGATGATCGCCTCCTGGTTGAACAACATCTGCGCTTTTTTTTCACTCCTCTCCCTGGAGACAACACACTACATAAATCTCATGGTACATATGGAAGAGCAAAAAAGATATTGAGTATTGAGTTTTGGGGGCTGAGTCACCTTCGTCCGTGGGTCCGTAAAGGTGTACACCTTTAATTGAATCCCCCCACGTGGTCCCCGGGTGGTGCAAATCAGGTGACAATCAATTGGTGGTAGACTTCGGCCGTGGTTAGTGACCACCCACCAGGCATAGCCACACCGCCAAGCGGCCTTGCTGTGTACCGGTGGGATGTCTGGTGACACCATGCAGTGAGGGTGGGTCGGAATTGTTTCTCCTTTAAGGTTTCTAACCTTTAGGAGGCTCATTCCACTGCCACCTTCTCACCGATAATCATTCGTAATCACGAGTGAATCGGTGTACTGGGCTGGCGCGTTCCATCGTAGGCTACATCATTGCTTAACATCAGGCAAGTTGAAGTCGAGCGCCAGCCTATCGAAGAATAAAAAAATAAAATAAAAAGAAACAGTTTAAATATACTAAGCACGCCCCGCATTATTTTTTTTATTTTTTATTCTGCGATAAGCTGGCGCTTGACTACAACTTGCCTGATGTTATGCAAGACATTGTACGTACGCGTTCCTCGAACGTATGAACGACGCGAATGAAATATGCACGCCCCGACATTGCGGCAGTCATTTTTTATATATTTTTTTACTGTTATAGATTTGCGCTTGACAACAATTTGGCCTATGTTAAGCGCAATGATGTAGTTTTTGATGGAACGTTACAGCCCAATATACCGATTCACAGTGAGAAGGTGACATATGATTAGAAACCAGTGAGTCCATTTTCTTTGGTTTGGCCCATCTCTACATTTTTCTTCTTGATGTAAAATATCAAATTCTATGTTTGGTTATGAATAAATGAAATGATTATTATTAGCTCAAATATTTTGATAAACATGTATTTTTTATAGTTATCACAGTACATAATATCATGTCGCAAATTATGTGTACGTACGTAATAATAATTAATATAAAAACAATGCATCTTCCCAATGGTAAGTTCTCTAGGGTCTTAACTATGTAATCTTTAAAGTAAATCATTTGTTAAAGATTAAGATATGGTGTTCGATTACGTAATCATGATGTATATTTCTAATTCTAGCTCGTGATATAATAAATAATTTATTACATAAGCAGACGGTGTTTATCTGTAATTAGTAGTGCAGTTGGATTAAAGATCAAATTGTTTAGACACTATATGTAATTACACTGTGACAATTGTTGGTAAACGTATAACCCTACTAAAATTAATGCTACTGTGTAGCTCAATAATAAAATAAAGTGATTATACACATAATTGATTGTGAAAGTGTTTAAACCATGTTATAACGATATAATGTCAGCAATAATGATTTGCGCTACGATGCGAAACATATGCCGAGAAAGTGAAACTCAAGTAGTTATTCAAGCGCACCCCTTGTTTTAACAGTCTTCTATAGAAAGAGTCATCGGAGTATCACTTCGAATGTACATTTCTGTTTCGAATTTTCGGGCATAACTGTCATTTTTAAACAGGTATCTATGCTTAATTATTTTATTGTTGTTTATTGAACTTTGCTCCAATATACCACTATGCAGAATGTTCAATAAAATTTCAATTTAGAGTTTTCATGGGAGAGTAATCATATACCTTGCCTTTTTCCCATTTCTATTGGGATCGGCTCCGAGTCTAACCTAATGTGGCTAGCTACTAAAATTATACGAGCGACTGCCATTAGACCTCGATACCCCGAGGGAACAAGTAGCCGAGACGGTTAGACTAGGTGTCACATTATATTGGCTTCTGACTACATGTAACGATTGTCATAGATGTGTTAATTAACAACCGCGACCGACGACTTAACGTGCTCTCAAGGCACGGACGGTAGTCCCTCAACCAACCAGACACCGAAACAAATCTTTTTGTTACACAAATATTGTCAATCAAACTCATGACTTCCCAAGCACAGTATACACACAGCCCAATCGGACGGCTTACACCGCTCGACTACCGAGGTCTTCTGTTTTCACAAAAGAGTAATAAAGATTTAACCATTCATCTCAACAAACTTCAGTAGATATGCATCGTAATCCTCAATAGTTAAGTTTAATCGATGACCTTGACCTGGGTAAACAAACTTTTTGTCACTATTTCTAACATTATAATTTATGAATGAACTTTGATTTAATAACGTAACGTATACTTTTAGCACACATTTTCACACTTGTATTACCCGAAAATGAAGGCAGAGGTAATTGTCACCCACTTTTCGCCGGTTATTTTTAGGCTCCATACTACGTAATAGGAGCCGAGCCTATTGCCGTTCATCAGTCACAATTCCATACTCCGAGCTGCAACTAAGATTTTCTAAGTAAATTAGATAAGTCTTTGCTGGAACCAGGAATCGACACCGAGACTATTAATTATTAGGCGATCACGCTCACCACGGACCACAAGTTACTGTTATTAAACTTTCTCCATATACCAATATGGAGAAAGTTCAATAAAATTGTAATTTAGAGTTTTCATGAAAGGATAATAAACATTAATCTATTAATTTTCGTTAACTTCTGTATACATGCATCGTAATCAGCTATACAGTTAGGTTGAACCGATGACCTTGACCTTGGTAAATAAACTTTTTGTCACTACTTCTGATATTATGACTTAAGAATGAACTTTGATTTAATGAAACGTAATATTTACTTTATTATATGTTATATACTAGCAACCCCGGCTTCCAACACCACAACTTATACACCTGAACCTTCCTCCTGAATCACTCTGTTTATTGAAGAAAAACGCATGAAAATCCGTTCAGTATTTTTTTAGTTTATCGCTAACAGGCAACGGAAACGACTTTATTTTACACTGTGTAAAGATAAAAATGAATTAAAAAAAAACTGTAATAAACAAAATACAAATTCACTAAAAACAGCACCATAATAATTAAAACAAAGTTTTAAACACTAAATATCACGTGTAATCTTTAAAAAAACACTTATAAAATCGAATTAAAACTACGTAAACAGTGATTTATAATCAAGAAACCTTGGCGAGGGAAACTCGCTCAATTAAACTGAGACTGAAACACACGCAAGGTCTCGCAGACGATTAGTATTATACATTGTTATCCGTCGCCATGGTTACCAGACATCGGCTACTTTGCAAAACTTCGCTGATGAAATTCTAGCGGGATATTCGTAAAGAGTTACGGTCATATTCACAAAAACATTATAAAACTAGTCAAAATGGACTTTGTCTCTTTCTTACTAGTATAAAAGTCAAGATGACAAACAAAGACAAACTAATTATAAACCTATTTTAGCTATAATGAGCATATAATACGTTTATAACTACGAGGAGTTAATAACTACCTTTACTTATCGATATTGGCTAACCAGCCTACTCCACGTTGTGTCGAAATTATTTTTATTGTGTTTTATGGCAACAGTCACTGGTCGTGATTTACGAAAACGATAATTACAATATTAATACAATTCTTTGCAGCAATCACCGCAAGTGTCATTGTACAAGTTTGGCTAATAAGGTATCGATTCACATTTATAATTAACAACACTTAAATATTTCAAAACTTTCACTAGTCACATAACAATAATTTGCTTAAAATTTAATCAAATCTAATGATGATAAATAAGGTTAAATGTGTGTACGTGTATGCTGTCGCGCGTGCTAAAACTATGATAATACTAAATGTAACACGCGCAGATACGCGAATACATCTAAGTATACTCGTGCACAAAGCCGTTGGCTAAACAAAATATTAATATACTAGCGGCCCACCCCAGCTTCGCCCGGGTAGCTTCAGCCCACTCAACAATTGACAAAAAATGTGATAAAGAACCGCTCAACCGATTTTGTGAAAACTTCACAAAAACCATCTACTAAATAGTCCAAAGAATGCCTAAACATTTGGTTTGAATAGGTAAGCCCGTTATTGAGTTATAAAATTACAACGAGAAGTGGCATTGATTTTTATATATAAATAAGATTAAGGACTGACTGACTGACTATTTTGACTGGCCTGGTGGCGCAGTGGTTAGTGACCCTGACTGCTAAGCTGGAGGTCGTGGGTTCGATTCCCACCTAGGACAAATGTTTGTGTGTAATTTATTTATTATATGTATTTACGAAAAAAAAAGGTATTTCAGTATTATATCCGTTCCTAGTACCCCTAACACAAGCAAATAAGGTGATGTCAGATAGTTTACTTGAACGAATGTTCACTCGAGTGAATGCTTCATTCTTTCATTTCATGTCGACACGGCTCAGCTGGCACGACGTAAAAAGGAACATTCATCAGTAGTTTCTTTCAATACATCGTCGAAGTTGAGATATTATAATAGGCATAGGCTCTAATCTAATTCACAGACGATAGTTGAGAGATTATAGGCATAGGCTCTAATCTAATACACAGACGATGAGTTGAGATATTATAGGCATAGGCTCTAATCCACAGACGATGGTCTAGTGTGTGGATGATCAGACCCGTATCTTAATAAAGTCTGTGAGGTCGGTATGCGTAACATTCCTAAGCTCAATGACCTTTGCATAAATATACTGATAACTACAAATCTCAACCTTGAGGGTGTTTAATTACAAACTATTCTTGTTTAAGGCGACCTCTGTAGTCGAGCGGTGTAAGCAGTTCGATTTGGCTATACTGCGCACGGGAGGTCGCGGTTTCGACTCCCGCCTCGGACAATCTTAGTGTTACAAGAAAGGTTTGATCCGGTGTATGGTTGGTTGAGGGACTACCCTTCGTGCCTCGGAGAGCATGTTAAGTCATGGATCCCGGTTGTCATTAAAACTTGTTACAATCGTTACAGGTAGTCAAAAGGCTAATATAATCTGTCAACTGGCCTATCTCAGCAACTGGTTCCACGCAGATTTCGAGGTCTAATGGCAGTCGCTAGTTTAATTCTAAATTAAGGTAGGGTAAGAATGAGGAATAAGACAAGGAAAATAATTCTAGTTAAAGGCGAATATATTATAGCCTGTATTTTTATAAAGGGTGCTTGCATCGCACTATCCCCAACACGGCCCTATAGCCTATGTCCACGGCAAGTAGCAAAGCTGTGCGGAGGGTGAAAACAACCGCCAAAACTAAGTAGAAACTGCTTGTAAGAGTAACGTTTACACACATCAGACTCAATTTTTTGATTGAAAGAAAAAGTATGTACAAACAATTAATTATCTTGTCTATTATTACTACTTTTGTTGCCGACTGTATTTGAATGTATTGCATTAATGCGTCAGTACAATTATCCGCTCGATCTCCGAACCATGATTTATGCATTTATGTTATTATGACGTTGTGTTTCTACTTCATATTACACTTGATAAAAAACTACTAAAAGTAAATCTAGGAAGTTTTCAACTTGAATAATGTTAGGTAAGACTTATGCTCACATTCGGCAATGTCAAATAATTACGATTTCTTATCTTAATAAATACATACATAGATAGCATCACGCCTTTATAACCCGAAGGTGTAGGCTGAGGTTATATTTAGGACACATACGTAATAGGGGGCGAGCCTATTGCCTTTCATAGGGCACAATTCCAAATTCCGAGCTGCAACTAAGATTGTCTATGTATATTTCAAAAATCTTTTCGCTCGACCGGGGAATCGATCACGGAATCTATCCAAATGTTAATGTCGCTACGTGGCAGCAAAATTCTACATAAAAAATATTCACACATACACACAGCGCCATCTAGTGTCAAATTAAACAATTATATTTGCTTGTGTTATAAGTGCCACAACTTACAATATTTTTTTTGTAAATACATTTAATAGATAAATTACACCTAGACACCGAAAAAACACCCAGTACAAATATTTGTACTGGGTGGAAATCGAACCCACGACCTTCGGCTTAACAGTCAGTGTCACTAACCACCACGCCACTAGGCCAGCCACACGCGTCAAACTTATCATTTTAATCAGGGATTAAAAATGATAGTTGCTATACATAGATTTACAAATCAGATATTTTATTTTCAACATTACAAGACCTACCGAATGGGTCCTTTGCGTCGCGTGACAGATGCGCATTAGTCTTTAGACAATGCTTTTTGAATAGACTAGTTCAATATTCAATGTTGTTTGTGTAAGCTACACTGTAACAATGAATCATTTATACTTTGTATAAAATGTAGGAGATTTTGACGTGACAACGTCTTAAATTAGGTTGCGGCTGGGAGGCACTTATGAAAAAGTGTAACGCTCGGTAACGTTACGATGAGTCACCGAACGAGAGAGAGGCCCGCTGAATGCCTTGCGTCTCTCTCCCACTCAACTATGTTTCATCCTTCTTCCTACTATACGAATGAATATTCACATTAAAATTATTTTACCACTCAAAGTCGTTGTCACGTAAAACTTTCGCCCGTATACCGAATTTACAGGCAACCATTTTTTTTTTATAGAATATACAGGCGCAAGTTGTAGAGAGCAAATTAAAGTTATATTTATATAATTAGTACCTGGATAACCGGACTTCGCTTGGTTTATTTTTTATTTGAAATTACATCAAAGGAATCCCAGTAATTGTTTTTCTAACATAAAGAAGTGATTACAAAAAACAATAACTATGTGACCGACGGCTTATTAATGACCGCCCAATCTTCCGTCCGAGGTATCATAACATTTTAACTATAGTGACATTTGCCTTCGTATTCTAATGATATCGTAGCAGCAATTAGTTTCTAGCTAGAGCACATGTCGACCTCTTTTTTAATTTTACATATTGCATGCCTGACCAGGATGTAAACGCATGTTTATGACAAATAAATTATCTTTATCTTTATCTTAGAGCAAGGTACATCGATTGATCGCACCCGAAACCCCGTGTACACTAAATTTTATGAAAATCGTTGCAACCGTTTCCGAGATTCAGATACAGGTATAAAATTATATATACGTATACAAGAATTACTTGTTTGCTCGTTTCCTCGTTTTCTTGTTAGGCATGAGTATATTCATAATTCTTTTATTGTTCATATACACGGGATTCAATATGATGGTGATTTATAAAATGAACGAGTACGCCATGTTCTACCATAAGGCGTATGAACATTGTAGTTTAAATATAGATTTTATAACAATTAACATTAGACATCATGCATTAAAACTAAATAAATCATTCAATGTCAAAAATAAATGTGGGTAAATAAATGTATTCCCATGTCTAAATATAATATAGTCAAAATTTAAATTATTATACATTATTATTACTGTTAATAAATTAATTAATGTCATAGTATGATTTGCCACATTTACATTGCCCGTAATCTAGAGGTTAGGTACTGATCGTAGACAGACATCAAATTAAGAGATTATCAACACAATGGAATGGTCACAAGTTATTAATAAATAACAACTATTGTCTGTGATCATTCAACCAGCGCATCGGCATCAGCCTCGACTTTGAAATATATGGTCACACGTGTTCGATCCCTGGTCGTGCCCAAACATTGTGAATTTTTTCATCGCCACTGCTCAATATAGGTAAAGCAAAAAATTAAGTTATTCACTGTTTTACTTCGCAAAATCTAAAATAGGCATCCCGCAGTATTACGATTGACTACAACTTGCCTGGTGTTAAGTAATGATGTAGTCTACGATAGAACGCGCCAGCCCAATTTAACAATTCACTCGTGATTGCGAATGATTTTCGGCAGTGAAATGACTCCGTATGATTAGAAACCATAAAGGAGCAACAATTCCTCGACACCCTCTCTGCATGGTCTCACCAGACATCGCACCGGAACACGGCAAAGCCGTGCGGGCGGTGCGGCTGTCTGGTGGGTGGTCACTAATCACAACCGAAATCTACCACCAGTTAATTACCAGTAAACATAATTGATTTAACCAGTTGATTGTTACCTGATTTGCACCACCCGGTGACTAAGTGTGGGGACTTAGATAAAAGGTACACTCCCACAAACGAAGGTGACCCACCCCTTAAAACTCAAAAGACTAGTTTGGGTGCAAATTTCTATGACAAGTATGTATATAAAAAAAGTAGTACATACATATATAGTCTATCAGTTATCTGGTTTCCAAGACAAGCTCTACATAATAAGTGAGTGATTGTGTTAATGTCTTAGAATATTATTACTATTATAAATCTGACCTGTTGAGACTGATGAGCTGCGACTTGAGCAGCTTGAACACGATCCTGGTGTCCTCCTCCATGATGAGTCCAGCCTTCGCCATCTCGTTGGCCACCTCCTGGCAGTCGTCGTTCTCGATGTCGAACTCGAACTGGATCGCTTCGTTCTCCTTGTGGGTGTAAGACCTGTACGTTATGTTACATTATACAACTACTTAAACGTCTAATATGCCTAAATTACATGGAGCAGCGCTGGCGCAGCGATACGGCCCTCGCCTTAGAAATATAAGGTCACGTGTAACGATTTCCGCTCGTGCTCACAAATCTTTGTGTGAATTGTTACATCGCCGCTGCTCAATATCCGAGAAGTGAAAACATCGTGGGGAAGCCGGCATGTCTAAGAACTACCTAATCTTTCGATGGCATGTGTCATCCACCAACCTGCAATTGGGCAACGTGAGGGCATTAAGGCCTAAACTCGTAAGATAGTTGAGAGAAGACCCGTGCCCAGCTGTGAGACACTAAAAAGGGTTGAAGTGAGTGAGTGAAATGACATGAAGGATGATATTATTTGTTCCGTCATCGATATCCGGAATCCATAGTGAGATTAGCCTTCCGTTTTTCTTGTGTTCGTCGAGTCAAGCGAGCTCCTCTCTAACGCTAGTGGCGCCCTCGTGCGATAATTACCGGTCACGTGATTACCTGTTACCTCAAGGAGCGCGCCACATTATTTCGTCATTATAGCGTCGTTTTTCTTAGTGTTCAGACGTGTGTGAGCAACTTAAAAATTAGTGTAAGAAATTAATATACTATTTAAGTGCTGTAAAAATATCCTCTCTTTCGCGATGAAGTGTAACGGTGCGGAAAAATGTTTGCGCGGGAAGGAGTGTTGCAGCGGAGGCGTAATCTGAAATTGGGCAAATTAAATCAGGTTTGGATTTTCTAACCCCCAAAAAGAATAGGGGCACGTAAGGTGAGTGAGTTAAATTGAATAAATCTTGTATTTTTAACACTATCTAGTAATAACGTGCAACTAATGTGACTTATTACGTAACTTTAAACAAAGTTGCATATTTGCCCGCGTTTCGAATTAATTTGACAATTACCAAGTTCAAGTAACGCGAAATCTTAATTAAGCGTCTCAGATTACCAAAATATAAAATATATTTTATCCTACAAATAACGAATTCTATAATAAATGCGTATTTAAGGAATTTTTAAATCGAAAGTTGACTTTCTATTTTATTAACGGTGGCTAAAAAGAAAAATACTTTTGTATGCCATGTCTTGTAGAATATTTTAGTATGTTCTCAACAAGCTATTATTATGAAAGTACCTACAACCGTTAACACTTTTAAAAGAATTCTTTTCTGTCATCATGTACTATTTTACTTTTACCCTCGTATACAAATTGAAAAGTATATGATGCACAAACTTATGTAGGTATTCTTTAAAAAGTAATAAATCGTTACAGTAGGTGGCATCAATTGGATATGCTAAAATACATCGAACTTATCTAACGTTTTGAATGGTATAACTATGAGTTAAGTGACTAGCGGTATTGCTTCAATTTACTTAAAAGTCAATACTTTTGATTTGTCAGTTCCGTGCAGTCCATTTTTCGAAGTTAGTATCTACCTACTCATTTATTACAAATAACCTATGATCGAAGTGTGGGTTATAACAATTCGTTTATTTATAAATATCAAAGAATTTGCACGTTCAAGCTTAAAATATTAATTTGTTTAACTTTGCAATATCTTACTGAAAAACGGGGGGAGTAAAACCTATTATTACCTCCAGTTTGGAAAAATGAGCCTCAATATTCAAACGCGAGCGCGAAATAAGTGTTTACAGGAGTACAGTCTTAACCTATTAGCCGAAAACTATTATAACATCGACTTTGAATAAAGCCAGCAACAAGCCACCAAAATATGAGCGCGATTTTTGCCGCTGCTACCTTTCAACAGGAAGACAGCTTTAGCATCAAAGCAGCTAAAGGGTAAGGCTTTTCATTTTGGAGGCAACCAAGAGTAAGTTAATCATATTGACAGGCCAGAATAGTGTGCTCGTTAAGATACTTGCTTCTCACACCGAAACGCGCCGCGGGTTGTGGGTTCGATTCCCACCCGACACGGAAATTGGTGTGCATAAATAATCAACATAACAGTTTGTCTTGAGTCAGGGTGTAAATACCTATTTGCAAAAGAAAGGTAGTGAATGTATAGTGTAAGAGTACCTATCAGTTATCTGATTTTCATGACAGGAGCTCTCCTTGGCTTGAGATCGGATGACTGTAGGTGTTGGTGGTCTGGAATATTATCACTATATTCAGTATCTTGTATCTTCTATCCTTTAACAAGAGAAAAACAGTGACGAACGTGAATTGAGATAATTCTACAGCAGATATCTTGCGCAATATCAGCACCTTTATTTATGGCACCTTTTGAGTCCTTCTAACGTAATCTGCAAACTTTTAAACGGTGTACACTTATCATTCATAATGTAACCGTAAGCCGTAATACTCAACTAATAACACAGCCTTGTACAGTTTTTCACTAGAAAGTGGACACAAATACCGAAATAGTTCAACCATTTTCATAGCAAACCAGGCTTCCCTTTGGAAACTATATTAAGGCAGGCGTATCATTTCTTCACCTGCCGATACAATCTCAGTATCACAGACTTGTTAGGGTAAGGTACATCGTCTTGTCTTTACCAAATGATCTGTCTTCTTTTAAGTTATTAAGCCCTCAGCTCCAGAGATTTTTGTGACAGTCACCAATTGGACCACTAGTCTTACCTGAGAATACTCTATATCTGTTGCGCAGTATACCTCATTGACTTAAGCTGACATACCAGTTCTTTTCAATTCTGCAGGAACAGGTGGCTATCTGCATGTGATTTCTCTGACGCGACGCTTGAGATGGAACATCACCTTCAGCAAATCTGTTCTGGTTCCGACGTAACGAAGGTCTCTCTTGGAACCGCAATGCCAATCGCTACCTACGCTGGGCATACAAGAACAGATGTCGCAAAGCAACCAGTCCCCAGACAGGCCCAGCTCCTAATGGGTAGACTCAGTTTTGCTTTTCGGTCAGCCGCAGAGCCTTTATCATCGGGAAGATGATCTTCAACTTCGGCAAATCTGTTCTGGTTCCGACGTAATGACTGGAATTTCTAGGAGTTACCTGGGACACACGCAAGCCAACATGAGGTCCCTGTCGGAACCACAATGCCTAACGCCAACGCAGGGCACTACATGAACAGATGTTGCAAGGCAACTGATCCCTCAGACAGGCCGAGCTCCTAATGGGGTGACTCAGTTTTGCCTCTTCATGAACGGCTCGTAATTCCGAAGCAAATACTTGTTGCCAGGCAACTGATCCCTCAGACAGGCCGAGCTCCTAATGGGGTGAATCAGTTTTGCCTCTTCATCAGCGACTCGTCATTCCGAAGCAAATACTTATCAAGATGAGTTGATGGGAAGCAGCGGCATCCGGTACGTCACCGTTACTCCCGGAGCCGATACCACACAGACTTGCTTACAACAGATCCACTAAATGCAAGTTGGATTTTTAATGCATCTGGGACTGTCACCAAAATCAGGTTAGTGGATAAAAGCCCAATAAGCCTGTCATGTCATTGTAAACCATTCACACAGGAATCACTCACAAGCATCGCCTGTGAAGGAATAGGAACACACTTCTTATGCATGGGGACTACCGCACCACAATACCCTACGTTAAGAAGGAGGACGGGACCAGATTCTAATGTGACACCAGATCCTAGAAGCGACGTGACAACATTTAGCTCTGTTGGATCATCTTAACGTGAGTTCGACATTGAAGTTTCTTTCAGGCTACTACAACACAGACGTTGATGCATATTATTGCAATAAGGTAAACCCAAAATGGGCACCTCTAGCAACTGCAACAATATACTCTAGCGGTGGGGTGTTTGTTGAACTCCAAGACTAGTTCTGGGTTTCCAAGGTATGTGTCTGCTGGAAATACAATCCGGGTTGATTCTTCCCCCCACACAACCTTGTAAACGCAAGTGCTGTCACATTTCAACGATACTCACGGACAGTATATTCCAATAGCCTCTCGATGGTAATGAGCCTATAGGCGAGTATACTAACATCAAAAGTTAATGTGGGCCCGTAGCAAGTTCTCAGTTCCAAGCCGACTACTACACAGAGACGGAATTAGGAGAATTAGAGATCGAATTGATTCAAGTTGGGAAGATTAATAGTTATGATAAGTACTTATGGAACTGGTAAGCGCAGAAGTCCTTATTATTATTTATCAGTTGCAGATAATCTTAAACCTATGTATGGACCTGTTACCATTCAGTTGACTTCAAATTTACATTTGAAAATGTTGATGAGCATCTTAAACAAGTAGCAGTTTTACTTTTGGTAGCATCGGGTCAACAGATGTACGAATTCTCATTCCTAAGAACTAGACTAGTAAATTTTTTGCTGTTTTAACAGTAGATCCAGCTGAGTATAATAGTAATCCGACATCCGGTAAGAAATTAAATTATATTTGTTAAAATAAAAACAGAAGGGTGCTGCTGCGTCGCAATCTAGGCAAATGGCAAGAATCATTACTTCATTACTGTAAGGACCATGCAAACTAGCCACTAGAATATTGAAGGCGGGATAAAGGGACTTGAAGCATCTTCGAGGTCGGTATGTGCGGTGATTCTTTCATTAAATTATCGGTTGTATTTTGAAATTGATCAAATTATTTTACTATCGTTATGATTTCAATTTTCTATAACCTTGTCATAACTAGAAAAAGAAGAAATGTATTATTTTAATTACCTAAATATTCGTTGTAAAAATTTTGTAGGTATTTAATTTTCTTTTTCAACTTACTTCTACACATTATAGCATCAATAAAACAATTGTACCGAGAGAAATCAAACATATCTCTCACTATGGATTCCGGATATCGATGACGGAACAAATAATAGAGAGTTTTAACTACCAATAAAACTTACCTATTATTTTTCCTGAGATATCCGGAATCCAGGTAATTCCTACCCGGTACTTACGCCGTATAATGACGAAATAATGTGGCGCGCTCCTTGAGGTAACAGGTAATCACGTGACCGGTAATTATCGCACGAGGGCGCCACTAGCGTTAGAGAGGAGCTCGCTTGACTCGACGAACACAAGAAAAACGGAAGGCTAATCTCACTATGGATTCCGGATATCTCAGGAAAAATAATAGGTAAGTTTTATTGGTAGTTAAAACTCTCTATTAAAAGGATGTAGTCAAAGATGAAAACCACCCACAAACTAACAGTACAAAGACAAAAACCAGCAGCAATTTCCAAGTCTATTGTGGCGGCAATGTACATCTACCTCCACAGTGCAACTGAGTACATCGAGTGTGTAGACAATGTCTTCTTGTCGACAGCCCTCGTGCGAGACTCAAGGGTGAATAACCACCATAACGAAGGATTCGTTACCAATGAGCCTCTAGACTCGCCAAAAAAATTGTAGATAAAGAAACATAGTAGTATTCTCACCGTTTCTTCGGATCGATGATCTTCAATCGAAACTGTATCTTGGTGATGTCGGAGGAGGTGACAAGGTCTCGGCCCACTATCTCCAGCCGAAGACCGATGTCCTCGCCGAAGAACTCGTGGTTCAACAGATCTTTTACTTTTGGCCTGTTATACAACAAAAAATACGATAAGATATATTTTTCTTAATTCTATATTGTAAAGCGCTAATCTCAGGGTCTGATATTTGACCACAAAAACAGTAAGCTGAGATTGGCCCAATATGTATATTTGCCAGAGGTAACTGGCGGTAGTCTAATGAGGATGATGATGAGGGGAAACCGAACAGATTTAAATACTTAAACTATCCTATATTGGGCTTGGAGTATTCCATGCGAATTTTGTATGGCAGTAAAAATAAGAATAGAATTTGGTATACCTGTCGGCTTTATTAGGTTTTATACAGGATTCGATAATATCCCGCACTTCTTGAATGGTCACCTTCTCCAAACTCTGTGGCTTCACACCCTGTATAATAAAGTAAAATCACTAAATAGATAAATGTCCCTTGCTCTAATTGCGTGTGCGACTGTAACAACACACACACACACACACACTCACATTTATATTCCTCAACAACTTCTGAATTTCAGGCTTCTAATATAAGATATTTCATCAAAATGCTACTGCCCATTGTTATTTCTACTTCTTTCTTTCTTTCCGTCTCAGTGGTTGGGGGCCTACCCTCCTAACCTCTGAGAAAACGTTAGGCTGTCAGTCCCGGTTGACATTTAAAACATCTATGATAATCGTATTAGTTAGTCAAAAGCCTAATATAATCAGACAACTGGTCTATCTCGGGTACTGATTCCTTACAGATTCCGAGGTCTGACGGCAGTCGCTCGTATAATTCTGGTAGCTAGCCGCATCAGGTTAGACTGGGAGCCGACCCCAATAGAAATTGGAATAAGGCAAGGGAAATGATGAGTATCCTAGTCTCTCTAATAGTTCGTGTGAGTGTACGTACCGACACAACTTTCTTGTATATCTGTGCAGGTCCACTACACTCGCTATAAGGGTACTCCCCGGTCGCCATCTCCAACATGCACATACCAAACGCGTAGACATCCACCGACTCGTCGTAGTGCTCCTCGTACATCTCCGGTGCCATGAACTCCGGAGTACCTGATATTAACTTTTTTTTTACTTGATCATCTAGTAATGTAAGTCTTCTACAAGGTAAAGGTTGTTGGACTCAAACTGTAGAGGTCGTAGGTTCGAATCTTTGTATTCATAGTACTCGCATCTCTGATAGAGAAGGGAATAAAGCGTGCATCACGACTATCAACTCTAAACTAAGAGTTTATACTATGAAAGCTAACATACTACTTTTCTTACATAAATACTAACTCAGATAATTATACCCAGACTCAAGGCAGTCATGTTAATGAACATATCTGTCCTGGTGGGAATCGAACCCACGCCCAGCGGCGTGTAAATCAATATCTTACCGACCACGCCTACTGCCCCCAGTATATGAACGAACGTATCACCTATGACAGACTTGGCGAAGCTCCTGTTCTTCAGTGTGGCGAGACCAAGGTCTCCGATCTTGACGCTGCCTGTTGTGCCCGTTATAAAGATATTGTCGCACTTTAGGTCTCTGAGAAAATAGAAATACGTGTTATCACATTTTAGAGATATGAGTTTAAATACAAATAGTCCAATTTATTTTGCTACCTATATGTATGGATATAGCTTACAAAGGATTGCATGGAAATGGATAACCTTTTTTGTTTTGTTTGTTTGTGGTTGGACATAATTTGTGTAAAATAACTACAAGTTTTTGGATACTTTAAAATGAACCCATTCAGACTGCAATCGTGGGTGCAATTAATAATCTCTAGAAACATTGTCTTGACCTTGCAAATGGTAATATGATTTTATCTTGAGTTTTATGAAATAAGTGGACTGTATAAATTTAAATGCTGGTTAATATCCAAAGAAAGTACTAAGTGTTCTCTTAGATTTATGCAAATATCAGACTTTGAAAATGGTATAAAAATCTAAATTGAAGAACAATTGAATCCGTTATGAAGTAGTTTTATTTCGAAAGTACAACGTTTAGAAATGTAGGCACGTTGAACGTTGAAATGGCTTATATGAAAGCATATTTGTAAACATCGAGATAAAAAACTTAAGCTAATCTAAACTTAAGAGCAATGGCATCGAGCTCGACACGAGTATCGCTCAATCGAATTACAAAGAAATACAGTTATATAACAAATACCTGTGTATGATTGGTGGTGTTCTGGAGTGTAAGAAATTCAGTCCTTTGAGTATTTGACGACACCATGACTTTAGCACCTTCGGGTAGATACGCTTGAACCTCTTCAGATATCTGTAACAGTTTACGTATTTATTGCGATTTCGTTTCGCTAATTTCGCTAATTTAACCAAGAATTATAACAACTCAATAGCCTATAAAACCAAGTGTTATTTTAGACATCTATGACTGTGCCAAATTTTATCCAAATTCTTCCAGTAGTAGAGTAGTAGTCAATTATGCGTGAATGAGTAACAATAGTAAACATCCACACATCCATACAAAATTTCGCATCTTACTATCCTACTAAAATTATAGAGGCGAAAGTTTGTCAAATGCATGGATGTATGATGTTTGTTACTCTTTCTATATATTCTGTTTCTATTATAATCTACTGAATGGAACTGGATGAAATTGGCACAGAGATAAATAATGGTCTGGATTAACACTACCACTTTTTAATAACGACCGTTTAACTCGCGTATCGCCATCTGAGGTACAAAGTCATAAAACATTAATTAAATCTCATAAAGAACTATTTAACCACAGATAAAAGTAATGTAAGACTATTTGTCACTAATATCCATATCGCTTGAATCATCATCACTGTCTGTGCAGCTTGAGGAGTCAGAATCTTGGCGATACGCGAGTTAAACGGTCGGCCTATAGTTTATAATATTAGCAAGAAGATATCAACTCACGCCTTCAGAGTACCGGACAGCATGAGCTCTGTGATCAGCACAATGTTCTTCTTCTTGGCTACAGTTCCCTCCCAGTAGTTGTAGAACCTCACGATGTTCGGATGCTGGAGTTTCTTCAACATATCCGCTTCTTCACGGAACCGTAGCCGCTCTGTTTTGTTTAGCTTTTTCTCCTAAAACGATGAATATTTATTATTTATTAGGCTTATACAAAATATATTAAAACTTAAAACATAACTGTCGCAACGCGTCACTTATAAACGTAGCAAGCTGTTGCCTGAACAGATGTTTGGATGTCACTTCAGTCACTTGTGATAGCATCTTGCCTGTCAGTCAATATCACTCGACAGGTAGCTTGTCTGTGATTGTCATTGTTACGTCAGGTGACAAAGTCTATGAGGTCGGTTGGGTGAGCATGTGATGTTTGCAAACCAAATTTGATCTCACAAAAGAAATCTATTTCCATCCAAACATTAACGGTTTTATTCATAAAAATCTTAAAAGACTCTTTACTTAAAATGTACTTTGTCTCTTTCTTACTAGTATAAATGTCAAGATTATAGACAAAGACAAACGAATTATAAACCTATTATAGTAATAATGAGCTTATAAAACGTTTATGAATATGGGAGTTAGTGATTAGGGAGGGGCAGTAATCATTGACAGAGATATTGAATAACTTTCTGTGGCGTTATATTGAGTCCCAACGAGATGCATTGGTATTATTCACTTATGTCGGTGTACGAGTATGTAGTAACTATTTAACACGGACAGCGTCGTGTTGCGCTGCGTGGTGCCGAGTAGATTACTGTAAAGTCCGGTAGCCGACACCCTTCACTTAAACTCACATATTACACATAAAATTCTTTGTATTCTGTAAGGTGAAACTGAACGCCGATGACGAAAACTGCAACGCCCTACCTGTGTTAGACCAGCACCTGTATGCTTCTAACAATCTTTGCAACTGTATCTAGTGACAAACAGTTTAACCGATCAGATACCAATAGACACCGCACAACTGGGTCTCTCGATCGCCAAAGTTATGTCTTACCAAAATGTACGACCACTAGGAAATTTTCATTGGTTCGTTCAAAGACAAGAACTTGAACGAACCAATCAAGATTAGTTATCTTCTTCATTCCCCACTAACTTTTGACGATTTGAGAATATAGTATTGTATTAGATTTGCACGAATATCACACATTGAAATAAAACTACTTTATAACGGATTTTACCGCGGTATATTTTAGATTTTAGATCCCGGCGTTTCAAAGTCTTTTCAGACTTCATGGCCACGGGTGGACTGACCCGAGTCCACCCTGAGTCTGAAAAGACTTTGAAGCGTCGGTATTTAAAATCTAATATTATAAATAGTTTTATTTCAATGATTCGAGAATAGCTAAGCCAAATGTGTAGGAGCCCCTCGTAATTAGCAAATAAAATGAAATTAACTATACATACTGACCAACAACTCACACCACGCCACAGCGACACCAGTCTGTGTGTCTAGACCATGGTACACAGTTTTAAACGAGCCCCGACCAACTTCCTTGTCGTATTTGAAAAACCTGCAATGAAATAACACAAATATTTAATATAATATCCTTTACTTTCAAACTATAATTATAATACTTTTGAAATGAAACAATCCTACTTATATATTATAAACGCCAAAGTAAATAAATGTATGGATGTATGGATGTCTGGATGTATGGATATATGTTTGTCTTTCACGCAAAAACTGTTGGACGGAATTGGATGACATTTGGCACAGAGATAGATTATAGTCTGGGTTATCACCTAAGGTGCTTTTTATCCCTAAGTACCACGCAAGCAAGGTCATGGGCGTAAGGTAGATAGTAACTTATATTTATAAGTTAATTTCAATAAAATTAACTTTTTATGTCCGATTCCTTTTCCTACGACTTTGCTTGATTTTTAGGCGTCAGTCAAACGTGAATGCCATATGTTATCGTTATGACCAACCATAACTATAAAAAGGCCTTAAAATCCTTAAATTGTTGCTAGGATTCCTTAAGGTGGTCTGAACTATCAAGAAAAAAATAATTTTTTACCTTAAACTTTACATAGTTTAGAACAAAGTCGCTTCCACTGTCTGTTAGAGATAATCTCAAAAACTACTCAACAGACCACCAATAGAGTGATCCATGAGGAAAGTTTAATTGTATAATTTATACCCGTGCCAAACCAGAGCGGTTCGTTAATAAACTGTAAACAAAGTTTATAAGTATTGTACCTGCCACAGGGAGACACTCCAATTGGTTCCTCCTCATCCTCCTTGTCCTCTTTCTGCTGTTCCTTCTCCTCTAACTTCTCCAGCTCGTATATGGGACTGTACACTAAACCTAAAACATTAACAATTAGAATATTAACATAATGTCAGACGTTAAAAATATACTCTAACCCCCGTATTCATAAACGTATTTTAAGCTCATAATAGCTAAAATAGGTTTATAATTCGTTTGTCATTGTCTCTCATCTTGACATTTCTACTAGTAAGAAAGAGACAAATTATATTTTAACTAAGTGTTTTATAACTTATTTATGAATAAGGTCGAGAGAATCTAAGTTACACCTGGAAGTTTGGAATTGTACTCAATGAACGGTGAGAGGTACGTACGCCCCTTATTATTACGTACAGGACCCTAAACATCGACGAAAAGTGAACGATCCACCTTCGGGTGATACTGACGGAACGCTGTGTTATATTACGTCACATTTTCAAATCGCAGTCGTCTATAACCACTAAGCTCCATTTAATTTCATTTAATTTATTATTTCAAATAAATAATTTTCATTGTGTCTGAAATTACAAATTGAGATCTAAATAACATATAATATATATTTACATAAGAACAAGATAAGAGTATGGAAAAAAAGTAAAACCTACAACTAATTAATGTCATAATCATAACAATTTCCGAAAACTGTTGAATACATTGTGTATAATATCTATAAATGTCACTTCACTTCACGTCACGACCGTAAGCTACCACCCGTTTATTCTCTCCTGATTTGCACCACCCAAGAACTACGTGTGGGGATTCAGATTGAAGGTGCACTCTCACGGACGAAGGGGATTCTGCTATCAAAAGATGTTCGTGAGTATAAAACGCAATGAACACCGCATCGTCAGCCCGCTTCAAGATGAATTAATGACATTGTTAAAATTGCGGGAAGCCGATGGATGCTAACGGCCGCTGTGGCGTTCCTAAGAGGAGGCCTATATCCAGCAGTGGAAGTGCCCAGGCAACTGATGATTATGACAATAAATAAGTTTAATTGTCAGTAGTATTACCATTCTGAGGCTCTTGTGGTTGATCTTCTCCCGACACATCAGTCTTCGATATTCTCTTCTCAGTCGCTTCGATATTCTCCTCCTGTGAAACAATGGTAGTAAATAATTTCTAATCATTTCTCAATGGTTTGAGAAACTTCGTGATAGTTAAATACTAAAAGGGCACTAAAAACACGTAAAACAGATCTCGTTAAAACAATAAACTTAATGTCTTAGAGCCAGTTTCACCAGTAGCTAATAAGTGTCAGATAGCTTCACTTCAACCCTTTAGTGTTCCACTACTGTAAAAAAGTCTTCTCTCAATTAACTTACAAGTTAAGATAGAGCATGCACAAAAGATCCAGCTGGGCCGAAGTGCTCTGGGTTCACCAGCCCCATTTGTAAGATATATAAGATAGAGCTTAGGTTTATCTACACACGCTGGCCAAGAGCGGGTTGGTGAATGGCATAATAATATGTCGAAAACATGGCGATGTAGAATGAAAACTATTTTTTTTTATTCTCAGAATGTCACGCTAGAGATAAGACTACCGCTCAACGCACGACATGCAACGAGTAGTGTATTACTTCAACCATTTTTAGTGTCCCCTCTCCTGCACGGGTCTTCACTCAACTATCTTACGAGTTGAGAGAGTTTAGGCATTAATCCACACACGCTGGCCAAGTGCGGCTTAGTAATGTCACATGTTCTCAAATGACTAGTTCTTAGACATGCCCCTCACGATATTTTTCCTTCACATTGAGCAGCGATGTAAGATTCACAAAAAGATGTGTGGGTGCGACAGGGAATCGAACCCGTGACCTTATATTTCTAAGACGAGGCCCGTACCACTGCGCCACTACACCGCTTCTGCACCACCGCTGCGAGTAGTGTATAGCAATCGACATTTGCCATTTGTTTTCGACATATATCGCGTTCGAGATAAAGCGCAAGAATCGAGCTGCAGATAACTAACTTAAGACGTACCACTACATATTTTTACACTCACCACAAGCTGATATTCGTTGGTTCGTTCAATAACAAGAACTTGAAGGAACCAATCAAAATTATTTTTGACGATTACAATTTCATACAATATTTAAATAAAGTAATGTGTCGCCGACAATACACGCACATCACTAACACAGTTATACGTACACTCACAATCATTCCACTCATTCAATACATACATACATTCACTCACACATTCATTCTACTGGGCTCCAGCCAGACACAACCACCGACCCTATCGAACCAAATTGTCGGGCTATTTTCTGTATAATCTTGATGAATATCATAATATATCTAGTTCTAAGATTAGCCTAGTTTTTATTCTTCTTGTTCCCATCATGAACATTATGTGTAGTAGGTGCAAAACATTAATATTTTGAAGTGAAAACATCTTTAGCCACGTTGGGCACGCGTTTAGTAGGTTTCCCCTACCAAACGCGTGCCTACAAGAACTTATGTGTTCGCGTCACCGCCATGCTCATGACTGGCGCATGCGCAGGCTGAGTTCTATGCAAGTTAGACACTTTTTAGATGGGTGAATTTTGTTAGTTTATAGTTTTCACTTCTTTCACAGTTTTCTGTCAGGTCCAATATCGCAAGGTGTAATAAGTTCTTTACGTATCAAGCTTGTTGAATTCTACGAGTAGACCAGCAAGCGTAAGAGTACTGACCAGATCCTGTTCCGAGATGAAGGCGTCGTCTTCGAGTCGCGCCACCAGCTTGTTCCCGCTGTCGTCCAGCTCCGGGTCGCACAGAGCTCCGGCACCCGAACTGCGACGGTGGAACCCACCCACACCGACTCCCACTCCCACGCCCACCACTGGCTGGCTCGCCTGAATTACACGAAAAAAAGGTGGTTTTAAAAGAGATACTAAATAATGCTGTACAGCAGTGGAGAAGGATGAAAATCTGAAAAGGGAAGCCGATACAAAAAATTCTTACAAGAATATTATATCTCTTCACTACCGTCAACGATGTTTCTTTGGCGACCACCACCTTCATATTATAGTTAGTTATTATTGACGCTATTTAAAACTCTTACCGTGCATCCACAACGCAGTTACTTTTTGTTGAGCAACATTTCCAAATGTTACTGAACAACACATACAATATACTACACATACACACTACAACACACTCATCTTTTGTTAGTCCTATTTCAAATCAAATCATAAGTTTATTTTTGCATTTGCATAACACAGGATCTTCCTAGCATGGGGAACATTAATCTTGTAGCTTGAAATTTGTTTTTAAAAGTTCTGTTTATGTCATCTTCTGTACTTTTATGTAATGGTAAATAAACTTTATTATTATTATTATAACAAACCACTTTAACCACCCTTACTGGATTAAACAAATGTTTCAAACACGCTAATATAAGATAGCTGACTACTAAAGTTTAGTAGATACTAATAATTCTGATAACTATGCGATGGAACACATTATCTCTCACAAATATATAACGCCTTGTCCGATGATATCACCACATCAATCTTAGGTACCGACTATCATCATATAAATAGGTAATCAGCATGTCTAGACTGAGTAAAGATTATCGGTCTTATTCATAAAATTCTTATAAGACTCTTTAAAATGGACTTTATCTCTTTCTTACTAGTATATCATTATGTCAAGATGATAGACAAATACTAACGAATTATATACCTGTTTTAGCTATAATGAGCTTATAATACATTTATGGATACGGAGGTATATTTTTGAAGAAATCTGAATATTTTTAATATATACAAGACTAGCTTCTGCCCGCGGCTTTGCCCGCGTGGTATTAGAATAAAAATGAGCATAAAAGTGCTATTCTACTACGACTGTGATCTACTAGATTCCACCTTTGGCTTCGCTCGTGTGGTACTTATTGGCATAAATAGTAGCCTTTGTGTTAACCCAGACCCAGACTGTAATCTACTCTGTGCCAAATTTCATCCAATTCCGTCTTATACTGGGGGGGTCACTACCAGCCTCCAGTCTCCGACCCTCCAGCTACCACAATACTATGCGTGCATGTCGCGAACGGAAGCTAGTTACAAAATATTTTCTTTCTAAGTATTTCCCATTTTTTTTATATCTGTACACAATTATTCCTCTCTATGCGCAGTTGTACAAGTTTAAACCACAATAAGTAGCCGTTAAGAACTATATTACAATGTAGACACGAGATAACTGCGTGTAAACACCATAAACAAACCAATTTTCCTGTTTTAAAACACTCAATGTGCATTTAAGATAACCAAATGACAAATAACAACATTTTTAAGTAGGCTGAGTCACTTTCGTCCGTTGACAATCAACTGGTGGTAGGCTTCGGCCGTGGTTAGTGACCACCCACCAGACAAAGCCACACCACCAAGCAGCCTTGCCGTGTTCCGATGCGATGTCTAGTGACACCATGCAGAGAGGGTGGGTCGGAATTGTTGCTCCTTTAAGGTTTCTAACCATATGGAGGCTCATTCTACTGCCACCTTCTCACAAATAATCATTCGTAATTACGACTGAATCGGTATACTGGGCTGGCGCGTTCCATCGTGGACTACATCATTGCTTAACATCAGGCAAGTTGCAGTCAAGCGCCAGCCTATCGAAGTAGGAAAAATAGTAGGAAATGGTATTAGGCTATGAGTCATTTGCAGCATTAAGAAATGTGCAATGTGTTGTTCTGAGAAAATGATTGACAATTGATATACTTCTTGAACAAATATAGATAAGTATTGAGAACCTAATCCCAATAATCAGGAACAACGTCATCAAAAACCCAACAATCCGTAAAATAATAATAATACAATCTCAATAAGTAATAAGTACTTCATTGAAAAAAGAAAAAAAGCCTACTGAGTTTTTTGGCAGTGTTTCTCAGTAGTTGCCAGTCATTCACTGCACGGTAGGAAAAGAAATTGGACTATTTTTAAGTAGACTCGCGTCTCAAAAAAAATAAAGCTTATTTTCATTTCATTTCATTTCATTTCAATATATAATCATAGTCTGATCCCTAACTAAGCAGAGGTTGTACTATAGAAATCAAATAACTGGTACTATCTTCTATCTAAATATATAAAAGAAGAAACTGACTGACTGACATATAAACGCAGAGCCCAAACCGCTGGGTCTGGAGACTCCAAATTTGGCACATAGGTTCCTTATGGAGTCTAGGGGTGCACTAAGAAAGGATTTTTCAAAACTCACCTTTTAAGGGGGTGAAACAGAGTTCCACCAATAAAAAAAAAATATGATAAAGGGTTCTTAAAGATCCGTCACTTGGCTAATTTTTATCCTAACACCATGCGGGCGAAACCGCGGGCGGAAACTAGTACTACATAAAATAATTTCTATTGTATATACATAGATTTATAGTTAGTTACATCCAAACTCGAGACAAACAGACGTGTTCATCACACAAATGTCTGACTTGGGTGGGAATCGAACCCACGACCTGCGGCGAGAAAATCAAGTATCTTACCGACCACTACACCTTTTCTAATCTATCACTTCACTTCAACCATTTTTAGTGTCCCACTGCCGGGCACGGGTCTTCTCTCAACTATCTTAGGAGTTGAGAAAGTTTAGACCTTAATCCATACAGTGCGAGTCGGAGGATGTCACATGTCCTCGAATGATTAATTCTTAGATAGGCCGGTTTCCTCACGATGTTTTCCTTTAGCGATATTGAGCAGCGGCACTCAATCCTAACAGGTAATCAGACGCCTAATATTATCTTACACCTTGTTATACCATCTTGGTTACTAATGCCTATGGATTCCGAGGTCTGATGACAGTCACTCGTTTCACTCTGGTAGCTAGCAGCATCAGGTTAGATTGAGAGCCGACCCCAATACATATAGGAAAAAGGGAAGGGAAATTATAGTGCCACTAGTAACAGCAAGTTGTGGAACTCTTTACCGGCATCTATGTTTCCCAATAGCTATAATCTGCCTGTATTCAAGTCACTAGTGAATCTGTTTTTTGTGAAGCGCGTGTCCTCGCAGACTGCATCATTTCATAACAAAAGGCAAGTTGTGGTCAAGCGCAAGCAAGAGGATAAAAAAAAGCAGTCAGAATGTGGCAGGGTGTACTCACAACAGAGGTGGTGAGCGAGTTGAGCATATCGAAGGTGTTACTCTGTTGCGTGTGGATGATGGCCAGAGCGTTGTACGGCCTCGGGCCCAGCACGGGAGTCTTCATCACGCCCACCTCGCTGCCGACCAACACCTGTAACACAAATATCAACATAATTCACTTCAACCCTTTTTATTATCACAACAGTACAATTGGGCACGGGTCTTCTATCAACTATCTACGAGACGAATGAGTTTAGGCCTTTAATCCACACACGCTGGCCAAGTGCGGGTTGGTGATCACAGATGCTCGAATGGTTAGTTCTTAGACATGGCGAGTAAATACATACATACATGTAATTGATAAACTACACCCAGACACAGACCAAACAATCATGCTCAACACACAAAGATTTGTCCTGGGTGGGAATCGAACCCACGACCTTCGGATTAGCAGTTGTGGTCACTAATCACCACGCCACCAGGTCAGTTAACGGTCAGTACGGCTATGCACCACTGTTGATAGCTATAATCTGACAGTTTTAAAGTGACGAGTGAATCTGTATGTACTGGGTAAACGTTTTGAATCGTAGACTACATTATTGCTTATCAACAGGCAAGTTATGGTCAAGCGCAAGCTTATTATAGTATGAAAAACAGTATACCTTAAAAGTCTTTTCCTTGCCGTGCACGGTCTTCTCCTTGGCGGGCAGCACTGTGGTGGATTCCAGGTGATGTGGGGTCGGCTGCGAGATTTGATGTCCGTGACCGTGCAACCCTGATGTCATCTGAGAATTCCCAATTACTTACATAAATTTACACAATAAATGAAAATGAATAGCAGATAAATGTATGTATGTATGCGCATGACTTCCGAACGAATACACCAAATTGAATAATTCTTTTTTTTTTCTCGCGTTATTTTATAGGGAAGTTTTGTGTAAATAAATTAGGTTAGAGGAACAGCTCGGCTTAGAAAAAAAAAGTCACTGGTTCGATTCCCAGTCGTGCCCACACATCTTTGTGCCAACTGTTTCATCTCCCTTGCTCAATCTGTTGTTTATCTTAACCTAGAGCAGCTAGTAATAAAAGATTTTTTTGAAGTCCCTAAGTCACTAATATTTTTATCCATTTCAGCAACCTATTCATTTAAATAATATAAATGAATCACTAAATGTGTTGCTAAGCGCAATACTCGAAAATGACTAAACCGATTTCAAGATTTTTTTTTTAATATTCCTTAAAGTATGGTTCATATGTAGAGAATTTTTTTAATGGAATCTTATATCTATATTCGGTAGGTCTGAATCGGTCGTAATCTATCAAGCAGTGGCTTGACCGGGCAGGACGATGTCTGCGGGGTCCGCTAGTTGTAGATATAACTATTTTCTATCGATTCGAAAAATATTGGTATCAAGACCAAGGGCAAGGTAATTTTTGAAGGAGCGATTAAAAGGTTAAGCGGACATACTAACCACTGAACCAACAAGACATGAGTACTACTAGAGTTACTACAACCGTTACAGCATCATATAATGTTATAGAAAACATAACATTGCGTGCTGATAAGATAACGAACCAAAATAGATTGTCGGAAGTGTGATTATAATTACTCTCTATAGTTACGCTTGGAATTAAGTCGCTCTAATACAACACATTAAACAAACAAAATGTAAAAAAGAAAAAGCCCACTGAGTTATTGGCAGTGTTTCTCAGTAGGTGCCAGTAATCCAGAAATTGGACTATTTTTATGAAGACTAAAGAAGCATTTTTTTATTTCATTTCAATAATTTTATTAGACCATAAAATAACGATAAATATTTTTAACATACTTCATAAACGAAGGATGTTAATTTGGATGCTACACGATTTGTAAGATAGATTTGCTACCTTGGTCAAGTGCAACCCATTTTTAGAATCCAGGTAATAAGCGGCGCACCCATCAACGTCAATAGATTTTGACAAACTTTTGCATTTAGTAGGATAGAATGAAAGTGTCTAAAGCAAGCTAGAGCTATGGTGATACTGCTATGCACAGCTAGAGTGATAAGTTAAAAAAACTTAACCGAAGTCTTAAATACTCATAAAAATAACATAGGTAAACATTTGATCTACATACCCACACAAAATACTAATTTTCTAATAGATAATCACAATGCACACTATTTATATTGTCTTATTAAACTTTAAAAAATATAGAGAAAATATCACACCAAGTTAAAAATAAAAATTAATACTTCAATATTTAAATACAAAAAAAAAACACTTAAAATAAGCCATTCAAGAACTTGCACAAATACTAGTATTTTTTTTAATAAAAACGGCGCGAAATTAATTAAAAACTATATCAAAGGGCGGGAAACAGAACGCAAGTGAACATTAAAACAAATACGAATGATGAATGAACGAAAAGTTAATCATTCGATAGCATAACAAATTTACAATAGAAATGTGTGACGCGCGGGTTAATCTGGAGTGCAAGGTGCGTCACAATCTATCGTAGGTACATGCACTAGTGATGTAACATTGTTGCTGCGTAAATGTATTGATTGCAAGATTTACTACGTACGTGTAGGCTAAGATCACAGATTTATACTAATAATAATAATAATATCCTGGGACATGAACACACGGCCATCTGATCCTAAACTATGCAGAGCTTGTAGGTAGGTACTATGTAAACCACATAAGTAATTACATACTACATAGTAGTTTTATTTTGTAAATACATACTTAGATTAATAAATAATAATAATTACACCTAGACTCAAAACAAATGTTGATCCACAAAAATATTTATCCTGGTCGGGATTAAACCCACGACCTGCGACGTCGATATTGTAGCACTTTTAGACCGTTTAATTTGTTTTGCACTTTCCACCCAAAGAAAAAAAAAAGAGATCGCTGGTTTACTTTAGACCAACCTAATTTTATATTACATCTTTAATTATAACGTTAATATTAATTAAACCGGATTATTTTTGACGCTAATTATTTCTATTTATTTTAAATTTGAAGTCAGATATATTTTTAATCAATTTTGTTGTTATTGTTTAACAGAGATATAACAATTATAATCAATACTTAGTTTCGCGTGTTAATGTCGGTTGTTGCGCTACACCATAAACCTCTGGTCTCATAACTTTTTGGTCTGAAACTATCTCCATACGAAATTTCATCCAAATCGGTGCAGCAATTTAGGCGTGTAACAGACAAGAGTTACTTACACCTTTGTAATATTAGTAGGGATACGTTAAATAATTATTTATGAATATCATTTACAATCAATAATCTATCACATAATATTAACACGCGCACGCGCATACGTAAACATCACTCACCTAACAACCACATTACAACTAAACCAAATGACAGTTAAGGTCACACAAGGTAATGTTTCCAGCAATTAGAAGATATTTCATATCTAACACAAGATATATACACAACCAGCTTAAACCACGGACTAATCAGTTCTAGTATAAAAACTTAGAAACCATAGACTATAGGTACTATAGATACCTATATAGATTTCATGTATCAAAAGCAACAAAGTTGTCTATTATCTTAAACATTTACATAATGTACAAAAAAGTATGAAACAAGATAATGATGGAAACAAAAGATGTGCTAGCTGCGCTATTTTATGGGGACTAATAATCAATGAAGGTATCAAGAGTCACATAAGTTTTTTTTTTATTCTGTAACAGGCTTGCGCTTGATAACAACTTGCCTGTTGTTAAGCAATGATGCAGTCTACGATGAAACGCGCTTACCCAGTAAATACAGATTCACTCGAGGCTTGAAGACAGCCAAATTATAGCTATCGGGAAACAGAGAAGCCGGCAGCGTACTCCACAACTTGGCAGTTCGCACAACAAAAGTGGATGCAAAGCGTTTTGTGCGTACCCATGGATTTTCCAGCAGTTACAGTTTTGATAGACACTCGCAAATTGTGCCCAAAAGAAGTCACTTACATACATAATTGCAAGAAGTATTTATCAATGAAAAATATCCCTAGCATTATGTTTATGCGTGAGTAATCTTAGCAAATTTCCCCGTAAACATAATGTGAATCCTGATCCTCGTCAGGTACACACGACATATTTACTACTAGAGTAGTTACTACACACAAAATGATACAGGGTTTAAGTACCTAAAAACCACGAGTAAATGACTAATTGTTATTGTTTACTTGTTAAAAAAAAACAAGTGCAATCTGCGGTTTCATAAGAAACTGACCTCTTTGTTTTTTACTTAATTTTTTATCGAATTGTTAAGTAACTAGGGACAGCCTCGCTTCGCTTCAGGTGTCTAGGTGTTATGCGAATTCGACACAAGTAACTCTTTAATTTAATTTGAACCTCTAATATTAAATCGTATTGAATGCAAAACATTACTGTTTGCCGATCAGTAAGCTAATTAATAATTTCTTGACGCGCCGATCAAGTTGCGGTGCAGTTGCAATCACGTTCCAATTAAGTTTAAGTCTTAGTGCAAAATGGTATTCTTGTGATTGTCATACAAATAACATACACGCTAAAGCGCTCACGTGACGCGAACTTGACGCGAGCGTATCTGACAGCGGTTGTCAAAATGACAACAGTACGAAATGGGCGGTTTTGATCGAAACTTTACTGCAACTGCACTGCAACTGAACATATTTAGTTACGTGAATTAGCCCGCTGACTTCTAAATTGATAGTAAAGACGTCTGTTGTTCAAAGAATAACATTTAACACGTAAGCAGTCTCCGCTAGAGGCGTTGTGATGTATTTTATACACAAATTAGTTTCAAAATTTAATGAGGCCTCGACAAAACCATGAGCCATCACGATATCTTCAGCGTCTAATTAAAGAACCACATTGAAATTGACCCATTCATTTCAGAACACATCAACTTATGCAGTGCTTCTGTTTTCTTAATGTCTCTCACCTGACTATCGCTGTCACACTTACACTCGATGCATATAGTATATTTGTCACTCGTGCGTGTGTCATAGAAATACGAAGTTTGCCGAGAGACAATAGAAACACTATTAAATTTATCTGGTCAGTCCAGCGGGTAGGTGATCTGCCGGGTGATCGTGTCCCTCCACTTTCCCCTGCAGAACCAGCCGCTCAATGGAGTCGTTATCTCGCGTAGAGACCCGTCCGAAATACTGTCCCCATCAAATTAACACGCCTCTTATTCATCAGAGGTAAAATAGTTCACTGAAAAGCGAGTACAGAAAAGCAATAATAGAGGAACTGGAAGATATTTCCGTACATCATTGTTTATTACATCAACGGCATCACAGTTTTCGCAGAAAGATATTTCGATCGATCACAATATAATGACGACACGACATTGAAATACAAAAGATACGATTTGTAAAAGAATATTTGTTTCAGAACAGTAGGCGCTTTTTGTTATAGATTTGTCATTCATGTAGTGTAAAACAATTCAACGATGCACATACATTTGAATCTAATATATACTCGTAAAATTCTCGTGTCACAATGTTCGTTTGAAGACCTACTAAATACGCATATAAAATTTAGTAAAAATCGGTAAAGCCGTTTCGGATGAGTACGGTAACTAACATTGTGACATGGAAATTTTATATATTAGAAGAAAGATGGATGGACGATATCAATGTTTGAAGTGATTTCAATCCATTGGAAATGAATGCATAAAATACTGACTCACGGATTCTGTCAGCAGTTATCTAGATTACAACACTTATTTGGACAAACAGTTTGTACTCATGACTCAAGGTCAAGCGCTATCAAATATCTTTAAACCGCCAAAAATGGGCGGGTAGAAAATCTATGTATGTCAATACATACCTACTATTAAATGATAGGTAACTATCTCACTACAAGCCTTTTTAGTTAGCCCAGCAGTGAGACACATAAAGAATTGTTACTTTTTAAAGAGAGGTTAGATGAAACATGTGTGTTTGCTGGTGGAATGGCTTCAACCCGTTTTAGTGTCCCACTGCTGGGCACGGGTAAAAAGAGAGAAGAGACTGTGACTAGCCGTCACATAATCATTGGCCGGTCTAGCCGAAACACGGCAAGACTAGTATAATATTTGTATGCTTGTGTATCTGTGTACAAATTTTTGGAATTGTAGCGCTTAAGAAACGCTTTTTAAACGAATGAAACTATTTTGATTCGGTGTTTATTAGAAAGCTGAAGTTACCAAATAGATCTTCACTTCAACCCTTTAGTATCTCGAGCACGGGTCTCTCTCTACCATCTTACGATTTGAGAGAGTTTAGCATTAATCCACACACGCTGGCTAAGTGCGGGTAGGTGCCATGTCCAGAATGATTAGTTCTTATACTTCTTATACATGTCGGGTTTCCTCACGATGTTTTCCTTCACCGATATAGAGCAGCGGCGATGAAACAATTAACACAAAGATGTGTGGGCACGACCGGGAATCGAATTTGCGACCTCATATTTTAAATGCGAGGCGAATACCGCTGCGCCACCGCTACTCGGTAGCTATCTATCTGTCTTAAAAAACCTTTTAGCCGTATTTCACAACCATAACCAATCACAGGAAGGTGTTTGTTCAAAAGTGTGAACGCGAAAACAGATGCAATTTCAATTCCCTTTAGGGATGATTTGAAACAGGCCTTGCCCAGATTTGAAACGTCACATAAATTTTGTATGAAGCAGATCATAATACACAGTGCATCAGTGTTTCGTCCGGGCTCGTCTACTAACAATTGATCGGGTATCGGACCCGGCCTCCGCCCGTCCCGGACAAGGCCCGGTGTAATATAAATCATCCCTTACTCTCAGAGTCCAAGATAGTCCAAATGCGACGGTGGTGGGTAGTATCTTAGACCCGCTGATAGAGAGTAGGCAGAGTTGCAGTAGAAATAAACAGTAATCACGGTAGAATTAAATTTAATACTTTGAACAGTGAAAACACATCTTAAAATAATAAATTAAAATTATAAAATAAAATAATAACAAACACGAGATCTCGTTTCGAGAGTTGTACCCATAAAGAAAGATATCTAGAATAATCATGAATAATTTAGAATTTGGAAAGATTTAAATTACAAAAGAGAACGTAAGAGTAGCCAGGAACAAGGAAAGGTAGAAAGATGGAGGTTGGATTGGTTACACAAGTACCAATAAGGGCTAGCCGGCAAGGCGGACTATGGCCTTACATGCCCTCCGAAGCACGTGGTAACATCCCTCCAACTTCCTGACTAAGAACTAGTTAGACCAGTAGCAGAAAAATACAACTAAGGTTACCTACGATTTGTTACTCTTACAGGGAAAACGGCTGAATAGATACGGATGAATTGTCAACATAGACACGCACAAAATAGCATGTTTATATAAAACCTGATTGAAGTACTTAAAACATAAAATAACATAGAATCGCAGAATATAAGTCAAACAAATTTCGCAAATAGGAAAGGGTTTACGTAATCGAAATTCTTAGACAATACTGTTTGTATATCGTAACCAAATTTGTATTGTAAGCTTGAACACTGCTATGTGTTTTAAGAACATTAGGTATGCCAGGATTCACACTAATACGATAGTGTGTTTTACTCAGACTTACAAAAAAAAATCGATATGTTTATAGTCGATGCATTCGTATTTTTCGATAGTAAAGAAGTTTGCTAATCAAATAGGAAGTATGTGCAAACGGCTTTAAGATTAAATTTCCATTGATCCAAATTTCACTTTGATATTAATCGTGATGGGATCAGATAAGAACAATTGCAGAAGGACCGAGTGATAAGGGCAAATAGTGGTAGTGAGCAGGCCACATCGCTCGTAAAACACATTTGCAGACAACCGAAAGCTTAATCTATATATTTTTATATGTATCAATGCCACTTTTCGTTGTAATTTTATAACTCAAAAACGGACTTACTAATACCTATACCAAATGTTTAGGCATCGTTCGGACTATTTAGTTTATGGTTAATTTGAAGTTGACACAAAATCGGTTGAGAGGTTCTTTATTTATCACATTTTTTGTAAATTGTTGAGTGGGCTGAAGCTACCCGGGCGAAGCGGGGGCGGGCCGCTAGTGATACCATATTTTCGGGCAGTACCCAATCTTAGTCCAGACAACTATGTATATCTGTGCAAAATCATCTCAATCGGTTTATCATATATCCACTTATAAAACTATCACATTTATACCTAATAGCAGCACCTAAGATAGTATGATTGGCCAATGATTTCGTGGAGACCAGACAAAAAAAAATAATTAACGAAAGTGAAATACACAGATTCGTATTTATAACTACCGATAAAAAGAGGGGTGTCATAAGTTTAACGCGTGATCTGTCAACAAGTATGTATCAAAGTCCCACGTACCGCCTAAACAGATGGATCGCGTTTGATGTGTTTTTCTTAATCGAAAGCTGATATTAGTATAGATATGGTTCTAAGTCAAAACTAAATAAAGATCCGAGGGCTTGTAGAGGTATTTTGTCGCACTACTATAGCTATCGGAACAGGATCTATTACGGAATGTCAAGTGTACCTAGCAATTTGTACCTTTTGATGATATCAAGATTTAGCAAATACAAATACAAACTACGAATATAAATGTTGAGGTGTTAAGATTAACAATAACATACCTGTGGCGTCACATACCTAACGCCACTCAAGACACATGACGTCATAGCAGTCCTGAATCGCACAAAGTTTCACCGACGATTAGCATATATACAACTTCCCGACAAGAACAGACGGGAAGGGGAGAAACCGTGGTCGCCGGGCACCTCGCCCGGCCGGAATATCTTCCCTTTACACTGGAGGGTAACTACCACCCGATCCTCCAGTCACCCCCACATACCTTTCTGTATAATAAGTTTATTTGCGCAGGGTGTTATTGAAAATACTTTACAAAATCCAAGTTTAAGACTGTTGGTAATACGTCAAAATCCAAGATTCTTAACTCATTCACATTCAGTCATTCAATCTATCAATATTTCTATGACACATTCAATCACACGTTCATTCTGTTCTTTTATTTAAATAAAATCTGTTACAACGATTATTCCAATACAGACTTCTCAGTTCGCAAGTCTTTTCTTTTATTTTCCTGACCATTTAAATACAAAGACTAATAGCAAATAAGTTTGAAATCTTACCTTACAACTTTTACATCCCATAATCAGCAGAATGGAGACAGCGGGGTGAATGTAGCGTAGGACGCTCTGAGATTAAGTGGAGTGAGAATCGACACAAGGTGACTAGCAAGAGCTGGATGAGACTAAGGATAAGGACGCGATATAATTTTTTTTATTTTATTTAGTCCGTTAATAACATCATATAATGTAGTTAGACATATATATTTTGCCTTATCATATTAAGATATAACGCATCAAAGATAAGGAGTGGTAGTGTACTACGTCATACAGATGCATAAAACTTACATAAGCGTAACGTCATTCGAGATTTAGTTTAGACGTATCGCCGTTATCTTTAATCACACAAAAAAAAGGAAAAATCGTGTCTAATATTTCTAATTTATCTATCTGACGGACAAAACAAAAAGAAACTGTCGTCATTCCTATATAGTCCAGGATCCCTAGTAGGTACATTTTTGCACTTGAATACTATCAAGCTAATTTTAAGTGAGTAGCTTTGTTTTGATGAGACGCCCAATAATTTCCTACAAACCATAGATTTTGTAGGACAAATATTTTTTCAAATTATTTAGATAATTATCTTGAGATTTAACAAAAAAAAATTCAGTTAGTATTAAATATTTGAGAATCATCAAATCGACATATTTTATCATTGCTACCTCTGTTAGCTACCACAATCAAGAGTTTCGTATAGGAAATTATTGGGCGTCTCATCAAAACAAAGCTACTCACGGAAAACTAGTTTGATAGTAATCAAGTGCAAAAATGTACCAGGGATCCTGGACTAATAGCCGCGGGTCGTGCTCAGAGATGGGTAAAGACTCAGTAAATACTGTCACGTGAGTAAATACTGAGTAAATACTCTTTTATTATTTACTAAAAATCGACAGTAAATACTTTTTTTTAATTTTTTATCACATTAATTGGTTCTTTCCAGGAGCTTGACATAGAAAATACGACCCTATGAGGATAGGACCCGCTAAGGATTTAATTTCTTTAGCTAATTCATACAAATGCCGAACCAATGTCACTTTTCCTTGTAATTTTTCTTAGTACCTAGTTGGAAATGTGCTTGAAAATAGATAAGTTAGCTAGGTATTGCTTAAATTTGATAATTTCGTACCCAAAAATATGAAATAATTATAACACACTAAAGTCCATATCACCAACCCCACTAAGGGACTACATATGTAAGGTTTCTTTGTTTTACATTGAAGGGATATAATGTTTTGCATAAAACAATAGAAGGTATGCGACTTGCTGTTAGTTTCTCTGTCACTTTTTTGAATGAAGTTAGAAAATAATAGAATGAGAGGCAAAATCAAACAAACATCAAGGACATGCTTATTCGTGTTCCTCAGTCGTAGAGTGCGGTCGTGTGTGTTTACGTTGTAAATCCATTTTGAATTTGGCTTATTCTTACGGATCCTATTCTGATTTATTGATTCTGTAGGCATAGGCACTTACTTAAAGGAATAGAGCAAATTATTTTAATTGAACTATCATAGAGTCTTGAATTAGACCAACTGATTAACCGATTCGATAAAGTAGGTAAATCTAATTTTAACACACACACACACACACACACACACACACACACACACACACACACACACACACACACACACACACACACACACACACACACACACACACACACACGCGCGCGCGCGCGCGCGCAAATATTTTAAAATGACAAAGTAACAATAATTAAAGTATGCAACAAATATATTATTTTCTTTTTCTAATAGTAGGTATACTAAGAACTAGAAACCTACCTTTCCGAAATAATTAGATAGACCTTACGCGGTATGCGGAAAAGGGCGAGGCGAGGTAGCTGAGGCAGAGCAAGGTCCATCCTCTCCAAGTGACCCTCGACTTATGAACGACGCAGGCACTTACAGGCTATGCATGGGAGTTTTTGCAATTAGATACCTAAATCACCTCGGACGGGAGAAGTCACCCGAGTGCCACCAGTTCGGGGCTAAAGGGCATGGCGCTGCATACGCTGACCAAGTGCCCGATGTGGCCGTCATAGACTGGTCGCGATGGCTGGGAAACAAGAGAGGGTGGCAAACATCTTCTTGCTCCGCAGCTTCAGATGCTGGCCGGCGGGTTAGCCCACTGCCAAAGATTTTAGGGGGTGAACCGGGCTTAGCTGCTTAGAGCTGGAAACCTTGCTGGGTCTTGCTTACCCTTGCTACAAACAGGAGTACCACTCCCCCCGTGTCTGTCCAGGGCGAGGAGATGCTAGAGACATTTCCCTTTAATAAAAGAAGTGGCTGAAGCTGGCTAGGAAATGGAATGAACTACGTTTTAACATAGCACAGTTGTCTAGTCCACTTGCCAGTACGGCTGAGATCTAGTCCCTTAGAGACATGGCCTCGTTGAGCGCTTAAACTTGTCTCTTAAAGCTGTTTCCGACTGGAGTGACGCCAATCTAGTCAAGTTTAATGCTGCTAAAACCCAGGCGTGTCTATTCTCTGCTAAAAAAAGGCCATTTCAATTGGCTCCTACTTTTCAAGGTGTATACGTGACTATTACAGACCACCTTGAGCTTCTTGGCGTCAATATGACTTCGACCCTCATTTGGCCAGTACATTGAGTCCATGGCCCAACTAGCTGCCAAAAAGCTAGGTGTCCTCGCGAAGCTGCGTCAGTACTTCAGGCCGAAACAGATGCTCGAGCTATACGAAGCACAAGTTCGTTCATGCATGTACTGCCCGCATCTTTGGGTTGTGTCAGCTAAATACCAACACGAGGCGTTAGAGTCTATAGTAAGGCGAGCCAAGAAGCTTATTGGCAACGAATCCCTCGTCAAGGCTAAATTGAAAAGTCTCGAGCATCGCCGCATAGTTCCTAGTCTTTCGGTCTTTTACCGGATACACTTCGGAGAGTGTGCGTTGGAATTACACAATCTTATTCCCCCATCCCCGTTCTTCCATCGGTCAAGTAGAGGTACGGCTATGCGCCATCGTTATATGGTGGAAATTCCACGGGTACGCACATTGTGCGAACTGCCAAATTGTGGAATCTGTTGCCGGCATCTATGTGTTCCAATAACTATGATCTCCCGGTTTTCAAGTCACGAGTGAACCGGTATTTACTGGGTAAGCGCGTTCCATCGTAGACTGCATCATTGTTTCACACAAGTTGTGGTTAAGCGGAACCCTATTTTAGGATAAAAAGAAAATCAAAGTAAGTGAAGGTCACACATAGTATAAGTTGTTTTGGTGGTTCATCATCATCATCGGCCTATTGCAGTCCACGGTTGGACATAGATCTCTACCAATACAATTCATTTCACCCTGTTATCGGCTTGCCGATTATCTTTCGCAGATCGTCACTCCACTTAATTGGAGGGTATGCTATACTACGCTCTTCAAAACGCAGTCTACTCAGAAAATTGCTTACTTTTTCGTTCAGTTTCGGCACTTTTTCTGCCGAAAACGGAACTGGCATAGCAGCTGCATTTTTCTGCCGAAACTTGCCGCAACCGAAACCGAACTTTTGGTCGGTCACTAATCTATCTATTTATATAAAATTGAATCCCTATTTCCCTTAGTCACGCCATCACGCGTGAACGGCTGCTTTCGCTAATTCTGTTTTTAGAATATTTCTTGAAGTACGAGATTGTTTTTTAAGAAAAAAAGATAAAAATAAGAAATTGGGAAAGGAAAATTAGAAAGACAGAAGTTATCCGAAAGAAAAAGTCACGGCCGAAAACTGGGCGAGATATTATAGAAGGAAAGCCGAAGGAAAAGCAATTAGTACTCATGACTTAAACTGCCGTGGTTATATTTGGGTGGTTGTTAGGTAGGTTTGAGACCCGGTAGATGGCACTGCTTTACCGGGCAGGACGACGTCAACCGGGTCCGTTATTTATAGATAAATTTTAACCCAGACCTAAAAAAAAACCATCATGCTCATCACACAAAGATTTGTTCGGGGTGGGAATCGCACCCCCGACCTCCGGCATAGCAGTCAGTTCGCAAAAAAGACACTCCACTATTGTCAAAAGTATTTACTCATGCTTTAGAGTAAATACTGAGTAGAAATGAGTAAATACTCAGTTTTTACTATTTACTCAGTAAATACTAAAACAGTATTTACTCACCGCCCATCTCTAGTCGTGCTCAGTGGCGTATTTTAAGAGAGACCTAGGATGATGCTGACGACATTTATAATGATAACTCATATATTTATTAACAGACAAAATCAAAAGGGTCTTTAGTTATTAATAAAAAAAAAAAATTTTTTACTTTAGTTTGGGCATGACTGTAATATAACTATTTAAATTTAAAAAATGAATCCCTATTTCCCTTGGTCACGCACGCCATCACGCGTAAACGGCTGGACCGATTTCGGTAATTCTTTTTGTAGTGAAGTACGAGGACGGTTGTTACACAGAGAAAAATTAAAAAAAAAACAATCTCCTCCGAAACGGCCTGACCGATTTTTATGGAATTTTATATCTATTTTCGGTAGGTCTGCGAAGCAGTCGTAATCTATTTTCAGACCCGGCAGGTGACACTGCTTTACCGGGCAGAACGTGGTCTGCGGGATCCGATAGTGTATAGATATACATATATTATGCTTGAGAGATGTTTATTCAGAAATGGTTTCATTTACCCCTTTACTCGAAACTGAAATCTAACTACTAACTTTAAACTAATCGTAAGCTGGAAATGGCTAAAAAGTATTTTTTAGTTTTCTTTTTTACAAGCTGGCCGCCCTAGCTGAAATCCTTACGAAAATCCGTTCATTCGTTTTTGAGATTATTGCGAACGTACAGCCTGACAGACAGACAGACCGGACTTTATAATATGTAGTGATGGCACTGAAACCAAATGGCAGTGTCTGAACATAAACAAGTTATTCTTAAGTTAAGCCTCGTTTAGGCAAAGGAGGTTAAATTTCTTTACCTAATACATCACTAAACACACAAACATTCACACGTATCACTCCTGGTGTCACTCACAGCACTGATAAGGTCACGCTCAAGTGGTTCTAACTAGATTCATGATCTCGATTGACCTGACACACCTACACAATGTTTACTTCTAATTATATCTCAGTTTTAGAAATATCTCCGGTATTTGCGGTTAACAGTATCTATAAAGAGATATTCAATGAGTAATAGTGAGACACTTAAGGTCTTATCCATAAAACTTATAAGTACTTATTATAACACATCTAAATGCTCGCTAAATCTATACTAATATTATAAAGCTGAAGAGATTGTTTGTTTGAACGCGCTAATCTCGGAAACTAATGGTCCGATTTGAAAATTATGCACTGTTAGCCCATTTGTTGAGGAAGGCTAGTAGTTCACGCGGGCGTGGCCGCGGCGGAAAGCTAGTTAATAATATTGTGGAACATTAACACATACGGTATCTGTTCCTAAAATACTACATATACTACTTTTCTTTTGTAAAAACATACTCAAAATAGATAATTACACCTAGACTTGAGACAAACAGACATTTTCATCACACAAATGTCTGTCTCGGGTGGGAATCGAACCAAAGATCTGTGACGTGATAAGCAAGTGTCTTACTGACGACGACACTGGACCTATACTTTATACGGAACCTATCTGCCAAATTTGGAGTCTCTAGATCCTGTGGTTTGGGCTGTGCCTTGATATGTCAGTCAGTCAACTTCTTTTATACATTTGTGAAGGTGAAAAATTATAATAAACATAGGATTGAAACTGTATGCCTATATTTTCACAACTGCAAAGGAATCGTTATGTTTTGTACTAAAAGCACGGCAGTGCAATGTATTTTACCCAACTTGGAATCTGAATGTTTTTGCATCAATAGAATCAAATCGCGATATCTAACAATAGGTAGGTACCCTTGTCGGTCGGATAGGGTTTTTTCACTGTTAGTATATAAACCGTCCTTGAAATAATGCAACTGATGGAGAAAACCGCACGACCCGCATTTAATTATCCAGCTCTTGAAGACATTTTCCATTATCTAATAAACTTTATATTGAAACATATTTCTGACCAACTTCGGTTTTAATCTCATTTTCGGGAACGGAACTTTGAAGTCTAATAATTTTTTCAAATTAATTTTAAGGATAATTAAGATTAATTTTTAAAAGTAATCACTAACGATTATCCTGCAAACTGATCGAGGAATTTCCGAATGCCCCGAGACAAGCACACAACAGTAACACTGCACTAGCTAATACTATTTTCTTAAAACAATCTTAGTATCAAATGTTTTCGACATTCAGCATTACACTGAAGGTGTATTGCTTCAATTTAGGGCACAATTGTGCGCAAGAGTGGACTGCTCATTGGCCGTGATCACCGAACGGATTTATCAATTGAGTGTGAGGAATTAGGAACGTTTACCGACTGACAAAAAAGGTAGAACACAACTTAGACTATGACTCTACAAATAATAATAAAATATAGTGGGACAACACACACGGCCATCTGATCCCAAACTAAGCAGAGCTTGTACTATGGAAACCATACAACTGGTAATATACTACATATAATACTTTTCTTTTGTGAATACATACTTAAATATAGATACTCAGACTCAAGATAAACAGACGTGTTCATCACACATGTCTGCCTTGGGTGGGAACTCACGACCCGCGGCGTGAAAAGCAAGTATTTTACCGACTACGTCACCGGCCCGTCAAATTGAATGAATTATTATTATTCAATTATTTCAAATGCGCTCTATCTGTTGGCTCTTCACTTTTAAACCGACTTTCAACTATCTCCATACCATTATTTTTAAATCTAAAATAGGCTTGTTGTGCTTGACCACAACTTGCCTGATGTGAAGCAATGATGGAGTCTACGATGGAACGCGCTTACCCAGTAAATACCGATTCACATTATAGTTATCGGGAAACATAGATGCCGGCCGACCTTATATTTCTAAGGCGAGGCCCGTACCACTGCGCCACCGCTGCTCAAATACAATATTTTTTCCACGCCTGTGAAGTGTGTGTGTGTTGCGTGGTGTCAGGTATCCGACCTCAGAAGCGCCAGAACAAAACACCTTGCGGCCGAAAGAGATTCTCTCTTTTTCACTCAAGTGACAAATTCAAAGCTTATTAATAAACTATCCAACACTTATCAGCAACTGGTGAAACTCGCTCAGTGTATTTACAATCTCGTTGTAAAATTTTCAACAGTATACAATTACTTTAGAAACAGTTTTAAAACAAATTTAATATCTTACAATTCTCAGTTCCGAGATCAAGAAAAGCAACACACGCTTGACTATTTCCTAGCACGTTTTCCAACATCAGACTTCGTTGTAATATTATACAGCGTGCTAACAAGCGTGCAGTTTATATCTATTTTGTGGTTTCAAGACTTGTGTGCAGTTAATTAATATAGATGTTTGGCTGTTTCATCCTAGCTAGGTCAATAATTAGTATTAATAGCTGTACGGTTTCTTCATAAAAAAGTTATAAGACCCTTTAGTTAAAATGGACTTTGTCTCTTTCTAATACTAGTATAAATCTCAAGATGACAGACAAAGACAAACGAATTATAAACCTATTTTAGCTATCAACTTCAACCCTTTTTAGTGTACCACAGCTGGGCAAGGGTCTTCTCTCAGCTATCTTACTAGTTGAGAGAGTTTAGGCCCTAATCCACACACGCTGGCCAAGTGCGGGTTGGTGGATGTCACGTGTCCTCGAATGATTAGCTCTTAGACATGCCGGTTTCCTCACGATGTTTTCCTTCACCGATAGTGAGCAACGGCGATGAAACAGTTCACACAAAGATGTGTGGGCACGACTGGGATTCGAACCCGCGACCTTATATTTCTAAGGCGAGGCCCGTACCCAATGCGCCACCGCTTTTAGCTATAATGAGCTTAAAATACGTTTATGAACACGGGGGTTAGAATTCAAAGAATAAAATATTAATAAAGGTCCGAAAATAAATATAACTAATGAAAGTCAATTACAATGTTGTGATTAGCCGAACTTAACTAAATGTCCCGAACTACAATGTTGAAAAATTATTTCTCGTACCGGGAGAGTAGGTGTACCCAGAAAGCTTAACTCTTTGCTCGGTACGAGGTTTGACTCTCAGGGTTTTGTATCGAACTTTCTACTACAGGAGTAAAAACGCGAAAAAAGAACCGCTAAAGTGATTTGGACTAGTAAATCCTGTATGAGTAATCGAATGACTCGACTCGACTAGTACAACCTACTTTCATTATGCATTTTCTTTGTGTTAACTTGTCTGACCCATATCATTCGTTCATTCATTTTCATTTCATTCATTTACTTCTTGCTGTTAAATTCTGTTGTGTTAAAAATTTAACTCTACTATGCGTTTCAAATAAGAATAGGACTGGAAATCCGCCATCTTGGAATGCGCAACAACTCAAATTGTTTTAGTACAGTGGGCAAAAATGTTTGTAGTATACATAGAATAATCACATCTAGATGAAAATCTAGATGCCGTTCGAGTAAGATTGATCATTTGGAGTCAAATATCTAGGTACGAATATAATTTATGTATTAAGTTTCGACGAAAAAATAAGGTGTTATCATTTTAAACGTATGTTTATGTTCATGTGCATAAGTTTGTGGCATCTTAGCGCGTAAGTTTACGTATAAGCTGTATGTAACTACATACATAAATAAAGTTTTGTACATGAATCACTTTTTCATATATTTTAAACTAATAATTTGTGGCTGTGGATTGATATTTTATGTTGACGCTACTTTTGCATGGTTTTTGGTTTGGAGTTAGCCGCGAGTCCAGTCCTATTCTTATTTGAAACGGATATAATCAGCTTGAGAGACTGACGAAAAAGGAAGGCACCTGGTCTTAGGGTCAGGAAAAAGGGTTCCGTTGCACGTTAACATGCACAAAAAGAGAAATAATGGACTCACCTGTCCATATCGAGACGAGGCTAAATGCACATTCCTGTTCTTGAGCGAGAAGTCAGGCCTCTTCCCCAGCCCATAGTTGCTTTTGTTCTGCGATAAGAATTTCTTTGGTCTATCCAGTCTTTCCGTGGAGCCCGTCTCATTCTCCTCGTCTGTCGGTCTTTTCGAAGTCGACGGAATGCCTCTGTACGCCCCCCTCGTGCCCCTGATGGTCTTCTCCGGAGATTTATCCTGTTTCCTTGTTATTAAGTTGTCTTTCCGCTGTTTATTGTTTCTTAAAGTAACGTTGGACGCCATATTGTCCATGTTGCATCAGATCGATGCCTTAATCTCTTCGTATTATCATGATTAAAAATAAGTGAATAAATATTGATTTACCGTGAAAATTAATTCATTTTGTTTATAATCTGATTATGAGAGTAAATAGTAAATAACTAGAAATGATAAATAAGATGGTTAAAACTAATTAAATTAAGCTAGTTGTTCCGTCTTTTGTTTCTCTCTCGCTGGATACCATTCTCTATTTCCCGCGCTAACCGTATATCACTAAGTGAAAATAACTACTTATTTTTAAATATATAAGTTAACAGTCTTCAGGAAGATTTTGGAAAGTTTCTTGCAGGATCATAGGATGTTATCTGAAACAATAAAAGCGCTTTTAAATACAAATGTCACCAATAGAGCCATCAACCATCGACCTGCTGGGCCCCGCATCTCGCGCTTTAGACATTATGTCTAATAAACATTTATCAACAACAAACTTCCAAATAATATTAGGGAAATGACTTAACAAATTTAAAATACTATGAGTTTCAAATAAGAATATGATTGGAAATCCGCCATCTCGGACTGGAGGAAACACAAGGAAGCACGATCAAATCGATCCGATCGGTCTAGTTAGACAGTATAACTTGCTAACTCTTATTACACTGTGTTCAATATTAATCGACTGACTAGAAATTGAACAGTTGTAATAGCACTTTCATTTTGATTGGTTCGTTATAAGACAAGAACTCAAACGGGCCAATCAAAATTAGCTATCTTCCAGGATACCCCGCCAACTTTTGTCAATTAATAGGTAGTTCATGCAATATTTGAGCAAAGTGACGTGAAATATGTTCTTTAAACGGCTAAGCATCTTCATCACTTCAGTTTTCAAACCAAACCGCATCAAAATCGTTCTATTAGTTTATTACTACAATAATAATATGGTGGGACATTAACACACACAGCCATCTGAACCCAAACTAAGTAGAGCTGGTACTATGGAAACCAGATAACTGGTAATATGCTAAATATAATACTTTTCTTTTGTAAATACATACATATAGATAATTACACCCTGACTCAAGACAAACAGACATGTTCATCACACAAATGTCTTACTTGGGTGGGAATCGAACCCACGCACTGCGGCGTGAAAAGCAAGTATCTTACAATGTCACAAATGCAATATACATGCATGTATGGCTAGATGTATGAACATTAGTGAGGCTAAGGAAGTATTTTTAGATCGCAATTAATCTCTGCCTACCCGCATGTGAAAAAGGCGTGATTGTATGTATGCATGCCACAAAGTTAACACAGATACATAAATCTTATAACATCCTTGTTTTTCATCGAGAAATATAAAAAAAATCTAACAAATGTTGGCAACATTTCATGACGTAGGCGGCGCGATAGTAGCGCTGCCAATATGACGAGCGAGATCTACTAACATTTGCTCATTCATTCAGAACGGAGTGATTGATTGGCTCTTATGGCTTCTTTGAGGCGTTCTTTGGAGAAAGCGCGCGACACATTGTAGTCGGAATTGATATTGGATTTATAGGCGGTTGAAATAATTTATAGAACAATCATATAGATACTTATTGATTATTGAGTTTAATGTGCAGGTTTTAGGTCATAACATATATCAAGTTAACACAAAAACTTCTTCAGTTTAAATCAGGAAAACATTTAAGCTGGTTTCTGAAGGTGCCTCAAACGTCTTTAGGAATATAAAAACAACTTTGTTATTTTTAATACATGTCAACACATGACGTACTTAGTACTAATTGAATTAATTTCGTAACTTGCATGTTCTACTAAATAAAAACCTTCAACAATTCCGTGATGTGATTTTATAGTTATAATTGAAATATTGTCTTGCAGTCTTTGGAGTTAATGGCCCCGATTCTGGCGCTTTAGACATTTATCTCTAATAGACATACGTCGAAGATAAAATAATTCCATTCCATTAGTTTTTTTTTACATTTGTCTATTATAGTTCAATGTCTAGAGCGCCAGAATCAGGGCCCTGTACACTAACCCCCGAATTCATAAACCTATTTTAAGCGCATTATAGTTAAAATAGGTTTATAATTCGTTTGTATTTGTCTGTCATCTTGACATTTACACTAGTAAGAAAGACACAAAGTCTATTTTAACTAAAGAGTATTATAACTTTTAGTATTGTCTTAGATTTACGCGAATATCACACTTTGAAATAAAACTACTTTTCAACGAAATTTTATCGCGGTTTTTTTTATATTTTAGATCTCGACATTTCAAAGTCTTTTCAAAAGTCTTTTTGTTTCGACCCGTGAACATGAAGTCTGATACGACTTTGAAACGTCGGGATCTAAAATCTAAAATAAACCGCGATAAAATCCTTTAAAAAGTAGTTTTATTACAATTATAACTTTTTTTATGAATAAGGCCGTTATCATTTCTTTACTACTAGCTTACGTCCGCGTCGTCTCCGCATTACACCCATAGGGTGAGTTTTTAAAAATACAACTCATACAGTACCTATATGCCAAATTTAGAGTCACCCTCGAGTACGTTACGCGGGCGAAGACGAGGCGGAAAGCTAGTTCAATATATTAATAAGGATCAACCACTAACTGCCCACCACCCTAGCTTTGCAAAAGTGGTTTATGTACCCGAATATAAATCTCTTGCCTTTTTTTAATTATCTTTGCCATAAAGACATGTCTAAGACTAAACATTCAAGGACAGGAGACCAGCCCACACTTGTCGTGTGTGTAGATTATGGCCTTAAACATCTCAACTCTTAAGACGGTTGAGAAAAGACCTATAGACCAGATTGGAAGTATGAAAATCACATGTGAATCTTCAAACAGATAGAGCAAATGGGATCAAGTCACAAAAAGTAAATACTTTGTTTGTCACAGACATAATGTCAGTGGTTTTAGTATTATTTAGCATTAGCTTTCCCGCCTACATCCCAGATCATAATCTATCCCTGTGTTAAATTTCATCCAATTCCATCCAATAGTTTTTGCATGAATGAGTAAGAAATATCGGTACATTCGTACGAACTTTCGCGTTTATATATTAGTAGGATTGATAAAATGCTTTAGTATCATAAAAGCTAAGTGGATAATTATGATATCTTAGTAAAATAGTTGAGTTAGAGACAACAAAAATCTTGTTAATTGAAAATAAAAAAATCCTTGAACCAAGTCATTTACATAAAGATAATTTATAAATATATATAAATATGGATAAGCTCATAACCTTCATATAACTGCAACAAAATGAATAAATCTTTTTAGCTGTATTAATTATTATCAAGATTTGTGTATGGAAACAAAAAAATGTACAGTTAAGTTTTTCTAATTTGGTACTTGTATACACTACATTCGTTTCAGTTTAAGTTCGTGTGGATTTAAGTTACATAATAATAATAATAATATAGTGGATCATTAACCCACACTGCCATCTGATCCCAAATTAAGGATTCTAGACAAACAGACGTGTTTATCACACAATGTCTGACACATGTGGGAATCGAACCTACAACCAGTGGCGTGAAAACCGTTATTAAGGAAAAGTGCTGACATTTCTCTAACTAAAACGGCGGCGATTTCTTTTGTTTACCAATAACATCCGCCATTTTTTTCGACATTAGTGCGCTTTAGACATTTATCTCTAATAGAAAAATGTCAAAATAATGGCAATTGTCATTAAAAAAAAAGCGATCGCAATTTTTTAGGTAATTAACTAATAACAACTTTTTAAAATATGTGTGACCAAGCTTTGCTCCTCGATTTCCTTTGTAAACCCTTTAAAGATATTATAGAAACCATGCAAATGTAAAGGCACCTTGTAGAATTTAAACAGAGACCTGTCGATATATAGTCTATATAATTTTTATAAAACGCTATCAAAATAAGCAATGCTAAACTGTACACTGACAGCAAAATCACCATTCTAACTTATCTCAATTCATTAAAACAAATATTAGAACTTCTTGCAAAATACAGATTAATGTTAGATAAACAATCATATCGCTTTAATGTGGACCTGGAATGACTGGCTGACTCCAACGTCTGATTATAACACACAAAACGAGGCAGACTGCTAATATTACATAATTCATGCTATAAATACTTTACCAATTAAGCAGAGTACAAATTGCAATTTGTTTTATTTTTGAAACTACTTATTAAAAAATATTTAATGCTGTGATAACACTAAATAAATACAAGACAAATCCACTATGCATTAAAAACATGTTTTAGATATTAATTGTTTTTATAAAAAATATCACTAAGCAGTTTGTTGACAAGCTCGTAACTAGATTACAACAAGGTTATTTCTTAATGCAGTCAATCGAGGCAATAAAATATTAATTAAGTGTTAATATTAAGAAAGTTTATGACACACTTAACATTTAGGATACCTTTATTCCTGTTCTACTCTAGATGTATCAATTATAAATATAGGCATAAAGAATACCGTATTTGCTACTTCAATTCCTTAAAAAATTTAGCAAGTATTTGCAAATTGAAGTGCTTGTATAGCCGATCATGATATTGACTTGTGATTCAAGAACATGCCGTGTTGTTTACAGTAAAACGATTGCACTCAAAAATTTACAAGAAAATAAACACTTGACTACAAGACAATGACAAGAACTCTAAGTAAGCTTAAACATACGGGCAGTGGTCGTAGCTCACTTTTAATGTGCACTTGACGACATAAAACTATGCAAATGACATTAGGACCACGAAAACTAAGTGCCGGCATTAACTTACATTAGAGCACTGGAAAGGCACTTCAAACACACGACATACCGCAGTAGCACAAAATACACATTATACGCACTAACACATATAGATTAACATAGCAGGAGTGGTTAAATTTGCAGACAGGAGTAGTTTTAATGCAGTAAATGGCGCATAGCTGATTCAAGCTGAATAAATAGAATAAAAAACTGAGATGACAGCACGTCAGATTCATAAAATTGATTTCTACTAGACTTTCAAGTTTCGTACCTTGAGTTCGGCATCTTTAGATCGTTAGACGTTTATAACGCCGCAAAAATGTTAATTTAGTTAAATTTATATCGGATTCTATAAATACTTACAAATAAAAATCTGGAATCACACCATTGTTTTTTCTTCTGCACAATCAGTAACCGATGTTGCTACACTAAAAAAAACTTAACGTGAAAAGTGGGTCATCAATCAATCGATCGCTTCACCTCACTTCACCTTCTCATCACCATATCACTTTCACTTGTAATGTAAATTAAGATTATGTTGCAATATGACGATGATGGTGTAGATTTCACCTATGAATGTTTTATTTAACAAATCCAATGTTTAATGAAATATGCATTGATCATTTTAAAATAAAATATGATACCTACAAGATATTTTAGAGTAAAGCAAGTCATATGAAAAACATACTCTTAATAACGCTCGTCACCATGCATTTATTTCATTACTTCAATAGAAAAAAATGAAAATTTGATTTTACTTAAAATTTTGGAAGCCGGGTAATTTTTTTAAGGAAATCTAGTATCGAAGTTGGTCATACTTTATGACACAAGGCGTTCCGTTATAAGCAGAAACATGCCACAGTGACGTTTAAGAATGTAAATAATATTGAATATTGTCAGACTTTTTATCAAAAACATATAATTAGTAGACTTTTTTTAGTGCATCATTACTTTATTAGTGTTAAAAAAAATTATATTCATATAATTATCAGTTTATCATCTATATTGGACAGAATAACAGTAAAGAGTGGTTCTGGGTGAAATGAACTGTAAGAAATATTCGTTCGGAAACTATCAGCAACCCAAAACACGTAAAATTAATTTTCTTTCGTTTCTATCACACTAACTATATTCCAAATCGTTCATTTTTGTTTCTAATATACATTTCACATATTAAAGCATTGCTAGTTTAAAGGATTTACAAAATATTCGTTCAGACGCAAGAAAAATATTAATGATCAAACTTAATTTTTATTTCTCAGATTCATGATTCATTTCTGAACTGTAAATTGTGATGTCGAATGTCGATTGATGTCGATTTTGTTGTGTACATGGCATAAATTTAATTTCATTTAAATCTACGTGTTTTATGATGTGAATAAGTAAATTAACATCAGAATATTTATAATGGCGTTCGTGAGTGCTGTAACCGGCGATGACTCTACGAAGAAATTTATGGAAGTGCTCCAAAATGATTTCAAGACGTTGAGTTTAGAAACGAAGAAAAAGTATCCCCAGATAAGAGAGGTTCCTATTGTTTTGCTTTATTTACAATAATATAACATAAACGTATTTGTTTTTAATAATGTATGACTTCTATATTAACGTTTAAGACGTATATTTATGATTTAAAGTTGCTCTCACATCCTTACTTTAATTGTATTTGTAAAGTATTATTTCCTGTGTTTTAATCATTTTTAGGCAATTAATTTAATCGCACCTCTGTTTATGATCTAGGTCTGATAAATTTCAACACAAATACATTGATAAAGAGATAATTATCTATGTATAGCATGTTAAAACATATCAAAACTGAGTTAGCTGTAGTGCTTATGTTCATAAAGTTATAAAATTTTATTGTATCAAGCCTCAGCTTAAGCTCCTGATTTACTACTATTATAATCTCCTTGAGTTGTGAAGTTGAGAGTAGACTATCAAGCAGTGGGATAGGTACTCATTAAGAAATATATTTTTTAAAATCACTCCATTATTTAGTAGAGAAACTGCTGTTGTAATATCTAAACTTGTTAACCGGCTTGGCATTGACTATGATTTAACTATGGTTTATTAGATGTTGAACTGGATCCTATACTACTAATATTATTAGGGTGAAAGTTTGTAAGTATGTTTGGATGTTTGTTTGTTACCTGCTCTTTCACATAAAACACTACTGCATAGAATTGGATGAAATTTGGCACAGAGATAGATTATGATCTGGATTACATAAGCTATTTATTGCAATAAGTACCACATGGGTGGAGCTATGGGTGTAAACTAGTAGATCTATAAATCACTTTGTAGATTGACTAGCACAATCCCGAAAGTAATAGGGCAGAGAAGTTGGCAATAGGTATCCTGGGTCTTATAATAATAAACATTTATTTCAGGCTACAAAGCCCATATAAAATATAAGACTATTTAAACAAAGACAATATTAAATTACATTAGATCTAAATACATTATAAAACATATTATTTTTTTCCTCTATGCATCATAAGTGTGTTGCGTGATGTCAGTTATCCAACATCAGAAGAGCCGGAACAGGACACTTTCAGGAAATTCTTCTTGTGATTATTTTTACATTATGGCGAGTGCGCTCGACCCTCAGTATGAACTTGGTCTTCACACAGCAGTACTCAACAATATCTTCTACCTTCATTGAGTGATTACATCGGCCCACATTACTGCCACCATAAGAAAAAGTACTCATCGGACATTTCTATTCTTAATTGAATTATAAACTCTCTCAGAATCAGTAAAGAATGCCGATTCGGACAGTGTTTATACCTAACTCAGTTGCAAAAAAATAATTTTAGGTGCATCTTTTTTCCTAATAGCTCCAGACTAATCCTGCATGTTAATTTCTACTAACTTATTGCCATAATCTGATATTGTATTTGTGCTGTGATACACACTACACATAGAGTACTGTTAAACCTAGAAGTACAGTGTCAGGGTAACCGCTTTTACATGACTTATAAAATATATTTATTAAAACAATTTGCACTACTTGTAAGTATTAGCATTTAATTTTAAATTTCAAGTGGAAGTAAAATATAATGTATTTTTATCCATTTTTGGTCTACAGCTACTATCTAAGCTAAGCCAAGTCTGCGGGAATTATTATAACAAATGAGTGTGTATGTAACACACTTGTGTACTAGTGTTGTGCTGCCTCTGGGTATAATATATCCAGATGATAATAAGAAATATAGCTAAAACAAACCCTACTTTAAAAATTGTATGTAAGGTTGTACTGCTGCAGTACTTGTAATTGAGAAATGTTTTAGGCATGTGATGAAGCGGTAGAGAAACTATCACTAGCTGCGAACAACCCGCAAGCTTCACTCTACGGAGTGGTTAATCAGATACTCTACCCTTTAGTACAAGGCTGTGAATCTAAGGATCTCAAAATTATAAAGGTAATTTATATCACTCATTTTTAACTGCACTCCAATACTTTTCAGACAACTTTCAAGCCAGTGTTATGGTTTTCTTTACCAACCTAGAACTCTGACAAACATACCAAGACCAGGCTGAATTTACTAGCAATTCATACAGACAGTATTATTTTTTCGTTTACTTTCATGGGTCCAACTACACATCGAAAATGATCCATACCTAAAAAAGTCTATCAAAAAACTCTGTTTTAAAATAGTACAAACATACTTAACTACTGTTTAAACACCTTTGCAAATATTACAGTTTTGTCTCGGAACAATACAACGGCTGATCGCTCAGCAAGGCATTGATGCAAAAGGAGCGAGGCATGTCGTTGACTGTTTATACAACCTCGGCCAGGCCGGGATCTTGGAACTGAAGCTGCTACAAACTGCTGCGTTATTAATGACTACTTCTGATTTGGTGCATGGAGATACATTGGCGAGGGTAAGTTAAAAATAATGTTAATTTTCATCAGGGGCAAGTGGAAGGCGAGCACATGTGTGGCGGACCACCCATCTACCCATGTTGGACAGGCTTCACAAAATCTGCAATTTTTTGTTGCGTTTTTTCGTTGGAAGTTAATTAAATAAAATATGTTTGTACCTAAATATTCGACTCCAAATGTCCAATCTTGCTCGAACGAAAATGAACACATAAGAAATACGCATTTTTATTGTTTTTTCGTCTAGACGTGATTATTATATTGAACAAACATTTTTGCTCACTGTACTAAAAAATGTGAAGTTGTTGCGCATTCCAGTCCAAGATGGCGGATTTCCAATCCTATTCTTATTTGAAACGCAGTATACGTAACAGTCTTATAGCTGATCGAATTTTGATCTCTTTCTCGATAAACAGACAGACTCATAGCATAATATTACGTTTGGGATCTAAACATAGCCAGCGAAAAATGACGATTCAGTACCAACAGGAACTTAAAAATTTTCAACGATTTCAAAAAGTAATCAGATTATTTCTAGATCCTATCTATAAAATTAACACGAATATAAGTATGTTACCATGTTTAAGTAATAGTTATTGTCAGTGTTTGATAAGATGGCAACACAGATAAAATATGTGGATGTACTTTGATTGTCTCTGTGAGAATTTGTAATGAAAGTTGTAATAGTTCAGACGTGTGTATTAACGTATAAAAATGAATCGTAACTCTGAAAGACGTCGCATAATTGAGGTATTTTTTTGTATTATCATTGGAAATATAAGGTCGCTGGTTCGATTCCCGGTCGTGCCCACACATGTTTGTATGCTTGTTTTATCTCCACTGCCCAATATCGGTGAAGGAACCCGTACTTGGCCAGCTTGTGTAGATTAAGGCCTAAACTCTATCAACTTGTGAGGCAGTTGAGAGAAGTCCCGTGCCCAGCAGTGGGAACCTGAAAAGGGGCGAAGTGTGCGTAATTCAATCCTATAATAATTTCATACGTATTTAGGGCACAATATGTATAATAATTTTTGTACTATAATTAATAAACAAACTAAAGGTCACAGTCACAACACATAATCGATTAAAATCCTTTTGGGTTATGAACAAAGCTATATCGTTAAGCTATAATCTCTAATATATCGTTATTGCTCCTTGTATTACACGCCCCCCTACCTGGCATAAGAAGTACGCATTATTATAATATAAAGTTTAATTGTTTTAGACAATGGTGATGTGCATGCGCATGGTGTCGCCATCAGAGAGTCGTGACGTCAGCACAAGTCACGCGGCCGCCGCTACGGTGCGGCAACTTGTCGCTCTCGTGTTCGAAAGAGCGTTGTCAGAGGCTAATGGTAGGCAATAGGCGTATAGAAGTGAAAAGCAGATTCTTTTATTTTTAACAGTCTAAATTTTATTTGCTCAAAATTTTAACCAACCCGTGCTTGGACTATGTGTGTGAATTCAGGCCTAAACTCTTTCAACTCAAAAGATGAGAAAGTGCCATGCTCAGGTATGGGCCACTAAAGGTTGGTTTCTGACTCTTATGACATGAAATTTAATATGCATATAGTTTGCACTCCATTTAAAAACTTTATAAATATCACATCACACTATGTCAAACATCTACAGAAAATAATTGCAATTAAACCAAAATTTCCAGGTATATTAAAAGTGAATCCAGCAGACATCAGACCACAGACCAACAATAAGGCTCCGAAGGAATTGAAACCTTGTGCGGTCGACGCGTACCTTATTTTGCAGGTTATATTTTGTATAATATGTATGTATATGAATGTCTCATATAGATCTCGGAAACGACATCAACGACTTCAGTTGTAAAATGACACGACCCATATGACCCCCACAGGGATCATTTATGAGTCATATTTATGCATTCTATTATAATGTGCTTTGACCTTTATACACAAAGCCTTTAGTGCTGCTTATAAAAATAAATAATTAATATTGCAGGATATAATTCAGTTAATAAATGGTGATTCTGCACACTGGCTGGTTGGCATATCGGATGTGCCAAAGACATTTGGACTGGAACTGCTAGATACAGTATTGACTGACTTCTCGCCTGTGTTCTTTAAGGTATTATCACTGGCCTACTATATACTATTATAATTGTATTACTGTTATATACAGGGTGGAAAAATCAAGAATAATTTATTTCTGGAGCGAAGCTACTTATAATACTTAAAGACTTTTTTAATTATTTTTAAAAAGAAGTATAGCTGAATTTATAAGTTTTTGAAAATATGCTCGCCTGACCTTTGGATCGAACCAATGGAATTAAAAAAAAATAAACAAATTGATTTTTCGTTCGTATTTGTGAATGCATTTGACAGTGAATATTGTTAAATGCATTCACAAATACGAAAGAAAAATCAACTTGTTTTTTTTTAATTCTGTTGGTTCGATCCATTATAATGCTTATTCCAGCCTGAAAAAGTAATTAAATCTGCAATCAAATGATACAATTACAGGTACAGTAGTATCCTAATACTATGATTGTTTTTTGTTGCCAAAGTTTGTGGGTATGAAGGCAGGTACAGTAGTGGGTAAATATCTTATCTATCGACCTTCATTTCTGTGTAAAAACATAACGTCGATAACCAAACCTTCCAAAACCTTGTAAATCAAAAATATCAACTTTTCAGGAGGAAGAAATATCTACACAATTTTACGTCGAATTATGATAATACAATTTAACAATTTGAATATACAATGAGACAGAACTAATAGTATTTTCTTAAATATACGCGGATATCCCAAAAAAAAACAAAAAAATACGAAACATCCTAATTTTAACGGAGAAAATTTTTGGAATATACCACCTGCTTGGGACCCAGTGCTTAATGTACTTGTACCAAAACCCAAGCAAAATCTACTCAGAATTCAAGACACATTGAGCTTATTTTTCTTAAATCGGAACGCAACTTAATATAATGTTTATAGGTAGTCAGTAATAATTATGATTAATAAGTTTGGACGTCAAATACCTCAGTCCACCCGTGACTTATAAGTCTAATAAGACTTTGAAACGTCGTGACGAAATCTTAAATAAATCGCGATAGATTCCGTTGTTAAGTAGTTTTATTTTACTATAATAGAACTAATATTATATCTAGTATCGACGTAAATTTGTGTAGTTTGGTCATCTTCCTGAAAAGTTGCCATTTTTGACTCACGTGGTGTTAAAACTTCAACGACGAATTAATTAATTTAGTAATTAAACGATTGTTCACAGATACCAGAATTCCGTTTTCTTCTAAAGGAGCATGTGTGTGCGCTTATTATACGACTCTTCTCTCCAAATGTTAAATATCGGTATGTAAATTTATAAAATAGGTTAAAAGATTTAAAAAAAATGTGTTTTATTAATTTTAAACATCATGTGTCATACTAACATGCTTAAGACCTACATAATCGATATCCAAATAGAAATAGTTAAGTTTTACTTTTCTAAATGTCCGAGTTCGATTCCCGGGCTGAGAACAAATTTTTTAAAATGTATGAATCCCGTTTTTCTTGTTACTAAATCGATGACATAGTTCCTAAGAACAGACCGTAAGTCTTATAGTTCCAGACTTTCCCATACTGACTGTTCTAAATTTTACACCCTGTATATAAAACAACCTAATTGGGAAAGTAGAACTGATATTGTTTAACTGCAATTACAATTGAGGCTATAGAACAATACCATATGTGGACTTATTCATAAAAATCTTATGAGCTCTAGTTACAATGCATTCTGTCTCTTTCTCTCTTGTATAAATGTCAAGATGATAGACAAAGACAAACGAATAGGCATGACGAAAATTGGTTTTGTCCGTCAGATAGAAAAATTAAAAATGTTGGCCACGTATTTTTCTTTTTTTGTGCGATTAAAGATAACGACGACACGTCCAAGTGAAATCTCGAATGACGTCACGCTTAGGTAAGTTTTATAACTATGTATGATGTAGCACACTTCCACTCCATAACAAATGCTTTATAACTTAATATTGTTTTACATAGTATTGTCTTAGATTTACGCGAATATCACACATTGAAATAAAACTACTTTTTAACGGATTTTATCGCGGTTTATTTTAGATTTTAGATCCCGACGTGTCAAAGTCTTTTCAAATATTAATGTTTGAAGGTAGTCAGTAATAATAGTGATTAATATTTTTTGGACGTCAAATACCTCAGTCCACCCGTGAACATGAAGTCTGAAAAGACTTTGAAACGTCGGGATCTAAAATCTAAAATAAACCGCGATAGAATCCGTTAAAAAGTAGTTTTATTTTAATATTGTTTTATTTCAATGATAAAGCAAAAAATATGTGTCTAACATTTTTTTTATTATCTTACTGACGGACTAGTTAAAAATGTTTAAAAAAGAACGATTTTTAATACCTTGTCATTCCTATTAAAAACCGCGGCAGACGACAGAGGCTTTGTTTTATTAAAATACAGTGATGGTCAACGTTGAGAGTGTAAATGTATGTGTGGTCAGGGCCCTGCTGCCGTCGCTGCACATCCCGGGCGGCGCAAGCGCAGGCGCGGCGCCGGTGGAGCGGCCACACTTCCCGCTCACCATGCGCCTGCTGCGGCTCGTGTCGCTCATCGTGCACAAGTACCACGACCTGCTGGTCTGTACACACACACACACGTACTTATACAACCTGAAATAGAAAGGCTATACTATACCTGAAAGTAAAGAGAAAAAAAGTAAAGTAAAGTCAGAAATTAATTAGCATTATATTTTTATACGATTATTGTTGTACTAAGTTTTAGTAACGGGCATGTCTAAAAACGAATTATTAGAGGACGTCCACCAACCTGCACTTGGCCAGCGTGTGTGGATCAAGGCCTATGCTCTCTCAACTCGTAAGATAGTTGGGAGAAGACCCGTACCTAGCTGTGGGATACTGAAATGGGTTGAAGTGTGAAGTGTTTCAATTCTACTGTATTTTTTTATAACTGAACTGAATTTGTTAAAATTCAGTTCAGTTATAAATCGACGGGCCGGTGGCGTGGTCGGTAAGATACTTGCTTTTCACGCCGCAGGTCGTGGGTTCGATTCCCACCCGAGACAAACATTAGTGATGAACATTTCTGTTTGTGTCGAGTCTGGGTGTAAATATCTATTATATGTATATATTTACAAAAGAAAAGTATTATATGTATAGTATATACCAGTTATCTGGTTTCCATAACACAAGCTCTGCTTAGCTTGGGACCAGATGACCGTGTGTGTTAATGTCCCAGAATATTTATTTATTATTATTTATTTATTTATTTAATTTAATTTGTTACCAGGTGACAGAGTGCGAGATATTCCTCTCGCTAACTATAAAATTCTTGGACCCTGACAAGCCGATGTGGCAGCGCGCGTTAGCACTAGAAGTGTTACACAAGATGACGATCCAGCCTAGTACGTATAATTGGCTATTCTAACTTTGTAAGTTTTGTGACAGCAGATGCAACAAAGTATGGGGAAATTTATATGAATACGTGATATCGACATCCACTAAAACTGCACTTGGTCTGATCATTTATCGGATAAGTAGAGGTACGGCTATGCTAAATTCCTCTAGTACTTCCACCACTGACCCCACTTTTACTGTGCGAACTGCCAAGTTGTGGAATTCGCTGCTGGCTTCTATATTTCCCGATAGCTACAATCTGTTTGTCTTCAAATCACGAGTGAATCGGTGTTTACTGGGTAAGCGCGTTCCATCGTAGACTACATCATTGCTTACAGTGCAAGCCTATTAATGGATAAAAAACTGTTAAATGAAAGGCATGTATGCTCTGTACACACGGCTACACATCAAGCTATACATTTCCAGCATAAACTGATCTGGCATATTACTAAAATAGATATATTACTTTTTAAATACAAATTTTACTAACTATTTATAATATCTAATGAGAGAAAATAGAATATTTCCGAAATCCCATACTAATATAATGTCGTTAACCCTAAATTGCACAACCTATTCTGATCACTGCTAATGAGCAATACTTAAAGCCCATATTTAAATTATTATTTTCTGGGTGGGAGCGGAGTCGTGGGCTAAATAAAACCTCCACCTCTAAGTTTGAGACTTTAACATTCTTAATTCCTTAACAGGTCTACTGAAAGCCTTCTGCGAATGTTATGACATGAAGCCACACGCTACAAACATCTTCCAAGACATTGTAAACGCGCTCGGCGCGTATGTGCAGAGTCTCTTCGTAGCTTCCAACGTAAACACACAGCACGGTAAGTTAGCGACCGCGACAAAGCCAAACTCATGATAATAGCGATAACGAAGATCGAAAGGAAGAAAATGTATGGGATTCAAATACGGTTGACATTTGACTTTCGTAGGTAAACACTTCTAGGCTTCTTGTATCTACTGCCGTTACTAGAGGTGGTGTTATGGTAGGATTATTTGCTCGCTACAACATCCCTACTAATATTATAAATGCGAAAGTAACTCTGCCTGTCTGTCTGTTACGCTTTCCCGCTTAAACCTCTCAACCGATTTTGATGAAACTTGGCACAGACAATTTTTAGATCCTGAGAAAGGACATAGGCTACCTTTTATTCCGAAAAAAACTGAAATCCACGCGGAATAAGTCGCGGGCGGCCGCTAGTAAGGCCATAAATTAATTTAAAACTATTGTTAGGAGTACTCTGCGCGGACGAATGAGAGCGCCCGGGTGGTTACGATGGTTCTTATCTTTGCTCTTTAACAAAAGCATCACGCCGTTCTCCTATGTAGGAGGGAGAGAGAGAGCGTATTATTTATAACCAAATTTGCAGCGAGAGTTTAACGCTACTATAGTAATATGATGAGCCGCAAAATATCCACAAACATATTTAAGACATTTTGAACGCGCTTAGCGTGTAGTGTACAGTCTCTTCGTAGCACGGTAGGTGACATTACGATAGAGTACAGAATCTTGCGCCATTACTTGAGCTGATGTTAGTGACGCTTATAAAGCGTACCCTACAAACATCTGACATAGGAAAACGCGCCCGGCGCGTTATGTGCAATCTTTTTGCGGCCACAAATAAGTAACAAAATTTCCACCAATATTTATACCTTCAGGTATTTATTTATTTCCATCAATCATGGTCGTGTACAATATAATCACGATCGTGCCGTATCTTGCCCGGCATATTGTCTATGTCGGGGAATCTAGTTCTTTTCTGAGAACCTGGAACTAGATCTTTGTAAACCACAGTGAGTTCATCTTCATCATCATACTTCTCATCTTCTCTGGTATCACCACCTTCTGGGTACACCAAATCAGAGTAGAAATAATGCCAATGGAATTTTCCTGAAAATTAGAAAAGAAATTGTCTTAATTTTTTTACTAAGTTCTTAGCTAAATAGTTATCTACCGACAAAGCGTCCAGGCGATGACTTCAATACTATTTTTCCCTGCCCTGATATATTCGAGCTAAAATTAAACCAAATACATTGTTTGTGTGCAATTTGCTAACCGCAATTTTAAACATAATAAATATGTTTTATTATTTTTGTTATTGTATTAATTTATGCAAGATTTATATTTTGTCATATTTCCATTTTTTTTTTGAAATTGATAATAAGAATTCTTTATTGAAGAACGTATTCTTTAGTAAACCTACCTAGGTAATTAATACTGAAATAATTGCTTATAAAACGGTTTGTCGACGTAAATTGATATCTCCTTCAGAAAAAGATCGACTTAAATCTAAACTAGCTAAACAACTGATGTAACTCACTGTAGTTATCTCCTAATCTCAAGGTCTGGTCATCTTTAGTGGCCATTTCCACCATCCCGAGGTAGCCTTCTATATAGGATTGACACGTCTTTATACACGCCCAGTAGCTCGTAAAGCGGTTCGCGTTAAAATCGTAGTTTAAACACCCCAATCTTTCCCTGAAATGTATAGGGAGACATGACAAACGCAACACATTAAGAAACTTCCACAGACTAAACATAAGCGATCTAATGCCCAGGGTTGGCGCTATACCCACCCCTCAAGCCAGTCAAATGGTCCTATTCTAAACTAGTTAGGAACAGAGTGAGCTATTCTCTTGGTATAGTTTAACGGTCTTATTCATAAAAATTAAAATTGATTTTGTCTCTTTCTTACAAGTATAAAGGTCAAGACGACAGACAAAGACAAACGAAGACTATTCTAGCTATAATGAGCTTGTATGACGTTTATAAATACGGGGGTAAGTAATTAATTGAAGTTAAGAAACCAACTTTGAAGTGTACCATGCTTGATGATCAGGGTCCTTTGAGCTAGAGGAGCCAACGCTCGCCACTGCTTAAGCCTTAGAAAGCTACTTCATTGTTTAAGTCAACACATTATAATAAAAACGGTTGTCCAAAACTATTAGATTTTATCAGTTTTAAAAATTATTAAAGAAAAAGATTTTCTTTAAATGCGTTAAATACGCGTTACTCTCGTTTAATTTGGGTATCCATATTCTAGAAGTGCCTTCAAAATAACTAGTTAGCCATTTTGGATCTTCCGCCACGATGGATTTATTAATTTTCTCTTTTCGCTGGAGCCTAATAAAAACTAACTTACGTGCAGTTTTGTGTTTGGTATACAAACTGCCAAACTGGCTCGACGACACCGGCGCACGCGCCTGGCGTGTAACGTAACGTGCATCGCATTTTGTTCATCATGTATAGTTTTGTTGTAATCTCATCTGGACCCACTGTTAAAAGAGAATTTTGGGAGATAAATGACCGTTATTAAGACTACGTGAGTAAATAAGGCTTTAGTCTCGTTTTAACTGGTTATATTATGAAATTTATGATAAAATTACAAAATGATAGAATGACGCGACATAACGTTTGACGTCCGGTTTTAGTTGTTAAGTTAGCCGTGATCCATCGCTGCACCGCGCCCCCCTCGCCCCCCGTGCCCGTACTGGATACACCGTCGTCGCCTCAAACGATGTTCGCGCCTAAACAGTATGGGCCTTATTCATAAAAAAGTTATAAGACTCTTTAGTTAACCGACCGAAAACCGACTTCGTCTATGAATATCAAGATGACAGACAAAAACAAACGAATTATAAATCTATTTTAGCTATAATGAGCTTAAAATACGTTTATAAATACGGGGGTAAGTTTTTTTAGCACTAGCAATGTATAATTGAAACGTGTCGTCGTGATATTTGAGTTTATAAGTTCCTCAAGAAAAAGTCGGTTTAATTGTTTCCAATGGGGTGTTTTACTTTACCTCTGTACAAGTTTGTCAATGCGAAAAAAAAGTTCTAATACCTTGTTGAACTCGTTAAAATGCGTTATTAATGCAATTATTTATCTAAAACGTTTGATTAAATGAAAATATATGCTGGAAATACAGTAAAATCAATGGTAAATAGATTGGTAAAATAGTTTTATTGTATATTAATTTATCTTGACAGATTAGTGATAATGTAGAAATTGACTTAAAATTTTACTAAACGTACTGTTGTGGCAAGTTTTCTTTAAAATATAGTGTTGATTTTAATTAGACCGGTTCTCGAACAAAATCGCAAACTTATATCGCACGCAGACAATGTCAGTCAGGTAAGGTCTGTAGTATTAAGTATCTTTATAACTATATTAGGATATGGTAGGGTGTGTTCAAACACACCCTAACATATCGTACAGTCACTTTAGCTAAGTTTTGACATTCGACAAGGTTGTATATCAGTCGTATCACTTTTACGAATCCCTACGAAAGAGCTCAAACATTCGTCTTAAACCTTGTAACAGTCACTCAATAATGCAATATGGTTAAACAAAAATTTTAGTTTGTCTGCATAAAACACATGGGATATTATAGTCACAACATGATACCATAACATGCGTTTATTGCCATACACGGACGAAGCTATGAGCAGAAGCTTATTTTAATACAAAATAATTACTTTTTGTTATCTCTAAATCACCACTTCTTATTATATTTAATAACGTTATAATAAATAAAAGATTGGCAACCATTTCTATAAATATGACACTTGTCAATATCTGGGGCTACTGGATTAATTACGTATAGATAATAAGGTTTTATTGTAGCTTAATGGGCCTTTGCACAGCACAATAAAATATTTATTATACAAGCATAGTCTTATCTCTTTCTACTCATCTCTAAACGATAGAGATAGATAGTGCTTGCAGCATGTTTTGTTGTGTAAGTTTCGCCAGTGGAAACTAGGGGTTAAGATAACAAAGGTTTGAATATGAAACGTGAATAGTAAATATTGTCAGCCCTCAAGAAAAAACTGCTGGAAGACCAAATATTATCCAATGGCATGTTTTTTGACAATTAATTAACAATATCTTTAAAGTAGCTATCGAATATGATGCCAATCGATGATTTCGGTTATGGCGACCGCTTTAACTCCTATTGTGACGGTGTGCTCTTGTGTGACTAACGTAAGCGTTTTTTTATTATTGAACACCCGCCCGCACGTCGGACACGTGAGCACACCGCCTTTAAAATTATAATTATAGCCACTAGTGGTCGGGCTTTTTTCTCTTTTTAAATGAATGAGCCGATTCATTTCAAATTCTTGAACTTTAGCCTTAACCAAGGTTCGATCTACGATCCTAGCTATGTTATCAATATTACTATTCCGTTTTGTTAGGAAGCGTACTCCTACTTATTCTACACAACCGTCATACCGCAGTGGACGTTCACGAGACTTTATGTTACACCTTATGCATTTCACATGCTATTGCAAGGATGTAAATGACTATTAATTTTTTATGTGGCTAGGATATCAGAATCTTCCTCTTCAAAATACATGATAAAACCCTGAAAGGTGACGTTTTAAATAACTCGTCTAATGTGTGTGAACTGACTAATAGTGCGTTTTGTTCCAGGCTCTGCTGGTATACCACAACAGTCAGGGTTCTACTGGAAAGGAGTATGGCTACCGTTGTGTGTCACCTTCGAGCCTGGCACTGCTAAATCTGTATAGTAAGTATTGAGATTGTTCCTTATTAATTAACTTGTCTGCGAGTCACCTTCGTCCGTAGGGGTGTGACTTCATTCTAAATCCTTACATGTGATCATCGGGTTGTACTAATCAGGCGACAATAAACTGTTAGTAGGTTTCAGGTGTGGTTAGTGACCATAACCTTCTAGACGAAGTCGTCGCTTGCCGTGGTCCGATGCGATTTTTGTGACGCTATTTGAAAGAATGGGTCGTTACTGCTTCTTGTTTTCTCCGTGGTCGACCATATGTAGCCCCGTTCCACTTCCAACTTCTTACCGAAAATTAGCCTAGGTTTGTACATATATCGGCGAGTTCATAGGGCGGCGATCACCAGATACACCTCACTACCTTTGTATATCGATGAGGCACAAAATAACACCACAGAAAGCTAATCAATATCTCTGCCAATGATTACAGCACCTCCCTAATCACAAATATTCACAAAATGTTTGGATGGAAATAGATTCTTATTTGTGCGGACAAATTCGGTTTGCACAAACCACGTGCTCACTCAACCGACCTCATAGACATTGTCCCTGATGTAACAATAACAATCACAGACAAGCAACCTGAGTGACGTTTACGTTTTGTAAGTTTGACAACTGACAGGCCTTATGCTATGATAAGTGACTGAAGTGACACCCAACCGTCTGTGTAGGCAACAGCTGGCTACGTTTACGGTTACGCGTTGCGACATATATATAACCCCTTACTAATAAACGATTGGCCACGAATTAGCAAACGTAGCGTAGGACGCCCTCAGGCTAGGTGGAGTGACGATCTCAGTAGGGCCGGCAAGAACTGAATGAGAGAAACCGCTCTCGGTGGCGTGCTTTAGGAGAGGCCTATGTCCAGCTGTGGAATAGAATAGGCTCATGATGATGATGATGGTGAATAAACAATATAATAGGCGTAAGTAGCTTTTTTATATTTTGTCTTTTTCTCCTGTATGACACTTTTAAGTCATTTGACAGAGACAAAATTTAGGATGCTATTCACACCTTATGTACCGTTTATTATTATGAGGGATAATGTTTTGTAGCTTAGAGATGCTAGACCGCACAGAGGCGCCGATAATCCAAGATGGCTACGGCATCTCCGTAGCGTATGCGTGTCTTATGGAGATCATACGTTCCATAGCCATCAGTGTGGAGGGCCAGGAGTATTTCAGGTAATTATTTACTACTAACATATTTTATCTCGCTTTGATTATATAATTGGCTAATTCCCCTATCCTAATATATACGGGGGAGTTTAAAGATTAACCCCCTTATTCATAAACGCTTTATAAACTTAGTATACCTAAAATAGGTTTATAATTCGTTTGTCTCTGTCTGTCATCTTGACATTTGTACTAATAAGAAAGAGATCAAACCCATTTAACTAAAGAGGACTATAAGTTTTTATGAATAAGACCGTATATAAATATTAAAGCTTATGTTATTTCACAGATTGCAGGACATTTATGAAGACATACAGAACGATACAGAAGATAAGGAAATTAATTCGAACAAGAGTAATGGAAAAGGTAGCAACCTATTTTTCGCATATTATCTTATATTTAAGTTGTTTTTGTCCCTGAAGCTGATGATTTGCAAACACATTCTTGGAAATGTTTTTAAATAAAAACATGCTTTTCCAGACGTAGAACCATTGACTGATAAAGTAATATCGAACAACTCCCACAACGGATCAGCAGATCAAAACTCCAACGTGGTACAAAAGATAGATGACAGCATAGAGGATACAGAAAAGCAGGCTTTGTTACAAGTTAGTAAATATTCCTAAAGCTTGGTATCTTCTATAGTAAAATTCTAAATTACTACCCCATGCCTCGCGTCGCTTCCATCTGAAAGTATCGACAACATTTAATGTGGGTGCACAACACTGTTCGGTTAGCTGTTGTCAAGCCAGACAGATGATTTCTGTATGTTGGCAATGGGCCATCGCACAATTCTCTCAAATAATTTTTCTCTATGGAAGTCCCGCCTCTTCAGCGTAAGCGTTTATTAAAATTAATTAAAAATATGTACTAAAATTTTCAAGATTAAAAAATAAAATTTGTTATTTGTTATAGGAATAGTGACGGGCCGGTCGTGGGTTCGATTCCCACACAAGTCAGACATTTGTGTGATGAACACGTTTGTTTGTTATTGAGTCTGGGTGTAATTATCTATATTTAAGTATGTAATTACAAAAGAAAAGTATTATATGCGCTCACACATCTTTCTGTGAATCGGTACATCGCCGCTGCTGAGTATGGATGAAAGATAACATCGTGAGGAAACCGGCATGTCTAAGAACTAATCATTAGAGGACATGTGACATCCTCCAACCCGTACTTCGCCAGCGTGTGTAAATTAAGGCCTAAACTTTCTCAACTCGTAAGATAGTTGAGAGAAGACCTGTGCCCAGCTGTGAGACACTAAAAAGGGCTGAATTGAACTGATATGGTAAAAATGATACGATATTTTAAATTTGTTTAAGTATTTCGACAAACTGGGATCTAATTTTACCCCCTCGCCATTCGCTGGTTATGCCTTTGCCACTAATTCACTTTGACTTTCAAAACTTGAGCTTAAGTTGTCTCAGGCCTATGGTGTATTTTTTATGTTGTGTGTAGTTGTTGAAGTCTTCATGGTGTGGCCTCGTGTGGGGCATGTCTGTGTTGGCTGAGGCGAGTATTGGTGAGCTCGAGAACATTCTACGAGCGATACAGACACTGGCTCGAGTTAGTGGGAAGGTAAGATGTGTTCCTATGCCTCCAACGCACGAGTCGCGACAACCCAAATGTTTGTAATGAATTAAAACAGCCGGACATTCAAACACGAGTAAAATTCTCGTGGAGAGGTTTGTTGCCACTTTAATATATGACGCAGATTCGAACGGATTAGAATCGACATCCACGTTATTTGTGTCCGCCATATCGTATTTTTTATCAATCAGTGCGCACACCCTGCGCAGGCGATATTACAAGAGCAAGTGTCCAGTCCAATCGCGCCACTGACAGATATTCGTTCAGTAACAACGTCACACGTCTAATGTCAAATGACAATGACACATCAATGTTACCATTCGATTATTATACTCGATTTACCAGTGCTGCCATCTCATTCTTATCGAGTCGTTCATAGATTATTTATCATTCTCCGACATATAATAGAATTAAGAAAACCTAATCTAATCTAATCACCATCTTTTTATTCAACCAAAGACAAGCAAGGAAGCAGAGATTAAATAGGATTGACACAATGCAGTGTGCAAATGTCAAGAAGAAAACCTGATATATTGATGTACTATGAGTTTCAAATAAGAATAGGGCTGAACTCGCGGCTAACTTTATACCAAAGACCAAGCATAAGTAACGCCAGCACAAAATATCAAACCACAGACAGTAATATTATTTTGAAATATATGGAAAAGTGATTATATGTCAAAATTTTACATATTTTATTAATTAAAATGTAGCAACCTAATTAAGTAAATTTACACTCTAGGATACCACAAACTTGTACACAAATTCATATACATGGATAAAAACACACGTTTTAACTTATGAAACTTACGCTTTTTGCCCTTGGAAGTTAGTAAAATATGTTCGTACCTAAATATTCGACTCTAATTGTCCAATTTTATTCGAACGGCAATGAGATATACGCATATTTAATTTCTTTACGTCTAGTTGTTATTATTACATCAAACAAATATTTTTGTTCACTGTACTAAAAAATGTGAAGTTGTTGCGCATTCATGTCCAAGATGGCGGATTACCAATCCTATTCTTATTTGTAACGCATAGTAGGCTATATTCGGTATCTCACATCGTGTAAATAGGTTTTTTCTGTAATTGATACTGGGTGGAATGGACCGCCCTCCACAACTTGACAGGGTAAAATACGTATATTATGCTGAGATGATCGGTGCATAAAATTAGTTTAGGATATTTATGGGTATTTAGTATTTGTTGTTTGTTTTGTTAAATTATACGGAATTTATCGTTACCTTACCCCTAATAGCAAGCGGTCAAGTTTTTTACTATGGAGTTCGTCCTTACCTCTAAGCGCACTCTCACCACGTCATTTCACGCATCGTTACCCCTAGTTTCCTCTGGCGAAACATTGACAGGAAAACATGTTGCAAGATCTGTCTATCTCTATCACTCAAGGATGAGTAGAAAGAGATAAAAATATGCTTCTATAATGTTTTGTTGTGCAGTGCGAACGCACAGTAATTTGAGGTTTTGTTTTAGCTTTCTTTCATTCAAATCAAGTACTGCGTATAGAGTATTTAAAATAGTTACTATTAACAAATAGAAATAAAGCAAAATTAATATTTTGCCGAGCAGCGGTAGCGGTGCAAGCTTCGCCTAAGAAATTTAAGGTTGTTGGTTTGATTCCCACACATCTTTGTGTGAATTGTTTCATCTCTGTTGCTTAATATCGGTTAAAGAAAATATCGTGAGGAAACCGGCATGTCTCTTAAACTTTTTCAACTCGTAAGATAGTTGAGAGAAGACTCGTACCCAGCAGTTGGACACTAGAACAGGGTTGAAGTGATTTTTTTTAGATCGGGAAAGATTTGAAAATAAATTATCAGTGGAAAATGATTTTATGCACACTTAGTCGAGGACTGTTCCTTCCACCCTGTAGGTAAATAACAATTTCTGTCACTTCGGAGGTAATATTTACCTATTCGTAGCTTATCATGTCGTGCCGAGGGTCAAGCGATGTACAAGGACCGTCGTCCGTGTGCAGGTGCGTCAGTACAAGGGGCGCGACGCGTGCATCTCTGCGCTGTGCCGCTGCGCGCTGCCCGCGGCGTACGGCGCGGCGCTGGCGGCGCTGGGCGCGCTGCCGTGCCCGTGGCGCCGCGACGTGCCCGCGCCCGAGCCCGACCTGCGCCACCACGTCGTGTGGGTCGGCACGCCGCTGCCCACTGCGCATCACCCCACTGGTAACGGCCTGTTCGGTCACACCGTAACCGTTACCGTATGTCTGTAATGCTGACACTGAAGACACGTGCAAGTATACCTAACGTCCGTAGCGACCACCCACGATTCGAGTGTGCCTGTGCAGTCTCCGTTCTGCGGCTGTGACAAACCGAAGAAGTCGTGTTACCTATTTTGAGAGATATGCCACCGGTAGTGACACCCACAAATGATGACGTTTTGGCTTAATAGCGAGCTATTAAGAACTCACTGAAAACTGAAGCGTTCCGATACATACGCTCGTGCATACTTGCACAAATCTTCAGTTCAGTCACACGTAGCGGCATACCGTTGACATATACCACTACGTATGTGGCCAGCTTAACATCTTGTAACGTTCAGGTCAGCAGCAGTCCTTCGTGATGGTGACGTCGCGTCACGTGACCGCGATGAAAGCTCTCCTCCTCGCCGCGAGACGTGACGGCGACACGTTCCAGCAGGCCTGGCTGCCTGTACTCACTACCCTGCAACACCTGGTTAGTTCACCCTACTTATATAAGTAAGTTTGTGAAGATAGTTATTCTATTCATACCTACATAACTGCTGGTGAATCAACAAAAGTTGTATTGCTTAATTAATTCTGCTATCCGTCAAAATACTAATAGAGATATAGTATAAGCAAAGTGTAGTGGCAGTGAGCTGGTCAAACCGGCCAAAGATCCGATAACTGCATTAATTTTTTAATACGGAGATTACTTCTCAACTAGAAAGTGATGACGAGTGAAAGGTCACTAGCAGAAGTTTAATACGACATGCAGAAGAAAGGGTGCAGTCGCGCGTATTAGAGGTGTATTGTCCAGCCCTCTACTGCTGTCTCCTGCTATAACCTGATGATGATTCAGTAGTAGCTCAGTATTTCACGAAGCTAGTGTCTTGTAAAATACGAAAACGAAATTAATATTCATTACTCTATGCCCTAATTCACGTAATTTCTTGACGCGCCGATCAAGTTGCGGTGCAGTTGCAATTAAGTTTTCGTGTTAGTGCAAAATGGTATTCCTAGAATTGTTTACCTGTCATATCTGGTCTAAAGCACTCGCGCGACACGGACTTGACCCGAGCGTATCTGACATCGGTTGTCAAAATTACGAGGGTACGAAAAGGTTGTTTTGATCGAATCTTACCTGCAACTGCACTGCAACTAAACTTATTTAATTAGGGGGAACTTACAGCTCTACAATTCAATCCCTTCTTTTTTACAAGATAAAACCCATTTAAGAAAATGTATTCACGGGATATTTTTGTTTAGGTGTGGATACTAGGTCTTAAGCCGTCTACCGGCGGCAGTATGAAGGCGAGCCGGGCGAGTGCAGACGCGAACGCTGTCATGAGCACTTCCGCTGTCATGGCCGACCTGCCTGGTACGACCCCACATCTTGTAATAACTTGCTTATTTAACCACATTACTAAAATTTATGTTTCTTGTAACCCTACCTTAATGAAACGTAAGTGAAAAATGAAAAGCATAACCATGGACCAAATTGAATAAATAATTTGAATGAAAATGAAATGAATGAATGGAAAAACAAAAAAAAGCTTAAGTAAAACTTAAAAACTATGTTGTCTCTGTAAAATATTAAGTTAAATCAAATAAAAATTACATAATCTTATTTGTATTATTTATGCAAATACTTCATTCCCACACTCAGGCTTTACTTAAGTTTTTGTTTAATTATAAACGTGTGTTTTTCCTCTCTGTGCAAATTACTAACTTTTCTACAAAACTAGTACAATACTAACCCACCCTGTCTACTATAGTGCTTTTATTATCTTTATTTGCTTCGGAAAACGTAGATCGCGAGTCGGTAAATTTCTTAAAGCCAAACAATTCCTTTCTCTTAGGGCTGATTTATCAATATACAGATGTATTTTGAGCAATATTAGAGGTTTTGATAGATTTTCTATACATTGACTGTCTTAACATAAAACATGGTTACGACACCATGTTTTATGATAGCTCGCTTTGGAACTCGGGCCTTAGTTGCCCATTGTTATTCGAATATTCCGGATAATAATTATTCTTAATAATAAAGTAAGCTGTATATTTTAATAGCATTTCGAAAGAATTCCGAACAGATTTTGACATATAAAACACGAATTTCGAAACAAAAATGAAAAAAAAAATTAATTCAAAATGTGTGCCTAAAATTCCGATTCCGATAAGTTCTGAACTACTTCCGCAATGTTTGTCATCTAAATTTATTTGAATTTAGAATTCCGATATGTTCCGAACTAATTCCGAATTTAAAAGCACTATAGTTTTTCCCGGCAATGTTTTGCAGGTCAGCAAGTTCCTGTCGCCGAGTCACTCGGAGTCATGAGTGGTACTAATTATATTTTGTTACAACTTTGTGAACGCATTTGAAACTGTTTAACTACTCATCAATATTGGTTAAAGTAACTGTTAAAATAAATTAAGCTGAGATCCGTCTGTAAATTTGTCCGCTGGCCTAAACCTTTCCGAGATCCGAGATTTCGTCTATTTCTGAGTAATATCGTAGGCGCGATTGTATGTCACTCTTTTTCTCAAAAATGGTTAAAGGGATTATAATGAACTTTGGCACACAGATAACTTAGTTGATACTATTTTCTAACTTGATAAACTCTAATATCGTCGCCTAAGTTCAAACACTGCGGAGGTCAAAAATATCACTTTTTCAGTAGAGCAAAAATACCGTGCTCTTCAAAGTAAAACGCTTCCATTGGTTAGAATCCCTGTTTCTGATTGGTCTAGAGATGCGTCTTGAAGTCAAAATGTCAGTTTTCCGACTTCCGGAGTGTTAGAACTTAAGGTTACGATATGTTCTCGAGAGATGCTTTAAATATTACGGATAAAATCCCAGACTAAAGCTAGCAAATCATAATTATGTTTGTCTTTCAAACAATTCTGTACAGTTTCATATGTATCACACATTGAAGGGTACGCTTGATCACAGGAGCACTGGGATGGAGCTTGCTGGCCGTTTGTGTGTTTTTGTGTTTGTAGCAAGTGCTTTTTGGAGTGGATATGTTTCCCTTTTTCAATTGAGCTCATGATCATCATCAGTTGGTGTTTATAAATAGAATCGGAAGATAATTATGCAATCTTTTTTGTTGTACATTAATGACAGTTCATTCTGTTTTATATGTTAACATATCCACACAAAACTTGGGCCGTTTTACTGTAGAGAGTAATCAAAGTTGTAAAATTAAGCCAGATTTAAAAGTATTTAAGTAACGAAAAACATTTGGGAGTTCATATTTTCATAAGATTATTTTAAAAAAAAATCGATCAGAGAATAATATTGGCGAAAATAATGTCGAATTTAGTTTGATTACTCTTGAAATTATAAATTTGCTATTTTTGTCTTATGTCGGTTTCGATTTTGTTATTACATTCCAGCACTGGCTGAGCACTATGATTCGCTTTCGTTAGTAATTTACTATTTTGCTTAAAATTCAAAACTGAATCCTGGTCACGGGAACCAAAATATTCATTGCATAGTTTGGATTTTAGCTCAGTCACTCAAAACTTATGCCAACTAATTGGTTGCATTTCCAGTTTTAAGCAACTATTACTGATCTTAGTGACACCATGTTTTTTTTTTCATAATAAGATACACACATTTTGTCTTACAATTTAAGTCTGCCAAACTCGGCAGTTTGTATTTATGACCAAGCGCCCAAGCTATTTGTTACTCGACTTTTTTAATACAAAGAAAGTTGGAAATTCTGTTCGAGATAATCTGCAATTACTCTCGTCGTATTACTATGAGGCCTTAAATGAATTTGTGACTTGTTTTTAATAATTTGGACGATGAGACTTCCAAAAGTTTTAGGTAATAATTATATTATTTTACAGCTCTTTCAGCAATGTTGTCGCGTGTGTTTGAGTCTTCAAAGAACTTGGATGATGAAGCGTTGCACCATCTGATTGATGCGCTTTGTAAACTGTCAAACGAGGCTATGGAATTAGCTTATTCTAATAGGGTATGTACTAAATAGGGTATGCGTAGTGTAACGCTATGGCCACGGGTCTTGGCGTCGGGCGGTGCGTTTTGCGATTTCATCGTTCATTGCGTATTTGTTTTAGAAGTGTCTAAAGACAAGTGAACGCGACTGGGCAATGAACTACAAAATCGCCAGTCGCACCGCCCGACGCAGTGTCCCGTGGCCACGGCGTAAGTTACCCTCCAGTTAAAGCGAAAAGCAGTTAAGTGACAAACCAGAGACGAAATAAAAATCAGGGCGATGATGATATATCCTAATTGTGATCTAAATCATATGAAATTTGGATTACTAGTGTCTCAAGAGTTTGCAAGACAATGCGCCAGAAAAAATGACCCTATATGTTATAGGCCGAGGTACAAAGTCATAAAACATTAATAAAATCTCTTAAAGAACTATTTAACCACGGATAAAAGTATTGTTAGACTATTCGTCACTAATATCCATATCGCTTGAATCATCATCACTGTCTGTGCTGCTTGAGGAGTCAGAATCTTGGCGATAGGCGATACGCGAGTTAAACGGTCGGCCTATAGTTGAAATCTGTTTTGCCGTGAAGCAATAACAAATATCCGAGCTTTAGTCTTTCTCCTTGTCTTCTGAAGCATGTTACCGAAAGCAAATGCAGCTTAGAATCTTTCAACTCAATAGATAATTACGAGATGATCCAATGTGGCTGTTTGTTTTATATTCGAAAATCACTTGCTTCCCCTCTTGCCCCTTGTAATAGTTTGGTCTTTTTAGGAACCATCGTTGTTCGCTGTAGCAAAATTATTGGAGACTGGCTTAGCAAATATGCATAGAATAGAAATTATGTGGAGGCCTATCACTAATCATCTTCTAGAGGTAAGCACTTTTACAGGAAACAGATTTATTTTCTATTTTACTTAGTTGCTTATATAGAGATTTAAAAATGCTATATTTTAGGCACTGAGAAGATACCTACTAGGCGAAACTTTCTTAAAATATTGTATGAAATTGTAATCGTCAAAATTAAGTGCCCTGCCGTGTGATCTGGTTCCCTCCACATTTCCTGGACGACCATTAGCTAAATAGTGTCGTTATTTCGCCTAAAGACATGTCTGCGCGACTGTACTCGCATTTGAAGTTTTGTTTTTATTAAATCTGTCAACTTTTTAGGTGTGTCAACACCCCCATATTCGTATGCGTGAGTGGGGGGTCGAAGCTATCACGTACCTAGTGCAAGCAGCCTTCCAGTACCATCACAATAACCCTGTACAGGATACGGAAATCAGAGAGGTACGTTTACTAGATTCTTCTAGCAAGGGTCAGAAATGGCTAGGTTTAGGCGCAGTTTTCTTTTTACTCTGCAATATACTTGCGCTTGACTACAGCTTGTCTGATGCAATAAATAAAGCAACGATGTAGTCTACGATGGATCGCGTCAGCCTAGTATACCGATTCACTCGTGATTACGAATGATTTTCGGTGAGAAGGTGGCAGTAGAATGAGGCTCCGTACGCGTAAATGTAGGAGTAACCATAAAGGATCAACAATTTCACCTTATAGTAGCCGCGGAGGGGTTATATCGAGTTACAAGACATCGCACCGAAACATGGCAAAACTGCTTGGCGGTGCGGCTTTGTCTGGTGGATGTCCACTATCCACGGCCGAAGGCTACCACCAGTTAATTACCAGTTGATTGATTGTCACCTTATTTTCACCACCCGGAGACCACGTATGAGGATTTAGATCAAAAGTGCACTTCCACGGACGAAGGTGATTAAACCCCCAAAACTTCACTCTAACTTAAAAGTGTCTTTAAAGGGGATTACATACATAATTTTTAATTACCCCCGTAGGCTAGAGAACGTCTACTGCTAGAGCCGCTATCAGAGCTATGCGCGGTGAGACAGTGCGATGTGCGAGCGAGACAGCTAGAGTGTGCGGCACGGTTGCTGCACTCGCGCGGGGAACAGCTTGGTGCAGCCTGGCCGCTTATGATGGAGATCATCTCGGCTATATCCTCACATCATAGGTTTGTGGAAAAAGCTAATATTTTTAATGTTATTTATTTTATTTTTTTTACACTGCACAACAATACATGATACTAGCATAGTATTATCTCTTCCTACTCATCTCTTAACGATAAAGATAGATAGTGCTTGCAACATGTTTTCTTGTGCAAGTTTCGTCAGTGGAAACTAGGGGTTACATAGACAATTTTTAAATAGAAAATAACTAAAACATAAGCGAGCTTATTTCAAAGATAAGATATAATGTGAGCCTCAATATTTCTATCTTTTTGAGTAGCCTGAAATGAAGTATATAATAGGGCATAGTGAGTAGCGGTGAGCAGCTGTGGCCCAGGGGTACGGGCCTCGCCTTCAAAGTATCAGGTCGCGGGTTCGATTCCCGGTCGTGCCTACACATTTATGTGAATTGTTTCAGCTCCGCTGCTCAATACCGATGAAGAAAAACATCTTGAGGGAACCGTAATGTCTAAGAACTAATCATTCGAGGACACGTGACAGGCCTAAATTCTCTCAACTTGTAATATAGTTGAAAGAAGACCCGTGCCCAACAGTGATACAATAAAAAGGGTTGAAGTGATAGCGAGTAGCGAGGCTTTGTCAAACAGCGATGCCCTTGCACGAACCTTATGAGCTATGTTGAGTATTTATTTTCGAATAGGGATAAGCAAGTGCAAGTGAATACCGTTTATACGGATGTTCATAAAGCATTTGATTACGTGGACCATGCGCTGTTGTTGGATAAATTTGTTTTAAAACGAACGGTATTCAGGGAAATTTTATTATTTACTTCGTTGGTGTATGTCATACATTTTCAATAGAACATAAGAGTCGTTATTAAAAGATATTGTTCTGACTCTATCATTGCTAGTTCTGGAGTACTACAGGGGTCGCTATTAGGTCCATTGCTTTGGGCAGTACAGTCGGCCTTTAGTTGTAACAAAGAGCAGTGATAGAATAGTGTTGTTAGTCGTTCGACCCGGATCGTTCCCCCCCAGCGAGCAGTTGATCCGGTCCGCGTTCCAGTGCGCGCAGGTGGTGGCGGGCGACCTGCTGGGCGCCGCCGGGCCGCGCTGCCTGCGTGCTGTGCTGGCCGCTGCCGCCGCCTTCGCCACGCAGACCAGGGACCTCAACATTAGTCTCACCGCTGTAGGACTTGTTGTGAGTACAGTTCCAGTGCGCGAAGGTCACGACCTGCCCCCGACCTGCTATATTGTTGCAGAAAACTGCTTCTACGGCTGTAAAATCTCCTGAATTTACGTTAAAGCTTACGTCTCGTACATAAGTATGAGACGTAAGCTTTAACGTAAATCTACCTGAATGAGAAATTTCATATTTCTAATTCAAACAAAAGGACAGATTTTGATTAAATTTTCCTAATTGAAAAGTTGAAGTTTAGGTCAAAATTACTGTTGTCCTAAATAAAATTTTCTGTTATCTCTAGTGGAATATATCTGACTACCTATATCACAATCGAGACAAGCTTGTGGTGGCACTAGCAAATGATGCAGCAGTAGTGCCCGAAGTACCAGATCACATAGACCTGCCGCCGCTCGACAAGCTGTGGATGTGTTTATACATTAGACTTAGTAAGTAATTTTGTATCTTATCGCATCGAGGTCTTTAGCATTATTAAAAACTAGCTTTCCGCCGCGGCTAAACCCGCGTAAACTACATATCATGCCCAGCAGTGGCATACAAAGTAGCCCATAGCCTTCCTCAACAAATAGGCTATCTAACAGTGCAAGAATTTTTCAAATCGTTCCGGTAGTTTCAGAAATTAGCGTGTTCAAACAAACTAACTTTTCAGCTTTATAATATTAATAGTTTAGATACTTATTGATACTATGTAGACCAAATAGTTATGTTTTTTTTAAATAGAGATGTTTCTATGTTGTTCGTTCAGTTTGTTCAGTTCGTTCTATCCCATATTAGGTTATTTCTAGAATGTTAAATGCCACATGAACTTATTACTTAGTTGTAAGACGTGTCGATATCATGATGTTTTCCTTTTGTGTGCTAAAGAATCGTCAATAACTTTCTCGAAACTTCTCTTGAAATTCTGGAAACTGTCGATAATGATGAGTATCATTGTCCATCCTTTTACGCGTACTTATAATATTTTCAGCAATAGTGTGAGACACTATTGCTGAAAATATTATAAGTACGTTCTGTACGTTCTTTGGTACAAATTGAGGAACGATTTTTCAATGAGTCAGTCAATTTCATTAAATTTAAATTTAAAGTGTAGCTACAAATAGTTCTAGGTATGGTGCTAAAATACCGCCCTATGTAACCCTGTGCGTGTTTACAGGTGAGCTATGCACGGAAGCCCGTGCGCCTGTGCGTCGTGCTGCCAGTCAAACACTGTTCAGCTGTATCGGCGCACACGGCACGCTGCTCAGCTTGCCTGCCTGGCGAGCACTGCTCAACGTGCTGTTCCCTATGCTTGACGAGGTAGAACCAACAGATACTGTTCACATGCATCAGAAAATTTCTACATTTGTTCGATCAACTATCTTCATTGGGTTTACATAACTAGTAGCAGGTACAGAAATACTGTTCAGACTGGTAATGCCATATATTATGGCCTAGGGTGATCAAGCCTCTGGTCTGTTTTATAATGTTGTGTGATTTACGAAATCTTCTGTGTTCTACATAAGGATGAAATGCCTGTGTTAACTTGATAAGTGGCAATGAAGACGAATTCCCGACCAGCTAGGTGGGGTGACGATCTGCGGCAGTTGCTGGATGCGACAAGCCGAAGACAAAGTGTATTCGGGAGAAGCCTATGTCCAGCAGTGACTAATTTTGATGTAAAGTTATCTGCATAGGTACAAAAGCAGTCAAACATAGCGAGCTCGGAGAAGGTGGACACAGGAGAGCATATACTGATCCATCATACAAGGAATACTGCGCAGAAGCAATGGGCAGAGACACAGGTAACAAGCAAGTATGCGTTAATGGTATTTACTTAAACTTAAATTTCTTACCTCTGCAGTAAATAATATTTTATGCTTTATTCAGGGAGCCATGAGATGAAAAATAAACAAACAATTTTAATACTACTAAATTATAGACCACATAATACAGCACACATTTGATCTAAATAAGTGTCGTTTTGTCATTGGTCAACTTATATCCGCCATATTTAATATCGATCAACCTGAATAGGAAACGTCATTTTCATTTTGTCTCAAGACCAAATTAATTGGGTATAGATATTCTCAATAGGACTACGGTTGAATATGATTCGATTATAAGCAGGAACGAAAGGAAAACTTAACTTTTAATAATTTGTGCTTGTATGATAAACTTGCTTAAACGCTTACGATCTTATTCATAAAAATCTTCATTACAATTCAATTTTTATTTTTGGCCTGTTGTGGAAGGCTACCACAATTTTGCCAGTGTCAAATTTGGAGTTGTCAGTTAGTTGTCAGATAGGGGGTAGGAAGTAGAAATAGAAGAAAAGCGGATATAGACTAAATGGTGGGTAGTTATAGTTTAATTTTGTTTATTCCAATAAATTTACAAAAGGAGAAAAGACAAGTGAAAGAAGAAGTTTGAAAGAGATAGGGCGAGGGGCACGAGATGGTATGATATTATAGAGCGAACATTGCAAATTATGACAGTCATAAAAATCATATAGGACTCTTTAGCTAAACAGATTTTGTCTCTTACTAGTAGAAATGTCAAGATGACAGACGAAGACAAACGAAACCTATTATTATATTATCAACCTATTTTAGCTATAATGAGCATATGAGACGTTTATTAATACGGGGGTTTGTGTACCCACTAACCCGCACTTGACCAGCGTGTGTGGATTAAGGCCTTCTCTCTCAACTCGTAAGATAGTTGAGAGAAGACCCGTGCCCGTGGGTCACTAAAAAGGGTTGAAGTGGAAGTGTTAGTGTAGTGCTTGATATTTTTTGAAGAGATATCTGTAATCTCCATGCTGTTTCCCGTATGCCTATATGCCCATGTTCAAGCCTGTCAATCCTAGCTAGCAGGATGGCGTGGCCATTCTCCATGCCATGGTCATGGTCTTTCATTGTTTCCAGGTGTTGACATTATCTGGCGTGTCCCGGGTGTTCCACTCCCGGTTTCAACTGCTAACGACAGTGGGAGATTTCAACCGCTCCTGGACTGCACTTTTGGACTATATTACTGATTTCGCGTTGCGAAGAAGTCACGAGGTAAAAAAAAATTAAAAAATTAAAGTTGAAGAGGTAAATATCTCGATTTCGTCCCCACCTTTGTCCGTGTAACACTTTATTTTAATCAAGCTATAAAAACATGATGTGTATAAAATTTTACTCTACATTCACTATCAGAGTTCGATGGGACAGGGTGATTTACACGAGCGGTGAGAGATTAGGCGCAGGTCCAATAGCTTAACGTGCTCTCTGAGGTGAAAGGGAAGTCGACTTCCTAAATATGGAGCTCGAACCGAACACGCTATCCCCAACTCAAATATTATACTCCACTTTATCTCCCTGCTAAGTAAAAGATATTTTTAAGTGAAACTTTGGAAACAATAAATTGAGCACTTCTAAAACATATCTAATCTGTAGTCTAAATAGTAACAGCCTTATTCATAAAAATCTTATAAGACTCTTTTGTTAAAAAATCTTTGTCTCTGTCTCACTAGTGTAAATGTCAAGATGACAAACAAAGACAAAAGAAGTATAAACCTATTTTAACTATAATGAGCTTAAAAGACGTTTATGAATACGGGGGAGTCTTTAACCCTACGTCTTTAGTGTTTGACGTTTACAGCTCAACTATCTGCCTTCAAGTAAACCGTCCCTGACCAAATCCTCTATTCGCTATCGGTTCGCGACAAAATGACATACACTTTGTCTAGGGGCCCTGGTCCTACAAGATTAGCCTTAGAACTGACTGTTATTGTTGGTAGGTATCAGTAGGTGCTCTGAAGTCATTCCAAGAGGTAGTATCAGCAGCAGGTCGGTGCGGGAACCTTCCTGCACCACTACAGCGAAGAGTCTGGAGCGCGGCCTGGACCGCGTGGACTAACATCGCTGGCACTGACCTCACCTCGCATAGTTAGTATCTTATCTTTATTTTAGTAGCTGATCTGATAGACGCTGCTGTTGTCCTGTACTATAGGTCGACCGTTTAACTCGCGTATCGCCATCCGAGGTACAAAGCCATAAAACATTAGTTAAATCTCATAAAGAACTATTTAACCACAGATAAAGGTAATGTAAGACTATTCGTCACTAATCTATCTTGTTCTTGAACATAATTCAGAGAAAAGAAGAGAGAGCTAATCCATGTTTTGTGTCGATACATACAAATGTATGTTGCGCGGGCGCAGGTGGAGAACCGAGGATCCTTTTCTCTCAAGGATACTTTGAAATCATTTGATAGTGACTAAATAGTAAACAGCAATTCTCCCTTTTTTTATTATTATTCTGTAACAAGCTCGCGCTTGACCACAACTTGCCTATTGTTAAGCAATGATGCAGTCTACGATGGAATGCTTACCCATTCAATACAGATTCACTCGTGATTTGAAGACTGGCAGATTACAGCTAACATGAAACAGAGATGTGGTAGCGAATTCCACAATTTGACAGTTCGCACAATAAAATCGTACTATTCGGTATAAGTTTTTCTCTTATTATTTAGCAGCTGAAGATGGCAAACCAGCGGAGGTGTACGCACCATCTTTAAACTTCCTGACAACACTAGTTCAAATATTCCCGCTCATCTTCCAACATTTAAGACCGACGTAAGTATTTCAATATTTTATTTTATGACTAGGTCATAGCATACCCAGCCGTAGGATAAAAATAGCCTATAGCCTTCCTTAATATATGGGCTATCTAACAGTGCAAGGATTTTTAAATGGGACCAGTAGTCTTTTGGCATTAGTGTGTTTAACCAAACAAACAAACTCTTTAACTTTATAATATCGCTATAGATATTCTTGGGCTTAATTGCACTGGTATTAAATATGGTACTGGTATTAAAGTAAATTTTGTTGTGAAGGTGAAAGTAGAATGAGGCTTAATATATTTGACTACAGGTAAAACATAAACTACACTTGCAAATGGCGTTTTGCGACATACTTCATGAGATGCACTGAAAGAATTACCCCCGTAATCATAAACGTCTTATAAGATTTTTATGATTAAAACCGTTACAATCAGGGCATTATTTGAGAATTGGTTTGAACTAAATATTAAAAGCCTACAGTTAAATGTATTGTATTTTATAAGATTGATTAAATTGTACATACAGTAAGATTTTATTAAGATTAATAGATAAATTATTGTCATTCAGCCATATAATTAGATTGTATCTTGTATAATTTATGTCCGTTTCATGATCACATATAGATTTATATTTTTATCTGTAGTAACAATAATGGAAATTTCATCGGCAAATAGAAAGCACTTATGATTTGTCTAATTAACTATGTCATTAATATAAATAAGGAACAAAATTGGATCCAGTACGCTTCCTTGTGGTACGCCGCATTTAATATTTTTGAATTTGGAAAAGTGTGTTACCATATCTTCATTGTCACAAATTTTTGGAACAACGACACACTGTTGTCGGTTCGACAAATATGCCGATAACCACAGGAGTGGTGGACCTCTGATACCTATAGCTTCTAATTTTTGTATTGAAATGTTATGAGAAACCAGGTCGAACGTCTCGGTTAAGTCAAAGAACAAAGATTTCAAAATTTGATAATGGGTTATTATGGGTATGGATGGTGTTATCTGTAGGTTTACAGCGGAGGACGTGCGCACGCTGGGCGCGTGCCTGTCCCGCGTGTGCAGCACGGAGCCCGCGGCCAGCGCCGGCGCGCTCGACTCGCTCAGCGCCGCCGCGCCCGTCAGTCTGCACGCGCTGCACTGCTTGGACATCGTGCATAAGGTATCACCTTACAGCGGAGGACGTGCGCACGCTGGGCGCGTGCCTGTCCCGCGTGTGCAGCACGGAGCCCGCGGCCAGCGCCGGCGCGCTCGACTCGCTCAGCGCCGCCGCGCCCGTCAGTCTGCACGCGCTGCACTGCTTGGACATCGTGCATAAGGTATCACCTTACAGCGGAGGACGTGCGCACGCTGGGCGCGTGCCTGTCCCGCGTGTGCAGCACGGAGCCCGCGGCCAGCGCCGGCGCGCTCGACTCGCTCAGCGCCGCCGCGCCCGTCAGTCTGCACGCGCTGCACTGCTTGGACATCGTGCATAAGGTATCACCTTACAGCGGAGGACGTGCGCACGCTGGGCGCGTGCCTGTCCCGCGTGTGCAGCACGGAGCCCGCGGCCAGCGCCGGCGCGCTCGACTCGCTCAGCGCCGCCGCGCCCGTCAGTCTGCACGCGCTGCACTGCTTGGACATCGTGCATAAGGTATCACCTTACAGCGGAGGACGTGCGCACGCTGGGCGCGTGCCTGTCCCGCGTGTGCAGCACGGAGCCCGCGGCCAGCGCCGGCGCGCTCGACTCGCTCAGCGCCGCCGCGCCCGTCAGTCTGCACGCGCTGCACTGCTTGGACATCGTGCATAAGGTATCACCTTACAGCGGAGGACGTGCGCACGCTGGGCGCGTGCCTGTCCCGCGTGTGCAGCACGGAGCCCGCGGCCAGCGCCGGCGCGCTCGACTCGCTCAGCGCCGCCGCGCCCGTCAGTCTGCACGCGCTGCACTGCTTGGACATCGTGCATAAGGTATCACCTTACAGCGGAGGACGTGCGCACGCTGGGCGCGTGCCTGTCCCGCGTGTGCAGCACGGAGCCCGCGGCCAGCGCCGGCGCGCTCGACTCGCTCAGCGCCGCCGCGCCCGTCAGTCTGCACGCGCTGCACTGCTTGGACATCGTGCATAAGGTATCACCTTACAGCGGAGGACGTGCGCACGCTGGGCGCGTGCCTGTCCCGCGTGTGCAGCACGGAGCCCGCGGCCAGCGCCGGCGCGCTCGACTCGCTCAGCGCCGCCGCGCCCGTCAGTCTGCACGCGCTGCACTGCTTGGACATCGTGCATAAGGTATCACCTTACAGCGGAGGACGTGCGCACGCTGGGCGCGTGCCTGTCCCGCGTGTGCAGCACGGAGCCCGCGGCCAGCGCCGGCGCGCTCGACTCGCTCAGCGCCGCCGCGCCCGTCAGTCTGCACGCGCTGCACTGCTTGGACATCGTGCATAAGGTATCACCTTACAGCGGAGGACGTGCGCACGCTGGGCGCGTGCCTGTCCCGCGTGTGCAGCACGGAGCCCGCGGCCAGCGCCGGCGCGCTCGACTCGCTCAGCGCCGCCGCGCCCGTCAGTCTGCACGCGCTGCACTGCTTGGACATCGTGCATAAGGTATCACCTTACAGCGGAGGACGTGCGCACGCTGGGCGCGTGCCTGTCCCGCGTGTGCAGCACGGAGCCCGCGGCCAGCGCCGGCGCGCTCGACTCGCTCAGCGCCGCCGCGCCCGTCAGTCTGCACGCGCTGCACTGCTTGGACATCGTGCATAAGGTATCACCTTACAATCCACCGACACGACGCACACGTAGGTTTCTTTCTCGCGTATGAAGTACGGAGCGGTGCGTGACTAATATGTACATAAGGTATTACTTACTGGTCTGTTGTAACCTGTTGTTCATTTTTACTGATGCAATCGGTCGATCGTACGCGTCTATCGTGCACTGATAATCTTGAATATCAGTACGAGAATGTGAAGATGAACCCTTTGTGATGCGTCGATAGAGGGTAGCCGTGGAAGTAATCTGTATGCGTGTACACAGGAGGCGCTGTCCCGTCACGAGCTGCTCCCGGCGCTGTTCTCCGCGCTGACGTCACTGGCGGGCGCGTGCGGCTCGCGCGGCGGCGGCGCGGCGCCGCGGTGCCTGGCCGCGGCCGCCGCGCTCTACCGTGCGGCGCCGGCCGCGGCCAGCGACGTGCTGGCGCCGCTGCTCCTGGTTCGTACTGCTGCAGCTGCTTACGCTGCAGAAGTGCCCAAATTAACCGAGCCAATTGCATAGAATCCTTGCTCCGCTTTAGAGAACAGGGATTCGATAACTAAATTTAAAATACTTATACAAACTCGAAGTGGGGCCGCCGAGAAACAAAGCAGTCAGACGAGAAAAGGAACCCGTCATCCTGCCACTCAAATAAGTTGCAGCGTTCTCATTACCTAAGTCCGCATATGAAAAAAAACAGACCACAACTTCGCTGCATATTTTTACCTTCGCTCCAGTGGACAGTCAACCGTATTCTAGTGACTTTATCCGCGATTTTGTCTAATTTTCCCGTTGTAACCCTTTACGGGACAATTTTCTTACACAATTTCTTTTGAACTTACACTTTACATATTAACTTAATTTCAAATCTAAATATATTCTAAATAGATTCTCTTCTACAGGCCCTACACAGTTCAGTACAGAAATACAATCAAGATAAAAGAAGAAAATCCGCTGAACAAATGGACGAAATCGCTCAGATCTCATCATTATTACTACAAGTTAGTATCATCTCCTCCATCATCACCACAGAAAATATAATGTTTCTAATACTTTTTAACAATCTACAAGACTGACTACATTGAATTTAAGTAACAAATCTAAAATACGGCTATACTAATCATTCCCTCTTATTCGCAATTTAATACTGTCCTTAGTGACTCACGTCGGTACAGTACACATACAAATAAAATGCTGTTTTAACTATATACCCAGGAAGACAGGCAATCCGCTGTTTGTGAGTCCATTTATCAAAAAAAAGCTTTCTAAATAAGTTATTTATTTATTTATTTCAAAACAACCAAGGTCTAATTAAAAAGTATCATGTATGTGATTATCTTGTTTTGCTGACGGTCCAAATTGTCATTACAAGTACGAGTACAGTCCGTTGTTTTAGATTCGTTTCCATATTGGCGCGATTTATACCCTTGGGCCATGTCTAATGTTATCTACTTGAGTATGAATTGCTTTTAAATGTCTTTTTTTTGTTCTAGGTATTAGAAACGGGCCTCCCTTTAGCAAGAGAACAACCAGACACGTACAAAGAGTTCTGGGACACGTTACCCAAGATATTAGAAACTTTCCTATTCGAGCCACCGTGAGTATTGTATTTCAACAACTTCGAAAAACTAGCTTGCCATAGCAATAGTGTATTTTTGTTGGTATTATACATCATATAATAGTCTATAGAAATAACATTGTTATAGATACCAGTTTTTAAACTAACGAATGCATTTTTATAATTTTTTACAATCAGTTAAACAGATGCCTATGTCGGTTCCTGAACTCTGGGTACCGACATAGGCATCTGTTTAACTGTTTCCATACCGAAATTCATTTTAATTGATACAGTAGTTAAGTGTGGTGAGACCGATAAAAAAAGTTTTAATTCAAATATTAGTAACGCACCGTATCCAAAGTCATAGGCTAAGAGCTCAAAAGGTAAAAACTTACTGTTTTTGAACATATTCCAGCGTGGGTGGCGGTCGTGCAGCAAAATCGTTAGTGTTAGCGTTGCGAGAACAAGCGCTTCGAGCGAAGCCTCGGCTACCGGCAGCAGCGAGGCGCTCGATCCTCGCGCTCATACGTACTGGCGCCTTGCACTCGCAGCCTGCACAACCTACACGTAAGTACACTTCAATACTCGTAGGTCAAACCTGAAACGCAGTCACTGAATGTTACTAGTGACTTATGTACTTACAACTGTTTAGTTTGGTTTTTTAAATGCTAACCCCCGTATCTGTAAACGTCTTTTGCTCATTATAGCTAAAGTATATTTATAGTTCTTTTGTCTTTGTCTGTCATCTTGACATTTATACTAGTAAAAAAAGAGACAAAGTCCATTTTAACTAAAGTCTTATAAGATTTTTATGAATAAGACCGACATCGCACCGAAACACGGCAAGGCTGCTTGGCGGTGTGGCTTTGTGTGGTGGATGGTCATTAACCTTTTGGACGCCAAAGTCATAAAAACGTGACAAGTGAAATCTGACCCTGTACGCCAACGTCACAAAAATATGACCTAAAACTGTGTTGCGATTTGACGCGAAATAAAGAATTAAAGCATTACGTTTGTTTTTTTTTTATATATCCTACAAGTTTAAACTGCTGTCCGTATTTAAGTGCATGAAACGAATCTAAATATACCATGGATACTGAGAAATTAAGGTACAAAAAAATATTTTAAAAAAGAAATTAAAGAAGTCCCTCACACGCCAAAGTCACATAAACATGACAGATAGTGATGTAACGCATGATGAATATCCTTAGGAAGTAACAAAGATTAAAGTTAAACTTTTACATTTAATATGTTATTATTATATTATGTTAAAGCAGTATCTTTAAAGTGGAAACGATTTTTTTAAAAGAAACCTTACAAAACATTAGTACCAGCTACATATTGTAAAATAAAAAAGGTAAGGTCTAATTTCGATATTTGCAAATTTTAACTCGCGCGCATCCCTAGCGCATCACCAATTATCAGTTCCTTGTACGCCAACGACACATATAGACGACGCACGAGTGACGTCTGAGGCGCGTACTTTTAATTTTAGTGCAGAGAAGTTTATTTTATTTCATTAATGATTATTTATTTAATTAACTTTAAAAAATGAGTGCCTTAACAACTGAACAACTTCTCCGAATATTAGAAGGCGTTGAGGACGACGTTGTTATTGTAATTATAATGGTTGATTTGATGATGAAAATAACAATAAGTAAATAAAAGACTGATCAAAAATTCTTTTATTATTATAAAACTAGCTGCCCCCGCGAACTTCGTACCGCCACATATTTCTTATATAGCCTAAAGGTTTTGTCTATATTAAAATCCCCCGATTCTGAAACATTATTCATTGGTGCTCTGCTCCTATTGGTCTTAGTGTGATGATATATAGCCTATAGCATTCCTCGATAAATGGGCTATCTAACACTGAAAAAATTATTTAAACCTGACCAGTAGTTCCTGGGATTAGCGCGTCAAACAAACAAACAAACAAACTCTTCAGCTTTATAATATTAATATAAATGAACAATTCAACTTATAGGTAGTCAAAATAGCCGGTGTTATAGCGGTTTACCTAAGCTAGCTACAGGTAACCCGCTATAACACCGGCTATTAAGCAACAAAACTTCTATCAATCGATCCGGAGATAAGCAGTTACAGACAGACACAAAAACAATTTAAATTGCGTATTTTTACCTGTATATGTTATTGATTCTTATTTATTTGTAAAAAAATATTACTTTTATATTACAAATAGACAATCCACAATGATACCTGGTTCATATAAATAATAATAATAAAGTCGATAAGTTACTTACTGTACAGCTACATCCCTAATCAGAAGCGAGAGATTATAAAAAAAAGGATGGTTGGCGACGCCAACGTCATATATACACGACAACTGATAAAGAATAATGCTGTAACTTGCTGTAAATTTTTATTTTTTTAGGTATCTTATAAGGTTGATTTTTTAATTGATCTAAAGGTTACTACAGTAGGGAAGTTTTAATGAGGTTAAATAAATATTTTTTTAAGTTATAAGCAATATTTAATCGTAAATTTCAAACGAAAATTACAACTCACTTAAGTTTATCGATAAAGTTTTGGACTCCCTATAATTTTTCAAGGTTATTTCATTGAATTTGTGGCTTGGCGTGGAGGGTACGGCGAAGCGTTTATGCTCTGGCGCTCAAAAGGTTAACCACGGCCGAAGCCTACCGTCAGTTTATTGTCATCTCATTTGTACCACACGGGGACCACGTGTGTGGATTCAGATTAAAGGTACACTCCTATGGACGAAGGAAACTCGGCCCTCAAAGCCAATCAGCCAGGAAGCTTTTATTGATTAAGTAAAATTGCTGAAAACTATTTTGTATGTCGCAGCGCGTAACTTATAGACGTAACAAGCTGTTACCTAAACAGACGCTTAGATGTCACTTCAGTCACTTGTAATAGCATTCAGCTTGTCAGACGTCAAACTCACAAGACGTCAATGTCACTCAGGTTGCTTGTCTGCGATTACCATTGTTACGTCAGGGGACAATGTCTATGAGGTCGGTTGGGTAAGCACGCGGTGTGTGCAAACCAAATTTGACCTCACAAAAAGGCATCCGTTTCCATCCAAACATTTTTTTATATTTGTGATTTGAGAGGTGCTGGAATAATTAACAAAGATACTGATTAGCTGTCAGTAGTGTTTTTGTGTCCTATTGGGATGCATGAAGAAGGGGGTATATCTGATGATCCCAACCTTAAGGGTTCGCCAAAATATAATATAAATTAGCTGTCAGCAGTTTTTTAAAACATGAAACAATGAAAGAAGGTTAATTTCAGCTACTTTTCGCTGGATATATTTCATTAGGTGCCTTGGGAACTAAGGCTTGTCGCCAGTCATTTGATGGACCGGTGGCGTGGTCGGTAAGATACTTGCTTTTGACGCCGCATGTCGTGGGTTCGATTCCCACCCAAGTCAGACATTTAGGTGATGAATATTTAAGTTCATATTTACAAAAGAAAAGTATTTTCAGTAGTATATTACCCGTTATCTGGTTACTATAGTACAAGCTTTGCTTAGTTTGGGATCAGATGGCCGTGTGTGTTAATGTCCCACTATATTATTATTAATGTTAGGGAGGGTTATAACTAAGGTTTTTCCATACTAGAAAAGTTTTATAGCATATAAATATGTTTTTACAGAAAACGAACAAGAGTTAAAAGAGAGAGAAGACTTCGCACAGACCTGTTTTGAGACGCTTCTACAGTTCTCTATGCTTGAGGATATGGATTCATTTACTGGAGTTGAAAGTAAGATTGATTATGCTTGTTAGCGACGCTCATAAACTCATTAATTAAATACATATTATCTAGTTCGGTTCATACAAATTAACCTCTAAAGTTATGTTTACCTCTGTCTGCAACTTAGGTTAATACAGGCGTGAGGGTTGTGTAAGTCAATAATGTAGGTAATTGTATTTGTAAGTTTTTTCCGTCGATGCGCTCTGCGATATGTAAATTATTAAAACTAATTATCCAATATAAGTACGTAAGTGATAATTTGTGTCTACTTTGCACCAGGAGTACGTCTGGAAGCCCTACAATGCTATTTTATAAACTCCTAACTTGTGGTGTGTATGGATCAATCAAATGTTCATCATCATCATTCCCCTTGCCTTTTTTCCCATTTCTAATGGGGTCGGCTCCCAGTCTAACCTGATGCGGCTAGCTACCAGAATTATACCAGCGACTGCCATCAGACCTCGAAACCCGTAGGAAACCAATAGCCGAGATGGTTAGACCAAGTGTCAGATTATATTGACCTCTGACTATATGTAACGATTGTCATAGATGTGTTAAATGACAACCGGGACCGACGGCTTAACGTGCTCTCCGAGGCCCGGATCAATCAATTGTTAAAAGTTAAAATTAAAAACCGCTTAGTATTGTCTTAGATTTACGCGAATATCACACATTGAAATAAAATTACTTTTTAACGGATTTTATCGCGGTGTATCACGGGTAGTTAGGTAGTGGACAACAGTGACCATGAAGTCTGAAAAGACTGAAACGTCGATATCCAAAATCTAAAATATACCGCGATAAAATCCGTTATATAGTAGTTATAAACCGCTATTAGATAGAGAGGCAAATCTCACTTCAACCCTTTTTAGTGTCCCAGTCCTGGGCACGGGTCTTCTCTCAACTATCTTATGAGTTGAGAAGGTTTAGGCCGTAATCCATACACGCTGGCCAAGAGTCGTGGTAAAGATTAATTAAGTTTTTTTTTTCTTGAAATACAAAGAGCAGTGATGGCGCAGCGGTGACCTCGCCTTAGAATTACAAGGCCGTTGCTTCAATTCTCTGTCGTACCGTATCTTTATGTGATTTGTTACATCGCCGCTGCTCAATATCGTTGACATCGTGATGTCTAAGAAATATTCATTCGAAGACATTTGACAACCACCCAACCCGCACTTAACTAGCGTGTGGATTAAGGCCTAAACTCTGTCAACTTATAGAATAGTTGAGAGGAGACCCATACCTAGCAGTGGGATACTAAATAGGGTTGGAGTGATAATATATTATTCAAATGATAAATTATTTACGTATTTCAGATGAGTCAGACCCGTTAGCGATAGTAGCGCTTCTAGACAGGTTCCAAGAAGTGATCTTCAGGTATACACAAGATGAGGCCAGCACAGAACCCTTACCAAGGTATAGCTTATTCCCCGTATTCACAAATGTTTTATAAGCTCATTATAAGGTTTATAATTCGGTTGTCTTTGTCTATCATCTTGACATTTCTACTAGTAAGAAAGAGACAAAATACATTTTAACTAAAGAGTTATAAGATTTTGTTAATGTTTGTTATTAATAGAAATATTTTTTTTACTTAATGCACACAAAGTACTAAGTAAAAAAAATACAGTAATAAATAGGAGACTCAATTTAGGCGTGATTCCTATGCACGTAAATCAAAATTCTAATTATAGGCCGACCGTTTAACTCGCGTATCGCCAAGATTCTGACTCCTCAAGCTGCACAGACAGTGATGATGATTCAAGCGATATGGATATTAGTGACGGATAGTCTTACATTACTTTTATCTGTGGTTAAATAGTTATTTATGAGATTTAATTAATATTGTATGACTTTGTACCTCAGATGGCGATACGCGAGATAAACGACGGCCTATAATCCATGAGTTAGATTTTAGATACGCCGCGTGTTTCGGTTATAGCACTTAACCATTAACCTCTTTCGCACATTCGGATAAAAACTATCCTATATTCTTATCCGTATTTCAAACTATCTCAATACCAAATTTCATTCCAATCAATTCAATAGTTCTGGCGAGACAGACAGGGTTACTTTCGCATTTATATTATTAGTAAGGATTAGTTTAGATAAATGTAACATTAGAGAACAAACTGAGACATGTAAAATTCTGCCATTGTTGGGCAGTATTGTATTTTTTCTATTATTTTGGTATAAGAATTGGTAATTATGTGCAGGCATAGAGTGTCAGAGATATCGTTCGTACTGAAGGCGGTAGCTACACTCACGGAGTCCATGAAGAAGGCGCCCCCTGGGAAAGTGGATGCTGTCGCTTGGCAGAAGTTGATAGGTAAATAATATCCCCTTATTTTAATTAAATCATTATTCATACACCTGGGTTGGTCTTTTTATGGAATTCAAATTCGAGACACTGTGAGCTCAATTTGCTTAATCTTTATTTTGGGACGTCGTATGTGTCGTCTACCTGTGAATCGCGATAAAATCCGCTATAAAGCAGTTTTGTTTGAATGTGCACAGGCGTGTACCCGTCCCTGGTGCAGGTGTGCGGCGCGGGCGGCTGCGTGGGCGCAGCGCTGCGCGACGCGCTGCTGCAGTTCGGCGCGCTGCTGGCGGCGCCCGCGCACACTGCACCCACTGCACCCACTGCACCCACTGCACCCACTGCACCCTAGCGCCGCCTGCTCTACACCTTGCACATATAGGCAGCGGTAAACTGCATTTTACACATGGTAACTACAACATACATTTACGTAAAAATTAGATGTCCGAAATTAAAAATTCATTTTAATCCCCCCCCCCCCCAATCGTGTGTCATACAGCTGTTTGCAAAATGTCACCAAGCAGAGGACTGATTACATCAACCCTTTATAGTGCCCCACTACTGAGCACGGATCTTCTCTCAACAACTTAAGAGTTAAGAGAGTATAGGCCTTACTTAATCCACACACGCTAACCGATTGCGGAGTGGTGAATATCACATATCCTCATTAGCTCATAGACAGTCCGGTTTCCTATTATTGAGCAACGATGATAAAACAATTCACACAAAATTATATTTCAAAGGCGAGGTCGATACCGCTGCGCCACCGCTGCTTTAAATCAGTAAGAAAATTATTTGAAATTTGACAATTATTTCCAGCGATGACATTCGACTACGAAGAGTGTACGCAATACGCCATCATCATATAAAACTAAATATGAAACGAAATATGAATTTACAACTAATCATAATTTAATTATAGACTCTAAGATTATACATAGTTAGTTCCAAAATGTTATAGCTAGGCTAATCGTCAACGGCCATCTTTTTGAAATAACAGTTGTCTTTAAGACACATAATTAAATGTAAGTTATTATGAGAATCTTAAAGTATTTAACACGGGAGGTGTTACGCAACTTCTAGAAGTAAACTGTTTCTGCCTCTTTCTGCAGGAGGCAAGGTAAGCCCCTACAGCACACATGTAATAGTTGAAGCGTCTTTACAAACGCACACGTAAATAAAAGCTACACACAAACACGAGACATGAACAGTTTATGCATACAAACTGTAGACAGTTGCCGTGCAGTTGCTATCAAGTTGCGGTGCAGTTGCAATTAATTGTTTACTTCTCAGTGCAAAATGGTATTCTTGTAATTGTTATTTAACAACATACACGCTAAAGCGCTCGCGTAACGCGAACTTGACTTGAACGTATCTGACAGCGGTTGTCAAAATTACGAGAATACGAAAAATGTTGTTTTGATCGATATCCTACAAAAAAAAATGGCGTCTTAGAGCGTCGCAGTTTTTTTACTTCTTTTTTGACGTGATAACGTCTTTAAAATCGTTTTAGTCGGGTGACATGTTCAGAAACTTGTGTCACACCAAAACCTCACGAGCGCGATCGCAGGTATAACGAGAGAGAGACGGACCGATCTCCCGTCTCATCTCGAGCGCTGCCAGTCATTCCGTGAAACTTGTCACGCGGAATCCTCACGAGCGGAGGCTGGCATAGCGTTCGAGTGAGTGGACCGATCTTCCGTCTCTCTCACTCTAGCGGCATACTTCATTAATTCCTTACTTCCCAAAAACTTATATCACCAATAAGACGTTATCACGTAAACATCTCGATCGTAAAGTTACTTTACAAACAACCAATTTTTTTTACTACTTATCTTTTAAAAGCTTGTATACTTATTTAATGATAGTTTTAATGTAATGACCGTACAAGACCGCTGAGGTTTTATCAGTTTTTTACTACTAATCTTTTAAAAGCTTGTACACTTATTTAAACTTGACATTGGCAAAATTGCGGAATAATTTCTGCAGATGCCTTAATTAAAAGAGGAAGAAGAAAAGGTTTTTTTGATCGAAACTTAACTGCAACTGCACTGCAGCAGAACTTATTTAGTTACGTGAAATAGCCTACTGTTTATGTACCTTGGCAGATGGGAACGCGCGCCGAGTTCCGTGTTAAATTTTCTAAGATGAGATTACCCCTAATCGTGTTGGATATTTGACTGAAATATTATCACCAATGTGTAATTTTGTAGATCCACAGATAATGCTAGATAGTTCATAAAAGTTGTTATAAATTATAATTTCGGTTGCTACAGTACGCGAGGTTTGAACTTAGCTTTGCATTTGTGTGAGTGATGCAGGTGTTGCGTGTAAACAATGACGCTTCTTTTGATATGGCTCAAAAACTACTGGACAGATCTTGATCAAATTTAAATGGAACCACACGAGAAGTACCAGCTTTCAAACAAAAATTTTTGATAGAAATCGGTTCACGTATAACAAAGATATTAGGTGACAAACATAGAAAGAAACACAGTCGAAGTGAGAGTCTGCTTCTATTTGAAGTATTTTTTTATCGTAAAATAGCTTGCGATTGACCACAACTTGCCTGATGTGAAGCAATGATGTAGTTTATGATAGAACGCGTTTACCCATAAATACCGATTCACTCGTGACTTGAAGAGAGGCAGATTATAGCTCTCGGGAAACATAGATGCCGGCAGCGAATGCCACAACTTGGCAGTTCGCAAAATGAAAGTGGAAGGAAAGCGCTTTGTGCGTATTCGCAGAATTTCCATCATGTAACGATGGCGCATAGCCGTACCTCTACCTGCCCTATGGAAGAACGAAGAACTCTCCGACGTGTATCCGAGAAAAGACCGAAAGACTAGCAACTATGCGGCAATGCTCGAGGTTTCGCAATTTAGCCTTGACTAGGGATTCGTTGCCAATAAGCCTCTTAGCTCGCCTCTCAATAGACTCCGAAGCCTCAAGTTGGTATTTAGCTGACCCATTCCAAAGATGCGAGCAGTACAAAAAAGCAGTATAAACCGGTTTTAACCAAGGAAAGGACACGTCGCGCTCTACATAACAATATGCAAAGCTTAGCTTAGGCCTAGACTGTACCATACTTTTTCCTATGGACGATGCATTAGTAACGTACAGACAGCTACACATCAAGCGATACATTTCCAGTATAACCTGATCTCGCATTATATAGAACTTCCGTACATTGAGAGGTCAGCTTATATTGGTTATGTATAGTTTGTTGTGTAGCTGTGTGTACTTACGTTAAGGAACTGCATTTCTGCTTTACAAAAGTTATTTTAAGATGTGTGATACTAATATTTTTTAAAACTACTGTAGTATCTTATAAATGCAAGATATTTACATTTTTGTTGAATAAAGTATTGTTTTTAATCAAAGAAAATTATTTATGTTATTTACCATTCCTTTGTATTATAAAATTTATTGTTAGAGTTATAATTTTGTAATTTGTATATAAAGTTTTATTTGTACGAAATAAAATAACACATACATATAAGTTTTGGTTTTATTGGTCAGTTTTCTTTAGTAACCATTTTAACGTAATGAAGTTCTAATTTCTAATAAGTACAATAAATTTTATTTGTAATTTTATCATTCCTAAGATCATGACATGGCTACAAAGTACAAGCTGCGGCGGCGCTATAGTTCTTTTTATGCAGATCTTATTCTCCTCTAGGTATTCTCGGTAGATTGAAAACTATGTATACGAAGCTATCTTCATCACACCAAAAAAATGTGTAAGTATGACAGATTGATGAAGTCGGAATTAGGTAGAGTTAAATCAGTAGCAGAATTACACACTGATTTCATGAAGCGAAAGGATATGCCTCAAACCCCGAGATTAATTTGCGCTACGTTGCCAATCTTACATCAACTATATCGGATGTCGCAATATTGAAAATTCTAATGCGAATCACCTTAATTATTGATCATTAAAAATCCCAGTAAGATTCTTATTAATATCAACATTTCGATGCAAGTACTTAAATAACTACTTAATTATCCTCTGCACATCACACGGCGATTCGTCTTAATTCTTTTTGCTTGGTAGGTGCCTAATGGGTAACAGTCGGCTCATAAAGTATTATATATTTTTTGGCCAACTCCAATGCATACCTCAATACTCGCTGAGCTAAACTAGCTGTATTGGAAAATACAGCTTGATAGCGAGAAATCTGGAATATTTTACTTCGCTGTTCGCAAGATAACTGGTTAAGCGTTTAGCAAACATTATTTATAGATGATTTAATTTACTTTCATTGTGACAAACCGTCTTGTAATAGGGCTTAAGTCCCAGTTTTCTAAAAAAAATGAGCGTACATAAAATTAATAGCAATATTTTACACAGTCAACTTTTGAATGATAACCCTTATAATGATGCCGTACTGTTCGTCTCAGCGCTGCGCACGCCACACACGGGCTTGTAGTGTGATTTAGTAGCGAGCGTGAGTGTGGTGTCACCAGATATCGCACTGGAACACGGTAAGTCCTCGCTGCTTGGCGGTGCGGTTTATCTGGTGGGTGGTCACATACCACGGTCGAAACCTACCACCATTTAATTACCAGTTGATTGTCACCTGATATGCACCACCCGGGGACCATGTGTGGGGATTGAGATAAAAGGTGTACTCCCACGGACGAAGGTGACTCAGCCCCCTTAGAATACAATATTGTAATTATAACAATTTTACTTAGTTTTGCATGCTTGTTAGCTGGGTATCTATCTACATAAATATATTTACTCCAACAAGGAATATGGTAGGCGATCACATCGAATAACATCGTTAACGCTTGTGTATAGTGTAACTTGCTATAAAATCAGGGTTAAAATATATTTTCGTATGTTGAACTAAAGAGAGTGCAACGCCACAGTCTCGCTTAAAAATAAACCGTTAGTTCATCGAACCCACGAAGCGCGACGGTCTGCTTGAAATAGATTGTTTCTAAACACTGAGCTTCCTTCTTTGGTAAATATTTAACACGTCGCGACGACAGAACGGTATTCGACAAAACCCAAAAGAAAAATATCAGAGTTATAGGCCGACCGTTTAACTCGCGTATCGTCATCTGAGGTACAAAGTCATAAAACATTAATTAAATCTCATAAGAACTATATAACCACAGATAAAAGTAATGTAAGTCTATCCGTCACTAATATCCATATCGCTTAAATCATCAATTCTCTTTGCTCAATGTGCAGCCCGGCTGGGGGGACGAACCCCCACTTTACAGAATACCTACTCGCTGACGACGCATTGTAATAACTTTTAATTGATTTATGTTCCTGGTTGTGAATAAGGTAGCCTATTTTGTGCTGTGTAGTGTAGGTAATGGCGATCACGCTGGCGCGGCCTCAATCGCGTGCAGCAAGTGTTCATAAAATGTAAGAAAACTACAGGAAATATGCCGGTGGCGGCCGTGGCGCGGCGTTTTTTGGTTTTGGTCTGTAGCCCGTATGCGGCGACACTAAAATGTGGCCTCTGGCTCTGCAAGCGTTCATAATATCCAACTCTCACCGCTTACTATCAAATGGGTAATTGCGTGTTGACCAACTGCGTAGCATAATAAAAATTCCTATAGGTACTGTTGTATTTGAGTCACCAAAGGGCGTATCAAGGACGGTTTCAGGGTTCAAAAGAGTGTTGCTGTTTTCGGCAGTTAGTGGAATAACTTGTCTATCCGTCCCACACGACACAGAGTTTATGGACAACACAGAGCTTCTGTGAAAGTAGTGAATATATTATTTGACGGGCCAGGGTGGCGTGGTCGGTAAGATACTTGCTTTTCACGCCTCAGGTGGAGGATTCCGACCCGAGACAAATATTTGTTTAAATATGTGAAATATTTGTTTATATATCGGTGAAAGAAAACATTGTGAGGAAACTGGCATGTCCAAGAACTAATCATTCGAGGACATGTGATATCCACCAACCCGCATTTGGCCAGTGTGTGTGGTCTAAGGCTTAAACTCTCTCAACTCGTAATATAGTTGAGAAGACCCGTTCCCAGCAGTGGGACACTAAAAAGGTTTGAAGTCAAATACAGTTATTTTAAGTCTCCCTGTACAAGTAATAAGGTACCTGTTTTACATTTCCAAATTCGTCAAGCAAGGTATGTCACCGCGTGCCCAAGGCCCATAAACAACTCGACAAATAACCAAGCCGCGACCTAATATGGAGAATGATGTCATGCCACCTACAAATACAGTCTACCTATACAAAGTAGACGTTCTTGGGCTTATTACTTGTTATCGTGTTACGTCAGCTGTCTGTGTAGGTTGACAAGTTGCAAGGAGACTATTGAACAAACAAATATGGTTTACTAGCAACCGCCCACAGCTTCGCCCGCGAGATATGTACCTACTTATTGAGATAAAAAGAAAACTCTGTGTTAATCCAGACCATAATCCATCTCTGTGCCAAATTTCATCCAATTCCGTCCAGTAGTTTTTGCGTGAAAGAGTAACAAAAATCCATATACTTTTACAAACTTTCGCGTTTATATTATACTAGCGACCCGCCCCAGCTTCGCACGGGTGCAATGTGTTATACTTATAAACCTTCCTCTGGAATCACTCTATCTATTAAAAAAACCGCATCAAAATCCGTTGCGTAGTTCTAAAGATCTAAGCATACATCATTTTTTTACATTATAGCAAGTTTGTGTGCTATAATGTAAAAAAATGACTAGGTAGAGAAGGATTTAGATGAAACACACAGGTACTTAGATTAAATCTATAGTCAAACGGTGTAAGCTGTCCGATTGGGCTATAGGAAAGTAACTGTGCCCGGGATGGTTCGATTTTCGCCATTTCGGTTGTTACTGGGTCCCTACAGGTTTCGAGGTCTGATGTCATTCGCTCGTATAGAGCTGTGGTAGCCCCGCATCAGGTTAGACTGGAAGCCGATCATAATAGAAATGGAAAAAAGGTAAGGGAAATAATGAGACCTAAGTACCTACTTACGTACGGAGATAGATGCTTTTTATCTCATTAAATGTGATTTTTCAGGGATCGAACCCACGAGCTTATGTTTTAAAGGCACCACTGCGTCACCCAGGGCCTATTGGTGTCTAGGGTGCAACTTACCAGCCAGAGCCATTATGGGGCACATCGTCAGTAGCATAAAAAGTTTTATAATTTACTTCTTTCAGCATTATACTGGCAGCAATTTATGTACGTTCACCATAACCTAATTCAATTTAGCCAACATTATTGCGAAAATGCGCCCACGTGAAACGCTTTAGTATTGATTCTGGCAAGTTGGCATATGACATTACTGACTTTAGAAGCTGTCAATGTCAGCTTACAAACAATTTTAGTGGGTGTTTCTTCTTCGTACACTGTGCACGTGACTCGTTGTGTGAGCGTCCCGTCAAGTACAGTCGAGAACATAATCGTTCCTATTAATTTTCTTTTAATTTTTATTAACAACATGTTGATGTATTTGTTCTAAAAAATCTTATACGTTTAAAATGCCACGAGGACGATCTGATGTACTACGCAAGCAAGCTAGGAAAATGGTGTACAACGTAATGCAGTTTATGAAGAAAGAAAATGAAGAAGGAGTTAAAATTAATTTGAGACAAGTTCAAAAACGGGTGGCAGCAGCGACAGGTATCTCACGAAGAACTGTACAAAGAATAGCTGCTACCGCCCATGATTCTGGCCTAGACGCAGTTTGCCGTACGCCTGCTAAGAAAAAAAAGGGGCAAAGAGTAGTAACAGGTATAGAAGGCTCTGATCAAGGAGTCATTAAAAGATGCGTCCACAATTATCATCTTACTGAAAATGAATTGCCCTCTCTTAAACAATTACAGAGAAAGTTGAAAAATGAAATGAACTTTCATGGTTCAGTTTCTAGTGTAAGAAGAGTCCTAAAGGATATGGGATTTCGTTTTAAAAAATCAGGTAACGAGAAAAAAGGTGTTATGATTGAACATTCAAATATTCGACTGCAGCGTATAGAGTTTCTTAAAAATATAAGCAAATATCGTGCTGAGGGTAGACCTATTATATACACCGATGAATGTTTTGTAGATTCTACTGAAACTACGTCGAAACTTTGCAGTGATAACGGATCTCTGAAGGAGTTAAAGAGAAGAAATAAAAAATCTGAAGAAGTTGTGATTATGCACGCGGCATCTGAATCAGGGTTTGTACCTAACGCCCTTTCAATGTTCAAAGCCGGTATAAATGCCACTATGAATTATGAAATTTACGAGAAGTGGATTCTAAATCAGTTGTTGCCAAATCTTCCACCGAATTCAGTGGTGGTGATGGACAACATTTTTTACCATAATAAATTGCAAGATCCTGCCCCGACTTCCGCTAGCAAAAAAGTTGAAATGGAATACTGGCTTCGTGAAAGAGGTATACCCTTCTGTGACACAATGCTGAAACCACAGCTATACAAATTAATTTCTTTAAACAAAGACCGCTTTAAAAGTTACTACGTCGATCGGATTCTCAAAGAAAATACCCATACAGTGCTCCGCCTACCTCAGTTTCACCCAGATCTCAACCCACTCGAGCTTGCGTGGTCAGTAATTAAACACCACGTGGCACAGAAAAATATCGCATGGAATTCTAATACAGTCATGAGTTTGATACAAGAAAAGGTTTATGAAATAGAAGTCAATGAATGGAGAGGCATGTGCCAGCATGTATTTAATGTAGAAGAAGAATATAGAAAAAGTGATATTGTAATCGATAGATTAACAGAAGATGTTACTATTAATGAAAGTGGAAGTGAATCGGAAACTAATTCTGAGGATTCGGAGTCCAGCAGAGATGAAGAAAGCGAAAGTTCTGCTGACGAAGAAGCCCCTTTAGCAAGTGATAAATCTGGTGACGCAGCTTATCTATGTACATGAGTATAGTTGCTAGCTTACATTTAATAAAAATATTCCAAATTCATATGTTTTTTTTATTGATATTACCTAGGATTTACTGTACTTTTAAAAAAGTCCTAATACAATTTTTACTGTCATGAAAGTATCTGAATCAAAGGACATACTAACTAAAGCATATCTTTATTTAGAATAGCACTTTATATAGGCTTTAATAGGCTCATCACCTATCACATTGAATTAATAAATAAATACCAAATTTTAGGTTAGGTACTTCTGTCTACCTCTTTGGGAAATAAAGATGTGAAGTTACATGTGTTAATAGTGTACAGATAGCGCGCGAGTTGAATGCAGAGTTCAGGAATGCGATAGTGCTGTGACCTAATTATAATTATTGATGACTTTATTGAATGTCGATAAATTAAAAAATGCTTTATGCCCAACTCACACTGGGTTGACATCACAGGGATTTTAAATTTTTACCAAAGGAAATACAAACGTATTTTTATAGAAATACGACAGCTTTTAAAAATGCCGTGTCATGGAAAGAGATGTCACCGGCACGGCATTGTCATGTTAAAGCATAGCAAATACATTTTACACTAAGATCATAATAAATAACACGGGTTCGCAACTTCAGTATAATAATAAGAGTAACGCGGTATAACACAATAAGCGGCCGATAGCTGTCAAGGACTAGGACGGCACAGCACAGCACTACACTGCAGGCGTGAGAGGTGAGGCGTGCGGGTAGCGGGGGAGATGCTCCCGCTCTTTACCTCAGGCCCCGACTGCATTCAACTCGTGCGCTATCTGTAGGTAACCTAATCATTAAAATTGAACGTGATGCCTACATCTAAATGAATAAAATAATAAAAATACCTTTACAGTGCTATTAACAATGCCTTTAAGGCAATGCTGGAGCTACCGTGATTCAGGAATGTTAGTCATGTCGGACGTTGATACATTTTCAACCATCATCAGAAGTCTCTCTGGTTGCATCTTCGTTTCAATGGGTACGACGGGGAGGTTGGACGTTTACCTACAGTGCCATCGTGTGTCATTGGACCTGCAATTATCTAATTGAGGACACGGCTCTCAACTATAATCCATTAACCGTATGTACGTAATACTTACATATTTAGTAAGATTGTTCTTACTAGATGTATCCCTGTCCTAAACAAATTATTTTATATATTTATTTTTAATAACACTTGTGTACGCGACTGTACCTGCGCAGAGTGTGCGCTCGTAAACATTCACAGCCGCCATTATGTTTGCATTGCTATCTCCGGTCACGGTTCACGGTCTATCTACTAAAAACAAGATTACTTTGTCTATCCAAGTCGGACCAGCACAGCACAGGGTTCTGTCTTTACCATTTTTTAAGAGGAATTTTTTTAATTAACTTTTTATGTTACGTACATACACAAGACAGGAAAAACGCAAAATAAATTCCATTCCCGTTTTACGTGTTTTGTACCTGCACGAAAAAATAATTCTTTTCAGGATTTTATGTTATAACTGTACGGAGGTACGCCCATGCCAAAATTACAGCTCTTCTGTAGTACCAAGCGTCTCTAGCACCTAGAGACATGGCAAAGTTACTGGTTTACTACGGAACCCGAATAATTATGTTAGGTACTATCTTTAAAGTGTCATGTCATGTCATGCATGATCATTTCTAATTTCCATTTAGATAGGTAACAACATCACACCTGTAATATCAGAAAGGTGTATGCCGAAGTGTCACACTGCCGGGAATATTCATGTCTCATACTTAATAGGGGGCGAGCCTAAAGCCGTTCATCGGGCACAATTCGGCTACTACTTTGGGCTGCTAATGGAAGTCTGTAGTACCTACTTATTATTCAACTAAACTTAACAAACACCTTAGCTAGGTCAGACAGGTACTTTTATTGTAGGTACATAGGTAAGCTATTATAGGTAGGCATTGTAGGTACATCGGTAGTTATTGTAGGTACTCAAGTAGTCGTAGGTACCAGGGACTTAAAAACGAAATTAATTTCGTTCCGTTCCACGAAATGTTACCTCATAACGGTATAAAATAAGTAACGTTACTGAAACTTTAAGCAATGTGTAACGTTATAAAATAATAACGTTAAAGGTATCATTTTAGGAGAACAAAATTTTTATTTAACGTTACATGTTCAGTAACGTTACTGGATGTATCGTTACTTTAACGTTACTGGTTTTATTCTTATACCTCTCGATACTCTGGGGCCGCTGCGTTACTTTTATTCAATTCAAGATAAATGAAAGAAGAAAGCTTAGGTGTAAGAACTTGAGAAACATTGAACGAGTGGCAGTCTACGATGGAACGCGCTTGCCCATTATACAGATACACTCGTGATCACAAATGATTTACATTTTATTGATATTTAAGATCAAAAATTCCGACCAACTCTCTCAAATGGTGCCTTTCTCACTATCTGGCACTCGGGGACTGCCGCCAGTGAGCTGTAATTACTACGTATAGAGAGCAGCGGTATGCTCAATATCGGTGAAGAAAAACATCGTGAGGAAGCCGGCGGTCGCGGGTTCGAATCCTGGCCGCGCCCACACATCTTTGAGTGAATTGTTTCATCTCCGCGGCTCAATATCGGTGAAGGAAAACATCGTGAGGAAACCGGAATGTCTAAGAACTAATCATTCGAGGACATGTGACATCCACCAACCCGCACTTGGCCAGCATGTGTGGATTAAGGCCTAAACTCTCTCAAATATGAGATAATTGAGAAAAGACCCGTGCCCAGCTGTGGGACACTATAAAGGGTTGAAGTCAAAGAGAAGCTATACCAAACAAAAAACGTGTCGCATCTTGACGACAAGGGGGGCGGAATGCGCGGGGTGAGCGCGGTGGTTTTTCTCGCGACCAAAAAGTCGTAAGCGCCGTGAATTTCATGGCGGTTACGCGTTTTGTTCAACGTATTATAAAGACATGTTATTAAAAGATTAAAGATTGACGCCGCAGAGGTGACACCAGTTAGCTACTGGCTTTTGTACCTACAAAACTTAATTTAATTTTGATTGAATGCATACTATATTAAATAGAGCATTACGTTAGTTTTTTTTAACCGACTTCTAAAAGGAGGAGGTTATTAATTCGACTAAATGTTTTTTTATGCTTATTACCTCAGAATTTTCGAATGAGTGAACCGATTTTGATATTTATTAGCATTATAATAGCTAGCCGCCTGACCGCGACTTTGCCCGCGTGGTATTAGGATTTTCTTTAAAATCGGTTAAATCGATATTATGGAGATACGTGGTAAACAACACGCACATACGTAGTCCTGTACCGCATAGTACATTGATATGTAGTTAATAATTTTTTTTTCTTCTACTAAATAATTGTAGTGTCTTCATTGATTCAATGCAGATTACACTACCAATAAACCCAGTTTTAGTCGGGGACTCCACAATTTTCTTTTTGGTAATATTTAATAAGATTCTAGGATCTTGGTTCTTTCTTTGGATAATTCATTTAGCTTAAGTATATAAAACTTGACTTCATCTAGAAAGGCAAAAATGTCCGATTTGTTTTATCTATTGACAGTTTAAAACCATAAAAATTAAATTTTCTGGAATTTATAACATCGAAAAAGTTATTCAATACTGTTATGAAGTTAACAGTAGCAGAAAAATCTTTGAATTGGCTTGATTTTAAAATTTCATCACACAGGGTTATTGCTTTTGCAACACTCATGCTAAGCAACTGCGTAGCGAGCTTTACTTTCATTATCTGGTTGCGGAAAGAAATGTGACGTGGTGTCAATTTATTAGCAAATTGCAGGCCTTCACTTTGCTGGAGTTTGTTCACATTGATTAGCAGTTGCCACCTTATTTGTTCATTATTTCCATCAACTGGTAATTATGTTTACTGGTAAATAACTGGTGGTAGGCTTCGGCAGTGGTTAGTGACCACCCATCAGACAAAGACGCACCGTACCTGAGTAACATAGGCTATTATATGTTAAAAAAATTAAGGGATCCGCATGAAAACTTCGATAATATAACCCAAGGTGTGAAAAAAATAACGAAAAAAACATTATATCGCGTACGCTGCGGACACTATTGACATTAGAGCAAAATAATGTACTACAGTTTTATAGAAGTCTACAAAAATGTTGGTGGTACCATATGTCTAAATATTCTAGTTACGTCACATTGACTACTTTTTCATCTTAAAATATGCTATTTCAACGCCGGTACAAATTAAACTAAATTATTCGTACCTTGGTATTAATCCTTATCTAAATAAATCATTTAATATTCAAAGGTATATCAGTACCTGTAAATTACTTTTTGAATTATTTAAATTAGACATACCCTTCAAAAGTTATCATAAGTGTAAGATTTATCAAAATTGAAATTTAAGAAACAGAGCGGATAAGTCTGGGACTCTAATGGATTTTAACCCCGACAAAAAAAGGGGTGTTATAAGGTTGAGACGTGTATCTGTTTGTCGTGGTTTTTTATTAGAAAGCTGAAATAATACTCAATACTCAATATTTATTGCAAACCATAATGTTAAAAAGGTGTTAATAATTATATAAGAGACAATTATGGACCCTGTCGGGCACAAGCAAAAGTAGGAGAGAGGAGGAATAGCGCTAACTTATTTTATATAAATATTTACTTTTTAAAATTGTCATTTAGGTATTCTTCTATTTTGTAATAACATTTATTTATCAGTATTTTTTTTAATTTTGATATGAATGTGATTTGATATATTTTTGTTCGTCTTTTATTTCATTCGGGAGTTTATTATATATTTTTATGGACATAGCGTAGGTACCATTTGAAAACATTTTTAGTCTGGAAGCTGGATTGTCGAAGTCGGTAATAACATTACATTAATTATTAACATTGTTAATAATTCTTAACAAAAAATATGTGTCAGGGTTAATATATTTTTAAATCATTGAATTATATCTACAACAGCAGAGATATACACGAAAAATTTAGCTAATGGTTCCTGTATTTGTAATTAAATGTAACACCACGACTATATTTCTCACGGGGTAGACAGAGCTCGTAAGAGTGTAGGTATGTAATGATAAGAAATCTAGATTGGTATAATACTTTTTTCCTGGTCTGCCAAGAGTGTGTTAAAATTTGTATGATCCCTGTATGTGTAAATGAATGAAACACCACGTCTGGGTAAGCAAAGCGCTACCACTAGTATTACATAAATCGGTCAATTGACATCCTAAAATTTCAGCTGCCTTTAAATTTGTAGCACAACCATCGAATGTGAGATTTGCCACTGTCATGCCAACTTCGTGACACTTTTCTAAACAAATTTTAATCAAATTTGCCTTTCTTTCAGCATTAGTACCCGTTATCAAAAAATGCCCAACTGGCAATTTCCAATTTTCATTTTTAGAAACAAGCAAAAAAACTAAACCTTGAGTTGCTATTGTGTCTTCGTCTTCACCTGTTATAGGACCTGCGCCAAAGTTGACCGTGCCAAGTTTGCGTTCTTTATTAAATAACTTTTGACTTCGAATTGCCATCTCATCGAAGATTAATGAGCATATCACAGGCTTTCTATTCATTTACTTTTCTTTTTTAATACTGTAAAAGCTTCCTCGGTGAAGCCAGGTTCAGCATCCACCGCTGAGTACCACCTACAAATGGTTCTTGGGTGCGGAAGGGCTTTATTATAAGTCTCTCTAATGTGCTTATAGGCAGCTGGGGAGTAATAATGTAAAGTAAGTGAAAACTTTCGAAGTGGTGCACTATAATTTATTTCAAATAGCGAAGCACAGTGAAAGTGGTATATATGGGTAAAGTTCGAGCAGAAAAAGCAAAGAAAGATGAACAATTAATACCAGGTTGACTTGATTACGGTTTATGGGAAGAGGGTAGGTACATTGCACACTACAAGGACTAGGAGCAGGAGAAAATTACTACATACAGCAACATGCGCTTCAATGCGATGCGACTAAATTAAGTATTAGAATAGAATAGAATAGAATACAATTTATTTGCATAGAATGTAGGTACATTAATATAGGTGTATAAGTCATTACATGTGTGTGAGCCGTATACATTCCGCCTTAAAATTAGCATGCAAATATATTTCAATTTTTTTATATTCAATGACTAGGTATGTTAATAATAATCTCTATTACTTAGGACTATTTCGACAATTAATGTTCGTCAAATAAGAGGTTTAAAAATATTTATACAGATAGAATAGTAATCATGTCAATTTGGATGGACCTAGAAATTTAAAGATAAATATTATTTACTATAAATAGTATTTAGTAGTTTTGTACTTTTAGTAAGTAATTTTCTCGTGCTCATAGACCTACTAGTATGTAAATGAACCTACCTTCTTCCAAAAAACAGTAATAATAATAATCACCCTGGGAATGATTATTTGGTTTTCAATCTGATGCCTATAGAAACGTCATAAGTATATTTTTAATTATTGTTGTACGAAATATTTTGTGCGAAGCGATTTAAAAAAAATTACGTACGGTCGATATGCCAACTTCTCTACTAAGAAGTTCGTACCCCTTTCTAAGCAAAAATACCCAGTAACACTTTTTTGGTTCGACCCGGGAACTGAACCCATAGCCTCCACGTTACTTTTACAGTAAAGTGCGACCCAACTACGACTGCGCCACGGAGGTAGACAGTCATGTAGTTTACAAACCATTAATACCTACGCGTCCTATCTGTATGGTTCACGTTTCATAATCTATGATTATCAAACAAAATGTCGGCAGATAGTAGAAAATAATTTAAAAAAATAGTTTTGGTTGGTTTTAATCAATAATGTGTTTACATATCGATGATAAGTCTTTGCGGTGGATTGATTTTTACACGTTTTTAACACGGCATTTCTTAATTATTGTTAGTCACAATTTAGGCACATGTGCGATTCCTTGAGCGTCAGGCGGTGAGGAACGAAATCTAAAGCGCAAACATCTGGTTCGCTGTGTCAGTTCTATACTTTAGTAATATTAGTTCAATGACTGCCGCCGTGGCAAAGCTATTGCATAGATTTTTTATCGACTTATGCAATGATAATTATTTATTTATTTTATTTATGAAGTATTTTTTTATATTTAAAACACTTTATACACAAAATTTACGTGTACAGCTATTCACTGTTGTACATAGATGTTATATACCTATACTTTCTCACAAACACCAGCTTACGTATTCGTCCGATTTCGGAGCAGCTCGTCTCGATTCGTGCAAGCTTCGTACAGTCGTACCTTGTGCGGCCTACACACGCAGGCAGGCAGGAAATGTATGGTCGAGGGATCGATTCCCGTACCCACATAACTTTTTGTGATTTGTTTTATCCCCGCTGCTCAATATCGGTAAAGGAAAACATCGTGAGGAAACCGGCATGTAAATCACAAATAATTATATCATTTTCTTTCATATGCCTCCAAGAAATATTAATGTTGCTTTTTCAGTTTCAATCGAACATTTTTCCTAATAGATGTACCTACCTAGGTAGGTGTAGATGATGTTTTTTTAGCATGTAAACATAAAATGTCACAATTCGTAGTTTCCTTAAATTATATCAAATCTAGTAATATTTGGTACTTACAGAAAGTATAGAATAATACACTGGGTACCAGTAACTTTATACATCCGCATATTTCCAGTATAAGATGATCTCGCATTGTATAGAATTCCCGTACAACTAGAGGTCAGCCTATACTGGCTATATGTGTAGCTAACTAGATAGAAGTATCTATGTAGTAAGAATTTTACTAGAATAAATAAATACACTTAATATTTGGTACCTATCGAAAGCATACATTTTTAATACACCTGTACCAATACCACAACAAACCAGTATATGCTGATCTCGCATTGTATAAAATTTCCGTAAAATACGAGGTCAGTTTATACTGGACATTTGTGTAGATAACTAGGTATTTAGAATTTATAAGTTATAAATACTACTACTACTACTACCTACTCATCTTTGTATGAATTGAAGAAAAACATAGTGAGGAAACCGGTATCTAAGAACTAATCATTCGAGGATATACGACTCTCTCATCTCGTAAGATAGATGAGAGAATAACCGTGCCCAGCACTGGGACATTAAAACGGGTTGAAGAAAATGAACCATTCATACCATTCCATCATGATGATATGGATCAATTTTTGCTTAAATGAAAATTTAAATTTGTAATAATAGGTAAAACGAGAAAACGTTTACAAAACATAATAATATTTACAAATTACTGCTTTTTTTAAATATTCCAAAATTTATACCTACCATCTATAACAAAGACGATAGATATGATTGTTTGTTTGTAACGAATAGGCTCAAAAACTACTATACCGATATCAAAAATTCTTTCACCATTGAAAAGCTATATTATATGTTTAAAAAAATTAGGGATCCGCATGAAAACTTCGATAATGTAACCCAAGGTTTAAAAAAAATTACGAAACAAATCATTAGGTATATCGCGCACGCTGCGGAAACTATTTACATTAGAGCAATGTGATGTACTACAGTTTTATAGAGGCCATAAATATCTACAAAAAAGTCCGCGGTTTCATTTATATGAATATTTTAGTTACAATAACTACTTTTTCATCTAAAAATATGCAATTGTAGAGCCGGTACAAATTAAACTCAATTATTCGTGCCTTGGTAGTAATCCTTATCTAAATAAAGCACCTAATATTCAATGGTATATTAGTACCTACCTGTATATAACTTTTTGAATTACATATTGAAATCGGACATACCATTCAAAAGTTATCATGAGTATAACTAATCCTTCGAGGACATGTGTCATCCACCAACCCGCACTTGGCTAGCGTGTTTGGAATACGGCCAGAACTCGCTACTCGTAAGATCGTTAAGAGAAGACCTGTGCCCAACAGTGGGACACTAAAAAGGTTGAAGTGAAGATGAAAGTAAGTAAGTACCTGATGACGACGAGACCATGGAATTGTTAAATGTGTATTCTAATTAGATTTATAGCGACTTCTAAGATAGATTTTTGCAGGGTAAAATTTTAGTACTAAAATTACGTAACTTGAAAATGACCTTTTTTGTTTATGGAGATTTTTTAATTAGAATAATTGAATTTGAAAGACGTGGATGTAAAATGAATGGGACAATTTGAATTTTGGAAATCCGATAAGAAATAAGGAAGTTATGGACGATTTTTTAGTTTAAACAATGTTGTTTGTGTGAATTTTTGTAAGTTTTTGTTTTAGATTTTTTATTATTATTGTGATGAACATTTATAACCTTTTTATAATACACACAATATTGGTTCACCGAAAAAGTCCGGTGAACCAATAGAGGCCCTTCCAGCCGATTGGGTTAGGTGATCAGCAAAAAAAAACCGGAGCGAGTCAGTTGCAAATAAAAAGCCGAAGAGAAAACAACGTTGGGAAGAAATTGTTGTTGTTATTTCAAGAACCGGGGTTTCTCCAGTTGGCCAGTAGTGCCGTACCTATTTCACTGGATATACGCATTTATGGGTGCGTGGGGTAGGTGCCACCAGCGGCGAATATACGGAGGTCTAGGTACCTACCAACATACAACATCTATACTCTAGGGACATATACTCTAGAGTATAAAGAACGCACCCGACCTAGCAAGTAGGAGGTATTGGGTGGGGTCCATTACAGTACCTCTTTTAGGAAAAATGTCTGATTGGGCTCAAGAAACAACATTAATATTTCTTGGAGTATCACAATTATTTGTATATTATTTTATTAAAACCCTTATTAGTATCCTACTGCTGAGCAGGACCTTAATCCACACACGCAGGTCTAGTGTGTGTTGGTGGATGTCACATGTCCTCGAATGATTAGTTGTTAGACATGCCGGTTTCCTCAAGATGTTTTCCTTTATTGATATTGAGCAGCGGAGATGAAACAATTCACACAAAGATGTGTGAACACGACCGGGAATAGAACCCGTGACCTTTTAGCGAGGCTCGTATTGCTGCGCTACCGCTGCTTAGTTATTATTTATGCGAAATAAAGTAAAACTTATAAAAATTTAATCATAAGTTCAGAATCTTGAATGCGTAATGAGTACCTACCTACTTAGCATTGTTTAACCAAAACAGAAAAATATATTTGCAAAAAAATTAAAATAGCCAATGCCGGTATTCCAATTTTATAGAATTAGTTTTGTTGACCAAAAATATGTTTCATCTATCTATCTATCAACCAAGTAGGTTAGGTAAACGAAGAAACTATAGGTAAAGTGTCAAAATAGTCATTTATACTAACCAGTTTTCGGCCCGCGGCTCCGCCCTCGCGTATGTCGGTTATTCGGCCATTAACCTCTTTTTTCGCAGTCGGATAAAACTATCCTTACCCGAGTCTCGAATTCTCTCAATACAAAATTAGTTCAGAAGTATAGGCGTGTAAGCAACATTTAGAAATCGGTAAGCTCCCACAAGCATGTCCATAACTCTCTATAGGAGTTTTATAAAAAATATGTTGTCACACCGGTGAAGGTCGATTTTCTACGGCTCTTTGACCATATTAAAAGTTTTTCATTCAATATCCAAGAACAAATAAAATTTAAAATTTCGAATTTTATTTATCGTGTACGTACGCGCAGCGGAATGTTGTTGAATTTAAAGATTTTAATTATGCAGATATTTTGTGTATGACGTCGCGTAATTGTGTATGGTAAAAAAAATTGTGTACGCAGCCATTTTGGAGAAATTCGCCAAAAACTGATTCCACTGGGCGAACGTTGTCCTGGCGGAACAAATTTGTTACCCATGGACTCAGAAGAAAAGAAATGAGTCCAAAAATTAGTGTGTATTTGTGTATGTATGAATAATCCAGTGCATGCATAAACTACGGAAAAATTCAAGTTTCCGCTGCGCGAACATTTGAACATTGCTAGTTTTCATATAAAGCGCTTATATAGAGAGCTGTACATTTTTACACACGTTGTTTTGAATTAGTTTAATTTTGTTTAAAACAGATTTATAAAAAATCGTAGGGTTTAAAAGATAAAAATATAAACGTAAAATACGCTTATTAGGTCCTAGTTCGTAAAGTATGCACTTTGCGGTCTAGATTTTCACGTTTTTACAAACCTTGTCAGTGTCTGCAACATGTAGCCAAGTATCAGATATAACTGTATCTAATCAACATTCAGAAAGATTTATTTTAAGTTATTGCCAACAGTGCCAACGGTACCAAAAATATTACATTATTTCACATACCTCAACGGTTACGGCTGTCTAGCATTGGGTGTTGCGATGGAACTCGTGAAAGCCTTTAATAATGGTTTCACTTTTTATCAAATTCCAAAAGTTTTATATCTTGACCTTAGCTTTATTAAATTTAGTATTACTATATATTATTATACAGTTTATCCATGTTTATGTATTAATGTATTCAATGTATCTATCAATTTCATAATCAAATCTGTTTTAAATAAATAATTCTCGTAGTTTTGTATTGAATTTAACGATTATGTAATGGTTGGTGACTTGGTGATTGGTAATAATATTTGCTTTTATTTTTTTTTTAAATAAATGTTTTTTGTTACACAAACAAATTATGCAGATTTGATCTTTTGGCAACCTTGGCGCCTGGCGTCACACTGTGGGAATATGGACATTGCTGAAAATCAGTGCTGTGGGTCGCCTCGAGTAGGCACTCACAGCGTTTACTGAGCAATCTCCATGTTTGACACTGATAGGTCACACTTACTCTTGTTTTTTTTTCTTTTGTTTGTTTTTTTTTTTCTTTCTATGTGTTTCTTTTTTTATCATTTAATTTTGTGTGTCCTGTCGTTGTCAAATAAATGTTTTTCTTTCTTCTTTCTTTCTTTCTATCAATGGTGTTCCGTAAGTAATTAAAAATTAATGGGACTATTTACCATGAATAGACCACTGTTTACAAAGCAGTCAAATGTCACGATGTTCTAAAAGTTCTAAAAGGAATTGTATAGTAAAATGTATTCCATTAATCAGTTTATTAATTCAACTACTCACATGCAAAATTTCATCTCATTAAATTCAGTAATTAAAGAGAAATAATTAAAATACTGACAGAGCTTTGAAAATCTACATAACCCGACTAAGTTCGGATGGCTATTAAAAAGCGGCCGTGCTATATATCTAAGTAACGTTCTTAACCTTCCAGTATAGTAGTATGGTACAGTTACGAACACAAACGCTAAAAAAAAATTGCATTTCTTGAACGATTTTTTTTTATAATAACGCCACTCTCTACGATAAAAATAAATCTTTAATTAACAAGTACTTCTCTAATTAAACATTCGTGTATAAAAATATTTATTATTTATTTATCGCCACCTGTTACGTGAAGACACAAAAATTGGCGACACGTGGGTCAAATCACTGCCTACCCCTCTGACTATCCCTTTTGGGATAACAGCCGTGAGCATATGAATGAATGAATGAAAATACAGAAAATCTCAACCCTCATAAGGGACTAGTCATAACAATCCGTGGGGCGCCGGGCGCGCACTCCAGTAACGGCAGAACTTTGAGTGTACGCACACAGGCACATATAAAATATCTCAGTATTAATTAATCACTACATAGTATAAAACAAAGTCGCTTTCTCTGTCCCTATATCCCTAAGTATGCTTAAATCTTTAAAACTACGCAAGCGATTTTCATGCGGTTTTTTTTATCAGATAAAACAATTCAAGAGGAAGGTTTATGTATATAATACATGCATAATATAGTAGAATAACACCGATAATTTTAGAGATTTCTGATGCGATGTCGTAAATTAACGCATTTTTTGCGCTTACATTGCAAACGCTGGCTAAACCCTACGAGATATATCAAAATAATATACTCCTACTACCTTAAAAAGATCAACAAAAAGTCTGCGATTGTATATGTCTATCTCTAAGGGTGTTACCACACCAATCGAGCGATCGTCGATCGATGCCATCGATCGATAGTATAATGGATTCGACGACGTCAGATTATAGCTTCTGCTAGGTTAATCGATCGGTATCCGTCGACCGATGCCATCGACCGGCAATCGATCGATTGGTTAGTCGACTGGTATCCGTCGATTAATTAAAGCTACCACATCAATCGATCAACGTCGACCGATGTCGATCGATGCCATCGATCGACTATCGATCGATTAGTGTGGTAACACCTTTAGGGATAACCCACAATAACCTTTTTTTATCTTTAACTTTCAACCAAAAGTAATGGCTTATTCACGTAGAGATTTTAAGCAATACAGCATTAATCCTTATCCAATTTAGTACCTTAAATACGTTGTCCATTTAATATAGATCAATATGGCCATTTACAGCATGTAATTTAAATGAATATTTCCGAAGATATTATAGATTTAAAATAGTGGGAAAGCGGTACCAGCCCGGGGCGTGCTGTTTGTATTGTGTAATGGCAAAAAAGCTGTTAACGTGTTTAGGACATTCTTTAAATATACATACCTTATTATATTTAGTATCATCGCTAGTTTAGAAATGTTTTTTTTTAAATATTCTCTTATTCATTTTTATCGACATTCAGTTAGAAGGATCTCTTTAGGTAGTCTTGCTAATTTCATTTCGAACACCTAAGACGAACATGAATAACAATTCGATTATTTTTAGTTAGCGGTTGGTTTATTGATACTGAGAAATAATATCAATTTAATAGAATTTTTATTGAAAACGTAATAAAATAGAAAGAAAATCACTTATACATGAAATGTGATGCCGTTGTTTTGTAAATTACAGTTTGGAGACTCTAACAGCTATTTACAGCACACGCAGACATTATTTTGGAGCACACAACACGTTTTTCCGAGTTATACCGATTCCATCAATGAAACAATCGATTCAAGAAGTAGTTTTTTAAAGCCAGTAGATAGTTTTGATCAACCAATGTTGCAGAGGGGAACGCTCGTGCGTGCCTAGTCCATTAGTTAAATAGTCTAAGTTACAACATGATAAATATTTACCTGAACAGTAGTACTTACATATGGTAATTGGGTTTTTGAAAAAAAAATTATAAATTTAAAGATCATATCATAAGTTTATAAAAAAACTTCTTTTTCATTTTTTTCGCAAGAGTTAAAAAGTTATTTCAAAATAAAAAATAATTTTTGAATCTAGTACCGAAGACACGCCGACAGCACCCGAACAAACCCGACATGTGAATGTAAGTTTTCACTCATTGCAGATGGTAGAAAAATAATAAATACAATGTTCTGATCTAATTAATTTGGTTGTTATTGTTAAATATTCAAATTCATATTACAAATGACCAGATCGAGTCTTGTAACAAAAACAACGATCTGGACTTTCACTAACTTTATTTATTTTTACAACCTTATTACACTACTACACTATTACTAGGATTGCACTTGTTGCCTTAATTTAGATGGCAAGACCTAACCCGGACAGCGCTATATTTTCCAGGTTGTAACTGGAGACCACAAAGTGGGGCGCAGTTTAAGACCGCATATTATACCAGCACTGGGAATAAAGCAACAAAACTAACTTTTGAAAATATTAGGCTTTTTATATTGATAAAATGCTGAATTTTAGTGTTGAGTTGACGACAGTCAATTAATAATGCAATTCTGCATATTCATACAGAAACTAGGGATGCAACAGAACCTCAAAGTTATCGTTTTTGTTTTGTACCAATATGTATAAATACTACAAAAATAACTCCTCATAAAATGTTTTTAAATGTTCCCTAAATTGACAAACGTCAAAATAAATGATTTTAAGCAGTGTACTGTGATACTCCCAAGACAAAATGGTTTTTTTTTGTTGTGAAGATCATTTCGATGTAAGTATTTCTTAATTATTATTTATCTACGTACAACCTTTACGTACGTACCTTTAAGTACCTTTGTTATTAATTGATGACGACGAGACCAGGTCATAACTAAACCGCACAACGACATTGCGCATCGCAAGTCCGCAATTACGTGCAAAATGTAAGGTTTAACTTAGTTAAATTAATTGTGGTTAATTGTAAATTTCTAATTAGATTCTTATTGGAATTATTGAATTTGTATTCTAATTAGATTGAAGTTATCGGATTTCCATTAAATAGTGATTTTTAAGATACTTTTTTGCCAAGTAAAATGTTAGTACTAAAATTACGTAACTTGAAAATGACCTTTTTTGTTTATGGAGATTTTTTAATAAGAATGATTTAATTTTAAAGACGTGGATGTAAAATGAATGGGACAGTTTGAATTTTGGAAATCCGATAAGAAATAAGGAAGTTATGGACGATTTTCTAGAATGAACAATATTGTTTATGTGAATTTTTGCGTTTTTGTTCTAGAAATTTTTTATTGTGATGATGTACATTTATAAACTTTTTATAATATTATAGAGATTGTAAAAACGCGTAGAATAAGGTATAATATGTACAGTTTTCTTAAATAAATAAAGAGAAAAACAAGGAAAAGGGGTCTCGAGATAGTAAGAATGATCTCGAATTTTCGAGAACATTCGCGCGGATTCTTCACGGTAACAACGGCCGGGATAAAAGGCGGTCGTATTGCCGGAACGAGTCACCGCCGCCGCCGGCACCCGTATTTGCGTCCGCGCCACCACCGCCACCTACCACCGCCGCCGTTTCGACACCTCTGCCCGCGCCGCGACCCGTTTCCGTTCTCGCGACCAACAACGCGATTTCGTCTTCTCCTCCGCCGCCGCCGCCGCCGGCGCCGCCACCACCGCTGCCAACACCGCCGCCGCCGCTTCCCGCCGCCTCCCAGCAGGCGAGGGGAACCGACGATGGCGCTGGCGGAGGTACTGGCGGCGCCGACGGCGTCGACGTCGAGGATCCGCTTCCGCCGACCTCCCCAGCCGAGGTCAAAGCGTTGATAAAAAGCCCTTCATCCAAGGAAGGCACCCGGTCCCGATGGTATCACCAATCAGGTTTTGAAGCACTTCCCTGCTTGCCTCATTTCTCTCCTGGCTCTCATCTTCAATGTGGCCTTGAGACATAATGCCTTTCCACAAGCGTGGAAAAGAGCCACCGTTATCGGTATTCCCAAGCCTGGAAAGCCCAAGTCTAAGCCTACCAGCTATCGCCCCATAAGTCTTCTCAATTCCATTGGGAAACTCTATGAGCGACTCATTTAAACCCGGCTGTTGAACTTTGTCAACGCCCACAACCTCCTTCCCGACGAGCAGTTTGGCTTTCGAGCCAAACACTCTTGCGTCCATCAACTGCACCGCCTCACGGAGCACATTGAGATAGGATTCCATCGTAGGATGTTAACCGGGGTTCTCTTCTTCGACGTGGCGAAAGCTTTCGACAAAGTGTGGCACACGGGCTTATTATATAAGCTCTACCAACTGGGTGTGCCTGATCGTCTCGTGCTCATCATTCGAGACTTTCTCACTGGTCGCAGTTTTCGTTACCGAGTGGAAGGCTCCCTGTCTTCGCCACATCCGATTCACGCCGGAGTCCCTCAGGGCTCCGTGCTCTCGCCTCTCCTGTTCACGCTTTTCACTAGCGACATCCCTTGTCACGCGAAAGCCTGCTTGGCTCTCTTCGCTGACGACACAGCTCTCTACTACCGGGGCCGCTGCCCGGAAGTAATAGCCCGTACACTTCAATCTGCAGCCGACGCCCTAGGCGAATGGTTCCGGAGATGGAGAACCGAGGTGAATCCCGAGAAGAGTGCCGCCGTACTCTTCTCTAGGTCTATCCCTCCACCTATTCGTTCCATCTGCATGTTTGGCAAGCGGATCCCTTGGGAGAAGCAAGCCAAATATCTAGGTGTCATCCTAGATCAGGGACTCACTTTCAAACCGCACCTTGCCTCTGTTCGTAAGCGTGCGCGTTTCGTTCTCAGCAGACTGCACTTCCTAATCAACGCCAAAAGTAAACTCTCGCTTCGTAACAAAGTGAGAGCTTACACGGCGTGCGTACGACCCATTATGACGTACGCTTCACCCGTTTTCGCGCATACTAAGCGCTCCTACTTGCAACCGTTGCAAGTTCTTCAAAATCGATTCATGCGTAGAGCCACGGGAGCTCCGTGGTTCTTACGCAATGAAAACCTACACATCGATTTAAACCTGCCGACCATCAGGCAGTGGATGAAGAACGCATCCAAACGCTTCTTCGACACCGGTGTCAAACACCCGAATCGGTTAGTCGTATCCGCGTGCGACTACAATCCGCTCAGAGGCGCGAAACGGCGAGGTCCGCAATGCGTACTCACCGATTCCGACGACGAGATCACTCTTGCGATCGCCCGCGACCGCGAACTCCGATCCGCTGCTAGAGTAGGTAGGGACAACCAAAATAGTAGCACACAACACATGCCGAGATATCGCCCACGCCATCGTGGGCCGCGCCGCGCCCCTCCAAGATAGGCCCTCAGTCGATTACGGTTCCGGTCAGGACCGGACCGCGCGAACGCGAAATGCCCCCCGATCCCCTAAAAAACTAGAGTGTCCGGCAACGTCCTGAGCCGAGGTTCGTCCCCACATGGAGAGCCCTCATGGCAGTTGCCACAGTACTTGATCGGTTCGACCGTCCTCGGACGGCTCACCGAAAAAGTCCGGTGAACCAATAGAGGCCCTTCAGGCTAATTGGGTTAGGTCATAAAAAAAAAACCGGAACGAGACAGTCGCAAATGAAGAGTCGCAAATGAAGAGTCGCAAATAAAGAGCCGAAGAGTAAACAACAAAAAGAAAAATCTCGAGATCTCAAGACCAAGAAGTAATTTTTGGAAGAAATTGTTGTTTGCATTTCAAGACCGGGGTTTCTCTAGTTGGCCAGTAGTGCCGTACCTATTTCACTGGATATACGCATTTAGGGGTGCGTGGGGTAGGTGCCACCAGCGGCGAATATACGAAGGTCTAGGTACCTACCAAAACATCATCATATACTCTAGGGACACATACTCTAGAGTATAAGGAACCCACTCGACCTAGCAAGTAGGAGGTACAGGGCGGGGTCCATTACATTAATTATTATTTATCTACGTATACAAAACAAATAATTACTGTAATTTAGTAGAGTAATTTTTTTTTTCAACTGGACTCCAAATTATTACCTTTAAAATCATAGCATTAAATTTTTTTTATTGATAGCTTAAAGTGTTTAAATAATAAATGTATGTATCTTTAACTAATGATTGGGATTCAATTTGATAATTTGATTTTGCCTTAATAAGTCCTTTATCACACATAGGTAATCGGAACCAACTAACAACTCGTTTTTTAACAATAAATTTTCAATTTTATTGTCTAGTCACGTGTAATAGCCGTAAACGCCGTACTGTTATTAATGGCTATAACATTATGACGTCACAACAATGGTGACCAATCATGGCGCGTTTATAGTCACGTGATTTTTGATTAAATTTCATCTTTTTTAATTGTTCATAATTAATTGAATTTTTTTCAGTTTTTTGCATTAAATATTAATATTATTAATAATATAGTTTTAAAATACATAAGAAAAATCATTATTTTTTCAGAAACCTAATTATTTAATTTACCTAAGGTCTATAATAAGAATCCTGATCCGTGGAATCTTTAGTAGAAATTAGCTGTATGGTTTTTATTTGTCTTAAATAATATACCTTGAAAAAATAGCAAGCAGTTTATCTTTTAAATTACTAACCAATTTATCTTTTAAATCACTTATACAGGAGAATCGCAATTTACTTTGAACGAATGTGCTCCTATGCATACGTCAGGAAGCCGATTTGTGTTAACTTACATGTTAAATTAAAAAAGATATAGTCATCTGTAGGAGGCCGAACTGATACCTAAGATTGGTTTATTCGTCAAAGGAGAGGTCAAAAGTGGGCTAGAATTTTGAACACCAATGTGATATACCTCATTGGAAAGCTTATTTAATAAGCTGTTAGAATTTAACTAAACACGAATTTTAGGAGCAACCATTTTTGTAAAAATCAAAAAAATGTAATAGAAAAACAAAACGCACATTACCTTTAATTATCCGTTTCCTAAGCAGTATAAATATTGCAATCACGTCAATAATTGCATTCTATTACAGTACTTTTCTCTTGTAATATTATTCTAGCTGCAGCTTAATGTAATTATGACGAAAAATATTTGTTATCTTATTAGTGTAATAACAAAACGCGTGGTGAAAAATATAATTACGGGAAACGTCATGATGTCATTGTCATTTATCAGTTTGATTGACAGCGTCGAAATAATTTTGATTTTTTGGTTGCTCAATTGTCATTTGACCATGGGGTTGCCAATTGCAATAATCATAATATTGCATTAATGATTCTTATTTTCAATTTCAATTTTTTAAAAAACGGGGGGGTGTAAAATTATTTTAAATACACCAAAAAATTTAATTAATTATACTCTATTAAGCTATGTAACTCAGATTGCTGTTCAAATTTACAATTATTTTAATCCCAGGCTCTATACATTTTTTGAACGTCTCCTTTAACTAGTTGTATTAAAGAATAATGCCGTACATATGGTACTTGGCATGCATAAATTATATTTTAATAGTTTTGGCTGAAGCTCTTTTGCCTTTTTAGATATTTTCATATAATTATTTTTTTCAGCTCGGCCACATACCACGTCTATACATTATTTGTTATTAGGTATTAACAATATCTGTTGCGGTACATAAAACGTGTTAATGAAGTACATTTTTGGAGTAAAATAAACTTTCTAATACGCTGTATATTTTCTAAGTTACACGGGGGCGGAGCTCAAAACGTTTGGCTGGCACGGCCACCTTCTTTTGCGTATTTCTTCAAAAGTAGAGCGTTACATTAAAAAAGAAAGCGGTACATATACTCCTAGAGGCGAGTACATTTCATTGGTGTACATATAAAACGTAAATTTAGTGGGGCCGAGCCAGCCAAACGGTCATAATTTTTGGACATATTTCTTTTCTTTTAAGTCCATGGATTAAAAAAAGTTTCGCCAGGATAACGTTCGCCCAGCGCAATCAGTTTTTGGCTAAATTCTGCACAATTACACGACGTCATACACTAAATATCTGCATAATTAAAATACTTAAATACGACAAAATTCCGCTGCGCGTACGCATACCTATTCATCGCATTGAGTAATCAAACATGTCATTGTGTCAAATAAAGAGTTATTTAAATCAAAAGTACGAAAGAGTATTGATATCAATTTTGATTAAAATCACCCCCAGAATATCTACGATAAAATATTTTTTGGAAAAATAAAAAACACGTGTTTCATTATTTGTTTCAAACTTTATTTATACAATGTGGTCGTTGAGACCAAACTCAACCGCTGCGACAACCACGTCGGGCGCTCGACCGGCGAGTGCAGCGGCATGTCGTCGGGAGCCCCAAAATGGCACCCGGTTGTCATGAAACGTCAGCACCTGTGTCACTTTGAAGCCAAAGGTGCCATGACGCCTCTGTAATCACTCCGAGAGCCTCGCCTTGCAACTCGTTTTCATAACATTTTTAGTGTACGTACATAATATAGTTTAAATTACTCAGTAAAAATGTTACTTTTTGATAGTGAAAGCAGGGGCGTAGCTACCGCCGTATTTGCCGTATCAATTATACGGGGCCCCGGGCCACGAGGGCCCCCAAAGTGTGTAAGGAAAAAGAATAAAAACTTTCTAATTTATTTTATTTTACAAATGACAAAATTCTATAAAACAATTCCTTTTTTATTTGTAAAATGGGTAAATTATGTGATAAATAAATATTTCTTCTCACAATATTTTTTTTCTTTTGTGAAAAATCTTTACCTCCATACAAGGGCCTCCAAACATTTTTTTATATGGGGCCCCGACAAGGCACGCTACGCCACTGAGTGAAAGTCAATCAGCCCAGTAGTATTTGAGTTAAATCGTAAGAAACAAACAAACAATCAAATCAATCCTCTCCATGATATTCACGTCAACCCTTTTTGTGTCCCACTCCTGGGCACGAGTCTCTTCTCAACTATCGTACGAGTAGACAAAGTTTAGGCTTTAATCCACACACGCTAGCAAAATGCTGGTTGGTGGATGTCACACATCGTCGAATGAATAGTGCTTAGACATGCCGGTTTCCTCACGATGTTTTCCTTCATCGATACTGAGCAGCGGCGATGAAACAATTCACACAAAGATGTGTGGTCACGACCGGGAATCCAACCCGTGAACCTATATTTCTAAGCAAGACCGGCACCGCTGCGCCATCGCTGCTCCATGATATTAGTATTTTATAAATTTAGATTTAATAATTTTAAACTAAATAAAATAAACTAATCGAATAATATTAAACTAAATAAAATAAATTAATATAATAATATTTCACTAAATAAAATAAATGAATCGCATAATATTAAACTAAATAAAATAAAATAATCGCATACATAAATAACAAAAGCAATCTCAATCAACTACGGCTTCGATTAAAATTAAACTTGACCAGAAATCCGACAAGATGTAAGTAAACAATATGAAACGAAGAAATTATGCTAGGTTGCCATTCTGCACGCGGGGAGTACCAGAGAGCGCCTGACCACGCCGGCCGGCCGGCGGCCTTGCGATAAAACTGGCAACGCCGCATAACAAAATGAGTAATGTTACGTTTTATGTTCCTAACAGTAACATTATATAATGTTACTGTTATGGAACAGAATTCCAATTTCGTTCCGTTATGGCATAAAGTTAGTAACGAAATGAGGAATTTCGTTCCGTTCTTGTGTGTAACGATACTGAGATTAACGTTACTAGAACATTTAGTAACGTTACTTTTAGTAACGTTACAGGTCCCTGGTAGGTACATAGTACCAAACCTACATTTCGCAGATCTTTCGCTCGCTGTGGGAGATCCCACCCCACCCTCTTAGATACGACATACGTGCCCCAAGTCTATATCCCAGAGTTATCAAAGAAACTCCTAAATAATAGTCAACACCCTAAAAAGATTGGTTGCTAAAAATGTAAAACATTAAAACGACAAAATGAAACGTAATTTCTTTTTTATTTGTCACCGGAATGTAACGGTGCGAGTGTGCCGCATATTCAGCTTAATACTCTTCGGCGCCTTCGCCTTCACCCTCGGCAGAGTCCATGCCGACCTCTTCGTAATCCTTCTCGAGCGCAGCCAAGTCCTCACGGGCTTCGGAGAACTCTCCCTCCTCCATACCCTCACCGACGTACCAGTGCACGAAGGCACGCTTAGCGTACATAAGGTCGAACTTGTGGTCAAGACGAGCCCATGCCTCAGCGATGGCGGTGGTGTTGGACAACATGCAGACAGCGCGCTGCACTTTGGCGAGGTCACCGCCGGGCACTACAGTCGGGGGTTGGTAGTTGATGCCCACCTTGAAACCGGTCGGACACCAGTCCACAAACTGGATGGTGCGCTTGGTCTTGATGGTGGCAATGGCCGCGTTTACGTCCTTGGGTACGACGTCACCACGGTACAACATGCAACATGCCATGTACTTGCCGTGACGTGGGTCGCATTTCACCATCTGGTTGGCAGGCTCGAAGCAAGCGTTGGTGATCTCAGCGACTGACAGCTGCTCATGGTAAGCCTTCTCGGCGGAGATGACAGGTGCGTATGTCACCAGAGGGAAGTGGATACGTGGGTAGGGCACCAAGTTGGTCTGGAACTCAGTTAGATCGACGTTGAGGGCGCCGTCGAAACGCAGGGAGGCGGTGATTGAGGACACAATCTGACCAATCAGTCTGTTCAAGTTGGTGTAGGTGGGGCGCTCGATGTCTAAGTTGCGGCGGCAGATGTCGTAGATGGCTTCGTTATCGACCATGAAGGCGCAGTCTGAATGTTCAAGAGTAGTGTGGGTGGTCAGGATGGAGTTGTAGGGTTCCACAACGGCGGTGGACACCTGGGGTGCGGGGTAGATGGCGAACTCCAGCTTGGACTTCTTGCCGTAGTCCACGGAGAGCCTTTCCATGAGCAGGGAGGTAAAACCAGATCCGGTACCACCTCCGAATGAGTGGAAGATGAGGAAACCTTGAAGGCCTGTGCACTGGTCAGCGAGCTTGCGGATGCGGTCGAGGACTAGGTCTACGATCTCTTTACCGATGGTGTAGTGACCACGGGCGTAGTTGTTGGCCGCATCTTCCTTACCAGTGATAAGTTGTTCTGGATGAAATAACTGCCTGTATGTGCCTGTGCGGACCTCATCTGTAGACAAAGAAAAGTCAAATTAGTCAAGTACTTAATCTTTAAAACCAATACCTATTGTAAGAATAATTTTATAATTATGAATTTATATTTCTCTGATACGTACCTACTACTGTAGGTTCCAGATCTACGAACACAGCCCTAGGGACGTGTTTGCCAGCACCGGTCTCGCTGAAGAAGGTGTTGAAGGAGTCATCACCACCGCCTACGGTCTTATCTGTGGGCATCTGGCCGTCAGGTTGGATGCCATGCTCGAGACAGTACAGCTCCCAGCAGGCATTACCGATCTGGACTCCAGCTTGGCCAACATGTACGGAGATACACTCACGCTGTTAACAAAAAAATAAATGTCATTAGTCTAGCTACAAGAGGCAAAAACTCACTACCATAGTGGACATAAAAATTCTAAGGTCAGTGGGTCATCAGGAATTCTAGATAAGAGTATTCGAAAGAGATTTAAATAAATAGTCATATCTTTGGTATTTCTTAAGAATGTGTAACTCCTATGAAAAAGTTTGCCATAAATTGAAGGTGTTCTACCTCTGAACTGCAGCAAATTCTTTAATTGTTACAAGTACTGTTATGTACAAGTAACGGAGAAAGGTTGAGAGAAACAAGCCATTGTTGGCTAATGAAGCAAGTGAAAGGTGTAGAAAGTATCAGGGAATCACTCTCTTATGGATTGTGAAAGCTTTGTTACCATTTGAACATAAGATATAGGGACCTGAAGTGAAAACCAGTTCAATGTATAATCATTACCGAGGAAGTTAAGTTGAAATGCTACAAGATTTAATTTAGCCTAATGGTTACGAACAGGATAAAGTAGGCTTGTTGTTAGAGGTACCTACATAAAAATGTTGATGATGTAATTGGACTGAACAGTCAAGTAGGCAAAGGAAGTTATCAATTTAAACCCTACTAAGAACTTGACAGAACTAAGATTTCTGTGCACAAATAAGTGAAATTATCATAATATTGGTGATATGGATATGTAGCTAGCTACCGTCTCTACAATGATATCAAGGCACTGAACTTCGAAAGATATCGATTTTATATTCATGACACGACAACCTCGAATGAGGTCATCAAAGAACACGTCATCGTTTCATATAAAATTCGTAAAAACAGGAAAATTTGTAACCTAAATATAGCTAACTCCAACATTAACAATTTAGAACGATTTCTAGTTTTATTACAAGTGAAAAGTTGTAAAAGGGCGTGGTAGAACCGGCGTGGCACCCTTGAATTGAATACGGTCACGCAAACGTCAGATCAAAAATTAAGAACACGTCGAGAATAATTAAATTAGATCAAGAAATAGAAGAAGATCGTAATTTACTTCCTTCAATTTTAGATAGAAGATATAAAAATTCAAAATGAGAACTTAAAAATCGGTCAGTGTCCGCCGACAAGATGGTGGCACATTCAGCCGGCACTTTTATTAGTCGTAATGCGAGGAAATCACATCTCCACAGGCCTAAATTCCTGAAATTAAGATTAGTTAGGACTAAAATAAACAATTACTCACCATTTTGAATAGTTTTGTTGAGCTTAACGTAGAAAATAAATTATTTAAATAATTCAGTCGTCGTTCAGCGCGACCGGTAAAGAGGCTTGCCAAACGAATGTGAATAAAATTTTAACCGTTGAATTTGCTTTTATACTGGTGGCTGCGTGGGGGAACGACGCCGCTCGTTCGGCCTTCCGATTGGTCGATTTGCTGCCGCATAGGCGGGCCAACCAATAAGGTCAAAGCGGCATTATATCACCATTGCGGGATTATGTGGGTTGGTGAATCATTCAACTTAAGGGATGTTAAAAATAATATCGATATTATCCACACTGCAGATAGCTGATTAAATCTATTTAAAGTAAAAGTTAAATAGAACTGCGCAGAGTTCTCTAGCAATAAGCAGTGGTAACGAAATATAAGACTGACTGACTGACCTGTTGGCGTAGTGGTTAGTGAGCCGTAATGCTATTCTAGAATAGCGACCCCTACGACCTCTAGAGGTCGTAGGGGTTCGATTTCCATACCGAACCAATTTTTTTGTCATAAGCATGATTGTCTGTTCTGTGTCTGGGTGTAATTTATCCATATAATGTATGTTTTTACAAAAAGAAATGTATTTATTGGCACATCCACTTCTCAATACATCAGCTGTCATTTTGTAATTTCATCGCGTCCATCTTTGAAGTTAGCTGTGCACATTAATATTATTATTACATATGTGAATTGTTTCATCAACGGTGAAAACATCGTGAGGGAACCGGTATGTCTAAGAACCAATTTGTAGACATGTGACAACCACAAATCCACACTTAGCCAGCGAGTGTGGATTAGGGTTTAAAAAATCTTAACTTGTAAGATGGAAGAAGATTAAGAACAGACTCGTGCCCAGCAGTAGGACACAAAAAAAGTTAAGTTAAGAAGAGAAGAACACTGTTATCCTAGGAATTTATTGACAGAAACAAGTCATGGCTATTTACCAAATAAATGTTTTCGCATATAATCACTGTCGGCGTCGATGTATGAATTGGCTAATTTAAAAAGAAAAGAGACTTCAGATATTAAATTCCTTCTCTCCCTTAGTGATAGGAGATGGTATCTTTTGCATCTCGATTCATAAGTGTGATCGTTAGTTTTACACTTGCACTATTACCTATAGAGAGATCTTGTAGAGTTTCACTGAATAGATTCCAGTCTCGGAATATTTACGTGAGTACATTGGATGTCCAAAGTTAGCCCTGCAAAGGTACTTATTGTCTAGACCAGACGTGGGAGACCGTTCTTTCCGAATCCTATGTATCTAATGGGTACGTAACAGTTGCATTTTAGTCGTCGATAAAAATTGCCAATTCTTCCAATTTCTATGGTAAAAAATAATCATTAATCAATTTCATCATAATTTCATCTACATTAATTTCTAAGCGTAATTGATGTAGGTACTTAAGTAAAAAAAAAATACCGATCGAATGAAGAACCTCCTAAAGTCGGTTAAAACATAATTCTACACACTCACAAAAAAGATGAACTAGGTGTGACGAATTAATTTACTTCTAAGTACAAGATGTAGACAGGTATAATATTAATGATTAAATTTTTTGATAGTAATTTTATATTACAACAGTCGATATCCATACGTGGTACATCACTAACAAAATCGTTATTTCGTGTTGCAGATGTGTTCACCCGGCGGCACGCACACTACTTCAATTTAATTAAACCGTCTGGACTATTATTTCAGTTGTTACTGAGTTCTAAAGCTAATTTCATACAGACAAATTTCAATTTTATACAAAATGGATATGTACCTAACCTCTAAGCTTCATTTGTTAAAATAATGGCTTAAATTTTACAAAATAAGCTATAGTCGCGCCTTTTTTCACGCACAAACACTAAGAAGCTGCATAGCATACGTATTAACACACAACGATACAAACTTAGTGTGTGTTTGTGTTTGTGTCGTGTCGTCGTAACGTACGTACTCGTACTCGTTAGTGCGTGCGTGCGTGCGATATTCAAAGTTATTTTCTAGGTATCCCACATCCGATCTGCGATCAATATTCCTTCCTTCCTTTCGGCCCCTCCCCTCCCTAAATACGTACTTAGTAGGTACTAACCTAATCATTAAATCAATAATGTCCCATGTTTAGTTTCAGTTTTACTTAGTCAGCTTAAATCAAATTAAAAAAAATAATAAAATCATACTTTTCAACTGGTGGTAGGCTTCGGCCGTGGTTAGTGACCACCCACCAGACAAAGCCGCACCGCCAAGCGGCCTTGCCGTGTTCCGGTGCGATGTCTGGTGACACCATACAGAGAGGGTGGGTCGGAATTGTTGCTCCTTTATGGCTTCTAAGCATAAGAGGCTCATTCCACTGTCACCTTCTCACCGATAATCATTCGTAATCACGAGTGAATCGGTATACTAGGCTGGTGCGTTCCATCGTAGACTACATCATTGCTTAACATCAGGCAAGTTGTAGTCAAGTGCCAGCCTATCGCAGAATAATAAAAAAAAACTAGTATGAATTAATCTATGGTCTAGGTTTCATCAGCCTATCCTAGTCCACCGCTGGACATAGGGCTCTCCTAAAGCACGCCACTGAGGACGATCCGCGGCTACTCTCATCCAGCTCTTACCAGCCACCTTGCAAAGATCGTCACTCCACCTAGTCTGTCTGAGGGCGTCCTACGCTACGTTTGCCAATACTTGGTCTCCACTCAAGAACTCGCTTACCCCAACGGGTGTCGGTTCTGTGGCAGATATGAAGATATGATATGACCTAGGTTTAGGAGAAATATATTAAGGTACCTACCTTCCTATTTTTCATATCTACGTAGCAGAGTAATTCTTTTATAATTTAAACATAAAAATGATAAAAGAAAAGAAAAAGAAAAGATAAAGATTGCGTAAGAAGAAAAACGTATCTCTTAAACCACTTTCCTGTGTTTGATTCTACTCAAATTCTGCATACCTACCTACCTAATACTAATTACCCATCTTCGCTGATAGGTACTACAATAATTTACGGCACCGGAACAAATGATGATGGAGTTAGGTAGGAAGCCACTGGAGTTCGTAAACGAGTTTTGGCTCAGCTGTACTGACCAACACTGCTACATTTTTTAAATGAAAACTAAATTCAAATAATTTGTTTTATCATTATTATTTTTTTTTATTCGTGGCATTGGCTTTTATTATTATTTAAAGGGCAAAACCACAGATAAATAATACTTATGGTACTTAGGTGCCTAAAAGGTATTGCTATTAATCGAGACTCCGATATATTTTTAAGTACTAGTTTAAGGGAGGTCCTACGGCCCACCTCCCACCTTAATACTGGAACTACGGGCATGTGTACGAGCATCGGCTCGATCGATAGGTGTCGGCAAATATGAGTCTACTTTCTGCAATAAAAAAATTGAACATGATTAATAAATTTAATCAATGTTGAGAGCCACAATCTTTGAAGTTATAGGAAAACCTAGAGGACACAGAATTTTTTCAGGACCAACTACCTACCTATTCTGACATTTAAAATAGGTCATCGGTTTATCGCCAAGGATCTATGTATTTATTACACTATCATGCAGTTAAATAAATCTTAATACAGCGCCATCTAGTTTTACTACCAGAGACAACTAAAGAAAGTATGTGAATGAATTTTGTTCACAGAACAGAACCAAATCTACAACAGACACTGGTAGAACTAACGCCATCTATGAGTTGGTTTTTAAAAGTTCGAACTGTCCTTCTCTCTCTCTCTCTCTCTAGCTAGTAAATTATTAAAATTGTAATTCCCACCGAACATCTCTAATTCAAATAATTTATCTCGCAGTTTCATGAATTAGCATTTATGAGTGCATATTTTTTAATTTAGGAGGAAGGAATCATGTTGTGCTGTATTTTGTAAAGTTCGTAAAGTATTTCTGTCCCTTCGACTTTTCCCGCGCTTGGGCGCTGCGCGCGCAACTTCATTCCGCGCGCGAACGCAAACACACGCGTCGCAATTTTTACGAACTATTTTACGAAAATATACGAAAAATAATTTATTTTGGTATTTTATTTTAGGTGTTGTGATTAGTGATGTTTTAAAAAAGTTTTCTGTGGTTGTGTATAGTGTTGTGCAGTAAAACTATTTACAATATATTTATAATCGGTAAGTTGAATCGATTTTACGCTTTTGATTTTTAATCGTACAGTAATTAGTTTTGAAAACTTTTGAACAATATTTATCGATAAAAAGGTATCAATGTGATGGTGTTCGTCGGTTTACTTACTGGTTTAGCCGTATAAGTGTACAATATAGCCGTTATCCTAGCAAATAAGGTATAAACTAGGTTCTAAGTTGTATTTACTACTTATGTACCTAGGATAGGAATCTGTTGCTCTCGGCTAACTTTCAAGTAACCTAATAAGCAGGCAGCAAGCTGGTATGTTCTACTAGCTATTAAGGCTGCTGGGCATGATTACGGGTCTTCTGCAACGTAAAGGTAGAGAGAACCACGCCAAATGCGGGATTGTGGGTGTCACACACTCGACCCACATCCTCGCATGATTTTTCTAATGAACTCCGCTTTCTCACGATGGATTGTAGAGTACAAGTAATGTGCTCGTACTTGTCGCATTGGTGGAGTGGTTGTGAATGCGAATGCTATAAGCAAAAGGTTCCGATTTCCGTTGTAGATACTTACTTATTTAGTAAGTTTTTAGCGGAAGGTGTAAGTAGAGGTGAATATTATTACTATGTATTTCATTACTACATATCGTTTGATAAATTTTAACTGGGTTCTAGTAACAGTTCTCTTTTAATTATTCTTTTTACGATTTTCTGTAAGATATTCTTTTTATCTATTTGTACATGTAGGTATTCAGGCTCGCTAAATAACCTAGTGATTAACTATACAAAGCTCATTCAACGTGTCAGTATTAATTAATTTATTTGTAGTGCGATGTGTATATTATAATTAACATCACTAGTTAGGTACCGCGCTGAATTAACTGCTGTGGACTGCAAATAACTTTTTGTGTTCATGTTGACAAGGTTTTTCGACTTCTACTATACCTAACTTTAGGCTCCATCGTGACAACGATGATTCTGTCAATGTCAAGGTTAGAGATATCAAAATGTCATGTTAGAATAGAAATGCGAAAAAAGAAAATCAAACAAAAGGATAATATTGTAGACTACTTAGATAATAAAAAAAAAAAAAACGAAATGTGAACATTGCTCCCAGGATACTTAGTATCTCAACTTGTCTGTGCTCTGAGGTGAGCGACGTATCTACTTCATGCAGCAAGTAGGTATATTGGAAGTAAAAAAAACAAGGTTTTTATTAATTTCAATGATTTTTAATTCGTTGACAGACAGCGCTACATTTTGTGTAGGTATCAATTTCCTGTCACCTTCGTCACGACAGCTGTTCGGAAGGTGTGGGCAGAACCTGGTGATCTGAGGACATATTGATATTAACTCCTACGTATTACTGTGTTAGGTAGATCTTTTACGATCAATCCCTGATGCTGTACTCTGATCCGAATTGATCGTTACGAAACTCTTCTTGCGAACTTTCGGAATCGTTTTAAGCAATGTTATCCAGTAAGTTGGATGTCACTGGGTCTTACACTTTGTGCTAGATACTAGCGGCCTTGTTCTTAAAAAAGTTATAACTCTTTAATTAAAATTATGTTTTTTGTCTATTATTTTCTATTTTCCAACCTTTGAAATTTGGGAAAATAGAAATGAATATAGACCAAAAATATGACTCATAGCGCACTCTTTGACTCTGCATGGCTTTGCGGCAGCAAGAATTGAGCTAAGTCGAAGATGTCTCTCCTGCTTAAAGTGATGTTAAAAGTAGTAGCACATAATCTATTTCTAATCTATCTATATCGGCTCAGTAGCGTGAATTTCATAAAAACAGAATTTTGTAATTCTGTTTTCTCTGTTTTTAACATGTATGTTTTTTTTTGTAAGTATGTTACACGATAACCCCGTTAATTATTAATCGATTTTGACATATTGATGATTGGTTTCGAAGGGTGCTTACTTACAGACTCTGTATACTTCCTTCCATTTAAATTTTATCAAAATCGGTTGAGCACATTTTGAGTAATTAGTCTATTTATTAAAAAGCAAATTGTGCGTGTTAAAAATTTATCAGATTCGCAGACGGTTGTTTTCGTATTGTAGTATTTTGTCTTGTGTCTGGGTGTAATTAATATTTTAGTATGTATTTACAAAAAAAAAGTATTTTAGGTAGTATATTACCAGTTATCTGGTTTCCATAGTACAAGCTCTGCTTAGTTTGGGATCAAATGTGGGATGTGTTAATGTAAAAAAAAGATAAGAGTAGGCCTTTAGCGCAATTCATCCAGGATTCAAAGAGCCTTGTTCTCGTTTACAATATTGCTTGTTCACGAGTTATTTTCGTAAATTACGGATCATTACTTATTACAACCGCAAGTAGTGCGTCATCTTTCGAAGTAATCGTGAATTGGTTTACAAAATTTGTTGTTTTCATTGAAAAATCAGTTATACTGCCTCGAAACCTTGCATCTGCTGTGTTGTGTGAAACTGCGGTTTGTGAATCATCTTGATGACATAGCAAATGATGATGGTATGGTTGGAAATCTCAAATAGGTAGGTACCTATTATTATTTCGCAAATATTTACTATGGCACCTACCTTTATTTTTTAGTTCTGTAGTAAACTATCACGGATAACTTAGCTTGCAGGTAAATGGGTTATACTCGGCCTAGTTATCCTTACTAATATTATAAATGCGAAAGTAACTCTGTCTGTCTGTCTGTGTTGCTTTCACGCCTAAACTACTGAACCGATTTGGATGAAATTGGGTATGGAGATAGTGTGAGATCCGAGAAAGGACATAGGATAGTTTTTATCCGACTGCGCAAAAAGAAGGTAATGTTTTGGCGCGACAACCGGGCGAAGCCGCTGTCGGAAAGCTAGTAGAATATAAAAATGAGACGAGACCCTACTCTCGGAACTCTTGATAAACTTTGTTCATAACGATCTTTCGTTATCGCTTCGCTATCGCTACGTCCGCGTCACTTTGTCCAGGGGCTCAGTAGTCTTTGAGGCAATCGCAAGCTTAAACAATATATATTTATACATAACACAGATGTAGGGGGGGACTTTGTTTTACAATTTACAAATACCTATGTAGAGATAACAAAAAATAAGAGTTGATTATTTTGATGAGTTTAATTCACTAAATAAATATAATTTTACCACAATTCAAACAATGTACTTTGATTGCTTCTCGTTTCTAAAGCAAAAGAAGGAAGATTTTTTCTAAAAAATATTTACATGTTCAAAAGAAATCTAGGAAAATAGTTTCTGAGTGTAAACATGAAATCGCGTCTGACATCATTCAGCGAATGCGGCGCTAATATTAAATCTTGGCAAACTTCCACCGACGGAACATAAGCGTATTGAAGGGAACTGTGGATTGTACCACATTTTAATAAAGAGCTCGTCAATATTTCAAACTAGGGTGCTGGAAATTGTAGATATGCTAGGAATAAAAGAGCTGCAAATTTTATTGTGCTAACTCAGAGGTTCCCAATCTTTTTTCCCCTACTAGACCACTTTTAAAGTTTTGCTGGTTCTGGTGGATCAATACCCTACAGCTTCATTTCTACTAGAATTTGGTACATCTTAATATTTTACATTGTCAATCTTTACGTTTGAGCGTTGCGACTGAGTTCCTTGTCACTTTTGGAATAAAAAATCAATTTTTTTAATTAGATAATTGTGCTGTGAGTGGATGTCAAAACAGTAATGCTGGTCAATCATACAAGTGATTCCATCCAGATTTAAAAAACGAAATGAAAGTACCTACTTACTATATTTTTTGTGTTGTATTAATTCAAATATATAATTATTTTTCATTTTTAACTTAAATTTTATTGTAAGGTCTTTACAAAAACATTAATAAAGCAACGTAACTTCTACACAACGACAATCACCGGTTATCTGCTAACATTGTTATGTGAAGTCAAGCCAACATTTTAGTTATTCACTATCGAAACCACTTCCGAATTGTGAACCCCCATTTTTTTTATCACGCCTACGTAGACCCTCGTAGAGTCTCCCGAGACCACTTTGGGAAACAATGTGCTAACTGTTGTGGAACTTCTTACCAGCACCTCTATCACCCATTAGCTGTTATCGGTTTTCGAAAATGCATATCGTTCAATTTCTTCCGTCCGTCCTTTTCGACTTAGATTTTAGAAAGATCTTTAGCCGAGCATTCATTGTTTGATAGCTACGTCTGTTTTCAGTTTCCTTTTCAAGGATCATGGACATAGCAATTTGCATTACATAAGCACGCTCAAATTTATGCAGTTACGCCATCTTTAAGTCTTCCATCAACCAGTCTTTGCTCGGAAAATAATCCCTGTTTTTAATAAAAACTCACAGACTAAATACATACTAGACATCTTTTTAGTCAATATAGTATGAAATTGTAACTGTGAAAATTTGGTGGGGTATCGGAAAAGAAAGTTAATTTTGATTGGTTCGTTCAATTTGTTGACCTTGAACGAACCAATCAAAATTAGCTAGTTTGTCAGATGATATACAGTACGACTTATGTAAGGCGAGCGCGGAGATTCAGCGGTGTCTATAGATGTATCTAAAATATAAGCCTATTCAAGGCTTTTTAAAGAACATTGAGTATAACGAAGCAAGAATACTTTCCACAAACGGAGGACCATAATACGAAGCAAAACGATGACTGAATTTCCAAATAGAATCTAGTTATGTAGATAGAGTTCGTTGTTTAATTCGATTGTTTAATTTTCAAGAGTGAACCTGAAGGCTATCTATTAGAGATAATTGTCATAACTGCATGCCCGAGATGATAATTTCAAAGATGATGACATCATAGATTGTTTTAAAATTCCTAGATCTTACTCGATGAGATCTTGTCGGTCAATGACTTTTAAAAATGTTTTTGATGTGGCGTTAATATGAACCGACTTCAATGTTTGAACAGTAACTCAATACTCGCTCAACCGATTTTGATACAATTTAAATGAGACCACTTGGAAAGTATATCCTTTAAAACGAAAAAATAATTATCACAGGGGCGGGACAAGGGGTATTTATGTATGTCTAACCTTTCGAAATTTGTGAAAACTATTTGTAATCACATAAAACTGTTTCTATGAAACCAATTACATTTCAGGACCTTCGCAGCTTAGTTGATTCCAGGACAAAACAGAGCGCTGTCAGAGTGGAGGGTTTTTATGATGTGTGGTTTTCTATAAATAAAATAAAAGAAATATACAACATTCACGAAAAAAATAAAACATTGTTGAGTCAGTTTTTCAAAAATATTCAATGCACAGACACGACTTCATCATAATTCTATAACAGTAAAGATTTCTTAGAACTGACGATTGGCGTCAGTCCCAAAATATTGTATTGATGGTTTGCCAGGTTCAATGTTATTAATTTGAAGCCCTTTAGGTTTCATTACCAAGAAATTTTGCGCAGATTGTTTTTAAAGAACTAAATCCAAGGTCCACCAGAACTTAACTTCTTGCCTGTATAGTGCCGGTTTTCATCATCATCGAAAAGTCACTCAATTGGAGGTCTAGATCTGGTCCAAGACCTCGACAAAGTGACATAGCGAAGTGATGAGAAAGGTTGAAAAGAACACCATATATGGGATTGACGTAAGATTGTCACGTGACATAACGAAGGTGAATGTCATTTCCATATATAATTCGATCTTTTGTTATCGCTTTGCTATGTATGTTAACATCTAGAGGCTCAGGTGCTACGGGCTTCTCTGGGTAAAGCCAATGTGCATTAGGGGCCGTCTCCACCAGCGAGAGAATTGCGGCAATACTATCGTCGTGCCATACATTCTCTGAATCGCGATTCTCTCGCTCGTGGAGACGGGCCCTCCAAGAGTGTAAGAAATACATCAACAAACCCCAGACAGACATTCAGTTGATTACAGAAGAGTACAACTGTCTACATGGACGGTGTAATGCTGTTTTAAATGAAAAAGTCATTTGTATTGAAATCGATGCCCATTTTTACGATTTGTCCATTCCACCCATTTCTTGTCCAGTCCCTTTTATTCTGTATTTCATGAGAATAGTCACGAATAGAAAGTAGGACGTTACAACTATGATCATGGGCTTCTGTTAAATGGAGGTGTCGAAATCAATATAGTTATAGCCGGACAGACAACATTTAGATGATGGTTTACGAGATTGCTGACGTGTATTCGAAATCTTACCGATACAGTTTTATTATTTTGCATTCCGGAGATGTAGGCGATGGCAGCTGGAATAAGGTCGCCGCTGTATTACTAAGTATAAAACAATCGCCTGTAGCTGGAAGTGTTATTTTTTATCTGAAATACACTTACGCTTGTCTGGATTACCCGAACGTATAGGCAGAGATGAATATTAACTACTTTTTGCCTGCTGTTTAGGTCCCATACGTAAATGGGGGCGAACCTATTGCCGATGATCGGCACAATTCCAAACTTCGAGCAGTTGCAATTAATATTGTCTAATTATATTGGAAAATTCATTTTTGACCCGGAAACCGAACCCGGGATCTCACTGTTATTAATATCGTATTACGCGGATTCTCAGTTTAACATAACGCGATTTATGTAACCCAGTGGAACCATACCAAAAATGATAGGTCGTTGATAGGTTCAACCATAGAAGAAAAAAGCTACTTGTTGACTATACAACAAGAAAAGATTCAGCTAAGACTGTTATAAAACACTTGTTAGACAAAGTTCATTGCCCTGCCTTATCACGATAATTTAATACTGTTATCTTCAATCGTTATGGTAATGACTTAAAGCATAGGAGGTGTTATACGCCACTTCTAGTACTAAAAATATTTCTGCCAGTTTTTGGAGGAGGTAACCATGTACAGCACACATGTAAAAGTTGAAGCGTCTTTACAAATGCACACGTAAATAAAAGCTACACACAAACACGAAGCATGAACAGTTTATGACACACACTAACATGTACCACTCACCAACATACGATATACACAAACATGAACCCCACACCAATATGCACCACAAACCAACATGCAGCACACACCAATATACACCTCACACCGTTAAACACCACACACCTTCATACAACACTTACACATTTATAATCATACAACACACAATTCCATACATACACCACAAACATACATCACATAACCTCTTCACTCCTTCGTCTCAGATTCGTTCTGATTAATCTTTCTAGTAGTAGCCAATATGTCTGTCTGCATAACTGCCCAAAGAGTTGATCTATTAATTTCGATAATAATTTCATTCAGGTAAGTCCATTTAATTCATAATAGCAATGTAATATTCATTCAATAAAACCTTGCGAAAACCACATTGTTTTTTCCTCAACTCCTGGAAAGGTCATTTTCTAACCATACGTAGAATATTAGTCAGTCTGCGCGTACGCACTGTTTGACTAAATTGCTATTCGTGTCAGGGTCTGCTGTTAAACATTTTAAACAAACATTATGGGCAATGAATAAGTTATGGTTAAAAGGCGATGCGATGAGAATTTTTAAAGATGGCAATTAAAGCCAGTATGATAGGTACTTTGAGAGTCAATGAGCCTAACATATTGGCTAGAGGAAATACCCTTCTATTATGCATTGCTGGACCTAGGGCTTCAAATACACGCTCCACCAGTCCGCCCAGTCTGATAGTTTATGCTATTTTTTAGTATTTAATATAAAGTAAGAAATGAATCACTTTTAAGCTATTTCTATAAAGACACTTGTTGAACAGGCTCAATTTTGAACTGTAGACCAGCTGTTAGAACCTATCTAGTAATTCTATTCTAAACTTATGTACAAAATAGAGTGAAACAGAAGATACGCCTTAATTATAACTTGTCATAACTATACCCTGTTTCACAAATAAACACTGATTCAAAACCACGAGATCAAACAACGAAAAACAAAGATAATGCCAATTCATTACGCATCAAAAGGCGGCCTATAATTGTCTCCATGGTTATTTCGGGCTACCTGTCGCTGGCCAACTGGGTTGCTCACATCCGCTGACCAGGAAGTTGCATCATCAAACTAGTTTGACTGGTCTATATACAAAGGTCACGAGATATTACAGATTAATAACACCTATTATTTATCTGTGATGATAACACTAATTTGCTTTCCGCTGACAGCTGAATGGCGGAGGATTAAATTGTTCCCCGATGAAAGAATTATAGTCTTCCTAAGCAATTGGATCACATCAATGGTATATTACATTTTATACAACATGAAGGTTCAAACAATTTAACAAGAAAATGATCGTGATTAAAGAACTAGGTATGCTAGCCTAACCTAAATTAATGTGTCAGAAAATTCTTCCAGGAAGACCAGCAGCCAGCACCTTCTAGCAGCAAAAGTACGTTTATTATTATATTCGATTTTTAGGTATTTCAGCTAGTTAAAAAAGATCCAGATAATCGCAGAGGGGGTCTCCACAGGTTTCTATTTACCTTAAAAAAATGGACCTTGAAGTTAGGCATGTATATGTTATTGTTACAAGCCAAAGCATAACACGGACTTCTAGTCACTTTTGACATAGTCAAGTTTCTTCTGGTTATAGCAAAGCCAATTAGCTCCAAAAGTTTCTGAGCTGAATTTAGATATAGCGATGACAAAGCCATTTGCTAGCAAACAAATTAGTCGTTAACTTTTTAAATTGTGTTACGTCAACAATTTAATTGGTGCTCTGGTAAAAACGACGATAAATGATAATTTGCTCTTCTCGTTTATCCGAATATACATAGTTAACACATCTTCAGGCACTTGAAACTAAATAAATTACTTACTCCTTTGGCACAACGCCCCAAAATGTGAATTGGCCTTTGATAAGAGTTTTCGCCTTTGCATCTTCTCGCCAATTGCTAGCTTGAACCTCTATTGAGCCTCCCTCGACTACAGCATTTCAGACTCACTGGTCTGATTCACTTTTTTTTATTAAAAAAAAAGTAATAAAATTATATTCTTCAATAGATTCTTCAATTGGTATTTTTTTAATTTTAGAACTAGATGAAATAAAAGTTTCCTAGAATTGGTTGGTGTTGGTACAAAAATTTCAATTGTATTATTTTATCTCTAAAAACTTATTTTGACAGGAAATGGGGACTTTATCTTATTATTTAACCGGTTTTTGGCACTTTGCATGAGTAGAATCCGACCACGATGTATTATTGTTAAGTCAATTTGCTATCATTTTAAAAACATTTCAAACTTTAGATACATGTTGCCTTTCATTCTTTAATATAAGAATTACGCTGTCGGGAAAACAATCTCCATCTACTTATATTTTTAACTGACTCCAAAAAAAGGAAGAGGTTATATGTTCCACTGAAAGTTTTTTTTTTCATTCTCTAGCAAACGAATTCAAATTTCTAGTCTTTGGCTCATGTTTGAGGTTTTCCTCAACTCGTCGTTTGTCTGTGAGTTTCGTGAAAAAACACATTGATTAGATTAGCTAAACTTTGGCAGTGAACAACGACTAACTACACCTCACAAAGAATCTCAAACATCATTACACCCACATACCTCCCGTTGGCTTAAGTTATTTAACACTCATTCATAACCGTTTTACGAACTAATTCTCCTTGAGATTACCTATGTAGGTGCGAAAAAAGAGAGGGACATAGTTTTGCATTAGCGAGACGAAGACAGAGGATTATTTGTAAAACTACTTGCGTAGGAGTCGTTTACTCATTCGTCGTTCTATTTTAGAGTTTCTTGAAAACTCCCATGGCAACTAAACACAAATTTTTGTTAGATTTACGATTTTTTTTAACTAATGTTGGTAATTTTAGGGTTTGGATATAATCCTCTTTGAAATTAGTATCGCAATTATAATCCTATTTAGTGAATTTACTGTAAATGCAAATGTTTAGGAGGATGGATGTATGATAGATGAAACATGTTGTCTTCTACCTTTTTATCCCGGTAATCATGAATTGAATTGTTATGTGTTCTGTTTTCATACTTACGATGGCTAGTGTTTGAAGTAATTTTTGCGAATACATATTACCAGTTGGTTAGTGGGCGGGCGGCAACATTCCTGCACTCATCCGCCTACCTTCAAATCGTAAGCCTCGGACCATAGTCCATGCCACGCAATCATTGTTTTGTAAAGTTAATCATGGATCGTTAAAATCAAAAGGACTGAGCCAAAAACAAAATGGAAGATAAAAAAATAGGAAGGACCTATAAGGATTGAAAGACTGAATGAGTAGTAGAGAAGGAACTTATTTTTTCTGCAGAACTAAGTAATTAAGTTCTTTCTTCGTGGAGTTTCGTAGCCCCTCCCCAATTCTCAAAAGGAGAGGTCGAGTAAAAAGACAAAACATGTTCTAAATAACATACCTCATTTACGTCCGGTGTTAAAAAGCCTTCACCTACGGGTATACAGATGTGAGCGCTACGTAAGAAGCTGTACCGCATAATGTGTCAAGAATTGGATAATAATAATACCTCCTGATAATAATCCTTTCACAAAATTTGTCAATTTACCCGATAGGTACGTCTAACTAATCTAAAATCATTCGTAGGTGTGCGGTTAAAGACAAGTGTCGACAAGGCCGTGAGCTGTAATGTACATATGAATACGTTCGTTGTTTATTGTTCAACACCTGTGTAGGAGGCTATATAATGTTAGTAAACGTATAATTTTACGAGAAAAATCGAGAAGAGGCGACTAATTAACTAAAATCTGCTTCAGCACCAATAAGGCCCACCTGTAAAGTGATATAAGTTAAACCATTGACAAATACAGAAGGAGTGTCAATTAGCTAGAAATAATATCTTTGTATGAATATATGTAATTGTTTTATCTTTATCACCTTTGAGACATTCCCAGCCGATAAAACTGAGCAACCATGACCCAGGAGGAAACTGAGCGCAGGGTTGCCAAAAATGGCAAATGTTCCGGTTGAATTACGTAATTTGCTTAGGCTTTGTAATATTCTATATAGTGTCAACAATAGTTACGTTAATTTGGCAAGGTTACTTCCCCAAACAGAAGCTCTTTAGTAACTATGAAAATATAAGAAACATCATGTTACTAGTAGGTCTAATAAAAACCAAGTGTTCTAGATTATTTTTTGAGAATTGAATCACGAACTATCGCTACCAATTTATCGCATCTTCTTCTTTGGCCTCGCTGCATGCGTAGGATGAGAATAAAAAACCCCTATTCAATTCCTGGAAGTATTCGCAAACCCTACTAGCCTTGTTTCAACCGACATCTGCGGAGGTCAGATCGCGATATAGTGACCTCTACGATGATGTCATAGGTACAAGCTTTAATAAATGTTTCTGTTTTGTAAATGTCACGTTTCTCGAGAGAGTTCATCTTCTATGTCTTACGACCTTCTCTAGAAATAAATTGTGTATTGTGTTAAGTCACTAACCTAGAAATAGGTAGGTAGTACAAATATCCCTAAAATTTAGTCTAAGACCATTTAACCTAGTTATGGAATAAAGACTACGGACGCTCATGCCTATTGGAAAGATATTTTATCAAGTGAAACAAAAAATAATATAATTAACTTTAAGCAAACTAAACCACAACTACGGATTTCCGTTCTATCCAGCATTACTTCATTATTCATGGAAATGGATGATAAGGTAAAATACATAGATGTTATGGACACAATTTCGGAATTGCTTAAAAGACATAGGTACACTGGACGCGTACACCGGTCTGCAGTCAGTGATCGAAATATCATGTAGAACAAATTGTGATGTGACCTGTCAGTAGACCGTGGAACACCACAACTGTGTTAGGCCATTAACGTTGAATCCTGGCTTCTGTAGGTAACAATAGCGAAGAGTCCGTATAACCCGATATTCATTGGTCATACTGCCTTTTAGGAATTGTTGAACACAGTAACATCTTATAGTATCTTCTTCTTCGAAATATATAAAAGAAGAAACTGACTGACTGACTGACTGACATAATATCAACGCAGAGCCCAAACCGCTGGGTCTGGAGACTCTAAATTTGGCACATATGTATTATTTTTATTTATTATTTATTAGGAACAAAAACAGTTATATGTTAAAGTCTTAGCTAACACAGTAGGTATAATTTAAAACTAGTAAACACATAACCCATAATATTGTTCACAGATTAGCAAAAACTAAGTTGATTTCAGACAGATATTTTAGATTACAAAACAACATAAAGTTAGGCAAGTTTAAAAACAGATACAGCTAGGTACTATAATGAATACAACCAGGATCGACTATTGTATAGGTTCCTTGTGGGGTCTAGGGGTGCACTAAGAAAGGATTTTTCAAAACTCACCCTTTAAGGGGGTGAAACGGGGTTCCAAAGTTTGTATGGAGAAACAAGATTAGTGAGATCAATTTCGCGGGCGAAGCCGCGGGTGGAACCTAGTTATTATATACTGGACTTGCAGTACCCACCAGTCTAATGTTATTGAATTTGGTAAACGTGGATATTAATTTATTATTACAATATTATAACATCCTTCCAGCTAAACGAATTCGATGTCACAAAGAAACTTCGGTGACAGAGGTGAAGAGAATGTGAGTTCTTGTTTTTTGATCCGTCTTCCCTTATCTAGATTCCCTTCGCCACTGGTAAGTGTTTGTGTTAGATATAACAGAACTGCAAACTGGACTCTAGGTCATATAAAGATTGTCGTTAAATTAAGCCAATGTTACGCAACCAGGCGTCTTTGTGACAACCTTGTGGAACCGGTTTACCTGTCTCTATTAGTAAGTATATCGCGATTACTGACAGACTTCTACATTTTCGTTTCATTGAAGTTTAGAAACCATATTTTTTTTGGTTTAAGTACCTAAATTATGTGCGTATAAAATCTGTTAGGTACTACAAATACTGTAATTAGTTGGAAAATAGGAGATATGGAAATAGGTTCAGCTTTCAGCTTGAAAAAGGAGACTTGCTTATTCCGACTTATTATACCTAGGATAAAACTGCCTCGGCGGACGTGGTAATTGTGTTCGCTTAGTAACCGCGAGGTCCCAGTTTCGATTCCCGGGTCGAAAGAGAACCTTAGCGTGATGCCTTTGACGATCTATTCATAATTATAATGATATCGATGAAAGCGCGCGGCCTACAATTAGCGGTTAGTAACCCGCGTACGTACCCAGAGAATACAATCTGTGTCTTAAGCAAACATCTACTTATTCTTTCTATTCCATCAGATATCACAAATAGTCTCCCAACTATTGTGATTATGTGGAAATACGGGCTGACGGACCTGCTCTGTAATCTAGCTAGGACGTCAGAGCCTTTTCGTCGTTATAATTTTATTTTATGCGATCGCGATCGAATCGAATAAGAAAAATTCGTCAGACTGTACCTTACATTATTGGAAATAAACTTTATTATTATTATTGGAACGAAGTTCCTTAAATAAGCAGGCTTGGAGGGGATAGGGATTTTGCTGCGCGACCTAACTGAAAAAAACGTGATAGTAAAACCGTAAGAAAAAATGCGTGGAATAAAACCGGCGAGTAGTGTATAATACCTTTCTCTTTCTCCCTCTTTATTTATTAGCCGAAGGAACTTCGTTCCTCCCTGGTGTCCCACGACACCACATCATTTTTATCTTTTCGTTACCGATTACTAGATCGAAACACAAAAATAGTTGCATACCTAACTATTGTTATAGCTTGTATTTAGGTAAGTTTATTTTCTCAAGTTTTCATGTATAGTTGAATATTTAGTTAGCCAAAAGTCAAAACTAATATTTGACTTACTAATCTCCATTGTTGATTTAAGGATAATAAGAACTTTAACTTATTTTTAAAAACATTACAGTATACATATTTAAATAAATTATCTTTAGTATAATAGGGATACGTAAGTATCAGAGGCGAAGAGTCCTTATAACATGATTCGCACCGGTTTCCCTTTTTTTTTAATCTTTATTTATTTAGAGGCTTTTATTACAAAGTAATATGGCAGCCCCATCGTAACTTAATCTATTACATACAACCAATACTATAATACTAAGTAATAGAGGTACGATTCGCACCGGCTTCCCTTTTGAAATTGGGCAATATAGCGTACTAAATTAAATATTATGTAACGCCTAAAGAGCAGCGGTGGTGCAGCGGTACGGGCCACGCCTTAGATAAATAAGGTCGCCGGTTTGAATCCTCGTCGTTTCATCTCCGCTGCTCAATTTTGGTGAAGGAAAACATCATGAGGAAACCAACATGTCTAAGAATTAATCATTCGAGGACATGTGACATCCACCAACCCGCACTTGGCCAGCGTGTGTGCATTAAGGCCTATACTCTCTCAACTCATAAGATAGTTGAGAGAAGCCTCGTGCCCAGCAGTGGGACACTAAAAAGGGTTGAAATGTAAGTGTAAGTGTGTGTAACGAACGCCTAAAAGTTTCAAATAGCATCAAAAAAGCAGTACATACTTCTTAGTAAGCGTAAAAGTCGGTGTAGGTAACCAAGAAATACTTGTCACTTAACACATTCAGTGCTACTGACACGCCTGACGTGTCCTCAAAAATTCTCATCGTACATCCACAAGTCATTCACGAACACACCAGGCGTGTTTTCGGTTTTACATTGTTAAATCGAAGATTGGGCTAATATTTTTCTAGAAACGCTCATAACACGATTGCATTGTATATTAATTGCGTCATTACTAAGAATCGGAAATAAAGGTGGCATCAAATGTGTTAATCTGCTCCTTCTTCCCCTTTTTTTTAATTCCCACCCTTCGCTACTGATAAGTATAATATAATAGTTTGTGTACAGATTCCCAAATATGGTACGTACATATGTATAGGCTAGTATAGTGTTATATTAGGTATAACTACCGCATAGAGTGTAACAAATTTCCCTAATTGCTTGTGTGAATCATTGGCTAGTATTAATTCACGACTGTTGCTATACCTACTAATTGCGTCAATGAATTTATCGTACTCTTGGCTATTTATAGCCAATTTGACGGGCCGGTGGCGTGGTCGGTAAGATACTGGCTTTTCACGCCGCAGGTCGTGGGTTCGATTCCTATCCAATTTTGACATTTGTGTGATGAACACGTCTCTTTGTCTTGAGTCTGGGTGTAATTATCTACATTTAAGTATGTATTTACAAAAGAAAAGTATTATATGTAGTATAATACCAGTTATCTAGTTTCCATGGTACAAGCTCTGCTTAAGTTTGGGATCAGATTGCCGTGTGTGTTAATGTCCTACTATATTATTATACTTATTATATTGTATTATAGACATTCGATCTACTCACAGGATCTACTAGACACTAGCGGGTTCGCGGTTGTGTCTTTATGGATCCCGTGTTCCCGCCGAGCGTGGATGCTGGAGTCGGTGGAGTTTAGTGGGTAGGGCCCTGCGCAGGTCGCCTTCGGCCTGCGCTTAGGGGTGGCTGCGGCCTTAAACGAGTCCTACATAACCCCGCCTCGTCCTCTGAAATAAGGCGGGGTATGCGTCATGCATTCTCCATCGTAAAAAAAAGGATCTACTAGACAAAACGCTATTCATTTTCATTCTTACGCTACGTCTGTAATGATAACACTACACTATTGCTTAAGTGCAGCGGTTGCGCATCGGTATAGGACTCGCCTTTGAACTATATAGGTCGCGTGTTCGAATTCTGATTTGGAGTTCGATCTGTGAATTATTTCATAGCCGAATCATTCTTTTATAAACTGTACATTGACAAAAATAAGGAATAATTTCTGCAGAGGCCATAATTAGAATAAGAATAATAAAGGGCTACATACATCTTTTCACCCATCTGTTTTTACATATATTTTGTATTTCAAAATGCCAGATTCCAGTCAAAACTGGTTCTAAGCCCCTATAACTCACACTCCAAACCTATAAACAGTATAAACCAAAGCTGTTCTTTAACTGAGATTAATTAACATACGTGTAAGAGAGAAGGCCTTTTACGAAGATATAGGAGAGAAAGAGATAGGAGAACGAGGAGTCTGAGTAAAATAAAAATAAGTTGAAAAGCAAACAGTGATGTCATTTCTGCAAGGCGAATAGCGGTCAAGGGTAAACAACCACATTTTGCAGATTAATGTTTTTATTTTAGTTTACATGTCTGAGGTTTTAATATTTTTTCTTAAATCTACGCGAATATCACACATTGCAATAAAACTATCTACATAAGTTTGAACATCAAATACCTTAGTCCACCCGTGACCATGAAGTCTGAAAAGATTTAATTTATCTATCTATATATATAAAAATCAATTGCTGTTCGTTAGTCTCGCTAAAACTCGAGAACGGCTGAACGGATTTATCTTAAAATGGTCTTGAAATGTTCGTGGAGGTCTAGGGAAGGTTTAAAAGGTGAGAAAACTTCGAATAATTGCCGGGAACACCCTAAAAACAGCAGTCGATTGACGCAGTACGAAGTCTGCCGGGTCAGCTAGTCCGCGATAAAATTCGTTACAGAGTAGTTTTATTTCAATGTTTAATAACTAGTTGACTGAGTACTTCTTTACAAATTTCTATATGAAAATTTTAAGATTTACTTAAACTACGAGTATGTAGCTCCTTACGAATATTTCAATCACTTCAACCCTTTATAGTTTCCTACTGCTGGATACAAGTCTTCTCTCAACTATCTTACCAGTTGAGAGAGCTTAGGTCATAATACACGCTGGCCATGTGCGGATTGGTGGATGTCACATGTCCTTGAATGATCACTTCTTAGACATGTCGGTTCCCTCATGATGTTATCCTTCACCGATATTGAGCAGCGGCGGTAAAACTATTCACACAAAGATGTGGGGCACGACCAGGATTCTAATCCGCAACCTTACTTTTCTAAGGCGAGCCCGTACCGCTGCACCACCGCTGCTCACTCTAAGGCTCCGCGCAAACGGGCCACCGACCACAGCCACCGGTGGCTGTCGCGCGCTACCGCCTCATTTGTAACAGTATCAGAGGCGAGCGACCGCCACCGGTGTTTGGAAGTCGCCACATTTTATAACCCGCCCGCTTTCGCTGCGCAGTCTAATGATGGACTCCGACACGGAAACTTTGCTCGCGCTATTATTGTTAATACGCAGACGACGTAGACAACGCCGTCGCCGCCTGTATTGGGTTCATCCAATTTTAACTGGTCCTACACTAAAACATAACTTGCACTTCGATAATCTACAAAGATATCCAAAAAAGTTTTTTAGACATTATCGAATGAGTTTGACTACATTTCAAGAACTATTGTTAGTGTTACAAGATGGATTAATACGGCAAAATACCAGTATGCGAGAAAGCATCGCCCCTGCAGAAAGACTCGCAATCACATTAAGGTAAGTAAGTAAAACACATTTAATATTTTAATATTTATTATGATGAATAAGATTCGTAATTTCGGAAAACTTATACATATTGTAATTCTTAATTAACTGTAACAATTCGGCCTTATAATCAATTTTTAAATTCAAGATTCGGTATCAAACAAATTTTCTATTATAGAACTATCATCCGTACTATGGTTTGAATAATTTGACAATGCCGATGGAGAAGACATCGCAGTTGATGTAGTAGCCTGATTTGTTGTATAAGCATTTGTGTTTTGTGTAGAATATCCATAAGACTGTGATGAGTAAGATCTGTAATTATGAATAGGTTCATACATTTTGTACTTCTTAATCAACTGTAACATTTCACTCTTGAAATCAATTTTAAAATCATCATGAATTTTTCTAATATCCGGCAAGACTGACATCAAGAAATCTTTATCAGGATCTACATCTTCAGGTCTTTCATATTTTTTTTTAAATTGTCTGATAGTTGTTGCAAGATTTCGTTTTCTGTTTTATCAATATTTCTTTTTCATTGCCCGTCTCCTAGAACTGCTTATAGAACAAGATTCTTCTTGATTTTGTTCTTGTGGTTGTTTTAATTCTGAATCATTTTCATTAATCTCTTCATCTGTAGTAGATCTCACATTTTTAAGACGTTTCAAAAAAGACAATTGTTTAAAATATATATATTCTTTTCTGCCTGATGCTCCAGATCCGCTTTTGTTTTGCTTCCCAATTTCTCTGTTGAAACTATCGCGGAGACTCTTCCACTTTCGTTGTAATGTGGCAGCTATAAAAAATCGTAGTATTATTCAACAATACTGTATTTAACATAGAACTTGCTTTTTGTTTTAGGTACCTTGCCACCGGATGTTCATTTGGAGATTTTGAAACGACGTACTATCGTGGTGCATCTACAGCGAGAATGATAGTCAAAGAAACATGCCAACTAATTTGGAATAGGTTGAAAGCTATATGTATACCAGAACCAACGAGAGATATGTGGAACGAAATAGCTAGTGGGTTTCTACAAAACACTGATTTCCCCAATTGCTTAGGTGCTATCGATGGAAAACATATTAGAATTATTCATCCATTTGACAGCGGATCCTTATACTACAACTATAAGAATTATTTTTCGATGGTACTTTTGGCTGTTTGTGACTCTAATTACCTTTTCACATTCGTAGATATTGGTTGCTACGGCAAAGCATCGGATTCAACTATATTTAAAGAGAGTGAATTGTTTAAAAGAATTGAAGACAAATCTATTAATATACCCCCAGAAAGACCAGTTGGTAACTGTCCAGCACTAAATTATTCATTTGTTGGTGATGAAGCATTTGGTTTATCCGATCACATGTTGAGACCTTATGCGGGAAGACATTTGTCTTCAGATAAAAAAATATTTAATTATAGGCTGAGTCGTGCTAGGCGCTGCATAGAATGTGCATTTGGTTTACTTTCCAACAAATGGAGAATACTTCATCGCCCATTAAATACATCTATTAAATTCTCGGAAGATATCGTAAAAACGTGTTGCATTTTGCACAACTTTGTTCGTAAAAGAGATGGTTACAATTTCAAACACACGCTGAATGTAGTCGGATTCGAAAATGTAGAAGATACAGGTATACCAACTTTACGATCATGTACTACACGAGACATATTAAAAGATTACTTTATGAATGAAGGATCAATACCATGGCAAGAAAACAGAATGTGAATAAATACGATACAAAATATTTCAAATGTTAACTAACCTGCGGTGCTTTTTTCTTTTCTATTTTTGTCCTTGAAATTGTTAATAAATAAATAACAAATCTCTTCCCAGGCTTTTATTTTCTCATTTCTATTACTGTACAGATCAGAATGTAGATCCCAAATAGCGGGACGTGCATGGATTTCCGAAATAAATGTATCAACATCCATTGAGGCGTCGTGCTCCATGGTGACGCGTGCGATACGTAGAACGTCTAACGGTTAACTGCGCGGGGGGTGGAGCAGTGCGACAGTGGCGGCTGTGAGCGTTTTGTGTGGCCCGTAGCGACCACTAGTGGCGCGTCGCGGACACTGCTGTAGCGAGTGGCCGCCACCGGCTACACGTGTGCGGCGCGTCTATACAAAATATATGAAAAAGTATGTTATGTGGCTGTCGCTGGCCACCAGTGGCTGTGGTCGGTGGCCCGTTTGCGCGGAGCCTAAGGCGAGGCCCGTACCGCTGCGCCACACCGCCAAGAACTAATATTATAAAGAGTAAAGATTTGATTGTTTGTTTGAAGTGAATAAGCTCCGACCGAAACTACTGGACCGATTGGGAACATTCTTTATAATCCTTCATTATTCCCTAATGAACATATGCTATAGAATATAACAAAAAAACACTAAAAAGGGTTTAAGTGAAAGTATTCTTATTATCGTAAGTATATAATTTATTTAACCAAAAGCTTAAGTCTATTATTACAATGCATCTACACCAACCAAAAAAACTAATAAATAATAATAATAAATAACCAGTCAATCAACCGTGGGTGAGTGGACAGTGATCGTCATGAATGGGTGACGTCACCTGCGCCTACGCACTCACTACACGGCACAGCCTTATTTGTAAAACATTTTTAGTCAATGATTCCTATGGTAATCGGTACTCGGTTACATAAACATTGCATGGGTGGAATATAATGCAAGATTAGTGACCAATTAAGTTGAAGTTTGTTTTTGTACATCTTATCAGTTATCAGCACTGTCAAGGACCCGTATACAATCATTAATATATTGTTTTGTGCTAATAATAATAATATTTTCAGACACACAGCGCCATCTAGTCACAAATTAAGCAATTATATTTGCTTGTGTTATGGGTACTAGGCGGCGTGTGGCGCAGTGGTACGGGACTCGCCTTAGAAAAATAAGGTCGCGGGTTCGTATCCTGGTCGTGCCCACACATCTTTGTGTGAATTGTTTCATCTCCGCTGCTCAATATCGTTGAAGGAAAACATCGTGAGGAAACCGGCATGTCCAAGAACTAATCATTCGAGGACATGTGACATCCACCAACCCGCACTTGGCCAGCGTGTGTGGATTAAGGCCTAAACTCTCTCAACTCATAAGATAGTTGAGAGAAGAACCGTGCCCAGCGGTGGGACACTATAAAGGGTTGAAGTGAATTATTCTATGCAGTTAGTAATGAAATGTCGCAGGTAATATATGAAATAAGGCATTCTCTACAAATGCAAGAATTTTTCAAATTGAACCAGTATTTTCTAAGCGCCAAACAAACACACTCTTCAGCTTTAAAATATTAGTACAGTAACTAAATCACTTTAACTGTTGACTGTACGTACCTAATTAGTTAGAAACTGGGGCAGTTAAACACACGTTTAAAATCCTTTGATATTTGACGCTCTTAGCGGTTATTTTAGAATTGAACTATTCGCTTGTGGGACAGGTAGGTAAACAATCTAAAACGGGTACGTATTTTCATATCCCATTGAAAATAAAAGCTTTTTAAAAATATGAGCTAGCTACTAGTAGATTTACTAAGAATAACTCAAAAACCACTAACTAAACTACTATCGGAACGCAACTTAAATAATAATGTTTGTTAGTAGTCAGTAATAATAATAATAATATAGTGGGACATTAACACACACATCTGATCCCAAACTAAACAGAGCTTGTACTATGGAAACCAGATAACTGGTAATATACTACTTAAAATACTTTTCTTTTGTAAAATATACATAAATATAGATAATTACACCCAGACACAAGACAAAGAGACATTAAACATATGCTTGTCTCGGGTGGGAATCGAACCCACAACCTGCGGCGTGAAAAGCAGTAATAATTGTGATTAATATTTTTGGACTAATACCTCAGTCCAACCGTGAACATGAAGCCTGAAAAGACTCAAACGTCGGGATCTAAAATATACCCAGATAAAATCCGTTATAAAGTACATTTATTTCAATGGTTCGTTCAAGATCTCGTCAATGAACAAACTAATCAAACATTGAAATAAAACTACTTTTTAACGGTTTTTATCGCGGTTTATTTTAGATTTTAGATGAAACGTCGGGATCTATAATCTAAAATAAACCGCGATAAAATACGTTAAAAAGTAGTTTTATTTCAATGTGTGATATTCGCGTAAATCTAAGACAATACTAAACTAATCAAAATTAGATTTGGTGGGATGATGTAGTTCGGCAAGCGTGGTTATACCAGGTTATCTGGTCGTTGGTGAAAACACATGAAAGGTTCCTTCCTACGTACTATTTGCTGTAGTGACAGCAGAAATACATATCTTAAATATATAAAAGAAGAAACTGACTGACAGAAATATCAACTCAGAGCCCAAACCGCTGGGTCTGGATACTCCAAATTTGGCACATAGGTTCCTTATGGGGTCTAGGGGTGCACTAATAAAGGATTTTTTAAAACTCACTCTTTACGGGGGTGAAACGGGGTTCCAAAGTTTGTATGGAGAAACAAGATTAGTGAGATCAATTTCGCGGGCGAAGCCGCGGGCGGAAGCTAGTTCTCCGTATATTTTAGCTGTTTGTTGTTCATTAATTTAAAAAATAAAAATAAATTAATTATGTACTACATTATAGATGAAGAATGTATTTCATTGTAACAACCACAAATAGCCTTGGTATAACAACAATGCCTTACAATGATAGTTTTTCTAAGAAAACTTGTCAATCCCGACCCCAGATGTCACGTTAGTCATTATTATACGTCTTAATCATCCCGTTTTAGAGATGTCGAGTGACACATACACTTATAATAGAAACATTTTATATTAGCTACTAGCTGCCCCAGCGAACTTCGTACCGCGAATTACTAGTTGTAGTAGCCGATCAGACCTACTGAACACGCATATGAAATTTGGTAAAAATCGGTAAAGCCTTTTCGGAGGAGTACGGTAACGTTGTGACATGGAAATTTTATACTTAAATTAGCTATAACTTAAGTATATGAACCACACAATGCAATCCATTCCCTTCTATCAGAAGTGCTTCGTTGAAGGATGCAACAGCCCTCCCCAATTGCTGGGTAATATTTTAATCCTTACTAATACGTATTTTAAATGGGAAAGTAACTGTGTTTGTAGCGCTTTCACAACAAAACTACGAAACTAAATTGGAAGAAATTTGTTATATAGTTTGAGAACCAGGAAAGGACTTAGGATAGTTTCTATCCGACTGCGCAAAAAGAAGTTAATCGTTTAGCGCGATAACCGACAACGTATGGATAGCCAGTATAACCTATAATATGTGATCTAAACCACACAACGCAATCAGCTCCCCTCTGAAGAAGTGGCTAGTTAAATGTCATTCGCGTCCTGGGTAATATAATTAATCCTATTATTTATTAACAGTGACGCAGCGGTGTGCCTCGCCTTTGAAATATAAGGTCGCGGATTCGATCCTCGGTCGTGTCCACACATCTCTGTCTGCGTTGTTACATCAACCCGCACTTGGCCAGCGTGTTTGTAGTATATAGTCAAGAGAAGATCCGTGCCCAACAGTGGGACTCTAAAGGGTTTAAGTGTATATTACAACTAACTTTCCGCTCGCATGAACCAGACTATATCATGCCCAACCATAGGATACAAAGTAGCCTATAGTATCTCAATAAATGGGCAAAATTTCAGCTCCGGGGTCTCTCCGGGAGCAAAAAATTCCTCATTCAAAAAACTAAATAGAACTCAACCTGGGATTCGAATTGGGAATTAGCGGTTATAAAGCGAACCGGTTAGCATTGGACCATAGAGACAGTATTACATTCTAATATTAGCATTTGAAAAATGAAAGGCAAAGATCGTATTGGTACAACTACCCACGCACCTGTGACTGGAATTATGTTACAGCACCAAATATGGCAACACTGAATAGCAGATAAGTCGAATGTGTCGAAATCAATCCGGAATTAAACCGACATCAAAAAGAACGGTCATTTTTGGAGCGATAGTCTCGTAGACTCACTTCAACCCTTTACAGTGTCCTACTGCTGGGCACGGGTCTTCTCTCAACTATCTTATGAGTTGAGAGAGTTTAGGCCTTAATCCACACACACTGGCCAAGTGCGGGTTGGTGGATGTCACATGTTCTTGAATGGTTAGTTCTTAGACATGCCGGTTTCCTCACGATGTTTTCCTTCACCGCTATTGAGCAGCGGAGATGAAACAATTCACACAAAGATGTGTGGGCACGACCAGGATTAGAACCCGCGACCTTTTTTTTATAAGGCGAGGCTCGTACCGCTGCGCCACCGCTGCTCGTAGACTCATTTCAATATATTTCCTTGGAATGGGCCTGCATGGCATCGTCAGTGCCACCTTGACATAATCCTTCATATTAATTAAATGTTATAAAGACAGTTCAACCCTCTTCTTCCCCTTTTCCGTTTTCCGCCAATTATCCCTAATAATATCCCACATTTTTTGTTTGTGTAAATTTCAAACTTTACGACATATTCAATGTCAGTGAGGAAACCGGCATGTCTACGAATTAATCATCCGACACATGTGACATCCACAGGCCCGCACTTTTCCAGCGTATGTGGATTAAGGCCTAAACTCTCTCAACTCGTAAGATAGATGAAAGAAGACCCGTGCCAAGCGGTAGGACACTTAAAAAGGTTGAAGTGAAGACTAATTTCATAGTAAATTTCGGAAGCACTTGCCCCGCTCCTCCCATTGGGTATGCTGTATGACTTATACCCTAGATAAATCAAGAAAAGGAAGATACGGTACGATTATGGTTTTACAATCACAATAGATGATCACAATAGATGTTTACAGTGAACGATAGAAAAGGACAGAGATAGGGTCTCACACAGCGTGTAAGCCAAATCCCGATAGCCGTACTGTTCAATGAATGACATTGCGTTAGCGAAATACTATGACGGGCGAAGCGTGTGCGTTGCCTCTGTCTTTCACGTCTGTTTTGCATTGTCTATCTTACTCTCACAAACATGGCGTAGCAAACGACAATTTAAGCAATTATTTCTATGACACTAAAATTTTTGGCTGTACTTCTGCGTGATAATTAATCGCGTCTGTCTTATTTTTGTTTTCTGAGTGATTATGAAATTAATTAAACACACTAGAAAAGGCATTTTGATTCGTTTTATGCACAACACCTAAAATTAATGAGTTCTGTCAACATGCGTCGTCGCTTCGATAGTCCGCGTGCGACTGAGTGTCGGTGAGTCCGTTGGACTCATTTTAGAAGGACCGCGCGCTGTGTTCTAGTGCCAAATCTTTTTTTTAATTTATCTAAGCTTATACTTATTAAAATTGTATTAACAATTATTATTTATTTCATTTCAGATAACGCGTCATCATGGCAACAAAATCATACAGCAAACATAAAGAATACAAAGAGTATTCCTCCAGCGGAACTGTGCCATATACAGATGAACAATTCGGTGAGTACCAAACTAGAATTCCTTACTCCGCGATCCTCCTAAGTTAAGACTTAGTTCCTGACAGCCCATAGCCAGATTTAGGTGAAGAAAGATTAAATTTTTGCACCAACTCCTTGCACGTTAACGACGAGCATCTAGGCGTCAATTAGAAGTGCCTTCAGCTGAGGTTTGGCGCCCTAGAGCGACTGCTTTTTTCGTTGTATGAACGGTCCAGTCCTAGCTTGGGGTACTCGTATGTGTTGACGAATCTCATCATATCATTATTTTATTCATAAGCAAAAATACATTTGTGTCGATAATATTATTAAATTAAGCATGCAGATTACACCTCAATACATATAACATTTAAAAAATCAACAGTCGACCTCTGTAGTCGATAGGTGTAAGTCCGATTGGGCTATACTGTGCCAATGGGGTCGCGGGTTCGATTCCCAGTCGTGCCTACACATCTTCTGTGAATGGTTTCATCAACGCTGCTCAATATCGGTGAAGGAAAATATTGTGAGGAAACTAGCATGTATAAGACGTAATCATCCAAGGACATATGACATCCATCAACCCGTATTTGGGCAGCTTGTGTGGATTAAGGCTCGTAAGATAGTTGAGAGAAGACCCGTGCCCAGGACTGGGACACTAAAAAGGGAAGAAGGGAGGACTGATTCCAGGAAAATCATAGACCGTTTAACTCGCGTATCGCCTATCGCCAAGATTCTGACTCCTCAAGCTGCACAGACAGTGATGATGATTCAAGCGATATGGATATTAGTGACGAAAAGTCTTACATTACTTTTATCTGTGGTTAAATAGTTCTTTATGAGATTTAATTAATGTTTTATGACTTTGTACCTCAGATAGCGATACGCGAGTTAAACGGTCGGCCTATGATATAAATCTCTGAGCCATTTTTGTCAAACTCCACTAATAATCGAAATATTTACCCATTGCAGATATGATAAAGTCCGACTTACTACCGAAAGGCAGTAAGCTGGGATCCCTAGATAGGACTGGAAAAGGAGGCAGTCGGGAGTACCACTACGAATACAAAGAAGAGAAACATCCTTCTGGAAAGTACGATAGGAAGGACCTGCACACTGTTGAGGTGAGGAACCATTACCTTATCTTTTGAAGAGTAATTTTTTTTTTATCTTGAAATAGGCCTGCGCTTGACTACAATTTGCCTGTTGTTAAGCAATGATGTAGTCTAAGATGGGACGCGCCTGCCCACTATACCGATTCATTTGTGGTTACGAATGAATTTCGGTGAAAAGGTGGCAGTGGAATGATGCTCCTTATGATCAGAAACCGTAAAGGAGCAACAATTTCGACCCACTCTTTTAAATGGTGTCTTAATTTGCTGCTGTTTTTACATTTCATCTGGCACCTGGTCACTAACTACGGGCCAAGCTTATGTTTCCGATCAAATTCTTGCGTAATCTATAATAATATAATATAATAATAATATAATATAGTGGGACATTAACACACACGTTCATCTGATCCCAAACTAAGCAGAGCTTGTACTATGGAAACCAGATAACTGGTAATATACTACATATAACACCTTTCTTTTGTAAATATATACTTATTAATATAGATAATTACACCCAGACACAAGACAAAGAGACATATTTAAACAAATGTTTGTCTCGGGTGGGAATCAGACCCACGACCTATACGGCGTGAAAAGCAAGTATCTTAACGACCACGCCACTGACCCGTCAGTGGTGGAATTATGTTGAGTTTAGTCTTTAAAAGGTACCTAAGAAATTAAGAGTAGTATAATTTTTTTTTATAAATCTTATTATAAGGTGTACGATAAAAACTAATAAACATGCCACGTGCTCAGAATGCAGAGTGACTTCATTGCTTGAGTCATTCATCGATTTATTGCTAGTTAAACATTTTATTACTATTCACAAAGGTACATCACCCATATTTCGTCAGCTATGTAGGTCCCTAAAGTTATAGGGTTGAGCCTATTGTCATCTGACAGTATTCCCAACTTCGAACTGCTTTTAATATTTTTCTAAGTATGAACATGGGTATTACAACTTACCACTTGGACCTTCGAGACTATCAAATTTTATCACTGGTTTCACAAAAACTTGAGGTCTTAGTGTCGGTTCAGAGATAGGGATAATATAATAATTATGTATAGGTACCTAGATTTTTGTTTGTCCTGGAATTCAAACTGAAATAAACAGGTAATATGTTACGTAAAAGGCAATACCCACAAATACCCAGGTAAGTAACTTATAAGTATGTACCCACATATATGCCCAGTGCCGAAGAGCCCATACAAGAAGATTCCCATCGGCTTCCCTTTAGAGAATGGTCAATATCACACGTACTTAATAATATATTATGTATAATTACATTCATATTTGTTAGTAAACTTAATCTAATGGGGGGTTAATCTTTACATCAATCTATTCTACTTACTATTCTTATTTGTATTTACCAGCATCGACGAGCATCTACGTTGATCATGGTCAGAACGGTATTGGAGCAAGCCCTTACGCTTAAAGAATCTCAGTGCTTACTCAATTTGGTGTTATACCTATTCTACTTCTGTTTAAATCTAAAAGAAGTTAATACTCTTCCATAGGAGTACACCATTCCTCCACGCACCGTCCCCAAGTCTTCAGAAAGCAGTTCGTATTTCTACGAGCGCGAAGAAAGGGAGCTACCGGCCATCACCAGCGGTACCAGGACTTATAACTACGAAACCAGTTCTAACTCCACACCAGGTCAGTTCCAAACCTTGGCAGGAAACCCTTGGAAAATTCTTCATAAACTCCCAGGACTAAGTACTGCTACAGTTGTCCTTACTGCTCTCAGGCAGTTTTGAAGTATTTTAAAATTCATTTTATACCAGGTTAATTTGAAAATTTCTTAGCAGGAGGAACCTTTCCAAATTCTTGATAAACTGGACAGTAAGACAGGACAACGTAAAATAAATGTTATACGTAGGACAATAAGTCATCACAAATGAGTTAGTTTGCAGTGTACGCCGTGTGATTCACACGCTCTTGTAGAAATGGATAGGCAAAAAACTCTCATCTCACTCTACATCTCCACGACAAATCTGAATCCAATTTATTGAAATTTAATAACATGCATTGAGTTAACGTTAGTTTAAAATACTTTCAGGTTACTCCAAGGTGAGGAGTACGAAGGTGACTAAGGACCTGTCACAAAACGTGGAGGAGCTGGATTCCCTCCTCGATGACCTGCAGAAAGACCAGGAGAGACAGCTCTACAAGAGTAAGTAACAACCCTGTCCCCCTGCTGGGTACAGATTTGAGAGAGTTTAGGCCTTAATCCACACACGGCACACACAGATGATGTCTATGTCTTCGAATGGTTAATTCTTAGACATGCTATTCTCTGACGATGTTTTCCTTCACCACCACCATCCATTGTCTTATCTAGAAAAATCCGTGTTCATTAAGCATGATCCGTAACATCCATTCAAGAAACATTACACAGCAATCCTTAATCGCACAAGCAAAGTTTCACCAACGATTAGCATTTATATAAGTTCCCAACAAGAACAGTTGGGATCGGTGTCAACACACCTCGCCGGAGGACCTTTACTTTTCACTGTAGGGTCACTATCATCCGATCTGACCGATTGAGAATATTCCTTGCGTTTTCAGATGGATACACATCTGACACGGCTGAGAGCTCATCATTCGACTACAGGAAAGGGTAAGAAAACCGATACAGTCTATAGTTGAGTTTTTACAGACATCTGGGTCCAAAGAACTTTTCTCAACTATATTTAGGCTGTTCCAAAGTTTCGTCATCGGGAACATTCGCCTGTAATGTAACATTTCATTATTGCACAATTGTGTGTTTGCTCACACTTTATCTCCTGAGGACCTGATTAGTCAACTGAGATTATACAGCCATCTATCTCTTACTCTCCACTATGCATCTCTTTGCAATAGGACTGATTCTTTTGATATGTATCCAATAGCCGTATCGGGTAGACCACATCGCTCGTAGAACCGATAACCGCTGGAAACAAAGGTTTACCAGTGGAGACCATAAAATGGACGCCGCAGCGTCGGCCGGCCCGCTACCACGTGGACTGTTGACATTCAAAAATTGCCGAAAGCCAATGAATGTCAACGGCCGGCAATCTATCGCTGTGGCGTTCTAAAGGGGAGACCTGTGTCCAGCCGGACCAGGATGGGCAGGCAGGACCCTCTAAATGTCTGTAATACCTTCCAGTTTGCGTTCCAGCACTCCAGTAAAGGCACCATCAAGTGGTTACTCGACCCTGAAGCGTGAAGAGAGAGTGGAGAGCTCGTCATGGGGCTCCAGCCCTCCACCTGTCACCAGGACTGCAGAGATGAGGCAGGAGATGTATAGGGAGGAGAAAACTGGTGAGTGAAAGCTGGTTAACACACATTGCTGTCGCCTGAAATTGATTAACATTGTAGGTATCAGGCCCATGGCTTTCTTCTATCATCACACCTCTGGCCACTGACAAGGAGTTCATCCTTACTTCGAGTCTTACTGATTTTGTACAGGTCGTTTTAACCTGCCAATGTTTTTCCAAAAATCACAATCATCATTTCCCTTGCCTTTTTCCCCTAGGCGTCGGCTCCCAGTCTAACCTGATGCCGCTAGCTACCAGAATTTAGCGAGCAACTGCCATTAGACCTCAAAACCTGTAGGAGACCAGAAGTCGAGATGGTTAGACCAGGTGTCAGATATTAGGCTTCTGACTACCTTTAACGATTGTCATAGATGTTTCCAATGCCGAACAGCTCCGACGGCTTAACGTGCTCTCTGAGGCACGTAGTCCCTAAACCAACCAGACACCAAAACAAATATTTGTTATTACACAAAATTTGTCCAAAGCGGGAATCTAACCCGTGACGTCACGGGTCCAGTATAGTTCAATCGTACGGTTTACACCACTCGACTACCGACGTCGGTCATAAAAAAAAATACAAAAACTACAACATGAAATTTAAAAATCTGTACACTTATGCTTGGCTGACAAAATCGATAGATCCTGGACCTATGTATCTACAATCCTCGGCCCACTAGAGCGTTCTTTATTAAATCTGATTTCTTACCTTCCCAGAGTCCCGCGTGGTTCCATCGCAGATATCTCCAGCGATTCCTCAAGCAGTGCCACCCACTGTCTGCTCGCACTGCCACCATCAGACCAGCTCCACCACTGGCACTGTAAGTACACAATTAATCTCAACTAAAACCATCACCATCCTGATCACGGACTGGTACTGAGAAATAAGGAAAGACCTAACACCCTTTTGGTACACCGCTGGATTGGAACCCGCGACCCCGATGGCTAGAACACCTCTCACTTCACTCACTTCACCCTTTTTAGTGTCCCACTGCTGGGCACGGGTCTTCTCTCAACTATCTTACTAGTTGAGAGAGTTTAGGCCTTTATCCACATACGCTGGCCAAGTGCGGATTGGTGGATGTCACATGCCCTCGAATGATTAGTTCTTAGACATGCCGGTTTCCTCACGATGTTTCCCTTCACCGATATTGAGCAGCGGCGATGAAACAATTCACACAAAGATGTGTGGGCACGACTGGGATTCGAACCCGCGACCTTATATTTCTAAGGCGAGGCCCGTACCACTGCGCCACCGCTGCTCACCTAGAACACCTTACCACATACTAATAGATGGCGCCAGTTCTGCTATACACTGTTAATCTTAGAGCATCTAACAAGGGAGGTGTTATACGCAACTTGTAGTACTAAATTGTTTCTGCCAGTTATTGGGGGAGGTAACCACGCACAGCACACATGTAAAAGTTAAAGCGTCTTTACAAATGCACACGTAAATAAAAGCTACACACAAACACGAAACATGAACAGTTTATGCATATAAATTGTTCATGTACCTCGGCATGAAGAACGCGCGCAATACCAGTTCCGTGTTAAAATTTCCAAGTCCTACATCTCACAATCAACATTTTCTCCAGTTAACTCGGTCATCGACTCCAATGAACAAGGTGACTACAACAGTGAAGACGTACACTTACGAGGTACCGGCTGACCAGGATCCCACCACTGTACCGATCCCCACCACTGACCACCACCACACTTACGTCAGCTCCCAGGAGAACGTCAGGAGGTAAGTTTTTCATCATCATCACGGACGGTAAACATGGGAAGATCTTGTAAATAAATGTATAGATCGCTATGTTTTTGAAAATGAAAATGAAAATATGCTTTATTTTTTTTGAGACGCTAGTCTACTTAAAAATAGTCCAATTTCTTTTCTTACCGTGCAGTGAATGACTGGCAACTACTGAGAAACACTGACAAAAAACTCAATAGGCTTTTTTCTTTTTTAAATGAAGTACTTATATCTATTACATTTTGTTTGTTTATTGTGTTGAATTAGAGCGACTTAATTTCAAGCGTTTTAATCCGTTAGATAGTCTGAAATTTTAGAATACGCTTTCTTACATAACATAGATTTTGTAGTTATTTAAATTTTGATAATAGTCATTTCCCTAATATTATTTGGAAGTTTATTGTAGAAACGTATACACTGCCCTATAAAAGAGTTACTGATTTGGTAAGACATACAAATATGTGTTGTATTATTAAAAAAACTATTGTACAATAGTAAAAATATTTGTCCTTTAAAAAATTTTCAACTTTGTAATAACATTCGTTAATAAGGTTATTTTGTAAGGTTTTCTTGAACTTGTGAATGGGTAACTTTTTTTATTTGGTCAGATAATTTGTTATAAATTCTTGAACAACTTGTACAGTTCTACAACAAGTGCGCCGCTACTGTCTGCGCCTGCGCCGGGCGGGTGTCAGTACTGTTCGCACTGCAACAACACTATCCGACACTACACCACTGTCACTTCTACTGACGGTAAGCTTACTTTCTTACTTCAACCCTTGTGTAGTATCCCACTGTAGTTGAGAGAGTTTAGCCCTCAATCCACACAAGCTGGCCTCGAACGATTAATTAACTGTCGGTTTCCTAACAATGTTATCCTTCACTGATAAATGAGCAGCAGCGATAAAACAATTCACACAAAGATGTGGGGACACGACAGGGGATCGAACCCGCGACCTTATACTTCAAAGGCGAGGCCGATACCACTACATCACCGCTGATCAACTTACCTTCACGTCAACCCTTTTACTGTCCCACTACTGGGCACGAGTCTCCTCTCAACTATCTTACGAGTTGAGAGAGTTTATGCTTTACCTTACTCTACATCAACTCCTGCTTCTTTCTACATCTCTCTTCTACTAACTCCACATCCGACTATTTCTACTTCCACTATCCTCTCAAACTTTCTATGCGTCCCTAACTCTGCCTTTGTATCTGTTTCCATTTCCAATAATACCTTGGTCTTCGATTTCTTTTCCACCTCTGACTTTACTCCTCCATCTTAATATTTTTATTTATTCTTGAATAGGCTGGCGCTTGACTACAACTTACCTGATGTTAAGCCGCAGTAGTCTACGATGGGACACGCCAGCCCAATGTACCGATTCACTCGCGATTACGAATGACTTTCGGTGGGAAGGTGGCAGTGAAAGGAGGCTCTTTAAGGTTGAAACCATAAAGGACCAACAATTTCGGCCCACCCTCTTAAATTACTTATCCGCATTCAACTCTGCTAGCCGTCTCAGATTCCTTCTCTTCCTCAAGCCCATCACTACCTCAGTCTCCGACTCCTCTTCCACCTCCGACTCAACTTTCATCACCGCCGTCGTTTCCTTGAATTTTCTACCTTCCACTCCAACTGGAATCAAAGACTATCACCTTCTTTGGGGATATCCTTAATCACGAGAGAAAAGGTCAAAGGGAGTCGAGTCGTACCTCAATTCTTACGAATGATATGTAGTTTGTAAACGACCAAAAGTTCAAACGATGTTTACAGAATTAATTAAAAAAAGTTGTTGATGTTTACTTTCAGATCGCACGAATGAACGTATGGTGTACCCAGCACCTGCTAATGAGACCAAGATAATACCCTCGGAGCCGCAGAATGGACACGGCCCATATGTAAGTATTTATTTTACTTAACATCTATCTCATAACTGTGCCTAGTTGCAGGTCCTAGTGCACTTCGAGGGGATAAATTCTGGCCTCCTCCAGGGTGATATGTTCTAGAAAAATTTCCTAGATCTGCCGCTGTTGCAGTCTACTTATTTGCTTAGGAAGAAACTATGCCGGTACTTCATATTTAGGGGCTCATACGTGGGAGTGCACCTTTTGGTCCCCGGGTGGTGCAAATCAGGTGACCATCAACTGGTAAATAACTGGTGGTAGGCTTTGGCCGTGTGACCACCCACCAGACAAAGCACCGCCAAGTGGCCTTGCCGTGTTCCGGTGCGATGACTGATGACACCATTTAAGATGGTGGGTCGGAATTGTTGCTCCTTTATGTTTTGTAATCATATGGAGCCTCATCCCACTGCCACCTTCTCATCAAAAATCATTCGTAATTGATAAGCCATGTGCGCAGGTGATATTATAGGATAGGGCTCAACTGTGTCCATACAGATCCACTCTTCTTTCTCCCACGACCGGTGGAAGATCGTGAGCAGGCTCAACGGCTCAACATGGTTTCTGAGGATCAGGGTTGTCACCTAAGAAAATTTAACAGTTGTCACACTACTAACTCGCAGACTTCGTTGCGAAATTCAACCCCTACACCAACGAGGCTGACTATAGCCATCAAATTCTTCATCTACCTATATTACTTTAAGAACAATTATAAAAATTGAAAAACATATCTTCCAGGGTCCATCATCATACAAATACTCAGAGACAACATACTCCGCCCACAACACAACAGAACGCTACCCCCCGTCCTCCACCCACCTGCACCCCCTGCGCTCCCCTTCCCCACACGTGACGCACCTCTCCCCCGCCCGCTCCCCCTCCCCGGGCCCCTTCCCCCGCCCCTCCACTCCGTCGCTCGGTACTCAGCAGCCACCCAAGAAGTTGGATGATCTGTTAGCTGATTTCCCGGAAGCTGTAAGTACTTTGATAATCAATAATTAAATAGGAATATAAGATGGTAAAAATATCAAAAACTGTCTGCTAATAATAACTTAAAAATGTTAACTTACTTCAATGTTAACCGATTTTGATAAAAAATTCAAATGTGATTACTGTGGTTCCAGTACCCATCAAATTCAAATTCGAACTTAATATAAATCTTATTTTTAAATATAGTTACATGTGTCCCCCTACAGAGCACAGTCTCAACTATCTCATGATTTGAGCACACTCAATCCACACGAGCTGACCAAGTGCGGGTTGGTGGATGTCACATGTCCTCAAATGATTAGTTTTTAGACATATTTTATAAGTTACCTAATTATTTTTTCCACAGCGCTTCCCAACCCAACCGGACGGTATCACCCACCGCAGAATCGAAGTCCAGACTTCCTCCAGAGACACGAGGGACGCGCCCACACCCACCACCAAACCTTCCCCAGTTGTGGGCAACAGTAAGAATGTTGCTGGACCCGCGGTGTACTACCCTCCAGGACATACTCCGTTTGCTAAGAAAGAGGGCGGTGGATATCAGTCAGCTGTAAGTTTTGTTTGAATAACTAATTGCATACACCCTTAGATTTTCTTGCTAGTATAAATGTCAAGATGACAGATAAAGACAAACGAATCATAAACCTATTTTAGCTATATAAACCTATTTTAGCTATATAAACCTATTTTAGCTATAGCTTAAAAGACGTTCATGAATACGGGGGCTAGTGTTTTCAAAAAAACAAATTGTCTGCAAGCTAATATAATCCTTATTTTCTTTAGGCGATGGTACAAGGCGGCGGCGCATACGCATCTGGCCGCGGCATGTACGAATACGAGTCAGGAGCTCGCAGTAAAGAGAAACATTCAGAGAAGAAAACCGCTGTCCCCATCTGTCTACCTCTCTGCTGTGCTATGCCCTGTGTCATTATGTGAACAGATATTTTATTAAGTTTATGTTCTGCTATTTATTTCAGTTTTTTTATTAGCAATATTGTAAGTACACGATTAAAAATTGAAATATAGGTAGCTGAAAAAATAGTTTTATTTCCCATGTCAATGATAAAAACAAGCATTTTTGTTTGCAATTTTGATAAAAGGCAATGCAAGAATGATTAGGGCAGTTTTTTAGATAGCCGTTAATACAGCAATCGTTAATTATGCAATAATGTAAACGATTTTTTTTTCTATTTAAATTAATGTTAAATGTATAAACGTTGTAAGTTACTTACTACATATTTTTATGTAAAAAGTAAGGTAAATAACACGTGTGTCCATGGGACTTATCATTCTTTAGTTAAGAGTTTTGAGGCCTATTTTGATGTATGTTTAGTAAATAAGATCAATTATTAAAAATGTTTAACGAATCTCAAAATATATTAATTTTTTTGCTTACAGTTTTTAAGAATTGGAATTAAAACTTGCCTGTAAATCTTTTGTAACGAATGACTAATATTTTACCAGACTGCGCTAGGAGGGTTATAGTCACGTGTGGGTATGTATGTATGTATATTTGTCACACTCTGTAGCCTAAACGGCTTGATGCAATTACAGCTTTAAATTTGAGTGACACTGGGTATATGAAAATTATAAAAAAAATTGCGCAGTCGGTTTTTTTTTAATAGTTTTGTTATAAGAATGATTCGGACAGCTGAACTAACAAAGTGCCATTAAATTAAATAATGTATAATGTAAGTATCGTCAGCTTGTATACAGCTGTTGAACATTGTATTAATAATAAATTTACATTAACTGAAACTGTTGTTTTTATTTAATCCTTATTTCTCCTTAGTACCTTAAACATAGAATCAGTCTGGTTGAGTCATGCGGACTTTGGTAAATGTTTTTCTCGTTTGTAACTTTGATAAGACACGACCGAACATTCATTTGCATAAAATGAACTCGATGTAAGTACTACTATCGTGTCGACAGAACGGGGTGAAATGAAACATTATGATAGTAATAAAAACACATATGTATATATATTTTCGTTTTTATATTTTTAGCTTTACGATTGGAGCGAGTCCAATAAGGCAGTCTGTGGGCATGGTTTATTTTGTACTAGTAGCGCCACCTATGATTACACAATACATAATACATTTCAACTAGCTAACAAACCGGTTTTAAAGTTTTATCTGTGGATTATATTACCAGCGATGGATAATTGACATTAGCTCCATATAAAATAAGTCAAAATTCCATCTCTAATAAACAAATCCACAGATAACATATTGAAACGGGTTGTTAAATGATATTAGCGAATTTCAGCTGACAGTCATCATGCTTACGACGTACGGGAGCGATAGAAGGTATAAGATGTTTATCACTCGCTCATATACATCTTGAACACATTGTTATTGTCACTGAAATTTCGTGAAAACCATTTCTTGCTGAATTTACTTAACATTATGGCCACTTTATTAACATAATTTAATTTTAACTGGATTATGATATTAATTATACCATTCACTGCTGTTAATCTCATTTTAGAGTTAAATTTCACTTATACTATATTGTATGTGAAGACAAGATGGCGCTTCTAGCACAAACAACATACTTCAACAATCAACAAAACAACACAGAACCCTGTCTTTGTTTTGTTGTTACCCAAAATACATCCATTTATATACTATGTATGTTGCAAGATATATCTGTTTTAATTAGTACAACATATTTCAAACAACTGTCCACTACTATGAATTTTCTATACGGGCTATAATAGAGTATAGGCAAATTTCTTCTATAGATATTAAAAATTACGCCAAGTGTAATAAGATAATCGAACATTCTAGATTTTTTCGTTACTGTAATTACATAGTATGTGTGAAATAGTAGCATTTTTTAAAACCGGGCATCTCCATCACGTCGAAGAGGTGGAGCTGTAACTCGTAGTAGTACTAGCTAATTATGTATAAAATTCAGGGCAACGCCTGTAGATGTAACCAAAAGTGTTTGAAATAACATGCTATACTCGATAAAAAAATATAGATAATTCATAGTAACCTGGACGTAATTAAATAAAAACGCAACCCACAGATTAGTATTATTTGGAGGAGATTGAATTAACTAATCTGTGAGTTAAATTCTTTTTGAAAAACTACCCACATCAACTAGAGTCGACAGATTAAAAGTAAATCCTTGACAAATTACATAATTATGAATTTTTTCAAGTATTAACACTGTCCAAATAGGAAAATAATGCTGTATTTCAGGTGCTATCCCCAAGGGGACTACAAAAAGCAGTTTCCGACAGCACATGCAACCAGAAGAACCATTTTTTATTTAATTGACGGCAGAAAGCTAATAGTTCAGCCAGCAGTACATGCTGTCTACTGCTGCTCTTTGCAGCTCGCTTCGGGATAGCACCTTTATCATTCTGTCATAAACTATTTTAGGCATTTTTCCAGATCCTGACACTGTTAATTTTGAGAAATTTCGTAGATATGATGTGTCAGTATTTATTTCTCATCGGTAAATCACTAAATCATACAATTCATATCAACAGGGACGTTTATCTAGGTTGTCTGTGCGTTTGGACAATATATGATTTAAAATTTTACACAATTTACTATAGTGACTAAAAAATTCTAACTCCAATAACTTCGGAAACCGATTCAAAAGCAAATTATGCTCATCACTCTCATCAATAATTCTCAAATAAAATAGATACCAAAGTAGATAGAATAAGACTCGATTTACATTGCAGCAGAATAGTGTTTTAAAAGGCGTGTAAATTGGCGGGATCTTCGCCGGACGTTAAGTAGTGTTACTTGATAAGAATAAAAGACTTTGCTGAACACTTTTGCATCACACCCTGCAGATTTTACCGGCAATCACATTACCTGTACGAAATCAAGAGGTTGCGCGAGAATTTCTAGGAAAAGCGATTTTTGCTTGACCCCTATTTAGTATGTACATATCTTACACAACTAGAGCATTTATCACGGGAGGTGTCATACGCAATTTGTAGTGCTATTGTTTCTGCGAGTTTTTGGGGGAAGCGAGGTTACCCACGTACAGCAGATGTAACAGTTAAAGTGTCTTTAGAACTGCACTTATAAATAAAAGCTACACACAAACACAAAACGGACAGTTTATGCATGCACAAACTGTTCGTTTTGTGACTGTTCATGTAACTCAGCAGAGGGGATCGCGCAAAATAGTTCCATCTTCATTCAAAGTTCGCTTTAATTCCATTCCGCCGCAATGTAAAATGAGCCTTATAAAACTATTACTACAATTGAACAAATCTAATCGTTTCACTGTTTTCTATTAATTAGCTTTATAGAGGCGTAATTCACACTATTTTTATTAGCTTTCCTGTAAAATAATTGATTTATGAAGCTATTTTTATTTTAACATAACATAAACTAAAATTTTCATACAAAAAATAAAATTCTAAATGTACTACGTTTAGAACTGTCAAACAGTACTTCTTAGATTTGATGGACTGTAAGGTATAGTATAAAATACTTTTGCAAAACAACTAATGAATTTGTATATTGTCCAAACGAACTGAAAACACACTTGCACTTTGCCAACTTATACAAACTTAACACAACATTCTCATTTTCATCATAACTAAGTATTCAACAAAACTTTTGGTGTCATACATATTATAGTACGGTTGTCATAACCATGGCCAAAAAAATGGAGGCCGTACTTCGAACAAGTTGAAGCTCAAGTCTTTTCGCACTCTGTGGATAAACCTTCCCTTATATACAGAGTGAGACAGAAATACGTAAAACCCTCTCAAAGTAATTTTGTTACTGACAGCTGATTCCGCTATGTTATATTGGGTAAATTGAGAGCAATGGTGTACTACTTAGCATTCAGGTTAGCCAACATATCAGCCAGAGGTATTTCAAGAGCAAAATAGATTATTGATTTAAAATTATGTTCAGTGTGGCCTCCATCTTACCCAAAACTTCAGAGTCACCAGAGGACCAATTCTACTTTTATTTAATGTGATACTCGTTTTCGAAATTTATAGACCAAAATAACTTAACAAAATGTCCTAATTTCAGGATAATCAATAAATTTTGTCTGTAATGAAATATTTCACAGGATAACAGTAACTTAAGGGTGTATAGAGCTATTTTCTTAAAACTAGATCAACTGTCATCAGTTTCTTTGTCCAACAGTACCCTGTTTCCCGTATTTCCCATTGATTTCATATTCTAAAACCCATGGCATTAAGATTCTGATAACTTGCTAACTACATTTAAAAGTAAATCATTATATGAAAAACGTTTGTATTAATTTTTAACTATATATTGTCATTTGATAAGCAATGCCTCTTCACATGCATACCACTGTCGATACAGGCTAACAAGAGTAGAAGTGGTACTCCCATAAAAAATTGAAGATCCCTATTAAAAAATATGACACTAAAAGTTTTGCTAAAATACCATCAATTTCAAACATAATATTGTACAACTAAAATAGTTAACATCGTTTGAAAACATGTTTTGAAAAAAAAAAACAGTTCATCCCAAACTGATAACAATAAACACAATAATTTGTTAACAGATACTCTTGCAACTTGGATGTTGTACGAATTGATATGAGCTCAGAATTTGTAGCAAGCTATCATGTGAACCTCGTTTTATGATGGAGCCAATGTTGGCCACAATTGGCGCCGAATGGCTAAACAATGATAAAGGTCGATGATCTTTTTGTTGACTGGGAAAATTCATATTTCAAATATTTTCTGTTATTTAGGTTACTTTCTAGGTCGACACATGATTGCTTGCTGCAAATACTCAGCCTTAATATAGACATACTTTACCTATACTTGAATATTGTGCCTTAATACAATTTGTACTGATTTGCGTATAAAAATTAAATTTCGAGATTTATTCAAACACTCAGAATATACAAGAGTTTTTAAAATGTTATTGTAACAGTTACAGAATCGTAATAGAATGGGGTAATAAAAGTAGAACTTACAAAGCTCAGATAGAGAAAGAAAAGACAACATTTTAACTCTTGAATAAAATTGGAAGTCATTGATGGAGTTATGCCTGAATAAACATATACAAATATATAAACAGCAAATTGATACCTCCTTTCCGTCTCATATAAGACAAGTAAAAGTTTTAAGCAGGAAATATCTGCAATATTCAAGTATAGATAATAATTATCTTTCCATATTAAATATATGGTGAAAAATTTACCAAATTGTCATCTACATAGCGATGGCTAAATTTTCAAACTTTATCAAAAATTTTACCTGATAACAATTTGGCGTCACGGAACTGTGTGTCTTGCAAATCGGCAAATATTTAATTAATGATGAATTTCTTTGATTTGGAAGTAATTCAATTCTATGCGCCGCAACATTTTATAGTAGATAGCGTACAAAAATGATTTTGATAAAAAATGCAGTTAATATGTTTGAAAATCAAGCCATCGATTTGGTTTTTGTGGGATATAGATGTGTGAAGCTGTTTCAAATGACCAATTTAATAATTTTGTTAGAACTACTTTGGCAAATATATCATTTAGAAATACATTGTATTAATACTTTTTATAAAATTACTGAGTATTTAGGAGTTAAGGTAAGCGCACATAAGCCAGCACTCGTTTCAATTTTTTTTTTTGATGAATGCAATATTTTATGCAACATTAAAAGTTAGACTTTTAATATTACTCAGTGAAGATTGTTTTTTAAATTCTTTCTAGGGTTATTTTTAATTCGATATTCCAATAAAGGTAACTGCTTCATTGTTCCAGTGTTTAATCGTTATTTCACCTACTGTTAGTAATAAAAATTCTAACCTCACTCTCCCTCGTATCACATTTCATTCAACAAGCTAATTTGACATTTTCCCTGACATCCCACCAACCTTTGTCAATTAAAAATAGTATTTTAATAGTTCAAAATAATAGTAAATATAACAATGATTATTAAAGTGTGCAAAGAAGAACTTCAAGATAATCAACTCAGAAAGAGATAGCGAACTGAATGAGGGCGTTCTAAGTTGATACACCCTAAAGTAATTATGTTTGCAATTGTTACAAAGACAGATAGATCAATGTGGGGTCACTACTGTGGTTTTTGTCAATCTTTTAAAAACTTGTATAACAATTTAAATTTTACATCAGCAAATTGCGAAAAAAATTCTGCAGAGGCCTTAATTAAAATAAAATAATAATAATGTGGTTTTTTGTGGTGGTTAAATAGGTAGTAGAGTGTACTATAAAAGTATGAATAAGTAAAAATATTATGTTGATATAAAAAATAAAGTACAAAGACTGTAACATAAAATGCATATCAAGTTTAGTACGGTAAGTTTTGCTTCGTATAAGTGTGCACAACTAATGTGCGCTCACCTTAACATATCCAACAACAATTTGGTACAACTTTTCATATTATAATGTATGTATTTATAAAATTTAACATTCTTCTCTTATCATTGATATCTCGCACGATAATTGCAATAATTATGTATAATATACAATTGGAACTCCTATTAATTATTAATTACCTAATTTTTTTTATTTTCTCATTTTATAAATCACAAAAGGTAACGACAACTCAGAAACAGTCTGGAGATTATTATCTTAACCTTGGGAACACTTAGCCTATACAAATCATGTGGTGGACCGGATTCTGTGAGTTGGGGTATTTGTAGGGACGCAGTTCTGAGTCACACACCACCAATACGCGACTCGACCGTCTATACATAACAACTTTTATCTAGAAAAAGAAATCAAGTTACGTCACATAATTATGTTCTTCTTTTTTAACTTTTACATAGTTGGAATATTGATATGGAGCGATATAAAATATAGTAACAATACCTTTACGTTCCACGTGTCGAGTCACGCGATTATCGTCCGACGGTGTCAAAGGCGTCCCCCATAATACAAAATTGAGCAGTTCCGACCCTCGGCCGAGCTCCGGCACCGGAGGGACTAGGCACCGGGAGGCCGACACTCGCACATTATTTGGCTTCGATCCGCACGACGATACGATCGCCGCCGGACAAATATAATATCACAAGTAGCGGGGCCCGCCACAAATAAATATACACGTAAGGACACTTGGGGCGTCAGTCGATCACTACGTAGGGCAGCGCGATCAGGTCGCCGATGGTCGCGCTCTCGTGCCACTCGGCGAAGCGCGCCGGCCGCAGCGGGCGACCGAGCCGGTCGCGGTCGCCGTCCGCGTCCAGTGCGGTCGCCAGCGCGTGGTCGTCGTCCAGCGCGTGCGCAGGCAGCAGCGGCGCCGGCAGCAGGTCGTCGTACGAGTACGGCACGGCCCTCCGCGCCGCCTCACACGCGGCCACCAGCGCCCTGCCGCCGCTCTCTTCGGCTTTCGTCCGCTCCACGGTGCGGTGCGAGCTCGGCGAACTCGCGAACTGCTTCTCCGTTCGGCACTCCGGGGTCGGTCCTTCCGAGTCCGGCTCCGATTTCAGTCTGTCGTCGACGCCGGGCCGATCGTCGACTTCGGGTCGATCGGCGGTTTCGGGCCGATCGTCGACTTCGGGTCGATCGTCGATTTCGGGCCGATCGTCGATTTCGGGCCGGTCGTCGATCCCCGGCCGGTAGTCCGGTTCGAGTCGATCGTCGACCTCGGGCCGATCGTCCGTTTCGGGTCGGTCGTCGACCTCCATTTTGACTTCGACCGGGTCTTCCGCCGAGGCGACCGGGTCTTCCGCCGAGGCGACGGGGTCGCTTCCGACGGGCGGATCGTCGGCGTCGATCGGGTACGGACGGATCGGCGGCGGCGACGGCGGGGGCGGCGGAGAGGGCGGCGCCGGCGCGAACTCGGTCCAGGGGATGTGGCGACACAGCGCGACGCGCGACATGTTCTTGACGCAATAGTCGTCCGCGTAGTCCGAGTAGTTGTAGAGCGGCACGACGCTCGCGAAGAGCCCCCCGCGCTCGGGCGCCCGCGCCGCGTACCGGTGCGGCAGGGCCGGGGCCCGCGTGCCGTTGAGGCCGGGGCGCAGCGCGTGGTGCAGCGCGTGCACGTGGCGCGGCGCGGTGCGCGGGCGCAGGCGCGCGGGGCAGGCGGCCTGCGCCTCCGCGCCGCACGTGCACGACGGGTACGCGCGCGCCTCCTCCAGCGGGGAGCGGGCGCGGGGGGGACTGCCGCCGTTGCGCAGGGGAGACTCCGCTTTCACCGGACCGGCTGGAACGTCGAAAGAAACGATACACCGGTGAAACCGAGCGGCACTTTCAAAATCTATAACTTTAGTTTCAGATTGAATCCGAAGTCGTTTACGTTCTCTGAGCGAGTCGCTTTATGAAGAAAACCGTCATGTCTTCTGACTCAACGTACCTACTCTTAACTCCTGTGTACAGATTAAAGCCCAAACTTTCTCTATCTAATTTAAAGAAGACCCGTGTTCAGCAAATAGAATCTCCACGATTATTTTACAATAGTATAAAAAATATTTTTATAATAGTATAAAAAAATATCTACTTTCGACAATCGTTATCTCAAACTACAACTTTCTCTACTAAACATTTTGTACAATAATATTCTATTACCGTCGGGTTCTATTAGCAACACATCGGGCGACCCCGGAGGACAAGGCGAGTGTGGCGAGGCAGGAGACGTCGCCGGCTTACTGCCTCGAGACTGGATCTCTTCTAGAAGCTCTGCTGTTGTCTTTACCTAGAATAAACAAGTAACTTACATAAAATTTTCACAATTATGTATGTGTTTTTAATTACGTGTACATTTGTAAAGAAGCTTCAACTTTTACATGTGTGCTGTACGAGGTTACCTCACCTCTCCCATAAACTGTCAGAAGTAATTTAAGAAGTTGCGTATAACACCTTCCGTGTCAAATGCTTGAAGTACATTTAGAGGATAGAAGCGTAAAAATGTAGAAGTAGTAAGTGTAGAGTACCTTCTTAGCGCCAAGCGGTGGCAGTTTGTGTACAAGCGAGGTGTAGTGGTCGAGCGCGTGTTGCCTGGCCCCATTCCGCCTCCGCTCGTGTCCGTTCCGTGCCGCCCACTCCGCGCCCGCTCCCGCTCCCGCCCCCGCTGTTGACACGCTTTCCGTGCCCGCACGACTGTGGCCCCTATACAATATTGTAATGTTATTTCATATTGTACTGGTATTTGTTTAGTGTTATATTTAACATGGGCCTTGTTGCCTGAAATAAATAGATATGTATTATTATTATTTTGTTTCTTCTTTTATAGGAAAACTTTCTAACCAGTGTGCAAATATTGAGAAAATAAACTTCAACAAATTTTAATGAACACGTATTTCTTAATTTGATATGTCTTAGTACTAAAAAATGTTTACTATTGATACTAAGGGTACAGTCGCCCTCATGCCGCCGTATCAACTATTTAATGCCGCGCCTTTTTATCGCTCTAATTACGTATAGATCCATAATTTACAGAACCGTGATTACTCTTAATGGCGGTTCCGTAAATGATCGTTATTCTTAATGGTGGGACGAACTGGATGAGTTCTTAAACAATTGGATGGAAGATACTCAAAGATCGTGATGTCTGGAAGATATTAGTGTGATAATCAGGGCTAGTAACAATAATAACATTCCAGGACATTTACACAGACGGACATCTGATCCAAAGCTAAGCAGAGTTTGGGTTATGGAAACCACATAACTGGTATCTATACTAATATTATAAAGCTGTAGAGTTTGTTTGTTTGTTTGTTTGAACGCGCTAATCTCAGAAACTACTGGTCCGATTTGCAAAATTCTTGCACTGTTAGATAGCCCATTTGTTGAGGAAGGCTATAGGCTACTTTTTGTCCCACTGCTGGGCATGATATTTAGTTCACGTGGGCGTAGCCGCGGCGGAAAGCTAGTACACTATACTTAAGAAACGAAAAGTTTATTTTGTAAATATATACATGTATTAGATAATTACACCCAGACTCGAGATAAACAGACATGTTTTAGCCACCAGCCCGTTAATAATAATAATATGGTGGGACATTAACACACACGGTCATTTGATCCCAAACTAAGCAGAGCTTGTACTATGGAAACCAGATAACTGGTAATATACTACATACAATACTTTTCTTTTGTAAATATATGAATAAATATAAATAATTACACCCAGACACAAGACAAACCGCCATATTTAAACAAATGTTTGGAATCAAACCTACGAGCTGCGGAGGGAAAAGCAAGTATTTTACCGACCACGCCAACGGGCTTTTTGTTTACCATTATTTTACTGTCTCATTATAACTAACCATAATGAAACGGAACCTAGTGTTTAGTTTAAGAAACACCTTACCTTCTTTTCTTAGGTTTTTTGTCTCTTTTCGCCTTCTTGTCATCGTTCAAAGGCTCAGGCGAGGATGGCCTTTTAACAGCTGCAATAAAAATGTATACTTTCAGTCTAACATCACCAAATATCTTTCTACGTACTTAGTGGTATACTAAAATCAGTACAACTTCGTTTTTTGTACCTGAACTAGGATTTGATAAAAATTGCAGTTCAGTTCAGATACCGTACCTATTATAACAGTCTTATTCATAAAAATCTTATAAGACTCTTTGGTTAAAATGTACTTTGTCTCTTACCTACTGGTATAAATATCAAGATAACAGACAGCGAAAAACTAATTATAAACCTATTTTAGCTATAATGAGCTTATAAGAAGTTTATGAATACGGGGGTAAGTGTTTATAGTGATTGTGATTCTGTTAAGAAAGGGATGCGAATATACGCTATGTATAACCGCGCCTCTTTCTATCACCGGAATAACAATAGTTTTAAACAAACATAGTTTTAAACAACGACAGAGCAGGCCCGCTACTCTCTCCTCAAACTATCTTTGTGTAACAACAAAGATTTGTTTCGGTGTCTGCTTGAGGCGCTGCCCTCCGTGTCTCAGTGTACAATACGACGTGTTTTTGGTGAAGTCTGTCTCTGTTTCAAATACAACGCACAAGCCCAGGCGTTATCCATGGTTTAATGTTGCAGAATTTTTTAGGTACGGTTTTACTAAAGGTATTTTTACTAATCACACTTTGTAATGAGTCAACATAGTACTGTAAAGAAATATTTGGGTCATTAGAATTATAAACCAGGTCAAGATTAATATTTCGTATGTCATTTTCGAGGTTAGTTAGTCCCAATAGAAATGGGAAAAAGTCAACACAGGAATCAGATCTACTGATATCGTGGCGAAGCTACAGGTATACTCACGGAGTGTGTGTGTAGGTGTAGGTGCGGCCGGAGGTGGTGCGGGTTCGTCGTCCACCAGGATCACATCCTGCGAGTCTGACTCGTACCCACCCCATGCTGGGGACAATACACACATATTTTACACACATATTTTACACACAACTAATCCCTATCTTATATTGGTAGTAACTCTTGACTCGACTATCTAACGAGTTGAGAGATTTTAGGTCTCAATCCACACACTCTGACTAAGTGCGGTTTCTTGGATATCACATATTCTCGAATGGTTAGTTCTTAGATATGCGGGTTTCCTCATGATTTCCTTCACCGATATTGAGTACCAGCGATGGAAAAATTCACACAAAAATGTGTGGGCATGACCGGTGTTCGAACCTTATATTTCAACCGCAAGGTTTCAACCTTGTTAGTTTCCCTTGCTGAGCAAGGGTCTTCTCTCAACTATCTTACGAGCCGAGAGAGTTAAGGACTTAATCTACACACGCTGGCAAATTGCAGGTTGGTGGATGTACCGCTGCTTAGCTTTATAATTTTTCAACTAATTTTTAGCCAAGTCCGCTGCCTAAATTTCTGCCTTTGGTTTCAGCCTTTTCAGTCTTCTGGTAAATTCTACAATACCTTAATAGATTGTTGCTAGTGTTCTCACCTGGTCTGGACGGTGGACGGGGACTGTTCACCGCCGGACTCACCACCTGATGTAACAAAACAATTTAATATTTATGTGTACACACGTGCATCTAACACCTAACGCCACTGAGCAGGCGTTACGTAACAATCCTGGATTGCACAAGCAGTTTCAATGACGATTAACATAGGTAATTAATAATAATAAATATAGTGAGACATCAACACACACGGCCATCTGATCCCAAACTAAGCAGAGCTTGTACTATGGAAAAAAGATAACTGGTAATATACTATATATAATACTTTTCTTTTGTAAATACATACTTAAATATAGATAATTACACCCAGACTCAAGACAAACAGACATGTTCATCACACAAATGTCAGACTTGGTGGGTATCGAACCCATGACCTGCCACTTTTGATCGCATGATGTAGCTGAAATAAGCTTTGCGCTAATGGTGGAATCAAAAGCATTCTCCAAACCCAGTTGTTTGATAGGGAAAAGGAGATTTATCAGATAGTGTGTAAGAACTGACCCGCGAGAGTGCTGGGGACGTGAGCGGAGTGCCACCCAGCCGCCGCACCTGCCTCTCTGCAGACGACCGGTTTGAACCTGACAACAAAAATAAAAATAAAACCATCATGGAAAACATAAATAAAAACAAACCCAAAATTAAAACTGCTCGGTGGTTCAGTGTTCGGTTAATAACCGCGAGGTACGGGGTTTGATTCCCGAGTTGAGCAGACTTCAAGTTCGCAGCCTGAAGTTTGGAATTGTGCCGAGTGAACAGCAGCAGCTCGTCCCTTATTATGTATGGGACTTAAAGATAGCCGGCGAAAAGTGGGCGACATTATAGCAGGTAGATTATAGCTATCGGGAAACAGAGATGCCGGTAGCGAATTCCACAACTTGGCAGTTCGCACCATAAAAGTGGTAGCAAAGCGCTTTGTGCGTGCCCGTGGAATTTCCACCATATAACGGTGGCGCATAGCCGTACCTCTACTTGTCCGATGGAAGCAGCATTTTGTTTAGATGTGTATTGTTTTAGAGTACTTTTGAATACAAAATTAGTGACATCCGTCATCGAGTTATATATATTATTATATTATTGACCAGCAAGGTAGTAGAACTTAAATGAAAGCTTTACAAGTTACAGATATACAAAAAAAAAGCAACCGGGATCTTCCAACTCCCTCAAAATTTTTCTAGTCTTACCACCTAAAAATTCTCTACCACCCACCAGACAACCGCACCACCAAGCGGCCTTACAGTGCGAGGTCTGGTGACACCATTAAAGAAAGTGGGTCGAAATTGTTGCTTTTATAGTTTCCAATCATATGGAGCTTCATTCCACTGCCACCTTCTCACCGAAAATCATTCGTAAACGCGAGTGGGAATCGTTATATTGGGCATCATAGATTTCATCATTGCTTAACATCGGGCAATTGTAGCGCAGCGGTGGCGCAGCGGTACGGGCCTCGCCTTAGAGATAAAAGCTCGCGGGTTCGAATTCTGGTGGTGCCCACACATCTTTGTGTGAATCGTTTCATCGCTGCTGCTCAATATCGGTGAAGGAAAACATCGTGAGGAAACCGGCATGTGTAAGAACTAATCATTCGACGACATGCGACATCCACCATCACGGATTTGGCCAGCGTGTGTGGATTAAGACCTAAACTCTCTCAACTCGTAAGATAGTTGAGAGGAGACCCGTGACCAGCAGTGGGACAAAAAAGGGTTGGCGTGGGCAATTGTAGTCAAGCTCAAGCGTATTTCAGGATTAAACCAACACAGTTGGCGGGGCAGAACCGCGGTCGGCCACCAGATCCTTCAGTCTTCACAACAGCAATATTAAAACATTCAATTACATAATTTAAGTTCTAAAAAGGTGTCATAACACCTCCAGCGTTGTCTAATTGCACTGAATTCACAGATCACGATGTTGGGCAAGCGTGACACACTTTTGTGATCGCAATGCGCAAGCGCCGGTTTATTCATCCTCATTAGTTTCGACGTTTGTTAAGAGATGGGGCTGAAATCTGTTTGTCTATTTCAGTCCAACCCTTATAGTATCCCACTACTGGGCACGGGTTTTCTTTTAACTATCTTACGAGCTTAGAGAATTTAGGCCTTAATCCACACACGCTGGTCAAGTGTGGGTTGGTGGATGTCACATGTCCTCGAATGATTAATGCTTAGATATGCCTGTTTTCTTTCACACATATTGAGCAAGTTAAAACAATTCACACAGTGTGTGGGCAACACCGAAGATCGTTCCCGCGACCTTACATTTCAAAGGCGTGGTTGATACCGCTGCGCCACCGCTGGCTGCAATTGTCTATTCATTACTAAACCATAAAACTGCTAGTATTGTCTTAGATATATGCGAATATCACATATTGAAATAAAAAAAAAATACCTCAGTCCACCCGTGAACATGAAGTCTGAAAAGACTTTGAAACGTCAGGATCTAAAATCTAAAATAAACTGCGATAAAATCCGTTAAAAAGTAGTTTAATTTCAACCATTAAACTGATTTAGGTGAACTTTGGTATGAAAATAGTTTGGATTCTAGGAATAGACATCTATACTTAATATTATAAATGCGAATGTAAGTTTGTTTGTTACGCTTTCACGCAAAAACTGCTAAACCGATTTGGATGAAATTGGGTATGGAGGTAGTTTGAGACCGGAGAAAGGACATAGGATAGTTTTTATCCGACTGCGCAAAAAGAAGGTAATGTTTTGGCGCGATAACCGACATACACGCGGGCGAAGCCGCGGGCGGAAAGCTAGTATGGAATAAGGTTTTTGCTATAAATGACATAAGACGTTCGCGAATACGCGAGACGCGATCTATCAACTGAGTTTTACGCGTAAAAACATTATCTCACTTTAACTCAGTCGGTAAAAAGAACCGTTAAAAATAAAAAAAAATTGGTTGTTTGTAAAGTAGGTTTACGATCGAGATGTTTACGTGATAACGTCTTATTGGTGATATAAGTTTTTGGGAAGTAAGGAATTAATATTGTTGCCGCTAGAGTGAGAGAGACGGAAGATCGGTCCACTCACTCGAACGCTATGCCAGCCTCCGCTCGTGAGGATTCCGCGTGACAAGTTTCACGGAATGACTGGCAGCGCTCGAGATGAGACGGGAGATCGGTCCGTCTCTCTCTCGTTATACCTGCGATCGCGCTCGTGAGGTTTTGGTGTGACACAAGTTTCTTAACATGTCACCCGACTAAAACGATTTTAAAGACGTTATCACGTCAAAAAAACATACCAAATGGGGCAGTGTATACGTTTCTACAACAAACTTTCAAACAATATTAGAGAAATGACTCATCATCATCATCATCATTCCCCTTGCCTTTTTCCCATTTCTATTGGGGTCGGCTCCCAGTCTAACCTGATGCGGCTAGCTACCAGAATTATACGAGCGACTGCCATCAGACCTCGACACCCATAGGGAACCAGTAGCCGAGATGGTTAGACCAGGTGTCAGATTATATTGGCTTCGGACTACATGAAACGATTGACATAGATGTGTTAAATAACAACCGGGACCGACGGCTTAACGTGCTCCCCGAGGCACAGAGGGTAGTCGCTCAACCAACCAGACACCGAAACCAATCTTTGTTGTTACACAAATATTGTCCGAGGTGGGAATCGAACCCGCGACCGCACCGCTGGACTAATAGCTAGCTTCCGCCCGCGGCTTCGCCCGCGAAATTGATCTCATTAATCTTGTTTCTCCATACAAACTTTGGAACCCCGTTTGACCCCCTTAAAGGGTGAGTTTTGAAAAATCCTTCCTCAGTGCACCCCTAGACCCCATAAGGAACCTATGTGCCAAATTTAGAGTCTACAGACCCAGCGGTTTGGGCTCTGCGTTGATATGTCAGTCAGTCAGTTTCTTCTTTTATATATTTAGATTATAAAATCTACGTCATGTAAGGAAAGCATGATATACATTTTTAGACTATGCAACAGATAAAAATGCTTATTAGTAAACATTTAAAAAGAAAAATCATCTGAATTTTTTGGCAGTGTTTCTCAGTAGTTGCCAGTCATTCACAACACGGTAGGAAAAGAAATTGGTAATTTTTTATGTATACACAAGTCTCAAGAATAATAAAAAGTATTTTCAGCAGTTTCAACACAAAAAAATCAACAGATTTAGTATGTATAATATTAGTACGGATATTGTGTTGCCTGTGGTATTCCAAACTATATCTATATCTGTGCCAAATTCTGTTTAGTAGCATTTACGTGAAAGAGTAACAAACATCAACAAATCCATACATACAAATTTGTAATCTCATGTTTGTAATGGGATAGATAAAATAAGTTTATTGAACGTAATGGCATATACATGAGCTAGTTACAATACTAAGCTAAAATATAATAATATAGTGGGACATTAACACACACGGTCATCTGATCCCAAACTAAGCAGAGCTTGTACTATGGAAACCAGATAACTGGTAATATACTACATATGATACTTTTCTTTTAAATATAGATAATTACACCCAGACACAAGACAAACAGACGTATTTAAACAAATGTTTGTCTCGGGTGGGAATCGAACCCACGACTTGCCGCGTGAAAAGCAAGTATCTTACCGACCACGCCACCGGCCCGTCAAATATAATTACTTATTGCTATTATTTATCTTTAAAATCTAAATATAATCTTTAAGACTATGTATATTAGACTAATAATTACTAACTTCTTCAGAAGAGGTGTTGGCTAGCCTAGTTAGAGATCTGGCCTATGTTCCAGGCCAGATTTCTAACTATTCTAAATTAAGCCAAAATGCCACTAAACACAAATTAATTGCTAGTTTCTACAACAAGATACAAAAATGCCTAACTAAGTATATTAAAGACTAGCTGCCCCAGCGAACTTCGTACCGCCAGCGGACAAAATTGTGAATCTAAACCATTCCCAGATCCCCTTGAACACACACAAAAAATTTCATCAAAATCGGTCCAGTCGTTTAGGAGGAGTTCAGTCACATACACACGCACACAAGAAATATATATATTAAGATAATCTATTTCAGAATTTCAAGTAATATTTATAACTTTGTTGCAGTAGGAAATCGAATATAGTTTTAGCAAAAATTTTGCGCGTTAGTCTATATATGCCGACCGTTTAACTCGCGTATCGCCATCTGAGGTACAAAGTCATAAAATATTAATTAAATATTATTTAACCACAGACAAAAGTAATGTAAGACTATTCGTCACTAATACCCATATCGCTTGAATCTTCATCACTGTCTGTGCAGGTTGAGGAGTCAGAATCTAGGCGATAGGCGATACGCGAGTTAAACGGTCGGCCTATAGTTGTGTGGTCGATGGTTTTACCGGCATGTCCAGGAGAGGGAGCAGTCGGTATGACGAGGTCACGCCACCGCTTCACCAGCACCTTGGCGCGCCTCGCGAGAGTAGGGTCCGTTGACTTCCGTCGTAACTCATTCACGTGCTTACCCAGTCGGGTGGCCTGCAATAATACAAGGTTTGGTTAGGTTAGGTTATACGGAACTTGCGGAGGGACAATGCCCTCTTCCAGCCCCCTTAAACGGGTCCAGGGGCGACGGATTAGGGTGCGTCCATCGTCCCCCATATATCAGGCCCCAAGGCGGCGGCGCGAAGTATTCCCGGCGTGAAAGCTGGTCAGGCAGAATTATTTTCGCATTTATAATATTAGTAAGGATGTGGTTTAAATTTTTTTGCTGACGCTACTTTTACTTGTATATTTTTTGTATGAAGTTAGTCCAGTCAAGTCCAGTCCTATTCTTATTTGATACTCATACGGTTAAATACAACAAGTCTTTCCCATGATTATTACCATACAAAAGCAAGAGAAAACAACTCTACTTACCTCCAACAACTCTTTTGTGATATTGAATCTCTCCAGTATGGAAATAATTTCGTTGACAGTATGCATGTCGACAACCTGAAATAATTAAAAAAATAACATTAATTTAAATTTATTACTATGACGTCACTTACCGAGATATCAGGGAAGGGGGTCACCCTATCTATGGTATGAGGAAGGTAGCAAGGTACTATACGTACTCTTTAGAGGTAAATACCACGTAAAACACAAGGTCCTTAATTCATAAACAATACCCTTACCCGTGTTGTGGGTCGCCTATAGTAAGCACTCACAGCGTTTACTGAGCAATGTCCATGTTTGACACTGATAGGTCACACTTACTCTTGTTTTTAATTTGTTTTCTTCTTTTAGAGCTATTTATGTTTTTTTTCTTTTTCTATATGTTTCTTTTTTATAATTTCATTTTGTGTGTCCTGTCTTTGTCAAATAAATGTTTTTCTTTCTTTCTTTCCTTAGTACGAGCTGTCAGTACGAAAAAAGTTTACGAATACTATCAGTAACATGTCAAGATAATTCGTTAAAATACACTTAAATCTACAAACTATTTCACCTATTCTGTTGCCAATCCATTTTATTCTATTTCAAGCAATTCTATTTTCTTCTCCCCTACATAGTATAAAACAAAGTCGCTTTCCCTGTCCCATAAATCCCTATGTATGCTTAAACATTGTCTATTTAATATAGATCAATATGACCCTTTACAGCACAGAATTTAAATGAATATTTCCGAAGATATTACAGATTTAACATAGCGATGCGGCGGTACCAGCACGGCCGCGCGCGGCGCGTGCTGTTTGTATTGTCTAATGGCAAAAAAGCTGTTAACGTTGTATAAAAGGACATTTTGTAAATATACCTCAATATATTTAGTATCCGCATTGCACCCGTGCGAAGCCGGGCGGGTCGCTAGTAAATAATATTTTGAATAAAAGAAATGAGATTTAAAAAGCATTTTGACTAGGTAGTTCAAGATAGCATTCGAAAAATTTTATCGTAATGTTGAACTCGTACTAAGGGTACTGTAGTATAGCGAAAAATATACAAATAAAATTCCACAACAACCGCATTTCACCATTATTTGATGCCAATTTATCGTTGCACTGAGATTTTACGACGTTTCGCAATCGACGGAAGAAAATAAAAACCCAAAACAGTTTCCTACGATAGCAGTCTCTTGGTAAATTTATATGAACTTACTACCTGCTTAGGTAAACTTGATACCGAATATTTCTCACCTTCCTTCGATCTGTACCAACATTTCAAAACCAAAATCTGTCAAATCAGTTCAGCAGTTCTCGAGTTTTAGCAATAAAAACACTCGTCAAAGCATTTTTATATTATGAAATAGCTTTCCCGCCACGTCTCCACCTGCGTGTATGTAGGCTATCGCGTTAAATCATTAACCTCTTTTTGTGCAGTCGGATAAAAACTACCCTATGTCCTTTCCCGGGTCGCAAACTATCACCATAACAAATTTCATCCATATTGTTTCAATAGAATTGGCGTGAAAGCGCATTAAGCAGACAGACAGTTACTTTCGCATTTATAATATTACCTAGTAAAGCAGGATAACTTCCGCCCGCCTCGGATACGCGTGGTGAGCTTAGGGGGTGAATTTTAAAAAATCCTTTCATAGTGCCCCCTTACTGGGCGTTCGCACTGCACAACAAAGCGTGATACAAGCATAGTCTTATCTCTTTCTCCTCATGTCTTAAAGACAGAGATAGATAGTGCTTGCAACATGTTTTCTTATGAATGTTTCGCTAGTGGAAACTAAGGGTTAGACCTCATATGAAACAAAGAATGAATGGAAGAAGAAGATAATAGAGATGACAACTCATTACCTATTTCACCGATTCTAATCAATGGGTCATAGGAACGAAGGCCTGTTTGAATGAATGGGGAATTCAGACTAAGCAGACTAGATGAAGTGACGATCTGTTTAAGGTGGCTGGCAACTGCAAAGAGGCGTATGACAGGAGAATCATAGTAGCTTTAGGAGAGGCCTACCTTCAGCAGTGGCCATTGGCCTTAATGAAAGGAGAGACAAGAGCTAGGCTCTGTTGGAAGACATATTTCAAAAATCACTATAACATATTATTTTGATTACTACAAAGTATTTTTTTTAGACCTTATCCATCACCGCAATCCCAACGCTGCTGCTCCTGTAAGCCAGGATCGACAGCGACGCTGTGAAGAGACTCGAAATTTGACTGCAGTCAAGTCCCGGGACACCTAAAACTGTCTTGGATCCCGCACAAAAAACAGAAAAATAATAGGAGTTGAGAAGTAAGATTGCCCACTTCCCTCCTGGTAAAGCGCTAAAATAATAATTATAAAGGGACCTATTCCAACTGGTTGCAGTGGCATGGCATCAAGGCAAAATCCTTTGAACATTACAAATTTGCAATGGTTGCAACAAGATCGGTATTATTATAATAATACTGATCTAGCGGCCCGCCCCAGCTTCGCCCGGGTATCTTCAGCCCACTCAACAATTTACAAAAAATGTAATAAATAAAGAAACGCTCAAACGATTTTGTGCAAACTTCACATAAACCATCTACTAAATAGTCGGAACAATGCCTAAACATTTGGTTTGAAATTACAAGGAAAAGTGGCATCATTGATTTTTATAGATAACAGTATTATTGAAACTAAATAAAAGATTACAAAACAGATTAAATTGTCTAACAAATTAGATGGGCACCTGTTGAATGAAAGGTCAAGCCAACAACCTCTGGTAATAGTAACCTTTGGAATTATTTATAATGAAACTGTCCACACATTAGTTAGACCATAAAATAATTATATAAAGAAATTTCAGATTGGCATGTTTAGTACCCACAAGGGGTGGTACATCTAAATGACATCTCATGCCAGCTCAACAAGACTGGTTTTCATCGAAGCGACAACTCATAAGCTAGATGAGTGAAGACACGTGCCCAGTGGTGGGTCTAAGACAGGTTCAAGTGAAATATGTTAAAAATACTTTTAAAATATAAACAACTGAACTGAAAAGATAAAGTGTAAAAAAAAGTGACTACTTAAAAGTAAAACTGAGGGCTGAGTCACCTTCCTTCTTCTGTAGGATTGCACCATCAATTTTAATCCCTACACATATTCCGTGGGTAGAATCACACACCAGACAAAGTTGCAAAGCCAAGTGGCCTTGCTGGGTGACAATGTTTGAGAGGGTAGGTTCCAAGCCAAGAATGAATGAATAGAATGTTGCTTTTATAATATGGTTTCTAACCATATAGAGTCTCAATTTACTGTAAGCTTCTCACTAAAAAAAATTAATGAGTATATTGGCCAGGCATGTTCCATCGTAGACTACGTCATTGTTTAAAAGCAGTTTTTTTATTATTTTAGAATAAAAAGCACCTCATTAGTAGAGTGGTAAAAATATATCCAAGTTGTGGGCATGCCCGCTATGAGTACAATGCTGGCTTTGAGCTACACTTCAACCCTTTTTAGAGTGCCACTGCTGGAAACGAATTTGTGGATTTAGGCCTAAACTCTCTCAAATATCTTTGGAGTTGAGAGAGTTTAATGAATGCTTTAGTTTGCTTTGAATTCATATAAGACATTTTAGTGGTTGGGCTTTTTATTGTCAAAGTTTTGATTTAAAAGGACTGAATCTAATTTTGCTTTTACTGCATTAAGCTAGATATCTCACCAGTCTTTAGACTCGTTTGTTAGTCACTCTTCTAGAAAATTCGCATAAACAAACCCGGCAGTACATAAATATTATGTAATCTAAAAATTTTGAGTCCGTCAAACATAAAGACTCACAATTTTTGGATATAACACTTGTTTTTTCTTTTAAATTATAATTCTAACTGTCAAATGTCATTCCATAATTTGTGGACTGCAACATCTATGCCTTCCGATATATATGATATAACTAATAATATATAATGTTTTATATAATTTGTACTATTTTAATAATATTTTCCTGTTTTTATACTTAGTTACACAGTTTTTCCTACAAGGACTATATATACCTAGGATGTGTAGAATTACATTTCATAATATTGCAAGATTTGTACAAAACGAGCAAAGTGTGAAGTAACACAAGATTTGGGTTTATTATTTACTTGGAATCATTTGAACTGCAGGGAAGTTAAACTTGATTATAAAACATCAAACAAACTCAAAAAATAAATCTTAAATCTTTCTTAGTCCAATATGACATGGATAATTAAAACTAGGTACCTGTATATTTATTTTTCGAAAATTAAGATTTCAGTTGAAATTTAGGTAATAAAGATGAATTACTGCATACTCAGCAGACACAGTAGCAGTTAATGATTTGGTACAAAACTGTTACTACGATAGTTGAAAGAAGACCAGTGCCCAGCAGTGGGACACTAAAAAAGGGTTGATGTGATATAACCATTAAGATGACCCACTGACCAAAACTGTAGCAATAAAAGTGAACTATTCGGACCCACAAAAAAATCAACACTATTTATAGCCCCAAAAAAGACCTCCAACATTACTAAAGAGTAGAGGAAGAATAACAATAACAACAGCATGGCCCAGTATTTCACATTATCCACCAAGTAACCTTCACAAACTGGCCCTTAGCAACAAGTAGGAGGCAAAAAACGCACTATTACACTAAACAATCGGTAATTGCCGACCAAATTACTTCTATGGTCTTAAACCATTTAGAACAACCTGTGGATCACATTGAATAAAAAAAACGAAATAACAGAGCACCAGCATACGGCACGCGGATGCGCCAGGTGCCCACACCAACACACTACAGCTACAAGTACTCACGTAAGGTCAATCGGTACAAAAAATACAGATTCACAGCCATATCGTATCATCGCAGCGACTAAGAAGATAAACGGGAAAGGTCGCGCGTGGCACAATTCCATACTTTCACATTGCAAAATTTTTGGCACTAGGGACGGAGGGACGGGGCGGCGCGCTAGCGACGTCAGTGGCCCCTCCGACCCGCAACGGTCTTATATCCATACGCTCAGTTTCCGCTCCGCGAACGCACTGGTTATCCATTTCATTGTTTAGACGGTTATCGCCACATCTCGTGATCGTATCACAGCACAGGGCACTCCCGGAGGCAACCTCGCGAGTAGCTGAATCGTAACATCAAGTCGGGTGTCATGGGCTCGTGGACCGTTTTCATATCTCAGCTAGTTTATCTAACTTACGATCGTCAAAACTCTGTAACTTACATTGTAATTGTTATCCAACGCATTCAGAAGTCGATTACTTAGTTCATGAGCGTTATTACTCATTTATAAACCAAAATATTTAACTAAATACGACGAACGTGTCTTCGGCTGCGTCGTAATGGCGGACCGACGACTACGTATGCCCGTGCCAGGGCATTTTAGCCGAATAATTCAACTGATATCTACCGAGGCGACGCACACTCGTGTTTTTCCGTTTCTTTTGACAGATTAGGCAATTTTTGCTAATTATGACCGCTAGATGTCACTGCAAGTAAGTAAATTATTTTATTAATTCTAATTTTTTTTAATAACTACGTATTAAAACAATTGTTTTATATTTTTTTGTAGTCAATGCCATATTTTTTTATGCTACAAAACCCAGAAATTTTAAGTTATTAATAATTTATTTTCTGCGGTGCTGGCAACTTTAAGAACACCGTTTATGCTAATCTCTACAAAGTTGGCAATATTTGAGTAATGTTTATTTTCTGTATCAGTAGATGGCGTTGTAACGAAGGTTTCAAATAGGAATTTGTTAATCCTGTATTCATAGTAATGCCAGATTAAAAAATATATTTAAGGGCAAATTTTCACAAGCCGCTAGCCGGGTTGACAATTTCATTTTGCGCTAGTGTGTAGATTTTTTTGATATTGTATTTTTTTTTTTACTTCCACTGTGTGCATGTTTTATGATTGTGTAAACTAAAAGCTACACATAACAATAAATTATTTTATTTGCATTTATAAAGACACGTCAAATTGTTGTGAATTAAGTATCGGTTCGACCGTCCTCGGACGGCTCACCGAAAAAGTTCGGTGAACCAATAGAGGCCCTTTCGGCTAATTGGGTTAGGCCATTAGCAATAAAAAATGTTGTAAGAGTTATCGGTTCCACCGTCCTCGTACGGCTCACCGAAAAAATCCGGTGAAACAATAAAGGCCCTTCCGGCTGATTGGGTTAAGTCATCCGCCAATAAAATGTTGTAAGAGTGTGCGTGAACATGCAAAAGTGTCCTGTACGAGTTTACCTCGCCTCCTCCAAAAACTGACAGAAACAATTTAGTACTTGAAGTTGTGTATTGCGTAGGTACTCCCAGCTATATGCTCTAAGACTTGTTCTCTATCGAGGTACATAAACAGTTGGTATGCATAAACTGTTCATGTTTTGTGTTTAGTGTGTAGTTATTATTTGTTAAGACGCTTCAACTTGCTGTATGTGGTTACATTGGGTCTCCAAAAACTCGCAGAAACAATTTAATACTAGAAGTTGCGTATTAACTCCCGTGTTAAATATTTAAGAGTAATGAGGCCATTAATAAAATACGTTATAGTCTTAAATCGTCAGGTTAATGTTTTCTGTACCAACTGTTCCACCCCCAGTCTCCTAGTATTATAGGTAGTTGCTGCCAGTTAACATGTTGATAGCAGTCATAGAATCTACCTCAACGGCTTAAGCGTGCAATACATATGGCACGGTAATATCACGGTAATATTATTATCTATCAGTATCTTCTTACAAACGGTCGGAACCTTACTGAACGAAAAGTGTGATTAAAGTTTGACCTAAGTAAGATATAAAAGTGTGACATTTTTACGTCATAGGTCAATTTATAAGTATACAATTCGATTTCTAGAAAACAAAATATTCAGAACCACACAAGATTCACAACTCCTGTCAAGTACGAACTGTTTCTACTCTCGTCTTTCGATATCGTGGTAATGTTTTCGCGTATTTTTGTATGGAAAATGAAAAATGGCGTTGTTCCTTTCCGTACAAAAATACGCTTTAATATTACGACGTTATCGAAAAACGAGAGTTAAAAAATTTGTGCTCCCCTACTATAATTTGTCTAGCCGAGGCTGGTACTACGATAATCGAGTAATTTGTAAGAATCACTAGTGATGAAAATTTTTGTAGGTTCTATTGACATGTTTACTTGGAGCAACTATAGTAGTAGTATTGTTTTAGAATTACGCGAATATCACACATTGAAATAAAACTACTTTTTAACGGATTTAATCGCGGTTTTTTATTATAGTAGTTTCAATATTTTAATTAAACGCTTGTATCTTTTTTTTTTTTTTATTAGCCATTATTGTCCCACTGCTGAGCAAAGGCCTCCCCCAAATTCTTCCATTTTGTCCGGTCTCCCGCGACCTCTGGCCATCCAATATCGAATGCATCCAGATCATCCCGCCATCTTTTTCTCGGTCGGCCTCGGCGACGGCTACCGTCTTGCGGCACCCAGTATGTGGCTATTTGGGCCCATCTCTCTGGCTGCATCCGACTCAAATGGCCAGCCCACTCCCACTTTAACTTGGCCGTCTTGTGGCCCACATCTATTACGCCAGTTTTTTTACGAATCTCGACATTGGGGACTCTGTCTTGACGTTTGATGCCAAGGATACTGCGCTCCATTGCTCTTTGGCAAATCTTGAGTTGGGATTTCTGTGTCTCGGTCAAAGACCAAGTCTGAGCACCGCTGCACCGTAAGTTAGGACAGGCAGAACACACATGTATCATGCTTGTATCTTAAAATTGTATAATAGTGTGTGCCAGGCTTTATAACTTGCTTAACTTTTTTTTTATCTACCACATCGAAGCTAGCAACACAGACATTTGCGTCAAATCAATCAAAGAAAGCGCTATATGCTACAGCAGTTGTCATTTTTCGATTTTGTGCGAAGTCGTGTGTGTTCCATTATTTACAATGGCATAAGTATTTTGCATTTATCAATATCCAAGCGCATTCATGCTTTTCGATCTTTAAATGTCTAACAATAACAGTGTCATGTGAATAAACACTACAGGGATGTTACATATTTGAGGGGTATAAATGGGGGTATTATAGTGCATTTGTGTTGTGTAGTGAGAGAAACGATGGATCGCCGCTGTTCTCAGTCGGTCCGGACACTAATATTTGATGATTCGGACTCTGACTTGCCTAAAGCTGGACAGAAAAAGGATTTGTCAACGTCCGGAGGACCTTTATCGTTGAATATAAGCGTCGAAGGTATGTGAGAATTGTAACAATTGATTTGCGGTTTCTTGGTGTTTTCAAGGTTCAACTGTTGTTGTGAGGGCGTAAATGAATGGTTCTTGTTTATTGGTCTGTTCTTTTGTGCGCCAAAATTTAAGTTAGCTTTATTAACGCCTACCTCACGCCCGAGTTATGATTGCGAAACTTTTAATTAGGTACATTACTATGACCCAGTTGATTTTTTTTGCTGATAAAAATAAACAATCTTTGCCCTAGTTTTGATTCTTAACGTGCAAGTTGATGTTCAGTCATATTAGAATGCTCTGGTATTTGAATTTATGTAAAAAATGACACATTTGGCACATGTTATTGTGTGATAATTTTATATCAAGAGTATCTGCTGCTCTTCGTTCACTAAGCAACAACTACCTCCATTATGTCTTGTATTGGTATTCAAAACAGCCAGTACTGCACTGGCTCACTCTGTTCCTGGAAGTGCTCGTTTTAAGTAAATTCAGTACTTAAGTATTATGGTAATGTTGAAAGTCATTGAGTTACATTATGTTTGGAAATTGTGTGGGCCAATGTTTTATTAAATATCATTTCAATTTCTTTTCAGTCACTATGGGGTCAATTTAATATTTTAACTTGTAATCAAAACTGTTCTTTAGACTTGGCAGAACACACCATATCTAGGAGTGAATGGCTACAATGTGATGATGCAATTTTAAATTAATTGTTAAATTATGATCTACATCTTTGTTTAAGTCAGCAATATTAAATTATGATTCTTAATATTATATTTTGCTTCTATTTTTTATCTCTGAAATTGGTTTTTATCTTTATTTAAATAATTCTTCTGTGAGTGTGTATGCCACTGAACTTCTCTCAAACGACTGGACCGATTTTGATTAAATTTTTTGAGTGTGTTCGTCGGTCGCTACGGCAGTGCTGACTTCACGCTAAGCGTGTCTTCTCCAGCTTCAAGAACTGTCATCTTTACGAATTTTCTTTTTTCGAAATTTGTGAAAAAATTGAAGATACCTACTGATCTAGATTTATTGTTACAAAACATACACTGCTTGTGAATTTATATCATGCAAATACATCCACACGCAAACTATGCTTTTATATTCAAAAGCTTTCATAAATCATTTTGAGACAATTTCATTTAACATGTTTAGAATTAAAGAATGAACCACACTACCTACTTTATTATTTCACTGGTTATATTAAAATAAATAAATGATTATTATGCTAATTCATTACCACTGTCTGTAATGTGTGCTAACATTGTGTGTGTAAGTTATTTGTTATGACATCACACACATAAGATTTTAATCAAATTTTATTAAAGAAGGTTTTATAAAATTTTAATAAAGAATCTTGTCTTTTCTTCAAGAGGAGGCAATTCTTCTAGCATCTGTTATACCTACTGGTATACTCAAATTTTATTGTACTGTTACTTTACTTTTGTACTGTCCGGTTAAAAATAGCATTATCCTTCCCCTGAGCTGAAATGCAACAACCTCCACAGCAAATTGCTCAAAAGTATTTAGTGGTTTTAAGTGTGGCAGACTGCATTCTGATCACTAATGTGATTATACAATTTTATGACATCATTTTAATTATTAAATCCTAAAATTATTATATTATAGGTAATTCTAGGTATTATTTTTACTATGGTAAAAGCTTTAGGGATGCTACTCCTCTGCTTGAGAACCTTGTAATATCCACTCTATTAATTGATTACACAAATCTTACTCGAACTAAACCTGAAAATGAGCAAATTATCTATCTTCCCAACCCCACCAATTTTTTTTTTCAATTTTATACAATATTTGAATGAAGCATCATCTAGTAGATGTCTTGTGGGTGGAGAATTCTAATTAACTAAAGTATAATTATGAACTTAATAAGTTATTCATTATTACCTCTGTGCTGGCCTCCCCAGTTATTAGTGCACTGACCTTAATAATTATGTTTTGTAGTATTAGTCATGCTTTACTTACAAGACGAGGCTTTCTAAGTAGGTACAATTACTGTTAACATCACCTATTTAGAGGAGCTAAAAGAATACAGCTTGGCTGGGTGACATATGCAAAATTACATCTTCTATCACTGTGTTCTACCCGTTATAACATACAGAGCCGGAATGTGGACACTCATAATAGAACTGGTCCATAAATTTAAAGTCGATCAGCGAGCTATGGAAAGGGTTAGCGTATTTGCATTGCATTGCATTTGCATTGCGTATTCAATACTTTAGGGAAACTAAGATCCCTAAAGTATTGAATACGCAATGGAGTGTTCCGACAGAGAACAAGAAACACTCTCAGATGTAGGGACGATCTCCACAAATAGGCTAGTAGTATACCAGACTCTTTCCAGATGACTGTATGAGTGTCTGAATGAGAGTAGCCATGGATCGTGCTGAGTGGCATGCTTAGGGAGAGGCCTATTTTCAGCTGTGGACTAAAATAGACTAAATCCCACAACCAAAAAGAGTGTTGAGTCTTTTCTAATTTCTCAGCACTAGTTTGGAGTCAAAAAGTTGGTGGTGTGACACCACCGTGTCTCGAATAGCACGTCAAGCTGTCGGTCATTATTATATCGCCTGCGTACCTTTCTAGTCAGTTGGAAAAAAGCAAGGTGGAGATTATATAAAGTTAAAGTTGTCGAAATAGCGCAAAGAATTAGGAAGCTAAAGTGGCAGTGCGTTGGCCATATCTCTCGAAGAACTGATAAACGCTGGGATAAGCGAGTTCTCGAGTGGAGACCACGTCTTGGCAAATGTAGTGTAGGACGCCCTCCAGCTAGGTGGAGTGACGATCTGCGAAAGGGCAGCGACTGGATGTGACAAGCCCGAGGACAGGGTGAAATAGCGCTTATTAGCTGAAGTGACACAGTTCTTAGACAAAAAAATATGCGTCGAGGGCTATTATATTTTGAATGTATTATTTGTAAAGATTATTTAACTTATTCCACCGTTCTAATTGTTTGTAGCACAAGTCACAGTATGATTCCCAGAAGTTTTCATTGAGTTACCTCAATAAATTGCGGTAAACTAGCATAATGGTAACATTCCCACGACAAAACAATAACAATTAGGTATATTTATGTAGACTAAGAGAATGCAATTATGCTGTTTAAATGAACTGTATTTTTAGGGTTCCATACACAAAATAGAATAGTGGAATACCTCTTGTCAATTGGTTTTACAACAACTAAACCACACACGGCCAAAGCCGCGGACGGAAGAAGTTTTAACACGCACTTGTCCTGTTTTGTATAAATCCTAAAGGAAAATACACCAAAGCATGATGATAGCCCTATTTTTGTTATAGGATTGTGTTGTCCTAACTAATTTCAAAATACGAAAATTGCATTTATTTTAAAGCAGCTAGTTACTAAGTTTAATATTTTTAAATCCTTTTAAAACGTATTTCGCAGGTGTCACTCTAATTAAATCGGACTACACTTAGTCCTACGGCCTAGCCGGAGACGCAAATTTAGATTTAGTTTGTTGCCAAAAAATTTAGCACCCCGCTCTGCTTCAGCGCTGGGGTGCATCTCGCCGACCGGAGCTCGTGGCCCCCTCGAGCTCTGCTCCCTGGTCGGCGGTCTCGTAGAATAGGTTCGCGGATTCTATATGTGTGTGGTGACCACACTTGCTTTGATAATCACTTTGTTTTATTTTGTCTTTCACACTTGGATATTCTTTGTATAACGTTCTTAATGTCTAATGATATCATCATTCTATCTCAGCACCTCGGTGGCCGACATTGTCATAAAGCAATTTTTTTTAGGAACTACTGTTACTAAAATGTCTGCCAAAAAGTATTTATTAATGGGTTTTAATAACTACAGTGAACTGTGAAATAAGATTTGGTTTTAATAATATCAATTTGAGGTTTTACTACCTTATGCTACGCAAGCGATAGCCATTGGATGAAATCTGCATCGCACAAGCGAAGTTTTTTGACCGATTAGCATAAATTACTTCAATTCTAGGGACAGGAGTTATCTGTGATGTAACGTAGCCCGGCTGAAAGATGTTCCGTTTTCTTTAAATGACCACTACCACCCGATTGTTCAGTTTTTAAACTGGTGATCTCGACGTGACTTTTCTTTCTAGTTTGATTTTACTTTTTATTTGACTTAATTGCATCAATTCGACCTGTATGTAAGAACTGAAAGAAGGTAATATTTTTACTAAGTAATATTTATTAATTCGGGGTAGGTACCGACATAAAAAATCTATTTGGTGTTTGAACTTTGAACCTCTATATGAGGATGATATACGCTAATATTTTGATTGGGATTTATTAATTGTGTAAATTGTTAGGTACTTTAGCATTTCCTCTATTTCAACCTTTTTGAAGTCGGATTAATAGTTTAAATTAGTTTTATTTGTTTGTTAAGACGTGATCAGACGTTTGTTAGTTAATAAATGTTCGATTTAATACTTCGTTTAGGTGATCAAACTGCTTGTCCATTGCTAAGACAGTTATTTATTACTGATTGTAATCGCCCGTCAACAAGTTGACCGCCATGAGAGGTCTATTGACAGTTTTCAATGAAACTATGACTTGACACGAACAATTTGTAACCTATACTTAAAGTAATATTATCTACAGTCATTGAGATATCTAGGGCTATTTTTAAAGGGGCCTGAATCCTAAGATGTAATGGGTGGAGAAACCAAGGCGACCGCATATTGTCTCCTTTTATGTGAAGCTTAAATCAGTTTTTAATCCAATTCTCCGGGTTGGCCCCACTGACTGATATCTACCTTCTAGACGCTACTTTCTTTAAATATTGTATGAAATTGTAGTCGTCAAAAGTTGGCGGGACATCGGGGAGGATAGCTAATTTGAATTGTTTAAGTTCTTTTACTTGAACGTACCTATGAAAACAAGCTTGTGATCAGACAAATATCGATATCTCCGACTCAAAGGGCTTAACCTCTATTCTGGCGAAATTGACTTTTAAATTCAGCAATGCAATTTAAATTCTATTTAAACTCCTCCATTCGCCAAAAATAGCGTCTGCAACACATTTTTTTTAGAAAAAGACTAGTTACACAGATTAGTTTAGTTTTTGTGTCGTAGCAACAAACCACTGCTAATGACCATATATGTGAGAGTCTTAAACGACACCGTACAAGATACGAATATGTAGTGGTGAAGACCAAGGTGAAACATAATTTAGGCGTGTGCCTATGCCCAGCTATACGATGTCTATCTATGGCATGCCATTAGTTCAGTACCTAGGCTAATTCACGTAATTTCTTGACGCGCCGATCAAGTTGCGGTCCAGTTTCAATTACGTTCACGTCTTAGTGTAAAATGGTATTCTTGTAATTGTCATATTTATACATATCATGAACGTCAAAGCTCGCGTGACGCGAACTTGACGCGAGCGTATCTGACAGCGGTTGTCAGAAATTGCGAGAGTACGAAATGGGCTGTTTTGATCGAAACTTAACTGCAACTGCACCGCAACTGAACTTATTTGATTACGTGAATTGACCTACTGGAAACTATAATTCGTATTATATTTTCTTAGTAATAACAATTTTTTTGTGACAAGGATTTGTAAAGATTCTCAGAGCAAATTGGCTAGTTTTAAAGCTCTATCTGGAGAGGTACTATACTTTTCTTATCTCATTTTCTCACCTACGTAATTCTGTTCAAAGTAGGTACTTCTACATGCAAGTAAACATAAATAAATCATAGCGTATCACTTGGCATCGATTCACAAATTTATCTTATCTTGTAGACATCGATATTACCGGCTTGTGTGTTCGAGTGCATTCTACGATAGCAGGAATATAAACTATTCAAAAACATACCAAATGTCAAATAATATGATTAATGAATTTTGCACTCGTGACACTATCCTCTATTACTACACTGCCAGTATTTTTAGTATGCGCTTGTGTGATAATAGTTGATTTTATTTATTTATTACATTACTAGCGGGCCCCGCAGACGTCGTCCTGCCCGGTAAAGCAGTGCCACCTGCCGGGTCCGAAACAGAATACGACCTATTAGTACTTATAAAAATCGGTCAAGCTGTTTCGGAGGAGTTTTTTTAAATTTTTCTCTGCATAAAAATCACCCTCGTACTTTAAGGAGTATTCTAAAAAAAGAATTAGCGAAATCGGCTCAGCCGTTCTCGAGTTATGCGCGAGAACCAACACATTTTGCGATTCATTTTTATATTATAGATGGAAGGCTTACAGCTAAATAGAACTTTAATACGTACTTAAACTAAGTATTTTATAAGTTTGATTTTACTGATGATTACTATGACTAAATTATACGAGTAAGATATCATGCACAGTAATAGGATACAGAGTAGCCTATAGCGTCCTCAATAAATAGGCTATCTTACAGGGCAAGATTTTTTCAAATCGTACCAGTAGTCCCTGAGATTGACGCGTTCAAACAAACAAACTCTTCAACTTTATATTATTAGTGTAGAAGTTTAGATTTTAAAGGTAGAGCTGGGATCTTTGACTTTAATGTTTGGGTGCACGTGGTGTGATGTTTGGGTAAAAATCGAAAGAACGCGAGGATTAAGTCGCAGGCGCATTCAATTCAACCCTGATTCAATTCACTGCCTTTAGCTTCGTGACAACCAGTTTAGTTTGCGACCTGTACTAGCCTTGTTCAGTTTCCGAGAAAACTTGATCTATAGAAGTTTCTAACTGTTGTAAAACAAAGTTGGGTGTAAACTTTTCTTTTACTAGTTTATAGAAACCATGTCAAGTTTTCTTATTAATGGCTTTAAAGGTATGTAATTGCGCACCTATCCGATCAGCATTGCTGGTTCGTGGTTCACAAATTGTTGAGCCAATCAACTTGTGAAAAATATTTTTCTCACGAGTTTTTAACCGACTTTTGAAGAAAAAGAGAAGGTTGTATGTTCACTAGTATTTATGATTGGTCAAATTATTTTGTCTTAAAAATTAATGTTTCTTGTCATGATTTGTGATTAAACTGAGAACTGAGAATTCGGGGATTTAATAATTAATAATTAATTAATTAAACAGAGAATTCGGGGATTTGTGACATCCACATTTTTGTTATTGCTGTATCAATTTTATGATCTATTATTTTAGATTATTTCTAATCAACAACAAAATGTAGCAAAATGTGGTGGACAGGACAGGAGGCTATAGTAAATAGGCGCTTTAAATTGAAATAAAACTACTTTATAATAAGGGGTTTTATCGCCACCCGTTTTTAGTCCACCCGTGGCCATGAAGTTTGAAAAGACTTTTAAACGTCGGGATCTAAAATCCGTTATAAAGTAGTTTTATTCCAATGTGTGAAATTCGCGTTAATCTAACAAAATACTAAGCGCTATAAAGTTTATCTGGTTCATGTATTGGTGACGGCGACAGCGGCGGCGGCGCCGCGGCGTTTTTGGACAATCGGCCTAAAGAGTTATAAAACAGAATAGCACGTAAAGTTCTTACTGGGATTCCTACCCGCTGCAATTTATACCGGAGAACCGGCTACTATTTTCAAACGTCTGTCAAGCATTGTTTATTTCTTTTTACTCATCTCTGAGCGAATGAGATGGACAGTGTTTGCAACATGTTTCCTTGTGCGTGTTAGTGCAAACCAGGGGTACCTAATACTGATAAACTGTTAAGTCTGGAAATCCAAGTATAATCCGACCGCGAGCTAGTCACCGCCCTTCATGGGTCGTAATTGGTCTTGATTGATTATGATTTAGCCGACGATGGCCGCATCTAGGTTACGGCCATTGGCTTGGCGTTAGGGGTGTCAGATTGAATAGCTTTAATACATATAAATCCGTTATAAAATATCAATCAACCAATTATCTATTTGCAAAGAATTCATTAAATTTTTTTACAGGGTCAGATCTTAAATTCTTAAAAGTCATTGTATTGCATGCGAGCAATCGTGCAGATTATTATTAAAATTATTCAAAAAAATATTATTATTATTAACTATTACACAACATAAATAAAATTATAACAATTAAATAACAATAATAAATAAAAAGTTTCATTTCAATCAATTAAATAGTTACCAATAGTGGTTAACTGACAACCCTAAATCGTGCTGCGTAGATTGTCACTGTCACAAATTATCTGTCGATACTTTGATATCAATGCAACAAATGTCTGTTGGTGTGGTAATGTCAATTATTGTTTATTTTGGTTGCACTCCAAATAAGTACCTATACATATTGATAGAGCGTAGGATTATGTCAAGTTCGAAAACTTCTAACTGGTCAAGGCTGCAAGCTGAATAAGGAGTTATGGGGCCTTTGTATAGATTGACCGTTCTTGCTTGTTGTATCAGCTTTGTTTGAAGGAAAGTGGACATCTGGGCTCTAAAACTCTTCTAATTATCATGATAGTTTAACTACCTTCAGTTTACAGTACAAAAGTAGCTGTGCTATTCCAGGTTATAATCTAGGTGTATTTGTAGATAAACAATCCTTCTTCAACATTTTATTTTTTTAATGGCTCGGTTGTAGACCATTTGCCAATAACAAAGTTAGGGAAACTTATAAAACATTAAAACAATTTAATTTAGAGCGGATGGAAAAACCAGGATAGGATTTGGGAAGGATTAAATTTTTAAGTTGGTGTTTAAGTTTATCTTCTTCAACATTATAACGTTTCCAAATTTAAAAATTCCATCTTAACACGTTAAACGTGCAGTGCCCCATATATGGGTCACTGCGCAACGACCAGGTACCAACGCACTAAGGGAAATTTAGTGAAGGTAAGTAGTGAGTTAGTAGTGAGAGTTTATCTCAGTGCAAGAGTCTCTGTTAAAGCACCTACCAAAATGAAATATCTAAGTATTTCCAGTAAAGAACTGTTTTTATTTGTTTTTAGTAAAAATTGTTAATTTATTAAAAAAAATCGTCTTCTTGACGTTGGATTCCAAGCCCATTTATTATTATTTACGTTTTTAACAGCAGAAAAGATTGAAGTTATATGTGGGTCGCACAAAGAAATGAAAACAATCTGTATGGGGACGTTTAACGTGTTAAAAACGTGCTGGCAATTATCTAGATTATACAAAAATGGTGATTTGACATTTGGGAGGAAGTTTCGTAGAAAGTTGAACTATCACGACCCCGATAGCGACACGACTTTATGCACTAGTTGCTGCCTGTGGATCTGATTGTGAATAGGTTTTCTCGTAAATAGTAGATAGCGTACATACGTCCTCACTAAAATAATTCATAAAATATTTCTACAATTTTAATATGAAAAGTTAAACTACAGATAGACTGGCACGGTTTCAGATTAACGTTTTTATAGCACGCGTTTCAACATACGCGTTTAAACGCGCGTTTTATTAGGGGCTTTCAATAACTCAATCAACGCTGACATTCGTAATGGTAACAGTAATAAAATTGAGAACAGCAAGAACTATAGGACATTAAGGCTCATCGCATCAGCTTTTTTATAATACTTAAAGGGCCCTATGCTGTAGTCATTTAGTGAAACCGTGTCAGCTGATTTTATTCTATCGTATTGAGAAAAAAGAGATGTAAAACCGAATAGTATGCGATCGCAAAGTCTCGACCATGACTGTGTGAAGGTGAGAGGTGCGACGACTGAAGCTGTAGAAGCGATTTAAATAAAATAATATATACGCGTGTGTATATCTATCAAGCAGCGGTGGCGCAGTGGTACGGGCCTCGCCTTAGAAATATAAGGTCGCGGGTTCGAATCCCAGTCGTGCCCACACATATTTGTGTGAATTGTTTAATCGCCGCTGCTCAATATCGGTGAAGGAAAACATCGTGAGGAAACCGTCATGCCTAAGAACTAATCATTCGAGGATATGTGAGATCCACCAACCCGCACTTGGCCAGCGTAAGTGGATTAAGGCCTAAACTCTCTCAACTAGTAAGATAGTTGAGAGAAGACCCGTGCCCAGCAGTGGGACACTAAAAAGGGTTGAAGTGAAGAAGTGAAGTATATCTGTAAAACGTTAGTCTGAAGCATTTTTAAAGTTTATAAATAAATATGTATACCTTTAATCAATAGTACATCATATCTAGGCCACCTTCAACTTTTAAATATTAAATTATCTGTATAATCATTGATGTGGACAGTTGTGTATAAATATTTAATGTAATAAGTACCAACGTGAGTCAATTCTCATCCCTAAACATGTTTGTAGACTAATAATTTGGACTAGTTTTCCCATTGATTTGAATGTTAGAATACGAAATAATGAATAATAGGTACCAGTGGCGATGGGTGTAACTCTGAAAAGGGGAACTTAGGAAAATAATATCTGTTCACTACCGTCACCGATCGTTCTTACACTTGATGCTATACTTATTTTTGTTGCTATTTAAAACTTTCAGCCGTTACATAGTATATTATTAAGTACGTGTGATATTGACCGTTCCCTAAAGGGAAGCCGATGGGAATCGGCTTGTATGGATTCTTCGCGATTGGTAGGTACTACGGTTATAATCTATGATCGTACTATAATGATATTAATAAATAAATAAAAACATGCCTTGTAATTCGGACGGACCGGTGGCGTGGTCGGCAAGATACTTAATTTTCACGTTGCAGCTCGTCTCGGTTCGATTTACACCCGAGACATTTGTGTGATGAACATGTCTTTAGTCTGGGTGTAATTATATAGAGTAGGCATGTATTTTTATATGTTCTTTAAGTTTTCCATTTGATTTCCATAGTACAAGCTCTGCTTAGTTTGGGATTAGATGTCCGTGTGGTTTAGGTCTCTAGACAAAGTCACATATCAAAGCGATAACGAAATATCTAAAAAAATAAATGTACGGAATTGACTAAGGCTGCTCGCCCACTACCGATATTGTGATCGACTCAACGCGTGGTCTTGAGTTTTGTGTTAAATTCCACAAAATCGGTCATAAATAGGTGGATAAATCGGTATGTCCGGGCATCGTTAAGATTGTCACGTGACAATTCGCAGATGAAAGTCTATCCCACTTTTTTTTTTTCTTTTGCGATCAGAGATATGATAGTACATACACAAATATGTGCGGAGCATATCGGTGCACTATTCATTCCAAACTCTGTAAGTCTGGTGGGACCGCTTAACTACCACCGCAATCACACCCCTGCTACTCCTGTAAGCCAGGATCAACAGCGGCGGCGTGAAGTCTCGGTATTCGAATCCGGCCCAGTCCCTTAAGCCGTTACCGCAATCCCGCCATGCTGCTCCTGTAAGCCAGGTTCAACAGCGACGCCGTGAAAAGACTCAGTAGGTATTTGAATCGCACCTAGTGCATTAACCCACCATCGCAATCCTGCCATTCCTTGCATACGCCTGTAAGCCAGGATCAACAGCGACACCTTGAAGACACGCGATTTGAATAATAATATGATTGCTGAGCAGCGGTGGCGCAGTGGTACGGGCCTCGCCTTAGAAATATAAGGTCGCGGGTTCGAATCCTAGTCATGCTCACACATCTTTGTGTGAATTGTTTAATCGCCGCTGCTCAATATCGGTGAAGGAAAACATCGTGAGGAAACCGGCATGTCTAAGAACTAATCATTCGAGGACATGTGACATCCACCAACCCGCACTTGGCCAGCGTGTGTGGATTAAGGCCTAAACTCTCTCAACTAGTAAGATAGTTGAGAGAAGACCGGTGCCCAGCAGTGGGACACTAAAAAGGGTTGAAGTGATGATTGCTTGATTTGGGACTAACGCAACGTGTGTGTGTGATAAGATAATATTAATAATAATTAATATTTGTCTGGATGACTTAGTTGAATTATTCTCAAACTGTGTTGCGTTAATAACAAAACAAACATACACAGATGGACTGACCAACTGAAATAATATTATTATAAATACTCTAGTCTGTAATGAACAAGTGTGGTCCTATACATTAAAACAGCCTGTACTGCGACTGTAAAGTTATCTGTGAAGGCTTTTAAAGGTTTTAGACTAAAAATATCAGGATTAGCAGACAACTTTAGGTTGGCGTGAATTATCGGGTAAGAAAAGACGGTATTTCAATAAAATAATTACGGCAAAAATCACTTCACCCCGATCTCTCGATAGCACAATCATTAATTCTGCTAGATAATTACAGATCGCTAAGATTACATTGAATTAAAACGTAACGTCCACCGAGCACGTGTTTGTGTGCGCACTTCCCGACGATGCAACCGTCCATCACAAAGTGTCAGCTCTTCTAAGATGGCCGCTTCACCCGTGCTCGGTGTTCATTCGTTCGTTGATATTGTTATTTTCGAGTGACAGCTGACTTCAAAGACGGACGCGATGACAGTATAAAATGACAGCTGACGCATTGAGAAGTAGATATGCCAACATTGTATTATCTATATTTATATTTTGTAAGGACTACTTATTTATCTATATGTTATACTAATTTTGATTATATTCTTCGATAGCTTCACCAAACGTCCTTACTTCGCTCAAGCCAATGATGTCCTACTTAATATTTTCTAGAGAATGTAAAAGTAATTGAAGTCTCTCTTCCGTTTTTACTAATTTATAAAACTAATCTCAGGGACTAATGGTTCAATTTGAAAAATTCTTGCACTGTAAAGCCCATTTAAAGACTAAAGGTTACTTTTTATCTCACTGCTGGGCGTGATATAAAATATAGTTCCTGCGGGCTTACTAATCCTTATTTTAATGTTATAAATGCGAAAGTAACTCTGTCTGCCTATCGCGAATTTACGGCAAAACTACTGAACTGAATTGGATGAATTTTCGTATGGTGATAGTTTGAGAACAGGAAAGGACAGCTGAAAAACAGGTTAATGGTTTACATCCGCGCAGGCGAGCCGCGGGCGGAAAGCTAGTTAAAATTATAATACATTTTTTTTTCGAAAATATTTATCTTTTGATGCTGTCGGTGGACAAAGACGCAGGTTAAAGTTAGTTTTGTGTATATTTAAGGTTAGATTACAGAGTTTCTAATTAATTTACTGGCGTTAACTGTACTTGTTTACACACAAAACTTTGGCAAAGTGTTCAATGTCGTCCCGTGGTCGTTACGTCAACCGGCAATATCAAGGGCCAATGTAAAATACCGATATACGTACATACACACCCATCGATACTTGTTGTAGCAGTTAAAGTAGTAAAATAACTAAAATAATTAATATAGTGGGACACTAACTCACACAGCAATCTGATTCCAAACAAACCAGAGCTTGTACTATGGAAACCAGATAACTGGTAATATATGTACTACATATAACCTACACCCAAATTCAAGACAAACAGACGTGTTCATCACTGTCTGACTTGGGTGTGAATCGAACCCACGACCTGCGGCGTGAAAAGCAAGTATCTAACCGACCACGCCACCGGCCCGTGTATACCTACTTATATGCTAATCGTCGTTGAAACTTTGCTTGTGCGATTCAGGATTGCTTGTAATCTCTCTTCAGTGGCGTTAAGTAGTGACGTTACAGCATTATGTGGGGCCGTATCTATGCTTTTTTTTAATTCGTTTTTTTTAATTCGTTTTTTTTTAATTCGTTTATTTCAGAATTCAAGTCCATGTAGTGTTCACTTCAACCAGATTTAATTTTAGTGTCGCACTCTTGTGCACGGGTCTTCTCTCAACTACCGTACAAATTGAGAGAGTTTAAGCCTTAATCCACACACGTTGGCCAAGTGCGGGTTAGTGGATGTCACATGTCCTCGAATGATCCGTTCTTCCCCACCTTTGTTGATTACCTTCACTGATTTTCAGCAGCGGGGATGAAACAATTCACACGACGATATGGCACGACCGGAGCTCGAAAGGCGAGGTCTATGCCGCTGAGCCACCGCTGCTTTCAGACATTCTCAAATCCATATTTTATTATGTTATTTAAAAATACTTATTATTATATGTATTTTTAAATGTTAATATAACTCTTTCAGAATTGAAGAAAAGCAGAAACGATCTTCAAAATTAAGTTAATAATAATTGATCGATTTTAATTAATAATGATTAAAATAGATCAGAAACGAACGATTATAATATCAATTAAATCAATATATGATAAGTAAATCTTGAGTATAATAATCATTCACTAATCATTGGATATTATAATTATATCTTTAATGAGTTCTTATAATTAAGTCTTATAGTGATTGTAAATATTACCTCAAGTACACGTTACTTACCACACTTTGGCATACACCCATGACCATTATGTGTGACATGTTTCCCATCCATCTGACATCCCCACTATCCCATTCCACTTAAAAGTTTGCATGGAGATATGTGTGGCTGTTTGTTACTCTCTAACGCAAGAAGTACTTGATGGAATTTGATTAAATTTGGTGCAGATGGATGTATTACAGTCTGAAAGAACACAGGATACGCAAAGACACGTAAAAGCTAATTAAAAATAATTTTATAACACCCAAAATGTTCAAGTATGGCAAGTTAAAACTGCATTCATATATATCTCTTTTGAACAAACTGTTCTTAAGGTCGGGACCCACTAGAGCGTAACGCCATAGTTTTGTTCACGCTCGCACAGTGATCTATGCGGTGCGACGATGTTTGTCAACTCACGACGAGCGGTCACGTTTAAGTTGCTAGCTCGATACGCGTCATTGAGTATCAACACTATCTATAAATCAAATCATATACTTTCGAACCAACGAGGTATACTCCAATCTTATGATGACTATAGGCCGACCGTTTAACTCGCGTATCGCCTATCGCCAAGATTCTGACTCCCCAAGCTGCACAGACTGTGATGATGATTCAAGCGATATGGATATTAGTGACGAATAGTCTTACATTACTTTTATTTGTGGTTAAATAGTTCTTTATGAGATTTAATTTATGTTTTATGACTTTGTACCTCAGAATGCGATACGCGAGTTAAACGGTCGGCTTATTGTGAAAATGTCTAGTAAGAAACGATCCGGCGATGATGTCTCTTGTTATGAAAAAATTTTTGTGTTCGTTAACATCATCAACTTAATTTTGTCCTTTGCTAGACATAGGATTCTCCTAAAGTTTATAATATAGTTTTTGCTAACCACCTTCTATAAGTTTGGTTTATAAGATGACTAGGTTCCCGCCGTTTTTCGTGAATGAGTATACAACACAGGTTATGTGTGTAACGAACGTAAGACCGATAGTAGTCCATATCTAAAGAGAATCGTTCAATCGTTCAATTGAGCGACGTATTGTCGCTCTATTAAGTTTTACTCTCCAAGAACGTTTTGATAATGAGTCTCAGGTTTATTATTGAGGATACAAGTCAGTTTAATAATGTAAGGATAGAAGTGCCTATTGCTTTACCAAGCGCAGTCACAAACAGTATTGTAACAAATTGTTTTAAAATTACGTGTTATTTAGAAAACTAGCGCTTGCTTGAGAATTTTCTTTATCATCTCTTCAATAAACTGTTGTTTTAGCGCTAAAAGTAACAATAAAGTGGGTCGCGCGCAAAACTTTGATGGATGATAATATAAAAGTGAGATTTTCACACGTTTACCATATTTAGAAAGTTCCCCGATCGCCAGATGCGTCACTATAGTCGTTAGGCACCTTAATCTCGTAAGATAATTTTTTTATATATGTATTTTATTTTAGTTAAGTCTCCTGTTTCAAATAATATGTTCACTAACTGGGTAACTATTCAAGTTTATTAAATCTAATTGTAATCATAAAGTCGTATGGACTCAGATAGATGGACCAACGAAATAACTCGCTAACCTGGCCTGATTGGAAACAGGAAACAGGAAAAGTGGCTTGATAAGATCAAAAGATAGTGGAAGACAACTAGGCATCAAAAGCCAAAGACATGAAACTTTGGAGTAAAATGGAGGAGGCCTTTAATCGAAATGAGATCCATGATGAAAAAAAGAACCACAATAATAATATTAAAAATACTCGAATCACACGTATGGATAAATGAATCGCTTATTATTTTAATTTTATCTATTTGGTGGTGACCTTTGAGCGTGGTGAAAACTCTTGTAAGGTCTTTGCAACTGGAGACATCTGGGTATGTACGGACCACAAAACAAAATTATTAAAAATATCAAAAACCCAACTGTGTCAACATCTGTTGCTTAATTGAATGGAGAACTGATTTGTCGCGAAAAAACCTATTTTTTTTTTATAATCCTGATGTACCCAGTGTCACTCTCACGTTCCAATGTAAATACTCGATCTTGCTCAAATCACAATAAGATGCACTCATTTTTTTTTAATTTAAGTAGTCAATATTTTTTCAACGAAACGTTTTAGCCCACTGTACTAAAAAATGTGAAGTTCACTTTTTTTGCATTTCGTGCAAAGATGGCGGATTTCCAGTCATTTATTTGAAACGCATAGTAAAGTTGTTGAATCCACCTCTGACATGGCTTGACGACTGTTCTTCATTGACTACAGTCAGGACTGACAGCTGAACGTGTCTATCGACGCTGCAGACGTAAATGGCACTAAATTTCATATCGTACTAGTGGACCCCGCAGACGTCGTCCTGCCCGGTAAAGCAGTGCCACCTACCGGGTCCGAAAATAGATTACGACCGATTCTCAGACCTACCGAATCGGTCAAGCCGTTTCTGAGAGTTTTTTTTAAATATTTCTTTACGTAAGAACCATCCTCGTATTTCAAGGAACATTCTTAAAAAAGAATTAGCGAAATCGGTTCAGCCGTTCTCGCTTACCAACACATTTTGCGATTCATTTTTATATTATAGACTAGCGGACCCCGCAGACGTCGTCCTGCTCGGTAAAGCAGTGCCACCTAACGGGTCCGAAAATAGATTGCCACCGATTCTCAGACCTACCGACTCGGTCAAGCCGAGGAGGAGGTTGATTTTTTTATTTTTCTTTCCGTTATAAAGTCAATGAAATGAAAAACAAATATGATACCAGTGCAAAAGCACTAACGCCATCTGTTGATAATATCTGAATAACAGATCACTTGACCAACAGACTCACACACCCAGCTTGAATAATATTCCAATAATATTCTTATCACAGTGATAAATGTATTTGTTTACATTGCTACGAATAAATACATAATCATAAATTATATTAGGTTCTATTTGAATAAATGAAAGTTTAGTGATGACAGGGGAATTGGTGTAGTACGATTCAAATTTGTTGGCACCAATGAATGTTGTCGTAAATGATTGCTTTTAAGGATTCCGTAATTAATGGGACCCTGTTACATGTGTTATTACCAGAGGTCGGTGTAGGTAGATTGATTTCTCGTCGTTGACGTCAAACGTAGAGAATAATATGCATATGACACCAAAATACCACAATTTAGACACAATTTAAAAGACGTTAAAAGGAATACTTTAAAATTAGAAAATATTGAAAAAATTATGATTATTTATTTTAATTGTATTAACGTTGAAAGCCAAAATATGGAAATTGTATCCGATGAGGATTAAAAATAATTTATTTATCTTTTTGTTTAATTAAAAATAATTGTTCATTGAATTCAATTAATCATTTATATAATAAACGATTTTGTTAGCCGATTTTGTTGTATGCTTTTTTATTTTATTTTATTACATAATTCCAATGCCGAAACTTTTTCCTGTACTCTCCGCACATTATGGATAAAATGACATGTCCATATTATAATATATTCACACAAGTATATAAAATCAATCTACCTACTCCGACCTCTGGTTATTACAGCCGTGTGCACGTTTACGCCGCCCCATATGTAGTATCGCGTCACAAGCCCTTAGGTTTCATACATCTAATATGGTTAGAGATAGCACTTGCGATATAGTCACATGAGCACTCTGGTCTCTACAATTGTGTCTCTAACCATAGTAAGTGTTTGAAACCGATTGGCTTGTGGCGCAACATGCGACACGTCACACGGGCTGAGATAAATGTGGTTGATATTGGGCTTATGCTTTACTTTCTGACTGTCCGCCCGTAATCGTGTGATCAGAATCAGAATTTCTTTATTTGTTTCTTATAGGTCCATACATGTTGTGGTCTTAAATATAATAAAACTGAAACCACAATGTTTTGTCATTTAGAAGTACAAATAATATTATCAAATACAAAAAAAAAATAAGTATGCTGAATACATTGGAATATTATACAAAGTCAATAGCGATATAATATAATTATACATTAATTTAAATCATTATTAAAAAAATCTGTAAATATTTAATTTAAATATTTTTTAAAATGCATATTGGGTAAAGCTTTACTGTGTCAGGTAACTTGTTAAAAGTCTGTAATGTTTCGTCTATTCGTGTATCTGCCCATCCGTCTGGTTAGTCGCTTCGTGTATCTGTCCGTTTGTTTGTCTATCTGTTAATGGGCTTAAGAACCAAATTGGTTCTCATACTCGTAGGTATGAACGAATATAGTACATATAGTTTGAATGTGTCTATTACAGCTCTTAATTATTGATTTCATTTAGCTTTCCGACAGCGGCTTCGCCCGCGTGTATGTTGGTTATCGCGCCAAAACATTACCTTATTTTTGCGTAGTTGGATAAATACTATCCCATGTCCTTTCTTGGGTCTCTAACTACCTCCATACCCAATTTCATCCAAATCGGTTCAGTAGTTTAAGCGGGAAAGCGTAACAGACAGACAGAGTTACTTTCGCATTTATAATATTACTAGGGATTATGGTTTGAATTGAAATTTCTACGAAGTACATATTAATTTAGTTACTCGTACAAAAGGTTTACCTTTCGACACCAGCGGGCTTTTGAAAGTCGATGCTAAAGTAATTAAATAATTATTTAATTAACAAACACAATTAACAGGCAACAGTTATTAATATTATCGTTATTTAAACTGTAGATAACGTGATGTGTCACGGAATCATAATTATTGTAGTGACACGCCCTCGCCTCGCCTCAACACACCTTACTTTGTTTGATATAGTCCGATTCAATACTGTTGGCAGGTATTAATATTTTGTCTACAGATCATATCCCACTTCTGACATAAATGAAATTTCAGTAAAAACGCCTCTACACTATATTACCATGGTTTATTACACAAAGACTTAGTAGGTACTTAGACATTCGCTGTCTAGGTATCTATAGCTAAAACAATATCTACAACTTTATACATACTCATGTTATGTAACACTTAAAGGTAACTTTCTGGTTATCACGCTTGACGACAACGGCCCTAACTTCACTCATGTCCTTTTTACGTTAACCATCAAATAAGATACTTTCTAACTGCATACATATTATTAAAATAGAATTATTTACTTCAATGTTAGATTAAATTACAAACATCATGACATATAGTATTTTCTTAAATTTACCCGAATTTTATGTCAATGTATGTTACACATTGACATAAATCTCGGGTAAATTGATTTGACATAAAACTACTTTATAATGGATTTTATCGCGGTTTATTGACAATTGCAAACGATGACTATAGAATTAACTTGCAAGCGCAGTCGTCTTGGATGTGATTTTCTAATAATGCGCAGGCGCAAACAGGTTAGTAGTAATTACGTAGCTTATACAAAAAATATTTTATTTATCCCCACTGGCAGTTCTAATGATTGGCGAGTTCAAAAGTTATAGTATAAAATGAAGTCGTTTCCGCTGTCTGTTATCGATAAACTCAAATCTAATAAACTGATATTCATCCGGTTTTCACCAATAGACAGATGGTTCCATGAGGAAGGTTTACGTGTATAATTTATACCCGTACGAAGCCGGGACGGTTCGCTAGTGAGCTTTACCTAAGTTAGATAAAAAGCAAACGTTTTGTTATTTTTTTTTTAAACTTTATCAATCTGAAATAAATTGTCACATGTATTTAAATATGTTTAAAAGTAGTTAACAGTTTGAGTGATGTTTTCAAACGCCAGTTGGATTCAATCGGACTATACATGGTTTATATCAGTTGCTGGTTTGAATTCATCGTACAAGTTACATAGGTCATTTGTAAGTAATCCAAATAAATAAATATACAAAACATTATGCTCCTGTAAGGTTGTTGTTGTGTCCAGCGGTATTGGCCTTGGCTTTGAAATAAGGTCGCAGGTTCGATCACATCTTTGTGTGAATAATTCATCGTGGAATGAATACATCGTGAGTAAAACGCGTGAGCATCCTGAGCCTCATTCTACTTGCCACCTTCTCATAGAAAAACATTTGTAATAATTAGTGAAACGGTATATTGGGCAGGCGCGTTCCATGATAGACTACATCATTGCTTAACATCAGGCAAGTTGTGGTCAAGCGCAAGCCTATTACAAAAAAATAAAATAAATAACCGTCCTGTCTAAGAAATAATTATTCGGGGACATGTGACATCCATCAACCCGCATCAGCCAGCGTGTTCTTTATTGCCTTTCTTCCTCAATTCATAAGAGGGTTGAGAGAATATCCGTGTTTAGCGGGACACTAATTAAGGTGGTTGTCCATGTGTGTAGGCAGCTCACAATAATATAGGGGAATATGTATCTATCCTACAATTACATAGGTTGCACTGGTCGTGGTCGCAAGCAGACCACAATCAGTCAGTCTGCTTGCGACCACGACCGGTGCAACCCGTGTCGAAACATAAAGCCAATTAAAGGTGAGCGCGTTATTTGCCCGTTGTGATAAATATGTATAAATATTAATAATGCAACGCGAATGTTTAAAAAGGATATATTTCGAAGATGGCCGATCATCATTCCTCACCGGCTTTGAATGGTTCCTTCTTTTATCGTTTACTGTTTTGACGTGACAACGTCTTATAAATTGGTTTGCCGGGTGACACTTCAAGAAACTGCGTTACGCTCCGCTCACGTTATGCGCTCACAATGAGAGCGAGTGAGAGGCACGCGTCCCTTCCACTCGGGCATGGTTAGCCCGCCTAAGAGCGAGAGAGACAGACATAAAAAGTGAAAGGCACGCGTCCCTTCCACTCGAGCACAGTTAGCCCGCCTAAGAGTGAGATTCTTTGTATAAATTAATGTTTTAAATATAATTCTTTGTATAAATAAATGTTTTAAATTGTTACTATTATTTCATCCTTCTTCCTACTATACGAATGAATATTCACATTAAAATTATTTTACCACTCAAAGTCGTTGTCACGTAAAACTTTCGCCCGTATACCGACTTTACAGGCAACCAATTTTTTAATACGTCTTCGATTGAAGGAAGGTTATAAGATTTTCAAAACGGGCCTTTAGTACTTGGCTGCCAGTCGACCAATCGCTACGATCGCACTTAAATAGATACGTTTGCACGAGTGCCATTTCTCGTGAAGTTCCAGACAGAGATGTGGGCGTGCACGTAGATGTACCAATGTGTATTGCTACGTTTTGCACGTGCACGCCTACGTGTCTGGATCCAGTGTGCTCCGGCCTTAACGGTTTGTAAAAATAAATAGACACTATCGGTCCGGGAATTTCGTACTTACCTATGTCAAATTAGACTCTTTCCATAATATATGTAACACAAAAGTCTTAAGTGCAAATGCCTGAAATTCGTGTCAGATCTTTTTAGTAATAACAGAATTAATAACTGCCTCGGTGGTTCAGTGGCAAGCGCGTTCGCTTAGTAACCGCTAGGCCCTGGGTTCAATTCCCGGGTAGAGCAAAACACTGTTATATTATATTTAGAGACTCTAAATGACAGCACGAAGTTTGGAATTGTGCCCTATGAACGGCAATAGGCTCGACCCCTATTACGTATGGGGCCTAAACATAGCCGGCGAAAAGTGGGTGTCTACACTTTCAGGTTATACAGACAGGTGTGACGCTGAATTACTAAATTCAATTAATTTATTTCAGACTCTTTGTCCATTTTGTCTTTCTTTGTTTGACGGGCCGGTGGCGTGGTAGGTAAGACTGTAAGGTACTTGCTTTTCACGCCGCAGGTCGTGGATTCGATTCCAACACAAGTCAGACATTTGTATGATGAACACGTCTGTTTGTCTTGAAAAGTATTTTATGTAGTATATTACCAGTTATCTGGTTTCCATAGTACAAGCTCTGCTTAGTTTGGGATCAGATGGTGTTAATGTGTGTTAATGTCCCTCCATAATATTATTATTATATTATTTAATATAGCATAGGTACAGAAATACATTACATTACTAAAATACCTAAGGTATTTCGTAAATTTAACTACAACATTGTACCTATAGCTCAAACAAATTTTAAAACGGACCAGTTTAAAAAAAACAACATTCTTAGGGAAGGTTGCAAGCCACAACGCTGCGATAAAGTTATATAGCACCTTAAGCGAATCCAGGGGAGGTGTAGTGGTAAATATTTAAAAAAAACATGCTATTTCTGTGTCTCAGACTAGCGGAATGTCCTGCCAAGATTGCAAGGAATGTTAGTTTGTTTATAATACAAACTGCGGAGACATCTCGAATTAGACCGTTGTTGCGTGTTTGTGGAATGTTCACTTTATGAGATAAAAGTTTGTTATATCATACCGAATAATGAGCCCTTGATCGCCAGACTTACGTTAAAATGTAAAAGATGAAAAGCTCTTTTTTATCCTATAAAAGGTTTGCGCTTGACCAGAATATTATTAAAAACTTGCCTGATGTGAAGCAATGTTGCAGTCTACGATGGAACGCACTTTTCTAATAAATACTGATTCACTCGTGACTTGAAGACAGGCAGATTATAGCTAACGGGAAACATAGATGCCGGCAACGAATTCCACAATTTGGCAGTTCGCACAATAAAAGTTGAAGGAAAGCGCTTTGTGCGTGCCCGTGGAATTTTCACCATATAACGGTGGCGCATAGCCGTACCGCTACTTGTCCGATGGAAGAACGGGGATGGGGATGATGCTCTTATGGAAGTGCACCATCAATCTGAATCCCTAGAGGTGGTATAAGTAGAAAAAATCATGAGACAATGGACTGGTGGCAGGCTTCTGCCGTGGTTAGTGACCATACACCAAGCACGACTACACCACCTGGTGCTGCATTCACAAAACGGAATAGTTGCTCCTTTGTGACTTATAATATGCCTCATTCAACTTTCACCTTCTAACCATTTATTGCTTCAACTTGACTGAGTAGAAATCATGTATTAATCCAATTTAAAAACAGACATCATAATACAAAATTTACGCCGTTATTTTGATTATCCAATGTTAGTTTTCCATGTTCACTTTCAATCCACTACATTATACATTAGGGGCGCGTTAGTGCAAACGTGCTTTGCATAGAATATCCGAGCCGAGAGCAAATATACGTAATGCTGTACGCTGACTAAAAGGGCAGAATTTGTCGGTAAAATAGAACATAAATTTATCGCAGATGAGTGTTCATACCATAGCAAAAAGAAAAGTGTGGTGAGATTGAAGTATGTTTTTGTGAGTTCTGTGGTATAATAGCTATAACTGAACAACATTACCGATCCATGGGTCTATTGGTTACTGTGTGTGGTAACTACCATATTATGAATGTCCTTCTGAAAATAGAAAGTCTCGTTTATTATCTAAGTCTTCCAAGAACTTTTGTTTACAATTGTTGTTGTTTTCTTTTCTAGATGCGAGCAAAGCTTCTCGGGCGTCGAACCTGGTGCGGATGCGCCGGTCTGCGCTCGGGAAGTCCGCGCCGACGCTTTCTATTCACGTGGTAAGATCATCAATTATCATGTTCTCTTAGTTTCTCATATTCTTAAGAAACTGTGTAGATCAATTGTTTAGTTGATGTGGTTTGATGATATATACATTCTCCTGTTTCCTTAAGATGTTAGTTCATCCTTTACCATTATAGAGCAGTGATGGTAGAGCTGACATGATATTGTTAAGTAGCTACTGGAATCAATTTGATTTGACTTGATGTTCGTCTTGTCTTGGTTAAATTTTTAACGTATCATGACTATCTTTTACTTTGACAAACTGATGCCATTAAAACCTATTCACAATCTTACATGTATGTAGAACCACCATCTTGGTTGAATCAGACTGCTGACATTTCTATCTCATTGCAGATCTAATAAATATGTATGTTTCGTAGAAGGAGCCGTGTACAGTGTCGCGGAGACCGTCAAGGCTTCCGCCGCCACCCCCGCACCATCGACTTTCACTTGTGGTGAGTTCTATTAGTAACTGAAACTCTCCTGCGGTTTGACAGTAGCTTCAAAACTGTCACAATTTAACCAAAACATAATTCCGTTGCTATGTGAAAATATTGATACTAAACAGAGCTACTGTTGATCCATACATCGGGTATTTGACCAAATGTCTCATCTACATTTACTTCTAAATGTAGATGCCAGATGAATCCGTGACGACCCGTGTTAGAAACCCGGATCAGCGAATAGCCGGCACAATGTTGATGATACACATCTCCCCATATACGTTACTTATGGAAAATTAAATATAGAAAAATAAGCGTCGAAGATTGCTATGGAGCTTCGAGAATATATAATATGTACACCTCTATTGTGAACCATTAGCACACATTTGCGAATCGTTCTAGATTTTGCGCCTACGCCAATAATAACAGTTCGTCTTTATGTAGGCTTTGAAATCAAAGCTTGTGAATTGTGATGAGATTTCTGAGAATACAAGAAAGCCTTACGTTTTCATTGTAACTCAAAAAGCCCAGAATCACGTCGATGTGATCGATAATATCGTGACAGTTAGTCACGATGTTAGTTATTTTTTTTCTGTATTAAAGGCCTTGTTTTAACGAAACTTATCAAACAATTTCTCCTCTAAAATTATGGAAGCGATGAGATCCTTCGTCCAGTCCCAAGCATGCTGTGGCTTTAGAGTCAATCAATAAAATGTTAAAAGATTACCTAGTATTGAATGTAGTTTTCTCTCCATCATACAAATATTATTACATCACATGATCGATTGACACATAAGATGATAGTTATAATAACAGTGTTATTAAAACATCCGTTTCCGTATTTGAAGTACTCATTACGTCGAGAAGGATTTTATCAATCAAATAAATCTGTTGATTACCTAAAACAAAATCTTTAAACAATCTTGAAGTAACATTTATATTTTGGAAAGAGTGAGGTCAGAAAATAAAATTAATACATTAATTAAAGTAATTAATTATTTTTTTAATTACAGTGTAATTGTTAGAAAATAAGTAAGGTCTGACGTTGGTTGGGTGTTTTTGGTCCTTCCTCAAGAAATGTATTATCAAATATTTAAAAATCAATGCCACTTTTCGTTGTAATTTTATAACTCATAAACGGGCTTACCTATTCAAACCAAATAGGCATTGTTCGGACTATTTCGTAGATGGTTTATGTGAAGTTTTCACAAAATCGGTTGAGCGGTTCTTTATTTATCACATTTTTTGTAAATTGTTGAGTGGGCTGAAGCTACCAGGGCGAAGCTGGGGCGGGTCGCTAGTATGAAATAAATTTTCACTATACTGACTTAACTGGTGTGCTAACAGTTCTAAAGCATTTAAAGGAACAAACAAACATTTCTGTAGAAAGTTTGTAAAATAGCGATATGTTTCACTCAAGGGAGACGTATAAATCTCAATTTGAGACACCCGAAGGACCAGAAGTTGAGAAGAAAAAAGATTTCACGTGAAGTAAATAAAGAAATGTGGTGTAAAAGATTTTATAGTGTTTTTAGCGAAAACTTTTTGGTAGGACAAATCCGACATGCTTATGCAGTCATAAGCATGTGAAGCAACCGGGTGCTGTATCTCACCAACGGGGTCGAAATATTCTCAAAAATGCCTCACGTAATTAATAGACGCCCCCATAGACAATTTTTGTGCAAAGTGGCGTCTAGTAGGTATCTAGTCGGTGCTCACACATATTACAAATATTATATGTACACATGAACATACATTTGTATTTTAATGTGTAATTCAAAGCAGTTATGCAAGAACCGTGATACCTCTAGTGTTACTGCGTGATGCGGTAACACCAAGGGCCTTGTGGTGAAGTAAGATATCTTGTAATACTTAGGTATAGTCCTTGGGACGTTACACATTTTTTAAAATCATAAATATAATAATAATATAATAATATTAGTGGGACTTCATGTTCACGGGTGGAAAGACTTTGAAACGTCGTACACGCTTGTTAGTAAGTTTGAAAGTCGGTGTAGAAATACTTGTCGTTCAATTTGCTCCGTCTTCCCTTTTTCATATTTCTACCCTTCGCCACTGTAAGATAGTTGATAAAAAAAGACCCGTGTGCCCAGCAACGGGACTTTGAAAAGGGTTGGAGTGATGTAGGGGACATGCTGAAACATTATAACTAGCTTCTGTTAGGCGAGTCGACGATACTTTTTTCTACGATATTTTTTCAAGAGTGCTGTTAGAGAAAAATGCATAACACGACAAATTTTATTTTATTTTATTTTATTATCTTTGGGAAACAAACAGATATACATTAACACACAATAACAAACAAAATAAACTAAACATTATCCAGAAACAGTTTCCACAAATATATAATGCATTTAGCGCCAATATAAAAAGAGAGAAAAAAAAATTACAGAGGCCGAAAATGAGTCTAATAAAAAGAACAAAATTGTTTTTTTTTTTTTGCCATAAATCAAAAAATCCAAATTCTTTAACAAATAAAAAATCACATATTACTATTACTACCCAATTCAAGTGGCTAATGATGCCACCTAAACATCAGTTGCCACCCGAACTAGGCAGGTCCCTAGAAGCTGAACAAACGTGAATGAATTTCTTAAAATTATTCTAGTAATTATATTTTTATTTCTTCTTAATATATATATTTCTTGTGTGCGTGTGTATGTGACTGAACTCCTCCTAAACGACTGGACTGATTTTGATGAAATTTTTTGTGTGTGTTCAAGGGGATCTGGGAATGGTTTAGATTCACAATTTTGCGCGGTACGAAGTTCGCTGGGGCAGCTAGTATTATATTATTATTTATTAATTATATTCAAAGAGTATTATTTTTTCAAAGCACCCCTACATTTATTTATTATTCCAGTATTCCAACATCCTTACAGCTAATCAATTCAATGTTACAATTTTCTTATTTTCTCTATAAAATATTAATAATAATATACGTATCAATATTAATGTAGAGTATAGAATATATTTAATTATTAATTATTTTTAGATAATATAATTTTTGTGCACTCCGTCAAGCTACTGTGAAAAATATCAATATATTACATATTATATGTAATAAGAAATATCAATATGGGATATAAACTGTGGTTATCAGATGGTTACTAATCGAGGAACCGATTAAACTGCTATTACGGTAGTAGTTTACCGGTTATAGTGCTTTTGACCGCAATTTTGAAATGAAATGAATATATGTTTTATTGTTTGAGATGCGAGTCTACATAAAAATAGTCCAATTTGACGGGCCGGTGGCGTGGTCGGTAAGACCCTTGCTTTTCACGCCGCGGGTCGTGGGTCCGATTCCCACCCGAGACAAACATTAGTGATGAACATTTGTGTTTGTGTCGAGTCTGGGTGTAAATATCTATTAAAAGTATATATTTACAAAAGAAAAGTATTATATGTATAGTCACTTCAACCCTTTTTAGTGTCCCCCTGCTGGGCACGGGTCTTCTTTCAACTATCTTACGAGTTGAGAGAGTTTAGGCCTTAATCCACACACGCTGGCCAAGTGCGGGTTGGTGGATGTCACATGTCCTCGAATGATTAGTTCTTAGACATGCCGGTTTCCTCACGATGTTTTCCTTCACCAATATTGAGTAGCGGAGATGAAACAATTCACACAAAAATGTGTGGGCACGACCAGGATTCGAACCCGCGACCTTATTTTTATAAGGCGAGGCCCGTACCGCTGCGCCACCGCTGCTGCCGCTATGTATAGTATATACCAGTTATCTGGTTTCCATAACACAAGCTCTGCTTAGCTTGGGACCAGATGACCGTGTGTGTGAATGTCCCAGAATATTTATTTATTTTATTTATTTATAATTTCTTTTTCTACTTTTTTCTGGTGGGTAGTCACTAACCACGGCCGAAGCCTACCAACAGTTATTACCAGTTTATTGTCACCTAAATTGCACCACCACCCGGGGACAACGTGATTAGATCAAAGGTGCACTCAACCCCTAAATTGGGGCTTCTGCATCATTTGCTCTTGCATCGCTCAAGCTGCGTTACACAGAAGCCCCAATTATATTACTGAGAATTATGGCGCATTGCATAGGCATATCAGTAGGGTACAGCAACCGCAATTTTAGATCCCAGAGGCTAGAGCGAATACGCTATCCCCTGTGAGGCAGTTCCTAAGTACAGCTATTAGAACTTATCAAAGTAAACAACGCTTATCTGGTAATAACAAGTTGTAATTACCAACACAATAGCCCCAGTTATGTGACTTACGTAATTGATGCATGGTTAAGGCCGCGCGGGTTCTACTGAACCAGTTACCTATCCGCTTTATTTATTTTATTACTCTGTTTCTAAGGGAGTTTCATTGTTTCTGTTAACGCACCACTTCTACCAAAATGCCGATGTACGAGTAGATAATATCCCCTTTTTCGAATGAGTGGTATGTTCTATGTTCTACATTTATGATCAAGAAATAGATAAAGTGACAGCGGAACCGCGGGGCACCAAGTCTGGAAGCGTTTCGTCGTGTTTTTTTACCCATAAAGATTAGGCCTGGACAGTACTAGAAAGTCCACATTTCAGCATATGTTGCCAGTAGAATAATTATTAGTCCAGCACCGAATCATTGATCAAGTCAGATTTAAATTACAATTTCGGCGATCCATCAATTACGTCCTACCACCGTGGCGTCTGAAGGCAAAGTGACGCCAAGATGGCCGCCAGTTTGACGTTCCGCCAGGGTGACACTGACAGTTCACTCTTGTCAATGCAAAGTTTGACAGTGATGCCACGACTGCGCCGTCACATACATTACAGTCTTGAAACATTTAAAAAGGAATTGCCGAGGTACATTCACAGTTTGTATGCATAAAATGATCACGTTTTGTCTTTAAGTGTTGCTTTTATTTACGTCTGCATTTGTAAAGACGCTTCAACTTTTTGTAAGTGTGTGTGTGTGACCATGTAAAAGTGTGCTGTACGTGGTTACCTCGCCTCATAAACATTAATCTTAATGTTTTAAGATTACAGCACCCAAATAATAAATAAATAAATATTCTGGGACATTAACACACACGGTCACCTGGTCCCAAGCTAAACAGAGCTTGTGTTATGGAAACCATATAACTGGTATATACTATACATATAATACTTTTCTTTTGTAAATATAATAAGTTAATAAGTTTCTACACAGTGTACGTATTATCGGATACTTATATATGGTAAATAAAATGTTTCCTGAAAGGACTGCGCTTGACCTTCATTGAAACTAGTTACATAAGTTATACAACAACTAGTTAAACTAAGTAGCATAACAAACGTTTAACTAACCCGTAATTTCATTATAATGAAACATTAGTAATGATAGATACATGAGCTGCACTTACGCAGCGGGTTAGACTTAACAAAAATGTTAGGTATGTGCTAATGTTTATTATTATTATTACTAGCCGTTATTATCCCACTGCTGGGGAAAGGCCTTCCCTAACACCTTCAACACGATCTTGAGCCTCTTCTGCTGCATAAGCACTCACCCAGTTCGTCCCACCATGCGCCATCTCCGTCTGGGTTCTACCTCGACGTCTTCTCATTACATCTGGGCGCAATTTGTCGCTACCTTTGCCCACATCTCATTTGTCAGGTCATACTAATATAGCTTTAAATAAAACCTCTTTTGTAAATTTTAAGGTCAGATTGTCTAGAATGTGTTTTGTCCTTTTCTTCTATAAAATACTTTGACATCACACGCCAAAATGTAAGTTATTCTTAGCTTAATATCCTCGTTTATCTCTATCACTTTAGCTTATAAAAAAGTAATCCGCATTAAAATCCTTTCATACGCATAAGCTCTACGTAGTAACTAATTTATACACAGACTAGCTGATCCCGCAGACTTCGTACTGCCTCAATCGACTGCTGTTTTTAGGGTGTTCCCGGGAATTATTCGAATTTTTCTCACCTTCCCTAGACCTCCACGAACATTTCAAGACCAAGATAAGATAAAACCGTTCAGCCGTTCTCGAGTTTTAGCAAGACTAACGAACAGAAATTGATTTTTGTATATATAGATTTTGCCTTATAAATGGGGCTGGTAGACCTAGAGCACTTCGACCCAGCTGGATCTTTTGTAGATACATAGACTCAGATGCTGACTTAAAATTTATAACACCCCTAGTTTTTGTTGGGAGTAGAAAAACTGTTATTAGGTACCTACTGAAGTCATATATAAATGTTAATAACATTACATAGTCCATAATTAAAAAGTTTTTCATACAAAGTTTCATAAAACGGATGTTAGAAATTGTTGCAATCAATCTTTTTATAGGTATAAAAATGTTTATTATTGGTTTCTAGTTATAATAAAATCATACTAATATATTAAGTGAAAGTGTTGGAACTTGACAGATTACTATGTTTTTTTTAACGGGTTACAGTGGCAAACACAAAATAATAACTGACCACGAATGTTTGTCCTTAGAAAGTAGGGATAAAGCACACAATAAAATTTTTCATTTTACTTTTTCGAGTTTCGAAAAGAGGTTTGTTGTATTTGCGCTTCCCTGTATGTTCTGTGGCCTAATTCATTCATTCATTCATTCGTAATTTCTACGTACCTATCAAGTTGCGGTGCAGTTGCAATAAACTTTTCGCCTTAATGTAAAATGGTATTCATAAAATTGTTTAGCTGTCATATCCAGTCTAAAACGCTCGCGTGACGCGAACTTGACGCGAGCGTATCTGCCTGCTGTTGTCAAGATTACGAGAACGCAACTTAACTGCAACTGCACCGCAACAGAACTTATTTAATTACGTGAATCAGCCTACTGGGCCTAAGACTTTGCTTTTTATATATTTTTCACATTTTTATTATTACACAGTTTTGCTCTAAATATAAAGATTGTCGGTATCAAATATTTTAAAAATAATAGCAAAAGTATTTTAGTATTATGTTGTACGATTTTATTTTAGTACATTTGTATTGACTCACGCTGAGTAAGTGACGATACGCACTCAGATTAGCCGACGACGATTCGTAATATTTTTGCACGAGGCCGGCCGGTGGGATAACAACAATAACGTACATGACTATAAATATTAATTGCAATTTTATCTCATCCGTATAAACTTGCAGGTTTTCTTGAAACTAAAGCTAATGAAGGAAATCTCATTAAAATCAGTAAATTTGTTTGAGCGCGACTTTACTTCAAAATTGTACACAGATACACAGACATTTAGACAAGTCACACTTTAATACTCTTCTTTTATTCGGGGGTTACATAATAGGCTCACCGTAATTCTGCTGTCGCGTATAGTCAGGGCCCCGATTCTCGCGCTTTAGACATAATAATAATAATATGGTTGGACATTAACACACGGTCATCTGATCCCAAACTAAGCAGAGCTTGTACTATGGAGACCAGATAACTGGTAATATACTACATATAATACTTTTCTTTTGTAAATATACTTAAATATAGATAATTACACCTAGACACAAGACAAACATACATATTTAAACAAATGTTTGTCTCGGGTGGGAATCGAAGCCACGACCTGCGGCGTGAAAAGCAAGTATCTTACCGACCACGCCACCGGCCCGTCAACTCATGTACTCGTAACTCAATAGACAAATGTCGAAAATTTTAAACAAAAGTAATGAAATCCTTATTTATTTACGACATATTGCCTATTAGAGATAAATGTGTAAAGCCCGAAAATCGGGGTCTAGGATGGCTACCCGTTCTAAAAAGGCCGCATTTAAAAGTTTCAGTTAACCGCATCACAATAAACTACACAGTGCGAACATGCACCTGATGTTGTACCATCACTGTTAGTAATAGAGTATATTTCTGCCTACACCTCTCATAAATCAGGCGTGAAGCCCATTTATCTGTTAAAATTTCAGTTAGTAAAATTGTAAAAAATTGTAAAACAGTGTATTTACGAGCAAAAAAATGAAGTCATTAAAGTATTCAAACATATTCGTTGTTGGTTCTATTATAATTTATAATAACGTAACCTTAGAGGTCGTGGCTTCGATTCCTGGGTCGCGTGCATAACTTATTTCTATCATTGTGTTTTCGTGGACACATTTTATGTCATGAACATAGGTAACCATAAGTTTAAGTAGCCAGCCTCATCATCATCTAAGAGATCTGCAACGCCATCCTTTTGACTGCTTACCATCTGATAGACCGTATTATTGTTTGTGGATTTGGTAGTATACAAAATCTACGATTAAGTTTATTAAAAAAAAATGAAAAAGTATTGATTTTAAATAGTTGGAACCATAACGATTCAATTACTAGTGACATATACTGCCTCCGTTTTTAATATTATCCCCGATTCCAGGCCCCGCGCTGTATAATCTTTCTTAATCTTATATAATATTAAGTTAAAATATTAACAAAAAAAAAACCGACTTCATGGATGCCATTCTCAGAACTAAACCAAACTGAAATGGGACCACACGGGAAGCATCAGCTTTCTATTAAAAAAAAAACATCAAAATCGGTTCACCCATTCGAAAGTTCTGAGGTAACAAACATAAAAAAACATACAGTCGAATTGATAACCTTAGAAGTCCTTCCTCCTTTTAGAAGTCGGTTAAAAAGAAGAAACTGACTGACTGACATATCAACGCAAAGCCCAAATCACTGGGTCTGGTGACTCCAAATTTGGCACATAGGTTCCTTATGGGGTGTACTAAGAAAGGATTTTTCAAAACTCACCCTTTAAAGGGTAAAACGGGGTTCCACCAATAACAAATAAAAATATGATATAGGGTTCTTATAGATCTCTCACTTGGCTAATTGTTATCCTAACACCACGCGGCTGTAGCCGCGGGCGGAAGCTAGTCTTCGATATATGCATACGTTGCTTTTTCATAAGCATATTCTCTACTAACGCTACTCATCCTCTATTTAACGACAAATAAATAATTGGTTGATGGATGACACAAGGCTTATTTCATTTCGCGTCGAATGTCAATTAATATTAGTAGCCTATCACGCGTGCAATGGATGTCTATCATCAATCTTAATACACAAATGCTTATGGCTGAGATGTATTTTATTTGACAGCAGTGGTAATGGCCTTAAAGACATACAAATGTTCTAATGCGAAAATAACTGTCTCTCTATCTGTCTACGCGGCTGTACCGCTGAATCGAATCTGATAAGAATGCAGATAGTTTCAACTTCTTTTTACCCTTAGATTTGCGCTTGACCACAACTTGCCTGATGTGAAGCAATGTTGCAGTCTACGATGGAACGCGCTTACCTAATAAATACCGATTCACTCGTGACTTGAAGACAGGTAGATTATAGCTATCGGGAAACATAGATGCCGGCAGCAAATTCCACAACTTGGCAGTTTGAACAATAAAAGTGGAACCAAATCGCTTTGTGCGTGTCCGTGGAATTTCCACCATATAACGGTGATAACTTTGACTGTTAACGGCGGCCGTTTAAATAATAATAACTAGCTTCATGCGCACCTCCCTGCCGATGCAACCGTCCAACACAAAGTGTCACCCCTTCGAAGATGGCCGCTTCACCCGTGCTCGGTGTTCATTCGTTCGTTCATATTGACATTTTTGAGAGACAGCTGACTTCAAAGACGGACGAGATGACAGTATAAAATTACAGCTGGATGTATTGAGAAGTAGATATCCAACATTTGCAAAAAGTTTTTATGTTTTGTTGTTCTGTGTAGATTTTATTTACGTGTGCATTTGTAAAGACGCTTCAACTTTTACATGTGTGTTGTACGTGGTTATCTCACCTCCCCCAATAATTGCAGAAACAATTTAGTACTAGAAGTTGTGTACCTCTCGTGTTAAACCCCTCAGCCCGTCTACAAGCTAAACAAAGTTAATTATTTATTCAATAGGGCCCTATTTTCTTGGCCTCGAATGCAACCTGTTTTCTTATCGGAAAATTGTTTGCAAACAAAGCGGTCCATAAACGACTCGTTTACCTAATCATAGCGATTGCTGTAAGCTCGTTAAGAGGCATCGCGTCACGGTCGGTTTAATCTCTACCATAACTGTTTACATCATATACACCGACTTCCAAAATGAGAATGTGGCCATCGACGCTTTTTAGAGTAAAAAAACTTAGTTAAAGCATGTTTTGCTCGTTGCCTTTTTAGTCATAATCAACGAACGCTGCTAAGTGCGGGTTTGTGGATGTCACATGTCCTCGAATGATTAGTTATTTGTGCCGGTTTCCTCACAATGTTCTCCTTCGTCAATATTGAGCAGCGGGGATGTTGTAACAATTCCTTAAATGATGTGTGGGGACGACTGGGAATCAAACCCTCGACCTTATATTTTTAAGCCGAGGCCAGTACCGCTGCGCTACCGCTGCTCTCAATCTTACCACTTGCAGTAAAAAAACTTCAACAAAAAACATCTTTACATTTTAGAAGTACAGTTTGACCAACTCTATTAAGGCTTATCTAAACAAAAAATAACAGTTTCTAGACGAGTAGGTAGTTCGGAGCAGTTTTTGTTCGTTTTATTGTAAAGTTTCACCTTGACAGATCTTTGACTGCATGACTCACGGATCAAGCCGTAACACAGCCGGTTCAGCTTTTTATTATGCTCTAATTGCAAGAAGAAGGATGGTGAACCCCACACAGAATTAAACTAGAAGTATTTACGGTGAAGGGAGAATAATGTGAAGTGTCAGGATGGTCTCTTATATTAACTTACCCAGTTATTTAAGCCAAATCGGTGAGTAGTTATACTGCCAAGCATCCACCTAATATCTATCGTTTAGAGAGTAACCCCCAGATTATCCTACCTACCCAATATTGAACTATTATGGGTTCCTAGGGGATTCAGTAAGTAAAACTATGATAAAAGGTGGATTAGCCGCGCACACGACCGCTCTACTTGGCTATCGTAATTTGGTCTACTGATTCGCCAGCGGACGTCTAACTCGCACGGGGTCCAGCGATATATTAATTTAAATGGTTACAGTTAAATACAGACAAAGAACATACATATTCATAAAACTATACATTAAAACATTCATTCAGTCGATCAGCTCCGCGATGTCACCTGTCATACTTGACAGATGACGTTGATCCGGTCCAAACTCACCATGACCGACAACACGGCCATCCTACGTACGCCTTCGTCCCCGAAGGTGTTATCGTCCGCTGGGGAAGCTGAGAACAATTTAGCCAACATTAGTACATCTAAAATACATTGTTCATTATAGCCCGATCAAAACATTCATTTATTCGTGATGCCTTCTGATCAGACTTCAATCAAACATAGTGGAATAAGCGAGCTAGCCCATCGCTGGCCGACATGTCTCCCGTGCATGTTAGCTTGACCTAGCCGATGTTCATACAGGATCAGTCTAGTTGTGTATTGCTACATCACGCGAACGGCCATGGCAGCCCATCGAAGGCTAACAAGCTCTTCAAGTGACATAGCTTGAATAAGCGAGCTAACCCATCGATGGTCAACACGTCTCCCGTGCATGTTAGCTTGACCTAGCCGATGTTCATACAGGATCAGTCTAGTCGGGTATTGCTACATCACGCAAACGACCGTGACGACCCATCGACGGCTAACAAGCTCCCTGTGTGATATAGCTTGAACTAGCTGATGTTCATACAGGATCAGGCTAGTCTTGTATCGCTATTCACACTACAACACCCAATAAACCATTACACTGCATTATCATTAGACTTTAAATCATTGAAATCATTAAAAAAATAACCATTTACAGCATAACTAGTTCACAATACCTATTAAGCAATGATGCAAAATGCTAATAAATAAATGCTATTACTCTTTAAATGAATACTTCCTAGACAAACTACAATAATTTTTTTTTTTTAATTATAATGACATTAAGAAATAATATATTAATATTAAAATTAATGTAAAAATGAATTATTATAAGAATTGAATTAATAATTGTTGGTATTGAAAATTTTTAAATGAATTATGTAATTTTAATTTTACTTTATGATACACTTTTATATTTTAATTATATATATTATATTTTAATTATTAGTATATTATATATTTTAATTTATTATTCATTTAATCTATTTATGTTTGATTTTAATTTTTATAATTTTTTAAAACTACTAATAATGACATTAGATCTTTAAATTAACGTCTCAAATAAAGCTTCCTCTCTCCTACCCTATTTTGCTGTGCCCTGCAGGGTCCATAATGATGTACTATGTTATATAATGTTACCACCTTATAATACTTATGGAATAGCAATAAAGATATTGAGTATTGAGTATTGATGAAACGCGCTTACCCAGTAAATAACGATTCACTCGCGACTTGAAAACAGGCAGATTATAGCTATCGGGAAACAGAGATTTATTTATTTATTTAGGCTAACGATTGTCTACACCATACATGACAGTATAATCTATCTAATATCGGAATCGGCTTCAACGATTTTCATAAAATTTAGTATATAGGGGGTTTCGGGGGCGATAAATCGATCTAGTTAGGAATCATTTTTAGAAAATGTCATTTAAAAAAAAAAAATACCGAGCCAAGCTCGGTCATCCAGATATTTAATTTTATACAGACAAAGTGTAACAATCACACTATCAGGCTAACACCGCATTCACAAAAACGGCTTTAGTAAACATTATACAACAGAGATGTTACATGCTCTAAGGCTTCAAATTCAACTGTACCTACGAGACCAAAATGTTTAAAGTAGTCTTGAACATTATTCTAGATATAACCTGTTTCGTAGAAAATTACTTAATTTTGGTTAAAAGATTTTATGGTTAGACGTCAAGGTTGGCTTCGTATGCTTAATTATTGTGCTAAATTACGATAATTATAAAGATATTACACTACATAAGGCGCACATGTCTGATATTAAGACGTAAGAGGACTTGTAAGTACACTAAATCATACCAAATAGATTTAACGGGTATAAGGCTCTTCTCGTAGGCTAATTTGTAGGCATAACTTTATGTTAGGTCTGGGATCTAATAAACTTAATATTAGGAGAGTAAGCACTCTAGGAATGTTAGGTTTTTCCAAATTATGCTAGGTCTGTAATTAACTACTCGATGTTCTAACGGAATATAAAGGGATCTATACACACTGAAGTTGGCCGGCACGGGTTCGGCATTTAAAAAAACAAAAAAAAAAACAAACAAAATGATTTCATTAGTTTTAAATTGACATTCGCCATTTTTTTCGACATATGTTCTTAACAAGAATGATCCGCAAAGCTATTGAAATTAAAAAAATAAATAAAATAAAAATAAATAAATAAAAATAAATTATTGATGAAAGTACACAGTCATAATATTGTACTATCTTTGGCTTCCAAACAAAGCGAAGCTTGTACGATGGGAGCCTCCCTGGCTCCCAAACAAAAATGGAAAATAGGTATATAAAACAAAACTAATCAAAAATGAAAAATAGGTATATAAAACAAAACTAATATCAAAATAGAAAAATAGAACATACCACCAGCTTGGGAGCCAGTGCTTAATTTACTTGTACCAAAACCCAAGCAAAATAAACTCAGAATTCAAGACACTGTGAGCTCAGTTTGACATATTTTATGTCGTGTTCGAGATAAATATCTAAACCGCGACAACGTCCTGGGCCCCAATTCTCGTGATTTAGACATTTATTTGAATCCTAAAATAAATATATTTTCGACATAATTCAATCGACATTAGCCAATTTTTTTCTACATACCTATGACGAGTTCGAGATGAATGTTTAAAGGCCTCTAAACAAATTACATAGCAAAGCGATAGCGAATGATCAAAACGAAGGAAATGTATGGAATTGACATTGACCTGCGAAATGTCACATGACCATCTTATGTCAATCATTTACATTTTATTGTTGCGATTTTTCATTTTGCTTTGATACGTAACTTTCCTAGACTAGATATTTATTCCGTCGTGTAAAATAATTAACGAATTTTTTTGGGCAATAAAAAATAATACTCATATATTGAATCGACATTTTGCAAGATGACACTACATATTTACTTAGTTATGACATCATGATCCTCAAAACTTTTCGATGCAGTTTTTACTGTTGTAAGCCAAAAAAATCGTGTACATAGTTTTTGTAACTGACGGAATAAATAGAATTTTGATGATCTTACCCAGGAGTGATTCCTAATTTACACAATCCCTGGTCCAGGATTTATACCTATGAATATTGATCTCCATAGCCCACCTATCTTAACCCAATTTGTATTGTCTTAGATTTACGCGAATATCACACATTGAAATTAAAGTACTTTTTAACTCAATTAGTTCTCGAATATTTGACCAAAGAATATTCGATTTTATCTACTGTGCCGATTAATACCCGTTCAAATGTATAACACCCTTTATAGTTAACGTTGTTCGCTGTCAGTTAAAGTAATGGTTCAGCCAATTTTGTTGTCTAACTTGCAGAAATTGACTGTTGCTAACTTTTAATGTTCCTGTTGAGTTGCTCTTAACCCTATTTATCTTTCATCAAGGTTTTACAGTTTTGGGCAAATCACAAATTAAGCTGACCTTTCGTTGTACGGAAAACTTTATACCTACAATGCGATACCATCTTATACTGGAAATAATATAATATAGTGAATAATATAGTGGGATATTACCACACACGGTTACTGATCCCAACCTAAGCAGAGCTTGTACTATGGAAACCAGATAACTGGTAATATACTATCTACATAAAATACTTTTCTTTTGTAAATATATACTTAAATATAATTAAACAAATATTTGTCTCGGGTGGGAATGGAACCCACGACGTGCGGCGTGAAAAGCAAGTATCTTACCGACCACGCCACTGGCCCGTCATCACAAATGTATAGTTTGATGTGTAGCCGTGTGTACTGCCTACATCTTACTGTTTGACCTTGATTGTCATCATTCGCTCGCGAGTGAAATTAATCATATGCGTACTTCATTATTATCAATTTATATTAGCAATTAGCTTAGCAATAGCAATTAGCGCGCTAAGACTCATGAATTCACATTCGTGAAATTTATATGAAATCGCTATAATTTCCATTACTAGGTGCAAGACAACTGAATAAGAAGTGTCTAACTGACGTTCGAGAAACATTACGAGTGATTCTTGTTCCCCGAATGGGTTAAATTCTCGACACTAGTAACTCAGGACCTGATCTTGGCACGAAGTCTCAACGGACATAGCCGCAATACCACTTCCAACTGAAGGGTTCCACGAAACGGCACTCGGGCCGCGCATTACCGCTCTAAGCGCATTTAAATCCACAATAGCTTGCACTTTGCATTTTTTTTATTTTTTATTCTTGAATAGGCTGGCACTTGACTACAACTTACCTGATGTTAATCAATGATGTAGTCTACGATGGGACGTGCCAGCCCAATGTACCGATTCACTTATGATTACGAATGACTTTCGGTGAGAAGGTGGCAGTGAAATGAGGCTTATGTATTGCTTTAACACAGGAATGAGTTAAGTACAGCCTCACTCCAAACCACTATTCTACTGTGTAGAAACGGACTCCCCGGATGTTTGTTGATAAGAAGAAATGGAACGAAGACTATAACTTACTTATTAACTTTAAAACTTTCGCATTGCTTTATTACATTTTTTAACATAACGAACAATTAACGGGCTCACTTTATACTTGCCTGACATTTCGATGCAGATTTCATCGTTCATGGTCACAAGCTGGCTGATCAAGTCTATCTAGTCAATCTACTGCATATCCAAAACGTCCCCTCGAATTCTCACTACATTTCAATTTTGTTCTCCAGGTGGGTTCAGGGCGCTGCAGTTCCCCGGGAACCGGTCCCCTGTCTCCAGCAGAGGGGCCGCGGTGGCCGCACGTGCACCACGCGCATCCGCTACACCACGCCTTGCTTTCCTCTAGCGTGAAAAGAGGGAAGGAGCTGTGAGTACCTTATAAAATTATGAAAAACTTTCAAATCCTATTATCTTTATTTCAAGAATTCCTAGTTTCTTCACGGCGGTGCCGCTGTTGATCCTGGCGTACAGGAGCAGCAGTGTCAGGATTGCAGTGGTGGGTTAAGTTTCTTAAAAAAATTGAGTAGATTGTTTCCAATCTATTTAGGATGTTATGTAATCTTAGAAAAAAATTGTAACAGTGGCAGCTGAAAGTTGGGAATTTTTTGAAGGAATATCAAATCAGGTACCCTTAGGGTTCCCTATGTTGGGAACCCTCATACTTTAATTCAGAACGTTGCTGGATAACTCAATATTTTGGGGATCGGGACGTCCTAATCTTGGGACAAGAATGGGCTTAAATAGAACGCCAAGAACAGCGGGGTAAGGCTGTATAACAATTACCTATTAAAAACGATTGCTGTATAACAATGATTATATCACTTTATTTAGGCGTTTGCTTAAAGTCGTGACGTCTCTAGACCAATCAAAGTGAACCTTCGATCAATCAAAATGAACCGTCGACCAATCAAAATCAACCGTCGACCAATCAAAATTAAACGATGCGATCACTCGTGTTATTTCTTACCATAGTTTGTGCAAAAGTCTAACCCCGCAGTTTCTACTTAGTCCGAATAACAGACTTGTCTAATGAGACCGTAATGCCCACATGCCTAACCGACTTAGAAATAAGGATATGTGAGTATAATTATAACTGCCGATTATCGTTCCGCCAAATTCATACTTTTTATAATTCACTCATTAATTGCATGCTGTACTTATTCTTTCCATAGATTTATTACTTCGTGAAAACAACGTAAAGAAGACAAGTATGATTTGTCTTTTTGCGAGTTTTTTTTAATGTTGGTACTTAAAAAAATTAACAAGGTACTCGTATTGCGTGTGTTACCCCTCAGCTGATGTACACAAACAGTTTGTATGCATAACCTGTCCATGTTGCATGTTTCTGTTTAGCTTTTATGTAGAAACTTTAAAGTTTATTTTTTTATATTTTTATTCTTCGATAGGCTGGCGCTTGACTACAACTTGCCTGATGTTAAGCAATGTTGTAGTCTACGGTGGAACGCGCCAGCCCTGTATACCTGAATCGGTATACTGGGCTGGCGCGTCGTGATCGTCGAGGAAGTTAATTTTCTTTTGTTTTCTTTTGTTTCAGCATAAGCAGCTTTTTCTTTGGAACGTTAATTTGAATTGCTTTAGCATTGTTCAGATCAAACGGATTGTCGGCCGCTGACTGTGAGCACGCTTTACGGATTTATCAGTTTTCTATACAAGTTAAACCGGAAAGGCTGTATCGTGCCTTAAATACCCCTACAAAATCCCTACTAATATTATAAATGCGAAAGTAACTCTAGTCTGTCTGTTACTCTTTCACGCCTAAACTACTGAACCGATTTGGATGAAATTGGGAATGGAGGTAGTTTGAGACCAGAGAAAGGACATAGGATAGTTTTTATCCGACTGCGCAAAAAGAAGGTAATGTTTTGGCGCGATAACCGACATACACGCGGGCGAAGCCGCTGTCGGAAAACTAGTAAAATATATTATTTTTCAATTTATTTTCTTAGACAACCCTGACTTTTGAAGAGACCACCAATTGTCAATCATTTGTCACATCTTTTAGTAGATCAAAGAAAGTTCCGAAAAAAAGCTATTAGGGTTGCGTAACGCGAATTTTTGCAAAAATATAGCGTATCAAAAATTGTATCATAGTATAATGCAAATGATAATAATAAAGTTTATTTAATAAATATTTTATATAAATAAAGTGATTGAAGTTCTGAGCTCCCAGCTAGGCTACTTAAAGAGCTACAGTCCATAACCCCTCTATGGTATATCTATTCTTATTTAGTACTATTAGTCTTGACTAAAAACAATCAGGAACAAAAAAATTAATACATTAAGGTTTTTTTTTTCTACCTACAATTGCGACCATTAATGTTATTATCACGTTAGTGAATGAGTGTGAGACTTGAGAGATTAATTTCTTACATGACATAGTCATTAGACCTGAAGTATGTCTGGTTACAAGAATAGTATAGCCCTTCCGGTTCAGGCTGTATACTCTTGTACAATTATTAATTATTAAGTACTAGCGGCCGCCCGCGACTTCGTCCGCGTGGATTTCGGTTTTTTTCGCAATAAAAGGTAGCCTATAGATGTTCTTTCTCAGGGTCTAAAGATTGTCTGTGCCAAGTTTCATTAAAATCGGTTGAGAGGTAAAGGCGGGAAAGCGTAACAGACAGACAGAGTTACTTTCGCATTTATAATATTAGTAGGGATATAATTCTTATTCACACCGAAGCCGGCAACAGTGTGCAATGAGCTCACTTTAAGCTCAGTCTCAGCGCGCGATACGTTTGGTGTGAATGCTGCCTTAAATAGACAATCAGTCAGCTTAAACCTAGTTTTGGTATAAGGCAAAAGTCAGCATAGCTTGGTGTTAGATGAAACACCAAGCGATTCTAACTCTTATTGTGTTAAAGATAAAGTTTAATATGCCATGTGTTTGTGTGCGCAGCGATGGTCGCAGGTGGTCGGTGGCGTCGCTGCCCTCCTCCGGCTACGGGACCACTCCTGGCAGTTCTAGTCTATCAGTAAGTATTACTGTAATATCTAATAACGTCAAACGAGCAATTCTTATATGAAATTTAGTATGCAGGTTTCGATTAATCGATCTAACTAGGTTTCATTTTTAGAAAATGTCGTTTTATTCGTGTTTCCAGGCAACGAAAAACTTCTCCATTTAAATAGGATACGAAGGTAACATTCGCCACAATGTACAATATTACAATGGCTCAGGTGGGAATAGGGCGGTCGCGAAACCAAATGATCCCGGTTCGAATCTAGATATATATTTTTTCTTCTTATAATTTGCTCCTTTGTGAGAAAATCTATTACTGGGAGGTCTTTATTATAACTTTCATAAAAGAGAGCGAGGAACTGGTCGTTTAGGTACTTTGGTTACATCATTTTAACACACAACAGTTGAATAGGTAATGCCAAATTATGTTATTCTATAACAAAAACTTTATAGATAAAGTAGCGGCCCGCCCCAGCTTCACCCGGGTAGCTTCAGCCAACTCAACAATTTACAAAAATTGTGATAAACAAAGAACCGATTTTGTGCAAACTTCACATAAACCATCAACTAAATAGTCCGAACAATGCCTAAACATTTGTTTTGAATAGGTAAGCCCGTTTTTGAGTTATAAAATTACAATGAAAAGTGGCATTGATTTTTATTTAAATAGATATGATCTGATAATGTTCGAAGATATAACGGAATTTCTTACAGAATAGTATTCTCCTAGGATGATAGCAGAACGGTCGTAACATTAATGCTGTTTTGGTTAACCATAAGCTGCAGTGGAAACCAAAATTTAACTCTGATATGATTAAATGAATTTGTGATTACAACATTATCTTTTCTAAAAAAATATGAAATGTATACTCCGAAGATGACAAAAAGTGGTTCGTAGAAATGTTTTGTTCTAAAGTGGAACACGCACGTGTGTCAATGTGTCACTGAGTTAATTACTCTGAAAGTAACGTTTGATGATTCATAGCGAGATGTGTGGAGGTGCCTTTATTTGTTAAGGTAGGTCGGATTTCCCGACTAATCTGTTTTTAATTTGATCCTTACTGATATTGTCACGGTCGAATGATTAGCTCTTAGTTATACCGGCTTTCTTATGATGTTTTCCTTCACCGATATTGAGCAGTGGCGATGAAACAATTCACACAAAGATGTAGGTACCTACTTAAAATAGCATAATCAGTACAAAAATACATCCATGTCGTTTTTGAAAAATATACATCTGACGGGCCGGTGGCGTGGTCGGTAAGATACTTGCTTTTCCTTCCAACACAGGCATTTTGCTTAAAGGAAGAATCCGTCCCATGTAAAACGATGTACTTATTTCTTGATCAATAAACGTTTTTTTTTTGTATTTTTGTATTTTTTTTTTCACGCCGCAGGTCGTGGGTTCGATTCCCACCCGAGACAAACATTTGTTTAAATATGTCTGTTCGTCTTGTGTCTGGGTGTAATTATCTATGTTTAAGTATATATTTACAAAAGAAAAGTATTATAAGTAGTATATTACCTGGTAGTAGTTATCTGGTTTCCATAGTACAAGCTCTGCTTAGTTTGGGATCAGATGACCGTGTGTGTTAATGTCCCTCTATATTATTATATACAACAATAAAAAATTAAAAGTTATCAATAAATATAAAACCATTAGTCTTAGATAATGATTAAGTTTTATTTATTGTAATATAACTGTTGTCGTGACCAAATATGAAATTGGTTAAAAATGACTCAACTATATTTCGGCAGATATTCGACGCGCGAATAAGGAAACCTGCGCGTGAGTGGATTAGTTGTTTCTTTGTTTTGTTGGTTTAAGATTAAGGCGATCAGCATATAATATTATAAACCTAGTAAGAGTAGCTACATATATTTTATTTAGTATTTATTATAAATGTTACAGCCGACATTCATTTTTACAATATAAAGATAAATTTAAATGATATTACCTGAAAAATAAACCTACGCACTAACTAAGTGATATCTTTGGTAAATTTTTATTCTTTTTGTAAAAAAAAATATAAATAATAATTAAATATTCTGGGACATTAACACACACGGTCATCTGGTCCCAAGTTAAGCAGAGCTTGTGTTATGGAAACCAGATAACTGGTATATACTCTACATATAATACTTTTCTTTTGTAAATATACACAAAATAGATATTTACACCCAGACTCGACACAAACACAAATGTTCATCATTAATGTTTGTCTCGGGTGGGAATCGAACCCACGACCTGCGGCGTGAAAAGCAAGTATCTTACCGATCACGCCACCGGCCCTTCATAACATAACATAACATAACACCGCCGCCGCCGCCGCTTCCACGATTACTTTCATGTTGGTGTAGCTTCTAGTATACTTCCTGTAACCCGCGCCAATATTTTTTTTTTAACATTCCCTCATTCTCTCTTACTTACACTTTAATGCTGTCTATTGTAAGGTCTATCCCCTAGAATACCTTTGTAAAGTACTTAAGCAGTTGTTATTGTCGAGATACAGGTGGTGATGCCGGCTTAGTTAGTGATTGTGATGACACTGACATTGAGTGACAGAATATACCTTCATTCATTCATTTTACACTCACTCAGTCGTTCTCAGATGTCATAATGCGCTGACAGGCAGACATGCATCCTTGACCGAATGAATAACTGTCACTCACTTGTTCACTTGAGTTTTTAAAGAATATAATATGGTTGTGATTTTAGTGATAATAAATCTGTTTTGATCTACTAAGTCTGATTTAATTTCTGAGAGAAAACAATTCATAAAAAATAGGTATTCAGTGTTAGATATTAGGTTTTTCAAAAAATAATTCAATTTAACTTATATGCCCTATCTCTATCTTGATAGCTACTACTATAGCATGTTTGAACTTGTTGCAGTCACAATGCTCGTCCCAGGAGAGGTTGCTCGCGGTACAGGCGGTGTGCGAGCCACCCCGAGCGCCCTGTCCACACTGCCATCAACACCAGAACTCCCTCAAGTAAGTTTTATTTATTCTGAAACAGGCTTGCGTAGTTGCACTTGAATACAACTTGCCTGATGTTAAACAATGATGTAGTCTACGATGGACGCGATGGAACTCGTCATTGAGAGGGTGGGTGGAATGGATTTTGTCTCTTTCTTACTTGTGTAAATATCATGATGACAGACAAATTAATTATGAACCTTTTTTAGCTATTAAAAGCTTATGAGACGTTTATAGATAAAGGAGTTTTTTTTGTGTTTAAAAAAAGGTTGAGTGTACCTTCATTATTATTTAAAGATTTGTAGTGTCCGAACCGTAGAATATTTCTCACAGACGGGGCGCTATTGTCTATGACAGATGCTGTCCATTTCGTAGGAAAAAGTTAATTTCTTGGTATTGCTGCGGGGTTTCATTCGTGGCGCTGATTTTTGCATTTTTGTGTATATTGCAGCAGTTCGCAAGGCAGCGGTATGAACAACTGGGCATCGCTGTCGGACAGCGGTGGGTCTGGTACTGCGCAGCCTCGTGCACCCTCGCCACACACTCCGGCGCGACGCGTGCGCAGCCGAAGTCTCAGGTTAATAGCTTTTAATGAATTCTAAAGAGGTTACTAATTCCAATGTTGTTTCGGTAATAACTCCGTAAGTTTATAGACAAATTTACGATATTTAAAATTAACATTTGATTTAAATTAATACTTGCTTCTCACGCCGCAAGTCATGGGTTCGATTCCCACACAAGTAAGACATTTGTGTGATGAACATGTCTGTTTGTCTTGAGTCTGGGCGTAATTATCTATATTTAAGCAGGTATTTACAAAAGAAAAGTATTATATATAGTATATTACCAGTTATCTGGCTTCCATAGTACAAGCTCTGCTTAGTTTGGGATCAGATGGCCGTGTGTGTTAATAATGTCCCACTATATTATTATTATAAAAAAAATTAAGTCGTTTTTTTCGTGTATTGTTTTTTACGTTTTTCCGTCAATGTATAACAGTGAAGTATACAATATGTGTTACACTTTCAGTTCACCATCTCGTAGTGGTGGAGGCGGTGGATCAAGCGGTGGGTCGTCACGCGATGACGCGGTGTCAGCTATGTCGTCACTGTTCGCGGCGAGGTTCCCTGCAGCACAAAAAGCGATGGACGACAAGTAAGCACAGTAACACTGTTTTAATATTACTATGAATCAGTGGCGAAGGGTGGAAGTCTGAGAAAGGGAAGCCGGAGCAAAAAAGTTCTTACTTAGGAAAATAACATCTCTTCACTACCGTCACCGATCGTTCTTACACTTGATGCTATACTTCTTTTTGTTGATATTTAAAACTTTTAGGCGTTACATAACATATTATTAAGTACGTGTGATATTGACCATTTTCTAAAGGGAATTCGATGGGAATCTGCTTGTATGGACCCTTCGCCAGTGCTATGAATACATAATTTATTGAAACCCCCGACTTAGCTAAGATCCATACCGATCTCTAGCTTTAATATAAAGAAAACCGATGGCACAAAGTAGTTCACAGACTCACAGAAACATGTATACACATACCCGTTATACTTGTTCCGCGAAAATGTTTATCTTTAGGCGGTATTGGTAACTGCCACTTATGATACCAAGATTTTATTAGAAACTAGCTTTCCGACAGCGGCTTCGCCCGCGTGTATGTCGGTTATCGCGCCAAAATATTACCTTCTTTTTGCGCAGTCGGATAAAAACTATCCTATGTCCTTTCTCGGGTCTCAAACTACCTCTATACCCAATTTCATCGAAATCGGTTCAGTAGTTGAGGCGTGAAAGCAACACAGACAGACAGACAGAGTTACTTTCGCATTTATAATATAAGTAAGGATAATTGTATCTCAGATAAAAAAAAGAATATATTCGACGGGCCGGTGGCGTGGTCGGTAAGATACTTGCTTGTCACGTCGCAGATCGTGGGTTCGATTCCCACCCGAGACAAACATTTGTTTAAATATGTCTGTTTGTCTTGTGTCTGGGTGTATTTATATTTAAGTATATATATATTTAGAAAAGAAAAGTATTGTATGTAGTATGTTACCAGTTATCTGGTTTCCATAGTACAAGCTCTGCTTAGTTTGGGATCAGATGACCGTGTGTGTTAATGTCCCACTATATTATATTATATTTTGATGCTAGATTTTACTTATTTTATTTACAGACTAAGGGGGTTGATTGATGAGTTATTAGAATTGGACAAAAAACCAGACCGACCGCCTATAGAAAGATTTGTGCAAAGACAGGTAAGGTTAGAAGAAATATATAATCCAGCGTATTCAGAAACGTCTTATAAGCTGATTATAGCTAAAATAGGTTTATAATTCGTTTGTCTTTGTCTGTCATCTTGACATTTATACTAGTATAAGAAAGAGACAAAGTCCATTTTAACTAAATTAATCTATTCTTGGCAAATAAATAATTGATTTGATTTGATTAAAGAGTCTTAAAGTTTTATTATTAATAAGACCGAATAAATTTAACTTCAACTTTTCTAAATTCCCAACTCCAGCTATTGTCATTCTGACTAAAAGAAGTCCAAAACCTGAGCTTTTTCAAGCGCACGTCTCGATCCTGGTTTACAGGAGAAGTAGCGGTGAATTTAGTCCGATTAATAAACATGTATGTCATTTTGCTGATTTTGGTCTTGAAGTACTCATACAATGTACTAAGTCCAAGGAGGGATTAAAAATGATTAAAAAAAGGTGAGAAATACGTGGTACGAAGTTGAATGAATGAATGAATGAAATAAATGAAAGTTGGAGCGCCTAGTAAAGAATTAAATGTAAAGTTGATATTGTACTGATGATTAATAATAAATATTGTTTATGGTTCAGGTTCTAGAAATGGCGAGAGACTGCCTTCACAAATCTGAATCAAAGCAAGTTACCAGTTCCTACTTCTACGATATGGCTGATAGCTTGGACAGATTGCTTGCTGAGGTAATTGCAACATTGTTTCGTATCTATAAAGCCTAATTTTAAAATGAATTCCATCGCACTGCTATAGGCCGACCGTTTAACTCGCGTATCGCCATCTGAGGTAAAAAGTCATAAAACATTAATTAAATCTCTTAAAGAACTATTTAACCACAGATAAAAGTAATGTAAGACTATTCGTCAATAACATCCATATCGCTTGAATCATCATCACTGTCTGTGCAGCTTGAGGAGTCAGAATCTTGGCGATAGGCGATACGCGAGTTAAACGGTCTATCTATAGGTACAGGTATTCTCTCAACTATACTAACAGTTGAAAGAGTTTAGGCCAAGTGTGAGTTGGTGGATGTCACACTTATTAGACGGGCCGGTGGCGTGATCGGTAAGATGCTTGCTTTTCACGCCGCAGGTCGTGGGTTCGATTCCCACCCGAGACAAACATTTATTTTAATATGTCTGTTTGTCTTGTGTCTGGGTGTAATTATCTATATTTAAGTATATATTTACAAAAGAAAAGTATTATATGTAGCATATTACCAGTTATCTGGTTTCCATAGTACAAGCTCTGCTTAGTTTCGGATCAGATGACCGTGTGAGTTAATGTCCCACTATATTATTATTACTATTATTATTATTATTCAAATGTTAAGTTCTAAAACATGCTGTTTGCTTCGCGGAAAACGATAAAGGGTGAAACTAACCCGTAAATTTTTATTTCTTACAGACAAGAGAAAAGTCAGCTGAAGCTGGAGCTCAAGTGGCGCCACTGGTCACAAGATTGACTCTAGCGATGGCTCGTCCCGCCAGACTCCTGGAATGTCTCGAGTTTGACCCAGAACGGTTCTATCGACTGCTAGAAGCGGCGGAAGGACATGCGAGACATTTGCAGGTAGTTACCGTACATCGTTAAGTCCTAAATGCTTAGTGGGTCGGGGTGGCTCGGTCTGCCATGCATCAAAAATGCCATTGGTTTGTATAATGTTTTGTTTTGTGACGTCAGACGGCTGGATAAAAAAATGTCAATGTCACAGCACAGACTAGATACCAAAAGTTCTTCGCCATGTTTGTTGTAGTCCTATAACGTCACAGCATGACTGACAGTAGTGTTTGTAATCGAATCAATTTCAATCGAATCGAGTAACACTAGATTTTACGCCTAGAACAAATGGTGGAATTCAAGAAATTTAACCTTGAACTAGACGAGTTCAATACATTTGAACGATACCTCTTATATTTTCTGTCTCATTCTCGCGGGTTACAAGGGTAAAGTGTGAGAGAGATCAAAATACATGTAGATTGATAGAAATTTTTTTCAACAATTTGTTCTATACGTAAAATATATTCTTAGTATAATATTCTTCTTCAAATACTAAGGAAAGTATTAATTTACTAGTTTCTGCCCGCGGCTTCGCCCGCGTTATATTATGATAAAAAGTTGCATTGTACGTGCTATTCTAGAATATAATCCCTACTAATATTATAAATGCGAAAGTAACTCTGTTTGTCTGTTACGCTTTCCCGCTTAAACTACTGAACCGATTTGAATGTAATTGGGTATGGAGGTAGTTTGAAACCCGAGAAAGGACATAGGATAGTTTTTATCCGACTGCGCAAAAAGAAGGTAATGTTTTGGCGCGATAACCGACATACACGCGGGCGAAGCCGCTGTCGGAAAGCTAGTCTATCTATAGTTTTTGCGTGAAAGAGAAACAAACATCCACACATTAATACAAAATTTCGCATTTATAAAATTAGTAATAAATAAGATTCCGTGAAATTTAATGTAAGGTGAGTACTTTTAAACCCTAGTCATATTTACCATGTTGTTAATTGAATGTATACCTTATCCCCAGGGCATAACGTCGGACATCCCGCAGTACATAATCCACAAGCTAGGGTTGTCGCGCGACCCGCTGGCTGATATACAGGTTCCACCGCCTCCTCCACCACCGCCACAAGCACCGCTACACTCTTCACCTTCTAAGTAAGTAATCTGTTTACTCGGTAAGGGCGTTCCATCGTTGACTGCTTCATATAATAAAGGATAACTAAGAAAATAAAATTAAACAAAGGAGAGGTCAAAAGTGGGCTAGAATTTTGAACACCAATGTGATATACCTCATTGGAAAGCTTATTTAATAAGCTGTTAGAATTTAACTAAACACGAATTTTAGGAGCAACCATTTTTGTAAAAATCAAAAAAATGTAATAGAAAAACAAAACGCACATTACCTTTAATTATCCGTTTCCTAAGCAGTATAAATATTGCAATCACGTCAACAATTGCATTCTGTTACAGTACTTTTCTCTTGTAATATTATTCTAGCTGCAGCTTAATGTAATTATGACGAAAAATATTTGTTATCTTATTAGTGTAAAAACAAAACGCGTGGAAAAAAATATAATTACGGGAAACGTCATGATGTCATTGTCATTGATCAGTTTGATTGACAGCGTCGAAATAATTTTGATTTTTTTGGTTGCTCAATTGACATTTGACCATGGGGTTGCCAATTGCAATAATCCTATTATGGCATTAAGGATTCTTATTTTCAATTTAAATTTAAAAAAAAACTGGGGGGTGTAAAATTATTTTAAATACACCAAAAAATTTAATTAATTATGCTCTATTAACCTATGTAACTCAGATTGCTGTTCAAATTTACAATTATTTTAATCCCAGGCTCTATACATTTTTTGAACGTCTCCTTTTATTAACAATATTTTTTTATTTTTATATGTCATTACTATATATGAAGTAATTGCTAGCGAAAGATGTTCACTATTGATAATAATGTTACGGTTGCCCTCTCGCCGCCGTATCAACTGTGCGATCAGTGACTCTTACTGACCTCTAATTGATCTTATTACGAATAGATCGTCCTTTGTTAACCGTTATGTTTACTGATACAGAAATACCAAAAAAAAATTGGCTCCCTCGTTACAACTTTTCCTGTATTTAAATAAAAATTCTCATTTTTGCAATGCTATCAGTTTGGATGTCAATGCTTGGTTAGCTTTGTGACGTTTAGGTGTGACGTCATTCTAATTCCAAAATGGCGGAACATGCAAGATGGCAGACTAATAGTGGTTTTGAATGCATTTCTGCAGTATCGGTATCAAAATTTTATAAATTTTAGCGCATTGCAATAAAAGCTTGTCAAGCTATTGCATAGCTTCTATCGCGGGCCTTGAGCGTGGAGACCGAATCCAGAAATTCCGTAACGAAAATAACCTAATACCCCCTACTCCGACTCGCACAGCGATGATTTTTTTAATTTTTTTATTTTTAATTCATTGTTGTTATAGGACTCGTGGTCGTCAGTCACCTCCAGGGCAGGGCTCCGGCGCCGCTCCACCTTCAGAGAACGACTACCAAGTGATCAAGCTCATATCTAACGGCGCGTACGGCGCTGTCTACCTAGTCAAACACAAACAGACTAGACAGAGGTATTATTTTGAACCTTAAAACATGTTGTGATTCTAGACATTAATCTAACTGTGCGTTTGCACTGCACAACAAAATAAGATACAAGCATAGTCTTATCTCTTTCTACTCAGTTTTGAACGATAGAGATAGTGCTTACAAAATGTTTTCTTGTGCATGTTTCGCCAGTGAAAGGTAAATTTGGGGTAAGAACAGCTTATGTTTTGGTTACCATTACTTTTTACTGAGCACCTTCTATGCTTTGAAAAAATCACACTATTAATTTGTTACGAAATGTAAAAATAGTACAACGAGTGGTAAGACAGTTCCTAGACCGAAGTTGGTCGCACGGATGTCTGTAGAGAACTGGGGACAGTTCGTGTAGCGACAGTCCCCACTGTATGCCCGTGCGGACCTCAGGCTAGACTCTGTCGAAGCGTGACGACACGACGCACTGCCGCCTCGCTGGCAAGTCTGCTACCGTACTAATGACTTCTCCGACAAGCATAATAACTAGAATAATATCATCTATGTGATTAACTTTTTGCTGACGATCCGAACTGTTATTACAAGTATAAGTCACCATTTGAGATTCGTTTCTCTATTAAGCTATTAATGCTCTTAAGGTTGATCATTGTTCGATAGGTACGCGATGAAGAAGATCAGCAAGAACAACTTAATACTCCGCAACCAGGTGGAGCAGGCGTTCGCTGAAAGGGACATACTCAGTTTTGCTGATAACCCTTTTGTGGTGAGTTTCTTTTCAATAGACTTAGCGACGGCCTAACAATTTGATTAAAAAAAAAATAACACTCAAAACTAAATAAGATTTAATGATTTTAAACAATTAAAACAATTAAAAACGAACCAAAGTTATGCAAAAATACACAATCAGAAATGCAAAGAGGGCTCGAGGTCCTCGGCGCGGTGGGGTGGCGCTGTGGCTTCACTCTCGGTCTTGTTCATTCTTGCTTCATTCTCCCGGTCACCATTCTTTCGCTCCGCGAATGACATTTTAAGATGGAGACATCTCTAACAATATTATTACCTAAGCAGGTGAACGGGGAATGAAACGCTTCATATTAATTATATTTTTTGGTTTAAATTGCACAAGTAAGGGTGCGTTTCCACTAAATCGTGCCGACAGATAATAATCGTGTAATATTATTAAATGGATTTTATCCCTTGTACTGGTAATTGGTATTTTACACAAATCATATAAAAGACTTAAGATAAAACCACTGCTTGTCGGTTGTTAAGCAATGATGCAGTCTACGATGAAACGCGCTTAACCAGTAAATACCTATTCATTCGTAACTTGAAGACAGGCAAATTATTGGTATCGGGAAACAAGGATGCCGGCAGCGAATTTCACAACTTAGCAGTTTGCACAATAAAAGTGGGAACAAAGCGCTTTGTGAAACGTCACCTTTCTTAAATGTAATAAATAGTAATAAAACTATTTTGTAAAGGATTTCGTCGCGGTTTGTTTTAGATTTTATTTCACCTTATTATGTGACAAAAGAAAACCTAATGAAACGGTCTATCCCTCAGGTAACAATGTACTGTTCGTTCGAGAGCAAGCGTCACCTATGTTTAATCCTGGAGTTCGTGGAAGGCGGAGACTGTGCGACACTGCTCCGCGCTGGTCCACTGCCCCCCGACATGGCGCGGCATTACTTCGCTGAGGCTGTACTAGCTGTCGAATACTTGCACTCCTATGGAATTGTACACAGAGATCTTAAGCCTGATAAGTTAGTTATAATAATAATAATAATAATAACACGCATACATACAGCGCCATCTAGTCCCAAATTAAGTAATTAATATCTGGATGACCGAGCTTTGCTCGGTATTTCTTTTTAAATGACATTTTCTAAAAATTATTCCTAGCTAGATCGAGTTATCGCCCCCGAAACCCCCTATATACAAAATTTTATGAAAATCGTTGGAGCCGATTCCGAGATTCCAATTATATATATATACAAGAATTGCTCATTTAAAGATATATAAGATATTGGCTTTTGTTATGGTACTAAGAACGGATATATAACTTACATTAAATAGATAAATTACACTGAAACACAGAACAAGCAATCATGCTCGTCACACAAATATTTGTCCTGGGCGAGAATCGAACCCGCGAACATCGGCTTAGCAGTCAGGGCCAGCCAGTTGATTCGAACTTATACTGCAAATTCCTCACTATCTAACTAAACCTTCTATGAGTACTTTAAGACCAATATCAGCCAAATCTGTCAATCATTCCCGAGTTTTAGCGTGACAAACATACGTACGTTCACTTTACTTCAACCCTTTTTAATGTCCTACTGCTGGGCACGGGTCTTTTCTTAACTATCTTACGAGTTGAGAGAGTTTAGGTCTTAATCCACACACGCTGGCCACACGTTGGTGGATGTCAAATGTACTCGAATGATTAGTTCTTACACATGTCGGTTTTCTCTCGATGTTTTTCTTCACCGATACAAAGAAACATAAGTCTTAGATTTACGCGAATATCACACATTGAAATAAAACTACTTCTCAACGGACCTTATCGCGGTCCATTTTAGATTTTAGATCCCAACGTTTCAAAGTCTTTTCAGACTTCATGTTCACGGGTGGACTGAGGTATTTGATGTCCAAAAATATTAATCACAATTATTACTGACTACCTTCAAACATTCATATTTAAGTTGCGTTCCGATTTAAGCAAACTGAGCTCACAGTGTCATGAATTCTGAGTTGATTTTGCTTGGGTTTTGGTAAACAAGTAAATTAAGCACTGGCTCCCAAGCTGGTGGTATATTTCCACCATTTTCTCTGTTAAAATTAGGATGTTTTTAATTTCAATAGCTTCGCGGGTCATTCTTGGTAGGAACCGGTTTTCTTTGACCAGAACCTGTGTTTTATCAAATCTCAGACATAAGCTGTAACAGTTTTCCTTAGGAACTAAATATAATTATTTCTATTTCAGTTTACTTATAACAGCTACAGGGCATATAAAGTTGACGGATTTTGGTCTCAGCAAAATGGGTCTCATGTCGTGTAAGTACCATTCTTGTTATCTTTCGACCATACATGATTATTAAAATTTGTTCAAAAAAATTCAATATAAAGTGGTTTCGTAGTAAGTTTCTCACGTTTAAAATGCTTTACACCCTCCTTGGTTACGCGGCGAGATCCGTTATCTAGTAGTTAGGGTATATAGATATGTTTTTGTGTAGTGGCAACGAATCTATACGAAGAGTACGCGGACAGGGAGGCTCGTCAGTTCTCAGACAAACAGGTGTGCGGGACCCCGGAGTATATCGCGCCTGAAGTCATTCTGAGACAGGTGAGGCTTAAAAAACATTAGTAGGTATATGGACTGGCAATAGAAGTGAAAACTGTGAACTCGCGAGATTTCACCCATCCAAAATGCGTTTAACGCGCAGAGCACACGGCTGCGCATGCGCCAGTCATGATATATTGATGACGTGAACACAAGATTTTTCCATGTAAAAATTGCCTAACGCAGCTAAAGAAGTTTTCACTTCAAAAAGACTACTGAGTTACAATAGGACACTAACACTATTTAAGAGGGTGGGTGAAATTGTTGCTCCTTTATGGTTTCAACCTTAAGGAGCCTCCTTTCACTGCCACCTTCTCACCGAAAGTCATTCGTAATCACGAGTGAATCGGCACATTGAGCTGGCGCGTCCCAACGTAGACTACATTATTGCTTGACATCAGGTAAGTTGTAGTCAAGCGCCAGCCTATTCAAGAATAAAAATAAAAAAATAAACTATACAGAAATAAGATCTTTAATTTATATCTTGCGTCACCATCTCAACAAAAACTTTCACATAGTATTAATAGAAGTTTAATTTTTATTTTACGCAGGGCTACGGTAAGCCGGTTGACTGGTGGTCGATGGGCATAATCTTGTACGAGTTCTTGGTTGGATGCGTGCCGTTCTTCGGAGACACTCCTGAGGAATTGTTCGCTCATACTGTTAACGGTCAGTTTTCACGTACCTAGTCCTGTTTAACTTATCGTCTGTTAATCGTCGCCTGTCAAACCACTGACAGTTATGTCAAACGCCATATAGTCCCCTACATTAGAAAATTTAATATGATCGCTAAGTTTTTGACATTTTTAACTTTCTTTATTGAATAACGAATAAATGAATGAAAATTATTATTATATTTTTCACTCATTAGAACCTTTTGCGAAACAAAGACAAACCACAAAAAGGAATTAGAAAAATAAGTCTAGCTAAAATTAAATTAAAACTAAAATTGTACGAAAGAGCGAAGTATCCTACTACAGGCACTATAAGCTTAAAAGGAGACACCAATAACCAGTTTTTGGATTTACTTATTTCTGTAATCAATATTTGATATTGATTTTTGATATATATTTTTTAATTCCAGCCTTTCACGTGTTAGTTCTAATCTTCTTTGTTCCACAGATGATATTGAATGGCCCTCAGAAGATGACTTCCCGATCGCGGTGGAAGCTCGAGCGATCATCACGGAACTACTTGCGCGGAACCCTAGAGACAGGTTAGGCACCGGAGGCACGCATCAAGTTAAGGTTAGTTAGTTTCTTAATTAGTCTTCTATTTACCATGACGCTTGGCGACTTTGCATCGAGCGGCGCGTTTTGCAGTTTCATCTTTCATTGCGTATTTGCTTTAGAATTGTCTAAAGACAAGTGAACGCGACTGGGCAATGAACTACAAAATCGCCAGTCGCACCGCCTGATGCAGTGTCCCGTGGCCATGGCGTTAGGGGACACTCTGTATCGTAATAACACGTAATACTAAAGCGTCAGACACTTATGGGGGGATATATTTAGGTCGTAATATGATGTAACACTAAAGCGTCAGATAAAGGGACGTTTTGTTTCGTAATATGGTGCAGCCTAAAGTATTGGATACCATTAGGCTACTTTTTGTATCTTAATATGACGCCATGCTAAAGCATTGGATACATGAAGTGACAATTGTTTCGCAACAGTGACTTATCGGACACACTAGGTGACATTTTGTATCGCAACATAACACAACCTAAAGCTTCGGATATTTAACGACTTTAATTTTCATACGTGTTTCTGATATCGTTAAACAGGAGCACGTGTATTTCTACGGTTTGGATTGGAACAATCTGTTGCGACGGAAAGCTGAATTCATACCACAACTAGAAAACGATGAGGACACTAGTTATTTTGATAGTAAGTTTGGTTTTAACTACTTAATTTACTAACAAAAAGAAATTGTGAAGGTAGGTAAAGTATATTATTTCTTTAGCTCGTTGCGACCGGTACAACCACAGCGAGGTAGACACGGACTCGGCCGCGGAACCCCCGGAGCCCGAGGAGCCAGGCCTGTTCGCGGCCTTCTCCAGCACCTCGCCGCAGTGGCGGAGACACTACCACCACACTGCTGACCATGACTCTAGGGTAACTGAAACGCCTTATAGCAATAACCAGTTTTTATGATAACCCATGATTTTAGTAGACCATTCCGTGGTTCTAACAACTTAAAAATAAAATTTTAGAAATCCTTACCTTGTCACGGCACCAATTTCTTATTGAAACAAACTTCTATTTGGCTAACTACTAGGGACCCTCTAGCATTTCAAGATTAATTCTGTGTATGGGGCACATACTCGTACATTCGCACTATAATATTTCTTGCATTTATGGTTGGTCTGCATACATGGGCTGCCATAGCCAAAACACAGCTAGGAAGGGTTTATTAATGTTTTATGAGCTCGTTGTTCGTCGGAGGTAACGTTTAGATAAAAGGCACCTATACTATGATTTCCAAAAAAAAAATTGACATGATTTTTGCTGTGACTCTTGTATATTGATCACTTACCCCTTACTTAGAAACGGAGCTTAAGGTAAGAAGAAAAAGACAAAACATGTTTTAACTGTTCTTAGCTTAAGACTCAATTCATAAGTAAAGAGTAAGTTTAAGACAATATGTAAAGCTAATGAAGGGTAATGTTTGTTGTAGAGCACGGACAGTTGGCCAGGAACTCCGGACAGTGCGGGTCCACCTACCACTCCCACAGCACCACTGCACCATCACCCGAAATGTCCGGTCAGTAGAACTGAATGTAACTAACTAAAAAACGTTTAATAACTTACAAAACATTCGGTTAATATTTCAACATGAAGTAGTTCATTAAATTTTTAATCGAAATTCTGACTCTTGAGTTATTACTTTTTTTTTTTAGAAAACTATTAAACGTTTTGCCTGACCCGGGATTTTAACCCAAGACTTGTATCAAACATGTTAGTGTTTGGATTAAAGATACTTTACTGATTTTTAAGTTTTGAAGTCTTAATTGTCGTTTTGTTATCATACAAGAATTTAAAATGCAACTTGTGTCTTTTGACATAGCGTTTTTACATCCATCAACAGATAATGTGCGGCAGCGTATCAACAGCGGAATCTTCTCAAACGGACAGCGACGACGTGTCTCCAGCCGCACGGCGCCGCGCGGCGCTCCGTCCGCTGCCGCACGGCGCGCCGCACGGCTCGCACGCACACATACATGCGCACGCGCATCCACATCTCGCTGCGCCGCTCGTGCTCATGCCTAGACTGTGAGATTTTCTACAATTTTTTATTGGCCTTTAGCAAAGTTCATTACGAAGGTTTTTATTTCAAATAAATAAACGACTCTGGTTTCAAAGCAAAGGTCTTATTACAACTCATAACTTGATATTTTAGTGCGGATATACCGAAGAAAGACGAGAAATCGGCGAGTCTGGACAAGCCTGATAAGCCGGAACGTGATCGTCCCGACAGAGCAGACAAGAGTCGACCTACTGCGATAGTCGCAAAATCGATGCGTAGATCCGCCAGCACCTCCGGCCTCTCGCTGGTTATACACCCAGGTATGTGTCTCCTTCTTATCTTGACTCTCTTCTAGAGTAATTAAAACTAAACTGCGGGAGAATCACAAAAATTATAACTTGGAAACATGGATTCCGCCGGATCTCATACGATGTATGAAACACAGAGATAAACTACACATGAAAGCTAGAAAAATCCCATGAACTTAGTACTACAACTGTCCTATAAAAGATACCAGAATTTCTGTAACGATACTTAAGATTGCGATAATATTTTAATTTTGAGATATCCTGGTACCTCCATTGACACACATCTTCCAGAAATGTTGGGAGAATGGCGTTTTTCCCAATCGCCTAAATAAAACTGTTGTAGTCCCTGTATATAAACCTGGTTCCAAAGATCAAGTTACGAGTTACAGACCGATATCCTTGTCCGTCTGTGTCTAGAATCTAAGAAAAACTATTAATAACAGATTATTGAAATATCTAGTGGATCATTCGACTTTGTTTTATTTGGTCTAGGCGAAAACTTTTCGATTTGAATGGGCTTCATTGAGCATTAGCGTCTGTTGTGTACACATCGTTTCAATATAGTGTTTTTCTGTCTGTTTGTATAGCGGAGGATAGCACGTTCAGTATCGGCGCAGCATCCCCTTGCGCGGGCAACACATCGTCCACCAACTCCTCGCGAGACTCATCACCCTGCAGGGACCCACCCTCGCCCTTCGCCTTGCCACATCACTCGTTAGTACACAACTAATAATTTTCACAGCTAATAATCTTTACCTAATAATAAAAAAGTAGTTTAAATAGTAGTGAGCAGCGGTGGCGCAGTGGCCTCGCCATAGAAAAATAAGGTCGCGGGTTCGAATCCCGATTGTGCCCACACATCTTTGTGTGAATTGTTTCATCTCCGTTGCTCAATATCGGCGAAGGAAACCATCATGAGGAAACCGGCATGTCTAAGGACTAATCATTCGAGGACATGTGACATCCACCAACCCGCACTTGGTCAGCGTGTGTGGATTAAGGCCTAAACTCTCTTAACTCATAAGATAGTTGAGAGAAGACCCGTGCCCAGCAGTAAGACGCTAAAAAGGTTTGAAGTGAATACTAGCTTCCGTCGGCGAATAAGAGAATAAAGATAAAGAAAGAAAATGGAAGATCAATAAAGAATAAAAATAGAGCAATTAAGATATTGTGTATTGAATATTGCTTCACCAGCGTGGTGGTCTCCGTTTTACCCCCCTATGGAGTTAGTTTAAAAACACTTTCTTAGTGCATTCCCTAGACCTCATTCGGAACATAAGTGTCAAATTTCAAGTCTCTAGGTCCAGCGGTTTGGGCTGTGCATTGATATGTCAGACCACTAGATAATTTCGATTAGTTCGTTCAATGACAAGAACGAAATAATCAAAATTAGCTTCTCTGTATACCATCACCATTTCATACAATATTTGAACAAACCGGTGTCTAGTTGGTATCTAGTCGTTGAGAAAAAGCTATCACGTGATAGATTTTTTTATACCAATTACTGGACACTATAATTTTATAAATTTAACGGGCAGGTGGCGTGGTCGGTAAGATACTTGCTTTTCACGCCGCAGTTCTTGGGTTCGATTCCCACCCGAGACAAACATTAGTGTGATGAACATTTTGTTTGTGTCGAGTCTGGGTGTAAATATCTATTATATGTATATATTTACAAAAGAAAAGTATTATATGTATAGTTTATACCAGTTATCTGGTTTCCATAACACAAGCTCTGCTTAGCTTTGGATCATATGACCATGTGTGTTAATGTCCTAGAATATTTATTCATCAACTAGCTGACCCGGTAGACTTCGTACTGCCTCAACAGATAATAATAATAATAATAAAACATTTATTTCGGAGCACATCCATACAGAGTACATCCATAGATTGTTAGTAAGTACACTTAAAGCTATGTTAGTGAATAAAGTACCTAGTTACATAATATTAAACAGGGCAACTCTGGCTCTGTGCACCGCGTTCCAGTGTCCCACAATCGGGCACTCCACTCTATCCAAAATGGTGTTCAGAAGACTGTTGGTACTGCCCCGCACGCGACGCATCAGGGACGCCACTTTTGTATCAAATATTTTTTTCTTTACACCTTTTAAACCTTCCCTAGACCTCCACGAACATTTCAAGACCAAGATTAGATAAATACGTTCAGCCTTTCTCGAGTTTTAGCGAGTGTAACGAACAGCAATTGATTTTTATTTAAATAGATACCATTTTAGTTGTTTATGGATTAGGAGTTCCTTTCCGTAACTTAAGGACATCATTACCCCTTTCTTTAAAAATCTAGTTCTATTTCCTAAATTGATTTACTTTATACACAGGTTGATACAATCATCGAAGCCGCCGATAGTGGTACGTCGTGGGCCACGCGGGTTCGGCTTCACGATACACACAGTGCGGGTGTACTACGGCGACACTGACTACTACACTATGCACCATTTAGTTTCGGTGAGTACCTTTCAAATTATCAACATAACATACAAGAAAACATTGTATATTGCAAATACTGGTCGCAATTTTTTTGTTTGTTGTGCACTGTAAGTAATATTTTGGATCTAATATAAAATCCGATGGCTGACAGCGTTTTCAGTTCAAATTTTGTCTTTTGTTCAAAATTTGTTGTCATCAATCATACACATTTAAATATGAAATTAAAAAAATTAAGTTATTTATGTCAAATACGCCTCTCCCTCTCCCTCTCCCTCTCCCTCTCCCCCTCCCCCTCCCCCTCCCTCTCCCTCTCCCTCTCCCTCTCCCTCTCCCTCTCCCTCTCCCTCTCCCTCTCCCTCTCCCTCTCCCTCTCCCTCTCCCTCTCCCTCTCCCTCTCCCTCTCCCTCTCCCTCTCCCTCTCCCTCTCCCTCTCCCTCTCCCTCTCCCTCTCCCTCTCCCTCTCCCTCTCCCTCTCCCTCTCCCTCTCCCTCTCCCTCTCCCTCTCCCTCTCCCTCTCCCTCTCCCTCTCCCTCTCCCTCTCCCTCTCCCTCTCCCTCTCCCTCTCCCTCTCCCTCTCCCTCTCCCTCTCCCTCTCCCTCTCCCTCTCCCTCTCCCTCTCCCTCTCCCTCTCCCTCTCCCTCTCCCTCTCCCTCTCCCTCTCCCTCTCCCTCTCCCTCTCCCTCTCCCTCTCCCTCTCCCTCTCCCTCTCCCTCTCCCTCTCCCTCTCCCTCTCTCCCCCTCTCTCTCTCCCCCTCTCTCTCTCTCTCTCCCTCTCTATCTCTCTCTCTATCTCTTTCTCTCTCTCTATCTCTTTCTCTCTCTCTCTCTCTCTTTCTCCCACTCTTTCCGCGTTTATTTCTACTACTACCTTCGGTTAAGGCTTCGCCCATGTGGCCCAAGGGGGTGAAACATGAAAAATCCTTTCTTAGTGCACCCGTTGACCTCATACGGGACATAAGTATCAAATTTGGAGTCTTTAGACCCGGCGGTTTGGGCTATGCGTTTATATGTCAGTCAGTCAGTTTCTTCTTTTAAATATTTGGATTGAGCTCCAATTACTATTTATTTTCACATCCTTGCTTCAATTACTTAACGAAATCCTTTGAACATTTAATAACATTGTAAAATGTTGTAATAAAATATATTGAAATGAAACTATTTTGTAACGGATTTTATCGCGGTTTATTTTAGATTTTAAATCCCGACGTTTCAAAGTCTTTTCAGATTTCACTGGTGGACTGAGGCATTTGACGTCCAAACTTATTAATCACAATTATTTCATTTCGATATGTGATATTTGTGTAAATTTAAGAAAATACTAATGAAATACGTGTATGTAAGGCGGTGCACGAGCAAGGTGCGGCATGGGCGGCCGGACTGCGTGCCGGAGACCTGATCACACAGCTGAACGGGGAGTCTGTGCAGGGGCTGCTGCACACACAGGTATACATCTTCTGACAATATTACTATTACATGAGGGTTACACAGTTGCACAAATTACAAACAAGAATACGATGTAACTGATCGCTTCGTTAATTTTTGATTTGTCGTGACACGTGTATTCGTTTCTTGCCTTACTAGAGCTGCGGTGGCGCAGCGGTATGAGCTTCGCCTTAGAAAAATCATCTTTGTGTGAATTGTTTCATCTCCGCTGCTCAATATCCGTGAAGGAAAACATCGTGAGGAAACCGGCATATCTAAGAACTAATCATTCGAGGACATGTGACATCCACCAACCCCCACTTGGCCAGCGTGTGTGGAATTAAGGCCTAAACTCTCACAACTCATAAGATAGTTGAGAGAAGACCCGTGCCTAGCAGTGGGACACTATAAAGGGTTGAAGTGAGGCATGAATCAAATACACGTGTCACCATACTGGGTGGCGCAAAAAAAGACAGTCGAAGACAGTTTAGGTGTCCCGGGACTTGGCCGGGTTCGAATCCCGAGACTCATCACGGCACCACTTTTTGTCCTGGCTTACAGGTGTAACGGTATTCGGTTGAGTCCCATAAAAATCACTTGTCACTCGTGAGGTGAGGTAAGACGGTACAACAGATGTTAAAAATTACCAGTCCTGTCGCTGTTTCATCCAGGATAGGCTTTTGGAGAGGGCTTTTAAAACATCAAACACTAACATTTGCCATATTTTATTGCCAAAGCGATTTGCCGTATAATAATAGTAATAATAATATAGTGGGACATTAAGACACACGGCCATCGGATCCCAAACTAAACAGAGCTTGTACTATGGAAACCAGATAACTGGTAATATACTACGTATAATAATTTTGTTTTGTAAATAAATACGTATATATGAATAATTACACCCAGACTCGAGATAGACAGATATGTTTATAACACATAAGTCTGTCTCGGGCGGGAATCAAACCCACGACCTGTAACGTGAAAAGCAAGTATCTTACTGATCACACTATTGGCCAGTTATATCGACATCCTTGTCTTTCAAAGGAATCACAACACTTTATCACACTCGCCCCTGTATTCATAAAAGTTTTATAAGCTCATTGTAACTAAAATAGGTTTATAATATCTTTATTTTTGTCTGTCTACTTGACATTTATAGTAGCAAGAAAGAGATAAGGACAAAGCTTATTTAAATTAAAGAGTCTTATAAGATTTTTATGAGTAAAATCGTCATTTTACAGCAGCCGGGAACTTTTATCAAGCGGTTTTTAACCAATTTTTGATGATAGGTTCTTCGATTACTGCTAGCTGCCCCGCACGCTACGTTGAGGGCTACACCACTCGACCAAACCACGATACAGGTATGTTTGTTACTATAATATAAGAGATTAGGGTTTTGCTGAGGCGCATATCTACCTCTTAGTTTTTAATTATGATATGGTGTTTATATATTGATTATGAATAAGACTGTACCATATTATTTTTGGTTCGGTGCAACGCCTTGCAAAAAATTCACAACAACATTTGATGCAATTACGTCCAAGTACACACCATAAAGACATATATTGTAGGCACTTAAGTGACAAGTTGGAACTGTCTGTGTTTTGACGTGACAACGTCTTATAAATTGGTTTGCCGGGTGACACTTCAAGAAACTGCGTTACGCTCCGCTCACGTTATGCGCTCACAATGAGAGCGAGTGAGAGGCACGCGTCCCTTCCACTCGGGCACGGTTAGCCCGCCTAAGAGCGAGAGAGACAGACATAAAAAGTGAAAGGCACGCGTCCCTTCCACTCGAGCACAGTTAGCCCGCCTAAGAGCGAGATTCTTTGTATAAATTAATGTTTTAAATATAATTCTTTGTATAAATAAACGTTTTAAATTGTTACTATTATTTCATCCTTCTTCCTACTATACGAATGAATATTCACATTAAAATTATTTTACCACTCAAAGTCGTCGTCACGTAAAACTTTCGCCCGTATACCGACTTTACAGGCGACCAATTTTTTTTTGTATAAATTAGTTTTAAATTTTGACGATTTAGGCTTTCTCTCCCTGAATTGTAACCCATTCTCCTCCCCTGCAGGCGGGCGGGCGGCGGCGCGCGGGCGGCGGGCGGCGCGCGTCGTGCCCGGCGCGGCCCCGCCCGCGGCGCCGCTGCTCGCTGTTCCGCAGGATATCCACCAAGAGAGCTTCGCAGGAGATGCACCAGGTACGCGTTACTCATTTACTTACCAAGGTACTAATTGAGAAAATTAACTCGAATTTTTATTTAGATACTAGCGGACCCGGCGGACGTCGTTCTGCCCGGTAAAGCGGTGCCGTCTACCGGGTGTCAGACCTACCGAATATAACCAATAATAAATAATAAGTATCTAACCCGGTTTTCGGTTTTTTTAATTTTTCTCTGCGTAAGAACCATCCTCGTACTTAAAGGTATATTTTAAAAAAAATAATTAGCGAAATCGGCCCAGCCGTTCACGCGTGATATCGTAACAACGGAAAACGGGTTTCATTTATATATATATATAGATATCTTAAAAATAAAAAAATAACGAAAAATGTTTACTATTGATGCTATGGGTACAGTTGCCCTCTAACCGCCGTATCTAACTGTGCGGTCGGTGACCCTTACTAACCGGAGCCTCGAGTTTCTTTATTTTTTTTTAACTAACAGTTATTCTTCGAATGTAGGGATAGTAGACGACATAAAATACAATTGTAGGGTTTTTGTTTATAAAAGAAAAACAACCAGAAAGCTGTATCTGTGAAGCAATGAGACCCAATTTTTAACAGACTTCCTAAAAAAGGAGGAGAACGAAACCAAAATTATATCAAATACTTAATAAATATTTCTGATTATGTAAATTATAATACGAATTACCTTATGCTAAGTAATTTTTCTTTTAGTTTACTTTTTAAAGTCGTTTAATTTTTTGTTAAAAATTATTATATTAAAGCTTATTTCAGTAAGTACGTACGTAATATGAGCGTGCGTAACAATGAATTTTTTTTTATTCTACGATAGACTTTAGCTTGACTACAACTTGCCTAATATTAAGCAATGATGTAGTCTACGATAGAACGCGCCTGTCCAATATACCGATTCAGTCATGATAACGATTCATATTCGGTGAGAAGGTGGCAGTAGAATGAGGCTCCAAATAATTATAATCCATAAAGGAGCAAATTCCGACTCACCCTCTCAAATGATGTCTCGAAGGGTCCATACAAGCTGATTACCATCGGGTTCCCTTTAGAAATGGCTAATGTCACACGCACCTAATAAAATGTTATATAACGCTTAAAAGTTTTGAATAGCAACATCAAGAAGTATAGCATCAAGTGTAAGAACGATCGGTGACGGTAGTGAAGAGATGTTATTTTCCTAAGTAAGTTTTTTGACGTGATAACGTCTTTAAAATCGTTTTAGTCGGGTGACATGTTCAGAAACTTGTGTCACACCAAAACCTCACGAGCGCGATCGCAGGTATAACGAGAGAGAGACGGACCGATCTCCCGTCTCATCTCGAGCGCTGCCAGTCATTCCGTGAAACTTGTCACGCGGAATCCTCACGAGCGGAGGCTGGCATAGCGTTCGAGTGAGTGGACCGATCTTCCGTCTCTCTCACTCTAGCGGCATACAAACGAATGGAGATTTTCTCGTGCGGTTAAGTTTTCGAATAAGACGTTATCACGTAAACATCTCGATCGTAAACCTACTTTACAAACAACCAATTTTTTTTTGCTCCGGCTTCCCTTTTTTAAGACTTCCACCCTTCGCCACTGATGTGTAGTATATATAGTTGTGAACTCCTAAAACCATTTAGATATAATTTGCAATAGGTAACACGTGTTAATGTTTCGCAGATGGTGTCTACAGGCGACTGTGCATCCTCTCCATCCCCAGCGCCCTCCCCCGCTGCTGACAGTCCGCTGCACTCCACCACTACACACTACCAGAGGTACATTATTTATCCTTCACTTAACGTCCCACTGCTGGGCTTAGGTCTTCTCTCAACTATCTACCGAGTTGAGAGGGGCCAAGTGCGGTTTGGCGGTTGTTACTTATGTGAATTGTTTCGTCACCGCTGCTCAAAATCGGTGAAGGAAAGGCGCAGCAGTACTAGCCTGATCTTTGAAACATAAGGTCGCGGGTTCGACCCCTATCATCCTCACAGACCTTTCTGTGAATTGCTTTTTAAAGTCTCAGAAGACTTTGAAACTTCTCGGTATAAAATCCAAAATAAACCGCCATGAAATCCGTTACAAAGTAGTTTAAAAAAAACACTTAAATAGGGAACACTAACTCCATAATGTACCGTTTCTTCTCAGACCATCATCTCTTCACGGTTTAAAACACAAGTTAGCGGGTGGCGCAGTGGGTGGTACTTCGGAAGTCCGTCGCGCATCTCTGCAGCACATGCCGCTGTCTCCGCTCGCTAGGACTCCCTCGCCCAGTCCGCAGCCGCAGCCTGCTTCACCCACAAGGTCAGAACTGAGAATTACTATCTTATACTGCCCCCATGGGCTTTGAATGTACTCATTTCATTGCATACACACATTATACACATCATTACAACCATTTTGTTTCATGTTGAATGATAACGCCTGTGTTTGTTTCATTCGTGTATAACAAATAATTTGTTTAATACGAACAGTCACGATTCATTATTATGATGAGCTGATTCTATCGAGTGTAAATGTTTTTTACCTGTAACAAAATACTTCGTCGAAAAGTTTACAGTGGTATTTGACCAGAACTTTCCAATTAACTGTAGTAAGTGAAGACGCGCGCAATAACACGCAGTGAGCGGGGGCTGCGGGGAAGACGTAAGAGGAGGGACGGTGCGCGGAGCGTGGTGCGCCTGCGCCGAGAACATTCGATCGAACGGAGCGAGCGAGCGCATACATTAATATAGCATAATTTCATTACAGTTTTTAATCCTTAAATAATCTTTCATTTATCTCAAACGAGACAGTAAGAATGCTTAGACTGTGATCCTTTTTTGGATGGGGGGAAATGCTTTACGCATGCCATCGCCCTGGATGGGCACAGGGGGAGGGTTATGTGTGACTCTCGTTTTTAGCCCGGGTGAGTGAGACCTCGCAGGGATTCCCGCTACAAGCGGCCGGGTACGGTCTACTCATTAAAACCCCCCCGGTGTTCCTTCGGGCACCCTTAGTGCCGGGCTGCGGGATGCGCACCTGCAGTCCTGCAGCGGTCTCTCGCCTTGAAGAAAACCAGTTTTGTTGATCTGGCCTAAGTCGAGGTCATTCAGACGTACCACGCCGATATACTCAGTCGCCACTGACACGGTCGGCACTGTGGCGAACCCCCCTCCCCTTGGACAGGCGCACGCGTCACCTTCTCGGACCTGCCGCTCTACCTCTATGGTCCGTCTGGAGCGGCAAGGTAGGACGGTGGACCTTCCTCTCTCTCTCTCCGCCGCTTTCTTCGCGGCGATAGAGATTTGAACTGGTAGTCTCTAAAATAAGTTGGGTATGAAGAGTCGAGTATCTCGATAATATAGCGTGGTGTGTGTACACAGTCGCGTGGAGGCCCGCAGCCCGTCGCCGCTGGCCGCCCGCGAGGGCGGAGCCCGACGTGCGTGGCCCCGACGTGACCCTGCCTCGCCGCTGCTGCGTCGGGCGCTCTCACCCGACAGGTAACCGTCACCAACTCCCAGTACCGAACTCGGTGAAGGGAAAAGAGAGAGCACCTGCGTCTACGCACACTCTTGTGCACTGTAATATCTCCTGCGTACCTGGATCGTTTCAGAGCCTGAACACACTAGCGTCTGACCGGATGCGATGCAACGTATCATTTAACCGGTGTGTTTGACGATTGACTTCATGTCAGTGCGTTGACATCGTGTGTTTTTATAATAAAATCTAATTTACATGAGATACACTATATTCTGGTCAAGCGGTATTGTGTTCAGTGGAGTTAGACAGTTGCACAAACGATACCAAAAAACGCCACGACTTCAATTTAAAATGACACGATGAGGTCAGAGCCTATTCTCGCGCTTTAGACATTTATGTCTAATAGACAAGTTTCATAAATTTTCAATGACATTCGCCATATTTTTTTTCGACATTATGTCTATAAAATATAAATGTCTTATGCGTCAGAATCGTGGCCCTGAAGCTAGTCTAGTCTTAATTATCTAATCATCTATTTGTATGAAATCCAGTTCTGTATCATTTCGTTTCTTTTATTTGCTTGGCATTTGTGTTCCACTTGCTTTTTCATTTTGTGTTTTATGACTTGTTATAGCTAAGGTAAACACTAATGTGAGTTCATTTATTCAAAAATTTCCTACAAAGATAAATTTACTAAAGCTCGTATGCACTACTTAAATAGTAAAAATTACCAAATAGGTAGTTGTTGTTATTTGGACAAAAGAGTTTACATTTATGGTTTAAGTTTCTGGTGCGTACTTATATTGATGTTGTCACATATGTCTGGGGCCAGCCAGTACCTCAGTCCACCCGTGAACATGAAGTCTGAAAAGACTTTGAAACGTAGGGATCTAAAATCTAAAATAAACCGCGATAAAATCCGTTAAAAGTAGTTTTATTTCAATAGCGAGTAAATAATTTGCTTAAACTTAAATAAGGGCATATGTTTGAAGCTATCTGATATTCGTTTAGGCTACATCCCCGTTCTGCGGAAGCAAAATGCTCAATCTCCCCCCTCTGCTGCGGAGGCACTGGTGCAGTAGCAGGCGCCGGCAGCACTCGGCGCAGTGTTGTGTGGAGGGCTGCAGCCCCCGCTCCCCCCACCCCCACTCCTCCGCCTGCGGATAAGGGGGAGGATACCTCCGCCCCGTTACCCAGGATAGCGGAGGAGAAGGATTCCCCCACACATCATGCCAGAAACTTGCCGAATAGGTATGTTCTTATTTATTTATTTACTTTTTTAGACAGTTCGAAATAAGCTTGAATACAATATAGTTAATTTTCTTTAATCTTCTTCTTCTAAATATATAAAAGAAGAAACTGACTGACTGACTGACTAACTGACATGTCAACTCAGAGCCCAAACCGTTGGGTCTGTAGACTCCAAATTTGGCACATAGCTTCCTTATAAGGTCTAGGGGTGCACTAAGAAAGGATTTTTCAAAACTCACCCTTTAAGGGGGTGAAACGGGGTTCCAAAGTTTATATGGAGAAACAAGATTAGTGAGATCAATTTCGCGGGCGAAGCCGAGGGCGGAAGCTAGTAATAATGATAATATTTTCACACACAGCGATGTCTAGTCCCAAATTAAGGAATTTTAATAATTGCTTGTGTTATGGGTACTACAATAGGTAACTAATATACTACTACCTAAGCGTTTGCACTGCGCAACAAAACATACAAGCATAGTCTACTCATCTCTAAACGATAGAGTCGATACGACGATAATGTCGCCGCGAATCTCTCACTCGTGAAGGTTTTTTTTTATCCTGAAATAGGCCTGCGCTTGACTACAACTTGTCTGATGTTAAGCAATGATGTAGTCTACGATGGGACGCGCCTGCCCACAATACCGATTCATTCATGATTACGAATGAATTTCTGTGAGAAGGTGGCAGTGGATTGATGCTCCTTGTGGTTAGAAAACATAAAGGAGCAACAATTTCGACCCACCCTCTTAAATGGTGTCACCAGACATCGCACCGAAACACGGCAAGGCCGATTGGCGGTGCGTCTTTGTCTGGTGGGTGGTCACTAACCACGGCCGAAGCCTACCACCAGTTAATTACAAGTAAACCTAATTACCAGTTGATTGTCATCTGATTTGCACCACCCGGGGGCCACGTGTGGGGATTCAGATAAAAGGTGCACGGTCCCACGGACGAAGGTGACTCAGCCCCCAAAACTCTTACAAGTTAGAATCAAACTCTTCCCAGAACACCAGCGAAGCAGTCAACGCCAAGTATCTTCACATCGTCGCCCAAGACAAGTCTGGACAAGTCTATCTTCGACGCGTCCGCATCATTCGCGTCTCTATCATTATCGGACGAGTCGTTCACAGCTGATACGTCCGCGGACATGTCTAATTTGGATACTTCGAGGGAGACTTATGTCGGTAAGTTGTGATGTCAGATTAAATTTTAGAAAACACACTCCATGTGAAATAACGAACTTCGTTCTAATAATAGTTTTGTACAAACATTTGACATCTTCGTTGTCAAAACAAAATTTGCTACTCAAGTCCAGAACTTACGAGTATAGGTACTTTAAATATTGAAAGGAAAAGGTTACTATTTTTTTTTAAAGTGATAACGTCTTTAGCCGCGTTAGGGACTTTTGCCTAATTTACATGCTCAAGACAGGCGCATGCGCATGCTGTGCGCTTTAGACGCTTTTTGGGTGGACGAAAGCTCGTGCGTTCGGGTCTCCGACATTAAATGTCAATAGAAGTGAAAACTGGATTGATGTTGTTAACTGGGTTGATTGAATTCAAACATGAAATTTCAAATTACAATACTAAAAGTTATAAGTTTTCACTTCTATCGGCAGTCCCTATTTAATTATGGGAAGGTTAATATGTTCGTTTTCGGAGACACTACAAACCACGAGGTTTAAATCCCCAGCCGAGCAATAAGTAATAATAATATTAATATTTTTACACATACACACGTCAGGGAAACTAACCACTATGCCACCAGGCCTGCCAACAACAACATGCCATACGTAATGTCATAATTATCTGATATGTCGTAATACTTATTTGATGAATAAATTGTTGCAGATGACAGTCGAACGAGTACAGAACCAAGTATTACAGTCGAAGAAAAGCTCCCTACAAAAAAGCCAATAGAGCCAACCGAAGCCACACAAAAAGTCCGAAAATCATCCGACTCGAGTCTCAAAGACGAAGACTTAAAATCCAAAGTCAAACAAGAAAAAATCGAAGTCAAAAAACAAGAAAAAGCCGATGCTAAAAAGCAAGAAAAGGTCGATACTAAAAAACAAGAAAATTCAAAGTCTGAAGAGAAACAAGAAGTAAAAGAAGATAAAAGTAAAATTGAGAAGGTGATGGAACGAGCTGGTTCTATAAAAAAGAGTGAAAAAGAACGAGACAGTAAAAAAGTTGAGAAAGAGAAGAAGCAAGCAGAACCTAAGAGGAGTGAGTCTATAAAGAAGTTAGAACTAAAGAAACAGGAGTCTGTTGACACTATGAAGGTAAGGTTTAGAAGGTACAATCAAAAAGGGTGAACGAACTTTTCTAAGTATAGAGGTACTTGTCTGTAGAGGCCGTCTCACGGAAGAAGTCCCGCGGACGCGGCACTAGGTCGCTGCTAGACTTTACTTCTCCCCTAAAAAATATTATATATATTATGTAATTAAAATAATTTTAGGCTTAATTATTGTTGTTATAATTCTTGCAAATTATTGAAATATATTATGCCTAGTATTGTCTTAGATTTACGCGAATATCACACATTGAAATAAAAAAAAAATAAAAAAAATCTAAAATCTAAAATAAACCGCGATAAAATCCGTTAAAAAGTAGTTTTATTTCAATATATTATGCCTATTTACATGGCCGATATGTATAATTAGTTCCACTGAATGTCGTGGAATTTCTTTCGTGAGACTGACTTTAGTCAGGAAGTTAGTGTTGTGACACTCCCGTGCCTCAAAGAGTGCGTTAAGCCTACGGTCCTGCGTGCAATTTCTCACCAGTCGTGTCGTTAATTTTAGTTTTTTTTTTAATTTTCCTCACAGTCACCAGAATCTTTGGAGTCGGAAGGCCGCAGCAAGAATAGTATGGTCAGCAAGCTGCTCGGAGTAATGGGTCGGAAGGGAACCCGGGACAAGGAAGACGATGACCACCGCGCCTCTAAGAAGGCAGAGAAACATGCAAAGAAAAAGGTATTTTATAAATTATACATTTTATTTTAATAATATTGTACAGTGTGAACATCCATTCCATTAATTCTTCGTCATTTGAGGGATAAGCATAGTATTGTGACGTCTTTTGAATTTCAATAAAAAAAAAAGAAATAATAATCTTAAGCTTAGAATAGCTAAACATGTTTTGTCCTTTTCTTCTTTATAACAATTTAATATCACATGACAGTGACATAACATAAATATGCTGTTATTAACACAGTGTTGTTTATTAAGGTTAATATTATGTTTTAGAACCAAAATCAACCTCCACAACCAGTCCAACCACAACCAATAAAACCGGAACCACAGCCAAGCCAATCCATAGACAAAGACAATACAGACGATAAGAAAAGCAAGAAAAACCGCGGTAGAGCGTCTAGTTCCTCATCAGGAGAGAAATCCGATAGGCACGCGTGAATCACGTAAGTGTGAGTGAGACAGAATTATTTTTCTAATTAGAGGCTTCGAATAAAACAAGTTAATTGATTAATTCTAAGTGCGAGTGAAATAGTACATTGTGTGAAACGTACGGAAAAATAAAGGTTCAAGCACATCACTTCATAACTCGTAAGCTGATTGATTGGGACCGCACTAAAATACATTTTTTGTTAACGATTCCTTAAAATATTGTACGTTTTTAGCATTTATTACGATACTTTTCTTGCAAATGTATAAAAAAAAACTATCTGACTGACTGACAGCAATGCACAGCCCAAATCGCTGGAGTTCCTAGAATTTTGGCCCATAGGTGTGTGCCTGTGTGAGTTATATTTTGATATATTTAATACAAATAGTATGAAGCAGAAAAGTCTATTTGGTCTACCGTTTCTGCACTTATTTCTACTACGCAACAAATTTCTATACGCGCTTTCCTAACAAAATAACCTGAAACAATTATGAATCAATCAATCAATCAGCTTGCTTGGTTATGTGTACTGTACCGTAGTATGTGCTTAGACCATTAAAGATTAAAAAAATAAAACGATAATTATTTCTTTATTAAGACTGTAAAAATGTGTGTAAAAAGAAAAGGGTAGATTATCAAGGTCGCGAAATGGATGGGATTCTTTTATTTTTTTCGCGGCTATGTAGTGGTAGGTTGGGTTTATCACCACGACTGCTTATAGAGCATAAGCAGTGTTCAATTATAATGTATTTTAAATAATAAAAGTAGTGTTTAGACGTCCGTTTATGGTATTTGAATTTTGAAAATACTTATGTTTAAAATGTCGTCAAAATTAGACCAATTTAACTAAAATCTAGTATAATTATGATATTAATATTGAAGATAAGTGACGACTTTTGCTTTCTATCATTAAATGTGTTTTTATTACGAGTTTATAAGTCAATTTAACGGATTATAAGAAGTCTCATAAGAAGAAGTATTGTAAAAACTTGCAAAATTATTCGACATGTTTTTTAGAATTTCTTTAAATATTCATAAATGGACGTTAAGTGTCGTGTTTGAAGAAAAAAAAATTAAAAAATACTTGTAAAAAGATGTTGTGAGCTTAGTTGTAGCTTGAAAAAATATGAATGTGCTTGTGACCGCCATTTTGAGAATAATCAAAATGGCGGGGACTATAAAAAATTAGCGATTTGTTTTGTCTAAAATGTCGCTTTTCAGTATTACAATGGAGAGGCGTTATAATCATTTTATAATTTAACTAAATCCTATTAGACAGTTGTAGGGTGGGCAGAGTTTGTAAGTTTTACTAAATCTCATTGTTAGTTTAGTTTTTTCAACTTTAGTGTTGTATTTTTAGGATACAAGTTATTTTTTGTCCTGCTCTGGTGTTGATTGGTATTTAATTTCAATGAAATCTAATGTCACTGTCGTCTAAAAAGAATAGTTGTCGTCATCAACCTTATAGGTCCACTGCTAGACGTAGGCCTCTCCTAAAACCCTACTATCATCCAGCTCTTACCACCCACCTTGCAGTGATCGTCACTCCATCTAGTCTGAGCCCGTAGGACGTTTGGTAAACCGTGGTCTCCACTCGAGAACTTTACCCTAAAATTTTAGCAGCAAATATAGCGCCCATTGCCATTCTAACTTACTATTCCGGTGGGCTATGTAGATTACTCTGGTTCGAATCCCGCGCTGGGCTAAAAGGAGTGCTGGAACCATAATAATTTCTCAGCATCTAGTCTGTAGTTAGGAAGTCAGTTGTGTGACACCCTGGGACTCGGCGGGCGCGTTAAGCGGTTGGACCTGGTCTCTATCTCTCACTGGTTGCGTTGGACTTTTCTACAGGACTTAGAGTGAAGGGAATAGAGTGTCCATGTTTGTAATGACATCGTTGCGCGTGCACGGCTAGTCAGTTCAGACTAGCTACAGTCAAAATACCGCTAGAATTATATACTTGGATTTTTAGCTCTAAAGTTTGTGGAATAGAGTTGAAATTTGTTTATCAATCAACACCAAACAGGGCACGTGACTTATTGTGATATATTTTTAAACGAAATGCTTTCTTATTAACTTTAATTGCAACCTTTTTTTTAGTTTTTAGATTTTTTGTATTTAGCTGCTTGCGGTACAGATATACTACAACTATTAGTTCTTATACTAAAAAATTCAAACAAAATGTGGAAGAAAATTTGTATTTCGTTTTGAAAAAAGTACAGATTCAAATTTAGAAGAGTAAGTCAATGTTTGGTAATAGAATGGTTTATGAGTAAATTTGTCTTTTAAATGAAATTGTTAAACGATTTTTTTTACTTGTAATTATGTAATTAATTTTTTATATAAATCGATTTGAAATTTATTATTTGAATGTACCGCAATCGGCTAAGATAAGCTGCGTTATGCTAACAAAGTTTAAGTATAGGTCGAACTTATATAAATCTTGTTAGTATAAGGTTGAAAGTTATTGTGTTTTTAACCGTATTTGTGTTTTATTATATTTGTTTAGCGTAATAACTATTGATTTACTAATTATTTTAACTTTTAATCAATATTTTGTGAATAATGTTCGTTCATTGTCCTCTATGCATTGAAAATGGATTAAAGTTTATAATATGGAATATTATTATGAATTAGGAATAAAAAAAGCTTTTGTTACTGATTTTATGGATAATAGTGGTGGATAGTAGTATCGGACTCGGCAAAGATATATAGTTTGCAGGTTCGAACTTGGGTCGTGTCCTACTGCCCGCACATTTATTTGATCGCTATTTTATCACCACTACTTAATATTGGTGATGGAATTTCAGCGTGTGTGGATTAATGCTTAAACTCTCAACTCTTAAGCTAGTTGAAGAGAGAAACAGCAGGGGGACACAAGGGATGTTGTCATTTTTTATGTATAGAGGGCAGTGTACACATTGTAAACGTTGTGTAAACATTCCAGTAAGTTAGCTTCAGTGCCATAGTCGTTGAGCCTCCATCGATTTGTTACTAGGTGTGTTACATTTTGCTTAATAACTACTGAACTGGTATGGGTTAAAAATAAAATTTCATTTAGATTACCTCCAATACAATCTATTGGGTTTTATGAAAGTTAGTGAGAGTCTGCCGACCCATGGGCTATTATTGCTTGAGCTGGGACTTCACCCACTACCGCAATCCTGCCGCTGCTACTCCTGTGCGCCAGGATCAACAGTTGTGTATCGTTTGAGCTACTGGTATTTGATGAGAATGTGAGTAGCTATCGCAGCTGGAGAGAGCCAAGTGCTCAGGAGTTCAATATCAACCCGCTGGGTATTTGTCAGGAGATTTATGGGCGCTTATTAGGAACTTTCGGAATGTGCCATTAATGTTTGAGCATTAGCACATCTCTAGTGAATAAAACAGCACTTTGAGGTATAGTTTCATTATCAAAATTATTTATGTTGCAATAAATATATTTGTTAATGAGATTTATTAATTTTACATTTTATTGAATAAAATATGAAATTAATCTCAATGCGGGTGAAGTTTAGGGTAGAGGCGTGTAGTAATTATTGCGAATGTAACACACCGAAAGATTGCATAACATTAAAATAAAAACTAATAATTTATATAAATAACGAAATACAGGAGGTTTCGATTTGTCTTCCGAAAAGTTTGACCGTTTTTGTTGAAATATTAATTGTTGATTGGTGTAATATTTGGTATCGCTAGTTGTTAACTGTTGATTTAAAAACTAACCAATGATTAACTTAAAACATTTTGTCTAGAACGCGGTCATCCGGAATCGTTTATATGTATGTATGAAACAGCTGTGTAGTTACGGTCAAGCGTGTAAAATTACATCGCCTTATTCGAACGAGGTCTAAAGTGGTCCATACTTTTTAGGGTCACTGAACACAGAGATGGCAACGAAGCGACCAGCAATTTCACTTTCCTATGATTATTATAATGTAGTATCGCTTGAGAAACTTAAAGGGCGCGCGGCCGCCCGCGACTGCTCGAGGCCGCTCTGGACTGAACAAGCAGTCAAGTCTAGCGATAAGTCCAAGCGATACTATGTCATAAAGTAATGAAAGACAAAGTTTATAATCATATGTTTAAAGTTTAATATGGTATTAGACGGGCCGGTGGCGTGGTGGGTAATATACTTGCTTTTCGTTGTCGTGGGTTTGATTCCCACCCAAGTCAGACATTTGTGTGATGAACACGTGTGTTTGTCTTGAGTCTGGGTATAATTATCTACATTAAAGTATGTATTTACAAAAGAAAATTATTATATGTAGTATATTACCAGTTATCTGGTTACCATAGTACAAGCTCTGCTTAGTTTAGGATCAGATGGCCGTGTGTGTTAATGCCTCACCATATCATAATTATGTAACAGACAAACTGCTGGCTGCTTCGCTGCCAACTCAAGGTGAGTTGACACTTAGTGGTTTTATCTTTGGAGTAAGCTTGAAGTTTACTAGGAATTGATGTTGAGGATCTGTACTCATTGTCGTCGTTGTCTAGACCAAGATGCCTACATTAATCTACTAGAGATTGCGTCTGAAACAATCAATCTAAAGGACTGTTTAAGTTAACCACTGGTTAAGTGGTTATTTTTTTATATTTTGGTAAAATAATTACAAAAAAACTGGTACAAATATAAATTATATAATTTCTTCGAACCCAACATTATATAATATAAAAATATTACGATAAAGTTTAATGTTTTTTAACTATTTTATTTTAATTATAAATTCTCTGCTTGTCTGTTTCTTGCACTGCAGCAAGAATCGAATAAGTAGTTAATTTATTATTTATTTTATTATCAAGTACTCAATATTTACAGGATTTTTTTTAACTGAATAGTTAAAATGGCGTTTCCGGAATATCCTAAAGTAATACTCGTTTGTGTAAACTTAGGCTAAATTTATTTTTGTGCATGGTACACAGGGTTGGAAATAGGATTACCCTTTTAAATGTTAATTTCGAGCTATGAACAATAATTAAGTTATTGAAAATAATTTTTAAAAACCAAAATGTAAAATTTGATTTATTTTTGCTATAATGTGTAAATTTGCTTTCGGGACCATTGTGGAATGTTAAGATGTATTATTTACTGTTTGTTAATTATTGGTAACAATAAACATGATTCTGCTTTACGATAATGAAAATTCTATTAACTCCGTCAGGTACATTATTAAAAAAAATTGAGCACGTATTTTTTATTAAAATAGTCACATGAAATGAATAAAAATTGGAGTGGCAGTTATGTAAAAACTGAACACAGGTGTGACGTCACGCGACATTTTTTTGTAAAGTTTTTGGCTCTGGCAACATTCGACATTTTACGTCCATGTGTTGCTACTATTTTTTGATTGCGTACAAAAGGAAAAGTATGCGTCCAATTTTTTTTTATATACTGCAGATGGACTAATATTATAATTTAGTCATCATGTTTATTGGGTAGTAGAAGCATATTGTGTAAAGCTTAAATGATAACAATTTCAGCGTTCTCATCTTAATGTCGTGTAGTAACAAATTGTAATACATCAATAGGTTCGAACCACGAAGCAGCACATCTTTCTAACAATTAGAAATGGCAATGTCAATGTCGTGTATTTAAATGTAAGACTATGTCTTGAATTTTAATTTTTAGAGCGAAAAAAAAGATGATTTGTATAAATTGGTAACAGCGCCATCTAGTAGCCCACGTATTTTGTGCTTTGTGGTTTAAAAATAGCGTTAAATGTTAATAATTGTGATTTGTAATTAAATATAGTGAACAAGGAAATATTTTCTCTAGTGTAATAATATGTGTATGAACTGAATGGATAATGAAATAAAGTCATGAATTAACTGTTCTTACGTGTAGTTTGATTTGATTTCTTAGAGGTCTTAGTCCATTTTCTTGATTCGTTTTCAAATGTATTTGTATTCAGAAGGTTCACACTTGACAAGTAGGTACCTACTTATCGGTATTGTTCTCTGCTTTTAAGAGGCTTCTGATTTTTAACCCAACTGCGACAGAAGGAGGGTTATGTTTCTCGAGTGTATTTATGTATATTTCTTTGGCACGCTTGCAAGGTTTCATTAGATACGTCTTAGTCGTGAGAGTGCATGAGAGTGACACTGGTTACATCAAAATTATAAAAAAAATATTTTGGATTTTTCGCGCCAAAACAGTTCTTCAGTCAAATAAATTGTCAAATGACGCAGTCCGGTTTTTTTTAAAATCATTTTTACCCTATTACGCAGTGCCTTGTCGACGGGCATCCGGTAGATTCTCTTAGTAGTCTGTGACGGGCATATGCTCACAGTCAGCGTGCGTTACGATTAGTGTGAACAATACAAACTGCAGAGCTCAGAGATGGATGAGTGGCTCAACAAATAATAAATAAATAATTTCTCATTGTATCTGTGTGATGATAATGAAATCTTGGCAGAGTCTTTGCTGTGTATGCTATGCTTTGCTATGCCCTTAATTTTGGACTAAGATAATTTGTCGCAGAAGGTTTTGGCAGATTTTCGGTCAACCAGCATTCTATTTTACATTAACTACATGACGTTTCATTTCCTTAAATAACTAGAGCAACTCGAATTTTCGCGAAAAATATATCTTGTCCAGTAAGATAGAGAATTTTTTAACCTATGTCTATGTATCCGTGTTTTCCTACTATGATTTATGTAACAAAATAAAAATGCCAAAACATTTTCAAACGTTTATTAAGGTGTTCATTTTAACAACTGAAAACCAACACGCTATTACAAACCCGTAGCAAAGCTAAAATATCATAACTATTTACTATGGAGGAGTATAAACTACTTATTATTAACGGATAAAGTATAGACAAAAAGTGCTCATAAGGAGTCTTTATGCTTATCAAATAAATGAAACATTAATAGTTCCTATAAAGCCTATAGGGTTCAATTCCTAAAAGAATATTTTACCTAAAACGCCGGATTCCCAAATGAAAAGAAGTACCTACTCCTAAGAAAGAATAAAATTATTCTAGTCATGTCTTTTAACGCTTATAAAAACACAAATATTATAAAAAATTAGACATATACCTATTGCAGTCAACTTAAACATTAGTTGTTTTGTGTGTGCTCCTATACAAACAAAAAAATAAATAAACTGCATTACCTAAGTACACACGACTACACATCAAGTTACCGGTACACCAGTATAAGCTGACCTCTCGTTGTACGGAAATCCTATACATTGCGAGGTAGGCTAATTCACGTAATTTCTTGACGCGCCGATTAAGTTGCGGTGCAGTTGCAATCACGTTCCAAGTTTACGTCTTAGTGCAAAATGGTATTCTTGTGATTGTCATACAAATAACATACACGCTAAAGCGCTCACGTGACGCGAACTTGACGCGAGCGTATTTGACAGCGGTTGTCAAACTGACAACAGTACGAAATGGGCTGTTTTGATCGAAACTTAACTGCAACTGCACTGCAAAAACTTATTCAATTACGTGAATTAGCCCAAGTTTATACTGGAAACTTGATGTGTAGCTGTGTGAACATGAATGTACTCGTTTTATTTCAATTCTTTCAAGAATCCGTTGTTTTAGGAATCTGTCCTTGTCCGAATGTAGCTTTACAGGAATCTAGCCTGAACTATTGAAACAAAACCATATTTTTCGTACCTGCAAACAATTTTAGTTGCCCATAATAGCCACCAATGGAGCTATACTGGATATCGTAAAACTAAATTTGTTAAGGACTCATTAAGGGTATTAAAGTTTTGTGCGGAAAATAAGACATAATATCCCTCAATTCACAAACGGTGTATGTAACATTCTGTCAAAATTTAGTCAAAGATTGAATTTTAGTGTTATTGGAACGGAATGAAGCATTTTTTAAATGGCCGTTTTTTATTAATTGTAGTACTTGATAATGGAGAAGTGGGTGTAGTTAAAGAATTTCACAAAATATGTCGTGATAATTGTATTATCTGCTTAGATTCAGATTCAGGATCTCAGTGTGCCTACTGTGAGTTTTGTCGTATACGTAACTCGTTCTGCTAGCGCGTAACCCGTCATTATGAATGAGTAAAATGTACAGCGCTTCTATCTGCGTGTTTTTGAAATACATTTGTTCACTCAAATGACATGCTGACGCTCTCATAGTAAGACCTTGATATGAATATGACATGACTCATATTACGGTTTAAAGATCTTTATTCTCATTAAGACATAAGTCATATAATTAGCACTCTATACAGTGACATAGAAAGGCCCTACCCTTACAATTACGAGCCACAGGAACTAAACTGATAAAATAATTATATCTACTTTAATACAATTAATAATATTTATCCATAAAGTACGTATTTATATCAAAAAAGGATATATAAATTTATACTCTAATATAACTATATACCACGTTAATATTGGTAGGGTTTTCTTGGGTTATTTCTGATCAGCGAGTTTTATTTTTAACTAAAACCAATGTAACAAATAATAGTTAAAAAATGAAACTTCATTTAGCAAAATATAATTTAAAAATATAAAATAAATCAGGTATTATAACACAAAAAACTATGTTTTTTTTATGTTTTAATAATAAATCTAGGTAGGTTGTTTTGATACTGCCTTTTGTATAAATGCATGTTAGGTACTATTTTTAAATAAATGTATTATTGCCTTTTTATAGCAAGGGGCCTATTTGTATTTTCATTGTTTAAGTGACCTTTACTTAAATACATATTTACGTCATTAATATATTTTTATGCATAAAAATAGTTATGACTGTGTAGGTGTAACATTTAATTTGGTAGTTACATAAGTAGGTATATTAAAATATGTTTCTGTAAGACAGTTTCATATTAGGCCCTTGCTATTATATTAATATCAAAGACCGCATCACATAAGCAGAAGACGTCATCATGTAGTGTAATATACATGTCTTTGGTGCAACCAAACCTTAGAGTTTTATAATCCAACAAGAAAAGTAATTAAAAAAGAAAATTTAACACAGTTATTAAATTATTAAAATTCTGCGCGACCAAAACACTTATCCCTCACTCTCTTAATTATATTGTCATCTGGTGTTAATTTCCAGTCCAGCGGCTTAAAGTCATCATCAGCTTCCTGCGACTGCGACTCAAACAAGTCTCTAGAATGTTGCCGGGGCCTCTCACACCTATAATGTCGTTTCATCTTGTCATGTTTCACATCAGACCTATCCAAACTCTCACGTACTTTAGGGGTCTTCCAAACCGGCTCATTATCACGTTTAGAGATAGGGGGAGAAAAATATGAAAAGAACGGACTGGATTCTCTTGCTTCTTTCTTTTCTTCCGGCATCTCGAGGAATGAAAATGTGTAATCTGCGTCAATGACTTGTTCACGGACGTATGAAGTGATTAACCGACGGTTGACTGCATTTTCTATTTTACGTTGGGGTTCTACTAGTTTAGTTTGTGATTTCTTTATAAATGTTATAAAATCGTAATACCTTTCAACATTTGCTGCGCAATTGTAGCATATTGTATCAAAACTATCATTTTCTTCGATTACTATCTTGAGACATACTAATATTTTGTCGACTATATTTGTTCTGCGGCCGTAACTACCGTTTATTGAGACGTTAAATTCTGATTCGGATAAACACAAGCGACAAGATTTTCGGGTTATTTCCATTTTTGGTAATTAAAACTTTTTCCGTATTTATTTGTGTAGACAAACTAGACAGCCTGTTTTATTTTCATAAAAATAAACTTACCCGCCAAAAGTCAACCATAGATAAAATAAACGACATCATTGGTTGAACACTTAATTTTACGCGTTTAGTTTATTGTTTTGTTCTAGGTAAAATATTGTTTTCTAACAAAATCTAATGTTTTGCAACAAACACTACTTGGACGGCTTTCAATTTATGTGGGTATACTTTTGTCCTTATTTATGTAAAAAAGCAAATGTAAAAATAAAACTGTAATGTTTTTGGGGCCGAATTTTTTTTAATTCTGTTTTTTTTTATATTCTGAGTTAAAATAATTGGGGCATAATTTTGCTCAAGCTGTTACCTACATTAAGAAAATAAATGAAAAACATGTCAGCTATGTATGTTACATTAATTTATAGTATTTTCCTACATCATAACAATTCCTCTAAAATACATAAAAACCCAAAAGCAAATCTAAAAATAAGAAACAGGGTTTATAATAATAAGATATTAAATACTCTATTAAAAAAGAAATATACATAAAATTCGTCTAACAATAAATAGGTTGTTCTCAGAATACAGACTGGTAATCTGAGATGTTATTATTTCACGCACATAGTGCTTCAGGCAAGTTAAGACCTATGTACTTAATAAAATTATTTGTCCTAATAAATAATTTTAATAATTACCTACTAGTTATCGTCATTCCTACTATCACAAGCCACCACACTCCTATTTAATAGACAGTGATTGTTATGTTGTCTGCAAAGATTTAAATTGTTAGATAGGTCACCGAAACGTTGGTAGATTGTAGATAAAATAGTTGTATGAGAGAAAAAGAAAGGTTCACCCTATTGTTCATGAAATAAACTTAGATGCTATTAATAGGCTCCTATAGACTTAGGCTAGGATTGGAACCTTAAACCTTAAAACATGTTATTTTTTTTGGACCTATATTATGTAGTACTGAGCGAGATGTCTCTCTATAGTACCTACGTTGAGCGAAAACTAGACCATTTTTTTTTCGGAAGGACCTTATCCATTAACCAAAAAAGTTTGTTCGAGCTGTTAAAACATGGATCAAACCGTTCGAGTTTTTGACCAAATGAAGGCTCCCCAATCATCATGTTCTTGGGGCTAATCTCGGCTCAGCACGTTGCCAGATAACTCGACATTTTGGGGATTAGGCTGTTGACTATATATTGTTAATATTAGCCTTATAAACCTAATCATTCGGAGCACATCTAACGATTCAAATCTTTGGTCATACTTATTTCCATATAATGTTAATAGTAAATACAGTCGTTACAAAGCGAAGCTTTTTTCGTAGTTTGCGTTATTTTTCCCTACTTCGATTATTTATTATTTTTTCATTGTTAATTGTGACTCAAAAATCTTTATTCTTTTCCTTAGCAAAAAACTAAACGATGTTAGATTTTTTTTTAAATTAGTTTGATGTCATGTCGGTTAAAAACTCTTGAAGTTTTTAAACGCTTAAGTGAAACGCCATATAGAGGTACTTGTCTATGTATCTTTTATAACCAACTTTTGAAAAAAGCTATGTTCGGTTGTACGTAAGTACGTCTTTTTAATTTTAAAACATCTGTCATTCCTACCCTCATTAATTTTTTTACTGGAAAAGATATTTTTATAGTTTCACACGATCTTATTTTGACAGCGTAGCGGTTATAACGCTGACTGATGAAGTATAATTGGTCACAATCACAACGAAAATTTCATTAAAATATTTACTAAACATTGTCTTCTTCTTTTTTACCCCAAAACTTGTCAAACCTATTACGAGCTCTATCTAATATTTCAGAAGCAGTTAACCCAGCAGGGGCCTCGTTAACCACATTTGTATCTACAACTCCAGGAGCTACTTGAGTAGCTTCAGTTGACTTTTTAACAACTTCTTTATCTTTAATAGGTTCTTGTGTGGGCGTTTCAGGAGTTATATCATTACTGTTAACACCGTTTACCCCATTGACTCCGTTTACTCCATTAACCCCATTAATTTTGTTCATATCTAAAGCTTTAGTTTCATCGATAGGGGTCAAACTGATAGGGGTGGTGGGGGTTTTGTCTGTACGCTTGCTTAAACTTGTTGGCGACTCGGCTTTCTTCAGAGAACGGATAGGCGACATCTGTTGGTGGTGGATGGGAGCGATTTCTGAAAAAGTTGAGAAAATTATTATTTTTTTGTTTTAATGGTTTAATGAGGATAGAGTTTCGAATACTATGATTGTTTATTAGTATGCGATAAGATAAAACAGGAATTATTAGCATTTAACTCTTTTTCAAGGATATTTAATTATAAACCTTCTTTGTTTCTCATACAAAATAACTATTTGACATTATGGTGAAGGCGAATACACTCCTGCCCAACCCACCGATGGCGTTGCCTTAGTTTATCAGAAGTAGGAATTTAAATCATTAAAAGTAAGTATTAAGTGACGTAAAGTCTAGGTATCTTCATCTGATTTCATTTTTATCCAAATTTTAGGATATTCGAAACTCCTATAACAACAATTTAAAGCACATTTAGGTATTTCTTTCACTGCCCTTTGCTAGTTTTGAAATTAACTCTAAGCTCGTCAGTTTTGTTGCATACAAAGGGAAATGAAGGAGACAAATAATGATTTTCCTAGCGATAGTTCAAGATCCAAGAACTGCTTAGACACTCTCATCAATTATTGTTATAATTACGCACGTAGTGCATTGAACATATGTAAAGTTTAACGGCTCTTGGGTCTTTTCTATAAAAAAAACCTATACCACATCAAATGTTTCAGGCAATTGAGAGCAATTACACGTTCAAATAACAAAAATACATGTCATTATGAATGTTGTTGTTAATAATCCGAAGACATGTGTGATCCGCCAACCCACACTTAGCCAGCGTGTGTGGACTAAGGCCTAAACTTTCTCAACTCGTAAGATAGTTGAGAAAAGACCCGTGCCCAGCATTGAGGCACTGAAAGGGTTTATGTGTTGTATGTTGTCTTCTATATTTAATAAATGAATGTGACGAACAATTTTGTACAATATAATGTGATATTTTGTTATTTGAACATATAAACATACAACACTTACCTACTCGATACTTCTAAAGATAGTATAACTATAATCATCCGGAGAATCGCGTATTAATGAGTAAGTAATTATGTATCTTTACAATTAATAACTAAAACTCACTTTAATAGACATCTTCTGGCGTCTCATAAAATTAATTTAAATTTAATTTACAAAGATGCCGTTAGATGTCAGTGAATATTTTTTTAATTATTCAAAAAGACACAACTGCCTTTTAAGTCCCGATCCAAAAATTCTCAAATGTTCTAGAAGATAATGTTTTCCTTTAGTCATGCTAACCCTATCACCCACTATTAACATGCTTTTTATTTATTATATCATCCTTATTGGAAGAAATCATGCATTAGCGAATGCATGAAATAATGAATTTATATCAGGGTCAGATTTTCAATAGCCAGATAATCTAGGAACATTCGGCCTTTGATGTAAGTTCCTACTATGCGTTTCAAATAAGAATAGGACTGGAAATCCGCAATTGTCCGTCATCTTGGACCGGAATGCGCAATAACTTCAGTTTTCAGTACGGTGGGTAAAAATGTATGTTCTTTAATAAACACATCTAAAAAAAAATAGGTATATCTAGCTACATACCTACGTTTATTTTACCTAAATCACTTTTCCATACATTTTAAAATAACATTATTGTCTGTGGTTTGATATTTTGTGCTGGCCTCACTATTGCTTGGTTTTTGGTATGAAGTTAGCCGCGAGTCCAGTCCTATTCTTATTTGAAACGGGAACGGAACGTACTTATGTAAAAGGAAACTGTTTCATAACATTTTTTTAAATATCTCATAAATATTTTATAGATAAAAGATATCTGACTATTAAACAATTCCCTATTAAGTATTCCTAAAGAGTTTTGACGGACAATGTATGTATATAACTAAAGCGAGGTTTACACTTAGGAAAGGAGCTCACACCGATACAATATTTCAAAGAAACCAGTGGACAGGCAACATGCAATTGTTAATAAGATTGGATATGAAGACTGGGTGCTAGAACTGACTTCCTCTAGTACTTATAGATAGGCTTTAATGTGAAATTACTTTTTATTATTGAATTTTGTTTGAGCAAACATTTACCGACGTGAAATCATATTAAAGGCACGAAGATTCCTATTTTGAAAATTAAACTCAAACGTCAGTTCCATATTGTCTCAAGTAGTTTTTTACAGCGCAAAATGGTAGCAATCGTCACATTAGAGCCAGTCTTGTACATAAAGGAGGTCAGCGGTGCGAACAGTGATACGCAAATATGGAGACACACAAACAAATGAATACATACGTGTTCGACGCCTCAGCGGTACGGTACAAATAAAAAAGCATCTTGGTTATTCGAATAACACAATTTAATCATGAACTATTCAATAGATATAAGTAATATAAAACAGATTATATTTTATATATTTTTATTCTGTGTCAATTTTGTGTCGTGCTGTGATAGTGGACTCTATGGTAGTAAAATTCAATAAGATGGCGTTTGGCAGAATTTAATCCAACCCATACCTATAAAAAACTAATTTATAATATTAAATAAAACGGGCATTTTTTTAAATCGCGTACTACAAAAATTGTAGATTGTCCTAAAGAAAAAATGTAAAATAACCACACTTTCAGATAGAATCATTAGTTTAGGAGAGGTCTATGCCCAGCTATGGACTACATAGTGTCTAAATTATTGAATTTTGCTGTACATAAAGTCCACTGCCGCATCAAAACGTATGGCTGTTCAGGCGATGCTCGTACCTGCCGGCTTCGTAGGCTCCTCGGCTATGGAGCCGGCCCTAAACTCAGAGCTAGGGCGCTTAATGCTCTCATCTGAAAGGTGAGTTGTGGGTTGATGAACGTGATATAATGTTGAAACTTAAATCCACAGAAAGTGACAATAAAAATAAAATATGAAATGGCCCAAGTATATTAGCGTACTCAGGCCGTTTGTTAATAATAAAAAAAAAAACAAAGTTCGAATTTTAAAAATAATTTGGTCAAATATTTTGTTTTTTCACTTATTTCAAAATTAAAATTCTTATTTTTTATGTTCTATGTGCTATATGTCTCTGTCTGTGAATATATATTTAAAAAAAATCTTTGTGGAAGAGTGAAAATGTAATGATTTACAATTTTATATAATGAGTTTATGTTCCAAATTTGTAGCATCAATGCTTGGCGCACGATTTTATTGTGTTTGTGTCAGTGTTGCAAGCTCTACTTGTTTTAACTAAGGTGTTTGGGTTACCAGATGACAAAATGATATGTAATAAATGCGTTTCACGTAGAAGTAAAAACCGTAAAAGTTCGTGAGATCATTTTAGTAATAAAATATAATTATGTAGATACCTTGTTGCAATCATTTGTAAAAAAAATAGGCTAAGTGAAACGCATTGTGTTGTTGTATGGCAGTGTGATGGCTTACAATCTTTCTTTACTTAATTTTAAATCTTAGATTTTAGATAAAATACTGTAAGCTAAAGAGTATCTTGGCTATGCAATAAAAAGTGCAAAATTTAGTATAGCAACACCACCACCGCGAGGCTGGTAAAAGTCTAGATACCATAGAGAAAAGATACTCTTTGTACATTTTGAGTACAGTGGAACCAATTTTATTATTAATTTTGGCGGGAATTTATGCCAAAATGATGACATTATCCAGATGGAGCCGATAAGTATCTATTTTGTTCATATTATAAAATAACAATCAACACAGGGGCAGCCTTTATTTCCCATTAACCAATCTGGGTGAGTATGTGCCTAGGGCCCCCTCAATCGATAGCGGCCTTCTAATCCCTATGATAATCCATCCATCACAGGGGCCTATTACTATCATAATGTACCCAGATGTGGGGCCTTTAATAGATTAAAGATGGCACTAAATGCCCCCCCCCCGCAATATAATGTTTTCTATGATTCCAGGATACGGAAATAAAAATTCAGCCTTGTTAAAATACTTTAACTCATTAAAAAAAATGGATATATATTTGTTGCTTCCACGAATTAATAAAAAAATACTCAGATGAACCGCATTAAAATTAAAGAGTGGGAGTTTTACGTCATAATCACTAAAAACTACCCTGTATCACTAACACGCGATACTTTGGCTCAAGCTTTTTTACGAAGGTTACCGAAAAGTAAATACTATACGTATTTACTTTTCGGTAACCTTCGTAAAAAAAGAAAAAAAAAAACACCTTGTTCAATATTTTCGAACAATCTACAAGACGAACTAAAAATAAAATTTAGTCATCTTGGCTGTTAAAACTTACTTTGTAAAATTGGTTCCACAATTTCATATAAATAATTAATCTAGCTACATTTTCCACTCAATCTAAAGATACTCCTAAACTCACCGCTTTTCACATTCTGTGTGACAGTAAACGTCTTCCCCGTATCCAGAGGCACAGTCCAGTTGACGGGATCGGGGGAACGCATGTTCATCTGTTCGGGAGACTTGACGCGAGTCGGTTCGGGAGGAGACTTGACTACGGGAGAATCGTCGAAGAAGTGGTCTTTGGCAACGGATGCGCTGCGGTGTGAGGGGATCTCATCATCTGTAAATGATTATGGTTGATCTCTCAAAAAGGTTTCGATGAATGTTGAATTTGTGCCATTTTGGTGGAAATGCCCCATAGGGGGGCAATTTGGCCATATTGTGATGTTAAGTCCCTATTTAAGACTTATTGAATTTAATCCTATATTAGATTCTTTACAATAAGAGTTTGGGCTTTCGAGAAACAAAACAATAAGATTTTTGAATCTAAGTAACATTTTTACAGGTTAGGTAGGGATTAAAACTAACTCTCTTCCTGTTTTAATATTATTCATATGAAGAAATCGAAATTAGAAGAATATCAATAAATAGTTGCACATAGAAAGAACCTACAACTAAAATAACTATATAAACATTGCCAATCAGGTCAATTTTAAGTATCTACACATCACATGCAAATTAAAACTATGTAACTTTACGTACAAATGTGATAAAACATCAAACACAAACTAAACACATCACGATAAAACAAATTTTTGTTTACTTAAAAGTTCAAATCAAGTTTCTAAATACTTAAGTGGATTTTACAATATAATACACGTATGGCCTTATGTCATACGAGATATGGCTTATGGATCTTCAAAGTTATAAGACTAGACTTTGGTTAAAGCTCGTCTTGAAATAAAGGCTATTGGTAATAGTAGTGTAAAGAACTCTAATTCCCTAATTTTATTCCATTCCACTGTGGAGCAATATAGTAATAATTGTTTTTTCACAAAAATACGAATTATTACGGGGTTTCAAAAATTAAAGGTTCCTTTGTACAGATTTTCCTACTTTTATTGACGCAGTTTAATGTAATTCTTTACAACAGCTTTCCCCACTCATAAGGATTACTTAAATCAATTTAATGGCTTCATAGAAGAGATAACCCCATTCTGTTTTACATTGACAGCTAGAGTGCAGGGTGTTCACAAAGACATACAACCACACCTGTGACCAAACATTCCCATGTCGGTGCTGTGCGTTCTGTGACCACGTTGCGTAGACGCACTAATACACGATGGTTGATTTAAAAAAAGCATAAAACACGGAAGCACTTTTTATGTATATTTAAACATGTTTCAGGTGTGGGGCATTTGTAGCATAAGTTCTTCGTATTTTAAAGATAATGTTTGGGCTAACTGTACACAAATAATAATTTATTTTAGGTGAGAATAATATGCTAATAACACCCCACTCACAAACAATTATTTAAACGCAACGTCAAAAAATGGCTTTCTTTTGTTTCCAATGCCAATAATGTAATTAAAAAATATTGTTAGTTTAACGAAGACAGCAAAAACAATTCTAAATAAGCCACAACAGGCCAAAATGTGCGAATTCAAAACCAAAAGCATCACGAACCACGGAATAAGCTGACACAAGACATAGAGCGTCGACGCAACTGTCAATGTCACCTGTCATTACGCACCCAACTTTATCCCGACTTTGGAGACACTGCGACTGCGACGACCCCTGCCCGGTGCCCCATTAGCCCCGTTTGTCAGTGTTGCCCCACCCAATGCCCCAACTGCCCCCGTTTTGCTCGGCGCTGAAGGCGAGCGGCCGCCTCTTGCAGACCTAACTCTACTACTACTGCCTCTACTCAACGGCAAACCTACAGAAGAAAGTATTGTTTCTACTAATTTCAATAAGACATGGCTCTATTAGAAACAGATCTAATCTAGAATCTATTTTTGAAATGGATGTCTGTTTCAGAAGTGAAAACCTCTTCATTTTCAGTTTAAACCATCTGAATACGCTTGTTGCCGACTGTACAAACTCGATTAAGCCTACCGACTCAAGCGTAATGGTTTACTTAAGTTCGTATATCGGCAAAACAAGTATGACTTAAGAAGTTTTCACTTTAAAAATGATTATTTTTCTAAGGAAAAGTGTAATAAGTTCATGTTTTTGAGCCAAAATGTCAATACAGAGTCACATAGGAAAGGGGCAAGCATCAAGCAGGAATACAATATTTATAGACAGACCTAAGGAAGGTTATTAATTTTAGCTATAATCTAAGGTGTGACGCAAATGACCTTATGGCAAAGGTGCCCACCGCGCTATTGGGCGTAGTGTGGGCACATACCAGAGATGTTGTTCTTTTTCGAACATTTTGTCCGATTTGGAAAGTTTTAGAATCATTTGCGTTGATTGTCATTGAAAGAAGAATAAGTATTTATCATAACTGATCTAATAGAATAGGACTATTTCTGATATCAAGTTAAAAATTCTGCATGGGAAATTGGTAAAATATGTTGATTACCTCAAAATGAATAAAACTAAGGGGGCATGATTGGGAACATACCAGTAGGTTTGACAGGCGCTGGATGCGGCTCGTGCCCATTAGCAATGGGTTTCCCGTGAGCCGCGGCCGGCGCTGGGTCCGCGGAGCGCGGCCGACGCCGCGGTGACCGGAATAATGCGTTGTCGCCGGATTTAGTTCCTGGAACAGGATAAAGTCTAATTACTTTTATTTTCTAGAGACAGTGCAGCAACTAATTTCTTTTACAGCAGTTGAGTTCATCATTGACGCCGTGTCCGGCTCGAAGTACCATACAAGGTGCAGCTGTCCTCATTCTTTTGGTAGTTTTCATTCGGTGGACTGTTTTTGAGAATTATGTATTGTTACTGTTGGAAGTGTTAAGCACTGTTAAGTTAAGAATACACTCATTGTTATGAACTGATGACAATTTGTCACGAACAAGTTACAACTGCTTTATAGTTGCATAACACTAATTCATCTCTTATAAAAAAAAATATGTAGCCTCACCATCCTGAGTAGCACCCTCATCGAAGCTGTGTCCTTGCAACTTCTTCCTCTGCTTCTGCGGCGAGGTCTTGTGCGGAGAGCGTTCCAAAGCCTTCGTCTCTTGAAGCTTCGCGTGGATGGACTGGTGCGGCGCCGACCGGAACGAACGGAACTTCTTTGGGGAATGATTTTTAGATTCCTTCCCGTCTTTCTCGTCTCGTGGCAATGCCCTGGAAACGCACAATGTTAAGGTCAATAAAGTAATAAGATGAACTAATAGGTCATGGAATGGTCGGTTGTTCACTTTACTAGTAATGATGGATTTTCTTCATCATTTCAGGTATAACTTACCATTAAAGAATCTGCGTCTAAAATAAAATTGGCTCGCTGATGGTTCTAATCTACTGTTAGCTAGGCTTGTTGCCATTCAAGCCATTCTTTAGCATCAGCCTTTACTACTTTACTGGTGGTTTGGTAGTGATTTGATTTGTCGGTTTTGAAATTTATATAGGCCTAACTCTACGGTTTATTTTCGTTTTTTACGAAAAATAATTATGAAATTTGTTTCACTCAACCAAATCAGAGTTTTGAAAAAATCAAATAAAAAAACTTCGCTTAAAATAAAAATTGATATTAGATTTTTTTTAATTCTTTGTTAAGCTGGCGCTTGACTACAACTTGCCTGATGTTAAGCAATGATGTAGTCTACGATGGAACGCGCAAGCCCAGTATACCGATTCACTCGTGATTACGAATGATTATCGGCGAGAAGGTGGCAGTGTAACAGTATTATAACACCATAAAAATAAAAATAAATAGATTTAAAACAGTATAACAAAATTCATAAGATTTAACAGGCTCTTACTGATACAACAACTATATTCTTAAGTTACGAATACTAATATTTAAAAAGAAAATATCAATTCATTATTAAAAGGGTAAGAAGTAATTAGATTCATATTCTCCAAAATAGACTCAACAGACAAATTAGTTCAATTAAAATCACACCTTTCTACGATAGTGAATAAGGTCTATCCACCTTTAAGTAATTTGAATGTTACACTCTTTTTGAAAATCTACATTTTTACTCCAAAAAAGACAAATCAAATCGTCAGTGCATCACTTACTTGTGATTGGTGGAAGCGAGTGATAATGCTGACAACGAGGACCGACGCGACACTTGGTACCAAAGCTCGATCTGCTTATTGTAAAGCTGTGTGATGTGCTCTGGCGCCATTTCTGTTCCCCAGCCGCGGTACTGTTAAAATATTTTTCATACTAAGCATGATTATGAAAGCTAAGATTATGTGGATGATATTATTGTAGGCAGTAGCGGTTCGGCGAAATGGATTGTCATAAGGAAATCGAGAGGTTTTATTTAAAAACATTGGGAGTATCGCACGCCTATAGAGGATCTCTTTCGCCCTTTTGGCTATCTGACATATTTATTTGGTTTTATCAATTTAATTTAAATTTCAAATTTAAATTTTGAATCGGAATTTGGATATTTTTTGTGAAAATGATGTTAACATGGGACAGAGAACGAATAAATTTATAATGAACGATAGAGTAAAATGTTTGGTACAATGATTGGTCAGTTTTATTGAGTTTATTAGCAATTTTGTGGCTCCGGTGATAGGACTTATTATTGACTTCCTTTTGTAAGTATCGTCAAATGCAGATGCAACAGTAATTCTCTGTTCTATGTTAGCCTGACGTCTAACTTCTCCACTCCCGATAAATATAGGTGTGTGTGTGGTTGCGCAGACCTTGTACTCGCCGGCGCGCTTGCGCAGGTCCAGCACCTCGCGGTACCAGGACTCTCCCTGCGCCAGCGGCTGCAGGCCGGCCGCGCGCAGGGTGGTCGCGCTGTCCTCGCCCTCAGGCCCACCCGCTCCCCCCGAACCTCCCCCCGCACTATCCCCTAACATCCTCTCGCTCGCCTCCTCATTCGTCTTTCCTTTCCCCCTGCATTTCGTAAACGTCCCTTTAGACGCCTCGAACACGTATTGAGAGAACGGTCTAAATTTCTTTTTGTACTCGCTTTTGTAACGTTTCCTATTATCTTTGGAACGATCCTCCCCGTTGGATATGAGGGCCGATAGCGCGTTACGGAACGTCGATTTTCTGGAAAATTCCATTTAAGTCTTAGACGCCTGGTGTTGGGATGATGATGTGGCAACAGAAACGACTCGCGCCGAGTCAGGTTAGTACAGACATGCTTCAAATAATCGTCAAGCTCGCAATGGTGAGGGTAGGATGTCACCTAGAAGAGTCTAAGGACCGACAGACAGTGCGCTGCGCCCCGCGCTAACTCCAGTGTTGAGTGTGGTGATACATTGAGATACAGGTTCTAATAATTTAATGAAAGTTCACATTGACAAAGTGCAGTACACATTGAGATCAAAATCTAGCGTTCATTCCGTACTATGTTAGTTTGTAGGACTAAATCTACTTGGCCTAACACCGCCACCGTGAGGACACATGTTAAGCAAATATCAAAAACGAAATTTAGACTTGTTCTGCTTTAAAGTTTAGAAAGAATTGGGGGCAGAACAGTCGTGGAGGAAAGATTTTTGTGCTGTGCATTTTGTAAAATATATTAGTACTTTTATAGAATAGGTTAAGAATTTTCAGATAGTAGGAAGGTAAAAGATATATGAAAAACTGTTTCGTCAGTTGTTAGTTAGTAGCTGCTGTTATAGTGAATTGTGAACTACAATAGAAAAAAATGAACAGTTTATTATTCATATGGTTGCTATTGAAGAAACAATAGTTAGTTTACAACTAGAAACCAACTTCAATCAACTTAATAATATTATTACTGATTCAAATTTAATTCATTGCAAACAAGTGTCAAACTTATTGTTAAAAATGATAATAACGGTAGAATAAAAATATAACAACAACGATTAATAACTGCTAAATAATAATAAAGTTAATATCAAAGAACTATTTATAAAAAAAACGTTTCCTCCACAACTATATTAGTACACAAAGCTAAACACACAGAGATTTAAAAGCTACACGTATCAGCAGTTACATTAAATTATTTATCTTCACCTGAAAAAGTTTGTTATTTTTGACACAATGAATAAAATCTCGTGAAACACAGAAATGCGTAAAACAGTGTTCAGTGTAGTCCGGATGTTACGGGTTTGAATTTTAAAATTGATGTGTTTGTAAATGTGAGTGAGAATCTTGTGCCAATAAATGCTCTTGGTGAAGTAGTCTCAAATATCGATTTTATCAGTGATTTAGATGAAACAATTTGCTAAGAAGCTTCGGCTTTAGCGAAAGCAAAGCTTTACAATGGTTAATAGAATGATTGTATAGACTGTTTCTCTGGGACCCAATTTCAAAGATACTTAAAAAACTGGTTAGACTAAACGAAATACAAAACACTCGATTATTGAGCATAATATTTAGTCTAACTTCAGAAAAATGAAATTGGTTCTGAAATTATAATGAAGTGTCAAAATTTAAAGCATGCTGTTAAAGAGTTAGATTTAGACAAGAAATATGAAACAATCTATAAAGTAACTAGAAATATGGAAAGCTTACAACTAATTATGGAATTATGATAAGCTAGAGCTGAATATGATTATAATTGTAACAAATTTTAACATTATCTAGCATTATTTCAGTTGTCACGACATGAATGATTTTAAACAGCTGACTTACAATTGGTTGAGTGATTTTTTTTAACTAACACATGACAAGGCCATTATTGGTAAACATTCAGTGAAAAGCATTATTAAATGAAAATGTTCCAGGAATTCTGCAAAATTCGTAATGTTATAAGGATTTAACTTATTAACGTAACCTGTGGTAGTTACAATTCTGTTTATGCCCTTGTCTTGCCGAAGTTCGTCAATGTGCATAGAAATTATAATAAAATCATCCATAAAAACCAATCATACGTGAAATCTCAATAAAAACTTTCTTTCTCACCTCTGGACTCCAGGCTTCTGTCCATTCCATAAATAGTCTTCGATATACCGTTTGTTGTCATCATGGTAGCCGTCTACATGGTTCATGAGGGGCTCAGCTTCTACCGACCCTGGAATGAAAATGTAGAATGTTATATAACAATTTTGGTAATATTTTTATGAATAGTCAAACTTGCGGGAAATGAATTCTAGAAACAAGAAACGGCTTTTTATCGTCAGAAAAAAATAAGATACCACATTTTCCGGAGACGATTAAAAAGTTATCAGGTATAAAGTAACTATATTATTGTTAATTTTATTCATTACTGTTCTGTTCTCTTCCTATGTTAAGAAAAATTGAAAAGTAAAATTTAAGTTATTTTGAGCATAGGTGGAAACCTATTTTTAAGATGAAACAATCTCCTTATGACCTCGTCTGTGATCTCTAGTGTTGTAACTATCTACGTTATCTGACATTGATTGTCATTGCGCAAACGCAACTAGCTAAAAAGAATGGATATTTTTTAGTAAATTTCACGGTGGGATTAGTATTTATGAAATCAATTTGGCTGAAATTTGTATACGGTTACAATGAGGTAATGACTTTTTTATAAGTGATTTATTGATCAGTTGTTAAGATATTTTAGTTGAAAACTTGAAAAAAAAAAAAAAAACTTGCTTTTGCCTGGAGTTATTCCCGTGAAATATCGAAAATATCATAATTCAGTTTAGTTTGCTCTTATTAACTCTGCTTAGTTTGGGATCAGATGATCGTGTGTGTTAATATCCCAGAATGTTAATACTCTACCCGGCTGGCTGCTCCAAATAGGGCAGGGCTGGTGATGATCCAGTAGTTTGTTTTGTACTTCTCCTTGATCCTAGGATACCTAAAGTATCTTTCCCCTAATAAACTCGTATGGTGAGTTTATTAGAGGAATGATAATTTAGAGAATATTATTGGAGTAAACCTCTTACGTACGTTAGTAGGTACTGGTAATAAAAGAGCTGGCGATATACGATACCGTAAAAAAGAATTGGTCGATGTTTTCAAAACATTAACGGTTTCATTCATAAAAATCATACAATCCTCTCTACTATAGTTAAAATGGATTTTATCTCTTTCTATAAATTCTTTGTATAAATGTAAAGATGATAGATAAAGACAAATGAAATATATTTAAACCTATTTTAGCAATTTTGTATAAGCTTAGAATACTTTATACTATCAATACTTAGAAGTATGATAGTTTAAAACTTCGCATTGCAGCTGCATTAAAATTTGCATATTGTACTTCCACCGCCCGAGACTAATAAATAAATCAGTATCACGGCAAGTTGCTGAACTTATCTGAATAAATTTGAACTTGTGTATGAGTTCCATCAGGTACAGCATGGTTGAATAATGTTTCAATCTGTTATTTAAATAAAGCTGAGGATCTCTTTGTTAATTTGTTTCAAAGAGAAGATCTCTGAAATGACCAGTTTGATGCACCATCAACGGACATCCTAAGTATTTGGTCCACATGAACTGATTGCGATATTTCTTGGCCACAATCCTTAAAAATTTTAATATTGAGATTTTGAAGACCTTTGCCACCACAGCAAAACACAAACATAAACATGCTGTGCCATGTCGGTTGAGTCACTGGAATGTTAAACTGGTTCCCTTAGCTAGTTAAAGTAGTTCAGTAGACATACCTTCAGCCACGGCAGTTTTCTTGAGCACTACAATCGAAATATTTGTTTGTGGTACGTCGGTCATGTCCTTGCACCAGGCTAATTGGTTGGGATTCTTGGCCACATTAGTACAAGCTTTAATTAGGGGATTTCAGTTAACTTACCTTCACCTACAGCAGATTTTTTTAGCGCTCCCATAGAACAATTTCGTGGTGCGTCAGTAATTTCCTTAGACCACATGTACTTAATGAGGTTTATCAGATTCCATGCAATCTTTAGTAAGGACAATTTAGAAGACGTACCTTCAGCAACAGCAGCCTTCTTGAGCGCTCCCATAGAAATGCTCTTCCGTGGTGCGTCAGTCGTGTCCTTGGGCCATGCGAACTGGTTGCGATACTCTGTGCTCGCTACATCAGGTTCTTTGGCCGCCATCACGTCTACGAGTGCGGTGCTCCCCTGATACACGAAATTGAATTTTAATGTCATATGATTTCACCATTTAACACATCGTCAAGAAACTGAAATGTACCTACAGTAAAATTTTAAAGAGGAATGTTTTCATTGTTTATTTGTTTCATTTGTATAGCCTCTGAAAATACTGGACCAATTTGAAAAGGAAAGGAAAAAAATTCCATTAGGATCTTACATCATCCCCGAGGAATCCAGGCGATAGAATATTCTCAAAAAAGTTAGATAGAATCTATATCTAAATATCTACCCGTGCAAAGCCAGGCCCACCCGAGGTTGGATTTCGATTGAATTTACAGATAGGAAACGTTTAATACGATACCTTCCCATGATGCTCTAAAAATATATTCAAGGTGGTGAAAGGTGTCACTCCTCCTTTACAAGAACTTAGAAAAGGCAAGCAAAAGTCAGTTTTAGGAAATTATGAAACTTCACCAAACGACAGTAGATCCGAAGCGTGCGAAACTCGGAACAATACTAAACCATTAAGCCGTTGTATCTTATAGATGGTTTGTTGGTTTGCACAATACGTTTGTACTAGAGATTAGATTGTTACATTTGGTAATGATATCGTATGGATGTATCATAAAATCGAGATCTTTAGAGCCAAAGTTAATTTAGTTCTTTCAGTGTCTGCCCTAGTCCTAAATAAAGGTAACAAATTATAAACGTGATAGTTTGTAAAGATGTATGGATGTATGTTTGTTTGTTACTCTTTTACGAAAAAAACAACTGCACGCAATTGGATGAAATTTGGCATTAAGGTCTGGATTAACCGATAGGTTACTTTTTATCCCATTACGCACCACGTGGGCGAAACCCTTAGAAAAAATAGGCTGACCAATTAGCACCTAAGACCTTTATGTAGGTATCCTGTTTATGTGAAATTAAGAAATTTGAATTTGAATTTGCTTGTCCTAAATAAAGGTTACTCAAATTCTGGCATTAGGACGTAAAGAACACTAAATATTTAAATTGAATGAATGAGTAAGTATCAGCTAAATGATGGTGAAAAAGATGATCGACAAAAGTCAAATGATTAGTGGATGACTACAACTCAACCACTATGCACGGTTGCTATATCAACGACTCATTTTAGTAACGAATTGTAACATTTTCAACCTACCATAAGTCAAAATTGTTACTACAAAAAATATAAAACGCTATGTGACAAAAAGATTTAACCGATTTAATCTATTGTAGATTTCGCGGTAATCTGCGTGACACCACGCAGTGCAACACGATGTCGTGGTAATATAATATGTTCTGGGACATTAGGGACTTCTGCAACTGGGCCAGCTGCACGTGGTTCTGAATAGTACCTTAAGTCACAACCTGGATCCACCATAAGAACCTATGGAACGCTACCCACCTTAGGCTCCACAGTGTCAGTCCATCGCGGCTGGCGAGGTCCTTCAGACTTGCTACGTCGGCCTGCTCGGTCAGTGTCGTTCCTTTGCGCACTCTACAAAACAAACATGGTGCCTAAAAGACTGGAAGACGAAATTAATTGTTTCATGAATCTATGTAGTTGAAAATTAGCTTTAGGAGCTTTGAGAAGTGCGTTCATATACGTTTGTCTGAAATTCAATGTGTCTGTTTGGACATTGGACCCAGAAGGCATAAAAGTCTGCTTCTTATTAACTCATGAATAAGATCTGGAATGTGAAACAAAACGGCAATTTTCCTACCCTGGCACGATTAAAGATGGAAGTTTGCTGTGGCCTGATGTCATCTGCCGGTGCAGGGTCGAACAGCTCATTGCTCTTGTAAGCCACACCAGGGTACTTCTTGCGCCGAGGCATCGCTGGCTCCATCGGGCCTGGGGTCAAAAGCATCATTATCTGCTTTCAAAAGATCTTTGACTTTTTTTTGTAAAGGTAAACGAATTTTGGTCTTTTGCATTAGCAGCGATCGAAGCAAGATAAAATAAATAGCTTCCGATTGACTTGTCTGATGTTAAGGGGCAACTGTTCCAACCTACCCTCTCAAATGGTGTCACCAGACATCGCACAGAGCAAATACAGAAAAATAAAGCTGACCTCGTTGTATGGGCAGGGCGGAAGGCGGCGTGGGCGCAGGCTGCTTCACCACGCCCTGCTGGTCCTTGTACTCGTGCCATTTGTATGTGCTGCGGTATTCTGAGTGCAGCTGCAACAAACATACATACATATTACGTATACAGATATTTAAAAAAAAGTAAAGGATTCATATTGAATTAAATTGAATTTTGAGGATTCATATTGGAAGTTGAAGAGTTTGTGGTTGAACGCGCTAATCTCAGGGACAAATTTTGTACTGTTAAATAGCTAATTTATTGAGGAAGGCTATAGACTATTTATATTCCTTTGCTGGACACGATATAAAATGTTCCCGTGGGGAAAACCGTGGACTGTAGCTAGTTTTAAATAATGAGAGGTATAGCATAGATATTTTGCTTCGGGCAGAGCGAATGGAGAGGTACTGTCCACCTTAGTGAGGCCTTTTATACGTTGTGTAATAAAATAAAATAACGGTTGTCTTCCTGGGTGTGAGTAAGGAAGACAGCGTTCGTCAGCAACATAGGTCGGCAACGCGTGTTGCTTCTTTGGGTCCGTTTCAGCAGACCGGCTCGTAGAGCTGTAGTTGAAACATTATTTGATGGCCAGTCTAATTTTTCAATGGATCCCGACTGTTCAGTAGTTACGTTCCATTATTATAATATACCTACTTTATTTTCTTCAATAGTATTCATTCAATAAATTCTAGACCACAAGACATCTAACCGCTTGTTTTTTTCTTTTAAGTTTCTTTTTGTTATATATGTAGTATGGTTCACTTTTTACGTAGGTAATCGAGCTTTTTGATTTTTATCAAATTTAAAATTTAAATTTTTACCAATTTTGATCAAGTTTTGAATCATTGAAATAGTTTTATTTTTACACTCACACTGTAAATAACTCCTTTTATTATTGAGAATGCTTGAGAGCGAACCTAATACACTTAGTATGTAATAATTTAGAAGAGCGGTTGCTTCTGAAAACGTACTCTTCCGCGATAAAAAACAGAGTTTTTCCTCCTGGTCTGTGAAACTGCTGTCGACTCCGGCCAGTTCCTAGCGCCATTCTGGGTGAAACGAAGAGCGTCGGCCGATAATCTCCAAGCTGGTCTGTGTGAACGGACCTTTTTGTTACAAATATCCATGTTCTACAGCGTTATTGTTTAGCCGTATTATTGGCCCACCTACAAAAAGACGTGTCATAATCCTCAAATTGATTTAAGGACTGCGAAGACAAACTTACACAGTCACTCATTTCAATCTTATACAACCTCTTTTCTCGGGAATTAAAAACTCGTAAAAGTAATAAAATGTTTGCAAATTGCTCCGCTAAACGTTTTTAATGTTAAAGTAACTAGATTCTATTTTCATTGACCTCATTTTGTCTCATAAAACTGGACATCAAACGGTATTGATTAAAAGCATTTGGCGTCTATAAAATCAATATGTTTACTTAGACCTAGCATATGAGAGCTATTTAAAATTAGTACCTGATGGAATCAAAGACATTTAAATAGTCTGTGTCGCATATATGTATATTGTATATATTTCTTTTTTTGGTCGTGCCGGTGGCATTGTCGGTAAGATACTTCGTTTTCACGCCGCAGGTCATGGGTTCGATTACCCCCCAGAGACTGACATTGACATTTGCGTGATGAATTTGTCTATTTGTTTCGAGTCTGGGTGTGATTGTCTATTTATATGCATCTGTTTACGAAAGAAAAGTATATGCATAGTATATACCAGTTATCTGGTTTCCATAACATAAGCTCTGCTTAGCTTGGGACTAGATGACCGTGTGTGTTAGTCCTGGAATATTAGTATAATTATTTACTAAACTTACAGCTGCTTTTACATGGATTTACTCTAAAACGTATGATAAAGTATCCTGGTAAATTCCTTAAAGTACACGTAAATATGTCTACTAAGAAAGCTAATAAGGTTGAGGGTGCAAAGAGCTGTCAGTGACTTTTTAACAGGTTTGTGCGCGAGCGAGGCACTTCCAGGAGCTGTAGCCGCCTGCGTCTCCACACGTATGTACCTGTCCGGGACATATAATGTCACCTAATATGGCACTGTTCTCCATTGTCACTGTGTCACTCTGCCCTGATGTGGCAAAAGGCAGCTACGTGCAGAAAGTTGATTTCGAGAAAAATGCAAAAAGGTGGGTGGCTCACCCTAAAAAATGTGCATTTAGCCGCTAAATAGCTTACGATATCTCGGGAACGAATAAACTTAGAAATATAATTCCAAGATGGGTAGATCAATACACAATCGTTCACTAAGTGCGCTTTCCCGCTTAAACTACTGAACCGATTTGGATGAAATTGGGTATGAAGGTAGTTTGAGACCCGAGAAAGGACATAGGATAGTTTTTATCCGACTGCGCAAAAATAAGGTAATGTTTTGGCGCAATAACCGACATACACGTGGGCGAAGCCGCTGTCGGTAATTAGGGGACGCCAGGCGAGCCTATTCCAAACTACTATTCTGTACTAGTGTTCCTAAGAATTTTCTATTTAGATACCCACTTAAGTTTGAATTTTCTTTATTAATGAAAGTAACATTTTTTTTATTCGTGAATAGGCTGGCGCTTGACTACAACTTACCTGATGTTAAGCAATGCTGTAGTCTACGATGGGACGTGTCAGTCCAATGTACAAATTCACTCGTAATTACAAATGACTTTCGGTGAGAAGGTGGCAGTGAAATGAGGCTTCTTAAAGTTGAAGCCCTAAAGGAGCAACAATTTCGACCCACCCTTTCTGCATGGTGTCACCAGACATCGCACCGGAACACGGCAAAGTCACTTGGCGGTGCGGCTTTGTCTGATGATGGGTGGTGACTAACCACGGCCGAAACCTACCACCAGTTCAGTTAATTACCAGTGAAAACATAATTACCAGTTGATTGTCACCTGATTATGCTTCACAAGCATTATCTGGGACGGTATATTATACCGATCTTGTTGCAACTGGTACTAATTTCTGTATGTTCAAAAGATTTTGTCATAATTATTACTTGCACACATACGAAGATCCCTCTTGTTGTAGAGGGTTTAAAAAAGTAGATATCTACGGTATTACATTACATCGAAAAGTAAGACAAAAACAGAACTCCAAAATAAATCTAATTTACTTCTTGTCCCAAGAGTTTCGCACGCATGGCCGCCATACAGTGCATAATGAATAAGACATTTACCTAACTCAACACGTGATACGAATATTTAATGTTAGATATATAGGATACTAGTTTCCTCCCGCGGTTTCGCCCGCGAAATTGATCTCACTAATCTTGTTTCTCCATGCAAACTTTGGAACCCCGTTTCACCCCCTTAAAGGGTGAGTTTTGAAAAATCCTTTCTTAGTGTACCCCTAGACCCCATAAGGATCCTATGTGCCAAATTTAGAGTCTCCAGACCCAGTGTTTGGGGCTCTGCGTTGATATGTCAGTCAGTCAGTCAGTCAGTCAGTTTCTTCTTTTATATGTTTAGATTTCCTATTAGTACTTTCTTAATACGGCTTTGCCTCTCGAGGTTCTGGGTTGAAATAAAAGTAAAGTCCTCACTTCAAACTTCAACCCCTTGTTTTCAGGGTCTTCTTTGAACTATCTTACGAGTTGAGAGTTTAGGCCTTAATTTATACACGCTGGTCTAGTGCTCGAATGGTTAGCTCTTAGACATGCCGGTTTCCTCACGATGTTTTCTTTAACTAATGTTGAAACAATTCACACAAGGATGTGTGGGCACGACCGGGAATCGAACCCGTGGTCTTATATTTCTAAGGCGAAGCTCGTACCGCTGCTGAGCCACCGTTGCTGTTGTTAGGTATATCATAAAATTGAAATTTCTAGATAAATAAATAGGTGAAATTCGGTCTTACTTGGGATCTTTTACTCCTATGTCCAACGGTGGACTAAAAAAGACTAATGATGACAAATAATATAATGATGACGTGGCGAACGATTGCAACGCAAGTAATTTAATGCGATAATTACTTTTTGCTCGACTTGGGAATCAAACTGACAACTGCTAGTCATTATAGTGTTTGTCGACCTCTAGACACAAGTTGACCGAGTTACTCCAAGTCACGGATTGGCTATAGTCACGCAACCGGCGCGGGCGCAATGAAAGTTTTTGTATGTCTGCTATTGTACCGTTATTGATACCTGAGACGACTGAGACTGGACTATCTGTTTAAGAATAGAAATATTTGATTTTACCTTAGGTCTAAAAATTACTAAAAGAGTCCCAGATTCAATTCCCTGGTCGAGGAAAACGACTTTTCTAATCTAATATAATAAAATTCTCGTGTCACAGTTTTCGTTGCCATACTCCTCCGAAACGGCTTGACCGATTCTTATGAATTTTTTTATGCATATTCTGTAGGTCTGAGAATCGGCCAACATCTATTTTTCATCCCCCTAAGTGAACATTTTTTTTTAATAAATACGCGGTACGAAGTTCGCTGGGGCAGCTAGTAATCTTATAAAATCTTAATATGAAATTAAAATCGGAATAGGCTTGCGCTTGACCTCAACTTGCCTGTTGTTAAGCTACGATGCAGTCTACAATGAAACGCGCTTAACCAGTAAAAACCAATTCACTCGTGACATGAAGACAGCCAGATTATAGCTATCGGGAAACAGAGATGCCGGCAGCGAATTCCACAACTTGGCAGTTCGCACAATAAATGTAGAGGCAAAGCGTTTTGTGCGTACCCGTGGAATTTCCACCTTAGATCGATGGTGTACAGCCGTACCTCTACTTGTCCGATGATAGATCGGAGATAGGGGAAAAAGACTATGTAATTTCAACGCACACTCTCCGAATTGTCCTTAACTGATAGAAAACTGTAATTAGCCACTATGTGGCGGTTTCGAGGCTTTGCAATTGAGCCTTAACGAGAGATTCCGTGTATGAATCGAGATGCAAAAGATACCATCTCCTACCACTAAGAGAGAGAAAGAATATGTCGAATGTCTCTTTTCTTTTTAAATTAATCAATTCATACATCGACGTCCCACAGCTCCTATCCAATATCGAATTACGCGTCTCTACTAGATCTGCTAGGATACCGCTTCTCTTCCTAAATGTACCTCGCTGCAGCACAAACTACAGACAAAATTCTTACTTTGTAAGATCCGCCAAGAGTTGCAATAGGTTGTTTAACTATCCTGAACTTACTTATTCACCACTAAGACACTTAAACTTATTGAAATGCTTAGTAAGCATTGGTTCGAGTTGGTACAGTAATAAATAATAATAATAATATACAGGGACATTAACACACACGGTCATCTGATCCCAAACTAAGCAGAGCTTGTACTATGGGAACCAGTGAACTGGTAATATACTACATATAATACTTTTATTTTGTAAATACATACTTAAATATAGATAACTAGCTTTCCCGTTTCACCCCTTTAAATGGTGAGTTTTGAAAAATCCTTTCTTAGTGCACCCCTAGACCCCACAAGGAACCTATGTGCCAAATTTAGAGGCTCCAGACCCAGCGGTTTGGGCTCTGCGTTGATATGTCAGTCAGTCAGTCAGTTAGTCAGTTTCTTCTTTTATATATTTAGATTACACCCAGACACAAGACAAACAGACGTGTTCATCACACAAATGTCTGACTTGTGTGGGAATCGAACCCACGACCTGCGGCGTGAAAAGCAAGTATCTTACTGACCACGCCACCGGCCTGTCAAAACAGTGACATATATGTTACTAATGACATGACATGACGTGATGTATTCGTAGAACCGTTATAAAGTTCATATTAAATAAATAAATAAATATTCTGGGACATTAACACACACGGTCATCTGGTCCCAAGCTAAGCAGAGCTTGTGTTATGGAAACCAGATAACTGGCATATATCTATTACATTTTGTTTGTTTATTGTGTTGAATTAGAGCGACTTAATTCCAAGCGTTTTTATCCATTACATAGTCTGAAATTTTATAATACGCTTTCTTACATAACGTCGATTTTATAACTATTTTAAATTTGTTAATAGTCATTTCTCTAATATTATTTGGAAGTTTATTGTAGAAACGTATACACTGCCCCATAAAAGAACTAAGTTATTACTACTTGTTTTCCAGGAAAATATAATAAATAAAAATAAAAAAAATATTAAAAACGCGAAAGTTGGTAATAATATATTATTATGGATGTTTGTTTCTTTTTCACGCAGAAACTACTGGATGGATTTAGATGAAATTTAACACAGAGATAGATTATGGTCTGGATTAACACATAGGCTTTTTATCCTAATAAGTACCACGCGGGCGAAGCCGTGGGCGGTAGCTAGTACACCATATAGCAGCAAACACGAAATCTCGTTTATTTAATCACTAGAGCAGAATTGGGTCGAGTGTCGAGTGTCGCATTACCGTGTCTAGTGGTGTCGCGACACTAATGGAGGTCTTTGTGCTTTTCTTAGCTACGTGTGGAGCTTATTGTGTGGGAGCTTTTGTTTTCCTTGCGTGTTGTATAACTAAAGGAATATACAACCTAAATGGGCTATACTAGACTTGAAACCAGACCTTCTTTAGGTTATTATTAGGTACCAGTGACGAAGAGACCACACAAGCCATTCTCATCGGATTCCCTTTAGGAAATGCTCAATATACGTACTAATATATTATAGAATATCGAGCAGCGGTGGCGCAGCGGTACGGGCCACGCCTTAGAACAATAAGGTCGCAGGTTCGAATCCTGGTCGTGCCCACACATCTTTGTGTGAATTGTTTCATCTCCGCTGCTCAATATCGGCGAAGGAAAACATCGTGAGGAAGCCGGCATTTTTAAGAACCAATCATTCGAAGACATGTGACATCCACCAACCCGCACTTGGCCAGCGTGTGTGGATTAAGGCCTGAACTCTCTCAACTCATAAGATAGTTGAGGGAAGACCCGTGCCCAGCTGTGGGACACTAAAAAGGATTGAAGTAAAGTAAAATAATATATTATATAACGCCTAGAAGTTTTAAATAGCAACAAAAATAAGTATAGCATCAAGTGTAAGAACGATCGGTGACGGTAGTGAAGAGATATTTTTTGCTCCGGCTTCCCTTTTCAGACTTCCACCCTTCGGCACTGTTAGCATAGATAAATAAAATTATATAGATTGTTCAAATTAATTATACTATGCTGTTAGGTAGTAATGACTATGTGAAGTCAGAAATTAATTTGCAATAAGTACATTTTGATACGATTTTTGATGTGGTAAGTTTTACATATAGGCCGACCGTTTAACTCGCGTATCGCCTATCGCCAAGATTCTTTTTTTATCGCCAAGAAAAAACTTTGAAACGTCGGGGGATCTAAAATCTAAAATAAACCGCGATAAAATCCGTTAAAAAGTAGTTATATTTCAATGAATCGGTATACAAATATGATGAACATGTGTTCTCCGGTAAAAATTGAACCCACAACCTGCGGACTGAAAGGCAAGTATCTTACCGACCACGCGCCGGTGCCCGTCAAAAAAACAATAGGTAAGTATTATATAAGAATAATATTATTTAGTGCTTTTAACACCTTTTTATCTAGTTTTCCGGCCTGAAAATAGATAACCTTGACTATACCAATTGAAATATTCATATTTTGCATTGTATTTATCTCAGTCAGACTGTTCTGAAGATAGGGCACATAATGTACAGTCAGCTACAAAAATTGAATGACATATCGACGCGTGACGGAAAGCGGAAACGTCGTCCACAAATTATGGAATTAGAGTTAGAATGAGATTTTTTTAAAAAATCTAAATATATAAAAGAAGAAACTGACTGACTGACATATCAACGCAGAGCCCAAACCGCTGGGTCTGGAGACTCCAAAGGAGAGGTCAAAAGTGGGCTAGAATTTTGAACACCAATGTGATATACCTCATTGGAAAGCTTATTTAATAAGCTGTTAGAATTTAACTAAACACGAATTTTAGGAGCAACCATTTTTGTAAAAATAAAAAAAATGTAATAGAAAAACAAAACGCACATTACCTTTAATTATCCGTTTCCTAAGCAGTATAAATATTGCAATCACGTCAACAATTGCATTCTGTTACAGTACTTTTCTCTTGTAATATTATTCTAGCTGCAGCTTAATGTAATTATGACGAAAAATATTTGTTATCTTATTAGTGTAATAACAAAACGCGTGGAAAAAAATATAATTACGGGAAACGTCATGATGTCATTGTCATTGATCAGTTTGATTGACAGCGTCGAAATAATTTTGATTTTTTTGGTTGCTCAATTGACATTTGACCATGGGGTTGCCAATTGCAATAATCATAATATTGCATTAAGGATTCTTATTTTCAATTTCAATTTTTAAAAAAACGGGGGGGTGTAAAATTATTTTAAATACACCAAAAAATTTAATTAATTATGCTCTATTAACCTATGTTACTCAGATTGCTGTTCAAATTTACAATTATTTTAATCCCAGGCTCTATACATTTTTTGAACGTCTCCTTTGGCACATAGGTTCCTTATGGGGTCTAGGGGTGCACTAAGAAAGGCTTTTTCAAAACTCACCCTTTAAGGGGGTGAAACGGGGTTCCAAAGTTTGTATGGAGAAACAAGATTAGTGAGATCTATTTCGCGGGCGAAGCCGCGGGTGGAAGCTAGTAATCAATAAAGTTATAAATGTTTAAACTTTCGCGTTGCATTATTAATATTTATATTTATCATAATGGGCAATTAACGCGCTCACTTTTACTTTGGCTTTACGTTTCAACGCGGGTTGCACCGGTCGTGGTTGCAAGCAGACTGATCCAGCGAAAGAGCTCTGTTGATGACGGCGAGCGCTGATGATGACGTTGATGAAGGTGAGCGCGTTAATTGCCCGTTACTATTAATATAAATATGAATAATGCAGCGCGAAAGTTTCAAAGTGTATGTTAAAAATAAACCAGGATGATTTAGCTTTTTAGCCCAATAAGTTAGGGGTGTAAGGTTGAATTTAAAAAGATAAAAGCCCAAAGTTATAAAAGTACCTACAGAAATTTTGTCATTCAAATCCGTTTAGTAGTTTTGGCGTGAAAGCGCGACAGAGTTATTTTCGCATCAAAATTTCTATTATTCGTATTTTGTAGAAATATTTCTAACATAAATTTTCATGTTTTATGATCTGAGAATTACTCAAATACTATGAATGTGAGGAAAGAAATCGAACAATACTCTTTATTTCTAAACATGGGAAAGTCTTTTGTTATATAGTTCCCATAACTTTCACGTACAGTCACAAGCAATAAAATGTCACTATCACTGTCATAACCACGGAGTACAGTCAGATCAAGATGGAAATATAAACTTTTAAACTTTCGCCTCGTATTATTAATCCTTTGTACTAATATAATAAACGCGAAAGTTTCTAAGATTGTATGTTTGTGACTCTTTCACGTATAAAATACTAGACGGTAGAAAAAAAATCTTTTTAATGTATACTTCAACAAACGTAATATTTTAGTTTTTTGAGGGGCTCGGTACTGTTCCACCTTAACACAGGCGTTACATCCTAGTTAAGAGGACAGTACTAAACTCATTCTAAACAAGGATGTACCTTACCTACCTAGTATAAACCATCTATGTGAGCACACCGCAAATATTTGTGACCATCTGTGTTATTTAATGTTAAATAAAAAAATATTATTATATGGTGTCTGCACCGGTGAGACGTAATGGTGACGACGTGTTTACATTCGTGACTGTACCTACCAAGGTAATGTAATGTTGAATGTGTAAAATGGTTTCCCAAGCTTGAATAATGTTCTATGTAGTAATTACTCGTAGTTTGTTTACTTTCAATTTCATTATTATTAGTAACTTATAATGTTTGTGTGTCCGTGGTAAGCTAGTTCACTTAACAATCGTAAGGTCTCGGATTTGATTCTAGGATCAAGCAAAGTTTTTGATAATAATATGTACTTACGGTCTTATTCATAAAATTTTACGACTCTTTTGTTCAAATGGACTTTGTCTCTTTCTTACTAGTATAAATGTCAAGCTGACAGACAAAGACAGACGAATTAGCTATAATAAGCATAAAAGACGTAATGTTAATAAAATTTTATATTTTCTTAGAATATTATTAACATTAAAATTTAATAGTTAATGTTTAGAGTATGGATGATGATAATTTTTTGTACATATTTTTTTTTGTGTGACTTTTATAATCTTATCTTCTACATAACAAATCTTAAACTTGGAGACTAAATTTTAAGACTGAATTTTGATAGTAAGATTTTAGAAAAGTCTTAGGAAAATTCGTTTTGCTCGACCCGAGAATTGAACCCGGGACTTTACGGTTATTAAGTGAACACGTTTACTTCTGGACCAGTCTCCATTTCAGACTTTTAGTCTTTTTTTACATGAATACTTATTTATTATTATTGAAAAGATTTATACACAAAATAACACCACAAACAGCTAATCAACATCTTTGTTAATGATTATAGCACCTCCAACCTCCACCTCAATCACAAACACTCACAAAATGTTTGGATGGAAATGGATGCCTTTTTGTGAGACCAAATTTGGTTTGCACACACCGCGTGCTCACCCAACTGACAACTGACATTGTCCGCTGACGATACAATGACAACCACAGATAAGAAAACTGATTGGCCTAGACGTCTGAATGCTGACACAAGTGACTTTCAATCCTCAGTTTAGACAGCCTGCTACCTTTATAGTTACACGATACGACCCAAAACTTTTTAAATTAGAACCAAAACATAATATCACCCTAATTCAACTGCCCTTAATTGAAAATTAATCATTCCAGTAAAACAATAGGAATCACAATGTCACTTTCAATTAATTTAATTGCGTTCTGTTAACGCCAGCAGCGGCCATATTGGATTTCATTCGTTTGTTGACTTTTAACACCACTACGCAATCTCCAGTTTTTTAATGTAAGTATTTAGTAAGTTTATAAGTAAGTATTCTTGAATCATAATAAGTACTAGGCACATTAAAATCCCTTCAACCCTTTCTAGTGTCCCACTGCTGGGCACGGGTCTTATCTCAAATATATTACGAGTTAAATGAGTTTAGGCCTGAATCCACACACGCTGGCCAAGTGCGGGTTGGTGGATTCCACATGTCCTCGAATTATTAATTCTTAGAGATGCCAGTTTCCCCACGATGTCTTCCTTCACCGATATTGACCAGCGGCGATAAAACAATTCACACATAGATGTGTGGGCATGAGCGGGAATCGAACCCGGACCTTATAAGTCTAAAGCGAGGCCCATACTTGGCCACCGCTGCATTAAAATAATAGAAACCAACAAAACAAATAATTGACAGCAAAAAATAAATCTCTTTCCAATTTAAAAAAATCCGAGTCTATGCCTCTTTCAAGAAAAAAAAAACTTCAAATTTGACTAGGTAGGTAACGAGGTCTGAACTAATATAAAAAAAAAATAATCATCCATTCGATTATTCGGTAGTAGGTAATCGTATTCGGTTAATTACCGCAAGGTCCCAGCTCAAATAAAAAAAAATCTACTTTAGGTAGGTAGGTACTTAGAAAATCTTAGTAAGTAATCCATCCATAATTCCAATTTTAGAATTGTCCCGATGAATGGCAATAGGCTCGAAATGTGGGTAATATTCACCTCTGCCTGCACCTTCTAGTAAAATAGACGTGAGCGCTATGTATACTTATATACACAAATATCAAACTGAAAACGTTTTTTGCTCGGCTTAAAAACCATTAGCCAATGTCAAGTTAGGGAAACTTTACATCATTGAAAACCTTGTCCTTGTTTAAAGTAAATAACAAAGACAATAGACTAGCATTTACATATTTTTTTGTTTCTCTGTTTGAGTAAGAGAAGTAATAAACCTTCCTATTCACATTTATTATTTACCGCAAAGCCGCGGCATTACACGCTAAAGGGCAAAGGTCGCGGTGAGCCAAAATTAAAAAAAAATAAAACGTAGGATATGTATTCTGAGGCGCAGATAATATAATACTATACTTTCTGAGGTAAGATTGTTTAATTATTTATAAGAACAATTTTTCTGGAGTTTAGAAAACTCCATAAAAACAAATTATATAAATACTGTTATTAATGTTTTCTTAAACTCACGCGAATACCCAACATTGAAATAAAACTATTATGAATGGATTTTTCGCGGTTTATTTTAGATTTTACATACTTCAATCTCCACGTTCCAAAGACTTTTTAGACTACATACATGGTCACGGATGGATATAAAATCTAAAACAGACCGCGATTAAACCCGTAATAAAATAGTTTTATTTCAATATTGATATTAGTTTATTTATATTCCTATAGTTACCCATTGTATATCTATCTACACTTAACGGAATAAAATCTTACTATTGATTTTGTCATCTCGAAGAAAATTAGTGGCTCTTCAAAGAATATACCAATTTTGATGGGGTCTACTCGAACTAGATTTTAGAATTTGCATATAAAATAATCTTAATTAAAACCTCACTTCTATCTAGCTAGTTTAGGCGAATCTGTGAGTATCATTAGGCATAAAACTTAGGCTGAGCATGCGGCACAACTGAACTTAAGACGGTATAATAAAATAATAAATATAATAAATTTATTGAAAAAATAATGTCATAAACACATAAGGCTTAGCTAATTAGGGATTAGTGTACACATAATACCTACCTACTATGTAAAAAAACTTGTTATTTTGCAGACTTTAAAGAGTAAATTAGTCACGATTACGTAGCCGTAGTTACTTACTTCAGAAGCCCACTGAACGTGCCTCGACTCCGCCAAAACACTTCTCTCCATTTTAAATCGAATGAAAAACCAATCACATTTCACAACACTAATCGAATACAATCACCACACTACACAAAAAACAAAAGCAATCACTCAACATTTAAATTAAAAAGAAATTGAAATAGGGTTTGTTTCGTTTCCTGGACAAAAATTTGAATTTAAAAATCGAATTAAAAAATATTTATGAAACAATTATTAAAAAAGTTCCGTTTCGTTTTCTACACGCGTATTTTGAATTTAGAAAATTGTTGCTCGCAAAAAAGTGTAATTGGCCGCGTCCGCACCGCGCCGGTGTTTGCCTCTGAGTCACTTAATTACGTGATAATACGCAAATTTCTATGCGTTTTCCTTGAGAAAACACACTAACACTTCACACTGCCACAGCAAACAGCTGATAGATATGTAGTGAGGTGCTCGCAAGAAAAATCAGTTATACGCTCGATTGGATTACTGTGTCAGTCGCGACGGGAATATCATCCAATCTCACTCTAGAGGGGCTAGATAAGTAGCGTGATAATAATTTGCATTGATAGATCACTGATAAAAATGATTTCCTTCGTCTGAGTTATTCTTTTACCGCGGTGAAAGCTATTTGCTGTGTCGCAGTTTATGAGTTTACACAATGATGTCGTTTCAAATAAGTACATATTTACAAATGCAGTTAATTAAAAATTACACCATAAAATTGTTGGTGCTTAACGAATTTAGGACAATTACGAATTAACGAATGAACTATGAGCTGTGTTATTATGAAGTTGGTTCACAAATTGAGGTAATGTCTGGCATCCGAGAACCAGGTCGTTGATTCACCTCACCTCACTGCTAGTACTAAGTAGGTATTAACGAAACTCTTAAAGCAATCACTTATCATGAAATTTACATGCTCAAAAGACAAAAGATGACAAAACTTGACATTCATTATAAAGTTGAATTATTAATTACCCCATATTCGAAATATAAACACTGTTACAAACGAAATTCACAACGTGACCATAATAAATTAAAAAGTACTTAATTGGTTTGTGTAAAAAGTTTTGCAATAAAATTCTAAATTCAAAAACGCGCGAAATAAGAATGGCGCAATTATAACCGCGTTTTATTTATTTATTGTTTTAGTGTTATTATGAAGTGGTTTAGACGCGGGGCGATGTCCGACTAGAAGTTAGTAGAGCGTTGGCTGTGGGAGTGGTGGCCGGTGGTGGGATCGATACCACAGTCTGGGCGCACGCACTGGCCGTTCATAGAGTTCGCTTTTACTCTATATTTGGATTGCGATGGGTGTGGATTATCTGTTAATAAAATTATGAGGTTGCTTGTTGATAGTACGAGAATAAAAACTTAATGGATAAAACCATAAATAATAGAGCGTGCTATTTTTATTCAGAGTTGTTTGTTTACTTTTAACCTCGAAAAGAGCGGTGTTAAGTTTGTCGATGTATACAAGTTTGTCGCCTCGTAGCTCTAAAAAAAAAAGACCGATTATGATGCAGCGATAATTTCTAATTGTATGTCTAGAAATTTAGGTGTCGGGAATGTTACCAAAAACATCAAAGAGCAAATTCAAAAAAGTAAATAAGTAGGTACCCTAACCTAACTATAGTTTAACAATAAAATATTACCTACCGTATGCAATAACTATTAATAACTAATACTTATTTATTAACATCAAAGTCTATTATACGAAGAATAGGTAGTTATACCTAATGGAATAATAAATCACATAAATTACTTCAGATAAGAACTTCTAAAGAACTCTTGTTTGCTTGCTAAATGTTGCCAAGTTTCCATAAAATATTGATAGGTAATCCCTGCTTTCGCTATTAACGGAAATAGGAGGACTTAGAACATCATCAAAAATTTTATTTTAGGATGTTTTTTTTCTTTTCCCCCCATGGCCGTGAAGTCTGAAAAGACTGAAACATCAATTGTGGAGTATTGTCTATGTAGGGTAATCGAAAAAAAAACAGTTATCGTCTGGACTCGGTGTTTCATTCATGGCTCCTTGCTAAAATCCATCAAATATTACTGGCGACAAGGATAATGTGCTTATTATATTCTTATTTCTTTTTTGTGGTGTATAGAATAAAATTATACAATGCCGATAGGTAAAATTGAACAATTTGACTAAAACTGACTTGTTTAATAAACCGCGATAAAACCCGTTATAAAATAGTTTTATTTCAATGTTTGACATTCGAGTAGTAATCTTAATATTATTATGTTAATGTAATTTTAGTAAGGTTTTGGCTCTGGCTGTCTGGAATTCAATACAATTTTGGATAAGGTTTTTGGCTCTGACTGCTTGGACCTTATGAGCCTGTCAATGCAATAAAGCCAATGTACCAAGAGACAGTGATGCGAAGAATGGAAATAAAAATACTAATTATATATTAATTGACAATATCCGGATGACCAAGCTGTGCTCGGTTTTTTTTTACATTTTCTAAAAATGATTTCTAGCTAGATCGATTTATCGCCCCCAAAACCCCCTATATACTAAATTTTATGAAAATCGTTGGAGCCGATTCCGAGATTCCAATTATAAACAAGAATTGCTCATTTAAAGATATAAGATAAGTTTGTCACGCTAAAACTCGAGAACGGCTGAACCAATTTTGCTGATTAGGGTTATAAAATATTTGTAAAAGGCCAAGATAGGTATCGCAGGTGAGAAATACAGGTTATAAAGTTTCCTGAAGCAGCTACTTGTAATTAAAGTTGGTAATAGATAATATCGTCAAAGTGATTGCGTTCTATATTGGTTGCCATAGCAACCATAAAACAACATGGCGGTGAGTCTATACTACTATACCTAATGATAATTAGATACAAGAAAGATCAATTCTTTTCTATACATAACTTTATCTATAAGTTTTATCTCGTTAGTCCAGTGGCAAGTGGTTACGAGAGGTCCCGGGTTTGAATCCCGGGCGAGCTAAAAGAAGCAGCTCGCAGGTGCGAATTGTGCCCGATGAATGGCAATAGCTCTCGCTTGTAGAGACGGTCCCTCAGAGAGTGTATAGAAATACGTGTCACAACGATAATATCGCTGCAGTTCTCTCGCTCGTAGAGACGGTCCCTCAGAGAGTGTGTAGAAATACGTGTCACGAGGATAGTATCGCTGCAGTTCTCTCGCTCGTAGAGACGGTCCCTCAGAGAGTGTATAAAAATACGTGTCACGACGATAATATCGCTGCATTTCTCTCGCTCGTAGAGACGGTCCCTCAGAGAGTGTATAGAAATACGTCTCACAACGATAATATCGCTGCAGTTCTCTCGCTCGTAGAGACGGTCCCTCAGAGAGTGTGTAGAAATACGTGTCACGAGGATAGTATCGCTGCAGTTCTCTCGCTCGTAGAGACGGTCCCTCAGAGAGTGTATAAAAATACGTGTCACGACGATAATATCGCTGCATTTCTCTCGCTCGTAGAGACGGTCCCTCAGAGAGTGTATAGAAATACGTCTCACAACGATAATATCGCTGCAGTTCTCTCGCTCGTAGAGACGGTCCCTCAGAGAGTGTGTAGAAATACGTGTCACGAGGATAGTATCGCTGCAGTTCTCTCGCTCGTAGAGACGGTCCCTCAGAGAGTGTATAAAAATACGTGTCACGACGATAATATCGCTGCATTTCTCTCGCTCGTACAGACGGTCTCTCAAGGAGTGTATAGAAATACGTGTCACGAAGATAATATCGCTGCATTTCTCTCGCTCGTAGAGACGGTCCCTCAGAGAGTGTATAGAAATACGTGTCACGAGGATAGTATCGCTGCAGTTCTCTCGCTCGTAGAGACGGTCCCTCAGAGAGTGTATAAAAATACGTGTCACGACGATAATATCGCTGCATTTCTCTCGCTCGTAGAGACGGTCTCTCAAGGAGTGTATAGAAATACGTGTCACAACGATAATATCGCTGCAGTTCTCTCGCTCGTTGAGACGGTCCTTCAGAGAGTGTATAGAAATACGTGTCACAACGATAATATCGATGCAGTTCTCTCGCTCGTAGAGACGGTCCCTCAGAGAGTGTATAAAAATACGTGTCACAACGATAATATCGCTGCAGTTCTCTCGCTCGTAGAGACGGTCCCTCAGCGAGTGTATAAAAATACGTGTCACGAAGATAATATCGCTGCATTTCTCTCGCTCGTAGAGACGGTCCCTCAGAGAGTGTATAGAAATACGTCTCACAACGATAATATCGCTGCAGTTCTCTCGCTCGTAGAGACGGTCCCTCAGAGAGTGTGTAGAAATACGTGTCACGAGGATAGTATCGCTGCAGTTCTCTCGCTCGTAGAGACGGTCCCTCAGAGAGTGTATAAAAATACGTGTCACGACGATAATATCGCTGCATTTCTCTCGCTCGTAGAGACGGTCCCTCAGAGAGTGTATAGAAATACGTCTCACAACGATAATATCGCTGCATTTCTCTCGCTCGTAGAGACGGTCTCTCAAGGAGTGTATAGAAATACGTGTCACAACGATAATATCGCTGCAGTTCTCTCGCTCGTTGAGACGGTCCTTCAGAGAGTGTATAGAAATACGTGTCACGAAGATAATATCGCTGCAGTTCTCTCGCTCGTAGAGACGGTCCCTCAGAGAGTGTATAGAAATACGTGTCACGACGTTAATATCGCTGCAGTTCTCTCGCTCGTAGAGACGGTCCCTCAGAGAGTGTATAGAAATACGTGTCACGACGTTAATATCGCTGCAGTTCTCTCGCTCGTAGAGACGGTCCCTCAGAGAGTGTATAGAAATACGTGTCACAACGATAATATCGCTGCAGTTTTCTCGCTCGTAGAGACGGTCTCTCAGGGAGTGTATAGAAATACGTGTCACAACGATAATATCGCTGCATTTCTCTCGCTCGTAGAGACGGTCCCTCAGAGAGTGTATAGAAATACGTCTCACGGCGATAATATTGCCGGGATTCTTTTGCTCGTGGAGACAGTCCCTTACACACTTTTTAAAAGTTTAATAGTTCTTTAATAGCCCATAATTTTGTGGATATTTGTCATACCGACACGCCTACTGTCTAACTTCCTATATTTTCAATGGCGACCATCAAAGACCTACTTATTATTTATGGGGGTGTTATGGTAACTAGGGTAGTTATTATCATTACAAAGACTTTTCTTCTCAACAACGTAGTACGAGTTTAACACAGAAAAAGTTGTCAAATACTATCTTGAATATGTCAATGTACATTTTCAAAATCTTTTTTTTGATCAAAAGAAAATTTTATGATGGTACCTCATAGAAATAAATGGATTGGGAATAGAGTTCCGGTGCGATGTCTGGTGACACCATTTAAGAGGGTAGGTCGGAATTGTTGCTCCTTTATGGTTTCCTTTTTTTTCTAACCGTATGGACCCTCATTCCACTATAAATAAATAAGGAGGTGGAGGTGTCTAGTTTCATCATCAGCTTATTTGAGTTCATTGTTCGACATAGGTCTCTCCCAAAGCACGTCACTGAGCACGATCCGCGGCTACTCTCATCCAGCTCTAACCAGCCACCCTGCAGAGATCGTCATTCCACCTAGTCTGAGAGCGTCCTACGCTACGTTTGTCTAGTTACAACTAAAAATAGATCCTGGATGTAAACCGATCTAATCTCTCCCTCCGATATTGAAAATTTCATATTCACGGCACATGGCCACCAATATATCGGAAAGCTGTCGGATTTAAGTGAAAATTTTCCGCCAGTGACAGGGAAAATATTAATTTTGACCAAAAATCATATATAGCGCTCAAGCCTGTATTACTCGAAGATATAGACAGAGGTGAATGTCAAATTCAAATTCTTTATTGCGAACTAAGTGTACAGAAGAAGTGTACTTAGAACTTCACCCTCATTACGCGGACTAGTTAAACAAGACATAGTATTGTCTGTGACAAGACGAACAGTTCACGACTGGTGGCCAAGCGGTCTTGCCGTGTTCCGGTGCAATGTCTGGTGACACCATGCAGTGAGGGTGCGTCGGACTTGTTGCTTCTTTAAGGTTTCTAACCTTAAAAAGGCTCATTCCACTGTCACCTTCTCACCGATAATCATTCGGCATCACGAGAGAATCGGTATACTGGGCTGGCGCATTCCATCGTAGACTACATCATTGCTTAACACCAGGCAAGTTGTAGTCAAGCCTATAAATTAAGTTAAAATATTAACAAAAAAAAACCGACTTCATGGATGCCATTCTCAGAACTAAACCAAACTGAAATGGGACCACACGGGAAGCATCAGCTTTCAATTAAAAAAAATTATCAAAATCGGTTCACCCATTCGAAAGTTCTGAGGTAACAAACATAAAAAAACATACAGTCGAATTGATAACCTCCTCCTTTTAGAAGTCGGTTAAAAAAACGACTTCAAAAGCACTTTCAACAACTTCAATTCACAATTCACTGTCTTAAATGGTGTCACCAGGCTTCACAAGGCCAATTGGTGGTGCGGTGCATCTTCGTCTGGTAGGTGGTCACTAACCACGGCCGAATCCTACCACCAGTTTATCGTCACCTGATTTGCACCAGCCGGAGACTCGGGGAGCCAGAGAAAGGTGCACTCCCACGGACAGAGGTGAATCAACCCTCAAAATAGTAACAATCATGGACCCTGTTGGACAACTGCATGCAAGTTAAATAATTTTTGTAACTCTATGAGAGAGGGCATATTTGGCTACGATAATTAAATGTTTTTTTTGTTTCTCATATTATATTTGTTGGTATATCTACTCTACAATATATCAGCTGTCATTGCATCCGTCTAGGAAGTCAGCCGTCACTCGAAAATGTCAATATGAACGAACGAATGAATACCGAGCATGGGTGAAGCGGCCATCTTAGAAAGGCTGACACTTTGTGTTGGACAGTTGCATCGTCGGGAAGTGCGCACGCAACCACGTGCTCAGTGGACTTTACGCTTTAATCCAATGTAATCTTAGCGATCTGTAATTATCTAGTAGAATTAATGATTGTGTTAGGGAGAGATCGGAGTGAAGTGATATTTGCCGTAGTTATTTTACTGAAATACCGTCTTCTCACCCGGTAATTCACGCCTACCTAAAGTTGTCTGCTAGTCCTGATTTTTAGTCGAAAGCCTTCATATTGTAACACCTTTGTATACAATGTTTTACGCAAATAAATATTTGAATTTAAAAATCGGCATCCTCCATCTTGGTCAGCAAAAGGTAACTATTTCTATTCATTCCAAGGAAGTAAAATATATTCCACGAACTCAGTACAACAAAAAGTTCAACCTATTTACCAGTAATAAGACTATAATCACAAAAAATATTACACGAATAGGTTGGTCTTTAGGTACATTTTATTGTAGACGATAGACGAGGTTCTAAATAAAAAATAATTGAATGCCCTGACACATTATAAGTATCAATAAAAATTTTGATTCGGAATTGTAAGGTAGGTTTTAATTGCCAATATACCAAACCAATTTTCTTACTCAGGGCCAAGCGGCCTCGCCGCGTTCCGGTACGATGTCTCGTGACACTATTTTAGAGATTACAAGAGCCTCAGAAAAGTTGTTCATAAATATTTATTTTTAACTAACCTTTTTTTTACGTGGAGGAAACTGAGCGGCAGGGTTAGGAGGCAGCAAAACACTTTTGCCTGTTTGTAGGCTAAGCGATTTAGTAGGAATGCCGTTACCTACGGCCAATTCCCTATAGACTACCTGCGGCTACAATAGGCTGCCTTGTCCCCAGGAGAATATTTTTTATTAACCTAGGTTCCGTATTACGATTGCTGAAAGAAAATGTGATATCGTTGAAACCATACACATTGTAAATATGGATATTGCTGGAAATCAGTGCTGTGGGTCGCCTCTAGTAAGCACTCACAGCGTTTACTGAGCAATGTCCATGTTAGACACTGATGGGTCACACTTTATCTTAGTTTTCTTTTCTTCTTTTTAACTGTTTTCATTTGTTTTTTTTTTCTCTTTTCATGTGTTTTTTATTTGATTCTGTGTGTCCTGTCTCTGTCAAATATATGTTTTTCTTTCTTTCTTCTTCCTTTCTTTTTAAGTATAATCGCATCCCTTTCTTTTGCTGTATACACTTGTGGCGTCACATACCTCACGCCACTCAAGATACATGACGTCATAGCAATCCTGAATCGCACAAGCAAAGTTTCACCGACGATTATCATATATACAACTTCCCGACAAGAACTGTCGGAGGGAGTACCGCGGTCGCCGGGCATTACATCACGCCCGGCTGGAAGATCTTCCCTTTACACTGGAGGGTCACTACCACCCGATCCTCCAGTCACCTCCACACACTCTTATTACGGTAGTAGCCTGCTATAAGTTTGATGCGTGTATCTCTGTCTGTGTACAAGTGTGTTACCTCGTACCGCTTAATAGATAGACCGAATCTGATGCGGTTTCGTTCCAAAGTTTAAGTAGTCGAGATGGTTCTTAGCAAAGTTCCAAGGAAGGGCATCCACTAACTTGCACTTGTCCAGCGTTTGTAAATCCAACCGAAAATCAAGAATTTTTTTCATCGTATACACTTACACGGAACATGTAAACATTCTCTTAATAAATAGGTAGAAGGAGATTGATCAGATTTTTGAAAAAAAATCTCCAAGAAATAACTATTTCAAATGCTCTGAATTTTCAGAAACAAAGGCAGTCAAATAATGTCTCTTTATAAATTTACTTTGAGACCTACATTTGCACAGCGCACGAGTAATATTAGCCAGGTCAATGACCTAAATATTTTTTTGCCATTGGAACCTCCTTGAAAACTCTTTGTCCTGTTAACGTCAGACTAGGCACAATCTATGCTTTGTCCTCTAAATATCCTCACCCCTATTTGCATTTAGCTTATTACATGTAAGTAGTCATATTTTTATCCTCCGACAAAAAAGAGAAGTGTAAGTTGTAAGTTTGACGTGTGTCTGTGTATCTGAGTTTGTGGTTTTATAGCTCTTAGAAAAAAAAATTAAAAAAAAGTTGAAGTTATCGTGATGGTTCTTTGATATAGGTTTAAAATATAAAAATATATTAGAATGCGTTGGTGTTAATAAATAAAGAGTCCTCTCTGCTCTGTCGTTACTAATCATTATTTTTATGTGAAAATCCCTTAAAATGTACAAAAGATTTTGACAAACAGTTCAAAAGTTCAAGGTTCGTCTTGCTGTCGAGGTTAATGTCCTATTTTATCGACCAATAGGAAACGGGGGTGCTGAGGAGTTGTCAAAATTGGACCAATCAGGTGCGACCGAGGTGTGGCTCTATTGGTTCATTGCTAAAGCATGAATGAAAGGCGGGAAAATAGATCGTTTGAGGTTTTATTGAAATGCGAAACCGTTTATCGTTATTATTCCTTGTGGTTTACTTTAATCTAAGTTTAAGCTTAGTCCAAATTTATTACTAGTATTTATACATTTATACTTAAACTAGGTTTTTGAATAACATTGATTTTGTTTAACTATAAGAACCTGAGTGGAGATTGCGATTTGGCAAAAGTCTAAAACGTCCAAAGACCGTACTACAAGAGTTCATACAATTAAATTACCTATTCATTCATGTGTTCATTCACAGATTATGCCGTTCCGGCCTTTAGAAGAGGTCCATAACTATAATTTTCAGTTGATTATAGGTAATACTTTTTCTATGAGTTGCGAATGTTGCGATCAATGAACGTAACGTGCGGCATTTTGCGATTTCAACGTACATTGCGTATTAGGTTTAGCAGTGCCTAAAGACATGAACACGAGTGGGCAATGTACTGCAAAGATACCAGTCGCGCCGTCCGTAGTACCTAAAGGAGAATCTGCAATGCGACTCGAGCGTCGAGTTAAGTAGGATTTTTTTAATCATATTGTACGAAATACGTACCTACTTTAGAATAGGTTACGTATGATAGATGTTCAATTCAATTTGAAGAGCTAGATCAACAAAGCTGACAGCTGTGTACGCTTTGAACATAGCGGTTGTTTACTCTGTAGGCAATAAACAAGATGTTCATAGTGTTGTTTCTTGAAACAGGTAGGTAATTAAGGCTTGGTAACTGTGAAAAGCTGTAAACATTGCCTCGTTTACGTAGGAGATGGTGTGTCGCCTTTAGCAGTCAAGGTTGCACATTAACCCGTGGGTCCTGCGCTCAATTCTTCGTATTTTTACAAGCTTTTATTTACTTTCACCTTTCCCGTTGTCTGTAAACAAATCTTGCAAGTCTTCCCGTTTTTATCACAATCCGAATTTTAAATAAATAAATAAAATAAATATTGTGGGACATTAACACACAAGGTGGTCCTAAGTTAAGCAGAGCTTGTGTTATGAAAACCAGATAACTGGTATAAAATATACATAAAATACTTTTCTTTTGTAAATATTAATATATACTACTTATTAGATATTTAATGAATTTGCAGAATCTTAAATTTAAATTAATCTTAAATGTAAGATTAATTTTAATTAAAGATTTTGCAAATCCATTTTTACTTATTCCGAATAACCTGCTAATAACATTTCATAAAAAAATAGCATATACTATATACCTTATACTGCTGTAAATAAAAAACTTAGGCCAAAAAACGTAAAATTTTACTCGCAACAAATTTTGTTTTATGTGATTGCGTTGGCCAGACATATTGGCAGTATGCCAACAGTAGCTGAAGAATCTGATTTCTGATATAAAATTGCTTCAACAGCACTGTTAAAGGACTGGAATTCGTTTAATTTTATGTTTCAAATTAAAGTTGCAAATTTTGTGAAAAATATTTTAATATGTTATTAAAATTGTATTTTTTTATATTAAAAAAAATAAAAAAAAATTAATTAATTTAAATTTTTATTAAATAAAATTTTAATCACCTTTACAAAAAAAAAAATCTTGTGTCCTTATTGCTCTCACCTACTCATAAAATATTTAATAAAGTACTATGCGTTTCAAAGAATAGGACCGAAAATCCGCCATCTTGGACCGGAATGCGCAACAACTTTACGTTTTTTCGATGTGGTAAGTCACATATAGGTGAAAAGAAAAATTAAAATGTGTATATAGGTATATCGCCGTTCGAATAATTAAACATTTGGATTTAAATATTTGGTACGAACATTTTTAAATAACTTCTGACGAAACAAATCGTTGTTAAACGTATGTTTACATCCGTGTAAATATATTTGTGTAAAAGTTTGTGGCATCCTAGCGCTTAAAGTTTGACGGGCCGGTGGCGTGGTCGGTAAGATACTTGCTTTTCACGCCGCAGGTGGGTTCGATTCCCACCAGAGACAAACATTAGTGATGAACATTTGTGTTTGTGTCGAGTCTGGGTGTAAATATCTATTATAAATATATATTTACAAAAGAAAAGTGTTATATGTATAGTATATACCAGTTATCTGGTTTCCATAACACAAGCTCTGCTTAGCTTGGGACCAGATGACCGCGTGTGTTAATGTCCCAAAATATTTATTTATTTATTTATTATTATTTACTATTCTTATTTGAAACGTAAGGCCTCAGGCCTTAGAGTAGGCCCTCTAATGGGTGAATGACCTGCATGTGTTATTATTATACGTTATTGTAATTAATTTCACTTTACTTTGAATAAGTAATTGTTATGTAACTGTCACTTTCTTTCAGTGTGGGGTCCAGTGACACTATCTTTTTATATAATTATATTATTTTCTATTTTTTTTCTTGGAAAATAAACATTAGTAACATTTTAAGTACAAAAAACACATATTATGAATATTTACCAATTAATAAAATGTATTCGCATATAAATCTATACTTAATATTATAAATGCGAATGTAAGTTTGTTTGTTACGCTTACACGCAAAAACTACTGAACCGATTTGGATGAAATTGGGTATGGAGTTAGTTTGAGACCCGAGAAAGGACATAGGATAGTTTTTATCCGACTGCGCAAAAAGAAGAAAATGTTTTTGCTCTTTTTTTAAAAAAAGAGCTTACTTGTTTAAGTGAAAAATAAAAATAAAAAACTGTTTAAAGGTAAAAAAAATAATAATTATTAATTAATAAATAAAATATTTATTTTGAATATTTATTTATTTATTTAATTATTACTAGCATTAGCATTAGCATATTAGCATTTTATAGTCAGCAAATTTGGTTAGCATTTAGCTAATTACAAGGCCACACAGATTACTTATATTATGCAATAAAAAAGAAGAAAATAGTAAAAGTTTCTTAAACTAAATTATAATAGTTTTTTTATTGTTTAAAAGTGCTACAATTACATTACATCATGAGTAACAGATATAAACAGTCACTGAACCAACTCGAACCAATAAAATTAATGTTTTTTTTTTTTGTGCTTCTGTGAGGAACATTTAGAAAGAGAAACGGTATCCTATCAGTTCTAGTCGTGACGCGTAACTGGATCTTGGAGAGGAGCTGTGGGGCGTCAATATAATAATAATAATATAGTGGGATATTAACACACTGACATCTAATCTCAAACTAAACAGAGCTTGTACTGTGGCAACCAGATAACTGTAAACTTTTCTTTTGTAAATATGTACATACTTAAATATAGATAATAACACCCAGACTCAAGACAAACAGACATGTTCATCACACAAATGTCTGACTTGGGTGAATCGGCGCTCGACCGATTTTGTGCAAATTTCACATAAACCATCTACTAAATAGTCCGAACAAAGTCTGAACATTTGGTTTGGATAGAGCCCGTTCTTGAGTTATAAAATTACAACGAAAAGTGGCATTGATTTTTCTAATACAGTAGAGCGTCGATTATTCGAACTAATTGGGGGACATGGGTGTTCGGAAAACCGGTATTTTCGGATAATCGAACTAATGTAATTATGTATGTATGTATATTGATTCAGCCATACGAATTTACGTTCAGGTAAATGAAAACGATATTATTTACATTTATGAATATCTTTAATGACAAATAGGAAATAAACAAAAAAAAAGTGCAGACAATTTGTAGTAAAACTAATCTTTACTATGTAATTACAATTAACACTTAAAAAAATCTTGAATTTTCGTCTGCCGAAGCAAGCCTACCCGCTTACGAGCGTTCGTTCGGATAAGCGGTCGTTCGGTTAAGCGACGTTCGGATAATCGACGCTCCACTGTATATAAAATTCTCGTGTCACAGTGTTAGTTACCATACTCCTCCTAAACGGCTTGACCAATTCTTATGAAATTTTAATGCATATTTAGTAAGTCTGAGAATCGGCTACTATTTATTTTTCAAACCTCAAGTGATAAGGGGTGTTCACCCCAAAATTTTATTTTTTTGGTAATCTTTTTTATTTTTATTATGTGGCATTAACAAAAAGACATACAACACTAAATTTTCACCCTTCTATCACCAACCCCTATTTTTTAATAGCGATATTAGTAATTTAAAGGTGAGAAAAACGCGGTACGCAGTTTGCAGGGGCAGCTAGTTATTATTTAAAGTTATTTAAATAGTTATATAAATAGCTATAGCTATAACTGTGTAACAGGTTTAGTCAAAGGTGAAAAAGAATAACGTTTAACCTTACTGTAACACTAGACAGAAACCCTATAACCTTTACAGATAATAGGCACATGAAAATTAGGCTTAATTCCAGTTAGGCTAGCACGATCGATGGACGTAATAAAATTAAGGTCAGCTGGAATCCGCCATCTTTTTTATTAAACATACCGTTCTCCCTTTATCTCAGTAACAGTGGCGAAGGGTGAAAATTTGAAAAAGGGAAGACGGGGCAAATCGATTGCCAAGTATTTCTTGGTTACTTACACAGACAATCAAACGTTCTAAAAAGTATGTACTGCAGGTTTTGCTATTCAATTTATATATATTTAATTTATATTAATAAATTCCTATTACTTATTTATTATTTATTATTACTATTTATTACTACTATTATTCATTTATTTATTTAATTAATATTAAAAGTTTTTCACATAGAAACATTTCTCAATTTGAACTGCGACTTTGTCTGGAGCAGATCTATTGCAGCCACTGCTGGACATAGGCTTCTCCCAATAAGCGCCATTTCATCCTGTCACGGCTTGTCGCATCCAGCTACTGCCGGTTATCTTTCGCAGATTGTCACTCCACCTAGCTGGAGGGCGTCCTACACTACATTTTTTAAGACGCGGTCTGCACTCAAGAATTCGCTTATCCTAGCCACGCTAATAATATCAGAGTAATAATAATAATATATACAGGGACATTAACACACACGGTCATCTGATCCCAAACTAAGCAGAGCTTGTACTATGGAAACAAGATAACTGGTTATATACTACATATAATACTTTTCTTTTGTAAATACATACTTAAATATAGATAATTACACCCAGACTCAAGATAAACAGACGTGTTTATCACACAAATGTCTGACTTGTGTGGGAATCGAACCCACGACCTGCGGCGTGAAAAGCAAGTATCTTACCGACCACGCCACCGGCCCGGCGCGTCGGTACGGTCGTACGGTCGCGGTTATAATATAAGATCTATAAACTGTGTCCTAGCCGTTATCGGTTCTTCGACAGATATTTTCAGCCCCCTGCTGCGCTATATTGATAACTTTATTTTTGTTGATAGAAGATTATAAATAGAGGTACCTTATCAACGGGCATGGAGGGGCACGCTCGGCACAGGTTCCAGAATGAGCCGATCATCTGGGCACGCCTCGGGGGCAGGGAGGACTGGTGGGCACTGGATCACGCCCTCACGCGGTCAGCTGGGGCATTCGCTGCTGGAAGTAATAAAGAAGTGTATAAGCATAATGTATCACCAGATTATTTCGATCTTCTGTTAGACATGACATGACTTCTTCTTTCTAAAGCACGATCACACAAACTCCTGAAAACTTTTTAACCAAGGCTCAAACTATGAGAAAATAAATTTAAACAAATTTTAAGAAACACATATTTTTTATTTTTTCGCTAGCGTAAGTGGTTTACTGTCGATACTGACTGTACTGTCACCGCCGTATCAGCTGTGCGCTCGCTAGGGTCACTGACTGCTAATGTTACGCCGCCGTGCGCTTTTATCGATGTTATTACGAATTCGGGTCATAAGGTACGGGACCTTGCATTTTTTAGACAAAGTAAATCCCTTGAACAGGTGCCCATATGGGTTATCTGAGCTGATTTAACCCGGTTGCCACGTAGTTCCCCCCAACATGTGGACAGGAGAGGGGGGAGAAAAATACATCTGAACCGCCTCACTCTAAAATAGATACCTACATAAATACATAGCTATCGACTTTAGTGTATTTTTCTCATAAATTCGAGGACGAGGAATTCATTTCTGCAAAATATGTAGCTATAAAATTAAATTAATATTTAATATATTAAATTATTATTATTATTTTACCTAACAATAAATTATTAGCGTGCACTTAATCATATTGGCGTTTTCCTAAGTTTACATATTTTACTTTTACGTTTACATTATCCAAATATTTTAGCCAAAAGTATTTCATACGTCGTCGCATGCAAGAAAATATGTATTAGCTACCTAGGAATTTAGCTTTCGTTATTTTAGTGACGATTATTTTTGACGACCTCTGTAGTCGAGCGGAGCTAACCGTCCGATTAAGCTATACTGTGCCTGGGAGGTCGAGAGTTCGATTCCCGCCCCGGACAATTATTTTTGTGTAACAAAAAAATTTGTCTCGGTGTCCGGTTGGGTGACGGACTACCCTCCGTGCCTCGGAGAGAACGTTAAGCCATCGGCCCTGGTAGTCATTTAACCGCACTTGGCCAGCGTGTGTAGATTAAGGCCTAAACTCTCTCAACTCGTAAGATCGTTGAGAGACTACCCGTGCCCAGCAGTGGGACACTAAAAAGGGTTGAAGTGAGAGCAAATAAAGAATTGAATTGACTAAATAGACTTAAATAATCTAGGTTTGTAGAAAACATCCTAAAAGCAGTCACATAAAAGTTTTGCTGCGCAATTACGAGTTCATTCGTCCTTGAGCCCAAGGCTTTATTGCTTATTGCGCATTAAGCTCGCCGCAAAGCTTTTCCTAGAACCCTCACAATTTCACGTTTGTGCTATAATATCTGTGTCATTTTTAGCACCTGACGAAAAAAAGAGGTGTTTAACGGAACGCAACATAAATATTAATGTTTGGAGGTGGTCAGTAATAATTGTGATTAATATTTTTGGACGTAAATACCTCAGTCCACCCGTGAACATGAAGCCTGAAATCTAAAATCTAAAATAAATCGCGATAAAATCCGTTAAAAAGAATTTTTTATTTCAAAAGGGGCGTTGTTAATTCGATGTGTGTATTTTATAATATTTTGTTGCTTCGGAACGTATAAACTACTGCCACCTTCTGTCACCGAAAATCATTCGTAATCACGAGTGAATCGGTATATTGTAGACTACTTTATTGCTTAGTTGTAGTCAAGCGTAAACCTATCTAATATTCATTTTATATAGAGGTGGCTCTAGATAAAACCGTCTAATTTTTTTTCCTAATTTTTTTTTTAGTGAATGTCGTAGCGACTACTGAGAAACATTGCATATTTATTTATTTAACCACAGATAACCTATTAAATATTTTTGTCCATGTTTGAAACTGATGACACACTTACTCTTTTTCTTTGTTTTTCTTTTCTTTTAAATAAATAGTCTTTGTATAAAGTCTTTGTCAAATAAATGATTTTCTTTCTTCTTTTATACTTTTTCTATTGTTCTATACTTTATAGTATACTGTAAAGTTTCACCGACGATTAACATATATACAACAACTTTCCGAGAAGAACAGTCATCGCATCGACCGTCCTATCGGTTCGACCGTCCTCGGACGGCTCACCGAAAAAGTCCGGTGAACCAATAGAGGCCCTTCAGGCTAATTGGGTTAGGTCATCAGCAAAAAAAAAGACAAGAACAGCCGGAGAGAGTACCGCAGTCGCCATGCATCACAATTCGCCCGGCTGGAGGATCCTCCCTTTTCACTGGAGGGTCACTACCACCCGATCCTCCAGTCACCTCCACAAATGCATGTTTCTCTTAAAAAAAGACCCGGTTGTTCACACATTTTTGTGTGAATTCCCCTCCCGCTTGATATTGGTGAAAAGCATTTAGGGTTCAAAGAGATCCGGTTCAAAACAACAAAAGTAATCGTGATTCGTGACTAACTTTGTAAGAATACAACGGTTTTTCAATTACCTATGCAGTTTAAAATAAAACTATCTACCTAGTCTAAGGTGAAAGTTTTATCTGATCTAGCTTAGACCTGAGTCACCTTCATGCGTGGGAGTGCACCTTTAATCTGAATCCCCACGTGATCCCTGGGTGGTGCAATTCAGGCGACAATAAACTGGTGGTAGGCTTCGGCCGTGGTTAGTGACCACCCACTCAACAAAGCCTCATCGACAAGCGGCCATGCTGTGTTCCGGTGCGATATCTGGTGATATTATTTAAGTCTTGGATTCTGCATGAATTTAATCAGAAAGTTACAGTGTCCACTTCCATTATATAATTATCTACTTGGCAGGACATAGGTACCTATAATTTATAACAAGCTTTAATCAAAACTGAGAACCATAGCGCCTAATTCTCTTCAGTGACTGTCATAGAGAAACCTATTAAACCCGTACCCATTCCATTAAAACCAGATGACATATTAAACCTAATAAGTTTTATACTCCATGGTATCTCCAGGGACACTACAAGGACATAATATGATCTCATCACAGATGTGACGTCATCTAAGAACTATTACGTTATCGATTCTTCACACCATACAGAAGTTCTTATACAGCCAGCAATGTATATGTATCATTGAGATGAAATCAGTGACAGTTTGTCGTTAGAGTGATTTGAACGTGCAATCGAAATTTGAACAAAAAAAAAAATAATTTAAATAATAACAAAATGAATGTCCATCTTGTGGTGAGGAGCAGGTTGTTGAAGCCAAGTTTTGTGGATAAATTGGTAAGTTTTAATTATACATAACTAGCGGACCACGCAGACGTCCTGCCCGGTAAAGCAGTGCCACCTACCGGGTCCGTAAATAGATTACGACCGATTCTCAAACCTATACAATATAGATATAAGATTCCATAAAAAATGGTGAAGCCGTTTTAACTTTTCTCTATGTAAAAACCATCCTTGTACTTCACGGAATATTCTAAAAAAAAATTAGCGAAATCGGTCCAGCCGTTCAAGTGTGATGACGTGACTAAAGGAAATAGGGATTCATTTTTATATATGTATTCATAGATTGTCTAAATTACGTAAGTATTAAGTATCCCGCATACTGGTATCCTTCCTCTTTCTTTCCTTCTGGGAGTCCATTGCTATCGGTTTTTATCAGTCGCAAATTGTAACTTCGATTTCGGATGCGACCAAAAATTTGCTAGATACATTACATCACCTTAACAAGCTGATAGCATTTTAAACAGAGTCTTTCAGAGTATTTATGTGTAATTAGTCTGTTTACGTATTTAATGGTTCGATAAATTGTTTTTTAATAAAAAAAATTGATGTCTAATTCAATATACGGGCGTGCCAACAGCTGATGGCGTTTCAGACGTCAGTGCATGCAACAATTGAATTAATTACCTGTTATAAATCTTACAGAAATCCAGCTAAATAACTCTAATATTAAATGCAATCTAAAAAAATAAAAAAAATGATATACTTTTAAAAATTGCATTGACACTTACGAAAGGAGGTTTCCAGCAAAAAGTCTGCACACAAATTAAATAGTTTCTAAATTAATAACGGTTATCGATTGTTCGATTTTTAATTTCAAATTAAATAAAAGAATTGTATTTGTTAAAAACGCGAGCGCGATTCGGTTGTTTTTCGCGCTGACACCGGCGTGTTGAGAGACTGCCGCAAACTCGTTGAAAAATCAATAACTACCCCCGTCAAAGCCGCATGCGGAACTTGCCACAAAACTTAACACTGCTCACCCATTTCCGTATTATGTAACTGTGTAAGAGCGAGACACATATACATCCGCTGGTTCGTTGTACAGACGTCCACATACTGCGCCAATAAGCTCGCGCAACATGGCCGCTTGACGTTTGACGTTTACGCGCCAAATGTGACATTTCTTGCTTAATTCGATTCCGAATTGTAATTTCATCGATTCTATTGCTTCGTTTCGACAATAAAATTGGTAAACAATGATTGTAAGCGTCGAAAATTGTGTACCTTTCCCTATTTTTGTCAACGTATGTTTAAATAACAATGACTTAGTTGCTTTAGTGAACGCCATTTTAATAATGTCTTTCAATCTTTTTATTTGACAAGGACGATTGAATTCAGTAGGTAGGTAAATATAAAGGTGAATGACTTAATAAAGTATTTTGATTCTAACGGAATGTTGCGCATTGCAGCTTTGCAGCTGATTTCAAGCAATAGCCTGCATTGCCGGAACTTAGGTCGTAAAGGAAACCTAGAATGTCCTAACGAACGTTTGCACTCTTTATCACGTAATTTTATTAAGTAAGTTATTTCTTAAAACGGTAGAAGCTTGTAGGGACTTAGTTAATTAATCTGTTAAATTAAATTCTTTTCTGTTTGAATAGTTATCAGCATAATTCTAAATTAAAACGAAATAACTCCACGGACCTAGATAAAATAGGTACTTATACTTAATATTTAATACATCCATACCACTGGCTTAAAGTTTTTTAGCTAGAGGCATGGCTATGCGCTACCGGTATATGGTGGAAATTCCACGGGTAGGTAGCGCTTTACTGCCTCTTTTATTATACAAATGCCCAAGTTGTGGAATTCGCTGCCGGCATCTCTGATTCCCGATGGCTGTAATCTGCCAGTCACGTGTGAATAGGTATTTACTGGGTAAGCGCGTTTCATCGTAGACTGCATCATTGCTTAACATCAGGAAAGTTGTAGTCAAGCGCAAGCCGATTTCAGAATAAGATAAAAATTAGGTAAACCTAAGTAGGTACTTATTTGTTATGATTGTACGGTTAGCAAGATGTACGGTTAGCAACCGCACATTGTACTTTGGCCTAGTTATTTTATTGCTAATTTAGTAAGTAATAATCTTAATAGGTACATCACATTTGACGGGCCGGTGGCGTGGTCGGTAAGATACATGCTTTTCACGCCGCAGGTCGTGGGTTCGATTCCCACCCGAGACAAACATTAGTAATGAACATCTGTTTGTGTCGAGCCTGGGTGTAAATATCTATTATAAGTATATATTTACAAAAGAAAAGTATTATAAGTATAGTACATACCAGTTATCTGGTTTGCATAACACAAGCTCTGCTTAGCTTGGGACCAGATGACCGTTTGTGTTGATGTCCCAGAATATTTATTTATTTTATTTATTTATCACGTACCTAAGTACGTCAGTTCGTAATAAGCCAACATTGAACATTGAACTCTGTCAACATTTTAACATTTTTTTAACATTCTTTAGTTAACATTTCATTTTTTAACAGTTACGGTGTACAATAAAGTTTTTATTTTTTACTAGCTTTCCGACCGCGGCTTCACACGCGTGTATGTCGGTTATTGCGCCAAAACATTACTATCCCATATGATGGTAATGTTTTAGGAAGGACATATACAGGGTCTCAAACTACCTCAATACCCAATTTCATCCAAATCGGTTCAGTAGTTTAAGCGGGAGAGCGTAACAGACAGACAGAGTTACTTTCGCATTTATAATATTAGTAGGGATAACTTTAACGTTCTTTTTATTTTTGAACATTAACATTATTGTAAGGGCACCAGCTCTTACAATGATTGTTAACTTCTCTAAAAGCTAAAAGTAGCTATACACCTAAGTATCGTAGGACAGAATATAAAAAGGTAGATTTTTATTTTACCTTTGTGTAAAGAAAATTCTTTAGTAAGTATTTCTTGAAAGCTCAGAGCTTTTAAGCTTAAGAACTTGGGGATCCTTCTTTGCTCTTGACTTATAAATAAGAAATCCGTAGCTGAGTAGGTACTACTACTATATATGAGATTCTGATCTACCAACTTATCACTTCACTTCAACCCCTTTTAGTGTCCCACTGCTAGGCACGGGTCTTTTCTCAACTATATTACGAGTTGAGAATGTTTAGGCCGTAATCCACACACGCTGGCTAAGTGCGGGTTGGTAGAACTGACATGCCCCATCGATATTCGTACCGCGTATATTTAATTAAAAAAATTAAGGGTGAACAACCCTTATCACTTAGAGGTATGAAAAATAGATAGTAGCTGATTCTCAGACCTACTGAATACGCATATAAAATTTGGTTAAAATCGGTCAAGCCGTTTCGGAGTAGTAGGTACGGTAACAAACATTGTGACATGGAAATTTTATATAATAGTATTATATTATCTGTGATAATAGATAAAGTTGGAGAATTTGTTTGGCTGAATGATTGCTGGTACGATTTGAAAGATTTTTGTACTGTTATATAGTCCATTAATGGGGGAAGGCTATAGGCTATTTTTTATCCCATTGCTGGTCATATAACTAATGCTGGTCACGCGGTCGAAAGTTAGTCTCCATATTATATAATCATATAAATAAATAAATAATCTTAATATATATATTTCTTGTGTGCGTGTATATGTGACTGAACTCCTCCTAAACGACTGGACTGGAAGGGGATCTGGGAATGGTTTAGATTCACAATTTTGCGCGGTACGAAGTTCGCTGGGGCAGCTAGTTGTTATATAAAATTAACCACTTCGGTGGTACAGTAGGAAGCGTGTTCGCTTAATAACCGCGGGGTACTCGGTTCGATTCCCGATACGAGAAAAAATACCTACTTAATATACGGAAATCTTAGTAGCAGCTCGAAGTTTGGAAATTGTGCTCGATGAACGGTAATACGCTCGCCCCTATTACCTATGGGGCCTAAATACAGCCGGTGAAATGATTGTGACATTCACCTCTGCCTGCACCTTCGGGTTAAAGGTGTGAGCGCTATATGTGAAATTTTTATCAAAGCAAGACGTCGTATTGTCTTAGATTTACGCGAATATTGAAATAAAACTACTTTTTAACGGATTTCTTTTTTTTTTGACGTCAAATACCTCATTCCACCCGTGAACATGGAGTCCGAAAAGATTTTGAAACGTCGGGATCTAAAATCTTAAATAAACCGCGACAAAATCCGTTATAAAGTAGTTTTATTTCAAAGCCAGACGTACAATTAATTTTCTTCAAGCTGAAATCATCTCAATTATTTTAGCGTTCAATTAAAAAAAAAAAACCTATACACAATACATAACTAAAGAAACACCCCTGGAAAAGAAATTTCCTAGAAAATAATTCCCTGATGGAAAAGAAATCAGACGATATTATGTGGAATCGTAGAGAGCCTTGACTCTACATGGCTCTCTGTGGCTCTATTTCATTTCTTACTTGGTACTGAGTCACTTTCGTCCGTGGGAGTGCACCTTTTATCTGAATCCCCACACGTGGTCCCCGGGTGGTGCAAATCAGGTGACAATCAACTAGTAATTATGTTTACTGGTAATTAACTGGTGGTAGGCTTCGGCCGTGGTTAGTGACCACCCATCAGACTAAGCCGCACCGCCAAGCGGCCTTGCCGTGTTCCGGTGCGATGTCTGGTGACGCCATTTAAGAGGGTGGGTCGAAATTGTTGCTCCTTTATGGTTACAACCTTAAGGAGCCTCATTTCACTGCCACCTTTACACCGAAAGTCATTCGTAATCACGAGTGACTCTGTACATTGGGCTGGCGCGTCCCATCGTAGGCTACTTCATTGCTTAACATCAGGTAAGTAGTAGTCAAGCGCGAGCCTATTCAAGAATAAAATAAAAAACTTTATTCCAAACATAAAAAATATTTTTATTTCATTTAATCTAAGTTCAATTTAAACTGAAGGCTGTTGAGGATTAGATTAATAGTACCTATTGGTATCTAATTGAGTTTAATTTAGGTTGAAAAACATCAATATTTAAATGGGTTTGAGGTAGTAATTATTACCTATCAATCCATTTTGATTTACCTAGTAATGGTAGTCGCAGTATTCTTCTAGCGCCATCTATTATACACAAACTTAACTATTAACACCGCTTTACTGTGAGTGATCTCTTACGTAAATTATAGATGGCGGTAGGAGAATGAACTCGTGGCGCCATCTAGTTTTCCAACATTAGAACTACAACGAAAGTGTTAGGTAAAGTTTTTACTTAGTACCTTAATAGAGGGCGTTTTTCTAAAAAGGAAGAGATTATTAAATTAATTTCAGAATTTACGATAGTTATGGCAATATCGAGCACCTTCTTTGTATTTGAATTTTATATTTGTTTTAACAAATAAAAGTGATTCAAAAACAAGGTTAAAAGACTTTGAAACGTCGGGATCTAAAATCTAAAATAAACCGCGATAAAATCCGTTAAAAAGTAGTTTTATTTCAAGGTTAACAAAATTAAATGAATGCCAGTTACAAGGCTACACATCATAAGTCATAGTTTTTTTTAATCATAAGTCATTATTTCATAAAAAATGTACATTGTGTTGAAAATTAAAACTAAACATGACACACGTATTACAATCAGAGAGTATTAATCCTGATTACAATTTTCATATTAGACATTAACAGTTGTTATTTTCATTAAATGGAATTAGATTAAGTAATAATAATAATAACATAATAATTGTAAAAATATTAAACTAAATTAATGTCATAAAAATTAAAAATCTTAAATTTCTATATTTTATCATTCATAAATTCATCAGTATCCAGTTTAAGCTGATCTTTCACTGTACAGAAATCTTAAACAATGTGAGATCAGATAATGCTGGCAATGTATAGCTTGTTGTGTAGCCGTGTGTATGTCGCAGCCAGCTGGTTAAATCAGCCAGCTTATTAAGCAGCTAGCCGATTAATTAAACGCCGGCTCCTACTTAAAAGGCTAGCCCGCTTGTAAAATGAATTGTAGATATCGACATTGCAGACAAAGTAGATAATATATATATTTTTTATCATATATTTTTTCGTTCTATATGAACAAACAATTTTTATAGCTAATTCCGTCATGTGACGTAGTAGACGTTATTAAAGATTACGTATAGAGACGTGTGGGCACGACCGGGAATTGAACCCGCGACCTTATATTTCTAAGGCGAGGCTAAAAAGCATAATATCTCCTTAGTATAACAATAATATTATGTTCTTAACTCATTCCCCCTGCCTTTTTCCCATTTCTATTGTGGTCGGCTCCCAGTCTAACCTGATGCGGCTAGCTACCAGAATTATACGAGCACCTGCCATCAGACCTCGAAACCCGTGGAGAACCAGTAGCCGAGATGGTTAGACCAGGTGTCAGATTATATTGGGTTCTGACTACATGTAACGATTGTCATAGATGTGTTATATAATAACCGACGGCTTAAGGTGCTCTCTGAGGCACGAAGGGTAGTCCCTCAACCAACCAGACACCGAAACAAATCTTTGTTGTAACACAAATATTATCCGGGGCGGGTATCGAGCCCGCGGCCTCCCGGGCACAGTATAGCCCAATCGGACGGCTTACACCGCTCGACTACAGAGTCATAGTAGTAGTAGTAGTAGGTATAATAATGACTTTAAATGAATAACCATAGGCCGACCGTTTAACTCGCATATAGCCTATCGCCAAGATTCTGACTCCTCAAGCTGCACAGACAGTGATGATGATTCAAGCGATATGGATATTAGTAACGAATAGTCTTACATTACTTTTATCTGTGGTTCAATAGTTCTTTAAGAGATTTAATTAATGTTTTATGACTTTGTACCTCAGATGGCGATACGCGAGTTAAACGGTCGGTCTATATTAGTAAAAAGATTATAGAATTAAAAAACTCCTTTATAAATGCTATGGAACCCTGTGCGTGTCCGACTCGCACTTGACCGGTTTTCAGTCAACGTTTTAATAGCCAATAATCATCACCATCGTTTCCGTCGCAAGAACTACAAATAGTTTATGATTCAAATTTTTATGTTGCGGTTAGATCATTGCTTAACAATGACGTCTATAGATAATATAATAATTATAGTGGGACATTAACACTATCTATCTATCTGATTTCAAACTAAGCAGAGCTGGTATGTATTTTGGAAACCAGATAAATGGTAATATACTACATATTATTATTATTCCCCTTGCCTTTTTCCCATTTCTATTGGGGTCGGCTCCCAGTCTAACCTGATGCGTCTAGCTACCAGAATTATACGAGCGACTGCCATCTGACCTCGAAACCCATAAGGAACCAGTAGCCGAAATGGTTAGACCAGGTGTCAGATTATATTGGCTTCTGACTACATGTAACGATTGTTATAGATGTGTTAAATGACAACCGGGACCGACGGCTTAACGTGCTCTCCGAGGCACGGAGGGTAGTCCCTCAACCAACCAGACATCGAAACAAATTTTTGTTGTTACACAAATATTGTCCGGGGCGGGAATCGAACCCGCGACCTCCCGGGTACAGAATACCCTAATCGGACGGCTTACACCGCTCGACTACCGAGGTCGTAATATACTACATATAATACGTTTATTTTGTAAATACAAAAGAAATGTAATTTTTTTAAATAAATAAACTTGAAGGCTTTAGAAGGTTTTAGACTAAAAAAAATATTAGGATTAGCAGACAGCTTTAGGTAGGCGTGAATAATCGGGTAAGAAGACGGTATTTCAATAAAATAAATACAGCAAATATCACTTCACCCCAATCTCTCGATAGCACAATCACGAATTCCACCAGTTAATTACAGATCGTTAAGATTACGTTGGATTAAATCGTAACGTTTACCGAGCACGTTATTGCATCTGCACTTTCCGACGACACAACGGTCCAACACATAGTGTCAGCCATTCTAAGATGGCCGCTTCACCCGTGCTCGGTGTTCATTCGTTCGTTCATAATGACATTTTCGAGTAACAGCTGACTTCAAAGACGGACGCGATGACAGTATAAAATGACAGCTGATGCATTGAGAAGTAGATGCGCCAGCAAACTTAAATATAGATAATTACACTTAGACTCAAAACAAACAGACATGTTAATCACACAAATGTCTGACTCGGGTGGGAATCGTACCCATGACTCGACTTGCCACAAGAGGAAGGTAGGCTTGTGTTAATTTTAGACAAACTTACAGTCCATCAAATCTAAGAGGTATCCTTTGACGTTTCACTGTTTTCTATTAAATTAGCTTAATAGAGGCGTAATTCACACTATTTTTATTAGCTTTTCTGTAAAATAATTGAATTATGAAGCTATTTTTATTTTAACATAACATAAACAATTTTCATACAAAAAATACAATTCTAAATGTACTACGTTTAGAACTGTCAAACGGTACTTCTTAGATATGATGGACTCGTCACTCACAGAAATACTGAAAGACTATGACATGAAGTTATAGAGAACTAGCAAACCCGGCGAACTCCGTTTCGCCACCAGATGGCTTCGTTTTATGTAACATTTTCCCGCATATCTGTTGAAATTTTTCCTGAATTTCTTTGCTATAAACCTTACGGAGCCCGAAACCTTTCCAACGAATGCAAAACCGTGGAAATCGGTTCGTGCGTTCTGGAGTTATATCGTCAGGAAGGAAAACCCGACTTATTTTTATATAGTAGATTACAATGAATATCTCCTGCTTAGTATACTTCACGGGTATCAAACATGGACGTATACAAATAAATTAAAATGAAAACTAAAAACAACACAACAGTTGCGAAGAGTCTTTAAAACAAGATTCACACCGGCTTTCCTTTAGAAATTGGTCAATATATCATACTAAATTAAATAATATGGAACTCCTAAAAGTTTTAAATAGCACCAAAAATAATAATAAATATAATGAACCAGTAGCCAAGATGGTTAGACCAGGTGTCAGATTATATTGGCTTCTGACATGTAACGATTGTCATAGATGTGTTAAATGACAACCGAGACCGATGGTTTTACGTGCTCTCCGAGGTACGGAGGGTAGTCCCTCCTACATTAAACACATGAATAATTAATAATTTGTCTATTGTACAATGATTGTCATCAAGTGAGCGCGAGACGCAGCCCGCACTTCGCTCTATACTCTTTGATCCACAATCCTCATATCAACCACGCAGCTCAATTTAAAATAGCAAACATAATTAAAAAAAAATTGCTGCAAGAAAACTTACTTTGGAAAAGTTAGTATTGTCTTAGATTTACGCGAATATCACACATTGAAATAAAACTACTTTTTAACGGATTTTATCGCGGTTTATTTTAGATTTTTGATCCCGACGTTTCAAAGTCTTTTCAGACTTCATGTTCACGGGTGGACTGAGATATTTGACGTCCAAAAATATTAATCACAATTATTACTGACTACCTTCAAACATTAATATTCAACGAAATCTGCAGTGTGTGAACATACTCAAAAAGGCCCCAACCATTACTTGAGATTTGATAAAACACAGGTCCTTGTCAAAGAAAACCGGTTCCTACCAAGAATGATCCGCGAAGCTATTGAAATTAAAAAACATCCTAATTTTAACAGAGAAAATGGTTGGAATATACCACCAGCTTGGGACCCAGTGCTTAATTTACTTGTACCAAAACCCAAGCAAAATCAACTCAGAATTCAAGACACTGTGAGCTCAGTTTGCTTAAATCGGAACGCAACTTAAATATTAATGTTTGAAGGTAGTCAGTAATAATTGTGATTAATATTTTTGGACGTCAAATATCTCAGTCCACCCGTGAACATGAAGTCTGAAAAGACTTTGAAACGTCGGGATCAAAAATCTAAAATAAACCGCGATAAAATCCGTTAAAAAGTAGTTTTATTTCAATTTGGAAAAGTTGTTCGTAATCTAGCACCACAAAACAGCTAAATAGGCTCCTCCATTATGAGCCCTAAGTGGTAAAGTTTTCACACTAATTACCAGTCACCCTATATAGTTTAATACTTGGATTGAGATATAGGGATTTTTTTCTCCAAGTAAAAATTAAATGTTCTCCAAGAAATTTCCTGTACATTACGCGAACAGCCACGGGATGTAGCTAGTCATACATATATTTACTGTGTATCCGTCTGTCAGCGCGTCTCACGACTACTGAATCATTACATCATACGTCACTACTAATTGATACTATTGTAACTCGAAAGTGTTTTCAAACTCGACTGAATTACTGTCGAGTTCGAGTTTAATACTAGTTAGGCTACAAAGATATAAATGGATTGTAGCTTAGTTCACTTCACTTCAACCCTTTCTAGTATCCCACAGCTGAGTACGGGTCTTTCTTCTGCCTTTCATGATCATTCTTGGTAGGAACCGGTTTCTTTGACAAGTACCTATTTCTTTTTCTTACTAATATGTATTGTGAAAGTAAAAATGTAAAAATATAAAAGTAATTCTGTCAGTCCGTCGCGCTTTTACGTCAAAACTACTGAACCGATTTGGATGAAATTTTGTATGGAGTTAGTTTGAGTCCTGGGGAAGGAGAAAGTATAGTTTTTATCTGTCTGCGCAAAAAGAGGTTAATGATTAATCACGATAACCGAAATACACTAGGGCGGAGCCGCGGTCGGAGAGCTAGTAATACTAATATTATTATTATAGTGATATTGATATTTACGAGTGCTCTAAACAACTACGAAAATAACAGGACAAAACAAATTGGTATTATAAGTTTGAAGTGTGTTTCTGTGAATAAATTTATTTCCTCATAGGGCTTAAATAAAAGAAACTATGAACACACGCTGTTTTCGAAAGAAACTCTTCGAGTTATAATAGTAGTGTCTCTCGGGCGAGCGATGGGCGATATTTTCAGTATTAACACAGGCACTGCGAACTACGTAAACGCCGCTGAGTCTGCCAGAAGATTTGCCCGGTGTGTGCTGAACTACATAGAATATAAATTATACAGATAGTACAATCAAAACAGGTGGTCGTCGGCCGGCGAAAACTGACTTAACCAGTCACTTTTTTGCCGTAGTGACTGTGATGTTTGGGCTATAATAGTATACCTGCTATGACGGGCCGGTAGCGTAGTCGGTAAAATACTTGCTTTTCACGCCGCAGGTCGTGGGTTCGATTCCCACCCGAGACAAACATTTGTTTAAATATATCTGTTTGTCTTGTGTCTGGGTGTAATTATCTATATTTAAGTATATATTTACAAAAGAAAAGTATTTTAAATAGTATATTACCAGTTATCGGTTTCCATAGTACAAGCTCTGCTTAGTTTGGGATCAGATGACCGTGTGCGTTAATGTCCCACTATATTATTATTATTATTATTAATAGCTAGTCTTTGACTTGAGAGTTCTCTCCGGTAACCTTGAGCATCACATATTATTGACATAGGGTACAGGCGGATTCTACCCAGCATGTGGGAGCACGTAATACCTCCCGTACCTGTGTTGGGCCTCCACGTGTCGGGAGAATGTCACCCCTTCGCCAACGTGGCAGTATCAGGTGTTGAGTCTTACTCCCTTCCTTTTTAATGTTCCACTGCTGGGTAGGGTTCTTCTCTCAACTATCTTAATATATTTTTTTATAATCTTCGATAGGCTGGCGCTTGACTACAACTTGCTTGATATTAAGCAATGATGTAGTCTACGATGGAACGCGCTAGCCCAGTATACCGATACACTCGTGATTACTAATGATTATCGGTGAGAAGGTGGCAGTGGAATGAGTCTTAATTTGGTTAGAAACCTTAAAGGAGCAACCATTCCGAACCACCCTCTCTGCACGGTGTCACCAGACATCGCACCGGAACACGGCAAGATCACTCGGCGGTGCGGCTTTGTTAGGTGGGTGGTCACTAACCACGGCCGAAGCTTACCACTAGTTGATTTGTACCACCCGGGGACCAAGTGTGGGGATTCAATTAAAAGTGTGGCCAGGGACGAAGGTGACTATATGCCTTAGTAGTAAACACTCTAGCCAAGTGAAGGTTGGTGGATGTCACATTTTCTCGAATGATTTGTTCTTAGTTAGACACTCCGGTTTCCTCGCAATATTTTCCTTGGCCGATATTGAAATATTTCAAACAAAGATATGTAGGCTCAATTTAGAATCGAACCCGTTGCCTTATTTTAAAGGCGAGGCCGATACTGCTATGTAGCGAATTCAGATGAAAGCTTCATTTAAAAAACGTTTTAATTCTTCAATAAAACTTTAGGAGAAAGTTCTTTAGTCAAAAGCTCGGGGAAAGCTCGGAAAATCACGCTTCTGTACGAAAACATTTATTTACTCTTTGCCCTTACACAGTGCGCATGTGTGCACGGCGCCATAACCCACAGATTCTAACCTAAATCTGAATTCCGAGCCACACGGCCGCGCAACCCGGCCGTCCGCTAAAATACTTATAAATAAATTTCCTCACAACGTAGAAAAATTACGAAAAAGCCACAATTGTACCATTTTAGATGAGTTTTATACGAAATAAATTGTATTTTTTTGTGGAATTATGTCTGAATTCAGTGTTTTGTGTTGTCGAACTGTGGAATTTGTGATCAGGTGATAAAAATTGATACACATTTGTGTTTGTGTGATGGTGTTGGATGTGACGTGGTACATTGCTGGATTCGTTTGTGTTTGGAGACTGCAGCTATAAGTAAGTACAGAAATAGTTATTAGAACACGATTAAAGTATAATGCTGGACCATCCAGTGGTAAGCGTGTTTTAACCGCGGGTTCGATTCCCGGGTCGAGAAAAATGTAATTTTAGTTGTATCTCGAAGTTTGGAATTATGCCCGATGAACGGCAATAGGTTCGTCCCCTATTACATTAACTAAACATAGCCGACGCGGTGAAGGGGCTCAGGATTTGAATCCGGCCAAGTTCCGGGACACCTAAACTGTCTTGGATCCCGCACGAATTTAATCAGAAAGATAATAGGAGGAGTTGGAAATTGTCCACTTCCCTCCAAGCAAAACGGGAGACAGCATAGAGAAAAAAAGAGGTTTAAATTGCCTCATCAAAATGGACTAAGCACCACGGGCATAGAGAAAAAAGAGAGGGATTGGTCTACGATGGAACGCGCTATCCTAATATACCGATTCACTCGTATACGAATCATTTTCGGTGAGAAGGCGGCAGTGGAATGAGCCTCCTTAGGTTTAGAAACCTTAAAGGAGCAACAATTCCGACCCACCCTCTTAAATGGTGTCACCAGACGTCGCACAGGAACACGGCAAGACCGGTGGGCGGTGCGGCTTTGCCTGGTGGGTGGTCATTAAGCCGAAGTCTACCACTATTTTATTGTCACATTGTTAGCACCACCCGGGGACCTGTCTGGGGATTCAGATTGAAGGTGCATTCACATGGTCGAAGGTGGCGGAGTCCCAAATATTTTGTAGCAGTTCGAAATTGGACATTGTGTTCATGTCAACACTTTTAGTGTCCCACTTCTGGGTACGGATCTTCTCTCAACTATCTTAAGAGTTGAGAGAGTTAAGGCATTATTACACACACGCTGGCCAAGTTGAAGGGAAGAAAGGGAATTGTGTTCAATGAACAAATGAAATGAAATGTTGGTGATGATCACCTCTGCCTATAACTTTAGGTAATACGGACGTGAGTACGTCACTTCAACCCGTTTTAGTATATCCTCTCAATTATCTTACGAGTTGAGAGAGTTTAGACCTTAACACACACGCTAGCCAAGTCGGTGGATGTCACTTAACCTAGAATGATAAGTTCTTAGATATGCCGGTTTCCTAACGATGTTTTCACCGATATTGAGTACGTAAACTCTATGTAGGTATATTTATTGCTATTTCGCAGATTCGCAATGACGTAGTTGTAAAGGTCAGCGGCCAATCTCTACAAACATAATTTAAGTCAAGTGCAAGCATTGACTCACCTAATTGGGTTCCGTGTTTTGTTATTGTTTGTATGTATATGACACGGGCCTGTGGCGTGGTCGGTAAGATATTTGCCTTTCACGCAGCAGGTCGTGGGTTCGATTCCCACCCGAGACATGTCTGTTTGTCTCGAGTCTAGGTATAATATTATATTTAAGTGCAGCGGTACGGGTCGTGGTCACACATTTTTGTGTGAATTGTCTTATCTCCGCTGCTCAATATCGGCGAAGGAAAACGTCGGGAGGTAACCGGCATGTCTAAGAATTAATAATTCGAGGACATGTGACATCCACCAACCCGCACTTGGCCAGCGTGTGTAAAGACCTAAAACTTTCTAAGCTCGTAAGATAGTTGAGAGAAAACCCGTGCCCAGGAGTCGGTCACTAAAAAGGGTTGAAGTGTAATACAATAGTATTGTCTTAGATTTACGCGAATATCACACATTGAAATAAAACTACTTTGTTAACGGATTTTATCGCGGTTTATTTTAGATTTTAGATCCCGACGTTTCAAAGTCTTTTCAGACTTCATGTTCACGGGCGGACTGAGGTATTTGACGTCCAAAAAATATTCATCACAATTATTACTGACTACCTTCAAACATTAATATTTAAGTTGCGTTCCGATTTAAGCAAACTGAGCTCACAGTATCTTGAATTCTGAGTTGATTTTGCTTGGGTTTTGGGACCCAGTGCTTAATTTACTTGTACCAAAACCCAAGTGTAGGTAACCAAGAAATACTTATCACAAATTTTCTCGGCCTTCCCTTTTTCAAATTTCCATCCTTCGCGACTGGTGTGCATACCTCTCATAAAAGGTACCTACGTAAATCCGTGCATATGGTTGAAACATTCTATTTCTAAAACGTCATTGACATAATTATGTCACCAAAATGGCGTCAAATAGCCGAGCAAATACATATTGCGTTGTATTACCAGTTTGTAACACTGAAAACAGAAAATGTCACGCACATATTAATCAGATTATTGCTCAAATGCTATTTCTTTTAATAATTATTTTTAAAAGAGAAGAATAAAAGAGGGTGGGTCGGAATTGTTGCTCCTTTATGGTTTCTACCTCATTCCACTGCCACCTTCTCACCGAAAATCATTCGTTATCACGAATTAATTGGTATAGTGGGCAGGCGCGTCCCATTGTAGACTACATCATTGGTTACAATTGTTTTATTTTTTTAAATTTGGAGGGAGGTGATGCTTAAAGCAAAAAAGCCCTGGAAAAAAGGTAGAAGTGATGTCAATAGTCTGTGGGCAATAGAAACATTTGTTAAAAGAAAGTTGTACGTAAATTAATTAACCAACTGATTAATAGTTTCAACTCTCTGTTTAACTGTTTATTTATACGTGTAAAACTCAGGCACTACTTGTGTTTCTGGATCTCGTCATGGGGTCGATGATCTTCCACTTGACTTTGTTAAAGGCTTATTTTTAAACTAGCTAGAACCCTATTATGAGGTTTTGTAACTGCCTCAGTAGTCCAAGTAAGCGTGTTCATTTAGCAACCGTAGCAAGGTTCTGACTTCGATTCCCGGGTCGAGCAAAAACATTTTTCTTATCTACTTAGAGAGTCTTAGTTACAACTTGAAGTTTGTTTTTATCTTGCGCTTGACTACAACTATGATGTAGTCTACGATGGAACGCGCGTGCTTAGTAACTACCGATTCACCCGTGAGTTGAAGACAGACTTAGTAATATAGAAATTGTGCCCCATAACGGCAACAGGCTTACCCCTATTCCTAATTTAATACGGATAATTATTACAGTTACGTCATAATAAGTACTATTTGAACTAAAAATATGCAATTGTAACGCCGGTACAAATAAGGCTACATTATTTGTACCTTGGTAATACTTTCCCCATAACTAAATAAATTATATTGCGAAGCCGGGGCGGGCTACTGGTCCAAAATAAACCGCGATAAAATCCGTTTTAAAATTAGTTTTATTTTAATTATCTTGTTTTACAATTCATTAATTGGTTTCGAACATTTTAAATTGTCGAATGGCGTCAAAGGAGAGCTTTCAATTGTTTAACTAAGAAGTAAGAGCGTGCCAAAAATTTGTACGTTTAAAATATTTCCGTGTTTCTTGGAATCAAAATTTTCACAATCGCAATTTTCGTCACCTGCTCGACTGTATTTCGGTCAAGGCAGCTAAATCTGTACGAAAACAAAAATACATAGGTTACTAAGTACTTTATTTGTTTAATTATGTCAGACAACTTGGTCAATAGAGAGTTTCCATTGCATAGGTTCAAAACAGAGTTAAAGAAATGGTTGATACACAGCTGTTTTTATAATTTAAGTGAATATTTAAAGTAAAATAGCATGTTGGTTTTATATGAATGGCGGAATATGGCTGTATTATATACATTTGTCACCTTTATTTGACCTGTATTCCATATAATAAATTATTTTGATTTTGATTTTGAATAGATATATCCCCGTATTCATAAACGTCTTTTATGCTCATTAAAAATCAATAAAATCATTTTAAATACACGAAAAAATTTAAATAATCAATTAATTTTTTTCGTGCATTTAAAATGATTTTACACGCTCCCGTTCTTTTTTTAAATTAAAACTGAAAATTGGAAACCTTATTGCAATATTTATGATTATTGCAATTGGCAGCCACAGCCAAAAACTTTAAAACAAAAAATAAAATTTATTTTGAACGCTGTCAATCAAACTGATCAATGACAATGACATCATGACGATGATTATATGAATCATCTTTTTTCTCCACGTGTTTTGTTATTACACTAATATGATAATAAATATCCTTCGTCATAATTACATTAAACTGCAGCTAAAATAGTATTACAAGAAAAAACACTTTAATACAATGCAATTATTTAAATGATTGCAGTATGTATACTGCTTAGGAAACGAATAATTAAAGGCAAGGTGCGTTTTGTTTTTCTATTACGTTTTTTATGCTCCGAAAATTCGTGTTTGATTAATTTCCAATAGCTTATTAAATAAGCTTTCCAATGAGGTATATCACATTGGTGTTCAAAATACTATCCCACTTTTGATCTCTCCTTTAATCCAATCCAAAGAGTACCAAACATTCTTACAAACTTTTGCGTTTATTATATTAGTAGGACTTTCTATTATAGCAACGTATTTTGATCAATAAATGTTTACCATCGTTCAGTTTGTTTTATCTGTGGTTCACAGTTTGTATTCGATAGCTAATCTCGGAACAATCGATAAACTCTTCAACTAATCTGGGTGATAAAATATTTGTATACATATATACACTGTGAACTCTTGACGACCTCTGTAGTCGAGCGTTGTAAGTCCGATTGGGCTTTACGCTGAGAGGGTTCGATTCCCACCCAGGACAAATCTTTGTGTGATTAGCATGTTTGTTTGTTCTGTGTCTCGGTGTAATCTATACTTCTATACTCTATACTATACTTAATATTATAAATGCGAATGTAAGTTTGTTTGTTACGCTTTCACGCAAAAACTACTGAACCGATTTGGATGAAATTGGGTATGGAGGTAGGTTGAGACCAGAGAAAGGACATAGGATAGTTTTTATTCGACTGCGCAAAAAGAAGGTAATGTTTTGGCGCAATAACCGACATACACGCGGGCGAAGCCGCGGGCGGAAAGCTAGTTTATCTATAACTAGCAAACTCGGCGAACTCCGTTTCGCCACCAGACGGCTTCGTTTTATGTAACATTTTCCCCGCTTTTCTGTTAAATTTTTCCTGAATCTTCTATGCTATAAACCTCACGGAGCCCGAAACCTTTCCAACGAATGCAAAACCGTGGAAATCGATTCGTGCGTTCTGGAGTTATAGTGTCAGGAAGGAAAACCTGACTTATTTTTATACAGTAGATATGTATGTATTTACAAAAATATGTATTCAGTTCCTAGTACCCATGATACAAGTAAATGAATAGCCTAATCTGGGACTAGATGGCGCTGTGTGTGTCAAAATATTATAGAATTGTTATTTAGAAGATTCAATAATTCTTTTTGCAACAACAACACAAAACCAACTTCAATTGTAGGTACCTAGAATTATGCGTTTAGGGCAATTGCACTCATAATTTTGGAAGGCTGCGCGCTTAGCGTAAACAATGACGCTTCTTTCGACATAGCTCAATAACTACTGGTCAGATCTTGATCAAATTTAAATGGGACCACACGGAAGCATTTACTTGCCAACAAAAAAAGAATCATAGAAATCGGTTCACGTATAACAAAGATATTAGGTAACAAACATAAAAAAACATACAGTCGAATTGAGAACCTCCTTCTTTTTGAAGTCGGTTGAAAACAATAGGTATTATAATTTTAACATTACATTATTGTAAGGAACCATAAGTCCAACAGTGGAATACTCACTTCAACCCTTTTTAGTGTCCTACAGCTGGGCACGGGTCTTTTCACAACTATATTACGAGTTAAGAGAGTTTAGGTTTTAATCCAAACACGCTGGCCAAGTGCGGGTTGGTGGATGTCACGACATGTCCTTGAATGATTAGTTCTTAAACATTCCGGTTTGCTCACGATGTTTTCCTTCACCGATATTGAGCAGCGGCGATGAAACAATTCACACAAAGATGTGTAAGCACGACTGGGAATCGAACTCGAAAGTTTAAGGTTAAAAAATATGTAACTGTCTATAAGGTTGTTGGTGAGTAATCTAATATATGTATAAAATTCCCGTGTCACAGTGTTAGTTACCGTACTCCTCCGAAACGACTTGACCGATTTTTATGAAATTTGATATGCATAATATTCTGTCTAATAATTGGCTACTATCTATTTTTCATACCCTTAAGTGACATGGGTTATCCACCCTTAACTTTTTTTTTATCAATCAATCAATCGAATTAAGCATTATTTTTTTGAGACGCGAGTCTACATAAAAATAGTCCAATTTATTTTTTTGAAAAATATTTTTTATATTGTGACAATTAAAAATACACAACCCTAAATATTCATACTTCTATCACCAATCCCTATTTTTTAATAGTTGTTTTAGTAATTTAACATATTCAAGGTAGGTTTAAAAGGTGAAAAATACGCGGTACGAAATTCGCTGGAGCAGCTGGTAAACATAATTATATTATTATATTACAGCTTATACTGGAAATGTATAGCTTGATGCGTTTATAGAAAGGCGAGCCAAGAGGCTTATTGGCAACGAATCCCTCGTCAAGGCTAAATTGCGAAGCCTCGAGCATCGCCGCATAGTTGCTAGTCTTTTGGTCTTTTACCGGATACACTTCGGAGAGTATGCGTTGGAATTGCACAATCTTATTCGCCCATCCCCGTTCTTCCATCGGACAAGTAGAGGTACGGCTATGCGCCACCGTTATATGGTGGAAATTCCACGGGTACGCACAAAGCGCTTTTGTTCCACTTTCATTGTGCGAACTGCCAAATTGTGGAACTCGCTGCCGGCATCTATGTTTCCCGATAGCTACAATCTGCCAGTCTTTAAGTCACGAGTGAATTGGTATTTACTGGGTAAGCGCGTTCCATCGTAGACTGCATCATTGCTTCATATCAGGCCAGTTGTGGTCAAGCGCAAGACTATTTTAAGTTAAAAAAAAATGTAGCCGTGCGTACGCTACAGTACAATCACACCATAACTACGAAACATTTAAACCTTAAATAGTCGAATGAAATCGGGTCACGAAGTATTTTTAGCTTGGCTGTAAATGTTGGTGCCCACTTTACTGTTGCTATGAGACCATTTTAATACTCGTTTTATCTGCAACTCTATATTATAACGTGTTCGATTCTCACCCAGGACAAATCTTTGTGTGATGAGCACGATTTTTCGTTCTGTCTAGGTGTAATTTATCTATAATATGTATGTATTTACAAAAAAAAATGTATTTGAAGGCTTTTGAAGGTTTTTAGACTAAAAATATCAGGATTAGCAGACACATTTAGGTAGGCGTGAATAATCGGGTAAAAAGACGGTATTTCAATCAAATAACTACGGCAAATATCATTTCACTCCAATCTGCAGCAATAGCACAATCATGAATTCTACCACTTAATTACAGATCGTTAAGATTACGTTGGATTAAATCGTAACGTTCACCGAGCACGTTATTGCATCTACACTTCCCGACGACACAACGATTCAACACGCAGTGTCAGCCATTCTAAGATGGCCGCTTCACCCGTGGTCGGTGTTCATTCGTTCGTTCATCTTGACATTTTCGAGTGACAGCTGACTTCAAAGACGGACGCGATGACAGTATAAAATGACAGCTGATGCATTGAGAAGTAGACTTGCCAACATATTTATGTATCCGTTCCTACTACCCATAACATTGCATAAGCATAACATAAGCATCCCATAATTGCTTAATTTGGGGCTAGATAGTGCTGTGTGTATATTTGAAAATATTATTATTATTATATTGATAGATGTTATAAAATACAAAAGTATAGTAGTTACGTGAAAGAGTTTCAACCGATCCATCCTCACAAACGTTTGTATATATAACTGGGCATTTGCACTGCATAACAAAACATGATACAAGCACAGTCTTATCTCTTTCTACTCATCCCTGAGTGATAGAGATAGACAGAGCTTGCAACATGTTTTCTAGTGGATGTTTCGCCATTGAAAACTAGGGGTAATTCTAACTAGCTGCCCGGGAAACTTTGTACCGCGTACGTCTCGCGTTTTCAATCTTTCCGGGACCACCATTTGGTTAATTTTGACCATTTCATGGCCAAAATTAACCAAATCCATACAGCTGTGGTCGAGTTTTAGTGGTGAAAACATAAAGAGACAATAGTTAAGAGACAATAATTAACATAAAACACATCTTGTCCTTCTGTGACAATAGATACTATAAAAGTCACAAAAAAAATGCAAACTTTCTTCAAACTTTTGCTCGACCGTCATGATAAAATTTAAATGAAAAGTGAAAATGAAAAGTACCCTTTAAAACAAAGTAAGAATTATCAAAATCTATTGGCGAAATTTTCGCACTCTCACTCGCGAATTAAGACAGTCCATCTTTTTTAAGTCAGATAAAACAAGAATTTAGCACAATACAATCCGTTACAGAACAAAAATATTTTTCAAGGACTAAAATATGCTAAATAAAAACATCTGTGTATGTGTTTCATTACACAATATTCTATTTCAATTTAAATATAACAAAATACAACTTACAGAAGATTAAATTCTTACTTAAAAAATAGATAGGGCGTCATAGAATTCCTCCGAATCGAGGCCTTGGGGGAGGCTGGAGGCTCAGAAGGCTGGCAGCATTGCCACGTTGTATGACAATGCTAATTCTTTGACCAAGATGAAGGCCAGTCCTCTGGAAACGGTGAGAGTCTATCAGACGTCTTGTTAAATCATTGGAAAGTGCTCGGCAAACGGTTCAAGAATGTAATTTGTACTTAAATTGCTATATTTGTGCCGCTTGGCGTTCTCTGTAGTTAAAGCAGCAGCGCCCGCAGACATATACTAGTACAAGGAAGTTGTGACAGGGCCAGGGTGTTGATGCAAGTTGCGTCTCACACAAAAAAAAAATTGTTGATTACATTTAGTTTTAAAATATCAGAGCTTTAATGAGCAGTTACCTTAAGAATCGCTGCTGGAAATAGCTAAATTAGTATTGGCCTATCTAAATATAGAAAAGCTGCGGTTACTTTTTTATGGGTGTTACTGAGAAGTATAATTTAGGTTAGGTTAGAAGTAGCGATGACGGTACGGGCCTCGCCTATATAAGGTCGCAGGTTCGATTCCCGGCCGGCCCACATATGTTTGTGTGAATAATTTTATCTCCGCTGCTTAATATCGGTGAAGGAAAACATCGTGAGGAAACCGGCATGTCTTGGAACTAATTATTCGAGGACATGTGACATCCACCAACCCGCACTTGGCCAGCGTCCCGTGAATAAAGTGAAGTGAATTTAATTTCGTAAAATGAAAAGTAATTCTAAGTCAGTATTGTTTAAAGTAAGTAAAATAATTCATAGCAAGTATTATTATTATTGAAGTATTTATTAAGTAATAGCTCTCCGACAGTGGCTTTGCCCGCGTGTATGTCGGTTATCGCGCCAAAACATTACCTTCTTTTTGCGCAGTCGGATAAAGACTATCCTATGTCCTTTCACGGGTCTCAAACTACCTCCATACCCAATTTAATTCAAATCGGTTCAGTAGTTTGAGCGGGAAAGCGTAACAGACAGAGTTACTTTCGCATTTATAATATTAGTAGGGATATATATTTCTAGGGCGAGTTCCATACTGCTGCGCCACGCACCGCTGCCTTTAAATCAAGTTTAAATTTATCCAGAAGCTCACAAAACTTTAAAGCCCTATCTTTTTTAAATAGAAACAAAACATATTTGTGACCTATTTATATCGTTTTCTGAGATTCAACTTGCGCAAGAGTGCGTTGTTAATATATTTATAAAGTGTATCATTGAGTTTAGATGATTCAACCGATTAGTGTTGAGTTTAGTGGTTGTGAGGGAGATGATCTTTGTGCGTGGACGCATTGCTGGAACCCTCCGGTTATCACCTTATCATCTGTTTATCATAGGTGTCACTGACATGCCTCTGTACAAGGCATGTATGGAGGAGGAAGAAACAACAGCCCCCGTGGTCACCTGGTGTCCACGGGGTCGCCGAGGTCGCTCCGGGAGGCCATCGGCAACGTGAAGGGTTGCTAGGAGTAATCCTGCAGCTGGGTTGGCAATAGCGACGCCAGCCCAATCACGCGAAATAGGCGCACGAGACGTTGAGTTGCGGAAAATTACCCCACTCCAAACTATAACTAATTAAATATCACCTTATCAGTGTGTGGATGGTGGTGCCTTCCAACCGGTATAATAATATTAAGTAATATATAGTGGGACATTAACACACACGGTCATCTGATCACAAACTAAGCAGAGCTTGTACTATGGAAACCAGATAACTGGTAATATACTACATATAATACTTTTCTTTTGTAAATACATACTTAAATATAGATAATTACACCCAGACACAAGACAAACAGACATATTTAAACAAATGTTTGTCTCGGGTGGGAATCGAACCCACGACCTGCGGCGTGAAAAGCAAGTATCTTACCAAACACGCTACCGGCCCGTCCGGAATAGATGAACTCTTCCACTCCTACTTCCTAATAGAAAAACCCTCGCAATCTGTCTGTTTTAAAAGCTGTTAACGTTGTATAAAAGGACATTTTGCAAATATACCTCAATATATTTAGTATCAGCATTGCACCCGTGCGAAGCCGGGGCGGGTCGCTAGTTGATTAAATAAAAATTAATTTCCAAAAATTAGTAACGTTTCTGACTTAGTTAAGCTCAAGGGTTAGTACCCCCAATGTCAAAGTAAAATAAAAACATTCCACACCATTACCATACAAATGAAATACGTGTTTTGTGTTGGAATAATATTATTAGTTCGTACAACTTCGTATTATACGGTCGGGTTTCACCACAGTATGATAATAGAGGAGTTATGATAATACAGAGTTCGTTTAGATAGGACAGTGGTTCTCAATATAGCCAGTGTTTTGTTGCGTTTTAAATGTCCACAAAATAAACTTTTTTTTAATGCTTCTAATTTGCTAAACAAGCATACCACCTAAGAGTAAACGGTTACCGAAGTCTATAGACGCTTTCGACACCAGAAGCAACACTTTTATTCTGCCAACCTGTTAGATTTCGATGGTCACTGACTACATTACTTTATTACCTTATATATAGGTGTGTATATTCTGTAAAGTCATCCACCAACCCACATTTGGCTAGCGTGTGGATTAAGACCTAAACTCTGTCAACTCGTTAGAAAGTTGAGAGAACACCCGTGCCGTGCAGTGGGACTCTACAAAGGGTTGAAGTGAGGCGTGATGGGAATTTTAAAGGTTCCCACAATACACCTCTAAAATTTCCAGCACGTTTTTTAAGGTTAGTAGTTTAAACGAAAATAGTAATTTAATTATTCTTGACGATAATAAACAGTAAAAAATTAATTACCGAGATCGACAGCTTAATATGTTGTAGAAAATGTTGTAGAAAAAATATCTCTAAGCGGAAACCGAATTAAAACTAAATTGCCGAAAATACAGCGTTTAAGTTAGTTGTTTATATATACTGTACTTAGTTTAAAAGCTTTTCTAAGTGCTTTATCGATACGACCCCCTGGGACGACTGGAACACATCAGTTTGAGTGCCTTTGTATTACTTTACAAGGACTTTTGTCTAGACATACCACTATACAGAGAACACACAGAAGGCTAACTGCGTGGGAGTGAGTGAACCATCCGTAGTAGGTTAACTTCGAAGAGGCTTAAGACCAGGGCTGATGGACTACTTAGTAGATCCTCTGCATAAAAAAATCCAATTTCTTTTCCTACCGTGTAGCGAATGATTGGCAACTACTAAGAAACACTGCCAAAACACTCAGTAGGTTTTTTTTAATGAAAAACTTATAACGATTACATTTTGTTTAGTGTGTTGTATTAGAGAGTCTTAATTCCTGGCGTTTTTATCTGTTAGTCTGAAATTTTATAATACGCTTTCTTCACTTCAACCCTTTTAGTGTCCCACTGCTGGGCACGGGTCTTCTCTCAGCTATCTTACTAGATGAGAGAGTTTGGGCCTTAATCCACACACGCTGGCCAAGTGCGGATTGGTGGATGTCACATGTCCTCGAAAGGTTAGTTCGTAGACATGCCGGTTTCCTCACGATGTTTTACGCTTTCTTACTTCGTAGATTTTATGAGTCTAAATCACAATAACTACTTGCTTGTTATTAACTATATAAGTTGATAGTTACAAAATTATAATTATGCCTTAACTCAACATTATTATGCTTCTCGTGGTTTTCCTTCGGCATGACGTTTGACCTCGGTTTCATGGAAAATGAGTCAATATCATAAGCAACAGGCAACCGCTGCTTTCTTGAACGTAGCTTACTATTTTTTTGGAAAATCTTTTATGTGCTTTGTAATCCCCGGGTGGCCCGCAGTCAGGTCCACATTCAGATCTACATTTACCAAACAGCCCAGCGGCCCTGGTCCTACAGGTAAGCCCCATCCATTGTAAATGGAGCTTTGATTTACATCACCGTACCGTGTTTGACGTACAATAGGATTGCGTTTGACCAGAACTTGCCTGTTATTTAGCTATGATGCAGTCTATAGGCAATGTATAGGATTTCGGCTTATACTGGAAATGTATAGCTTGATATCTAGCCGTTTGTAATACACATACGACGTCTCTTGTGTAAAGTTGACCTACTGAAATTATAGTTTATTGTGGTACTACAATGTTTTAGTAAATTGGAGTCATGTTCAAATCCACTAAATATCATTATAGTGCTTTGATCGTAGTTATGTTAGAAATTATAGAGTATGTTTTAATAATTGATGGGTAGGCGACAGTGGTGTCATTTGAAGGTGTCAGTACTGATATTTCAGAAGATATATTTACTGACCTGACTGGCTTGACTGGCCTGGTAATGTTAATTACCACATTGTTAGTGGTAATAAAATCACTTCAACCCTTTTTTAGTGTCTCACTGCTGGGCATGGGTCTTCTCTCAACCATAGAAGAATAAACTATCTTATGAGTTGAGAGACGCTGGCTAAGTGCGGGTTGGTGGATGTCACATTGTCATGTCCTCGAATGATTAGTTCTTAGACATGCTTACCTCACGATGTTTTCCTTCACCGATATTGACCAGCGGCGATGAAACAATTCACACAAAGGTGTAAGTGCGACCAAGATTCTAACCCGCGACCTTATTTTTCTAAGATTTTTTTTTGCGGATAACCTAACCAAATTAGTAGGAAGGGCCTTTATTGGTTCGCCGGACTTTTTCGGTGAGCAGTCCGAAGACGGTCGAACCGATTATACTATAAACGAATTGAACCGGGCTATTTATCTACCTCCGCAGAGGGAACGCGTGCGCTTAACAGTTCCTATGTTAAATGTTCTATGGGATAATGTTCTTTCTTAGTGCACCCCTAGACCCCATATGGAACCTATGTGCCAAATTTGGAGTCTCCAGACCCAGCGGTTTGGGCTCTGCGTTGATATGTCAGTCAGTCAGTTTCTTCTTTTATATATTTAGTATTTTCATTGGACCTTGTGGTCGTCCATAATGTCATGATTTTTGGAATTTAATCTAATAAATTATCTCATTTGATTTGTATAACTTGTATGCAGTTTAATAGTAAGTGATTTGACTGTTACTACTGGTGATAGTGAACGAAAATAGTTATTCTCAAATTTTAGTCTAGTTTTAATGAAAATAGAATCATAGAATCGACACTATTGTCTGTATCGATCGAGTAAACGAAGGAAAATGTCACTTACATTTTATTAGATACCTAATAAAAGTAGTTTAGATATTGTGTACCTTCGTGTCAATTCAGGTAAGTGCTTTGACATAGCTATATACAGCGACTTATTAATTGAAAGACATTGGCTTAAATGTTGGTTTTATTGGGGCCGACGACTTATGCCAACACACTCACACTTCACACTTCAACCCTTTTTAGTGTCACTGGCACTGGTCTTCTCTCAACTATCATATGAGTTGAGAGAGTTTAGGCCTTAATCCACACACGCTGGCCAAGTGCGGGTTGGTGGATGTCACATGTCCTTGAATGATTAGTTCCTGGAAATGCCGGTTTCCTCACGATGTTTTCCTTCACCGATATTGAGCAGCGGAGATGAAACAATTCACACAAAGATGTGTGGGCACGACCAGGATTTGAACCCATGACCTTATTTTTCTAAGGCGAGGCCCGTACCGCTGCGCCACCGCTGCTCTTATGCCAACATTTGTACGCTTTTAGAAGATTAAACATACAAGGTGGTAATAAATTGTCTTAAAATGTAAGGGGTTGTTTAGTATAATATTTCATTTTCATAGGTACATTGACTAAGTAACCAAACTATAGGCCGACCGTTTAACTCGCGTATCGCCATCTGAGGTACAAAGTCATAAAACATTAAATATATCTCATAAAGAACTATTTAACCACAGATAAAAGTAATGTAAGACTATTCGTCACTAATATCCAATCGATATATTATTCATAGATAATATGTTGATGACGAAAAGTTTTTCATGACATTATAATCTATGACAAATCTGTCAAAATTACAATATTTAGATAAAGTTTTTACATATTGACCTTTATTCTAGTCTATCGTGTTTATTTATTTTCTTATTTTTTATGTAAAACAGTATTAGGGATCCATTTGCATTCTTATTTGATTCACTTGCCCTCTTTTCATAGAAATAATAAGGTTGTTAGTTGTTTACTATTATTTCTACAAATCTGGGACAGTAGGCTGAATTTATAGCAAAATGAACTCTATTACAACATTATAAAGCTCCCTTCTTATTAGAAAAGTGTTGATCGTAATGTCAACATATAAAAACGGATGGGAATAGTATTTTTATTGGCAGTAAATTGTTTTGTTCAGGCTTGATAATCGTTTTAAGAGATTTGGCGTCAGATTTAGAAATATCGTTGGGTTTGAAAAAATTATGATCGTATTATAAGCATATTAGTATTTTGCTCACTGTCGACAACACATAATAACGAATACTCAGTTTTAGGTGAGAACAAGAAGTTAATTCAACTTCTAAATGAGGAAAATTATATTTCAGTTAGTCCGTCAGAAAGATTCAAAAAAATGTTAGACACATTGTTTGCTTTATAATTGAAATGAAACTTTATTAAGATTATTATGATGCATTAAAGGTTTGGATGTTTAGTGCGCTACGTCATACATGGCGTTGATATGCCAATCAGACACTACTCTTTTATATATTTAGAAAAAGAATATTACACCTACAGCGATTATCTTATATACACTAAGTTAGCGTAGGTTGATTATTGAAACGAAATGAAGTAATGTGTTCCTTCGTTATTTTTTTCTATCTTCCACCCACGTCTTCACCCACGAGGTATTTGGATAAAAAGTAGCCCACAGGCTATACGAGACTATATTAAGAGTGAAAGACAGCTGTTCTACGCTGGCAAGTGCAGGACGAACGCCGGGGCGCAGGCTCCTCTCCGCACACTTGTACAAACATACAATGCACACCTTTCCTCCATTGATATTTTTGTACTCACATCTACTCAATTTAAAAAAGCGTCGGTTGAAATCTTAAAACAACTGTCCTGAGATTTTAACAACTTATTTGTTTTCATTGTTGTGGCCGGTTCTTTTCTTTTTACGCGCATGAGATTTATATTAAATATACTTACTAATAATATTATTCTGCGGACATTGGTGTGGGTTGTACGTATACGTAATATTTATGAATATGCTTTTGTATCTTACCTTAATGTATAACTGCTTAATGTTCCAACAAATAAATAAATAAAGAGAAACGTCAGAAGAAGGACAGGATAGAAAGTAGCATTTTGAAACTGCTCCGTATTGTAAAGCTACATAACTAACGGGGGCAGTTCAAAGCAACATAATTTTGTTTAATTAAGTAATTTTATTTTATTTCCAGGTCAAAATGTCTACAGAACAACCCCAACTCGGGGCCACTACAGGAGCTACTACACCTGGGGCAGACAGCGTGGTTGATCCTACCGTTGCAGCAGCTATAACAGCAAAGAAACAAGCTAGACCTAGGAAGAAAGAGCAAACGGAAAGACCAAAGCGGAGTTTGTTCTTTTTAGGATTAAAAAACCCGCTTAGAAAATTATGTTATGATATAGTTGAATGGAAGTATCCTTTTTAAAAAACACACTTAGCTTAGCTTTATGACGGGCCGATCTGGTCTGTAAGATACATGCTTTTCACACCGTAGGTCGTGGGTTCGATTCCCATCCAATTCAGACATTTGTGTGATGAACATGTGTTTGTCTCGAGTCTTAATTATCTATGACGCTCTTGATAAATGAATAGAAGATCTGGACCTAACCCACATAGTGGCTATCACTGATCAGCACACACAGCAACAAATTGCCTTGCTTAAACTTTGTCTCACGAAATCAATAAAAATACAACATCTAAACGCCTAGTGAAACGCAAAAGAATGTTAAAAGTCTGGATTACTCCAAGAAGAGAGACATGTTGCACAAAAAACAAAAGCGCTTTCTTGATAATATCATCCTTAAAACCTACATTTTTGCAACAAGATCCTTAAAAAACTCAAAAGGCAGTACGACTCAAGTGAATTAATAAAAGCAGGACAAAATACCAAACCACTATAGGATAAAAGATCGATATAATAAAAGCCCATAACAAACGCAACTAAAACTATTCACAATCCAACGGAATTACTAATCTCTTCTGAAACTCCTAATCAAGCCTTAAATGATGTAAACTCATTTTTTGTTAATATTGGATGTGATCTTACAGAAAGAATACAAGGTACATAAGCTAGTCGTCACACAAATAACCATACCTCAAATACCCATATTTCATCTAGTTCTGTCGTTTTATCGGAAACAAACTCTCACGAGGTATCATCCATTATTGCGTCACTGTAAAGTGATGCAGCAGTGGTGTATGCTGGTATTTCCACTATCATGATAAAGAGATACTCCTTAATCCTGACCCCAATACTAACAATTATTTTTAAACTTTGCTTTGATATTGGAACTTTTCCAGATTTCTTTAAAATGACCCTAATTCACCCAATTTTCAAGAGTGGTAAGTGGTAATCGTAGCTCTGTTAGTAACTATCGCCCTATTGCAGTACTGACAGCTTTATCAATAAATTTTTTAAGTATATTTTTAATAAATAATTGACTCATAAAATATCTGGAGGCGAACGGATTACTGTCACCTAATCAGTTTGGCTTTAGAAAAACCTAATCAACCTCTGATGATGCATTAGAACTGGTTACGAGGATCTTGAAGAGCTTCAAGAAACAGAAGAAATGCCTCACGGTGTTTCTTGATTTGACGAAGGCTTTTGATACCATCCCTACTCCTTGTCTTTTGTCTAAACTTGAATCTCTAGGTGTCACAGGTATGCAACTTTAACTCTTTCGATCATATCTCACAGGCCGTTCTCAGAGAGTTAAAATTAATAATCACATTAGCGACGTACTGTCAATTTCTTTCGGAGTTCCACAGGGTAGTGTATTGGGACCTACTTTGTTCCTGGTATTCATCAATGTTCTTTGTAATATTAATCTAAGTTTCGGCTCAATTATTTCTTTCGCCGCTGAGACCGCAGTAATCTTTATTGAAGAATCATGGCCTAAACTTCGAAAATCCGCTCAAACTAGCCCTAATTTAGTAAACGACTGGCTTATCTCTCACTCCCTTACACTAAACACTTCTAAAACTAAACTGATCACATTCACCCTTATCTCTACATCTCAACCAACTAGACCCATAACTTTAAAAGCTCACACATGTGAAGTTCATACGATCAATAATATTTATGAGATATTATCGCCATTGTTTAGAAAATATGTCTAAAAATAAAATCCAGAAACTTTTTATCACCGAGACAATAAATTCATGAGGAAACCTCATAAAACAGCCGCGCCATACTTTATAGTCATTGTTGCTTAATAAATATTCATAACCAGGGACCGCGTTTGGTAAACTGAGGGCGTCAGCAGCATGTTTACCTCTCTCTCTATCTCTATATTCAAATCTCAAATCATAGAAGCGCATAAGCGAATAGATTTGAATATGGAAAAAAGGAAAGGAATGGAATCTACTTGTTTATCATGTAATATAAAAAATTCTCGAGCCGCGGTGTTTGTAACCAAACTTCTTCGAAACAGCTTGACCAATTTAAATGATATTTTTTTTCTATAATCGGTAGGTCTGAGAATCAGTCGTAATCTATTTTCCATATGCCTAATAGATAGGGGTCCACTACAAAAATTTATTGTTATTTTTCAGATACATTTTTTTAAATCTTCGTAGACATACTGGTTTCTTCACGATGTTTTCCTTCACCGATATTGAGTGATACAAAGATGTGTGGGTAAGACCGAGGATTGAACCCGCGTCCTTATATTTCAATGGCGCTGCCTTTTAGTTAAAATTGGTGATTCTCTAATTTTAGTCAAAATTTAACAATAGAATTGACACTAATGTCTCTATCGATCGAGCAAACGAATCGAAACGATCGAAAAAAATATAAAAGTTTGTAGTTCTATATGTACTGTATAATTTTCTTAACAAACAATTTCAGACCATTCGAATATATGATTTTGACGACAATTTTTGCAAATTGTATTGCTTTAGCGGTGTATACGCCGTACCCGTCCGGAGACACTAATCATACAAACCAAGTGTTGGTAAGTGATTATATTTTAACCACCGACGAGAAAGAGGGTATCTGTCTAACTAACTTCACCGATTCACCGACGTAATGATCAAAGTTAGCAAGTTCAAGTGTCAGTGGGAAGGCCACATCGCTCGTAGAAGCGATAGCCGCTGGGGTGTAAAGGTTCTCGAGTTGAGACCACGCAATGGGCGCCGCGGCCGGCCCGCCACAAGGTGGACTGATGACATTGTAATTGCGGGAAGCCGATGGATGCTAACGGCCAGCAACCGATGGCTGTGGCGTTCTAAAGGGGAGACCTACGTCCAGTTTTTTATACTTCGATAGGCTGGCGCTTGACTACAACTTGCTTGATGTTAGGCAATGATGTAGTCTACAATGGAACGCGCCAACCCAATATACCGATTCACTCGTGATTACGAATGATTATCAGCGAGAAGGTGGCAGTGGAATGGTTAGAAACCTTAAAGGAACAACAATTCCGACCCACCCTCTCTGCATATTATGTACAAGCTTGTTGCCTTGTGCTTAAGCGTACAGACCAATTTTGAAGTGGTTTTTTAATTAAAAACTGAAATTATTAATAAGGTTATTAATAATTATGGTTATTAATATGGTTATAGATAGGAAGTGTCGTAAAATTTAAGGTTCTACAAAACGTTTACAGTGGGCTTCAAATATTAGAATAGGTTATGTAGTTTTGTACACAGAACACGCCTACCCAGTAAATACAGAGTGTGTTTAATTCGTGTTTCGTAATACGAAATGTGTTGAAATGTGATACAGATTTGACATTTCATACTCGAATCATACATGCAGTGTAATAACTATAGGTATTTTTAAGTGTAAGTAATGCTAGGGACCTACGGCCTGTGTTATGATAGGCCAGATTGTACCAGGCCGAAACGCCGAAGGTGTTCGATGGTCTGTTGCCACCCTTTTCGTAAGGACAATAATGATAAAAGTATTTATTGATGTACCTACTTGGAAATAATTGGACTCCCGGAAACGAGAACCCCGTACAGCCCTACAAACGTCGTGGGGACGGCTCGGTGTGACGCTATTAGCCACATAGGCAAACAGGCGCGGTACAATCCGGCCTGGCCTGTAATAAGATAAGCCGTGGAACCCCTAGATTTTGATAGCCAGGTCTGTGGACATCTATCAGATCGGCAATGTCCGGGTGAAATCACTTTTGTTTCAAGCGTCGGCTTACCACCTTTCCCGCCGTACCGAGCTTATTTTCTGACTTTGTTTATTTAATTCCAGGAAAGAGTGGAATGGGTGTTTGTGGGTATATTTTCGGGAGAATGTGTGATGAAGATTATAGCGTACGGGTTTCTGTTTCATCCTGGAGCGTATCTCAGAAACACATGGAACAGTTTGGATTTTACTATAGTTACTATAGGGTAAGTTAAGATTTACGAGTTATGTTTTTTTTTTTATTTTTTCGTTTGTTTTTGTCTGTCATCTTGAAAGTCCATTTTAACTAAAGAGTCTTATAAGATTTTTATGAATATGACCGTAAATCTATGGGCCAACTGCAACTTCTAGATATTATTGGAACAAAGTTTTGGAACGAAGTTCCTTATCGCGCGTTGTGAAAGGGGGCTAGACGGAAAAAATTCTTACGAAAAGTTGTCACGACACTTTTTGCTATAGTAAGCTATTGTAAGCTGTGCGGCGTGCGCATGTTTCTCTGTCTCTCTCTCTCTCTCTAGATAGAAAAATAATTAAAAAATATATATTATTATAAAATTTTATTACAATTCCTTCACTAATTAATCGAAAGGAACTTCGTTCTATTCGGGTGTCCCTTGACACCTCTCAAGTTTTTTTGTTTTTATATGGTTCAACCGTGAATTTTTAATTTGTAGTAATTTTTAAGGATATTTCATGTTGCAGTATAGCAAGTATGATTCTCCAATATCTGTATAATGACTCCTTCGATGTCAAAGCGTTGAGAGCCTTCAGAGTTTTGAGGCCACTTCGGCTGGTTTCCGGAGTACCAAGTAAGAATGACCCTTAATTAACTTCAAACTTATTGTGTTATTATTCTTTTGGAAAGCGAAGATTTTCTAAGGTTTTTGTGGTATCGAAGCTCCATATTGTCAGAATGGCAACAATTCCGACCCTCTCTTTAATGGTGTCACCAAACATTGCACCGAAACTCGGCGAGGCTCAGCGGTGCAGCTTAGTCGGGTGGTTGGTTACTAACCTTAGTCGAAGCCTACCACCATGTGTGCGGATTCAGATTGAAGGTGTACTCCCACGGAAAAGGATGATTCAGACCCTAAATTTCCAGAATAAGTCGTAGATTGGGTGAAATAGCATAATTGGTAAGGCAATGTCGAGCAGTCGCCTGCTAATAACACAAAACGTCCAATTTGTATTTTATTCATTTTTCAGTTTATTTCAGAATGAAAGGTGACTCTGGAATATCTCTTTATTTCAGGTCTCCAAATAGTTTTAAATTCCATTTTGAAAGCCATGGTGCCATTATTCCATATAGCTTTTTTGGTGCTTTTTGTAATTATTATATACGCTATTATTGGACTGGAATTATTTTCCGGAGTTTTACATGAGACGTGTTTTAAGATTGATAAAGGTGAGTACGAATATTTATTTACAGCACAAAAATTACAACTGACAAGAAAAATTACCAAAATAAATAACTAAACTAATGCCCCACCTAAAAAAAATCTAATCGTGGAAATATATGAATATATAAGTACTAGCATTGTCACGCTCAACTCGCCAGTGGCCACCATTATCTTAATAGTCATAGAGGCGAGCGGACGTGCGCACTGAGTGCAAAACTCCCAGTGCTGTTTGATTTGTATTATTTCTAATTTCCCTGGAGAATTTAAGACATAACAGTAACTAAATATCGTAAAATGCAATAGATTGCATTTTAAAATACGTAGTTATGTTATGAGCATAGCTTTTGCGTTTGTATTACCCGAAGGTGTAGGCAGATGTGAATATCCAAACGATGGATAGCAACATCTAGCACTCACGCTTGTAAATATCACCTTCATTTTAACGGCAATGTTGAAGTTCCAAACGGAACCTGAACCTATATGTTCCCGCTCATAGGGCATAATTCTATAATTGGTTCACCATCCTCGGACGGCTCACCGAAAAAGTCCGATGAACCAATAAAGGCCCTTCCGGGCGATTGAGTTGGGTCATCCACGAAAACAAAAAAGCACAATTCTCTACTTCGAGTTGTTACTAACTTTTTGCTACTCGCGGATACTAAATAGCCTGCCACTGCACGTACATATATAGGCTTGATGTCTATTATAGACAATTTAAGCAGTGTTCTGTAAGAGGCACCTTTACTGATGATTGAATAGACCAATCCGGTAACGACACAATCTTCCACACTGTAAAGGTGTGTGTTGCACTGGTGGAAGAAAGTTGCTGGCGTGTCGCTTTCCTCTTTTGACTACTGGACGAACGAGGCAGATATTACACATCGATCTGGATTGCACTATTCTGCTATTTTAATAGTACAAACCTACAAATAGTATTAGCAGTTATTAATGTTACAATTTTTTACTTCCTTACAGAAAATGAGACAATGGATGACCCAAGCCCTTGCACTAATGAGACAGACATTGGTAACCAATGTGAAGAGGGATATGTTTGTAGAGGTTATTGGCAAGGCCCTTCGTTCGGGATCACTAACTTTGATAACATCGGGTATGCGATGTTGACTGTCTTCCAGTGCATCACGTTAGAAGGATGGACTGATATTATGTATGCTGTGAGTATTTTCAGGATTCACATTAGTTTGTGTTGGAAATATTACGAAAGCTGCAACATTATAGTCATCTTGGGAGTCAGTTAGCGGGGTCGGTGAGGCACTTGTTTTTCACACTGAAACTTGTGGATTGGATTTATCCACGATAAACATTTGTAAGCATTTAGTCTGGGAGTAATTATTGTTTACTAGCTTTCATACTTTCGTATCATACCCTCCAGTGAGACAAAAATCAGCTTTAGGTTTCTTCAATATAGGGCTATCTAACAATGCAAGAATTTTTAAATCGAACCAGTAGTCCCTGAAGTTAGCGTGTTCTACCAACCCAACTCTTAAGCTTTATAATATTAAGTATACTAGTAGATAAATATGTATTTACAAAAAGTAACAGTGCAGTAAGTACATCAGTTATCTCGTTTCATTTGGGATTAGAAGACCGTATATCCTCAAGCATCATTGTACCGAACTAGAATAGTGAGTCGGACTAAGACAATAAACGTCTGTAGAATTTACCTTTAATACTCTATACGTAAACTCTGGCTGGTACTCAATAAGTATACACATTTTTAGTAGTTTTTGACAGTGGAAGGTAAGGAAAATTGAGTCATTAGATGCCTGTTGAAGCCATAAATGAGAATAAGTCAGATGAGCTGCATCGTACCTCGACCAACTTTCTGATATTTGCAACGATATCAAAAATTTTAATTGGACTCAGTTTCGCTTTTCGAATGACATTGTTACGTAGTTAGTGAAATCGAGTTCTTTTTACAGTCATTTTATAATGAGTATACTTACACAATATTATTTTACAGGTCTCCAACGTGAAAGGCAACGCGTGGCCGTGGATATATTTTGTGACGTTGGTCATCTTTGGGAACTTCTTCGTAATGAATCTAATCCTTGGTGTGTTGTCCGGGTAAGTCAGTTCATTGACTAAACTACTAACCCACACAACAACCATACATAATACAGTGCTGGCTGAAGAGGTTGTGGCTTTGAGCTGAAATTTATAGGACCCAACGTCAAAAGATCCATGTTTTAGTCGTTAGGCTTCATTCACTATTCTCTTGGTAGGTTATAGATTGAAAAATAACTCAATGCGTATTTCTTTAGCGAGTTTTCAAAAGAAAGAGAAAAAGCAAAGAATCGTGGTGACTTTCAAAAGTCAAGAGAGAGACAGCAGTTTGAGGATGATCTGAAGGGTTACTTGAACTGGATCACAGTGGCTGAGGAGCTGGACCTGGAGAATGATCAGAACCAGAAAGATGATGACCAGGATATACAAGGTAATGATGGTGAGGGAATATCAGTCTGAAACGACTCGATCAATGGTTTATCTATAAAACTAAGTGTTGTTATTTTCACTTTAAAAGATGATATTGAGAGATAAGTGATTTAAACTAGGAGTTTCATTTCCAGGCAAAAAATACAGAAACGGTGACGAGGGTTCTCAAAGCAACATATACGCGAGCACAGAACAAACTCAATCGTCGACCTGTAAAATATTGTGTCAGAGGTTTGACAAGGTAGTACATTAGCACCCATACTTTTGCTTTTCAATATATTGTGTACTACGTTACTCATTTTTTTTAGCCATTCTTACGAACAATTATTACTACAATATATTTCAGGTTAATCGAAGGATGCGGCGGGCTTGTAGAAAGGCTGTCAAATCACAAACTTTCTACTGGGCTATCATAGTACTCGTGTTTTTAAATACCCTAGTCTTGGCTACTGAACATCATAAGTGAGTATTTTTTATATTAGAGAAGAGTGAATTAGATCAGTGAGCGAGTGACTGACAGAAAAAGAGGGGGAAGAATAAAAAGCAGTGAAGACAGAGGCCGAGAGAGGCAAAGAAAGAAATCATAAATGTTTTCAAACATTGTTTATTTTAATTTTATTCTTTGTTATGTTTCAGGCAAGAAGAATGGTTGGATGATTTTCAAAATTATGCGAATTATTTGTTCGTGCTTTTATTTACAATGGAGATGTTGGTGAAGATGTATGCGCTGGGTTTTCAAGTAAGTTATCTTAGTTATGCTATAGATCATTAACTAATTTAACGATTTTAACCTCTAATTTTGTACGGAAATATCAATGGAATGATTTCATAGAGATCATTACCTGCTCAATTAAATTGTTGTTGTCAAATTTTAATCTACTTTTAATTTCAAGTTTTGACTTTGTTTCGAAAGAACTAACAACACGTTTCTTTTAAATAAATATAGCTCTCGTTTTCCATTACGTATGAGACACAAACATATGCACACGGTAATATATTTCACTTTAGTCTACCTTCAGGGCGTGAGCCATATAATCTACTAGTAATAGCTTCCGCCCGCGGCTTCGCCCGCGAAATTGATCTCACTAATCTTGTTCCTCCATACAAACTTTGGAACCCCGTTTCACCCCCTTAATGGATGAGTTATGAAAAATCCTTTCTTAGTGCACTTCTAGACCCCATAAGGAACCTATGTGCCAAATTTGGAGTCTGCAGACACAGCGGTTTAGGCTCTGCGTTGATATGTCAGTCAGTCAGTTTCTTCTTTTATATATTTAGATTAGTTGCTACCATAGTATTTAAACAATATTCTATTTAAAGCCAAAGGTGATTCAAAATGACCAATATTAACTTAGGATGTAACGATATTCTTTTCTTTCAGGGTTACTTCGTGTCTCTTTTCAACCGATTCGATTGCTTCGTCATGATTTGTTCGATAGTAGAACTGGGGCTCACTATTACTGACACCATACCGCAACTAGGTATATCTGTGCTGCGATGTGTCCGACTGTTGCGTGTGTTTAAAGTTACTAAGTAAGTTGTAGATTAATAATCCCTTTTTTTCATTATATGTAATCATACGCATGCTGTGGCACCTTAAAATGTTATGCATTTAATTATAATGTTAGTGCTAGTTAATTTAGATTTAAAAAAAATGTAATAACTACTGGTTGTCCAAATAAATAAATAAATAAATAAATTAAATTATACTATCATAACCAATATTGTCCGGGGTTTTGTCTCGTGAATCAAAAGAATCCGAAGCCTATAACTTGATTAACATTATTTTTTTAAACCACCATTGCAATCCCACCTTTGTTACTCCTGTAAGCCAGGATCGACAACGGCGCCGTGAAGAGACTCTGGATTTGAACCCGGCCAAGACTCGGGACATTATCCTGTGAAATTGAGATGATGTCACAGCTGTTTACTCCTTAAAAAGTGATAAACGTCCACCCTCCTTAAAAACTGTAGTCGTTATAAGAGTAATAGTTATCTGAAGATTTTGGTATTCCGTTCCATATAGCCTTACAAGCCTTAAAGAGCTCAATTTTTCTGTTAACTTAAATTATATTTTCAGATACTGGAAATCATTATCAAACCTCGTGGCCTCTCTCCTTAACTCTATTCAGTCAATCTTCTCTCTTCTTCTGCTTCTTTTCCTGTTCATCATGATCTTCGCACTCCTTGGAATGCAAGTTTTTGGAGGGAGATTTGACTACGCTCCTGAGGCTCAGAAAGAGAGGCACAATTTTGATTCGTTTTGGCAAGCTGTGTTGACGATGTTTCAGGTTCGTAAGAATATTATTTTCCATTGTACTATACACACATGAGCTTCCAAACAAAATGGATGGAGCTAGAATTATAATTATAGCTTTGCTCCGGAAATATTGAAATTTTTAACTCTCATTAGCATATGTCTCAATAGGAAAGGCGTTACTTTTGTTGAACTGTATTCTGATGTAAAATTAAAAAGAACGACAAACGTACGATTAGAGTATAATTATTATAATCCTTATTTATTTCTAGATACTGACGGGTGAGGACTGGAACGTGGTGATGTATCATGGTATCAATGCGTACGGAGGTGTTGGCACTCCTGGGATGTTGGCTTCCATTTATTTCATTGTTATCTTCGTCTGTGGCAATTGTATCCTTTTTAATAATGTGTGTGGATTTTTATACTTAGAAGATATTTTTCATCAAATAATTACTTAAAAACAATAATTTAGCTTTTTCCGTTCTTTGATTTAAATATCGTATGTATAATACACATTTATTCAAGGACAACAGGTTTCCTTAATGTTTTGACAGATATTTTACTAAATGTGTTCTTGGCTATTGCTGTCGACAATTTGGGAGATGCCGAAGAGATGGACGAAATCGAGAAAGCAAAAGAGGTATACTAATTTGTCAATGACACCAACCTAGAATTAGGCAATGCTAGTGTTCTGGCTTGCCAACATTTACTTCTGCTTAAATCTAAAATAGCACTATTATAATGCTATTAATCCAGGCTAGAGTTTCTAGATAAAAGTAGTAAAATCATGTTTACAAGTCCCTTAAATTGCTCAGACTTCGAGACCACTAACCTAAGAATGGACATCGCTTGCTCTAATAAAAGTAAACATAATTGTAATGTGGTTGATATAATCAAACACAAAAATCACGGCAATTATAAAAATGTTTATGAATTATGTAATGAATCAGGATGCTGACAATGCAGAAGCCGGTAATCCTCAACTGGATGAAGAGAGAGGTGAGACTGATGACGAGTACGTCAATGAGGAAGGATATTCCAGTGAGGGGTAAGTTTCAGTAACCATACAATGTTTCGCTACTTTTACTACGGTTTCCTTGCAAAGTTTACCTTCTCTAAAACCAACATCAGGACCATTCAGTACCACCTCTACCACTGCTATCTATCTAGCTAATTTGACTGCTCTGTAATGTACTATGTACTTTTGGTCTTGATATTAAATGTCAAGCACTAACAACTTGTTTTACTAATAAAAATTTTTATAACAGCCGGCCTTACAGGAAATATAAAAGGGTACCAAGGTAAGAAATTAGCATTTTTAAAAGCAGTAAATGTTACGCTTAACAGCTTCCTGGAAAGGTATTGAAATGAAAATTAAGCACAGACATTTTTTTATTACTACATTAATGTTCTGGGACATTATTCTTTTAAAAAATTACTGTTAATAATAGTCGTACCTAATTGTGTAATTGTCGTAAAATGTGCTTAATTATTTAAATATTTGTAGATCTGAAAATGAATATGAAGAGACAGGATCTGAGGAGGAGGTTGAACAAGAACAAGAAGTGATAGAAGGAGCCAATGAAAACCTAGTTGGGAATGAAGTTAAACAAAATGGTAAGTTAAGCTCCACCTATTTAGGTGTTTATTTAAAGATTCGTAATTTCACACTTTTTATTTCCATAACTACTTCTCACTTCACTTCACTTGGTATGTACTAAATTCGATAGATGATGTTTTGTTAGCTATAAATTTGATATATTAAATAACAGTCGAAATCGTGTAATTAAAAAGACTGATAATAATTAAGAGCATACATCCAGCAGTTTGTTTAATATTGGTATCAGGAATATCATGGCGAGTTTTTATGTTATCATTATTTTTCAGGGGATATTAAAAAAGATGAACCTCTGAAGCGTAAAATGAGCATGTCAGCTCGACCACGGCGGCTGTCAGAAGTGGACGTAAAAGATGAAGACAAACCCATCCCTGAAGGCAGCAGTTTCTTCGTATTTTCTCAAACTAATTGGTACCTGTCCATGCATTATAAACACGAAATTAACTGCTTGAATCACTTTCACAGTTAAACAGCAAAATTTTTCTTCTTTCTCCTAACTTTTATCTACCATTGGGGGTCGAATCTCCTCACTCTGTAGCGCCAGGTTAATATATCCTCGGTTGTCATGCTATTCAGTTGGAACGCTCCACACTCATTGTCATGTTGATCACCAAGTGGCTAGTAAACATCCTCTACCCTTTTTTATACTTGGTAGTGCTAGCTTGTGGTAGGTTAAACTGCAAAATCGATTTTGATAGAAGAATGCAGGAGTACTTAATGTTTATGTGCGGTAAATGATATACGACATAGTTGGAAAGCTATGAGTTATTCAAGATAAAATAACAACGTTTTAGCATCTCACAGCTGTGTCGAACTACGTTAGCGTAATATATTCATCGCCTATGCGTTGTTGTATTTCAAGTTCTCTATCTAGTTCTGAGACATTATAGGTTTCATTACGACGGTTTCCTACACCACTATATAATAATAATTTTCACAAAGAACTTTTTGCAACCTGTGCAACCTTATTTTTTGAAGTTGCTTCCACTTCTACTGCTGCATCATCACCTGTTTTATTGTTTCTAGGTTCCGCGTCACATGCTACAAGATACAAAAGAACTCCTGGTTTAAAAATCTGATTTTGATTTGTATTTTGGCTTCGTCTGTCATGTTGGCTATGGAAGATCCCGTTGATAGTAAGGATAGCAGAGCACAAACCGAGGTAGGTACAGTTTGAAAGCCTTTTCCACACACAGAAAGCACGAGAACGATATAGTACAAGAGGAAAAAAATGAGAGACAGACAGAGAGAGGAGGAGAAAGAAAGGAGAGAGTATATTCTGTCTAAGTAAAGACGTTTCTTCTAACATTAGTATGGTTAAATCCAGCTTTGTGACAGTATACCAAGTTAACTTTGAACTCCCAATATCTTACATGAACTAAAATAATTATACTAGTTCAGTATTAGCTTTGAAAATTTAGCATGGAACGCGTATTACATACTTTTCCTTCTGCCGAGGTACATGAACAGTTTGTATGCATAAACTGTTCATGTTTTTTGTTTGTATGTAGCTTTTATATACGTGTGTTTGATGACGCTTCAAATTTTACATGTGTGCTGTACATGGTTACATCGCCTCCCCAAAAACTGGTAGAAACAATATTTACTAAAAATTGCGTACAACACCTCCCGTTGTAACTGCTCTATGATTATTAGACTTCCAATTTATCTTATCAATGACTTTTAGATCATTATTAAAGGTTATAATCAATGTTTTAACTGTACAAAACAATGTTTTTAAAATTATTATTTTTTCAGTTATTAAAGAAAATCGACTACTTCTTTACCGCAGTGTTCACAGTGGAACTCTTGCTGAAACTCATTACATATGGGTTCATTCTACATAAAGATGCTTTCTGCAGATCTGCTTTTAATTTACTTGATTTATTAGTTGTTATAGTTTCCCTTATATCTTTGGATGGGTAAGTTTATATTCTTTTTTTTCATCCTCAAATTGTCTTTCGCTTGACTACAACTTGTCTGATATTAAGCAATGATATAGTCTTCGATGGAACGCGCATGCCCTATATACCGGTTCACTCGTGATTACGAATGATTACCGGTAATATGGTGGCAGTTGAATGACACTGCATATGTTTAGAAACTTTAAAGGTCCGAATCTCTTATTGGTGTCACCAGACATCGCACCGGAACACGGCAAGGCCGCTTGGCGGTGCGGCTTTGTCTGATGGGTTACTAACCACGGCTGAAGCTTGCCACTAGTTTATTTTCACCTGATTTGTACCACTCGGGGACCACGTGTGGAGATTCAGATGAAAGGTCTCTTGCCTCTTGCCTAATGCCTAATTAATTATTGTCTAATTATTGTCTAATGCCTCTTTCTTGGATGAAGGTGACTCAGCCCCCAATAGCAGTATCTTCTTTTATTATTGCAAATAAACATGGAGCATAAAACATACAATCCATATTTTGTACTAAGTCTCTTAAATATCACATTGAAATTATTTTTACCCGAGTTGGAGTATAAGGGTGTGTACACATTTGTATTTTTTTCTAATTTTCAGATCTAAGAATAGTGTGAATTTCAAAATCTTGAGAGTGTTCAGAGTTTTAAGGCCTTTGAGAGCCATTAACAGAGCAAAAGGATTAAAGGTCAGTTGAAAAATATTTGAATACAACATCATTTGTATATAAAACTATACCTATCTATTGTTGGGAGGAAAAATTTGATAAAACCAGTAAAAATATTGTAAAAAAAATACTTTTATTGTTTCTAGCACGTAGTACAGTGCGTAATCGTCGCTATTAAAACAATTGGCAACATTTTGTTGGTGACCAACCTTCTTCAATTCATGTTTGCTGTAATGGGTGTGCAAATGTTCAAGGTAGGGAAAAAAAATTTTTTTAGTACAGCGACACCTTTGGGTCAATTAATTACTATTTAGTAAAGTAAGTATAATCCAAGTGTCTCAAATTATATGCATATTTTACCAGCACAATATTTCTGGATTAAAAACTCTGTTTTCTTTTCTGTTTGAAGCTTATCTGTGTGCAAAAACTTGACTAACAAATTCGCTTTTGCTCATGGGTCCAAAAAATCCTTTCTTCTCTTATTCCTTGCATGCTTTTTGTATTATATTAAAATTTGCCCAAAGGTGTTGTTTTTTTTTTGAGATTGCGTTTTTTTGGACTCAGAATTATGCCTCAGTGTGTTTTTTTTACAGTATGCCCTACCTTGACATTTCACTCGAATTTAGGAGTGAGGTACTTGGTTGATATTGATAACTGTTTTTTTTAATGTTTGAGAGCATTTTGGAAAGTCACACGCAAAACTGGACTTAAGCGTGTTTGTACAAAATAAGGGTGTGTTCTCATTAACGTAGAGTCAAGCGAAGCGGAATGGTCATATTCAAATTCATAGGTAGTCAAAGTGAAATCAATTTTATGACAAAATTGTGATTTTCAAATGATTTAATTGCACATTTTTGCTTTGTTTGTCTCTGCCTCAATGGAAACTTATCTCAGTTTTTTTTCTTTTTATATACCAAGGAATAACGAAGTAAGTAGGAAATACGAAGATTTTGTACCAACTTTTTTTTAATATCTGGTTTATTTGTTTGCATTTCTTACATTATTCGTCGTGGTTCACACATCAACAAATGCATTGAAAATCTACGATTGGTAACGTTTTTTGCGCTGCTTTTTCTAATTATATTAAATGCATTTCGTGCTTTAGTATGTGGTCAAGTGTGTGTTTACGTCTGTAAAGTCTATTGGTAATATATTTATTATTAATCATATGTTGCAATTTATGTTTTCCGTTGTTGGGATACAATTGTTTAAGGTAATGTACTTATTTTTATAATAATTTTCATATGTAGCTCTTCTAGCAAATATTTATGGTCAAATAACATAGATTTTGTATTATAGACATTTAGGATTTCATACAATTTATGATCATCACTTTTCACAGAAAAAAATGTTTATTAAAACAATAAAAAAATTATGCAGTCTTCACTGGAGATGATTTTGCATTTTTTTTGTGGTTTTTTGCTTTTGTTGAGCAAAATAAAATGCTTTGCTTTTTAAAACAACATAACACGTGATATCTGTTAGTAACGACCCTTATTTGACTGGCGTAGCGGTTAGTAACCCTGACTACAAAGCCGAAGGTCGGGGGTTTGATTCCCACCGAGAACAGATCTTTGTGTAATGAGCATGATCGTTTCTTCTGTGTCTGAGTGTAATTTAAGCATAATGTATATTAAAGAAAAAAAAGTAGTTCATTAGTTCCTAGTGCCTATAACACAAGCAAATATAATTGCTTAATTTGGGACTAGATGGCGCTGTGTGTATGCGAAAATATTTTCAAATTCAATCCTTAGCGAAAATAACTTTGTATTAAGCTTTCCCGCTTAAATTAATGAACCGATTTTATGAAATTTGGTATAGAGATGGTTTTATACGAAAATTAGTTAATGAATTGGCGCGAAAACCGAATACGTGCGGGCGAACCCGCGGTTGCAAAACTAGTAAAACTCGTATTATCCACTCATCTGCCAAAACCGCGCATGTAAAAAATGACATTTTTTACTATCACGATTGCGCGTGCCGCTTTTTGTCTACGTCTGGAATTCAAAAACTGCTATACCTACATTCGAACAAAAATTACTCACGAAATATTCTTATTAAAACTCTAATAAAATATTGTGAGTCCAAAAATTTTTACTACACTTTTTATGGGACTCAACCCACCACCGTAATCCCGCCCTTGCTGCACCTGTAAGCCAGGATCGACAACGGCACCGTGAAGAGACTCAGGATTCGAACCCATCCAAGTCCCGGGACACCTAAACTGTCTTGGATTCCGCATGAATTTAATCAGAAAGATAATAGGAGTTACTACACTTAAGACTCATTGACAAAACTCAGCGTCGAGACCCGATTTTGCAGTTCATTGCCCGCTTGTATTTATTTGTTTTCATTCACTACTAAATTTAATACGCAATGAGTTTCGCACGCGACTCTGAGTTTCGTGAATAGGGCTGTTAGGGAACTTGCGAAACACCTCAATCAACGCCTTAGAGTTAAAGCATGAACCATGAAAATCACTATCATACGATATTTACTTGCAGGGTAAATTCTATAGGTGCACAGATGTTACGAAAATGACTGAAAGTGCTTGCCAGTAAGTACCTATTCATGTCATTTATTTAGAGAAATTAGGTCGCGGGTTCAAATCCTGGCCGTGCTCACACATCTTTGTGTGAATTGTTTCATCTTCTGCTCAATATCTGTAAAGGAACACATCGTGACATATGACGGACATGTGACATCCACCAACCCGCACTTGACCGTGTGTGGATTGAGGGCTAAAATCTTTCAACTAATAAGAGAGTTGAGAAAAGACCAGTGCCCAGCTGTGGGACACTAAAAAGGGTTGAAGTGATTAATAAGACGGGCCGGTAGCGTGGTCGGTAAGATACTTGCTTTTTACGCTGCAGATCGGGGGTACGATTCCCACCCAAGTCAGACATTTGTGTGATGAAAATATCTGTTTGTCTTGAGTCTGGGTGCAATTATCTAAAAGGCAAGTATTTTATTGTATATTACCAGTTATCTGGTTTCCATAGTACAAGCTCTGCTTAGTTTGGGATCAGTAGACTAATTCACGTAATTAAATAAGTTCAGTTGCAGAGCAGTTGCAGTTAAGTTTCGATCAAAACTGTCCCTTTTCGTATTCTCGTAATTTTGACAACCGCTGTCAGATACGCTTGCGTCGAGTTCGCGTCACGCGAGCGTTTTAGCGTACAAGTTATTTAGAAGACCGTCTTGTGCAAAATGGTATAAGAATACCATTTTGCACAAGACGTGAACTTAATTGCAACTGCACTGCAACTCGATTGGCGCGCCAAGAATTTACGTGAATTAGCCTACTGATGTCCGTGTGTGTTAATGTCCCACTATATTATTATTATGTATAAATTATTTTCAGCGGTACATTTTTAGTTTACGAAAACGGGAAGCCTGATATACAAGAACGAAAATGGTTACGAAATAAATTTAATTTTGACGATGTTCTAAGTGGAATGCTCACTCTGTTTACAGTTTCCACTTTTGAAGGATGGCCTAAGTAAGTCCTTGAATCATTACCAGTAATTAACTGATCTGTACACACGGTAATTTGTCAAGAGCTCCTGGACTTAGCGATGTGTAGAGTACGATTTGACTCGAGTCAGACTCGATTTCTGCTTTGGACTACCCTACTTGAATACCAATTTATTTGAACATATGTGTTTGTGTCGAGTCCGGGTGTAAATATCTATTATAAGTATAAATTTACAAATGAAAAGTATTATATACCAGTTATCTGGTTTCCGTAACACAAGCTCTGCTTAGCTTGGGGCCAGATGGCCGTGTGTGTTAATGGCCCAGAATATTTATTATCGATTCGATTCCGGTACTCGAGTCTGTAAGAATCGATTCGAGTCGTGAGTCAACTGACTCGAGTCGACTCGATCCACCAAAACAGCGACTCGGCACGTCGCTACCTGGACCCCAATACTCGTGCTTTAGACATTTATCTCGAAAGAAGTGTCGATTGAAAACTAATGAAATCGACTTATCAATTGCTATAGACTACTCGTTGCATGTTGTGCGTTGAATGGTAGACATATCTCTAACGTCATTCTGAGAATACAAAAATTAGTTTTCAATCGATATTCGCCATTTTATTCAACATAATTATTATGTCGTGACCAAAGCGCAAGAGAGTCGTGGTCCTAGGCACCGATTTTCGCGCTTCAGACATTTATCTCTAAGGCCTCTGCCTCGAATCTTGCGGGCAGCGGAGCGGCGGCGGCGGCGTGGGAGCGGCAGGATCAAATGCGTAAAATCAAAAAATGTCATCGGACATGCTAGAGGAAATTAGTTCAGACATTTAGTTCGCGAATAAAAACAAACATCTCGACGACACAATACTACGCCGCTATAATGCCGCGCGACCTGCCCGCTGCTTTCGAGAACGAGTCCGCCCGTTGCCCGCCCCGCTCCCGCGCCGCCGCCGCTGCCGCCCCGCTGCCCGCAAGATCCGAGGCAGAGGCCTAATAGACATTTGTAGAACAAAAATGGCGATTTATTTTGTGTTGACATAACATCCGCCCTTTTATTCAACATTTGCGCGCTACGATTTATCTCTAACAGTAAAATGTCGAAAAAATTGCGGTATCATTGAAAAATAAATCCCCATTTTTTTTCGATAAATGTCTAAAGAGCTAGAATCGAGGCCCTGATTTATTGTTTTAATATTTATGCATTTAGCTTGCTCTCAACATCAATGGACTCCAACGAAGAAGAACATGGTCCTATAGAGAACTCTCGGCCACTCGTCGCGTTTTTCTATATCTGCTACATTATTGTGATTGCTTTCTTCATGGTGAGTATGAATTTTTCAAACTACTTCACTTCAACGTTTTTTAGTGTCCCACTGCTAGTTACCGGACTTCTCTCAACCATTTTACGAGTTGAGAGAGTTTAGGCCTTAATCCACACATGCTGTTGGTGGATGCCGCAGATTCTCGAATGATTAGTTCTTAGATATACCAGTTTCCTTACAATTTTCCTCCGATAATTATTCGTAATCACCAGTGAATCGGTATACTAGGCTGTCGCGTTCCATCGTGGACTACATCATTGTTTAATCTCAGGTAAGTTGTAGCCAAACGCCAGCCTATCACAGAATAAAAAAAACAATGTTTTTCATCAGGATCAAAACCGCGACCTTATATTTCAAAGGAGAGCCTGATACCGCTGGGTCACCATTACAACTACTAATAAATGCCTCTAAATTTAAAATCTAAAACTAATTTGGCCTCGGTAAATTATATTTTCCAGAAAGGCTGAGGACAGTGTACATGGTCTAACTGCATAATATGCTATCTAAAATATGTATTGTTTCCTTTATTTTAAAACTGATTTAGTTGTTCTATTTAAGGTGAACATTTTCGTGGGTTTCGTCATAGTAACATTCCAAAAGGAGGGTGAACAGGAGTTTAAAGATTGTGAACTTGATAAAAACCAGAGGAACTGCATTGAGTTTGCTTTGAAAGCAAAACCTGTACGAAGGTAAGACTGAAGTTAGGAATTGTATGACTGCGGAACTACAAATGTACGACACAACACGCTTAAACTTCGGAGTGATGATCAATGTACGTGTCTTGAAAGAACTGAATGAGGTTATGGCGGAATTAGATTCAATGGTCTGAGTTAATGTTATATACAATCTGCCGCAGGTAAAATTACGGTTGTTGTAATGATACCTAAAAAAGAGCTCTCAATAGACCCATAAGACTCAATACAATATATTCCAATAGACCTAATACAATACTTTCTATTTCCCTAATAAGCTTAATACATACTGTATTATTTTGTGCATTCAGCTGCCTTGTTTCATTGGATAATGTAATTGTATTGCAGATACATTCCAAAGCACCGTATCCAGTATAAAACATGGTGGTTTGTGACGTCAGAGCGATTTGAGTTTTGCATATTTTTCTTCATCGTACTAAACACTGTGGCTTTGATGATGAAGTTCCACGGTGCGTCTTCTGAATACAAAAAGGTTCGTTTTTATGGAACTTTCTAGAAATGCTGAGAGTATTTTGTAGGACATTTAGCTATCGGTTCTAATCAATACATGATAATTAATAAACCAAGACAAATGATTATCAGTAGCTTGAACATCACAAATATATAGTTGACCACTGGTCACAAATCAATGAAAATAGGTTCTCTCTCTTTCAAAAATCTACCTACACTTTCAGGCACTTAATAGTCATTATTGATAGTAACTAGAATGTATTTGAAATGGTTTTCCGAAAAACTTTTTTCAGGGTTTGGATTTCATCAACATGATTTTGACGACCGTCTTTATGTTGGAGTTTGTTTTTAAGCTCGCAGCTTTCAGGTTTAAGGTAACAATAAAAACATTTATTTATTTATTTAGAGTATATCGTTTACTGAAATAATGAGTGATATATTTTTCCACAGAACTATTTTGGAGACGCTTGGAACACTACTGATTTTATCCTAGTCGTTGGAAGTATAATAGATATTGTGGTTACACAAGTAAATGAAAACAGATCTGACGTAAGTATTTGCTCACAGGATGCCATAAAATTAACTTCCTAAAAAATTTTATCTGAATCAGTTACAAAAATATTTATTGTTTTTATTTATTTGCAGTATGAGTCTTCAAATAAAGCGGTAAGTGACATATCAAAACAATGTTTAAGTAAATAGAAAATGAAAGTAGAACTAAGAAAAGAAAAACTAGAAAAAAATATCACTAAATCAATTTCCAGGCATCTACGCTGTTGAAATACATTACTTTCTTCCGTCTGTTTCGTGCTATGCGTTTAGTAAAACTACTATCCCGAGGTGAACGAATAAGAACCTTGCTATGGACTTTCATCAAATCATTTCAAGCTCTACCATACGTTGCCCTACTCATCGTTCTACTGTTTTTCATTTATGCAGTGGTTGGAATGCAGGTATTTGTGTTTGTTTTAATTACTTTTTGTGCTTAAAGACTCCTGATACTTGGTGAAAAAATATACTTTCATTATTTGCATATTTAGACGATATAATGTTTTTAGGTTACAATAAACAGAATATTTAGCAGTTTATTATGATTTTATACTAAGCTCTAACTTTGAATGCCTTAAAGATTTTATATCAATTAATTAAAATATATATATTTACATTAATAAATTGAAATTGAAAAATGTTACATTTTAGTTATTTGGAAAAATATATCCGGATGGTGAAATGATAACTAGCAACAACAATTTCAAGACGTTTGGTGGTGCTCTGATGGTTTTATTCCGCTCTGCTACTGGTGAGTCAAATAACTATTAGTATCATAAATAATCCACTTACGCCTCATAATGTTTTTGTGGAGCAGTTTAGAATATTTTTTTAGAGTAATCTAGCAAACTCTTGCTGGTTTTTCATAGAACTGCTAAAATATTATTATTTTCGGCGATATTACTCTAATATCGTAATCTGTTTGAAAACGATTTATTTAACTTAATTGTGTTCATATTTATTTCTATCATATAAAAAATATTGGTTTTCCAAAGGTGAGGCATGGCAAGAAATTATGATGGCGCTATCTCCTAAGACTGATGAACGTCCAGGAGACCCGATACACTGTTACAAGCCAGACATGCCGGAGAACGAAGTGGAACACGATAATTCTAACTGCGGCACTTGGATGGCGTTCCCTTTTTTCATCTCATTTTCTCTGTTGTGCACATTTTTGGTTAGTATTATTTCAATTGTGAGTTTCATAGTAGACTATAGCTGATCAGTTCACCGTACCAGGATCCGGCAAACGTTACTTATCATTTTGACAAAATGACTGGTCAAAATGGATGATAATTTCATTCATTGTGACTGAGAAATCAGCGCCATTTTCAGCTTATTTTAGCTTATTACGCCAACTTTACGTATAAAGTCGATTTGGATGAGAACTCTAGCGGCAAATATATTCGACCAATTGCTTTTTGTGAGTTAATCGGTTGCATTATGAATTGGTAAATTTATATTTATTTTAGATCATCAACTTGTTCGTGGCGGTTATCATGGATAATTTTGACTACCTCACCCGGGACTGGTCTATTTTGGGGCCACATCATTTAGACGAGTTTGTCAGGTTAGATATTATTTATTTTTAAACTAACAAGTGTTTCATTAATTAACGTTTGTTATTTTGTAAATGTATTCGTGCACTATGAATGCGAGTAACTAACTATATAAGGCAATTTGTTTCTCGTTGTAAGGAGCTTGCCGATGCTTTTTGTATAGTTTTACAGTAATTTTGTTATCATATTTAAGGCTTTGGAGTGAATATGACCCTGATGCCAAAGGAAGAATAAAGCACTTGGACGTTGTTACATTATTAAGGAAGATTAGTCCGCCATTGGGTAAGATTAAAATATTAATCTTGTTATTTTTCTTTTGATTTACCCAGTATGTTTAAACCTATTTCTATAGCAGTTTTTAGTAACACAGTCCATGTTCTAGTCAAATATTTATTGTGCATAGGTTTCGGCAAACTGTGCCCACACCGAACCGCTTGCAAGCGCCTCGTCTCAATGAACATGCCTCTCAACTCTGACGGCACGGTTAATTTCAACGCCACTCTTTTTGCTGTAGTCCGGACACAATTGCAGATAAAGACTACTGGTAAGTTCAATTTCTCAAAACTAGGTAAAACTCTAAGTAGATACCAATAAATAGTCTGATCACACTAATATAAGCTTTAGACGCTACGTTGGAGTTGCAAATGAAGGAGTTTCAAAATCTGTCTTATTTATGAATTTAACTGTTAATTACATACGGAAACTATATATATACAAAAAAAAAAAAAAATATATATATATATATATATATATATATATATATATATATATATATATATATATATATATATATATATATATATATATATATATATATATATATATATATATATATATATATATATATAAATATATATATATATATATATATATATATATATATATATATATATATATATATATATATATATATATATATATATATATATATATATATATATATATATATATATATATATATATATATATATATATATATATATATATATATATATATATATATTTTATATCAGTCTTATGCCTTTATGGATCTATGTAACACAATTTCTCATTTTTTACCTATAAATTTTCGACGGAAAAAGGTAAAACTTGACACGCGTATCAATACCAATGAGAATATAATATTTTGAGAAGTGGCTAGCCTGGAGCTAAACTGGCCTATGTGACATGTATAGCCATTTCTATCTATGAGTATTTTACAACAGAAATCATTGATAACTACACAGTGACTACAAACGAGTTACATTTGTTATCTCAAAATGTACTTTGTATTATAGACCACTTTCGTTCCAAGCTAGCCAAGTGTTTTCCATTATCCTAATGATCATTAAGATCAGCAATCTTTCATATATCTAGTTCAACTCACTACAAATGCGTGTTGTTTAATTTCCAACCAAATTCATCTAAAATAACATTTATTATCTACTTGCGTTCACCCGCGGCTTTGCTCGCTTAGTATTCAGATAAAAAGTAGTCTATGTCCTTTCTCTGGCTCTAGACTATATTTGTACTAAATCTGTGTAGTAGTTTAGGCGATTCAGGCAGTAACTGTCGCATTTATAAGGAATTTTAATTACCTTTATGTATTTTTTTGTGTAAATTTCCCGTTTTATTTAGGAAATTTTACCAAAGAAATGCTGTTTTCGACTTCTTTTGTAAATAAAATGTAATCTTAATTATTAGGTGTTATCGATGAATGTAACATGGAGCTTCGAGCGATAATCAAGAAAGTTTGGAAGCGAACATCACCGAAGCTTCTAGATCAAGTGGTGCCGCCTCCAGGTGACCCCAACGAGATTACCGTGGGGAAGTTCTACGCTACTTTCCTTATACAGGATTATTTTAGAAGGTTTGTCATATTTTAATTTACGAGTTAAAAAGAAAATAGAAGGAGAATCAATATAAAAAAGTAATATAACTATAACAGAAGAAACTGGCTGACTGACTGATTGACATATCAACACAGCCCAAACCGCTGTCTCTAGAGACTCCAAGTTTAGCACATAGGTCTTGTATGAGCTCTAGAGGTGCAATAAGAAAGCGTTTTTCAAAATACTCCTTAGTGGGGGAAACTTCGAAGGAGCCACGGGCGGAAACTAGTTATGACAATAATAATATTATATATCAGACTAACATTTGATAAATAAGTTTAAGTTTCAATTATTATTGAAACACATATTAACTGTTCCAATAACTTTATTTTAATATGTACACACGGCTACACATCAAGCCATACATCTCCAGTATAAGCTGATCTCATAATTCATAATTCATTTATTGTTCATAAACATGGGAGTCAATAAGATGGTGACATATAAAATGGACGAGTACGCCATGTTTTACCATAAGGCGGTGAACATTGTAGTTATATAATGCATTAAAATAAATAATTCAATGTCAAAAATAAATGTATGTTCATGTAAAAATATAATATGTATAGTCAAAATTTTAATTATTATACATTATTATTACTATCAATAAATTCATTAACGTCATAATATGATTTTTCTGCAAGAAAGCCATTGAGCGCAGACTTAAATTGTATCTTATTATTAATATTTCTTATAGTCCGCGAAATTTTATTAAAGATTACAGGTGCCATGCAATACACTCTTATTCTCACATTGTAGTATATATATATGATATTCATACAATGACAGGTTAGCTTATACTGGAAATGTATAGTTTGATCTGTAACCGTGTGCACCTAAGTGTAACACGCACAAGTATTTTTTAATAAATATATATATTTAAGTCAAGGTGTTAATAAATTAATTCTTATGAATTGTTAAATTGTATAAATTGTTTATTATAATTTGCTATGATTATTCACCAAGTATTTTAATAAAATAAGTAAGTTATATAGATATGCAATAATTGTCATTCAGCGTAAATTAATAAATATGCTATCCGTACCTTTTGAACTAAACAACACGCGCGCCTTCGCCACGGACTACTACGGATACTGTACGCGGAAGAATTTTTGATGAATTACTTTTTCTTAGCAGGAATTTAAAATCGCATTATTTTTTGGCAAATATTATGTAAATTTATTAACACCTTATTCTATTTTATTAGTAATTTATTATAAGATAGATACAATGATTTATGCTATAGGTATTATATTTATTTAGGTATGTTTATTTTAATTATTATTTCCATCATATTTATAAGCAAATCATTAACATCAACATTTTTGTTTATAGGAACCATGCGTAAGTCCATTCACGAGTACTAAGCAACTTTCGAATTTTCACGCTGTATTATTTTGCTTACGATTCGGTGAAACTTGGCCGAAAAATTTGCTTGACCCTTTATGGTTGTGAATGAGAACTGTTATCGTGAGGTTTGAGGTATTCTGGAGCGTTACCATCATCATTTTCTTTGATATTTACCTTTATACAGGGTGTAAGGGTAACATTTATATTAATTGAAAATAAATGAATGAAATGAAAATACTTTTAATTTTTTTTGAGATGTGAGTCTACATAAAAATAGTCCAATTTCTTTTCCTGCCGTCCAGTGAATGACTGGCAACTACTAAGAAACACTGCCGAAAAACTCAGTAGGCTTTTTTTTAATGAAGTACTTATCTATTACATTTTGTTTAGTGTGTTGTATTTGTGCGACTTAATTCCAAGCGTTTTCCTCCGTTCAATAGTCTGAAATTTTATAATACCTACGTTTTTTTACATAATGTAGATATTATTAAATTATTTCAAATTTTTTGATACTCATTTCTCTAATATTATTTGAATGTTTATTCTAGAAAAATATACACTGCCATAAAAAAGACTTACTGATTTTGTGTAGACGAGTATGATGTGCTACAAGATCATTCTTATTTGTAATATTTATACTATGCGTGTCACTTATTTTTTTAAATTTTGTAATATATAGAACACCCTATAAATTTTCATAAATATATTGAGAATAATAAAAGCGTAATTAAGCAGCGACAATAACTTAGCTCAGTGGACGATTATCGCATATAATTCTATTACATAGAATGTAAACTCAGCTAGCGTTTACATTCTATGTAATAGAATTGTAATCGTTACTCGAAAAGTGATTATTGTATCTTAAAATTTTCATTTACAATTCCATTTGTTTTGGTTATAAAAAGTAAGTAAGTATTTAAAGAACTAATAAGTATTTATTTTTTTGTACTGGACTCAACTCACTGCCGCAATCCTACCACTGCCACTGCTAAGGTTAGCGAGGATCAACAGCAGCGCCGTGAAGAGACTCGGGATTTGAACCCGCCAAACTTAAAATGTTTTGGATCCTGCACGAATATAATCAGAAAGATAGGAGAATAAGAGTCTGAGTTAGATTGCCCATTTTTAAGTATAATTAATATGTAACTAGGGGACCCCGCAGGCGTGGTCCTGCCAGGTAAAGCAGTGCCACCTGCCGGGTTCGAAAACAGAATACAACCTATAAGATTTCATAAAAATCGGTTAAGCTGTTTCGGAGGAGTTGTTTTTAATATTTCTCTGCGTAAAAACCATCCTCGTACTTCAAGGAATATTCTAAAAAAAATAATTAGCTAAATAGGTTCAGCCGTTCTCGAGTTGTGCGCTTACCAACACATTTTGCGATTCATTTTTATATTAAAGATTCATTTTTGAATCATGTGTGATGATGGTAGCCTCCATAAAATTTTGTTTTATACTTCCCCGCTACAGGTTTTCAATCCATTGCATTCACATTTATATTTTGGCATGTTTTTGCGTCTTTTCACAGCAATGTTTCCTCTGTTTTATGTTTTAGGCTCATGACAAATAAGCGTAAATCTCGTGTCTTACAACACACGACTGACGCTTCACATTACGCTTGTCTGTCGTACGCCTTATTCTTACAATCATTTGCTTAAAACACAAACTTTAATTTTTTCTTTGAGAGTGATGAGTGGATTTTTATGCATGGTAATTGTGGAAGCTTAAAAGCATTTTAATATCAGAGCTTTTCGGCAAATGGTTGTAAGCTTTACAGAGAAGACATGATTTGTTTTGGGTTTGTTGAAGAAACACTTTTTGATATAAAAATATTTAGTATCTATAAGTGCATTGCGTACTGACAAGTTAAACGCGCTGCGGCTGACCGCTCAAAAAATGTACGATCGTATTAGATAATTGTTAAACAGTAAATGGTTAATCAATTTGGATCGAGTTGTACGAAAGCGTATGGCGAGTTCAAACTCACGTTTAACGTATTACCAACACAACCAAAGTTTTGATAAACCACTAAATGGGCTCAACCTCAACAATTTAGTTATATAATGACGGTATGATCCGTCATTGCAGTCGCGTCCTGGAGTCCTAACCGCCAACGACAGTGAGGTTTAATCAACCTTAGGTTTGAATTGCGATCGTAGAGCTCCTCATAGGTACAGATTTTTCATTGTGTCCAACCATTCAGTTCGAATTCGAATTCAAGAAATCCGTACCGTCAGCCGCAGTACAGTTAACTGGTCAATGCGTCTGCTATAGCTTGCAGTGAGTTTGTGATGATGAGATTTTCTTTTGTAAATAGGCATTTAGTGTTACACGTTTTACGATTTTTACACGGTTTTATAAATCTAGATTTTATCTATAAACTAGGTAAGAATATAGATAACTATCAACCCTAAGTAGAATTTTAAACCTGTTAACTGAAATACCAAATAATGGGTTTTGAATGGCCAGTAGATTCAAGTCACGAGTGAATCGGTATTTATTGGGTAAGCGCGTTTCATCGTAGACTGCATCATTGCTTAACAACAGGCAAGTTATGGTCAGGCGCAAGCCTATATCAGAATAAAAAAAAGATTTATAGCCAAACCTGACCGACTGTTGGGAAACTTGGTGTAAAGCGGCACGTTTGTGTTTGTTTCACCTGGCGATGACGATGTAGACAGAAAGAATATATACTCTCAGTCTATAGGTATAGCAGTCTAAGACATGCCGGTTCCCTCACGATGTTTTCCTTCGCCGATATTGAGCAGCGGTGATGAAACAATTCACACAAAGATACACGCGACCTTATATTTTAAAGGCAAGTCTCATGCCGTTGCGCCACCGCTGAAAAAATGGGTTTGTCTAAATTGAAAGGTGTAACAGTATTTAGCTAGGTGTCACCACTAAACAGCGCGCCGTCATACAAAGGTATAAAATTCACGTAGACTTCACGTCATTAGAGATTTCGCTTGGATGTAACCGTTAAAAAAAAATACGAGTCCAACATCTTTAATTTATCTATCTGATGAAGAAAACCTCGTCATTCTTACTGTTGACCTGTTCCCTTGGACCCTGTAAACAGATTCAGGAAGCGTAAAGAGCAAGCGGCAGCTGCTGAAGACAACAAGCCGGACACTCTCCAAGCTGGGCTCCGGCAGCTCCATGAATCCGGGCCGGAGTTGAAGCGGACGATATCTGGGAATTTGGAGTTGGTGGGTGGCGAGGTGGTGGAGCCTATGCATAGGGTGAGTTTATCGCGTTTCGATTCAATCAGCTGAACAAATTGATTGATTCCTAGGGGCTGTGTCACCTTCGTCCGTGGGTGTATCTTTAATTGAATCCCCGCACGTGGTCCTCGGGTAGTGCATATCAGGAGACAATCAACTGGTGGTAGGCTTCGGCTGTGATTAGTGACCACCCACCAGACAAAGCCGCACCGCCAAGCGGCCTTGCCGTGTTCCGGTGCGATGTCTGGTGACACCATGTAGTGAGGGTGGGTCGGATTGTTGCTCCTTTAAGGTTTTTAACCTTAAGGAGGCTCATTCCACTGCCTTCTCGACGATAATCATTCGTAATCACGAGTGAATCGGTAGGCGCGTTCCATCGTAGACTACATCACTGCTTAACATCAGGCAAGTTGTCTACAACTACAAAAAAGCTTCAACTTCACTTCTATAACTTCTATTACTACTGTCATTTAATTAAATACCTGTAAGTAATTATTGCTATAGGTAATTTATGACCTATGAATTTGCAAGAAAAATTTAACACCTGATACACTTTTTTATAGCCCTCAAACTAATATCGGTTGGAAGGAAAGCCCTCCACAATGTGATAGGTTGAAATCCGTACATCATACTGAGATGACTGGTACATGAAATTAGTTCACAAACTGTGTAGGTACCCAATGGCAAGCAGCGTAGTGTAGGATGGTCTCCAGCTAGGTGGAGTGACGATCTGCGAAAGATAGCCGGCAGATCCAACAAGCCGAGGACAGGATGTGATGGCGCTTATTGGGAGAGGCCTATGTCTAGCAGAATACATCTATAGGCTGATGATGATGGGTATCCAATAAATCCTGCTTTGTTTTGTTAACTGATTGAATACGATTCCCAGCCATACCCATACATCTATGTGTGATTTGTTTCATAGCTCAAACAAAAAAAAAGAAAAAAAGGAAAACATTTTGAGGAAACCGCCATGTGAAATTCATCAACTCGCACTTGGATAGCGTGTGTGGATTAAGACCCGTGCCCAGCTGTGGTACACTAAAAAGGGTTGAAGTGATAGTATAATTTTATAATTGTATACGAGTTCACGCCTGAAATATATATTTTTTTAATTTTCAGCGTAACCACACTTTGTTCGGCGCTGTATGGACAAGTATTAAGAAACACGGAAGAGAAAGTTTCTATGGAAGAGACAGAAAACCTTTACAGATCACTGGCAACGGTAAATAAACACCATTCATTCGTTTTATCTAATCACTTTTGGTAATGAAATCATTGTCATGAAAGAAAGAAAGAAAGAAAAACATTTATTTGACAACGACAGGACACACAAAATTAAATGATAAAAAAAGAAACACATAGAAAGAGAAAAAAAAAACAAACGTAAAAGAAAAAAAAACCAGAGTAAGTGTGACCTATCAGTGTCAAACATGGACATTTGAAGACAGTGAAGGCTTTGTTTTTGGTGACTAAATCACCTTCGCCCCCTCACGTGGTCCCCGGGTGGTGCAAATCACGTGACAATAAACTGGTGACTTCAGCCGTGGTTATAGCATTATACAATTTTCTAAGATCACCCAAACTTCACCAATTCCAAACTTCGAGTTGCAAATAAATTTTTCTAAGTATGTATAGTATTTTTGCTTGATCCGGTTGCAGTTTAACTCTTTTTAGGATGGCGCTTGTGCTATGGGTGCTAGGAACGGATATTAAATATGTTTTTTTTTTTGTAAATACATACATATTATGGATAAATTCCACCCAAACACTGAGCAAATAATTGTGCTCATCACACAAAAAAAATTCCTGGGTGGGAATATAATCCACGACCTTCGGTAGCAGTCAGGGTTACTAACTACTATGACACCAGGCGAGTCTGCCGGATTGCATCATTTAATATTTATGTTTCTTGTTGTTATCTAGGTGAAGGTCAATCTTTGAGTACTATGATGAGGAGAGAGCTTGGTATGGATGGAAAAATACCTGAAGAGGAAATGTAAGCAATTTCTTGTACAAACCGACATCTGTGTTCGTTTATAATTTCATTGAAGTTAACATTAAAGATAATCTTTTCCGTCGCACATTCACGCTCTAACTTCGAACCAGTTTGAATGAAATTTGGTATAGAGATAGTTTGAGACACGGGGAAGGACTTAAGGTAATTTTTATCCTACTGAACGCAATAACTGACATAGTCGAGGTCGGAAAAATACAAGGACTAATAAAGAGAACGTCTTGTTTTAGTGTTATGTACTAAATTTTGTTGACTATCTCCAAAAAAAAGAACGAGTTTGTATGTTTGGTTGTGTTAACTCCTTTCTCTCTCTATTAGAAAAAATGAGGATGGAAATCAAAGTGATGGTGAAGAAGAAATTGCGATGCAACCTTTGCTTCACGGAAAGGACTCTGAAAAGATATTCAAGGCTATACAGTAAGTAATTATTAAATCTTTATCCTACAAGAGTATAATAGTAAAAATAATTTTAAAATCATTGCACATTAAAAACAAACAACGCCATCTACTAAGGAATAAATGAAACTACCAACGCCATCTGTATTTATAATTTCATACTTTGTAGTGAGTAGCTTTACCAATAGATGGCGTAATAAGTACCATATTTGTTAACTGAAAAACAAAATTCTGATCAATTTAGAATTGAAAATAAAAAAATAATATTCACAGAAGAACGTCCAACGATATAATGCAGATTGTGAGAGAAAATTGTGAGTCGGTTTAGTGTGTTTTGATTGAATAATGACTATGTGTTGCATGACACTTTTAAAAAGTTTGATATGTCATAAACATGGTAGTCAAATAACTATACAAACGTTAGTTTGTATAGTTATTAGAAGTAAAAATGTGTTTGTCAACTGTGTTTGTCTGCATGTTAACTTTTTATGTATTAACCGCAGAGTCGTTTCAGACGAAAAATATAAGTAGAGATAGTTTAAGACCATGTCACATCTTAATATATATTTCTTGTGTGCGTGTGTATGTGACTGAACTCCTCCTAAACGACTGGACCGATTTTGATGAAATTTTTTGTGTGTGTTCAAGGGGATCTGGGAATGGTTTAGATTCACAATTTTGCGCGGTACGAAGTTCGCTGGGGCAGCTAGTAAAATATATATTATTAGACGACTGTGAAGAAGTTACGTAATGTTTACTTAAGCAAAGTCATAACTGCTGGTAACAACCTAATTTATGCTTACGGAGTGGCATTGCTGAGGCTAAAAACTTCTTAAATAACGAAAAAAACCAAACGTTATCAACAGTCAGTCATCTAACAAAAGTTGATCAGTTTCTTTATTCTTACATAACAAGATTCTATAAACAGGTGTCGTGTGACTAATTCAATTAACCGCTAATTCAATCAACAAGTATATTGTTTACTCTATGTATTTTCTATTTGTTGGTAATATTCTGTCCCATAATTATTTTCCTATGTCTGTTGTTGCATGTTTTCTATTTCATCTATTCACTTCATGAAATACCTACCTACTTATTGAACAACATTTCGGCTCACCGTTAATTTTTTTGAAGTTATACTTCTTTAGGCGCGTTATGAAAAAATGATGAGAGTGAAATTTTAAGATGCGTGCGCATCTGTGACACAAAATTAACAGTATGAAGTTAGGCGCGTTATGAAAAAATGATGAGAGTGAAATTTTAAGATGCGCGCGCATCTGTGACACAAAATTAACAGTATGAAGCTGTCAAATGATGAGAGTGAAATTTTAAGATGCGCGCGCATCTGTGAGACAAAATTAACAGTATGAAGCTGTCAAATGATGAGAGTGAAATTTTAAGATGCGCGCGCATCTGTGACACAAAATTAACAGTATGAAGCTGTCAAATGATGAGAGTGAAATTTTAAGATGCGCGCGCATCTGTGACACAAAATTAACAGTATGAAGCTGTCAAATGATGAGAGTGAAATTTTAAGATGCGCGCGCATCTGTGACATAAAATTAACAGTATGAAGCTGGCTGCTTATTTAATGATGCCAAAGAAGTATAACTTCTCACGCGCGTACATAAGTACACGCACCCATTTTTTTATTGCTATCTTTTCCAACTTGACTTTGGCAGAAATACTGGCCATGGACATATATATTAATCATAACAGGCAATTAACGCACTCACCTTTAATTTGGCTTTACGTTTCGACACGGGTTGCACCTGTCGTGGTCGCAAGCAGACTGAACCAGTGATAGAGCTCCGTTGATGACGGCGGCCGTAGAACAACATTTTCTCTAACTACCGTCACTTGTAATATAATTTAACTATTGTTAGGGAGCCTACACACTACACTCACTATGTCCGACTTTTCGATCTTCAAATAGCGAGGTCGAGTTAACTCTAAAACTGGATTCCACGCCGAGAATAGTTTGTAGCCACTTTCCCGATTGAAATTTGCATATTTCTTGATTTCAATCGCTTCACGTTCTACTCAAGGACATGGACGCTACATATTTTAAAAAGTGAAGTGAACTATTCCTACTATCTCAATACTCATCACACATTACTCATTTTCTTTTAGTTAACTCGGGAATGACTGGCAACCAGGACTTCATTAGACGTATTTTCTTAATACCTAAGTATTTTTGAACTTATAATTTTAACTTGTTTATCAAACATTATATTTATTTATGCAACTACCGCTCAAAAGGGATTGAGTAAATGCTGCAATATGCATTTGCATATTCGGTTTCTATTCATCACATATTACAAAAACACTTTTGCTTCTCTTAGTGCCATCTCAAGAAGATTTTTAAAACTAAATCTAGTAACTAGCCTGCTTGCGATGAATCATAAAGCATATTTATTTACTTATTTCCTTAGATCGTGACAAACCGATGAGACGGAGCAACGCCGTGCCTTATTGTGTACAGAATCCAGCGGAGAATCTTATTACTCGAGTAAGTACTTTACAACCTGTGCGCCATAACTGACCGGATTATCGGTCTTGTTCATAAAAATCTTATAAGACTTTATAGTTAAAATGGACTTTGTCTCTCTAACTAGTATAAATGTGAAGATGACAGACAAAGACAAACGAATTATTAATCTATTTTAGCTATAAAGAGCTTATATGACGTTTATGAATACGGGAGCTAATCTATACGTTATGTAAAACCCTTTTTCCTGAATGACTAACTGAGGTATAAAACCGTTGATTGTAGAGACTCGGACTTGTGTTTTTTGTATGATGTAGGCATCCGATAAGAATTTGTACTCTAAAGAGGTAAAAAAAGAGGTAAGGTTTCTCTATAGAATTGTAATGTTAACGCAAATTTTGAAGTAGATTGGACCAATAATCGCGTAGTCATAGGACTACAACCCAATCTACTCCAAATTTAGTATTAACATTCTTTATCAGTTGATGTAAGTCGTATATCATATTCTATTGAAATACCTTTCCTAACGCGGTTAAAAAGGGGCAGAAAATGATTCTACATTTGCCTCGAAGTTGACATCATACTCCTTTGCGCCTTTGATCGAAATTGCATTTTATTTTAACACATGTTTGAAAACTAGTACACACGGCTACACATTAAGCTATACATTTCCAGTAAAACGAGAGGTCAGCTTATACTGCATATCTTGATGAATAATATAATTGCGGCTAATACTACAATTAGCTTCAATGTTATTAAAGGTAGACCGTTCAACCTTTTGACCGCCACGCTATAACGGCATCTCAGTGCTCTGTACGCCAAGCCCGGAAAATGTCAGTTCTAATATAACACGTAAAAGTAATGATACCTATAATTTGTTTATTTTGTATTTTTCTATGACCTGTTGTCTTGTCTGCTATAGAAGTCATTGGCGCACAGGACACGCGTGCGGTTGTCGTGTTTAGCCGTCATTGGCGTTCAAAAGGTTAACTCTTGTGTCGCCTGCACGGTAAGAAGCGCGCGAGGGGGGGGAGATGTTAACGGATGGGTGCGCGGGGTAGCGGGGTGCAATGCGCTCGCTGTGCTCACAGCGCGCGATAGGTATACGATACGCAGAATACGGTACGATGCGTTGGCGCAGGCGATACGCGAGTTAAACGGTCTATCTATAGCCAATTATAAATTAATTTATATCCCAAAAATAAATTAACATTACCTGTTCCTAGATTAGAAATGTATAAAAATAGTCCACAATACCGCAGTATACAAATATTTAATAAATTGCCTAACTGCATTAAAGACTGTATCACAATACCCATTTTTAAAGCTAAACTTAAATTATTATTAATAGAAAAATGCTACTACCTACACAGTTAAAGAATATTTCGAAGATAGAGAATTAAATAAATATTAAGACTAAGGAAACATAACATTAGAGAAGCGATATTATATTATATAGAGACCTATTTTATAACAAATTTTTAATAATAGATAGAAAGAATACATTATATTTGCTATGCCCTAACAGGGTCATGTACTACTGTAATACGTGTATATGTGCATTAAATATATAAATAAATTTGTTTCCTGTGTCTATTTACTGTTTTCCATATGATTAAGCATGTTTATAACTGTTTCAAAGGTATTGACAGCGCAGGGGCTCAGCAAGTACTGTGACCAGGCGTTTGTAGAGAGCACCACGCGCGAGATGCAGGACGCTCTTGATCTGACGCCAGAGGAGATGGACATGTAACAACATACCTACGCTGCCTGCACACAGCCAATTTTTCCATCGCCATTTTTTTATAGTCGACTTCCTTACTGACTTCCTTTCCGAAAAATCGGCCGTGTGCGGGCAGCGTTTAATATTTATTTTCACACACATACACACAGCGCCATCTAGTCCCAAATTAAGCAATTATATTTGCTTGTGTTATGGGTACTAGGCGGCGCGTGGCGCAGTGGTACGGGACTCGCCTTAGAAGTATAAGGTCACGGGTTCGAATTCCAGTTGTGCCCCCACATCTTTGTGTGAATTGTTTCATCGCCGCTGCTCAATATCGGTGAAGGAAAACATCGTGAGGACACCGGCACGTCTAAGAACTAATCATTCGAGGACGTGTGACATCCACCAACCCGCACTTGGCCAGCGTGTGTGGATTAAGGTCTAAACTCTCTCAACTAGTAAGACAGTTGTGAGAAGATCCGTGCCCAGCAGTGAGACACTAAAAATGGTTGAAGTGATGGGTACTAGGAACGAATATAATACTCAAATACATTTTTTTTTTGTAAATGCATACATAATATAGATAAATTACACCCAGGCACAGAACAAACACTCGTGCTCATCACACAAAGTCCTAAAGCTGCATACACAAAACCATTCTGAGAGATGGATATTTCCATTAGGTATTAAAAAGATAATAGATGAATCACTTTTGCACCAGTTTTTTAATTCAAAAGTTGAAGTTCAACTGATTTTATTTGTTTAGTATTTTCTTAAATTTACGCGAATATCACACATTGAAATAAAACTAAGTACTTCAAAAAGTCTGAAAAGACTGAAACGTCGGGATCTAAAATCTAAAATAAACCGCGATAAAATCCGTTAGAACGTAGATTTATTTCAATAATTTTTGATTTTAATTTATTATGATGAACATTGGTGTTTGTGTCTGGGTGTAAGTATCTATTATATGTATATATTTACAAAAGAAAACTATTTTAAGTATAGTATATACCAGTTATCTGGTTTCCATAACACAAGCTCTGCTTAGTTTGGGACCAGATGACCGTGTGTGTTGATGTCCCAAAATATTTATTTATTATTCACCCTCTACTCATTCACTCATTTATAAACGTTTTCTAAGTTTATAATAGGTTTATAATTCGTTTCTCTTTGCCTGTCATCCTGACATTTATATAAATAAGAGTCAAAATCCAGTTTAATTGTAGAGGCCAAGATTTTTACGAGGACAGCATTAGAACCTGACTTGAACATGACTTATATATTTATTGTGGTTTGTTTCCAGCGCTGCTAATGTAATTTTGTTGAACCAAAGACGAACGGGGGCTGCCCAAAGCAGACCTAACGACGTGGTGCGTATACCTTATTTGAATCCGCAAAAAAGACCTTATTCCATTTTGACGTGATAACGTCTTTAAAATCGTTTTAGTCGGGTGACATGTTCAGAAACTTGTGTCACACCAAAACCTCACGAGCGCGATCGCAGGTATAACGAGAGAGAGACGGACCGATCTCCCGTCTCATCTCGAGCGCTGCCAGTCATTCCGTGAAACTTGTCACGCGGAATCCTCACGAGCGGAGGCTGGCATAGCGTTCGAGTGAGTGGACCGATCTTCCGTCTCTCTCACTCTAGCGGCAACAATATTAATTCCTTACTTCCCAAAAACTTATATCACCAATAAGACGTTATCACGTAAACATCTCGATCGTAAACCTACTTTACAAACAACCAATTTTTTTAAATTATTTTTTTTTATTTTTATTTAGTCGTTTAATTCTGCCTATTCAGTTACATTAATTACCTCATTAGAATTTTTATAAGAACAACTAGCGAACCCCACAGACGTCGTCCTGCCCGGTAAAGCAGTGCCACCTACCGGGTCCGAAAATAGATTACGACCGATTCTCAGACCTACCGAATCGGTCAAGCCATTTCTGAGGAGTTTGTTTTTAATTTTTCTTTGTTTAAGAACCATCCCCTTACTTTAACGAACATTCTAAAAAAAGAATTAGCGAAATCGGTTCAGCCGTTCTCGAGTTATGCGCTTACCAACACATTTTGCGATTCATTTTTATAAGATTATTTCTGTTTAAAAATGTTGTAGTCTAAAACTATACCTGTAGTAATTTTTTTTCAGGAAAGTATATTGTCAAGACAATACCACCCATTCCACCAGCCCCCAATGCAGCCACCACCAAGAATAAAATAACCCCTAAATAAAATGTGCTTGGTTTTATTGTAGTCTATATGGATGACCACCATATAGGCTTTTTTTCCCTAATGGCTTTAGGCCCAGGGCTAAAGAGGACAGACAAACAGATTTTTCGAAGAATATTATTAATATTGTAAATAAATCAACGCTTTTTGCTTTTACAGACCTATTTTTAGGAAATGATATCGGTCTGTTGATTATTTTATAAAATGGAGTGTATTTGTAATAATAAATTTTATTATAATATTTTTTAAATATATTATAAAATGGTATATAAATTATTATTATTGTAATAATTCTGTGGCTATTGTGCCTTATATATTAAAATTATGGAAAATGTGCCAAATGAAAATGTAGCCTTATCCCCTTGCCGCATTTTAAATATCTAATTTATAAAGGAAAAAGGATTAAAAGTTTAATAAAGTCAAATGGAATTTTAACGAGATTTAATTCTAAAATGAAACGTTATTTTGATGAGTACGGAATGCATATATTATTATAAATAGGCATTGTGGTTTTGTAATGTAGGTATATATTTTTTAAATAATTATTCTAAATAATCATTTGTACATAATATAACATTTGTAAATCAAATTCAAAGCTATTAAATAATAATTTATGAATATACCAAAATTCATGCAGTAAGGGGTATAATGATTTATAATTCTATAAATTAAATATAATAGTATAATAAAATATATTTATTAGTATTTAATATTAAATACAATATAATATTTAATTGGTTGTTTGGCAGAAATGCGGTGTCTAGTCATAAATGCTTGCAAATTTTAATATGAATGTTTTTAGCACAAAATGGTACCTATTTTAAATTATAATAATGTATTTTGTATTGAAATATACTTAGTAAATAAATTGTTACGGTCGATTTAATAGTTTGTTTTATTTAATTTATTTAAATTTGATTATTTGTGAGACGACCTCGGTAGTTGAGCGGTGTAAGCTGTCCTATTGGGCTATACTGTGCCTGGGAGGTCGGGGGTTCGATCCCCGCCCCGGACAATATTTGTATAACAACAAAAATTTGTTTCGGTGTCTGGTTGGTCGAGGGACTACCCTCGGTGACTCGGAGAGCACGTTAAGCCGTCGGTACCGGTTGTCATTTAACACATCTATGACAATCGTTACATGTAGTGACAAGCTAATATAATCTGACACCTGGTCTAACCATCTCGGCTACTAGTTCCCTACGGGTTTCGAGGTCTGATGGCAGTCCCTCGTATAATTCTGGTAGTTAGCCGCATCAGGTTAGACTGGGAGCCGAATCCAATAGAAATACCGCTCATAAACTAGCGCGGGGCGAAGTGTAATGAGCTTTTTTTAGAGGAAATACGTAGTTTCTGTCGAAAAAAGCGTGTAGTAACAGGGTTCCATAACTCCTCGGCACGGAAACCTAAATAAAAGTAGTACAAAGAGGTCAGCAAATGTTTTATTCAAAGAGGAATTAAACTAACACTTTTACATCTATTGATTCTCATCGATCTCATCTGTTTCAAATATTTCTGATGTCATATCTCGTAGTACATCATTGCTTTCATACGGAAAATTCTCTTGTGTTTCGTTCAAAGAATCATTAGTTTTCTGCGTATCTCCAGCTGGCTCTGTATACACCTGGGTTCTATTTCTTCCAGAACGCTCAACGTTACCAATATAGATTTCTCCAGAGAAACCTTCGCATTCACTTACAGAGTCTGTTTGATTTGAAATATTATCAGCTTGGGTTACTTCAGCATCAAAAAATTGTTCATAATCCATATTGCCATTCCTGGTACTGCTATCAAAATTATCTGATAAGTTCCAGGTTTTGTTTAAGCTTTTGTTGGGTAAATTATTGGTTAAATGAACCACGTTTAACCTATCTGAGTCAATTTCATTGCTTTCTTTTTGCTTTTCATCACATTTTTTTGTAAGATCTGAAAATTCTTCAAGCATATCTATACTAGGGTTGCTAACTATATTATTATGATTGCTACCTGTTTTGGTATCAATATTAAGAACATTGGTTTGTATTGATGAAAGTGCCTGTTTAACATCTTTCCACACATTTTTTAGAACATTTGCGCTATCTTCTAAGTTGTGGTTAACATCATACCCTGTAGGTTGGGGAATTAAAATGTTTTTGTCGACAAAACCTTTAGAACATGATTCCTTGATGAGAGCTTTAGATAAAACGCTTTTTAACTTTCTTAGAACCTCAATATTTTCTTGTACATTATCAGGGTTATTATTATTAACTTCGTGTTTTGATTTGTTGATATTGTTTGTGATCAAATTGTAGTCAATGATGGATGTGGGAGAGTTTTGCGAGTTATTATCAACAATAGTGCTCGAAATAATACTATTAATTTTTTCAAGAAAATCTAAGTCATCTAATTTTAACAAATCATTGGGATTTTGTTTTAAATTATCTTGATCAATTGGTTTGCCTGGTTTGGAGTTTAAATTTGCTAGTTCTTTGGCTTTGGCATATAACTCATTGTTTGATTTAACAAGGGTCGGCCTTTTTTCAAATTTTGATTCTTCATTGATTTTTTGTGATATAATTTCATTTAGATTTTTGATCATTTCCAAATTATGCAACAAAGGAATGCTTTGCTTAGAATTTTTTTGTTGAGGGTTATTCGTAAGTGAATCACTTGATACTACTTTTTTCGGAGTCTTGAGTACTAGCGTGAGCGTTTTAACTGGACTTATACTAATAGGTGTTTGAAACATATTTTCATTTTTGGTTGTAACAGTAACATTAGGTGTATTTGACATGATTTCATTGCGAGATTCTAGCATTTCATTAATTTTGATGTTTGATGATTTTAAATTAGACGTTTGATCATCAGGAGCTTCAAGACTGACTAGTTTGTGCTGAGATTCTGTTGCTTTTTTATCAAAAATTTTGTCAGTTTGATTTAGTGTCACATCTTTTGAGAGTGTAGGGTGATTTTTATTAAATTCTGGGTTTATTGTTATTGGCTGTTTATTTTCTGGAATATAGGCCAAATTTTTAAATGTGCACTTTGGAGTAGCTCCTTCACTTGAAGATTTTAACATTAGATGCCCAATTTTCTTGGTTTCATTTTCTGCTGTAGATTTAACACTACACGTAGTTATAGAGTTAATAGGTTTTGATAAGACTTTATTAATACTGCACTGTTCTGCATACGTTGGTTGATTCAAATTTTCTTTTTCCGATTTCATGCCTATTTGGTGGATTATGGAGCTTTTAAAGTTAACGGCTTCTTTATTCAATTCTTGTCTCTTTTGTAAGTGAGTTTTATTATGAGTTAAATCCAAATCTTTGTTTGTTTTATTAGATCTAATATCAATATTAGCTTCAAGTTTTGATTTAATGTTATTGGGTAAATTATTGGTTGTCTTACATTCGCCGACCATATTGTTGTCCTTGCTTGTACTATGACTAGCTGAAGGTGAATCATTCCAAAGTATAGTGAAATTTCGCCTTACATTATTTAAAGTATCGCTAACATTATTGTCGGTAGACAATGCTGATATATGTTTAAAATCATTAATATCCGTAGTTAAGTGATTGACAGTCAATTTTGGAGATTGAGATAAAATATCAGACGCAGTAGGTTGCTTAATTTCTTTAGAAGGCCTGTTTTCAGCGTCACACTCAATCATTGGTTGGGTAAGAATATTGTCATCTTCTGAATTGGGATGTTCCTGATTTGGTGTGCAATTTATATAATCTTTAGTTGTTTTACAAGTTAATTCAGATATTTTAACGATTTCTGCTTGAAGTTTCTTGATAAGATTTTCTAAATTTATTATTTCTTTGTCAATGTCACGAGTGCTTCTGTTAACCGCTTGCTTGCATTCAATTGGTGGTATACTAGTACTACCTTTCGATCCTTGTGCGATCTCCAACCTTAATTTTTTCATTAAGGCCTCTAAGTTGGAATCATTCTTATTTTCACTATTGTTATTATCCATTATTCATAATATCTTCTGTACTTGTTATCGCATGCGGCTCTTCGTTGGCGTTTCTTCTGTTCTTCACAAGGGTCCGGTGGTGGTGGAGGGGGAGGAGGTGGTGGTGGGGGAGGGCAGCCTGGCCACGGCAGATCTGGTTTAGCAGCAGTAAGACTTTTTATGCGATTACACCTGTCTTGTCCAGTTTGTTCACGTTCTACAACACAAACTTTTGGGAACTCGTCTATCTTTCCAATAGGAAAGTTTTTTATTCTTTCAATGCAAATGGCGTGACATGAAGGGACGGGTGACGGTTGCTTTACCGGAGGTTTTGGGCAGAATTTTACCCCAGCCTTTTCTTTTTGTCTTATACGTTGCAATTTGCATAGGTCAGGTGGTGGTGGGTCTGGCACCGGATCAACTGTGCATCTTTTAACATTCATTACGGATTGAATTTACAAAGAAAACATTTTTGTTGGATTAATGGTTTTATGTTGTATGGTGTACTTTGCTGACAGAATTTTTTTTTGGAAATACATCTGACGTAATGTCATTCTTGAAGTTATGGAAGTTTTCATAAAAAAGGTTAGATTTGTGTTTGAAAATAGAGAAAACCATTAAGTGCATAAATTTAATTACCCCTAGCAGTCAGGGTCACTCACCACAGGTTCTCTTCGTAGTCTGTGCGAACCACTACGCTACTTGGCCAATTATAGTTTTATAACCAATTTGAAAATTACTCATATATTACTTTTCCACATAATGTAATAATTGTTTATTTTTTGTTCTAACTTTAAAGCGCTCACGCATGTATTATACGAAGGTAACAATTAATATCACCCACTTCTTGACAGTTATTGTTTAAGTGCTATGAGGAGGGGAACCTATTGCCTTGCCTAAACTTCAAGTTGTAACTAAGATTTTCAAGTATAATAAAGTGTTATGCTCGATCCGAGAATCGAAACTAAGACTGCGTAAGCGAACACAATTGCAACTGCACAAACAAGACAGGTTATTCAATAATAACAATAATATTCTTGGACTTAACACAACACACACGGTTCCCTGATCCCAAGCTAAGCAGAGCTTGTGTTATGGGCACCAGATTTAAAAACTTTTAAACACTTTTAGTTGTGAAGGTGCAATTATCAGAATTAATTCCGATCTAGCCTGTCGGTCACCAAAAAAAAAAATAGTAACTCATTAGAGTATTAAAGAGTATGTAGACTCTTTACAAGATTGCTGGTATATAATACACCGCTTTTTTGTAAATATATACTTTTATTAGATACTTACACCCAGACTGGAGACAAACGGACATGTTCATCACACAAAGATAGATTCCCACCCGAGATAAACAATCTCGGGTGGGAATCGAACCCACAACAAGCAAGTAATTTACCGACCACGCTACCGTGTGTCAAAACAAACACAAAAATAAGTTTGGGGTTCTTTTATTATGGTTCCATTTTATTTTAAATAGTAATCATACAATAGATTAATTTTTAATATTTTTTATGGAACATTTATTTAGTTTCATCACAATCTGAAATTATAGGTTTCTTGGGTATCTCAGGGTTCTTGATTCTGTGGTAGCAAAGTGTAGGTTCAGTACATGGTCTTTTCGGCTTCATAGTACTGCAAGGTTGTAGCTCATCACACGGATGCTGTGGATCAGGTTTAGCGCACGTGTTTGCGTTTATAAATGGACCAGGTTGACATTTTGCTGTAAAAACATTTTTATTTCTTAAAACTCATTAAAAATCGATCCATATCGGCGAAGGAAAACATTGTGTAGACGACAGAGCGTAGGCTGTCATAGGGGTAAGAGCGGGGCGGGGTATGTGTCAGTAGTTCGTTGCACACTTCAAGTAAGTCGGTCTGGGTACGCGGCGAACTGAGCCCACCTTTGCACTTGTTTTAAGTTTTTATAAGTTTTTAAAAGTTATTTTGTTTCAAAATAAATTCAGTTCTTCACAAATCTTGTTTTTAACTCGAAGAATACCCTTTGTCCGCTACATATTGTATGATTTGAAAACTAATCATGCAATAATATGTGACATTCACCAACCTGCACATGGCTAGCGTGTGTGGATTAAGGTCTAGACTCTCTTAAATCTGATAGTTGAGAGAAGATTCGTGCTTAGCAGTGGGATACTTACAAAGGGTTGAAGTGATTCAAATTCGAGACTCCGTACCGTCAGTCCTATTACGGCAGCTAGTATAAGTTGAGAAGCCATGTACACAGGAGATATAGGACAAGTATTTGCGCAAATATAAGACACACACTCTATTCTTTTTACTTTCAAAATCCGGTGGAAAAATGGACTGACACTACCAGTGAAAGTTTGGACGCAGTCCGATGGGTTACACCAACAATATTTCGAATCCGAACTAGTGTTAAGAAATTAGGAAAGCCTTAACACTCTGTCTGGTATAGCGCAGGATTTGAACCCGCGGGCGGCTCCAGAGGCCAGAGGAGACCACGATATACCCTAAGCCACCAAAGCAGTCAATTTATCTAATGATTGGGTAACAGAGGTGTAGAACTACTTTATGTTAATTTAACTTACTGGACCCTGTCGCCGGATTTTTTATCTTCTCAAGGCAAAGGATAGGCTCTTCGCAACCAGCTTCGTCTTCAGCTGAGGGGTTACAGGGCGGTTGGGAGTCGCAGGGATGGGGTGGATCTTTTTTCAAGCAGTGCTTCACTGGGATACCCTGTGCACGTTAATAATAATATAGTGGGACATTTACACACACGGTCATCTGATCCCAAACTAAGCAGAGCTTGTACTATGGAAACGAGATAACTGGTAATATACTACATATAATACTTTTCTTTTGTAAATATATACTTAGATATAGATAATTAGTTGTTGTTTGAAGTTTGAACTAAAAGAGTCCACATTTATGGTTTGAGTTTTTGGTGCGTACATAATTATATTGTTGTCACATATGTCCGGGGCCAGCTGAAAATCAGTGCTGTGCGCTAGTACAGCAATTACTGAGTTGGATCCCGTGTTGCATGCTAAAATATTTTTGTGTGATTTCTGTGATTGTACCTATAGTGTGTAACAAAATAAATAGTTTATATGGTTTATAATTACACCCAGACACAAGACAAACCGACATATTTAAACAAATGTTTGTCTCGGGTGGGAATCGAACCCACGACCAGCGGCGTGAAAAGCAAGTATCTTACCGACCACGCCACCGGCCCGTCAATAAATAATGACAATGAAATGAAATGAATTAAAATGAAATGAAATGAAATGAAATGAAATGAAATGAAATGAAATGAAATGAAATGAACATTAAAGGTTACACGACTCCGTTACCACCCAGCAAAAATAATATAATTTAAATATGGGCTTTGATTGCTCTTTAGATATTAACACGTCCAACTTCCAGTGCCCCATTTATAGGTCACTATGAACTAGCTTCACACGTCCGTGCCCAATGGGTCACTACGCAACGACCAGGTACGCACTAAGGGTAATTTAGCAAAGGTAAGTAATGAGAGTTTATCTCAGTGCAAGAGTCTCTGTTAAAGCACCTAAGTAAAGTGAAATATCTAAGTAAAGAACTGTTTTTATTTGTTTTTGGCAAAAATAATTCATTTATTATCACTAAATAAAATTTATGTGCAAAGAGTTCTGAGTGAGGCTCTTGAAAGTTCTTATTTTTCCATGATATTAAGAGATATGATTTACTTCTTTTGCGATGTCTGGTGACACCATGCAGAGAGGGTGGGTCGGCATTGTTGCTCCTTTATGGTTTCTAACCATATTGGGTCTCATTCCAATGCCACCTTCTCACCGATAATCATTCGTAATCACGAGTGAATCGGTATACTGGGCTGGCGCGTTCCATCGTAGACTACATCATTGCTTAACATCAGGCAAGTTGTAGTCAAGCGCAAGCCTATCGCAGAATAAAAAAAAATTAAACATTTTGTATGATAATTTTACTCACGGGAACTGGCATTTTGAGAGTAGCTAAGTATAAAATAATAAAATTAAGTTGACTTGATGTTCTAATTGTCTTTACATAATCCTTTATTGGGCCGGCAGTATGAAGTACAGTCACATCCTTTACTTTTTTCTTTATCATCAATATTTTTTTCCTTTTTCTTTATATCACTATTTTCTTGTACGAATTGCTCAACACGCGGTAGACATTGTTTATGTAAACAGTTTTTGCATGGTTCATCGTCATTCATTTTGATGGGGTGTGATGGTTAAATTTATCGAATTTTTGTGGGGGGTTCGATCCAAATTTTGCATGATAGAAAAGTAAGGACAGAGGAAAGCGGTTTTTGTTGACAGATGGTAATAACACGACGTAAAAATCTATTCTATTTCAAAGAGAATGCGAAAATATAGTCAGCCAGTATCATACATAACTACAACCGAATTTAAGAATCTTGACTGTGTTCTGAGTAAAATAGTACGAATTCGTCTCAGAGGGTGACGTACTGCATTAGGGTTTTCAGTTTTATACGGCAGACGGAAGCCTTCCTCACTATACCTAAATAGTACACACACGCACACTCACACACACACACACACACACACACACACACACACACACACACACACACACACACACACACACACACACACACACACACACACACACACACACACACACACACACACACACACACACACACACACACACACACACGCAGACACGCACGCACGAACGCACGCTCGGAAAAACGAAAAATCGGAAAACGGAAAAATCGTCAAAATTTCGGCGATTTTGAATACACTCCTACAATTAACGGGCTTAACCCTTTAATTGTAGGAGTGTATTCAAAATAAGGGTATTTCGCCATGTTGAATTTACAGTGAATTTATTTTATCATGAGATGTTTTTGCATTTTCTAGTTGCCGTCCGCGGCTTCAGGATAGGCTATTAAGATAAAAAGTAGCCTATGTTCTTTCTTAAGCTCTAGACTATCTGTGTACCAAATTTCATTGAAATTAGTTCAGTAGTTTAGCATGAAAGCGCTACAGACAAGTTACTTTCGCATTTAGAATATTACTAGCCTTTCGACTGCGAAGGTCCAGCTCCTCCTCCGCGAAAGTCGGTTATCGCGGTAAACCAGTCTTTTGCGCAGTTGGATAAAAACCTATGTGTTTCCTCGGGTGTCTCCCTCTCAACTATCTCCATACCAAATTTCATCCGAATCGGTCGGTTTTGGTGTGAAATCGCAGCAGACAGGGATACTTTCGCATTTATAATATTAAGTGAGGATTAAACAATACTAGCAGTCGCGAGTGGAAGACAGTTAATTTTCACATCAAGTATAAAAGGTAATACGTCATGAAAAACATCAAAAAAGTGTTAAAATTGTTTAATTGTAGAAACTTTTTCCACAGTTAAACCTATTTATAAAATAAAGAATAACATAATAGAACTTATATCCAATTTAGAAATAGACTAAAAATTTATATCTAACACATTGCATAATTCTAACTAGTTACTATTTATTTTCTGAATAATTAGAATTACGTATATTAGGAACATCATACACAGAGCTTTCATCAAAAGATTTAAACTTCACTGTTTTAACCCATTCCGGAAACTTATTCCAATCAAGAGTGTCTCGAAGCCTGCTATAGCCATTTCTAGCTGTATGTGATACTTGATTATACAGATGCTGAGAAATTTTACTACTCAAATCTAATGGATGAGATAAATCAGACAAAAATGCATCGTAATCATCACTAGCTCGAACAGAGTAAAATATTTTAAATAAATTTCTGCTTTCATATTTCTTAGTAAGATCATCTGAATCTGCTTGAATTTTCTTTATTATAATATCATTGATGAAACAGCGAACTGCTTCTATAGCATTATAATGGGCATCAACGAACGCTATTAGAGGGGGTTTCTTATAAATTTGTGTTTCATTTACATCTTTAACAACATTAAAATTATTATCAATATCTTCTACTCGAATATTACTCAGAGATTTTTTATCACTAATATTGTGTTGAGAGAAGTCCTTTCCTATGATAAATCCTAAAAGTTGAGACGTTTTATGCCTATAGTCACTAGGTTTACTCCAACTTTCAGAATCTGGATTCCCCGACATTGCTGTGTCTTTTTGGTGGATGATTTAAATTCCCCTTCTAGTTTCTGCTATCCAGTTTCTTCTGTTTGCTTTCTAGATCTCAATATCGGGACTTTGGTGCTATTTTAGGTTTTACTGTGGGTTTATTTTGTTACAGGTACTTATTTACAAAGTACCCATAACACTTAGTCTAAATTTCTACATTCTTAAAATAAAACATTAATTTCACCTTAAGGTATTGGCTTTTGGTTAACGATTTTGCCTTAATTTTCCTGTTTGCGCTAGATTATTAAAGATAATGGTAATAGCAAAGAGTTACAACAGTTTAATATAGATGTTTGAATAAGTAAATATAAACGAAGTCAATAGATTAACACAAAAAAATTATTGGAAATATGACATTCATGACTTCAGAGTAGAATCATCGTCACAGAATAAATATGACAAAAAAGAAAAACCTTCTTAGTCCGACTTCATCTTGAACGTTTGTTAAAACACGAACAGCTGTTCAAACAGCCCGATAGCTCATTTTTACTATTCACCAAAACAAAATACAAAATTCATTGATTTTTTTTATGGATGGCCTTTCCCGATTTGCCGAAACGAATTTATTTGGTTTACTGGACTTTTTCGGTGAGCTGTCCGAAGACGAGCGAATCGTTCAAGTACCATGATAACTGCCTTGAGGGCTCCTCTAATGTGGTGATGAGCCCCGGCTCAAGACTTAGCCGGACAAATCTGTTCAATTAGTTTAACTTCAGTTTATTTTGATGATGCGATTATGTTTGCAAGGAATCGGGACGCATTATCGCATTACCCGGGCTACTTGCTTGCGGTCGCTGTTCTGAGCAAAGAATATCGCAGCGAGTATAGCTCTTGTCGCTTTGGCTCAGTGTCGACCTAAGTAGTGAAGCGAGACCTCGCCGGCCGCAGCAGCGATATAGCGATCAACTATTAATGTATGCGTTCCTTTTGTTCACACGAAATGTATATCAATTGTAAAATTTTTGGGCTACAAAATCGCCGGTAGTCATTAGCTTCTTGTCGGCGGAGAGACAACTGAGTTTACTTGATTTTACTCCTATCTTACAAACCCAAAACCATTCCCAAACCAGGAGAATGCTCATCCTAACTCAGTGGGTTTGTATTCTTATGTATCTCCTTTGGTCACTTACTATCATGAGAAAAAAAACACAATCCATACTTTTCTGAAACTGTAATTATATTTTAAATTTTCAAAATTATATTTCTGCGGGTACAATGTCTAAATAAAATAGCAAAAAATGAATTAGAATAAATTAACTTGATCTAGGATTACATCAATTTCATGTGAAAAACAGACGACGAAAAATCGCAGTGCAAGGCTGTACATGCGTTTTATCGCGATAATGGAAAGTATAAAAAATAAATATCTAATTTGGCGATATCGGAGAAAAACCTTGGGTATTCATCATATTTTGGGTGAAAAATGTTAGGGTTGCGGTTGCTCGTTGTCTGTTTTCACCAATTAAGTCAAAGTTCATAGTCATCTCTGTGGCACGTTTAATTTACTCGAACTGCTTTGTTGATCACAAGTTTGTCTAAACTTACGTTCCACGGAATCAGGCTCTGTATAATTTACAGAATCTAATACATTTTCTACATCTTTTGGACATCTGGATATTTTTGGGATATCATGTTCTGAGCTGTCATTTGTTATACGTTCAATTTTTCTTGGTATGTTCAATGGATTTATGGAATCAATGAAATCACTTACAGCTGATTTACATCTACGTAAGATTCGATGACCGAGGTTGCTGATTGCATCTGCATTGACATCAGCGGGGCAATTGAGACAATTGCAGTCTGGACTCTTTTCTGTAGTAGGCTCATCTTTCTTTTTTGCAATAAGATGTACTTCTAAATCATTACTAACAGACGAACTTCTTAGATTTGTTGTTATATTTTCTAAATCTTTATGATCTATTTTAGTTTCTGATGTCAATTCCAGGCATTCAGTATTTTTGCTTGAATCCATTGCTCAGTCAGTCTAGCTGAACAGTTGTTAAATTCTACTGAAATTTTTCAGTTTACACAAAATGTTAGTCTTCGTCTTTAGTTTCGTCATCTTGCAAGTCGAATACATTCAAAACCTTGTTTTTGATGAAATCGAATGCTGCATTAAAAATGCTAAAACTGTGAGAACTTTTACAAGCTGGAACATCAAATTGTGAGCTTTGATCGTTAAAAGTTTTAGGTCTGCATTTATCAACCATTTGCGACATGTTCTGAACAGTGAAATGATCACTAATCATTTTTTTAATAGGTCCCATTGCTCTTTTCATTTTATAAAATGTATCGGTATAAAAAGCTGGCTTAGTATATGAATTTATGTCGCCTTGTTTTTCTTCATTTTTTTCAGTAAATAATGGTATAGTGTCATTCAAAACAACGGATGAATCTTCAAGACTGTCTTTTTTTGCATTAATAACTAAAGGATTATTTTTAAAGCTATCTGCTATAATTTCGGTCTCTATTTTTGTGTGGCTATGATTTGTATGAGTACTTTCTAGAGAATCAAGTTTTGGAGCAGCAACTTCATTTAAGTTGTTTTCATGATCAGGACTACTAAACGAGGAAAATTTATCTCCAATAAGAATTTTAAAAGGGTCTATTCTATCATTTATTTCATTTAGAGTTTCTTTAGGACGTACCTTAAGTTCAGTGCTTGAAGCAGTTTTTATTACAAAGTTTTTAGTAGTTTCAGTGTTCAATATAGAAACATCTTCTACAAAATTCGTCTTTAGAGTAGAACTATCACTAAGGGTTTCACCGTTACCTGTTAAAGTGGCATTGGCAATTTCTGTAGACCTACCTTTTGCTGTTTCAATCGTAACATCAGAAGAATGTGGAGGGAGTATCTTTCTGAATTCTCCGTTAGGGTAATTAACTATTTTAGTAGTGTCTGCAAGGTGATATTTTGTAGGGTCACCCGAAATAATGGGAATACTTTCATGACTATGTTTAATCACAGCGATAGGAGAACCTGAAGAGCTACGCTCAATCACTGTTATAACAGAGTCTGCAGGGCTACTTTCTGTAGTCTCTATCACTTTTGCAGAAGTTTCTGTAGAGATATTAATTGTAGTATCAGTCACAATAATGGTAACATTTGTAGAACTATGTTCATGCTCTACAATAAAAGAGTTTGTAGGACTGCCCTTGGCAGTGCTGTTTTTACTTCTGAATCCAACGGTTTCTTCTAAAAAGATAGTTTTTACTTCAGAATCATTGTTCAGTGTATTAGTACTATCATCGGGAGTGTCAGTACTATTTTTTATATTATCAGTCACTGTAATAAGAGGATCTTTGTCTTTTATATTAATAGTGTTTACGTTTGAAACAGTCACTTGATCAAGAGTATCATCACTTGATATAGATTTATTTTTGCGAAAATTCAATTGTTCTTCAATAAAATTCTTAATAGGGTGTATCCTTTCATTAATTTTGTTAAAAGATTGAATAAGATTTGTTGTAAGGCTAGTGTCGGAAATACCTTTATTTTGATTGTCTTCAATATTTTGAGAGTTTGGCATAAAAAGATTATCTAGGAAGTAAGAATTTAGAGTCAAATCATCTTTGATTGTTTCAGAGTTATCTTCAGAAGTTTCAATATCACTTACTGGTGTATCAATCACTTTGATATTAGTTTTTGAATGGTCTTCTAAATTATCATTATTTGTGGCAAGCACTTCAGTTACAATATTACTTTCAATTTTATTTGCCGTCGGATATCTAGGTTGTGCTATTATAGTGAGCTTTCTCAAATTGGGATTTAATTTATTTCCATACGAAACCACAACTTGTTCAAGTTTTATATCTTCATGCGATTTTTCAAAAGTATTTTCGGTGAAAGGATCTTCTGCATTCGAGAAATGAATTTTTAAGCTAGACATTTTGCTTAGCTCTAACTAGCTCTAACTTACAATATTCAGTAAAATGTGAACAATATATATCTTCATTCTAATCAATAGTCCACTAAAGAATCATCGCTCAAGTCTGCATTTAAATTAGTAGAAGATACGCTTAAATTACCCTTCAAATTCTCGGTACTAGCTCCTTCACCAAACATCGACCAAATTTTACTTTTTATAGACGTAAACATGCTGATATTTGCAGTAGTGTGAGGCTGATTAACATTTGATATATTTGTTGGCTCTTGATCATTGATTAAAGATTTTTTATCATTATTAATTTTAAGTTGCTCCATTTTATCACTTACAAAAGATATAGTGGAATCAAGTTGCATAGATATATTATCCATTACTCGTTTTGAAGTAATACTATTTATATCAACAGAGTTTTCTATATTAGCATAATTTCCACTATCACGCATAAGACGAGAATAACTAGCAGTGGCACTGCATTTTTTTGGTGGTTTCTTTTCTGTTTCACTTTGATTATTATTTCTTCTCAAACTATCTAATTGCCTACAACTTTCTGCTTTTATTAAAGATACGGCATCTTGCGTTTTATGAATAACCTTACACACTAGATCATTCATAGCACATTTTAGTGTGGACATTGTTTCGTCATGCGCTTCTATCATAGATTTGGCATTTTTCTCACACATATTAATAAATTCACATCCTGCTTCAGAAATATCACTCTTTGAAATAGTGATATTTAAACAGGATTTGTTAGCCTCTGGTTTCGGGCAAGGAGGTTCTTTCTCTGCGGGTGTATTTGTACACGATTGAAGTGATTTTATTGTTTCTACTACTTTTACTATGCACTCCTTTGACATTTTACTATCAGCTAAATCATTGAGGTCTATGTTATCAGATTTAGGAGGACATGGTTTTTTGGCTTTCGGTTTTGGGGGACACAAGTCATCCATTTTTTTCGGTGTATCACTATGAACTTTTTCTGCAGATTGTTTTTTTTCAGGTTTCTCTTTTTTAGGTGGTGGAGGAGGTGGAGTAGTTTGTGATTGTGCAGCTTTTTTACATTCAGATTCACACGCTCTTTGAGGTATATAAGGAGGAGGACAGCACATAGGCTGTTTCGTTACTTCATCTCTGGTTTGACAGTTAAGACACAAACAAGGATCATCAATTCGAATACAAATTCTATCTTCAGTTCTTGGTGGTACTAATACAAGTTTGCCATTAGTTATACATAATCTGGGCTTAGTTTCGGGTTCGCAAAGTTTAATCTTCGTCACTTTTTCCTGTGTACCATCTTTAGCATATATTGTGGGAAACCAGATGTCTTTAAAATATTTTGACTCAGTAGATGTGTATGTATGAACGCTGCTTGTCGCTGGACTTTTTATACTCTGAGCTTTATTAGGGCTATTTATTTTTTTATTATCTTCTGAGGGTGTAGGTAAACTTAGGGTTACACTTTCATATGAGATATAGTCTACACTGTTTGGTAAATCCTTTCGTGTTATGTTCGTATTTATATTATGTGCAGTATTCTTTCGACTTTGTGTTTCACTGCAAGATTTTGCAGGGTAGTTTATTGAATAAGGCTTTGTTGCGTCATTGCAGAAAATATGTTTGTATGAAGTGTCATCATCAACAGTTATATCGATAGATTTTTCTAGTCCAGATTGTTGAAAACCTCTAGAATTATGTAGATTGTTCTTTGTTAATAGCGGGCAAAAAGAAAGTACCTTGATTTCGCTGTCCCGTATTGGATTTGAAGTGTTTTCGAAGTCCAATTCCAAACTGCTATAACTTAAATCGTCAATACGTTCTTGAATATCATTATCCCCATTAACTTGTGTTGATTTGCTGAACACTCTGAAATTATCGGGTAAGTCACTATCAGCGTCTGAGTTTTTAGGATTCATCACAAAATATGGATATTTTAATTTATAAAGCCAATTGTGTTACATATTGATATTTACTTGTTCGGATGGAATAAAAATTTAAATAATATAACTTTGAAAATTTACGACATTTTTTTCTTGTAAAATGAAATCTGTCAGACAAAAAATACCAACTTGTCAATCAAAGAGTACATTATTGTTATTTTCTTTAAGTATTTGGTCTCTAAAAAGTCTGCATGTGTAATTTAAAGCTATAGTTACATACTATTTAAGCAGCGGTGGCGCAGCGGTATCGGCCTCGCCTTTCAAATATAAGGTTGTTTAATCCCTGGTTGTGCCCACATATCCTTGTGTGATTTGTTTCACCATTGCTGCTCAATATTGGTGAAGAAAAACATCATGACGAAACCTGCATGTCTAAAAACATTTGTGGGCATGTGACATCTACAAAAAGGAACTAAACCAGCGTGCGCGGAGATGAAACGATTCATTCAAAGATTCGTGGGATCGACCGTGATCCAAGTAGGTAAATAGGTAAGTTTAATACTCTAGAGGTACCTATAGGTTAGTTTCTGAGGAAAAAATACTGTTTCCCAGCCACATTACTGCAGTATCCCAGCCACATTGTTGTTTCTGGCTATTTGGTACGTGAAACAACTTGGTAGAAAAGAGTTCTCTAAGTTGTCTGTGCAGAAAAAAATATAAAAGAATACATGAGGATTTTAAACTCTTTGCAAACAATTTCATTAATGACATGTGGACTATTTAGAGAATCAATAACATTTAGAATGGGGCTTCAAATTTAACCAAATTTCAAGTATAACAAATATTTATCAAAAAAAGCTTTCCGCACTCCTTAAAATTAAATAATCTAAAGGTTTCAATGGCCTTTACCGACTAAAAAAAAAACTTAAAATTATCCGAATCGTAATGGAAGACCCAGATACACCAAAAGTGATCAATCGCACTCCAAGAGAAGGTCCATGCCCACCCAAATTAGATGTCTGTAAATTGGGTAAAAAGAGATCTGATCCAAAACCGAAATACGGGAAAGCTTGTTTTCCCAGCAAATGTCCTGACATAGAAGGTATATCACGATGCAAAGATGTGGAACCTTGCTGTCCACCAGGAACCACCAAAGATTGTACAAAGGAAGCACTGAAAGAACCAGAAGAGCCACCAAAACTATTGACTGCAAAAGATTTGTGCCCAAAAGTAGAAGAAGAAGAGAAAGAAGCTTGCAAGAATTTTAAATAACAATCACCTTTTAGCATGAATTTTATAGCATTGCAAGGATAAAGTGAAATGAAATATCTAATACTTGATACTAATATACTTTGAGATATACCCAGTTTATTTTTTGAGCTAGATAGTAATTTCAAAAGATACAATCTACTCTCTACGCAATATACAACCTTTACGGGGAATTTTATTCCCACTGATAAATTTTAGTATTGCAAATATTTTTTTTTATTCTGAAATAGGCTGGCGCTTGACTACAACTTGCCTGATGTTAAGCAATGATGTAGTCTACAATGTAACGCGCCAGCCTAGTATACCGAATCACTCGTGATTACGAATGATTATCGGTGAGAAGGTAGCAGTGGAATGAGCCTCCAAGGAAACTTTAAAGTAGCAACAATTCCGATTAATCAATTAATTCTATTATCGTATTCTTCTCAGCACAGTTTTCCAAATAGCGTTATTGCTATAGTGATAGTGTATTAATAGCATCGTGTTATTATCGTGTCCTTGAAAATCAGTTACTCTATCGATAGACCTATCGAAACTTAATAGTTTCGTTGGATCTATCGATACAGTAACTGCTATCGATAAAAAAGTAATATCAAAAATAAGTATTTTATCCCACAACTATTTCTTAAGTTAAGAAGTATCGATATTATCGGTAGTAACAGCACGAACATTATCTATAGTATCGATACTATCGAATGAATGCGTGACAATAATATCGATAGTATCGACAGCTTTCAATAGTATTGTCTAATTTTCACTACCTGTCGATATCATTCCAACATTTCGATAGGACTATTCGCACCATTGACTATTTCTAAGGTCAACTATCGATAGCTAAACCATCGCTATTGCAACAACGCTACTTCCGAAGACGCGGTAAGTTCACTTTTAGGCGGAGGCAGAAGCAGAGAGAATATATTTACTACCGGCTTACGGCAGCTATAAACTAGAAGAATATTAGTACAGATACAGTATCTATTGGCCTTTGATTCGCTTTATAGACTGTATCAAGCGTGATCTAGCCTCATTTAACATTAAGCATAGCAAATGGGAACAGCTTGCGGAAAGTAGGAGCCAGTGGAGGAAGCGTGTCGGCAAGGTCAGCAGTTTCACGACGGAGCCTGGTTCGACAAATTAGCCTTAAAAAGGAACCGACACGCCAGTGACATGCTTCCACGAGCCGCGGGGCACACTTGTTCGCGGTGTGGACTATCGTGCCGATCTCGGATTGATTGTGCAGTCATCAGAAAAGAACTGTGCCTCTTAAAGAACACTGCTTAAACCGTCTGTAATAGACGTCAAGGCCTAGTGTATATATTTGTATCTATTATAAAATATAAAGCTTAAGAGTTTGTTAGGTTGAACGCGCGAATTTCAGGGACTACTAGTGACATCATCATCGGCTTATTGCAGTCTATTGCTGGACACATGCCTCTGTATTGTTCATCAACACAAAGAAGACAACCAGTGAGACAGCCCACGGCTTATGTTCAGTCTCATCTGGTACCGCTACATTATGCTGCTGCATTCGACTATCACGTCAACCCTTTTTGTGTCCCACTACTGGGCACGGGTCTCCTCTCAACTACTTATCTTAATAGTCGAAAGAGTATAGGCCTTAATCCACACACGCTGGCTAAATGCGGGTTGGTGGTTGACGTGATTCATAGACTAAGGTTTAAAATAATAAGAACGTTCTTCGTGCAGAATACTACTTTATTTCTGGAATATTATTTGGGTTTCTTGACTCCACATTTATCCGTTATAGTGTCTTTCTGTTTGGTAGGACAAAGATCATCATCAAATTTCCTCTTGCAAGGATCAATTGAGGGGCATTTATTTGTTTTAGGACATTTGGATACTTTAGGCTCTTCTTGAGGCGGACATTCGTCCTTAGGTTTTGGTTTGCACTTAGGCTTTTTTGGTTCACAACTCGGCTTTTTCTCCATTGTTGTTTAGCCTTCTCTTTGATTGCTTCAAAGACTTTTTTATTACTGACGATTATTTAGTTTTTCTTTTGTTGGAAATTGATAGCTTCAGCATTTAGTTTCGTTATCATAATTTTGCATCTATATCTTTTTTTTACCTTCTTGGGTTTTCTGTTTTTTAGTAACGTTTTCTTGTTTACCTTTAGCAATTGTTTTCTTTTTATTAGGATACATTTTTGTATCATCGAGTATTGTATTTTTTTCGGGCATAATGTCAGTTGTTGTTTTGAGTTTTGATTTTGGACGTCTCGGCGATTTGGATGCACTTCTTGGGGCTTTGGATGATCCTTTTCTGGTATTCATTTTTAATTTATTTTCTTATTTTGTGCTCGTATTATAAATATGTTTTGTATGTTATCAAATGGACATTGTGGTTAGATTGTGGTTACGTTAATTTTGTTTACACCATGATTTTTGAATTGTTATCATTTTCATGTTTCTTATTTCTTTTGGATTCAATTTTTATTTGTGTCACATTGACAGGAAAATGTGTGATTTTCTTATTTTTATTTATAGAGGTTTCCATAGAGTGACACAAAGTACGTTAAACCATCAAGTATTTATCTTCTATGCTTTATGTTAAACGACCTCGGCAGTCGAGCGGTGTAACCCGTCCGATTGGGCTATACTGTGCTCGGGAGGTCGCGGGATCGATTCCCGCCCCGGACAATATTTGTGTAACAACAAATATTTGTTTCGGTGTTTGGTTGGTTGAGGGACTACCCTCCGTGCATCGGAGAGCACGTTAAGCTGTTGGCCCTGGTTGTTATTTACAATCGTTACGTGTACTTCGTAAGAAGTCAATATAATCTGACACCTGGGTTTAACCATCACGGCTACTGATTCCCTACGGGCTTCGAGGTCTGATGGCAGTCGCTCGTATAATTCTGGTAGCTATCCGCATTAGGTTAGACTGGGAGCCGACCCCAATAGAAATGGGAAAAAGGCAAGGGGAATGATGAGATAATAATATTATTTTAAAATGTATGGAAAAGTGATTTATGTAGAATAAATTATTTATGTATGTAGTTAAATACAGCTAAGAAAATTTACGCGCTAGGATGCCATGAACTTGTATATAAATACATGTACACGGATATAAACGTAACATAAAACTTATAACACCGCCTTTTTTGTCGAATGTTAATAAAATTTGTTCCTACCTAAATATTTGGCCCCAAATGCCCAATCTTACTCGATATATATACGCATTAATATTTTTTTTCATCTAGATGTGATTATTATATCGAACAAATTGTTTGAACAGTAACGTCCAGATTACCTTACCTACCCCAGTACTTACCGTCTACATAGAGTTCCATCGTCTTTTATTGGGCTGAGCATCCATATTTACAATAACTTACTATTACACTAAAGCAGCGGTGGCGCAGCGGTACGGGCCTCGCCTTAGAAAAATAAGCACGCGGGTTCGAATCCTGGTCGTGCCTGTAATCTGTCGTCCCTTGTCGTGGTCGTGGCTGAATAAAATTCATTTTATCTGAATTATATTAGCAACGCATATCATTGTGTTCAACGTCGGGCGATCGGCGAAGAAGCGCTGTACGTCAGCCATTACGCAGTGAAGCACTGAGCATTTACTTCTTCTTCTTTTAATTATGGCCGCTGCAGAAATTATTCCGCAATTTTGATATTGTCAAGTTTAAATAAGTTAAGTTTGAAATAACTAGTTTTAACGCAACTTAAATATTAATGTTTGGAGGTAGTCAGTAATAATTGTGATTAATATTTTTGGACGTCAAATACCCTCAGTCCACACGTGAACATGAAGTCTGAAAAGACTTTGAAACGCCGGGATCTAAAATCTAAAATAAACTGCGATAAAATCCGTTAAAAAGTAGTTTTATTTCAATGTGTGATATTCGCGTAAATCTAAGACAATACTAAGTTAAGTTTTTAAAAATTAGTAGTAAAAAACTAAAAAACTGCGACGTTCTAAGACGCCATTTCTTCGCTAGTCAACCACTGAGCATTTAATCACTAGGTTTTAGCATTGAAGCTCCGTACTGTCAACTCAGCGTAAGCGTTTATATGCTCTTTGCTGTCAACAGCGATTTTCCATACTATATTTTATTGTTAACCTAAAAGTTGATAGTAAACTTGTCTAATAACAGTCACCAAGGAGTTTTTACTTACAAAGTCACTTCGATTATCAAAGAAGAAGACCGGCGTAATTAATATAAAATTATATTTTAAGTATCATTATTCCTGTCCAGTACAACAACGCCTTCAGGGTGATGTTGGGGCTGCCGCGCTTTTGCAGCGCATCAGGGATGTTCGCTCTTTGGGGAACCAGATTTTTATGCAATCATACGATCCAGAATTGCCTCCCTGATGCGGCGAGTGCCTGAAAGCTCCAACAGTAACAATACTGTGGCGAACAGGCTGGATAGACAAATAATGTATAAATGGATGTCATCTCATAGATCATCATAAATAAATATAAATTAATATTCAGGGACATTAACACACACGGTCATCTGGTCCCAAGCTAAGCAGAGCTTGTGTTATGGAAACCAGATAACTGGTATATACTACTTTTCTTTTGTAAATATATACTTATAATAGATATTTACACCCAGACTCGACACAAACACCTAATCCTTAATCCTTTATCTATATTAAATAATAACTTGTGTACCTACTATGGATCTATGATCTGAAATAAATATTATTATTATTATTAAACTATTATAAGTTCCTAGGGGATTAAGTAAGTAAAACTAAGATAAAAGTTGAATTACCCGCGCACACGAGGTACCTAAGCAAGTATAGGTAAAAATAAAATTGCATTTTTAAAAACTCGTATGCTTTATTTCGTACTGGTGCGTTTGCCTTACAAATATACTTATTAAAATTAAACAAAAGTATAATGTTTTATTATTTTTCATCTATTATTATGTCGATCACTAAGATATGCCTTTGAAAAATAATAATGACAACAAATTATTAAATAAATAGGAAGATACTAAAGTATTATTATGCAAATTACAATTAATACAAAAATGAGTAGAATACTTAATGTAGCGATTGCCTTTTTCTTTAAAAATATCATAATAAAACAGTATTTAATGAAATAATTTAATCATTATTTTGTAATTCTCACAGGAATTATTAAATAATTATATTATAAGTTAATAAATTTTAGTGATATGCAATTATTATTACCAATTCCGAGAATCCATAACAAACCAGTTTTTACGTGACTCAATTTAAATATTTACCACCGTATTCATAAACGTCTTATAAGCTCATTATAGCTAAAATAGGTTTATAATTCGTTTCTTTTTTTTTATCAAAAATAGGCTTGCGCTTGACCACAACTTGCCTGGTGTGAAGCAATGATGCAGTACGATGGAACGCGCTTACCCAGTAAATACCGATCCACTCTTGACTTGAAGACCACTAGATTATTATAGCTATCGGGAAACATAGATGCCGGCAGCGAATTCCACAATTTGGCAGTTCGCACAATGAAAGTCATCTTGACATTTATACTAGTAAGAAAGAGACAAAGTGCATTTAAACTAAAGAGTCTTAAAAGATTTTTATGAATAAGACCGTAAAAATATAAACAGGAACCAAATTTTGTGCAAAATATAACAGAAAAAGGCCCGCCGTTTGTATCTTTGGTGAACAATTATTGCTTTTTCATACAAAATACAAACTATTATTACAATGCGCTGTTTATAAAGACATTTTCTTAAGTCTTTGGCGTTTGTCTAAACTGTATGACAATTGTTTATAAACATTAATAACCTCTTTTTTAAGTCGGTTAAAAAGCATGCATCACTGGGTTTATTATTTACATTTATTAAAAAATCTCAATTATAACTCACACAACATAATCAATAATAATAATAATAAATGGACGGAAACGATAAGATTTGCAACTAATATTCTTTATAATAAAACAATTATTTTGAACTCATTATTTTTTTTTAAATTTATGGCATACAGCATTATTATTATGCTATATACGTAATATAACTAACCATTTTATATAAAAAGTACAAAAAACACAAATAATCTCATTGTAATTTCAAATAATAAAAGTATTCTAAATGTACTAAGCATTTGACTTGCATTGTTATTTCGGCTTCACTGAAGCAGTTACATTTAATAACAATACAAAAAGAAATAAATTAGATAACTTATATTATATAAATGATAACGATTTTAAATGTAAAATAAATGTAAAATCTTTTCCATTGTGCATACAGGGACAGCTTATACAAAAATAAATGGAAGTTAAAATTTTTAATTTTACATAAAATTACACGCTACTTTGTAACTATTTGAGGTATAAAGAAAACGAGAAACTTTTATCCTAGACATTAAATGAATTAAATGTAGTTTCATTTAAAATACATTATTTACAATATCTTAAATGTATTGAAGTTACTTTGGCTCTCTCAAATTTCATTTAACTTAACATAATGAGTATAAATGAACTGTTTGAAACACCGAGAAAGCGAAATCCAGAAACGGTACTGACCTTACTAAGAGTGGTTTCAAACTAGCGTTCTAATATCGTATTGTTCGTTTAAAAACGCGTATGTCATCCTTAAAGTTTTAAATTATATAATAGACTAGCGGCCCGTCCCAGCTTCGCCTGGGTAGCTTCAGCCCACTCAACAATTTCCATAAAATGTGATAACCATAGCAGCGCCATCTATTAATTACTTACTCAACCCAGTCGAAAGGTATCGACATCTGTTAGAATCATTTAGAGTTAACAGATAAAATTGTGACTGTCAAATAATAACAGACAAATAATTAGCAATAAATTAAAATTGCGACCATAATTTGAGATTTAAACTATCCTATCTCTCAAGTTGGATCGAACTGCACATGGTGTGCGAATTTTATTATAATCGGTTAAGTGGTTTAGGAGTCCATTGAGGACAAACATTGTGACACGAGATTTATATATATAAGATTACAAGCTGAAAGTTTGTCAGAGTATGCTCCCAACACGGGTAATAAGCTTCAGTCGTCGAGGTTTAGGCCCGTAAACGGTTTTAAGCCTATAACGATTTTTTTTTAAATTTCCCTCTGCATAATATAAAAAGTCACGACATTCATTGCCAGACACCTCTAACATCGTAGCAACCCTTTGCCAGATATATTTAAATTTCATTTAAAATTATATAAACTTTAAGAGGTTGTCACGACGCGACTTACGGCGAACCCAACCTAACAAGGTGTTTATGTTTTTTCTAAAATGAAGAAGGTCTGGCGTTCATAGGCACTTGCTTCATAAAGGCTACACTTAGATAAACTCTTGCCAAATATCTAAAACTTTCACTTTGACAGGTAGAAACCTCCTTCTTTCTTGTTGCTCGAGTGGCTTTAATTTTAGTGAGGTTAGTACATAACTAATAATAATAAAATTTCATGGGGCACAGTGCTTAATTTAGGATCAGATGATCCTAAACTAAGCAGAGCTTGTATTAAGGAAACCAGATAACTGATAATATACTGCATATAATACTTTTCTTTTGTAAATACATACTTATGTACAGACAATTACACCCAGATACAAGACAAACAGACATGTTCATTACACAAATGTCTGACTTTGGTGGGAATCAAACCCACGACCTGCGGCGTAAAAAGCAAGTATCTCACCAACCACACCACATTATAAACCGACCAGTCATAATAAACCGCGATATAAACGCTGACGCTAAATAAACCGTATATTCGACAAAAAATACGCCAGTCTGAAACCATTCTTAATTATACAATAAAATAAAATGTTGTAAAATAAGGCTTGTACATACAAATATATTAATTTATCTACAGAAAGGAATTTTCTATGAAATGTTTAAATTAAATTGTCTCACATTAGATTGAAATAGTGTCCATGTAACTATCACTGATTCGTTGTTTACCGCCGAGATACTTATTCACACGGCGTACGTTGATATCTGAAAACAAAAACATATTTTTCTTTAGTATTAACTTAATTAAAATTGTAAATAATAAAAATATTATAGGTAGTGGGACATTAACACACACGGTCATCTGATCCCAAACTAAGCAGAGCTTGTACTATGGAAACCAGATAACTGGTAATATAATATAATACTTAAATATAGATAATTACACCCAGACACAAGACAAACAGACATGTTTGACTTAGGTGGAAATCGAACCCACGACCTGCGGCGTGAAAAGCAAGCATCTTACCGACCACGCCACCGGCCAAAGTTGCCGTGCTAAAGTTTGAACTCTGGTGACGCATATAGGCTACTTTGAAGCAGACTGCGCAAAAATAGGGTAATGTTACGGACAGAGCTGTGGGTGACAAGCCCCGACGACATTAACGCATGGTCTGTAGGCTGATTCACTAATTTCTTGATGCGCCGATCACGTTGCGGTGCAGTTGCAATCAAGTTTACGTTTCTGTGCAAACTGGTAATCTTGTCGCGTGACTCGAACTTGACGCGAGCGTATCTGACAGCGGTTGTCAAAATTACGAGAATACGAAAAGGGCTGTTTTGATCGGAACTTAACTGCAACTGCACTGCAACTGAACTAATTTAATTACGTGAATTATTGAAACCAAACTAAGCTGAGCTTATACAATAGAAACTAGATAGATACTCGTAAATACGTACATAATTATAAATACACCCACCACCAGATTACACCCATATTCAAAACAAAACATGTTCATGCGATGAATCTGTTCTGGATGGGAATCGAACCCAATACTTGCAGCGTAAAAGGCAAGTATCTTACCAACCACAAAACCGGTCTTCATTATAGCTTTCGTTTAACATTTTGTTCAGTTAACAGTTCCATTAATTTCGTTCTAATATATTTCTCATACAACGTAATTAGTTACAAACTACAACAGCTTCATTCTTCATCCGCCATTTTGATTCCTTCCCCATCGCAAACTTTTGAAAGTGTTCGCAGTGGAATCACTTAAATTTAATGTGCTGTAAGTTATCCTGGGCCTCTGGGACTGTTGCCCTTTGTACCATCCCTTAGGGATAGGGATGTCTGACAAAAGCGTTGCTATTGTGTTTGATTTTTAGACGATTAATTTATATGTTATTAGTGTGATTTTATTGATATGTCGACTGTTTTAATTTTGTTTTTTGAGGCAATAAAAAGTAAATGAAAAAGTCCGGAGACATGGCTTATGCTCAGCAATGAAAATCTTATGGTTAGTTGTTAGGTACCTATTGTATCTATATCATATAAAGTCCAAAAAGTGACCTAACTTGTATGATAAATTATAATTGAACTTCATAAACGTATTTGTCAAAATTTTGAAAATAGCTGAATCCATTTCCTTTTTACATTTGCTGAAATCACATTAGGAGAAAGTTGAAGTGAGAGAAAAAAAAACCATTAAAAGAACGAGAATATTAAGAGAGGATAAGAACCCAAAGCAAAGTGTGAACAGAACTATGATAGATTCACAAGAGATCTACACTAATCTCAAGTCCTATTCGATATCCGTTCTTATAGTTGACAACAGGCGAAATACTAACACTGTTGATACTCCACCCTATCCAAACGCTATAATATCAATTTGTAAAAGACCCTAATTGTAACACATTAAAGTCTAAAATCCAAGAACAACTCAGGTAGAAACTAAGTAAAATGTCTAAATTATTTATAGATCTATTGCAGTAGTGTCAAGGTTTGAATTCGAATGACTTTAGATCAGAACTGGATAAACCTCAACTGAGCAAGCACTTTGATGTAGCACCTATGGGATTGGGAATTTGTATCTAATTTGATGGTGGAGTCAAAACAATATATTGAACTGATACTTGCAAATCATGGATTTCGAGGGATTTTATATTTCATAGCATTTGAATGAAAAAAGGTTTTTGTTAAGGCTACTGAGCATGATGATTGCGCTTAAATAGAGTTAGGACTGTCGATAGTATTGTCTTACACAGCCTTAGGTTAAGTTTTATAAGTTAGTCTGAGTATAGAATTAGCCGTACATGAAGCAAACAATGAACACATGGTTTAGGTAGTCAACCCATTGGCAACAAAATTTATTTATTTACTAGCTTTCCGCCCGCAGCTTCGCCCGCGTGTATGTCGGTTATCGCGCCAAAACATTACCTTCTTTTTGCGCAGTCGGATAAAAACTATCCTATGTCCTTTCTTGGGTCTCAAACTACCTCCATACCCAATTTCATCCAAATCGGTTCAGTAGTTTTTGCGTGAAAGCGTAACAAACAAACTTACATTCGCATTTATAATATTATAGTATAGATTTAGGAAACCCAACAGCTTTTTTAACAAACACATTACATGCATGTATGCATTTACAATAATCGAAGCCAATAACAGAGTTCCACGGCAAGTGAATTTGAGGTATACAAAGATAGAATATAGGTAGGTGATGAAGTTGTAGTTACTGCAGACAATATGTTATAAAATGATATGAAATTGTTGTAGTAAATTTTCTCTTAGGGCTCTTAAATACATTGACTTATTTTGACACTACTGAAAGACATTGTTAAAAAGAAGCAGATTTTTTGTTCTGTAGTAATAGTGAATACTTATATAGTCATATTTAAAATATCAATATGAGCAGCGGTGGCGCAGCGGTACGTGCCTTGCCTTAGAAAAATAGTTTGCGGGTTCGAATCCTGTTGGTGCCCTTACATCTTTGTATGAATTGTTTCCAACCAACTAATCATTCGAGGACATGTAACATCCAACAACTCCTACTTGTTCAGCGTGTGTGGATTAAGGTCTAAACTCTCTCAATTCATACGATAGAGAAGAAGACCCATGCCTAGCAATGGGACACTAAAAAGGGTTGAAGTGATTTAAAATATCGTATCGTTTTGCCCATTATGGTCATACAGGCATTACCTTTTTATGCGCAGTCGGAGACAAACTATCCTATGTCCTTTCGTAAGTCTCAAACTATGTCCATATCAGATTTCATCTAAATCGGTTCCGTAATTCTGGCGTGAAAAAACAATAGACAGAGTTACTTTTTAATTTATAATATAGTAAGGATTTTCTGACAGAGGCAATGTTAAATTTTATTGTTTGAAACAAAAAAGAAAACAATTATTTCACTTTCCCAAAACCCTTTAACACTGTACACATTAAGTCTCCTAGTAAATTTAACTGCGTTTAAATGGCTTGCCGTTTAACAAGCACGGAATAACTAATGGGTATGTGTTGTGTATAAATCTCGTGCGTTTATCACCTCCAACCGCTTGTTTGGTCAGTTTTTAAAGGGTTTACCTCAGGGAGGTGTTTTAGCACCCGGAAACGATTTAGAAATGGATATTTAACTGACCGTCTTTAAGTGCTTATTTAATTGTTACGACATGAAATTGATAAAATAAATTGCAACAACCAACATGAGGCGACTTTTAAATGCAGACAGTTTGTTAACGTACTCAAAATTATTTTGCTATCGTTTAATAAAACATAGTAAATAAAGCTAAAAAAGGTTTATAATTCGTTCGTCTTTGTCTGTCACCTTGACATTTTTACTAGTAAGAAAGAGACAGAGTCCATTTTAACTAAAGGGTCTTCTGAGATTTTTATGTACAAGATCGTTAGCATCTAGTTAACCCATACCTGAGAAACACTTTTTACCTTCTCATTATCAACTAGGATTGTTCTATCTTAACTGAACATAATCTTAACGAGTTCTGAACCTAGAAAATCTTGGCTCCTAATCATACTGGCATGTTTTGTTCAGGTTAAAAAAATATGTCTAAACTGTTCTAAAGATTTTTCTAAGAGCCTCATCTGTCATAACTTTTCACCGACCTTTACAACAATATCCAGATGTCAATACTTACCACTTGGACAGCAACCCGGTCGCGGCGGAATGTGAGTACGGCCCGCCGTAAGGGGAGTATTGTGAGTACGGCCCCGTGTACGCGTACTCACTAGCTAACGTTGTCGTACCTGGAATTATATGAAATTGCTTAATCAGATGACCGTACATGTTAATGTACCTGTAGGCTAATTCACGTAATTAAAGTTCATTTGCAGTTAAGTTTCGATCAAAACAGCTCTCGCGTCAAGTTCGCATCACGCGAGCGCTTTACACTAGTTATGACAGCTAAACAATACAATAATACCATTTTGTACTAAGACGTAAACTTAATTGCAACTGCACCGTAACTCGATCGGCACGTCAAGAAATTACTTGAATTAAACGACAGAATATTTATTATTATTAATATTTAATAAAGAACTAAATTTATAACAATACTATCATAATAATATTTGAAAACATTAATACACCGACAAATCACGTTTTCTCCGATAAGGAAATGTGTATTGGACAAATTTAGAATGTTTTTTTTTTACTTTGTATATATATCAAATAAAATATCTTTTGTATCTGTAATTGGGTCATAAGTATTTGTCAAATTATGCTCACTAAGACCTATTATTATTATTATTATGTATGTCTTTTCTTATCTCGGAGCTATGGAGCTCCGGACTTTTGGAAGACGTGCGTGGGGCCGAAGCCAACACGTAGAGGCCCGTTAGACAATTTTGCTCTAAATGTAATGTGGCACCAACCGACGATTATCCCTGTTCGCACCATATAGGTACACCCAAGGACAATACCCGGTTAGAGCAGGACTATTGCAGAATATAGGAACTAAAATCTAGGTTATGGTGGTGGGTGCTAGTGGATTAGGTAATTAGGACTATGGATGGACTATGACTATGACTTATTATTATTATTATTGTTATTTTAATATTTTTGAAAAACCACGGGCATCTGAAATCACGGCAATAGCACGCCTAGGTACTACTTTTTCTTCTGTAAGTTTGCGAATCAGATCAAGTTTTAGTTAAATTTTAGAACGAAACAATGCTGAATCAAGGGCAACCACTAGTCTCTCTAAAAACTATCAACTATCTTTAAAACTGTTCAGCCAACGTAATTTATTATCTAAACAAATGATGTACTGTCTGTATGTCCTCCAGACTGTTTCCTCCTTCCTCCATCACTTAGCTACCGTCACTTTATAATTTATAGTTTGTATTGTTTCAAAGTTTGATTGAAGATAATTGTTAGAATGATTCTCAAAAAGTTTTAGAAACGGAAACTTTATACGAGAATATTGAGAAATAGGTATATTGTTATATTTATGCGGGATTGTGTGGGCAAATGTGAGTATTATTTAAAATATTACTATTATCCGAAAATTTAATTTTACTCGGGATGCTTACTGTTATGCCTTTTTTAATATAGTTTACCTAACCAGAAAACTGAACCTACATAGCATCAAGACAGTATAAAAATAAAATGTTTTTTATTATATTTCTGCTCGGTTAACTCGAAAAATGCTAATGAAGTGAATAAAATTATTTTTGAGGGATTTCCTCGAGGTTAACTAGAGTTTTTATTTACAATTTTTCGATTAATCGACAAAGTTACATCGACAACTTCAGTCCACCTCGTGATCTCAAAGACTAAAAACATTAACAGACTAGACAAAATCTTTGAAAGGAGGGTTTGGCGATAAAACGGGATGAAATTCGTGTCAAAACAGTTTTATTTCAATCTGTGACATTCGCGAAATTATAGGAAAATATTATGCAAATTAATGTTTCAAACATTATTCTTCTAAAAGATGCACATATATCCATCAATGAATAATTGATCTAATCACATGATTACATCACTCTACACCACTCAAATTTAATAGGCTTAACCAAAGGCACGCCTCAACCAAATTTAACACTAACACGCCCTGTGTAACCACCATCCTCCACCCTAGTTTAATATTTATAAACGTAGATCTAAACCCGTTTGAGCTGTACTTCTGTTCCGTCCTCTTGTCCCGGTTCGTTAGCTCAGACAAAGCCCGTATGATCCCCCCGAAAATTATTTGCATAGAGCTCCGAATGAGCTATTAAAGATGTCTGCAAACCACCCTCACCACCCAAGATAAGCAGATTGCGGCAGATTAAAGACCAAAATATGAAGGGGCGCAAACTCAGCCCTGTGGCACTCTATTTTAGAATCTCTCGTTAATATGCATAAGTGCTAAAACTGTGGGTTCTGTATGAAATTTTATGATGTTATAACGCTGAAAGCGTTGCGGGGTCCAAGGAGAAAATTAGATTTCCATTGGAGTGCCTCAGAGTGGTACTCGACTTTGTCGAAAGCTTTTCTCGAATATTTTTTCCTCTTTTGTTTTTGGGCTGTGATTCTTACTGTTTATCTGTTCGGCCACTTTTGTTTTAGCTTTTATTGTTTTATTGCTGTGCGCGGACTTTATTGAAGGGAGACACAATTTAATTCGGAGTTTTTGTTTTCTCGCTAAGTGGATGCGAACATCTTTTACGAAGATTAAGTAGATTATTTTTACACTCAAGTCTGACATCAATTACAGTTTGAGAAAATGTTCGATTGTTATAATTAAAATTAGACGGGCCGGTGGCGTGGTCGGTAAGATACTTGTTTTTCACGCCGCAGGTCGTGGGTTCGATTCGCACCCAAAACAAACACTAGTGATGAACATTTGTGTTTGTATTGAGTCTGGGTGTAAATATATTTTATAAGTACGTATTAACAAAAGAAAAGTATTATATGTATAGTTTATACCAGTTATCTGGTTTCCATCAAACAAGCTCTGCTTAGCTTGGGGCTATGACCGTGTGTTAATGTCCCAGAATATTCATTTATTTAATTTTATGAAATAATTTAATTTTGTAACACAAGTCTACATATCATTCTGAAAATGGTCTTTAAAATAATCATTAAGTATTTTAAACAATTCGTTAGAGTCTTCAGTTTTGTATAGCTAGATTAAGGGTATTACATCAAAAATAGTATACCCCAACATCAAATTATCCATTATACCTAAACCTATCTTGATACAGCCAATCCCAAGATTAGGAGGGTACAAAACACAAGAAGATAGGTTATAATGGTGCATATTAGGAGAGGCCTATGTCCAGCTTTGGATTGCTATAAGATGATAACGACTTATTCTAATGTAAAGTTAGGTACCTATATGTCATTATTTATATGTATAGATAAAAGAACTTACCATCATAATGTGGGTATGGAGGATAAGGAGGAGCGGGTGGCTGCAGCACCACGAGCGCAGCAGCGTCAGGACTCGCGGCCGCTGATGGTGGCTCACCACCAGCACCACCGTTCGAACCCGTTGAGTCATTTGTTGCTGTTGAATAATAAAAACATTATAAATTATCTTTTAATTATAGCTAACTTGAAAATTATTAGTATCTTACAACTAGCGTGGGCCTTATCTCAACTATCTTAGACCTTAATCCATACACGAAAGGCGATAATTGAGCCTAAATATCACTCCTTAACATTGAAGCGTTTAATTCTGAATTCTTTTTTGCTATTGAAAAAGCAATAACATATTGTGTCTTTTATTTTCTAACTATAGATTGACTATGATCTAAATGACGAACTAAATAGAATTTTGATTTACGGATACAAGCCATTCATATATTAAGTAAGACTATTAAAAATAAGAATAGGTCGCCCCCTTCTGTTTAATATTTATTACAAAAGAATCATCTTTTGATTGGCAAAATTTGCGGGGAGTTCCCGGGAGGTGAAGTGCTGGCGGCGCAGGTCCGTTGCCATGGATATGAAAAACGTACCTATAGGTATGTGTTTGAGCAAATCTCGGAACTTTTATATTATACTAGCTTTCCGACAGCGGCTTCGCCCGCGTGTATGTCGCTTATCGCGCCAAAACATTGCCTTAATTTTGCGCATTCGAATAAAAACTATCCTATGTCCTTTCTCGGGTCTCAAACTACCTCCATACCCAATTTCATCCAAATCGGTTCAGTAGTTTAAGCGGGAAAGCGTAACATACAGACATACAGACACAAGTTACTTCCGCATTTATAATATTAGTAGGGATTTTAAATTTGCGCCTTTATCTTACGGAAGTACTATTGAGACTCCCACCCCCTTGTAAGAAAAAATAAAACTCGGTAGATTCCCTTCCCCTTACTCGTCTTACGTAATAAATGAATGATCCCATAGAAGAAATTTATATATAACTTAGGTAGATTAACAGCAAATAGTACTTAGAATTTAAATAGAGAAAACCTGAACCTTAAAACCTATTACCCCAGACACTTGACAGTTAACTTTTACCTCCATAGTATAGGACCACAATTGCCAGGGCGTGACAAATGACGGGTTATGGTATATTTATGGTGAATTATTATGGTAAACTAACGTTACTTTTGTCAACTTGATTGTTTGTAACTGTAAGTGATTGTTCTAAGTACAGTTGGAAAAAAAATCTTAATATACCTAGAGGGAAAAAGTGACTAATTGGGTTATTCCCTTAGTATCCCATTCTTCCAATACAGTCAGTCAGTTAATACATCATACATTCAGATTAAAAGTGCACTCCACAGACGAAGGTAACGCAGCCTACAAATCTCTATCTTACAGAATGCACGCAGTCACAAGTTATGGCTGTGTTCATGGGTTTAAGTATGGTAGCCATCGACATCTAAAGCATCGGCAAAGCGCATAATTATGATGAAATGGTTTAGTTAAAAAAATATCCCACAAAAAAACTCCTCCGATTTTTATATATTTTTTGATTCTGTAATCGGCTTGCGCTTGACCACAACTTGCTTGTTGTTAAGCAATGCAGTCTACGATAATACGCGCTTACCCAGTAAATACAGATGCACTCGTGACTTGAAGACAGGCAGATTATAGCTATCGGGAAACATAGATGCCGGTAGCTAATTTCACAACTTGGCAGTTCGCACGATAAAAGTGGAAGTAAAGCGCTTTGTGCGTACCCGTGGAATTTCCACCATATAGCCGTACCTCTACTTGTCCGATGATGATGATGATGTCCGATGATGATGATAAGTATAGGTAAGTGAAAAAGACACTGTCTACAGTCATTTACAGCCAATATGGTCTCTGCTTACTCCACTTGCATTAGCAAGACAATAATCTTTAAATAATACAAACCGCAGAACTTTTAACAGGTATAGGTCAGATTTCATAGATCTTGTGTTACTGGGATGCGCGCGCGCACTCCATTCACATCGGAGGATGTGGTTAGCCTTTTGTAGTTTGTTCTTAGAATAATAATATATATATTTATAAATAACTACGCTCACTTTTATAATACGTAGGCAGAGGTAAAATATAATCATTAGGTATTCGAGAGCTATATGTATCTGCAGCGGTACAGGCCTTGCCTTAGAAATATAAGGTCGTGGGTTGGATTCCCGGTCGTGCTCACACATCTTTGTGTGAATTGTTTTATTTCCGCTGCTAAATATCGGTAAAGGAAAACATCGTGAGGAAACCGGCATGTCTAAGAACTAATCAATCGAGGACATGAGACATCCGCCCACCCACAGTTACCCAGCGTGTGTGGAGTAAGGCCTAAACTCTATCATAACTCTATCTAACTCTATCCCAATTTATGTAATTACAACGCACACTCTCCGAAGTGTATCCGATATTAAAAGACCAGCATTGGAGATTATAATTTGTGTATTATAAGTAACTAGCTTTCCGACAACGGCTTCGCCCGCGTGTATGTCGGTTATAGCGCCAAAACATTACCTTCCTTTTGCGCAGTCAGATAAAAACTATCCTATGTCCTTTCTCGGGTCTCAAACTACCTCCATACCCAATTTCATCCAAATCGGTTCAGTAGTTTAAGCGGGATAGCGTAACAGACAGACAGAGTTACTTTCGCATTTATAATATTATTATATTATATTATATATTATACTAGCAAACCCGGCGAACTCCGTTTCGCCACCAGATGGCTTCGTTTTATGTAACATTTTCCCGCTTTTCTGTTGAAATTTTTCCTGAATTTTCTTTGCTGTAAACCTCATAGAGCCTGAGACCTTTCCAACGAATGCAAAACCGTGGAAGTCGGTTCGTGCATTCCGGAGTTATAGCGTCAGGAAGGAAAACCCGACTTATTTTTATATAGTAGATTATAAGTAGGGATAGTAGGATAGAACAGCTACCACAATTCTGCTAAAACTCAATTGTACAAGTATCATTGCCGTGAAGCTATGTCCAATTTATGAATGAAGTATCTATGAATGATCGTCCGGTTCCCATGCGGCTCACCGCAACGTGCGGTGTCTTGTAATGGTATTGATTATCAAGCCATTATCACATGGGAATCTTTGTTATTATTTGTTACAAGCTAGGGAGTCCAGGGTTTGATTTTTGAATATTATTGAAGTTACAAATTTCTATTAATTTTGAAACACAATAGCCCAAAAAAATTAAATAAAACACCTTTTATTTTCATATTTCTTACTACAGAGCAGATGTGTGGCAGGAATTGTAAATCAAAACTAGATTCCGACAACTAACCCATAATAAGATGTAGAGCACCGGTGGCGCAGCGGTACGGACCTCGAAATATAAGGTCGCAGGATCGAAGCCCGGTCGTGCCCACAAATCTTTAAGTAAATTGTTTCATCTTCGCGAAGAAAAATATCGTGAGGAAACCAACATGTCTAAGAACGAATCTTAGGTGGACATGTGACATTCACCAACCCGCACTTGGCCAGCGTGTGTGGAGTAAGGTCTTAAATTTCTCAACTCGCAAAACAGTTGAGAGAAGATCAAAAAAGGGTTGACGTGAAAAGAAATATAATTTCTTCGTGCTTCATCCATAGAAAAAAGTAATTTAAAAAATGACTGGATGAATTCCAGATATTCCACAAGTTACTTACCAGAATGAGGAGTATAATGTGGATGAGCAGCATGCTCATAGGGCGCATCGAATAGTTCTCCGTAATACCCAGTAGCGCCACCTGCAGTTCCACCGAGTTCTGATAACAACTTATATTCGTCTTTGAGACTCCATTTTGATGATGACCAGAGCTGCAGGTAAAAAGAAAATTGGAAACTTAGTAAAATATCACGATTTTTTTGCAAATTTTTGGGTTAAAATGGTGTGGTGTTCGAGTTGAAATCCATAGTTACAATCCTGCCTCTACTGCTCGTGTAAGACAGGATCGACAGGGCCACGCTTTAAGAGGTTCTAAACCTCGGCCAGCCGGAAAACTTGAATGAATTCAAATAAAACCACTTTATAACGGATGTTATAGAGGTATCTTTTAGATTTTAGATCCCGACGTTTCAGTCTTTTCAGACTTCATGGTCACGGGTGGAAAAGAAAAGAAAAACACTGAAACGTCTGGATCTAAAATCTAAAATAAACCGCGATAAAATCCGTTATAAAGTAGTTTTATTTCAATGTGTGATATTCGCGTAAATCTAAGAAAATATTAACTTGAATTAACTAGTATTTCGCATGAGTTTCATCAAAAACTGAAAGTTGCAAAGGATATTGAACATCTTGCAGTCAAAGTAGATATTACAAAAGAAGAATTTAAAAAGGTTTTAGTATTGTTAACTGAAATAGGAGAGAAACCTAAAATCCTGGTCTATCTAAAAATAAACCTGATAGACATAAGTACCTACTTGTTTTAGAAATTTTGGTAATGTTAATTCTATTGACGGGCCGGTGGCGTGGTCGGTAAGATACTTGCTTTTCACGCCTCAGGTCGTGGGTTCGATTCCCACCCGAAACAAACATTAGTGATGAACATTTGTGTTTGTGTCGAGTCTGGGTGTAAATATTTATTCTATGTACTTATATATTTACAAAAGAAAAGTATTATATGTATGGTATATACCAGTTATCTGGTTTCTATAACACAAGCTCTGCTTAGCATGGGGCCAGATGACCGTGTGTGCTAATGTCCCAGAATATTAATTTGTTTATTATATTCTTTTAGGTTTTATTATTTATTCTATACTTTAATTCTAAACTAATGAGATATAAATTAATGACATATCGAATACGTATTTTAGACGCTTTAATTATGGCATAATTGCTGTGTTCCGGTGCGATTTCTGGTGCCACCATGCAGTGCGGGTGGGTCGGATTGCTCCTTTAAGGTTTCTAACCTTAAAGAAGCTCATTCCACTACCACCTTCTCACCGATATCATTTGTAATCACGAGTGAATCGGTGTAATGGGCTGGCGCGTTTTATCGTACACTACATCATTGCTTAACAGCAGGCAAGTTGTAGCCAAGCGCCAGCCTATCGAGGAATAAAAAAGAATGGACCGATCTTCTTTCTGATAATTGCAGAGATAAACAACATATTTATCTTCACCATCCGTAACTAAATCTTTTTATAAATCATTGCTGTTAGTTGTATCTACACTGATTTTACCATAACAATGTTAATCTATCTCCTCTTACGGTTAACCATAAAGATAATTACAAAGACAACACTAACAAACACAAATTAGTTTTACCAACATTGCATTTACAGCGTAGCGTGAATTGACGCGTAAATTTCGTCGGCCATCTTGTGCAGTGACGAATTGCCGCGGTCGAGAGCTAATGACGTCACTTCCGCCAGCCATTACGAGCGCACAAAAGTAGGATTTAATACTCGTTTCGTTCATGGTTTTGTATTGAGATTTATCGGAATCAGTTTTATTATGCTTGAATTCAAATTATGTCACTTTTGATTAAAAAAATAACCAATCGGGGCATGAATGGACCTTTTTACTTATGCAGTTACTTACATTTGAGTATATTTGGTCGCCGTTGTAGTGACTTCTCTGTCTCTTGATATCATCTTCTGAATGGCTGTTGAAGTCTCGATTCTCATCTGGAATAATATCTTTAATCAATTACTAAGATAGAAATACATCTAAACAGTTTATCAAAAAAGTCTCTCCTTTTCTTTCTAATTTTACAATAACCTGATATTTTAGATTTTACATCCCGACATTTCAAAAGTGTTTCCAGATTTCAAAGTCACGACATGAAGTCTGAAATATGGATTGACGTTTTTGACGTCCAAAATTATTAATCACAATTATTACTGACTATACCTATAAACATGATTACATATTTAAATTGCGTTCCGATAACAAACTGAGCTCACAGTGTCTTGAATTCTGACTTGATTTTGCTTGGGTTTTGGTACGAGTAAATAAAACACTGGGTCCCAAGCAACCATTTTCTCTGTTAAACTTAGGATGGTAAACCTCCATCTGGTCATTTTCTCAAAAAAATCACATTTCCAATAGAAATGCAGGACGGAGAGATGTTTAAGCCCGCAAAAACTATTGACAATAATTTGAAGAAAGGCAAGACGCTTCTTACATGGTTATAAATGGTTTCAGAGAATACTTATAACATAGCTAGTATTACCCGAAGGTGTCGGCAGAGCGAATGTCACCCACTTTTTGCCGGCTATTTTTAGGCCCCAAACGGAATAGAGCGAGCCTAATGCCGTTTATCGGGCACAATTCAAAACTTCGAAGTGCTATCAAGATTTTCTGAGTACATTTATTTTTGTGTGACCTGGGAATCGAATACGGAACCTCGTGGTTATTAAAGGAATACGCTTAATCAGTGGCCCACCGACGCAGCAATAACAGTTCTTTATACCCGATAAAAACGAAAATCCTTCTAAATCTTCTAAATAGTCCATTCAATTTAACTACAAGCACAAAGTCAATTAATAATCTCAATTACTGCAATTTAAAATAAAGTTTGACAGTTCTCAATATTTATATCTAGTTTGAACCGCTTTATCAAATCTGTCTCTAGGGTGAACTCTATATAAAGACTCTACATAGAGAAAAGTCGTAAGCGATGTTAGTAGAGGCAGTAAAATACTCGCGGCCTAGCGTTCGTTTTATGCCTCTAAAATAGAGATGTGTAGTTTGCTGACAAAACTATCGATAAATTTTAGGCTAACACCTTTTTTTTTAGCTGCGTGTGTTTAGATTAGACATTAGATTCTGTTAGTGTCTGTTAGTTGGACCGTATACTTATAGCAATAATAAAAAAATCAAAAAATCTAACATAAAAATTTTTAAACATCTATATATGTAAAGATGCTTAGGAAATTATTAACACTTAAAATAAATCCGACTGTACGTTTAGATTGATCTATAAATTGCGACATAACTGCCGTAATTTCTATCACTGTTTGTAACATTATGAGATAACTAGCTTCTGCCCGGGTAGTGTTAGAATAAAAAGTAGGCAGACTATAATCTATCTCTGTGCTAAATTTCATCTAAATCTGTATAAAAGTTTTCTTGAAAAAGAATATCATCCGTCTACACATTAGTACACATCCATACAAACTCTCGCATTATAATATTAGTAAGATAATATAGTAAGATGATAAGTTATTGTAATTTGCAAACATACATACAAAACACCTATTTACGTTGTATGGTAAAAAAATAAGTACAAAATCACATACAAACAAATCCCCAAATCAAAACTCAATGGCCGTACAAAAATACTCGTAATCCCGTTTATCGATAACGTGTCCCATCTCTAACACCCTTTCAGCCATAGTTGTGATCACGAGGCGAAACCGCCAAGATTTACAGAGCTATTAAGTACTGCACGAATTGTGAACTTAATATTATAAGTTCTATTAAATTCAGCTACACAATCTTACGTCTTATCAATGGAGCAGGTAGACTCGGGGCGCTTAGACCCAGTGGAATTTTTTGCTGTTTTACGCAACCTATACAGCGTGTGTCTTAGACCCAGAGATAATATTGAAAACAGGTTATAACTGGTAGGCTTCAGCGGTTTTGTAATTCACCAGACAAAGGTAAACCACGAAGCGGTCTTGCCGTGATCGGTGCGATGTATAGTGACACCATTTAAGAAGGTGGGTCGGAATTGTGGCTCCTTTATGGTCACTAACCATATGTAACCTCATTCTACTGCCACCTACTCACCGAAAATCATTCATAATCACAAGTGAATCTGTATATTGCCCAGGCGCTATATTGCTTAACATCAGGTAAGTTGTGGTCAAGCGCGAGCCGATTTATGAATAAAAAAAACAGGGACTTTATAGTTTCAGAATGTTTTCCAACTAAACCCATGTGTTACACTCAATACGAATTAAAGTTACGATTCATAATAATCAATGTATTATTGCAAACTATATTACTGCTAACATTGTGAATGTCGTAGTATGGGGGATAATAAATGAACGAACTCAGTCAATCGACTTGAGCGGAACTAGTATGTTGTCAGGTTCAAAGTTCCTTCGGGATAATTTACTCATATCACTTAGATAAAGTTGCTAAAGATATCAAGAAAGAGAGTCATAATATTATAACTAATGGGTGCTTATAACCATCCCAATTACACATACCCTGGTCTTCATGTCTCTTTCTTTTCAACCCAGTCGCGTTTCCATTATGTAGACCTTCTACTTGCTCGATACCTAAGATTCCGTTGATGCTGTAGCTGCCTGTGTTGGTAACGTGCTGGTCTGTGGCAGGGGAGAGTACTGCTGTGGTGCCGGGAGCGTTGCCTGCATGGGTTATTACCTAGGAAAAGATAGGCAGGTTACAAAAGACTGTTGAGTATCTTTCAATCAATTGTGTACCATCTTAGAACCGTCCGGTGAAGACCGCCCAGTGAATTGATAAAATAAAGTCCTTCTGGAAAATTAGAAAGGCACTTCGAAAAAGACCGATCTGGATGATGCTAGCAAAATAGAGTGGAACTGACCAGTATCTTATTAATACCCAGAGCACTTCGACCCAGTCACATCTTTTGTGCTTAACTGTGCAGTATACAAGTTGAAAGCCTCTGTAGTCTAGCTGAGTAAGCCGTCCGATTATGCCCTACTGTGACTGGGGGGTTGCGGGTTCGGCTCCCGCCCCGGGTAATCTTTGTATTATAACAATTTTTGTTTGGTTGAGGGATTACGGACTACACTCCGTGCCTCGAAAAGCACATTAAGCAGTTGGTCATTGTCACTTAAAAACATCTATGACAATCGTTAAAGATAGCCAGAAGTCTAATATAATCTGAAACCTGCCTGGTCTAATTATCTCGGCTACTGGTTCCCTACGGGTTTCGAAGTCTGATGGCAGTTGCTTGTTTAATTCAGGTAGCTAGCCGCATCAGATTTCACTGGGAGCCGATCCCAATAGAAATAGGAAAAAAGACAAGAAAATTATGACACCCGTTGTTCAATGATTCGGATGTGCTTGCTTTAAAGAAAGTTAATGGTATGTGAGATGTTTTTATGGTTTATGTCATGGTCTTTACTATCGTAGGTACAGGGATGACGAAACCACAGTCCCCTGTTTTTGGACGCTTTATTATCTATCATCATCGGCCTATTGCAGTCCACACTTAGACATAGGCCTCTCCTAATAAGCGCGAATTCATTCTGTCTTTGATTTGTCGCATCCAGTTACTGCCAACTACCTTTAGCAGATCGTCACTCCACCTAGCTGGAAGGCGTCCTTTACTACGTTTGCCAAGACATGGTCTCCACTCAGGAACTCGCTTACCCCAGCGGTTATATCATTGATAGATATGGCCAGCCCACAGTTTACTCAGCTGACTCTTCCTAAACCACTAAATGTATACCATGTATATAATTCTTTCTAGAAGGTTTGTATATTTGTGGTCTTATCGCACTCGTTACTTACAGAAACAACACTGCCTTGCGCTGAGCTGATCTCCTGCTCCTGTTGCTGTTGTTGTTGGTTGTGCGCTTGTTTCGCCTTCTCTGCTGCTTTGTTGCGGACGATCCTGAACAAAAATTATTTTTTAGTTACTATCTTGAGGGTTTGGTTTAGTCCTTGTATTTTAAATTCAAAAGCAATGCCAGACCGAACAAAGAAATTAGTAGAAACAGTTCACAGAGTTTCTGCCCAGTGCATATTGTTAGACTAGGACTGACGATGTCTGGGGATGACTGACAAGAAGCACTGGAGTTTGTGAAGCTATGTTTTATGCCTAACCTAGCTGTAAAGATAAATTTATTGCCAAACAAAACAGATAACAATAGGTTATACTATAGTTAGTCTCTATACTAGGATTTACTGAGTCGTGGTGTCTTCTCTTAACAAATAAAAATATATATCCTAACAATAATGATGATGATAATAGACTCGCCCTGTTTATCAATGCATCCAAAGATTGTTAATTCTCTTTCCCGTTCTAAAAACTCGTATATCAATACACCACAGTGTAGAAAGGAAATTTTCGAAAAAACTATTTACAACGGACCTCTTGTACTCGTGAACTCTTTACTATTTTTTTTTTATTTTTTTATTGTTTTCGTGATGATAATCTAAAATAAATTACAAGGTAATAAATAACTCCAATTTTTGACAAATATGTACCATAGGGTGGTTTTTTTGACAAAGCGTGTCGGAAGCGCGACTAATCGTTGCGACCGCTCTGAATATTGCAAAAGGATGTCTTGTCGCGTGCCGCGGTAATTCATTGTTGCTCGCGGATTGTCGCTGCGACTTTTTAGTCGACTTTTTAGGGTCGCGTAATGGATTATTCATGTCATTTTCTCTAATTGTAAGAAAGTAATGTGATGATATGGAAGTAGAGTAGTTTTCTTGCTGATTTTGATGGTGTTTCATGGAGTTAGGTATATCAAGAAAGGGAAGTCTTTAAACAAAATCTACGTATTACTAAAAATCGGAAATCGTGATGTCGTTTGATACTCTTTAACGGTAAAACATTTCGGATGAAATGTTGCGCATATATAATAATTATAATAATATAGTTCGACATTAACATACACGGCCATTTGATCCCAAATCAAGCAGAGCTTGTATTATGGAAACCAGATAGATAATATACATACTACTTAAAATACTTTTGCTTTTGTAAATACCTACTTTAATATAGATAATTACACCCAGACTCAAGACAAATAGTTGTTTTTCACACAAATGTCTGACTTGGGTGGTAAGCGAATCCACGACCTGCGGCGTGAAAAGCAAGTGTCTTAGCGACCTCGCCACCGGCCCGTCACTATAATTTGTAACCTAAATTAACAGTTGCCAGTGCAAGGGGTGGAAGTTAATTTTCTATACTTCAGATTGAGTTGAAATGAAACTAGATTTTCTTCTTAATAATGCCTATACTGGCCTAAATGGTCCTTCGAATACTTTCTACTGTATTAAGGCGGTTAATCGGCTTTTTATTTGGTTATTTTTTTTTGAGATTAAGTACTTTAAAGGCTTTTAATTCCAAATAATATTATTTTTAAAACAGACTTCTAATATTAGACACATTTAATATATAAATAAACCCAAATAACAAAATCATATACCACTCGGCATTTTATTTTGGCGCCATTACTGGTTTGACAGTTCATTCTCCCGCCATGATAGATAGCGCGCGTTCGTGAAATATTGCCAGCCTCTACAGAGTTGACGTATGCAAAAATTGTTTAGTAAAGTTATCAAAAAGGTTGGTTAGTTTGAGATAGGGTCATCTGTTAAGGATGAAGATGAGGGGTTAATTTGATCGATGTGTTGAGGTGTTACAATAATCATGTAGATATTATATTAAACATAAGGGACTAGGTATAGTGCATCAGTATTAAGTCCATACATGTATTAAAGAAGTATTTCTTTACGCACTATATTGTATACTTGATGTATCCGCAATCTTTTTTTTGTTCCAATCACAGATAATATAATACTATACTAGTACCAATAAAGAAAAATGAAACAATAATAAATAAATACTTGTTCAGTATTTTCTTAAATAGAAATAAAACTATTTTTATAACTAATTTTATCGCAGTTTATTTTAGATTTTAGATACCAACGTTTTAAAGTCTTATCAGATTTCATGGACACGGGTGGAATTAAGTATTTAACGTGAAAAATTATTAATCACAATTATTACTGACTACCTACAAACATTATTATTTATGTTGCGTTTCGATTTAAGCAAACAGCTCACAGTGTCTTGAATTCTGACTTTTGGTACAAGTGAATTAAGCACTGGGTCCCAAGCAGACGGTATATTCCAACCTTTTTCTCTGTTCAATTTAAAAACATCCTAATTTTAAAACTTTTAAAAAATAACTACTTACTCATATTTACTTTTATAATTGACAATAAAAAGCTTAATAAGAACCGGAAGACATTACCGAAGTAAAAATATCTACATGCACACAATTTTTGCAAAACGACTCAAATATTCAGGAAAAATGCAAAATCTTCACAATTGCCCACAAAGCTAGGTTATGATATCCGTTTCCGGCATAAAGGGTTGCCAGACCCGGCCATGTTTTACCCTTTAATATATTATTACGCTCTTTTATAATACGAGTGGTTTTGCAAATATTTTTGATTTATTCCCCCGTTTCCCCGTAATTTGCTTTAGAAAGTTGATTTGGTGAATAAATTTTATTCACTACGGATGGTATTCCATGGATTTATGTTGGTGTTTTAACATAAAGAACATACCCCGTATTCATAAACATATTTTAGGCTCATAATAGCTGAAATAGGTTTATGTCACAAAGCGCTTTGCTTCCACTTTCATTGTGCGAATAGTTTTATTTATGTGTTTTATGTTTCCCGATAGCTTCAATCTGCCGGTCTTCAAGTCACGAGTGAATCAGTATTTACTGGGTAAGCGCGTTCCATCGTAGACTGCATCATTGCTTCACATCAGGCAAGTTGTGATCAAGCGCAAGGCTATTTTAAGATAAAAAATAATAATAATTCGTTTGTCTTTGTCTGTCATCGTAACATTTACACTAGTAAGAAAGAGACAAAGTCCATTTTAACTAAAGAGTCTTATAACTTTTTTATGAACAAGACCGTAACATTGAAATAAAACTACTTTTTAACGGATTTTATCGCGGTTAATCAATCAATCAATAATAATATCAATTATTACTATCTCAAGTGTCAAGTCCCTCTACAAGATGCGGGTGTTTATAAAATTGACTGTGAGTGTGGACTCTCATATATAGGACAAACAAGAAGAAGTATAGGGACCCGCGTAAAAGAACACATAGCTGACGTTAAACATCAACGCTCGACGAAATCTGCAGTGTGTGAACATACTCAAACAGGCCCCAACCATTACTTGAGATTTGATAAAACACAGGTCCTTGTCAAAGAAAACCGGTTCCTAACAAGAATGATCCGCGAAGCTATTGAAATTAAAAAACATCCTAATTTTAACAGAGAAAATGGTTGGAATATAGGTACCACCAGCTTGGGACCCAGTACTTAATTTACTTGTACCAAAACCCAAGCAAAATCAACTCAGAATTCAAGACACTGTGAGCTCAGTTTGCTTAAATCCGAACGCAACTTAAATATTAATGTTTGAAGGTATTCAGTAATAATTGTGATTAATATTTTTGGACGTCAAATATCTCAGTCCACCCGTGAACATGAAGTCTGAAAAGACTTTGAAACGTAGGGATCTAAAATCTAAAATAAACCGCGATGAAATCCGTTAAAAAGTAGTTTTATTTCAATGTGTGATATTCGCGTAAATCTAAGACAATACCGTAACAGCTACTCATATCATTGAAAACTAGATTCTTATTATAATGATAATTGTCTTCCGTAAGATATTATTATTAAATTTCACAGCTGACACAGTACTAAAATAATAATGGTATTAATCTACATCGACATCCCTAAATTACTCTATCCATAGACGCATACGTAGTAGGTGCGCGGCAAAAAATTTAAATGTCAAACTGGGGTTGCCAGAGTTATTGCTTCAATTACCCGTCCCCCCGATTAAAATGTCTTAGTGTTGCCTCGTAAGCTATTTTTGCGCTTTTTTCAAAGTTTAATTTCGTTTTTTTATTTTTAAATATTCTGTAGTTGGGTGTTAACCTGTTTGAGTTTTGTATCTAGTTTTCCAGCAACTTATTTGATTGATTGCCTCAGTGGTCCTGTGGTAAGCTTGTTCGTTTTACAACCGCGATGTCCTGGATTCGATTCCCGGGTCAAGCAAAAAGACTTTTCTAGTATGATTAGTATGATTTTCTTCGGGGAGTGTGCGTTGGAATTACACAATCTTATTCCCCCATCCCCGTTCTTCCATTGAACAAGTAGAGGTAGGGCTATGCGCCACCGTTATATGGTGGAAATTCTACGGGTAGGTACGCACAAAGCGCTTTGCTTCGACTTTCATTGTGCGAACTGCCAAATTGTGGAATTCACTGCCGGCATATATTTTTCCCGATAGCTATAATGTGGCAGTCTTCAAGTCACGAGTGAATCGGTATTTACTGGGTAAGCGCGTTCCATCGTAGACTGCATCATTGCTTCACATCAGGCAAGTTGTGGTCAAGCGCAAGCCTATTTTAGATTTTAAAAAATGATTAGAGAATCGTTGCTGCTCGAAGTTTGGAATTGTACCATAAAATTAATTTTAACTGAACTATCATGAATATTATTAATAATTTGCGTGTTATCCTAAAGATCCGCTTTTAGCTACTAGTTATATTAATAATCAAAAAAGTTAAAATCAAATCAAATTAAAAATCCCTCCACATAAACACCTCAGATTCTATTAAAGTTGAAAAATATCAAAACACGGAGTCAATTTGATATCCATCCCCTTGCTATACGAGGGTAATTTTAACCCCCCGATGATACGACACGCGTGCGCCACGTGTCTGACTCGACGACACGGTCACGACACGTGAACGTAATGTAACAGTGACGGAACTCGAAATGCGGTCGTTTGAGAACCAATAATGATTAGTTGAGTGGAAGTTATCCGTTTTCGGGTGAAAATAGTGTTTATAGATAAATAAATAAAATAAATAAATAAATATTCTGGGACATTAACACACACGGTCATCTGGTCCCAAGCTAAGCAGAGCTTGTGTTATGGAAACCAGATAACTGGTTTAAACTATACATATAATACTTTTCTTTTGTAAATATATACTTATAATAGAGATTTACACCCAGACTCGACACAAACACAAATGTTCATCACTAATATTTGTCTCGGGTGGGAATCGAACCCACGACCTGCGGCGTGAAAAGCAAGTATCTTACCGACCACGCTATGCGCCACCGGCTCGTCATATTTATTTAAGCAAAAGAATTAGAGTCGCGGCGGTATCAGCCTCGCCTTTTGAATGGAGCCAGTTTGAGTGGAGACCGCGAATTGTAATTTTATCTTACCTAGAACAGAATTACCGGGATAAATGGCAATGCTGAACCTAACTAAATGAATTCTATCAAAAACCGTATTGATTTTTGTTAGAAACTGTTTGTCCTTTACTAAAATTAACTGTTTTATGGGGCAGTGTAGGTATACATTTCTACAATAAACTTAAGGAAATGACTATTAACAAATTAAAATACGAAATAAATTTGAAACGTCGGGATCTAAAATCTAAAATAAACCGCAATAAAATCCGTTAAAAAGTAGTATTATTTAAAATTTAAAATAATCACCAAATCTAAGACATAAAGCGTATTATAAAATGTCACACTATGTAACGAGTGAAAACGCTTGGAATTAAGTCGCTGTAATATAACACACTAAACAAAATGTATTAGATATAAGTACTTCTTAAAAAAAAAGCCTACTGAGTTTTTTGGCAGTGATTCTAAATTATTTCAAGTCATGCAGTAGCAGAAGAAATTGGACAATTTTTATGTATAATAGTCTCGCGTCTCAAAAAAAATAAAGCATTTTTCATTTTTTTTTCTTAACAACAAATTTTCATTTTCACAAACTTTCCCATTTACATTACTAGTATGTGTAATGTCCAACCCCTTAAGTCTATTAAAATGTGCTTACTCGAAGTGCACCCAGTGGGGTGCAATGATGTCCATTATTGAACAATAACTGGTTTATTGGGTATCAATATACACGAGAGGGTTAGGGTGGAATTTGTATTACTCCGTTGCATTTTGAGAGGTTCGCTTTTCATTATTGAAAACTATCATCCACCGACTGCTTTGCCCGCGTGGTACTTATTGGGGATAATTCAGACCATAATCTATCTCTCTGCTAAATTTCATCCAATTCGTGCGTGAAAGGGCAATAAATACATTCATACAAGTAGAAGAAGGAGAGAGCTAGCCTTCACGGCTTTGCCTGCGTTGTATATACTATATAAATAAACAAATATTCTGGGACATTAACACACACGGTCATCTGGTCCCAAGCTAAGCAGAGCTTGTGTTATGGAAACCAGATAACTGGTATATACCATACATATAATACTTTTCTTTCGTAAATATATACTTATAATAGATATTTACATCCAGACTCGACACAAACACAAATTTTCATCACTAATGTTTGTCTCGGGTGGGAATCGAACCCACGACCTGCGGCGTGAAAAGACCACGCCACCGGCCCGTCAACATATCTATGTGCTATTCCAGACTGTAATTTATCTCTGTTCCAAATTTCATCCAAATTTACATATCAGTTCTTGCGTGAAATAGAGTACTTAACAATCAACACCACATCGATATAATCTCTCGTTCTTATAATAAGGAAATGATAGGAGTAGATATATTATTTATTTCTTTTTATATAGAGGGACATGAACACACACGGTCATCTGATCCCAAACTAAGCAGAGCTTGTACTATGGTAACCAGATAACTGGTAATATACTACATATAATTAGGTAGGTATTATGAAATAGGTACTTAAACTCTTTAGATCACAAGACAACGAGCTGCCGATAGACAATAGTCAATAGTCATTTATTCATAATTTAAATTATACGTCGTCGCTTACATTATAAATTAAATAATTACAACACATTCAACATATTTATATACATATCGTAGAATACTATTTAAAATAAAAAAATTAGAATTCATAAAAAAAAATGTCAAAGGTATAAAACGCTTGCTCGACTAGCCAGCGCTTAGACTAAGAGTACCTAAGATATTCTCTGGCAGTTTGGTGTAGACATCTACTCCCATAATGTATGCCGTTTTTGATGACTTTTTAAGGGTGGAATGGAATACTACACCAACTTAACTAACTATAGGCTCTCGACAACATCAGGGAGCCCACTAGCATAGTAATCTTTTTAAATATATAAAAGAAGAAACTTACTGACTGACTGACTGACATATCAACGCAGAGCCCAAACCGCTGGGTCTGGAGACTCCAAATTTGGCACATAGGTTCCTTATGGAGTCTAGGGGTACACTAAGAAAGGATTTTTTTTAAACTCACCCTTTTAGGGGGTGAAATGGGGTTCCAAAGTTTGTATGGAGAAACAAGATTAATGAAATCAATTTCGCGGGCGAAGCCACGGGCGGAAGTTAGTTATTCATAATAAAATAGGTCAATAAAAGAGATTAGTAAAAAAAGCCACGGATAAAAGGTCTGTGGTATGTGTGTGATAGTTAAAATAAAATTTTGTTTGACTAACCTGATGTTAAGCAACGATGTGGTGTACAATGTGATGTGTAACGTGCTTACCAAGTAAAAGTTAACGCAATAACTATTGATTTAATATTTTTTTTTATCACAATCACCTTATCAAAATAAATTAACATCTACCGGTATTAATATTCGTCCTTAACTTCAAGTGTTGCTATACTAAATCCGCGGCTAATTGCGTGTTGCCAGATTAGATAAAACTCCCAGATACGGGAAATTGTGATTAGAGTGTCAACACTTTTGTAATTATTTTACATATCTACTACCGTTTATTAATTTAGGGAGGGTTATCTTTATTTGTTGATCAGGGTAACACTAGGGGACATTGTCAAGGTATTTTAGTATATATTGCGGTATTAATAAAGTGTTTCTGTAATATTAATGTTGGTGTTAATTAGCAAGAAGAAATGGATCATATTCCTAAGAAACTGATTTATTTAAAGCTTTTAATCAACATACAATTAGAGTATTGGATCCCGGTCGGTTTATGTAATCCCGGGATTTCGGGATTATCTACAATTAATCCCGGGACTGTTTTGGTAACAGAAAGTGGTAACAAAATGACAGTAAAACATATCAAAGTCGTTTTTTTATTTTAAATCTTTAGTTAAATCTTAAAAAAAAAACAAAATTATGCTTTCTTCTGTATTCGTTAAGTAATATTCGATACCAGGATCCCGGGATGGAATCCTTTACATACAATGTATTATTAGGGTCAGTATGCCTATTCTAGTCCATTGTTGGACATAGACTTTTCCTAAAACACGCCACTGAGCATGATCCGCGGCTTTTCGCATCCGCCGGCCGCTCTGCAGAGATCGTTACTCAACCTAGTCTGAAAGCGTCCTACAGTACGTTACTAATTTGTGGTTTCCACTCAATGAATATAGTGGATTCTTGCGACTTTCAATTAACATTATGTTGTTTTCTATAAATTCAGTATAAAACAGATTATAACAAATCTGTCTTCACCAAATCCTTGACTAAAATGTGGTAGTAGGTGACTCTGTCTGTCCGGTGCGCTTTCACGCTAAAACTACTCAACCGATTAGAATGAAATTTGGTATGGAAACTGTTTGAGACCCGGAAAAAGACAAAAGGTAGTTTTTGGCGCGATAGACGAGATACGGAAAGCAAGTTATTACTAAATTGAATTATCATGTCCCGGATTCACCAACAATTATAATCATAAGTAAGAAATCTCTTGAACTATTTCGAGCTATACGAGCTATAATAATTCAATAGGCCCGGAAGTCCGGAGCGTAGAAGCACGTGTCTCTACATCCGGAGCGCCATCTTTGCGCCCCTATTCGTAGCCGTATCCGGAGTTACAACCCCTTGATAGGCTACCAAAATAGCGATTTATATTTAAAAGAAAATGCCTTTTTGGTACAGTTTCACTTCAATATTTTAGTGTCCCATAGCTAGGCATGGGTCTTCTCTCAACTATCTTACAAGTTGAGAGAATTTAGGCCTTGATCTAGCCTTGATCACGCTTGCTAAGTGCGGGTTCGTGCATATCACATATCCTTTAATGTTTTATTTAGTTCTTAGAAATATATTCTTTCACCAATTTTGAAGAGCGGGGATGAAATAATTCACACAAATATGAGCACGACCGGGGATCGAAACCGCGACCTTACATTTCAAAGGCGAGGCCGGTCATTATTATACTCTTTAAGGGCCGAAACACAAACTCGCGTTGTGGCGCCGCACCGCAAGAATCGGCAGTGCCGCCCGCCTCTACATAGAACAAAATGTACTAGCACTACGAGTGTTGCGTTGCGGTGCGTTGCCGCAACGCGAGTGTGTTTCGGCCCTAAATGTTATTTCATGGCTCCAACCCTTATTTCCTTATCCCCCAACCAGTCAAGTTAAACTAAACTCTATACCAATAAATTAAAGTTCAATTTGGGAGTAACAAAGTTTATCTCAAACTTTCTGAAAGGATGTATTTCAGTGAAAACCTTTTATTGTATCAAGCAGAATTGGTTGGAATAAAAAGTTTTATGGTAAAATTACAACAATAGTATGAATTCTATATGCCGACCGTTTAACTCGCGTATTGGAATCTGAGGTACAACGTCATAAAACATTAATTAAATCTCATATAGAACTATTGAACCACAGATAAAAGTAATGCAAGACTATTCGTCACTAATATCGTGTAGATTTAGTGACAATTCATTTTTGATTTTATTGATGAAAGTAGATATAGATAGACCGTTTAACTCGCGTATCGCCGTCTGAGGTAAAAAGTCATAAATCATTAATTAAATCTCTTAAAGAACTATTTAACCACAGATAAAAGCTCTTTATAGCTAAACTAGGTTTATAATTCGTTTGTCTTTGTCTGTCATCTTGAAATTTATATTTGTAAGAAAGAGACAAAGTCCATTTTTACTGAAGAGTCTTATAACTTTTTCTTGAATAAGGCCTTAAGGGTGCCTGTCGATCCCCGGTCATGCCCAAACATTGTGTGAATCGTTTCATTACAGCTTCTTAATATCGGCAAAGGAATACATCGTGAGGAAACCGACATGTCTACAATTGAACAAATTTAAGAAGTAGCTTTTGACGTTTCACTGTTTTCGGCGTAATTCACACAATTTTTTTTAGCTTTCCTGTAAAATAATTGAATTATGAAGCTATTTTTATTTCAACATAATATAAACAATTTTCATACAATAAATTAAATTCTAAATGTACTACGTTTAGAACTGTAGTGGGAACCTAAAAAGAATTGACGTTCTAAGCGAATACTCTTGGTAATGGGGCAAATTTATTTTTCAGATTATGTTAAGTAGACAAGGAGATGAGTGAAATAGATAAACATACTTGTTCAAATGACTGTCTGGCCCGTTTTCGTAGTGGTTAGTGACCCTGACTGCTAAGCTAGATGTGGGTTCGATTCCCACTTAGGACAAATATTTGTGTAATGAGCATAATAGCTTGTTGAGTCTAGGTGCAATTTATCTATAATACTTATGTTTTTCCAAAGAAAAGTATTGTATGTAGTATATTACCAGTTATCTGGTTTCCATAGTACAAGCTCTGCTTAGTTTGGGACTAGATGGCGCTGTGTGTATGGGTCAAAATATTAATTAATATTATCGGCTGTGGTTAGTGACCACCTACCAGACAAAGCCGCACCGCCAAGCGGCCTTGCCGTGTTCCGGTGTGATGTCTGTCCATGCAGAGAGAGTGGGTCGGATTTGTTGTTCCTTTAAGGTTTCTAACCATATGGGGGCTCATTCCACTGCACCTTAACACCGATAATCATTTGAAATCACGAGTGAATCCATATACTAGCATGGCGCGTTACGTTGTAGACTACATCATTGCTTAACATCAGGCAAGTTGTAGTCAAGCGCAAGCCTTACGCAGAATAAAAAAAAAATCAAATTATAAACCTGCGCAGTTGGATAAAAAAGGATTAATTAAACCACTCACCTATTTATACTTGACACTGAAGGCACATTATCCTGACTGCAGATCCCTTCACTCAGGAGCCGGTCTCTGATCTCCCAGGCGAACATAGTTGGGTTTTCTCTCTTGTAAGCTGCAATGGCGTCAACAACCGGAGGTGTGGCGACTTTAGGCTTCGACCCGCCTATTACACCGGCTTTAAAACTGCCCGTCTCATAGTACCTGAGGAAGAAAATAATATTTTAGTGATATAGTAAGCGAAGTATTTTTTCTACTACTTATTTCAGTAATCTCCTAAGGCAGAGTATGTAAAATGAAAAGACTCAGATTAAAGTACCACTCCCACGACATTTAAATAGTCGGTAACGCGCGTTTCAAATAACAATAGGACTGGACTCGCGGCTAACTTCACACCAAAATCCTAGCAAAAGTAGCGCCAGCACAAAATATCAAACCACAGACAGTAATATTATTTTAAAATGTACGGAAAACTGATTTATGTAGATATATTTACTTAGGTATGTAGCTACATACAGCTACCTACCTATATTTATGCGCTAGGATGCCACAAACTAATGCACAAATACATGAACATCGATATAAACACATTACCTTAAAACACCGCTTTTTTTTCGTCGCAAGTTAATAAAATATTGTACGGGGATATCCGTACTAAATAGAACTGATAATGGGATAGACTGATATTAAACACTGATAGTTGCTAATAAATCTATATTGTAAAACTGATAATATTAAAGTAAGAAATGGGTATGAATTTAGTAATGTGAGAACGTGCGGTTTACTTGATTACCGATGACGAACTGATTTTATATAAATGTGTAAATTAGGTTAAAAACTTATTGCTGATTCGGCAAATGTACGTGCATGCTCGTACAAATATGTTCGTACATAAATATTCGACTCCACATTCCCAATCTCATTGGAACAGCAATAAGATATACGCATTTTAATGTTTTTTTGGAACGAAGTTCCTTACGGCAGGCTTGGAGGGGATAGGGATTTTGCTGCGCGACCGAACTGAAAAAAATGTGATAGTAAAACCGTAAGAAAAAATCCGTCGAAAAAAGTGCGTGGAATATAACCGTTAAATGAGACGTGCGCAGGCGCGACAGTCGCATACACAAGCGAGTAGTGTATAATACCTTTCTCTTTCTCCCTCTTTCTTTATTAGCCGAAGGAACTTCGTTCCTACCTGGTGTTCCACGACACCACATCATTTTTTTCATCTTGATGTGGAAAATAAAATAAATATATTTAACATAATTAAATCCGGCAGCGGTGGCGCAGCGGTATGGGCCTCGCCTTAGATTTATAATGACGCGGGGTCGATTCCCTATCGTGCCCATACATTTATGTGAATTGTAACATCACCGTTGCTCAATATCGGTGAAAGAAAACATCGTGAGGAACCCGGCATGTCTAAGAACTAATTCAAGGACATGTGACATCCACCAACCCGCACTTAGCCAGCGTGTGTGGATTAAGGCCTAAAGTCTGTCAACTCATAAGATAGTTAGTTAAGACCCGTACCCAGCACGGGGACACTAAAAAGGGTTGAAGTGAAGTGAAAATGTGGTGGACCAAAAAAAAAATACTCTAAAAATCTAATCAAAAGTCACCATAAAGGGCAGTAGCACCCCTTTCCTAACCTAAATCGAATTGTTATTGCACTGCATTATATTATTGGATAGATTTAATTATCTCTGCTAATGCCACGTCCCTGAGGAGGGCGTGATGTTGTTGGGAGCTGGTTTATTATTGTTATACTAGGAGGTACAATATGATATATTTTCTATTTGAAATTGAATGTAGAGTTGGACTGTGTAAAATAAATAAATATTCTGGGACATTAACACATATGGTCATCTGGTCCCAAGCTACGCAGAGCTTGTGTTATGGAAACCAGATAACTGGTATATACTAAACATATAATACTTTTCTTTTGTAAATATATACCTACTTATAATAGATATTTACAAAATATTTTAAAACTTTGAAATAGAACTACTTTATAATTGGCTAGCAGCCCGCCCCAGCTTCGCCAGGGTAGCTTCAGCCCACTCAATAATTTACAAAAAATGTGATAAACAAAGAACCGCTCAACCGATTTTGTGCAAACTTCACTTAAACAATCTACTTAATAATCCGAACAATGCCTAAACATTTGGTTTGAATAGGTAAGCCCTTTTTTGAGTTATAAAATTACAACGAAAAGTTGCATTGATTTTTATTTAAATAGATTTTATCGCGGTTTATTTTAGATCCCAACGTTTCAAAGTCTTTTCAGACTTCATGGTCACGGGAAAAGATTTTGAAACGTCGGAATCTAAAATCTAAAATATACCGCGTTATAAAGTGGTAAGATACTTGCCTTTCACGCAGCAGGTTGTGGGTTCGATTCCCACTCAAATCATACATTTGTGTGATGAACACGTCTGTTTGTCTTGAGTCTGAGTGTAATTATCTATATTTATGTATGTATTTATAAAAGAAAAGTATTTTATGTAGTATATTACCAGTTATCTGGTTTCCATAGTACAAGCTCTGCTTAGTTTGGGATCAGATAACCGTGTGTGTTAATGTCCCACTATATTATTATTAAAGTTGAGAGAAATCAAGAGACAAGAGAAAAATCACTACGTTAGGATGAAAGGAACAGATTAATTTTATATTTATTTATAGAAGATAGGATGATAGACCATAAACAATTCTCCTATCCCGATAATGATGGGATAACAAACAAAAAACAAGATTATCTACACCGCACTTAAGCAATTCATTATAAGGGTGCGTTCACAGTGAGTCGTGATAAGTCAATTATGAGCGCGATCACACCCTAAGTGAGCGGTACTCTTGAGTACAGTCGTATAAAAAAACTCTTAACAATATTGAAAATTTTTATTTATAGGTTCTAAAATAAATTTTATTAATTGATTAATTTTTTGTAAATAAACTTAAGATACTTGAAAGAATACTTAAAATAAAAACTTAGAAAAAATTTAATGGACAAATTTTTAGCTATGCTAATATCGCCGTAAATAGGATGGTGAAACCGGTGCCTAGGCACAAGGTGTAGACTCTGTTGCGCAGAATAGCCAGACCAGGCAGGACTATTATTTCTTCGGTTTGCTCCTGATAAGTTAAAAAAACAAGGGCTCAGTTATAGGAGCTTGCACAGCATGCTTACCTACTATATTTTTATTCTCTCTTTGTTAAAACAATATAAATGTGTAATTTAATTGTGTATTTATATATGTTTATTTTCCTAATAAAAATAAAAAACCCTTAAATATAATGACTTCAAGAGTAGATTTAAAAAGAAAATGATTTTATTTAAAAAAATAACAGATTTTATTTTTGAACACAGGATTCATTATCATATTACACTTACATTATGCTCTATGTTACTAAATACGAGTAGATTATTAAAGGTTTAAAAGAATATTACATTGAGACCAATTGTGCGAAATGTTATTTAAAGACCATAATACGAGTGTTGTATTTTCTAATGAAAATCTTGATAGAAACTGTCTTCAAAATAACATTAAAAAAAAAATTAATATTTAATGTCATTTATAATTTGTATTTATGTTATTATAAAAAAAGAATGGTGTTTAAATCTAAATATCATTTTGAAATAATTTTGCCATCGGTTGTACTAGCCAGGGCTGTCGAAACAAGGGCGCTCACGAGGTCCTTAGGGGATCAGTAACATTATCGTAATACCACCCCTGTTTTAGGGCTGCGACAATACTTTATAGAACAAGATTGTTGAAATATTTGCTTACTAGTGAATTTTAACCAACATTAGCGTAGTAGCGATAAAAGGATATGAGGTTCACAAACTACTAAAAAGGCTGTTTTCCCAGCTAAACCAGTCTAAGCTAACTACACAAATACGCTCTATGCTCCATTCTGTCTCATGTTTCAGTCATATGACCGAAATGAACATTGAAAGTGTGGGTGCAGGCCCCACAGCTTTACGTGCACACAACATTGACTACATGACTCGACATGATTAACACATAGGCTACTTTTTATCCAAACAAGTAGGTGCTACACGAGCGTAGCCGTGGGCGGAAGCTAGCTCCCATTATTGGGTTTATCGATTAGTCGTGAACAATAGTCAACATATTGCCGATCAAGATAGGAGGGGATTATCACGGCTTTGAGCTTAGTGCGAGTAGCTTGCTGCAGTGTCAGAACAAATCGGGGTTGTTATACAGCTGTTATACTGCTTAATAGCTGTTACAAAGTTGTATAAAGTGTTGGGAACACTGCCACCAATTTATGTTAAACTAGCTCCCGCCCGCGGCTTCGCCCGCGTGGTGTTAGGATAAAAATTAGCCAAGTGACAGATCTATTAGAACCCTTTATCATATTTCTTTATTTGTTATTGGTGGAACCCCGTTTCACCCCCTTATAGGGTTAGTTTTAAAAAATCCTTTCTTAGTGCACCCGTAGACTCCATAAGGAACCTATGTGCCAAATTTGGAGTCTCCAGACCCAGCGGTTTGGGTTCTGCGTTGATATGTCAGTCAGTCAGTTTCTTCTTTTATATATCTAGATGTTAAATTATATTTTTCTTATGTTGGCAACATCAACGCTCTCGCCTACGAACAGCCATCCAAGACACACTACTTTTTTGTGAAATACTAAAATATGATTGATTCATCAAATTTTTATTCCTTCCCAAAAATGTTGCAGAATGATCCGCGAAGCTATTGAAATTAAAAGACATCCTAATTTTAACAGAGAAAATGTTTGGAATATACCACCAGCTTGGGACCCAGTGTTTAATTTACTTGTACCAAAACCCAAGCAAAATCAACTCCGAATTCAAGACACTGTGAGCTCAGTTTGCTTAAATCGGAACGCAACTTAAATAATAATGTTTGGAGGTAGTCATTAATAATTGTGATTAACATTTTTGGATGTCAAATACCTCAGTCCACCTGTGAACATGAAGTCTGAAAAGACGTTGAAACGTCGAGGTCTAAAATCTGAAATAAACCGCGATAAAATTCGTTAAAAAGTAGTTCTATTTCAATGTAACAAGTTTAAGATAGGAAACCAGTATTGACTGGCTTAGTGGTGTAGTGAATAGTGACCCTGACTGCTACGTCGAAGGTCGTAGGTTCGATTCCCACCCAGGTTAAATCTTTGTGTGATGAGCACGATTATTTTGTTCTATGACTAGGTGTAATTTATCTATATATGTATTTATTAAAAAAATGTATTTAAGTATTATATATTTGTTCCTAGTACCCAAAACACTAGCAAATATAATTGGTTAGTTTGGGACTAAATGGCGTTGTAATAGTAATTAAGTAATTATAAGTATTTCTGTACCAAATTACATCTAAATCCGTCCAGATGTTTTCGGAGTAAAGTGTTATATATATATACAAACATCCAATTTTACATACACTAAAACATCCAAAATAAGTAATGAAGAAAATTTCCTAAAAATACGGAAAATAGTCGGGCTGGTGGTGTGGTCGGCAAGATACTGGATTTTCACGCCGTAGATCGTGAGTTCGATTAACACTAAGGCAGACAATTGTGTGAATGAACATATTGTCTGTTTGTCATAAGTCTAGGTGTATTATCTATATTAAGTACTAGCTTCCGCCCGCGGCTTCGCCCGTGAAATTGATCTCACTAATCTTGTTTCTCCACACAAACTTTGGAACCCCGTTTCACCCCCTTAAAGGGTGAGTTTTGAAAAATCCTTTCTTAGTGCACCCCTATAACGAACCTATGTGCCAAATTTTTAGTCTCCAGACCCAGCGGTTTGGGCTCTGCGTTGATATGTCAGTCAGTTAGTCAGTCAGTTTCTTAGAATTATATTTATATTTAGAAGATGTATTTACAAAAGAAAAGCAGTACAGTAGTATATTTACAAGTTATCTGGTTTCCATAACACAAGCTCTGCTTGGGATCAAATAATTTTATGTGTTAATGTCCCAGAATATTTTAGATTTTATATCCCGACGTTTCAGTTACGTTACAGCCTCTATAGTTGCTATTTGTGCATTAAAATCATAATACTGATTTCTTCACAAATCTACAAAGTACAGCTCCAACAAAAAAACTGCATGTTCACATAATATTTGCATAGTGACCAGTGTATTCAGGGCTACATTGTCATTAATACAAAAATGAACCCCGGGGCAAAACAAAACGGGGTTGAAATGGCGCGCGCGGGATAAATTGAAAAGCGAATGTTGAGCCGATTGAGTGTCCCTAGAGCATAGTGATGGGACATCACGGGATTGCTATTGATTTAAGTGCTTTTTTACACATTTGTATTGGTGATTTAGTGACAATTCATTTTTGATTTTATTAATGAAAGTAGATAGAAACGTGTTTTAGTTATTATATGGGTATGAAGTTGTTTTTCGTTTATTTTACGTGGATTATTGAACCCGGAAATGCTATTAAATAATCTATTCATTTACAGCTAATTTGCGTACCTAATAACGGAAGCTGTAGTTAGAGGTAAACATTCACACTTCAACCCTTTTTAGTGTCCCACTGCTGGGCACGGGTCTTCTCTCAACTATATTATGAGTTGAGAGAGTTTAGGCCTTAATCCACACACGCTGGCAAAGTGTAAACATTAGTCATATTTAATTTAGGCATCTACTATTTATTCATATAGGTACGTATGCTTCGCTGTAAAAAAAAATGGAACAGACATGTGAACGTTTGATACCCTATGGTACTACGAGGTCGTAAAGCAAGAAAATGGGAAGATGAGCTAAAACTGACCATAGGACCACTTTGTTTGAGCGTAGCGGAAGACAGCAAGGAGTAGCAACAGTTGAAAGAAAGCTTTGCAGAAAGGCATACCGAAAAAAGACATTTTGTGATACAAAGTGTAGTTTTAATTTACTTATTGTTTTCATTATTTTATTTTTAAAAGTTTTTAACAACGAATGTTCGAAAAATAAAAGCTTTATTTATCTATTTATTTTATACTATTAATTTAGCTTTTTGAGTGAGTTTAAGTTTAACTTTTGCCTTCCGTAGGTACACGTCTCTACACGCCTTTGGAGATGCAGATTGCCCACCAATCATATTAAGGTTTGAGAACCTACTGCAAACGTTTTGTATTCCATTATGTTAAATATACTTAATTATATTTTTAATTTGTTTTAAAATTGTAACTCCACCCATCACTAGTCCCGGTTTTCAATTTAAATTGGACAATGGTCAGCGCAATCCCGATGTTTCATTCACATCATTGTCTATTATATCGAAGTAGTATCACGAAATGATCTATTCTTTACCCTTTCAATGTAAGTCTTACTAACAATATGATAACCAGTGATTGGAATAGGTAGTGCAATTTAGGGTTAACGACGATATTAGTGTGGATACGCTCCGGATTGCGGGATTGCATATCCGAGATGATCCGGGATTGCATATGCAGATTGCGGGAGAATATCTATTATAAGTTTTAATTTAGAAAAGAAAAGTGTTATATTTATAGTACCAGTTATCTGGTTTCCATAACACAAGCTCTGCTTAGCTTGGGACCAGATGACCGTGTGTGTTGATGTCCCAGAACTATTTTTTTTATTGCGGGATTTCGGAAATATGTTTTTCCTTTTTGATGTCTAACCATATGGGGGCTCATTCCACTGCCATCTTCTCACCGATAATCATTCGTTATCATGAGTGAATCGGTATACTAGGCTGGCGCGTTCCATCGTAAACTGCATCATTGCTTAACATTAGGCATGTTGTAGTCAAGCACCAGCCTATCGCAGAATGAAAAAAGCTTTTATTTACGTGTGCATTTGTAAAGACGCTTCAACTTTTACATGTGTGTGGTTACCTCGCTTCCCCTAAAAACTGACAGAAACAATTTAGTACTAGAAGTTGCGTATAGTAACTCCCTGTTAAATGCTCTAAGGGTTAGTTAGTTAGTTGGAGCGGGCTGTTTTCCGCAACTCGACGTCCTGTAAGTGCGCCTATTTTGCGTGATTCGGCTGGCGACGCTATTGCCAGCCCAGCTCCAGGAGGAAACCTAGCAGACCCTTTATGTTGCCGATGGCTTCCTGGTGCTCTAAGGGTTAAGGGCGACCTTATTACCATTTAACAGGCATAACTTCGAACTGCTACTGAGATTTTTCCATGACACTGACTTCAACCCATTTTTAGTGTTCCACTGGAGATATACACCGTGACTTTTAAATGATTGCTTTCCCGCGCAAAATGATATTGTAATGTTGATAGTAAATATTTTTGCCACGGGAAAGCAACCATTTAAAAGTCACGGTGTATAATTAGGTATGTGACATCCACCAACCCGCACCTGGCCAGCGTGGATTAAGCCCTAAACTCACTCAACTCGTAAGATAGTTGAGAGAATACCCGTGTCCAGCAGGTTAGAGCTGATAGACCGATTTTGTTGCAGTTTCCATTTGAAAGATGAAATTATTAAAACGTTTTGCAAGGTCGAGGGATGTTTTATTTATTTAAAGTTGTCAAAATATGTAACTATATATGTATTTCTACTTGTATGACCTAACTAAACAAACATTACAATAATAATTTCATTAAATAAATCAACGCACACGCACAGCGGAAGTGCGATCGTCACGCTTTCTGCGCACGCGCCGACGGAAACCTGGCTAATTGTTATATAGATCCTGGACTTTCATAGGTACTGTATACGACATTATCTAAACACTGATTTTGAGATTATAACTAAGTACTTGGTTAATTGTAGAAACTTATAAAGTAGGTACTTATCTACATTTTACTGTTGACACCGACGAGATACCTATAGACACCGCTTAACTGGGCATCCGCACTCCCCTACTAATCTTTTACCACAATGTACCTATAACCACGAACTAATTTTGATTAGTTCGTTCAAAGACAAGAATTTCACAGACAGCTATCTTCCCCGATACATTTCTTTTTATCCTGAAATAGGTCTGCGCTTGACTAAAACTTGTCTGATGTTAAACAATGATGTAGTCTACGATGGGTCGCGCCTGCCCATTATACCGATTCATTCGTGGTTACGAATGAATTTCGGTGAGAAGGTGGCAGTGGAATGATGCTCCTTATGGTTAGAAAACATAAAGGAGCAACAATTTCGACCCACCCTCTTAAATGGTGTCACCAGACTTCGCACCGGAACACGGCAAGGCCGTTTGGCAGTGCGGATTTGTCTGGTGGGTGGTGACTAACCACGGCCGAAGCCTACCACCAGTTAATTACAAGTAAACTTAATTACCAGTTGATTGTCACCTGATTTGCACCACCCGGGGGCTACGTGTCGGGATTCAGATAAAAGGTGCACTCCCACGGACGAAGGTGACTCAGCCTCCAAAACGCCAACTTTTGACGATTACTATCGGATGGATAGATAGGCGACTCGATACAAACCCGCCAGAAATAAATAGGATAGCCCGCCACACACATATAGAATAATTCTTCGGAACCGTCTATCAGGGAGCAGTGCTCGAGAGGACCACGAGCTTCGGTCGGCGAGGAGCAGCCCAGCGATGAAACATTTTTTGGGGGCTGAGTCACCTTCGTCCCTGGGTGTACACCTTTAATTGAATCCCCACACATGGTCCCCGGGTGGTGCAATCAGGTGACAATCAACTGACTTCGGCTGTGGTTAGTGCCCACCCACCAGACAAAGGCCTTGCCGTGTTTCGGTGCGATGTCTGATGACACCACGCAGAGAGGGTGGGTCAGAATTGTTGCTCCTTTAAGGTTTCTAACTGTATGGAGGCTCATTCCACCGCCACCTTCTCACCGACAATCATTCGTAATCACGAGTGAATCGTTATACTAGAATGGCGCGTTCCATCGTAGACTACATCATTGCTTAACATCAGGCAAGTTGTAGTCAAGCAGAATAAACAATAAAAAAACTACGTGATTTAGATTATGTGAAAAAAACCCATTCTTATACATAGCATCCTATTAGTAAGCTCAAGGATGCTTAACGGGCCATGGAGAGACCTATGCTGTGAGTTTTGCAATGAGGAAATCCGCAGAAGAACTAAAGTCACCAACGTATGGATCAAAGTGACTAAGTTGAAGTGGCAGTGGGTAGTGGAAAACGAAGAATAACAAAATGTAATAACAGGAAAAGTGTGTATAAACGTAGCTATATGTTACTTACATGGAAAATCCCACTACACCAGATTTTGATTCACCACAGCCAAATAAAATTAATGTTAATTACACTAACGAGTTCTGATGTACAACTATACACAAAAGTCAATTCGTAAACTATGCGTCACCACTTTGTGCTATTAAAAATCTTCCTAGCTTATATTCGTACCTCTTAGTCAAGTACAATTTTACATTTATGTTTTGTTTTGTTTTTTTTTGTTTTCATGTTTTGTTGGGCCAACTCAACATAGGTCTCTCCCAAAGCACGCCACTGAGCACGATCCGCGGCTACTCTCATCCAGCTCTTACCAGCCACCTTGCAGAGATCGTTCAACCTAGTCTGAGAGCGTCTTACGCTACGTTTGCCAATTCGTGACATCTATTTAAGAACTCGTTTACCCCAACGGTTGTCATCGGTTCGACCGTCCTCGGACGGCTCACCGAAAAAGTCCGGTAAACCAGATGACGCCCTTCTGGCTACTTGGTTTAGGTCATCCGCAAAAATAAAAATAAAAAACAAAAAAAAACCAACAGCTGTCAATTCTGCGGCAGATATGACCAGCCCATTACCACCCAAAATGCTTTAATTTACCTTCATCCAATCCCTACTAGTTAATCCATACTAATATTATAAATGCGAAAGTAACTCTGTCTGTCTGTCTGTTACGCTTTCCCGCTTAAACTACTGAACCGATTTTGATGAAATTGGGTATGGAGGTAGTTTGAGACCCATGAAAGGACATAGGATAGTTTTTATCCGACTGTGCAAAAAGAAGGTTATGTTTTGGCGCGATAACCGACATACACGCGGGCGAAGCCGCTATCGGAAAGCTAGTAAAAAATATGCTAGTTAAAAAAAGAAAAATATAACCAAACGAGTTTTATCACTGATTGTACATTGTTTTATTTTTGGTAACGAAATTATAATAGTTGTTACAATGGAGATAGAATCACGTTCTAAATATACTAATTATATGCGGCTCAGAGTTGTAGCAATAACGTTTGTTAGTAAACTGTGGTTCCGTACATAATTATAAATTGTAATAATAATAATATAGTGGGACATTAACACACACGGCCATCTGATCCCAAACTAAGCATAGCTTGTACTATAGAAACCAGATAACTGATAATATACTACAGTATAATACTTTTCTTTTGTAAATATATACCTACTTAAATATGGCTCTCCTCTTGGAGGTGAGCACTAATGGCCGCGACACAGCATTTTGTACTATTGCGGCTGTTAACGAACAATTCCAATACCTAAATAATAATCTTTAATTTAATTTATTTGAAGGCTAAAAATCAGGATTAACAGACAACGTAGGCGTGAATTATCGGGTAAGAAGACGGTATTCCAATAAAATAACTACGGCAAATATCACTTCACCCCGATGTCTCGATTACACAATTATTAATTCTACCAGATAATTACAGAGCGCTAACATTACATTGGATTAAAGCGTAACGTCTACCGAGCACGTGGTTGCGTGCGCACTTCCCGACGATGCAACCGTCCAACACAAAGTGTCAACCCTTTAAGATGGCCGCTTCACCCGTGCTCGGTGTTCATTCATTCGTTCATATTGATATTTTCGAGTGACAGCTGACTTCAAAGACGGACGCGATAGTATAAAATGATAGTTGATGCATTAGATGTGCCAACATATTTGACGGGCCGGTGGCGTGGTCGGTAAGATACTTGCTTTTCACGCCGCAGGTCGTGGGTTCGATTCCCACCCGAGACAAACATTAGTGATGAACATTTGTGTTTGTGTCGAGTCTGGGTGTAAATATCTATTATAAGTATATATTTACAAAAGAAAAGTATTATATGTATAGTATATACCAGTTATCTGGTTTCCATAACACAAGCTCTGCTTAGTTTGGGACCAGATGACCGTGTGTGTTGATGTCCCAGAATATTTATTTATATTTATTTATTTTATATTTATTTCATTGCTTTGTAAGTTCCTGCATGCTGTATTCTTCTGTAACTAAGGGAGCACAACATTTTTTTTTTTATGTGTATACCTTGTTGAAACACTTAATAAAAAAAGACCATATTAAAATCGATCATTTCGTTTGGGTGTATTTGTGTATCTGTATAAACAGATACACAGACAGAGCGGCTTTGGCTATTGGGTGGTCACTAACCGCGGCTGATTCCTACAACCAGTAAGTGTATTGTCACCTTTTTTTTTACCTGATTTGCTCCACCCGGGAATAACGTGTGGGGATTTATATTAAAGGTACAATCACACGGAAAAAGGTGACTCAGTCCCCTGTCTGACTAAGCGTTTTCGAGTAGGTAGGTAATCGTTGAACACAGAAAAATATTCTGACGAAGTGAACCTCTTTGTAGCTAGTTGAAAAAAGTTCACGGAACCCTGTTCTGAGAACGGTAAAGTACAGACTGGCAATAAAGCTAAACAAAAGAAAATGACATAAGCGTATTGTCTAGTTGTTAAGCGCACGCGCTGCGGCCACACACCGGAACGGGGGCACACACACATACACAACTGTGTGTACATATCTTGTGTTACATACAAGTACTTATGTGTGTTTAAGAGAGTGGCTACAATGTATCGCAAGCTGGTTTTAGCTTTTTATTAAACGGGATTTGTTTTAAATACGTTTGTTATAACTTGAAACGAGCTCCATTATTAGCTTCAAATCGTAGAGTGAAAAAAATATTACTAATATTGTAAATACGTGAGTAACTCTGTTGCGCTTTCACGCCAAATCTACTGAACCGATAAGGATAAAATTTTGTATGAAGATAGTTTGAGACCTTTAGAAGAACATGGAATAGTTTTTATCCGATTGTGTAAAAAGATGGTAAATGCTTACAGCAATAACCGACATACGCAAAATGGTAGAGTTGCGGTCAATAAAATAGATTTTAAGTAAAGATGAAGGTGAGGAGTGAGATCATCAGTGAGATCATAATTTGTGAGGTTTCTATACGAATCATGTGTCAAAGTCAAAAGAAACCTAGACTGGTCGGTAAGATACTTGCTTTTCACGCCGCAGGTCGTGGGTTCGATTCCCACCCGAGACAAACATTTGCTTATATTCTCTTTGTCTTGTGTCTGGGTGTAATTATCTATATTTAAGTACCGCAACCGCTCCATGCGAAATAGTTTTTTATATTTTACCTATTAAAATAAATAAAGAATAAGCTAGATACGTACCTGGACAGTATTTTAGATACACATCCATGTGAGACTCGTAATTGCCGGCTAATATCACAAGGCCGGACACCGCTATGGGCCAGTTCCACTATCCGCTGTCGGACTACGTCAGGCAGCGGTCTACCGTTCACGAACACACCTCCTAGCTGGTTGACTCCTCCGTGACCTGGGAGAGAAATATGTATTTAGTAATGTATTACAGGAATTAGAATAAAATAAATCGTGTGTAGTATATTATATACTGTGCCCGGGAGGTCAGCGGTTCGATTTTCCAGTCGACTACGGTTCCGGTTAGGACCGGTCCGCACGAACGCGAAATGCCCCCTATCCCCTAAAAAACCTAGTGTCCGGCAACGGCCTGAGCCGAGGCTCGTCCCCACATGGGTAGCCCTCATGGCAGTTGCCACAGTACTTGATCGGTTCGACCGTCCTCGGACGGCTCGCGAAAAAGTCCGGTGAACCATTAGAGGCCCATCCGGCTAATTGGGTTAGGTCATCAGCAAAAAAAAAGTTCGATTTCCGCCCCGGACAATATTTGTTTATCAACAAAGATTTATTTCGGTGTTTGGTTGGTGGAGGGACTACCACCCATGCTTCGGAGAGCACGATAAGCCGTCGGTCCCGATTTCATTTAAATCATCCATGACAACCGTTAAAGTAAGTCAGAAGCTTAATATAATCAGACTTCTGGTCTGATTATATTAAGCTCGGCTACTGGTTCCCTACGGATGTCGATGTCTGATGGCAGTCGCTCGTATAATTCTGGTAGCTAGCCGCGTCAGGTTAGACTGGGAGCAGTCCTCAATTAAATGGGAAAAAGTCAAGGGAAATTAATTATGATGTGTGTAGTGTATTGATGTTTGAGTGTAAATATGTGAAATTTTGTTGATAAATTTGTAACTATATATTTATTTAATTGGGAACATAAAACAGTTTGTAAAGTTATAGAAATTTAGTAAAAAAAATATATAATTAATTGGTAAACATATAATCCACAGAATTGATCATGGATTAACAGGCAGAATAGGAAACACAAAATAGATCGCGTTTAAGTTTTAGAATTTTAAGTTTTTGAAGAAATTATGTTCATAGATGGTGTAGATGACTTCTACGCCATCATACGTAAAAAAGTGACCTCGATGGTGCATTGTCTGTGGGGGAGCACTAACAGGATCCTGAGGATGATAGCAGACAGAATGGATGCGGCCATTTTCAGGCGGTACCTACACGGAGTTGCACGTCCGTGTATAAGTTTGTGGGCTGCGTCCATTTTGCCCATACCTATCTATATATTTATTGTTGTAGGTACTGGTATCATATGTTGGTATATTAAATTGTTTGTGTATTGTTCTCTTGTACTAACATAGTTTTTAAGTTCTTTTGTCTTATATTACCAACAATACCGACTTTGTTGTCTGATAATAAAGTATTTTTTTTTTTATAGACAGTAATTTAAACTACTTTTTTTAATTCTGTCTGATGTTAATCAACGATGGGACGCGCCTGCCTAATAAACTGATTCACTCATGATTAGCAGTGGAATGAGGCTCCATATGGTTAGAAATCATAAAGGAACAAAAATTCCTACCCACCCTCACAGTCGACCACAGCTCTTACCAGCCACCTCGCAGAGATTGTCATTCCACCTAGTCTGGAGGTGCCGGTGTGCAATCATCAAAATACAATTTAAAACTCTTCTGCAAAAACGCATAAAGTTCGTCACTTCTTAAATGGTTTTCATATTTAAAATTGGTAGGTACAAACTTCTACATAGAGAGACAAACAAATACACAAAACAAACTTATAAATAACACCTCTTTTTTTACCGAAGGTCAAAAAGCAACAAGCATTCATCTAATCAAAAATCCTTGAAAAGTTTTGCGTTCACAGAACTATGATCTAAATCTGTTTAACCTTACTACAAACATTATTAATGTACTAGCATCGACCATGAACCGGGCGTACCCGGGTGTACCCGGGTGTAACCGGGCGTAGACCGATCGATCGCCACGCTCCGGTACACTGATGTGACCGGATCATTGTTGATTGTTTTTTTAATTCTGAAATAGCACATTATAGGACCATAGATTTGTAACCAACTTTTTAAAAGGAGGAAGTTCTATTTTTGGATTTGTGTATTTTTTGTTGTATTACTGGGGGTTTACACTGCACAACTTCCATCTCTATCTAGTCATCTCACGCCTGTGTTACTCAAAGGTGGAAGCAGAGGTAAGCATCACCCACTTATCGCCGGTATGGTTAGGTACAATATGTAACAGGGAGCGAGCTTATTGCGCATCAATGGTTACTTACAATTCCAAACTTCAAGCTGCAACTAGTGATATCAAATGGAAACATGCTTCATTTTTCTGAGATGCGAGTCTACATAAAAATAGTCCAATTTCTTTTACTACCGTGCAGTGAATGACTGGCAACTATTGAGAAACACTAACAAAAAACTCAGTAGACTTTTTTTCTTTTTAAATTAAGTACTTACGTATGACATTTTGTTTGTTTAGTGTATTGTATTAGAGAGACTTAATTTCTAGATGTTTTATCCGTTACAAAGTCTGAAATTTTATAGTATCTACTAATTAATTTTAATAGTAATTTCCCTAGTTTCGGGAATCAAACCCGGGACCACTGGAACATCGAGGCAGTTAACATTTATATGGTTTAAGATTATTCTCAAATACAAGTATTGAGAAAAATTCCTAAGCATTTCCTTCGGGGTCTTACGTTACACTTTCTAGGAGGGTGGGCATGAGGCGTGACGATCGACCGGTCACGCCCCACCCGGATCGATACATACCCGGGTACCGGCTGTTTATACGCTATCGGCAGATAACCGGTTATGTTTACTGATAGTTTCTGTGGTATTATTTACATAATGAGATTGTAGTATTATAAAAAAATGCAAAATTATGTTTTATTTGGGGACTGAGTCACCTTCGTCCGTGGGAGTGCACCTTTTATCTGGATCCCCACACGTGGTCCCCGGGTAGTGCAAATCAGGTGACAATCAACTGGTAATTATGTTTACTGGTAATTAACTGGTGGTAGGCTTCGGCCGTGGTTAGTGACCACCCACCAGACAAAGCCGCATCGCCAAGCGGCCTTGCCGTGTTCCGGTGCGATGTCTGGTGACACCATAGAAGAGGGTGGGTCGAAATTGTTGCTACTTTATGGTTTCAACCATAAGGAGCCTCATTTCACTGCCACCTTCTCACCGAAAGTCATTCGTCATCACGAGTGAATTGGTACATTGGGCTGGCGCATCCCATCGTAGACTACATCATTGCTTAACATCAGTTCAATCATTATCAAGTTGTAGTCAAGCGCCAGCCTATTCAAGAATAAAAAAATAATAATAATAATAATTGGTATTATTGAAGTTTCCAAACCTTTAAACATGTTGTTTTATATCCGCTGCGGAATATTGGTCAGGGAAAACAGCGTAAAGGACCCGGTAGATATATCTTAGGACTCAAAATGCGAGGACATGTGATATCCACCAACCCGCTTTTGATCAGCCTATAAAGGCTTTAACTTTCTTAACTCTAAGATTGAATGAAGACTCGTGACCAGCTGTGGGACTCTTAAAGTCAGTTAGGTACTTTGATTTTCGCAGAAGAAGCATGAATGTAGAATAAATGCATTTCTACAGCATTGGAGAAGGACGACTACTCGATGTATCAGAAGATGTATTGAATTAACACATACCTAACTTAATCAATGCAAAGCCTCGAGCAATGGCGCATAGTTGCTAGTCTTTCGGTCTTTTATCGGATACACTTCGGAGAGAATTACACAATCTTATTTCCCCATCCCCGTTTTTCCATCGGACAAGTACGGCTATGCGCCACGCACAAAGCGCTTTGCTTCCACTTTTATTCGTTGCCGGGATCTGTGTTTCCTGATAGTTATAATCTGCATGTCTTTAAATCACAATTGAATTGGTATTTATTGGGTAAGCGCGTTCCATCGTAGACATTGCAACATTGCTTCACATCAGGCAAGTTGTGGTTAACCGCACGACTATTATAGGATAAAAAACATATGGACGGCTTATCCATATACAAATAGCTATAAGAAGTTAAGTTAAGGAAGTGTGTTAAGATCGTAGCAGGTGTTCAATAGTCTCTGCCTACCCAGGAAAAAGGCGCAATGGTATCTATGTATGTATAATGAAATTACATTTAAACAAACAATATGAAGTTTTTTTTAACCTATAAATTACCTCGGGAGCGTTGCCAAAACATGATATTTATAGCGTTGCGCTGTAACCGTTTTGTAGTAACAATTGAATTTGTACTGCAGACCTGTGTTGGAGACCAACCAGAGTCCGTTTTATTTTCATACCGATTATCATCAATCAAACATACTCCGATTAAATACCGATCTTGTTGCAACCCGTGCTATAGGCCGACCGTTTAACTCGCGTATCGCCTATCGCCAAGATTCTGACTCCCCAAGCTGCATAGACAGTGATGATGATTCAAGCGATATAGATATTAGTGACGAATAGTCTTACATTACTTTTATCTGTGGGTAAATAGTTCTATACGAGATTTAACTAATGTTTTATGACTTTGTACCTCAGATGGCGATACACGAGTTAAACGGTCGGCCTATTTTACGTGCGTGCAAACGATTTTGCTAGGCATAGTTATTACAGGAACCATATCTAGAAGTGGCGAAGGGTGGAAGTCTGAGAAAGGTAAGCCGGAGCAAAAAAGTTCTTACTCAAGAAAATAATATCTCTTCAGTACTATCACCGATCGTTCTTACACTTGATGTTATACTTACTTTTGTTGCTATTTAATACTTTTATATTATTAAAACAACCAGCCTTCTGGTCCCGTGTATTGTCCACTACGTGTTTTGACAACTCCTTGAAAAGTGATCGTGCTTCGGCACCACGGACCCAGTATAAACACCAAACGGCTCTGACAGGTAATTTGCTTTTCCACTGAAAATACCATTTCAAAGAAAACTTATTGGGAATTGTTGAGAGTACTCGACAAGCAGGAAGAGCGGCTTTATTTAGGTGGTAATTAAATGTAATAGCATACAAGATGGCCGAACGGAAACTGGGGACTCGCTTCCGGTACCGACAGAATGAAAACTTGGACAGATTTTTATTTTCTGTTTAGAAATAAAACTCAAAAGGTTTTGAGACAATTTTGTATTTTTTTCCATCTAAATCCTTTTATTTATTACCTACATGAATGCTTGGAACCCAGTCCTTATTTCTTAACCCGAGCAAAATCTACTCAGAATTAAACACACTGTGAGCTCCAGTTAGCTTAAATCGAACCGCAACTAAAATTAATGTTTGTAGGCAGTCGGTAATATTTGTGTTTAATTAGTTGAGACTTTAAATACCTCAAACCCCCCGTGACCATGATGTCTGAAAAGACTTTGAAACATCGGGACATAAAATCTAAAATAAACTGCCGTAAAATCGGTTATAAAGTTTTATTACAATGTGTGATATGATACTCGCGTAAATTTAAGTAAATACTACCTATATGAAATAAAACTACTCTTTAACGGATTTTATCGCAGTTTATTTTAGATTTTAGATCCCGAGGTTTCAAAGTCTTTTCAGACTTCATGTTCACGGGTGGACTAATTAATGTGATATTCGCGTAAATCTAAGACAATACTAAATACTATAAGATTTTCATTTATTTTGGGACCATATCTTTTTACGATACTTTCATATGTATCTACGTGCTATTCTGGATTTATAAAACGTGTAACAACAAAAACAAAATCAAAAAATCAAATCAAAACGACTACGAAGTGATTTAAAATCAAATCCAACCGGACGCTCCCTGTAACAGGAAATGTGCCCCACGACTAAATTGGACGCACTGTGCACTTTGTCATGGACATATATTTATGAGCTTTATTGGTTAACTAGATACCCGTCCCTGCTTTGCATGAGTGCAAATTGTGTGCTGGGTATCTACCCAGTATCGAACTTGTGTCCATAATCTGTGTTAGGTACTATTACGAGAGCAACGGTGGCGTAGCATTACCAGCTTCTCTTTTGAAATATAAGGTCGCGGGTTCGATCCCCGGTCGTGCCCACACGTATTTGTGTGTACTGTTTAATCGCTGCTCAATATCGGTGAAAGAAAACATCGCGAGGAAGACGGCATGTCTAAGAACTAATCATTCGAGGACATATGACGTCCACCAACCCGCATTTGCCCGGTGTGGATTAGGGCTTAAACTCTCACAACTCGGAAGATAGTTGAGAGAAGACCTGTGCCCAGCAGTGGGACACTATAGAAGGTTGAAGTGAGTTAAGTGTTACTTTATATCAATACTAGCTTTCCGACAGCGGCTTCGCCCGCGTGTATGTCGGTTATCGCGCCAAAACATTACCTTCTTTTTGCGCAGTCATATAAAAACTATCCTATGTCCTTTCTCGGGTCTCAAACTACCTCCATACCCAATTTCATCCAAATCGGTTCAATAGTTTAAGCGGGAAAGCGTAACAGACAGACAGACATAGTTACTTTCGCATTTGTAATATAAGTAGGGATTGAATGAGAGGTTACCTTCCCCTTATATTAGGACGGATCGTAAGGTACCCAGCATTGTGGTTTGGCTTTGGCTAAACTTTATAATAATAGATTATTAGCTGTTTAATAAGAAAACACTATGAATTTATCGAATATTAGATATAAGTATACCTAACTATTCCCCAACAAGGCTGCCGTCATGCGCGAGCGCACTCCCTCCGTTCAAACGTGATAATGCGAGGAATATGCCCTTTATAAAAGAGACATCTTCATTTTCCAGTTAAAGTTTTACGAATATCATTTTATACTACGGACTTCACTTCAACGCCTATTAGTGTCCCACTGCTGGGCACGGGTCTTCTCTCAACTGTGTTATGAGAGTTTAGGCCTTAATCCACACACGCTGGCCTATTGGTTGCTAGATGTCACATGTCCTCAAATGATTAGTTCTTAGACATACCGGTTTCCTCACAATATTTTCCTATACCGTTATTGAGCAGCGGAGATGAAACAATTCACACAAACACACGAACCCGCGACCTAATTTTAATAAGGCGAGGCCCGTACCGCTGCGCCACCGCTGCTCGGGACTTAGACGGATTTAAATGTCGAGTCTATTCACGGCCTCTGTTGATTCTGGCTTACCTACAGGAGTATTGTCGGGATTGCCGAGCTTTGCTTAGACAACGGATGCGGAGAAACCATCAGATGAAGAAATGAATAAATGTGGCAAAATGACTAACAAACGGTTTGATGTGATGTCTTATGAAGTCATAATTGGGAACAAGTTTCCGAAACTGAGTTTATTGGGTTCCTCCCCCTCGGTGAAGAGTTAAGCTATCGTTGGAACCCCCATACATTTTCCATCATCATTATCATCATCATCAGCCTATTTTAGTCCACTGTTGGACATAGGCCTCTCCTAAGGTACGCCACTGAGCACGATCCGCGGTTTTGCCCATCCAGTTTTTGCCGGCCGCCCTGCTGAGATCGTCACTCCACCTAGTCTGAGGGCGTCCTACGCTACGTTTGCCAATTCGTGGTCTCCACTCAAGAACTCGTTTACCCCAACGGTTGTCAGTTCTACGGCAGATATGACCGGCCCACTGCCACTTCAGCTTACTAATCCGGTGAGCTATGTCGATTACCTTAGTTCTCTGTCGGATCACTTCATTTCGTATTCAATCCTTCAGAGATACTCCGAGCATAGCCGTTTCCATAGCTCGCTGAGCGACATTTTCCATACAGGCTTCCGCAAAGCTGAAGTGGGATTAAGTTGGTCACATTTGTAGTATGCAACAGAATAGATGAGCTCAGATCTTGATACCGTAGATTTCAGAAGACAGTCGTCGTCTCTGAGGAAGACCACGAAAATGGAGCAACAATCTAAGTAAGTTTATAGCAACTTGGAGAAGGTGTACATTAAAGTTGAATGACTATGAGGAAGGCTTTTGCCCAGGTAAGACAGTATAAGGTATTAAAAAAAATCTATGTTCTACAGTATAAAAATGAATCGCAAAATGTGTTGGTAAGCGCATAACTCGAGAACGGCTGAACCGATTTCGCTAATTCTTTTTTTATAATATTCCTTGAAGTACGAGAATGGTTTTTACGCAGAGAGAAATTTAAAAAACTCCTCCGAAACAGCCTGATCGATTTTTATAAAATCGTATTCTGTTTTCGGACCCGGCAGGTGGCACTGCTTTAACTCGCGGCGGAGCTGCGAGGGACGCTCCGGCAAACTCGCGGCGAAGCTGCGAGTGACGTCACAGCCGTCCTTTTTGCTGGCCAGCGGACAGGGCGCGGACTCTGAGGCGGGCTCCGGGGCGAAGGCTCTGGGGCTCGGTCTCCGGGGGGACGTTGGGGCGCAGCCCCGAGGCGGGTCAGGTAGATCGGACTCGGTTAGTTTTGTGTTGTGAAGGGCGGTGCTGGGAGGATTGGGTAAGTTTTTTGTATATATTTTGATTGCTGTATTTATTTTATTTTGCTTTGTTTGTATATATTTTATCATTTTGTATCTATTTTGTCTTGTTTTGTTTATTTTGTTTTATTTTATTTTTATTTTAGTTGTTTAGTGTTCGGGGGGCCTTTCTGCGTGTGGTGCCCATCCTTAGATGGAGCGCCCCGCGCCGACGGGTCTCCCGGACCCCCATATGGAGGCGCTCCTTGTGAAGGCGGCCCGGATCGCCTCCTCGCTCGGTAGCGAGGAGGAGAGTGACCGGCCGCGCACAAGGAGCGGAAAGCGGCTTCGCGAGCCGCTTAGCTCTAGGGGGCCTCCTGTTCTGGGGGGCTCTCAGAGCTCACGCGAGGGAGGGAGGGCCGTGGACTTCCTTCGTCTGGGAGTGGGGTCCGAGGCGTTGCCTGGGACCTCCGCCTCCAGGGGAGGGGAGTCCGCGGACCTCGATGGGGGTTCGGGATCGGAGGCAGACACGGAGCCGGCTCCGAAGGTGCCGACTCCCAAACGTTTCAAGGTCCCGGCCCCCAAGCGCGGAAGACCACACGCGGTCGGTTTGAGCCGTACTGTCCCCGCCTTGCGGGATGGCAGTACGGACTCGTATTTTGAGGACGACCTTTTGGCGGCGTCCCCCACTCAGGGTCCGGGTCCGGCAGAGTCTGGCCCGGCGGTGGCGACTTTGATGGCTCGGGCCCTGGATGGGATTAAGGCCATCGATGGGGTGACTCGCAAGTCCCGGAACCTCAAGGGGGAATGCACAAAGCAGATCCGGGACGCGCTGAAGTCACTCCAGGGCGCGGTGGAGGGACTCGCCACAAGGACGACCTCAGAAGAGGTCCGCAAGCTGCGGGCCGACAACGCTCGCATGAAGCGGGAGCTCGCGCAGCTCCAGGCCAAGGTACGGGCCATCAGACGGGACGGCTCCGTTAGGGGGGCCCCGTCCGCGCCTGGAGCTGCACCAGCGGCTCCCGCGCGTGTGGGCGTTGCCCCACAGTCAAGCGCCCAGGTCGGCAAGGAGGTCGACCTGGACGCTAAGTTCGAGGAGTGGGCGGCCAAGCTGCACCGTTCCATCGGCGGAATGGTCAGGGCGCAACTGGAGGGGATGCTAATCCCCGACAGGCGCCCTCCATTAGCCGCCGATAGGCGTGCAGCCCCCACTGCCTCATACGCGGCTGTAGCAAGGGGGGCCGCCCCCCCTGCACAAAGGCCGGCAACACCCGCTGCGCCCAGAGGGGCGCCCGCTGTGCGGGTTCCTGCTACGCAGGCACCCGCTGTACGGGCACCCGCCGCACGGGCGCAGCAGTCTACGGACGGGGAGGGGCGGACCGCGGGGTCCTCCCGCAAGAAGCGGCGCAGGACCCGCAAGTCCGCCCGCCCCGCCGAAACGCGGCAGGCTGCCAAGGCGGCCTCCAAGCAGGCGCCGCGCCTGGCCGAAGCCAAGACGGCGGCGATTGTCGTGGCCCTCACGCCTGACGCAGTCAGTCGGGGGGTCACGTACGCCGCCGTGTTGGAAAAGGCCAGACGCGCGGTGGACCTTCGCGAGGCTGGGATCTCGAAGATCTCGTGCCGGACCATAGCGTCCGGCACTAAGATCCTAGAGATCCCAGGCGTGGAGAGGGCCGCCTTGGCTGACCGGCTGGCCGGCCAGCTGAGGACGGTGTTGGCGGAGGAGGCCGTAGTCAACCGGCCCACTAAGTTTGCGGACGTCCGCATTAGTGGGCTGGACGACTCGGTCTCCTCAGAGGAGGTGGCAAGGTTCGTCGCCGCCGAGGGCGGCTGCGCCAACGAGCAGGTGCGGGCCGGATCCCTTCGGTCCGAACCGGGGGGCACCTGCTCCGTATTGGTGCGCTGCCCAGTTTCGGCGGCGAGGAGCCTCGTCGGTCGCCGCCTCCTCATTGGGTGGAGTGCGGCCCGCGCACGCGTGCTGGAGCCCCGCCCCATGCGCTGTTTTAAGTGTATGGGAACGGGGCATACAGGTCCGATGTGCCCCTCCGCGGTAGACCGCAGCAAATGCTGCTTCCGCTGCGGAAAGGAGGGGCACGTCAGCGCGACGTGCGGCGCCGCAGAGCCACGTTGTGGCCTATGCGCCGGGCTCGGCCGGCCGGCCAGCCACATCATGGGAGGAGGGAAGTGCAACCCTCCTCCCACTAAGGCCAGACGGCCCACTATGCGCTCAGCGCCAAGGATCTCTGTCGCCGAGGCGACAGAACGTGTCGGGGTGATGGAGTGCCAGTGATGGTGCTCCGTCCCCTGGCCCACTCACATGTGCCTGCGGGGCGGCGGGCAGGGCGGCCCGTCGTCCAACCACGCAGGCACATGACGGAGGCGCGCGTGTGTGTTCCGCGCGCGCCCCAGCGGACTTGTGTGGAGGGGAGCGTTTTCATCTTCCCCCTCCCACCTATCGAGTAGAGGCTCGTACGCGGGCCAGCATCCAGGGGGTCGCGGTTGTGTCATTTCTGGATCCCGTGACCCCCTGGGCCAAATGCGAGGAGGAACACCCGGGCGGTTTTAGTTAGGGTATACGCTTCACGGAGTCCCACATACCCCCTGCCCTGGCGCCTTACAGGGCAGGGGAATCCATAAAGGATTTCCCCCCGGTCAAAAAAAAAAAAAAAAAAAAAAAGGTGGCACTGCTTTACCGGGCAGGACGACGTCTGCGGGAGCCGCTAGTTATGAGATAAATTTAGGAGATATTAATGTTGCATCTAAAGGTTTTTCTCGATTTCAACCGTTAGCCGATCCCATAGTGCAATTGCCTGTCACTAGTTTTCGTCACCTGCTTATCTTAGAATGCTGGCTATCTATATTTTCCAGTAAACATTAGATCAGTAGTAATTTGTTAGTTATTGTTTTTAGTGTAGTGTAAGGTAACACTCCTGCTGAGTACGAATCCTCTTATTATCATAAATCTTTTCGCAGCCATCACAAATAAATTTGATTGATTGATTTAAAGTTAACAGAGTTTATAATTAGAGACAAGAAAATTTTCCATTAAGCGCCCAAAAATATTCTGATAAATGTGATAAATGTTGACGAGCCGGTGGCGTGGTCGGTAAGATACTTGCTTTTCACGCCGCAGGTCGTGGGTTCAATTCCCACCGGAGACAAACATTTGTTTAAATATGTCTGTTTGTCTTGTGTCTGGGTGTAATTATCTATATTTATGTATAATGTATTTACAAAAGAAAAGTATTATATGTAGTAGGTATATTACCAGTTATCTGGTTTTCATAGTACAAGCTCTGCTTAGTTTGGGATCAGATGACCGTGTGTGTTTACGTCCCATTATTAGGTATTATATTATATGTAACATTATTTTAATTATATAATGTTCTGTTAATGGAAAGGAGAGGTCAAAAGTGGGCTAGAATTTTGAACACCAATGTGATATACCTCATTGGATAGCTTATTTAATAAGCTGTTAGAATTTAACTAAACACGAATTTTAGGAGCAACCATTTTTGTAAAAATCAAAAAAATGTAAAAGAAAAACAAAACGCACATTACCTTTAATTATCCGTTTCCTAAGCAGTATAAATATTGCAATCACGTCAATAATTGCATTCTGTTACAGTACTTTTCTCTTGTAATATTATTCTAACTGCAGCTTAATGTAATTATGACGAAAAATATTTGTTATCTTATTAGTGTAATAACAAAACGCGTGGAAAAAAATATAATTACGGGAAACGTCATGATGTCATTGTCATTGATCAGTTTGATTGACAGCGTCGAAATAATTTTGATTTTTTTGGTTGCTCAATTGTCATTTGACCATGGGGTTGCCAATTGCAATAATCATAATATTGCATTAAGGATTCTTATTTTTAATTTCAATTTTTAAAAAAACGGGGAGGTGTAAAATTATTTTAAATACACCAAAAAATTTAATTAATTATGCTCTATTAACCTATGTAACTCAGATTGCTGTTCAAATTTACAATTATTTTAATCCCAGGCTCTATACATTTTTTGAACGTCTCCTTTATGGGCACAATTTTCATACATGCCCGGCATTTTGCCCATCTCTTATAGATAGCGTGCGGACTTAAAATAAAAATAATTCCAATAGTTTGATGTTTGTAACTCTGCTGACCCCACAGGTGCAAGGACGTTATGCGCGAGCGCACTCCCTTTATAACCTGTACGTTTTTATATGTCGGCATTTTAATTGTAAGCTTTTGGGGTTAAATGGTAGCTTTGTTAAAGGGCATCAATTCAAGAGCTTTTTAAAATAGAGCTAATAATAATTAAATTACAAGTCTTAAGTGATCTAGCTGGCATTTCTCTCAACTACACACACACTGCTGGGCACGGGTCTTCTCTCAACTATCTTACGAGTTGAGAGAGTTTCTGCATTAATCCTCACATGATGGCCAAGTGCGGGTTGGTGGATGTCACATGTCTCCGAATTGCTAATCCTTAGATATGCCGATTTCCTCAAGATGTTTTACTTCACCGATATTGAGCAGCGGCGATGTTACAATTCACACAAAGATGTGTGGACACGACTGGGAATCGAACCCGCGACCTTATAAAACTATGGCGAAGCCCGAATCACTGCGCCACCGTTGCTAAAGCATAGTTTAATTTCAACCTATATCTGTTTTAGCTATATAAAATAACATATTCATATCTTTAACCATAAGCACTAAAACCTCCTTATATCCCCCACAATATTATGCTTCCATAATATATCCCATAAAAGTAAATACATACTCCATAGAGCGGAACGGATAGGGTCCTACATCCTGAGTGCATGGGAATTCGCTTTTTATGGATAAAATTCTCATCTGATACAATATTGTTGTTTTAATAACTTCGATCCGCGATTTTGCTTGAGTAGATCTTTGAATAAAGTCCTGGATCCCTAGATATAGTGACATTGTAATAATTACATTTTTTTAATATACGTGAATGACAAAAATCGCTGATGTAGCTCGGAAGGCCTTTATGTTGAAGTGGGATTGGGCTGGCCATGTTTGCCGTATGGCAAGCGAGCTGTGGGCAAAGATAGCCACAGACTGGCATCCAGACCCAAGGAGGAGGCGTCGCGGTAGACCGAGAAGGAGATGGCGGGACGAAATAGATACATTCTGGATTCTGGATGGAGGTGGCACAAGACCGCGACACCTGGAAGGTGTTAGGGGCGGCCTTTGCCCAGTAGTGGGATGATCCGGGCTACTAATAATAATAATAATAACAACGTGAATATCATACATTGGACTGAGTCCACCCGTGAAAGACTTCAAAATGTATAAAAAGGCTTTGAAACTTTGGGATTTCACTACATAGTACCTACAAAACAAAGTCGCTTTTTCTGTTCCTATGTGCCTATGTATGCTTATATCTTTAAAACTACGAAACGGATTTTGATGCGGTTTTTTTTAATAGATAGAGTGATTCCTGAGGAAGGTTGATAAGTATAACACATTGCGTGCTAGGGCGGGTCGCAAGTTAAATATAAAATAAAACGCGATAAAATACCACCTCATTTATGATAAAATCTATCCAAAATGACAATTGTGTTATCCGTTTAGTTGCTATCCATCGACTTGTGACATCCACCAACCGCACATGGTCAGCGTATGTGGATTAATACCGAAACTCTGTCAACTCGTAAGATACCTAGTTGTAAGAAGACCCGTGCCCAGCTATGGAACCCTAACAAGGGTAGATGTACGTACGCAGAACACACGAGAAACTTATACCACCCTCATTTTTGTAGGGAGTCTATTAAGTATGTAAATCAAAATGATAATTAAATTGGTTATTATCATGCCACGTATTTTAAGTGCTAAAGAAAGAAGTGAAACAATAACAATGTTCCCGAGATATACACCACAGACATACCAACGTCTGACCGGAAGTGAGATTACCATGCGCCGACCGGATGCGCGCCCGACGCCATTGTCAGCCATCTTGTGTGAAGCTTTATATTATAAAATTTAAGCGCTGTTTGATTTAACTTTTATGTGGTAACTAGCGGTTGTTTATGATTCGCTTTGGTGTTCGCTTTATTAACACCTGTTTGGATTCTTAAATATGCTTGCGCTTGACCACAACTTGCCTATACGCCGACCGTTTAACTCGTGTATCGCCATCTGAGGTACAAAGTCATACAACATTAATTAAATCTCATAAAGAACTATTTAACCACAGATAAAAGTAATGTAAGACTATTCATCACTAATATCCATATCGCTTGAATCATCATCACTGTCTGTGCAGCTTGAGGAGTCAGAATCTTGGCGATAGGCGATACGCGAGTTAAACGGTCGGTCTATAATATTAAGCATTAATATTGTTTACAATGAAGCGCGTCTAGTCAATATAATAAATTATTCGTGATTAGATACAAATGATTTTTGGTGAGAATGTGGCAGTGGAAAGTCTCCATGTAGTTGGAAAACTTCTAGGAGCACAGATTCCGAACTTCCTATCAAATGGTGTCTTCAGACATCGCATCGGAATAAAGCAAGGTCGCTTGTCTGGTGAGTGGTCACTAACCACTAAGCATGACATATGTATCTGTATGTTTGTGTAGCTGTGTACGTACAAATTTGCTTCACTTTATAGTAATATTCTAGGACATACCCACCCAGTCATCTGACCCCAAGCTAAGAAGAGCTTGTGTTATGGAAACCAGATAACTGCCGTATACAACAACAACATTACTGCATTATACTTACAACTTATCTTTTGTAAATACATACCTACTTATCTATAATTAGATAACCTTTGACTCAAGTCAAACAGACAAACGTCTCGGGTGAAAATCGAACCCATGACCTGCGGCATCGAAAGCAAGTATCTTACTGTACACGCCTCGGGTCTGTCTTTACGTCGCAACTTTGTTTTTAACCGACTTCTAAAAGGAGGAGGTTATCAATTCGACTGTATGTTTTTTTATGTTTGTTACCTCAGAACTTTCGAATGGGTGAACCGATTTTGATATTTTTTTTTTAATTGAAAGCTGATGCTTCCTGTGTGGTCCTATTTCAGTTTGGTTTAGTTCTGAGAATGGCATCCATGAAGTCGGTTTTTTTGTAAATATTTTAACTTAATATTATAATCGGATTTTTCGTATGGACAGGAGCTTCCTTATTTTTCATAAATACACGTAACGGAGTTGCCAAAACAAATTAAAATCTAAATATTTAAATTGATAAAATCCTCCGTGTTAAAGTCGGTTAAAACAAGACTATGATGATAATATCCGACATGCAATTTAGATTCATATTCTCTTGAGTAATATAATAGTAACCTTCAATGCATTCTATTAAGAATAATTGAGATGTTGATGAGTTAAGCCTTTTTATTTTATGTGGAAATGTTGCCTTGAATTATTTTGATAAGTTATTATCCATAGAGAGGTACTACCTGCTTTGAAATAAAACTACTTTATCACGGATTTTATCGCGGTTTATTTTAGACTAGTTTTCCGCCCGCGGCTTCGCCCGCGGATGTCGGTTATCGCGCTAGACCATTAATACCTTTTTTCGCAGTCGGATAAAACTATACTTTAGCGGGTCTCTAACTATCTCCATACAAAATTAGTTCAGTAGTGTAGCAACATTTTGAAATCGGCAAGCCCCCATAAGTATATCCATAAATCAATAGGTGTTTCTTAAAAAAAAAAACTACGGCTCTTAGACCATACCTATAAGATGAAATAAAATTTAAATTTCGAATTCTAATCATCGCATTCAAACATGTCATTGTGTCAAAATAAAGAGTAATTTAAATCAAAAGCACGAAAGAGTATTGATATCAACTTCGAAGAAAATCGCACTCAGAATAATTTCGCAGGCTTCTCCCGCGTAGTATTAGGGTAAAAATAAAAATAAATGGAAAAATAAAAAACACGTGTCTCATTATTTGTTTTAAACTTTATGTATACCCAATTTGAAGTGAATCGGACCAAGGACTAAACAGTTCTGCAATATTTAGTATTTCCAAAAAAACTCATTTTACACTCTTCCTGGGGGTAGTTTTGGAAAAATAAAAAACACGTGTTTCATGATTTCTTTTAGGGTTTATGTGTACCGAATTTGGAGTGAATCGGACTTGAGACTAAGCAGATCCAGAGAAACTTTAATTTTTACCATTAAAATTCATTTTCCACACCCCATGGGGGTAATTATGGAAAAATAAAAAACCCGTATCTCATTATTTGTCTTAAGGTTTATGTGTACCGAATTTTAAATGAATAGGACCAAGGAATAAAAAGTTGCATACAAACTTCACCCCTCTATTTAACCCTCTTAGGGGATGATTTTTGGAAATATTATTAGCCTATGTCCGATTCTAGGGTATACACTACCTACATTTCAAATTTCAATAAAATCGGTTAAGCGGTTATGGAGATACGCGGTAACAAACCTTCACACACACACACTTACTTTCGCATTTATAATATTAGTAAGATTTTAGATTCCGACGTTTCAAAGTCTTTTCAGACTTCATGTTCACGGGTGGACTGAGGTATTTGACGTCCAAAAATATTAATCACTTACAAACATTATTATTTATGTTGCGTTCCGATTTAAGCAAACCGAGCTTACAGTGTCTTGAAATCTGAGTGGATTTTGCTTGGGTTTTGGTACCTACAAGCAAATTAAGAACTAGGTTCCAAGCTACTAATCATTCGAGGACATGTGACATCCACAAACCCGCACTTGGCCAGCTTGTGTGGATTAACGGCTAAACTCTCTCAACTCGTAATATAGTTAAAAGAAGACCCAGCAATGGGACACTAAATAAAGGTTGAAGTAAACCTAATCCATAAAGTACCTTAATACGCAACAGCATTATTTGCAATAAATATTAACATTTTACATAACCAGCAATAAAAAATATATATGTTAATAACTATGCGACGCAACCGAACCAGTTAGTTACAACAACTAGCCGGCCTGCCTTTCTAAAATCTCGACAATTACCCGGCAAAACGGGTTTCAAAACGCAAAGATCTGGCGCGATATATGCGTACGCGCCGGCAGACGGACCAATCAGAGCGCGGAGATCTATGTGTGCGTGGAAACAGGTAACACAGTAAACCGTATGTGAACCTTCACATGTGTGCGTCGTCTCGTGTTTCGAACGTTTTTAATTTACCTGGTGTTATTCTAAAATAGAACTTAGGTATGTTATTTATAGAGTTGTTTTTATGTGTTTTGTACATAAGTATTACTGTGATCTATGGACAGTTGAGTCACCTTTGCAGGAAATATTAAATTTGGTTGTTTTTTTGTTTGGTTTAGATGTGTGGCCTATTTTATTGTTTTGTGACATTAATATTCGTGTTTTATGATTTTGTATGTTTCCTATTGTATTTATAATAAGTGTGATTATGATGGTTTTATGTACGTTTGTTTTATTGTTCTTTGTTTAAAGTAATGAGGCTTAGGATTGTGTCATCACTAACATCTTTGTCTTTGTAGGTATCTAAAAGTATAAATTAATATTTACATATACTGCTTAATTCGCGAAGGGTATTACGTGTTCACAATGTGGTGTGTCTCTATATCTCTATGCTGTCTCCCGCTTTGCCTGGAGAGAAGTAGATAATCTAACATCCCAACTTCTCCTATTATCCTTCTGATTAAATTCGTGCGGAATTTAATACAGTTTAAGTGTCCCGGGACTTGGCCGAGTTCAAGTTCCGAGTCTCTTCATCGAGTTATGAGAGTTAAGTCCCATTTAATAAAAAATGCGTGTTTGCCTTCGAGGTTGGGGGTTCAAATCTCAAGCCTAGCGTAAAGTCAAGACTTTTGACTTAAGCATAATAAAGTCAATGATGTGAAACCTCCATGCCTTGGAGAATAGGTGCGTTAAGCCGTCGTTCTAGCACCGTATTTTGAGGGTAAAGGAAATAGCGAATCGGTCTGTGTTTAGGCACATACATGACTGAAATATTTCCTGGGTCTGAAGTCAGTCACTAGGTACTGTTGCAGCGGGAATACTGACCCCAATAGAAATGGGAAAAAGGCGAGGGGAATGATAATGGCTGTATTTCTTTTCATAAACCTACCAAAATTTAAATACAATTAAACAACTTCACCGTCATCATTATTATTACAAAATCTTTTCACTCTTTTATGTCTAGATCTTTGAAGAAGAACATTGTAAAACTTTTTAAATTGTTCAAACGGATGTAGAATAAAATGTGAGTGGTCTAATTGATGATATCTTTGAACTTTCACCAATTAATGTACTTACATCTAAAATATATACTCGTATTTTGATGGTAATTGGTTGAAGTTAATCAGGGCATTAAATAAATAACAACAAGTACCTACCATAGTATTGTCTTAGATTTACGCGAATATCACACATTGAAATAAAACTACTTTTTAACGGATTTTATCGCGGTTTATTTTAGATTTTAGATCCCACCAGATTTTTTTGTCCACCCGTGAACATGAAGTCTGAAAAGACTTTGAAACGTCGGGATCTAAAATCTAAAATAAACCGCGATAAAATCCGTTAAAAAGTAGTTTTATTTCAAAGTACCTACCCCTTACAACACGAAAATTAGGCTGAAAATAGGTAATTCATGGTTTTTGTTTTCCTATACATATATGCAATCATGCATATATGCATGATTGCATATACCTACCATAGTATTGTCTTAGATTTACGCGAATATCACACATTGAAATAAAACTACTTTTTAACGGATTTTATCGCGGTTTATTTTAGATTTTAGATCCCACCAGATTTTTTTGTTCACCCGTGAACATGAAGTCTGAAAAGACTTTGAAACGTCGGGATCTAAAATCTAAAATAAACCGCGATAAAATCCGTTAAAAAGTAGTTTTATTTCAAAGTACCTACCCCTTACAACACGAAAATTAGGCTGAAATAGCTAATTCATGGTTTTTGTTTTCCTATACATATATGCAATCATGCATATATGCATAATGATCATCACCTATGAAATCAGTGCCCTGATTCCCGTGCATCCTACCTCTAATAGACGAATGTCGAAAAAATTACGGAAAACTAATGGAATCCTTATTTTATCCTTGACTTATACCTATCTATACATTAATTTATTAGATATTAGAGCTCTATCTCAAAAACCATGTGATTTCATTAGTTTTCAACGACATTCGACGTATTTTTGCGGCATTTGTCTATTTTTTTTAGGCTGGCGCTTGACTACAACTTACCTGATGTTAAGCAATGATGTAGTCTACGATGGAACGCGCCAGCCCAGTGTACCGATTCACTCGTGATTACGAATGATTATCGGTGAGAAGGTGGCAGTGGAATAAGGCACCTTAAGGTTAGAAACCTTAAAGGATCCTTAATTCCGACCCACCCTCTGCATGGTGTCACCAGCCTGACATCGCACCGAAACACGGCAAGGCCGCTTGGCGGTGTGGCTTCGTCTGGTGGGTGGTCACTAACCACGGCCGAAGCCTACCACCAGTTGATTGTCACCTGATTTGCACTACCCGGGGACCACGTGATGGGATTCAATTAAAGGTTTAGGTACACCCACGGATGAAGGTGACTCAGCCCCCAAGAGCTATTAGAGATTGGGTAATGTCTAAAACGCGAGAATTGGTGTCCAGAGCCCCTAGACAACTAAACATAGTGAAGTAATAAATAAAGACAGAAAATAACAAACGTATGGGTTAGACTTAAGATTGTCACGTAACTCAGTCTTTGCGTGTTTTAGGAAAGACCTATGTTTAGCAGTGGACTAGAATAGGCTGATAATGATGATGATTAATCTCAATAACATTCTTTTTATTCTTGTCGATCTTTCGTTATTGCTTCGACATTTTCTAGGTGACCTGAGATTGAAAACCTAAGTAAAATGTAGGTAGGTATATCTAGGTTGAGGTCTCTTAGCATTTCAACTTACTTCTATCGAGTAGTACTTATAGGTATCTATCAATTTGTTAATAGGTTATCATCGTTCCTCTCCACATTACTTCGTAAGGTAGTTGAGAGAAGACCCGTGCCCAGCAGTGGGACACTAAAAAGGGTTGAAGTGAACAAAATATTAATTTTATATTAGTTTATTTGGATCACCAACAATTATATTTAGTAGTTTGTACAAAGATTGGACAGTTGTGTTCATTTAGTAATAGGTAATAACTTGCTTCAATTGAAAACTAAAAATTCGTAATAGATAGGTAGAGATTGAGAAATAACAAATTAATTCGAGACTATCTGCACATTATGAGGCTTTGATCTCTAACATCTATAAAGGTAGTAGTATATTAATGTAGGTATATCTGATCCATTAAATCTCAACATAACAATATGCTTGACGTCCAATTTGCTCTGCGCATCAAACACATGTAGAGACACTCCACAATTAACTCAGCCTCACACACAAACACCCACACATGTACGAAACCCCACCCACAATCCTCCACCAATCAGAGCGCGCTGTTCAAAAACCAACCAATGAGAAAAGATCTGTCGCCCTCCCGCGCGTTTTCAACGCTGTGATTGGTTGTTTTCATAACGATCTTTTTCGGAGGGAAATTTTTGGTGCTTTATGAAATCTCGGTGTTTTGCAGATGGTCGTTAGGTATTTTATAGGATTGTCTTTTATATTTTGTGTTTATGATAATAATGTTATAGCGGCAGTTTGCATAATCACTGGGTGATGTGGAAGGTTTTGTGTAAAGAGGTTTTTTGTTTCTGTAAATAGGTTGATGATTTAAATTTAGAATATAAATAGGTAGGTAAATGAATTCTTTTAAAATAAGAATGAGTTTATTTAACTTAATTTATTTCAATTTAAGATAAAATAAGTAAATTTTTATCATAGGTATACAGGGTGCGTGCGTATCTAGGTAGCGACACCTACTCAATTTTAAAAATGTATTAACCTATCTTTGTCGAGGTTTTGGTACCAACCCAATTTATTACCAAAAGTAAGAAAATAGGTAGTTACTACCTACTACTACTACTTATTCAAATGAACATTATACAACTTCAAATCTAAGTTAGCTACCTTATAGGTTCTGTGTGAATTAAAATTAGGTATAACCTACCTAGGTAGGTACATGAGAAAATTTATTCCTAGCGTAGTTTTAGTTTGCAATTAATTTAGAATAACTATAATAAAAAAAATTATGTAGGTAAGAATTTTATTAAGATAAATGTAGGTAGGTATGTTCTGTAACTCTATTACCTCTTTACTCCGTACTTTACTGTAACTCTTTACCTATTGCTTTATTTGCTAAGTAGGTAGGTACCTAGGTAAGTACCTTCCTATTTTTGTACTGTTATTAAGACCTCAGCCTTATCCTGTTTAAGATTAGGTACCTACCTACCTACTCCTAATATGACTCGAAATTTGAATGGAATCACAGAATAATGTTAGATACTTACATGTGTAATATTCCATCATGTTTTGATTGTATCTGTAAGCGGCGGAGAGGTCGACACCTCCGCCGGCCCTCAGCCCAAAAAGGGCCGCAAAAGTGGCCTTACTCTGCCCCTCCAGTTTGACACTTTATTACACTTCACTATTATTAATTAAAATTAATTGTAAAACACTTAAATGTCACTACACAATTTTTTTATAAAGTCATCATTTTTGTGTTCGAAATTTGAAATTTGCACATTTTTATTGCATTAATTTTTCACACATTTCAGTAAAAAGTTTTTAGATTATTAGTCTTTTGTTTTTGTTTGTTAAAACACTAAAAAAAAAATAGTAATAAATTATTGAACTTTGAATATTTATTAAATGATTTTTAATTACTCTATAATTGTACTATTGCTAAAGCCATCCGAAATCAACTAACATTAACGAGAGATCGTCACAAATGATTGCTTTTCGCAGATTTAGGTACAAATAAAAACTAAATTACACCGGAAAACTTTGAAAAAAGAACACACCTAGTCAAGAAATCGTTAATTTTAATGCCCTGATGATTTTCGAAAAAAAAAAACCACCAATGGTCACCGTGAAAGCGGCATGGAAATCGGAACCATGATTGGTCAGTATTACCGATTCGTTTAGAGTAATTTTTGGACGATTTGTACGATTTTCCGGTGTTTGATCACCGGTTTTCCAGTTCAATTGCAGCAGGTGGGGTAAATAAGTAAGCTTTTCTCACGGTAACACAGATTTTAATGATAATCGGTTTTAATAAGGAAATTATCCGTGGAGTGTAGGTACTGTTCATTAACTTCCGACCGAGACCAAAAGCATCTTTGCTTATTGAGTTAAGATGTATCCAATAATTTAATTTATGTAGTGGGACATTAACACACACGGCCATCTGATCCCGAACTAAGCAGAGCTTGTACTATGGAAACCAGATAACTGGTAATATACTACATATACAATACTTTTACATAGATAATTACACCCAGACTGAAGACAAACAGACGTGTTTATAACACAAATGTCTGACCTGGGTGGGAATCCAACCCACGACCTGCGGCGTGAAAAGTAAGTAGGTATCTTACCGACCACGCCACCGGCCCGTTAATAACTAATGTCATGTAATAACCTTTAAGTGTACTGAATTTCATGTTAATCCGAACAGTAGTTTTTGTATAGAAGGTTAAAATTCTAGGTTGAATCACCTTTGTCAATGGGTAACTTTAATTGAGTCTCCATACGTGGTCCCCGGGTGGTGCAAATCAGGTGCAATCAACTGCTGGTAGGCTTAGGCCCGTGCTTGTGTTCAACCACCAGACAAAGCCACATCGCCAAGCGGTTTATCCGTGTTCCGGTGCGATGTCTGGTGACAGCATTAAGAGGGTGGGTTAGGATTGTTGCTCTTTTATGGTTATTAAACTTAAGGAGCCTCGTTCCACTGCTATCTTCTCACCGAAATTCATTCGTAATCATGAGTGAATCGGCATACCTACTGGGATGTCACTTTCTATAATCATTTCCATCATTGCTTAACATCGGGCAAGTTATAGTCAAGTGCAAGCCTATTTCGAAATAAAAAAATATCAACCCATCCTAGCATACCTATTTCCTTTTAACTCTGCTATCTTTAGTTAGGTACTTACCTAGTTACTTGTAAAAGTTTATAAATTTTAACATTTATTTAAAAAAGCTATACCTACCTAGGTACTACATTATCCCTCGTATTTAAAAACGTCTTATAAGCTCATTATAGCCAAAGCATTATCGGTTATAGGTTTATAAATCGTTTGTCTTTGTCTGTCATCTTGACATTAATACTTGTAAGAAAGAGACAAAGTCAATTTTAACTAAAGAGGGTTATAAGATTTTTATGAATAAGACCATTAATTTGTTGGTAAGAGAAGAAATATTTAAGTTAAGACTTTTTGGGTTCTAAAGTCTTAAATTAAGTTATGGATATGTACTAACTAGGAACCGATATAGGTACCTACCTACTGCTTTAATACATTTTATATGAATGAATGAATGAATGAATGAATGAACGAATGAATGAATCACACTCAGACATAGAACAAACAATCATGCATTCATGCTCATCTCACAAAGATTTAGGAAGTGGGAATCAAACCGACCATCGACCCACGATCTCCAGCTCAGCAGTCAGGGTCATTAACCACTACGCCACCAGGCCAGTCATGACGTTACAAATGGACTTTCGGAAAATGGAAAATCAGTTTTAAATTAGATTTTCGGTACATATTTAACTTAACCTTAAACTAACCTAACACACACTTTGGGTATTTATTATGGTCACTGACACTTATATACTATGGTCACTTTTATACTATGGTCACTTTTATACTATGGTCACTTACACACTTCACAAAAAAATAAAAACAAAAATAAAACACGCGATTTGGACTAGGGCGGTAACGATACAATCGATTGGAACACGTCTAATTCGATTGGTGGACAATCGAGCAAAGATAGTTACGATGCGATTTTGAGGTATATTTTACGGTTGATGGACATAATCGATAGATTGTGACAAGGGATCAATTTTCTTGTTATGTTAGTCCGTGGGATTGATTTTTTTGAAGTTTTTTTTAAAAAAAATAGGTACCTACTATTATGCAATTTCTACTATTGAGTATCGACACATAAAAAAATTGCTAAGTCAAAGATAAAGATATTATTATAGATAGGTACGTTTATTGCATAACTGTGTAGGTAGGTACATAAATGGTCTTAGTATTGTAGCTACGTCTTAACAGTCTACTTGAGTCGGATATGCAATAATTATTAATAAGTTAAACATGGAGCAGCGGTGGCGCAGCGGTATGCCTCGCCTTAGAAATATGAGGTCGCGGGTTCGAATCCTGATCGTGCGCACACATCTTTGTGTAAATTGTTTCATATCCGCTGCTCAATATCGGTGGAGGAAAACATAGTGAGGAAATCGGCATGTCTAAGAACTAATCATTCAAGGACATGTGACATCCACCGACCTCTTAACTCAGAAGATACTTGAGGGAAGACCCGTGCCCAGCAGTGGGAAACTAAAAAGGGTTGATGTGATGATGGAGTGATGTAGTTAAATATAATAAGTAACATTGTAAGAAAGAAAAACAGTAGAGAAAATAGAACAATTAGAAAATAAAGAAAGAAAAACATTTATTTGACAACGACAGGACACACAAAATTAAATGATAAAAAAAAGAAACACATAGAAAGAGAAAATAAAACAAATGTAAAAGAAAAAAAAAATTTAAAAACAAGAGTAAGTGTGACCTATCAGTGTCAAACATGGACATTGCTCAGTAAACGCTGTGAGTAGGTACCTATTAGAGGCGACCCACAACACTGATTTTCAGCAATGTCCATATTCCCACAAAACACAATTATAATTATTACAAAAAACTGCTTAACTAAACTTTTGTTTAAAGTACTCATTCAAGTTTTAAAACATAAAAATTTGTCACTTCTTTTTTGAATAAATTTAGCCAGATTTTAAATGATCTCCCATCTAACTTCTTTATATCTACACGAAGATTATAGGAGACTATAATTCAGGTGGATAGGTAAATGTTTCTATTGAACATACCTAGGTATTTCGACCTGCCTATTGTCTAGCTGTCAAAATGACTGGAAAAATTTCAGCCCTTATTAGTGTCCCACTGCTGGGCACGGGTCTTCTCTCAACTATCTTATGAGTTGAGAGAGTTTAGGCGTTAATCAACACACGCTGGCCAAGTGCGGGTTGGTGGAAGTCAGATGTCCTCGAATGATTAGTTCTTAGACATGCCGGTTTCCTTACGATGTTTTCCTTCATAAAGCTATACATAGACAACACTTCATTCGAATAGCTCTGCGATGTCACCTGTCATATTTGACAGCTGACGTTGATCCGATCCAAACTCACTATGACCGACAACATTTTATACTCTAGTGGTTTGTTAATTATGTTCTTTATCATTCGGTACCTTAAGAGTATACTGTATTTCTAAGGTTACCGTAACCTTAGAAATACAGTATCTATGAATTATAGGTCGACCGTTTAACTCGCGTATCGCCTATCGCCAAGATTCTGACTCCTGATGATTCAATAGGAAGGTTTATGTATATAATACATGGATAATATAGTAGAAAAACACCGATAATTTTAGATGTTTCTGATGCGATGTCGTAAATTAACGCATTTTTGTGCTTACATTGCAAACGCTAGCTAAACCCTACGAGATATATCAAAATAATGTACTACAGTATTGCACACCTTAAAAAGGTCAACAAAAAAGTCCGCGATGGTATATGTCTATCTCTTAGGGATAACCCACAATAACCATTTGTAATCCTTATCTAATTAAGTACCTTAAATACATTGTCTATTTAATATATATCAATATGGCCCTTTACACCACATAAAAATGAATATTTCCGAATATATTACAGATTTAAAATAGTGGTGCGGCGGTACCAGCCCGGCGTCGTGCGGCGCGTGCTGTTTGTATTATCCAATGGCAAAAAAGCTGTTAACGTTTAAAAGGACATTTTGTAAATATACCTCAATATATTTAGTATCAGCATTGCACCCGTGCGAAGCCGGAGCGGGTCGCTAGTAAGTAATATATTATACGCTAGTCAGATAATAGAAACATTCTCACGGGGTGTGGAGATATTTAATACGCGACGGTGGGTATCGGTGTTACTGTAGGATCGATTTACATATCTAGCACGACTTAGTTATTATATCGATAGATAGGTATAGGTTTAAAAAACCTTTATCTAAGAACAGCAGTGGCGCAGCGGTACGGGCCTTGCCTTAGAAATAAAAATATAGGGTCGCTAGTTCAATTCCCAGTCGTACACACATCTTTGTGTGAATTGCTACATCGCTGATCAGTATCTGCGAAGGAAAACATCGTTTGGAAACCGGCATGTCTAACATCTTCGAACACTTAGTTAGCGTGTGTTGATTAAGGCCGAAACTCTCTCAACTCTTTAAGATGGTTGAGAGAAGACCGCCCAGTAGTGGGACACTAAAAAGGGTTGAAGTGTAAGTGAAAAGTGATTTTTATTTCAGCTTTCATACGTGATCCATATTACAGCCATATCCTTATTAATATTATAAATGCGAAAGTAACTTTGTCTGTCTTTTGCGCTTTCACGCCAAAACTACTGTAACGATTTGAATGTGATTTGGTATGGAGTTAGTTTGAGATCTAGGGTAGGACAGGACAGTTTTTATCGAATTGCGCTTAAAGAGATTAATGGTTTTAAACTAGTAATTTAATAAAAAATTACGTTTTTATTTACACAAAAGTATTTCAATATGTTTTTTTTTTGTTTTTATAAAGGTTTTTAATTTTGTTAGTTTCAAAACTCCTTCACATCACTACACATCAATTCAAATTTCGAACCTGACACAGAACCAAACAAAACACACTTGAATTTTTACTTTTAATCTTGCTTCCAATCGCATAGGTACCAAACCAAATCGCGGTTAGTCGCATCAACAAATTCGCAGTGCAATATCCCGCGACACAGCGCGACGACCGCGGGAATACTGCCGCACGTGGCGGACTGAATCATTTGTGGGGTGAGATTTTGGCAGGCACCGCCATCTTTTGTGAGTAGGAGACAATATGACAATCTAAATTTTGTTATTAGGGTCGAGTTTAAGCTTTTAAAATAGTTTATATTAGATTGCTGTTTAACCTATTTTTATTCTATAAAAGGCTTGCGCTTGACTAGGCTATATCATGCCTGTTGTTAAGCACTGATGCAGTCAATGAAACACGTTTACACAGTAAATACCCGTTCACATGTGACTTGAAGACAGGTAGATTAAAGCTATAGAGAAACAGAGATGCCGGCAGCGAATTCTACAACTTGGCAGTTCGCAAAAGAAAAGTGGAAAGAAGCGCTTCGCATTCGTTTTTTAAGCCTCGATAAAAAGAGGATTGTTATGTTTCACTTCAACCCTTTTTTTAGTGGCTGACTGCTGGGTACCCACCTACTCGCCCCTAGTTATTACTAAAACCAGCCCAAATTGGTCCCATATGATTACATTATCCTGGGTCTTAGTCCATTTTGATGGGGTAATTTAAATCTCTCCTTTTTTTCTATGCTGTCTCCCGCTGTCTTCTGCTGTGTGGAGGGAAGTGGACCATCTCACTTTACAACTTCTCCTATTATCTTTCTGATTAAATTCGAACGGGATCAAAGACATAGGTAGTACTTATTTTTTTAGATTTACGCGAATTTTCACTCATTGAAATAAAACTATTTTACAATTTTTTTCTTTTTTTTTACATAAATAATTTTTTTTCACCTGTGACCATGAAGTCTGAGAAGACTTTGGAACATCGGGATCTAAAATCTTATATAAACCGCGATAAAATCCGTTATAAAATAGATCCATTTCAATGGCATCAAAGACAGTTTTAGGTGTTCCGGGACTTGGCCGGGTTCGACGTGCTTTAGGAGGCCTATTTTTTTTGCTGGTGACCTAACCCAATTAACCGGAAGGGCCTCTATTGGTTCACCGGACTTTTTCGGTGAGCCGTCCGAGGATGGTCGAACCGATAAGACGGTCGAACCGATGAGAGGCCTATGTGCAGCAGTGGATTTAAAGAGGCTCATAATGATGTGTTGTAGTACCTACGACTGCAGGTCAATTTCAGCTGAAGAATTACCACATACCACTACATGTGGTAGAATAATTTAATGTAATGGTTAGCCATATCATGAAATGACCAATTCTATGATCTAGCTACAACGTATACAACAATTAATCATTTACTATATAATAATTATACTTTCTTCATGTTATTCTGACAGTAATATTAATATTTCTGATAATTTTATATAGAAATATACTTGGTTATTGTAGTAATGGGTTTATTGTTAGTTATATAAATTGATTTATCAGAAAATCTATTAATATTTATCTATTAGGTATAAAAAGTGAGCACCGGTGGCGCAGCGGTACGGACCTCGCCTTAGAAACATAAGGTCGCGGGTTCGATTCCCAATCGCGCCCACACATCTTTGTGTGAATTGTTTCTTCACCGCTGCTCAATATTGGTGAAAGAAAACATCGTGAGGAAACCGGCATAACTAAGAACTAATCATTAGAGGACATATTTTGACTTGCATCAACCCGCATTTGGCTCTCTCTCAATCTCTCGTAAGGTAGTTGAAAGAAGACCCGTGCCCATCAGTGGGACACTAAAAAGGGTTGTAGTGAAGTAGT